>OW026520.1:144331533-147105700 GCA_932274085.1 Protocalliphora azurea | reverse complement strand
ACTTGTGTACAAAGGACAGGTCGCAATTTTGAAGATAATTCAAACAGGACGAAGCCTATTGAAATTGGTTATAATCGGTCCATTATTTCACCTCCCGGAATAGGGGTTTAACGATCATAAATGCTTTAAATAGAGCAATATTTTAATAAAATTTGATGTAAGGAACATATATATATATAGTATAATAAAATCCTATAAATTTTGATGAAATAATATCGGTCCATAAAGACAAAAGTAATTTTTTTCGGTGGTAAAATTTGTATTTTTTTATAAAAAAAGTGCCATATAGAAATATTTAATTTATTTCAATTTATAAAACGTTAAAACAAATTTCTTACAATTTATTCTTATTATTTTTCGATTTCAACAATCATTGTTTACTATTTGTACGTGCTTTTTTTGTGTTTGACGTTTCATTCTTATTTAAGATGAAAAAATAGCTGCTCTTATTGCAGATTGTAGTTGTTGTCTTTATTAAATTGTTGTTCCATGGCTTGTGGTGTGTAAACCAGAATAAAAAATAAACTAAACCGCAATAATGCCTTCCACCTCAAAATACAATTATTATAAAAAATAAACAATTTATAAATAGTTAACATAAAATTTTATTGATAAATTTATTGATAAACAATACATAAATTGATTTTAATCATAAATTTAGCAAAAGAAAACCTATAAAACTTTAAAAAAAGCAGTTAAAAATATTATTAGGGATTACTGATAAATAGCTTCAGAAGCAATGAATTACACACAGTTTTGAAAATATTGGGAAACAAATTACATTAGATGTTATTAAAAATAACTTTGAAAAAATCATAAAATATGTAAAAGTTTAAATTTTTATGCAAAAAAGTTTTGAAAATAAATTAATTTTCTATAAATAATTTAAAACATATATTTTTTTTTTAAAAATAAACATGTTGGTAAAATTTAAATTCGATTTTTTTAATTTAAATATTATTAGATTTTTTTTTGTAATTGATACACTTTCTCGTCCACATCTAAATATTACTTACTTAAACTTTTTATTCATTTAATTAATCAAATATATAAATATCTTGTAGTAAATTTTTTCTAACTACCTCACGTAATTTTTATGATTTTTGTAATTACCTCAAAAAATTAAACCTAATTTTAAATATTTTATCAATGTTATTTCCTTTTCAAAATAAATTATTAATCCACAGTTATTTCTATGTGTTTTGTCGTATTGAAATCTATATAAATAAATTTTCTACATAAACAAAACTGGAAAAAATAAAACAAACATAAGGAATAAAATAAGATTTAATAGCATTTTTCCTTTTGGCATTAAACCTGCTGACATAAACTCAAATAAAGGGTTTTTGAAAAGGGGAAAATAGAGTAACAAAAGTTTATTAAAATTGAAAGGGTATTGAAGCAAAGTTATCTCTAAAAATATTAATATAAAAAAATTATAAATCAAACTTCAAATATCAACACAGGAAAATTTAAATTTTCAGGGAAAAAATACAAGGGATTTAAATCTAAACTTTTAAAGCGTTGTCAAAATGACAACAATGCTTCGTCATAATGACACCAATGTGTTGTCATAATAATACAAAATAAATTTATGTTGTATATTTATATGATTTTATTATAATTCTTCCTTAATCGCAAACCCTACAAAAACCCCCCAGAAAATACTCAATACCACAACTCTATCAAATAATTGCTTGTAAGCGTAACCAACTGAGTAGATGCCACTACCAGTAGTAAAAGTATTGTATAGTAAAATTAAGCAAATAAAATGACAAGAAAATACAATTTCCTCTAAGTGAGTAAAATAGAATATAGAAAACAATATAATATCGAAGAAAAAAATACTTATATATAAATATACATTCAAAACATGGTCAATACCAGCCGTATCTTCTCCATTCAGGAGCCAGACTAAATATGTAACATACAACAATATGTACAATACAACAATAAAAAAAGTAAGTACGACAATTTAAAGCTTTTTTTTTTCTTCATGTACGCTCTTTAAGACAGAAATGAATATAACAAATAATAAAATGTAAAAGAAACCATAGAGAAAAAAACTATGAGTTAGAGAAGGAAAAATAAAATTGAAAAATATATAAATCAAATTAAGTTTGTTTTTTATATTTTAAATTGACTACCATATGGTAAGCTTAACCAAGTGTTTTTAGTCCTTAAACGGGTTACATGGCTATTTTTTATTTAATTATGTTGTTTAGTTATTATGAGGAAACAGGAATGAAGGATTTAGTATGAAGCTAATTTTTTTAAAAGTTAAGGGAGTAAATAAAAAACAGAATTAATCACAAATAAAAAATAAAAAAAAAAATTATTAATGGCAGGTTTAACTGAAGAGCCGCAGACCAACGCGAGGACGTGATTATATTCTTATCACCCCGATGTTATACAAATATCTGGATAATGTTCTTTCAGATGTCTGTGTTGTCAAAATAACGAAGAAAAAGAATTTTGAAGTAATTAAAATGTGATACCGTAAGAAGTTCTAAAATATAAAGGAATTTTGCTGAAATTTTATCTAATTGAAAAAATTTATTTTACTATTTAACTTTTAGTAAAAGCTACTTGAATTTTACTAATAAAAATAATTACCTTCTACATTACTTAGCAATGCGAGGTCATTATTCTTAATATAACTTTAGTGAGTTTATGTTTTATATTTAGGTTTTTAATAATAAAAAAAAATTTATATTTTCTTAAAGTTTAAATAACATTTTAAATTCTCCATAATCCATTATTTTCTCAAGCTAGTCCATAATAAAAAACTATCATAAACGCTGTCGCTGACATTGTAATCATCACTATTGTCAGCCTTAAGTAATATCTGTTATATAAGGTGTGCGTTCAAATAAAACATATCATTTTTTTAATAAAAGATGAACGGAACAAGTTTGAATTGAAATTAAATCAACTACTTGTAGCATTTATTCTCCAGACTTTTCTAATATATCATTTTATATAAAAATTAATTGATAACTAGATTATTTTTACGTATGACTTCTGAAAAAAATTTAAAGTATTTTTACGAAATTGTACACGGTATGGTATCTCTCTACAACAATTTAAAATTAATAATCACAATTAAGCACTTCTGGGGCTTTCATAAATACGCTTTTAACTTGGATTCAATTCCTTAACAATTGTCAAAGTTCTAGGTAGTTTAAATAACTAATTAACTTTCCCAATTCTGGGTGCTTCTAATGTAACGACAAAATTCTAAATCTGGCAAGACAATGCTAAAAACACCGTTGCATGTCACTAGTGTCATCAATGTCTTTTTAGGACACTATTTCTTATGATTATTCGAGTTTATTCAGACCAAAAAAGCAAAACAACCACATATCTTGTCGCATTTTGAGTAAACTTGTCATACGACAAATTGTTTTGTTAATTTTCATTACTTTTAGTTCGATACTATTCAGGACCATTTTTTCGATTATTCGGTAAATAAAACTTGTACCTTGGAACCTGAGAGAAATTAGCAATAACGTATGTTTTCCAAGCTAAATGTATAAACACAACAAGCCGGGTCCAGAAATTTTCAAAAAACAAATTTTATTTAAAATTCTCTCTGGAATTTTTGTTGATTTTATTTTCTCTCAAAAAATATTATATATATTTTTTAAAACATTATATGAATTTCTTAAACAATATTGAAAAAAGTTTGAAGTAAAAAGAACTTAAAAGAAAATAAATAAAATTGTTGCTCACTTTCCGTTGCCGTCTCAGTTTTTGTTTAATTTAACAATGCAGAATATGTAAAGAAATCTGGACTTGTTATGTTTATACATTAATACAAAATATTGAAAATATTTTCATTTTTTTATTATTGAAAAGCTTGATCATTCTTTACCTCAGAGTTCTTCTCAGCTATATTATTTAAACTTTGATTGACTACATGGCTCATATATGATTTTGAAGAAATGGACACACCTAGGAGCTTCTCTACTTTTTGGGCTCGAAATTCATTCTTGTGACTTTTTTAATTTTCTGAACCAAGCTTCATCTCATTCTTTAGATCCTTGTCAAGCTTCTTTATTACCCTGAAATGTAATACTTTTGTCAAAATTTACTCAATCAACATTTTCTAGTAAGTTCAAAAAAAGTAAAATAAGAATCAAATTCTATTTTGTACATTTTTCTTTGACTGCTATCTGCATGCTGACCAACGACCGGACTTCAAGAATTCGATCTGCTGTTAAATCTGACATATCTTTAGAAGATGTTGTAATCAACAAAGATATTTAAAATTAACTGCAGTAAGAGTTAAATGTATAAACACAACAAGTCCGGAAATTTCCATACAAATTTGTGTGAAGAATGCGCAATGCAGCTCAGTTAAAAAATAAATTTTACTTTAAACTCTCCGGAATTTTTATTGCTTTTATTTTATCCTTAAAAAAATATTACCATATTTTTTTTAAAATTTATATGAATTTCGTAAACAAAATTGAAACAAATTTGAAGCAAAAAATGAAATGAAAAGAAAATAAATAAAATTGTTGTTTATTTTCCGTTGCCGTTCAAGTTTTTGTTTAATTTAATAATGCGGGCTAGGAAAAGGAATACTTACATTTTGTGTTTATACATTTATTACGAAAAATTTGTGTTATGTTTTATTCGAAAGCACACTTTCTGCATAAACATCTATAAAGCCTTGTTCAGACCGGCGCGAAATTACGAAATTTCATGCCGAAATTACGAATGAATTCTAGATTGTTCATACTAGCTAGATGACAATTGATGTAATTTTGTGAACAGCTGATACTTATTGCTTACATTTTAAATTGTTATAGGGGTAAATAAAATATTTTGAAATGGAAACAAATAAGAAACAATTACTTACTAAATTGAAAATTATTAATGAAAAACTTGCTAATAAGAAATTGTTATTTCAACAATTAAAAATGGTTAGGCATGCAAAGGTAAAAAGGATACGTTTCATTTTGCAAAATTACTTTAATAATTAATTTTATGATTTGTGTTTAAATTGAAGATCAGCTGTCAATTGTTTTTTTTTCTTCTCACGATTGAAACATACAGCATTTTTTCCAACCATGTACAGAGTTGCACGGAAATGGGCATCGTAATTTCAATGTAATTTCGCCGAAATTACGCAAAATTATGTAATTTCACAAGTGTAAAAATTTATGGGAAATTATGTAATTTCAACTTGATTTCGGCTGAAAACACGAAAGTACGTAATTTCTCGTCGGTCTGAATGCCCTATAAAAGGATTATCTAATAAAAGTCATTAAATTATTATAAAAGACAGTGGCAAGTATTAGTTCAAAATATGTATAGTGTGGTATCTAGAGTTAAAATGGAATAGAGAAAATAATTTTTATAACAAAAAATAAAACAAACAACTTAGAATATAAAAAATTCTGTAAAGTGGTAACATGAAAAAAAAAAAAAATAATAATAATACAAATAATAGTAGAAAATATACATACAAAAGTCCACGTAATTATTTTATAATAGTCTGCGTTTCTTTATATTCTCACTGTTCTGTATGTCCGTCTGTCTGCATATTGAAATACAATATGGTAAATATTATTGCGCTGTTGATTTAGTTAATTGTATTGTGTGACTGACTTTATTTTTTGTAATACGATTTTTATCGAAGGAAAGATTTAATAAGAGTGGTAATTTCGCCATATGTCAAAGTAAAAGCTGTTGGGGGTTTTTAGAAGCAAATGGTAGTAGAAAAAAGTATTTTTTTACATTTTTCTAAATGCTTTAATCAGTTTAAATATTTGTGATAGATAATAATAATAGTGTCATTAAGAAAGGTGATATACATTTTAAACATTTTAAATAGAGAACAGAACAAAATGATCTAAATCTGGTGTTCCACAAGGTAGTCATCTCGGCCCCTTACTATTCCTAATATTTATAAATGATCTACCAGCTTGCATTAGGAATTCTAGAATATTAATGTATGCTGATGATGTAAAGCTGTTCCATAGCTTTAACTATTCCTATCAATGTTCCTTACTCCAATCAGATCTTGACAATCTTTATGATTGGTGTATGATGAATCTAATGGATCTGAATTTAAAAAAGTGTAAACACATGATGTTCTATAGAAGAAGTCCAGTACTCTGTAGATACACAATAAATGAATATCAACTTGATCTAGTCGAAGAATTTCTTGATCTGGGTGTGTTGCTTGATTGTAAACTATCCTTTAACTCCCACGTTTCACAAATCGTTAATAAGGCAAAAGGAGTTCTAGGTTTCCTCAAGCGCTGGGGAAGAGAGTTTAATGATCCTTATGTTTCCAAGCAATTATTCATATCTCTTGTACGACCAATCCTGGAATATGCTTCCGTGGTCTGGGATCCTCAATACGAAGTTCATATAAATAAAATTGAATCGGTCCAGAAACAATTTCTCTTATTTTGTCTTCGTAATCTTCCATGGAATCCTAATATTAATTTACCATCATATGAAAGTCGATTACAGCTTATTGATCTCCCTACTCTTGAAAGTAGGAGAAAATATATGAATATTTCATTTGTAATTAATTTAGTAAACGGTTCAATTAATTCTGAGTTCCTGCTTCGTAAGATCGAATTCGTAATCCCAAATCGTCCAACTAGAAATTATACTCCTTTAAAAATAAAATATTTTCGAACCAATTATGCCAACTTTGATCCCATGAGACGTATATGCAATCAATTCAACAGTTTCTATCCATATATTGATTTCTCATTAAATCCAATCCGCATTAAGAAGAATATTTTTAACTTAGTTAAATAATAATTTATTAATTGAATGATTATGAAAATATTTTATTGTTAATAGCTTTAAGAATAATATATATGCTAGCCTGTAAGAAATTGTAATTTCATTGGCTATTAAATAAATAAATAAATAAAAAAATATACATACACTGAATAAGAAAATTTTTCGTGATATTTAGGGTCTCAAACTGTAAATGGAATGTACTCCGCGTTTAGCCGACTAATTGGATACTTTGCAGAAGATACTAAATCTCAATGTTACAGTGAGAATCCGAAAAACTAAGATAGATTTAGCTTACTTTGATGACTACGTTAAATATATATTCGCCAAATCGGCCATACAACTCAGTGAGTCGAAACAATGAGGTCAAATTTTTTTTTAAATTTGATACCATTCAGTGGAACTTGGGACTTTTAGACGGCTAAAATTACCCTCAACGGGTTTATGATAATTTCTTTAAAATAAGTTAACTAAGCAAGAAATATGCGCTGCAAACTAAGAGTGGAATTGTTTCGGAAATATTTTCTCAAAATATATTTCTGACATATCACTTTAATATTTCTCAGATCTTTCTTAAATCTCTAAAACTAAAAAAGTTATGATAGAAAATACCCTCAGCGATATATTTTGAGGGTATTGAAAACACAATTCATCACGTCTCCGATCACATGTAAATGGAAAATATCAAAATTTGATGGATGAAAGATCTGCGATAAACAAAAAGAAAATATATTAGTGCAACAATAAATATTAGTTCATTTTGTACCCCACTTTCCCTAACCCTTAAAGCGTTCACTAATTTTTTTATGCGTGCTCCTTTGTTATTTGCAAATAGGACTCGCATAAACGTAGTATTTGGAAGCTTTTAATTAAAAATATCTCTATAGAAAGAAAATTGAAGCGGTCATATCAGACAATCTTAAGGGTCTCTGCAAATAGCGAAAACGAGATATTAATTAAACTGGAAAAGAACATTTTAAAATTTCAATTGTCAAGCGTGTTGGGTATGTTTACAGGTACTTCAGTTTCAATACACAATAATTGTTTCTTTGAAAAAATAAGGTGAAATGATTTTGGGTGGATGTAGAGGCCTTTCATAAATATAAAAAGCGCAAATTTTATTTCCTTACTACATATTATATGCAGGCCTTAACTGACACTATTTTCACTTTTTACATGTCTACAAGTTTTAAATAAATAAAAATACTCTATCGTCCTGTGGTGTAAAGTAATGCAGAAAATAATGACTACATATTACTAAGCTTAGCTGTTCATTGTTAATATTATTTTATAAATATTTTTTTTTGATATTCAATTTATATTTTCAGAAATAAAATATTTAAAATATTTTCAAATTATTTTGTATTCTGTAATACAAATTTTCAGTTACTTGAAATTAATTTGGAATAAAATTATTTAAATATTATTCCATTTAAATCAAATTTTAAAGTCTTTAACTAATTTGAAAATAAATTGTAGTTCTTTAGTTTAACACGGTGATGACGTTAGGACCAACTACTTCTCCTATATTATTACTAGTATGAATTTCAGAAAGTTATTACGTAGATGTCATTACAGTAACTAATTACTTTCCAGCTGTTGAAAACTCGTTGATTTAAAGTATTACTGAAGTCATTATTAGTAAAAACAATAGATAGTTAAGTAGTATTTTTTGTTATTTTTTATTTTTTGTTTTAAACATAAAAAGAACCAAACATTTAATAAAAATAAACAATTTTAGATTTAAAATTAACTCGTATTTTGCTCAAATTTTGCTTTTTCGTATATTTATTCCTTTTTTAAATATATGAATTGATAACTGAATTAAAAAATAAATAAAAAGTAATATGTTTAAAAATCTTATCATAACTAAGTAATTACACTCCGGGTTGTAAATAAGTAGTTACTAAACAACTTCTATGTAATGCAGACAGTATGTTGTTGTCATTTAAAAGTAACTACATCAATAACTACATGATATTACCAAGTTTTTGCTGAGAAGTAGTATTACTTTTGAAAAAGTACCAAATTGCAACAAAAATACAAAGTTTTAGGAAAAAATACCAATAATTTTAAATAGAATATTTTGAGAAATGTATTAGTTTCTAAAGCATTAATTTTTGAAAAAAAAGTATCAATTTTAAAAATGTACCAATTTTTAGTAGTTTGAATACAATTCCTCTTTATTATTTTACCTATTTTAAAAATGGAATAAAATCTGTTTTGAAACATTTAATTTATTTTTTATTTTATAGAAAGTGTTTGAATATTTTTATTCAACATAAATTTGTTTGGAAAAAGAAATATAAGTAATAATGAAAAAATTATATGATTTTTTTATGCAAACCTTTTGTGGCTGAATAGTTTTATTTATTTGGATTTTTTTAATAAAAATATCAAAATATTTATTTGAAATGTTTCTATTTGAATATATTATTTTCAAACAAAATTCCTAAAAACTTTTTGAACTTTTTTGTGTTTAAATAAAATACATATGAATATTATTCAAGGTTGGAATATTCAAATATAAACAAAGAAAAAAAAAATGGATATCTTTTTGTAAAAAATGTATGTTTTTACTTTGATTAAATAAAATATTTTATTTCTTAATTTTTTTTTTTTTTTTCAATCAGAAACAAAATTATATAAAAATTCATTTGATTTAGAATAAATATAAATCCTTAATGTTTTTGTTTAAAAATTAATAAATTTATTAACAAATAATTTAAATTAGAAATAAAAATTGGAAATAAAATAAAAAGTATTTTCATTTTTTATTTTATTCACAAGTAACAGCTAAGTAACACATTTTACGGTTGAGTAATATTTTTGAAGCACTTTTGTATTAAGATTTCCTAAGATTTTCAATAATATTTATATTCTTTTATTACAAATAAATTTCGGAAATTTTATTTAAATTCAAAAATATATTACTAATACCCAGGAAAAAATGTTTAGTTCTACAACTAGTTCCAGAACGCATGAATATATGTATCCTGTACTAGTTGTACTAACCAGTACGCATTCTATGGAATGGTTCTAGAACTAGTTCTTTAATCAATGATTTTTGTTCGAAATTACCACTTTCAGAAATAGTTCTATAGAAGTGTTAGGGAATGGTTTCAGAATCTGTTTTTTATTCTAATGAGCCAATATGTAAAGGCGATTTTTCAAATCACTTTTTAATTTTGTTAATCTTTTTTAATTTTTGAAATTTTTTATTTAAGTTTTTTAAACAGTTTTAGAAAGTCACTTGGGAAGCAGTAATTTGTTCAGAGAATTAGCATGAAATTCATAAATAATTAGTTTTTAAGAACTAGTTCTCCAAAACATTGCTTAAAACCAATATATAGTTTCAATAAGGTTCTACTCCATGAGTACCAGACATCACTAGTTCTAAAGATGTTAGAATCTGACATGGTTCTGATTACACCAGTTGTAGAATCTAGATTCTAGAACATGTTTTAAAATTTTCCCTGGTAATATTAAATTGTTTATATTAAACAAATATTTACATATTATTTGTCAGTTTTCTAAACACAAAAAGTAAACAAACTGTCAGCGCTATGAACGCGATTTTTGTGAAAATTTCATAGATATTTTCTCTATTTAAACATGTGTTTACAGATCATATTTGAATTTTCGTACAGTTTATTAATTTGGATTAGAAACGTAATTAGAAATGTGAACAAATTGTTTATATATGTCTGTAATTTGCTGATAATGTCGTTATTGCAACTGGTGTTTTTTTTGTTAATTAATTGAATATACATCAAATAAAATTAAGCGACAATATTATATTAAATATTTATTTTAAATACATAAAATAACAATAATAACAGTAACAATATAAATTACATTTACTATTTGATTTAAATATTTTGTGTGTATTTTGTTAAATGGAAAGAAAAAATTGTTTCTTTTTTGTTTTTTTTTTTTTTTTTTTTTAATTAAATAAATATAAAAGAAAATAAATATTTGAAATTATATAGTTAATATAAAAATAAAGAAGAGGACTTGGAAAAAGAAATCGAAAAACCGGTTTAATAAGCTTGATTGACAAATTCCTTATATTGATAAACATAAACGTAAATTCTACAAAATCTTGTTACTAAAAGGATATTATAACGAAATTTAATTAATTATTTATTATTAGCAATAAAATGCTTAAACCTTAAGCTTTAATTATACTAAATACTTAAATTACCCACGATTATATTTTTGTTTTAAAAAATTTTTCAATTATCCTTTAAAGGAAATTTCTACTTAATATTCCTTTCTAAATTTAATTAAAAATAAAGAAACCTTTTAAAATTTCTTTAAACCAAAAATTAAATGTAAAATAAGTCTTGCTTTCAATTCTAGAAATGTTTTCTCCTTTTTTATATTAAATTGCTTGTTATTTTAATCCTTAGCATAGTTTCCATTATGTCTTTTTGCAATTTTCGTATAATAAAAATATAATAAACAAAAGCCTTTTGTTTATTTTAACTTTGGTCTATATTTATACTAATACATATTTACATTTACACAAAACATATAAGAAATATATCCTACTCCCCAGGATATTACTCTACAAACCCTTGGCAAATGTTAACTGGGAGCTAGTTGCTTGGCTAACAGGCTGGTAAAAGGAAACTACTTTTAAATCTCAAGTGCATGTGTATAGTAAAGGAAAAACACAAAAACGAAAGAAGAGAATTTTTACAATATGTACAATACAATTCAAAAAATAAATGTAAAGAAATGTAAAATAAAAAATTCTCCCCTTGAACATGAAATTATTAAGAGAAGAATTGAAAATTAAAGTGCGTAACTTGAGAGGCACTATCATTTCTAAGTATTCCTTGAAAAGGAAACAAAAACATATCTAAGTTTAAAATAAATTTAAATTGAAAGGCTTTTAAAAAGTATCATTTAAAATATATACAAGTTTAGCAAGAGGGCATTTATATATATTTATTCAGTTTACATATTTGATTAAATTGATTGAAATTTTGATATTTCAATATGATATTTCAAGTTGTTAGAAAATTTAATTAAAATGATTTTTATTAAAATAAATTGAAATATAAAACAAATATTTTCAACAGTTTTTATATATATGCAGTTTATTTAAATACCCCATATGTTTGAAGAAAACTTTCTCATATTTCAAAAACCAAGACGAAATAAATTAAATGTTTCTTAAAATGTTCAACATTGTTGTAAGCAGTTCGGTATTGAAAATATCCAAAATTAATGCAGTAGAAGAAAAGTTATAAACGAAAATGTGGAACAACTTCTAAAAATATTGATATTTTTAGAAGCTTATATAAATTGATCGCAGCAAAGTATTTACTTGTCTGGCTGCAGCTAAGATTGATTTTTTTTCATTGCCGAAATTTCTTCCCTGAGGAAAAAATTTCCGTTTGATACAGCAATCGCTGAGTTGACTAACTTTGGCCGAATATAATCGAGTTATTTAGAAGCGAAGATCTAATTATAGCGGATTCGATTGCTTTTCTTCAAATATTCTTCTGGTATATTTTCTCTATTAGAAAACTCTTATCTACGAGCCCTTATGTTGTTTATTTCTTTACTGAAATCAATTTTCCTAAAACACCAGATAAAAAAGGAACATTTTACAATACTTGCTATTGAAAATCATCAAAATCAGCATAAAAAGACTGAGATATAAGCGATAAATTTCGTACGTATTTTACGATTATTCAAAGCCCACATATTAACAAAGGAGCTCGATCTTTAACAGATCTGTTAGAAATTGTTTCTATATTTTTTTCATTGAATAAATTAAAATTCGAAAATTGACGAAAAAAAAACGCGAAAAAGAAACGAATTAAAAAATTGTAATAATAAAAAAAAAATATTAAAAAAGAACCAATTTTTAAAAAATGACTAATTTTTAAAATATGTATGTATCAAATTAAAAAGCTACCAATTTTCAAAATATATATGAATATAAAAAATATAATTTTCTTCAATTTGCAAAAGCGAAGTTTACAAAATATTTATTTTAAAAATCTTGAAAAAATCGAATTTCTCCTCCTCTGTTAAATATTTCTAAAAATAGAAACAAACAGAAAGGACTAATCAAATAACAACAACAACATTGTTCATTGCTACTTAATAAGTGGCTAATCAGTAACAATTATTAACATTGCTTCATTTGCTACCTAACTGGTAGCTTTAAGCATATAAACAATAATAATTGAAAAAGGAGAATACAAAATAATAGTGAAAAGCTTTATCATAAATCATTCGTTTTACCTAATATCATATAGGGAAAATAAGTCACAGATTCTATTTCCAAAAAGTTGTGAGTTAAATAGATAATGTTTACAGACAACACCACGGTGCACAGTGGGGCCAAACGCAAATTTTTTGGTAATAAATCTGAATCTCCTAAACTACTGATCGGATCAAATTGAAATGTATGGAAGAGTTGTAGAGGAGGACCTAAGCTTTCAGAAAAATCATCTTGTAGTCACCCTGTGATAACACGAGATAAGCTACAGGGTGTCAAAGTTGACTACCTCGAATATGTAAAAGTTAAAAAAAAATCGTAACTTGTACAAATGAAGTCCGATTTTAAAGATTTTTATATTTCTGGAAAGTGCTTGGCAAGATAAAGAAAAAATAAGCTTGCTCATCTAAGTTATCTCTTGCAGTTAAAAAGATATTTACGCTTGAATTTTGAATTTTTGATTTTTTTGCTCGACTTTCTTTCGTTTTTCGGGAATAAGTCCGGAGATATATGAGGTAAAATTTTTTTAAAAATATTCTGTAATTTGCTATATATTTCAAAATAATATGCTGAAAGAAGTTTTGGATTATCTCAATTCGTCTAGAAGTGAAAAATATTCAAAGTCAGCAATCTGAAATTGGCATGAAAAATGGCTATTTTTTTACAATAAAACTTTTACAATTTATTCTTCTACAATTGTTCAATGAAGCCCGAATAAAAAAAAAAAATTCTAAAAAACTATAAAAAAGTTCAACAAAAAACCACAAACTAATACAAAATTTTCAAAAATTTATTTACCAAAAAAAGAAAAAAAAATATTTAAAAGTAAAAATTTTCACAAAAGTACCTATTTGAATAAGGTATTAAAAAAAAAAAAAGAAAAACGTTTTGGAACCACTGTGTAACGCTATCATCCTTACTAGGCAATACTTAGACATAAGACTAACCTTAAACGCATAACTTTGAATGTATATATATAATTTTTTTAAAGGACAATTGCAACATTTATGCGATATTTATGTCGAAATTTTTTTTCCATGAAACATTTCATATTTGGAAGCAAATATATATTACGACGTTTTATTTACGTCAAATTTTTTTTTATACAAAATTCAATATTATTCATGCTAAACAAATATGTACAGATGTGTGTGTGTGTGTGTGTTTTTATATATCATAAAATATTTACAAACTTTTTCTTTACGCTTCTACAATGTTCTACTTCAAACCAAGTTTTTTCAAACCAGAAAATAATATTTTATTTTATGACAAATTCATATTATATATTTTTTTTTAATAATTGATTGATTATTCATGTCAGTATCTATCTAAGACATAAAAGAATAATGACATACCACATGCTATAAAATTGAAAAAAAAAAAAAAAAAACCAAACAGTTCAACAAACTGGTTTAACATGATGCAAACAAGTGTATTGAGATACAATTTTTTTTTATATACGAAAAATAAATATAAAAAATAAATAAAATAAATACATTGAAAACACTAAATGGAATTTATTCAGACACCCAACATCCATCATGAGCAACAAAAATAAGAAAAAATATATAAATTGCACATAGAATCACCACGTAGAAAATTTATAATAAAAACGTTTTTTATCTAGTTGATTTTCATTTTTTTTAATTTTTTTCGATAAAAATAAAATGCGGATTTTATTTAAGTTTTTTTTTTTATTAATTCTTTTTTATTTTACTTAACAATTTTTTCTATTTTGCTTTTCTACATTTACATATAGTTTTTTTAAAAACCATTTGAAGTAAAAATAAAAATGATTTCAAGTAAACTAAAAATTACAGCTGAATTAGAAGAAGAGCAAATATACAAATCAGTTGAAGGACAGAGGCAGAGTTTAGTATGATTTATTTTAAAATTGGCGCCAATTTAATGTATTTTTGGGTTTTTTGTGTGCAATTTTTTTTCTTTTGATACATTTTTTCTTCAAAAGCTAAACAAATATATATATATAATTTGGCTTTATTGCTAAAGTGAACTATGAACAGCTAAAGCAAAACAGGAAAAATAGTAAAAAATTCCAAAAATAAAAAGAAATATTCAAACGTGGTATTTTTCTTTTTTTCTTTCTAGTACAAAGAGACAAAAAGCAAATAAAAGTTCAAGGCAAATAGCAGAAGTTTTTCATGTCTTCAACAGCATCTACTACGTTGTACATCGTCATCATCATGATTATCACCAACATCATCTCGTCATCAGCAACATGCCTTCTCGACATGCTCAATTTTTGTTCTAATTTTTTTTTCGTCATTTTATTTTATTTAGAGCGATGTGGGTGGATAAATATTCCGCTTTGTGGTTAAGAACGTGAATAGAAATTGTTTTTTTTTTGTTGTATTTTCTAATTGTTGGGAAAATTCTTGTAATAAATATAAATAAATATGTAGCCTAATTGTAAATAGTATGAGGGTGTTGTGGTGATATTTCCGAGGATCGGTAAGAGCTTCATAAATAATGAATTTTGCTAAACAAATTTGCGAAAAAAAAATTACGATTTAGGATTATTGTGTATTCTTTTGATACATTAGAGTTTATATTGTGGAACTTTTTAAAAAATGTACTAAAAAAAGAAATCGAAAAAATTAACTTAAATATCTAGCAACTTGATTAAATGCCATAAAAAGTCTCAGTGTATTTATTATTCTAGTGTAAATAGGCTACTAGTTGAAGTATTATAACATTTAGTAAAAATAGAGCTTTTTAAAAATTGGTATATTTTAAAAATATGTTTCCATAAATAAGATGGAAATTAATCAGAACCTGGAATACAAAAGGCATAACAACCACAATTAAGTAATGACAACCACTTATAAAGTTTGCGTTCGAATAAAACATAGCACAAAATGTTCGTAATGCCGTTAATTTTAAATATCTTGATTAAAATATCTTATAGAGGCATGTCAGATTTAACAGCAGATCGAATTCTTTAAATCCGGTCGTTTGTCCGCATACAAACGGCAGACAAAGAAAAATGTACAAAATAAAATTTTATTTTTTTTTATCTTTTTTTTTTGTGAACTTTTTACAAAATGTTAATTGAGTAAATTTTGACAAAAGTATTACAGTATTCAGGGTAATAAAAATGCTTAACAATGACTTAAAGAGTGAGATGAAACTTGGTTCAGAGAAAGAAAAAATCACAAGAATGGATTCCAAGCCCAAAAAGTAGATAAGCTCCTAAAAGTTATGCCAAACATATGTAGCCGCATAATGGCACGTTGTGTTCATGATTCAAGTTAAAAGCGAATTTAAGATGGCCTCAGCAGTGCTCAATTGTGATTATTAATTCTAAATTCTTATAGAGAGATGACGCGGAAAATTTTGTAAAATCACTTTAAATTTATTTTCAGAATTAAAAATAATTTAGTTAGCAATTAATTTTTATACAAAATGATAACTAGAAAAATCTGAAGAAGAAATGGAACAAGTGTTGATGAGCCAAGATTTTCCAATTTTGCATGAAATATGGATTATTTTCGCAATTAATTTCCGATTAAATCCAAGACAATTCAGCGAGTAAAATGTAAAAATAACTTGAAAATAATATTAGTCGTAATTTTAGCATCTATTAAAGTTTTATTTATTTAAATTGAACCAAAAAAATCAAGGCCTGATAGACAATAATATTTTACAGTTAGTACTTTTTTAGTTAGTTACTTTTTTTTTAATAATTGATACTCTTTTTCTTTGTTGAAAATGAGTACTTTTTTAAAAATCAGTACTTTTATGTGAAAATGAGATTTTTTAAATGTTAGTACCTTTTTAGAATGTTAGTATGCACTTTTTCTGCTTGCTAGTACTGTTTTTATTGCTTTGAAAATTGGTATTTTTAAAAATAGTTAAATTCTAAAAATTTCGTACTTTTTTAGCGCTTGTTTGAAAATTAGTAAATTTTTAATTTTTTTACATAATTTTAAAATAGCACTTTTTTGAAAAATAGTTAATTATTGAAAATTGGTACTGCTTGTAAACTGATAATTAAAACAAAAATGATTTTTTATTGAAATTTAAACCTTTTTTGAAAAGTATATATTTTCTTAAATAAAGCATTTTTGAAACTTAGTACATTTTTCAATTTCGTACTTTTTTGGCAAAATTTTAAAATAAATATTGTTATTTCTTTTTTTTTAACAGCAATTAGTAGTTACTTTTTTTGGAAAATTTGAAAATTTAACTTTTTGCAAAAATCTTTCAAAAATTATGAAAAATAGTACTTTTTAAAAATAATATTTGTTTTTGAATGATATTTTTTTGATAATTGGTACATTTCTGAAAATAGCTTCTTTTTTGTAAATTTTTACTTTTTATTTATTTATTTTTGAAAATTGGTATTTAAATAACTACTTTTTTGAAAATTAGTACTTTTGAAATTTGGTACTTTTTTGAAAATTTGTGCTTTTTTGAGTAATATTTTTTTTTTATCGAAAATTAATTCTTTTTTAAACTGCTACCCTTTAATCTAGTATTTTTTCGAAAATTAAAAAAAAACTTTTTTGAAAACATTAATCTTTTTGATAGTTGGTACTTTTCTGAAAATTTCTACTTTTTCAAAAATTTGTACTTTTTCGAAAATTTGTAATTTTGAAAATGAGTTTTTTTTCCAAAATTATTAGTTTTTTTTTTTTTTGGAAAATTACTACTTCATTTTGAAATTAATATTTTTTTGAAATTATTATTTTTTTTAAATTATTTAATTTATTAACATTTTTAAATAGGTATTTTTTTAAATATATACGTTTTTGAAATTGGAACTTTTTTCTTAAATTTTTAATATTTTCGAAAGTTTGTACTTTAAATTGTTTTTTGAATATTAAAAAAGGGTTATATATTTTTATTTATTTATTTATTTTTGGAAAATTAGTATATTTTTAAATTTATAAAAGAAATGTTTTTTTTTAAAGAGATACGTATTTTTATTTAAAAATAACTTTCAAAATAAAGGTAGGTACATAATCGAAAGTTTTCTGAAAGTTAAGTATTTTTGTTGTAGAATTAAAATTTTTCATCTTCAAACAAATTCTTTCTGTTCAATCACTACTTTTTCCATATGAACTGCCTGTTTCTCTATGTTTCGATAATTTATAAGGAAAACAACAAAAAAATTTTAAAATTTATTTGTTTTTGGTCAAACGAATTTTTTGTTCGAAGTAAATGCTTAATTTCTTTAAAACTTTTGAGCATAATTCGTATTTTAGTAATAGTGTAAAACAGTTTATTTTTTCCCCATACAAACTGCCTTAAGATCTTCTATATTGGCATTTTAGTTCTTGCCATATTTTCTCAATTTGTCACTTCTAATTGCCACACAAAATTGTGCTGGTGATGGATGAACATATTTCTACTAATTTGTATAAAATAAAAAAAAGCTTTTAATGGAAATGGGATTTAGTTAAATAGAGCAGAACTTAATACCGCTATAGCAAACATTTAAAGTTAAAAGTATTTCGCTTTTCTAATCATCCATTCACATTTGAAATTAAAAAAGAAAAAATCATAAATATTTTTCCATTTAAAATAAATTTGGTTTAATGAACCTCTCTATGTTACATCTGAAATACTTATGATGTATTTTGAGTTTTTCTCAAATTTATTTTTCAGCTAAAACTTATATGCATTATAAACATACATACGACAGCAACAACAAATACATAATTCAATTTGACCCAACCCATTTTTATATTAAAAAGTTGGAAAAATTTTGTGACAAAGTACTCGTTTCAACTTAAATATACTTGAATGTACTTAAAAAAATATATATAAAAGTTATATTGCTAAAAACAACCCACACAATATAGAATTGGGTCTAAAAATTACTAATGTTGTATGTTTTTTTTTTTGTCTTTTTGACTTTTTTACTTATTTTAATGTGGCTAAAATCAACCAAGCAAACAGCCAACGCTTTTCCATTCTGTTGTTGTTTCTAAGCGTTATATTTATATGTAACAATTGTTGCAAAATTTTTGTAAAAAAATGGAAGTATAAATATAAATAAAAATTACATATAAAAAGTCAAGAGACTTGGTAACTGTCATGTACATGCTAAAGTATACAACAAAAGAAAAAAAATTTAAATAACAAAAAAAGATAGAAAAATAGTAGTACTGGCAAAATTGTTTCCCGTTGTGTAATGTCATGTTATTTTGTTGAATTATTTTTTTGTAGTTCAAACAATAATTTACTGTTGCTAACAAAAAAAAAAAAAATTTAGATGAGCTTTAAAGCTCTGGCAAAAATAGATCTTTTGATCTAGAATTAATACGGATTTAAAAAAGGGACAAAAGATAACATTAATAATTTCTATTAGATTTGTGAAAGAACTAAATTCGTAGTTTAGCTCGCAACTTAAAAAAATCAATGCAAAAAACGTTTTCCGATTTTGACTCCCAACTCAATAGTTTATGGATTGATTTTTATTATTTGTAATACCAAAATTCTCTATGCCGTATTTGATATTTTAATGTATTAAATATGCCCCTAATTGTCAAAGGCCTTCGGAGTTAATTTCAACAGACAGATAAATGAACAGGCATTCTTATTCTAATGCCCCTACCTATAAGGATTCAGAACAATTATTATTTATGAAGTTCGAATTTAATGTTGTCGAAATTAAAAATAAAACGAAAAACTTTCATATTTTGGAGAGAATTTCAGAATATAAGTTCCGCTACTTCTGCCACTTATTATTTTATTAAGAATTTCTGAAATCTGTAGCTTGTTCACATTGATCCGTAAGTTAAAAAATAGTAAAGAAAGAAGTCCATAGCATCCACATTAGGTCTTAACGAATCCAATATTTGTCGGTCAATATAAGTCTTCAAAATAAGACCCGAAATCCGGGAACATATATGTTCTTTTTAATATTAATTGATCAATAAAACTTCAAAAATCATTTCATCTAAAGGTCGTTATCAAACACTAAGCCCTTGAGGAAATAAGACCCCAACTTGGGGTATCATGAAGTGACACTGAGTGACTCATTAACATAAACGAAAATTCTATTGGTTTAAAAGAACCTTGAACCTGCTACCAATGATAAATTTCGACTGAATATCACCCACTATGTCGTTGAGTTTATAGGAGTATAGGAGTCTTTCACAAATATACATTGTGGAGATAAATTTTCATCCCCGACATCTTCAGGTAGTGATATTCTCTTCAGATTATTGAATTGAGGCGTGAAAATTAATCCATTATCGTTTGAACAATTCTTGTAGGAAATTACGAAGTTATGCGAAAATTTTAAGAATTATTTCATAAGAAAATAGTTACCGGTATTCCCGGATTACTGATACTTGACCTTCAGGTCAAGATTTCTGAATTGTGTACTTTACAAATCCATATTATCAAAACAAAACAAACCGTTCCACTCATTTGAAAAAGTCGAATTGTATGTGTTACCCTAAGGGCATGTCCGTTACATTAAGTTATTGATAGTACTTTCGAAATTGTTCTCATTGAAAATCATCATGATCGGTCCACAAATGCCTGATCTATTAGCGAAGTACCGGAGCAACCATAATATTTTTTAATCGATGTACTTATAATGGGTGATCCACTTCGAGGTTCCCTACTTTTTTAAAGAAAAAAAAAAAAAAAAAAAAAAAAAACAGAAAATTCAAATTTAATGGGGAATGTTTATTATCATTTGAAAGAACATTCTTTGGCATTTATTTTTTGAAGATTATGTCTATCAAATGTTGGTCGTTACTACGTTGCAGATGGTACAACCGTTAAGTCCAATTTTCGATGACTCGTTCGAGCATTTCGACTGGTAACTGGCGAATGACACGCGTGATGTTTTCCTCTAAGGCCTGAATCGAAGCGGGTTTGCCCGCATAAACTTTAGACTTTACATATCCCCACAGGAAAAAGACTAACGATGTGATATCACACGATCTTGGTGGCCAATCGACCGGCGAAAAACGTGAAATTGTGTGCTCACCGAAGTGTTCTCTCAATAAATCCATTGATTGATGCGATGTGTGGGAAGTGGCGTCGTCTTGCTGAAACCAAATGTCGCCGAGATCACGAGCTTCAATTTCAGGCATTAAATAGTCGATTATCATGGCACGATAACGGTCGCCATTGACGGTTATGTTCGCACCAGCATCATTTTTAAAGAAATATGGACTGATGATTCCACCGGCCCACAAACCACACCAAACAGTTGTTTTTTCTGGATGAAGTGGCAGTTCTTGAATCTCTTCAGGTTGCTCTTCGTCCCAAATGTGACAATTTTGTTTGTTTACATACCCATTGAGCCACAAATGGGCCTCATCGCTGAACTAAATTTGCCTCGAAAACGTCGGATCTTCTTGGAACTTTTCAAGAGCACATAGAGCGAAGCGATGTCGCTTGGGAAGGTCGAGCGGCTTCAGTTGTTGCATAAGCTGCATTTTGTACGCTTTCAATTTAAGATCTCGACGTAAAATGCGCCAAGTCGTTCCATGCGTCAGCCCGAGTACCTGCGAACGGCGCCGAATCGACTCTCCACGGTCTTTGTGTATACTCTCAGCTACGGCCGCTATATTTTCTTCACAGCGTGTTGGACGTGGTCTATTCGGTCGAATATTATCCAATAATGAATGCTGGGTCTCAACATGGGTGATGGTGTTGAGAATAATACGCTCAGTAGGCCGATTATGTTGACCGTAAGTTGGGCGAAGTGCACGAAACACATTCCTCACAGAACGTGAATTTTCGTAATAAAGTTGAACGATTTCGAAACGTTTTCAAGGCGTAAGTCTTTCCATTATGAAATGCCAAACAATACTAAACAAAAATAACACGACTCTTGAATCACCCTGTATATTTCAAAAACTTTGAAAAAAGATTTTTCAAATAACCTTTCTTTGCAATTCGAATGAAAATTTACTTAAGAAATAAACGAATCGTTTATTTCATTATATATTGTATATTATATATATTATATATTATATATTATATATTATATATTATATATTATATATTATATATTATATATTATATATTATGTTATATATTGCTTTTGTTTTGTCTCTCACTGTAATCCTTTATTGATATTAGAGGGAGCTATTATTAGAAGGGCGCCGCAGAAATAGAAAATAGTCCCCAAAAGACAGCATCAGCTTTTGAGTGGTAAACAATAGAATAAATATTGAATACTTATTACCTTCAAAAAAAAAAAAAAAAAAAAACACTGAAAGAAATAATAAAATCTACTTAAATATTACAATTTGCAAATAAACTATGTAACAGAAATGTTTTGAAACCGCTAATATTTTCTCTGCTATTTAATATAATTTTTATTTGTTCTTTTTTCTCAGTGTATTTTTTCATACAAGTATTAAGCAAAATAAATATTTCTTTTAACAAATTTCTACTGCAAAAGACATGCTTATTTATTACTCTTTCTTATTTTTATTTTTCTCTTATTATTTAAAGACGTTATTTTCATATTTTTATCTCTATTTTTTTTCTCGCTTAACTCATCCTTGAAATGGCGTTGAAATGTAAAATTGCTAGAGCAAAACTTACTTTGTTCTTTTTTTTGAGTATAAAAATAAAATAAAACATTTGATGCATATCTTTAGTTATTGTTTGCGAAATGGAACCAATTTAATAATTTTTTTTTGAAATTTAAAACAAGAAAACAATAAATAAATGGAAAAAACTTATAAGAAATTATAAGGAAAATTAGCTAAGTTAATATGTCAGAAATTATTATGATTTTATAAATAAAACAGGAAGTAATTCGGATAATTTGTTTATATGCAGAAATGTTTTTTTTTATCTTTTTTTAATTTTTTTAATTTTTAGAAAGTCGGGGTTCACACGCAGCATTTTTCTTGCAGCAATTCTGAGTTCGCAGAAGCGAGAGAATAATGGAATACTAAGCTTTTACATTCTCTTTACCTCTCTTGAAGCAAAAAAACAAAAAAGAAAAATGCTGTGTGTGAACATTGACTAGGGTTTTTATCCCGAGAATTCCCGGGTCGAATTTCCCGGGAATTTTGATAATTTTTCACTTCCCAATTCCCCGGATTTTTTGTCGAGAATCCCGGAAATTAAAAACTACCAAAAATGTGCATTTTTACCATTTTTAAATATCAAAAATTCTAAAAAGTTTGTTGAAATACCAGAAAAAAATTCAAACTAAGAAATATCAGTATTATGTGACTTCAGAGTCACAAATTAAAAATATTAAATATTTAAAAATTCTTGGATACTATTAGACTACAACTGATATTAGTATAATTTTGTAAGATTTTTTATTTTGATCTTTCATTTTCAACAATTTTTGCTAATATATTTAAGATTAAAAAAAAGAAAATATTTTTATGTTTTGGAGAAATCAATCGGGGTCCAAGAGAGATTTTAAAAAAATTATTCTCGAAAAAATGCTTATTTACGGTTTCTTAAAAAATGTTCTGTTGCTCTGACGAACGATATCCTAGATTCTTTCTTTTAAGTTTTTAATGTCGATGATGAATAACTAGATAATTAAATAATAAAACATTTTTAGTTTTTTAAAAATAAATGTAGATATTAATATATTTTTAATATAACAATGAATTTCTAAATAAGCATTTTGAAAATTAGTTTATAGTTTTTTTATTGAACTTTTTTATAGTTTTTTTAGAATTTTTGTATTTCGGCTTAAGTTCTTTGAATAATTGTAGAAGAATACATTGTAAAAGTTTTATTGGGCACTTTATAACTATAAACTAATTAACTCAACACAAGACACGGTGTAAAAAGTGTTACTTATCTCCAGGAAGGAACAAATCAAATAACAACAACATTGTTCATTGCTACTTAATAAGTGGCTAAACAATAACAATTATTCCATTTCTCGAAAAGTTGTAATTTAAATGGATAATGGTGGGATGGTGAAGAGTGCTGATGACGGTCGTGGCGAATTAGAAAATGCATTCCATTCTGCCGAGTGTCCAATAAAACTTTTACAATATATTCTTCTGCAATTATTTAATGAACTTAAGCCGAAATAAAAAAAAAAAAAAAATTCTAAAAAACATTTTGAAAATATTTATTAATATTTATTGAAAATATATCACAAACAATGCTAAAATTTAAAATGTGTTTTAAAATAAATTTTTCACACAAATTTTGTATCCAAATTGTATTTTAATTTAACATTTGCTTTTGAATACGCGTATAAATGTATATTTATTTGTTACCCATCAGAGATATTTACTCATATTAAAAATTATTTTTACCTATTACAATTTATATAATTATATTAAAAAAGTTCTCTTCAAACATATGTATATTTTTATTTAAAAGTAGATAGATATATTTGTGTGCAAATTATATATGCTTTTTTGTTTAGCTTTCATGTTTTTAAATAATATTGTATTTTTCCGGAATACCCGGAAATTCCTGGGAATGCCTTAATTAAAATCCCGATTCCCGGGAGTTGATAAATGTCGGGAAATTAAAAACCCTAACCCCGACTAAATTACCAGACATGTAAAAGAAATACAAAATTTATATTTAAATATAAATAGTTGTAATTTTGATAAGGTGCATAATTCGTTAAAATTTACCCTCTGTTTTTTACGAATAAAAAATTCGTTTCGACAATTTATAAGTGAAACAACAAATAAATTTGAAATTAATTTGCAGTTTTCCATACAATTTATCGAAGAGAATTTTTCGTTCGTTTTATAAAAACAGGGATTTAAAATCGATCGACTTAAAAGAGTAATAGATTTTTAAAATCAAAATAAGAAATGATAAAATTTAATCGAATTCAATTTCTGTTTTTGAAAAAAAAGAAAAATAATAAAATTATATCGATTTAAAATTTGCTTAATATGAAAAATATTACAATATATTCAAAATGTTAGAAAAGGTAACTTGTCGATTTGAAAATTTTTTCTCTTTTCATTTAAGAAATATTATTAATTGGATTCCTTTTTAGAAATAGATAGAAAATCGCTAACAACCACGGCGTTGTCTAGGATGGATGTGAGTATCATTTTTTTGCAATATATGATATAGTAATTTTTTCACATTTCTGCAAGAAAATTTTTTGATTTTTTTTTAAGTCATTAACAAGGAATTCTGCAATATTAATTTTACATTTTTAACTGCGATTTATATTACATTCACAATAAATTAGTTCATTAGAGGTAGATTTTTTAGTAAAATTTATTTTTGATTGAATTCATTGTCAGCATTCTGATGGCTACAAATAACTTAGGGATGTGGAAGATACATCATTATTCCAGAAATGCAAATGAATTAGTTCATTAGAGGTAGATTTTTTAGTAAAATTTATTTTTGATTGAATTCATTGTCAGCATTCTGATGGCTACAAATAACTTAGGGATGTGGAAGATATTCCAGAAATGCTTTTGAGAACAATGTTATTGCTAATCATCAAAATTTATTTCCAACTAACTTATTTATGTAAGCAAAAAGTCATAAAAACTCGTTCTTTGTGGCTCTTCAGAAAACTTTTTTTTATCGAATGATCTTTGGAAAATCAAAAATTCCAAAAATTTTTCACCAAAAATTTAATTTCTATTAAAAATTGCATTTTTCATTAGATAAAACTGGGATAAAACCAAGAAAAGCGATTTTTTTACCAAAAGTTTAAATTCTTTATAAAGCAATTTCACCAAAAGAAAAATCGATTTTTCATAAATGAATATATAGTTTTCACTAAAAATTGTTTCTTTTTAAAATTTTTATAAACAAATATAACAAAAAACTTGTTTTTTCATTAATAAAATAGAGGTTTTCAACAAAAGAACGCCAAAAATTTTATTTTTATAAAGAAGCTACCAAATGGCATTATCATCTAAAAACTGGGATTTTACTAATTTTTTTTCTAAAAGTTTGTTTTTTTACTAAAAATTTTATAAAAATTCAATTTTTCGAAAAACTAGATTTTTTATAAGAAATATTTGTAAAAAAATCGAATCAATTCGGAAAACTTGTTTTTCACCAAAAATCGTTTATTAACCAAAAAAATTTAGAAAGAGAAATTTTAACAAAAATTATTTATTTAAACATTTATTTTTTGCTAAAAAATTTAGAATACAACTAAAATTTGGTTTTTCACCAATAATTTTAATAAAAATTATATTCTTCTTCTAGTGTTTGCCCAAAAAATTTATTTTAAATAAAAATTCACCGACAAATTGTTTCCAATGATTTCAACAAAAATTTGATTTTCCAATGGGATCAATTTATTACTTTTAAAGGATTTAATCACGTTTAATAATTTTGTATTATTATTTTTTTTATAATGAAAATTCCAATTTAAAATGATGTTCATTCGTAAGATTTAATATTGTTGCGATTTTAAGACCAATCGTTTTCATTGAACGAATTAAATTAAGGAATTAATTCTCACAAGAACTAATTCTACACTTTAAAAGCATATATTGAAAATTTAAGTCTTGTGAGTTAATATAATATTAAAAGAGTGATTAATTAGAAGATTCAAGAATCTGTTTTAAAAAATAAATTAAATAATTTCTTCTTTCGAACTCTGAGTAAAAATTCTTTACCAATATTTTTGTAAGTTGTAAATTAAGTTTCATGGATTTGTATTAATGAAAAAATTAATTATTCATTATTAATTCTATAATTTATTAAAAAATAGTATAATTAATTTCATTGAAATAAAATTTGTGAAGGTTTTCATGTAATGAAATTTAAATTGTTCACATAGGGAATTAATTTTCAGAAGAACAAATTTTTTATTTTTTTTTGAAAAGCATATTAATAATTTCAGCATATTCGTTATGAATTCTTTAAAGGAATGATGTCAATATTTAAATAAAATCAATCAAGAAATTTATTCAATCAATCAAGAATTTGTTATGTATTCCAAGAGAAATTGTCGATTACAACTTTTTTATTTCTTTTTTTTTCTTTTTACTTTTGGAATTTTCACCACAAGTAAAAGTTGGTTGTAATGTGTCAAAATATATAAAACTTTTCAACATTTGCTTATAACATATTTTGAATTATGTTTAAGTTGTTTTGCGAAAAAGTTGCAAACAACTGCAGAAATTTGTATGTTAAATAAAAAATTTTGTTTTATTTTCATTTCTTTTTTAATTACAAAGTTTTTATATGTTTATGAAAATTTTACTATATATATTTTTTTTTGGTCTTAATTTTATTACTAAATCACTTACTAAAAACCAACAAACACTTGTTTGCTGTTAGGTTTTCATTTCAATTAAATTTTTATGTTTCTTTATTTATACTCTAGACCACCATAGGTGGTTGGCTGGCTGAATGGTTGGCTGGCCATGTAAACCTTAATTCAATGAAATTTTGCACGTGGGACTTTTATGACACAAGGATGAAGCCTATTGAAATTGGTTGTAATCGGTCCATTATTTCACCTAGCCCTCATACAAATGTTCCCCCCGGATTTTATAGTTTAAACACTCAAGAATGCCTTAAAATTTATAATATTTTAATGAAATGCGATGCAAAGAAGTACTGTACAAGTATCAATCTTTATACTAAATCTTATGGCCCACAATTGACCATAACAACCATATAAACCCCTATTCCGAAAAACACTTTAACGTGCATAAATCTCACACGATTGTTAGTATCAAGTTAATGTTCGGCACAAATAAGTTTTATGTAAGTAGAGGCAACATTGCCAAATTTTATGAGAATCGGTACATAATTTACTATAGCTCCCATATAAACCCACTTCCGGGAATCGCCTTAAAGTGCACAAAATCATCTAGATGTTAGTATCAACACATTATTCTGTATTAGTATAGTTTATTTTATCTTTAGTAAAATTGGCTCCTTCCCGAATTTTTATGCTCGTACACAATGGTGTAGGGTATCATATAGT
The DNA here is from genome assembly GCA_932274085.1 of Protocalliphora azurea. Lineage (NCBI taxonomy): Eukaryota > Metazoa > Arthropoda > Insecta > Diptera > Calliphoridae > Protocalliphora > Protocalliphora azurea. Next base: position 147,077,792 of record OW026520.1, on the reverse strand, counting down.
CGGTCTTGAACGACTATATCTTTCTTGACCGATTATTTTTTAATTTATATTTGTACATTTTTGCTTTTAAAGTTTGATTTTTTTTGTCGAATTAAATTTATTTTTTGGCCATAATCCAAAAATATTATGATTCAAGATTAACTTGCAACAAAAATAAAAAAGAAAATAAAACTTTCGATTAAAAATTTATTTTTTTCTTATTTTGTTTTGGCAATAAACAGAAAATACTACAAAATACTTGAATACAATTTGATGAAATTGACCTTGGCGTTGATAAGAAACATACCCAACCAAAAAACCAACCAATTATATTTCTTTAAATGCAAAAAGTGGTCGAGATTTGTGGCAAGTTTTATATGTGTAAAATAGCCAAATCAAAGTAAAGTTTGCTAAATTTTTTGATAAAGTATTTCTATTATTTTGTTTCGCTCATAAATAATTATTTATAGTTTTACGTTTCCATGTATGTATATTTGATTATATATCCTTTATCCTTGTGTTTTTTTTTGTCTATAAAATAAATAATATTTATTTTATTTGCAAGAAAAGCGTGTGTAGATAAAAACATTGTGCTATTTAAGCCCATATTCATATAGTTATATTAAGAATAATGATTCTTGCTGTAAAGTTTTTGTAATAAGCCTTAAAATTTAAGTTGGCGTCAACCACCCACAATGTTTATGGTTCATTGGTTTATTACTTGCTGCTGGGATTTTTAAATATACAACAATTGTTATAAATACTCCTACTTATGTATATACATACATATGTATGTATTTGTTTTAATATTGCGTCATATGGTGTTGGGTGTAAATGATTTTCTAGAAAAAATCTGAATTAGTTTATTAATAATTATTTAAAAAAGAAAATATTTATTTTAATTTTATTTTCTTTCTTTTTAGGTAAGTCTTGGTTCAAAATAATATATACGTTTAATCGTAAGTTATTAATTCAAATTATTATTATAAGAAAAAATAAATTTATAGTCGGTTAAGCTAGATCATTTGTTACCCTAGACCATATTGTATGTGCGTCAAAGTGGTTTTCGGGGGAGAGTTCTTTATTGGACCTGTATCTGATTGATGTAATAAATGTAATTTATGTATATTCATATAATATATATGGCCTGAAAATGGAATCTGTGGTCAGTTTCGGACCGATGCTTATTAAAAATTTGGCACTTTGCTTTCTGCATATATAAAACTTGTTTGTGTCAATTATAGTCCTAATACTGAGGTATGATAAATTATGGACCGATTTTCATAAACATTTATACTTATAAAAAAAGTTATTTGTTAAAAATTTCAATAAAATATTTCTATATTTATTTCAGACCATGACTTGAAAAACTGAAAATTTAGACCAAAATATAATTTATACGAGTAGAGGTATCGCAATGGCATGTTTTGTAAAATATAGATAAACTTGTCTTTAAGTTTTGATAGGGCTTGGGGAAAACCGTTGCTCAAAGCGCCTCCGTTTTTATTTTACACGTATTTACGTTAAGTTTTCTTTTGAAAACATTAAAAAAATTCTATAGTCCAGAACAAAAGAAATATTACCAGCTTTTTGAAAAAAATCCAAACATGTGATTTTTTTTTAAGTTTAAATTTCAAATTAATATAATTTTTTACGGAATCGATATATTTGTATAATTTTTGCAAGAGTATTATTTAAAATTTTGTAAGAAATCCAGCTGATATTTTTAAAAATTTTAGGACACAAATTAAGCCCACCAATTTCATAAAACTTAAAAAAAACGAGGCCAAAAATGAAAAAAAAAAAATGGATTCTATCTAAATATCTCTTTAAGTAAAACAGATAACGAACACATGTAAGCATATTTTTTCTAACATTCAAATCTTAAATTATGGGCTCCTCCAAATCAACTTGAAAACACCTCAGCTCTGGCAATGTTAAATTATATTTAGGTATCTCTAACGATTCAATAATATAAAAAAGCATTTTGGAGTCTTTGCGCCATGGTAGAGTATAGGGTATAAATATTGGGTGTATGCATTAATTCTTATACTTTTTTAAATGAAAAAACATATATTTTAATCAAAATATTGTCTATCGAAAATTACGACTTCTTCCCATTCTTCTAGCAATTTATGGATTTAATCCCAAAACCACTACTCTTCTTTTTAGGTCAGAATCAAATAAAGTCAATTTCTTATACCTGTGAAGAATATTTTAGCTAGGGCATTCTTAGTCAAACGAAACAAATAGTAGATAGAAGGAGCAATCTCGGGGATATATGGCGAGTGGGGCAAAACTTTTCTATTATCCAAATAGTTCTTAACTGATTGCGTAATATGAAGCCGAGCATTGTCATGAATGAATTTTTGTGGCTTAGAGTCTGGTCGCATATTCTGTCCATTTTTCGTTCAATGCGAATCTTTCGATATCGTTTCACTTGGTTTTAGCAGCTCATAATAGATGAAACCTTTGCGATCCCACGAAATACACAACATTACCTTGACGTGCAGAATATTCGACTTTGGTGACTATTTTCCTGATTGACCGGGCTTCACATACAGTTTTCTGCGCTTTAGATTATTATAATGTTGTCGCCCTTAACAATTCTATGCAGAAACGACATCGTCTTCTGTCACCGAAACAGAATTTTAAACATGCAAAATCTCCTTCAGTTCTTCAGGTTCATTCTTGCTTTTAGATGAATCTAAGTGCTTTTAAACGTCTTTAAATTGTTGCTTTACATATTCTTTGCAAGCATTTCTTGCATTTGAAACGAGATTTGTTGGGGGCCTGCCTCCAATTCCTCATCTTCGAACTTTTACGTCCTGACGCTCCTTCGAAATTATTAAGGCAAATATATCATGTTTTAAAGTTTTTTTATGGTCACTGTAACCTTATTATGGTTATGGTAATCAAATATTCATTTACGTAAGCCAATTATTTTTGTACCTTATGTTTGTCCCAACAACAAATATGATTCCCTTCTACACAATTATAGAGTAAGTTTGTAGTTTGGTTATCACAATCATAATATGGTTGTTGCATTAATACAAAAAATTTCAGTATCCGTTAAAAATCGATTAAACAAGATATGTTTGCCGCAACAATACTTAACAGTATTTTTTCTCTGCTTGTAGATTTCCACAGACTGACGCATACCTACAATAATACTTTCACGCGACATAGTTGTAAATAAATTCTATTAACATAATCTAGTATTAAACGATGGCAGTTAATGCGTATAGCAACAAGTATTAAGGAGAAATAATATTTATCTAAAAAAATTTTAGTTTTCAAACAGAGGACTAGTTAAACAAATTATGCATACGAATTACGAATTTTCAAATAGTTATAATTTTGAAAGAAAGTACAATATATTTAAAAATTTTAATTTTTTCCTTTTGTTATTAATTTTTGTTAATTGCTATATTTAAACTCTATATACATTATTGTCATTTTCAAAATGACACAAAGACCCAGTTTAGGTCTATACAAATATCTTCAATTAAATGTATTTTCATTTCAAACAAGCACTCCCGTTACAAAATTTATTACTTCAATAAATAAAATATAAAAGAAAAAAAGCAGCAAATCTGAATTAAAAAAAAAAGCGGATTCTGATACTATAAATAACAAGAAATTCAAAATGTTATTTTTTTTTATTTTACATGGGTGTATCATCATAAAATTAGGTTAATTTGAACATTTTAAAACCTTAAACAATATAACTTTTACTTTTTTAAAAGTGTGTATTTTTTTATAAAAAAATAACTGTTTTATTTTAACGGTTCATTAATCATAATCTAAGGTCTGTAACTTCTAATCTAAAAACAAATGAAACAAAAACAACAATGATAATAATAGGAGTAGCTGTAGCAACAACAATATTTTATTAACATTCGACAAGTTCAGTGAGTTTTCTGCGTCACTGACCACAAACAACCGTGATTTTCAATAATATTTTAACGTATACGTTATTTATACATAAATAAATACACAAGTATTAAAAGGTGTATTTATGGGTATTAGATGCGGGTATTGAAATATAACATATGTGTTTTGAAGTCGTTTTTAAACCAAGTGCAAATTTAGGCATTTGTTAGAGATAACAGAGTTTAATATTAATAAAGGAAAATAAAAAAACAAATATCATCGGCTACGATGTAGTCTATAGCCTCGACAATAAATTCAACTATAGCCTCGCTAAAAACTAGACTAAATTCTAGTCTATAGTATCGGCTAGAGTTTCGTTATAAACTCTGCTATAGTGTAATCCGTAGTCTCGACTATAGTTTACTCTATAGCCTGGACTATAGACCAGAGACCTGCGCCGAACGGCTGAAATTCGGCTAAGCCGAGCCGCCGAGAAAAATTTGTAAGCCGGCGCCGCTGTAAAATTTTTTTACTCGGCCTAAAAGCAGCCGCTGTTTTTAAATTCTTTTTGAAAAAAAATATGTTAAAAACGAAACTTTTTTATTATTTTAATGCAGTATTTGCCATTTATGTTGTATTTAAATATGAAAGAAAAATATTTGCATCATTTTGAACTTCAAATAATTATAAATCAATCAAGCATTTTTGGTGACTTATAATTGATTATTTTTTATGCTAATACTGTAAAAAAAAAAATAATATTAAGAGTTGCTAATAAATTTTAATCAGCCTTAATCGACATGCTGCGAGATATCTAAGAAAACTCGTACACAAGATTTTGTCAGCTAATAAATTATTTCTATTCACTAACGATATGTGGTTGGGAATTATCAAAATAATTGATATAAATTCCATTATTTATTGTACTTTTTTATTTCTTTAGCATATCTTAAGAATTGATATTTTTTCATATCGGAGGAGACTATTTCTTATTCTAATATTCAAGCAATTATTCTAATATTTTATGTAAAAATCCAAAAATATCCTCGCATATTTTTTATATTTTTTCAATAAATTAATAATTCTGTTTATACTTTCATTGGAAAAAAACCTAGTCCTATTTTTATGAACAATGTTAAGCAATGGGGCATGAAAATATAAAATTTTTAATTAGAAAAATATGTGTGTAATATCAGCCGGCTAACAGCCGATTTTAAGCCGCCGCCGAAGCTTTTTAATACAAGCCGCCGCCGCCGATAAAATTCCTCGGCGCAGGTCTCTGCTATATACTCGACTTTGATGTAGTCTATAGCCTCGACGGTAAACTGTTATTAGAGAAATATCTGCTATTCCCTTTTTTTAAAAGTGAGAGCTGTTATTACGATTTGAATTAGCAATCGTCTCACTGTTTTTTTTTTAAATATTTTGCTAAGTTTTTAAAAATTTATTTGTTTTAGTTACCTTTTTAAGAATATTTATGTCTTAATACACTGTAAAACTTAACGGCTCATAAACGTAAATTTATTATTTTTTCAAATTAAACTTGTTTGTTTTATTGCAAAGACCAACAAAAGTTTTAAAATTTTTCAATATTTAAACTCATGGTAGTAATTAAATATTTTTTTTTTCCATTTAACTAACATATTTTTGTTCATTATTTTAAAAACTATTTAACAAACTGTTATTAAGTTTTTTCCTATAGTTTCCTAATAACATTATATCTATAGTATCGTATAAACTATTTTGTTGTTCTTCTATATATTTTATCATGTTCCGCTGCATAAGTTTAAAGTTTGGTTTTTTTTTTTCATCAAAATATTTTGCAAAACACTTTTTCTTCTTTTAAACACAGCAAAAACACTTTCTTGTAATTAGAAAACTTTGAAATTTAATTAGCATCCTCAAAGGAAGTAGTAGAAATAGGAAAAATAGTCTAAAACTCAAATTAAGATATGAGCATGTACTTTAATTTTACTTTTTCCATTTAGCAATAGGAAGCAAATTCTAATGTAATAGTGTTGTTTTTCAAAGTTTCCGTTTTAAGTTTTAATTTTTGTATTTAATTTTACAATTTTTTTTTCATTACAAAAAATTTAAATAATATGAAAGCGATAAGGTTTTTATAAGGAAATTGAAAAAAAAAAAACGAAAACTTAAACATTAGTTTAAAATTTGTGTGTTAAGATTTTCGCATGTTTGGTTTGCATGTTAGAATTGAAATATTAAAAAAAAAGAAAAAAACTACATCTTATTTAAGAATTCGCTTTTTTCTAAATAATTATTTAAATAAAGGTGAAGGGTTTACTGTTTTAGAGAGTTAAATAAAGTTATGAAATACAACACTTGCAATTAATTGTTATGTAAAATAATAATTTAAAACGAATTTGTAAAGAACATTTCTCAAAGTTTTGAGTTTAAAAAATAATCAAATTTAGCAAAATAGTTTTCTAAACAAATACAGTTATTTGATTATAGACTATAAAGTTGACTACAAACTCGGCTATAGTCTAGTCAATATTTACTTTTATAGTCTGGACTATAAACTCGACTATAGTCTATTTTATAGTCTGGACTATAAACTCGACTATAGTCTATTTTATAGTCTGGACTATAAACTCGAGTATAGTCTATTTTATAGTCGTGGACTATAAACTCGAGTATAGTCTATTTTATAGTCGTGGACTATAAACTCGACTATAGTCTATTTTATAGTCGTGGACTATAAACTCGACTATAGTCTATTTTATAGTCGTGGACTATAAACTCGACTATAGTCTATTTTATAGTCTGGACTATAAACTCGAGTATAGTCTATTTTATAGTCGTGGACTATAAACTCGACTATAGTCTATTTTATAGTCGTGGACTATAAACTCGAGTATAGTCTATTTTATAGTCGTGGACTATAAACTCGACTATAGTCTGTTTTATAGTCTGGACTATAAACTCGACTATAGTCTATTTTATAGTCTGGACTATAAACTCGACTATAGTCTATTTTATAGTCTGGACTATAAACTCTACTATTCAATTCAGAATAACTTTCCGGTTCAATATTTTTCTACGACTGCAAATTTTTTATATTTTCATTTAAGTTTTCTTCTATTTCTTATTTACATTTCAGTTCATTAACACTATGTTAAAGTAATTGAATAAATTTCAAATTCTTTTCTTTTGCATAACAATAATTTTTCCAACCATATTAACATATCTCCTTGTTTTCTGCAGCAAAACAATAAGACGTTTGAAAGACAAGCTGGCATCGACGACAACGAATTATTGTCATTTGCTTGTGCATTAAAAGATAATAAAATTATGCATATTTGAAATTGTTTTTTATGACTTACTTCTCACTAGCTATTGTATTAGAAAAAAAAAAAAATAAATAAAAAAAACTATATATAAAGTATTTAATATATTAACAACAAAAAACAAATAATGTAAGTTAAGTACGTTTATATTTATAGTCTGAACAGTGTTTGCACGCTTAGAAATGCATTGCAGTTGGTGGTAACAGCAGCAGTAACAAGAGTGATTGCAGCAGTAGAAGTAGTTGCAACTAATAGTGGCTGGGATATAGACCTATAGAAGCCATAAAATTGTCGTCTACTAATAAATTCAAATAGACAATTGTTGTAAAAAACAACAGTGTGGGAAATAAAAAATTAGTGACTTCAAATTTATTAGGTTTAAATTTGCCAATAAAATTTTTTTATTAAAAAATTTATAATTTTTCCTAAAAGATTATGCTTGTTTCTATAGAAACGTAACAGAAAATTGAAATTAATAATATATTTGTTTTTTCATAAAATTTTTTGTAATGTCCATTTAATTTTTCCCCACAGTGTAGGCATATGTATAACACAAAATATGCATACCACATAATAAACTATAAAGTTGATGGGAAATCTACAATGCATGACAAATGTAGAAAAATATTTTAAATTTTTCTTTTTTATTTGATTTTTTCTTGAGTACAAAAAACAAAAGAAAAAATTATATAAAAATCTAAACCGATATGACACTTGAGGTGCTGTTAATGCTTAAATTTATTTCTGCACATTTGCATTTGTTATTTTTTTTTTTTTTTATTTTTATGTATATATATATATATATATATATATATATATATAAAATTTTAGCTTAATATATATTTCAAATAAACTTCCTAATAATTCCTAAGAGTTTTTTCTGGGAAATATGACAACTGCGTAGTAAGTAAAAACTTTTCACGAACAAATAACGGAATTAAACTTTATAGCGAAACTTTTTCTAAGACGGATGTACTCTTTCTTGTTTGTAAAAATCAATTATTTAAAGGTCTCCTAAAACAAAGTTTCTATTGAATTTTACAGTTTTGTAAATCCCTCATTGCACAGTGTGTCAGAATCGAAAATTTTTAGAAATAAATCTGTAACTTCTAATCGACTCTTTGAATTTGCATAAAATTCACATAGGCGTAGCAGAGGAGTTTTAAGTTTGGAAGGGGAATCCCATACATCCCTTAGAAGCGGAGCTATGGAGCTCAAAGAAGGGTACTTCTGACATAAAAAAATTTGTAAACATTGCCAAATTTTTGTTTTTTTTTTTCGATTTCAAGTATTATTACATATTATTATGTCTATTAAATGGCCTATTTTCAGCTTCTGTTTCAAAATGGTGAAAACAATAAAGATATAATTTAAATTAAATACTGCGGTCATCATTAAAGATTTCTACAAAACATACACCATCATCTTCATTTCTTTATTATGATTATGAAGATAAAAGGTTGATGACTACAAAAATAATTTCACCTAATTTATTTTTATTTATAAATTTCACCCTAAAAATTTCTCAAAACAACTAACAAAATTACATTACCGACAAACAGATATTAAAGAAATAAATGGAAATTTTAATAGAAATGAATGTGAAAATCAAAAATCCCCTAAACAATTTACTTAAAAAAAGACCTTGAATCTTTTTTTCTAATTTTCGACTTAAGCAATTTTAAAAATCATTTCAAATTTATTTTACTTGATTTTATTACAATTTTGTTTTCTATTTTTTATGTTATAAAAAGCCTACAATTGTTTGTAAATTGTTACATGTTCATTATTTAATTTTTATTTTTCCATTGTTGTAGCTGTCCATAAAAAAATTTAAATAAATGATTTTCATACAATTATGACGTTTGACCATATACATGTAATAAAAAAATAAAAGATATTAATTCTGGTATAATGTTAAAAATAAAAAAAAAACTAAAATTTCTTTATTATCGTGGCAATTTCAACTAAAATCAAAGATTTAAAGATTATGAAAATAAAGAAAGAAGCTCATTCATTCATTAATATTAAAACAGAAAAATTCATATAATTTAAAAGTTTATTTATTTGTAAGTAAAAAACATTTCATTTTATTTAGCTTTTCAAATATTACACTTTACGCCTTTTCTTTTTTTATTTTACGCTATTTTTTTCTGTTTGCTTTTAGATTACAAACAAAATTGCCGGCGCGTTTTATATTATAAAGTCAATAAGTAAAGCAAAGCAAACATATTTTTAATGGGTTTCTTAAATGGGGCTTATAAATCTAAAAGACAAACATAAGGAAGACTTCATCTTTTTGGCATTATTATTATTAGTAGACTGCCATGAGGAGACCACCAGCAAGAAAAGGCCCCTCATTAGTTCAATCATTTAGTTTAGAACATGATTGTTATAAATTTGAAATAATGAAGAAAAGCAAAGAGTATGAGCTGTTTATTACTTTTTTGGCAAAAAAAAAAATTATTAGATGGGGTCACATGACGCCATGATAAATTATCAATTTACTATAATGTTTTTGTTTTTGTAATTCTTTGTAAGTTTTAATTTTAATTGTTTTAAAATGAAATAAGGTCAAACTTTAGTTCGACCCAAAAACTAACATTGTCATTGAAAATTTTTGAAATTCTTTAAGATTTAAAACAAAATGTGATAAAATAAATTATTGTCCAGAACTTAAAACTATAGACTATAGGCGAGACTATAGTATAGTTTATAGTAGAAACTATAATAGAGTATATAGTCAAGACTATAGACTATAGTGTTTATAGCCAAGACTATAGACTAGATAATAGTCGAGTTTATAGTCAAGATTATAGACTAGATAATAGTCGAGTTTATTGTCAAGTCTATAGACCAGACAATAGTCGAGTTTATATAGTATATATTGTCAAGACTATATACTAGACAATACTTGAGTTTATAGTTAAGACTATGAACTAGACAATAGTCGAGTTTATAGTCAAGACTATAGACTAGACAATAGTCGAAATTATAGTTAAGACTATAGACTAGACAATAGTGGTGTTAATAATCAAGACTACAAACTAGACAATAGTCGAGTTTATACTCAAGACTATAGACTAGACAATAGCCGAGTTTATAGTCAAGACTATAGACTAGACAATAGTCGAGTTTATAGTCAAGACTATAGACTAGACAATAGTCGAGTTTATAGTCAAGACTATAGACTAGACAATAGTCGAGTTTATAGTCAAGACTATAGACTAGACAATAGTCGAGTTTATAGTCAAGACTATAGACTAGACAATAGTCGAGTTTATAGTCAAGATTATAGACTAGATAATAGTCGAGTTTATTTTCAAGTCTATAGACCAGACAATAGTCGAGTTTATTGTCAAGACTATATACTAGAGAATACTTGAGTTTATAGTTAAGACTATGAACTAGACAATAGTCGAATTTATAGTCAAGACTATAGACTAGACAATAGTCGAGTTTATAGTCAAGAATATATAATAGAGAATAATTGAGTTTATAGTCAAGACTATAGACTAGACAATAGTCGAATTTATAGTCAAGACTATAGACAAGACAATGGTTGAGTTTATATTCAAGACTATAGACTAGACAATAGTCGAAATTATAGTTAAGACTATAGACTAGACAATAGTGGTGTTAATAATCAAGACTACAAACTAGACAATAGTCGATTTTATACTCAAGACTATAGACTAGACAATAGCCGAGTTTATAGTCAAGACTATAGACTAGACAATAGTCGAGTTTATAGTCAAGACTATAGACTAGACAATAGTCGAGTTTATAGTCAAGACTATAGACTAGACAATAGTCGAGTTTATAGTCAAGACTATAGACTAGACAATAGTCGAGTTTATAGTCAAGACTATAGACTAGAGAATACTTGAGTTTATAGTTAAGACTATGAACTAGACAATAGTCGAGTTTATAGTCAAGACTATAGACTAGACAATAGTCGAGTTTATAGTCAAGACTATAGCCTAGACAATAGTCGAGTTTATAGTCAAGACTATAGACTAGACAATAGCCGAGTTTATAGTCAAGACTATAGACTAGACAATAGTCGAGTTTATAGTCAAGACTATAGACTAGACAATAGTCGAGTTGATAGTCGACATTATACATACGTCTAAAAATTTACGAATATCGTATACAGTAAGGAGAAGATTGCACTTTAGAACAAGTGGCGTATGATCCCCCGTCTCTAATTATTCGAATTATTTCTTTTCTAAAATGAACAAAGAATAACTGACTCTTTAGGAATTGAAAGACGTGAATTCAAAATTAATGTTTACTTTTTATCTTTAACAAAATTTCCGCCATAAAAAATCTAATTTGTCACTTATTTAGGAAACACTTTTAAAATTCTTGACTTAACCAAATTTTTTTTTACGTTTAATTTTATCACTCCTAAAAAAAGTTTAACAAAACCTTTTATTATCACTTCTAAATTCTAGACTAACATCTTAAATACAAAATACAAAAAATTGTTCAACTATAAAAATGTTTGTGGCTATAATTTTTTCTGTCAAATGCTAATAATTACTTCGAGACATGTTAAAAACAAATGACATGAAATGAATTATTCAAGGCTTTTTCTGCTTCTTCTAGCTGTGATTTAGTACATGTATGTATCTGTATGAGTAAGTCATAATATGTGTGTGTGTATGTAATTAGTGTTTGTTATAAATTAATGGCGACCACATGCTTACTTTGTAAAAAATTCTCTCATAAAGTTTTCTTTTGTTTTGGTTGTCTCTTTTAAACGCCATAATAATGTCAGCGACAGCAGCAATGAATTGAATTCCCTGACAATAGCAACTACATCAGCAGCTATAGCATTAGTAAGTAGTTTATTCAAATGCATTGCATTTATCATTGTGATACTGAAGAATAAAGTAAAAAATGGGCTGGTTCTCCAAATGACTGACTGACGCGTTTGAAAATATTCTTTCTTCTTATTGTTTTTTTTAGTCTTCTCTACCGCTGGTATTTATTTCGTGAATAGCTTGACAAAAATGACAAGAGTGTAATTGTCAGTCAGTTAGTTTGTAACCAAAAAACAAAAAAAAAAAAAAAAAAAAATGTACTCGAATGCTTTTAAAAACAAACATCATAAGACAATTATTATATGAAAAAAACAAAGAAATATAATTTAATTTTGCAGTTGGTTTCATTTCTAACAAAAACAACATAATAAACTATCGGTACAGTGACTTTTAAAAGTAAAAATTTGAATAAAGACAAAAACACTTTTGTTAAATGTTATTGGTGGTTGGCTAAAGACATTTCCTGAAATTTTGAATTCTGCAAAGGCGTTAAAAAATAAAAAATTATAATATTATTAATAAAATCAATTAAAAATTTTATTGATTTAGAATTTTATACTTCGAAGATGTTTTACAATTTTCTTAATAAATACGTAAGACATTATTCATAATAAAAATTTTATATTTATAAACATTTTATTGATCAAATTTGTATGGAAACATTTTCTGTAAAGATTAGTAGGGTTCACACACAGCAATTTTTCTTGCTACAATACTGAGTTCGTTGGAGAGATTCTCTTTGTTCTTTATTTTTAATTTTAATCAAAATCAATTAAAGTTTTCATTATAGAATTTATAACCTTTTTTATAAAATTTTTGTACTTAATATATTTTTTCTTATTTATAGATTTTCTAATTTTTTATTTTAATTGAAATTCTCTTTTTTGTTTCTTTTTAGGTAAGTATTTCTTCTTTGGTATAAAATAATAAATTTAAGATAAACCTTAAAATCGTAAGTAAAGTTTATAGATTATCATAAAATCATCTCTCATTTTCCATCTGCGTAGACTCTAATCTCTCCAACAGTTGTTTCGAAAATAGTTTGAAAATAAATTTGAGAACAAATGTGGTTTTTCAATGTTCAAATGATTTTAAAGTGATTTTTTAAAAATTATGTCTCGGATTTTTCGATTTTTTGAGAAGAATTCATTTCTAGTTTTTTTTTGTTTTTCTTTAAAATATAATAAAATTTTTTTTTGCTTCAAAAATAATTTTCCCAAAAATATTACTGGTTTTGTTTTATGCTTATAATTTAGACATTTATGGAACCAATGAGTTGATTTTTAATTACAATGATGATAAGTATATCTTACTGGATATTACTGACTTATAAAGAATGTCACTCAGTTCTAGATATGTTTGAGAAACTGTATTTCAACATACAGATGGACGGATGGTCAGACGGAAAAATCTATTTCGGTATTGATTTACCGTAATTCCAATTGATGGAAAATGTAATTTTTAAAGAAGAAATGCAATAACAATAGCTTTTTTCAATTATGTATTATTTATTCACTGCATTGTATTTTGACTTTGAAGGGAATAATGGGAGGGTTAATGGGAGGGAATATAGAAGGAGTATAATTTAAAAGCATTATAATTGAATTTCTTTCAATTGCAAGTGACAGAAAAAACTCCTCGGACTTCAATTCCACATAAAAAATAAAGTATCACCAAGTGATATTTATTCGTTTTAAAGAGTCGTTATACAGTATGCGAAATTCCATTTTTTTTCGTTTTGGTATTCATACAGTTCTTTAAGATATACAAACCATTTTTTCATCAAATTTAATGATCAAAAAAATTGACTTTTGGGCGGCTAAGTCATCTTAGATTATTATGACTTAGCCTCTGTTCTTCAGTAATGTAACTAAAGCCAACACTTTAAGTATAGAAAAAGATAAAACAGTTTTTCATCTTCTCTGTGAATGTCCCGCTCTAGCTGTTAAGAGGTAGAGATTTGTGGTCAATTATATACTTAGATGAGCTTTGTGAGATATCTGGATCCAGTCTAGATGACCTATTGAGATACCTCACAGCTACAGGTTGCATTTTCTGATGTAGAAAGATCACCTTAAAGCTGCTTATAGGAAAATTACTAAAAAAAATTACAAAATGATGTTCAGTTCCCTAGCAATGATTGAAAAAATTAAGGCTCTTCTGATATATTTAAATTAGTTTTTATTGAAATGTGTCTCAAAAATTCGTAATTTTGTGCATCTTATGAAAAAAAAAATATTTTAAAAGTTTTCTTTCCTTGAGATTTTGATCCTCGAGATACTTTTTCAAATTACTGAAAACTACTTTCAGATGGACCATAATTACTCCAAAACAACTTTTGAATATTTTACTCATAAAAAGTATGAAATTTTCATATATTTTGCAAAAAATATGTTAACAATTTTTTTCCCGTGATATAATAAAATGACCGCTTATGGACCGAAATTTTTGCAAAAAAAAAGAAAAATAAAAAAATAATGAAATAGTTTTTTCATAATTTCGGAATAAAACTTGTAACTTTTTTTCTGGCAAAATGTACTAGGCCCGTGATTTTCAATCGTTAGTGGGCAACTGAATATCAATTTTTTAATATTTTCACTATTTCTAATACGCAATCATTTGAGTGGTCTTCCTTTATATATATGCACATATTTTGGGAGACAACACACAGGACGCATAGCCATGATAACCAACTTTAAGTTAAAATTTAACTCAATGCTACATACTATTCTAAACGTTTCTTTAATTGTGGAACTCTTGAATTGGTGTATTGTATTGTGATTAAGTTCTTGGCGAATATGCAGTTTTATTTCCACAGAAAAAAAAATTAACTTTTATTTACGAAAGATATACTTAATCCTATTATTTATTGAAGTTCAGAATTTTGTTTATGAGTTTTCGAGTAATTAATACAATTGAAAAGTATAATTAAAAATTTTTTAATTTCTGATTAATAGTTTAATTAAAGATTTCTAAATTATATTTTTTCTGTGTCCTGAATACAAACTACATACAAAAGTGGCAATTAGTAATGGCCTTTGTTGTCTCTATTTGACGGAACAAAAGTGGAGATTATGGACTTTAATTAGACACCAGCAAAATGAAATGCTTATTCTCAACAGCATTCATGGCCTTCTTTTCTATTCGTGTTTCATCGAAACTAAAATTAGCAGCTTTAGGTTTTTTTTTTGGATGTGAGAACTGTGCATCGTTAAAGCTGGTACTATAGATTTGGTTGCAGCGTTTTTAATCAGTATCCTGTTCGAAGGACCTTAAATAAGTTGTAAACGCACTTCTTCAACATTCACAGTGTCTATTACAATTGTGTTTTGTTGAAACCTAAACAAATACTTCAAAAGAATTTACTTTAACTCATACCCATTATTAAAGGTAATGGTAACTGCTATATAGCCAGAAACAAGCAGACAGATTAAAACAAAAAGTCATTAAATTTATTCAACCAACAATAAAAAAATAAGAGTTCAGATTAATGCATTGCTTGTTGGTAGGAGAAAAAAAAAACATGGATTTTGAGGGTGTTTGTTAAGCCCTTTACAAAACCTATGTGAATAAAAAATTATTTTATAAAAAAAAATTTAAAACTAAGAAAAAATTAATTTTTTTAAATGTTTTTTCAGGAAAATATTTCAATTAAATAAATATTGCTTTCAATAAAGTTTTTGGTTTCATTAACAATTGCAAAATATTTGCAAAACATTAAAACATTTTATTTCAATTCGAAAGAAATAAAATCAGCACTTTTTTAGCAGAAAGTTTTTCATTATTTTTTTTTTTTAGCCAACAGAATGACTGTTTGAAATTTTATGGAAAACGATTATTCATCGGTGTTTCTGGAGAATGTGAAACTTACAAAAAAAAAAAAAAAAAAAAAATATATATATATAAAAAGATAAAAATTATAAACTTTGTCTTTCTTTTTGTCTGTCGACAGACAAGAAAGACAACAAACATTGTATGATCATTGTCAATTGTCGCGTAATAATGTTTCTTTTTTCTTTTTTGTTTTTTTTATATAAAAATTGAATATTTTATTGTATTTATGACCTCAAGTCGTGTTGAGAATTTTGAATTTATTTATTGCGCTTTCATTTACTTTCATATTTTATTTATTATTATTATTTTTTTTTTTTTTAATTTTTTTCTTGGTGTTTATTGAATCAGAAAATCATAAATAATTTCTTTTGGTGTTTCTTTGGGGAGGTTGAAAGACTAAAAATACAAAATATGAACTACTGAAAGTGTTTAGTAGATTTATTAAATCAATTAAGATAATTTGGAAAGTATTGTAAGAAATTCATAGAAAGTTCAAAGAGTGATCATATCGTAATGATATTTATCCAAATGTTAACATTATAAAATTCAATAATTTAATTGCTAATCTCCTAAGCAATTGGCTATTTAAAATTAGCTAAATCGGATCAAGCGAAAAAAATTTATAGAAAAAGAAAATCCATAAAAAATTAAAATACTTGAAAGATTTTTAATCCTAAAGCTAAAAAATCTATTTTTTTTTTTAATTCTAAGAAACTTATTTTCTTCGGTCCATTTAGCCTGCTGTTTTTTTACTTATCCTTTAAAATTTCAATTAATCTTATTTATAAAAATCTTTGTCCGATTTTTTTCAATTAATTTTCCTATTTGAAATCGCAATTTTTTCATTAAAATTATAGAACATTTTTCCTATCAATATTTATGGGTTGTGTTTGTGTGTATGTTTGAGGGAATGATTGTCATAATTATTTAAATCGTGCTAGGTACTACCAGCAAAAAAAGTATCAAATCAGTCAGCCAACTAGACGGTCAGTTAAACAGCTACAATAAATATGTTTGTATTTATGTGTATATATACTATAAGTAGTAAAAAAAAAATTGTATAATAAACCTTATATTAATAATAATAATAAAAAAAATAAATAAATGAAAAAGCGAGAAATTGTAATTAAGGAAACTTGTTTATAAACAAACGTCATCATAGAGTATATATATGTAAACCCAACAAACATTTTTTAAATTATTTAAATACAAAAAATCCTTTGCAGCTTTTACTACCATTCGGTTCGAAGGACCATAAACAAGTTGCACTTAATAATTTTTTTCTGTTATCTCAACTTGGCGCTAGTAAAGTTTATGGATATTTAGAACCACATAGATTTGAATACCTTTTTTTCATCATACTTCACCAGCATTTTTTGGGGTCTTGCATGTTCCTTAACAACAGTTCCGATTCGAAGGACCATAAACATGTTGTTCATTTCTAAACATAAATTAAACATTTTCTTAAAAGAAAATAATTGCATTAAAATATAGTTTTATATTAATGTCAATTGTTTGCTGGTTCTTGTTTTTACTATATAGTCATAATCATGCAAAAAGCATTCTATCGTCTACATATACAAATAGCAAACCAACATTCATCCGTATTATTACTATTGATATTTTAATTTGCACACAAAAGTGCAAATATTAGCACAGCTATAAAATAAAATAAACTAACCAAACTTAACTAACTAACAGCTCATATGTATGTATTTGTAAATATATATGTATAATATGTTTCCATCTATGTGTACTTTTATAATAACTGACTAACTAACTAGCAAAGCTAAATTATATTATTAAAGGTATTCACTTGTTTAACAGAGAGCCTTTTAAACTATAAAATATATTCGAAAATAATCATTTTTAAGCTTTAAAAAAGGGCCTTTTTTGCTGAAATCCTATTTATAACTATTACTTTCCATTATTTAAGCTGGCTTTGACTCTTTATCATTTCAGAAATATTTAAAGATTAACAGCCGTATTCAATAAATATTTTAATTTAAGTTTAAAGCACACACTAGTTAATGTACACATTAACCCTTAAAGTCTTTATTAAAAAAATCGTATTCAAGAAACTGCTTAAAGTCTATATTAACTAATATACTGTTTTTTTTTTGTTTATAGCAACCCTTCTAAGTTTATCTCCCATTTTTATTGTCAGGGTTGTGAATAGTTACAAACAATAAAAACAATAAAAAGTATTATACTACTTTTATACTACTTTTATACTACTTTTTTTTTTTTGATAAATAGGTTTTATTTTTGTAAGTTACAATTATAAGTATCCGAATAATGCAGATTCTGTGATAAAAATAACATAAATATTTCATATTTCGTTTTGTTTACACAATTTTTATTGAAATTTTGTTAAAATTTTAATGATTTTTTCTGCTAAAATGCGTAATTTTTAACCTGGAGCTGATTAACCGAACTTTAATCTATGACGTTTACATGTTAAAATACTATTTGGAATTACGTGGAGACAGCAAGCCAATAAAAGGTCAAACTTATGAAATTGAGGCGAATGTTGACATGTTGATAGGCGGAATGTTCGCATTTTAATACAAAAGCATGCAGAATATATTTTTTCCTTTTTGTGTTTATGTACTTAATAGAAAATAGCTTTAATGGTACGCATGTTCCACATATATTATAATAATATTCTCCTGTCCCTGAATTCATTTAATGAGTTCTTTAATAGTTATAGAGACGCATTTTTAAATTTCGAAAAGAATTCTAACTAATTGAAATCCTAACAAAATTTAAAAGTTTTTTGAAAAATTTACTAATTAACACCAAAATTCATTTCTTTCCATCCAAAATGTAGCAGAATGTAGTAGTAGAATGTTAAAGTAGCTTTAAATTAGAGTAAACCTGGACTTCTGCCAAAAATCTTATAGTTTTTCATGAAATTGTATTCCGTTTTCGATCGTATATAGGTGTATAAATAGCAAAAAGATCAGATGAAGTGAAATATCTCTTTGCGCGCTAGAAAAGCACCAGTTTCGCCCAATACGTGAAACTATGAGAATGAAACACTTGTACTATACTTAACAGATAAAGGTTTCCGAAGTGATTCTGGGGTGATTCTATGTCATTTCCGAAATATTTTGGAAACATATATAAAAAATATTTATCATTAAAAATGGATTTTTATTATTCCAGAGGACTTTATATGGCAGTCATTAAAATTTCCGGTAGATTTGCTTAAATTTTTATTTGAGTTTTTTCCGTATCAATTTATTTTGATACGGGGATGCACAATAAAACGATTGCGTTCCAAAATAGCGTTGAATAGTGGTCTCTCTGAAATATCTCTTTACGCGCTAGAAAAGCACCAGTTTTGTCAAATAGACATCACGTTGTATTCTCATAATAAGATCAGACAAAATAATTATCTCACGAGCTTTAAAATAAACTCAATTCGCGTGTCCGCATTAACATAACTTAATATTAAGAATTACTAAATTACGTTTTTGTAGTGAATACCCTTACTAAAAAAAAACTATAACACTTATTTATAATGAATATTACGAGGGCTGTTAAGTAAATTGTATTAATTTATTATATCATGTAATGTACTCTATATTGTGATACGGAAACGGAAGTTACTGTATGACGGATTACAATTTTCAATAAAAATATTAAATCAATCATTTAACAGGAAATTTAATTTAAGAGCATAATGGATGATTACAATTTTCTATTAATAAAATAAATTAAAAGACGGAAAGTTTAAAAAATTATTCTTTAATAAAGGTAACTGGAAAATTAAGGTTTAAGTAAACATAAAAATAAAATAATAAAACCAGGATTTTCAAATATTTTTTTTTAAACATGAAAAAAAAACAAATTTCAAATTTCCTCTCAAATAGACTTCAAAGTTTCAAAAGGTACACAATTAGAACAAATTATATATATATATATATAAATGCAATATTTAAATAAAAAATATTATTATATTGCAGGAATTGTAAGCTTTCATTTGATACTCATATTGAAATGATATAATCTTCGTAAATATTTAATTTAATTTTTTTGAAAATTGTGTATCCCTCGAAACTTTTAAGTCACTTTGAGAGGAAATTTTATATGATGGAAAAAATAAACTGAGTATGTATATGGTTCCACATTTGTGCTGATATTCGTAACACTTCAAATTAATAGTTCAGCATTCACCTCAAAGTATACCAGAATTACTTTCTAAGTCAATTTAACGATGTCAGTCCGTCCGTCTGTCTATGCCTATGTAAATTTTGTAATCAAATTAGAGATATTAATTTTGAAGACAATTTAAAAAAACGTGCGGCCCAAGGACCAAACCAACCAAGTGATTAAAATCTGTCTATTATTTCTCATAAACCCATAAACAAATGTTTCCCCGAATATTTTTTTGAACTATTACACTGCCTTCCACTTGAATAAGGAATCAAATTTTTTTAACTTTAATTAAGTATATCTCCTAAACTAAAGTTCAGAAAAAAATAATTTTTTGCGCAACTAAATTTCAAAGTGTTGGCTTTAGTTTCCTAAAGAAATAAAAAATTTACATATTTTGTTATATTAAAATTATGCATTTATTTAAAGACATGTGTTTCTGTGGTACTTTTTCGAATAAGGAATATTGTAATACTAAGCAAACTGTAATTTATTTTTAAATTTTAGGTTATAAAAATGAAAATTACTATCTTATAGCATTCAATTAGTAATGAGTACTGCCACCATTTTTAGAAATAACCTCAAAAATGCGATTTGGCATCGACTTGTATAATAACTCTAAGTAATTTAGCGCAATTGAACTCCATGCTTCCGTTATTGCATCCTTTAAGGATTCTTTCGTCTCAAATTGTTTTCCTCCTTCATAAACTTTTCTTGCAAGCCAACTCCAGACATTTTCCATTGGATTCAGGTCTGGTGAATATGGGGGCCAATCCAAAAGTTGAACACCTTGTTGATTAATCCATTGTTTTACTGCTCTGGCGGTATGAATCGGAGCGTTGTCGTGTTGGTACGTCCAAGTTATGGGTCCAAAGAAATCATTAAATTTTGGAAATGCTTCCTCCAGAATGTTTTTGTAAGCCGTTGCAGTCATTTTGTTGGATTCGAAAACCAATTCTATGGTACCATAATACGAAATGGCACCCCATACCATTATTCGGCCCTCTCGGCTGTGTCTGCGGCTCAAAAAAAATTCCTCCTTATTTAGGTCATGGAAGTAATAGTTATATCCGTCGGTACCATCCATAATAAAATTTTTTTTCATCGTAAAATACAACTTTAAACCATTTGTCGGACCATGTCATTGTATTTTTGGCAAAGTGTAGACGTTGTGGTTTGCATTTTTCATTAAGTGGTGTTTTTTTGCAGTTTTCGTCGGACTATGTATGGGCACAACTTTAAAATACGGTGTATTGTTCTTAGACTGGCACTGACTCCACTTTTTTCACGTATTTTTGATACCAACATGGCAGAATTTGATGCAATTCTAAGAATATTTCGCCTTTCTTTTGGAGTTGTTGCCATTTTCTTCCGCCCTTTCATGTTTTTTCCATATCTTTCCACGTTATTTAATGTTTTTGGCTATTTGGTCCGGATTCTGACCCTGAGATTTCAAAATCATAATTTTTTCTTTTTCAGAGTTATTAAGAGCCTTACCACGTCCCATTTTGAATAAAAACTATTTAAAAACTATCAAATTAAAAATTCTCTAGCCGTTTATATCGAAAGAAATTGAAATCATAGCCTTCCTGATTAATATTGAAAGAATTCCTTATTCAAGTGACACACGAAATAGTATCATAGAAATACATGTATAACAAAATATGTATATTTTTTATTTCTTCAGGAAACTAAAGCCAACACTTTGAAATTTGGTTGCGCACAAAATTATTTTTTTCTGAACTTTAGTTTAGGAACTTTAGTTTAGTTTAATTAAAGTTGAAAAAAATGTGATTCCTTATTCAAGTGGCAGGCAGTGTATAATTGTCTTAAATATGGATTTATTTTTCTTAAAATTCAGCTTAAATGTTTTTTAATATTTTTGACCAAAACCAAATTTAATTTTATGTTATAACGATTAAAATTTTGTTATAAGAAAGAGAGGTTGTGATTTGCTTTAAACTCAGTTCGATTAAGTTTTGTGACCAGTGTTGCCGTTTTTTTAATAAAATTGGTTATATGATTTTTAAATTTGGAGATGATAACTTTTTTTCTATTTTGGTTATTTTATTTATTTTTTTTTTTGTTAAATCAAAATTTTATTTCCATTAGTTTTAAAAATGCTATTTGCTCTGCTAATCTTGCCAACAATAAAAAACAATAAAAAGAGAGTATGCTAAAAATTCATTATACATTTAAAAACTAAAGGTTCCTCTAATTTCTCATTCCAATTTTAACTTATAATAAAGAAAACAATTTCAATCAATAGAAAATATAAAGATTTTTTAATATTTAACCAAAAAGTGAAATGGATTGGGAGATTTTTGTCAGAAATGTATGTGACGATGTAACAAACAACCTAAATACTTGTAATTACAAAATAAGTTGCTATTAAAAAAAAAAAAAAATTATATTCGATAAAGACCGACTATATATCTATGATACCTTACACAATGGGTGCTTTGGTTAATTTTATGTAAGGTAAAATTTATTAACATATTAACATTTATGTGGGATTTAAGTATTTTTAACTGATTTTCGAGAGAGGATCTTATACAGCAGCTACAATTAATTTTAAAGCGATCCTTTTGAAACTGAATTCCATATTTTATGTTTGTGCAGAATTCTGTTAAAATAAAGTATTACTCCCAGAGAAAATTTATTTGGCGACTAGGTGAAATCAGGTGAATGAATGAATAATGAAATTTGGACCAGTTAAAGAGATTCTGAGTTGATTGGTATTCTTTAGGAGGTTTCCCAATATGATGCTGTAGGGAATAAAAATGTAAATTGTTTAGTTATTAAAAAAAAAATGATAATAGAAATTTAATAAGGGCACCACATTAATTTACAAATAACTGCAATAAAAGTGTTCTATCATGTATTTTCAATTGGGCCACAATTTTGTACACAATTTTTAAATTAATTTATTAAAATTTAATATAATGTGAGTGCTTTGGCACATGAACGATTGATATTGAATCTTTTCGCCAAACCTCCTAATTAAATATTTTTTACTTTAAATCTGTAGATTTTAACGCTACTAAAAAAATGGAATTTAAATTACCAAACGGTATTGGCTAAGTCCCCATATAAAATATCTCTTATGTGCATTCCTTTTCTCTAAACACATAAATGTGAAAGTCAACCTTATTTTCTACTATTGCTCGACCCAGGTGTTTTGAAATTCTAAATTTACTACAATCTGGTTTGCTTTTGACATCATATAATTAAACTTTTATTATTAAACTTTATATCCCGACCCCCTACAAAATTGGATCTGGGACCACATTTTGATAAACATTGTTTCTAAACAATTAAATTTTAAATACTTTTTTCTCCTAAAGACTAACTAAAGTTTATAATATGCAAAGATTTATTAATATTATTTTAATTTTAAACTCTCAAAATTTTGGTTAGAAAATAATTTTTGCCGTGGCAACACTGTCTGTGATCAAAATTTAATTCAACAACTTTCACTACATCTCTCGTATAACGAAATATTATTACTCACAAAGGGGAAAAAAAATATTTATTAGTAACAAAATTAGCATATTCTGAACAAATGAATTTATTTATTATTTTTGTTTTTTCTTTATTTTTAAGCTTAAAACAAAAACTATTTTTTTCCGAAATTTACTACCATATTTTCCTTTTCAATATTTAGAATAATTTAAATTTTATTTTAAATTCTTTAACAACGTAGTGTGAATAGAAAATTAATCATAAAGAGCACAAAATATTATGAAATAGAAGCCAAGTTTTTTTAATGTTTTTTTATGACATAAAAAAATTCGATAAAATATTATGACATAAATTTTAAGCAAAAAAAAAAAAAAAAAAAAGTAAAGAGAAATAATAGAAAATTATATAAAATTAACTCATATAAGTAACAATGATAAAAATTGATAGGCAGGTGTCTTAAAAGTATTAAAATGTTGGAAAAGTGTACTTGGATTGATTAATACAAATACCAATATTATTATTGAAGACACATTTTTCACGATAAAATTTAATTTTTTGTCAATTTTAAATGAAGTTTCTTTTTCGATAAATAAGTAAATAAATAAAATTTGACAGTTTTAATATATTTTTTTAAATGATTACGAGGGCGAATCAATAAGTCCGTGACTTTTCGAACTTTCTTCGTAGTTATATGAAATGCAACACTATTCCCATCAAGTACCACCTGTTAATAGACTACTGTCAAATTTTTTTTAATTTTCGTAAAAATAGGATTTTTCGAGGTCCTTAAAATAGGCATTTGTTTGGTCAATAACTTCATTTCGAGCCATTTCTTTAGGTTTGGAAATAGGAAGTAGTCACTAGGTGCTAAATCCGGAGAATTGGTAGATGAGGTACCAATTTGTAGCCCAATTCATAGAGTTTTGCCATTGAGACTGCACACGTGTGCACCCGTGCATTATCTTGATGAAAAAGAACTTTTTTCTTGGCCGGTCGTTTTCTTTTTAAATCCTCATTAAATCGGTCTAATAAGTTGGCATAATATTCGCCGTTTATTGTTTTTCCCTTTTGAAGGTAATCGATGTGGATTATCCCGCATGAATCCCAAAAAACTATTGCCATCACCTTATTGGCCGACAAACTTACTTTGGCCTTCTTCGGAGTAGGTTCACCCGGAGAAACCCATTGTTTAGACTGCTGCTTGGTCTCCCGGGTACAGTAATGGATCCATGTTTCATCCACAGTTACAAAACGACGCAAAAACCCATTCGGATTGTGGTTAAACAACTCCAAATAATCCTTTCAAGTTGTCACACGTTTACGTTTATGCTCAATTGAGAGCAAACGCGGCACCCACCTTGCAGACAATTTTCTTAAAACCAGCTGATCATTTAAAATCGAAACGACACTGCCATATGAAATGGCTATGACATCAACAATCTCATGCACTTTTACTCTTCGGTCGACCAACACCATATCGTGGATTTTTTCGACATTTTCGGGTGTAGTGACCTCAATTGGCCGTCCAGAACGATCAGCGTCATTTGTACTTGTGCGACCACAACGAAAGTCAGTAAACCAATTTTTTTACCATTTAAATCGATGGTACAGAGTCCCCATAGTATTTATCGAGCTTTTCCTTGGTTTAATTGACGGTTTTTTTTCGCAAAAGATAATGTTTAATGAGCACTCGAAATTCACTTTTTTCCATTTTTAGAAAAATACACAAGGTTGTATGTTTTGAACAGCTGTTAAACGCAAAGTAACTGACGACGCTTGCTCAAAATTTGACAGTAGTCTATTAACAGGTGGTACTTGATGGAAATAGTGTTGCATTTCATATAGCTACGAGGGAAGTTCGAAAAGTCACGGACTTATTGATCCGCCCTCGTATAATTTTAGGTGTTCTAGTTACTGTTTTATTTATTTTTTTTTTCGTATTTGATTAATAACAACAGAAATTTAAAACATTTGTATTATTTCCCATTATTTAATTTGTGTCAAATTAAATAGACAATTTGTTGACCTGTGCAATTATTTTTAATAATAAAAAAATTTAAGCATGCAAAGTAGAAAATTATGATTTGTATGGTGTTTTTAATAATTATAAAATTACTGCTTTTTAAATTTGCCAATTTGAAATTCTGTAAATTTGTGTCAATAATGTAATAGATAAAAGAAGATAATAACTATACTTAGTTTAGTATAAAATAAAAAGTAAATTTATCGTCATTTCTCCTTGTTTTTAAATAAAATTATTTGTTACTTTAATGTAATAATAGTGGAATTATTCAGGATAATGTACATTTATATATATATATATATATATATATATATATATATATATATATTCTGTTACCACAAAGTACTTTAAAATTTACTCTTAGTACGTACATTAAGTGCATTTTACATGTACATATGTATGTGAATTGTTAATTTTGCAAAATAACAAGTACTTTGTTTTATTTATTTTTGTTAAACTATGAACAACTTGTTTTATTTTACACTTTAGCACTCATTATAAATAATTAGTAGGTCACCAGTTGATTAACGTGTATTGAGTTAAGTGTAATATGTTTTGTATAACATCTATATACATTGATGATTTTTTATTTTGCTATAAATTTAAAAGAGCCGACATGTTGTAATATTTAACGTATTTTTTATATATGTCACATAAGCAGGTAAATAAATATAAATGTTTGTGTTTGAATTTAGAAACTAGGTAAAGTTTAAGTGGCAAGAGATTAATTTTGCATATTCTTCGTACATATATATGTAGTTAAAAAAAGTTCTTCACATTATTACACTTGATTCGTGTCATAGTTCTTTCCCAGTATATTACAATTTGTTTTTGGTACGAGTAATAACCCCTAGTTACCACACGCATTCCTACTAATGTATTATCATTATTTTCTTCATTACTTTATGTAGCTGGATATCTAGTATGGCACTTTTCCTACAGTTCAAGTCCCATACATTTTTTTTTGTAAATTTTAAAATTTCTAACCAAAGTTAAATTTTTAATAAAAATTAATGTAATTTTAAAAATTAACCCTTTATGATATAATTTTATTTTAAGATTTTTTTTCGTAGTTTTTAACATATCTTTGCTTAAAATTTCATTTTTAAAATAAAGGTGAGAATTTTTTATAATTTTAGTACTCATTATAGATTTTAAAATTTTTTGTAATTCTAAAGGCCTCAACAGACTTAATATTTATAATATATCATGGATATATCATAAAGTTCACTGTAAATATATCATAGTTATTCATAGCGTAAATATGTATGCATTAATCTACTCATCTCTTATGACCGCACAAGAAAATTTTGTTCCTTTTATTTTGTACATCTGTTTTTATTTTATTTTTAATATTTTTCATTTTAATTTTTATATTTTTACTTGCTTTTTTAATGTTTTATTTTTGATTGTCACATAAAAACGTAAGAAAATTTATTTTATGCGAAAAATTGCAACGCAACAATACCTTACAGAAAAAAAATCAATTTTATAATATTTCATAAATTAAAAAATTACCGCCGACAACAATTTAATTCTAAATGCAAATTTTATAAAATTTTCCAAAATTTCCATTAGTTTAATAAAAGGTTCCCTTAAGAGAAATTTTATTTTGGAGAAATTTTGTAAATTTTTTAACATATTTATGATTCAAATTTTATTTTAAATACAAATCTCATAAAATTTTAGAAATTACTCTCGGTTCAAAAAATTTTCCTTTTAGAAAAATTTTATTTAGACGAGATTTTTTATAATTTTTATGTGTTTGTAACCAAAATTAAATTCATAATAAAAATGTTACTTATTGCTTACTTATTTAAAAAATTTTCCCTTAAGGGAAATTTTATATTGAAGAATTTTTAAAAAAAATAGAAATCAAAATTTCCCTCCATTTAAAAAAATTTCCTTTTAGAGAAATTTTATTTAGAAAAGATTTTTTATAATTTTTAATTTATTTGTAAACAAAATTAAATTCTTAATAAAAATTAGTGGAATTTTTAAAAATTTCCCTTAGGTAAAAAGGAAATCCCCTAAGGCAAATTTTATTTTGAACAATTTTTTGAATTTATATATAATATATATAATATAATATAATATAATATAATATAATATAATATAAAATAATATAATATATATATATATATATTGGTATCTCCTATATATCAAAAATTATGCCCATTTAAAAAATATATTAATCAAATGCTATAGAATATATATTAATAAAAGCTATAGAGCTCTAGAGCTATATATATATATATATATATATATATATATATATATATATATATATATATATATATATTCTTCTTTTTGCAGTGGATCTGTCAAAACTTGTATTTTAAGATCTCATTTACAAATTAATTTTTTTTTAAATTGTCTTTAGAGACGTATATTTAAAAAAAAAAAAACTTCATCTTTAATTTTTTTTTATACTTCCTTTGGTAGGTATACTTCTTTTTAAATTTAAAATGGGATTACTTATTATCTTAGATTAAAAAATTGTCTCTTTAATTTTTAATTCTTAATAAGTTTAAATCCAAGCATAAATCTGACGAAATTTTTAAAATTTCCCTAAGTTTTCAAAATTTTCATCTTTAGTTTTTTTTATACTTCCTTTGGTAGGTATACTTCTTTTGGTCGGTATACTTCTTTTGGTCGGTATACTTACTACAGAGAAAATTTCAGTGGTACAAATTTTTTAAATTTAAAATGGGATTACTTATTATCTTTGATTAAAAAATTGTCTCTTTAATTTTTAATTCTTAATAAGTTTAAATCCAAGTATAAATCTAACGAAATTTTTAAAATTTCCCTAAGTTTTTAAAATTTTCCTTTAAGGGAAATTTAACCAGAAATTAAAAAGCTGTAAGAGATAATACAAACAATAAAGATTTAAAAATTTTTACTAATATATATTACTAGAGGTTATGCTTACATTTTAAAGGATTTTAAAAATCTCACATTCATTAAAAGGATTTTGGTAATATTATATTTTATATTAAATTAAAATTTTTAAATCAATATTTTAATTATTTACAAATTATTTTCATTTATCACAAATTTTCGATAAAATGTATTAAAAATTAAAAAGTAATAAAATAAATTACAATTAAATTACAAATTAAATGCCAATAAAATTACGTCTCAACTAATTAATTATGGTTAAACTTTAAAGCTCTGAACTTAAATTAAAAAAAAAAAAAAAAAAAAAAAAAAACTAACTACACCACATACAATACAAAAATTGCTGAGTTATTTATTTTGTCATTTTTAAAAATCCAATTCTATAGGGGCATGCATACGATATGAACACTATACTTTCGAGCATTATTTGTAATGAAAAAAATGTAAACTTTTTTTGCATGAAATATGATTTGAATGCATGGCATTGTTTTTAAAATTTATTTAAGTTTTTTAATGAATTCCCTTAAGGCGTGTTTAATTTACTCCGACTATTTAAATTTTTTTCTTTTTTGTATTTTACACGTTACAAGAATAACATTATAGAATTTTCAAACACACGCTGACTCTTATGTGTATACTCTAGTGAAAATGTATTCCAATGTACTTTTGAACGTTGGTGGAAATTTATATCAAAGACCTACTAAGGGTATTATTTGTATTTGTTTTGTTAATTTAGCTTAACTTATGCATCATGGTATCAGGAGAAACGAACGTAGTTGTTATATCTAACATACGTATTTGTCTTTTGATTTGTAAAACGTCGTGAAAAGAAAAATTTTGCTTAAATAGAACTTGTATTTTTCCTCTATTTTAACAAAATGATATTTGACACAGTGGGGAATATAAACTGAAATTGTAGATTAATTTATTTACTACAAGAGAAAGAAAAAACGAATTTATTTAAAGGAAACCCAGCAGAAAATTAAGTTTATCTTAAAACTTTCATGTTGCTAAATCTATAGTCAGACTATGCAAATACTACTAAATAGAACATATTTAATTATAAATTTTTTCTATACATTTTATTTAATAATTTATTTCATAAAAACAACTTTTAAAGTAAAAAAAAAATCTGAAACAATGCATACTTCTACATTTTTTTTATCAAATATTTGCCAAGTGTGACTTCTCTATAATTTTTGTAATCTGTTTCCTTTTTTACAAGTTTTGAAAGTAATATTTATATAAATCTTTAATTCAACAAGGTAAATGACATTATCTGTCCAATTAAACAGGATCTTCATAACAACTTATTGACGCCACTAAATTTATTGGCTTGATCATACATAGTTTACAATCTTTTTATTTGAAAGTAGTTTTTTGTTTAACAAAATATCTCTTATTTAATTATGCCGTTTGTGTTAAAGAAAAATAACTTAAGATATTTTTTAAACATAAATATTTAATTTATTATTAAATTTTACAAATAAAAAAATCAAACATTTTTCTCTCTGAAGTTTTTTATTCTAAATGACCTTTAT
This sequence comes from Protocalliphora azurea, assembly GCA_932274085.1. Lineage (NCBI taxonomy): Eukaryota > Metazoa > Arthropoda > Insecta > Diptera > Calliphoridae > Protocalliphora > Protocalliphora azurea. The sequence goes on along the minus strand of OW026520.1, from coordinate 147,047,863 downwards.
TTAGTAAACAATAAAAAATATAGTGATTGTATTAAAACTATTTTAAGTGTATATTTTCGTTATTTTTTTCCAAGTAAAATTGCATTGTTTTTTTAACCACTATTATTAATTTCCAACATGTTTATAATGGCTTTTCTTTATCCACACATATGAGCTTTTTTTTTGGTTTTTGGTTAGCAGTGCAGCAATGTTCGGTTGTCTATAAAATAAGGAGCAATTTAAATAAAACACTTTCACTTTTTTGTTTGGTTGTAAAATTTTCTTTTTCTTGTCTAAACTTGCAATTTATTTTTGCATTTGATGATTACATATTTTACATGTAAAACTAGACACTTAAAGATTGTTTGGGGAGAAACTTAAGTATTTGTGTAGGTACTTGAGGAACGGTACATTATACAAAGATTTCAACAACTTAGCAAACACTGAAGAAAATTTTTGAGTTTTATTTTTTTAAACTTTTAAGAATTTCTTAAATATTTGAGAGGAAAAAAATCTTAAATGATTGAATTTTTTAAACTGCTTTATAATAAGATTTTATCGATTATTGCATTTGGGATTTCACAACTTTTTTGAGGAACAGTTTAAAAAATCCAATAATCTCTCAGAATTAAGTTTATGATAACCAATGCATATGAGCTCTGTGAGTGATATGAGAAGTGTGGACAAGGGTCTATACAATCCGAAAATAAAAAGAAAAATTCAAAATTTAATTTATGAGATTTTTGACTATTTTTGGAAAATCAAAGTTCAACTTATTGGCTTCTGTGAGGAATTGTGGTCAAATTGGTAAAATAAAGTTGTGTTATGCACTGTCACCACATAGGAAATGTGGACACGGTTCCATACTATCAGAAACTTAAAAGAGAATTCCTGAATTGAGTTTGTAAGATTTTTGAGAATTCTTTGAAAATTCCATATTCAGGTTATATGAGTTCGGTGAGGGATTTAAACCAAAATGGTCAAATAGATGGATAGGTGGCATAGAATTCCACCTTATGGGAAATGTGGGTAAGAGTCTATAATATTCGAAAATAAAAACAGAACTACATCGAAATATGTGCAAAATTTTTTCATTTGTCACGAAAAATATATATTTTTTTTTAAATTTATTTTAAATACAAATATCATAAAAATTTCAAAATTTCTCTTGGTTGAAAAAATTGCACTATTAGGGAAAATTTATTTTGAAGAAACTTAAAATTATTTTACATATTTACGATTTGTGTTGAATTTTATCATAAAAATTTCAAAATTTCCCTCGTTTTAATGAATTTCTCCTTAAGTGAAATTTTACTTTGAAGAAATTTTTATAAATTTTTTATATACCCGTATTTATGATTCGAATTTAATTTTAAATACAAATCTCATAAAAATTTAAAAATTTTTCTCGGCTTAAAAAGTTTCTCTCCTAGGGAAATTCTATTTATAAGAGATTTTTTATAATTTTTAATATATTTGTAAACAAAATTAAATTTTAAAATTCTATAATAAATTCTAAAATAAAAATTAGATTAAATTTTTAAATCTCTCCCTTTTAGGGAGATTAAATTTAAGAACATTTTTTGTTACAGATTTTTGTTTAAAATTTAATTTTGAACACAATTGATAAAATTTGTTAAATTTCCCTCGATTAAAAACATTTACCTTTAAGAGATATTTGCTTAAAGTTTTTTTTTTATAATATTTATTAAATATATAATAATTTAATTCTAAATATAAATTTTATAAAATCTTCAAAATTTCCCTTGAAGGGAATTTCTTATTAAAACATTAGGAAAAATTGTAAGGAATTTTATTTAAAGAAATTTTTTTTAAATTTTAAATAAATTTTTGTTCAAAAACATAAATCTGACGAAATTTTTAAAATTTCCCTCGGTTTAAAAATTTCCTTTTAAGGAAAATTTTATTTAAAAGATAATATTTTATTATTTTTAATATATTTTTGCTTAGAATTAAACACGAAATACAAATTTTATAACATTTTTAAAATTTCCCTTTAAATAAATTTTATTTTGTGAAAATTTTGACATATTCGAATCATATGTCAAAATTTTCACAAAATAATTTTAAAAGCAAATATCATAAAAATTTCAAAATTTCCCTCGGTTTAAAAAAATTTCCTTTTAGGGAAATTTTACTTAAAAGAGATTTTTTATAATTTTAATGTATTTTTAACCAAAATTATAATCTTATTAAAAATTTGTGAAAATTTAAAAAATTTAATTTAATTTAAAAATTTTATTTTTAAGAGAAATTTGATCTTAAGAACATTTTTCATAGTTCTTAACATATTTTTCTTAAAATTTAGTTTAAACATAAACTGAAAAAGTTTTTTAAAGGAATTGTCTTTATAATTTTATGTATTTAATAATAATTTAATTAAAAATAAAAATTTTATAAAATTTTCATAATTTCCCTTAGTTTAAAAAATGTCACTTAATTAGATTAATTTGAAGATATTTTACAACTTTTAACATATTTTTGATTCAAATTTTATGATAAAATCAAATATGATAAAATTTAGAACATTTCCCTTATTTAAAAAATTTTCCCTTAGAATTTAAATAAATACAAATATCATGAAATATTCATAATTTTCCTTATTAAAAAAATCTCTTAAAAGGAATTTTTATTTCAAAGAATTAATAAATACACTTTTTATTCAAATTTATTTCTAAACATAAATCAGTAAAAATTTTTAAAAATTCCCTAGGTTTTAAAAATTTTCCTTTAAGGGAAATTTTATTTAAGACATTTTTTATAATGTTTAATATTTTTTCTTGGAATTAAAAACTAAATACAAATTTAATAACATTTTCGAAATTTTGCTTATTTTCAAAAATTTCCCCTTAAGGGAAATTTTATTTCCCTGTATTGAGTTTCTATTTATAAGCTTTTATTAAGTCTGTTTTCCCCTCTTAGAAGCTGAGATTTTCCGCAAAACTTGTAATACATTTCAATACCATTTAATATGTTAAAAATTTAACTTTATCATGTAGGGTGATAAGTGAAATAGCTGATCCTAATCGCCTCCGTTTTGTTTTTTTGATTTATTTAAAGGAGTTTTTTATACACAAACCATAACATGTGTTCCATTAAGTGTTTTTTCGGTTTCAGATCCAGTTTACTTTTTTTTCGTTTGCGGTTTTTTAACCACTACAACACCAAACACTACCACCTTCTTTTTGTGAAAAACTTTTTTTTTTTACTTTTGTTACCTGTCCAAAATAAACTAATCTTAATGTAATTTAGTTGCCACTAGCAACAATATCATTTTTTATTTTTGTTGCTATTGTTGCCGTTGTTGTGGTTTGTTGTTAATATCACTCACAAAACAATTTTATTTGGAAAATGTTTTGTATAGAAAAAAAGTTAAAAAGTGGGAGAGGAAACAAAAAAAAAAAACGTATAATATCAAATCACTACTAGTTTTCGTTTAAACGAAATCGAAAAAAAAACGCATTTCGCCGTAAGAAAGAAAAGCTCTTTTTTGTAAATGTTTCTTTCTCTATGACTCTTTTTTTTTGTTTTTGTTTTCTTTTTTTTTTTGTTAAGTAAAAAACGTGATTTCCGTAAAAACAAAAAGGTTTTGTTTTTGTAGTTGCTGTTGTTGTTTCGTACTAAAGGCAGCAATCGTCTTAATAAATAGGATTTTTTTTGATGTACAATATTTTAACGATTTGGCGTTTAGTTTGAAATTGTTGGCGGTACGTGTTTCTGTATTTTTTTCAGTTTTTTTTTGAAATTTTATTTCTGTATTTTTTATTTTTGTTGTTGTAGTTCTTGTTAAGCTTATCATCCATCCATTACTGCATTACTACTACGTCAGTTAAAATTAAACTTTATTTTAGTTCCACAATCAGCGCAAAAATAAAACAAAATTAGAAAAAAAACGCTTAAAAATTTAAAATTGCGTTGCAGACATTCAATTGTACTTGTATGTGCTTTTTCAGAGCAATTGGGATTTTATATTTAAATACTTTTTGTTGTTGTATTAATTATGTATGTAAGTAAAATGTTGTTGCCGTTTTTTTGTAATTTCTATTTATGTATTTGCTTTTTTTTTAAATTTCATTCTGTCGTAATTTAAATTTTATTTGTCATTTAGTTTTTATTAGTATTTACTGCAAATCGGTTTGAATTCATGTGTATTTTCAGTGTTAAGTTTTTTGTAACTTGTGATTTGGTGACAAAAGTGCAAATAGTTGTATGTTCGATTTTCGCCATTTTTCTTTTAAAAAATATTTAAGTAAAATATTTAATAAAAGAAAATAGATAAAAGTAATATTTGAAGAAAATTAATAACGATTGATTTTAAAAGAATTTATTATTTATTTGTATTCAAGGTAAGATTTTAAAATAAATATATATACACTGCCTGCCACTTGAATAATTAAGTATATCTCCTAAACTAAAGTTCAGAAAAAAAATAATTTTTTGCGCAACCAAATTTCAAAGTGTTGGCTTTAGTTTCCTGAAGAAATAAAAAATACACATATTTTGTAATACTAAAATTATGCATTTATTTAAAGACATGTATTTCTGTGGTACTATTTCGTGTGTCACTTGAATAAGGAATTATTTTAATATTAATCAGGAAGGCTATGATTTGAATTTCTTTCATTATAAACGGCTAGAGAATTTTTAATTTGATAGTTTTTAAATAGTTTTTATTCAAAATGGGACGTGGTAAGGCTCTTAATCACTCTGAAAAAGAAAAAATTCTGATTTTGAAATCTCAGAGTCAGAATCCGGCCCAAATAGCCAAAAACATTAATAGAGGAAAAACAGTTGTGTACAATTATTTAAATAACGTGGAAAGATATGGAAAAAACATGAAAGGGCGGAAGAAAATAGCAACAACTCCAAAAGAAAGACGAAAAATTCTTAGAATTGCATCAAATTCCGCCATATCGGTATCAAAAATACGTGAAAAAAGTGGAGTCAGTGCCAGTCTAATAACAGTGCACCCTATTTTAAAGTCGTGCGCATACATAGTCTGACGAAAACTGCAAAAAAAAAAAAACGACCATTTAATGAAAAACGCAAACCATAACGTCTACAGTTTGCAAAAAATACAATGGCATGGCCCGACAAATGGTTTAAAGTTGTATTTTCCGATGAAAAAAAGTTTGATATTGATCGTGCCGACGGGTATAACTATTACTTCCATGACCTAAATAAGGATGCATTTTTGAGCCGCAGACACAGCCGAGAGGGCCATTTCGTATAATGGTACCATAGAATTAGTTTTTGTATCCAACAAAATGACTGCAACGACTTAAAAAAACATTCTGGAGGTAGCATTTCCAAAATTTAATGATTTCTTTGGACCCAAACCGTGGACGTACCAACATGACAACGCTCCGATTCATACCACCAGAGCAGTAAAACAATAGATTAATCAACAAGGTTCAACTTTTGGATTGGCCCCCATATTCACCAGACCTGAATCCAATGGAAAATGTCTGGGGTTGGCTTGCAAGAAAAGTTTATAAAGGAGGAAAACAATTTGAAACGATAGAATCCTTAAAGTATGCAATAACGGAAGCATGGAGTTCAATTTCGCTAAATTACTTAGAGTCATTATACGAGTCGATGTCAAATCGCATTTTTGAGGTTATTTCCAAAAATGGTGGCAGTAATCATTACTAATTGAATGCTAGAAGATAATAAATTTCATTTTTACAACCTAAAATTTAAAAATAAATTACAGTTTGCCTAGTTTTAACATATTCCTTATTCAAGTGACACACGAAAAAGTACCACAGAAATACATGTCTTTAAATAAATGCATAATTTAAGTATAACAAAATATGTATATTTTTTATTTCTCCTGGAAACTAAAGCCAACACTTTGAAATATGGTTGCGCAAAAAATTATTTTTTTCTGAACTTTAGTTTAGGAGATATACTTAATTAAAGTTAAAAAAAATGTGATTCCTTATTTAAGTGGCAGGCAGTGTATGTATTTATTCTAAGTAAAACACTTAAAATAAAATTAGATATCAAAATATTTATTATGGCCCTAGAAAACAATCTCTAACATTTAATTTTTTTTAAAGATAATTTTACTCAAATTTTCAGCATTGCACTTGGCCATTTCAAATTTACTAAGAATTGGAAATATTTTTTTGGAATATTTTGATAGCAATTTTTGGAAAATTCATCCTTTTTTTTGTAAATTTTTAGTTTTTCGAATTGGAAATTAAAAAAAATGTACTTTTTGTAAATTCAACTTTATTTTATAAAATTATATTTTTATTGGCAAATGCATATATTTTTACTTAAATTTTTTTTATTAGTTCAAAATAGGTAGGCAGAAAATTTATTGATTTTTTTTTTTAACTGAATTCTTTATTTTTAAAGTGGAAATTATTTACAAAATTTTACTTGATTTAAACTTTAATTGAGAAATTCAATATTTGTGGATTTGGTTGGTGGATTTGAATTGTTACTTTAGTAACTTTTTTTTTATTGAAAAAATTGAATTGCAATTTTGTAAAAAATTGTTTATTGAAAGTCTCGACTTTTTTGTTGGTTTTTTTTGATAGTTGGAATTTTTATAAAAATTCGGTACTCTTAAGCCGATCCGGAGTAAAGTGTGAGTTTTTTAAAAATAAATCCATTTTTTTTTTTTTTTTTGAAAATTTACACTTTTTCCTATAAATAAAAAACTCGTAAATTAATATTTTTGTTTTCTTTTATTCATAAATAAGTTTGCAATCGTAAATTGCCTTGTTATCTCTGTTTGGCACCAGAAGAATGGAATACTTTTTTTCTGTACCGCTATACACTTCATCAGATTTTTTTTTTGAAAATTAAATTATTTTCTTATAGAAATTTTTAAAAATTAACAATGTTTTCATTGAAAAATTTGAACATTTGTATTTATTTATTGTCTTATTTACTTATTTATTTACCTACTTATTTATTCATTTATCTATTAAAGCTATGGCCACATTTGGCAAATATTTTATCAAAATTGCGTGACCACTAGTTTTATAAAAATATTTTTTGCCGTTGTTTGATCTTGCAAATGTTTTGCAAGAGAAAACAATGTCAAACAAAATTCTATAAAATGTCAGCTATGATTAATTATAAGTAAAAAATAGTTTCCCATTAAAAAGAGAAATTAGGATAGATATTTTGTTTAGTGGTTACGTCATTTTGGTCAAATATTTGACTAGTCTGAACCTACCTTTATTTATTTATTTTTTGTTTAAAAATTGTATTTTATTCAATAAAATTTACTTGTTTCAGTTTTTGAAAAATAAAAAATTTTAAAAATTGTTCATTCTTTTTTAAACTTAAAATTTTTTTTAAAAATTCGTACATTTGTTAAATATTAATACCTTATTATTTTTGGGAAATTTTTATTTTTTAAATGGTTTCAACAAAATTTTATTCCATTTTTAAATGGGTACTTTTCTTAGAAAAATTGACTTTTTTAATTTTGACAGAAAATTTATTTAAGATAATAAATTTAACAAATCATAGCAGCGCAAAATGTATTAGTTATGTAACTAGGTACAGAATGCATGAAAATAGCCTGTATTCCTTCTTTATACAAGAGCGAGTACAGGCTATTTTCAAATTGTCACCACCAGAACTAGTTCCATGGAAGTGTTACGTATGAAACGTTTCTATAACTAGTTACTTAATCAGTGATTTTTGTTCGAAATTGTTTCACTCAGAACTAGTTCTCTAGAAGCGTCAAGGAACGTTTTTAGAACTGTTTCTTTAAAATCCTAAATTTTTTAAAGTGATTTTTGTTCGAAATTGTTACACTCAGAACTAGTTCTATAGAAGCGTTAGGGAACGTTTTTAGAACTGTTTCTTTAAAATCAAATTTTTTTTAAAGTTTTTTAAAACGTTCTAAGAAATCTTTTGTGCACCAATAATTTGTTTTAAGGTGTGATGTAGAACTAGTTCTAAACTACTAGTTATTTAAAACATTATTTAAAACCAATGTAGAATCACAATAACATTCTATTCAATGAGTAATGTTGCGACACCACTAGTTCTAAGGCTGTTATTAAAGAATTTGAAGTGGTTCTAAACGCAACAGTTCTAGAACTAATGATTTTAGCACAAGTTCTGAAATTTCTCCTGGGATTCTATTTTTTTTTTTTGCAGAAAATTAGTACTTTTTTGAAAATTTCTAAATATTAGAAAATGTACTATTTGTGCATACTTAAAAAAGCGAGGTTTGTTATACTTTGATTTCTTCAACAATAGATAACATTTTTGCAGATTAGATTTATTTAGTAGCTTATACGAATTAAAATGTATTTCAGCAATTTGGGGACAGTTTAGATTATTTTAAATAACAAAATTCTTGAAAGCCTAAACCTTATATATTATAGAATAATTTATAGTAGCAGAAGCAAAACTGCTGGGTATTTTGTTTAAATTTATTTCTGTTCTTTGTATTATTTCCTGTGAAATTGTTTCTACAATAGTATTTATATTTAAAGTAAAATTTATTTACATATTTTCATTTTATTTATATACAAACATTTTTTAATATTTAAAGAAGCTTTAAAGTCTCTTGAACTTTATGACTTTGTAAAAAAAGTCAATAATGAATAAAAAGCAAGTTTAAAATACGTTTTTGTCTGTTGCTTTCAAGTCAAAATTAAAATAAATAAATAATAATATTAAAATAAATATAAATTTAAATGCAATAAATAAAAATATTAATAAATAGCCAATATATACAGATTAATCTACACCTCAATATAATCCTTGAATAATTCATAAAGATTGAAAGAAAAAAAAACTTGTTTATTAAACAAAAATGTATTTATTTCAAAAGGATTTTCAATACGTTTCAATGGTTAAAAGTATAAATGATTTTTTTTTGTGTTTAAACTTTTAATAATTTTATTTTTAATTGCTATTACAATAATAAACAAAAAATATTGAACAGCATAAACAATAATACAGCAGAAAAAAAAAACGAAAAATTAATTAATGACCTAAACTATAAGTCAAGGTTTTACTTTAAATAAGAGAGGTATTGGTAATAATATTTGAATTAAAAGCAACATTTACACCAAGAAAAATTTTAAGATATTTTATATTTATATTATTTTATAAATAGCTTTGTAAATGGAATTAATAACAGCAAATACTTAGATTCTAAAAGTAGTTATTTCAATTTGATTTTATTTTTTATGTCTTTTCTTTTTTTCTCAGTGTAAGTACCACTTTTAGCTTCGAGTACCCCCTTTTAAAACTTGAGTACCAATCGATGAAATAATATTTTGATATTGCAATTTGTAAACAAACTGGAGAAAACATTTTAACTACACAGTTTGTATTAAACCACTTTTTTTACTTTGACTAGAAGTCATCGACTTTTAAAGAAATCATTCATACAAAAACGCAAAATTCTTCTTACTAACCTACAAAAGTAAGAACAGCAAACACCATTAGAAAACTGGTGCAATTCAAGCTGATGCTGTTAACATTTCATATGGATTTTCATTTTACTTTTTTTGGCTTTTTGCCAAAAGTTATTACGAGTTCTCTCATCTCTTCCTTCCATCCATCCTTCCTCATTTCTTTCCTTTCACTCATCTCAAGTATGTTTTGGACAAATAGATGAAATAATCGTAGAAATAATATTGTAAACAATTTTAGTTGGTTTTGTTTTTCCATGTTAAGAACGACATTTTACTCTTGGGGAAACTCGGCAACATTGAATATAAGTTGTAGTGATTTTGTGTAAAAGATACTTTTGTATGTTGTTTAGATTTGTATGAGAATGTAGTAACTATGTGTTGTATAGACTAATAGATACAATATATGTATATAATTTATAGTATCTATGTCTGTCGGTCCGTCAGTCTATCTTTATTTGTAATAAGCATGTATGTGTTTCCTTACCAGCAAGGTTGCTAGCTTTGTTCTATAGAAAAGTAAAAGTCATTTAAATATTTTAATGTATAAAAGTTAAATCTTAAGGTTGAAATGTTATGTTAAACTTAAAAGACTTCTATTAAAATTTATGTAAGAGAAATTTTTCTTTAAAATGAAATTTGTATAAAAATTGAGGAATTTGTTAATTACAGATGATGGACAAAGTAATACACCTTTAAATAAAAATAGGTGGTTGGAATTTGATGTGCTAAATAAGAATCTGTTTAAGTTTTTTTTTTATTTCTTACTGATTTTTTTTATGGAAATAACTAATATAACTCCCTTATTAGGCGGCTACACTAGTATAACTCGAGCACAGTGTGTCCAATTTAGATAAATAAAAATTTAATAGATGCCGACTAAAACTATCTTCATCTTAACATTATTTTTTTTTGTCTGTTCAATAGTTTCGGAGTTATTCAGAAATGGAAAAATTTTGTTCGTTAAAAATTATTAAAAAGTTAAAAATTTCGGCTTTTTGGAGGCCTATTAAGGAATTAAGCTAATTTTATATTTTTCATATAAAATATTGATTTTTTTATGTTATATTTTACTTCCTGAATAATTTTGATCTGATCTACAGCAGAATTAAAAAATTACTAAATTAAAATTGAAATAGGATTGAGCTTAAACTGAATTGAAACTGAACTAGAACTGAACCAGAACTGATTTAGAAATCAGATGGAGCTGAATTAGAACTGAACTAAAACTGGACTAAAATTAAATTAGAACTGAACTAGAATATTAAGACTGAACTAAAACTAAACAAGAACTGATCTGGAACTGAACTAGAACTGATTTAGAACTCAGATGGAACTGATCTACAACTGAACAGGAATTAAACTAGAACTGAATTAGAACTATTTATCTTCAGGTTTGAATTGGAATTGTACTAGAACCTAAATTAGAAGTAAGATGGAATTAATTTAGAACTGAACTATAATTGAACTAGAATTGAATTGCAATTGATCTATAACTTAATTAGAACTGAAGTAGAACTGAATTAGAACTCTACAACTGAACTTGAACTAAACTAGAACTGGAATAGAATTGAACTAGAATTGAACTAGAACCAACACACTTTAGAGAGAAATCTCAATTTTTTTTCTCTTTGAATTGCATTCGATTATGAATTGCTTAATTTTTAATAATTTTAATATTTGTCATATCTTTTCTTAAGTCATTAAAAATGTTGTTAATATACATTCAAATGAGAAAGACAACTTAATTTTGCTCATATTTTTTATATGAAAATTATGACAGATTTTAATTTTTTTAAAACTTTGTTAATATGCGTCTAAATCGAAAACTCGTAAGATGTAATACCGATCAAAAATCCATTTTTCCATCCAATAGATTTTTTTTTTAATCAAAAACTTCAAATGTTTAAAACTCGTAATTTTGCATAAAAAATCTTAAATAGTTAATAATTGAGATAATGGCTTCAATATGTGATCACCAGGATAATAAAAAATCGGATTTGAAAAACGTATGTGACAGTAAGAAGAAAATATTACTAAAGGGAAATTATGGATGCAAAATAAACAAAATTTTTCTCTTAAGTGTAAAATATGCAAAATTATGTTACTTAGTGTAATACATGCAAAATTATGCTTTTAAATATAAAATGTGCAAAAATGTGGCATTTAAATTGGTAAAATATGCTACAAAATAAGGATTTTTAATGAAAATATGACGAAATATGCTGTTAAGCCAAAAATATTCAAAAATATGGTATTATAACCAAATTATGCAAAAATATGCTATAACAAATTGATACCAAAATTCTTTTAAATTGTTTGAAACGAATAAATAACTAACAGTTCGGTTCATTCGAAGAGAAAAGTACTATTTTGCATATTTTTAGTTATCCTGGTCACTCATATATTTTTTTTATCAGTAATCAATTTTTTATAAACAAAATCATTAATAATTTATTGCTTTAATATCATTGCAAGGTAATACTGAGAGAAGCAATTAAGACAACAAAGTAAGGCATATATTTTACCATTGCTATTAACATTAGAATGAGAATTATTGCCAGGATTTTAAACTTATATTTGGAGCCTTGTTTTCCGCTCTGTTTAAATTCACTTTTTAAAAATATTTTCTACCAAATAATAACAATCAAATACATTTATTCCATAATTAAATAAGTAATGTTATTTACTTAAAAACAGTTAAAAGTTAAACACAATTAACTGGTTTTAACTATAAAATAAACGATTAAAGTGTATATTAAATACATATATGAAAAAGCATAATTACAGGTCGTTGATTTTGCAGAGAAATGGTTACAAGGGTAAACTTTCTATTTGATAAAATACACACTCACACTAGCTTAAGCATTAATATTTAAACACTTATTAAAGTGGCCATTAAGATTTATAGTACGAGCTACGAAGTTCGAGTTAATAGATACGCTATGTTGTTGTATTGTAGCAAAACTTTAACAGGTATTAGCGGTAGTTACTACTAACAAATGTTGTTATGTAACAAATGTTGTTATGTATGATAAAAATTGTAATAAAGCCAGTTCAAAAATAATTATTGCATTATTTTTATATAATAAATAAAACAAAAAAAAAAAAAAAATTACTACTTTATATTTTTTTTTTATAAGAAAAAAAAAGTAAACTTAAATGTCTGGGTAATAATTAAGATTAAAAATAAATAGTTTTTACAATTTACAAATGAAGGAGACTTTTTTAGGATTAATTAAGGAGTGAGTTGGATTAAATTTAATTAAGGAATTTTTGCTTCAATTTGTCACTACTTATTTTATATATATATATATATATATATATATATATATATATATATATATATATATATATATTTTATATATATATATATATTATCAAAATTCTATTTATAAAAAATTTTAAATAAATCAACGAAAAATATATTTTTTATAGAAAATTTAAAAAATTATAAATCGTTAATAACTTTGTTAATATGCTAAGAAACAATTCAATTTTTTACATGAAAATCTTAAAAAAAATTAATTCCTTAATAATTTATATAATATGCGTTCAATTGAAAAGAGAGCTACGAACTGTGATCACCATATTTCGAACCAAAATGCGAAAATGCCTTAAGCCACGATTACTCATATTTATTGTCAAAAATCGATATTTTATAAGTGAGAAAGAGACCTCAATCTGTGATTACTGATATTTTTGGCAATAAATCAACTATTTAGCAGGAAAAATTTTAAAAATCATAAATAAATTTGTTTATATGAAAAAAAGGTGCCTCAATCGGCGATCAATCATATTTCTAACCAAAAATTTATTTTTATAATAAAAAAAAAACTGATAAAGTTTATAATTTATTAATATTCTTATTCTGTGATCTCTCAAAAAATAATAAATTGTCCAAAATTCTATTAAAAAATTTAAAAATGTGCATTTCTGTCTAAAAATTGATTTTTGGTTCGGTTGAAATTTAAATCGTTAAAAATTTTCTTAAAATGTGTTCAAATGCGAAAACATTCTCAATTTGTGATCAGTGATCACTTTATATTTTTGTTTCAAAATATATATTTCTTTTACCCCAAACTAAAAAAAAGAAATAAAATTAGTTTTTTTAGTCTTTAATAACTTCATATGTTAATGTTAATAATTCTCAGAATGTGAAATGATACTCAATCTGTGATCAGTCATATTTGTTTTTACCAAAAAATTATTTTCATATCAAAAATTTAAAATACCATAAATCGACCAAAACTAAATTTTTTATATAACAATCTCAGACCATTGATAACTTTGTTAATATGCCTCTGAAAAAAAAAAAAAAATGCGAAAAGAATGCCAATGTATGATAAGTGATCACTCATCTTATAAAAATCAAATTTTGTAGGAAGAAATCTAAAATTTACTAGAAATCAATTTTTTAAAGAAAGAATGTAAAAAATTTTAAAACGTTTAAAAATCAAAATAAGATATTTCCAAATAAAAAACAATCATAATTTGTGATCACTTAGAGCAAAAATCATAATTTGTGATCACTTAGAGCAAAAATCATAATTTCTGATCACTTAGAGCAAAAATCATAATTTGTGATCACTTAGAGCAAAAATCATAATTTCTGATCACTTAGAATAAAAATCATAATTTGTGTTCACTTAGAATAAAAATCATAATTTGCGATCAATTAGAGCAAAAATCATAATTTGTGATCACTTAGAGCAAAAATCATAATTTGTGATTACATAGAGCAAAAATCATAATTTGTGATCACTTAGAGCAAAAATCATAATTTGTAATCACTTAGAATAAAAATCATAATTTGTGATCACTTAGAGCAAAAATCATAATTTGTGATCAATTAGAACAAAAATCATAATTTGTGATCATTTGGAGCAAAAATCATAATTTGTGATCACTTAGAGCGAAATATATATATATATATATATATATATCTATATATATATATATATATATATATATATATATCTATATCTATATCTATATCTATATCTATATCTATATCTATATATATATATATATATATATCTATATCTATATATATATCTATATATATGTATATATATATACTCTCAACAACCTTAAATCGTTAATAATCAATATATGATATTTCCGACCAAAAAACAAATTTTTATATTAAAAATTGAAAATAACCTAAATTGAACGAAAATAGAATTTTTTTTATCAAAAACGCTTGAAAACGAAAATTGATAATTCATTGTTATGAAAAACTGCAAAATTTTTAATAGTGAAAAAATTTTGTTTAAATCACTAATATTTCACTAATGATTCTGCCCATAAAATTATTTTTTTATTTATTTATTTTTTTTTTTTAATATTTCAGACAAAAAACGATTTTTTATGTGAAAATCTATAAAAAAATCTGAAATTGTTTACAACTGTGATAACATGCGTCCAATTCAGAAAATGATCCTAATCTGAGATCATTTATATTTCTAATTTAAATCGACTAAAAATCTACTCTTAGATTTATATATTTAAAACGTCAAAAAATTAAACGTTAATAACTTATTTATATTTAATATTTAATCACTTACATTTCTGATTAAAAATCTCAAAAACTTATCTTCAAACTGTGGTCACTCATATTATTGACTAAAATTCTATTTCTTATATATAAAAATACAGAAAAATATAAATCGACCAAATACTGATTTTTTATACAAAAATCTTAAATCGTTAATGACTTTGTTTATATCCCTCCATATGAGAAATGATTTTAAATCTGTGATCCCTCATACTTTTGACTCAAAATCGATTTTTATATTAAATTTTTAACTTGATTGATATCCTCTTTTCGTCAATAAAAGGCCGAGAAAATTCGAAAATTAAAAACTCCAATCAACTGATCTGTGTCCTTAAGACAATTTAAACTTGATGATAATGATATTGTAATAACAAAAAATGTAGTTGATAAAACGTTTTTCAATTCACTTTTTTTTGTTAACTAAAAAAAAAACATTAAAAAAAAAACAAAGAAATTCCTTAAGAACAGCTGCAAAAATATTTAAGTATTTCCTTTTTATTTAACGTTTATTTTTTTTTTTTTTTAATTTTTTCTTTGCAACCTAAAGAAGGAAGAAAAAAATATATAATAAATAACAAATTGCATGAAAACAACTAAAGATATGTATGTACATACAAACATTATTTAAAATACCTACAGAGCCGTTGTTATCATTTAGTTGGTCTTTTCTGTTATGGCCTGGACTGGTCTGGTCTGTGCTATGCTGTTCTGGTCATTTTCTTGTCTTGACTGTTACAATTTGACTTGTTTGACTTCTTGCTGGGGTTTTAACCACATTTTTTAACAAAAAAAAAAAAAAAAAATACTGCAACGGACAATGTCCTCGTTTATATATATATTTGTTATTATTGTTGGACATGTTGAACGGATATACCAACGGATATGTTTGTATGTTTGTACGATGGTTGGGTTGGCATAGTTTAAGTCTGCTACAATATTTCATATGTTAAAGATAAAACCCTGTTTATTGCTGTGTGTGCGAGTAAATAAATGTTTATGGATTTCCTTCTACATGCGTGTTAAATTCGTATTTGTTTAACGATTTTTTTGTTGTTTTTTTTTTCTCCTTCTTAAGATTGAATTATTTTCTGACCCATAAACTGAATGAAAAAAAGCTTTATGCGAAAAAATTATGTTAACAAAAGGAATTACCAATAACAATAGTAACAAAAACTCCAACAAAATTGTTGTTTTAAAAAGTTTAAAGTTCAATTTGAAAACACAAATTCATTTTCTTTATTTTATCAGCAAATAATACATTCACTTACAGGCGAATCTTAAGCTTTATATTTATGTTGATGGATTAAGATAATGTAGTTTTTAAAAACTTTTTTTTATTTTGAAAGTGAATAAATTCTTAAGAAATTGGACAATCACTGATGACACAGTTAGCTTTCATTCCATATTAATTGAAAGGAATTTTATCGATTTTGATAGTGTTTAAAACGTAATTGAGTAATGGGCAATAATATGGATATAAAAAGGAATTTTTTGAAAGGATTATATTTTTTATAATTTATTACTTTTGTGGTAATTTAACAAATTTATTTAATTAACTGCAATGTGAAAATGGTAAAAAAAAAATTATATAAATAGCTTAAGAGATCCTTTAATCAATAATAACCTTGTGAATAAATTTTTATCGATTTTTAACATAAAAATCTAAAACAGTTAACAACTTTATTAGTGAGCGTGATCACTCATAATTTTTACCAAAAATTGAATTTTGTATAAAAGACCTGAAGGAATCTTAAATCTACTGAAAATATAGAACTGAATTAGAACTGAACTAGATTTGAACTGAACTAGAACTGAATTAGAACTGAACTAGAACTAAACTAGAACTGAATTAGAAAAATGTAAAAAATGTTAAATCCAAATAAGATATGACTAAAAAAAAATTAACCACAATTTGTAATCACTTATATTAATGAGCAAAAATTATTCAATATTAATTTTTTTCAATTTTAGAGATTTTAAATTGATCAAAAATCAACTTTTTTATAGATAGATAGATAGAGAAGGTTGATGTGATACCAGAAAGTAATATATCTCCACGCATAGACCGATCTCGGTCCATTGTGAGTCCCTTCGTTGAAAGAGCTGTGAAATATAGAATACAATACAGAAAATAGGAGAAAATAGGAGAGTAGGAATAGAAGAGAAAATAAAGAGAAAAGAATAGGAGTGAAATCATATAGGAGGATTAGCAATGTTACCATTTCCCCTACGGTAATACCCCTGATTCTCTCTTAAACAGTCGATTCCCATGACGAAGCCTATGACGTCTACAAGATCTGCGTCCCGAACGTCACTTAGCCCTCCGAGGAATTGACTACCCAGCCATTTCATCCTACGATGCTGCAATCGTGGACAATGGCACACAATGTGCTCTATAGACTCGGTTTCGTCGACGTCCCCACACATTCCACAAAAATCGGAATTGCTAGCGTTCCATCTAGACCTCATCTTCCCTATCAAACAGTAACCCGTTATGGCCCCTATCATGATTCTTAAGCTCTTCCTATTCAAGCCCAGAAGAATGTTAGTGGCTGCATTGTCCAGTGCTGGTCATATCGCCCTCGACACCCTACAGTCCTCTCTACTCTCCCAAGCCGAATTGGTTCTGACCAAGATCCAATCACTGATCTTCCCATAGAAGAAACTCAGTGGTGGTTTCACATAGGTTTCCCTCTCCGAGACATCCTTTGCTGCGCCTTGCCTTGCAGTGGCCAGGCACCCAGCAGAGTCTCACCATGTAGTCCTCCATCAGCTCTCTCAGAGTCTTCTTACAGGCAGCAACTAGCCTGGATTTCACCAAATGTGTCCCCAAGGCCTTCAGAGCCGCCTGACTGTCCACATAGGGAGTAACTTCGGTATCCCTCGCAACGTTCTGCCTGATTATTTCTGCGGCTTTCAGGATGCCGGCAATCTCAGCATGAAAAACGCTGCACTCATCAGGGAGTCTAAATGAGCCTTTCAGATCCGTGCCCATAATTATCGAAAATTTTAAATCGTTTATAATTTATTAATATGCTTCGGAAACACTAATGAATATCTCAAAAAAGTTTAAATGGTTAACAACTTTGTTAATATGCATCCAAATAAGAGAAGGGTTTTAAATTTTTTTTAAAAAATATGTTTTTTGTATGTAAAGCTCTAAATATCTTAAAATTAACAAAAATCTTTTTTTTTTTCCAACTGAGAAAAGAGTCGTAATCTGTCATCATTTATTTCCGATTTAAGTCGACCAAAACTCGATTTTTTAAACTAAAATCTTAAAAAGATTCTTAATCTTCGTTAATATGCGATTAAAAGGAAAAATGATACCAATGTTTGATCATTATTTTGGAATAAAAACCTATATTTTTTCAAATAACCATAAATCTCGATGTTTCATATGAAAATCGAATGATTCTAAACCTTAACTGTTAATAATTTTGTTAAAATATCTTCAAATAAAAAAGGGCTTCAATCTGTAATTATATCCTGCTTCCTTATAGTGGGTTATGAGTTTATGCTAATGTTTGTAACACTCGATAATATTGGCACACATTCGTTTGCGCATCGATGCAACGTCTTTTATAAACCAAGGACAAACCCTATAAGAACTAGTAGAAATTTATCAATTATTTCATCCGATTTTATATCACCTCATAATTAAACATAGTTCCCATATAAGGGCATTCACTGAAATGTTCATAAATTCCATAAAAATTTTGGTATGAAAATAAAGTTGGGTACAAATAAGACTCGTTTAAGTATAATTCATAGTATAACATTTCGGAAGTTCCATATGGGGAATTCTTTCGAACATAAGATTCATTTAAATAAAACACGGTTCCAGTATAAAAACCTTACTTGAGTATTACTTTAATGCCCATATAGGATATCATTAATGGTTCCATATCGATTATAACTTCTTTTTTTACTTCATTATCTAAAATAGATTTTTTTTTTTTTTTATAAAAATTTTATAAAATCTGAAACCGGTCAAAAATTTTTTTATTTTTGCTTTTTAAAAAGGAAAGATTGTGTTTAACATTTTGAAATATGATTTCAAACAAGTGCGCTATATTCGCCTGTGCCGAATCTTTTATACCCTTTATCAGGGCTGCCAGGTTTGGAGTTTTAACCTCAAATTTAGGGAATTTTTGTTGCAGAAAAGGGTGAAAATTTTGGTTTGGGATATATATAGGGATATACATATCTATAATTTTTATAAAGCAGTTACCTAAAAAAAGGAAAAAAAAACATTTACAAATAGGGGGAAATTAGTAAAATATACTTAAATGTACACTCAAATTATAAGATATGCAAATATATACTCTTAAATACAAAATATGCTATTAAATATTAAATATTCTAAACAACTATATAGTACAGGTTTAAAAGCCTAAAATATGTCTTGAAATAATGATTTCACATTCAAATTTGCTTTCAAAAGCAAAAATATGTTGTTAATTCACAAATATGTAAAAACATATTTTAACAAATCGATGTCAACATTTTTTAAATTGACAGAAACGAATGAAAAATTATTATAAAATTATGTTGATATGAAGACAATTTTTGGATTAGTATTTGTTTAAATTATGTTTTAGCCTTTTTTTTTATACATAATACCATTTTATTTTCATTTTATTAATTTTTACTTCTTCCTTTTTTTTCTTTTTAGGTAAGTGTTTCATAAACTTAAGATGTAAATATTTATTTCTTTACAATTCTTATACTGTGGCATTTAATGTAAGTATTTTTCCACTAGATTTACTTCTAATTCTTCTAAATGTTCTTTAAAACATTTGTAACTTAACTGGGCATAAATAAATTAATAAAAAAAAAAAAAAAATATATTTCTGTCAGCGTTTTACATTATTTTTGAAAATCATGATAAAATCCTAATTGTATAATGACATTAATTAAATGTTTTATTATAAGATACCAATCAAAAAACATAAAAAATTCATTTCATGGTTTTATGATTTCGAAAAAAAGAAGGAAATTAATTATAAGCATATTTTCAGCTGGTATTTTTATTTAGACATATTTTTTTTTCTTTTCTATTTTTCTTTATCTTATTGCATAAAACCTATAAATTTATATCATAAGAAAAACAAAATGTATACACTTTTTAGATGCCTGATTACCTCAGCAGTTTGGGTTTTTTTAAATCTTTGTTGCAATTTTATTTAGAAAAGCAAGTGTTTATTTATATTCTTTAAGTTTTATAGTGTATGAAAATGTTTATACTCGAATTCAAAATTCTACTAAAGCTCAGTCAGTTTCTGTATTTTTATATTTGTTATAACGATGAAATTTTTTGCGATTACGCTGACGATGATGATGTTTTGATTATAAATAAATCTAGTTTTATAAACAAACTGCTGGAAAGAAGCAAAAAATGTATATGAAAATAAAACTCAATACTGAATATTGCATTACTAAAACATTATTTTTTATACGATGAGTATGTATGAAATTGAAATATGGAAAAAAAATCTACACAAATCTTTGGTAAAGTGAAAAAAATAAAAACTACATACAAGGTCATATTCCTCACGGCAATTTGTTTTAAGTATGAAAAAAAAATTGCTTTTTTATACAGGGAACGACAAAAAATTGTTAAAAGATTTACAATAAGAGTTTTACAATAAAATCACTAAAAGTGCGAGATTTTAATAACGAAAATAATAGAGTTTCTACTACAAACTTGTTAAATTTCTCTTAAAAGTACAATCATTAATTTAAAGTACGAAAAATGCTCATTACTTCACTGCATCTAGAACTCATTTCGCTGCTTTCAGAATGTTTTAAAATAAGCACATATTTATCATAGTACTTTTGAGCAAATGTCAATCCTTCAGTTATAAATCTGCTTCTCAAAAAGCAGTATTTGTTCTCTGTATTAATAACCCTACTACTTCCTAGTAAGCGTTTTTTATTTTCTATTTTAATGAACGTCTTATTTTATGTCGTTGATTGTTTGTTAGACAGACACACAAGGAATACAAGCATAAATTCTATTATATCTAAGGCCGCCATATAGTCTATGTAAAGTATAATTTAACGATTTTTTTCTTTATATCTTATTTTGGTTTTGGTTGCTTATATTATAAATAAATGGAAATAGAAAAATAGAAAGAAAAAAAAAACGCAAATAATTTTATCAAATGAAAAGAAAAATGGTAAACAATTATCTGTTTTAACTGATTAAAATTTTGATAAGTGTTTATCTAAATAAATATTTTCTTTAAATTAAAGTAATAACTTTTAATTAATGGCTAAAGTTCAAGAATAACCTCAAAGTTGACTTCAGAACGTTTTGGCAACGTTTTTAAAACACTTTTAAACAAAAACTAAAATCATATAAAGTTGATTTAAAATTTGTATTAATATTTTTTTTAATTAAGAAAGAATAAGGTTTTAATGAAATATTTAATACTTTTTGGAATACCTTTCATTAAAGCTTTTATTTATTATTGGAATCGGTCTACCTTTTTTGAATTTTATTATTTTCGTTTTATTTTATTTGATTTTTTGCTGAGCCTTTAGTGCACTTCTCTCTAACTTTAAAAGCTGTGAATAAGAATCATAGAAATAACATCCTACCAAAAATACTTCTGCAGCCCTTTTTCTGCACTTTTCCGCCAATCTTTACTTTTTTTAGTTTTTTTATTTGTTTATTTATTTTGTTTGCTGGGTAGGTTATCATTAAGGCGATCAAAAATATGCTTTGAAAAAAAGAGCTTTATATACATAAAAAATGCTCTTCAAATTGGAAAATATGCCATTAAAATTATTAAAATATGCTTTTAAAATACAGTACGATATAAGTTCGATATAACAAATATCGATACAACGAAAATCCTATATAACGATTGAGAAAATATTTACATTAGATACCTTGTATAAGTGAAAAAAAATTTCCTATGTTGTTCAAATATTAAAAATATTAGCTTCAACTAGTTTTCTTTGTATTGTCTACAGTACAGATGATAAATAGGAGGTATTTTTAAGGTTTAAAAAATTTTCTTTGTTATGCAAAATTAATTGGATTATTTGGATAATCGAAAAATAAATTAGAACCCATTAAAATGTAATTCGAAAATAAATACATTTGTTGATTTCTTTCGAAATTTTATAAAAATATAGCAAAAAGTCCATGTCCGACATAATGAATCTAGCTTCAACTATATTATTCTTTCAGGCTACTATTCCTGATAAAAATAACTTGATTTTTATTATCAATTCATTCAAAGTTAATAGATTGTATCAAGAAATTACAAAATTTCTATGAATTTATAAGATAAAAAATTATTAAGGAATCGGATTTGAAAAATGTATATGACAGTAAAAAGGAATTTTTACTCATAGAAAATTTCTTAAGAAATTCTACTGGGTGCAAAATATGCAAAATTTTTCTCTTAAATGTAAAATATGCAAAATTATGTTCTTTAGTGTAATATATGCAAAATTACGCTCCTAAGTTTAAAATATGCTCCAAAATAAGGATTTTCTATGAAAATATGAAAAAATATACTGCAAAGCCCAAAATATGCAAAAATATGTTGTTATAACTAAAATATGCTATAACAAATCGATGCCAAAATTCTCAAAATTTTCTGAAACTGATAAATAACGAACAGTTTGACTCATTTGAAGTCTAAAAAAAATATCATTTTGCATATTTTTGGTTGCCTGGTTATCATGTAGCTTTTCTAATTGTTTTACAACATGTCTTTGGTTGTCCTGGTAATACAATAACTTAATTAAAGGCTGGAAAAAATATGATATTAAAAAGAAATCTAAAAATTAAATACTGTACGCTTTGGCAACACTTTTGTTAGACTTTAACGAAATTTCCAACAAAACTAAATTCAAATTCGTTTTAAATTTGTTAAAAATTTATTTATAATTTATTTAAAATTAATATTAAAATTTTTAAAACATATATTTTTTTATGGTTAATAAAATAAAACATTTATTTAATATCATCATGGTCAACTTTTATATAGATTAATTTAGTTTTGTTATATATTTTTTGTAGTTTCCTTGTGTTAAGGCTTTTTATAGTCATTGTTAATCTAGTGTAATTTTCATACTGTAATTTTCAATGTTACAATGTAGTTAAAGACAGGAAATCGTTTACAGCATTTTTTTTTTTTTTTTTGAAATCATAAATTATTCTACAAAATGTATAAGAATACAAAAAAAAAAAGACAAAAAATGTTAATGATTCTTTAAATGCAATGAAAAATATAGTTACAGTTTTAACTAAAAGTAAACGTACGTTTGATTTTCAAATGATTAAAAAGTAGACAATTCACAAAATAGTCAACATTTTTTGAAATAACTTATTTGTAAAAAGAAATCAAAAGCAACTAAATTTAAAAAATCTGAGCTATTTGAATTAAATTTTGTATAGGTTAGATTTTTCTTTTTACTGTTTCTACAAAAAACACAGAAAAACAATTAAACACAATATATTATTCTACAAGTAGTGCAAACTATTTCAAAAACTGTAAACGGGACTCATTGGCAAACGACAATTACACCCGTTGCGGTCTGTTTATTTTATATAAGAAACTCATTCCATAAAAAGTAGCTCTTATAGCACCATAAATATGAATTATAACAATAAGAAGAACTGCAGCAGGTCACAATCATCATAATTATCAACAACATCATCATTATCTCAAAACTAAAAATCATTATACACAAACAACAATATACTCAACACTGTCAATAAGAATAGAACATATGCCTTAGCAAAAAATTTTCTGCTAACCATACCATATGTCAATCATTTAATTATCTTGGCCATAATTCCCCTTTCTTCCATAAGCCTTTTTTTAGCTTTTTTTACTACGTCTTTTTTTTACTACGTCTTTTTTTTCCTTTTGAAGTATGTATGTTCGAGGGGTTTTTGTTATGTTGTTTTGGGTAATGGGATGAATATAAATTATTTGTATTAATTTTAAATATTTGTTGCAAAAGTTTGATGAACTAACGAAGCCAACATCATTATTTTTTTTTATACATACTATATAAAGGCCAATAACCGTAACGCCCGAAGTATCGTTGAAATATTTGAAAATGTGTTAAATTGCGCCAAAAGGTGCAGAGACAAAAAAAAAAAAAATATTAATATGATCTTGTCCGCTTGTGTATTATTTGAAGACATTTTGTCTACTTTTTTATTATTATTATTTTTTATTTTTTGAAATGTTTTGAGTTGTAAATTGATTTATTTTTATTTATTTTGGCAATTTTTGCTTTTCGTTGTTCTGTTCTGATTGCCAAGTTTATTAACACTTTAAAATTGTTTATATAATATAATAAAATATAATTAATAAAGTAATAATTATTATGCAAAATTCTCAAGGTCATATTGGGATATAGAGTAGAAAGCGAAGATGATTTTGGAAGTTTAAAATTCTAGTCAAATAATGAACTTCACTATTAAAAGCATCCAAATCGAAAAGATTTTCAAATTATTTATTTTAAAAAACAAAAAATATAAAATCTATTAGAATTTTTATAAATTCATATCCAGAATACTGAATAAAAAGTTAATTTCAAAATTTTTTATTATTTTGATGTTTAAAATAAAATTTATTAATGTAGGTTAAATGCTTAAATATTATAACTTTTTTTTTGCTGTAATGCCAATTTGTTAATAAAAGTCTTGTTATAATTTTTTGTAATTTTTTGATTTTTCTCTACACTGATGCATATTCCTATAAACGCACATAAATTTTTAATCAATTTACCAAAAATAGGGCAAAAAATAATTATGGCGCTAGAATAAATTTTTTAAATTATTTATTGACTTCACTTAAAATATAAATAACAAAAAACTTAAAATGTATATTAAATTTTTTTATTGTAATTTTAGTAGTTTAGTGCGATTTTTTATGGCAATTTCCTGTATACGCACTTAAACTAATGAACCAATTTTGTTTTGGATAACTTCAAAAATTCGGTCTGACGATACGATATTTTTGAAGAAAATCAATGTCAATTTCTTTCCAAGCTTGCTTAATTTATAGTTTTAACTCCGTTATTGTCATTATGGTTTCATTCTGTGCGTTTCTTGTATAAACTTTATAGGTCATGTACCCCCACACATACTCTATTGAATTTATATCCGGACTGCAAGCCGGATAGTTCTATAGTAGAGTACTATGTTTATTCAACCACGATTTAGATTGGTTTGAAACATTGATTGCAGCGTTATCCTGTTGGAATATACAATGAAAGAAGTGCATCTTCCAACAGTTCATTATAAATTGCACTGTTAATTTTAGTTGGAACAAAACATATTTTTGATTTTCCTGCAGCAGAAAAGGCTGCCCAAACGATAACACTGCCTCCACCGAAATTGATTTTCGACATACGACTTTCGTTCGACCTCAAATCGTGCGAATAGCAAGAAAATAATTCAGGGCCGTCGAAATTGAATTTATTTTCCTCAGAAAAAATAACTTTATTCCACTCTTCTATTCATTTCATGTATTTGTGAGCAAATTTTTAACGATTTTCCTTATGATGTTGTTTTAACATTAGCTTTAGATTTTAGTTTCTTCCATTTTATGTTACCATCTGTTCGCAAAATGTGTGCAACATGTTTGGAAGTGTCATGCAGGTCAAGTTTATTTATTTTATTTGATTAGCATTTAATTTATTGCGGGTGGCTTCTTCTTTTATTTTATTAATTTGCCTTTTTGTTAATTTTCGATTAACTTTTGTTGATTTCCGCACTCCGTATTTATGCCCTTTCTTTCTTCGTCCAATTCTTTGTTAGAACAGCCTTGATCACGAAAAAATTTAATTTGAATTTTTTTCTGGTTTATAAGAAAAGTTCCTCCAAGTAAACAAAGATATTGTCATCAGAAACTTAACTTAAGTGAAACAAACAACTAAAATTGTTAAAATGTTTTAATATTTTTTTTCGCAATAACTTTTTAGACAAATTTTTCTCGAATGCGCTTATAGGAATATTCCACTAAAATGGCCACCAATATGTTCTGACTACTAAATTAAAGAAAACAACAAAAAACAAATATTTCTTACATAAAAAAAGTACCGTTATATCGCGAGTTAATAGAAACGAATATATCTCAAAGAAAAACAAAAATTTAAGTGCGTTTATACGAATATGCACCAGTATATATATATGTTTTTTTTAAATTTAAATTTTTAAATTTTAAAATTAATTTTTTTTTTTAAATTTATTTCAGAATTACATCATCTCAAATTTTTTTAGTAAAATTTTAATATTCTCATAAAATTCGACTTTTTATTTTCGTTTTTCAGTTATCCAATTCACAACCTTGTTATTGTGTTATTTGTTAAAAAATATGAAGAAAAATAACAATATAATATATTTTGTGTTTTTTTTTTATACTTAAATAGGTTTTTAATGGAAAATTTTTACGAAAATATTATTTTTTGAAAAATCGAATTTTTTATTGTTAAATTCTTTTTTCTGATTAATTGTATTTCTGGTGAAAAAAATTTAAATTTGGGTAAAAAAATGGACTTTGAGGGAAAAAAATCTAATTTTTGGTTAAATATCGAACTTTTAGTGAATATTTAGATTTGTGGTAAAAATTTGGAATTTTTAGTGAAAAATCGATTTTTCAGGGAGTATTTGAATTCAAATGAATTTGGGTTTTTGTTGAAAATTTGGTGTTTTGGTAAAACATCTGATTGTTTCACATTTTGTAAAAATAAATTTTGAATCAAAAATTAAATTTTATGTAAGAAATCAACAAATTTTTAAACAAAATATTTTTTAACAGAATTTTTAAACATAGGTTTCGCAATGTTATAATATTATTTTAAATAAATTATTATAATTTCCATACAAATTTATATAAAAAACGAGCGGCTCGGATTAAAAATAAATTTTATTTTAAATTCTCTTCGGATTTTTTGTTGTTATAATTTTTTCACAAAAAATATTAATATATTTTTAAAAATTTATATGAATTTCTTAAACAAAATTGATAAATGTTTAAAGTAAAAAAGAAAATAAACAAATTTTTTTTTTTATTTTCCGTTATCGTCTAATTTTTTTTTTTTTTTTTTTTTAATTTAATATGAGGGTTATGTAAAGGAATCCGTATTTATTGTGTTTATACTATTAAAGTTAAATTTTCCAAAAATGTTAAATAATGTGTTTCAAATAACATATAACACAATAACTCAAATAATATACTTTATGAATTGGGCAAGTAATTTTAAATCATTTGCTAAAATTTTGTTTATTTTCCTTTAGTAAAACATTTTTAATAAATTTATGAAATTTTATTTTCCTTTTGTCATAAAATATGTAATTTAAAATATAAAAATCTTAATTCTAATTTTTATTAAAATTTTGATTTCGCTTTTAGTTATTTATTTATTTTTTTTTTTTTTGAAATGAGTAAAATTGATATCAACTTTTCAAATTCAATTTTTGATCGAATTTTTGATTAAAATATAAGTGAAATTTTAATATTATAGGAAACTTAACATTATGTAGAAATTTCATTTTTCGTAAAATTTTTAATAAATAATTTTTTTTTTTTTTTTATTAAAAATTTGGTTTTATTTTTTAGTGAAAATTTTTTAATTTTGTGATAAAATTGAGAGATTACTACTGAAAATTAAATTTTTCGATTTTTATCTTTTATTTTTGATATTTTTATAAAAATTGAGAAATTTAACTCAATTTTTTCTAAAATTTAAATTTTGATGAAATTTTGAATTTTTTAGTTTCGATTTTTAATTTCTGATATTAGAAATTTTTGTTGAATTAACTTTTTAATAAAATTTTAATATTTAGTGAAATTTTGAAATTTTTGATATAAATTATTTCAGAAATATTTTTATATTTTGGTTATATTTAATTTTCATTTCGTACAAATTTTTTAATTTTTCGACTTCGATTTTTATTATCTAAAATATGAAATTTTTGTTAGAATGTTGGTTTTGACTATTTGTAAAATAAGAGAAATTCGACTTTAAGTGAAAATTAAATTTTTAATGAAATTTTAATCACTAAATATTTGATTAATTTTTTCTGAAATTTTAAATTTAGTAAAAATAATTTTTTATGAAAATATAATATTTAGTTAAATTTTGAGTTTTTCAATTTCTAAGCCTAAGTTCACACACAGCAATGTTTATTTCTGAAATTTTTCTTTTTTTTTTCTTTTGAACTTGCATTTACGTTCATACACAAAATTTTTTCTTTAGCAATTGTTGCTTTATTTGCCTTGATTTGTTTTTGTTTTGAAGTCTGAAAATGAAAAACGAAACGAATTTCGAAATACAGGCAAAATCGAATTCAGAATTTCAGAAAGAAAAATTGCCTTTTGAAAAAAAAATAATATTACAAATTTTGAAGTTCTGTCGAACTTTTATAGTAAAATTTTGGATTTTAGTGAAAATTCAGTTTTTCGAGTTTGAATATTTTTCAAAATTTCTATTTATTTTTTAATCTTATTTTTTCTTGTTACAATTCTTTTCTTTAAAGTTTTTGAAAAACTCATTAGAATTTTTTGAGTAAAAATAAATTTTTAGTGAAACTCAATATTATTTTTTTTTTTTTTTTGTAAAATTATGATTTTGATAAATTATTTATCTTTTGTGAATTTTTGAACTTTTAGAGAAATTCCGATTTCATTACAAAGCATTAATTTGGTTATATATTTCGATCTTTAAGAAAGCATTACTTTGGTTTTGTTTTACAGAAGATTTTATGATATTTTTGTTTGTTTTGATCTTTTAAATTCCCTTTTAAAAAGTCTTCAATCATTTTTATGGAATTTCAAAAATAATAATCACTTTCATTTGTTTAAATATACCCCTTAATCAATCATCTACCAATTTAAGTGCAATTAAAAATAATTTGATTTATTTTCATCAAGAAAACATATTGTTCGAAAAAAATAATAATTGAATTTTCATACTCAAGTAATTTTACATTTACCAACGAAGTATTGATAATAAAATTACTCTTTCATTTTCAAGTGGGTGGTAAAATTCTTTTCAACAATAATTTCCACCTTTCAATTGTAAAAAAAGCTCAATATAGAACAATGACTATGAAATATTACATTTGAGATATGGCAAAATATTTACGAATACAATTTCTTTTACAAACTCGATTAGGTATTTTTTTTGTTCTGCCATTTTTTTCACGAATATTTTTAGAAAGACTTTGCTGAAAAACATTCTGGGAAATTAGAATAAGGGTAGGACATTTATAGCTTTAAACATATATATATATATATATATTTTTAAGAATTTTATTTTTTATGTTATTTTTGATTGATTTTCCGTTTGTCTGTAGGAAACATTCTGTTACGCTAAATATATTATTTAAATAATTGAAACTAAACTGAGGAGTTTATTAGTGTCTTAAGCTGTTTGGTATTGCAACGTTATAAAATTATTTTAGTAAATTAAGAATTGTGAACGTTTTTTTAAACATTCTCCAGTTGGAAAAGTTATTTTATTAAACATAAAAGGTTTGTTGGTTTTCATGATATTTTTACTATTTTCACTATTTTTGCAAGTATTTTATCTGGAATGCGTTTCTGTGCACATAAAAATAGTAAAAGTAGTAAATATTTTAAGACAAAAAAATATTTTCTTTTGCTATTTTTTTCTTGAATATTTTGTACAAGCAAAACTGCAAGAAAAATCTTATTTTGAAAAAGAATATGTTTAATTTTTTCAACGTTTTTTGTTGGAGCCTGTGGTCAATTTTGAATGAAGTATTCCAAATTTTGGAATTATGAATTATACTTTTATAAAACTTACGTGTGTAAAATTGTATTGTGATACCTTAAGGTGCATAAGTGATTTTTGGAAAGGGCATTTTTATGGAAGGCGTGGTCAATATAAACTGATCCTTTTAAAATTTGCTATATTGATTTGTAGTTTAATAAGATGTGCCAATTCGTCTACATTTGTCTATATATTGACATTATTGCCTGATTAATGAACGTTTAAATATTTTAAGGATGGCCATTGTATGATTCTAACGGTCAATATCAAAAAATTTATGCGGTAGTTTAAGATCGAAATTTTGAATTCTGTCACATTTAAGAGAATTATACGAGTTAAACGAAGACTATTATTCAAAACCTGCAGCTAGGTAAAATAGCTGCATACAATAGGCAGCTAGATAAAACAATGGGTAGGTTTTGAACAATATCCTTTTTCCCTGGATTAAACTAGTTTTATGTACCAAATTTCGTTAAATTATCTTCCAAATCTGTTTATGGTTTACATGGACGGACAAACATACAAAGGACATAGTTAAATCGATTTAGCTGATGATTCAAGCCGATTGGTATATTTTAAGGTAGTTTTTATTTTATTATTTATCAGCATTAATAGGATATACAAATTAACAGTGCAATAACACATTCGATTATTTCTTTAAAATCCTCACAACTGGGTGTTTTACAAGCAGATCAAGAAGCTGAACTATTGATGAAATTCAACAAGGCTCAAACCGTTAATATTTATTTTTCTCATTGATTGTAATCATACATATCCTTAGATAAAAAATTCTATAAGAAAATATGTAAAAAAATTATCTACAAAGGTACGAATGTCCGTATTTCTGAGATGTTTCTAAGTTCCATTTGATGTAAATAAAAATTTTATTTTTTTATTGACACTAAAATTTATTATACTATTTTCCGTTTTTTACTTTTCAAGTAAAAGTTTATTTTTGGATTTGTTTTTCGTTTCTTTTTTTCTCTAGTTTTTCTAGAATTTTAAACAAACAACCCTTATTGTTATTTTTTTTTTTTAATTTTAAAATTCAATCATTGCTGCCCTTAATTTAATATCCCCCACTATATTAACAACAAGAATAATAAGAACCTCCATAAAGTCTGTTTTTCAACAAAAAGAATAAAAAAAGAGTAGCAGAAGTAAAAAAAAAAGAAGAACTCAACAACAGAAATAACTAAGTGTATATAATATAATCATAAGCAATTTCCTAGACATTATTATGGTCTAAATTGGATGATAGATAATGTTATTGATGCAATATGAAGGGAATAGAATTGAATTGAAAGGTCGGTCAGTCTTCTCTTATTATTAATACTTTAGCAAAATGAACAACAAAAACTATGGAAAAAATCCTAATAAGTAAGTGGCTGGCGAATTGTAATGATGATGATAAAAAAATTAAAAATAACCTGTAAATTGAAAATGAAAAAAAAAAAAAAAATGGATAAAGATTTTTTTAATTTCAAAAGTTCGTGTTGGACTCTAAGTGCTTACATATGTACATTGTTGTTTAAAACAAAACTCATAAATAAAAAAAAAAAAAATGTAATATTAATTTGCTAATTTCTTTTGTTATATTTTTATGACCTATTTATTTCTTTAGGTTTTTTTTTATTTTTTGTACTATAGTTTTTGGTTATAATTGCTTGGAAAACCAAAAAGAAAAGCGAAATCATCACACCATTTTATTATATATACAAAAAAACCAAAAAAAAAAAAAAAAAATAGTGAAAAATAAAAATAAAAATAAAATAAAAAACAACGAATAAATTAAAACACTTGTAGTT
Source organism: Protocalliphora azurea (assembly GCA_932274085.1). NCBI lineage: Eukaryota > Metazoa > Arthropoda > Insecta > Diptera > Calliphoridae > Protocalliphora > Protocalliphora azurea. The sequence goes on along the minus strand of OW026520.1, from coordinate 147,016,298 downwards.
TTATTTGAAAAAAAAAAACTTCTTTTATATTTCATGCTGCTGTGGAAGTGGCCTCCTCCTCTTGAACAAAAATAGCAAGAGTTATAATGATCATTATCTGTGTAAAAAAAACCGCCTAAAAGGCATTGAAGCGTTCATGCGAAACGTCCGGTTAAATGATTACTTTTTTTGTAACAAAAATTCTCTATTTTAGTTGTTGTGTTTTTATGCTATACAATGTCTTTAATAGAAGATATATTTTAAAAGATTTTCAATATTTATGGCTACCAATAGATATTACAAATGCCAAAAAAAAAAAAAAATGAAATATATGTCAAAATCTTTTTTTAGTAACATTAACTTCACCCTCTGTCACATGAACTTTGTGTTCTCTTTATTGTGATGCCTTTTTTAAGAGTGACAACTGACACTTTAAATTAAAACGGTTGTCATAGACATAATTTGATCTTATTAAATTGATGTTATTGTTAATTTCATAATATCTATAGTTTTATGGATTATTACAGTTTAATTATTATCTTAACTTTATTTTAATGTTTTACGAATTTCATAAAAATTAGGTAAATGTTATAATTTAAGTAAATTAAAAATCCTTTAATAAATTTTGAAAATAAATTATAATCAAATAAAGTTTTTTTGTAATATTTTGTTTTTAAAAGAGAAAGATATTCGAAATTAATTATAATGCATTTTCGGTAGCTTTCCAGTTGAAAATTATATGAATAATTAATGATTTGTGGGGCATATTACTAACTTTTTCTCTTAACTTTCTTAATGTTTTGTAAAATTTCTATGAGACAAATTCAGCATGTTTTTTATACTACTGATAGTTATATACTTTTTCGCTTGCTGGTTTTAATAGCTGACATTATATTAATATGCTTAATTCAATTCATGTCATAGAGTTATCCCATATATGTAAATCATATAATGTATATAGATATAGTTCCCAGCTTGATTTTTAGTTTAATTTTCTTTAAAAAATTACTAAAATATATAAGTTTTTGTTTAAATTCACACAGTTTTCTTACATTTAAGTGCTTTTAGAATTCCCAGGAATCCCGTACAAAATTCCCGGGAAAGCGGGACATGAAAAATTGCAACTTTCCAGGGAATCACTGGGCGTGAAATCCCGGAATGCATTCTCTAGTGGAGACCAATCCTCTTCTGATTTCTCCAAAAAAATAAAAATTCTCAAAAGCTTTTCTCTAAATACAACAATTAAAAATTTAAAAGATATTTGTTTTTCTTAAAATGATTTTCTTTTTTTGCAAAAATTTCTTTTGTTTTATTTTCCATAACAATGAAAGTAATTTATGTATTTTTCATTAGTTCATTTTATTATTATTTTTTTTCTCTAGTTTTTCTCGCTATTTTTCTTTCATTTCTCTTCTCCGTTACGCTCTATCAATTGCAATTTCATTTTTCGCACAAATATTTATGTAGATGTTTATTTTTTTTACCAAAACAATTAAAAAAATATTTTGACCGTTGGCAGGTGGTAGAGTATATTTTCAACAGCAACAACAAAAACAAATACTAAAACCATAGCAACTACAACAAATGTATGAAAAATACCTGTAATTACACTTGTTTTGTTGCTGCTTTTTTTCGAACAAAAAATTCGTATGAATTTTCAGTTGAACTTGCTACAAATGAAGAAGACTTGTAGTGAAGTGAACAAAAAGAAGAAAAAACTACAATGTTTTATGTTATTTGGAAAATTTGCACATATTAATTGTTTTTAAATTACTGGAAAATTATTTGAAAAATCTTTGTTTTAAAATGTTTGGCAACGTTTTCCAAATATTGCAATGAATATTTAGTTGCTGTTGCCGGGACTGTTTGGGGCTGGTTGGCACGAGCAAATGAGTGGCAAGTGTAAGAATATTTTTTGGGTTTTAGCCAAATAATGAATGAAATACAAAACTACCGTTATCACCTGCCAATTTTAGTGTGCCTATATGTTTTTGCATTTGCTTGACACGATGACACGGTATTACATACTTGGATGAAATGACTTGACTTATTTTGGCGCATTTGTTAAACAAATGGCCAAAAAAATATTGTATTATTTTTTCAATAAGGAAATAACTGTTTTGGATTATTATAGCTTACGAAAGAATAAGTTGGCTGCTTTCTTTTTCTTGAAATATAAATTCAATCGAACATGATTTCATATATTTCCTTTAAATATACGTATATACTCGTATAAAGGAAAGCGGAGATGGAGGTTGATGTTGGCAACCTTCAAAAGTCATGTTCCCAAGACTTAGAATCTCTTAATTATCGATCTATATTTAGCGATATTTATCCATCTGTTTGGTCAATCAAACTTCAACTTTAAAGAGGTTTTTTTCAAAATTGAGGAAGTGCTAAAACTCAATCCTTGAAGTTAAGCACAGATATGATTTCTGCAAAAATCATATCCACAGAAAATTTTTTCTAAAGCACATACTTACTTTTTTTTACATGCTAATTACCTTAACAACACTATACTCCAAAATATTAAATTGTCAATATGTAAATTAAATTTTCCTCAACAAGCATGTAAAATACATTTCAAAATTAAATTCTTAACATTATTTTCCAAATATATATATATATATATATATATATATATATTAGAAAATAATCTTATTACATCCTAAACCTAAAGTCATTTCATGAAAACATGCTTAAAAATATACATATGTATGTTTCCACATATCGTATGTATGCAAATTATGTTTAAATAAGGAGTGAGATCGAAAAAATTTTAAAACACGTTTTGCCTTTTAACTTTTTTCGGAAGCAAAATTAAATTTTTTTAAATTTTTCTAGTTATCTTTGAAAAATATGTCAGTTGTTATTTTTAATGACAACCATGTTGGATTGCAGTGAATTTGAACAAAATGAGTGACAAAAAAATAAGTACGTGCTCAAATTATTAAAAATTTTCAAAAAAAAAAAAATCCAAATTTGTCCTATAAAAAAATTGGACAAAGAATTAAAGTTCTGCCGTCAAACTGTTTCCAATCTCATTAAACAGAATCAGGAGAATTCGACCATTGATAGGAAACCTAGTTCGGGAAGAAGAAAAGGTCCACATGATATTGGAAGGTTAAGAAAATTGAAAACATATTGAAAAGAGCTCCAAACTCATCTGGTAGAAAAGCAACCCGGTTAGCTCAGTAATTTAACTATTTGTGCGAAAAGTTAAAGCCAACGCAGGGTTGAAAACATACAAAGTACAAAAGATTCAAGGCAGAAATGCTGCAAAAAATTTAGAAGACAAGAATACTGGACGGAAATTAAAATCAGATTTCATACATAATGGACGACGAAACGTATGCACTAGTAGATTTTTCGCAGTTTCCGGCTCAAAATTTTTATGCTCGAGGAAATATTTATAAAAATTGCTAGTATGACAATACCGAAATATATATTAAGGAATGTTTGAAAGAGGGCAAAATGTGTCCATATTTTTTTGGCCCGATTTAGCATCATGTCACTACGGTAAGAAAGCTTTGGAGTGATATCAAAACAATAACATAGTTTTTGTACAGGAGAGATCAGTCCTCCAAATTGTTCGGAGCTAAGACCATTGGAGAGATATTGTGATCTTGTGAAAAGAGTATTGAAGAGCACAAAAAAGCTATCCTAAAATATCGAGGATTTTAAAAGGAGATGCGCAAACAGTTCCAAAAAAAAAAAAAAAAAATGACTGAAACAACTATCAAATCTCTAATGGAAGGGTTTCTAAAAAATGTCCACGAGTTTATAAATAGTGGTTAGAACTATAAAAGTTATATTTTTCTTTTTTAATAAAAAAATAAAAACTCTTAAGTTCAACCGTTTCAAAATTGTTAAGTTTTATATATGTTAAGACTTTTTCGATCTCATTCCTTATGCCCTCAAATGTGTAGTAATAATTATTTTAACACTTGTGCTAAAGTAAAAACAACACAACAACCACATGAAAACGCCTTAAAACCTAGTGAAACAATTAATTTCAACATTGAGGTTTTACATACATAAAAAATATTGTTCTTACAAAGAATCTTCTTTTTTCTTCATTTTATTATAATGACATTGAGGTAAGACAAAAAAAAAAAAAAAATATTTACCATTCAGTCAACCAAGTCAGCCTTCCTCTCTTTAAACATTCATTCATATTATCATACTTAACATAGTACATGTATAAATTTTGTTGTTGAAGTATAGGAAATTCTTGATTTTTTTCTTCTGCCAGTAAACATTAGAAAATGCAATAAATATGACGGTATACGTGGGGTGATTTAGAAGTGAATGAAGTTCAAGTTATTTCAGTAAGAATATAGAATTCCTATCATTCTTTGATAAGCTGTAGTCTGGCATTGCAAGAGTAATTGAATCTATTTTTTTAGGATTAAACCAATAGTGATTTGAGATGAAAAATAGTGGGAGTAGTTTTTTGACATTGTACTTAATTAATATTCAATTTACCATAAGATTAGCAGCAGAGCAACCAAAAATATGCTCCAAAAAAATATGCCTTAAAATTCAGAAAATATGCTCTTTAAATATTATTTTTTCGGGCTAAATTTTAAATTAGGAAGTATTCATGCTAAAAATAACTTGAATTTTATTAGCAACTGCTAAAAAATATTTTCTTTTTGCAGTTAAAAACATTCAAAGCTAATAAAAAAAAAAACGACACAATAAAAAAAATCACTAAAATGTAAAAAACGACAAAATAAAACAGTTGCCAAAGCGAAAAATGGGTGAAATTAAAAAAGTCGCTAAAATAAAGTCGACAAAATGAAAAAAAAAAACTCTAAAAACGTAAAATGAAAAATACGACAAAATAAAAAATCGCTAAAACGTAAAAAACGATTAAAAATCTCCAAAATTAAAAAAAAATCGACAAAATGAATAAACAAATCGACTAATTGGAAAAAAATCTCCAAAACTAAATAAAAAATTCTAACATGAAAAAACACCAAAATAAAAAATTGCATTAATGAAAAAATTGCCTAAACGAAAAAATACACCAAATTGCAAAAACGCCAAAATTAAAAAATCTGTAAAACTAAAAATAGTAATAAAATTTGCCGCATTTTTGAATTAAGGAAAATATTTTTGTTTGACTAAAATCAGATGTTTTCTTGTTTGTATCGTAAAAATACTTACTGTTCACATTAGGCAAGAAAAGTTTTTGCAAAAATATTTGTCAAATATTTGTCTAGAGTGGACTTAACTTAAGAAACATAAAAAAATATAATAGGAGAAAGAAAAGAGCATTGCGTTACCCCTGAATAAATATTGAAATCGTTATCTATAAGAACTCATATAGTTGGATTTCTGAGAAAGCTCGATATGAAAAGATTCTCTTTTTAAGATTTAGTATTGAACTTTTCATCGTCTTTTTATAAAGATGCACAGAAAGAAAGGAAACAAGTTTGAAATGCAAAAATAATATATAAAAATTCATTACATACAAATAAAACCAAAACTATATCGATGTTCAAACATTTTTAGAGCACCATAAACAATGAGAAACAGCTCTGGATTCTTTATTTTGAACAACTTTGTGGAGATAGAAAATGATCAAGAAGACCAATAATTAGTTACTTCTGGGTCCCCAAATTAAGCAACGGACTTTGTTTTTTTTTTTAATATTAGTCAGAAAACTAAGACGAGAAAATTTCATATTCTGTTTTTGTTCACAACAATCTTGTCAGATATTTTTTTTAGAACTTTCAGGTCTTATTATCTTATTTATTTCTAAAAAAATCTTTAATTTACAAATTTCTGACTAAAGTATAAAAAAATGTTAATCCACAAAAATATTTCAAACCACCCACCTACCTAGCCAATGTGTGAGATTTTGAGAAGATGTCAATGTTGCGACACAGTTACAAAAATAGAAAAACTAGACTTTGGAAGAACAATTTTGTAAATCATACCTATTTGCTAACAAAACAAAAAAAAAAAATAACTCATGGAAAAGGTGTGTAATAGTTTTTTGTATTTTATTTATAATAAAAAAAATAAATATATATAATAAAACAATTTATGCATTTTATGACTTGCTGCACATTTATTCACACATTATTTAACCTTCTTAAATGAACTCACAGTGTCCAGTTGTAAATAAGAACACCAAGGTATTCATTCTTAGCACTATTATAAGTTTTCATTATTGTGAAAACAGATTTAAATTTATTTTTTTGCCACATGTAGCACGTTTGTTACAACAGCATACGCTCAGGTTTGTACAATACAAAACAATATACGAAAAAATAAAAGAATTTGAGAACTATGTCAAGTTTTTTTTAATTTTTAGTTACGTACATTTTACGTTTTAGTTGTTTGTTAAATAAATATGTAAATATTAAATTTTTTTAGTTTATATGATTTTTTTGTTGTTATATTATTTGTTCCTTAGTCGTTTGTTGTTCATTATCATGTTTTTTTTTTTTTTTTTTTTTTTTTGTATGAATTTCAAAGTCATTTTTGTGTGTGTCGTTTGTAAATTTAGTATGATAAGTTCAAAGAATTATTTAGAATTTATACAAAAGACTTTTATGCTTTCTTAAATTACTTAATCATAAATCTTCTCATTTTCACAATGATTTAAAAGATGCATTCATCCTTAAAAGTGGGTCAGGTACACATACACTAACAAACAAACTGTCATATCCGTGGCAGCATTTGGAGGAGAGTTTTTTCATCCATCCACTAAAAAAGTGTCTTGTTTTACACCCTTGGATGTTCAAAAGTAGAAAATACACAAATTTGCAATAACAAAACACGTTTGTGTCGAATTTTGATCTAAAAAACTTGACTTGGACGACTGTTTACATTCCAGAGCAAAGAAAGGGAACAAGCATGACATAATTTCACTTAGTAAATATATAACTTTTAAAGTAATCAATGTTGTTGTTTTTTAGTGTTGAATAATAAATTGTTAATTTAATTAATTTAATGATTTTTGTTTTTAAATGTTTAATATTTAATTTAAAGCTATAGTGAGTTATTAATTTATTACAGTGTATTTAAATATAAGTTAAGTATTTAGTTTTATTATAATCAAAACATATTTACTAGAAATATTCCATCTGCATTTAAAATATGTTTATTATAAAAAATTTTGATACTTTGTTGATGTACTTTTTTACCCTTCTAAATGATAGTATTTCGAAACCCAAAGAATACACTAATAGTGTCAAAGTATTAGAACTGCGGCACGTTTCTTCCCGAAGGGTGACACTTCTTTGATAAGAAAATGATATCATATTCGACTATTATTAACTTCAAGAAATGTCGCTTTAGATCAAATTTCAATAGAAAATGTTGGCAGGGATTATACGTATGAAAATATGACGACAACCCAGAAAAAAATCTTAAGGGAATAAATTAAACATTATTAAGAATTGTTTTGGAAAAAAACCTCTTTCATTTTTTTTTTTTTTTTTTTTAAGTTAAAAATAAACAAGTGAGAATGTTATATTCGACTTGGCCGAATCTATATACCCACCATCTGCAACTTTTTTAAATTTCTTCTCATATGGGAGGTGGGTGGTAAAGTGTTGTTTCCGAGTTTACATTGGTCCTTGAACTATTTGTACAAAATTTCGTTGATGTTTTACCTTATGTGAAAGGTGGCGGATCACGCCCGTTTTTGGTTTCCAAGTTTATAACGATTCTCTATCTGAACAAAATTTCGTTGTCGTACATGCTTTTGTTTAAGTGATATCAGCCGAAAAGTACGAACTGAAGTTACAACTGACATCCTGTGTTTCTAGTATTTGCCCCACAACTATTTTGTTTATTAACCGATTTTTAAAATTTCACCTTATATGGGAAGTGCGCCGTAAAGTGGGTGGATCACGCCCAGTTTTTGTACAAAATTCCGTTGTTCATCTTATATGGGAGGTGGGAGGTAAAGTGGACTGATCCGACTTTATATCGATTCTTGAAATACTAGGGCGGATCAATAAGTCCGTGACTTTTCGAACTTCCCTCGTAGTTATATGAAATGCAACACTATTCCCATCAAGTAAGACCTGTTAATAGACTACTGTCAAATTTTGAGCAAGTGTCGTCATTTACTTTGCGTAAAAAATAGGATTTTTCGAGGTCCTTAAAATAGGCATTTGTTTGGTCAATAATTTCATCGTTGGAGCTGAATCTCTTTCCACCGAGCCATTCTCGACTCAGAATCTTACCAGAACCCAGAATATATATGCTTTATGGGATGTTAAGTGATTTTTTCGACATGTTACACATGGAATGACAAACCCAATATAACCCCTATCATTTTGATGGTGGGAATAAGAACAGGTGATATCAACGAAAGAGTTTAATGGTTTTACATTACAGATAGAAGAAAGTGAATTTTTTTAATTAAAGAAGAATTCGATGAGTTGTTTTCAATTTGTTAAAGAATTAAGCTTTTGAGTTTTTTTTAGCCCCTCATAAACTATAGTATTATATAATTTAAATGACTTCTTTTAACATTAATCTCAATAGTAAATAATTTGCATTTAACATCTTTAATGCCTCTAAAATAATACCATTCCCCCTTTTTTATAGTTTAGTTATTCAGCTTTAAAGAAATTTAATTTTATCTTTCTTCCTTCTATTTTAACTTCCTCCTACCAACATCTTAGGTGACAGCTTAATTCCAACTGAAAGGTATACAGTTTCCTTACAATCTGCATTTCCTTTGGTGATATTTTATGCCTTCATTAAATTGAAAAATTGTGCCTTTTACTTTACACATAAGATGCACAATATGATTAATTTGCTTTAAGTTCATTTTCTTAATTGAAACTCTTTTTTCAACAAACTGTAAAAATAAAATTAAAAAGCACCTTTCAAGTTAAGTCAAAGAATATTAAATTTTAACGGATATTATACTCGTATATACAAATGCTTACTTTACTGTTTGTAAAACATATGAGCAATAAAACACCAGGGTGTTTATAGTAAAATCTCCTGAAATGTAAGTTTTTATTTTGCTGCTATTTTACGTTTTGTAAAAGTATATTCTTTTGGCTACCATATTGAAAACGTGACTGTAGAACAGAAAATTCCACTTCCTTTTTTCATATTTAAAATAATTTTTAAATGCACTTTTTTCATGTAACTTTATGGCATACTGCAGTATATGCATGTATATGACACAAGGTGTATTATTTAAAGGGTGTGTATAAGAAATTAAGAACTGCATTGAAAAAGAAATTTTGACTACACAGAAAAAAGTCACCAATCACCAAATATATTAGCAAATAATTCATTCAATTAAAAACTTTTTTAAATTTTCATCTCTTACCAAAATGATTATATCAATTATCCAATTAAAAAATTGATCAAATCAATCAAGTAAATGATTTAATGAGTTAAAGCTTTAAGTGAGAAATAAAATTTTACTTAAATTTAATTTTTATTTTATATTTAATTGAATATATTTATTAAATTTAGATGCAAAATGAAACAACTGTGTTTCACTGTGTGCAAATTGAAAAATATACGTTAATATTTTTTTCTATGTATAGTCACACATAGTCTTGATTATATTCTTACTATAGAAATATTTTGACAATAAATCGGTGTTTTCTAACTCACTTTTTCGATTGATGAAGAATATCTGAGCTGTTCTATTGAATCTATTTATGAGTTTATATTTTAGTAAAATTTTTGCGATTTTTCTTTACTTATTGATATTTTGAAAAACTTTAAAAATCATAAAAATATTTAACGTTAAACAACAATACTTCGGAGACCACTTAACAGATTAAGACAATTCAAACTCTATTTAATTTGTATTGTAGTTATCTACAGCTAAAATATTGGGAATATTGACTATAGTTTTATTATAGTCTGGGCTATAATATTTCTATAGCCTTGACAGCAGTAGACTGTAGTATTGCTATAGTTTTGACTGTAGTCTGTCTATAGTCTTGACTATAGTTTACTGCAGTTTTGACGATAATCTTACTATAGTTTGGAATATCGTCTTATTATAGATTTGCTATATTCTTCTTATATTCTCGACTATAGTCTTACTATAATCTTGGCTATATTCTTACTATAGTTTTGACTACAGTTTTACATTAGTCTTACTGTACTCTTGACTATAGTCTTTCTATAGTCTAAACTATAGACGACCTTAGTGTTAACTATAGTCTACTTTAGTGTTAACTATAATCTTACTATGGTCTTAACTATAGTTCTGACTATAGAATTACTCTATTCTTGTTATGGTTTTACCTATAGTCTAACTGTGCTCCTGATTATAACCTTATCCTAGTATTAACTGTAGTCTTTCTATAGCCTTGTCTATAGTCCTACTGTCTAGTTTGTTTTTTACCTTATTTATACTTTAATTTAAAAATTTAAACAAATGTTAATCTTTAAAACTTTTCTATCCTAATTTCTTTGTAGTCACCCTTTAAATTTTTTTACCAACATTCCACCTTTTAAATTTCAATACTTAATGTCACAGAATTCTTGTGTTTCAATAAAAAAGAAATGAACAAAATTTACACCCCAATTTGTGTATAAATTACCAGGAGAGGGTTTCATTTTCTTTTAATTTATACATTTTAAAGTATGTACTATTTATTTTAACTATTTAAATGGAAATTTTTAGACTATTACAAAGAATTTACTTAAACACAAGTACTTACGAACATATTTCTTAAATTGTCTTTTCTTCTTATTTTCTCCTGTACATACTCGTACTTGCCTTTGACAAATTTATAACACTTTTACACGAAATTCTTTGCGTATTTTTAAAAATGTAGAAAAAAAAACTTAAGGAAATTTGAAAAAAAAAATGCATTCTTTGTACATTATTCGTACATGTTATTGTAACCTATTTACATTATGCAAAACAATGTAATATACTTGTATGTTCAAATTGCGACAGATACAAGTAGAAAGATAGTAACAGAATGTTTGTGTAAAAAAGGGTATTCGTTAAAATTAGACTTTTGTAAGCATAATAAGGGTTTCAAGATTTTAAGAAGTTTTTTGTGTTTAGTAAAAATATCAATTTTAAAACAAACAATTTGCTGATTTGGTTTATTTTTGTTTACAATTTTAGATTTGTTTTCCAGGGTTTTATTTGTAATCCCAATTTTCATTGTAACGAGACATCCTAAAAATATTCACGGTTAAGTTTTTAAAAAACAAAAATACTCTAAAGCAGAGCATAACAATTATTTTAACTTTCTCAAAACCTTACTTTACCTTTTTGTTTTGTCAGTCTAGCGCTTTGCGTTAAAGTATGTGTTGGCGTTTAGTTTTTTTTTTTTTTTTTTTTTTTTTTTTACGAGTATAAATATTTTACATTGAGAGCTTAGTTGCTTAAAATAAAATGTTTATAGTTGTTCACGCCATCAAAAGTTAACGTCATTTGAAACATCAGCCAAAACTTTTGTTTAATTTTATTTTACTTTTTTTTTCATTATTTTTGCTTCAACACCATACTTGTACATTGTTCATGCCACATAACACAAGAGAACACTTTTTGACGTAAAAAAAATGTGAATATTTTATTTTTTTTTCTTTTGTGTTGAATTAAAATATTCTTTAAATAGATACAATTTGCAGTCACATTCAGTTAGGTAGAATAGTTTAAATTAAAAAAAAACTTGATTTTTCAATTATTTTGATTCTGTGGAGAAAAAAAAAAAACAGGAAATAATTTAAAGATTTACGAAGATTCGCTTAATGTACCTTTAGTAAATCATTGTTAATTTTAAAAGTAGGTTCAACGCTATTTTAAATCTATTTAAAGATTATTTCTGTAACATTTTTTGTTTTAATAGAAACAAATGTGTTGAAAAAATCTTTTCACTTACTATTAATGGTGGCATTACATAGCATTGAAAACATATATAGTTCTTCTGTTCTTTTTATATTTTTCTAAATAAAGCCAATAATCATCAATATTGCTAAACCCTATTTTTTTAATTTTTGATATTTTTTATTAATTGATTGAATTCAGTTAACAAACCATCGTTATACATTTCAGAATCTTCGGTAATTTCTACATCAATTGAATCATAAAAATAAATAATAAATGTAAGAATTTTACATTTGCATTTGCATATACTTTCACTTTTGTTGAATATTTAAAAAAATTAATATGAACTGGAAATTTTACAGAATTTAATAATAACTTATACGTCTTCCGTTTATTCTAACTTTAAGACGTTTGATTAAATCTTTAGAAAATCTATTCTATTTCTTCCAAATAATACTGAGATTTCATTGTCCGCGAAAGGCTTTAACCCGAAATCTATTAAAACGTGGTTAACACATTTATATAACCTAACGAAATTTTCAATAATTTTCAATAGGGTTTTCCTACTAAACAAAACTTTTTACACTTATGATTTCAAAAAGGCATAATAATTTAACAAAAACTCGTTTTTATTCGATTAATCGTTAAAAAGTGATCGAGTAATGCGTAAATTTTTGACAAAAAAAGTCACATTTTTTGTGCTTTAAATATAAATTAAATTCTTTTTGCAATGCGGCTGTTAGAAGTAAAAATAATAATCTAAAAAAGTATTTATATAAAGTCGTTGTTTAGGTTTCAATGGAGTTTAAGATAAAAAGAAATTCATAAAATATGTTAAAGCGCTACCATATTCCTGGTGTCTAATTATAGTATTCAAACTGTGCTTTGGTACCACCAAAGGGAATTTACAGATAACAATTTATTTACGGTCCTTCGAACCGGATGCTGCACGCTGCAAAAAAAATAAATGATCGTATACAGAAATGTTATATTCCCTATTCCTAGTATCTAATTATACTCTTCAAACTCTGCTTTGGTACTGGCAAACAAAGGAAACAAGGGAATTTAGAGATAGCAATTTATTTATGGTCCTTCGAACCGGATGCTGATTGACTACGCTGCATTTTTTGATCTTTACACAAATCCTTTAGTTATCTAAATTAATTATAAAAACATTATGCCACAATATGATTTATATTTTCCACAAACTATTTTATATTACCATTTAATAACACATTTATTTTACATTTTCTTTCCAGACGCGGCATAACACCACCACATCGTGTTAAATCCATATCAATGGCCACATTTACACAAGATGAAATTGATTTTCTTAAAGCACATGGCAATGATGTCTGTGCCAAAACATGGTTAGGTTTGTGGGATCCTAAACGTGCCGTTCATCAGGATCAACGTGAATTGATGATTGACAAATATGAACGTAAACGTTATTACTTAGAGCCAGCTAGTCCCTTAAAATCCTTAACAAATGCCACAAATCTTAAGACTACTACAGCTGCAAACACATCGTCAACGTCGTCATCAGTCTCGGTAACAGCGTCTTCTGCGAATAACAACAACAATAATAGTAAAACACAAATACAATTAACACCACCAACATCGCAACGTACTACAGCCAATGGTCTGCATAAGACCTCCTCAACCGCTATTAGTCGTCCTCAGCATAATACACCACAACCTCAAAATGGCTTCTCCACTTCACTGTCCTCTCATACCACAGATGCTTTCGGTCTACATAATGGTTTAAACTCCTCCGTAGGTTCCATGTCCACAGGAGCTCTTTCGGATACTAGCAGTTGTGCCAGCGCCAATGGTTTTGGTGCCGAAGCGGATTTTGTTGCCGATTTCGGTTCAGCTGATATATTTAATGCCACTGTAGCCAGTTCGCCGGCTTCTTCGGTTGCTTCATCGACGACAAATAATGGTTATGCCAAAATACAACCCATGAAAATGTCTACAGCTGCTCATCAGCAATTTATGAATGGTCATGGTAATAATTCATCAAATACACAAAATGGAAATCTGACTAATGGAAATACCGAGAATTTTGCTGATTTTGATCATGCTCCTATATATAATGCTGCAGGTGAGTTGGTATTAATTATATTTGGTTTTATTTTTGTTGAATTTAATATAAATTTTTCCCGTGTATGTGTAAGTTTATGTTTTTTCTTTTTATCAAGAGTTGTAAGTTTTGTGTTTGAGTGTAAAAAATTTTTATAGAAATAGGGTCGAAAAGGGAGCTTTTTAATAATTTAATAAAAATTATTTCGAAGCTTTAACGAGTTGTGAAACTGTTCTGAAACTATTTCCTACGTCAGTGATTTTTGTTTGAAAGAAGCACACTCAGAATTATGTATATAATATATAAACGCAATAAGTCCGGATTTCTTTACATGGCCCACATTGTTAAATGGAGCAAAAACTTAAGACGGCAACGGAAAATAAACAACAATTTTATTTATTTATTTTTTTTTTATTTCTTTTTTACTATAAACTTTTTTCAATTTTGTTTACGGAATTCATATAAAGTTTTAAAAAATCTTTATTTTAATTTATATTAAAATAAATATTTATTTTAATTTGTCATACAAATTTGTATGGAAATTTCCGGACCGTGCTTGTTGTGTTTATACATTAATTGATATACACAGAAATGATGTAGAAGTAATTGGAATCAGTCCAAAGCATTATTTCTCATACATTAATGCTCTCTACAAAGCAGTTTGAAACATAATACGATAATTCTATATATGTAAGTGTTTGAATCCAGTGATGTTTTTAAACAATCTGAGGTAGATCAATATTAAGATTGTATTATAATGCTTAAGCAATTTTAATGTATTTACCTATGTCGCGTATAAAAAGAAATTATATGTATTATAACTTCTTATATGCGTTATATATAACATTTCTTATACCTCCACAATCTTATTTCATAATCCGATTTTTTTTCTAAATATACTAAATTGCACCTTTTCGACTCTATTATTCTTTTTGTTTTAAACATTAATTTCAACTTTATATTCCTAAGTTTATTTATGAACGAAACTTTCTTGTTTAGCTTTGAAAAAAAAAACTATTTAACCTACATTTTCTAAAAAATAAACTTAAAAAAAGCCAACGAACTATTTCCTGTCCAATGTTATTCTCGCCACCATATCATCATACTTTTTCTTTGCCATTTCAGTAAAATATTTTTTTTCTTCATTTTTCTCTTTACGACTTAAGTAAATTCTAGCTTTCTTGTGTGCAGCAGCAGATTTATTATTTATTTTAAGCTGTTAAACAGGATTTATGACATAATTTTCTTTGGTTTTTTTCTTTTCTACGGCTTATATATATTTCGCTTACTAATTTCTTGATTTATATCAACTTTTTAGTTGAACAGGAAAAAATATATAAATTTAAGATAATCGTATTTTTAAGTTGAACAGCACCTTAGAAAACTTAATATGGTGCAATTTGTGTGTCGTTTATTTTATAGCCTATTAACACTGTGATCAAATTACAGCAAAAATTCAATAATCTGAATTTTTGTTTAATTATACTATTATACCATCTAAATTTTAAAAGAATTTTAAATATTTGAGACACCATTCAATTATTATAAACTTTCATAAAATTTCCTTCTACTCAAGTCTCTATAAAATTCTCTAACAAGTTAATAGATACAATTATGAATGCGTCTAAACTGAATAATTCATACATTATTAAACTAAAATCAAAGGTCCCATTATACGCAAATCAATATCGTTGTCAATACCGTATAATCATGTTTATGATATACAAATTTCATGAAAAAATTATGAATGAAATTCAAACTGCTAATGCTGGCATTTTATATTTGTCTGTTCATTGAAATTTTTCCTAAAGCTCCCGAATACATAGAAATATTTGTGACAATTTTGCTATTGAAGCCCATCAATACAATTCTCTAATTTATTTTATTTTTCTTTAAATCAACCAAATTGTAACAAAAACAGCCAAGGTATGGATTAAAGCTGAAAAATCTTAACAGAGATCAGTTTTTTTTTTTAATTTCTTTAATAACTCGACAGCTTGAGCCAATAACAAAATATTAACAAAATAAATTTTTTATAAACAGTCTATTTTCAAAATTAAAGAGAATTTACACAAACAAAAAAAAAAAAAAAAAAAATCTTTCAACTTTAAAAATATACTTTTTTCAGAAAAAAAACCTCTTAAAAAATAGCATTAAATATCAGAAAAAACTATTTTCAAAAATAAATAAAAAAGAAGTACATTTTAAAAAGTTCCAATTTGTTAAAAAAAAAACAACAAATAGAATTCTGAGAAAGTACAATGAAAAAATAAAACTTTTTAAACAGTACCAAATCTCCAGTTTACAAAAAAATAATAATTGTTCAAAAATGTGGTCATTGGAAAAACGTGCTAATCTTCCAAAAAGCGCTAAAAAATTTAAAAAAGTACTATTTCTAAAAAATGGTACTTTAAGAATATTTCTTAAAAAAAGGTATCAATTACAAAAACAATTTGTACAAATCTACAAAAAAAAAGAAAAAAAATCATAAAAGCAAAAATGGGAAAAATTTAAAATTTTTTACAAAAAAATAAAATTAGAAAAAATATAATAAATTTATAAACTGTACCATTTATCAAAAATGTTCTACTTTTCGAAACAAATATTCAGTTTGCAAAAAGTAAAAATGATATATATATATATTATTTTATACTTAAAGTACAATTATTTTGTACTTTTTCAAAAAAAAAAAAAAAAAATACTGAAAAAGTACCATTTTTCAATAAAAAAAAAGTACAATTTTTCCAGAAAAAATAAAATAATAATAAGCTCAAAAAATGCAACGTATTAATAAAGTTATAATTTTTGGAAAAATGTACCAATTTTCAAGAAAAAGAATCATCTTTAAAAATTAAATTTTCATTTCTCTGATGTTATATATATATATATATATATATATATATATATATATACTACCTGCCACTTGAATAAGGAATCATATTTTTTAACTTTAATTAAGTATATCTCCCAAACTAAAGTTCAGAAAAAAATATTTTTTTGCGCAATCAAATTTCAAAGTATTGGCTTTAGTTTCCTGAAGAAATAAAAAAATACACATATTTTGTAATACTAAAATTATGCATTTATTTAAAGACATGTATTTCTCTGGTACTATTTCGTGTGTCATTTGAATAAGGAATTCTTTTAATATTAATCAGGAAGGCTATGATTTGAATTTCTTTCAATATAAACGGCTAGAGAATTTTTAATTTGATAGTTTTTAAATAGTTTTTATTCAAAATGGGACGTGGTAAGGCTCTTAATAACTCTGAAAAAGAAAAAATTCTTATTTTGAAATCTCAGGGTCAGAATCCGGTCCAAATAGCCAAAAACATTAATAGAGGAAAGACAGTTGTGTACAATTATTTAAATAACGTGGAAAGATATGGAAAAAACATGAAAGGGCGAAAGAAAGTGGCAACAACTCCAAAAGAAAGACGAAAAATTCTTAGAATTGCATTCTGCCATGTCGGCATAAAAATACGTGAAAAAAGTGGAGTCAGTGCCAGTCTATGAACAGTGCACCATATTTTAAAGTCGTGCCCATACATAGTCCGACGAAAGCTGCAAAAAAACACTACTTAATGAAAAACGTAAATCACAACGTCTACAGTTTGCCAAAAATACAATGACATGGTCCGACAAATGGTTTAAAATTGTATTTTCCGATGAAAAAAAGTTTAATATTGATGGTCCCGACGGGTATAACTATTACTTTCATGACCTAAATAAGGAGGAATTATTTTTGAGTCGCAGACACAGCCGAGAGGGCGGAATAATGGTATGGGGTGCCATTTCGTATTATGGTACCATAAAATTGGTTTTTGTACCCAAAAAAATTACAAAAACATTCTGGAGGAAGCATTTCCAAAATTTAATGATTTCTTTGGACCCATACCTTGGACGTACCAACACGACAACGCTCCGATTCATACCGCCAGAGAAGTAAAACAATGGATTAATCAACAAGGTGTTAAACTTTTGGATTTGCCCCCATATTCACCAGACCTGAATCCAATGGAAAATGTCTGGGGTAGGCTTGCAAGAAAAGTTTATGAAGGAGAAAAACAATTTGAGACGATAGAATCCTTAAAGGATGCAATAACGGAAGCATGGAGTTCAATTTCGCTAAATTACTTAGAATCATTATATAAGTCGATGCCAAAACGCATTTTTTGAGGTTATTTCCAAAAATGGTGGCAGAATTCGTTACTAATTGAATACTAGAAGATAATAACTTTCATTTTTATAACCTAAAAAAAATTACAGTTTGCTTAGTTTTAAAATATTCCTTATTCAAGTGACACACGAAAAAGTACCACAGAAATACATGCCTTTAAATAAATGCATAATTTTAGTGTAAAAAAATATGTACATTTTTTATTTCTTCAGGAAACTAAAGCCAACACTGAAATATGGTTGCGCAAAAAAATATTTTTTTCTGAACTTTAGTTTAGGAGATATACTTAAAGTTAAAAAAATGTGATTCCTTATTCAAGTGGCAGGAAGTATATATATATATATATATATATATATATATATATATATATATATATATATATATATATATATATATATATATATATATATATATATATATATATATATATATATATATATATATATATATATATATATATATATATATATATATATATATATATATATATATATATATATATATAACTTCAGAGAAATGTAATTTTTTTAAAAACGTTATAATAAATTAATAAATAAAAATTTTCTAAATAAGTTTTTATTCTTACAAAAGATACCATATACAAAATAAAAATTTTAAAATCGGTATCAACTTTCAAATTTGTAAAATTTGTTTGGAAAAATATTTACATATATGCTAAACAATAAAACAATTTTCAATTCATGTGTTGTTTTCTATATAAATTGTCGAAATGACTTTCTCGTTAATTTAATTTTGAATTAATTTACCATTTTTCGTTAATTTACCTTTTTCACAGGTAAATTAAATTAGAAAATAATACATTTTTTTGAAAAGTATCAATTGGAAGAAAAATTTGTAGCTTTTGAAAAAGTTATCAATTATTAGATGCAAGTTTCAATTATTAAAAATGTAATACATATTTTTCAAACACAAGTACCAATTTTCGAGAAAAGTATCAATATGTGAAAAAGTACCATTTTCAAAAAATTTTCACCTTTTAAAATAAGTCCTATTTAAAAAAGGGAATTTAAAAATTTAAAAAAAAACATTTCTCAACAAAACTACCTTTTTTTATTGGAAAAATGTCAAAATTTTACTAAAAAAATAGCTGTTTTTAAAATCAATTAAAAATGATCAAAAATGCCAATTAAAAACAGATAATAAAAAAGTCACAAAAAAAAAAAACATTGAAAAAAGTATAAAATTCCAAACAAGTATAAAAATCATTTTTACATTTTTATTACCTTTTACTGGAGGGGACACTTAAAATTTAGATCCTCGAACCAAGTATTTTCAGAAAATATCAGATCTTTTTTATTAAGAACTTGATTTTTTAAAATATCATACAATCAGTTATAAAAATTATTAGGATGTAAAAAATGTGTCTTACGAAAACTTTTTTTTACTTTTATTGTTTAAAAATTTCAACACGATCATTCTAAACTATTTGTTTGATATTAAAAAAAATATATTTTCTTTATCGAATCTGTTTTTGTCTTCTCAGGTGTTTATTAAGTGTTATTTTAATTAATTGAATTCATTTTAATGACAATTTATCGTTTTATGATTTACTTATTTATTTTTTGTTTTAGCAGATGGTTTCTAATGACTTTTACTTTTGGTTAATTTAAAAACAGCAATCCACATTTTAATAATAATTTATCATTTGCCACAGAAAATGGCAAATACCTACTTATCTGTCGTTTGTTTTTATAAAACAAAAGATTTAAAACGTAATAGTTATTTCAAAATTAGTAATAAGTGAGTCAGCAGTTTTGGAAAATTTTTACAGGGAAATAGAACTAAATAAAATGACAATTAATAGTGTTCATAATAACATAAATTGTTATAAATCAAAAAACTAAATTTATTTTGCCATATCCTCTACAATGCTATAAATTTCATTAGAAATATATTTTTTTGTGGAAGAGCAGGCTTCAAAAACTTTTGTTTAACTAAATATTAGCGCATTTTCTTTTTGTTTAATTTATTTTTTATAATGTGATTTTATGTCCTCTACATATGTGTTTTAATTTAACAAATAAAAATTGCTTAAAACTATGTTCAAACAAACTTTTACTTTTAAATCAAATAAATGAAAATCATTGTTTTATTTCTACCATTTACTCTTCTCCATGTTTGTATAAGTTTGTTTTTCTTTATCTTTCTTGAAAATTTGTTAAACTTCAATTGGATTTCCACCATAAAATACTAAATTCTTTTTTTGTATTATTATCTTTCATACCACCAAAAAATTGTAATCTCTTCTCTTCTACACAAAACACTTGCGAAAATATAACGAAAACTTTGACACCAAATGCTTCTTGCTGCCTTTACAACATTCTCAATTCAATTCACATTTTTTTGTTTGTAACTATGTAGTTGAAGAACCATCCAATTATCAGTTTATAAGGAAAAATGCCATACGAAAAAAATCAACTTCCAGCATATCCGGTTCAATAATACGACGAAATGAACGGCAATTAAAGGATATATTGGAAATGGATAATAACGAAAATACTGCAGACTATATCAATTTTAATGAGGACGATATATTTGGTGAAACGCAAACAAACAAGACAAACAAGAACAAAACGAGCGGCTACAGTAATCTCTTTGACGATTTTGATGCTCTTTTAACACTGGACGATAATAAGCAACAGACAAATTTCCAAGATTTCGAAAGTGATTATGTGAATGTAGGTGTCGGAGATAAGCAAATGGCAAATATTAGTAAATTTACGCCTTTGGCTTTGGCAGCTCATGCCACTGCAATGGCGGTATTGGGTAATCAAAGTCATTTCAATAGTCAACTGCAAACAAATGAAAAATCATATACAAACCAATGGGATGTATGGTCTACACCGAAAGAAATTACAGCAACGAGCACAAGAGCATCATCATGGTTTCCTAGCAATAATTTAACACAAAATCCTTATGAAGTTCCACAACAACAGCAGCAACATATTTATGCTTCGATAGCCAATTTTAATTCGGGGAATTTACATACTAATCAACAGAAACTGCAACAACCACAACAACAATACTTTCCCTCCAGCACATTTTCAACACAATCTGCAACACTATTTGAGACAGCCAAAGCGACAACAACAACAGCAACACCAGCATCGTTAGCAACCGCAATAACAACAACGAGTATGTTTTATAACAAAAATACAATAAATTCAACAAATCCGTTTCGTATGCATCTTGATATAAATGATAATAATTATAATACAATTTCTTATACGAATGATAATTATTTAAATTATGATAACACAACCAACACTACTCCAACAACAACCGTAACATCAACAACAAATACTACAGATAATACTTACAATACTGATTTCAATACAAATTTCAATGATTTTAATTTTGTTACAAATTCAATTTTATCATATAATTTTGATATATTTTCTACTGCAACAACATTATCAATTCCTTCCATTACAACAACAATGACATCGTCGACAACATCTCAAAATTATCATAATATCAACGACAATACCAACGACAACTATAATTATATACAAAATTCCAAAATTATTGAAAATCAAGATGATAATAATGTGATAACAAAAAATCCTTTCTTAACTTCTTTAAATAACTCAAAAATTCAACAAAATCAATCTTTCATGTACAATTCACCAACATCCACATCTACTTCTATTTGCAATTCTTGTACAGCAAATTCTTCTTCCTCTTTTGTGTCTTGTACTCCTAGTGCACAAACAAATCCTTTTAAAAATGATCCATCAGATCCCTCTATTCAAACATTTCGTCATACTGTTGTTGATGATAATAATGATAAAAATATAATTTGGAACAACAATAATAATAATGATAATAGTTCGAATAAAAGCAACTATAATAATTATTATTATTCACCTGATGTTAAGAATAGTAAAAACATTGTTGATGCTACTAGTGAAGATGTTGCCAACAATTTTTGTCCTAGTACAAATCATAACTACTTCAATTCAAATCTAAATTCAAATTGCATCTTTAATTCGTATTGTAATACAAATGACAATGCAAATCAGAAACCAAATAATTATCAAAATGAATATAACAATAAAAATAATAATGATAATAATAGTTGGCGTAAGTTTTGTGTTGTGTTTTTTCAAATATTCTTTTTTCTTTAATTTTTTTATTTATTTCGTTTTTGTTTTTTACTATTATTTTTTCGTCATGTTCTATACGAAAATATTTTCTGCTAATTAATTTTTGGCGAATTTTACGTTTTTTGCTGCCTTTTTATCATTCGTTTGTTTTAATTATAATTTGTTTGCTGTTTGCCATGTATTTGCTGAATTTGCATGGAATGTTTTGTTTGTTTTTGTTCTGTTGTTTTTATTTGAAAAGTTAAAAATAATTGAAAATAATTTTAATTCTAAAGTTATAATTGTTATTATAAAAAGAACCCAACACTTCTATATTTTTTTATAGCTTGAGAATGAAATTTTAAGTTAATTAGTATTGGTTAATTTACACTGGAATCAACATGATTTTTTTATAACAGTCAAATTTTGTACACGTATATGTCGAAAAAATTCATTTTTTCAACATCTCTACATGAAAATTGTTTTTATTCCCTACACCATAATAGGTGGTTCGGGTATTATGTGTTTGTGCTGATGTTTGTAACATATAGAATAAGTTATCCAATACCCACCTTAAAGTATACCAATCGACTTTGAAATTTTTAAATCGATCTGACGATCAGCCTGGCTGGCTGGCTGGACGGCTGGTTGTCCATGTAAATCTTGTGCGCAAATTACGGGTCGTAATTTTAAAGATAATGAATGAATTTTTTTTTATGATACAAGGACGAAGCCTATTGGCTGTGATTGCTCCATTATTTTGCCTAGTCCCCATACAAATGTCTCACCGGAATACAGTTTATACACTCAAAAATGCCTTAAAAATAACAGTATTTTAATGAAATTCGGTGCAAAGAAGTTCTGTACAAGTATCAATCTTTGTACCAAATTACATGAAGATCGGTCCACAATTGAACATAGCTCCCATATAAACCCCTCTTCAGAAAATCACTTAAAAGTGCATAAATCCCATATGAATGTTAGTATCAAGTTAATATTCGACTTAAATATGTTTTATGTAAGTAGAAACAACATTACCAAATTTTATGAGAATCGGTCCATAGTTTACCATATAAACCCACATTTAGTAAAATTGGCCACAGGTCTAATTTAAGTCCCCTTCCCGAATTTTTATGCTCGCACACAATGGTGTAGAGTATCATTCGATACTATATCTTTCTTTTTCGTTTTTTGTTTAATTTGCTTTGTTATAGTTTTGTCATTAGTCATAAAGTTCGGAATACAAGGATTAAACAAAAATTCGACATTTAACGAAAAATTTTTAATGTAACCATAAATTCTAAATTTTAAAAAAATCAAAATTTCGCTTTCGAAATTTCACCAAAAATCCGATATTTAATCACAAATCCGATTTCCTTCGATTAAATTTTAAAATGTTTTTTCTCATAAATATGTACTTTAATAATAATTTCAATAATTTTTTGTTCTATTGTAATCACTTTATGAGGGTAAGGGATATCTTTAGACAATTCCAGAAAAAAAAATCAAAAGAAACATTTTCACTTCTTCAAAAGTAGAAGTTATTAATAATAACTTCCAAAAAAATTTGTTATTTTTAGCAGGAAAAAATTGTTAATGATTTCTAAGAAATTTTAAATTTCGCAAAATTTTAAGTATTTTTTTATTATCTTTTGACAATATTAAAACCGCATTTTTGTTATAAACATAGTTTTAATAGAAGAACTTCAAAAGCAATGAACAAGAATCATAAAAAAGCACATCCTACCAATGACAACCATGAATTGCCTTTTTCAGCACAAAGTACTTTCTTCCAATGAAAAAATAATGCAAAATAACTCCTTCAGAAAAGAAAACGTTATAAGTCATATAAAAAATTTTGAATGAATTAAATAACTTATCCAGTAATCATTATGGAGAAAATCTACAAGTTTTGACAATAGTTTCACCATATTATGGCCCGTTGTAAATAAAATCGTTTTCCTGCTGAAACCCAACAGAGCCTTAGTTCTAGTTGATATCAATTCATCCAGATTTATCAGTTATTATGTTTTCACAAATACCCTTATGACATGGTTCCCAGACTTTTTGACATTCGTCCTAGTAGATTAAACACCTCAAATTCGATAGTTGATGGTTCCGAAATGAGTTTTCCAATTCGTCTGTCTCTACATAGAGATATTGTCAAACTAATTTCAGTGTCAGTCTTCGAACCGTCGCAATTTTATATTAGATATTTTGGTGAAAGATACCAAATGATGAGCTTAAGTTACACCTGGCACTATTTTTTTTAGTATTTGACTCATAATTTCCTGTTTATGAACCAATTTTAATACCAAACAAACCTTATCGGAGATGAATAATTGAGCAAAATTTCGTTCCCCTAAGTAATACCCCTCTAGCTCTACCGTGCTTTCAACAGAAAGACGGACAGAACTTAGATTTTCATAAGGAATTTCACAAATTTTGGAAGATTTTAGTAAAAATATTTTCAAAATCTTAAAAATTCAGGTATTGTTTTATCCCAACCAAAATAATACAATTTCATAGAACTTCTAAAACGCTATCAGCACATTGTAGAAGTACTTTTCAATAATCTCATGTCTGGTTTCCTATTTCAAATTGTTCGTCTTTAAAACTCTGTTCTCTAAAATGTATTTTAAGCTTAAAATTGGTTTGTAAATAAATGCTCCAAAAATTATTACTGTAACGAATCTAACGTCTATAATTTTATTGATGAATTGCATTTTCTTAAGCTCAACAATGTTTTACTACAAAAATCTCTTATATGATTTAGTCTACGTTCAAATACAGCAATTTTTACTTCTGAAATTTTTCTTTTTTTTTCTTTTGAACTTGCATTTACGTTCACACACAAAATTTTACTTCAGCAATTCTTGCTTTAATTGCCTTTATTTGTTTTTGTTTTGAAGTAGAAAATGAAAACAACGAATTTTGAAGTACAGGCAAGTTTGTATCCTTTCATATTCCGTCTTGCTCGCTCTCATACGAAATCAGAATTTCAGCAAGACCTATAAATGAATTTTAAATAATCAAGATTTTTGTAATAATTTTAAATTATTAAATTTTCCAAACTTAAAAAGTAAATTTTTTGTAGTTTAAACATTAGCAGAGCTTTTATTTAGGAATTGATTTTTATTTATCGATTTATTTATTTAACTTTATTTTTATACAAAGGTTTAAAATTAGTAGACATTGTTCATCTTCTTAATTTTTAAATATTTTTAACATAGTTTGTTGTTTTCTTAATACGCACTTGCCAATTTTAATAAATTTGCTATTTGTTTATTTTTATTCTATTATTCGTTATACTATATTTAAGTTTACACAGCTTTTTATATATATATATTTCTTCTTTTGCAATTACTTATTAAAAATATTTTGTACATATTTGTTTTTTTTTCTTTCTTTTTCTTCTTGTAAATATTTTAGGTCTTCCAATTAATAATAATAACAATAACAAAAATTCCACAACAAATGGTTTTAATAATAACAACAACAACCACATCAACAATATAAATAATAACAATAATTCCTCAGCACCCGCAGAAGATCGTTATGCAGCCTTAAAAGATTTAGATGAACAATTAAGAGAAAGTAAAGCTGTGGCTGCCCAAGCTGCTTCAATAGTTACAGCAAATGTGGTAGATTCTGGTTTTGGAAATCGTAAGTTTTTATTGAAATTTTATTGTTGATTTTCATATGCTAAAATAAAATATTTTCTTTCTACTACAACGACTTACAAATATATAGCCAATGTTGTAAATGGCACAGTGAATCCTTTTGCAACACATCATCCTCATCAACAGCAAACAGCTGTTGTCAATCCTTTTCAAAATGCGTCGAATAATCCAACGCAAAATACAACACAACAGTTGTTTGGTCAAATGACTTTAATACCAAATGGAATAGCTGCGGCAAATGGTTTTTTAAATGCTCAAAAAACTCATACTGCCAATACGGGATTCTTTAATTATACGGCAAGTGGATTTACAAATGCCAATACACCACAAATACAACAACAACAGCAGCAGCAGCAACAACTTCAAGCGTCCCTTTTGTATCCAACATCAATACAAGCAGGACCAAATGGTTGTGGCTTTGGTTTTGGTACACTACAACAACAAATCGCCTCAACTGGCACGGGTCTAACAACAAATACTTTTAATAATCCATTTGCTGTAAGTTGAACATACATAACACACTCGTAAACAATAATCATTTTTTTTTTTTTTTTTTTGCTATTTGCTGCCACATATTGTGGAAATTGAAATGATGAACCTTTTTGTTGCTATTTTATTTTAAAATTTCAATTAAGTCAGTAAAATTAAAAGGGATTTTAAATAGTTAATAGGCAGTTAGATAGTCATACATTTGGAAAAATAGAAAATAAAATAGAAATGTTTTAGTTTCTTTTTTTCAATTGTGATAAGTTTGACCTTGTCAATATTTTATAAGGATTTAAAGTTAAATTTATATAAAATGATAGAGTTTTATAGTGTATATTTATGTTTGTTACAAATATACAAAATAATGTTCAAAATCAATTTAAAATCGAACTTTTTTGAATCTCAGTATCTATTAAAAATAATAGTTTTGACTTTTTTAGTGTTTCTTTAGTGCCTCATATTTACCAATTTCTTCTTATAAGTTAAATGAACAATCGCTTATTTCAAAGGTAAATTCCATTAAAGAAACGTTTATATTATTAAGTTTTCTATAGCGTTTCCTTGTTGCTACCTAATTACCTATCTGGATTGTATTCTATTTAAAACATAATCAGGGATATATTGTCTCGTATCATTCAAGAGTAAAAACTGACTAAATCTGGTCAAAACAAAAGTTGTCTCCATGAGATCTAATGAATCCAAATAGAGGCTTTTTAACTTTATTTCTTTTATGTATTTATAAAAGCCTTTGGATGAACAAAACATCCTTACAGACTATTCGCATAAAAGTATTTAGCACCTATATTAAATTTTATAATTTAAGTATTTCTTTAGAACAAATTCCGATAAATTTCTTCAATTATAATATCGATTGGAAAAACGGTTTTTGTCTTTAACCACAGGAATATATTGTCTGTCGAACAAAGTATTTCCTGAGAAATTTTAACTTTTATGTCTTCTTAAATGATAAAAAATATCATTTCGACTGTATGATGTAAATACTTAATTAGAAGCTTGGATTTTAAAATGTAATATTTTGTATAAAATTTTCTGATCTCCTAATTTCAGTAGAAAATTATTTGGCTCGAAATAGAAGGATAAAGGAAATATAAGGATCCTTTCGTCATATATCTCATCACTTGAACATAATTAATAGCTAAATTTTTCTTTTTACTAACAAAAAATAGGTTTTTATTTTTAAATATTCATTCATGTCAATA
Organism: Protocalliphora azurea; assembly: GCA_932274085.1. NCBI lineage: Eukaryota > Metazoa > Arthropoda > Insecta > Diptera > Calliphoridae > Protocalliphora > Protocalliphora azurea. The sequence goes on along the minus strand of OW026520.1, from coordinate 146,988,749 downwards.
GTTATTGTCATTTGATAGAAATTTAGTTGCCCAATAATGTTGCGAGTTTCGATTTAAGTTAACGAACACTCTTTAACAACAATTTATTTTTAATGTGGATCTTTAATTCTTAATGGAACAACATTCCAACATTAATAATTTAAAAGTTTCTAATCGCAGAGAAGAAAGCCCAGGACTTCTTTCAATTCAATTACACATTATTTGACAGTGAAAGGTGAGCAAACTTTTGCAGTATTAACATCTTAAATATAAATTATTCAAATCCTTATAACTTGGACAAACAAAAAGTAGCTCTAAAAAATCAAACTGTTTTAAAATAAATATTTTAAAGTTATTGTATATACTTTTTCTTTTCTTTTATATTTTAAGAAATTTCCAGATTTGTTTGTTAATGCTTAAGAACTGTGTGAAATGATAGAAAAGTATTTTTGTTAATCAATTTTTGACTATAATGAAGTGAATAAAATTTCTCTAGCTCATGAGACTATTAGAATTTTTGCCAAATGTGTAGAAATTTTAAACGTTTTAAAATTATGGAATATATTTCAAAAATATAAAATATTTAGAAATTTTACATTTTTTTAAAGATTTCAAACACATTCATTATTTAAGGTCCATTTGAATATAAAATGTTCCCAAGGAGGTGTTTTACTTGCAGAAAGAATTTTAAATGCAAACAAATCAATTTGCGTTTTTTTAATTGTATTTTTTTTATAGGTATATTTTGTTTTTCTGTCTACACATGTGGTGTATTAATTTTTTCGTTTTCTTTATTGATGAAAATTACATTTAACTCACTTTTTATCAGATTTTATTATAAAATTTTAAATGTTCCACGAACATCATTTTCTTGGTTTTCAATAGTGTTGTTTCTTGTAAAGTAAAAATAAACCATTGTTACCAAAATTATTCTTAAAATCGATCGAAATTCATGATCGATTTCCATCACATACCTGAATATTTTACAAAGTTTTCATTTCACACAGCATAAATATTTTTCTCACCATAGTAGATATTTTTTACCAAAGAATTTTTTTATCGTTTCATACATTCCCTAAATTAAACCTCTAACGGTTAAGGCTTTGTTACAAAAGTTCACATTATAAAAATTTCGAAATATCTTCTTAAAGATAGTTGCTGTAATAAAGATTTCGTGCATACCTAAATTTGAATCAATCAATCAATTTGAATATCAATCTTTAAAATCGCTTCTAAACTTTATCAAAAAAAAATCTTCATATATTTTAAGAGAAAGCTTTGTTTATGTTTGATTTAGTACATACTCTTTAGGGCAAAAATTAGATGGAGATTTAATCTTTAGTTTGGGGATATAAATTTGGAATTTTTCATAAATTATGGGTATTTTTATTAAAATATATATTTGTTAAATTCGAGATAATTTTAATTTTTTAATTTACTGGAAATTTTCAATAAACTTTAATTTTTAAAGGAAAATTTCTATAAGCTTTAGTTTTTAAATTAATTTTACATATAGATTTTGTTTGTTAAATATTATATTTATAGATAATTTTCGCTAATTTTCTTTTAATAAGAAATTTTCGATAAATTTGCTTTTTATAAAAAGTATCGAATTATGTATGTTCTGTTTATAGAAAATTTTTTATTTATAGAAAAATACCGATAAATTTTTAATTTATAGAAAAAAAGAATAATTTTCAATTTGTAGAATTTTTCAATATTTTTATATTGTTATTAATATAAAATTTACGATAAATATTCTGTTTATAGGAAATATTCAATAAATTGTCTTTTTATAGGAAATCTTCCATAAATGTTATTTTTATACGAAATTTTTGATAAATTTTTTTATAGAAAATTTTCGATAAATTATATTTTTATAGACAATTTATTTTTAAAATAATGTTCGTTAAAATTTCTTTTTTTAATGATTACACAGTGCAACAAGAAACAATTGCCCCAATATTTCCAACATAAGATGAAAGCGTACCAATAGTCCAGTAAAACCCCCAAAAGGTTTTTCAAAGTTAGTTCGAATTTCGATTTTATGGCCTCTTTAAGTTCGATTTTTTCGGAGCCCTCTTTTTTTTAATTATTTAAATTATTTAATTCAAATATTGTTATATATTGTTGAATTATAGACTACTAGCATTATTGTACTAGAGGTTTACTGGATGCTACTTCCGTTTTGCGCCAATTTTTGTCATAATATTGTTTACTTTATTTGACTTGAAATGTGTAAACTACTGTACGATTAAAATGAATCATGATCTTTAAGAGAGAAAAAAAATTTTCTAAAAAAAATCTGAGGCTTCTAAAGAGAGTAAGAAATTTTATGGAATCTATAGAAATTCTTAGACTTGAAGGACCGTCAATTATTTTCCCTAGAAAATCTTTGATTATTTCATAGTCAGAAAAATGTCTATAGAAAATCTTTCTCCATCAGGGGATTAAATAAATAATGGACTCTTTAAGCGAGTCAAAGTTTTTATACATTTAAGAGATTTAATAATTTCCTATAGAAAACCTAATACTCTTTCAGAGAGTAAACAAATTTCTTTAAAGGTGTTAAAAAATTTCTATAAAAAATGATATGCCCTCTAGTAGATAACATCATTTTGTAAGAAGAGTCCTGGGCTCTTTAAGAGAATCAGATATTTTTATAGAAAAGTTTAGAAATATTAGATTTTCAAAGAGGTCCGAAATTTTGTACAGAATATCTATCTTCGTCTCTAAGAGTCAAAAAATTTCTCTAGAAAATCTTATGCTTTCAAGAAAAAGTATAATAATCTATAGAAAATTTTAGATTCTTTAAGAAAGTCAACAGTCTTTTCCTCTCTATAAAAAATCATATATACTTCAAGAGAAACAAAACTTTATATAGATAGTAAAAATTTTCTAAAGAAAATTTATGACGTTCTAAAGAGAGTAAAAATTTTTAATGTATGACCCTCAGAAGAGATTACAAATTTTTTATGAAAAATATATGATCCTCAGAAGAGAGTAAAAATTTTCTATAGAAAATTTATTATTGATAGAACAGTGTAAAAACGTTCTATATGTATAAGTAAGTAAGTAAGTAGGTAAGGAAGTTTCAAATTTCAGAGAAATTTTGATGACAGTAATAAAAAGTATCGCAGTATAATAAAAATAGGAAAACAAAGAGGCGTGGCAGCCATACAGATTAAATTCTATAATATACAATATTTTCTATTCTTTATTTTTACTGAATGTGGGTTGAATAATGTGACTACTCATATATTGCATATAATCTTGTTATTAAAGATGGGCGAAAAATGGGAGGGGCAGTTAGTAAAAATCTTACATAATATCTAAGAGAAACTTTGTATTCTATAAAAGAATAAATACCTATAAACACATTGAAATTTACTGATTTAAATGTTTTTTTACACACATAATGAAAAAAGTGCTCTAAAATATCCGAAATTTAACATAAAATCGAAATTCGAACTAACTTTACAAAACCCTTGGGAGATTTTATTAAACTTTCATTTCGCGTTGGAATCATTTTCTAAAAAACGACCGACATTTTATATTAAAATACTTTGGAGACAAATTTGAGGATCTAAATTTAAAAAAATTAAGATTTTTGGGGACATGGATCTTCAATTTAAGGAAATAACGAAAACAATTTCTGGCAACACTGGTTATACTTTTAAAACATATTTTTGTTTGAAAACATTAAAATATTTAATTTTTAAAAATTAGACAAAACATTTATTAAATTTTATGTGGAATAACCAGTGTTGTCAGAAAATGTTTTCATCATGTCCTTAAACTGAAGATCAATGTCCCCAAAAATCTTAATTTTTTTTTTTAAATTTAGATCCTCAAATGGGATTTTATAATACATCTTGAATATGTTATATTATTATTCCATACTTATTCCATTTTCAAAATACTACGAAAATAAAATTTATGTCTAAAAAATAAGTATATTAAATTCAAACATGAATTTTAATACAGGAAATATAGAAAAAAATCATATATTAATTTATACAATTTTTACATTTCGAAAAAAAGTAAAATTAAATGAAATTATGTTGTTATACAGACCACTATCTCCTTAAGTAATGGTCGGATTTTTTGAAGAAAAATTCACACAATATGTAATGAAATACAACAATTCTAAAAATTATGAAAATGGAAAACGACATAACTTAAGTTATGTAATTTTTCTTTTTGGCCACAGAATTCATCAAAATCATGAATAAATAATTAATTATGTAAATACTTATATTTTTTTTACAAATAACATTTTTTGGTATTTGACGGATATAACGAACTAAATTTATCGGTACCTTCGAGGTCGTTATAACCGTGTTTGACTGTACAAATATTAACTAATTTATAATTATTATATATTAATATATTTTTTCTTTCTTCTAGGCTACCGGAGCTCTTAACTCAAACAATCCATTTTTATGAGACTTAAGAAGCCTTAACTTCAACAATGATCCTTTAATCAACAACTATGAAATGCTTAGACATAACTAAACATTTTATGTAGTACAGAACAAAGAACAAACCAAAACTTGTTTTCAAAAGGATCCATCTAAACAAACTGTGGTTTAGTTTTAAAAATATATAAATATTTTTCTAATATTAAAAAAAAAAAAAAAAATACAGGCTGCATTAAATTAAAAAAAAATAAATAAAAAATAAAAAAAAATCTCAAGCCTTATCTAAAAATAATAATAAAAAACATAAATAAAATAAAAATCTTAGTCCATTTTATGAACAATAGTTATAAATATTCTTAAATATAGTAAAAAACAAATCTTTCTTAATATTAAAACAAATAAAATTTACTAAACAAAACATCTTATAAAATATTAAAACTAAGAGAAAAAAACTTCACATTTTCCTTTAAAAAAAAAAAAAAATCAAAAATATACTAAACACAAATTTATTATAATATACAATTATTTTTACTTTAAGATAAACGAAAAAGATACAAAATTTTGGACGTAAAAGAAAAATAAAACTTAACAACTTATATAAATCAAAAACATAAATAGAAAAAACAAATTGATAATAATTATAAAAAAAGAATATTAAACAAAATGCTTTTAGAAATTGTAAAATTATTAAAATATAACAAAAACTACAAAATTAGTTATAGTAAAAAATTATGAAAACAAAAGAACAGAAACAGCAAAAAATCAAATCAAAGTCATAAACATTTGAAAAATTAACATTAAATATAATAATTGTTGAAATATGTAAAATAAATATTTTTTTGCTACCATTACTATTATATATATAAAAGATTTGAAAGATTTTTTCATATAAAGTTTTTAACAGCAATTTAAATTTGGAATTATTGTATTCTTTAATAATTGGCTATAACTATTTTGATATAAAATAACAAAAAATATAAAAATATAAGGTTTTTTCATTTAAAATTTCGCTTAAATCAATAATCAAAAACATATTTAAACAGAATATTATATTATTCTGCAATTTTTATTATTTAATTAATAATTGTATAAAATCCTTAGCAGAAATCAAAATAGCTTAAAAGTATTTAAATTTTGAAAAATTTAATTACATGCTTAATTATAAAAAAATTAATTTTTTTAAAGTATGTAATTTTTATAACCACAGGCTCCTCCCATAAAATCGATTCTGTTTATATCGATTTATTTCTGTAATTTAAAAAGGATTTATATATTTTGTTGTAATATTAATACATATTTTCTTTTCTTTTTTATTATATTTAGTTTTATTATGTGTATATTATTTCTTAATTGTTTTTGTAATTTAATACTAATATTTTTATTTTCATAAAACGTTTAAGTTTATTATAATAAATATTTAAGTAATATTTTATTAATCCTCTTTGAAGGTTGTTATAACAATATATTTTATTTAAAAACTAGAAGAGAAAAAACAACTCGGTATTAGATTTAGCAAAAAACAAAAATTATAATTATTTTCTTTTCCAAAACAAGAACAAAGATTTTTTATACATATTTTAATTTTTTATTATAAATTAATTTTATTATTTTTTATTGATATTTTTAATTATGTGATTATTTCATTCATATTACTTTTAGTTTACCAAATTCTACATAAATTCCATCATGTTCTTAAATAAATATATACCAAAATTTTTAATAAAAAAATGTTCTTTTTATTTAATTTTATAATAATTAATATTTTCAATTATAATCAACACGAGTGATGAAGTGGACTTTACGAGAGTTGAAACTGAATATTTGCTTAACTTATTTTAATAATACACTAATTTTAAACTTTTGAAATGAAAAGTATGTAGCGAGAAAGCTTGTGTTCAGAATGTCTAAAGTTATTCGAAAGTCAATGATAATAACAATTATATTTAAGGAGTTATAGCTTTTAAACAAGGCCAGATAATAAGCTGAAAGTTTTTTTAATTCAAAAGATTTGTTTGAAGGCAGACAGAATACAACGTCCAATTTTTTGCAATTTACTTTTTAATTATTCAAACGCTTATTATCTCAAAATGAGGAAACGTTTTAAAATTTTGGCTTAATGTTTTTTTTTCTCCTCAGCTTTTTCTACCATTATGAAAAATTTCAGCTGAATTACTTTAAAAATAAAGCAGCTGTGACAAAAAAAAAAAAAAAAAGATAGAATACTTGAAAATTGAAAAACAAACAATTTCACTGTGTAATAGGTGAACAGAATCCGCTAGTAGTAAATTTTGCAATGTCGAATATATTCTAGCCTTTACATCTTTTAAACGAGACCATGTATTGAGCTGAAAGTTGTTGCATATTGTAACACAAAATCTCATCTTCATTATAAAATATTTTTGAACCACCCACTACACTGCACTAATTTAAACGCTTATAAGTAACGAACTATCCAACGTTTTAAACTTCCAACTTAATTAATATTTTCTTCACATATTATTTTAATAGTCAACCAAATTTAAGCTCATTAGCTTTTGAAATGAAAGCGCTATGGCGAAAATAATCTATGACAAGACTGTTAAAGATAGAAAAGTTATAACTTTTAAACTAGATCAGATATTAAACTAAAAGTTAATCATATTTTAATCTCAAATCTCCTCTTATATATAGCATATTTTTTTTATTGTCTGCAGCCACGCCTTTCCTAAACAGTAAGCTTTTTAATGATTTAAACGCTTATAAAAAGGAAGGTTAAATTACAATTGTATTCAATGTGATATAGCTTTTTAACTAAAGCAAATGTCAAACTGAACGTTGTTGCATATTGTAGGTAGAAATCTCGTCTACAAGACAAACTAACAAGTGTTTTCCACTTTTGACTTGACTCTTTCAAAATGAAGGAGCAGTGGCAAATATAAATTTTGTTGTCAAAAATACTAAAATTACTTGAAAATTCAAAAGAAATATTCAAACCTTTATAATATTTAAATTAGACCATGTATTGAGCTGAAAGTTGGTGCATATTATAGCATAAAATGTCCTCTTCCTAACAAAATATTTTTGGATCGCCCACTGTCATGCCTACTTTTAACAATTAAGTTTTTAATAATTTAAATGATTGTAAGTGGCAAGCTATCCAGCGTTTTAAACCAGCGACTTAACCAATATTTATTTGATATCTTATTTTAATAATGAACAAAATTTCAGCTAAATAGCTTTGGAAATGAATGCGCTATGGTAAAAATAATTTAAAATCAATGATAACAACTAATAAGTTTAAAATGTTATAACTTTTAAATTAAAGCAGATTTTGAACTCAAAGTTATTCATTATTTTAGCCTCAAATCTCCTCTAGAATATAGCATAGTTTCCTATTACATGCTGCCATGCATTCCTTAAACATTTAGCTTTTTAGCGATTAAAACGCTTATATTATGGTTAAATAACAATTATATTTCAAAGAGCTATAACTTTTTAACTAGAACAGATATCAAAGTGAATAACACTCGCCTTCAATATAGACTATTTTTTAACCGCACACTGTCATGACTTCTTTTTGCAATTTGCATTTTAATCATTCAAACGCTTATTATCTCAAAACTAGAAAGCGTTTTAATATTTTGGCTTAATGTATGTATCTTTTCTCCCTTTACTTTAAAAATGAAGCAGCTATGTCAAAAATAAACTTTGTTTGTGTAGAAGAAATCATAAAATTATTCAAGAATTCAAAAACAAAAATTTCACTGGGTAATAGGTGAACATAATCTGCTAGTAGGTAATTTTGCAATATCGAATATATTCAAATCCTTATAACTTTTAAACGAGACTATGTACTGAGCTGAAAGTTGTTTCATATTGTAGCATAAAATCACTTATTCCTTATAGATTATTTTTGGATCGCCCACTGCCACATCTACTTTTAACAATTAGCTTTTAAATAATTTAAACGCTTATAAATAGCAAACTATTCAGCGTTTTAAACTTTTGACATAATCAATATTGGCTTCACATCTCATTTTCATAGTAAGCAAAATTTCATCTCAATAGCTTTTGAAATGAAAGAGCTATGGCAACAATAAAATTAGGCAGAATTGCTAAATTTAATTTAAAATCAATGATAATAAGAAATAAGTTTAAAACGTTATAACTTTTAAACTAGAGCAGATTTTCAGCTCAAAGTTATTCCATGTTGTAGTTTAGAAACTCCTTTTAAAGATAACATATTTTTCTTAGTCTGCTGCCATACCTATCTTAAAAGGTTAGGTTTTTAAAGACTTAAACGCTTATAAGAGTAAAGGTTAAATAACATTTCTATTCAATGCGATGTAACTTTTTAACTAGGACAGATATCGAACTAAACGTGATTCTATATTGTAGATATAAAGCTTGTCTTTATACGGACTAATTTTGGACAGCCCACTGACACGCCCACTTTTATCAATTAGCTTTTAATCATTTAATATGAAAATTAAAAAGTGTTTCAAAATTTTGGCTCAATATATTTTTCCTCCCCAAATTTTTCTACCATTATGCCCAATTTCAACTTAATTACTTTTAAAATGAAGGAGCTATGGCAAAAATAAACTTTGTAGAAAGAAGTCCTAAAATTATTCAAAAATGTAAAAACAATTTCACTGGCTAATGGGTGAACAGAAACTGGTAGTAGGTAAATTTTGCAATATGAAATATATTCAAATCTTTATAACTTTTAAACGAGACCAGGTATTGAGCTGAAAGTTGTTGCATATTGTAGATAAGAAATTCCTCTCTCAAAAAATATATAAATATAAATATAAATATAAATATAAATATATATATAAATATAAATATATATATATATATTTGACCGCCCACTGTCACGCCTTTGGTTAAGAATTAGTTGCTTAATGATATAAACTTTTATAATTGACAAACTAACCAGCATTTCGAAATTATACTTTAATGAAAGTTTGTTCCATTACTTGGTTTAATAATTTCACATCTGCAGCTTTTAAAAATTAACTTTTAAATCCATTATCATTGGATAACAATTAACTTAAAAAAGTTACAATTTTTAAACTTGAGTAGATAGATATTGGACAAAAACTTGTATCATATTGCTGCTTAAAACCTTTTCTTATTATTAACATATTTTCTTGCTTACATTTGCAACGTCTACCTTAAAAGTTGTTTTTTGTTCTCTTAATAATTTACACACTTATAGGTACAACATTATATTCAATAGGTTATATCTGCTTTACAGAAGCAGTCATTAATTTAAATGATCTTCCATATTGTAGCTTCCCAGCAAAACCTTTGCTTTCCTGGTAAGCTAGCAGGTATAATTGGAAACAAAAGTAAACTAATTATTTTTTTTTTCCTTAATAACTTAGTTCATGTAGTTATTTTCAGACTCTAAGGATACTCAAAAATAAGTACCTAAACGAAAATAAAAAAAAGAAACAAATTTTCCGCCACTGAGATTTGAACTTGGGCACAAATTAACTATTCGTTTTTAATGACTAACATCTTACTCAGTACACCATCTCGCAATTAATTTTCTAAGTGACAAAAACTTTTTTTTGGTATAAAATATCTCTTTAGACATTTTGTAAAAAAAAAAAAAAAATAACAGCAATAGAATGGTATTGAACCAACAACCTTCTGGTTGTGAATCCAGCGCTCTAGCTAATTGATCCAGGTGATTGCAATATTACTGTGCTATTATACTATTGAGTACTTATTTATGTAATGTAGAATAGACAAATAATAATGACATCTTATTACCAATAAACTACTTTAATAATTAGTTGCCATTACCGAGAACCAAAAAGTTTTTGCTAGGTTGGAGTTTAATTTTTAAGACTAAATAATTTGTCTAGTAGTAGCGCCCATTGCTGCTAATTTAAACAAATAGCTGATATACAAACTAAACTAACAAGCTATTTTTTAATTATTTTTCTAAATAAATTTTTTGTTATGATTTTAGAAATCATTTCAAAACAAACATAACACTTAAGCAAAAAAAATAAAAAATAAATGACAGGATGTGTTATATATTTGAAGCTGATTATTAAATTGTATACTTAAATAATATGTTAGACCATTAAATTTGTTATACTTACCTAATAACTTATACAAACCATTAAGAAAACGGGGTATATTTAAATAAAAATAAAAAATACAGTAAAGGAAATTGTTGAACTGTTGTAACTATAAAAAGCAATTTTTTTTTAATGTAAATGATCCAGTTTTTTGTTTCAAATCCTACAAAGCCAATAAAAAAGCTTAAAGTTTATAGTAGATATTATGTAAATTTTATGTTTGCAAAGGTGATGAAAATATTGTAACTTGTTCCTCGAATGGTAATTTGTTAAGCGTTAAAATAAAAAAGTATATTCATGGGTAACTCCTATAAATTTGTCAATATAAAAATATTAATATTTACTTGATTATTTTTTATTATTAATTTATATATAAAAAATGATATGTTATTATTATTTGCAATTTTTATTTAAAATTTTTGTAATATTGATAACTAATTTGTGTAGCCAACAATTCGTTTTAGCTTTTATTTAAAATATTACTTAGTAAAATAATCAACTAAAAATTTATTTCAATTTAATGAAAATGTAGAAATTTATGTTAAATCAGTTTATTCATGTGTGAATAATTTTGTGTTACCTATCATCAATGTTATTTATGAATTAATTTTAAAATGATTTTTTAAATGCTTAGGAAAGGTCTTTTTATATAAAGAAAATAAATACACGAATGAGGTTTAAAATTACAAAAAAAAAAAAAAAAAAAAAAAACAAAATAAGGGGCAGATACTTAAACAAAATTTAAACCACCAATTAAGCGTTTAATTAGGTTAAGCTGTTTTAAAAAATCAAACTGCTATGCAAGTAACCAGGGTAATAAGCTAAATTTTGTAAAACCTTTCACTTTGAATGGAATGTTAAAATAATGTTTCTCCAAAGTAAAACATACGATTGTTTTTGTGCAACAAAATATGACCAAATAATTTGAATATTAAATTATGTATTTAAAATAAAGTGATTGCTTCATCGCGCACAAAATTGGCTTAACATTAGAAAATGCTATTAATGTTAACATTAACTAATATGCGATTTATTTTGTACGTAAATGATAGGATGGGAATACGTGCATATCTCAAAGTAATAATCACATTTAGATGTGCCAATTCAGAAAAATGCTTTAAATAGTTTAAAATCTTCAAAGATTATGAACCTTTAGCTTATTAAAATTAAGATGAAACTTTTAAAAATTTTTTCTATAGCCCAGGTTTGACTTTTCTTATTACACAAATAAGTTCTTCATGAAACTTATTTCTGAAAAATTTAGTTATATAGGAAAAAATTTCAACTTCACTTGTTTGAAAGTGTAATCTAGCCAGTAACCATCCTATTCAAAACTGTCACATTAAAAACTAGTTCAATTGAAGCATTAGGGAACGGTTCTAAAATCAGTTTTTTAAATCAAAGATTTTTTCAGTTTTTTTTCCATTTTTTTTTTAAGTTCTAGGGAGTCATTTGGGAATTGGGTTGTCATTCGAACAGAAATTATTCGATTATTCAAGGAACAAATTTTTTATTATTTTCGAATGAACAAAATTTTTAAATTTAGAATAAAAAATTATTCGTTCAATTTTTAAATATTAATCGAATAATTTTTCAAAATGAGTTTTTGTTAAATTATTATGTCTTTTTAAAATTATAAATGTAAACAATTTGTTTTGTTGGAAAACGCTGTTGAAAATGATTGAAAATTTTGTTAGGTTATATAAATGTGTTAGTTAACCACGTTTTAATGGATTTCAGGTTAAAGCCTTTCGCGGACAATGGAGTCTCAGTATTATTTGGAAAAAATAGAATAGCTTTTCTAAATATTTAATCAAACGTCTTAAAGTTAGTATAAACGTGAAACTTATAAGTTATTATTAAATTCTCCAAAATTTCCAGCGCATATTAATTATTTTAAATAAATAACAAAAACTGAAAGTACATGAAAATGCTTTATTTTTGAGAATTTTGCATTTATTATTTATTTCAAAAATTATGTTAATGATGTAGAAGTAACCGAAAATTCTGAAATGTATAACGATGGTTTGCTAACTGAACTCAATCAATAAAAAAAAAAATAGATTTTAGCAATATTGATGATCATTGGCAGAAAAACTAGATATGTTTTTAATGCTATATATTGCCACCATCAATATTAAATGAAAGAATTTTTTCCTCATATCTGTTCTTATTAAAACTAAAAAACAATAATCGTTTTAAAGACAAAATGCTTAATTATGTTCTTTATGAATGATAATATTTTAGGAAATTTAATTTGAATATGTTGTCAATTTTGATTTAATTATTCGAACAATAAATTTTATTCTTTATTCATTTGATTAATCGAAGAAAATTCAAATTTTATTCGATCTTACTAATAATTAAAAAATTAACGAAATTTTATTCGATCAACTTCAATATCGAATAATTGATAATCCTATTTGGGAAACAACATTTTATTCAGAGAATAAAACAAGTTCTTATGCACTAGTTCTCAAATTCATTATTTATTTTAACCCAAATCAGAATCACAATACGGTTCAAGTGCATGAGTGCAAGAATTGATTGTGATATCACAAATTCCACAGTTGTTATTAAGTATCTGAAGTAGATCTGGTTAAACCAGATATAGAACTAATGATTTTAGAACAAGTTCTAACATTATTTCTGGGAATCTACAATTTTTCTATACGAAACTTCAAATGTTGATAATTTTCTTTTGAAAACTCTAGTTATTTTAATTTTTAATAAAAATTATAGAAATCTCAATTAGATTTTCTTTAGAAAAACCTAGTTATCTATTTTTATAGAAAAATTTGGTTATTGATAATTTTGCTATAGGAAAGTTTGGTTATCGATAACTTTTTTATAAAAGATGTTCTAATCAAGAATTTTTCTCTAGTTATCGATATTTTTCGTATAGAATATTCGAAATATCGATAATTTTTCGTATAAAAAAAATCTAAATGTCAATCATTTTTCTACAGAAAAATTGATAATTTTTCTATTGAAAGATCTAGTTATCGATCATTTTTTTATAAAAATATAGTTATCGATAATTTTTCTATAAAAAACCTAAATATCGATAATTTTTCTATAGAAAATAGTTATCTACAATTTTTCTATAGGAAAATCTAAATATCAATAATTTTCTGTACAAAAATATAGTTATCGATAATTTTTTATAGAAAAATCTAGTTACAGATAATTTTATTTATCGATAATTTTTTTTGATAGAAAAATTATAATATCGATAATTCCCCTATATTTGATGCATTTCTGGTTACACCACATATAAAACTAATCATTTTAGAACAAGTTTTAACACTATTCATAATTTTTCTGTACAAAATTTCAAATATCGATGATTTTCTTTCCAAAACTTTAGTTACTGTAATTTTTATGGAAATTATATAAAAATCCATTTTCTATAGAAAAACCTAGTTATCTACTTCCATAGAAAATTTAATTATCGATAATTTAGGTATAGGAAAGTTTGGTTATCGATAACTTTTTTATAAAAGATGTCAATCAAACTAATGATTTTTCTCTAGTTAACGATGTTTTTCGTATAGAAAATTCGAAATATCGATAATTTTTCTCTGGTTACCGATGTTTTTCGTATAGAAAATTCGAAATATCGAGAATTTTTCTATTGAAAAGTCTAATTATCGATTTTGTTTATACAAAAATATAGGTATCGATAATTTTTCTATATTAAATCTAATATATCAACAATTTTTGTATAGAAAAATATAGTTACCTATAATTTTTCTATAGAAAAATTTAAATATCAGTAACTTTTTTATAGAAAAATCGAAACATCGAACATTTTTTTTAGAAAAATCGAAATATCAATAATTTTTTTTTATAAAAAAATCGAAATAATTTTTTCCTGAAAAAGTCTAGTTATCGATAATTTTTCTATAGAAAAAGCTAGTTATTGTTAAATTTTCTAAAGAAAAATCGAAATATCGATAATTTTTCTATGGAAAAATCGAAATATCAATAATTTTTCCATGGGAAAATTAAGTTATCGATTATTTTTCTACAGAAAATCTAGTTATTGATAAATCTTCTATAGAAAAATCTAAATGTTAACAACTTTTATATAGAAAAATCTAAATATCGGTAATTTTTCTAGAAAAAAAACTTAATATCGATAATTCTTTTTTCGAGAAAATTTAGTTATCGATAATTTTATTACAGATAATTCTAGCTCTATAGAATTTGTATCTCTTAAATTTCGAATTGTGTTACTAAAATACCTATTTTAATTAAAATATCTTTCTTTTCTATAGAAAAATCTAGTTATTGATAATTTTTCTACAGAAAAAGATATTTCTCATCAATCTTTATAGAAAAAAATTAGTTATCTTAAATCTTTCTGCAAAAAAAATCTATAGAATAGTCAAATTAAATTTCTTTTTCTATAAAAATCAAATATAGTTTTTTTTATATGTTATCGATCATTTTTCTATAGGAAAATTTAGTTGCCTATAATTTTTCTATCGAAAAATACAGCTATCGATAATATATAGTTATCGACAATTTTTCTACAGGAAAAATTTTTAATGACAATTTTTTTATAAACAAGAAAAATTTTATCTATAATTTTTCTATAGAATATTTTAGTTATCAATTTTTATCCCTTAAATTTCGAATTGTGTTTTTTATAAATTCTATTTGTATTTAAAATTTAGTTTCAAAATTTTGAATACAAATTATAATCTCTTAACTACGAAATATTGCTCTAACATTTTTGAGTGAGTTCAATTATGTTACATAAACGAAATGTAACAAGTTTTCCACCTACACAAGTAAATATTCGCCTCTTTCTTGTACCTGTTTTGATATTTTTCATTAATTTGAAATTTAATGTCTTTAATATACACGATTCCTAACATCTGTCCCATAAATCATATATTAATTTTTAAAATCATTGAATCAGTTTATATATATATATATATATACGTACATACATATATACGTGCATACGTACATACATACATACATCATATATACATACTCTGCATTAGACGTTTTTATTTTAGAAAAAAAAAATATAATTATTTATGATCATATAAAAAAATAAATAATAACAAAAATAACTTGTGACACATGTGCTCCCAATGCAATTGGAATTTTATGCATATGACAATAATAAGGAAGTATTATAGATCTTTATTTTTAAAAGTGATTTACAATCATACTCCACCAATTGTAAAGTATTTTTAAGACAATAGCTCATATACTTCGAGTTATATTATGAGTATTAGGGCTATTAAGGAATTTTGGCAATTTATATTTACTATAATAATTCGCAATTCCAAAATGTATCAATGTTTAGACATTTCATTAAATTTTATTGTTTTTATAATTATTATGGTTTAAGTGTCAATTCATCCTCCTATATGACAATGAAGTATTTAAAATATCCCTTTGATAAATTACACCGTTCGCTATCCTTAAGTAGCCAATTAAATGATCAGTTTTGCAAAAATTTCCTTTTTTCTAGAAAAGCTTTTAAGAAATTCTGTAAAAGTTATTACCCTAATAATTGTATGTCAAACAATTGGTGTAATACTTTCCTTTTTTATTTTTGAGCTTTTTGTTTAAAAAAAAAAGATTGTAACGAAACACACAATTATGTTTTACAACCTAAAAAAAAAACTAATCCAAACTGTCATAAAAGTTGTTACACATTCGAAAATACAATACCACAAATTGGTCAATTGCCAGGCAACACAAGTACTTACATAGAAAGATATATATATAAACGCCCACCTATGCTATAATAAATAATTTACATAAATCTTAAAGATATAGATAAAAAAGTCCATATTAGTAAGCGTTTTTCGAAGAGAAAAAACTGTTAACACTAAATGAAGATTAATATGTATTACAAAATTTATACAGTGAGTTTTAGAAAAAATGTAACATTTCTAGACAGACACACTAAAGCTAAATTTTCAAATCTTAATTAAATAATTAAATCTATGGTAACACCTTTTCTGAAATTTGTGTACACTGTACAATAGACTGCATTAATATTTACTGAATTTTGACCGTAACTCCCCTAGAATCGTTCTTTGGGCTATAAAGAAATATTGTGTGAAATATAAGTGAAATCGTGGCCGAAAGCGCGTTAATGGTCTGGGGAATTCATAATAACTTTAAAATTTCTTAACCGATTTTTACTTAAAAACTGTAAAAAGGCCAAATTTTCTCCATATAAACGCCATCTACAAAATTTAGGTCCTATGCGGTATAGGTTAACGTTATCCGACTTCACTAATATTTCAAACAATAACTTTTTATAGTCCAGAGAACGATTCTAGGAAGATTTACGGTTAAAATTCAAAAGTCGGTAAATTTTGGTGCAGTCTAATATACAATTTATTAAATAATGTAACGGACTTTTTCTACAATTGACTAAAATTAATAACCAGTAGCATAAGATGGTTTGATGTCCATGAAAGCACTGTGTGATGACAGACTGATCTCAAAACAAATATTGAAAAATATCATCCGAATGTAGTTTAATAAAGTTTTTATTGAACTACTTTTTTTATTAAATATATTTGAAATACATCAGTGACCTTTTAAATAATATAAAAAAAGGTCAGCTTAAACCATTCAGTTCTTGCCTGTGAGGCATATTAGGGATAACTCATAAATTTTTGTTTTTAAAAAAATTTTTCAAAATAAATGATGTTTTTTGTAAGGGAATAACGTGTAAAGTCTGCAGTAGCTATGTCACATCATGTATAGGTATTTATGACAAATTTCGATATATGTACATATTAATATTATTGGTGCGCCGGCGAAAAGTCCTTTATATTTTTGACCAACTTTTCAGGAGAGGGAAAAGACGTTTTATTTTTTGTATGAAATCCATATAGAATTCTAAAAATTACTCATAGGGCTTTTTGTCTGCGCACTGACAATATGTATATTTTATTTACTTTCTTTTAAGATAGCCTTTCTCAAAATGTTTGTCATGGCATTATCTATTCGCGAGCTTAATCAAAATAAAAAGGATACTTTTTCGGTTTCTTTTTTTATGCCAAAGAACAATAGAAAATTTGTTATAGTCTTATTTTTAAATTGGTACTCTTTTGAAAAGTGGCACTTTTATTGAAAAAACGGTACTTTTTTGACGACATTCTACATTCCTAGTTTTTCTAAATTTGTACTTTTTTTAAAAAATCCCAACTTTTATAAGAATTGGTACTTTTTTCACAAAGTGTGGAACTTTTTTGATACTTCTTTTCATAATTAAAATTTTTAAAGACCTTACATATTCCTCAGTTGTCGGAAGACTTTGGAAGGTCTTTGACCTGAATGAAGTTCGTAGGGTAAGGAATAAAATTGCAATAATATTTAAAAATGTTCCAATTTTTTGTCAAAAATTAGCATGAATCTAATATAATTTTTTCAGAAGATAACTTATTATATAAATTTTATATTTTCAAAATTGGTATCCATTTTGTGCACTTTTCAAGCAGTTTTGAAAGAGTTTTTTCTCATGAGTTTTAAAACTCAGCGTTGGAACTTTCCGGACCTATTATTCGATTTTTTTTGTTTACAATATTCTACAATCTCAAAATCACCATATAGTTTTATTTGTATATTAATATATAAGATACATATATCTTAATTTGACAATATACTTTCTTTATATGAAATCAATCACCTATAATCTATTAAGATTTAAGAAAACTTCCTAAAAAAAATTGGCTCAAATTAGCTTCAACAAATTTTTTTCTTTAAAAAACTTTTGGCCACAATTTTTGACATTTTTGACATTTTTTTACTCTCATTGCTATCTGAATTAAAATAATTTGTGTTAACAGCACTCTTCGTACAATTTCTTTTGACACCGACTGTACATATATATCCACGAAACTAAATTACCATTAGGCGCTTTACTTTTGAAGCCACCTCCTTTCAAAATGTTCAATAAATAACAACTCAATTGTTAAGTGAAAGCAATTAAATAAATAAATTATACTATTTAATATAAGTAACTTTAATTGCACTAACTAGGTTTAAAGTAGGTTATTTTTATTGAAAAGAAATTTAATTCATTTCTATTATAACTGAAAAAAATTCTCATGCCAAAATTAAAATATTCAAACAATAGTGCAACTGACATGAATTGTCAGCTTTTATTAAGATATTGGTGAGAAAATTTTTAAGAAATGGAATTTTAGTTATGATTTAGTTCCATAATACTTTAATTTTTAGAAGGGATCATTACAAATGAGTTTGAATTTCAAATTAAATTTTTTTTTTTTTTGTTACCATTTCGTGCCAGATGTGTTATTATTAATGTGTATGTTTTTAAATTTTAATATCTATTGGAAATTATATATATATATATATATATATATATATATATATTATTCAATTTCTAAAAATTTTATTTATTTTTCTTCACACATTTTAATTTACATTTTTCACCAACACTTAATTGAAATTTTAATTTCAATTAATTTTAATTTAAGTTTTTAATTAAAACAAATATCTGTACGTATAATAATTAAATTTTTTCAACCGGTTGTTGATTTTTTTGAAAATCCCCTCTTGTAGCACAGTAAACATAACGTTTTAAGTTTTTCAAATTTTTATGATTTTTTTTAGTTACGAAAATAAGTCACACATTCTTATTTTAATGCGTGGTTTTGTTTTGTATTTTAAAGCTGTCAATTTGTTGTTTACATTTTAAAGCTCAATTACCTTGCACTTGTCTTCATTTTAATTTATTATTTATTTTTTTTTTATATCTCATTTTTATTTGTTGCAAGCGTAAAGATATTTTCAGTTTGTTTAGTGTTGCAAACCAATTTATAATCTTTTGGTACCGGTTTCTTTTTGAAACGGGATAAATGCTTTTTATGTTGTCTTTTGTAGATAGCGGTAAATTATCTATGTATATGATTCGTTAAATTTTAACCCTAAGGGGGAGTAAGGGGTGTAGATCTTAAATAATTTGTAAGTTGAAAGAAAAAAAGGAACCAATAGAATTTGTTTCTATACTCTGAACTTTCCAGTTCAGAGATTTGAGACAAGAGGAACTACAATTATTTATAAATGTCCATTAAGCCAAGGCTTAAATATTAAACAGTTTTTAGAAACAATAAAAAAGTTTAAAAAAGTGCCAAATTTCAAAAAAAAAAAATAACTTTAAAAAATACACATTTTTTAAAATGATCCATTTTTCGAAAAAAATCATCAATCAATCAAATTTCATAAAAGTAAAAATTTTCTAAAAATGTACCATTTTAAAAAAAGGTATAATAAAATGTACCAGTATTCTCAAAAATAAAAATAATAAAAAAATTGTCTATAAAAATTTATAATAAATAATTTTTACTTTTCAAGCAAAGTGACAATTTAAAAAAAGGTACTCTTGCTGAAAAAGTTCGAATTTTATTTCATTAAAAAAAATAAAAATTTTCTAATAATGTATCAATTTTTAAAAATGAACAAATTAAAATAGTACCAAATTTAAAAATAGGAAAAAATTTCAATATAGTACCAATTTTCAAAAAAGGAAACTAATATTCAAAAGATTTACTAATTGTCAATAAAAATTTACCAATTTTCAAAAAAGCTCATTTTTTTAAATATACCAAATTTAGAAAAATAATAAAATTCCAAAAAGTACCAGAAAACATATATAAAAAAAGTTTTAGAAAGTAAAATCTTTCTAAAAATGTAAAAAGAAATTAATAAAAAGTAACATTATTTCCCTAAAATAATACAAACTCAAAAAAGAACCAAATTTCATCAAAGGTAACAAAATTTCAAAAAAGCAAACATTTTCAATATATGGTAACTTTTAAAAAAATTACAATTTTTTAAAGAACCAATTTTGAAAAGGTATAAAATTAAAAAAAAAACAATTTTACAAAAATGTAAAAAATTGTCGAAAAATTTACAAGAAGAAAATTACAAAAAAAAAGTACCAGTTTTCTAACTGCCTTTCTCTCCATGTCGAACGAAAAATTCGTTTCGATAATTGGAAAACAACAAATAAATTTTGAATTTATTTGTTTTTTTTTCATACATTAGAAACAGGGATTAAAAGAATAAAAAGAATTCTTAAAAAAATCCTATACTTACATGTAATTAATTTTCCAAAAAGTATTTTTTTTTTAAAGTACCCTTTTTAAAAAAAGTACCAATTTCAAAAAAGTATCATATTAAAAAAAAATGAATTTTTAAAATTTTTTTAATAATGTATATACAATAATAAAAACAGTTTTCTAAAAAGTACAAATTTTAAAACAACATCAGTTATTCAAATATTTTCAAAAAGAAAAAAGGTACCAACTTTCAATGGGAATTATTTTAAAAATAAAATGTTCCAATTTTTATAAATGTCACAGTTTTCCAAAAGATCAAAAACAATTTTTAAATAATTACAAAATTTAAAAAAAAAATCTCGAAAATTGGTAAACTTTTTAATTAAAAGCATATAATAAATTTCAAAAATATTACAATTTCCCAAAAATTTCTTTAAAAATAGAATTTTTCAACAAAAATACCAATTTTCCAAAAATTAAAAAATAATACCAACTTTCAAACTAAAACTGAAACTTTTAAAATATGTACCATTTTTTGTACTTATAACTTTTAAAAGAGTATTAATTTGAAAAAAGTACCAATTTTGGGAAATTTTAAATTTTTTAAAGAATATAATTTTCCGAATAAATACAAATTTTCAAAATTAGTACCAGAAAATGTATTTCAAAAATTGATATATTTTTGAAATACCTATTAGAAGAAATAATAATAACAATAAAAAAGAAGTACCATTTCTTAAAAAATAGATACCATGTTTCAACAAAGTACCAATATTCTACAAAATTAAAAAATTTCAAAAAAGAACTATTTTCCGAAAACTGTTCCAAAAAAGTATACATACTAAAATAAATGTACATTTTCTAAAAATTTTTTGGTTTTTTGAAAAAGTTACAACTATATAATAAAAATCCTTTTAAAATAACATGACACAATGAATTATAATTTTCCTTTAGTTTTGAAAAAAAAAAACTTATTACTGAAAATTTCCTAAAATTTTAATCCCAATCTCAGGGTGTTGAAAAAAATCTCGTCCCGTTTGACATTCCTACACGTTCTCAACTTAAATAAAGCGCACATTACATAAGGGGGTTAATTTGAATGACAAAAGCGATTTAAATGATCACAGTCACAGGAGTGACGTATTATGCCACAATGGCGTATACGTAATATCATTTGGGGTCTTTGACAACAAAAAAGCAGTTACAAACTAAACTGTTGCTGTTAGTTGTGCTCGTAAATAAATTTTAATGGTGGCAAAAGTCGACAAGAGTTTAAAAGAGTTCGTTAGACTGGGAATTTTTTGAAACTTAAAGAAAGAAAAACATTTCATTTTATTTTTTTAAATGTTGTAACAGCTTCAGAGAAAACAGCTGCAGCAACAGTAACAACACCTTAACAAACATAACAACACAACTACTATTGTAAGACAGACAACTAACAACAATAACTACTACATACAAAAAAAGCTTGCTAAGCATGTATGTACTAACTACTAAAACTACTTACTCCACTCCATCCATTCATCCAATATGTTCGTTGAATTTTGCCAGTAAAAATGTATTGTATTTATGCTGGTTGTCTTTGTGAATCTGAATTAGTTTGTTTGGACGTCGATTTTTTTGGCTGGGGGTATAAATCGAATCTGGATTCGAACCATAATCACAGTCAAAGCCAATACGTCTTAGAGCAACGTACTCTAAGCTAAAACAATAGACAACAATAATAAAAAATAAAATAAATTAATTAAAAAGTTAAAGAAATAAAATATATTCGTGTGATATATATTTTCTTATCACAAAAAAAAAAAAAAAAACAAAAAAAAAAAAACTCGCGTGTTAAGGAAACATTCCAGTGGAATCTATATCATATATTTAACATAATAGAAAGTTAAGCTCACCTAAACTCAAACAATATGATGAAATTTATTGTAAGGAAGTTTTTTTTTAATTTGTTATACTTGTCTTAACATTATGCATAGTTCATCAACAGTGAAGTGTTTTTAATGTAAATTATTTTTCCTTTAACTCCTCCACAATTTTAGATTTTGTGTACTTTGATTGTTGCCGTCACAGCCGCTTTAAAAATCCATGATTTCCATGAACATGGTGGCCATCAGGAATACGAACACATCGAATATGCTAAACATGAAGAACCCGAACATGTCGAAGAAACAGAACTCCATCATGAAGTTGAACACAAACATGCCACTTCCCACCAAAGTGTTAAATTACATCATTATCATGCTGTCCCCGTTTATATTAAGAAAGAAGATCAACATTTGGTCAAGAAACCCATTGAAATTGGAGGCACTAAACAAAAATTGAAAATTCTCCATCCTGAAACTGAAAAGAATCATAATCATGGTTTAGTTTTGGAAGAACACAGTGAATCAAAATTCCATGAACATGGTCATTACGAGGAACCCAAACACTATGAACATTATCATCATGAATAAGTTGTGTTCAAAGTTAAACTGTTAGAATTTATTGTTAACTACAAATTTGCCAAATTATTCCATATGTTCTAGAGTTGAAATATAAGACTTTTTTTGTTATTGTTAAAAAAAAATATGTAAAATGAATTTTTTGTAAAACGAAATTTACACGTATATGAATGTTAAAACATATTGTGTAATTAATTTAAGTATTTCCATGTAATTTTTTATATAAAAAATAAATAAAAAAAACTATATAAAACAAAAAATGTAAATTAGTTTCACTGTCTGCAAATTATATAGATATAATATTCCAAACCTATAAACCTAGATATAAAAAAGTAACGGAATTCAAACGAAGAATTTAAGCGTGTCTCATTACTTCCTTTAAGAAACTAAGGTTTTATTATAATAATTCAATTGTTTAATGCGAGGCTATAACTGCAGACTTAATAAAAAAAAGGGGATTATTGTTTCTTAGTTGAAAATTGCAGACTCCTGTTAAAAACCTGAAATACTTGGCATCTTTTCAGAGTTATTTTGATTGCCGATAGTTTGTAGTTACCAAAAAAAAAAAAAATAATAATAAAATTAAAACTAATATATAACACAGATATACAATTTTTTGAACTTGAGCAAACAGAAGCGGTTTCAAAAGGTAATTAGAGTGGTGAGTTCGAATCTTCACTTATTTTTTCAAAATTGTTTTTAGCTTTCGAGATATCAACAAAAATATTTGTTTACTGTATTTTCACTTTTATTAAAAAGTGATAAATCGGTCAAATTAAATCGTTCGTATTATTTTTGATACATTACAGGTATTAAAGTCCAACAGTAGGAACTCATCATGTCCTCGTTTCAAAATCCTTTGTACTATTTTTCAATTTTCACCAATTTTATTGTATTTGTTCTCCTTTCTCGTTACTCGTTTCGCCAAACTTTGAAGTGAAAAATCGAAATATCGAATAAGGAAAATAAAGTTTTAAAGATATTCTAGCTCCATTCTTGTTGTATTTTTGCAACAAACTATCCATTATTTGCTTCAAATCAGGAGATTTACAATTACCGAGAATGCTGCGAGAAAGATTTTCTAATTATCCATTCGTTAGCGCTTTATTGGACATTGGTCATTAGTTTAGGAATACTAAATTTGAGAAATATATCTTCTTTGATTTTTTTCCTTTGTGGCTAAGTGCTTTGAAGACGTTCTTAATAAGATAATGTGCTATGTGAAGATATGGCTTGAAAAAATTCTGTGAACTTGGTTTTGTTTCCGCCACAAATGATATTGACAGTATATTCATGAAAACAAATAATTCTCTTGAGAATCGGGAATAGTGGCTCATTTTTGGTCTCCTTTATATTGATGATTGTTATAGTGTCCAACATTTTTTACCCCCGCATCCATGATGCGATCAACTCATTCAGTCATTCAGTTCAGTTAGTGAAACATATAAATCAAGGTAATGAAAACACTCACCTCTGAGAATTTAACATCAATTTGCCCATTTTCCTGGATATATAACATCCGTAAACATAATAAAAACGATCGAAATCGCCTTTGTAATGCTTTTTCTTTACTTCTACATGATATATAACAAAATCCAACATTAAGACTATTATTGAAATAAATATCTTTATGACAGCGCATTGTTCTAACACGCAATAATTTGAAAAAATGCATTATTTGAATTTAGCGCTCCCAATTACATTAAAATTAGTTGTCATTTGCTCAGGTCTCCTATTTGAGAGAATTTCCTGATATTTTCCGAAATTTAAACTTTAAAAAATTTAGAATAAAAATTCTTCATGTCGTAAAAACATTTCCATTGAATTGAATATTATACTTTTGAAATGATGAATGTATAAATTATTAAAAATTATTTTATCCTAGTGGAGAATAAAGCTAATGGATTGTGCTAGCATATGCATAAAGCTTTTTTGCCAAATTACGTCGACATGGATTTTTTTTTTTTGAAAATTTTTCAAAATATCTTAATACAAAAATCTCCTTCAAAGTGGCCTCATAGGAGATTTGATATGAGTGACCATATCATTCATATTAATATTTTTTTTTTTTTTGAAAATAACTTTTCTTTTTCTTATATAGAAAATTATTACTACATTAAATCGTCACTTTATTTCAAAATTTGTATATTATTTAATTGGAATTGGAATTTTTTTCTTTTTTGTAAAATTAGTCCATTGCAAAAAAATAGATTTTTTTTTTTTTTTTTTTTTGAAAATTGATACTTTTTATAAAATAGTATTTAAATGTACTTTTTTAAATCGTTGTTTATTTAAAAAGTTAACATTTTTGTTCTTTTTTGAAAATTGGTAATTTTTTCATATTCGTCACTTCAAAATTTTTAGTTACTTTAAAAAAAATACCTTTTACTGAAAAGTATGAAAATGTTATGATCTTTTTCTAAAGATGGAACTTTTGCTAAATTTGTACATCTTGTAAAATAGGTATTTTATTGGAAAATAGTGCTTTTACAACCTACACTATAGATGGGTGGGGTATTAGTATCGGAATAATATTTAAGTTTTAAATAAGCTGAAAGCAGTGTGAAATATTATGAAGATCGGTCTATAATTGATCATAGCTACCATATAATGTCCCATTCCAAAGATTACTTTAAAGTTTTGTAGGGTATCGAACTTCACCGACCATAACTTTCATACTTGTTTTAGAATATTTTCAAGACACAACAATGCACAGCGAAAAATCATTAACTTCTGTTGTTCGATAATAATGCAATGAAATTGATGTTTAATGTTTATTATATTACAAAAGCTAAAAAAAAATTATTTAATTGAAAAAGTGGTAATGAACTCGCCGGGGTCAAAGATTGATTTCTCATAAAGACATCCGGAGGGACATAATAAGATCATCATTTTGTTATATTTATTATATCAGAACATTTTTATTAGTAAATCAGAAACCCATCGAATATTCACGACGATAATTTACTGATATATGAACCTCATAATAAAGAATCAGATACATTTTTTTCTGTGGGATTGTGAAACTTCAATACGATATAAATAATTACATTCGTCAAAAAGACAAAGTTGTGTCAATGTTTTCTTATCTACTCGCTGTAGTATTTATAATTAATTATTTAAATTAAAAAATTTTAAATATATTAATGTGTAAAACATGTCCGAGTTAATAGTGTCCTTCAAAAAATTAATTTCAATGGACAAACAGAAATCGTTATAAGGTCCTAGCATATTATACTTTATGAGTTGTAGAAATTATAAGTAAAAGCTTAAATAATATACATTTTAAAACTAGGGGAAAATGGGGTATTGTGGCATATTGGGTAATGAAGAAAATTTTACTTTTTTTTCGATTATTTTTGTTTATTTTTTTTAAGCAATAGAACATATGAAAAATCGAAATAAATCAGTAACCTCCATAGCGATAAGACTAAAAATTCCTAGAACCAATATTTATTATTACATTGGCTTATTAAACGAAGAAAAACTGGATTTAAAAAGCACGGAAATGGTGGATGCTATAAAAATACATACTTATTTATATTAATTTATTACATCTATGAATTAGACTCTTCTAAAAACGAGAAATAACTGCCTATTTTTATAAATGTCGTTTTATTATTTTTATAAGCGTTTTCATCACTTATTTGAATTTTGATATTAGTGTGATTTTGTAAATACAAAAATCATTTAAAAATATTTAATAAACACTAAATATCTTTAAACCTGCCATTTTTAATACGTTCCACTTTATTCCAACATTTCCCATGTTATCGAAAAATTGCTGACTTGAAAAAACGCCGAAAAATACGAAAAAAAAATAATAAATCTTATTATTTTTATGCAAAATATTAGAAAATAATCTATTCTATATAAGAGCTCCATTAAATGGTCCAAAAGATTATTGGTTGGTATTGTATTGAAGTTAGATAAAAGTCTACTCTACTTTACCACATTCTACCCTACTCAACACAATCATCCAGCATTGTCATTAAGCATTTCTGATTACTGTCTAAATCTTTAATTGGACACCAGCAGAATGGAATACATATTTAATACTCTCACCATACACTTCATCAGCATTCATGAAAAAACGTTTAATCTTTTTTGAAAAACTAAACTTAAAAAATTCGTTCAGTTCTTCCTTTGCTCCAAATTATGGAACAGTGCAGAATATGTCTAGTGAATTCAACTATTTTTTTAATTATATGTAATGTTTTTCAGTAATTATAATTAGTATTCGATTTTTTTTTTTTTTTTTTTTTGTAATTTCATTACCATTAGTTAAAAATTATAATTAAAAAATCACTTTTTTCATTATCATTATTTTTTCATTATCATTATTTTCAAATAATGGTAATGAAAATTAAATACTCAATGAATATGGATTCTAACATTTTACAGAACTAATATGTATATTTTAACAATCTTCAAAACATCCTTTCTGCTTTCTACCCCCCAAGTTTTAAGTTTATGTTATTAGTTTTAAATTCGTATCATTTCAGCTTTTTTATAAATAAATTTGTGGCCTTTTTTCACTAAATAATAAACATTAACAAAAGTGTTTCTAAACAAAATTATGTTTCATAAATGAATTTTTGTACCTAATTAAAAAATACAAATATGTAATACATATATTATAAATATAAAATAAATGGTTTTTATTGAGAATAAAATACAATTGCAAATTGCTCATCCAAAACTAAACATGCTTAAAGTATAAATAAAAAATTAAATAATTATTAAATAATAAAAAATATTATAAAAATAATAAAAAAAAAAAATAAAAAATTCATATTCAAATTCCATATATTCATTTATATATACACTTTATGTATAATATAAATAAAAATAATACTACAAATTATAAAATAAACTATTAAAAATTTATTTTTAAATCTTTTAATTTTCTCTTCGATTTACTTATAAAGGTAAGTAAAAAAGGGCATGTAAAAAAAAGAAAACTACTTTTATTTTTTTATGAATTTTTAAATATTATTTATAATTTTTATTTCCGCTTCGGTATAATTTATATTTTTTTAGTTTTTTTTTCTGTTTTGTTCCATTTTTTCTGTTATTTTTAAATTATTCATATTATTTTGGTTTCAGTTTTTTATTTTGTTAGTATTTTAATTTAAATTAATTACTAGTTTAGCTTTACCTTGTGTGTTTAAAGAGTAAATGTTTTTCTGTTTTTTTTTTTTTTTAATATAAAAATCTTAAAACTGTTTATATATTTAATATTAAAAAAAATATTTTTAACTTTACAAAAAAATAAATAAAATATATAACAAAACAAAAATTAAATTGTTTAAAAAATTATAACATACATGTCTTTCGGATAGCAAACGATTACCTAAAAGTTTTTTTTGTAAAAATGGATTACAAATATTTTTAAAGTTGAAAGGTTTTTTAAATAAATTTTCTTTGAAATCGTTTGAAATCTTTAAAACAGGCCCTTAAAAATAAAATGAACACAAGAAATTTACATTTAATATTATTTTTAAAATAAGTATTGTAGAGTTTATGTAAAACCTTTGATAACTATTTAAGTATTACTATTATTATTAGTAGTGTTTCTTTTTTATTTACGATCGTTTTACATAAACTTTTTAGCCATTAAAACATATTGTTTCGTTTCTAATAAAAATAACTATTTTGCAATAATTACACATAAAAAAATTAGATTATTGTTAATAAATTTCTTTGTTTTTCAAGGATAAGAATGTTTCTGTTTACTCAACACCGAAAAATTATTAAATACTATTAATAATTAAGTCCGAAAATAATCTTTTATTAACAGTTTTTAAAAACGAGGTCTGTTACTTAAAACCCGACACATGATTTTATTGAGTTATAAATTTTTTGAAAGTTGTCGAATCATATTATTTTAGATAGTTCGTGCAGTATTGAAAAGTATTCATGAATGATAGAAAACAATTTAAAAGGCCTTTTAAGGATATTGAAAAAACTATGAAATATGTTGAAATTATATTTCACAAGCTCTGCTTTGCAACTTGTTTAAGGTCCATCGAACCGGACGCAGAGGACACTGCAAACAGTGGTACTCTAATTTGCCCCAAACGTTTGGTGCTACACTTAAAATTTAGTTGTCCCAATAAAAAGACTGTTTGGTCATATATGTAAAATATTACCAAGAACTGAAAACTAAAAATACATTATTCCTTCCGGCCTTGAACACCAAGGGAAATGTTAAAGCTTGTTCTAGGATTAAAATTAATGAAAAGGAAATTTAATAATTTCCCTTAAAGCTCTTAAAAAAGACATTTATTAACAAAAACATATTCCCGAAAAAAATAAAATTTCTAGCTAAAATTCTTTCTTTTGAAACCAAACACAAATTAATTTTTTCTTTTCATTTATAAAAAGTCTTAAAAAACATGTCATTTGAAAGCAGCTTCTACTAATAAAAAACAATATTACATTATTGAGTAAATATTATGTATATTAAAGATGTTTAAAAATCATTTTTTTATAAATTTTCAATAATTGGCCATTTGTTGTAATTTTCTTTTACCAAAATTTTTCTTTTAACCAGTTATACACACATACATATATATATATATAGATATTTAGGCAACATATACAGATTTATTTGTTTCATTATTTTTTATTTTATTTTTACTTTGTATTTAAATTTTTTAATATTAATTATACAAAATAAATAAACAAAATTTATTATACTCACACATATTATAAAGTTTAATTTATTTTTCAAATATGAGTTTAATTATTATTAAAAATTAATTATTCTTTTAAATTTTTATAATAGATGGTGTATGTGCTTTAAATGTTTATAATTTTTTATATTATAAAACTTGTTTTTTTTAATATGCTTGTTTTTAAGAGTTTTCTCTTCAGTTTTTTTTTTTTTTTTTTTTTTTTTTTGTTTTTCATTGAGTTGTTAATTTTTCTCTATTATCTTATAAATTTAAATAGTGAGTGTATATTTTTTAAATGTTTCTTCAAGATTCTTCAAGAATTTATTAATGGTTACAAAGAGTTTTGTAATAAAATAAATTAAATTATTTATTTTAGAAAGTTTTTCACTTGTATTACAAAACTTCTTGTTCTCTTATAAATACATGAATGTGTGTGTTTTTTGTTATAATTTTTTTAAAAGCCATTTTTTTATAATTTTGTTTCTATGGGTTCTTGTTTTCTGTTTGCATTCTACATTTTGGTTTCTTGATTAATAGATTTTTTCATTTTAATTGTCATGTTTCTTCTATGTTTTTGTTTTAAAAGCTGCTAAGTTGTTATAGTTATAATAATGGAATCCTATATATATTATAATGTGAAAAATTTTTCATTTTTAATTTTTTTATTGATTTGGAGGGTCAATTTCTTGTTGAAGGTAGTTAGATGTTAAAAAATTTTACAAAAAAAAATATTATTTTTTTTTTTCTTTTGTGGTGGTGGTGTTGATAAAGTAGTGAAGTGATAGGTGATAGAATGTAATGAATATGTGAACAATTAAGCAGACTTAGGAAAGATTTCAAAAAAGAAAAGTTATAAAAAAATTTATAAATTCAAGCTTCAATTTTAAACAATTGTGATTATTCTTTTTTAAAAAATTAGTTTAAGATTAAAATTTAGCATTAAATTTAAATTCTTAACAAATTTTATTCCTTTTATTATTTTCATTTTTTTTTTTTATAAGAATTTCTAAACAATTAAACTTTGAAAATATTTTACATTTTATTACACTTTTTCATGAACGTTTTATATGTTTTTTATTTGAAACCTTTTAATGTTTATATGTTTGCTGGCATTGCCTAATTTTCTCGAGAAATATTTAAAGGGCAGTCCAAAATTGGCATTTAAATAGTTATAAAAGAGATAAATCTATATATACAATTTAATTTAAAAATTAATGATAAATGATAGATATTAGTTTTGTCTAAATTCTATAAATCAGATTCCAATTCCAAAAAAAAACTTTTTCTGAAAGTTAGAAATGCTTTTTTATCAAATCAGTTTCAATTATTGACCTAAATATATTTCAAAATCCCCACAAACATTAAAACAAGGACAATTGCAGATAACAACTTATTTATTTTCCTTCAAATCGGATGTAACCACACCTATAACCTCAGCAATGAAAACATGAGGTTCTTCAACTTGTCTCAAATGTCTGGCGTTTCAAATAAGACCCTTCAAAATTGCAATAATCGAAGACAAGACCCATGAAATTCGAGTTAAGGTATAAAATACATTTATTTTATTTTACTGTTATGTAATTATAGTTCATAAAATTCTCTTTGGTACCGCAATACGAATGTAGGTAACAACTTTTTATGATCCTTAGAACCAGGAGCACTTGCGGGAAGTTTTATTTCATTATTAATTTTTTGAAGAAAACCGCCGCGGAAAGCCAACGTATTTTAGTGGAAGTTTATGGGGATTATGTTTGGCTGATGCAACTTATCGTGTGTGATTTATACGATTTTAAACGATTTCAATGTGAATGATAAAGAGTATCCCGGCCAGCCGGAAAAGTTTGAAGATGAAAAATAGGAGGCTTTACTCGATCAAAACTCGTGTCAAACGCAAGAAGTGCTTCCAGAATCTTGGGAAGAAAATCAAGCAACAATTTCCAGACATTTAAAATACATGGATTCATTCCGAAGCGTGGAAATTGGGAGCATGTCTGAAATGCTCCTTTAGCGTCTCAAAACGAGATCTTTTATGCATTGCATTGTTACGGGCGGTGACAAGTATTATGATAATCCAAAGTGTAAAAAATCGAATGTAAATCCCAAACAACCAGAAAACCCAACACCAAAGAAGAATCTCTAGAATTGAACGAAAAATGTCAGAATATCCCGCCAGACACAAGTCCAAAAAATTCCATTATAACGTTCGGCCTTATTCTGTGCAACCGGCTAAAAACTAAGGCTTTGAAAAGTTTTGCTTCAACCGCAGTATTGGTCAGATATTATTTCGTTAGATTAAGAATGCCCTAGCTGGAATACGCTTCGTTTCTGGCATTAAAAACTCAGATGTGGTTTCGGGATTAAATCCATATATTACCATAAAGATGGGAAAAAATATAAAAAGATCTAAATTTACAAATCCCCAAGACAAAACTGAAAATCTATCATTTCCTAATAAAGTAAATATATTTCAGAAACTATTTCCTTTTAATTAAAAAATAATAACTTAAAAATATATTATAATTTAAACATTAATTTATTTTTATTTGCTTTGAATTAAAATAGATTTTTTTATTTTATTTAAGAATTTATTTATAATGTAAACTACTAATTAAAGATAAAAAAGAGCGGTATTTATTAAAAAAATAATAATATTACAAACAAAAAACAGCCTACAAATTAATTAAAACAAAATTTTATAATATTCTAATATTAAATTAAATTAGAATAATATTACATAAATATGCAAAAGAAATCTATAACTTTTAATTTATTTATAAAGAGTAGTGATGAGAGAGAGTGTTGTTGGTTGAGTGAATCACTTTTAAGATTTTCTTTTGTTTTCACTGTATAAGTAATTATAAGTTTTAATTTATATGTATATATAAAATTGGGATTTCTATGATGTTGGGATTTTTTTCTTGATGTTAAAGGAAAGGGTATTATTTATTAAATTTATATCCTATATGAATATGCAGATTTATATTTTTTTATATATGTACGTTATGGTTGACATTTTTCTGATATTTTTTTTTTTAAGAGAAATTTTAATTTTTTAATTTTCTTTGTTTAGATTTCAAATTGTATTTTAAAGATGACTTTGTTCATTTCATTTCGTTTTGTTTTTAGAATGATCACGCTTTTAAGCTGAATTAGCAAAAATTAAAGTTTTCTCGGTTTAATTTATGTTTTATATTAAATATATTGATGTAGTATGTGTGTAAATAATTTATATATTTATATATTTTCTTTGATCTTTTTTAATTAAATTTATTACAAAAATACAAAAAATAAGGAACTTATTCGAGAAAAAGAATTTTTTAAATATATACTTAACAAAGTTTAAGATATTTTCTTAAAAATCATAAATTTTGTAAGTACAATTTTGAATTGTAATGAAATTCAACCTTCAAACTCTTAATATTCGAAAATATTTAATATCAAAGAAAAATATATAATTATATTATTTATTTATACGTTGTTATGTATAGAGCTATAAATGTAAAATGTAATTTGACAATTATGTTTTTCTTTAAATATATTTTTCACGCCTTGTGTATCTATGTTTTTTGTTTAAATTTTTGTTTTTTTATGTAAGTGTATATATATAAATATGAAATTGTTTGTTTGTTTTGAAAAACTACAATGGTTTTGTATTTATTTTATTTAAAGGTGATATTGTGACAACATATTTAGCGTAATTGGTAAATGGTATCTCCGTGTATGTTTAATGAATATGTATATCTTTCCTTTTAAGGTTTAAAGGCGAAAGAATTTTTTATTCTTCATTCTTTCAGTAATTCTTATTTTTATATAACAGTAAACCATTTTGCGATGTTAATGTGGGATTAAATTGAGGTTTTCTTCTTTCTTTTTTTATTTATTTGTATTTGTTTGAAATAATTTACGTACCATTTGCTTTTGGTAACGGTCGTACTAAATATAATTTTTCACCCTGTTTATTTGTGTATATGGGCGCTCTTTGGTAATGATCTACAAGTTGATCTAAAGTATGAAACTTACGCTGGCCTATGCAATACATGCTATTCTCCACATGAACACGAAAATGTTTATTACGTCCCGGAGCCTTAAGAGAAACAGAATAGTCACCCATCTAAATTATAAAAAAAAAAAACACAATAATGATTGAAAACGTTATTTTATCTTGAAATTAAAACTTACATTAGTTTCACTGTCACGTATTAGAAAATCACCATCATGACCATGTTGGTTTAAGACCGTATCACATTGACTGCGTGTTATAGCTCCATAATACCATGATTTACCCGCCAAGTTTGGCCTTTCCATGGGTGGTGGTGAATTTTGTGGCATACCATCAGCACGACGATCAATTGAGTCACCATTGGCATTTGCACCACCACCGATACTGCCGCCACCATTGCCAGAATTACCATTACCCGCTGCCCCACCATTGTTACGATATGGTGTGGCCAAATAATCATTTAACTCTTGTAAATAATTGCGTGGAACTAAACCGACTTGACCCTGATTATTACGAGCTTTATACCAATCAGGATCGGAGGCAGGACGATCAACAATTTCTAAACGATCGCCTTTTTCAAATGATAATTCTTGATCATTATTTGAATTGAAGCTATATAAAGCCACCTAAAATTAAAATTAAATGAAAACAAAAGTTTTAAGTATAGAATTAGACAAATATGTAATTATATTGATTAGTTCTAGATAGGTTTGATGTCAAATTGAAAATGTTTTGAATTCAAACTCCTGCTCAAATTTCAAACGTTTGGCAATAATTTAAATAATTGAAGAATAACGGTTTTCTCAACAAAAAAAGGGAATTATTTATAAAATAGAGAAATTATTTTATTTTCTTTTTCTTCAAATTTAAATTCGGTATTCTGTTTTAAAATAATATTTGATGTTTAAGAATGATTGATGATTGAGAAACAACCATTATTTCAAACATTTCCTCTTGAATATGCATTAATTTATAGATTTGAGAATGAGTAAAATTTGATACCAAGTTGAAAAGACACCATGAATGGTATTCAAGTATTTTGCGGCACAGAAAATTCTGTCAGTGTATTGGTACCGCCAAATTACTACCTTTACCGGTTGCAACTTGTGTCCTCAATGGCCCCCATATTTCTTAAAAAATATTTAAATAAAATAAATTCTTACCACTATATCTAATACATTTTCAGCCATTGCATATGTATGTATTTCACCATCATTATCACAATCTTCAGTTGTGTAGTTGCTTGGAAACCAGCCCACGGCATTACCACTTTGTCCCCGCCACCAACCATCATTGGATTTCTCCAATATAAGTATACGTGTACCCTTGGTTAATGATAGCTCATCCGGTTGTTGTGCTTGATAATTATACTTAACAATAGCTGAGCCAATAGCCTCTGATGGATCTGGGGGCAGTCTTCGCGACATTGTTGGGCTTTCGATTTGTCTTGATGGAGAACAATTGGGTAATGTTTTTGAGCCTGAACCTTTTTTCACTTTTTTCTTTATGCTGGAAGAAGAAAAGATAATAAATATGAAATATATGTTCTTAATTCTGAAAAAAATAATTTCTTTTCTTTTTTTAAGTAAAAATTTTAAATAATTAATTTCATTTGTTATGGATTAAATTTCTTAATGTTTAATTTGTATTATTTGGTTTAATTGTACACATTTTTATGTTGATTAATGCCGAATTCAATAAAAATTTTTTGAACAAAAGTCCAAATTTTCAAGACGTTCACAATTTTCTGCTAAAGATAATTATACACAATAAAAACTAAAAATAAAATACAAACGATCCCAAAAGGTTGCCTTTATTCTATCTTTTTATAAAAGGTTAATAATGTAAAAGAATAAGATATTTTTTTATGATAGTGGTGTCCTTAAATTTACATGTTTTACTGTCATATTTAATACAACTTTGAAATTCTACTATAAATTGAATTTTTTTACCAAAATCTCGAAGTTTCAACAAAAATTTGATTTTTCACCAAAATAAATTCTAGTGGAATTTGGATTTACACCAAAATTTCCAAATGTCAGAAAAAAATCGATTCCAAATTACCAAAAACTCGAAAATTCAACAAAAATTTAATTTTTCTCCAAAATACCACAGTTTCACAAAACATTCGAAATATCATAAAAAATTGATTTTTCACCAAAATTTCGAAATGTCATTAAACGACCAAAATTTGCCAAAAATTCTAAATTTTATAAAAAAAAAAAAATCGTGATTATATAAAAATTTTAAATTTCATAAAAAATTCAAAATTTTATAAAAATTCTGAAGTTTTATAACAAAAAAAATCAGAATGGTTCCAAAAATTCAATTTTCTCTGAATTTTGAAAATTTCACCAAAAGTTTTTTTTTGCAATATTGTAATAATATACTTGTAATATTTTCAAAAATTAAAATATTCTGAAAATAAATCAGTAAGTGCACTTTAAAGGAGATGAAAATTATTTCAGTTTCAGAAGTTCTAATATGTAAATGTTATAAGTAAAAAAATATTCCGAATATTGAAACGCTAAAAAGAATTGAGGCAAAAGTGATTACGGGAAATATAGCAGTTAAATGGTTTGTAAAAAAAATCAAGCAAAAAAAATTTGCAAGCCATTTGTATTTGTGGGAAAAGAATCACTTCATTCATAACTAATGGCTGTATTAACATAGAAATATTCGTGAATTAGTGCTCCCGAAAATATTTCTTTCTATTATTAGAAAACACAAGTGCATATTAAAATTTTTCTGACATGAACTCGCTTTTTTTTTTTGCTGCAGTGTTGCCATTTTAGCAACATAAAATACATTGAAAATTTATAAAAATAGGCTAAATGCTTTTTAGCACTTTTTCTATTTTGTAATTCAATACTTTTTGATTTTTTTAAATAATTTCTCAGTAAATTTTATATTAGTTGTCAGTTTTAAAATGTAAACCCTATTTTTACTTTATTTCCCAATATTACAAATAATTCTGAAGAAAAATTGTTTATAAGTTGTCATTGGAACTACAAACAAGAGCAATAAAAATATGAATTTTTCTTTACAAAACTATTTAGTATTGTTATTTGCTGCTGTAGGAAAATTTAGCATAATATTTTGAAGTAACCAATAACACAATAAAAGCTCTTATGGAAGATATTCCAGAAAATATTAAGTATTTTATTAAAAACGAATATTTCTTTTAGATTTAGAACTTGAAAATAACAGTATTTATTAAAAACAAAATTACAAAAATATTCACCCATTAAATTAATAATGTTTCAAAATATTTTCTTATTTACTTTCAACAAAATGTTCAATTTTTCACATTATCATTCCAAATAACAAAGTTGAATTTCAGCAAAAAAAAGTAGTTGGGATCCTTTAACTAACAAACATTCTAAAACAAATAAAATTTTTAAAGCTACTCTAAAAACCAAATTTTTATCAAATTGGACCAGGTGATTAGTAATTACAGATTTGTTTCTAAATATGTATCAAAAGAGTCAAACTAATATTAGTTCATATTTTTTTCCTTTCATGATAAAATTTTAGCAAAACATAAACCCAGTCAATTTTTATTTCATATCGATATCTTCTTGCTTCCTTCAAAACAATATTTTCAAACCCATTTTGTTTATCATATTATTTACTCATAATGTACTTTATGCCATTCATAATTATTAATAATAAATTGAACATATTTAATTGGCTCTAAAATAATCTTAATACATATTATGTATATGAAAAAAATGTTTCAAAAAAAAAAAATATGTACAGTAATAATAACAAAAAAAAAAAAAAATATGTTATCATAAATGAACTTTACTACATTTTTATTACTATTTAAATATTACGTAAAAAATATAGCAACACTTCCATATGCATAGATGACGGAACGAAAGTATAATAAGAACAATATTAAGGGAGGAATTTTAATGATTATTTTGAGCCACGCGAGTTCATAAAAAACACACACATTGTTATATAAACAATCATATTGTATTTATAGGCAGATACAATGATTAATACGACAGGCTAAGGGAATTTTTGAAACAACTATAAAACATGAAATTTTAAAGTACTTTCGGCACAAGTTTTTTAATATATGAATAGGGCATAATAGCTATATTAAAAGGAAAGCTATGGCTTGTGCACATAAAAATTTGCTTATTTTATATGTAAAATTTTTAAAGCAAATTTAAGGTTAAGGAATAGAACTTTTTTGTTTTACCTAATAAAATGGTACTTTATTTTATGTATGTACATATTTTTGCATACCCTTGTAATATAATCTTTTAATAAACAACTCTATTTTTTCATTTTCAATTTCCATAATGATCAACTTTTTTTAAATTGAAGTGTTGATTAAAAAGGGAAAAAATTTAAATAACACACTAGATATTTAAGAAAATATAGGGCACAAATGGAGCATTGAACAATTTTTTATATCTTTTATGCAAGGGGACAAAACACAACGCACAAGAAAGTGATTGAATGAATGGGAGGGCGATAGTGGAAAAAATGTTTTCACATAACACTTAGTGTTTGAAAAAGTGGATTTCAAATAAACTTTTTGAATAGCAACATAAAAATTGGTATAAAAATCATAATAATGTGAAAAAATGAACTAAAATTGCTACTGAAATAATACATATTTATATAAATTACAAATAAGTGATAAAAAAAAGAAAGCATAGCTAAATGAAGGGGAAACAATAAAAAGAAAAATATTTTTGGATTAGTAGTAGGGTTGTAAATATGTAAGAGTATATATTTTTTATTATTGTTGCGATTTATTAAATTATTAACTTACCTATCAAATAGTGATGGTTTTTCTTTTTTTACATAATTACTGGGCACATAACCCGATTGATTGCGATTATTTTGTACACGCCACCAATGTTTGGAATCATCTAATAGTAAATAACGTTCATTTTTTCGTAAATCCAATTCTTGGGCTCCCTGAGCAGCATAATCGTATTTGGCTACAACGTAGCAAACATCTTCTTGTGATTTTCCTATAAAAAAAAATAAATAAAAAATTATCAACGTTTCCTTGTAGAAATAATATGAGAATGAATTCGAAAGGAAATAAGATTAATTAATTGACTGTTTACGTCGTTTGTTTGATAAGTTTGCAACACTAAGAAAAAAATCAACTAAGACCCCATAAAATACTTTATCTGGGTACATATTAAATTCAGATAGGTTCGTCTATCTGTCACGTCTTAATTGCTAACCCAAATTAAATGAAATTTATAAAAATAGTTTATTATTTTCTTAAAATCAACTAAATTAGTTCTGTAGAAAAAACATATATTTAAAAAATTTTTTGTTCAAGTGCTTCCTAAATAAACAAAAAACATTTTAAATAATAACTACAAATTAACAAATTTAATTCTCTTCTAAAACAGCAATCAATTTATTTCAAATATCTAGATATAAATTTTCCTTACGAAATTCTCTTATTTCATTTCAAATTCATTACTCAATATCAAAATAAAATTTAAAAATAATATTATTAATAAATCTTACCGTGCTTCATATTGCCCGCCATTGATTGTTGACCACCACAACTGGAATTACCGCTACTACTGCCAGCACTATAATCGCCACTATTAGAAGTTGTTACTTGACTAAAGGTGACACTTTTATGTTGGGCACTGCAGGAAGATGCTGTCGATAAATTACGCTGATGCTGAGGTGGCTGTGGATAACGTTGATGAGCCGGCGAAGCTGGTGTTGTTGGATATGATCCCTGTTGTTGTGTTTGCGAATGTGGATGATAATGTGAGCCCACAACTATATGTTGTTGTTGATAGTTTTGATGTGGCAGTGGTTGTGGTTGTTGATGATGTAAATGATGTCCGTGATGTGTATTGTTTTGTGTTGCTGTTGTTGAGGGTTCGGGGATATTACGCGCAAATCGTTGAGGATATTCCAACATTCCAAGAAACTCCTCTAAAATTTATTTAGAGGAGAACTTAAACAAAGAAAACACTACCACAAGGACGAGGGGGGAATGATGGAATGTCTGTTGGATGTGACAATACCTGGGGAATATTTGTATTTGAATCCAAGAGATTTTTAGCAGCCTTTATTTCTTCTTTTTTCCCAAGCTATAGC
Organism: Protocalliphora azurea; assembly: GCA_932274085.1. Classification (NCBI taxonomy): domain Eukaryota; kingdom Metazoa; phylum Arthropoda; class Insecta; order Diptera; family Calliphoridae; genus Protocalliphora; species Protocalliphora azurea. The sequence continues at coordinate 146,948,946 of OW026520.1, read as the reverse complement.
GTTTCCCTTAGAGCTGCCTTTAAATTACAAAACTAGTTTTTTTTTTATAAAGAAAATTAAAACTCTTAATTAATTTTAGTTGAGGATCTGATGAGTTCTATGTTGAATGCTTGTATGACGATGATGAGTAAGCCCTTAAGTTGAATCCAATTGTCTACAATGATCGTCTAAAGTTTGATGATGATGCCAATATTTAAACATTTCTAAAGTTGCAATAAAGCAAAATCAAAAATGCAATTTCAATTAAAAGCAACCGAAAAAAATGAAAAGAGAAGATAGAAAAGAAACAAATAAGAAAGAGAAAAGTAAATAATAAGTTTTATAAAAAAGCAAATAAATTTATATATAAAAAGCTTTTAAATAAAATATACATATTTTTTAATACAAATAAGCAATTTAGAAAAAAAATATTTGCTTATTTTTAATATAGAGTATTTATTGAATGATATGTGAATAATGCAGTAAATGTTGAATTTTTTCTTATGCCCCATTTACACTTGCAATAAAATAGTTTTAAATTTTATATACATAATATGCGTATAAAACAAATATTTGTATTTTTTTTTTTTTTTAGAAATAAAAATGAGTTCTAAAATTTTTTGAGAAAAGCTGCAAGATACGTATAATGGTGCTCTATGGGGCTGAATCGAAATACAGTCGAACATGGTTATAACGAATTCGAAGGGACCGACAATTTTAGTTCGTATAAACGTTGTTCGTTATATTCGTAAAATACCAAAAGATTCTATTTGTTAAAAAAAATATATACGTATTTTATTACGATACTAATATTTCTAATTAAAATATTTGTGATCATTTGACAAGTGGCAAATTATAATTCTGTATATTTTTATATATATTTATACCAACTCTACGTTTTATTTTATTATCGAAGTTTTGGAATTGGGATGTTTTGAGGACTAGCAATTTTCTAATATTAAATTTAATTTTTAATCCTGTTGTAATTTAAGTTTTATTTTTAATTATTTTCAACAATGTGTATGTGTTATGTTAAACAGGTCAACAATCATATATAAATTTCATCTTTCATTGACCAAATATATTAATTTGTAGCCAATGAAAATAATTTCTGTTACTTTTTACATTTTTGAAAAATTTTAAAATGTACAATTTTATTTATATGAAACAAATATGAAATATTCTTGTTTGGGACATAAAAATGTGTTGGTTATAAAAAAGTTCGCTATAACCGTGTTCGGTATAAAAGTAGTTAGTTATTTGTATGGAAAATTTAGTTCAAATCAATAGGACCGAAGAAAGGTATTCGCAATTTACAAACGGTTGATCCAATTTAAATTTTGTTTTCAAAAACATATGAATTTCAATTTCTTTTTATATCATCGAAAATTGTGATCTCTATTTAAGAAATTAATCAAATGTTAATTTTTGGAAAAAATTTTATCTGTAGTAGAAGGTTTGTCAGTTAAGATACTGTTTTTATATTTCGGATTATTATAAGTAGTGTAAAAATATAAACAATTCAATCAAAGTAAACCCGCAGTTAAAAAAATAAAAACTTTATAGTTAGGGCTTGACAGATTCGTAGAGCTTCGCATATGTGACCTATGGCTAAAAGTGAACCGATTTTTGAGAAATTTGGTATTGAATTCAAAATATTAACTTGATGATAACATTTATATGGGATTTATAAAATTTTTGGTGAGTTTCGGAAGTGCGCATTATATGGTGGGAGCTAGAGCATATTGTGGACCAAACCTCATATAATTTGGTAGAAGGATTTTTGTATGTATAGAAGCCATTTTCCAAAATTTCATATATATGCCAATATATGTGTGAGGTAAAAAAAAATACATCTAATTGATTTTCAGAAGGTTTTATATGAGAGAAATGTACCGATACTTTTGAAATTTGGTACACTGATATACACCTAATGAAATTTATTTGTGCCAAATTTTTATATCATGAATTTTCTAAAAATTATTAAAAATAGTAAATATTTCCGTCACAAAAAACCTAAATTGAATATGAAATAAAAAAATAAAAATCGTAGGGGGAGAACAATTTCAAAAATGCATTTGCATCTAAAATGAATTTAGTAAAAAACTATAAATTATTTAATAAATTTATTACAAAAGAGAACTAATGTACAAATCTAATGCATTTTAAATCATGAAAATCCGATAAGAAATATTGAAAATATCGTATTTTAAAATAACATACTTTTTCAATTTTGTTTATTTTTTAATAATTTCAAACCGCGAAAAAACACGGTTTTTGATTTTTTTTAAACAAATTTTATTAGCTTCTCAGTAGGGTATTCAATTATTCGTGTTTTCATATTAATCGTTTAATTCGTCAAATAATTATTTGAGGTTAAAAGTTGATTGGTTAATAACCGATTAATAGTCTTAGTAATATATATGAAATATGTAAATAACACTAATTATAGTATTTTATATATTGAAATAATTATTCAGAATCATAATGTGGATTAAATTCTTCACACAGTTCTTTCGCCCACTTGTATGAAAATGTTGCATTTTTACCATTTAATAAATCAGTCTTTCGGATGTAACTTTCTTTATTTTCTGTCTAAGAATAACTTTTTGTAATAATAGTGAAAATTAGTATTATATTTTTACGTGCATTTTGTTAATGAAAATAAAAATTTTTATGACTTATATAACTTTGAATTTACTTTACTTAAAACAATGTTTTTAAAATTTCTATTATCACAAGTTTAAGTATTTATGAAGATATTATAACCTTTTCATGTCGCATTTTATTAAACATTCTATTCCAAAAAAAAAAAAAAAAATAAAAAATAAAAAAAAACAATTCATAAGATCCTGAACTTATGTGAGCAGTGCAAATTTGAACAATTTCCAATGAATTTAACATAGACTTGTTATTGGAAGATATTCTCTTTTTTGACACCTATTTACTGAGAAGGAAGTCATGTTCACGATTTCATGCAAATTTCAAATAAACATACAAATTCTTTTTTATCTGCGCAAGGAAATTAGTTTTAATTTTTGTTAATATTATTTTTCATTCGTTTAAAACAGTTCTTTGTAGAAACAAGTTTTTGCAAAATTAACAGCCAAATGTCAACGTTCTATAGCAGAACAACTCATTTGAATATCTTTTTAATAATATCTTTAGAGTGTTTGTTTTACGTTTTAAGCCCAAGAAAACGTACTCTTATTGATACCTTGGAAGTAATAAAAAAGAACTTCCCTAAAAATTATTTTTATTTATTGTTGCTGAGATATAACAGACATTAAAAAAAAAGATGTACTTGACATAAATTTATCGTAAAAATAAAAAATGTTCTAATTTATAACTCCAGAAAACAAAATTTCAGTTAATCGGTTATTCGACATAAATTATTTGGTTTATTCGTTATTCGAAAATAGACAATTCTAAATTATTCGAACATTTAATCGGCCAACATTAATCGGTTAATTGAATGACGGTTAATCGATTGCATACACTACTTCACAGAGAACATATTTAGTGAATATGAAGAAAATTGAAAGACGAGGTCAAAAATTGTACTTTTTTACGTGTTCTTTCGTAGGATTCATGATATATACACTATTTTATATATTTGAGTAATTTGTGGAAGGGATCTTGTATTGGTGCTACGGTTAATTACGTTTCAATCATAATGAAATTCAGTAGGGTATATTAGTACAACAAAAGATTTGTTTAAGATGACAAACGGTCATATTTCAAAGATTATATTCCGGAAGAAAATTTTTATTGGCAACAAGGTGAAATAATGGACCGATTTCAACCAATTTCAATGGAATTCCTCTTTGGGCCATATGAGCCATATATATAAACTTTCACCACATTATCTTCAAAATTACTTAGTTTGGTTACAGACGGACGGGCATCGTTAAATTGGCTCAGATATTTATTCTAAGCCGCTTGGTATACAATAAGGTGGATCTTAGACCAATATATTTACGTGTAACAAAAAAAAAAAAAAAAAAAAAAAAAAAAAAAAAAAACACTACACAAAAATAATCTCTTGAGTCCAAAAAATGGGTTTTAATAGATTTTTTTCTATAAAAGTCTTGAGAAGGGTCTAAGGAATATACCGTCAATACTTAAACTCAAATTTGCCTGTGCTATACTAATATACAGTTTCAGGTTAATCAAACCAGCCAATTAGACAGATTTATATTAAAAATATTTAAATTAATTTACAATAAAGTAATGATTGTACTGATCATATAAATTAATGCTTTCCCTATATTATTGAATAATTTGTTCTACATGTATTCATACTGTTTTTAACTTTTATTTTACTTTTTTCAAAAAACTTAAGAAAAATTCTTCTAGATACATATTTAACATCTAAAGATTATCTTTTACACATCCAGATTAATAGTTCAACTAAAACTAGTTTTCTATGCTTGTGTAAACAAACGTTCAACACATTTTGAATAATTTAAAAATTGACTTTAGTAAATCTTTGAAATTTGAATAAAACATATTTAAATGTAGATTTTTTTTGTGACAAAAATTTAATAAACAAAAGTAGTAAGAAAAGTTCATTTCGTTGTATTAATTCTTTTGAGAGAGTTTTTATTTAGGGTTTTTTTGCATATATTGAAATTATTCTTCGTTTGGTGTCCTAGTTATTCATGCTAATATAAATATGTGTAGTAGACGTTTTTTTTTTCATATATTTTGTTTTCACATTCAAATTGTTCACAGTTAAAGTGTGTTATGCAAATATAACTTCTAGAGTAGTTCATGTGCAGCATTTAGTTCATGTTTGTTTTTGTAAGTGTTTTGAATTTGAAACAGTACAACAAATACATAACAAATACAGTTTAGCTTTGAAAAAAATTACATTTCAATATGTAAGAAAAAGTAATAATAGCAGCAATATTAAATTTTAGATTAAAATTTACAAACAAATTCAAGTAACAAAATTCAAATGTAAAAATGTTAGGAAAAGAAATTGTTTCCTTATGTCTTCAATTAATTAAAAAAATGTATTAATTTAATTTAGGAGGTTTGTTGTTTTATTATACACGACATTATTCAATCATCATAACAAAAACTAATAAATGAATCATATTTGTGTTACACCTATAAACTTCCAATTTTTTAACAAATATATTCAAGACAATGTCAATAACAATAATAAAACTAAATAAATTTTCAATTTAAATTTATGAATATAAATAGATTTCAATTTAGAGATAAATATTCAAAACCTTAAATATAACATTTAAAAGAAAAAAAAAGAAAAAATCTGAAATAAAATGGTCAATAATTTATGCGTTTTCCAGTTATTTTTTAAGTTTAGTGATGGTGATCTTAGGTTAAACACTTTGAAAATTAATCGATTAACTTTTAAATACAAATTGTAGATAAATCAGAAACTAGGTTTAATAACATTTAAGGAAATTTAAAATAAGTCGAAAAGCTAAAGTACTCTACAATTTTAGTAACAAAATCTTAAATTTAAAAGGTATATATTATTAGCAAATTGTTGCTACTAAAGTTTTAAATTTATCAAATGTCTATAGAACGAGCAACCGTTTCCAAATTCAAAATTTTAAAGTTTTCACAATATTTATCCTCCTAATCCATTTATTGATTACTAAATACCCTCATGTTCTAAATAAAAAATAATATACTTCACACTAACAGTTCATTTTACCACCCAACCCTACATTAAAACAAAAATATTATGTAAAAAAGGGCGTGCTATGAGGAAAAATAATGTGTATAAAAATATGTACATATAAAAAATTTTTATTTTCAAATCTTTTAAACATAAACAGAAACAACGCCTACAACCTACTCAAATAAAGGAATGATGAAGCAAAAAAGCCAAACAATATGTCCAAAAATTACTACTACGATTGCAAAATATTTTCCGTTTTTTTTTTTTTTTTTTTTTTTTTTTTTTTTGTCAGTTATCTACAAATGAATGTTGAATAAATATGTATGTAAGGCGTCTAATGTTGTATGTCAGCTTGTGGTTTGTTTGTTTCTTTTCTTATGTCTGTATAGTATATTCTTTTGACGTCTTAGACATAGACATAAGCTAAAATTTCAAGGACGTTATAAGCTTCTATTATTAGATGTTAGATGTTGATTATTATAACCATTATATGTACGTAGTATCATAAAACATGAGTACGTACATAAGGCAAATAACATTATATGTTCATAGAGAGTTAAAAGAGTAATTTCATTGTAATTTGAATTTTTAATTTCGATATAAAATAATCCTATTAAAAGATTCTAAAAATTCCAATTTTAAATACGTATTTGAAAATTTTATAGATCGAATTCAAATATCTTGAATTAATTTATCTTAAGTATTACATATCTAAAGAAAACCATCTCAAATAAAGTGTGATTTGGGAGTATGTAGAAATAAATTATATTTCGAAATTTACACTAAAATCGCCTTTGAAATTCTTACAGACCAACCAAAATTCATGTGCCTGATTTACATAAAAGTTCACAATAGAATAGAAGAATATTCGAAAAGGTCAGATAAGGCATTAATTTTTTTAAACGCAATATATTACACAAATAAATTTTAAATTTTTAGTTTGCTAAATCGATTTACTTAAAAGTTCTAAGTAGTGTAGCTGAGTTTCTTTAGCCAAAAATAATAAATATCGATAATAATCTCAAGTCAATGTCTTACATAGAACCACAAAAGTTTGACTAGCCGATTACAAATTTAAGATATTATTTTGATTCTGCGATACCACTGAACGATATTCGTTTTAAAAATTGATTGCAAATCGAAAAAAGTAAGTAGTTCTGGACATATTTATTTTGAAAATTCGAAAATATATCTTCTTTTTTATGCATTTATTGGTTGTAGTCGGACTAAACAAATATTTGATTCGCCCATCAATGAGAAAATATATAAGTATTCCGGACTCAAACAGGTAAAGCAAGAAATCTTTATATCAAAGTCCGAGCGTGTACTATGGAATTACTTCACATTGGGGTTATGTACTGGGGAATATCTTAATGTTATAAAAGTCAGTTTCTCATCTACCAGTATTATTAGAGCTGCAAAAAAAGATCAGTTTTCGAAATATTTTTATTCCATCTCATCTTTATAGAATCATTTCCTTTAAAGACCAGATTCGATAAATACACTATATTTTATACATCTCACAAACAGTTGTGGCATTATTACAAGTACAATTTGGTAGCAACATGGGAAAAAATATTTTATACAAACAGTTATTATAGTTACAATTTTTTTAATACATTTGTAAAGCGAAAAAATCACAAAAAAAAAACATAGGAAAAATATAGACAAATACTTAAAACAAATCACAAGCTGTCTTTCTACGTCGTATGTATAATGTCATATTTATGTTGTATTTGTAGTTGTCTAAGTATTTGTGTAGACTCCAACGGCTTATTACCGGAAATCCGATATTATTATATGTTATAATATTTAAAGAAAAATATGTAAAAAAGATAAATATCATCATAATATCACGTAGATGATATTGTTGGTGGTTATGTGTTTTAAAATAAAATTTAAAATGCGGAAAAGTATTTTTGTTTGATAGGGAAAATATGCCATAATTTTTTTATTTTTTTTAAGTTAGAGAATTTAAATTAGAAATATTTTTAAAAACGTTTGAATTAAATTTTTTTAATAAAATAATTTGAGAAAAAAATTCTACATCTTGGTGGGCGTATTGTATGTTCTTTTTTATTTCTTTTTCAAACTCAATATTTGAACTTTTGACATCTAATTGATAACACTAAGAAAAACAACACAATTTTGTTTTTTTTTTTATTGAAAATTTCATTCCCCGGACAGCCATTTCGTATTTCGTTCAATATGATTTCCAGAGTCTAGAGATTTTTTCTTTTGTAAATTGTGATTTCTTCTTTATAATTGTCAAGGGAAATTGATAGCGATAGATAGATGGATGGATGAATGGAGGCAGGCAATGGTTGGTTGATTGTTTTATAAATAAGTTTTTTTTTTAATTTTGTTTTTTTTTCGTTTGTTTATGTTTGTCATTTTAAATGCATGCATGTGAAAAATACAAAATAAATTTATCTCTTTTATTTTAAATCTTGATTTTTTTTAATGCTTAAAATAAATTTAATTTAATTATTCACGCTAAAATGCTATATTTTCCGATAAAATTAAAGATTACAGGAAAAACAAAAAAATTTATTATTATTATTTTTTTTTTTTATTTTAATTTAATAAGTTTTTTAATTTTAAGATTTTTTTAATCCATTAGATTAATTTAAATAAATAACGTTCATTTACAAATTTTAAATACACAAAATAGAAAACATAATACTAAATAATTACACTGAGCTGGTGTCAATTTGATGCCAATGCGGTATCAATTTTCGTTAATGATTTTAACACACAGTGTTGAATTTGAACACATATGGGGTTGATTCACCATTGACTGTATGGTATCGTTTTCTACATGTATGAATTTCTCTGTGTATATCATTTGAAAGCTTATGGAAGGAAATGGAATAATGGATAGAAATTTAATTCTTTTATATCATGAATTTCACCAAAGGAACACATAAAAAGTACAATTTTTTTCTTTATATTCATTAATATGTTCTCTGTGAACCTAATAAAATTTATTCGATTTTTTTTTTTTTTTAAATCAAAAACTGTGCTTTTTTGCGGTTTCAAATTATTAAAAACAAAAAACTAACAAAATCGAAAAAGTGTGTTATTTTAAAAGACGACATTTTCCATATTTCTTATTGGATATTTATTATTTAAAATATTAGATTTCTACTTTTGTACATTTTTAATTTTTTACTAAATGCGTTTTAGATCTAAGTGCATTTTTCAGATGCATTTTTGAAATTGTTCTCCCCTACGATTTTCAATTCATATTAAAAAGTTATTTATTGGTTAAACAATTCAATTTAGATTTTTTGTGACGGAAATATTTACAATTTTTAATAATTTTTGGAAAAAAACTGTTTTAATTAAAAAATTTAATTTTTTAAATATTTTAGTGTTATGTACGTTTTATGCAAAGATTGTACAAGTTAAAATATATAAAACTACATATCTCTCATTTGCTGCAACAACGCCATAACTCAAAAAATATGTTTTTTCGGGAGAAGCGTTTGGAGTTTTAATGTTGATATATATTTTAAAAAATTTGAATGAAAATGATATTATGATCAAATTTAATCACTCTTCTAAATAACTTTAATATGTTGACTACAAATAGCCGAAGAACAAATAAAATAATACATTGTTGCAAGCAATACACAATAGATTATGTAATTAGGACAAAATGCTTTTATCGCGATTCTGCGTGAAATATAAAAAAGACTTTGCCAGTTACTAAAATAGCAAATGAGCGATATGTATATAAATGACAGATTTAATTGATTTAAAAATATTTAAATGGTATTTAAATTTTCTTTAAGGTTAATAATTCAAAAATAATGCATTTACAATTTTCCAAGTAATTTTTTTTTAATTTCTTCAACAAAAATTTTTTAAAAAGATATTTTATTAAAATTTTACAACTTTACTAATTATTTATATAGAACTATATTTGGGTGGTTTACTTTATAAATAAAACCAACAAGATTATTTAAAAAATTTTATTTTTTTTAGTCCAAAACACAAAAATACCTTAATATATTACTTTTTATGTGGGATAAGCTGTTGGTGTTAAAAAAAAATAAGAATACTACAGCTTCTCGTCACAAAACACCATAAATTATTTTTTTAATCAATATATCAAGTTTAACGTTTATCTCAGAAAATAAAAAATTGAAGGGGATAAAATTTTCAAAAATGCATCCAAAAAAATAATTTTCATTACACATAAATTTTAAAAAAATTATTTCTTTTTCTAATTATGATATTAAAAGAGGAATTATTTGCCTTTCTATGACATTTAAATCAATGAAATTGGGCTTAAGCTTCAAAAGATATGTATAATTAAAACTAAATAAAAGTTAAATATTTTAATTTTTACGCGATTATCGCGAATTTTTTTCAAAAAATTAAAATAGTTACGTCAATGTGGTTGTACAAAGAATGCAAGTGCCAAATAAGGACCAAATCAGAGACCTAAGGTATTTTTCATATCGCTTAGTTGTTGCAACAACGTCATAACTCAAAAAATCCATTTTTTTCAGGATACAAATTTTTAGTTTTTAGTGGATATAATTTCTTTTTTTAATTTTGAATGAAAATTTTGAATCAAATTTCGTCACTTTTCTTGGAAACCATATGATGTTTACTACACAATAGTCGACGCACAAATGAAATAATACGTTGTTGTAAGTAATAACCAACAAATTGTGAAATTTGGACATAATGCTTTTATCGCGATCCTGCGTGAAACATAAAAAACTCGTACACAAGACCTTGTAAGTTAATAAAACGCATTATTTACTATGCACTGGTGATGTTAACTCGAATTTTTCGTTTTTGAGTTTTTTGAGTCGATCTAACGATGTCCGTCTGTCCGCCGGTCCGTCTGGCTAGCTGGACGGCTGGCTGTCCATGTAAACCTTGTGCACAAAGTAAAGGTCCCAATTTTAAAGATAATTCAATGAAATTTGGCACATGGGACTTTCATGACATAAGGAAATTGATTATGATCGATCCATTATTTCACCTAGATCCCATACAAATGTCTTCCCGGAATAGAGGTTTAACGATAGCAAAAGCCTTAAATATAGCAATATTTTAATGAAATTCGGTGTAAGGAAGTTTTGTATAAGTATCAATCTTTGTGCCGAATTTCTTTAAGATCGGTCCATAATTGACCACACCTCCCATATAAAATCCACTTTCGGGAATCGCCCTAAAGTGCATAAATTCATAAAATTTGTTAGTATTAACGTAATATTCTGTATTCGTATATTTTATTTTACACTTAGTAAAAGTATCGGTCCACAATTGTCCACATGTTCAATGTTTAATATAAAACCCCTCTACGAATTTTGATGGACATACACAATAGTGAGGGATATCATATGGTCGGGCTTTATCTTTCGACTATATCTTTTTTATTTGTTTTATTCTGTCGTTTTTATTTCAATACAATGAGTGTAGCGAAACTTATTCTCTATTAAAAAGTAAAACAATAAAAAGATATTTATTTTTTACATTTTTAAACATTTAACTTTATTCAAATTTAACACCTTTTAAGTTTTATCTCTGTCACTCCTTGATAGCTTAATGTCTCCCCTTTTCAATTCCAATTTTTAAAAAAAAATATTTTGAAACATTTTAAAATTATAAATTACATATAAATGTCTTAAATTTCTCTGTTCTTACTTACTAGACAATATAGTCTAATCAGCTTATAATTTTAAAAATGTCTTAAATGTCTCACTAGACAAAAAATAAGTATATAAATACGTAAAAATAAAGCTTGACCATCTAAATTATGAGTAAATAAGTTTTCAAATGTATAAAGTGTTATAAAAAACCCTTAAGTATGTGCTTAGTTAGTAAGTAACTAGTATTGCTACTACTGTTGCTACACTCTTACTAAGTAAGCAACATCGTTAATAAGTATGTTGCTACATTGTTGATTTTTTAGTTGTTATTGCTGATGTTGCCGCAGCATAAAAAACAAGTAGTTAATATAGTACAGTTATTGCTTAACATAATATTATGATTGAAAGTATATATTTGCATATTTTTAAATGGATACAGTACATTGTTGGTCAGAAAAATAGTATTAATAAAAAGATGTATTAGGAAAATATATATATATATATATGTATAACTATATATATAGGCTTTCTTTAAGGAATTTTCATATAAGGCAAAGTGGAATGTGTTTAAATTTTTTTCGGAGACGTGTGGAGGCATATTTTCATGCTGGGAATACTGAAAGTCATTACAATCGGTGGACCGATATGGTTAATTCAAAAAACCGAAATTTTAGAAAATTTTTTAAAACAGATTTGTACAAAAACGAATTTCGAAGCTTATGTAGAAGCTTCAAAAAGTCCAAAAATGCGTTTTGACGGATATCTCAGTTACTAAAGAACCGATTTTGTTCATTCCAAAAAATGATTCCAAATTTTCTGTGCAAAAACGGAGTCGCTAGTTTATATAGGGACATAGAAAAGTCGAAAACAAATACGTTTTTAAAGGTCTTTTTGGTTTTTTGGCGATATCTCATCCATAAATGGACCGATTTTGTTGATCTTTACTAGTGTAGTTCTAAGGAATATTTTCTATAATTTTATGTATAAAACATATATATCCGATAATTAGAGCTTTCCAAAAACTGATTTAAACAGACATACGGACATCGTTATATCGACTTCTCTATCAATAAGTAAACAGAAAATATATACTTTTAGATGAATATTGTAAATATTACAAACGGAAAGAAAAACTTATATATACCCTTTATACCTGTGGTGAAGGGTATAAAAAAGCGATTCGTAGTAAAAATGAGATTTTTTTGTGACAACCCGGTTTTTTATTTTCAAAAGTGATTTTTTTTTTATTAAAAAATCGATTTTAAGGAGAAATCAAATAAATAGAAATTCGCGTTTTTTCAAAATTAGTTTTTACTCAAAAATCGATTTTTAGCGAAAATTACGTTTTTAAGTAAAAAGTCGATTTATTTTAGTAAAAAAAACTTTCTTTTTCAATAAACAGTTCCTAATATTTTTTTTTTTTTTTTATGAAAATAGGTTTTTTTAATCAAAATCTTGAATCTCATGTCGACCCTGACATACTAAGTACATTCGAAGAAATAAAATTTATTTTATTTCTTGTTGTTTGTTCATATTACATTTTTGTTCATATTTCATTTATTAATCAAACGGAAAAATTTCATTTGTCAATATATTGATCTCTAAGTCGGAAATATGCAATTACCAATATTTTTAAGGACTCTAAAATTAAGCTTATCGTCCACAAACATTTTTGAGTCGCAAAAATTATCTAATACATACTAACTTTTTTATTTAAATATAAATAATACAAAATTTATCTCTTTCCCTGATAAATTTCGAATATTGAAAAACCGAAAAAAAGACTTTTAAATAATCTGGAAACAAATGTTAAAGATTAAAACAGTCACTCTAATTTAATAAACACGGCTTAAAAAACAAATGATATTTTTAATAAATTTTCTGACGTGGGATTTTTATGGATTTTACTCTATATATTTGTTTAATATAATATGATTTCTATTTTAAGGTGATTTATTTGAGCGTTATAAGCGTTAAAATTACTTTATAAGCGTTAAAATTACTTCTTGTTCAATTCTACTTATAAATATATATTTTTTTTGGTTTATTTTAAATTTTTGTTTATTTTATTTTCTTTATTTTAACTTTATCAATGAAATTGTTCTTTTAACTGATTTCATTAAATTGCTATCTGCTTACTCACAACTGTAACTACTTGAACAAAGAAGACTTCAAAGTGTGAACATTTTGCCTGTTGTTCTTAATAATAACAATTATTCTAGAACTTAAAAAAAACATTCTTTCAAACGAAAAATAAAAGAAAGCCGCAATATACTTCAAGTAAAACTAAAAACAATAATATCAAATTCAAGAAAACTATACAAGTTTTCAAAACATTTTAAGATCTTTAAAATTACTATTATTAAAATAATCCCCATATTCTTATCGTTTAATTAACAATTCGATACTATTTATTTTAATCTATCTTCTCACTTTTCCTTAAATTGAGTCATAAATTAAATTAACACAAAAAAATCCTTACTTTCTTATTAAATCTTTTTGAATTAAAGTAAAATTATTTAACAAATTCTTTTTGTTAATGTATTTAATTATTTACTTAAGATAATAATAATGCTTTCACGCTGTCATGCTGCTGTGAAGTCAGCGGTTGGCTAAAAGTGAAAAACTACTTGTATATAATAATTTATATCTAACGATATAAAATAGTAAAAGTAACGTCATCACTCTGTCAAGTTTAGTACATAGGAGTAAACTTGAAAGTGTGCGCGTCTGTTGAAATGGTTTTTTGAACCACTCTTGTGTGTCTTGTAAGATATGCAATAATTGACAATGAGAAACACGTCAACAAATTATTGCCACCACCATAGGTGGTTGGGGTATTATACGTTTGTGCTGATGTTTGTATCGCATTGAAAAAGTTATCCAAAAGCCACCGTAAAGTATACCAATCGATTCAGAATAACTTTTTAAATCGATCTATCGATGTCCGTCCGTTAATCTGGCTGGCTGGACGGTTGGCTGGCTGGCTGGCTGGACGGTTGGCTGGCTGGACGGTTGGCTGGCTGTCCATGTAAATCATGTGCATAAAGTACGGGTCGCAATTTTAAATATAATTCAATGAAATTTGGCACGTGGAACTTTTATGATACAAGGATGAAGCCTAACGAAATTGTTTGTTTCGGTTCATTATTTCACCTAGCCCCTACACAAAGTTCCCCCAGGAATAACGCTGAAACACTCAAAAATGCCTTAAAAATAAGAATATTTTAATGAAATTCGAATAAGAATATTTAAATGAAATAAGTTATGTACAAGTATAAATCTTTGTAGCAAATTTTATAAAGATCGGACCACAATTGACCATAACTCTCTTATAAACCTCTCTTCCGAAAATTACTTTAACGTAAATAAATCCCATACGAATGTTAGAGTCAAGTTAATATTCGAAACAAATAAGTTTTATGTAAGTAGAAACAACATTATCAAATTTTATGAGAATCGGTCCATAATACACCACAGCTCCCATATAAATCCACTTCCAGGAATCGCCCTAAAGTGCATAAAATCATCTAGATGTTAGTATCAACGCATTATTATGTATTTGTATATATTATTTTAGATTTAGTAAAATTGGCCACAGGTGTAATATAAAACCCCTTCCCGAACTTTAATGCTCGTACACAATTGTGTAGGGTAACATATAGTCGGTCATGACCGATTATATCTTTCTTTCTCGTCTATAATATTTTTATTTGATAATGAAAAACTTATAAGAAAAATTTCAAATATTTTGCTGAATTAAATGAATAAACGAATGTAATATAGGAGTGACAATACAATGGAAACTTTTAGAAACCATTGAATTTACGGGATCAGTGCACCGTCACAGTGATTAGCGATATTAAACTAAATGTTTAATCACTAAAAGAGACAAAGAATTTTGTTTAAATCTTAAGCTTTCATTGCTTTGCCAATACTATATATATTAATATTATTAAATTTGTTTTAAGTATATTTTGAGAATTTTATTAAAAGTGATTTTAATATTAATGAAATACTAAAACATTTCGCAAATTGTTTAAAAATGATTTTGGATTTTCAAAGTATTAGAAGAAATAAATTAATATTTGAAAGAGTTTCCATTGTATTGCCAACTACTGAATATTTATAAACAGGGCAAGTAATTTCTTTAGCTGTGCTTTATATGAGTATAAATTTGAGTTATTTGTCTGTTTTGGATAATTTTAAGAATTTTGTCATCGATTTTGCAATAAAAGTCGATAGCTGGAACAAAATGTTGACTTTTCGACTTTTTCTAATTTTTTCAATTATCAATTTTTCGACTTTATTAATTTTTTAATAGTCGATCTTTAAAGTGTTTAGTAAATTAATTTAAAATAAATCGACTTTTTTCTATTTTTCGACTATCTGGCAGTAAGAATTCAACGATTTCAACTTTTTTCAAAAAAATCGATTGTTCGATTATGCAAAGGTCGATTTATAAAAACTTATTTTTAAAGCATATTTTTGTATATTATAAGATATAGAGCTTATTTTCCAATATTATAATTTTAAAATCTTATTCTTATATAATCATATGCTAAATTTCTATTTTAAGACATATTTATTTAAACTGCATATTTTTCATATTTTGGACTTAAGAAAATATTTATGCATATTTAGCTATAAAGCATTTACTTAGCATATTTTGCGCACTTTTATTTTATTTTATTTTATTTTTTTCGCTTCACTATCGAATAAGTTTTTTAAATAAAATTACCAAAATACTTAGAAAAATTTGAAGACTATTTACATTTAAACAATTTTTCATGGGCTTAAAACACATTTTTTGCAAATATTTTTTTAACGTTTACTTATCATGTTCCGCTTTTTTTCTCTCTTCACTATCTAATTATTATATTAAGAAAAATATGTATTTTTGGATATTTTAGTTTTAACAACATATTTTGCTATAAGAATGTTTATTTAAAACATATTTTTTTATTTATCTTTTGTTTTCATATTTTAAGAGTATCTACCAAAATAATTTCAACTCAAAAAGAATCCTTTTATTTAAAGTTGTGAGAGGATTTGAAATAAAAGCAGGTGTTCCACAGGGAAGTGTTCTTGGACCTACCCTGTAATTAATTTTCACTTATGACTTACCGATATGCGATGAACTGACTGTTTCTACGTTTACTGATAATACGGCAATACTCAGTTCCCACGAAAACCCGCACATAGCATCTCAGAAGAGGAAATTGTCCTCCTGTTACACTTAATGCCATAAGTATACCCCAGGCAGATCATGTTACATACCTTGGTATTCATTTAGATAACTTGGCATCGTCATATAAAAACCAAGAAACTTCACATAAAGTTAAAAGCTTCTAGAATTCAGTGGTTAATGAACAGTCAACCAAGACTAAGCCTTGATAAAGGCGTTTTAAAACCAATTTGGACATATTGCATCCAATTATGAGGACCAGCCAGTAATACAAGTATCGATATTATAAAGAGGACCCAATCAAAAATTCTTAGAACCATGACGGGTGCACCATGGTATATAAGAAATGGGAATATCCATAGGGACTTAGAGGGTCCATTGTTAAAAGACGAGTTTAAAAAGCACAGTGAAAAATACATTATAAAACTGCAGACTCACCCCAACCCTCTTGCAAGACTTCTTTATGAAGTTTAATCAAGTTCAAGGCTTCGTAGAGCCGATTTTCCACCTAGCTATGCTATCGTTACAATAAATTAGTGTTTAGTTTTAAGATTTAAATATATATTGTGAGGCCATAAAAAAGGCAGATTCAATATATAAATAAAACGTAAAAAAAAGAGAAACTTGATTCTTACTTTTACATTTAAATTATATATTTTTAGGCTTAATAAAATATTTGTATGCTTATATCGCCATTAGAGCGTTTAGTTAAGTAGATTTTGCTTATTTCTGTACATAAATCGAAGAAAATTTTAAAATTTTTGTATTCAGCGATTTTTTAATAATTTTAGCAGCATATTTTTTTAATATTAAGCATATTTTTAGAAGGACATTTTATACATATTCAACACTTGGTTCATTCGTAACTCTAAGTTCTTAATAAATAAGTGAAATAAGAAGCGAAAAAAGTATTTAATTCTGTTGGTGTATAATTACTGTCTTCAAAGTTTGCTGTGGTAGGGCCAACCAGAGTCTACAAAGGCAATGACCGCCTAGTTGGAAAAAGAAGTACCTATCACTCGCATTACAGACTCGTTTCCCTTTTGCACAACGTATAATTTGAGGCAATAGCTTTGTAAATTCCCTGCTAATAGCTGCGAAAAGGGAAGCATCCGCTCTTAAATAAACCGTTTCTCTTATAAGCAAAGCTACTTAAATGGAGTCTGAAAATATATTTATAATAATATTAAAATTTAGCAGTTATTAAGTGAGCGATTAAGCACCTTATATTAAGCATCAAATAAAAGGGAAAAAATAATTAGTAATAGATCTTTTAGAAAAAAAAAAAAACACAGTATTTTTTGTTCATGTTTTTAAGGATTTTTCTTAGAAGCAAAGTAGAATGTGTTTTGAATTCTTATGGAAAGTAGGGCGCAATGTACAAAGGCTTATCATAATTTCTCACAGAGCGATTACTACTTGTTTATAGTCCTTCAAACTAAATGCTGGTTAATGGAAACACTCTCGAACCCAAACGTTAATAAAACTAAGTTCTCTAACGTGTTCCAAACGCCTGGTTCGGTAAATTGGTCTCTTCAAAATTGCAACTAAAGAAAGGTAGATATCATGTTTAGGTTTCAACGAAACCCTAGTAGCAAAGGCACCCTGAATGGAGATGAAATGTGCTGCGGCACAGAGAATACAGATTCTGCTAAATAGAAACTAGGGCAGTTTGTTTAGCAAATTGATTAGTCTATCTCAAAGTTGTGGTGTATTGATTACATTTTATTTACTTTTATTATTGGCAATTTTCTAATGAAAGTGGAACTTTCAAACTATAAAAAGTAGACTTGTAAAAAAAAAAACAATAATTATATACCATTTTATTAAATAATTTCATAATAAAAAAAAAAAAAATAGAAAATAGAAAAACAAAAAAGACAAACTTAATTTAATTTTAAATTTCTTTCCACCATTTTAAATATACGTTTCAAATATCTTTGCAACAACAGCTTTAACTTTTTCTTGGTAATTAAAATTTTTTGTTAAAATTCTTCTAATTACTATTTTTAATATTAAAGTGTTTGTGTGTACATGTAACAAAATGCTGTCATTGAAAATTATTTTTGATCTTAATAATAAGTGAAAGTTTCCATCAACAATATCTAACAATGAAAAACGGCTGGCTACAATAAACCTCAACATGACAACCACAATTTTGATAAAGAAATAAAAACGCCACTATGTACGAGTATGAGGTGGAAAAAAGTACCAAAAACAAAATGTATAAACGTGTTTTTTTTCTTATTTTTTTTCTTTCTGTAAACATTTTTCTAATACGTACAACTATTTCTTCTTTTTTTCTTCAATATATATTTTTTTTCAATCCGTAACCATAGACAAAGCAGTAAAACAATACAATAGAGTCATTTAGTGAAAAAGTACAAAACGTTTGAATCGTAATAATGGTGTTTGCACAATATTTTGTACAAAAAAAAAAAAAAAAAACGACACAGACGAACGGACTGATAAACACACATAGATTAATCTTTTAAATCAATGTCTTTAAAAGGTGGTACCTTTATGAATTTATATTTAGTATCTTTGTCTAGAATTAGTTAAAACATTAGTGTTTTTTATTGGGTTTTTTGAAGTCACAACAATTGATGTATTGTTTTTTTAGTATTTATAGTTTTTTTTTAATCTTGTGCAAGTGTTAAATAGTTTTAACCCCTTAAGGGCAGGAGGTGGTCAAAATAAATTATAAAAATTCCAATTATTTTCAAAACATAAAAACAGTTTAAAGTGACCTTCCGTTAATAAAAATCTGTTGTTAGTTTTAAGATATAAAGCTTTATTTCACTGCTTCTTAAAGGCGACTCTGTAAGCTATCTAAAGCAAGTTTAATAATGTTTAGAATCGTAAAATAAAAACTTTGTCAACGCTCCTTATCTTACTACTTCCTATATGAGATTTCGTAAGCAATCTAAAAGTAAAAAGTCTATTGAAATATTTTTTTTTTTTTTTTTTTTGGTTTTCAAACTACTTTAATTCGTTTGTGACAAATTTTAATATTATAAATGCTAAAAATATAAAAAAATCTCCAATTATGTTTATCTTCCACTTTACTTTTATTTATATTTTAAGTTTCTCAAATTTGTGTCTCTTTTTTTAAACATTAATTAACAACCAAATATAATTAAATTCTTTTCCACTTCCATTAAAAAAAGAAAAAAAAATATTTCAATTGCTATACAATTTAATATTTATTTTTTTTACATATTCATAGTAACAAATAAATCTATTTTCCATTACATTCAACTCACTACAAATATTTGACCTAATTTTATTTTATTTTATTTTTTCAAACTCAAAATTTTTTTATACCTTTCAAAACAATTTCTATATCAATTATAATTAATCATTTCATTAATTTTAATAAGAAAAATAAAATGAAAACAAATACTTCAACAAACAACATTATTTCACAATCTGTATATTCAAACATATTTAAACATTGTAAATATGCTGCATAAACAGCTTCCAATTCATTAAACACTTTAAAAATCAGAAAAATTAAAGAAAACATATATGCATAAAAATAAAAAAAGAATAATTTAGTTTAAAATATTCAAACAACCGTAGAAATGAAATGAGTTTAATAAACAAAGAAGTCTCGTGATTGTTTTTTAGCTTTAGCGCACTATGGTCAGAAAAGTAGCAATTCCTGTTGGTGACTCATACAATTTTAGTTTTGTTAACCCGAAAATTTATAGTTGATAATACAATTGGTAGAAAAGAAAAAAAAAAACACATTTTAGCTGTGATTGAAGCATTATAAGCAAAATACACTGAAATAAATTTTTAGGTATTAGCTATGCTCTTGAAAGTACACATAATAAAAGTTCACCTTGAGTTAGTGTAGCAGAAATATAAAGGAATTTGTTCAATACTTGAAATTAGTTTTTGTTTGAAAATTTTCTTAAGTTGTTGAAAGGAATACATAAGAATTTTCTAACCAAAAAGCAAACATGAAGCTATAAAGAAGCACTAAAAGTTAATGTTTATGTTTCAATAGAACGTAAGTAAAGAAGATGGTGTCTAATTATGGTGTTTAGTAAAAGAGAGAAAAAATTTGTTTTTATAGCTGAAAAGGACAAAAAAAGAGCTATTAGTGATAGTAATTGATAAATGGTCCTTCGAACTGGATGCTTGTTGACAATGCTGCAAACACATATTATAACTTCAAAGTTGGCGATTAAAGGTTCTCTAATTTTTGTCAGGCCCCATTTTTACATTACAACGACTTTCAAGTAGACTTGTGGATACCAAGTGTGTTGTGTTACAGAATATATTTCATTTTTCTGGTGTATAATTATACTGCTAAACGGAAACAATAAAAGTTTTATTTATTATTTAGAATTAAAATCACTTTTTCTGAGAATCAAAAAAAATCCTAAAAGGACGAGCCTTATGCGCTGGAGATATGAGAGAAATTATAAAATATTACGAGCAAAATGTAACATGTTTAATGCACATAAAATAGAATTATCGTAATAAAGAGCTTAACTTGGTTTGACGCTAGTTAGCCCTTGCAGATAGTTTAAAATCGGGGCTTTAGGCAAATCGATTTTTTTTTTTGCTTAATTAATTTTAGTTTTTTAATGAGCCTTTAATTATTTAATGTTCTTCTAGTGCAATAAATGACTTCGGGAAAAAGGAGTTGAACGATTGATAAAAATAAAGGAATTTGTAAAGCGTGTATTCAAGAACTTATGGAATAAAATTTAAATTCGCAGAAAGAATGTTGATTAGAAGTACAGAAAACATTTATCGCAAACATGAGAAAGCGATTACGAATGTATTAAAAAACTGAGGAATAATCTCATAAAGCTGAGGAATAATCTCGATACTCCAGACATCTAAAAATAGTCTGGAGTATCGAATAATTCGAATATTTTTGTGTCGAATATTCGAATGAAATGAATATTTTTTTTTTAAATTCAGCTAATTATATATTAGAATTTGTATGAAAACAATATATATACTATATATATTAAAAATTAAATTTAAATAAATCCACTTTTTTACAATTTCGGTAACGACAATGGTTAGCGAAATAGCTTTTTTTTCCAAATAAAATTGTATAAAAACAAAAGAACGAAATCTACTTAAATCATTTCATTTAAATTTTATATATTTTTTATGATTTCGACAATTAAACGTATTTTGCTGTTTTTTTTTTTAGTCATGGAAGGAACCTTTTGATGGCAGATAATATTAATCAGCGTCATTCTGCGATCGTTGGAAATATTTCTAATGTATTAGCGGGAAAATTTTAACATTAGACTTAAGTTGTTTTATCAAAATAAAAATATGGATAATTTAATTGCAAGGAATTATCCATATTTGGTGATTGTGTAAAATATTGTGTTGGTGTTCTATGAAGTGTCAAAAAGCCTGTTTACATCAAAAATACTAACATATTTTTGAAAGTAGTTTTTTTGAATTTAACTACTTAGTTAAAAAGTGTAGAAGTATTACAAAGATATATTGCAAAAATCTAAATAATTTTCTTTATTTTTTCTTTTTTTTTTTTTTTTCTTCAATTATTCGAATAATTTTAAATACGTGACAAAATAATTCGTAGAAACTGAAATTTCTTATTCAAATTATTCGTTTTGTTCGAACAAAATAAAAACCGAATAATTTGAATACCCTAATAATTAGCAAGTAAACTAAAATTTGATTAAAAAAAATATTTGTATGCTTATTAAAAATTGTTTTGAAAACGAAATAAAATCAATAAAAATCTATAAATTTCCAAGATTAAAATAATAAAGCAGTTGAATTTAATAGCAAATTCGTAATAAATTGGCATAATGTATTAAATACTACCAAATATGCCTTTAACAAAAAACAGTATTTTGTGTTCAAGATCATTTCTGAACTGCTACATTTAATCACAAGCGATTTGTAAAATTTTAAATAATTGTGAAGTTAGATTTAAGAAACTTAATTGGCAGTAAAAGAAAAAAGTAACGATATTTTGTTCTGGTAAATAATATTTAACAATAAAAATTATTTAAAAATCTTTTGTAAGCACTAATTCTTAAAGATCCCATATACAGCAATATCTTCTTGGAACATTTATTGCAAACGGAGATATACATTTTATTTACAGAATCATCCTGCATGTTTTTCTCCACATTTGTCGTTTAAGTTGACAAGAGAAAATTGATTTTCCGGTATTAGAGTATATAACAACAACGGCGACAATAAGAGATGAAAAGAAATAATATATTTTACATGCTAAAAGACTATAAATGTCGTTTTAGTTTGGTTTTGGTATGAGTAAAGCAATATTCAATTTTCTTTTATTTCATTTATTTTTGTTATTTTCATTTTTTTCTTGCTTCGATGTTTTTTTTATATTTTAATCTGTGGTGAAGGAAATTTGAAAAGACCGCCGACAAGATTTTTGTATAAAAACGCGTCTATATAAAAATATATGCAGCATTGCTTAGCGCCAAAATGAATTTTTTTATCGCTGCTGCTGTCGTTATTGACGATATAGTCTTCTTCTGTGGCTCCTCATGCTACATCTTTAGGGCTTTGTGCCAACAAGTATTTTTTATTTAATTTTATTTTTTATATATTTTATAAGTATTTTCACTTTATTCATGCTCCACCTTGTTTGGTGAAATTAGAAAAGTAAGAAAAGAAGAAAAAAACTCATGAATAAATGAAAGAAAAACCACTATTATGTACTGAGCTTGATGGTTTGTATTCTGCCGTTAAAGAACAGGGATTTAAAATTATGAAATCTTTCATCACTTTCTATAAAAAAAAATTTTTGGAAAAATCGATTTTTATTGAAAATTGGTAAAAAAAAATTCGGTTTAAATGAAAAAGTGAAAGTTTTTATTTTTATTTATTCATTTATTTATTTTATTTTATTATTATTTTTTTTAATAATCTGATTCTGGGTGAAAATTTAATTTACTTTTTATCTAATTTTTTGTCTTATTTTCTAAAGAAAATTAAATATTCTAGCCTAATTTTTCTATAAGCATACGAATAATACACTCCTTTACATAATTACCCAAAAGCATTATTATATTTTTTGTATTAGTTATGCATTAGAGTAGTTTTTTTCCTGACAACTTCTTGACTTTATTACAGGTGCATAAATTATAAAGGGTTAGTCCTCAGTTGAGTACAAATACAATCTTATTTTAACTTTATATAATACATGTATATTGCAAAAAATTAGCTTGTGTATTATAAAAAATCCTCATTTCCACCACTCCAAAATGTGAATTTATTTTTTTCTGAATTTTTTTTCGTCTGCGGTTCAACCACCATCTAATATTTTCATTTTGAAAGGAAAATTTTCATATTTTAATTGTAAAAAAGATTTATGTATGTAATTCTTTCACTTATATTTTATTTTGTGTATTTTGCTTGTCGTAATCAAATTAACCAAATCCAGCATTCTTTAATTAGTTATTTAATGCATTCGTTACGCCATTACATTAGTGGATTTTTGTGAAATAGAAAAAATGCTTAATGAAATTTTAGTTTTATAAAATAGAATTAAGGCGACTTCCTGTAATAATTACAATGTAAGAGGTGACACATTTCTTTTGGCAACAAAATTGGAAAAATTATATATGTATTTAAAATGGATATATTGTGAGTGACACAATAAAGGAAACTTGTTTTGAAAACTCTATTTCATAAATGAAGTTTTAAATTTCATTAAATAAATATAAATACATATTTCTGAGATAAATTTTTTCTTACTCTGTTTTCCATTGAAAAATAACCTATGACCCATTGGCAAAACAATGGGTCAAATTTATACGGAAGGTGAAAACAAGAATAGATGAGAAAGCGTTTGGAAAAATGCATGAGGCTTTACTGTCATTTTTATATTATGATTTTTATTAATTTTTACAATATTTCAGAATTTATGACCATTTCATTCAATAAAAAGTGCAAAATCGGAAATGAAGAGCAGTCAAACGTCTCAGTTTACGCATTATAGTCCAACAGCAGCAACTCATCATGCTATCATCCCAAAATCATTGGTATTATTTCTTAATATTCCCTAAATCTTGGTATATTATCTCTCCTTTCTCATCACTTGTAGGAATGAATAAATTGACAACAACTTGAACTCTAATCTTGTAGTAGATTTGCAACAAACTCTACATTGTTTTCTTGAAATCAAAGGATTAGTGCTTACCAAGAATGCACAGTATTTCAGAAACAAACATTTTTGTAAATAAATCTGTAAATTCTATTATTATTGACACGAAAATATATATATATATATATATATATATATATATAAAGCGTGATCCATTTCGAGGGTCCTTACTTTTTTAAAGAAAAAACACAGAAAATTCAAATTTAATGGGGAATGTCTATTATCATTTGAAAGAACATTATTTGGCATTTATTTTTTGAAGATTGCTACGTCGCAGATGGTCCATCCGTTGAGTCCAATTTTCGATGACTCGTTCGAGCATTTCGACGACCCCACTGGGAAGTGGGGTCGTCTTGCTGAAACCAAATGTCGCCGAGATCACGAGCTTCAATTTCAGGCATCAAATAGTCGGTTATTAGAGATCCTCCTCATCCACGCCTATATTTTATGTAAATACCATCTAACAATTAGAATTTACAAACATTTTCTGGCCCACTGTGAAATGTTGTGAATAAAATATTCAAATGACAACTTTTTTTTCGAGCCATCCTAGTGAGTATTTAGTTTTCCGTCACAAAATACATCGAAAGGTGTATTCAACACATTAAATAAACCTTTGATTTTATCACAGAAATATATGTTATCTTTGTCATTTTACTGTATATATACAGATCAATTTAACGAATGAATCGCTTTTCTTCCGGTGATGAAGGGATTTTTTCTTGAAATTTGTATTATTTTGTCTGCGATCCTTCGGTCCGTAATCAAATTTTTCTTCGTTTATCAGTGTTCCTTCTCGTAATTACTAACTCTTTACATTTTTTTATGACCCAAGAAACTGCATTTCGCAACACACTTGCATTGCCAACAATTGTTTTATATGGTCGTCATGAGTTTTCATTATAAATTTGAATTCTGCGTTTGCTGGAATTTTGTTCAATTTCCATTTTAAAGAGAATAATAAATTTAAACTAAGTTTTATCTCATAAATAAAAGTTATAAGCATTAAAGCATGCATCAACATTTTCGTGCGCACTCCTTATATTAACCGAGTCATTACAAACTGATGTCGAGGCTACATTGAAGAAAACTTAAAAATATAGCCATATTTATTTTTAATCTCAAAATCAATTATAGTTGTATTTATTTAATTAATTGTAATCATTGTTATAAAACATGTTTTATAAACTATAAACTTAGTTTACTTTAAATATCTGTTGAGCTCTTATGATTTATGATTAATATTTAAAAATTAATATGCAGTTATTTTACATTATACAAAAAAATTATAATTAATAAAAAAAATAATTAAAAATAAAATTCTCAACGACCTTCACCTTAAAGTATTTAATTAACTGAAAAGAAACAGAAAAAAAATAATCATGTAGATACAGAGTGACTAGTATTTTTGAGACAATTTACATTTTCAAAATTTTTAAAAATAAAAAGCCGACAAATTGCTGGTGTTATAAAGTAATTAATTTTAGAATATAATTTTATCATATAGTGTTTAGGTTTGATTTTCTTCATTTTATGCATAAAATCAAATTAAGGTTTTTGGAAATGAACCTGGCAATGTAAGATTTAAAATACTCATTTAGTTTCCTTTAAAATATATCACTTTGTAACTCCTCCTAATCACATTTCACTAAAATCAATTAATATTTCTTTTTTTATAAACAATAACAAAATCCACTAACAAAACAACAAATAGACAGACATTAATATTTTTATAAACAAGAACTAAAAATAAGTTATTAAAAGAAACCTCAGCAAAACGTAGACAAATGTAATAATACAGAATAATAAGAGACAGAAAACAAATCTCAAAAAAAAAAAGATATTAACATTCACAAACCATAAGAAAGGTCGTTTAAATTTGTTTTTCGATTTTAGATCCATATGTTTGGTACATACACACAAAATGACGACAACAAATACAAGTGAATCATTTAGTTCAAAACAAATATGGATTTTATTAAATCTTTTTTTATTATTTTTGCATATATTTCTTTCGCCAACTTAAGTTTTGAGTCTGTTAACGTAATATTTCTTTTTGTTTGTAATAATTGAATAATTGTTTTGTCAGTCTTTTATGGAATTAATAAATTTTAAAGCAAACGATGTTTTAAAATACAATAGTGTTTTATTGTTTTAAAGTTAAAGATTTTTTAAACCGTACATTTTATGTATATTTTAATAATATTTAGCATAAATATGTATATCCAAATTTTTATGGTATTCGAATAAGTTCATTTATACTAATTAAAAATGGGCGAAATAAAATCTACGTGATATTAATTTTAATGAATATAACCAAAACATTATTGCATATATTACTTTTATATCTTCTAAATTTTTCTTGAAAATTCGATCTGGCAACTTTTTACTTTAATAATTTTAAATTTAGTAAAAAAATTATTATAAAAATAAAACTTATTTTTAAAAATTAAAAAAAAAAATAATTTTTTCTAGTTTTTTAAGTTTTAATTAAGTATAACAAATATTTCAATTATTAAAGGAAAACTATTTATGTAGCAGTGTCGACGCAATTTGTCAATATAGTCTTTAAGACCTTGACAATTTCCGTTTCTCTCACGAATGACACTCGGAAAAAAATTCTTAAAATAATATGGGTTCGAAATGAAATTCTATAAATATAAATTTTAGATATTAGGAAGGTTAAAAATCTGGGAATTTATTTTAGTCCTAAAAAAAAACAGGAATGAGAACCTTTTCTCTCCAACGTTTGATAACCAAATTCGAAAAGATCGACAAGGTAACCGTTGACAAACGGCATCAGAATATCCAGTAGGAGCAGCATACCAAATTAAGCTAGATTTAGCACTTTGTAACAACGCAAAAGTCGTATTTTTTCTGTTAACGCTTTTCTTCAAAAATTGGCGAGTTTTACTCTGTTTTACATGTTTTTACGTCCCTATTAACTAATAAAACGGTAGAAAATTATTATTATTACGAGCTAAACATTAATTAAAGATAAAAAATGTGATTAAAGATAAAAAATGTGATTCCTTATTCAAGTGACAGGCAGTGTATATTGGATAATGCCATCTTAAGCGAGGTTCTCCAGGTGGCTAACGATCCACAAAATTTTTCTTTTGCAATTTATCGATTGGCGGCATCATCGGTCCGTATTTCTTCGAAAACTACATTCGATTGAATGATGAAGAAGTGATACCTGCTGCATTGTGATCTGTGCCACACTTTGAATGCCTCAATGGAAGATTTTAGGGTATGATTAACTCTCGCGAGTATTGGACAACATGATCTTTCGATTTGACCCCGTTAACCTATACCAGTAAGTCGTAATACATTGTTACTCTTAATATCAACAAAAACTTTGAAACACGAGTTAAGATTTGTCAACAAAATCAACACATCGGAATCCGCCAAAATTAAAATCTATTTTGTTTCCAAATTATTCTCTCTAAAGCTCTAATTTTTTTACTCTCTCTATATGTCGATGTTGCCGTTGTTACAAGATAAATCCCATATGTTTACATTGAATTTATATAATATTGAAAAAGAAGAGAGCTTTGCATATTTTTTTTTTTTCATGTATAGCGAAAATAGTAACACAGGTCATCGTTCAAATTCATCAGGGTTTTTGTGACAGAGGCATTGAAAATTAGACGTATTGGATTTGTAAAAGCGTGTGAATCATACATATGTAAAATAAATATGAAATTTAATACACAGGCTAATAAAGTATAAGTATACCTTTATTTATTATTATATATATATATATATATATATATATATATATATATATATATATATGGAACTGCTACAAAACACAAACTGAGTCAATTGAGGTTCAAATTTCAAAATTTTTGAACAAAATTCTGAATTGGCAATTTGAAAATAGGGCGCCAATATTCAGTACAAGAATAGCACCTTTTCGACTATAGCAGTCTAAATACTCTTTTCGACCAAAACTTTTTTTAATTTACAGCCATGTCAGTATCAAAATAAACATATAATATTTTTATTTTAACTAGTTTTTATATCTCTGTATCAGCATTCAAGTTATGGTTTCTATTGTATACCCTGTACATAAACGAGGAAAATTATTTAAATTAAAATAAACCTAACTAATATTTATTTTTAAAACTATCATTCTAATTTAATAAATGACACTCAACCTTTTATCTATTCTCCAAAGTTGGAAACCGAAACGTATAACGGTATCGTTATAAATAATATCGGTATACCGGTACCGAAACAAAAATACCGGTAGCAAAAACATTAAGAAGTTACATCTTTTACTTGTTTTTAATAAAAATTCATTTAAAGAAACTAGATTACATATTTTTATATTTTATGTTTCTTTAAAACATTAAAATTCTTTGCAGATTAATTTTTGTCGCAATTCAAAGTTCATTTCTTTCCGATTTTTTAAAATGCATGAGATTCAAAACCATGTCGGGACCTAACCGCGAAAATATCGTAAGTGCAGAACACAAAACTTTTCAGTAAAAGCACATTGAAAACGTCACTTAAGATAAAATTACCTTCGCTATGAATCCTAAACGGTACTTGATACGTCAATAAAATGTTCACAAATGATGTAGTTGATTCCGAATAATATATTTTCATCAAAAAACTAATTTCGAAATTATTTTCTGTTACGACATTTTGGCGGTTAGGGCTCAATATACCGAGTTAGTCAATGAAACTCTATAGGTTTTCTCCTAAATGCACACAAAATCTTTAGCAGCTACTTCTTGCCATGGAATGGATGGAACCATTCATTTTGACAAAATTGACGTTTTGTAGAAACGTTTATTTTTAAAGTTTAAATGGCATGAATATCTGTTAACATATTGCCATGGTGTTCATTCCAGATGAAGCTTCCTCGAACTATACCTTCGTATATAAAGCTATAGTTTCCAAATTTAACTCCCCGAGTTTAATGGTTTCTACCAATATCAATCCTTTGAGTTCTATATGGTACACCACCAATGTAAAAGTAAGGTTAAAATAGATTGCGTGTGACAAATGTAAAAGCCTCGAAAAACTGTAACGCGTTACAATTAGGAGACATGTACACACTTAGCCAATGTGAGGATAAAAATTCTCGTAAGCCAAACAACAAATATAAGCCTGACAGTTCTTAAGATATAATTACAACGGCGCGGGAGTTGTTCCATAACCCACTCGTGTGATGATATTATGATGTATGTTCGTAGATAACGAAAATGAAAAAAAGTTTATTATGAAAAATAATAATAATAATAATAATAATAATAATAATAATAATTTATAAAGGAGGAATAAGAATGGACTAGAATGTGTAGCCAATTCTAAATATAATTCAAATTTTGAAATCGCTTTGGTAGAAATTGTCCAGGTTTGTCTTACAAAAATTAACGTAACAATTAAAGGATTGCATTTTGGGTCTAATTAAAAATGACCCTGACTGTAATTTTCTGAACAAAATGTTTCATTCTTTCAGAGAATATATATCTAGCTATATCTAGCAAAAGTCATATGAATTATATCTAGCAAAACGTAAAATTATTTGCGATACAATTTTCCCTACCACTTGATGACTTACATATGTTAAGAATTTTTAGAAACCTATTGACAACAAAAGACAGGCAACAACGCTGGTAGACAACTGACGATAAATTTGTAATTTTTTTAATATTCTTAATTGATCAGCTTAATACAGATCAATGCGAATTAGTTTTAGAAATCCATTGGAAAAAAGACACAAACAATAAAAGGACTTTAAAAACAAGAAATTAAAAATAATTCCATCTTTCTTAATCCAAGTTAATTATATGAGAAATTATTTTTACAAAACATATTACATACCGGTATTTTTGTAAAATAATAATTTCGGTAACGGTATCAGTTCACCACTGACTGTTGCCTGTCATTTTTAATTTAATCGGTATCGGTATTTATAACGATATCGGTTTCCAACCTTGCTATTTTCTTCCAAGGTTGAATAATAAAAAAATGTCGCTTTCTTTTAACTAAATTAATAAATCTTAAAAGCTACTTACTAAAAATATGAACAAAACTACACACACATTTTTCAACAAAACAATCTAATGAAATTAAAACAATTAACAATTACTGCCATTGTCATTAATACATATTTATAAATTAAAAAAGAATGACGAAATCATTTATCTCTACACAAAATAGACTGTGAACATTTTAAGAGTGCAAAATTGTTTGTGCCGATATTTGCAACAATTCGTACTTTAGAAAAATGTAAATTTTTTTCCAAAGAGAGAAAGCAAGAGAATTAAAAAGAATTTAAACATATGCTACTAGCATATGGTAAAAAACTGAAATGAACAACCTTTGCAATTTTAAGTGAGTTAGAAGAAAAAAGATTATTTTTTATTTGAATTTATTCCTTTCATACCAAAGAGTGCCTTGGGTTGTTTATTTCATACTCTCATATCTATTTTATATGGTAAATTGAAAAAATAAGATTCATTTAATTTATATGAATGTTGTGAATTTCTGCAAAACAACTACAAACAACAAATATGTATATAAAATATTTTATACAACCCAAGTGTGATAGAAATTGCAAACGAACATAGCAATGACATTATGACCTTATGTTATGGCAAAACATCATCAGTATCATATTTTATATAGTAAATATATTGATAAATTTATTACTTTATGTAAATTATAGAAATACTTATAGTAACACTACATAAAAATATACTTTAGTTTGTATATGAAAAAAATACTACAAAAACTAGAGGATTTAAATATAAAATTATAGAATGGAAAGTTTATGCACAAAAAAGAAGTGTTTATTTACTATGATCATAAAATGATTATAAGAATTTTTAAGTAAATTTAAATTATTTGGAATTTTATTAAGTAATATTTCTAGGAAGATCATTCATAGCATATGTTTTGGGGTTGTCAGTTATTCGACATTGAAGTGGATCGAATAAAATTTCATAACTTTTTTAATTAATGGTGTGATCGTATAAAACTTGAATTTTCTTCGATTAATCGAACATCTAAAAATTAATCGAAAATCTAAAAATAACCTAGAACAAAAAATGTACAAAAATTGAGACCATATTAAAATTACAGACAAATTATATAATTAATTAATATAATTAAGTTTTTTAGCTTTTAAAGGATTATTGTTTTTTTTTTTTTTTTTTAATTAAACAAATGCCACACGGCTTTGAATGAACTTGTGTTAAGATATTTTACAAATATATATATAGTGAGTAGACCGAAGCATATTATTATATTTTACAGAGTACAGAACTACAAAGCATAATGACTGAATTTTAATTAAAATTAATTTCATATATATTAATCTTTTTACAAAAGAGGACTGTTTTAAGTTTAAACAAATATTTTTCAGAATAAACTGATTACCATATTTTATACATCGATCACACGAGATTTATATGAAAACTTCCTTGAGATTTATTTGAAAACTTTCTTGAGATTTATTTGAAAACTTCCTTGAGATTTATTTGAAAACTTTCAAAATGCATTTAATAAATGTTCAAAGGTAATATTATCCATTATATTAATATAATTGAAATATTTGTATTGCGCCAATATAAAGAAGCTCCATAAAAATCTTTAAACCAAAATCTATTAACACGTGGTTTTACAAATTTATATATCATAACGAAATTTTCATTCATTTTCAACAGGGTTTTCCAACTAACAAAACTTTTTACACTTATAACAACAATATAATAATTTAAAAAATACTCGTTTTGAAAAATTATTCGACTAATCGTTAAAAATGTATCGAATAATTTTTTATTCTAAAATGGAAAATTTTTTTCGTTCGAAAATAATAAAATTTTTGTTCTCCGAATAATCGACTAATTTTTGTTCGAATGGCAACCCTAATATGTATACATATAAGAAATGTAAATCCCATAAATATTTTTTTGGAAATTGATTGAAAGAAAAAGTTTGTTCATAAAAATAAATTTTGTTTATAATAAACATTTTTTAGTTTAAATATAAATTGTTAATACTTTAGAATTAATTATATATTTTTTTTAATTCTATAACATTTATGTAAAAAATTTTTGGAAACTTTTTAATTTAAATTTTTAATAATTTAACTTTTTACTAAATTAATGTAAATATTTCTAAGACAATTTTTGAGTATTTTAATTTTTTTAAGAATAGTAATTTTCTAGCATTGGCAAAAATACTTTTATACTAAGTATAGTAGAAAGACAATTAACATACAATATTATGGTGTGGAACCATAAATGAGTAAAGTTCATATTTCAATAGGCATAATAACTACAACATAATACAAATCCATAATAAAATATGAAACTGAATTTAAAATTTGCATCTTCCAAACTTGGTTGAATTAAGCGAAAATTGTAAACATTTATGTGTTTTGCCAAAAAAATTTTTTCATGTAAAAATTGCAATTTCGAAATTTAGTTTGAATTTTCGAACATGGCCAAAATAATCAAATTTTTAATTTTGTATAAAAACTGTATTTAATTACGGATTTAAATTATGTTTAGTAAATTTCTAACATTCAAACCTTGATAAATTTTTAAAAAATTTTCCAAATAAGTTCGAATTTTCTAACATGACCAAAATACAAAAATTTTAAATATTGGATTAAAACTATGTTTAAAAAAATATAGTTTTTAAAATTTACTTGAATTTTTAAATTCCAAACTTTCAAAAATTGTTAAATTGAAGGAATATTTAAAGAATTTTAATATTTTTGCAATCATTAGTTTCCAACAATCGCTAATTTTGTTTCGAATTTTCGAACATAGCCAAAATACACAAATTTGAAATGTTTGTACGTTTGAAAATATACAAATTTTAAAACTGACTTAAATTTTTTGAAATTATAATATTCTAATATAAATAAATATAATTAAAATTTAAAAAGTTTTTAAATTTTTGAAATTAGTTTTCAAAAATGCGTTTGTTGTAAAAATTAAATACTTAAAATAAAGTGTGAATTTTGAAATTAAACCAAAATTTTCGAATATAACCAAAATACACAAATTTGAAATCTTGGATTAAAACTATGTTTAAAAAATACAAAATATTTTAAATTTACTTAAATTTTAAAATTTCAAACTTTCAAAACTTGAAAATTTTAAGGGATTAAAACTAAAAATTTAAATTTTTTAAATTTACTACAATTTTTAAATTTCGTACTTATAAAATTCGATAATTTAAAAAATTTTAATATATTTGCAATTATAGCACACATAAAGGATATTGGTGCAAAAATTAGAAATGAAAAATGAAGTTAATTTTTTCTAAATTAATTTAAAATTTCCTGATTTTGGCAAAAATAAAAAGTATGGCATATTTTAATTTAATTATGTTCAAAAAAATATAAAATGTTTAAATTTGACTTAAATTTTTTAATTTCGAACTTTTAAAACTTTAAATTCAAGGAAAATTAAAAAAAGTTATAATTATTAAGTTTCAAAAATGATTTTGGTGTATAAATTAGAAATTCAAAATAAAATTTGAATTTTAGAATTAATTTCCGAATTTAATCAAACACTAAAAATTTGGCATATTTTAATAAAATTATGTAAAAAAGGTACAAAATGTTTAAATTTTGCTTAAATTTATTAATTTCGAATTTTTAAAACGGCCAATTTTAAGTTCGAATTTAAAAATTAAATTAAAGAATTAATTATATTTAATTAATAATATTTAAAAATTTGTTAAATTTAGGAACAAAATATGAATATTTGTATAATCAGCAGTTCCTAAAAGCAATTTTGCCGTACAAATTAAAAATTAAGTTAAAATTTCTGAAAATAAAAATTTGTCATATTTCTTTACACTTTTTTTTTTTTTAATACAAAATTTTTAATTTTATTTAAAATTCTGAATTTCGAACTTTTAAACTTGTTAAATTTTTTTCCTAATTTTTCACCTTTTTTTATTTGTTATAATTTGATTTTATGGTTAAAATTTAGAATATAGTGAAAATCCATTTTTTTAATGAAAATTCGGTTTCATTATGAAAATCTTTGCTTTTTCTTTCTTTTTTTTTCTTGTAAAACTTTAGTTCTTTGAGAAATTCAAGAAAAAAATGTAAAAAAAAACCTTTTTTTTAATAAAATTCCGTCTCGTGATTTTTTTTTTTTTTTTGAAAACTGTTTATTAGGTGAAAAAATTGTTGGTTTTGCGAAAGTATCAAACTTTTTCCATATTTTTCATGAAATCTTGCTTCCAACAAACGGAAATTACACACACAAACGATAATATATATTTTCTTTGTCAAATATCAGATTCAATCGTGTCGAAAAAAAAAATAGTAATAATAATAATAATTTGTATAACTGAAACTTTTTTTATAATAAAATCATTTTGTATAAATGCTTTTCTCCTAACACTTCTGAAAAATATTGACATCTTTCCAAACTATTTAAAACAATTAGGAAAATTTGCATTTGCTTCCATTCAAACACTATAACAATTAATATTAGGCATATAATTATTATGAGTTTTCTCTACACTATTTTAATAAATGTGTGTGAAGATAAATATGCGAGTTAAATATGTTTTTGACGTAACGACTTACGTCATGATATATGTGATGACGTAACGACATATTTAAATATGGCATATTTAAATATGACATATTTAAATATGACTATTTGGTACTAAAAAAAAAAAAAATAAACCGAATTTTGACAAAATTTAATGAAATTAAAAGCTAATAAATTTATAATAATATAATATAATAATAAAAATTTTTAAATTTTTATTCTGAGAAAATATTCCAAAATTCAAGTTTGTGAACGTAAAACTTCTCATAGGTTCGTCGACACTGAAAATAATGAATAATGGAATCAAGGTTAAATACTATTCTTGAATATAACCAGATTTCCTGAATTGTATATGTGATTTTTTTAAAGTTTCAACTTTGCGAATATACTGTCCGTGGACATAAGCAGGATTCCTGAATTGTATTTGTGATTTTTTTAAAAAATTTTCAAAATGTCAACTTTTTCTAATATAGAGTCTATCAGAGGTCTGTCAAGGATTTTAACCACTGTGACCAAACGCCGAGTTGGCATGCATAACCACTATATGCAGAATGGAGCCAACGATGAGTACTATCAGTGGATATAAGCGGAATTCCTGAATTGTATTTGTGAATTTTTTAAAAAATTTTCAAAATGTCAACTTTGTCAATATAGAGTATATTAGAAGTCTGTCAAGGATTTTGCCCACTGTGGCCAAACGCCGAGTTGGCGTGCATAATCACTATATGCAGAATGGAGCCAACGATGAGTACTATCAGTCGATATAAGCGGAATTCCTGAATTGTATTTGTGAATTTTTTAAAAAAATTTAAAAATGTCAACTTTGTCAATATAGAGTCTATCAGAGGTCTGTCAAGGATTTTGCCCACTGTGGCTAAACGGCGAGTTGGCATGCATAACCACTATATGCAGAGTGGAGTCAAGGATGAGTACTATCCGCGGATATAAGCAGAATTCCTGAATTGTATTTGTGAATTTTTTAAAAAATTTTCAAAATGCCAACTTTGCCAATATAGAGTCTATCAGAAGTCTGTCAAGGATTATGACCACTGTGGCCAAACGACGAGTTGGCATGCATAACCACTATATGCAGAGTGGAGTCAAGGATGAGTACTATCCGCGGATATAAGCAGAATTCCCGAATTGTATTTGTGAATTTTTGAAAAAATTTTCAAAATGTCAACTTTGTCAATATAGAGTCTATCAGAGGTCTGTCAAGGATTTTGACCACTGTGGCCAAACGACGAGTTGGCATGCATAACCACTATATGCAGAGTGGAGTCAAGGATGAGTACTGTCCGTGGATATAAGCAGAATTCCTGAATTGTATTTGTGAATTTTTTAAAAAATTTTCAAAATGTCAACTTTGTCAATATAGAGTATATTAGAAGTCTGTCAAGGATTTTGCCCACTGCGGCCAAACGGCGAGTTGGCATGCATAACCACTATATGCAGAGTGGAGCCAAGGATGAGTACTGTCCGTGGATATAAGCAGAATTCCTGAATTGTATTTGTGAATTTTTTAAAAAATTTTCAAAGTGTCAACTTTGCCAATATAGAGTATATTAGAAGTCTGTCAAGGATTTTGCCCACTGTGGCCAAACGGCGAGTTGGCATGCATAACCTCTATATGCAGAATGGAGCCAACGATGAGTACTATCAGTGGATATAAGCGGAATTCCTGAATTGTATTTGTGAATTTTTTAAAAAAATTTAAAAATGTCAACTTTTTCTAATATAGAGTCTATCAGAGGTCTGTCAAGGATTTTAACCACTGTGACCAAACGCCGAGTTGGCATGCATAACCACTATATGCAGAATGGAGCCAACGATGAGTACTATCAGTGGATATAAGCGGAATTCCTGAATTGTATTTGTGAATTTTTTAAAAAAAATTTCAAAATGTCAACTTTGTCAATATAGAGTCTATCAGAGGTCTGTCAAGGATTTTGACCACTGTGGCCAAACGACGAGTTGGCATGCATAACCACTATATGCAGAGTGGAGTCAAGGATGAGTACTGTCCGTGGATATAAGCAGAATTCCTGAATTGTATTTGTGAATTTTTTAAAAAATTTTCAAAATGTCAACTTTGTCAATATAGAGTATATTAGAAGTCTGTCAAGGATTTTGCCCACTGTGGCCAAACGGCGAGTTGGCATGCATAACCACTATATGCAGAGTGGAGCCAAGGATGAGTACTGTCCGTGGATATAAGCAGAATTCCTGAATTGTATTTGTGAATTTTTTAAAAAATTTTCAAAGTGTCAACTTTGCCAATATAGAGTATATTAGAAGTCTGTCAAGGATTTTGCCCACTGTGGCCAAACGGCAAGTTGGCATGCATAACCACTATATGCAGAATGGAGCCAAGGATAAGTACTATCCGCGGATATAAGCGGAATTCCTGAATTGTATTTGTGAATTTTTTAAAAAATTTTAAAAATGTCAACTTTTTCTAATATAGAGTCTATCAGAGGTCTG
This sequence comes from Protocalliphora azurea, assembly GCA_932274085.1. Taxonomy (NCBI): domain Eukaryota; kingdom Metazoa; phylum Arthropoda; class Insecta; order Diptera; family Calliphoridae; genus Protocalliphora; species Protocalliphora azurea. Next base: position 146,911,301 of record OW026520.1, on the reverse strand, counting down.
TCAAGGATTTTGACCACTGTGACCAAACGCCGAGTTGGCATGCATAAGCACTATATGCAAAATGGAGCCAACGATGAGTACTATCCGTGGATATAAGCAGAATTCCTGAATTGTATTTGTGAATTTTTTAAAAAATGTTCAAAGTGTCAACTTTGCCAATATAGAGTCTATCAGAAGTCTGTCAAGGATTTTGACCACTGTGGCCAAACGGCGAGTTGGCATGCATAACCACTATATGCCGAGTAGAGCCAAGGATGAGTACTGTCCGTGGATATAAGCAGAATTCCTGAATTGTATTTGTGAATTTTTTAAAAAATTTTGAAAATGTCAACTTTGTCAATATAGAGTATATCAGAAGTCTGTCAAGGATTTTGCCCACTGTGGCTAAACGGCGAGTTGGCATGCATAACCACCATATGCAGAGTGGAGCCAAGGATGAGTACTGTCCGTGGATATAAGCAGAATTCCTGAATTGTATTTGTGAATTTTTTAAAAAATTTTCAAAATGCCAACTTTGCCAATATAGAGTCTATCAGAGGTCTGTCAAGGATTTTGACCACTGTGGCCAAACGGCGAGTTGGCATACATAACCACTATATGCAGAGTGGAGCCAAGGATGAGTACTGTCCGTGGATATAAGCAGAATTCCTGAATTGTATTTGTGAATTATTTTAAAAATTTTCAAAATGTCAACTTTGCCAATATAGAGTCTATCAGAGGTCTGTCAAGGATTTTGCCCACTGTGGCCAAACGGCGAGTTGGCGTGCATAACCACTATATGCAGAGTGGAGCCAAGGATGAGTACTGTCCGTGGATATAAGCAGAATTCCTGAATTGTATTTGTGAATTTTTTAAAAAATTTTCAAAATGTCAACTTTGCCAATATAGAGTCTATCAGAGGTCTGTCAAGGATTTTGCCCACTGTGGCTAAACGGCGAGTTGGCATGCATAACCACTATATACAGAGTGGAGCCAAGGATGAGTACTGTCCGCGGATATAAGCGGAATTCCTGAATTGTATTTGTGAATTTTTTAAAAAATTTTCAAAGTGTCAACTTTACCAATATAGAGTCTATCAGAGGTCTGTCAAGGATTTTGACCACTGTGGCCAAACGACGAGTTGGCATGCATAACCACTATATGCAGAGTGGAGTCAAGGATGAGTACTGTCCGTGGATATAAGCAGAATTCCTGAATTGTATTTGTGAATTTTTTAAAAAATTTTCAAAATGTCAACTTTGTCAATATAGAGTATATTAGAAGTCTGTCAAGGATTTTGACCACTGTGGCCAAACGGCGAGTTGGCATGCATAACCACTATATGCAGAGTGGAGTCAAGGATGAGTACTATCCGCGGATATAAGCAGAATTCCTGAATTGTATTTGTGAATTTTTGAAAAAATTTTCAAAATGTCAACTTTGTCAATATAGAGTATATTAGAAGTCTGTCAAGGATTTTGCCCACTGTGGCCAAACGGCGAGTTGGCATGCATAACCACTATATGCAAAATGGAGCCAACGATGAGTACTATCCGTGGATATAAGCAGAATTCCTGAATTGTATTTGTGAATTTTTTAAAAAATTTTCAAAGTGTCAACTTTGCCAATATAGAGTCTATCAGAGGTCTGTCAAGGATTTTGCCCACTGTGGCTAAATGGCCAGTTGGCATGCATAACCACTATATGCAGAGTGGTGCCAAGGATGAGTACTGTCCGCGGATATAAGCAGAATTCCTGAATTGTATTTGTGAATTTTTTAAAAAATTTTCAAAGTGTCAACTTTGCCAATATACTGAAATTAAACTACAATGTAAAGGAGTTTTTTAATGATTAACGGCTGTAATGAAGACCTAGTGAGACTTTAAACTACAAAAGTAAATAGTTTATTTAAAAACGCACTCGTAATGCAATTGCAGCTTTACTATGCATTTAGGTGGTCTGCTATTTTCAATATTTTTGTTTAGAACACAGAGAAAAAAGCATATAAATCTAAAAATTGTATTCATAGATATTATGAATCGAATATGACTTTTTTCCCAAACTTTAAAAAAAAACAATGTAAAATTTTGTTTATAGAAATTATTAAATTGTAAATTGTGCGATAATTTTAGGAATTTTGCAAAATTTTTTGAAAAAATTTTATTTCATGGTAAATGCTTAATAAATAAACAATGTTGCCAGTTTAGCCTTTCTAAGGCTAAATCTAGCCTTTTTATTTTGCTTTTAGCCTAAAATTTTTCTAGCCTTTTTTGATTCTTAAAATTGCTATAAAAAGGCTAAAATTTTAATATTTCAACAAATAAAATAATTGCTTATTTGCTTCTACTAATTTTATTTTTACGAAATCATCCATTTAGGTATTTTTGTATATTAATTCGCACAAATAGTACAGCAAATAGTACAGTTATCGTCAGATTCGTGTAATACATCGGGAACTTCAGTACCCTCTTATAACAGTTTTCATCTAAGTTATAAGTTATGTCAAGATGTTATAGCAATTGTTGCAGACCTCTTATCTGGGAGAAGTTGTGGTTATGAGTACATTTACCGCATAGTGTTATTACATTGCGCAAGCTATATTACCTCATGTCTGGTAAACATTTTTAATGTTATAGTTGACACGTGAGTTTATTTCGATACTTCAAAAACACATAAGGTTATTCCTATTCCCAAAGAAAATAAAGCGACATATGTTGAATAATTTCGTCCTATATCGTCCTATAATATAAAATCAGATTTTTCCACATTTCATGGAAAACAACTTATTTAATGCTTTTCAGTTCGGATTTCGAAAGGGATGTGGTACTGAAGAGGATTTGTGAATGTTCAGAACTATATATGTAAATGTTTGGATGAAGGTCATAGTACTGTATTAGGCATATTTTGATTTGACAAAAGTTTTTGTTATATATTTTGGCGCAAAAGCGCCAATACTATGGCGTTCAGGGAAATGGACTTTCGCTTTTAAGAAGCTATCTAAAAAATAAACAACAATTTCTTAAAATTAAGGAAAGTGAACGTTCTGTTAGATATGGTGTGCCCCAAGAAAGTGTTTTAGGCCCCTTGCTTACGTTATTTTTGCAGTTATTACTTTACGTTTATAAAATAAATACTTTTAAAAATTTTTATTTCTCAAAAAATCTTTATAAGAGGATCCCATTGAAGATTGAAAAATGGGTAAAAATTAAAAAGGTGCTCTATGTAGACCTAGTAGGCTCGAAAGCTATTGTCTTATGAATTTCAGAGCAAAAAAGATAATATGCAGATTGATCATAGGTTTTCTGTAATAGAATTTTCAAAATTTTGAAAAAGTGATTTTTCTCATATAAGATTGATGATAAAAAAAATGGGTCAAAATTAAAAAGCTGCTCCTAGTAGACCCGAAAGCTATTTTCTTAAGGATTTTAGAAGAGAAAAGATAATATTAAGATTAATCATAGGTTTTGAGTATCAAATCTATTTTTATATTTTTTTTTTTTATTTTTTTTTTATAAACGAATATAGAAAGAACAATTGTGAAACAATATTCTATTATTTTATTAGATCAATACTTTATATAATAGCGAATTGCCGTTATGTTAAAATACTTGTTAGTAGCAGTGTTACCTATTGTTATTAATTATCTATAAATTTTCCAGCTTTTTTTAAATTGATATAAAAGAATAGAAATAGAAAATAAAATTGTACCATCGGGTAACACTGATACACAAGTATTTTAACATAATGGCAACACTCTATTATACAAAGATAATTAAGAACAAGTGAGTAATATCCCAGAAAACACAATTTTTTATATCAAAGTGATTTGAAATCAAATCCTTTCTCAAATGTCATACGTTTGAGAATTATTTCAAAATAACTTGAAAATGATAGCTTTCTCAACAAAAAGGTAAATTAGTTGTTAAATTGAAAAATGCTATTATTATCAAATCATTGTTAAATATAATTCTAAAACTTTTTTCAAATGTGGATTGTGATCACATGCGGAACATAATTAAAAGTAATTTGCATTTTTAATTTTTTGTAAAGTTTTCTCTTTCTCTCTTTTGATTATGCTCTATCATTATACGTATTTATTAGTTGGAAAATACTTGATTAAATAAATTTATTTATTAATTTATTTATTTGTATATGTTTCAATTTTTTTATATATTGCTTTTATATATATAATATTTGGTATCAAATTGAGAAAATACGATTTTTCAAATATTTTTTAACTTTTCTATTTAGATTTATGAATGATTTGATAATAACAATATATATCAAATTAAGAATATACAATGATTCAATAATAGCATTTGATGTCAATTTGAGAATGTACGGTTTTTCAAATGTTTTTTCTCATATGATTCAAACGTTAAAGTCATCATATTTTAAACGTTTGACATCGTGTTGGATGTGATGCTGCACAAAAAAATTACCTATACTTACATACATGTGTATATAGTATATGTATGTATATGCGTATTTAACGTACTCATCAACACTGAGGCCTCGGTCTGCGTTGTTAATGGGGCCGGAGAATTGCGATACAAACTGAATCAACACAATTTAAATCACTTTTTATGTATTTACATCTTTTTCTTAAAAGCAGTTCCAGGATAAACATATTTTTCCAGAAAAAACGTTAATCTTTAATAAAAACTGACTATTTTTTGTGCAATCAGGTGAAATTAAAATACTTATATAAATTCTATTTTGATTTTCTAGCAAAAACAAAGAATTTAAATTTTTTTTTCAATAAAATATACTTCAAGACACCTATTATAATAAAATTCTTTAAAACTCAAGTAAAGTTTTCACATGCAGTTACTTAAGTTAATTTCATTTCTAAGTAGAAAATATGCTGTATATATATCGAAATCATAACGAAAGGCTCAAATCGGGCCAAAGTGTACTTCTAAATAAGTGAGTAATCAGGCTTGCCTGTATATGTAAATAAAATGTTTAAAACAGTGTTGCCAACTATTTGTAACCAAAACGCGCTAAATTTAACCAAATTCATTAAATTTGGTTCAATTTAGCGCTTTTTAGCTAGTTTTTTAAATTCGAATCTGTACAAAAAGTAATAACAATATAAAGTCCACAATTTTTATTTTTTAAATGTTTTAACTTCAGCAAAAATAGTGAATTACATATATTTCAAATCAAAAATTTAGAATTGGTAATTTTATTACAGAAATAAGCGGTAACATTTTTTGTACATTTCAAATTCCAGATTCATAAGATCATATCCATGAATTTAAATTCATAAAACTATTATTTAATTTAATCACTCCATTTTATTCCCCAAAAAAATCATTTCCTAAAAAGAATAGGAACGTGTTTGGAAGAATCTGGAAAACTGCTTATTCGATGATTCATTCAACGGGATTTAGAAAACGGATAGATACCTCAAATGACCACTTTAAACAAAAGCATTCTGAAGGTATATTTTGGAATTTCGAAATCAGAAAATCGTTTTAAATTTTTTTGAGCTTTAAAATTAACAATATATTAATAATGCTCTATGATAGAAAATGTTTTTTTTTTGTGGTGAGAAAAATTCTTGTTTTTGTTGTGGGAAATGAAAACTTTTCAAAAATGTGTAAACAGAAAAAAGCAAGAGATGTGAATGAACATATTTTAAATGTTTTGATTGGACTTTAAATCCATTCCGGAAGCCACACTCTATTTTCGGAAAGGACATTGTGATGAAATTATAAGACATATAAAATTTAATATTGATAATATTTAGAATATGTGCAATATTGAATTTTTTCTATCAATTTTTAAATGTCGAAGAAATTATACTTTTGTCAAAAATTTTTTGAAAAAATCGTAAATAGGAAAAATAGTGGCTTTTAAAAAGCGCTCAATCTAGCGCAAAAATCGCTAAATTGGCAATGCTGGTTTAACGGGCAACAACACTAGAGATTCCCACACAACATGTACCAAAAAAAAAAAAAAAATCACTCATATTTTTTTGCACGTGCCATTTTTGACATATCAGTGTTGCCGTTTTAATTATTTTTAACCAGAATTGGTTATTATATTTTCTAGTTGTATTTTGATTATTTTTCGTTTAAACCAAAATTTTATTGTTATAAACTACTTTTAGATTACTTTTTCAATCTCCTATATATTTGCCAACAGTAAATGATCTTTTGATTAAAAAAATCATCATAATGAAACTTATTTCTTGTTCCAAATTTATCTGATAACGATGAAGAAAATTACAATTAGAAAATAAATGGTATAAGCCTGGATCTTTCAAACCACCATTTTGATGAAATTAGGAACATAGATAGAAGACAAGTCAAACTTAAGAGAATAGCTTTCGAGCCTACTAGGTCCAAATGGAGCATCATTTTAATTCTGATCCATTTTTCGATCATCAATAGGGCCCTTATATGAGAAAAGCCATTTTTCAAAATTCTTTTACTTCCGACCCTACTAGGTCCACATAAATCACCTTTTTAATTTTTACCCATTTTTCAATCTTCAATAGGACCCTTATATGAGGAAAGTAATTTTTTCAAAATTCTACTCGTATTACTCAAAGCTTATGATCAATCTTAATATTATTTTTTCTGCTCTGAAATTCATAAGACAATAGCTCTTGAGCCTACTAAGTCCAAATAGAGTACTTTTTGACCCATTTCATCATCAATGAAAGAGAAATTAAAGAAAATTTGTTATAAATATTTTTTCAAATATTTACAAAAATCTTAAGAGTCAGCTAATTGTTCGAGAAAGTATGCTTTTAAGAAAATATATGGTGTTCGCCTTGTAAAAAGTGTAACACATTTGTTCTTTAATTATTTTTCTGTAGAAAAACTGGCGATTTTAGAAAAAAATTAACTAAAAAATTTTATTTATTTTAATTGCATAGAAAATTCAATACAAAATTAAAATAAATAATAATGTAGTCTTGTAATATTTAGAAATCGTATATTATATTACTGAAAAATATTTTGGAAATATTGAATTACACATTTTATAATGCGAACATCATAACCTTTCTAAGAATCATACATTGTCGCCGAACATACTAATAACTGCAGAAAATTTTGCAATAGATGTTAAATGTTCACTTGAATTCAAAATTTTTTGTGCAATTAGTTTCATTATTTTCTTTAATAAATACAAGGAAGAGTTATTTTTGTTATTTAAAAAATAAATTAGATTTAATAATTTTTCTTATTTTATTATATATATGTACCTACTTTATTAAATTTGAAAGAAACAAATATTCTTTTCTAATTTTGTACTTAAAATATTTGTTAGTATTCTTTTTTAATTTATTTATTTTTTTATGTTAATTTGAATTTAAAATGTAAGTATTACTGGCATTATTATTTTAAAAATTTTATGCAAAATAGTTTTAAAATTCTGCAAATATTTTCTGTCGAAAGTTTAACTACATCGGCACACCGGGAAGTTTATATGTATCGCTTTTACTATCGAATTCTGATATAGTTAGAGATAGCATCTTTTGAGTAACTCTTTAGTGGGGATTGGAAAATTTGAATTAGGATTTTTTTATTATACACTTTTTACTGCGTTATAGTAAATCTTAATATGTGACGTACAAAATTTACTAAAGCGTTACAAATTCTGATCTGCTTAGTAACACCGTCCGGTAAGAAATGTGCCACGAAGAGATAGTTCCTTTTGAGTAACGCTTTAGTGGGGACTTGAAGATTCGAATTAGTGACATTCAATATTCAATATTGAGTTTCTTATAATTGTATTTTATTGCTGTGTGTACTAATAATGTTGTCTAATTGTAAATGGATTTTGTGTTTTATTGTCTTTTCGAACATTTATTTATGAAAAAACAAACCCCTAAAAAACTAGTACACACAACTCCTTTCCATCACTCATGTATGATAATTATTTGTACGAATATGCATGTGTTACATGCAACCACAGCATCAAAAAATATAAACTAGTTGCTGTTTATAGCAAAAAATCACAAGAAATAAAACGCATTTTAGTCAAAAAGTAGTCGCAAAGTTGACATTTTGAAAATTTTTAAAAAAATTCACAAATACAATTCAGGAATTCTGCTTATATCCACGGATATTACTCATCGTTGGCTCCATTTTGCATATAGTGGTTATGCGTTTGGTCACAGTGGTCAAAATCCTTGACAGACCTCTGATAGACTCTATATTGGCAAAGTTGACATTTTGAAAATTTTTTAAAAAATTCACAAATACAATTCAGGAATTCTGCTTATATCCACGGATAGTACTCATCGTTGGCTCTATTCTGCATATAGTGGTTATGCATGCCAACTCGCCGTTTGGCCACAGTGGGCAAAATCCTTGACAGACCTCTGATAGACTCTATATTGGCAAAGTTGACATTTTGAAAATTTTTAAAAAAATTCACAAATACAGTTCAGGAATTCTGCTTATATCCACGGATAGTACTCATCGTTGGCTCCACTCTGCATATAGTGGTTATGCATGCCAACTCGCCGTTTGGCCACAGTGGTCAAAATCCTTGAGAGACCTCTGACAGACTCTATATTGGCAAAGTTGACATTTTGAAAATTTTTTAAAAAATTCACAAATACAATTCAGGAATTCTGCTTACATCCACGGATAATACTCATCGTTGGCTCCATTCTGCATATGGTGGTTATGCATGCCAACTCGCCGTTTGGCCACAGTGGGCAAAATCCTTGACAGACCTCTGATAGACTCTATATTGGCAAAGTTGACACTTTGAAAATTTTTTAAAAAATTCACAAATACAATTCAGGAATTCTGCTTATATCCACGGACAGTACTCATCCTTGACTCCACTCTGCATATAGTGGTTATGCATGCCAACTCGCCGTTTGGCCACAGTAGGCAAAATCCTTGACAGACCTCTGATAGACTCTATATTGGCAAAGTTGACATTTTGAAAATTTTTTAAAAAATTCACAAATACAATTCAGAAATTCTGCTTATATCCACGGACAGTACTCATCCTTGGCTCCACTCTGCATATAGTGGTTATGCATGCCAACTCGCCGTTTGGCCACAGTGGGCAAAATCCTTGACAGACCTCTGATAGACTCTATATTGGCAAAGTTGATATTTTGAAAATTTTTAAAAAAATTCACAAATACAATTCAGGAATTCTGCTTATATCCACGGATAGTACTCATCGTTGGTTCCATGCTGCATATGGTGGTTATGCATGCCAATTCGCCGTTTGGCCACAGTGGGCAAAATCCTTGACAGACCTCTGATAGTCTCTATATTGGCAAAGTTGATATTTAGAAAATTAAAAAAAAAATCACAAATACAATTCAGGAATTCTGGTTATACCCACGGGCAGTATTCGTCCTTGGCTCCATTCTCCATATAGTGGTTATGCATGCCAACTCGCCGTTTGGCCACAGTGGGCAAAATCCTTCACAGACCTCTGATAGACTCTATATTGGCAAAGTTGATATTTTGAAAATTTTTAAAAAAATTCACAAATACAATTCAGGAATTCTGCTTATATCCACGGATAGTACTCATCGTTGGCTCTATTCTGCATATAGTGGTTATGCATGCCAACTCGCCGTTTGGCCACAGTGGGCAAAATCCTTGACAGACCTCTGATAGACTCTATATTGGCAAAGTTGATATTTTGAAAATTTTTAAAAAAATTCACAAATACAATTCTGGAATTCTGCTTATATCCACGGATAGTACTTATCGTTGGCTCCATTCTGCATATAGTGGTTATACATGCCAACGCGCCATTTAGCCACAGTGGGCAAAATCCTTGACAGACCTCTGATAGACTCTATATTGGCAAAGTTGACACTTTGAAAATTTTTTAAAAAATTCACAAATACAATTCAGGAATTCTGCTTATATCCACGGACAGTACTCATCCTTGACTCCACTCTGCATATAGTGGTTATGCATGCCAACGCGCCATTTAGCCACAGTGGGCAAAATCCTTGACAGACCTCTGATAGACTCTATATTGGCAAAGTTGACACTTTGAAAATTTTTTAAAAAATTCACAAATACAATTCAGGAATTCTGCTTATATCCACGGACAGTACTCATCCTTGACTCCACTCTGCATATAGTGGTTATGCATGCCAACTCGCCGTTTGGCCACAGTAGGCAAAATCCTTGACAGACCTCTGATAGACTCTATATTGGCAAAGTTGACATTTTGAAAATTTTTTAAAAAATTCACAAATACAATTCAGAAATTCTGCTTATATCCACGGACAGTACTCATCCTTGGCTCCACTCTGCATATAGTGGTTATGCATGCCAACTCGCCGTTTGGCCACAGTGGGCAAAATCCTTGACAGACCTCTGATAGACTCTATATTGGCAAAGTTGATATTTTGAAAATTTTTAAAAAAATTCACAAATACAATTCAGGAATTCTGCTTATATCCACGGATAGTACTCATCGTTGGCTCTATTCTGCATATAGTGGTTATGCATGCCAACTCGCCGTTTGGCCACAGTGGGCAAAATCCTTGACAGACCTCTGATAGACTCTATATTGGCAAAGTTGATATTTTGAAAATTTTTAAAAAAATTCACAAATACAATTCTGGAATTCTGCTTATATCCACGGATAGTACTTATCGTTGGCTCCATTCTGCATATAGTGGTTATGCATGCCAACTCGCCGTTTGGCCACAGTGGTCAAAATCCTTGAGAGACCTCTGACAGACTCTATATTGGCAAAGTTGACATTTTGAAAATTTTTTAAAAAATTCACAAATACAATTCAGGAATTCTGCTTACATCCACGGATAATACTCATCGTTGGCTCCATTCTGCATATGGTGGTTATGCATGCCAACTCGCCGTTTGGCCACAGTGGGCAAAACCCTTGACAGACCTCTGATAGACTCTATATTGGCAAAGTTGACATTTTGGCAGTATATTCGTAAAGTTGAAACTTTAGAAAAATCACATATACAATTCAGGAAATCTGGTTATATTCAAGAATAGTATTTAACCTTGATTCCATTATTCATTATTTTCAGTGTCGACGAACCTCTGAGAGGTTTTACGTTCACAAACTTGAATTTTGGAATATTTTCTCAGAATAACAATTAAAAAATTTTTATTATTATATTATATTATTATAAATTTATTAGCTTTTAATATTTCATTAAATTTTGTCAAAATTCGGTTTATTTTATTTTTTTTTAGTACCAAATAGTCATATTTAAATATGTCATATTTAAATATGTCATATTTAAATATGCCATATTTAAATATGTCGTTACGTCATCACATATATCATTACGTAAGTCGTTACGTCAAAAACATATTTAACTCGCATATTTATCTTCACACACATCAATATATGTATATAATTTATAGTATCTTTGTCTGTCGGTCCGTCTGTCTATCTTTATCTGTAATAAGCATGTATGTGTTTCCTTACCAGCAAGGTTGCTAGCTTTGTTCTATAGAAAAGTAAAAGTCATTTAAATATTTTAATGTATAAAAGTTAAATCTTAAGGTTGAAATGTTATGTTAAACTTAAAAGACTTCTATTAAAATTTATGTAAGAGACATTTTTCTTAAAAATGAAATTTGTATAAAAATTGAGGAATTTGTTAATTACAGATGATGGACAAAGTAACACACCTTTAAATAAAAATAGGTGGTTGGAATTTGATGTGCTAAATAAGAATCTGTTTCAGTTTTTTTTATTTCTTACTGATTTTTTTTTATGGAAATAACTAATATGACTCCCTTATTAGGCGGCTACACTAGTATAACTCGAGCACAGTGTGTCCAATTTAGATAAATACAAATTTAATAGATGCCGACTAAAATTATCTTCATCTTAACATTATTTTTTTTTGTCTGTTCAATAGTTTCGGAGTTATTCAGAAATGGAAAAATTTTGTTCGTTAAAAATTATTAAAAAGTTAAAAATTTCGGCTTTTTGGAGGCCTATTAAGGAATTAAGCTAATTTTATATTTTTCATATAAAATATTGATTTTTTTATGTTATATTTTACTTCCTGAATAATTTTGATCTGATCTACAGCAGAATTAAAAAATTACTAAATTAAAATTGAAGTAGGATTGAGCTTAAACTGAATTGAAACTGAACTAGAACTGATTTAGAAATCAGATGGAGCAGAATTAGAACTGAACTAAAACTGAACTAAAATTAAATTAGAACTGAACAAGAACTGAACTAGAATATTAAGACAGAACTAAAACTAAACAAGAACTGATCTGGAACTGAACTAGAACTGATTTAGAACTCAGATGGAACTGATCTACAACTGAACAGGAATTGAACTAGAACTGAATTAGAACTATTTATATTCAGGTTTGAATTAGAATTGTACTGGAACCTAAATTAGAAGTCAGATGGAACTAATTTAGAACTGAACTATAATTGAACTAGAATTGAATTATAAGTGAACCATAACTTAACTAGAACTAAGGTAGAACTGAATTAGAATTCTACAACTGAACTTGAACTAAACTAGAACTGAAATAGAATTGAACTAGAACCAACACACTTTAGAGAGAAATCTTTCTCTTTTTCTTTCTCTTTGAATTGCATTCGATCATGAATTGCTAATATTTGTCATATCTTTTCTTAAGTCATTAAAAATGTTGTTAATATACATTCAAATGAGAAAGACAACTTAATTTTGCTCATATTTTTTATATGAAAATTATAACAGATTTTAATTTTTTTAAAACTTTGTTAATATGCGTCTAAATCGAAAACTCGTAAGATGTAATACCGATCAAAAATCCATTTTTCCATCCAATAGATTTTTTTTTTAATCAAAAACTTCAAATGTTTAAAACTCGTAATTTTGCATAAAAAATCTTAAATAGTTAATAATTGAGATAATGGCTTCAATATGTGATCACCAGGATAATAAAAAATCGGATTTGAAAAACGTATGTGACAGTAAGAAGAAAATATTACTAAAGGGAAATTATGGATGCAAAATAAACAAAATTTATTTAAAATTATTTTAAAATTAAAATATGCTACAAAATAAGGATTTTTAATGAAAATATGACGAAATATGCTGTTAAGCCAAAAATATTCAAAAATATGGCATTATAACCAAATTATGCAAAAATATGCTATAACAAATTGATACCAAAATTCTTTTAAATTGTTTGAAACGAATAAATAACTAACAGTTCGGTTCATTCGAAGAGAAAAGTACTATTTTGCATATTTTTAGTTATCCTGGTCACTCATATATTTTTTTTTATCAGTAATCAATTTTTTATAAACAAAATCATTAATAATTTATTGCTTTAATATCATTGCAAGACAACAAAGTAAGGCATATATTTTACCATTGCTCTTAACATTAGAATGAGAATTATTGCCAGGATTTTAAACTTATATTTGGAGCCTTGTTTTCCGCTCTGTTTAAATTCACTTTTTAAAAATATTTTCTACCAAATAATAACAATCAAATACATTTATTCCATAATTAAATAAGTAATGTTATTTACTTAAAAACAGTTAAAAGTTAAACACAATTAACTGGTTTTAACTATAAAATAAATGATTAAAGTGTGTATTAAATACATATATGAAAAAGCATAATTACAGGTCGTTGATTTTGCAGAGAAATGGTTACAAGGGTAAACTTTCTATTTGATAAAATACACACTCACACTAGCTTAAGCATTAATATTTAAACACTTAAAGTGGCCATTAAGATTTATAGTACGAGCTACGAAGTTCGAGTTAATAAATACGCTATGTTGTTGTATTGTAGCAAAACTTTAACAGGTATTAGCGGTTGTTACTACTAACAAATAAAGTTATGTAACATTTTTATGATAAAAATTGTAATAAAGCCAGTTCAAAAGTAATTATTGCATTATTTTTATATAATAAATAAAACAAAAAAAACTATTACTACTTTATATTTTTTTTTATAAGAAAAAAAAAGTAAACTTAAATGTCTGGGTAATAATTAAGATTAAAAATAAATTGTTTTTACAATTTACAAATGAAGGAGACTTTTTTTTAGGATTAATTAAGGAGTGAGTTGGATTAAATTTAATTAAGGAATTTTTTCTTCAATTTGTCACTACTTATTTTATATATATATATATATATATATATATATATTATCAAAATTCGATTTATAAAAAATTTTAAATAAATCAACAAAAAATATATTTTTTATAGAAAATTTAAAAAATTATAAATCGTTAATAACTTTGTTAATATGCTAAGAAACAATTCAATTTTTTACATGAAAATCTTAAAAAAAAAAAATGAATTCCTAAATAATTTATATAATATGCTTTCAATTGAAAAGAGAGCTACGAACTGTGATCACCATGTTTCTGACCAAAATGCGAAAATGCCTTAAGCAACGATTACTCATATTTATTGTCAAAAATCGATGTAAGATGTAAGTAAGAAAGAGACCTCAATCTGTGATCACTGATATTTTTGGCAATAAATCAACTATTTAGCAGAAAAATTGTAAAAATCATAAATAAATTTGTTTATATGAAAAAAAAGTGCCTCAATCGGTGATCAATCATATTTCTAACCAAAAATGTATTTTTATAATAATAAAAAAAAACTGATAAAGTTTCTAATTTATTAATATTCTTATTCTGTGATCTCTCAAAAAATAATAAATTGTCAAAAATTCTTTTAAAAAATTTAAAAATGTGCATTTCTGTCTAAAAATTGATTTTTGGTTCGGTTGAAATTTAAATCGTTAAAAATTTTCTTAAAATGTGTTCAAATGCGAAAACATTCTCAATTTGTGATCAGTGATCACTTTATATTTTTGTTTCAAAATATATATTTCTTTTACCCCAAACTAAAAAAAAAGAAATAAAATTAGTTTTTTTTAGTCTTTAATAACTTCATATGTTAATGTTAATAATTCTCAGAATGTGAAATGATACTCAATCTGTGATCAGTCATATTTGTTTTTACCAAAAAATTATTTTTATATCAAAAATTTAAAATACCATAAATCGACCAAAACTAAATTTTTTATATAACAATCTCAGACCATTGATAACTTTGTTAATATGCCTCTGAAAAAAAAAAAAAAAAAAAAAAAAAAATGCGAAAAGAATGCCAATGTATGATAAGTGATCACTCATCTTATAAAAATCAAATTTTGTAGGAAGAAATCTAAAATTTACTAAAAATCAATTTTTAAAGGAAGAATGTAAAAAATTTTAAAGCGTTTAAAAATCAAAATAAGATATTTCCAAATAAAAAACAATCATAATTTGTGATCACTTAGAATAAAAATCATAATTTGTGATCACTTAGAATAAAAATCATAATTTGTGATCACTTAGAGCGAAATATATATATATATATATATACTCTCAACAACCTTAAATCGTTAATAATCAATATATGATATTTCCGACCAAAAAATAAATTTTTATATTAAAAATTGAAAATAACCTAAATTGAACGAAAATAGATTTTTTTTTGTTTTATTGAAAACGAAAATTGATAATTCATTGTTATGAAAAACTGCAAAATTTTTAATAGTGAAAAAATTTTGTTTAAATCACTAATATTTCACTAATGATTCTGCCCATAAAATTATTTTTTTATTTATTTATTTTTTTTTTTTTTTAATATTTCAGACAAAAAACGATTTTTTATGTGAAGATCTATAAAAAAATCTGAAATTGTTTACAACTGTGATAACATGCGTCCAATTCAGAAAATGATCCTAATCTGAGATCATTTATATTTCTAATTTAAATCGACTAAAAATCTATTCTTAGATTTATATATTTAAAACGTCAAAAAATTAAACGTTAATAACTTATTTATATTTAATATTTAATCACTTACATTTCTGAGTAAAAATCTCAAAAACTTATCTTCAAACTGTGGTCACTCATATTATTGACTAAAATTCTATTTCTTATGTATAAAAATACATAAAAATATAAATCGACCAAATACTGATTTTTTATACAAAAATCTTAAATCGTTAATGACTTTGTTTATATCCCTCCATATGAGAAATAATTTTAAATCTGTGATCCCTCATACTTTTGACTCAAAATCGATTTTTATATTAAATTTTTAACTTGATTGATATTCTCTTTTCGTCAATAAAAGGCCGAGAAAATTCGAAAATTAAAAACTCTAATCAACTGATCTGTGTCCTTAAGACAATTTAAACTTAAAGATCATGATAATGATATTGTAATAACAAAAAATGTAGTTGATAAAACGTTTTTCAATTCACTTTTTTTTGTTAACTAAAAAAAAAAAAACATTAAAAAAAAAAACAAAGAAATTCCTTAAGAACAGCTGCAAAAATATTTAAGTATTTCCTTTTTATTTAACGTTTATTTTTTTTTTTTAATTTTTTCTTTGCAACCTAAAGAAGGAAGAAAAAAATATATAATAAATAACAAATTGCATGAAAACAACTAAAGATATGTATGTACATACAAACATTATTTAAAATACCTACAGAGCCGTTGTTATCATTTAGTTGGTCTTTTCTGTTATGGCCTGGACTGGTCTGGTCTGTGCTATGCTGTTCTGGTCATTTTCTTGTCTTGACTGTTACAATTTGACTTGTTTGACTTCTTGCTGGGGTTTTAACCACATTTTTTAACAAAAAAAAAAAAAAAAAAAAAAAAAAAATACTGCAACGGACAATGTCCTCGTTTATATATATATTTGTTATTATTGTTGGACATGTTGAACGGATATACCAACGGATATGTTTGTATGTTTGTACGATGGTTGGGTTGGCATAGTTTAAGTCTGCTACAATATTTCATATGTTAAAGATAAAACCCTGTTTATTGCTGTGTGTGCGAGTAAATAAATGTTTATGGATTTCCTTCTACATGCGTGTTAAATTCGTATTTGTTTAACGATTTTTTTGTTGTTTTTTTTTTCTCCTTCTTAAGATTGAATTATTTTCTGACCCATAAACTGAATGAAAAAAAAGCTTTATGCGAAAAAATTATGTTAACAAAAGGAATTACCAATAACAATAGTAACAAAAACTCCAACAAAATTGTTGTTTTAAAAAGTTTAAAGTTCAATTTGAAAACACAAATTCATTTTCTTTATTTTATCAGCAAATAATACATTCACTTACAGGCGAATCTTAAGCTTTATATTTATGTTGATGGATTAAGATAATGTAGTTTTTAAAAACTTTTTTTTATTTTGAAAGTGAATAAATTCTTAAGAAATTGGACAATCACTGATGACACAGTTAGCTTTCATTCCATATTAATTGAAAGGAATTTTATCGATTTTGATAGTGTTTAAAACGTAATTGAGTAATGGGCAATAATATGGATATAAAAAGGAATTTTTTGAAAGGATTATATTTTTTATAATTTATTACTTTTGTGGTAATTTAACAAATTTATTTAATTAACTGCAATGTGAAAATGGTAAAAAAAAAAATTATATAAATAGCTTAAGAGATCCTTTAATCAATAATAAACTTATGAATAAATTTTTATCGATTTTTAACATAAAAATCTAAAACAGTTAACAACTTTGTTAGTGAGCGTGATCAATCATAATTTTTACCAAAAATTGAATTTTGTATAAAAGACCTGAAGGAATCTTAAATCTACTGAAAATATAGAACTGAATTAGAACTGAACTATAAGTGAACTAGATTTGAACTGAACTAGAACTGAATTAGAACTAAACTAGAACTGAATTAGAAAAATGTAAAAAATTTTAAATCCAAATAAGATATGACTAAATAAAAAATTAACCACAATTTGTAATCACTTATATTAATGTGCAAAATTATTCAATATTCATTTTTTTTCAATTTTAGAGGTTTTAAATTGATCAAAAATCAACTTTTTTATTGAAAATTATCGAAAGTTTTAAATCGTTTATAATTTATTAATCTGCTTCAGAAACACTAATGAATATCTCAAAAAAGTTTAAATGGTTAACAACTTTGTTAATATGCATCCAAATAAGAGAAGGGCTTTAAATTAGCGAAAATTATATTTTTTTGTATGTAAAGCTCTAAATATCTTAAAATTAACAAAAATCTTTTTTTTTTCAACTGAGAAAAGAGTCGTAATCTATCATCATTTATTTCCGATTTAAGTCAACCAAAAATCGATTTTTTAAACTAAAATCTTAAAAAGATTCTTAATTGTTAATACCTTCGTTAATATGTGATTAAAAGAAAAAATGATACCAATGTTTGATCATTATTTTGGAATAAAAATCTATATTTTTTCAAATAACCATAAATCTCGATGTTTCATACGAAAATCGAATGATTCTAAACCTTAACTGTTAATAATTTTGTTAAAATATCTTCAAATAAAAAAAGGGCTTCAATCTGTAATTATATCCTGCTTCCTTATAGTGGGTTATGAGTTTATGCTAACGTTTGTAACACTCGAAAATATTGGCACACATTCGTTTGCGCATCGATGCAACGTCTTTTATAAACCAAGGACAAACCCTATAAGAACTAGTAGAAATTTATCAATTATTTCATCCGATTTTATATCACCTCATAATTAAACATAGTTCCTATATAAGGGCATTTCACTGAAATGTTCATAAATTCCATAAAAATTTTGGTATGAAAATAAAGTTGGGTACAAATAAGACTCGTTTAAGTATATTTCATAGTAAAACATTTCGGAAGTTCCATATGGGGACTTCTTTCGAACATAAAATTCATTTAAATAAAACACGGTTCCAGTATAAAAACCTTACTTGAGTATTACTTTAATGCCCATATAGGATATCATTAATGGTTCCATATCGATTATAACTTCTTTTTTTACTTTATTATCTAAAATAGATTTTTTTTATAAAAATTTTATAAAATCTGAAACCGGTCAAAAATTTTTTTTATTTTTGCTTTTTAAAAAGGAAAAATTGTGCTTAACATTTTGAAGTATGATTTCAAACAAGTGTGATATATTCGGCTGTGACGAATCTTTTATACCCTTTAACAGGGCTGCCAGATTTGGAGTTTTAACCTCAAATTTAGGGAATTTTTGTTGCAGAAAAGGATGAAACTTTTGGTTTGGAATTGGGAGAATTTTTGAGAATTTGTTATTATAAACATTTTAGAGATATTTTCAGGGAAATTTTGTAATAATTGCATATTTTGTTTAGTTAATAAAATTGGAATTTTTGACAAAAATATATAATTTAAAATTTAACTTCTTCAAGCAATATTTAATATGCTAACGATCCCTAGAAGCAACGCATGTGTTTAATGCGTATTTTCGGTTAAGAGTTTAACAAAAACAAAACTTCGCGATAGCATGTAGTATGAACATCAGAAAGCATTTTAACTTATTAATATCCACTGTGCCTGACCGTGTACAGCTGAATTATAGGCTATTATTTCTGATGAGAGCTTTATATATTTTTCGAAGATTTTTAAATTTTTATACGTCAAGTATAAACAATAGTGTAACAAATGTTTTGCACAAATATCTCTGCTGAATATTACCTTGGCTATTAATGTTGCCAAGAATTTCATCAGACATGTTGAATAATTTTAATCCTAAATTTATGTTAGTACTAATTTCTTTGATTTACAAAATGATGAATCTGAAGTTTAATATATAATGATATTTTTCAATTCATATGTAGTTATGTAAAAATATTTATGCAAAAATGATCTCTAGAAGAAGAAAATGCTTGTTAAGAAAAGGAATTATTTTGAATGATAAAATGTTTTTCTTTATTGAATAGAGATTTTTTGGGCAAATATTTCTAAAATTTTGGGGTTGGCCAAAAAAAGTATCTGGCAACCCTGCACTTTACCAACAAATAAAAAATAGTATGCTTATAAGGAGTGAGTCGAAAAAATCTTAACACACGTTTTGCCTCTTAACTTTTTTCAGAAGCAATATTTTTTTTTTTATCTAGTTATCTTTGATAAATATGTTTGTTATTATTTTTAATGATAACCATGTTGATTTCTTGTGATTTGATCAAAATGAGTGACGAAAAAGAAGTATGAGATAAAATTATTTACAATTTTCCAAAAAATTCAAATTGGTCCTGCAAAAAATTGGACAAAGAATTAAAGGTTTGCCGTCAAACTGTTTCCAATGTTATTAAACAGTATTATGAGAATTTGATCATTGATAGGAAACCTGATGTCCACATGATATTGGGAGGGCCAAGAAAATTGAAAACATTGAAAAGAGCTCCACACACATCTGGTAGAAAAGCAGCCCGTTTAACTCAGTCAGTTAGCTCTGACTATTTGGTGCGAAAAGTTAAAACCAATGCAGGTTTGAAAGCATACAAAGTCCAAAGAGTTCCTGACAGGAATGCTGCAAAAAATTTAGAAGTCAAGAATAGGGCACGGAAATTAAAATCAAATTTCATACAAAAATGCTCGAAGAAATGTTGAAGATAAGTTTAGGACCCAAATACAGTTTTATGAAGTTGCGGTAAAAGAAGCATGTCATTTGCTACAGTGGGCTAATTACGGAAATATACATCAAAGAATTATAAAAGTTATATTATAATCTGTAATATAATAACATTTAAATAAAAAAAAATCAAAACTTTAAGATCAACCGTTTCCAAATTATTAAATTTTATATATTTTAAGATTTTTTCGATTTTTTTTTAAGATTTTTCGATGCTTTAATATTTTTACATTTACACTTAATTTAATTTGCTCCACATGCATCGCTTGCTTAAAAAACAACAACTTATAAACATACATAAAGGCGAAATGACTAACTGCATACAAAAAAAAAAAAAAAAAAAAAAAAAACCATTGCAATGCTTGAGCATAAATATTTGTGTGTGTATATTTTTAGCATTTTTTTCAGTTTTTGGCCCATAACTCGGCTGTTTATGAGCCAATGTAATTGATTCAAAAAAACCGTAATTTTATTAACCTGTCTATATAAAGACGAAATACGTAGCTTAATTAGGGGTTTCAAAAAGTCACAAATGCGTTTTGGTCGATATCTCGAATATTTAGTTCATTTCTTAAGCACAAATATTCAGAAAAAACTTCCGAATTTTATTTGCAATACGAAGTCCCTAGCTTATGTAGGAGCTTCAGAAAATTGAAAACCGGTTCAAAAAACGGTTTTTTAGACATACCTCCGACATTACCGATCTTTCTGAATTTCAATAGCAAAATTCTCGAAAGGATTTCCGATTTTCGATCGTTTGATATATATATATATATATATATATATATATATATATATTTATATATATGTATATATATATATATATCGGTGGGCTTCATAAGCGTTATTTCAACCGAAAAACGGACTGACGATATAAACTTTTTTGCTCTCCGACGAAAATTGTGAAAATTATAATTGGACGAATAAACTTATACCCTATGGTGCAGGGTATAAAAATATTTATGCCTAGTTTTTGTTTAAAAAAGTTACTAAGTTTTACTAACAACTTAAAAAAATTTGTAAAAATCTGTAGATTTGTTTTGCAAAATTTTTATAAAAATTATAGAGCAGTTACCTAAAAAAAAAAGAAAAAAAAAACATTTACAAATAGGGGGAAATTAGTAAAATATACTTAAATGTACACTCAAATTATAAAATATGCAAATATATACTCTTAAATACAAAATATGCTACTAAATATTAAATATGCTAAACAACTATACAGTACAGGTTTAAAAGCTTAAAATATGTCTTGAAATAATGATTTCACATTCAAATTTGCTTTCAAAAGCAAAAATATGCTGTTAATTCACAAATATGTAAAAACATACTTTAACAAATCGATGTCAACATTTTTTAAATTGACAGAAACGAATGAAAAATTATTATAAAATTATGTTGATATGAAGGCAATTTTTGGATTAGTATTTGTTTAAATTATGTTTTAGCCTTTTTTTATACATAATACCATTTTATTTTCATTTTATTAATTTTTACTTCTTCCTTCTTTTTCTTTTTAGGTAAGTGTTTCATAAACTTAAGATGTAAATATTTATTTCTTTACAATTCTTATACTGTGGCATTTAATGTAAGTATTTTTCCACTAGATTTACTTCTAATTCTTCTAAATGTTCTTTAAAACATTTGTAACTTAACTGGGCATAAATAAATTAATAAAAAAAAAACTTTTTTTGTTAGCGTTTTACATTATTTTTGAAAATCATGATCAAATCCTAATTGTATGATGACATTAATTAAATGTTTTATTATAAGATACCAAACAAAAAACATAAAAAAATTCATTTCATGGTTTTATGATTTCGAAAAAAAGAAGGAAATTAATTATAAGCATATTTTCAGCTGGTATTTTTATTTAGACATATTTTTTTCTATTTTTCTTTATTTTATTGCATAAAACCTATAAATTTATATCATAAGAAAAACAAAATGTATACACTTTTTAGATGCCTGATTACCTCAGCAGTTTGGGTTTTTTTAAATCTTTGTTGCAATTTTATTTAGAAAAGCAAGTGTTTATTTATATTCTTTAAGTTTTATAGTGTATGAAAATGTTTATACTCGAATTCAAAATTCTACTAAAGCTCAGTCAGTTTCTGTGTTTTTATATTTGTTATAACGATGAAATTTTTTGCGATTACGCTGACGATGATGATGTTTTGATTATAAATAAATCTAGTTTTATAAACAAACTGCTGGAAAGAAGCAAAAAATGTATATGAAAATAAAACTGAATACTGAATATTGCATTACTAAAACATTATTTTTTATACGATGAGTATGTATGAAATTGAAATATGGAAAAAAAATCTACACAAATCTTTGGTAAAGTGAAAAAAATAAAAACTACATACAAGGTCATATTCCTCACGGCAATTTGTTTTAAGTATGAAAAAAAAAATTGCTTTTTAATACAGGGAACGACAAAAAATTGTTAAAAGATTTACAATAAGAGTTTTACAATAAAATCACTAAAAGTGCGAGATTTTAATAACGAAAATAATAGAGTTTCTACTACAAACTTGTTAAATTTCTCTTAAAAGTACAATCATTAATTTAAAGTACGAAAAATGCTTATTACTTCACTGCATCTAGAACTCATTTCGCTGCTTTCAGAATGTTTTAAAATAAGCACATATTTATCATAGTACTTTTGAGCAAATGTCAATCCTTCATTTATAAATCTGCTTCTCAAAAAGCAGTATTTGTTCTCTACTACTTCCTAGTAAGCGTTTTTTATTTTCTATTTTAATGAACGTCTTATTTTATGTCGTTGATTGTTTGTTAGACAGACACACAAGGAATACAAGCATAAATTCTATTATATCTGAGGCCGCCATATAGTCTATGTAAAGTATAATTTAACGATTTTTTTCTTTATATCTTATTTTGGTTTTGGTTGCTTATATTATAAATAAATGGAAATAGAAAAATAGAAAGAAAAAAACGCAAATAATTTTATCAAATGAAAAGAAAAATGGTAAACAATTATCTCTTTTAACTGATTAAAATTTTGATAAGTGTTTATCTAAATAAATATTTTCTTTAAATTAAAGTAATAACTTTTAATTAATGGCTAAAGTTCAAGAATAACCTCAAAGTTGACTTCAAAACGTTTTGGCAACGTTTTTAAAACACTTTTAAACAAAAACTAAAATCATATAAAGTTGATTTAAAATTTGTATTAATATTTTTTTTAATTAAGAAAAAATAAGGTTTTAATGAAATATTTAATACTTTTTGGAATACCTTTCATTAAAGCTTTTATTTATTATTGGAATCGGTCTACCTTTTTTGAATTTTATTATTTTTGTTTTATTTTATTTGATTTTTTGCTGAGCCTTTAGTGCACTTCTCTCTAACTTTAAAAGCTGTGAATAAGAATCATAGAAATAACATCCTACCAAAAATACTTCTGCAGCCCTTTTTCTGCACTTTTCCGCCAATGTTTACTTTTTTTAGTTTTTTTATTTGTTTATTTATTTTTTTTTGCTGGGTAGGTTATCATTAAGGCCATCAAAAATATGCTTTGAAAAAAAGAGCTTTATATACATAAAAAATGCTCTTCAAATTGGAAAATATGCCATTAAAATTATTAAAATATGCTTCTAAAATACAGTTCGATATAAGTTCGATATAACAGATATCGGTACAACGAAAATCCTATATAACGATTGAGAAAATATTTACATTAGATACCTTGTATAAGTGAAAAAAAAATTCCTATGTTGTTCAAATATTAAAAATATTAGCTTCAACTAGTTTTCTTTGTATTGTCTACAATACAGATGATAAATAGGAGGTATTTTTAAGATTTAAAAAATTTTCTTTGTTATGCAAAATTAATTGTATTATTTGGATAATCGAAAAATAAATTAGAACCCATTAAAATGTAATTCGAAAATAAATACATTTGTTGATTTCTTTCGAAATTTTATAAAAATATAGCAAAAAGTCCATGTCCGACATAATGAATCTAGCTTCAACTATATTATTCTTTCTGGCTACTATTCATGATAAAAATAACTTGATTTTTATTATCAATTCATTCAAAGTTAATAGAATGTAGAATTTCTATGAATTTTTAAGATAAAATATTATTAAGGAATCGGATTTGAAAAATTTTTATGATAGTAAAAAGGAATTTTTACTCATAAAAAATTCCTTAAAAAATTCTACTGGGTGCAAAATATGCAAAATTTTTCTCTTAAATGTAAAATATGCAAAATTATGTTCTTTAGTGTAATATGTGCAAAATTATGCTCTTAAGTTTAAAATATGCTCCGAAATGAGGATTTTCTATGAAAATATGAAAAAAAAATACTGCAAAGCTCAAAATATGCAAAAATATGTTGTTATAACTAAAATCAATGCTAAAATTTTCAAAATTTTCTGAAACTGATAAATAACGAACAGTTTAACTCATTTGAAGTTCAAGAAAAAATATGATTTTGCATATTTTTGGTTGCCCTGGTTATCATATAGCTTTCCTACTTGTTTTACAACAAGTCTTTGGTTGTCCTGGTAATACAATAATAATTAATTAAAGGCTGGAAAAAATATGATATTAAAAAGAAATCTCAAAATTAAATACTGTACGCTTTGGCAACACTTTTGTCAGACTTTAACGGAATTTCCAACAAAACTAAATTCAAATTCATTTTAAATTTGTTAAAAATTTATTTATAATTTATTTAAAATTAATATTAAAATTTTTAAAACATATATTTTTTTATGGTTAATAAAATAAAACATTTATTTAATATCATCATGGTCAACTTTTATATAGATTAATTTAGTTTTGTCATATATTTTTTGTAGTTTCCTTGTGTTAAGGCTTTTTATAGTCATTGTTAATCTAGTGTAATTTTCATACTGTAATTTACAATGTTACAATGTAGTTAAAGACAGGAAATCGTTTACAGCATTTTTTTTTTTTTGAAATCATAAATTATTCTACAAAATGTATAAGAATACAAAAAAAAAAAAAAGACAAAAAATGTTAATGATTCTTTAAATGCAATGAAAAATATAGTTACAGTTTTAACTAAAAGTAAACGTACGTTTGATTTTCAAATGATTAAAAAGTTGACAATTCACAAAATAGTCAACATTTTTTGAAATAACTTATTTCTAAAAAGAAATCAAAAGCAACTAAATTTAAAAAATCTGAGCTCTTTGAATTAAATTTTCTATAGGTTAGATTTTTCTTTTTTACTGTTTCTACATAAAACACAGAAAAACAATTAAACACAATATATTATTCTACAAGTAGTGCAAACTACTTCAAAAACAGTAAACGGGACTCATTGGCAAACGACAATTACACCCGTTGCGGTCTGTTTATTTTGTATAAGAAACTCATTCCATAAAAAGTAGATCTTACAGCACCATAAATATTAATTATAACAATAAGAAGAACTGCAGCAGGTCACAATCATCATAATTATCAACAACATCATCATTATCTCAAAACTAAAAATCATTATACACAAACAACGATATACTCAACACTGTCAATAAGAATAGAACATATGCCTTAGCAAAAAATTTTCTGCTAACCATACCATATGTCAATCATTTAATTATCTTGGCTATAATTCCCCTTTCTTCCATAAGCCTTTTTTTAGCTTTTTTTACTACGTCTTTTTTTTTTCCTTTTGAAGTATGTATGTTCGAGGGGTTTTTGTGATGTTGTTTTGGGTAATGGGATGAATATAAATTATTTGTATTAATTTTAAATATCTGTTGCAAAAGTTTGATGAACTAACGAAGCCAACATCATTATTTTTTTTTATACATACTATATAAAGGCCAATAACCGTAACGCCCGAAGTATCGTTGAAATATTTGAAAATGTGTTAAATTGCGCCAAAAGGTGCAGAGGCAAAAAAAAAAAAAAAAAAATATTAATATGATCTTGTCCGCTTGTGTATTATTTGAAGACATTTTGTCTACTTTTTTATTATTATTATTTTTTATTTTTTGAAATGTTTTGAGTTGTAAATTGATTTATTTTTATTTATTTTGGCAATTTTTGCTTTTCGTTGTTCTGTTCTGATTGCCAAGTTTATTAACACTTTAAAATTGTTTATATAATATAATAAAATATAATTAATAAAGTAATAATTATTATGCAAAATTCTCAAGGTCATATTGGGATATAGAGTAGAAAGCGAAGATGATTTTGGAAGTTTAAAATTCTAGTCAAATAATGAACTTCACTATTAAAAGCATCCAAATCGAAAAGATTTTCAAATTATTTATTTTAAAAAACAAAAAAAATATAAAATCTATTAGAATTTTTATAAATTCATATCCAAAATACTGAATAAAAAGTTAATTTCAAAATTTTTTATTATTTTGATGTTTAAAATAAAATTTATTAATGTAGGTTAAATGCTTAAATATTATAACTTTTTTTTTTTTTTTGGTGTAATGCCAATTTGTTAATAAAAGTCTTGTTGTTATAATTTTTTGTAATTTTTTGATTTTTCTCTACACTGATGCATATTCCTATAAACGCACATAAATTTTTAATCAATTTACCAAAAATAGGGCAAAAAATAATTATGGCGCTAGAATAAATTTTTTAAATTATTTATTGACTTCTCTTAAAATATAAATAACAGAAAACTTAAATGTATATTAAATTTTTTTATTGTAATTTTAGTAGTTTAGTGCGATTTTTTATGGCAATTTCCTGTATACGCACTTAAACTATTGAACCAATTTAGCGTTATTAATAATGTGTTGATGAACTTTTGTTTTGGATAACTTCAAAAATTCGATCTGACATTGATTCGATTATTTTTGAAGAAAATCAATGTCAATTTTTTCCCAAGCTTGCTTAATTTTTAGTTTTAACTCCGTTATTGTCATGATGGTTTCATTCTGTGCATTTCTTGTGTAAACTTTATGGGTCATGTAAACCCACAGATTCTCTATTGGATTTATATCCGGACTGCAAGCCGGATAGTTCTATAGTGGAGTATGCTTGTAGCGTTATCCTGTTGGAATATACAATGAAAGAAGTACATCTTCCAACAGCACTGTTAATTTTAGTTGGAACAAAAAATATTTTTGATTTTCCTGCAGCAGAAAAGGCTGCCCAAACCATAACACTGCCTCCACCGAAATTGATTTTCGACATACGACTTTCGTTCGACCTCAAATCGTGCCAATAGCAAGAATATGATTCAGGGCCATCGA
Organism: Protocalliphora azurea; assembly: GCA_932274085.1. Lineage (NCBI taxonomy): Eukaryota > Metazoa > Arthropoda > Insecta > Diptera > Calliphoridae > Protocalliphora > Protocalliphora azurea. The sequence continues at coordinate 146,883,657 of OW026520.1, read as the reverse complement.
AATTGAATTTATTTTCCACAGAAAAAATAACTTTATTCCACTCTTCTGTTCATTTCATGTATTTGTGAGCAAATTTTTAACGATTTTCCTTATGATTTTGTTTTAACATTAGCTTTAGATTTTAGTTTCTTCCATTTTATGTTACCATCTGTTCGCAAAATGTGTGCAACATGTTTGGAAGTGACATGAAGGTCAACTTTATTTTTTATTTGATTAGCATTTAATTTATTGCGGGTGGCTTCTTCTTTTATTTTATTAATTTGCCTTTTTGTTAATTTTTGATTAACTTTTGTTGGTTTCCACACTCTGTATTTATGACCTATCTTTCTTCGTCCAATTCTTTGTTAGAACAGCCTTGATCAGGAAAAAAAAAATTAATTTGAATTTATTTCTGGTTTATAAGAAAAGTTCCTCCCAGTAAACAAAGATATTGTCATCAGAAATTTAACTTAAGTGAAACAAACAACTAAAACTGTTAAAATGTTTTAATATTTTTTTTCGCAATAACTTTTTAGACAAATTTTTCTCGAATGCGCTTATAGGAATATTCCACTGAAATGGTCACCAATATGTTCTGATTACTAAATTAAAGAAAACGACAAAAGCAAGAAACAAATATTTCTTACATAAAAAAGTACCGTTATATCGCGAGTTATTGTAATAATACAACATTGTTTTTGGTTAATAGAAACGAATATATCTCAAAGAAAAACAAAAATTTAAGTGCGTTTATAGGAATATGCACTAGTATATATATATATATATAGGTTTTTTTAAATTTAAATTTTTAAATTTTAAAATTAAAATTTTTTTTTAAATTTATTTGAGAATTACATTATAACTCATATTTTTTAGTGAAATTTTAATATTCTGATAAAATTCGACTTTTTATTTTCGTTTTTCAGTTATCCAATTCACAACCTTGTTATTGTGTTATTTGCTAAAATATATGAAGAAAAATAACAATATAATATATTTTGTTTTCTTTTTTTTTTTTTTACTTAAATAGGTTGTTAATGGAAAATTTTTACGAAAATATTATTTTTTGAAAAATCGAGTTTTTTTTTATTGATAAATTAATTTTTTTGGTAAACATTTTTGATGATTCTTTTCTGCTTAATTGTATTTCTGGTGAAAAAATTTTAAATTTTTAAATTAAATTTAAAAAATTTAAATTTTTAAACAAAATATTTTTTAACAGAATTTTTAAACATAGGTTTCTCAATGTTATAATATTATTTTAAATATTATTTTAAATAAAATATTATAATTTCCATACAAATTTGTATAAAAAATGAGCGGCTCGGATTAAAAATAAATTTTATTTTAAATTCTCTTCGGATTTTTTGTTGTTATAATTTTTTTACAAAAAATATCAATATATTTTTTTAAAAAATTATATGAATTTCTTAAACAAAATTGATAAATGTTTAAAGTAAAAAAAGAAAATAAAAAAAATTTTTGTTTATTTTCCGTTGTCGTCTAAGTTTTTGTTTAATTTAATATGAGGGTTATGTAAAGGAATCCGTATTTATTGTGTTTATACTATTAAAGTTAAATTTTCAAAAAATGTTAAATAATGTGTTATTTCAAATAACATATAACACAATAACTCAAATAATATACTTTATGAATTGGGCAAGTAATTTTAAATCATTTGCTAAAATTTTGTTTATTTTCCTTTAGTAAAACATTTTTAATAAATTTATGAAATTTTATTTTCCTTTTGTCATAAAATATGTAATTTAAAATATAAAAATCTTAATTCTAATTTTTATTAAAATTTTGATTTCGCTTTTAGTTATTTATTTATTTTTTTTTTTTTTTTGAAATGAGTAAAATTGATATCAACTTTTATTTCAAATTCAATTTTTGATCGAATTTTTGATTAAAATATAAGTGAAATTTTAATATTATAGGAAACTTAACATTATGTAGAAATTTCATTTTTCGTAAAATTTTTAATAAATAATTTTTTTTTTTTTTTATTAAAAATTTGGTTTTATTTTTTAGTGAAAATTTTTTAATTTTGTGATAAAATTGAGAGATTACTACTGAAAATTAAATTTTTCGATTTTTATCTTTTATTTTTGATATTTTTATAAAAATTGAGAAATTTAACTCAATTTTTTCTAAAATTTAAATTTTGATGAAATTTTGAATTTTTTAGTTTCGATTTTTAATTTCTGATATTAGAAATTTTTGTTGAATTAACTTTTTAATAAAATTTTAATATTTAGTGAAATTTTGAAATTTTTGGTATAAATTATTTCAGAAATATTTTTATATTTTGGTTATATTTAATTTTCATTTCGTACAAATTTTTTAATTTTTCGACTTCGATTTTTATTATCTAAAATATGAAATTTTTGTTAGAATGTTGGTTTTGACTATTTGTAAAATAAGAGAAATTCGACTTTAAGTGAAAATTAAATTTTTAATGAAATTTTAATCACTAAATATTTGATTAATTTTTTCTGAAATTTTAAATTTAGTAAAAATAATTTTTTATGAAAATATAATATTTAGTTAAATTTTGAGTTTTTCAATTTCTAAGTTTTTCAATTTCACACACAGCAATGTTTATTTCTGAAATTTTTCTTTTTTTTTCTTTTGAACTTGCATTTACGTTCATACACAAAATTTTTTCTTTAGCAATTGTTGCTTTATTTGCCTTGATTTGTTTTTGTTTTGAAGTCTGAAAATGAAAAACGAAACGAATTTCGAAATACAGGCAAAATCGAATTCAGAATTTCAGAAAGAAAAATTGCCTTTTGAAAAAAAAAATAATATTACAAATTTTGAAGTTCTGTCGAACTTTTATAGTAAAATTTTGGATTTTAGTGAAAATTCAGTTTTTCGAGTTTGAATATTTTTCAAAATTTCTATTTATTTTTTAATCAAAATTTTTTCTTTAGCAATTGTTGCTTTATTTGCCTTGATTTGTTTTTGTTTTGAAGTCTGAAAATGAAAAACGAAACGAATTTCGAAATACAGGCAAAATCGAATTCAGAATTTCAGAAAGAAAAATTGCCTTTTGAAAAAAAATAATATTACAAATTTTGAAGTTCTGTCGATCTTTTATAGTAAAATTTTGGATTTTAGTGAAAATTCAATTTTTCGAGTTTGAATATTTTTCAAAATTTCTATTTATTTTTTAATCTTATTTTTTCTTGTTACAATTCTTTTCTTTAAAGTTTTTGAAAAACTCATTAGAATTTTTTGAGTAAAAATAAATTTTTAGTCAAACTCAATATTTTTTTCTTTGTAAAATTATGTTTTTGATAAATTATTTACCTTTTGTGAATTTTCGAACTTTTAGAGAAATTCCGATTTCATTACAAAGCATTAATTTGGTTATATATATCGATCTTTAAGAAAGCATTACTTTGATTTTGTTTTACAGAAAATTTTATGATATTTTTGTTTGTTTTGATCTTTTAAATTCTCTTTTAAAAAGTCTCCAATCATTTTTATGGAATTTCAAAAATAATAATCACTTTCATTTGTTTAAATATACCCCTTAATCAATCATCTACCAATTTAAGTGCAATTAAAAATAATTTGATTTATTTTCATCAAGAAAACATATTGTTCGAAAAAAATAATAATTGAATTTTCATACTCAAGTAATTTTACATTTACCAACGAAGTATTGATAATAAAATTACTCTTTCATTTTCAAGTGGGTGGTAAAATTCTTTTCAACAATAATTTCCACCTTTCAATTGTAAAAAAAGCTCAATATAGAACAATGACTATGAAATATTACATTTGAGATATGGGAAAATATTTACGAATACAATTTCTTTTACAAACTCGATTAGGTATTTTTTTCGTTCTGCCATTTTTTTCACGAATATTTTTAGAAAGACTTTGCTGAAAAACATTCTGGGAAATTAGAATAAGGGTAGGACATTTATAGCTTTAAACATGTATATATATATGTATATATATATATATACATTTTTTTTTTTTTTTTTTTTAAGAATTTGCTGTATTCTTGATCTTTATGTTATTTTTGATTGATTTTCCGTTTGTCTGTAGAAAACATTCTGTTAAGCAAAATATATAATTTAAATAATTGTAAACTAAGGAGTTTACTGAGGAGTTTATTAGTGTCTTAAGCTGTTTGGTATTGCAACGTTATAAAATTATTTTAGTAAATTAAGAATTGTGAAAGTTTTTTTAAACATTCTCCAGTTGGAAAAGTTATTTTATTAAACATAAAAGGTTTGTTGGTTTTCATGATATTTTTACTATTTTCACTATTTTTGCAAGTATTTTATCTGGAATGCGTTTCTCTGCACATAAAAATAGTAAAAGTAGTAAATATTTTAAGACAAAAAATTATTTTCTTTTGCTATTTTTTTCTTGAATATTTTGCACAAGCAAAACTGCAAGAAAAATCTTATTTTGAAAAAGAATATGTTTAATTTTTTCAACGTTTTTTGTTGGAGCCTGTGGTCAATTTTGAATGAAGTATTCCAAATTTTGGAATTATGAATTATACTTTTATAAAACTTACGTGTGTAAAATTGTATTGTGATACCTATTTATGCACCTTTAAGTGATTTTTGGAAAGGGCATTTTTATGGAAGGCGTGGTCAATATAAACTAATCCTTTTAAAATTTGCTATATTGATTTGTATTTTAATAAGATGTGCCAATTCGTCTACATTTGTCTATATATTGTCATTAATGCCTGATTAATGAACGTTTAAATATTTTAAGGATGGCCATTGTATGATTCTAACGGTCAATATCAAAAAATTTATGCGGTAGTTTAAGATCGAAATTTTGAATTCTGTCACATTTAAGAGAATTATACGAGTTAAACGAAGACTATTATTCAAAACCTGCAGCTAGGTAAAATAGCTGCATACAATAGGCAGCTAGATAAAACAATGGGTAGGTTTTGAACAATAGGCTTTTTTCCTGGATTAAACAAGTTTTATGTACCAAATTTCGTTAAATTATCTTCCAAATCTGCTTATGGTTTACATGGACGGACAAACATACAAAGGACATAGTTAAATCGATTTAGCTGATGATTCAAGCCGATTGGTATATTTTAAGGTAGTTTTTATTTTATTATTTATCAGCATTAATAGGATATACAAATTAACAGTGCAATAACACATTCGATTATTTCTTTAAAATCCTCACAACTGGGTGTTTTACAAGCAGATCAAGAAGCTGAACTATTGATGAAATTCAACAAGGCTCAAACCGTTAATATTTATTTTTCTCATTGATTGTAATCATACATATCCTTAGATAAAAAATTCTATTAGGAAATATGTAAAAAAATTATCTACAAAGGAATAAATGCCCGTATTTCTGAGATGTTTCTAAGTTCCATATGATGTAAATAAAAATTTTATTTTTTTATTGACACTAAAATTTATTATACTATTTTCCGTTTTTTACTTTTCAAGTAAAAGTTTATTTTTGGATTTGTTTTTCGTTTCTTTTTTTCTCTAGTTTTTCTAGAATTTCAAACAAACAACCCTTATTGTTATTTTTTTTTTTAATTTTAAAATTCAATCATTGCTGCCCTTAATTTAATATCCCCCACTATATTAACAACAAGAATAATAAGAACCTCCATAAAGTCTGTTTTTCAACAAAAAGAATAAAAAAAGAGTAGCAGAAGTAAAAAAAAGAAGAACTCAACAACAGAAATAACTAAGTGTATATAATATAATCATAAGCAATTTCCTAGACATTATTATGGTCTAAATTGGATGATAGATAATGTTATTGATGCAATATGAAGGGAATAGAATTGAATTGAAAGGTCGGTCAGTCTTCTCTTATTATTAATACTTTAGCAAAATGAACAACAAAAACTATGGAAAAAATCCTAATAAGTAAGTGGCTGGCGAATTGTAATGATGATGATAAAAAAATTAAAAATAACCTCTAAAATGGAAATGAAAAAAAAAAGGATAAAGATTTTTTTAATTTCAAAAGTTCGTGTTGGACTCTAAGTGCTTACATATGTACATTGTTGTTTAAAACAAAACTCATAAATAAAAAAAAAAATGTAATATTCATTTGCTAATTTCTTTTGTTATATTTTTATGACCTATTTATTTCTTTAGGTTTTTTTTTATTTTTTGTACTATAGTTTTTGGTTATAATTGCTTGGAAAACCAAAAAGAAAAGCGAAATCATCACACCATTTTATTATATATACAAAAGAGCCAAAAAAAAAAAAATAGTGAAAAATAAAAATAAAATAAAAAACAACGAATAAATTAAAACACTTGTAGTTTTATTTGAAAATAAAAAAAACTTCTTTTATATTTCATGCTGCTGTGGAAGTGGCCTCCTCCTCTTGAACAAAAATAGCAAGAGTTATAATGATCATTATCTGTGTAAAAAAAACCGCCTAAAAGGCATTGAAGCGTTCATGCGAAACGTCCGGTTAAATGATTACTTTTTTTGTAACAAAATTTCTCTATTTTAGTTGTTGTGTTTTTATGCTATACAATGTCTTTAATAGAAGATATATTTTAAAAGATTTTCAATATTTATGGCTACCAATAGATATTACAAATGCCAAAAAAAAAAAATGAAATATATGTCAAAATCTTTTTTTAGTAACATTAACTTCACCCTCTGTCACATGAACTTTGTGTTCTCTTTATTGTGATGCCTTTTTTAAGAGTGACAACTGACACTTTAAATTAAAACGGTTGTCATAGACATAATTTGATCTTATTAAATTGATGTTATTGTTAATTTCATAATATCTATAGTTTTATGGATTATTACAGTTTAATTATTATCTTAACTTTATTTTAATGTTTTAGGAATTATGTCACTGAAAATAAATAAGCTTTTAATATTAATTTCATAAAAATTAGGAAAATGTTATAATTTAAGTAAATTAAAAATCCTTCAATAAATTTTGAAAATAAATTATAATCAAATAAAGTTTTTTTTTGTAATATTTTGTTTTTAAGGGAGAAAGATATTCGAAATTAGTTATAATGTATTTTCTGTAGCTTTCCAGTTGAAAATTATATGAATAATTAATGATTTGTGGGGCATATTACTAACTTTTTCTCTTAACTTTCTTCATGTTTTGTAAAATTTCTATGAGACTAATTCAGCATGTTTTTTATACTACTGACAGTTATATACTTTTTCACTTGCTGGTTTTTATAGCTGACATTATATTAATATGCTTAATTCAATTCATGTCATAGAGTTATCCCATATATGTAAATCATATAATGTACATAAAAACTTACTACATAAATTGAAATTGTTGTTAAGATATAGTTCCCAGCTTGATTTTTAGTTTAATTTTCTTTAAAAAATTACTAAAATATATAAGTTTTTGTTTAAATTCACACAGTTTTCTTACATTTAAGTGCTTTTAGAATTCCCAGGAATCCCGTACAAAATTCCCGGGAAAGCGGGACATGAAAAATTGCAACTTTCCAGGGAATCACTGGGAGTGAAATCCCGGAATGCATTCTCTAGTGGAGACCAATCCCCTTCTGATTTCTCCAAAAAAATAAAAATTCTCAAAAGCTTTTCTCTAAATACAACAATTAAAAATTTAAAAGATATTTGTTTTTCTTAAAATGATTTTCTTTTTTTGCAAAAATTTCTTTTGTTTTATTTTCCATAACAATGAAAGTAATTTATGTATTTTTCATTAGTTCATTTTATTATTATTTTTTTTCTCTAGTTTTTCTCGCTATTTTTCTTTCATTTCTCTTCTCCGTTACGCTCTATCAATTGCAATTTCATTTTTCGCACAAATATTTATGTAGATGTTTATTTTTTTACCAAAACAATTAAAAAAATATTTTGACCGTTGGCAGGTGGTAGAGTATATTTTCAATAGCAACAACAAAAACAAATACTAAAACCATAGCAACTACAACAAATGTATGAAAAATACCTGTAATTACACTTGTTTTGTTGCTGCTTTTTTTCGAACAAAAAATTCGTATGAATTTTCAGTTGAACTTGCTACAAATGAAGAAGACTTGTAGTGAAGTGAACAAAAAGAAGAAAAAACTACAATGTTTTATGTTATTTGGAAAATTTGCACATATTAATTGTTTTTAAATTACTGGAAAATTATTTGAAAAATCTTTGTTTTAAAATGTTTGGCAACGTTTTTCAAATATTGCAATGAATATTTAGTTGTTGCCGGGACTGTTTGGGATTGGTTGGCACGAGCAAGTGAGTGGCAAGTGTAAGAATATTTTTTTGGGTTTTAGCCAAATAATGAATGAAATACAAAACTACCGTTATCACCTGCCAATTTTAGTGTGCCTATATGTTTTTGCATTTGCTTGACACGATGACACGGTATTACATACTTGGATGAAATGACTTGACTTATTTTGGCGCATTTGTTAAACAAATGGCCAAAAAATATTGTATTATTTTTTCAACAAGGAAATAACTGTTTTGGATTATTATAGCTTACGAAAGAATAAGTTGGCTGCTTTCTTTTACTTGAAATATAAATTCAATCGAACATGATTTCATATATTTCCTTTAAATATACGTATATACTCGTATAAAGGAAAGCGGAGATGGAGGCTGATGTTGGCAACCTTCAAAAGTCATGTTCCCAAGACTTAGAATCTCTTAATTATCGATCTATATTTAGCGATATTTATCCATCTGTTTGGTCAATCAAACTTCAACTTTAAAGAGGTTTTTTCAAAATTGAGGAAGTGCTAAAACTCAATCCTTGAAGTTAAGCACAGATATGATTTCTGCAAAAATCATATCCACAGAAAATTTTTTCTAAAGCACATACTTACTTTTTTTTACATACTAATTACCTTAACAACACTATACTCCAAAATATTAAATTGTCAATATGTAAATTAAATTTTCCTCAACAAGCATGTAAAATACATTTCAAAATTAAATTCTTAACATTATTTTCCAAATATATATATATATATATATATATATATTAGAAAATAATCTTATTACATCCTAAACCTAAAGTCATTTCATATGAAAACATGCTTAAAAATATACATATGTATGTTTCCACATATCGTATGTATGCAAATTATGTTTAAATAAGGAGTGAGATCGAAAAAATTTTAAAACACAAAATTAAATTTTTTAAAATTTTTCTAGTTATCTTTGAAAAATATGTCAGTTGTTATTTTTAATGACAACCATGTTGGATTGCAGTGAATTTGAACAAAATGAGTGACAAAAAAAAAAAGTACGTGCTCAAATTATTAAAAAGTTTCAAAAAAAAAAAAAAAAAAATCCAAATTTGTCCTATAAAAAAATTGGACAAAGAATTAAAGTTCTGCCGTCAAACTGTTTCCAATCTCATTAAACAGAATCAGGAGAATTCGACCATTGATAGGAAACCTAGTTCGGGAAGAAGAAAAGGTCCACATGATATTGGGAAGGTTAAGAAAATTGAAAAGCAACCCGGTTAGCTCAGTGATTTAACTAATTGTGCGAAAAGTTAAAGCCAACGCAGGGTTGAAAACATACTAAGTACAAAAGGTTCAAGGCAGAAATTCTGCAAAAAATTTAGAAGACAAGAATACTGGACGGAAATTAAAATCAGATTTCATACATAATGGACGACGAAACGTATGCACTAGTAGATTTTTCGCAGTTTCCGGCTCAAAATTTTTATGCTCGAGGAAATATTTATAAAAATTGCTAGTATGACAATACCGAAATATATATTAAGGAATGTTTGAAAGAGCGCAAAATGTGTCCATATTTTTTTGGCCCGATTTAGCATCATGTCACTACGGTAAGAAAGCTTTGGAGTGATATCAAAACAATAACATAGTTTTTGTACAGGAGAGATCAGTCCTCCAAATTGTTCGGAGCTAAGACCATTGGAGAGATATTGTGATCTTGTGAAAAGAGTATTGAAGAGCACAAAAAAGGTATCCTAAAATATCGAGGATTTTAAAAGGAGATGCGCAAACAGTTCCAAAAAAAAAAAAAAAAAAAAAAAAAAAATGACTGAAACAACTATCAAATCTCTAATGGAAGGGTTTCTAAAAAATGTCCACGAGTTTATAAATAGTGGTTAGAACTATAAAAGTTATATTTTTCTTTTTTAATAAAAAAAATAAAAACTCTTAAGTTCAACCGTTTCAAAATTGTTAAGTTTTATATATGTTAAGACTTTTTCGATCTCATTCCTTATGCCCTCAAATGTGTAGTAATAATTATTTTAACACTTGTGCTAAAGTAAAAACAACACAACAACCACATGAAAACGCCTTAAAACCTAGTGAAACAATTAATTTCAACATTGAGGTTTTACATACACAAAATATTGTTCTTACAAAGAATCTTCTTTTTTCTTCATTTTATTATAATGACATTGAGGTAAGACGAAAAAAAAAAAAATATTTACCATTCAGTCAACCAAGTCAGCCTTCCTCTCTTTAAACATTCATTCATATTATCATACTTAACATAGTACATGTATAAATTTTGTTGTTGAAGTATAGGAAATTCTTGATTTTTTTTCTTCTGCCAGTAAACATTAGAAAATGCAATAAATATGACGGTATACGTGGGGTGATTTAGAAGTGAATGAAGTGCAAGTTATTTCAGTAAAAATATAGAATTCCTATCATTCTTTGATGAGCTGTTGTCTGGCATTGCAAGAGTAATTGAATTAAACCAATAGTGATTTGAGATGAAAAATAGTGGGAGTAGTTTTTTGACATTGTACTTAATTAATATTCAATTTACCATAAGATTAGCAGCAGAGCAACCAAAAATATGCTCCAAAAAAATATGCCTTAAAATTCAGAAAATATGCTCTTTAAATATTATTTTTTCGGGCTAAATTTTAAATTAGGAAGTATTCATGCTAAAAATAACTTGAATTTTATTAGCAACTGCTAAAAAATATTTTCTTTTTGCAGTTAAAAACATTCAAAGCTAATAAAAAAAAAAAACGACACAATAAAAAAAATCACTAAAATGTAAAAAACGACAAAATAAAACAGTTGCCAAAGCGAAAAATGGGTGAAATTAAAAAAGTCGCTAAAATAAAGTCGACAAAATGAAAAAAAAAACTCTAAAAACGTAAAATGAAAAATACGACAAAATAAAAAATCGCTAAAACGTAAAAAACGATTAAAAATCTCCAAAATTAAAAAAAAATCGACAAAATGAATAAACAAATCGACTAATTGGAAAAAAATCTCCAAAACTAAATAAAAAATTCTAACATGAAAAAACACCAAAATAAAAAATTGCCTAAACGAAAAAATACACCAAATTGCAAAAACGCCAAAATTAAAAAATCTGTAAAACTAAAAATAGTAATAAAATTTGCCGCATTTTTGAATTAAGGAAAATATTTTTGTTTGACTAAAATCAGATGTTTTCTTGTTTGTATCGTAAAAATACTTACTGTTCACATTAGGCAAGAAAAGTTTTTGCAAAAATATTTGTCAAATATTTGTCTAGAGTGGACTTAACTTAAGAAACATAAAAAAATATAATAGGAGAAAGAAAAGAGCATTGCGTTACCCCTGAATAAATATTGAAATCGTTATCTATAAGAACTCATATAGTTGGATTTCTGAGAAAGCTCGATATGAAAAGATTCTCTTTTTAAGATTTAGTATTGAACTTTTCATCGTCTTTTTATAAAGATGCACAGAAAGAAAGGAAACAAGTTTGAAATGCAAAAATAATATATAAAAATTCATTACATACAAATAAAACCAAAACTATATCGATGTTCAAACATTTTTAGAGCACCATAAACAATGAGAAACAGCTCTGGATTCTTTATTTTGAACAACTTTGTGGAGATAGAAAATGATCAAGAAGACCAATAATTAGTTACTTCTGGAGCCCCAAATTAAGCAACGGACTTTGTTTTTTTTTTTAATATTAGTCAGAAAACTAAGACGAGAAAATTTCATATTCTGTTTTTGTTCACAACAATCTTGTCAGATATTTTTTTTAGAACTTTCAGGTCTTATTATCTTATTTATTTCTAAAAAAATCTTTAATTTACAAATTTCTGACTAAAGTATAAAAAAATGTTAATCCACAAAAATATTTCAAACCACCCACCTACCTAGCCAATGTGTGAGATTTTGAGAAGATGTCAATGTTGCGACACAGTTACAAAAATAGAAAAACTAGACTTTGGAAGAACAATTTTGTAAATCATACTTATTTGCTAACAAAACAAAAAAAAAAATAACTCATGGAAAAGGTGTGTAATAGTTTTTTGTATTTTATTTATAATAAAAAAATAAATATATATAATAAAACAATTTATGCATTTTATGACTTGCTGCACATTTATTCACACATTATTTAACCTTCTTAAATGAACTCACAGTGTCCAGTTGTAAATAAGAACACCAAAGTATTCATTCTTAGCACTATTATAAGTTTTCATTATTGTGAAAACAGATTTAAATTTATTTTTTTGCCACATGTAGCACGTTTGTTACAACAGCATACGCTCAGGTTTGTACAATACAAAACAATATACGAAAAAATAAAAGAATTTGAGAACTATGTCAAGTTTTTTTTAATTTTTAGTTACGTACATTTTACGTTTTAGTTGTTTGTTAAATAAATATGTAAATATTAAATTTTTTTAGTTTATATGATTTTTTTGTTGTTATATTATTTGTTCCTTAGTCGTTTGTTGTTCATTATCATATTTTTTTTTTTTTTTTTTTTGTATGAATTTCAAAGTCATTTTTGTGTGTGTCGTTTGTAAATTTAGTATGATAAGTTCAAAGAATTATTTAGAATTTATACAAAAGACTTTTATGCTTTCTTAAATTACTTAATCATAAATCTTCTCATTTTCACAATGATTTAAAAGATGCATTCATCCTTAAAAGTGGGTCAGGTACACATACACTAACAAACAAACTGTCATATCCGTGGCAGCATTTGGAGGAGAGTTTTTTCATCCATCCACTAAAAAAGTGTCTTGTTTTACACCCTTGGATGTTCAAAAGTAGAAAATACACAAATTTGCAATAACAAAACACGTTTGTGTCGAATTTTGATCTAAAAAACTTGACTTGGACGACTGTTTACATTCCAGAGCAAAGAAAGGGAACAAGCATGACATAATTTCACTTAGTAAATATATAACTTTTAAAGTAATCAATGTTGTTGTTTTTTAGTGTTGAATAAAAAATTGTTAATTTAATTAATTTAATGATTTTTGTTTTTAAATGTTTAATATTTAATTTAAAGCTACAGTGAGTTATTAATTTATTACAGTGTATTTAAATATAAGTTAAGTATTTAGTTTTATTATAATCAAAACATATTTACTAGAAATATTCCATCTGCATTTAAAATATGTTTATTATAAAAAATGTTGATACTTTGTTGATGTACTTTTTTACCCTTCTAAATGATAGTATTTCGAAACCCAAAGAATACACTAATAGTGTCAAAGTATTAGAACTGCGGCACGTTTCTTCCCGAAGGGTGACACTTCTTTGATAAGAAAATGATATCATATTCGGCTATTATTAACTTCAAGAAATGTCGCTTTAGATCAAATTTCAATAGAAAATGTTGGCAGGGATTATATGTATGAAAATATGACGACAACCCAGAAAAAAATCTTAAGGGAATAAATTAAACATTATTAAGAATTGTTTTGGAAAAAAACCTCTTTCAATTTTTTTTTTTTTTTTTAAGTTAAAAATAAACAAGTGAGAATGTTATATTCGACTTGGCCGAATCTATATACCCACCATCTGCAACTTTTTTAAATTTCTTCTCATATGGGAGGTGGGTGGTAAAGTGTTGTTTCCGAGTTTACATTGGACCTTGAATTATTTGTACAAAATTTCGTTGATGTTTTACCTTATGTGACAGGTGGCGGATCACGCCCGTTTTTGGTTTCCAAGTTTATAACGATTCTCTATCTGAACAAAATTTCGTTGTCGTACATGCCTTTGTTTAAGTGATATCAGCCAAAAAGTACGAACTGAAGTTACAACTGACATCCTGTGTTTCTAGTATTTGCCCCACAACTATTTTGTTTATTAACCGATTTTTAAAATTTCACCTTATATGGGAAGTGCGCCGTAAAGTGGGTGGATCACGCCCAGTTTTTGTACAAAATTCCGTAATTCCGTTGTTCATCTTATATGGGAGGTGGGAGGTAAAGTGGACCGATCCGACTTTATATCGATTCTTGAAATACTAGGGCAGATCAATAAGTCCGTGACTTTTCGAACTTCCCTCGTAGTTATATGAAATGCAACACTATTCCCATCAAGTAAGACCTGTTAATAGACTACTGTCAAATTTTGAGCAAGTGTCGTCATTTACTTTGCGTAAAAAATAGGATTTTTCGAGGTCCTTAAAATAGGCATTTGTTTGGTCAATAATTTCATCGTTGGAGCTGAATCTCTTTCCACCGAGCCATTCTCGACTCAGAATCTTACCAGAACCCAGAATATATATGCTTTATGGGATGTTAAGTGATTTTTTCGACATGTTACACATGGAATGACAAACCCAATATAACCCCTATCATTTTGATGGTGGGAATAAGAACAGGTGATATCAACGAAAGAGTTTAATGGTTTTACATTACAGATAGAAGAAAGTGCATTTTTTTAATTAAAGAAGAATTCGATGAGTTGTTTTCAATTTGTTAAAGAATTAAGCTTTTGAGTTTTTTTTAGCCCCTCATAAACTATAGTATTATATAATTTAAATGACTTCTTGTAACATTAATCTCAATAGTAAATAATTTGCATTTAACATCTTTAATGCCTCTAAAATAATACCATTCCCCCTTTTTTATAGTTTAGTTATTCAGCTTTAAAGAAATTTAACTTTATCTTTCTTCCTTCTATTTTAACTTCCTCCTACCAACATCTCAGGTGACAGCTTAATTCCAACTGAAAGGTATACAGTTTCCTTACAATCTGCATTTCCTTTGGTGATATTTTATGCCTTCATTAAATTGAAAAATTGTGCCTTTTACTTTACACATAAGATGCACAATATGATTAATTTGCTTTAAGTTCATTTTCTTAATTGAAACTCTTTTTTCAACAAACTGTAAAAATAAAATTAAAAAGCACCTTTCAAGTTAAGTCAAAGAATATTAAATTTTAACGGATATTATACTCGTATATACAAATGCTTACTTTACTGTTTGTAAAACATATGAGCAATAAAACACCAGGGTGTTTATAGTAAAATCTCCTGAAATGTAAGTTTTTATTTTGCTGCTATTTTACGTTTTGTAAAAGTATATTCTTTTGGCTACCATATTGAAAACGTGACTGTAGAACAGAAAATTCCACTTCCTTTTTTCATATTTAAAATAATTTTTAAATGCACTTTTTTCATGTAACTTTATGGCATACTGCAGTATATGCATGTATATGACACAAGGTGTATTATTTAAAGGGTGTGTATAAGAAATTAAGAACTGCATTGAAAAAGAAATTTTGACTACACAGAAAAAAGTCACCAATCACCAAATATATTAGCAAATAATTCATTCAATTAAAAACTTTTTTAAATTTTCATCTCTTACCAAAATGATTATATCAATTATCCAATTAAAAAATTGATCAAATCAATCAAGTAAATGATTTAATGAGTTAAAGCTTTAAGTGAGAAATAAAATTTTACTTAAATTTAATTTTTATTTTATATTTAATTGAATATATTTATTAAATTTAGATGCAAAATGAAACAACTGTGTTTCACTGTGTGCAAATTGAAAAATATACGTTAATATTTTTTTCTATGTATAGTCACACATAGTCTTGATTATATTCTTACTATAGAAATATTTTGACAATAAATCGGTGTTTTCTAACTCACTTTTTCGATTGATGAAGAATATCTGAGCTGTTCTATTGAATCTATTTATGAGTTTATATTTTAGTAAAATTTTTGCGATTTTTCTTTACTTATTGATATTTTGAAAAACTTTAAAAATCATAAAAATATTTAACGTTAAACAACAATACTTCGGAGACCACTTAACAGATTAAGACAATTCAAACTCTATTTAATTTGTATTGTAGTTATCTACAGCTAAAATATTGGGAATCTTGACTATAGTTTTATTATAGTCTGGGCTATAATATTTCTATAGCCTTGACAGCAGTAGACTGTAGTATTGCTATAGTTTTGACTGTAGTCTGTCTATAGTCTTGACTATAGTTTACTGTAGTTTTGACGATAATCTTACTATAGTTTGGAATATCGTCTTATTATAGATTTGCTATATTCTTCTTATATTCTCGACTATAGTCTTACTATAATCTTGGCTATATTCTTACTATAGTTTTGACTACAGTTTTACATTAGTCTTACTGTACTCTTGACTATAGTCTTTCTATAGTCTAAACTATAGACGACCTTAGTGTTAACTATAGTCTACTTTAGTGTTAACTATAATCTTACTATGGTCTTAACTATAGTTCTGACTATAGAATTACTCTAGTCTTGTTATAGTTTTACCTATAGTCTAACTATGCTCCTGATTATAATCTTATCCTAGTATTAACTGTAGTCTTTCTATAGTCTTGTCTATAGTCCTACTGTCTAGTTTGTTTTTTACCTTATTTATACTTTAATTTAAAAATTTAAACAAATGTTAATCTTTAAAACTTTTCTATCCTAATTTCTTTGTAGTCACCCTTTAAATTTTTTTTACCAACATTCCACCTTTTAAATTTCAATACTTAATGTCACAGAATTCTTGTGTTTCAATAAAAAAGAAATGAACAAAATTTACACCCCAATTTGTGTATAAATTACCAGGAGAGGGTTTCATTTTCTTTTAATTTATACATTTTAAAGTATGTACTATTTATTTTAACTATTTAAATGGAAATTTTTAGACTATTACAAAGAATTTACTTAAACACAAGTACTTACGAACATATTTCTTAAATTGTCTTTTCTTCTTATTTTCTCCTGTACATACTCGTACTTGCCTTTGACAAATTTATAACACTTTTACACGAAATTCTTTGCGTATTTTTAAAAATGTAGAAAAAAAAAACTTAAGGAAATTTGAAAAAAATGCATTCTTTGTACATTATTCGTACATGTTATTGTAACCTGTTTACATTATGCAAAACAATGTAATATACTTGTATGTTCAAATTGCGACAGATACAAGTAGAAAGATAGTAACAGAATCTTTGTGTAAAAAAGGGTATTCGTTAAAATTAGACTTTTGTAAGCATAATAAGGGTTTCAAGATTTTAAGAAGTTTTTTGTGTTTAGTAAAAATATCAATTTTAAAACAAACAATTTGCTGATTTGGTTTATTTTTGTTTACAATTTTAGATTTGTTTTCCAGGGTTTTATTTGTAATCCCAATTTTCATTGTAACGAGACATCCTAAAAATATTCACGGTTAAGTTTTTAAAAAACAAAAATACTCTAAAGCAGAGCATAACAATTATTTTAACTTTCTCAAAACCTTACTTTACCTTTTTTTTTTTTTTGTCAGTCTAGCGCTTTGCGTTAAAGTATGTGTTGGCGTTTAGCTTTTTTTTTACGAGTATAAATATTTTACATTGAGAGCTTAGTTGCTTAAAATAAAATGTTTATAGTTGTTCACGCCATCAAAAGTTAACGTCATTTGAAACATCAGCCAAAACTTTTGTTTAATTTTATTTTACTTTTTTTTTCATTATTTTTGCTTCAACACCATACTTGTACATTGTTCATGCCACATAACACAAGAGAACACTTTTTGACGTCAAAAAAATGTGAATATTTTATTTTTTTTTTCTTTTGTGTTGAATTAAAATATTCTTTAAATAGATACAATTTGCAGTCACATTCAGTTAGGTAGAATAGTTTAAATTAAAAAAAACTTGATTTTTCAATTATTTTGATTCTGTGGAGAAAAAAAAACAGGAAATAATTTAAAGATTTACGAAGATTCGCTTAATGTACCTTTAGTAAACCATTGTTAATTTTAAAAGTAGGTTCGACGCTACTTTAAATCTATTTAAAGATTATTTCTGTAACATTTTTTGTTTTAATAGAAACAAATGTGTGGAAAAAATCTTTTCACTTACTATTAATGGTGGCATTACATAGCATTAAAAACATATATAGTTCTTCTGTTCTTTTTAGATTTTTCTAAATAAAGCCAATAATCATCAATATTGCTAAAACCTATTTTTTTAATTTTTGATATTTTTTATTGATTGATTGAATTCAGTTAACAAACCATCGTTATACATTTCAGAATCTTCGGTAATTTCTACATCAATTGAATCATAAAAATAAATAATAAATGTAAGAATTTTACATTTGCATTTGCATATACTTTCACTTTTGTTGAATATTTAAAAAAATTAATATGAACTGGAAATTTTACAGAATTTAATAATAACTTATACGTCTTCCATTTATTCTAACTTTAAGACGTTTGATTAAATCTTTAGAAAATCTATTCTATTTCTTCCAAATAATACTGAGATTTCATTGTCCGCGAAAGGCTTTAACCCGAAATCTATTAAAACGTGGTTAACACATTTATATAACCTAACGAAATTTTCAATAATTTTCAATAGGGTTTTCCTACTAAACAAAACTTTTTACACTTATGATTTCAAAAAGGCATAATAATTTAACAAAAACTCGTTTTTATTCGATTAATCGTTAAAAAGTGATCGAGTAATGCGTAAATTTTTGACAAAAAAAGTCACATTTTTTGTGCTTTAAATATAAATTAAATTCTTTTTGCAATGCGGCTGTTAGAAGTAAAAATAATAATCTAAAAAAGTATTTATATAAAGTCGTTGTTTAGGTTTCAATGGAGTTTAAGATAAAAAGAAATTCATAAAATATGTTAAAGCGCTACCATATTCCTGGTGTCTAATTATAGTATTCAAACTGTGCTTTGGTACCACCAAAGGGAATTTACAGATAACAATTTATTTACTCTTCAAACTCTGCTTTGGTACTGGCAAACAAAGGAAACAAGGGAATTTAGAGATAGCAATTTATTTATGGTCCTTCGAACCGGATGCTGATTGACTACGCTGCATTTTTTGATCTTTACACAAATCCTTTAGTTATCTGAATTAATTATAAAAACATTATGCCACAATATGATTTATATTTTCCACAAACTATTTTATATTACCATTTAATAACACATTTATTTTACATTTTCTTTCCAGACGCGGCATAACACCACCACATCGTGTTAAATCCATATCAATGGCCACATTTACACAAGATGAAATTGATTTTCTTAAAGCACATGGCAATGATGTCTGTGCCAAAACATGGTTAGGTTTGTGGGATCCTAAACGTGCCGTTCATCAGGATCAACGTGAATTGATGATTGACAAATATGAACGTAAACGTTATTACTTAGAACCAGCTAGTCCCTTAAAATCCTTAACAAATGCCACAAATCTTAAGACTACTACAGCTGCAAACACATCATCAACGTCGTCATCAGCCTCGGTAACAGCGTCTTCTGCGAATAACAACAACAATAATAGTAAAACACAAATACAATTAACACCACCAACATCGCAACGTACTACAGCCAATGGTCTGCATAAGACCTCCTCAACCGCCATTAGTCGTCCTCAGCATAATACACCACAACCTCAAAATGGCTTCTCCACTTCACTGTCCTCTCATACCACAGATGCTTTCGGTCTACATAATGGTTTAAACTCCTCCGTAGGTTCCATGTCCACAGGAGCTCTTTCGGATACTAGCAGTTGTGCCAGCGCCAATGGTTTTGGTGCCGAAGCGGATTTTGTTGCCGATTTCGGTTCAGCTGATATATTTAATGCCACTGTAGCCAGTTCGCCGGCTTCTTCGGTTGCTTCGTCGACGACAAATAATGGTTATGCCAAAATACAACCCATGAAAATGTCTACAGCTGCTCATCAGCAATTTATGAATGGTCATGGTAATAATTCATCAAATACACAAAATGGAAATCTGACTAATGGAAATACCGAGAATTTTGCTGATTTTGATCATGCTCCTATATATAATGCTGCAGGTGAGTTGGTATTAATTATATTTGGTAATATTTGGTTTTATTTTTGTTGAATTTAATATAAATTTTTCCCGTGTATGTGTAAGTTTATGTTTTTTTCTTTTTATCAAGAGTTGTAAGTTTTGTGTTTGAGTGTAAAAAATTTTTATAGAAATAGGGTCGAAAAGGGAGCTTTTTAATAATTTAATAAAAATAATTTCGAAGCTTTACCGAGTTGTGAAACTGTTCTGAAACTATTTCCTACGTCAGTGATTTTTGTTTGAAAGAAGCACACTCAGAATTATGTATATAATATATAAACGCAATAAGTCCGGATATCTTTACATGGCCCACATTGTTAAATGAAGCAAAAACTTAAGACGGCAACGGAAAATAAACAACAATTTTATTTATTTTTTTTTTTTTAAATTTTGTTTACGGAATTCATATAAAGTTTTAAAAAATCTTTATTTTAATTTATATTAAAATAAATATTTATTTTAATTTGTCATACAAATTTGTAAGGAAATTTCCGGACCGTGTTGTGTTTATACATTAATTGATATACACAGAAATGATGTAGAAGTAATTGGAATTAGTCCAAAGCATTATTTCTCATACATTAATGCTCTCTACAAAGCAGTTTGAAACATAATACGATAATTCTATATATGTAAGTGTCTGAATCCAGTGATGTTTTTAAACAATCTGAGGTAGATCAACATTAAGATTGTATTATAATGCTTAAACAATTTTAATGTATTTACCTATGTCGCGTATAAAAAGAAATTATATGTATTAAAACTTCTTATATGCGTTATATATAACATTTCTAATACCTCCACAATCTTATTTCATAATCCGATTTTTTTCTAAATATACTAAATTGCACCTTTTCGACTCTATTATTCTTTTTGTTTTAAACATTAATTTCAACTTTATATTCCTAAGTTTATTTATGAACGAAACTTTCTTGTTTAGCTTTGAAAAAAAAACTATTTAACCTACATTTTCTAAAAAATAAACTTAAAAAAAGCCAACGAACTATTTCCTGTCCAATGTTATTCTCGCCACCATATCATCATACTTTTTCTTTGCCATTTCAGTAAAATATTTTTTTCTTCATTTTTCTCTTTACGACTTAAGTAAATTCTAGCTTTCTTGTGTGCAGCAGCAGATTTATTATTTATTTTAAGCTGTTAAACAGGATTTATGACATAATTTTCTTTGGTTTTTTCTTTTCTACGGCTTATATATATTTCGCTTACTAATTTCTTGATTTATATCAACTTTTTAGTTGAACAGGAAAAAATATATAAATTTAAGATAATCGTATTTTTAAGTTGAACAGCACCTTAGAAAACTTAATATGGTGCAATTTGTGTGTCGTTTATTTTATAGCCTATTAACACTGTGATCAAATTACAGCAAAAATTCAATAATCTGAATTTTTGTTTAATTATACTATTATACCATCTAAATTTTAAAAGAATTTTAAATATTTGAGACACCATTCAATTATTATAAACTTTCATAAAATTTCCTTCTACTCAAGTCTCTATAAAATTCTCTAACAAGTTAATAGATACAATTATGAATGCGTTTAAACTGAATACTTCATACATTATTAAACTAAAATCAAAGGTCCCATTATACGCAAATCAATATCGTTGTCAATACCGTATAATCATGTTTATGATATACAAATTTCATGAAAAAATTATGAATGAAATTCAAACTGCTAATGCTGGCATTTTATGTTTGTCTGTTCATTGAAATTTTGCCTAAAGCTCCCGAATACAAAGAAATATTTGTGACAATTTTGCTATTGAAGCCCATCAATATAATTCTCTAATTTATTTTATTTTTCTTTAAATCAACCAAATTGTAACAAAAACAGCCAAGGTATGGATTAAAGCTGAAAAATCTTAACAGAGATCAGTTTTTTTTTAATTTCTTTAATAACTCGACAGCTTGAGCCAATAACAAAAAATTTACAAAATAAATTTTTTATAAACAGTCTATTTTCAAAATTAAAGAGAATTTACACAAACAAAAAAAAAAAAAAAAATCTTTCAACTTTAAAAATATACTTTTTTCAGAAAAAAACCTCTTAAAAAATAGCATTAAATATCAGAAAAAACTATTTTCAAAAATAAATAAAAAAGAAGTACATTTTAAATAGTTCCAATTTGTTAAAAAAAAAAACAACAAATAGAATTCTGAGAAAGTACAATGAAAAAATAAAACTTTTTAAACAGTACCAAATCTCCAGTTTACAAAAAAATAATAATTGTTCAAAAATGTGGTCATTGGAAAAACGTGCTAATCTTCCAAAAAGCGCTAAAAAATTTAAAAAAGTACTATTTCTAAAAAATGGTACTTAAAGAATATTTCTTAAAAAAAGGTATCAATTACAAAAACAATTTGTACAAATTTACAAAAAAAAAAAAAAAAAATCATAAAAGCAAAAATGGGCAAAATTTAAAATTTTTTACAAAAAAATAAAATTAGAAAAAATATAATAAATTTATAAAATGTACCATTTATCAAAAATGTTCTACTTTTCGAAACAAATATTCAGTTTGCAAAAAGTAAAAATGATATATATATATATTATTTTATACTTAAAGTACAATTATTTTGTACTTTTTCAAAAAAAAAAAAAAAAAAAAAAAATACCGAAAAAGTACCATTTTTCAATAAAAAAAAAGTACAATTTTTCCAGAAAAAATAAAATAATAATAAGCTCAAAAAATGCAACGTATTAATAAAGTCAGGATTTAATCAGATCTTTTAATCAGGAAGGCTATGATTTGAATTTCTTTCAATATAAACGGCTAAAGAATTTTTAATTTGATAGTTTTTAAATAGTTTTTATTCAAAATGGGACGTGGTAAGGCTCTTAATAACTCTGAAAAAGAAAAAATTCTTATTTTGAAATCTCAGGGTCAGAATCCGGTCCAAATAGCCAAAAACATTAATAGAGGAAAGACAGTTGTGTACAATTATTTAAATAACGTGGAAAGATATTGAAAAAACATGAAAGGGCGGAAGAAAGTGGCAACAACTCCAAAAGAAAGACGAAAAATTCTTAGAATTGCATTCTGCCATGTCGGTATCAAAAATACGTGAAAAAAGTGGAGTCAGTGCCAGTCTATGAGCAGTGCACCATATTTTAAAGTCGTGCCCATACATAGTCCGACGAAAGCTGCAAAAAAACACTACTTAATGAAAAACGCAAATCACAACGTCTACAGTTTGCCAAAAATACAATGACATGGTCCGACAAATGGTTTAAAGTTGTATTTTCCGATGAAAAAAAGTTTAATATTGATGGTCCCGACGGGTATAACTATTACTTCTATGACCTAAATAAGGAGGAATTATTTTTGAGTCGCAGACACAGCCGAGAGGGCGAAATAATGGTATGGGGTGCCATTTCGTATTATGGTACCATAAAATTGGTTTTTGTACCCAAAAAAATTACAAAAACATTCTGGAGGAAGCATTTCCAAAATTTAATGATTTCTTTGGACCCATACCTTGGACGTACCAACACGACAACGCTCCGATTCATACCGTCAGAGAAGTAAAACAATGGATTAATCAACAAGGTGTTAAACTTTTGGATTTGCCCCCATATTCACCAGACCTGAATCCAATGGAAAATGTCTGGGGTAGGCTTGCAAGAAAAGTTTATGAAGGAGACTATAGAATCCTTGAGACGATAGAATCCTTAAAGGATGCAATAACGGAAGCATGGAGTTCAATTTCGCTAAATTACTTAGAATCATTAAACAAGTCGATGCCAAAACGCATTTTTTGAGGTTATTTCCAAAAATGGTGGCAGAATTCGTTACTAATTGAATACTAGAAGATAATAACTTTCATTTTTATAACCTAAAAAAAATTACAGTTTGCTTAGTTTTAAAATATTCCTTATTCAAGTGACACACGAAAAAGTACCACAGAAATACATGCCTTTAAATAAATGCATAATTTTAGTGTAAAAAAATATGTACATTTTTTATTTCTTCAGGAAACTAAAGCCAACACTGAAATATGGTTGCGCAAAAAAATATTTTTTTCTGAACTTTAGTTTAGGAGATATACTTAAAGTTAAAAAAATGTGATTCCTTATTCAAATGGCAGGAAGTATATATATATATATATATATATATATATATATATATATATATATAACTTCAGAGAAATGTAATTTTTTTAAAAACGTTATAATAAATTAATAAATAAAAATTTTCTAAATAAGTTTTTATTCTTACAAAAGATACCATATACAAAATAAAAATTTTAAAATCGGTACCAACTTTCAAATTTGTAAAATTTGTTTGGAAAAATATTTACATATATGCTAAACAATAAAACAATTTTCAATTCATGTGTTGTTTTCTATATAAATTGTCGAAATGACTTTCTCGTTAATTTAATTTTGAATTAATTTACCATTTTTCGTTAATTTACCTTTTTCACAGGTAAATTAAATTAGAAAATAATACATTTTTTTGAAAAGTATCAATTGGAAAAAAAATTTGTAGCTTTTGAAAAAGTTATCAATTATTAGATGCAAGTTTCAATTATTAAAAATGTAATACATATTTTTCAAACACAAGTACCAATTTTCGAGAAAAGTATCAATATGTGAAAAAGTACCATTTTCAAAAAATTTTCACCTTTTAAAATAAGTCCTATTTAAAAAAGGGAATTTAAAAATTAAAAAAAAAAAACATTTCTCAACAAAACTACCTTTTTTTATTGGAAAAATGTCAAAATTTTACTAAAAAAATAGCTGTTTTTAAAATCAATTAAAAATGATCAAAAATGCCAATTAAAAACAGATAATAAAAAAGTCACAAAAAAAAACATTGAAAAAAGTATAAAATTCCAAACAAGTATAAAAATCATTTTTACATTTTTATTACCTTTTACTGGAGGGGACACTTAAAATTTAGATCCTCGAACCAAGTATTTTCAGAAAATATCAGATCTTTTTTATTAAGAACTTGATTTTTAAAATATCATACAATCAGTTATAAAAATTATTAGGATGTAAAAAATTTGTCTTACGAAAACTTTTTTTTACTTTTATTGTTTAAAAATTTCAACACGATCATTCTAAACTATTTGTTTGATATTAAAAAAAATATATTTTCTTTATCGAATCTGTTTTTGTCTTCTCAGGTGTTTATTAAGTGTTATTTTAATTAATTGAATTCATTTTAATGACAATTTATCGTTTTATGATTTACTTATTTATTTTTTGTTTTAGCAGATGGTTTCTAATGACTTTTACTTTTGGTTAATTTAAAAACAGCAATCCACATTTTAATAATAATTTATCATTTGCCACAGAAAATGGCAAATACCTACTTATCTGTCGTTTGTTTTTATAAAACAAAAGATTTAAAACGTAATAGTTATTTCAAAATTAGTAATAAGTGAGTCAGCAGTTTTGGAAAATTTTTACAGGGAAATAGAACTAAATAAAATGACAATTAATAGTGTTCATAATAACATAAATTGTTATAAATCAAAAAACTAAATTTATTTTGCCATATCCTCTACAATGCTATAAATTTCATTAGAAATATATTTTTTTGTGGAAGAGCAGGCTTCAAAAACTTTTGTTTAACTAAATATTAGCGCATTTTCTTTTTGTTTATTTATTTTTTATAATGTGATTTTATGTCCTCTACATATGTGTTTTAATTTAACAAATAAAAATTGCTTAAAACTATGTTCAAACAAACTTTTATTTTTAAATCAAATAAACGAAAATCATTGTTTTATTTCTACCATTTACTCTTCTCCATGTTTGTATAAGTTTGTTTTTCTTTATCTTTCTTGAAAATTTGTTAAACTTCAATTGGATTTCCACCATAAAATACTAAATTCTTTTTTTGTATTATTATCTTTCATACCACCAAAAAATTGTAATCTCTTCTCTTCTACACAAAACACTTGCGAAAATATAACGAAAACTTTGACACCAAATGCTTCTTGCTGCCTTTACAACATTCTCAATTCAATTCACATTTTTTTGTTTGTAACTATGTAGTTGAAGAACCATCCAATTATCAGTTTATAAGGAAAAATGCCATACGAAAAAAATCAACTTCCAGCATATCCGGTTCAATAATACGACGAAATGAACGGCAATTAAAGGATATATTGGAAATGGATAATAACGAAAATACTGCAGACTATATCAATTTTAATGAGGACGATATATTTGGTGAAACGCAAACAAACAAGACAAACAAGAACAAAACGAGCGGCTACAGTAATCTCTTTGACGATTTTGATGCTCTTTTAACACTGGACGATAATAAGCAACAGACAAATTTCCAAGATTTCGAAAGTGATTATGTGAATGTAGGTGTCGGAGATAAGCAAATGGCAAATATTAGTAAATTTACGCCTTTGGCTTTGGCAGCTCATGCCACTGCAATGGCGGTATTGGGTAATCAAAGTCATTTCAATAGTCAACTGCAAACAAATGAAAAATCATATACAAACCAATGGGATGTATGGTCTACACCGAAAGAAATTACAGCAACGAGCACAAGAGCATCATCATGGTTTCCTAGCAATAATTTAACACAAAATCCTTATGAAGTTCCACAACAACAGCAGCAACATATTTATGCTTCGATAGCCAATTTTAATTCGGGGAATTTACATACTAATCAACAGAAACTGCAACAACCACAACAACAATACTTTCCCTCCAGCACATTTTCAACACAATCTGCAACACTATTTGAGACAGCCAAAGCGACAACAACAACAGCAACACCAGCATCGTTAGCAACCGCAATAACAACAACGAGTATGTTTTATAACAAAAATACAATAAATTCAACAAATCCGTTTCGTATGCATCTTGATATAAATGATAATAATTATAATACAATTTCTTATACGAATGATAATTATTTAAATTATGATAACACAACCAACACTACTCCAACAACAACCGTAACATCAACAACAAATACTACAGATAATACTTACAATACTGATTTCAATACAAATTTCAATGATTTTAATTTTGTTACAAATTCAATTTTATCATATAATTTTGATATATTTTCTACTGCAACAACATTATCAATTCCTTCCATTACAACAACAATGACATCGTCGACAACATCTCAAAATTATCATAATATCAACGACAATACCAACGACAACTATAATTATATACAAAATTCCAAAATTATTGAAAATCAAGATGATAATAATGTGATAACAAAAAATCCTTTCTTAACTTCTTTAAATAACTCAAAAATTCAACAAAATCAATCTTTCATGTACAATTCACCAACATCCACATCTACTTCTATTTGCAATTCTTGTACAGCAAATTCTTCTTCCTCTTTTGTGTCTTGTACTCCTAGTGCACAAACAAATCCTTTTAAAAATGATCCATCAGATCCCTCTATTCAAACATTTCGTCATACTGTTGTTGATGATAATAATGATAAAAATATAATTCGGAACAACAATAATAATAATGATAATAGTTCGAATAAAAGCAACTATAATAATTATTATTATTCACCTGATGTTAAGAATAGTAAAAACATTGTTGATGCTACTAGTGAAGATGTTGCCAACAATTTTTGTCCTAGTACAAATCATAACTACTTCAATTCAAATCTAAATTCAAATTGCATCTTTAATTCGTATTGTAATACAAATGACAATGCAAATCAGAAACCAAATAATTACCAAAATGAATATAACAATAAAAATAATAATGATAATAATAGTTGGCGTAAGTTTTGTGTTGTGTTTTTTCAAATATTGTTTTTTCTTTAATTTTTTTATTTATTTCGTTTTTGTTTTTTACTATTATTTTTTCGTCACGTTCTATACGAAAATATTTTCTGCTAATTAATTTTTGGCGAATTTTACGTTTTTTGCTGCCTTTTTATCATTCGTTTGTTTTAATTATAATTTGTTTGCTGTTTGCCATGTATTTGCTGAATTTGCATGGAATGTTTTGTTTGTTTTTGTTCTGTTGTTTTTATTTGAAAAGTTAAAAATAATTGAAAATAATTTTAATTCTAAAGTTATAATTGTTATTATAAAAAGAACCCAACACTTCTATATTTTTTTATAGCTTGAGAATGAAATTTTAAGTTAATTAGTATTGGTTAATTTACACTGGAATCAAAATGATTTTTTTATAACAGTCAAATTTTGTACACGTATATGTCGAAAAAATTCATTTTTTCAACATCTCTACATGAAAATTGTTTTTATTCCCTACACCATAATAGGTGGTTCGGGTATTATGTGTTTGTGCTGATGTTTGTAACATATAGAATAAGTTATCCAATACCCACCTTAAAGTATACCAATCGACTTTGAAATTTTTAAATCGATCTGACGATCAGCCTGGCTGGCTGGCTGGACGGCTGGTTGTCCATGTAAATCTTGTGCGCAAATTACGGGTCGTAATTTTAAAGATAATGAATGAATTTTTTTTTATGATACAAGGACGAAGCCTATTGGCTGTGATTGCTCCATTATTTTGCCTAGTCCCCATACAAATGTCTCACCGGAATACAGTTTATACACTCAAAAATGCCTTAAAAATAACAGTATTTTAATGAAATTC
Organism: Protocalliphora azurea; assembly: GCA_932274085.1. NCBI lineage: Eukaryota > Metazoa > Arthropoda > Insecta > Diptera > Calliphoridae > Protocalliphora > Protocalliphora azurea. Next base: position 146,854,981 of record OW026520.1, on the reverse strand, counting down.
GGTGCAAAGAAGTTCTGTACAAGTATCAATCTTTGTACCAAATTATATGAAGATCGGTCCACAATTGAACATAGCTCCCATATAAACCCCTCTTCAGAAAATCACTTAAAAGTGCATAAATCCCATATGAATGTTAGTATCAAGTTAATATTCGACTTAAATATGTTTTATGTAAGTAGAAACAACATTACCAAATTTTATGAGAATCGGTCCATAGTTTACCATATAAACCCACATTTAGTAAAATTGGCCACAGGTCTAATTTAAGTCCCCTTCCCGAATTTTTATGCTCGCACACAATGGTGTAGAGTATCATTCGATACTATATCTTTCTTTTTCGTTTTTTGTTTAATTTGCTTTGTTATAGTTTTGTCATTAGTCATAAAGTTCGGAATACAAGGATTAAACAAAAATTCGACATTTAACGAAAAATTTTTAATGTAACCATAAATTCTAAATTTTAAAAAAAATCAAAATTTCGCTTTCGAAATTTCACCAAAAATCCGATATTTAATCACAAATCCGATTTCCTTCGATTAAATTTTAAAATGTTTTTTCTCATAAATATGTACTTTAATAATAATTTCAATAATTTTTTGTTCTATTGTAATCACTTTATGAGGGTAAGGGATATCTTTAGACAATTCCAGAAAAAAAAAATCAAAAGAAACATTTTCACTTCTTCAAAAGTAGAAGTTATTAATAATAACTTCCAAAAAAATTTGTTATTTTTAGCAGGAAAAAATTGTTAATAATTTCTAAGAAATTTTAAATTTCGCAAAATTTTAAGTATTTTTTTTATTATCTTTTGACAATATTAAAATCGCATTTTTGTTATAAACATAGTTTTAATAGAAGAACTTCAAAAGCAATTAACAAGAATCATAAAAAAGCACATCCTACCAATGACAACCATGAATTCCCTTTTTCAGCACAAAGTACTTTCTTCCAATGAAAAAATAATGTTAAAATCTTGACTTTTTCAGCTCTTTTCAATTTTTTTTTTTGTTGGGAGTTACACAGTCATAAAATAACTCCTTCAAAAAAGAAAACGTTATAAGTCACATAAAAAATGTTGAATAGATTAAACAACTTATCCAGTAATCATTATGGAGAAAATCTACATGTTTTGACAATAGTTTCACCACATTATGGCCCGTTGTACATAAAATCGTTTTCTGCTGAAACCCAACAGAGCCTTAGTTCTAGTTGATACCAATTCTTCCAGATTTATCAGTTATTACGTTTTCACAAATACCCTTATGACATTTGACATTCGTCCTAGTAGATTAAACACCTCAAATTCGATAGTTGATGGTTCCGAAATGAGTTTTCCAATTCGTCTGTCTCTATATAGAGATATTGGCAAACTAATTTCAGTGTCGGTCTTCGAACCATCGCAATTTTATATTATATATTTTGGTGAAAGGTACCAAATGATGAACTTAAGTTACGTCTGGCACTATTTTTCTAGTATTTGACTCATAATTTTCTGTTTATGAACCAATTTTAATACCAAACAAACCTTATCGGAGATGAATAATTGAGCAAAATTTCGTTCCCCTAAGTAATACTCCTCTAGCTCTATCGTGCTTTCAACAGAAAGGCGGACAGAACTTAGACTTTCATAAGGAATTTCACAAATTTTGGAAAATTTTAGTAAAAATATTTTCAAAAATTTTTTTCTTCTGATATGAACGTCGATTTGTGTTTTTATTAAGCAATATTTATGCATGCAAAGTATGTTAACGTTAATCATTTATATTAATGCGCGCAAAAGTTGTAAAAGTTTAAAGTTGAAACATTAAACAAAATCTTAAAAATTCAGGTATTGTTTTATTCCAACTAAAATAATACAATTTCATAGAACTTCTAAAGCGCTATCAGCACATTTTAGAAGTACTTTTCAATAATCTCATGTTTGGTTCCTATTTCAAATTGTTCGTCTTTAAAACTCTGTTCTCTAAAATGTATTTTAAGCTTAAAATTGGTTTGTAAATAAATGCTCCAAAAATTATTACTGTAACGAATCTAACGTCTATAATTTTATTGATAAATTGCATTTTTTTTAAGCTCAACAATGTTTTACTACAAAAATCTCTTATATGATTTAGTCTAAGTTTACATACAGCAATTTTTATTTCTGAAATTTTTCTTTTTTTTTTTTTTTTTTTTGAACTTGCATTTACGTTCACACACAAAATTTTACTTCAGCAATTCTTGCTTTAATTGCCTCTATTTGTTTTTGTTTTGAAGTAGAAAATGAAAACAACGAATTTTGAAGTACAGGCAAGTTTGTATCCTTTCATATTCCGTCTTGCTCGCTCTCATACGAAATCAGAATTTCAGCAAGACCTATAAATGAATTTTAAATAATCAAGATTTTTGTAATAATTTTAAATTATTAAATTTTCCAAACTTAAAAAGTCAATTTTTTGTAGTTTAAACATTAGCAGAGCTTTTATTTAGGAATTGATTTTTATTTATCGATTTATTTATTTAACTTTATTTTTATACAAAGGTTTAAAATTAGTAGACATTGTTCATCTTCTTAATTTTTAAATATTTTTAACATAGTTTGTTGTTTTCTTAATACGCACTTGCCAATTTTAATAAATTTGCTATTTGTTTATTTTTATTCTATTATTCGTTATACTATATTTAAGTTTACACAGCTTTTTATATATATATATATATATTTCTTCTTTTGCAATTGCTTATTAAAAATATTTTGTACATATTTGTTTTTTTTTCTTTCTTTTTCTTCTTGTAAATATTTTAGGTCTTCCAATTAATAATAATAACAATAACAAAAATTCCACAACAAATGGTTTTAATAATAACAACAACAACCACATCAACAATATAAATAATAACAATAATTCCTCAGCACCCGCAGAAGATCGTTATGCAGCCTTAAAAGATTTAGATGAACAATTAAGAGAAAGTAAAGCTGTGGCTGCCCAAGCTGCTTCAATAGTTACAGCAAATGTGGTAGATTCTGGTTTTGGAAATCGTAAGTTTTTATTGAAATTTTATTGTTGATTTTCATATGCTAAAATAAAATATTTTCTTTCTACTACAACGACTTACAAATATATAGCCAATGTTGTAAATGGCACAGTGAATCCTTTTGCAACACATCATCCTCATCAACAGCAAACAGCTGTTGTCAATCCTTTTCAAAATGCGTCGAATAATCCAACGCAAAATACAACACAACAGTTGTTTGGTCAAATGACTTTAATACCAAATGGAATAGCTGCGGCAAATGGTTTTTTAAATGCTCAAAAAACTCATACTGCCAATACGGGATTCTTTAATTATACGGCAAGTGGATTTACAAATGCCAATACACCACAAATACAACAACAACAGCAGCAGCAGCAACAACTTCAAGCGTCCCTTTTGTATCCAACATCAATACAAGCAGGACCAAATGGTTGTGGCTTTGGTTTTGGTACACTACAACAACAAATCGCCTCAACTGGCACGGGTCTAACAACAAATACTTTTAATAATCCATTTGCTGTAAGTTGAACATACATAACACACTCGTAAACAATAATCATTTTTTTTTTTTTTTTTTTTGCTATTTGCTGCCACATATTGTGGAAATTGAAATGATGAACCTTTTTGTTGCTATTTTATTTTAAAATTTCAATTAAGTCAGTAAAATTAAAAGGGATTTTAAATAGTTAATAGGCAGTTAGATAGTCATACATTTGGAAAAATAGAAAATAAAATAGAAATGTTTTAGTTTCTTTTTTTCAATTGTGATAAGTTTGTCCTTGTCAATATTTTATAAGGATTTAAAGTTAAATGTATATAAAATGATAGAGTTTTATAGAGTATATTTATGTTTGTTACAAATATACAAAATAATGTTCAAAATCAATTTAAAATCGGACTTTTTTGAATCTCAGTATCTATTAAAAATAATAGTTTTGACTTTTTTAGTGTTTCTTTAGTGCCTCATATTTACCAATTTTTTCTTATAAATTAAATGAACAATCGCTTATTTCAAAGGTAAATTCCATTAAAGAAACGTTTATATTATTAAGTTTTCTATAGCGTTTCCTTGTTGCTACCTAATTACCTATCTGGATTGTATTCTATTTAAAACATAATCAGGGATATATTGTCTCGTATCATTCAAGAGTAAAAACTGACTAAATCTGGTCAAAACAAAAGTTGTCTCCATGAGATCTAATGAATCCAAATAGAAGCTTTTTAACTTTATTTCTTTTATGTATTTATAAAAGCCTTTGGATGAACAAAACATCCTTACAGACTATTCGCATAAAAGTATTTAGCACCTATATTAAATTTTATAATTTAAGTATTTCTTTAGAACAAATTCCGATAAATTTCTTCAATTATAATACCGATTGGAAAAACGGTTTTTGTCTTTAACCGCAGGAATATATTTCCTGTCGAACAAAGTATTTCCTGAAAAATTTTTACTTTTAATGTCTTCTTAAATGATAAAAATATCATTTCGACTGTATGCTGTAAATACTTAATTAGAAGCTTGGATTTTAAAATGTAATATTTTGTATAAAATTTTCTGATCTCCTAATTTCAGTAGAAAATTATTCGGCTCGAAATAGAAGGATAAAGGAAATATAAGGATCCTTTCGTCATATATCTCATCACTTGAACATAATTAATAGCAAAATTTTTCTTTTTACTAACAAAAAATAGGTTTTTATTTTTAAATATTCATTCATGTCAATAGTTATTGTCATTTGATAGAAATTTAGTTGCCCAATAATGTTGCAAGTTTCGATTTAAGTTAACAAACACTTAAATTTGTGTATACTCTTTAACAACAATTAATTTGTAATGTGGATCTTTAATTCTTAATGGAACAACACTCCAACATTAATAATTTAAAAGCTTCTAATCGCAGAGAAGAAAAACGATTTCTACTTTATCTAAAGTCGGAATTCAATTCAATTCAATTACACATTATTTGACAGTGAAAGGTGAGCAAACTTTTGCAGTATTAACATCTTAAATACAAATTATTCAAATCCTTATAACTTGGACAAACAAAAAGTAGCTCTAAAAAATCAAACTGTTTTAAAATAAATATTTTAAAGTTATTGTATATACTTTTTCTTTTCTTTTATATTTTAAGAAATTTCCAGATTTGTTTGTTAAGGCTTAAGACCTGTGTGACTATAATGAAGTGAATAAAATTTTTCTAGCTCATGAGACTATTAGAATTTTTGCCAAATGTGTAGAAATTTTAAACGTTTTAAAATTATGGAATATATTTCAAAAATATAAAATATTTAGAAATTTCACATTTTGTTTTAAGATTTCAAACACATTCATTATATAAGGTCCATTTTAATATAAAATGTTCCCAAGAAGGTGTTTTGCTTGCAGAAAGAATTTTAAATGCAAACAAATCAATTTGTGTTTTTTTAATTGTATTTTTTTTTATAGGTATATTTTGTTTTTCTGTCTACACATGTGGTGTATTAATTTTTTCGTTTTCTTTATTGATGAAAATTACTTTAACTCACTTTTTATCAGATTTTATTATAAAATTTTAAATGTTCCACGAACATCATTTTCTTGGTTTTCAATAGTGTTGTTTCTTGTAAAGTAAAAATAAACCATTGTTACAAAAATTATTCTTAAAATCGATCGAAATTCATGATCGATTTCCATCACATACCTGAATATTTTACAAAGTTTTCATTTCACACAGCATAACTATTTTTCTCACCATAGTAGATATTTTTTACCAAAGAATTTTTTTATCGTTTCATACATTCCCTAAATTAAACCTCTAACGGTTAAGGCTTTGTTACAAAAGTTCACATTATAAAAATTTCGAAATATCTTCTTAAAGATAGTTGCTGTAATAAAGATTTCGTGCATACCTAAATTTGAATCAATCAATCAATTTGAATATCAATCTTTAAAATCGCTTCTAAACTTTATCAAAAAAAATCTTCATATATTTTAAGAGAAAGCTTTGTTTATGTTTGATTTAGTACATACTCTTTAGGGCAAAAATTAGATGGAGATTTAATCTTTAGTTTGGGGATATAAATTTGGAATTTTTCATAAATTATGGGTATTTTTATTAAAATATATATTTGTTAAATTCGAGATAATTTTAATTTTTTAATTTACTGGAAATTTTCAATAAACTTTAATTTTTAAAGGAAAATTTCTATAAGCTTTAGTTTTTAAATTAATTTTACATATAGATTTTGTTTGTTAAATATTCTATTTATAGATAATTTTCGCTAATTTTCTTTTAATAAGAAATTTTCGATAAATTTGCTTTTTATAAAAAGTATCGAATTATGTATGTTCTGTTTATACAAAATTTTCTATTTATAGAAAAATACCGATAAATTTTTAATTTATAGAAAAAAAGAATAATTTTCAATTTGTAGAATTTTTCGATATTTTTATTTTTTATTAATATAAAATTTACGATAAATATTATGTTTATAGGAAATATTCAATAAATTGTCTTTTTATAGGAAATCTTCCATAAATGTTATTTTTATACGAAATTTTTGATAAATTTTTTTATAGAAAATTTTCGATAAATTATATTTTTATAGACAATTTATTTTTAAAATAATGTTCGTTAAAATTTCTTTTTTTAATGATTACACAGTGCAACAAGAAAAATTGCCCCAATATTTCCAACATAAGATGAAAGCGTACCAATAGTCCAATAAAACCCCCAAAGGGTTTTTCAAAGTTAGTTCGAATTTCGGTTTTATGGCCTCTTTAAGTTCGATTTTTTCGGAGCCCTCTTTTTTTTTAATTATTTAAATTATTTAATTCAAATATTGTTATATATTGTTGAATTATAGACTACTAGCATTATTGTACTAGATGTTTGCTGGATGCTACTTCCGTTTTGCGCCAATTTTTGTCATAATATTGTTTACTTTATTTGACTTGAAATGTGTAAACTACTGTACGATTAAAATGAATCATGATCTTTAAGAGAGTAAAAAATTTTCTAAATAAAACCTGAGGCTTTTAGAGAGAGTAAGAAATTTTATGGAATTCTATAGAAATTCTTAGACTTGAAGGACCGTCAAATATTTTCCGTAGAAAATCTTAGATTATTTCATAGTCAGAAAAATGTCTATAGAAAATCTTTCTCTATCAGGGTATTAAATAATTGTATAAAGAAAATCTTAGACTTTTTCAGAGGCTAGAAATTTTGCATAGGAAATAATGGACTCTTTAAGCGAGTCAAAGTTTTTATACATTTAAGAGATTTAATAATTTCCTATAGAAAACCTAATACTCTTTCAGAGAGTAAACAAATTTCTTTAAGGGCGTTAAAAAATTTCTATAAAAAATGATATGCCCTCTAGCAGATAACATCATTTTGTAAGAAGAATCCTGGGCTCTTTAAGAGAATCAGATATTTTTATAGAAAAGTTTAGAAATATTAGATTTTCAAAGAGGTTCGAAATTTTGTACAGAATATCTTGGACTGTAAGAGTCAAAAAATTTCTCTAGAAAATCTTATGCTTTCAAGAAAAAGAATAATAATCTATAGAAAATTTTAGATTTTTTAAGAGAGTCAACAGATTACAATAGAAAGACTTTTCCTCTCTATAAAAAATCCTATATACTTCAAGAGAAACAAAACTTTATATAGATAGTAAAAATTTTCTAAAAAAAATTTATGACGTTCTAAAGAGAGTAAAAATTTTTAATGTATGACCCTCAGAAGAGATTAAAAATTTTTTATGAAAAATATATGATTCTCAGAAGAGAGTAAAAATTTTCTATAGAAAATTTATTATTACTAGAACAGTGTAAAAACGTTCTATATGTATAAGTAAGTAGTAGGTAAGGAAGTTTCAAATTTCATAAAAATTTTGATGATAGTAGTAAAAAGTATCGCAGTATAATAAAAATAGGAAAAAAGAGGCGTGGCACCCATACAGATTAAATTCTATAATATACAATATTTTCTATTCTTTATTTTTACTGAATGTGGGTTGAATAATGTGACTACTCATATATTGCATATAATCTTGTTATTAAAGATGGGCGTAAAATGGGAGGGGCAATTAGTAAAAATCTTACATAATATCTAAGAGAAACTTTGTATTCTATAAAAGAATAAATACCCATAAACACATTGAAATTTACTGATTTAAATGTTTTTTTACACACATAATGAAAAAAGTGCTCTAAAATATCCGAAATTTAACATAAAATCGAAATTCGAAACAACTTTACAAAACCCTTGGGAGATTTTATTAAACTTTCATTTCGCGTTGGAATCATTTTCTAAAAAAAGACCGACATTTGATATTAAAATACTTTGGAGACAAATTTGAGGATCTAAATTTAAAAAAATTAAGATTTTTGGGAAAAATGGATCTTCAATTTAAGGAAATAACGAAAACATTTTCTGGCAACACTGGTTATAATTTTAAAAGATATTTTTGTTTGAAAACATTAAAATATTTAATTTTTAAAAATTAGACAAAACATGTAGAATTTATTAAATTTTATGTGGAATAACCAGTGTTGTCAGAAAATGTTTTCATCATATCCTTAAACTGAAGATCAATGTCCCCAAAAATCTTAATTTTTTTTTAAATTTAGATCCTCAAATGGGATTTTATAATACATCTTGAATATGTTATATTATTATTCCATACTTATTCCATTTTCAAAATACTACGAAAATAAAATTTATGTCTAAAAAATAAGTATATTAAATTCAAACATGAATTTTAATACAGGAAATATAGAAAAAAATCATATATTAATTTATACAATTTTTACATTTCGAAAAAAAGTAAAATTAAATGAAATTATGTTGTTATACAGACCACTATCTCCTTAAGTAATGGTCGGATTTTTTGAAGAAAAATTCACACAATATGTAATGAAATACAACAATTCTAAAAATTATGAAAATGGAAAACGACATAACTTAAGTTATGTAATTTTTCTTTTTGGCCACAGAATTCATCAAAATCATGAATAAATAATTAATTATGTAAATACTTATATTTTTTTTACAAATAACATTTTTTGGTATTTGACGGATATAACGAACTAAATTTATCGGTACCTTCGAGGTCGTTATAACCGTGTTCGACTGTACAAATATTAACTAATTTATAATTATTTTCACATTGAATTTATATTAATATATTTTTTCTTTCTTCTAGGCTACCGGAGCTCTTAATTCAAACAATCCATTTTTATGAGATTTAAGAAGCCTTAACTTCAACAATGATCCTTTAATCAACAACTATGAAATGCTTAGACATAACTAAACATTTTATGTAGTACAGAACAAAGAACAAACCAAAACTTGTTTTCAAAAGGATCCATCTAAACAAACTGTGGTTTAGTTTTAAAAATATATAAATATTTTTCTAATATTAAAAAAAATACAGGCTGCATTAAATTAAAAAAAAATAAATAAAAAATAAAAAAAAAAAAATCTCAAGCCTTATCTAATAATAATAAAAAACATAAATAAAAATCTTAGTCCATTTTATGAACAATAGTTATAAATATTCTTAAATATAGTAAAAAACAAATCTTTCTTAATATTAAAACAAATAAAATTTACTAAACAAAACATCTTATAAAATATTAAAACTAAGAGAAAAAAACTTCACATTTTCCTTTAAAAAAAATCAAAAATATACTAAACACAAATTTATTATAATATACAATTATTTTTACTTTAAGATAAACGAAAAAGATACAAAATTTTGGACGTAAAAGAAAAATAAAACTTAACAACTTATATAAATCAAAAACATAAATAGAAAAAACAAATTGATAATAATTATAAAAAAAGAATATTAAACAAAATGCTTTTAGAAATTGTAAAATTATTAAAATATAACAAAAACTACAAAATTAGTTATAGTAAAAAATTATGAAAACAAAAGAACAGAAACAGCAAAAAATCAAATCAAAGTCATAAACATTTGAAAAATTAACATTAAATATAATAATTGTTGAAATATGTAAAATAAATATTTTTTTGCTACCATTACTATTATATATATAAAAGATTTGAAAGATTTTTTCATATAAAGTTTTTAACAGCAATTTAAATTTGGAATTATTGTATTCTTTAATAATTGGCTATAACTATTTTGATATAAAATAACAAAAAATATAAAAATATAAGGTTTTTTCATTTAAAATTTCGCTTAAATCAATAATCAAAAACATATTTAAACAGAATATTATATTATTCTGCAATTTTTATTATTTGCTTAATAATTGTATAAAATCCTTAGCAGAAATCAAAATAGCTTAAAAGTATTTAAATTTTGAAAAATTTAATTACATGCTTAATTATAAAAAATTATTTTTTTTAAAGTATGTAATTTTTATAACCACAGGCTCCTCCCATAAAATCGATTCTGTTTATATCGATTTATTTCTGTAATTTAAAAAGGATTTATATATTTTGTTGTAATATTAATACATATTTTCTTTTCTTTTTTATTATATTTAGTTTTATTATGTGTATATTATTTCTTAATTGTTTTTGTAATTTAATACTAATATTTTTATTTTCATAAAACGTTTAAGTTTATTATAATAAATATTTAAGTAATATTTTATTAATCCTCTTTGAAGGTTGTTATAACAATATATTTTATTTAAAAACTAGAAGAGAAAAAACAACTCGGTATTAGATTTAGCAAAAAACAAAAAGTGTCTTAATTATTTTCTTTTCCAAAACAAGAACAAAGATTTTTTATACATATTTTAATTTTTTATTATAAATTAATTTTATTATTTTTTATTGATATTTTTAATTATGTGATTATTTCATTCATATTACTTTTAGTTTACCAAATTCTACATAAATTCCATCATGTTCTTAAATAAATATATACCAAAATTTTTAATAAAAAAATGTTCTTTTTATTTAATTTTATAATAATTAATATTTTCAATTATAATCAACACGAGTGATGAAGTGGACTTTACGAGAGTTGAAACTGAATATTTGCTTAAATTATTTTAATAATACACTAATTTTAAACTTTTGAAATGAAAAGTATGTAGCGAGAAAGCTTGTTTTCAGAATGTCTAAAGTTATTCGAAAGTCAATGATAATAACAATTATATTTAAGGAGTTATAGCTTTTGAACAAGGCGAGATGATAAGCTGAAAATTTTTTCAATTCAAAAGATTTGTTTGAAGATAGATAGAATACAACGTCCAATTTTTTGCAATTTACTTTTTAATTATTCAAACGCTTATTTTATTATCTCAAAATGAGGAAACGTTTTAAAATTTTGGCTTAATGTTTTTTTTTTCTCCTCAGCTTTTTCTACCATTATGAAAAATTTCAGCTGAATTACTTTAAAAATAAAGCAGCTGTGAGACAAAAAAAAAGTTCTAAAATATTTGAAAATTGAAAAACAAACAATTTCACTGTGTAATAGGTGAACAGAATCTGCCAGTAGGTAAATTTTGCAATGTCGAATATATTCTAGCCTTTACATCTTTTAAACGAGACCATGTATTGAGCTGAAAGTTGTTGCATATTGTAGCACAAAATCTCATCTTCATTATAAAATATTTTTGAACCACCCACTACAGCGCCTTCTTTTAACAATTAGCTTTTTAATAATTTAAACTCTTATAAGTAACGAACTATCCAACGTTTTAAACTTCTGACTTAATTAATATTTTCTTCACATATTATTTTAATAGCCAACCAAATTTCAGCTCATTAGTTTTTGAAATGAAAGCGCTATGGCGAAAATAATCTATGACAAGACTGTTAAAGATTTAAAAGTTATAACTTTTAAACTAGAGCAGATATTAAACTAAGAGTTAATCATATTGTAACCTCAAATCTCCTCTTATATATAGCATATTTTTTTATTGTCTGCTGTCACGCCTTTCCTAAACAGTAAGCTTTTTAATGATTTAAACGCTTATAAAAAGGAAGGTTAAATTACAATTGTATTCAATGTGCTATAGCTTTTTAACTAAAGCAAATATCAAACTGAACGTTGTTGCATATTGTAGGTAGAAATCTCGTCTACAAGACAAACTATTTTCTGAGCGCCCATTGTCACGCCTATTTTTAGCAATATGATTTATAATACTTTAAATGCTTGCAATCACAAAACTAACAAGTGTTTTCCACTTTTGACTTGATGAAATTTTTCTTCAAGCCTATTTCTACTAGTATATCAAATTTCAGCTCGATCTCTTTCAAAATGAAGGAGCAGTGGCAAATATAAATTTTGTTGTCAAAAATACTAAAATTACTTGAAAATTCAAAAGAAATATTCAAACCTTTATAATATTTAAATTAGACCATGTATTGAGCTGAAAGTTGGTGCATATTATAGCATAAATGTCCTCTTCCTAACAGAATATTTTTGGATCGCCCACTGTCATGCCTACTTTTAACAATTAAGTTTTTAATAATTTAAATGATTGTAAGTGGCAAGCTATCCAGCGTTTTAAACCAGCGACTTAACCAATATTTATTTGATATCTTATTTTAATAATGAACAATGAATGCGCTATGGTAAAAATAATTTAAAATCAATGATAACTAATAAGTTTAAAATGTTATAACTTTTAAACTAAAGCAGATTTTGAACTCAAAGTTATTCATTATTTTAGCCTCAAATCTCCTCTAGAATATAGCATAGTTTCCTATTATATGCTGCCATGCATTCCTTAAACATTTAGCTTTTTAGCGATTAAAACGCTTATATTATGGTTAAATAACAATTATATTTCAAAGAGCTATAACTTTTTAACTAGAACAGATATCAAAGTAAATAACGCTCGCCTTCAATATAGACTATTTTTTAACCGCACACTGTCATGACTTCTTTTTGCAATTTGCATTTTAATCATTCAAACGCTTATTATCTCAAAACTAGAAAGCGTTTTAATATTTTGGCTTAATGTATGTATCTTTTCTCCCTTTACTTTAAAAATGAAGCAGCTATGTCAAAAATAAACTTTGTTTGTGTAGAAGAAATCATAAAATTATTCAAGAATTCAAAAACAAAAATTTCACTGGGTAATAGGTGAACATAATCTGCTAGTAGGTAATTTTGCAATATCGAATATATTCAAATCCTTATAACTTTTAAACGAGACTATGTACTGAGCTGGAAGTTGTTTCATATTGTAGCATAAAATCACTTATTCCTTATAGAATATTTTTGGATCGCCCACTGCCACATCTACTTTTAGCAATTAGCTTTTAAATAATTTAAACGCTTATAAATAGCAAACTATTCAGCGTTTTAAACTTCTGACATAATTAATATTGGCTTCACATCTCATTTTCATAGTAAGCAAAATTTCATCTCAATAGCTTTTGAAATGAAAGAGCTATGGCAACAATAAAATTAGGCAGAATTGCTAAATTTAATTTAAAATCAATGATAATAAGAAATAATTTTAAAACGTTATAACTTTTAAACTAGAGCAGATTTTCAGCTCAAAGTTATTCCATGTTGTAGCTTAGAAACACCTCTTAAAGATAACATATTTTTTCTTTAGTCTGCTGCCATACCTATCTTAAAAAGTTAGGTTTTTAAAGACTTAAACGCTTATAAGAATAAAGGTTAAATAACATTTCTATTCAATGCGATGTAGCTTTTTAACTAGGACAGATATCGAACTAAACGTGATTCTATATTTTAGATATAAAGCTTGTCTTTATACGGACTAATTTTGGACAGCCCACTGACACGCCTACTTTTATCAATTAGCTTTTAATCATTTAATATGAAAATTAAAAAGTGTTTCAAAATTTTGGCTCAATATATTTTTCCTCCCCAAATTTTTCTACCATTATGCCCAATTTCAACTTAATTACTTTTAAAATGAAGGAGCTATGGCAAAAATAAACTTTGTAGAAAGAAGTCCTAAAATTATTCAAAAATGTAAAAATAATTTCACTGGCTAATGGGTGAACAGAAACTGGTAGTAGGTAAATTTTGCAATATGAAATATATTCAAATCTTTATAACTTTTAAACGAGACCAGGTATTGAGCTGAAAGTTGTTGCATATTGTAGATAAGAAATTCCTCTCTCAAAAAATATATAAATATAAATATAAATATATATATAAATATAAATATATATATATATATATATATTTGACCGCCCACTGTCACGCCTTTGGTTAAGAATTAGTTGCTTAATGATATAAACTTTTATAATTGACAAACTAACCAGCATTTCGAAATTTTACTTTAATGAAAGTTTGTTCCATTACTTGGTTTAATAATTTCACATCTGCAGCTTTTGAAAATTAACTTTTAAATCCATTATCATTGGATAACAATTAGCTTAAAAAAGTTAAAATTTTTAAACTTGAGCAGATATTGGACAAAAACTTGTATCATATTGCTGCTTAAAACCTTTTCTTATTATTAACATATTTTCTTGCTTACATTTGCAATGTCTACCTTAAAAGTTGTTCTTTGTTCTCTTAATAATTTACACACTTATAGGTACAACATTATATTCAATAGGTTATATCTGCTTTACAGAAGCAGTCATTAATTTAAATGATCTTCCATATTGTAGCTTCCCAGCAAAAACTTTGCTTTCCTGGTAAGCTAGCAGGTATAAATGGAAACAAAAGTAAACTAATTATTTTTTCCTTAATAACTTAATTAATGTAGTTATTTTCAGACTCTAGGGATACTCAAAAATAAGTACCTAAACGAAAATAAAAAAACAAACAAATTTGCCGTCACTGAGATTTGAACTTGGGCACAAATTAACTATTCGTTTTTAATGACTAACATCTTACTCAGTACACCATCTCGCAATTAATTTTCTAAGTGACAAAAACTTTTTTTGGTATAAAATATCTCTTTAGACATTTTGTAAAAAAAAAAAAAATAACAGCAATAGAATGGTATTGAACCAACAACCTTCTGGTTGTGAATCCAGCGCTCTAGCTAATTGATCCAGGTGATTGCAATATTACTGTGCTATTATACTATTGAGTACTTATTTATGTAATATAGAATAGGCAAATAATAATGACACCTTATTACCAATAAACTACTTTAATAATTAGTTGCCATTACCGAGAACCAAAAAGTTTTTGCTAGGTCGGAGTTTAATTTTTAAGACTAAATAATTTGTCTAGTAGTAGCGCCCATTGCTGCTAATTTAAACAAATAGCTGATATACAAACTAAACTAACAAGCTATTTTTTAATTATTTTTCTAAATAAATTTTTTGTTATGATTTTAGAAATCATGCCAAATTGGTTTAAATTAACGTAATTTCTTTTCAAAACAAACATAACACTTAAGCAAAAAAAATAAAAAATAAATGACAGGATGTGTTATATATTTGAAGCTGATTATTAAATTGTATACTTAAATAATATGTTAGACCATTAAATTTGTTATACTTACCTAATAACTTATACAAACCATTAAGAAAACGGGGTATATTTAAATAAAAATAAAAAATACAGTAAAGGAAATTGTTGAACTGTTGTAACTATAAAAAGCAATTTTTTTTTAATGTAAATGATCCAGTTTTTTGTTTCAAATCCTACAAAGCCAATAAAAAAGCTTAAAGTTTATAGCAGATATTATGTAAATTTTATGTTTGCAAAGGTGATGAAAATATTGTAACTTGTTCCTCGAATGGTAATTTGTTAAGCGTTAAAATAAAAAAGTATATTCATGGGTAACTCCTATAAATTTGTCAATATAAAAATATTAATATTTACTTGATTATTTTTTATTATTAATTTATATATAAAAAATGATATGTTATTATTATTTGCAATTTTTATTTAAAATTTTTGTAATATTGATAACTAATTTGTGTAGCTAACAATTCGTTTTAGCTTTTTACATTAATATTAATAAAAGAAAATATTTGTGTACTTACTTTTATTTAAAATATTACTTAGTAAAATAATCAACTAAAAATTTATTTCAATTTAATGAAAATGTAGAAATTTATGTTAAATCAGTTTATTCATGTGTGAATAATTTTGTGTTACCTATCATCAATGTTATTTATGAATTAATTTTAAAATGATTTTTTAAATGCTTAGGAAAGGTCTTTTTATATAAAGAAAATAAATACACGAATGAGGTTTAAAATTACAAAAAAAAAAAAAAAAAAAAAAAAAAAAAAAATAAGGGGCAGATACATAAACAAAATTTAAACCACCAATTAAGCGTTTAATTAGGTTAAGCTGTTTTAAAAAATCAAACTGCTATGCAAGTAACCAGGGTAATAAGCTAAATTTTGTAAAACCTTTCACTTTGAATGGAATGTTAAAATAATGTTTCTCCAAAGTAAAACATACGATTGTTTTTGTGCAACAAAATATGACCAAATAATTTGAATATTAAATTATGTATTTAAAATAAAGTGATTGCTTCATCGTGCACAAAATTGGCTTAACATTAGAAAATACTATTAATGTTAACATTAACTAATATGCGATTTATTTAGTACGTAAATGATAGAATGGGAATACGTGCATATCTCAAAGTAATAATCACATTTAGATGTGCCAATTCAGAAAAATGCTTTAAATAGTTTAAAATCTTCAAAGATTATGAGCCTTTAGCTTATTAAAATGAAGTTGAAACTTTTGAAAATTTTTTTCTATAGCCCAAGTTTGACTTTTCTTATTACACAAATAAGTTCTTCATGAAACTTATTTCTGAAAAATTTAGTTATATAGGAAAAAATTTCAACTTCACTTGTTTGAAAGTGTAATCTAGCCAGTAACCATCCTATTCAAAACTGTCACATTAAAAACTAGTTCAATTGAAGCATTAGGGAACGGTTCTAAAATCAGTTTTTTAAATCAAAGATTTTTTCAGTTTTTTACTCCAATTTTTTTTTTTTAAAGTTCTAGGGAGTCATTTGGGAATTGGGTTGTCATTCGAACAGAAATTATTCGATTATTCAAGGAACAAATTTTTTATTATTTTCGAATGAACAAAATTTTTAAATTTAGAATAAAAAATTATTCGTTCAATTTTTAAATATTAATCGAATAATTTTTCAAAATGAGTTTTTGTTAAATTATTATGTCTTTTTAAAATTATAAATGTAAAAAATTTGTTTTGTTGGAAAACGCTGTTGAAAATGATTGAAAATTTCGTTAGGTTATATAAATGTGTTAACCACGTTTTAATGGATTTCAGGTTAAAGCCTTTCGCGGACAATGAAATCTCAGTATTATTTGGAAGAAATAGAATAGATTTTCTAAAGATTTAATCAAACGTTTTAAAGTTAGTATAAACGTGAAACGTATAAGTTATTATTAAATTTTCCAAAATTTTCAGCGCATATTAATTATTTTAAATATTCAACAAAAAGTGAAAGTACATGCAAATGCTTTATTTTTGAGAATTTTGCATCTATTATTTATTTCAAAAATTATGTTAATGATGTAGAAGTAACCGAAGATTCTGAAATGTATAACGATGGTTTGCTAACTGAACTCAATCAATCAAAAAAAAAAAATAAAAAGAGATTTTAGCAATATTGATGATCATTGGCAGAAAAACTAGATATAATTTTAATGATATATATTGTGACCATCAATATTAAATGAAAGAATTTTTTCCTCACATCTGTTTTTATTAAAACTAAAAAACAATAATCGTTTTAAAGACAAAATGCTTAATTATGTTCTTTATGAATGATAATATTTTAGGAAATTTAATTTGAATATGTTCTCAATTTTGATTTAATTACTCGAACAATAAATTTTATTCTTTATTCATTTGATTAATCGAAGAAAATTCAAATTTTATTCGATCTTACTAATAATTAAAAAATTAACGAAATTTTATTCGATCAACTTCAATATCGAATAATTGATAATCCTATTTGGGAAACAACATTTTATTCAGAGAATAAAATAAGTTCTTATGCACTAGTTCTCAAATTCATTATTTATTTTAACCCAAATCAGAATCACAATACGGTTCAAGTGCATGAGTGCAAGAATTGATTGTGATATCACAAATTCCACAGTTGTTATTAAGTATCTGAAGTAGATCTGGTTAAACCAGATATAGAACTAATGATTTTAGAACAAGTTCTAACATTATTTCTGGGAATCTACAATTTTTCTATACGAAACTTCAAATGTTGATAATTTTCTTTTGAAAACTCTAGTTATTTTAATTTTTAATAAAAATTATAGAAATCTCAATTAGATTTTCTTTAGAAAAACCTAGTTATCTATTTTTATAGAAAAATTTGGTTATTGATAATTTTGCTATAGGAAAGTTTGGTTATCGATAACTTTTTTATAAAAGATGTTCTAATCAAGAATTTTTCTCTAGTTATCGATATTTTTCGTATAGAATATTCGAAATATCGATAATTTTTCGTATAAAAAAAATCTAAATGTCAATCATTTTTCTACAGAAAAATTGATAATTTTTCTATTGAAAGATCTAGTTATCGATCATTTTTTTATAAAAATATAGTTATCGATAATTTTTCTAGAAAAAACCTAAATATCGATAATTTTTCTATAGAAAATAGTTATCTACAATTTTTCTATAGGAAAATCTAAATATCAATAATTTTCTGTACAAAAATATAGTTATCGATAATTTTTTATAGAAAAATCTAGTTACAGATAATTTTATTTATCGATAATTTTTTTTGATAGAAAAATTATAATATCGATAATTCCCCTATATTTGATGCATTTCTGGTTACACCACATATAAAACTAATCATTTTAGAACAAGTTTTAACACTATTCATAATTTTTCTGTACAAAATTTCAAATATCGATGATTTTCTTTCCAAAACTTTAGTTACTGTAATTTTTATGGAAATTATATAAAAATCCATTTTCTATAGAAAAACCTAGTTATCTACTTCCATAGAAAATTTAATTATCGATAATTTAGGTATAGGAAAGTTTGGTTATCGATAACTTTTTTATAAAAGATGTCAATCAAACTAATGATTTTTCTCTAGTTAACGATGTTTTTCGTATAGAAAATTCGAAATATCGATAATTTTTCTCTGGTTACCGATGTTTTTCGTATAGAAAATTCGAAATATCGGTAATTTTTCTATTGAAAAGTCTAATTATCGATTTTGTTTATAGAAAAATATAGGTATCGATAATTTTGCTATATTAAATCTAATATATCGATAATTTTTGTATAGAAAAATATAGTTATCTATAATTTTTCTATAGAAAAATTTAAATATCAATAACTTTTTTATAGAAAAATCGAAATATCGAACATTTTTTTTAGAAAAATCGAAATATCAATAATTTTTTTATAGAAAAATCGAAATGTCAATAATTTTTCCCTGAAAAAGTCTAGTTATCAATAATTTGTCTATAGAAAAAGCTAGTTATTGTTAAGTTTTCTAAAGTAAAATCGAAATATCGATAATTTTTCTATGGAAAAATCGAAATATCAATAATTTTTCCATGGGAAAATCAAGTTATCGATTATTTTTCTACAGAAAATCTAGTTATTGACAAATCTTCTATAATAAAATCTAAATGTTAACAACTTTCATATAGAAAAATCTAAATATCTGTAATTTTTCTAAAAAAAAACTTAATATCGATAATTCTTTTTTCGAGAAAATTTAGTTATCGATAATTTTATTACAGATAATTCTAGCTCTATAGAATTTGTATCTCTTAATTTTCGAATTGTGTTTCTAAAATATCTATTTTAATTAAAATCTCTTTCTTTTCTATAAAAAAACCTAGTTATTAATAATTTTTCTACAGAAAAAGATATTTATCATCAATCTTTATAGAAAAAAATTAGTCATCTTAAATCTTTCTGCAAAAAAAAAAAATTCTATAGAATAGTCAAATTAAATTCCTTTTTCTATATAAAAAACAAATATAGTTTTTTTTATTTGTTATCGATCATTTTTCTATAGGAAAATTTAGTTGCCTATAATATCGAAAAATACAGCTATCGATAATATATAGTTATCGACAATTTTTCTACAGGAAAAATTTTTATTGACAATTTTTTTATAAACAAGAAAAATTTTATCTATAATTTTTCTATAGAATATTTTAGTTATCAATTTTTATCCCTTAAATTTCGAATTGTGTTTTTTATAAATTCTATTTGTATTTAAAATTTATTTTCAAAATTTTGAATACAAATTATAATCTCTTAACTACGAAATATTGCTCTAACATTTTTGAGTGAGTTCAATTATGTTACATAAACGAAATGCAACAAGTTTTCCACCTACACAAGTAAATATTCGCCTCTTTTTTGTACCTGTTTTGATATTTTTCATTAATTTGAAATTTAATGTCTTTAATATACACGATTCCTAACATCTGTCCCATAAATCATATATTAATTTTTAAAATCATTGAATCAGTTTATATATATATATATATATATATATATATATATATATATATATATATACGTACATACATATATACGTGCATACGTACATACATACATACATCATATATACATACTCTGCATTAGACGTTTTTATTTTAGAAAAAAAATATAATTATTTATGATCATATAAAAAAATAAATAATAACAAAAATAACTTGTGACACATGTGCTCCCAATGCAATTGGAATTTTATGCATATGACAATAATAAGGAAGTATTACAGATCTTTATTGTTAAAAGTGATTTACAATCATACTCCACCAATTGTAAAATATTTTTTAAGACAATAGCTCATATACTTCGAGTTATATTATGAGTATTAGGGCTATTAAGGAATTTTAGCAATTTTTATTTACTATAATAATTCGCAATTTCAAAATGTATCAATGTTTAGACATTTCATTAAATTTTATTGTTTTTATAATTGTTATGGTTTAAGTGTCAATTCATCCTCCTATATGACAATGACGTATTTAAAATATCCCTTTGTTAAATTACACCGTTCGTTATCCTTAAGTAGCCAATTAAATGATCAGTTTTGCTAAAATTTCCTTTTTTCTAGAAAAGCTTTTATGAAATTCTGTAAAAGTTATTACCCTAATAATTGTATGTCAAACAATTGGTGTAATACTTTCCTTTTTTATTTTTGAGCTTTTTGTTAAAAAAAAAAGATTGTAACGAAACACACAATTATGCTTTACAACCAAAAAAAAAACTAATCCAAACTGTCATAAAAGTTGTTACACATTCGAAAATACAATACCACAAATTGGTCAATTGCCAGGCAACACAAGTACTTACATAGAAAGATACATATATAAACGCCCACCTATGCTATAATAAATAATTTACATAAATCTTAAAGATATAGATAAAAAAGTCCATATTAGTAAGCGTTTTTCGAAGAGAAAAAACTGTTAACACTAAATGAAGATTAATATGTATTGCAAAATTTATACAGTGAGTTTTAGAAAAAATGTAACATTTCTAGACAGACACACTAAAGCTAAATTTTCAAATCTTAATTAAATAATTAAATCTATGGTAACACCTTTTCTGAAATTTGTGTACACTGTACAATAGACTGCATTAATATTTACTGAATTTTGACCGTAACTCCCCCTAGAATCTTTCTTTGGGCTATAAAGAAATATTGTGTGAAATATAAGTGAAATCGTGGCCGAAAGCACGTTAATGTTCTGAGGAATTCATAATAACTTTAAAATTTCTTAACCGATTTTTACTTAAAAAATGTAAAAAGGCCAAATTTTCTCCACATAAACGCCATCTTCAAACTTTAGGTCCGATGCGGCATAGGTTAACGTTATCCGACTTCACTAATATTTCAAACAATAATTTTTTATTGTCCAGAGAACGATTCTAAGAAAATTTACGGTTAAAATTCAAAAGTCGGTAAATTTTGGTGCAGTCTAATGTACAATTTATTAAATAATGTAACGAACTTTTTCTGCAATTGACTAAAATTAATAACCAGTAGCATAAGATGGTTTGATGTCCATGAAAGCACTGTGTGATGACAGACTGATCTCAAAACAAATATTGAAAAATATCATCCGAATGTAGTTTAGTAAAGTTTTTATTGAACTACTTTTTTTTATTAAATATATTTGAAATACATCAGTGACCTTTTAAATAATATAAAAAATGGTCAGCTTAAACCATTCAGTTCTTATCTGTGAGGCTCTTGTAGGCATATTAGGGATAACTCATAAATTTTTGTTTTTAAAAAAAAAATTCAAAATAAATATGTTTTTTGTAAGGGAACAACGTATAAAGTCTGCAGTAACATCATGTATAGGTATTTATGACAAATTTCGATATATGTACATATTAATATTATTGGTGAGCCGGCGAAAAGTCCTTTGTATTTTTGACCAACTTTTCAGGAGAGGGAAAAGACGTTTTATTTTTTGTATGAAATCCATATAGAATTCTAAAAATTACTCATAGGGCTTTTTGTCTGCGCACTGACAATATGTATATTTTATTTACTTTCTTTTAAGATAGCCTTTCTCAAAATGTTTGTCATGGCGTTATCTATTCTCGAACTTAATCAAAATGAAAATGATACTTTTTCCGTTTCTTTTTTTTATGCCAAAGAACAATAGAAAATTTGTTATCGTCTTATTTTTAAATTGGTACTCTTTTGAAAAGTGGCACTTTTATTGAAAAAACAGTACTTTTTTGACGACATTCCACATTCCTAGTTTTTCTAAATTTGTACTTTTTTAAAAAAATTCCAATTTTTATAAGAATTGGTAATTTTTTAACAAGAGCGGAACTTTTTTGATAATTCTTTTCATAATTAAAATTTCTAAGGACCTTACATATTCCTCAGTTGTCGGAAGACTTTGGAAGGTCTTTGACCTGAATGAAGTTCGTAGGGTAAGGAATAAAATTGCAATAATATTAAAAAATGTTCCAATTTTTTATCAAAAATTAGCATGAATCTAATATAATTTTTTCAGAAGATAACTTATTATATAAATTTTATATTTTCAAAATTTGTATCAATTTTGTGCACTTTTCAAGCAGTTTTGAAAGAGTTTTTTTTATCATGAGTTTTAAAACTCAGTGTTGAAAATTTCCGGACCTATTATTCGATTATTTTGTTTACAATATTCTACAATCTCAAAATCATCATATAGTTTTATTTGTATATTAATATATAAGATACATATATCTTTATTTGACAATATACTTTCTTTATATGAAATCAATCACCTATAATCTATTAAGATTTAAGAAAACTTCCTAAAAAAAAAATTGGCTCAAATTAGCTTCAACAAATTTTTTTCTTTAAAAAACTTTTGGCCACAATTTTTGACATTTTTGACATTTTTTTACTCTCATTGCTATCTGAATTAAAATAATTTGTGTTAACAGCACTCTTCGTACAATTTCTTTTGACACCGACTGTACATATATATCCACGAAACTAAATTACCATTAGGCGCTTTACTTTTGAAGCCACCTCCTTTCAAAATGTGTAGTTTCAATAAATAACAACTCAATTGTTAAGTGAAAGCAATTAAATAAATAAATTATACTATTTAATATAAGTAACTTTAATTGCACTAACTAGGTTTAAAGTAGGTTATTTTTATTGAAAAGAAATTTAATTCATTTCTATTATAACTGAAAAAAATTCTCATGCCAAAATTGAAATATTCAAACAATAGTGCAACTGACATGAATTGTCAGCTTTTATTAAAATATTGGTGAGAAAATTTTTAAGAAATGGAATTTTAGTTATGATTTAGTTCCATAATACTTTAATTTTTAGAAGGGATCATTAAAAATGAGTTTGAATTTCAAATTAAAATTTTTTGTTTTGTTTTTGTTATGATTTCGTGCCAGATGTGTTACTATTAATGTGTATGTTTTTAAATTTTAATATCTATTGGAAATTATACATATATATATATATATATATATTATTCAATTTCGAAAAATTTTATTTATTTTTCTTCACACATTTTAATTTACATTTTTCACCAACACTTTTAATAATAAATTGAAATTTTAATTTCAATTAATTTTAATTTAAGTTTTTAATTAAAACAAATATCTGTACGTATAATAATTAAATTTTTTCAACCGGTTGTTGATTTTTTTGAAAATCCCCTCTTGTAGCACAGTAAACATAACGTTTTAAGTTTTTCAAATTTTTATGATTTTTTTTAGTTACGAAAATAAGTCACACATTCTTATTTTAATGCGTGGTTTTGTTTTGTATTTTAAAGCTGTCAATTTGTTGTTTACATTTTAAAGCTCAATTACCTTGCACTTGTCTTCATTTTAATTTATTATTTATTTTTTTTTTATATCTCATTTTTATTTGTTGCAAGCGTAAAGATATTTTCAGTTTGTTTAGTGTTGCAAACCAATTTATAATCTTTTGGTACCGGTTTCTTTTTGAAACGGGATAAATGCTTTCTATGTTGTCTTTTGTAGATAGCGGTAAATTATCTATGTATATGATTCGTTAAATTTTAACCCTAAGGGGGAGTAAGGGGTGTAGATCTTAAATAATTTGTAAGTTGAAAGAAAAAAAGGAACCAATAGAATTTGTTTCTATACTCTGAACTTTCCAGTTCAGAGATTTGAGACAAGAGGAACTACAATTATTTATAAATGTCCATTAAGCCAAGGCTTAAATATTAAACAGTTTTCAGAAACAATAAAAAAGTTTAAAAAAGTGCCAAATTTCAAAAAAAAAAAATAACTTTAAAAAATACACATTTTTTAAAATGATCCATTTTTCGAAAAAAATCATCAATCAATCAAATTTCATAAAAGTAAAAATTTTCTAAAAATGTACCATTTTAAAAAAAGGTATAATAAAATGTACCAGTATTCTCAAAAATAAAAATAATAAAAAAATTGTCTATAAGAATTTATAATAAATAATTTTTACTTTTCAAGCAAAGTGACAATTTAAAAAAAGGTACTCTTGCTGAAAAAGTTCGAATTTTATTTCATTAAAAAAAATAAAAATTTTCTAAAAATGTATCAATTTTTAAAAATGAACAAATTAAAATAGTACCAAATTTAAAAATAGGAAAAAATTTCAATATAGTACCAATTTTCAAAAAAGGAAACTAATATTCAAAAGATTTACTAATTGTCAATAAAAATTTACCAATTTTCAAAAAAGCTCATTTTTTTAAATATACCAAATTTAGAAAAATAATAAAATTCCAAAAAGTACCAGAAAACATATATAAAAAAAGTTTTATAAAGTAAAATCTTTCTAAAAATGTACAAAAGTAAAAGGAAATTAATAAAAAGTAACATTATTTCCCTAAAAAAATACAAACTCAAAAAAGAACCAAATTTCATCAAAGGTAACAAAATTTCAAAAAAGCAAACATTTTCAATATATGGTAACTTTTAAAAAAATTACAATTTTTTAAAGAACCAATTTTGAAAAGGTATAAAATTAAAAAAAAACAATTTTACAAAAATGTAAAAAATTGTCGAAAAATTTACAAGAAGAAAATTACAAAAAAAGTACCAGTTTTCTAACTGCCTTTCTCTCCATGTCGAACGAAAAATTCGTTTCGATAATTGGAAAACAACAAATAAATTTTGAATTTATTTGTTTTTTTTTTCATACATTAGAAACAGGGATTAAAAGAATAAAAAGAATTCTTAAAAAAATCCTATACTTACATGTAATTAATTTTCCAAAAAGTATTTTTTTTAAAGTACCCTTTTTAAAAAAAGTACCAATTTCAAAAAAGTATCATATTAAAAAAAATGAATTTAAAAAATTTTTTTTTAATAATGTATATACAATAATAAAAACAGTTTTCTAAAAAGTACAAATTTTAAAACAACATCAGTTATTCAAATATTTTCAAAAAGAAAAAAGGTACCAACTTTCAATGGGAATTATTTTAAAAATAAAATGTTCCAATTTTTATAAACGTCACAGTTTTCCAAAAGATCAAAAACAATTTTTAAATAATTACAAAATTTAAAAAAAAATCTCGAAAATTGGTAAACTTTTTAATTAAAAGCATATAATAAATTTCAAAAATATTACAGTTTCCCAAAAATTTCTTTAAAAATAGAATTTTTCAACAAAAATACCAATTTTCCAAAAATTAAAAAATAATACCAACTTTCAAACTAAAACTGAAACTTTTAAAATATGTACCATTTTTTGTACTTATAACTTTTAAAAGAGTATTAATTTGAAAAAAGTACCAATTTTGGGAAATTTTAAATTTTTTAAAGAATATAATTTTCCGAATAAATACAAATTTTCAAAATTAGTACCAGAAAATGTATTTCAAAAATTGATATATTTTTGAAATACCTATTAGAAGAAATAATTATAACAATAAAAAAGAAGTACCATTTCTTAAAAAATAGATACCATGTTTCAACAAAGTACCAATTTTCTACAAAATTAAAAAATTTCAAAAAAGAACTATTTTCCGAAAACTGTTCCAAAAAAGTATACATACTAAAATAAATGTACATTTTCTAAAAATTTTTTGGTTTTTTGAAAAAGTTACAACTATATAATAAAAATCCTTTTAAAATAACATGACACAATGAATTATAATTTTCCTTTAGTTTTAAAAAAAAAACTTATTACTGAAAATTTCCTAAAATTTTAATCCCAATCTCAGGGTGTTGAAAAAATCTCGTCCCGTTTGACATTCCTCCACGTTCTCAACTTAAATAAAGCGCACATTACATAAGGGGGTTAATTTGAATGACAAAAGCGATTTAAATGATCACAGTCACAGGAGTGACTTATTATGCCACAATGGCGTATACGTAATATCATTTGGGGTCTTTGACAACAAAAAAGCAGTTACAAACTAAACTGTTGCTGTTAGTTGTGCTCGTAAATAAATTTTAATGGTGGCAAAAGTCGACAAGAGTTTAAAAGAGTTCGTTAGACTGGGAATTTTTTGAAACTTAAAGAAAGAAAAACATTTCATTTTATTTTTTTAAATGTTGTAACAGCTTCAGAGAAAACAGCTGCAGCAACAGTAACAACACCTTAACAAACATAACAACACAACTACTATTGTAAGACAGACAACTAACAACAATAACTACTACATACAAAAAAAGCTTGCTAAGCATGTATGTACTAACTACTAAAACTACTTACTCCACTCCATCCATTCATCCAATATGTTCGTTGAATTTTGCCAGTAAAAATGTATTGTATTTATGCTGGTTGTCTTTGTGAATCTGAATTAGTTTGTTTGGATGTCGATTTTTTTGGCTGGGGGTATAAATCGAATCTGGATTCGAACCATAATCACAGTCAAAGCCAATACGTCTTAGAGCAACGTACTCTAAGCTAAAACAATAGACAACAATAATAAAAAATAAAATAAATTAATTAAAAAGTTAAAGAAATAAAATATATTCGTGTGATATATATTTTCTTATCACAAAAAAAAAAAAAAAAACAAAAAAAAAAAAAAACTCGCGTGTTAAGGAAACATTCCAGTGGAATCTATATCATATATTTAACATAATAGAAAGTTAAGCTCACCTAAACTCAAACAATATGATGAAATTTATTGTAAGGAAGTTTTTTTTTAATTTGTTATACTTGTCTTAACATTATGCATAGTTCATCAACAGTGAAGTGTTTTTAATGTAAATTATTTTTCCTTTAACTCCTCCACAATTTTAGATTTTGTGTACTTTGATTGTTGCCGTCACAGCCGCTTTAAAAATCCATGATTTCCATGAACATGGTGGCCATCAGGAATACGAACACATCGAATATGCTAAACATGAAGAACCCGAACATGTCGAAGAAACAGAACTCCATCATGAAGTTGAACACAAACATGCCACTTCCCACCAAAGTGTTAAATTACATCATTATCATGCTGTCCCCGTTTATATTAAGAAAGAAGATCAACATTTGGTCAAGAAACCCATTGAAATTGGAGGCACTAAACAAAAATTGAAAATTCTCCATCCTGAAACTGAAAAGAATCATAATCATGGTTTAGTTTTGGAAGAACACAGTGAATCAAAATTCCATGAACATGGTCATTACGAGGAACCCAAACACTATGAACATTATCATCATGAATAAGTTGTGTTCAAAGTTAAACTGTTAGAATTTATTGTTAACTACAAATTTGCCAAATTATTCCATATGTTCTAGAGTTGAAATATAAGACTTTTTTTGTTATTGTTAAAAAAAAATATGTAAAATGAATTTTTTGTAAAACGAAATTTACACGTATATGAATGTTAAAACATATTGTGTAATTAATTTAAGTATTTCCATGTAATTTTTTATATAAAAAATAAATAAAAAAAACTATATAAAACAAAAAATGTAAATTAGTTTCACTGTCTGCAAATTATATAGATATAATATTCCAAACCTATAAACCTAGATATAAAAAAGTAACGGAATTCATGTAATATTATTTGTGTAAGAGCTTTTACTATTTTGAATACAAACGAAGAATTTAAGCGTGTCTCATTACTTCCTTTAAGAAACTAAGGTTTTATTATAATAATTCAATTGTTTAATGCGAGGCTATAACTGCAGACTTAATAAAA
Source organism: Protocalliphora azurea (assembly GCA_932274085.1). Classification (NCBI taxonomy): domain Eukaryota; kingdom Metazoa; phylum Arthropoda; class Insecta; order Diptera; family Calliphoridae; genus Protocalliphora; species Protocalliphora azurea. The sequence continues at coordinate 146,826,439 of OW026520.1, read as the reverse complement.
AAAAGGGGATTATTGTTTCTTAGTTGAAAATTGCAGACTCCTGTTAAAAACCTGAAATACTTGGCATCTTTTCAGAGTTATTTTGATTGCCGATAGTTTGTAGTTACCAAAAAAAAAAAAAAATAATAATAAAATTAAAACTAATATATAACACAGATATACAATTTTTTGAACTTGAGCAACCAGAAGCGGTTTCAAAAGGTAATTAGAGTGGTGAGTTCGAATCTTCACTTATTTTTTCAAAATTGTTTTTAGCTTTCGAGATATCAACAAAAATATTTGTTTACTGTATTTTCACTTTTATTAAAAAGTGATAAATCGGTCAAATTAAATCGTTCGTATTATTTTTGATACATTACAGGTATTAAAGTCCAATAGTAGGAACTCGTTCCTCGTTCCAAAATCCTTTGTACTATTTTTCGATTTTCACCAATTTTATTGTATTTTTTCTCATTTCCCGTTACTCGTTTCGCCAAACTTTTAAGTGAAAAATCGAAATATCGAATAAGGAAAATAAAGTTTTAAAGATATTCTAGCTCCAATCTTGTTGTATTTTTGCAGCAAACCATCCATTATTTGCTTCAAATCAGGAGATTACCGAGAATGCTGCGAGCAAGATTTTCTAATTATTCATTCGTTAGCGCTTTATAGGACATTGGTCATTAGTTTAGGAATACTAAATTTGAGAAATATATCTTCTTTGATTTTTTCCTTTGTGGCTAAGTGCTTTGAAGACGTTCTTAATAAGATAATGTGCTATGTGAAGATATGGCTTGAAAGAATTCTGTGAACTTAGAAGTGGTTTTGTTTTCCGCCACAAATGATATTGACAGTGTATTCATGAAATCAAATAATTCTCTTGAGAATCGGGAATAGTGGCTCATTTTTGGTCTCCTTTATATTGATGATTGTTATAGTGTCCAACATTTTTTACCCCCGCATCCATGATGCGATCAACTCATTCAGTCATTCAGTTCAGTTAGTGAAACATATAAATCAAGGTAATGAAAACACTCACCTCTGAGAATTTAACATCAATTTGCCCATTTTCCTGGATATATAACATCCGTAAACATAATAAAAACGATCGAAATCGCCTTTGTAATGCTTTTTCTTTACTTCTACATGATATATAACAAAATCCAACATTAAGACTATTATTGAAATAAATATCTTTATGACAGCGCATTGTTCTAACACGCAATAATTTGAAAAAATGCATTATTTGAATTTAGCGCTCCCAATTACATTAAAATTAGTTGTCATTTCCTCAGGTCTCCTATTTGAGAGAATTTCCTGATATTTTCCGAAATTTAAACTTTAAAAAATTTAGAATAAAAATTCTTCATGTCGTAAAAACATTTCCATTGAATTGAATATTATACTTTTGAAATGATGAATGTATAAATTATTAAAAATTATTTTATCCTAGTGGAGAATAAAGCTAATGGATTGTGCTAGCATATGCATAAAGCTTTTTTGCCAAATTACGTCGACATGGATTTTTTTTTTTTTTTTTGAAAATTTTTCAAAATATCTTAATACAAAAATCTCCTTCAAAGTGGCCTCATAGGAGATTTGATATGAGTGACCATATCATTCATATTAATATTTTTTTTTTTTTTTTTTTTTGAAAATAACTTTTCTTTTTCTTATATAGAAAATTATTACTACATTAAATCGTCACTTTATTTCAAAATTTTTATATTATTTAATTGGAATTGGAATTTTTTTCTTTTTTGTAAAATTAGTCCATTGCAAAAAAATAGATTTTTTTTTTTTGAAAATTGATACTTTTTATAAAATAGTATTTAAATGTACTTTTTTAAATCGTTGTTTATTTAAAAAGTTAACATTTTTGTTCTTTTTTGAAAATTGGTAATTTTTTCATATTCGTCACTTCAAAATTTTTAGTTACTTTAAAAAAAATACCTTTTACTGAAAAGTATGAAAATGTTATGATCTTTTTCTAAAGATGGAACTTTTGCTAAATTTGTACATCTTGTAAAATAGGTATTTTATTGGAAAATAGTGCTTTTACAACCTACACTATAGATGGGTGGGGTATTATACTTTTGATGTACCTTGAAGTTTGACTCAGAATCATTTTCTGAGGCGATTTCGATACAAGATTTTTGATTATGATCGATATATTATTTCACCAAGACCCCAGAATAGGGTTCTAACGATCGCATATAAATCTGAGTACTAAATTTCAAAGGTCGGTACATAACTGACCATATCTAAAGGCTCACTCGTGAAAATTACTTTAACGTGAATAAATCCCTTACAAATGTTAGTATCGGAATAATATTTAAGTTTTAAATAAGCTGAAAGCAGTGTGAAATATACCATATAATGTCCCATTCCAAAGATTACTTTAAAGTTTTGTAGGGTATCGAACTTCACCGACCATAACTTTCATACTTGTTTTAGAATATTTTCAAGACACAACAATGCACAGCGAAAAATCATTAACTTCTGTTGTTCGATAATAATGCAATGAAATTGATGTTTAATGTTTATTATATTACAAAAGCTAAAAAAAAATTATTTAATTGAAAAAGTGGTAATGAACTCGTCGGGGTCAAAGATTGATTTCTCATAAAGACATCCGGAGGGACATAATAAGATCATCATTTTGTTATATTTATTATATCAGAACATTTTTATTAGTAAATCAGAAACCCATCGAATATTCACGACGATAATTTACTGATATATGAACCTCATAATAAAGAATCAGATACATTTTTTTCTGTGGGATTGTGAAACTTCAATATGATATAAATAATTACATTCCTCAAAAAGACAAAGTTGTGTCAATGTTTTCTTATCTACTCGCTGTAGTATTTATAATTAATTATTTAAATTAAAAAATTTTAAATATATTAATGTGTAAAACATGTCCGAGTTAATAGTATCCTTCAAAAAATTAATTTCAATGGACAAACAGAAATCGTTATAAGGTCCTAGCATATTATACTTTATGAGTTGTAGAAATTATAAGTAAAAGCTTAAATAATATACATTTTAAAACTAGGGGAAAATGGGGTATTGTGGCATATTGGGTAATGAAGAAAATTTTACTTTTTTTCGATTATTTTTGTTTATTATTTTTTTTTTTTTTTAAGCAATAGAACATATGAAAAATCGAAATAAATCAGTAACCTCCATAGCGATAAGACTAAAAATTCCTAGAACCAATATTTATTATTACATTGGCTTATTAAAAGAAGAAAAACTGGATTTAAAAAGCACGGAAATGGTGGATGCTATAAAAATACATACTTATTTATATTAATTTATTACACTATGAATTAGACTCTTCTGAAAACGAGAAATAACTGCCTATTTTTATAAATGTTGTATTATTATTTTTAATAAGCGTTTTCATCACTTATTTGAATTTTGATATTAGTGTGGTTTTGTAAATACAAAAATCATTTAAAAATATTTAATAAACACTAAATATCTTTAAACTTGCCATTTTTAATACGTTCCACTTTATTCCAACATTTCCCATGTAATCCAAAAATTGCTGACTTGAAAAAACGCCGAAAAATACGAAAAAAAAAATAATAAATCTTATTATTTTTATGCAAAATATTAGAAAATAATCTATTCTATATAAGAGCTCCATTACATGATCCAAAAGATTATTGGTTGGTATTGTATTGAAGTTAGATAAAAGTCTACTCTACTTTACCACATTCTACCCTACTCAACACAATCATCCAGCATTGTCATTAAGCATTTCTGATTACTGTCTAGGTCTATAATTGGACACCTGCAGAATGGAATACATATTTAATACTCTCACCATACACTTCATCAGCATTCATGAAAAAACGTTTAATCTTTTTTGAAAAACTAAACTTAAAAAATTCGTTCAGTTCTTCCTTTGCTCCAAATTATGGAACAGTGCAGAATATGTCTAGTGAATTCAACTATTTTTTTAATTATATGTAATGTTTTTCAGTAATTATAATTAGTATTCGATTTTTTTTTTTTTTTTTTTTTTGTAATTTCATTACCATTAGTTAAAAATTATAATTAAAAAATCACTTTTTTCATTATCATTATTTTTTCATTATCATTATTTTCAAATAATGGTAATGAAAATTAAATAATATGTATATTTTAACAATTTTCAAAACATCCTTTCTGCTTTCTACCCCCCAAGTTTTAAATTTATATTATTAGTTTTAAATTCGTATCATTTCAGCTTTTTTATAAATAAATTTGTGGCCTTTTTTCACTAAATAATAAACATTAACAAAAGTGTTTCTAAACAAAATTATGTTTCATAAATGAATTTTTGTACCTAATTAAATACAAATATGTAATACATATATTATAAATATAAAATAAATGGTTTTTATTGAGAATAAAATACAATTGCAAATTGCTCATCCAAAACTAAACATGCTTAAAGTATAAATAAAAAATTAAATAATTATTAAATAATAAAAAATATTATAAAAATAATAAAAAAAAAAAATAAAAAATTCATATTCAAATTCCATATATTCATTTATACACTTTATGTATAATATAAATAAAAATAATACTACAAATTATAAAATAAACTATTAAAAATTTATTTTTAAATCTTTTAAATTTCTCTTCGATTTACTTATAAAGGTAAGTAAAAAAGGGCATGTAAAAAAAAGAAAACTACTTTTATTTTTTTATGAATTTTTAAATATTATTTATAATTTTTATTTCCGCTTCGGTATAATTTATATTTTTTTAGTTTTTTTTCTGTTTTGTTCCATTTTTTCTGTTATTTTTAAATTATTCATATTATTTTGGTTTCAGTTTTTTATTTTGTTAGTATTTTAATTTAAATTAATTACTAGTTTAGCTTTACCTTGTGTGTTTAAAGAGTAAATGTTTTTCTGTTTTTTTTTTTTAATATAAAAATCTTAAAACTGTTTATATATTTAATATTAAAAAAAATATTTTTAACTTTACAAAAAAATAAATAAAATATATAACAAAACAAAAATTAAATTGTTTAAAAAATTATAACATACATGTCTTTCGGATAGCAAACGATTACCTAAAAGTTTTTTTTGTAAAAATGGATTATAAATATTTTTAAAGTTGAAAGGTTTTTTAAATAAATTTTCTTTGAAATCGTTTGAAATCTTTAAAACAGGCCCTTAAAAATAAAATGAACACAAGAAATTTACATTTAATATTATTTTTAAAATAAGTATTGTAGAGTTTATGTAAAACCTTTGATAACTATTTAAGTATTACTATTATTATTAGTAGTGTTTCTTTTTTATTTGCGATCGTTTTACATAAACTTTTTAGCCATTAAAACATATTGTTTCGTTTCTAATAAAAATAACTATTTTGCAATAATTACACATAAAAAAATTAGATTATTGTTAATAAATTTCTTTGTTTTTCAAGGATAAGAATGTTTCTGTTTACTCAACACCGAAAAATTATTAAATACTATTAATAATTAAGTCCGAAAATAATCTTATTAAAAACGAGGTCTGTTACTTAAAACCCGACACATGATTTTATTGAGTTATACATTTTTTGAAAGTTGTCGAATCATATTATTTTAGATAGTTCGTGCAGTATTGAAAAGTACTCATGAATGATAGAAAACAATTTGAAAGGCCCAAACGTTTGGTGCTACACTTAAACTTTAGTTGTCCCAATAAAAAGACTGTTTGGTCATATATGTAAAATATTACCAAGAACTGAAAACTAAAAATACATTATTCCTTCAGGCCTTGAACACCAAGGGAAATTTATTAAAATGTCTTAATGTTAAAGCTTGTTCTAGGATTAAAATTAATGAAAAGGAAATTTAATAATTTCCCTTAAAGCTCTTAAAAAAGACATTTATTAACAAAAACATATTCCCGAAAAAAATAAAATTTCTAGCTAAAATTCTTTCTTTTGAAACCAAACACAAATTAATTTTTTCTTTTCATTTATAAAAAGTCTTAAAAAACATGTCATTTGAAAGCAGCTTCTACTAATAAAAAACAATATTACATTATTGAGTAAATATTATGTATATTAAAGATGTTTAAAAATCATTTTTTTATAAATTTTCAATAATTGGCCATTTGTTGTAATTTTCTTTTACCAAAATTTTTCTTTTAACCAGTTATACACACATACATATATATATATATAGATATTTAGGCAACATATACAGATTTATTTGTTTCATTATTTTTTATTTTATTTTTACTTTGTATTTAAATTTTTTAATATTAATTATACAAAATAAATAAACAAAATTTATATACTCACACATATTATAAAGTTTAATTTATTTTTCAAATATGAGTTTAATTATTATTAAAAATTAATTATTCTTTTAAATTTTTATAATAGATGTGCTTTAAATGTTTATAATTTTTTATATTATAAAACTTGTTTTTTTTTAATATGCTTGTTTTTAAGAGTTTTCTCTTCAGTTTTTTTTTTTTTTTTTTTTTTTTTTGTTTTTCATTGAGTTGTTAATTTTTCTCTATTATCTTATAAATTTAAATAGTGAGTGTATATTTTTTAAATGTTTCTTCAAGATTCTTCAAGAATTTATTAATGGTTACAAAGAGTTTTGTAATAAAATGAATTAAATTATTTATTTTAGAAAGTTTTTCACTTGTATTACAAAACTTCTTGTTCTCTTATAAATACATGAATGTGTGTGTTTTTTGTTATAATTTTTTTAAAAGCCATTTTTTTATAATTTTGTTTCTATGGGTTCTTGTTTTCTGTTTGCATTCTACATTTTGGTTTCTTGATTAATAGATTTTTTCATTTTAATTGTCATGTTTCTTCTATGTTTTTGTTTTAAAAGCTGCTAAGTTGTTATAGTTATAATAATGGAATCCTATATATATTATAATGTGAAAAATTTTTCATTTTTATTTTTTTTATTGATTTGGAGGGTCAATTTCTTGTTGAAGGTAGTTAGATGTTAAAAAATTTTACAAAAAGAAATATTATAATTTTTTTTCTTTTGTGGTGGTGGTGTTGATAAAATAGTGAAGTGATAGGTGATAGAATGTAATGAATATGTGAACAATTAAGCAGACTTAGGAAAGATTTCAAAAAAGAAAAGTTATAAAAAAATTTATAAATTCAAGCTTCAATTTTAAACAATTGTGATTATTCTTTTTTAAAAAATTAGTTTAAGATTAAAATTTAGCATTAAATTTAAATTCTTAACAAATTTTATTCCTTTTATTATTTTCATTTTTTTTATAAGAATTTCTAAACAATTAAACTTTGAAAATATTTTACATTTTATTACACTTTTTCATGAACGTTTTATATGTTTTTTATTTGAAACCTTTTAATGTTTATATGTTTGCTGGCATTGCCTAATTTTCTCGAGAAATATTTAAAGGGCAGTCCAAAATTGGCATTTAAATAGTTATAAAAGAGATAAATCTATATATACAATTTAATTTAAAAATTAATGATAAAAAAATAAATGATAGATATTAGTTTTGTCTAAATTCTATAAATCAGATTCCAATTCAAAAAAAAAAAAAAAAAAAATTCTGAAAGTTAGAAATGCTTTTTTATCAAATCAGTTTCAATTATTGACCTAAATATATTTCAAAATCCCCACAAACATTAAAACAAGGACAATTGCAGATAACAACTTATTTATGTTCCTTCAAATCGGATGTAACCACATCTATAACCTCAGCAATGAAAACATGAGGTTCTTCAACTTGTCTCAAATGTCTGGCGTTTCAAATAAGACTCTTCAAAATTGCAATAATCGAAGACAAGACCCATGAAATTCGAGTTAAGGTACAAAATACATTTATTTTATTTTACTGTTATGTAATTATAGTTCATAAAATTCTCTTTGGTACCGCAATACGAATGTAGGTAACAACTTTTTATGATCCTTAGAACCTGGAGCACTTGCGGGAAGTTTTATTTCATTATTAATTTTTTGAAGAACACCGCCGCGGAAAGCCAACGTATTTTGGTGGAAGTTTATGGGGATTATGTTTGGCTGATGCAACTTGTGTGATTTATACGATTTTAAACGATTTTAATGTGAATGATAAAGAGTATTCCGGCCAGCCGGAAAAGTTTGAAGATGAAAAATAGGAGGCTTTACTCGATCAAAACTCGTGTCAAACGCAAGAAGTGCTTCCAGAATCTTGGGAAGAAAATCAAGCAACAATTTCCAGACATTTAAAATACATGGATTCATTCCGAAGCGTGGAAATTGGGAGCATGTCTGAAATGCTGTTTTAGCGTCTCAAAACGAGATCTTTTATGCATTGCATTGTTACGGGCGGTGACAAGTATTATGATAATCCAAAGTGTAAAAAATCGAATGTAAATCCCAAACAACCAGAAAAACCAACACCAAAGAAGAATCTCTAGAATTGAACGAAACATGTCAGAATATCCCGCCAGACACAAGTCCAAAAAATTCCATTATAACGTTCGGCCAAATTCTGTGCAACCGGCTAAAAACTAAGGCTTTGAAAAGTTTTGCTTCAACCGCAGTATTGGTCAGATATTATTTCGTTAGATTAAGAATGCCCTAGCTGGAATACGCTTCGTTTCTGGCATTAAAAATTCAGATGTGGTTTCGGGATTAAATCCATATATTACCATAAAGATGGGAAAAAATATAAAAAGATCTAAATTTACAAATCCTCAAGACAAAACTGAAAATCTATCATTTCCTAATAAAGTAAATATATTTCAGAAACTATTTCCTTTTAATTAAAAAATAATAACTTAAAAATATATTATAATTTAAACATTAATTTATTTTTATTTGCTTTGAATTAAAATAGATTTTTTTATTTTATTTAAGAATTTATTTATAATGTAAACTACTAATTAATGATAAAAAAGAGCGGTATTTATTAAAAAAAAAATAATAATATTACAAACAAAAAACAGCCTACAAATTAATTAAAACAAAATTTTATAATATTCTAATATTAAATTAAATTAGAATAATATTACATAAATATGCAAAGAAATCTATAACTTTTAATTTATTTATAAAGAGTAGAGATGAGAGAGAGTGTTGTTGGTTGAGTGAATCACTTTTAAGATTTTCTTTTGTTTTCACTGTATAAGTAATTATAAGTTTTAATTTATATGTATATATAAAATTGGGATTTCTATGATGTTGGGATTTTTTTCTTGATGTTAAAGGAAAGGGTATTATTTATTAAATTTATATCCTATATGAATATGCAGATTTATATTTTTTTATATATGTACGTTATGGTTGACATTTTTCTGATATTTTTTTTTTTTTTTTAAGAGAAATTTTAATTTTTTAATTTTCTTTGTTTAGATTTCAAATTGTATTTTAAAGATGACTTTGTTCATTTCATTTCGTTTTGTTTTTAGAATGATCACGCTTTTAAGCTGAATTAGCAAAAATTAAAGTTTTCTCGGTTTAATTTATGTTTTATATTAAATATATTGATGTAGTATGTGTGTAAATAATTTATATATTTATATATTTTCTTTGATCTTTTTTAATTAAATTTATTACAAAAATACAAAAAATAAGGAACTTATTCGAGAAAAAGAATTTTTTAAATATATACTTAACAAAGTTTAAGATATTTTCTTAAGAATCATAAATTTTGTAAGTACAATTTTGAATTGTAATGAAATTCAACCTTCAAACTCTTAATATTCGAAAATATTTAATATCAAAGAAAAATATATAATTATATTATTTATTTATACGTTGTTATGTATATAGCTATAAATGTAAAATGTAATTTGACAATTATGTTTTTCTTTAAATATATTTTTCACGCCTTGTGTATCTATGTTTTTTGTTTAAATTTTTGTTTTTTTATGTAAGTGTATATATATAAATATGAAATTGTTTGTTTGTTTTGAAAAACTACAATGGTTTTGTATTTATTTTGTTTAAAGGTGATATTGTGACAACATATTTAGCGTAATTGGTAAATGGTATCTCCGTGTATGTTTAATGAATATGTATATCTTTCCTTTTAAGGTTTAAAGGCGAAAGAATTTTTTATTCTTCATTCTTTCAATAATTCTTCTTTTTATATAACAGTAAACCTTTTTGCGATGTTAATGTGGGATTAAATTGAGGTTTTCTTCTTTCTTTTTTTTTATTTATTTGTATTTGTTTGAAATAATTTACGTACCATTTGCTTTTGGTAACGGTCGTACTAAATATAATTTTTCACCCTGTTTATTTGTGTATATGGGCGCTCTTTGGTAATGATCTACAAGTTGATCTAAAGTATGAAACTTACGCTGGCCTATGCAATACATGCTATTCTCCACATGAACACGAAAATGTTTATTACGTCCCGGAGCCTTAAGAGAAACAGAATAGTCACCCATCTAAATTATAAAAAAAAAGCAATAATGATTGAAAACGTTATTTTATCTTGAAATTAAAACTTACATTAGTTTCACTGTCACGTATTAGAAAATCACCATCATGACCATGTTGGTTTAAGACCGTATCACATTGACTGCGTGTTATAGCTCCATAATACCATGATTTACCCGCCAAGTTTGGCCTTTCCATGGGTGGTGGTGAATTTTGTGGCATACCATCAGCACGACGATCGATTGAGTCACCATTGGCATTTGCACCACCACCGATACTGCCGCCACCATTGCCAGAATTACCATTACCCGCTGCCCCACCATTGTTACGATATGGTGTGGCCAAATAATCATTTAACTCTTGTAAATAATTGCGTGGAACTAAACCGACTTGACCCTGATTATTACGAGCTTTATACCAATCAGGATCGGAGGCAGGACGATCAACAATTTCTAAACGATCGCCTTTTTCAAATGATAATTCTTGATCATTATTTGAATTGAAGCTATATAAAGCCACCTAAAATTAAAATTAAATGAAAACAAACGTTTTAAGTATAGAATTAGACAAATATGTAATTATATTGATTAGTTCTAGATAGGTTTGATGTCAAATTGAAAATGTTTTGAATTCAAACTCCTGCTCAAATTTCAAACGTTTGGCAATAATTTAAATAATTGAAGAATAACGGTTTTCTCAACAAAAAAAGGGAATTATTTATAAAATAAAGAAATTATTTTATTTTCTTTTTCTTCAAATTTAAATTCGGTATTCTGTTTTAAAATAATATTTGATGTTTAAGAATGATTGATGATTGAGAAACAACCATCATTTCAAACATTTCCTCTTGAATATGCATTAATTTATAGTTTTGAGAATGAGTAAAATTTGATACCAAGTTGAAAAGACACCATGAATGGTATTCAAGTATTTTGCGGCACAGAAAATACTGTCAGTGCATTGGTACCGCCAAATTACTACCTTTATCGGCTGCAACTTGTGTCCTCAATGGTCCCCATATTTCTTAAAAAATATTTAAATAAAATAAATTCTTACCACTATATCTAATACATTTTCAGCCATTGCATATGTATGTATTTCACCATCATTATCACAATCTTCAGTTGTGTAGTTGCTTGGAAACCAGCCCACGGCATTACCACTTTGTCCCCGCCACCAACCATCATTGGATTTCTCCAATATAAGTATACGTGTACCCTTGGTTAATGATAGCTCATCCGGTTGTTGTGCTTGATAATTATACTTAACAATAGCTGAGCCAATAGCCTCTGATGGATCTGGGGGCAGTCTTCGCGACATTGTTGGACTTTCGATTTGTCTTGATGGAGAACAATTGGGTAATGTTTTTGAGCCTGAACCTTTTTTCACTTTTTTCTTTATGCTGGAAGAAGAAAAGATAATAAATATGAAATATATGTTCTTAATTCTGAAAAAAATAATTTCTTTTCTTTTTTTAAGTAAAAATTTTAAATAATTAATTTCATTTTTTATGGATTAAATTTCTTAATGTTTAATATGTATTGTTTGGTTTAATTGTACACATTTTTATGTTGATTAATGCCGAATTCAATAAAAATTTTTTGAACAAAAGTCCAAATTTTCAAGACGTTCACAATTTTCTGCTAAAGATAATTATACACAATAAAAACTAAAAATAAAATACAAACGATCCCAAAAGGTGGCCTTTATTCTATCTTTTTATAAAAGGTTAATAATGTAAAAGAATAAGATATTTTTTTATGATAGTGGTGTCCTTAAATTTACATGTTTTACTGTCATATTTAATACAACTTTGAAATTCTACTATAAATTTAATTTTTTTACCAAAATCTCGAAATTTCAACAAAAATTTGATTTTTCACCAAAATAAATTCTAGTGGAATTTGAATTTACACCAAAATTTCCAAATGTCAGAAAAAAATCGATTCCAAATTACCAAAAATTCAACAAAAATTTAATTTTTCTCCAAAATACCACAATTTCACAAAACATTCGAAATATCATAAAAAATTGATTTTTCACCAAAACTTCGAAATGTCATTAAACGACCAAAATTTGCCAAAAATTCTAAATTTTATAAAAAAAAAAATCGTGATTATATAAAAATTTTAATTTTCATAAAAAATTCAAAATTTTATAAAAATTCTGAAGTTTTATAACAAAAAAAATCAGAATGGTTTCAAAAATTCAAATTTTCTCTGAATTTTGAAAATTTCACCAAGTTTTTTTTTGCAATATTGTAATAATATACTTGTAATATTTTCAAAAATTAAAATATTCTGAAAATAAATCAGTAAGTGCACTTTAAAGGAGATGAAAATTATTTCAGTTTCAGAAGTTCTAATATGTTCCAATTTTCATTTTTGTCCGGTTATACAATAAATGTTATAAGTAAAAAAATATTCCGAATATTGAAACGCTAAAAAGAATTGAGGCAAAAGTGATTACGGGAAATATAGCAGTTAAATGGTTTGTAAAAAAAATCAAGCAAAAAAATTTGCAAGCCATTTGTATTTGTGGGAAAAGAATCACTTCATTCATAACTAATGGCTGTATTAACATAGAAATATTCGTGAATTAGTGCTCCCGAAAATATTTCTTTCTATTATTAGAAAACACAAGTGCATATTAAAATTTTTCTGACATGAACTCGCTTTTTTTTTGCTGCAGTGTTGCCATTTTAGCAACATAAAATACATTGAAAATTTATAAAAATAGGCTAAATGCTTTTTAGCACTTTTTCTATTTTGTAATGCAATACTTTTTGATTTTTTGAAATAATTTCTCAGTAAATTTTATATTAGTTGTCAGTTTTAAAATGTAAACCCTATTTTTACTTTATTTCCCAATATTACAAATAATTTTGAAGAAAAATTGTTTATAAGTTGTCATTGGAACTACAAACAAGAGCAATAAAAATATGAATTTTTCTTTACAAAACTATTTAGCATTGTTATTTGCTGCTGTAGGAAAATTTAGCATAATATTTTGAAGTAACCAATAACACAATAAAAGCTCTTATGGAAGATATTCCAGAAAATATTAAGTATTTTATTAAAAACGAATATTTCTTTTAGATTTAGAACTTGAAAATAACAGTATTTATTAAAAACAAAATTACAAAAATATTCACCCATTAAATTAATAATGTTTCAAAATATTTTCTTATTTACTTTCAACAAAATGTTCAATTTTTCACATTATCATTCCAAATAACAAAGTTGAATTTCAGCAAAAAAAAGTAATTGGGATCCTTTAACTAACAAACATTCTATAACAAATAAAATTTTTAAAGCTACTCTAAAAACCAAATTTTTATCAAATTGGACAAGGTGATTAGTAATGACAGATTTGTTTCTAAATATGTATCAAAAGAGTCAAACTAATATTAGTTCATATTTTTTTTCCTTTCATATTTATATGATAAAATTTTAGCAAAACATAAACCCAGTCAATTTTTATTTCATATCGATATCTTCTTGCTTCAAAACAATATTTTCAAACCCATTTTGTTTATCATATTATTTACTCATAATGTACTTTATGCCATTCATAATTATTAATAATAAATTGAACATTTAATTGGCTCTAAAATAATCTTAATACATATTATGTATATGAAAAAAATGTTACAAAAAAAAATATGTACAGTAATAATAACAAAAAAAAAAAAAAAAAATATGTTATCATAAATGAACTTTACTACATTTTTATTACTATTTAAATATTACGTAAAAAATATAGCAACACTTCCATATGCATAGATGACGGAACGAAAGTATAATAAGAACAATATTAAGGGAGGAATTTTAATGATTATTTTGAGCCACGCGAGTTCATAAAAAACACACACATTGTTATATAAACAACCATATTGTATTTATAGGCAGATACAATGATTAATACGACAGGCTAAGGGAATTTTTGAAACAACTATAAAACATGAAATTTTAAAGTACTTTCGGCATAAGTTTTTTTAATATATGAATAGGGCATAATAGCTATATTAAAAGGAAAGCTATGGTTTGTGCACATAAAAATTTGCTTATTTTATATGTGAAATTTTTAAAGCAAATTTAAGGTTAAGGAATAGAACTTTTTTGTTTTACCTAATAAAATGGTACTTTATTTTATGTATGTACATATTTTTGCATACCCTTGTAATATAATCTTTTAATAAACAACTCTATTTTTTCATTTTCAATTTCCATAATGATCAACTTTTTTTGAATTGAAGTGTTGATTAAAAAGGGAAAAAATTTAAATAACACACTAGATATTTAAGAAAATATAGGGCACAAATGGAGCATTGAACAATTTTTTATATCTTTTATGCAAGGGGACAAAACACAACGCACAAGAAAGTGATTGAATGAATGGGAGGGCGATAGTGGAAAAAATGTTTTCACATAACACTTAGTGTTTGAAAAAGTGGATTTCAAATAAACTTTTTGAATAGCAACATAAAAATTGGTATAAAAATCATAATAATGTGAAAAAATGAACTAAAATTGCTACTGAAATAATACATATTTATATAAATTACAAATAAGTGATAAAAAAAAGAAAGCATAGCTAAATGAAGGGGAAACAATAAAAAGAAAAATATTTTTGGATTAGTAGTAGGGTTGTAAATATGTAAGAGTATATATTTTTTATTATTGTTGCGATTTATTAAATTATTAACTTACCTATCAAATAGTGATGGTTTTTCTTTTTTTACATAATTACTGGGCACATAACCCGATTGATTGCGATTATTTTGTACACGCCACCAATGTTTGGAATCATCTAATAGTAAATAACGTTCATTTTTTCGTAAATCCAATTCTTGGGCTCCCTGAGCAGCATAATCGTATTTGGCTACAACGTAGCAAACATCTTCTTGTGATTTTCCTATAAAAAAAAAAAAATTAAAAAATTATCAACGTTTCCTTGTAGAAATAATATGAGAATGAATTCGAAAGGAAATAAGATTAATTAATTGACTGTTTACGTCGTTTGTTTGATAAGTTTGCAACACTAAGAAAAAATCAACTAAGACCCCATAAAATACTTTATCTGGGTACATATTAAATTCAGATAGGTTCGTCTATCTGTCACGTCTTAATTGCTAACCCAAATTAAATGAAATTTATAAAAATAGTTTATTATTTTCTTAAAATCAACTAAATTAGTTCTGTAGAAAAAACATATATTTAAAAAATTTTTTGTTCAAGTGCTTCCTAAATAAACAAAAAACATTTTAAATAATAACTACAAATTAACAAATTTAATTCTAAAAAAAAAATCTAAAACAGAAATCAATTTATTTCAAATATCTAGATATAAATTTTCCTTACGAAATTCTCTTATTTCTTTTCAAATTCATTACTCAATATCAAAATAAAATTTAAAAATAATATTATTAATAAATCTTACCGTGCTTCATATTGCCCGCCATTGATTGTTGACCACCACAACTGGAATTACCGCTACTACTGCCAGCACTATAATCGCCACTATTAGAAGTTGTTACTTGACTAAAGGTGACACTTTTATGTTGGGCACTGCAGGAAGATGCTGTCGATAAATTACGCTGATGCTGAGGTGGCTGTGGATAACGTTGATGAGCCGGCGAAGCTGGTGTTGTTGGATATGATCCCTGTTGTTGTGTTTGCGAATGTGGATGATAATGTGAGCCCACAACTATATGTTGTTGTTGATAGTTTTGATGTGGCAGTGGTTGTGGTTGTTGATGATGTAAGTGATGTCCGTGATGTGTATTGTTTTGTGTTGTTGTTGTTGAGGGTTCGGGGATATTACGCGCAAATCGTTGAGGATATTCCAACATTCCAAGAAACTCCTCTAAAATTTATTTAGAGGAGAACTTAAACAAAGAAAACACTACCACAAGGACGAGGGGGGAATGATGGAATGTCTGTTGGATGTGACAATACCTAGGGAATATTTGTATTTGAATCCAAGAGATTTTTAGCAGCCTTTATTTCTTCTTTTTTCCCAAGCTATAGCGTTTCCCTTAGAGCTGCCTTTAAATTACAAAACTAGTTTTTTTTATAAAGAAAATTAAAACTCTTAGTTAATTTTAGTTGAGGATCTGATGAGTTCTATGTTGAATGCTTGTATGACGATGATGAGTAAGCCCTTAAGTTGAATCCAATTGTCTACAATGATCGTCTAAAGTTTGATGATGATGCCAATATTTAAACATTTCTAAAGTTGCAATAAAGCAAAATCAAAAATGCAATTTCAATTAAAAGCAACCGAAAAAAATGAAAAGAGAAGATAGAAAAGAAACAAATAAGAAAGAGAAAAGTAAATAATAAGTTTTATAAAAAAGCAAATAAATTTATATATAAAAAGCTTTTAAATAAAATATACATATTTTTTAATACAAATAAGCAATTTAGAAAAAAAAATATTTGCTTATTTTTAATATAGAGTATTTATTGAATGATATGTGAATAATGCAGTAAATGTTGAATTTTTTCTTATGCCCCATTTACACTTGCAATAAAATGTTTTAAATTTTATATACATAATATGCGTATAAAACAAATATTTGTATTTGTATTTGTATTTGTATTTTTTTTTTTTTTTTTTTTTTTTTTTAGAAATAAAAATGAGTTCTAAAATTTTTTGAGAAAAGCTGCAAGATACGTATAATGGTGCTCTGTGGGGCTGAATCGAAATACAGGCTGAATCGAAATACAGTCGAACATGGTTATAACGAATTCGAAGGGACCGACAATTTTAGTTCGTATAAACGTAGTTCGTTATATTCGTAAAATACCAAAAGATTCTATTTGTTAAAAAAAAAATATACGTATTTTATTACGATACTAATATTTCTAATTAAAATATTTGTGATCATTTGACAAGTGGCAACTTATAATTCTATATATTTTTATATATATTTATACCAACTCTACGTTTTATTTTATTATCGAAGTTTTGGAATTGGGATGTTTTGAGGACTAGCAATTTTCTAATATTAAATTTAATTTTTAATCCTGTTGTAATTTAAGTTTTATTTTTAATTATTTTCAATAATGTGTATGTGTTATGTTAAACAGGTCAACAATCATATATAAATTTCATCTTTCATTGACCAAATATATTAATTTGTAGCCAATGAAAATAATTTCTGTTACTTTTTACATTTTTGAAACATTTTAAAATGTACAATTTTATTTATATGAAACAAATATGAAATATTCTTGTTTGGGACATAAAAATGTGTTGGTTATAAAAAAGTTAGCTATAACCGTGTTCGGTATAAAAGTAGTTAGTTATTTGTATGGAAAATTTAGTTCAAATCAATAGGACCGAAGAATGGTATTCGCAATTTACAAACGGTTGATCCAATTTAAATTTTGTTTTCAAAAACATATGAATTTCAATTTCTTTTTATATCATCGAAAATTGTGATCTCTATTTAAGAAATTAATCAAATGTTAATTTTTGGAAAAAATTTTATCTGTAGTAGAAGGTTTGTCAGTTAAGATACTGTTTTTATATTTCGGATTATTATAAGTAGTGTAAAAATATAAACAATTCAATCAAAGTAAACCCGCAGTTAAAAAAAATAAAAACTTTATAGTTAGGGCTTGACAGATTCGTAGAGCTTCGCATATGTGACCTATGGCTAAAAGTGAACCGATTTTTGAGAAATTTGGTATTGAATTCAAAATATTAACTTGATGATAACATTTATATGGGATTTATAAAATTTTTGGTGAGTTTCGGAAGTGCGCATTATATGGTGGGAGCTAGAGCCTATTGTGGACCAAACCTCATATAATTTGGTAGAAGGATTTTTGTATGTATAGAAAGCCATTTTCCAAAATTTCATATATATGCCAATATATGTGTGAGGTAAAAAAAAATACGTGTGATTTTCAGAAGGTTTTATATGAGAGAAATGTACCGATGCTTTTGAAATTTGGTACACTGATATACACCTAAATGAAATTTATTTGTGCCAAATTTTTATATCATGAATTTTCTAAAAATTATTAAAAATAGTAAATATTTCCGTCACAAAAAATCTAAATTGAATATGAAATAAAAAATAAAAATCGTAGGGGGAGAACAATTTCAAAAATGCATTTGCATCTAAAATGAATTTAGTAAAAAACTATAAATTATTTAATAAATTTATTACAAAAGAGAACAAATGTACAAATCTAATGCATTTTAAATCATGAAAATCCGATAAGAAATATTGAAAATATCGTCTTTTAAAATAACATACTTCTTCAATTTTGTTTATTTTTTAATAATTTCAAACCGCGAAAGAACACGGTTTTTGATTTTTTTTAAACAAATTTTATTAGCTTCTCAGTAGGGTATTCAATTATTCGTGTTTTCATATTAATCGTTTAATTCGTCAAATAATTATTTGAGGTTAAAAGTTGATTGGTTAATAACCGATTAATAGTCTTAGTAATATATATGAAATATGTAAATAACACTAATTATAGTATTTTATATATTGAAATAATTATTCAGAATCATAATGTGGATTAAATTCTTCACACAGTTCTTTCGCCCACTTGTATGAAAATGTTGCATTTTTTACCATTTAATAAATCAGTCTTTCGGATGTAACTTTCTTTATTTTCTGTCTAAGAATAACTTTTTGTAATAATAGTGAAAATTAGTATTATATTTTTACGTGCATTTTGTTAATGAAAATAAAAATTTTTATGACTTATATAACTTTGAATTTACTTTACTTAAAACAATGTTTTTAAAATTTCTATTATCACAAGTTTAAGTATTTATGAAGATATTATAACCTTTTCATGTCGCATTTTATTAAACATTCTATCCCAAAAAAAAAATAAAAAAAAAAAACAAGTCATAAGATCCTGAACTTATGTGAGCAGTGCAAATTTGGACAATTTCCAATGAATTTAACATAGACTTGTTATTGGAAGATATTCTCTTTTTTGACACCTATTTACTGAGAAGGAAGTCAAGTTCACGATTTCATGCAAATTTGAAATAAAAAACAAATTCTTTTTTATCTGCGCAAGGAAATTAGTTTTAACTTTTGTTAATATTATTTTTCATTCGTTTAAAACAGTTCTTTGTAGAAACAAGTTTTTGCAAAATTAACAGCCAAATGTCAACGTTCTATAGCAGAACAACTCATTTGAATATCTTTTTAATAATATCTTTAGAGTTTTTGTTTTACGTTTTAAGCACAAGAAAACGTACTCTTGTTGATACCTTGGAAGTAATGAAAAAGAACTTCCCTAAAAATTATTTTTATTTATTTTTGCTGAGATATAACAGACATTAAAAAAAAGATGTACTTGACATAAATTTATCGTAAAAATAAAAAATGTTCTAATTTATAACTCCAGAAAACAAAATTTCAGTTAATAGGTTATTGGACATAAATTATTTGGTTTATTCGTTATTCGAAAATAGACAATTCTAAATTATTCGAACATTTAATCGACCAACATTAATCGGTTAATTGAATGACGGTTAATCGATTGCATACACTACTTCACAGAGAACATATTTAGTGAATATGAAGAAAATTGAAAGACGAGGTCAAAAATTTTACTTTTTTACGCGTTCTTTCGTAGGATTCATGATATATACACTATTTTATATATTTGAGTAATTTGTGGAAGGGATCTTGTATTGGTGCTACGGTTAATTACGTTTCAATCATAATGAAATTCAGTAGGGTATATTAGTACAACAAAAGATTTGTTTAAGATGACAAACGGTCATATTTCAAAGATTATATTCCGGAAGAAAATTTTTATTGGCGACAAGGTGAAATAATGGACCGATTTCAACCAATTTCAATGGAATTCCTCTTTGGGCCATATGAGCCATATATATAAACTTTCACCACATTATCTTCAAAATTACTTAGTTTGGTTACAGACGGACGGGCATCGTTAAATTGGCTCAGATATTTATTCTAAGCCGCTTGGTATACAATAAGGTGGATCTTAGACCAATATATTTACGTGTAACAAAAAAAAAAAAAAAAAAAAAAACACTACACATATAGGGGTGTAGGGTACAAAAATAATCTCTTGAGTCAAAAAATGGGTTTTATTAGATTTTTTTCTATAAAAGTCTTGAGAAGGGTCTAAGGAATATACCGTCAATACTTAAACTCAAATTTGCCTGTGCTATACTTATATACAGTTTCAGGTTAATCAAACCAGCCAATTAGACAGATTTATATTAAAAATATTTAAATTAATTTACAATAAAGTAATGATTGTACTGATCATATAAATTAATGCTTTCGCTATATTATTGAATAATTTGTTCTGCATGTATTCATACTGTTTTTAACTTTTATTTTACTTTTTTCAAAAAACATAAGAAAAATTCTTCTAGATACATATTTAATATCTAAAGATTATCTTTTACACATCCAGATTAATAGTTCAACTAAAACTAGTTTTCTATGCTTGTGTAAACAAACGTTCAACACATTTTGAATAATTTAAAAATTGACTTTAGTAAATCTTTGAAATTTGAATAAAACATATTTAAATGTAGATTTTTTTTTTTTTTTTTTTTTGTGACAAAAATTTAATAAACAAAAGTAGTAAGAAAAGTTCATTTCGTTGTATTAATTCTTTTGAGAGAGTTTTTATTTAGGGTTTTTTTTTTTTTTGCATATATTGAAATTATTCTTCGTTTGGTGTCCTAGTTATTCATGCTAATATAAATATGTGTAGTAGACGTTTTTTTTTTTCATATATTTTGTTTTCACATTCAAATTGTTCACAGTTAAAGTGTGTTATGCAAATATAACTTCTAGAGTAGTTCATGTGCAGCATTTAGTTCATGTTTGTTTTTGTAAGTGTTTTGAATTTGAAACAGTACAACAAATACATAACAAATACAGTTTAGCTTTGAAAAAAATTACATTTCAATATGTAAGAAAAAGTAATAATAGCAGCAATATTAAATTTTAGATTAAAATTTACAAACAAATTCAAGTAACAAAATTCAAATGTAAAAATGTTAGGAAAAGAAATTGTTTCCTTATGTCTTCAATTAATTAAAAAAATGTATTAATTTAATTTAGGAGGTTTGTTGTTTTATTATACACGACATTATTCAATCATCATAACAAAAACTAATAAATGAATCATATTTGTGTTACACCTATAAACTTCCAATTTTTTAACAAATATATTCAAGACAATGTCAATAACAATAATAAAACTAAATAAATTTTCAATTTAAATTTATGAATATAAATAGATTTCAATTTAGAGATAAATATTCAAAAGCTTAAATATAACATTTAAAAGAAAAAAAAAGAAAAAATCTGAAATAAAATGGTCAATAATTTATGCGTTTTCCAGTTATTTTTTAAGTTTAGTGATGGTGATCTTAGGTTAAACACTTTGAAAATTAATCGATTAACTTTTAAATACAAATTGTAGATAAATCAGAAACTAGGTTTAATAACATTTAAGGAAATTTAAAATAAGTCGAAAAGCTAAAGTACTCTACAATTTTAGTAACAAAATCTTAAATTTAAAAGGTATATATTATTAGCAAATTGTTGCTACTAAAGTTTTAAATTTATCAAATGTCTATAGAACGAGCAACCGTTTCCAAATTCAAAATTTTAAAGTTTTCACAATATTTATCCTCCTAATCCATTTATTGATTACTAAATACCCTCATGTTCTAAATAAAAAATAATATACTTCACACTAACAGTTCATTTTACCACCCAACCCTACATTAAAACAAAAATATTATGTAAAAAAGGGCGTGCTATGAGGAAAAATAATGTGTATAAAAATATGTACATATAAAAAATTTTTATTTTCAAATCTTTTAAACATAAACAGAAACAACGCCTACAACCTACTCAAATAAAGGAATGATGAAGCAAAAAAGCCAAACAATATGTCCAAAAATTACTACTACGATTGCAAAATATTTTCCGTTTTTTTTTTTTTTTTTTTTTTTTTTTTTTTTTGTCAGTTATCTACAAATGAATGTTGAATAAATATGTATGTAAGGCGTCTAATGTTGTATGTCAGCTTGTGGTTTGTTTGTTTCTTTTCTTATGTCTGTATAGTATATTCTTTTGACGTCTTAGACATAGACATAAGCTAAAATTTCAAGGACGTTATAAGCTTCTATTATTAGATGTTAGATGTTGATTATTATAACCATTATATGTACGTAGTATCATAAAACATGAGTACGAACATAAGGCAAATAACATTATATGTTCATAGAGAGTTAAAAGAGTAATTTCATTGTAATTTGAATTTTTAATTTCGATATAAAATAATCCTATTAAAAGATTCTAAAAATTCCAATTTTAAATACGTATTTGAAAATTTTATAGATCGAATTCAAATATCTTGAATTAATTTATCTTAAGTATTACATATCTAAAGAAAACCATCTCAAATAAAGTGTGATTTGGGAGTATGTAGAAATAAATTATATTTCGAAATTTACACTAAAATCGCCTTTGAAATTCTTACAGACCAACCAAAATTCATGTGCCTGATTTACATAAAAGTTCACAATAGAATAGAAGAATATTCGAAAAGGTCAGATAAGGCATTAATTTTTTTAAACGCAATATATTACACAAATAAATTTTAAATTTTTAGTTTGCTAAATCGATTTACTTAAAAGTTCTAAGTAGTGTAGCTGAGTTTCTTTAGCCAAAAATAATAAATATCGATAATAATCTCAAGTCAATGTCTTACATAGAACCACAAAAGTTTGACTAGCCGATTACAAATTTAAGATATTATTTTGATTCTGCGATACCACTGAACGATATTCGTTTTAAAAATTGATTGCAAATCGAAAAAAGTAAGTAGTTCTGGACATATTTATTTTGAAAATTCGAAAATATATCTTCTTTTTTATGCATTTATTGGTTGTAGTCGGACTAAACAAATATTTGATTCGCCCATCAATGAGAAAATATATAAGTATTCCGGACTCAAACAGGTAAAGCAAGAAATCTTTATATCAAAGTCCGAGCGTGTACTATGGAATTACTTCACATTGGGGTTATGTACTGGGGAATATCTTAATGTTATAAAAGTCAGTTTCTCATCTACCAGTATTATTAGAGCTGCAAAAAAAGATCAGTTTTCGAAATATTTTTATTCCATCTCATCTTTATAGAATCATTTCCTTTAAAGACCAGATTCGATAAATACACTATATTTTATACATCTCACAAACAGTTGTGGCATTATTACAAGTACAATTTGGTAGCAACATGGGAAAAAATATTTTATACAAACAGTTATTATAGTTACAATTTTTTTAATACATTTGTAAAGCGAAAAAATCACAAAAAAAAACATAAGAAAAATATAGACAAATACTTAAAACAAATCACAAGCTGTCTTTCTACGTCGTATGTATAATGTCATATTTATGTTGTATTTGTAGTTGTCTAAGTATTTGTGTAGACTCCAACGGCTTATTACCGGAAATCCGATATTATTATATGTTATAATATTTAAAGAAAAATATGTAAAAAAGATAAATATCATCATAATATCACGTAGATGATATTGTTGGTGGTTATGTGTTTTAAAATAAAATTTAAAATGCGGAAAAGTATTTTTGTTTGATAGGGAAAATATGCCATAATTTTTTTATTTTTTTTAAGTTAGAGAATTTAAATTAGAAATATTTTTAAAAACGTTTGAATTAAATTTTTTTAATTAACAGTTTAAATAAAATAATTTGAGAAAAAAATTCTACATCTTGGTGGGCGTATTGTATGTTCTTTTTTATTTCTTTTTCAAACTCAATATTTGAACTTTTGACATCTAATTGATAACACTAAGAAAAACAACACAATTTTGTTTTTTTTTTTTTTATTGAAAATTTCATTCCCCGGACAGCCATTTCGTATTTCGTTCAATATGATTTCCAGAGTCTAGAGATTTTTTCTTTTGTAAATTGTGATTTCTTCTTTATAATTGTCAAGGGAAATTGATAGCGATAGATAGATGGATGGATGAATGGAGGCAGGCAATGGTTGGTTGATTGTTTTATAAATAAGTTTTTTTTTTTAATTTTGTTTTTTTTCGTTTGTTTATGTTTGTCATTTTAAATGCATGCATGTGAAAAATACAAAATAAATTTATCTCTTTTATTTTAAATCTTGATTTTTTTTAATGCTTAAAATAAATTTAATTTAATTATTCACGCTAAAATGCTATATTTTCCGATAAAATTAAAGATTACAGGAAAAACAAAAAAATTTATTATTATTATTTTTTTTTTTTATTTTAATTTAATAAGTTTTTTAATTTTAAGATTTTTTTAATCCATTAGATTAATTTAAATAAATAACGTTCATTTACAAATTTTAAATACACAAAATAGAAAACATAATACTAAATAATTACACTGAGCTGGTGTCAATTTGATGCCAATGCGGTATCAATTTTCGTTAATGATTTTAACACACAGTGTTGAATTTGAAGACATATGGGGTTGATTCACCATTGACTGTATGGTATCGTTTTCTACATGTATGAATTTCTCTGTGTATATCATTTGAAAGCTTATGGAAGGAAATGGAATAATGGATAGAAATTTAATTCTTTTATATCATGAATTTCACCAAAGGAACACATAAAAAGTACAATTTTTTTCTTTATATTCATTAATATGTTCTCTGTGAACCTAATAAAATTTATTCGATTTTTTTTTTTTTTTTAAATCAAAAACTGTGCTTTTTTGCGGTTTCAAATTATTAAAAACAAAAAACTAACAAAATCGAAAAAGTGTGTTATTTTAAAAGACGACATTTTCCATATTTCTTATTGGATATTTATTATTTAAAATATTAGATTTCTACTTTTGTACATTTTTAATTTTTTACTAAATGCGTTTTAGATCTAAGTGCATTTTTCAGATGCATTTTTGAAATTGTTCTCCCCTACGATTTTCAATTCATATTAAAAAGTTATTTATTGGTTAAACAATTCAATTTAGATTTTTTGTGACGGAAATATTTACAATTTTTAATAATTTTTGGAAAAAAACTGTTTTAATTAAAAAATTTAATTTTTTAAATATTTTAGTGTTATGTACGTTTTATGCAAAGATTGTACAAGTTAAAATATATAAAACTACATATCTCTCATTTGCTGCAACAACGCCATAACTCAAAAAATATGTTTTTTCGGGAGAAGCGTTTGGAGTTTTAATGTTGATATATATTTTAAAAAATTTGAATGAAAATGATATTATGATCAAATTTAATCACTCTTCTAAATAACTTTAATATGTTGACTACAAATAGCCGAAGAACAAATAAAATAATACATTGTTGCAAGCAATACACAATAGATTATGTAATTAGGACAAAATGCTTTTATCGCGATTCTGCGTGAAATATAAAAAAGACTTTGCCAGTTACTAAAATAGCAAATGAGCGATATGTATATAAATGACAGATTTAATTGATTTAAAAATATTTAAATGGTATTTAAATTTTCTTTAAGGTTAATAATTCAAAAATAATGCATTTACAATTTTCCAAGTAATTTTTTTTTAATTTCTTCAACAAAAATTTTTTAAAAAGATATTTTATTAAAATTTTACAACTTTACTAATTATTTATATAGAACTATATTTGGGTGGTTTACTTTATAAATAAAACCAACAAGATTATTTAAAAAATTTTATTTTTTTTAGTCCAAAACACAAAAATACCTTAATATATTACTTTTTATGTGGGATAAGCTGTTGGTGTTAAAAAAAAATAAGAATACTACAGCTTCTCGTCACAAAACACCATAAATTATTTTTTTAATCAATATATCAAGTTTAACGTTTATCTCAGAAAATAAAAAATTGAAGGGGATAAAATTTTCAAAAATGCATCCAAAAAAATAATTTTCATTACACATAAATTTTAAAAAAATTATTTCTTTTTCTAATTATGATATTAAAAGAGGAATTATTTGCCTTTCTATGACATTTAAATCAATGAAATTGGGCTTAAGCTTCAAAAGATATGTATAATTAAAACTAAATAAAAGTTAAATATTTTAATTTTTACGCGATTATCGCGAATTTTTTTCAAAAAATTAAAATAGTTACGTCAATGTGGTTGTACAAAGAATGCAAGTGCCAAATAAGGACCAAATCAGAGACCTAAGGTATTTTTCATATCGCTTAGTTGTTGCAACAACGTCATAACTCAAAAAATCCATTTTTTTCAGGATACAAATTTTTAGTTTTTAGTGGATATAATTTCTTTTTTTAATTTTGAATGAAAATTTTGAATCAAATTTCGTCACTTTTCTTGGAAACCATATGATGTTTACTACACAATAGTCGACGCACAAATGAAATAATACGTTGTTGTAAGTAATAACCAACAAATTGTGAAATTTGGACATAATGCTTTTATCGCGATCCTGCGTGAAACATAAAAAACTCGTACACAAGACCTTGTAAGTTAATAAAACGCATTATTTACTATGCACTGGTGATGTTAACTCGAATTTTTCGTTTTTGAGTTTTTTGAGTCGATCTAACGATGTCCGTCTGTCCGCCGGTCCGTCTGGCTAGCTGGACGGCTGGCTGTCCATGTAAACCTTGTGCACAAAGTAAAGGTCCCAATTTTAAAGATAATTCAATGAAATTTGGCACATGGGACTTTCATGACATAAGGAAATTGATTATGATCGATCCATTATTTCACCTAGATCCCATACAAATGTCTTCCCGGAATAGAGGTTTAACGATAGCAAAAGCCTTAAATATAGCAATATTTTAATGAAATTCGGTGTAAGGAAGTTTTGTATAAGTATCAATCTTTGTGCCGAATTTCTTTAAGATCGGTCCATAATTGACCACACCTCCCATATAAAATCCACTTTCGGGAATCGCCCTAAAGTGCATAAATTCATAAAATTTGTTAGTATTAACGTAATATTCTGTATTCGTATATTTTATTTTACACTTAGTAAAAGTATCGGTCCACAATTGTCCACATGTTCAATGTTTAATATAAAACCCCTCTACGAATTTTGATGGACATACACAATAGTGAGGGATATCATATGGTCGGGCTTTATCTTTCGACTATATCTTTTTTATTTGTTTTATTCTGTCGTTTTTATTTCAATACAATGAGTGTAGCGAAACTTATTCTCTATTAAAAAGTAAAACAATAAAAAGATATTTATTTTTTACATTTTTAAACATTTAACTTTATTCAAATTTAACACCTTTTAAGTTTTATCTCTGTCACTCCTTGATAGCTTAATGTCTCCCCTTTTCAATTCCAATTTTTTAAAAAAAATATTTTGAAACATTTTAAAATTATAAATTACATATAAATGTCTTAAATTTCTCTGTTCTTACTTACTAGACAATATAGTCTAATCAGCTTATAATTTTAAAAATGTCTTAAATGTCTCACTAGACAAAAAATAAGTATATAAATACGTAAAAATAAAGCTTGACCATCTAAATTATGAGTAAATAAGTTTTCAAATGTATAAAGTGTTATAAAAAACCCTTAAGTATGTGCTTAGTTAGTAAGTAACTAGTATTGCTACTACTGTTGCTACACTCTTACTAAGTAAGCAACATCGTTAATAAGTATGTTGCTACATTGTTGATTTTTTAGTTGTTATTGCTGATGTTGCCGCAGCATAAAAAACAAGTAGTTAATATAGTACAGTTATTGCTTAACATAATATTATGATTGAAAGTATATATTTGCATATTTTTAAATGGATACAGTACATTGTTGGTCAGAAAAATAGTATTAATAAAAAGATGTATTAGGAAAATATATATATATATATATGTATAACTATATATATAGGCTTTCTTTAAGGAATTTTCATATAAGGCAAAGTGGAATGTGTTTAAATTTTTTTCGGAGACGTGTGGAGGCATATTTTCATGCTGGGAATACTGAAAGTCATTACAATCGGTGGACCGATATGGTTAATTCAAAAAACCGAAATTTTAGAAAACAGATTTGTACAAAAACGAATTTCGAAGCTTATGTAGAAGCTTCAAAAAGTCCAAAAATGCGTTTTGACGGATATCTCAGTTACTAAAGAACCGATTTTGTTCATTTCAAAAAATGATTCCAAATTTTCTGTGCAAAAACGGAGTCGCTAGTTTATATAGGGACATAGAAAAGTCGAAAACAAATACGTTTTTAAAGGTCTTTTTGGTTTTTTGGCGATATCTCATCCATAAATGGACCGATTTTGTTGATCTTTACTAGTGTAGTTCTAAGGAATATTTTCTATAATTTTATGTATAAAACATATATATCCGATAATTAGAGCTTTCCAAAAACTGATTTAAACAGACATACGGACATCGTTATATCGACTTCTCTATCAATAAGTAAACAGAAAATATATACTTTTAGATGAATATTGTAAATATTACAAACGGAAAGACAAACTTATATATACCCTTTATACCTGTGGTGAAGGGTATAAAAAAGCGATTCGTAGTAAAAATGAGATTTTTTTGTGACAACCCGGTTTTTTATTTTCAAAAGTGATTTTTTTTTTATTAAAAAATCGATTTTAAGGAGAAATCAAATAAATAGAAATTCGCGTTTTTTCAAAATTAGTTTTTACTCAAAAATCGATTTTTAGCGAAAATTACGTTTTTAAGTAAAAAGTCGATTTATTTTAGTAAAAAAAACTTTCTTTTTCAATAAACAGTTCCTAATATTTTTTTTTTTTTTTATGAAAATAGGTTTTTTTAATCAAAATCTTGAATCTCATGTCGACCCTGACATACTAAGTACATTCGAAGAAATAAAATTTATTTTATTTCTTGTTGTTTGTTCATATTACATTTTTGTTCATATTTCATTTATTAATCAAACGGAAAAATTTCATTTGTCAATATATTGATCTCTAAGTCGGAAATATGCAATTACCAATATTTTTAAGGACTCTAAAATTAAGCTTATCGTCCACAAACATTTTTGAGTCGCAAAAATTATCTAATACATACTAACTTTTTTATTTAAATATAAATAATACAAAATTTATCTCTTTCCCTGATAAATTTCGAATATTGAAAAACCGAAAAAAAGACTTTTAAATAATCTGGAAACAAATGTTAAAGATTAAAACAGTCACTCTAATTTAATAAACACGGCTTAAAAAACAAATGATATTTTTAATAAATTTTCTGACGTGGGATTTTTATGGATTTTACTCTATATATTTGTTTAATATAATATGATTTCTATTTTAAGGTGATTTATTTGAGCGTTATAAGCGTTAAAATTACTTTATAAGCGTTAAAATTACTTCTTGTTCAATTCTACTTATAAATATATATTTTTTTTGGTTTATTTTAAATTTTTGTTTATTTTATTTTCTTTATTTTAACTTTATCAATGAAATTGTTCTTTTAACTGATTTCATTAAATTGCTATCTGCTTACTCACAACTGTAACTACTTGAACAAAGAAGACTTCAAAGTGTGAACATTTTGCCTGTTGTTCTTAATAATAACAATTATTCTAGAACTTAAAAAAACATTCTTTCAAACGAAAAATAAAAGAAAGCCGCAATATACTTCAAGTAAAACTAAAAACAATAATATCAAATTCAAGAAAACTATACAAGTTTTCAAAACATTTTAAGATCTTTAAAATTACTATTATTAAAATAATCCCCATATTCTTATCGTTTAATTAACAATTCGATACTATTTATTTTAATCTATCTTCTCACTTTTCCTTAAATTGAGTCATAAATTAAATTAACACAAAAAAATTCTTACTTTCTTATTAAATCTTTTTGAATTAAAGTAAAATTGTTTAACAAATTCTTTTTGTTAATGTATTTAATTATTTACTTAAGATAATAATAATGCTTTCACGCTGTCATGCTGCTGTGAAGTCAGCGGTTGGCTAAAAGTGAAAAACTACTTGTATATAATAATTTATATCTAACGATATAAAATAGTAAAAGTAACGTCATCACTCTGTCAAGTTTAGTACATAGGAGTAAACTTGAAAGTGTGCGCGTCTGTTGAAATGGTTTTTTGAACCACTCTTGTGTGTCTTGTAAGATATGCAATAATTGACAATGAGAAACACGTCAACAAATTATTGCCACCACCATAGGTGGTTGGGGTATTATACGTTTGTGCTGATGTTTGTATCGCATTGAAAAAGTTATCCAAAAGCCACCGTAAAGTATACCAATCGATTCAGAATAACTTTTTAAATCGATCTATCGATGTCCGTCCGTTAATCTGGCTGGCTGGACGGTTGGCTGGCTCGCTGGCTGGACGGTTGGCTGGCTGGACGGTTGGCTGGCTGTCCATGTAAATCATGTGCATAAAGTACGGGTCGCAATTTTAAATATAATTCAATGAAATTTGGCACGTGGAACTTTTATGATACAAGGATGAAGCCTAACGAAATTGTTTGTTTCGGTTCATTATTTCACCTAGCCCCTACACAAAGTTCCCCCAGGAATAACGCTGAAACACTCAAAAATGCCTTAAAAATAAGAATATTTTAATGAAATTCGAATAAGAATATTTAAATGAAATAAGTTATGTACAAGTATAAATCTTTGTAGCAAATTTTATAAAGATCGGACCACAATTGACCATAACTCTCTTATAAACCTCTCTTCCGAAAATTACTTTAACGTAAATAAATCCCATACGAATGTTAGAGTCAAGTTAATATTCGAAACAAATAAGTTTTATGTAAGTAGAAACAACATTATCAAATTTTATGAGAATCGGTCCATAATATACCACAGTGTAAAGTGATTTTAATATTAATGAAATACTAAAACATTTCGCAAATTGTTTAAAAATGATTTTGGATTTTCAAAGTATTAGAAGAAATAAATTAATATTTGAAAGAGTTTCCATTGTATTGCCAACTACTGAATATTTATAAACAGGGCAAGTAATTTCTTTAGCTGTGCTTTATATGAGTATAAATTTGAGTTATTTGTCTGTTTTGGATAATTTTAAGAATTTTGTCATCGATTTTGCAATAAAAGTCGATACCTGGAACAAAATGTTGACTTTTCGACTTTTTCTAATTTTTTCAATTATCAATTTTTCGACTTTATTAATTTTTTAATAGTCGATCTTTAAAGTGTTTAGTAAATTAATTTAAAATAAATCGACTTTTTTCTATTTTTCGACTATCTGGCAGTAAGAATTCAACGATTTCAACTTTTTTCAAAAAAATCGATTGTTCGATTATGCGAAGGTCGATTTATAAAAACTTATTTTTAAAGCATATTTTTGTATATTATAAGATATAGAGCTTATTTTCCAATATTATAATTTTAAAATCTTATTCTTATATAATCATATGCTAAATTTCTATTTTAAGACATATTTATTTAAACTGCATATTTTTCATATTTTGGACTTAAGAAAATATTTATGCATATTTAGCTATAAAGCATTTACTTAGCATATTTTGCGCACTTTTATTTTATTTTATTTTTTTCGCTTCACTATCGAATAAGTTTTTTAAATAAAATTACCAAAATACTTAGAAAAATTTTAAGACTATTTTTACATTTAAACAATTTTTCATGGGCTTAAAAACACATTTTTTGCAAATATTTTTTTAACGTTTACTTATCATGTTCCGCTTTTTTTCTCTCTTCACTATCTAATTATTATATTAAGAAAAATATGTATTTTTGGATATTTTAGTTTTAACAACATATTTTGCTATAAGAATGTTTATTTAAAACATATTTTTTTATTTATCTTTTGTTTTCATATTTTAAGAGTATCTACCAAAATAATTTCAACTCAAAAAGAATCCTTTTATTTAAAGTTGTGAGAGGATTTGAAATAAAAGCAGGTGTTCCACAGGGAAGTGTTCTTGGACCTACCCTGTAATTAATTTTCACTTATGACTTACCGATATGCGATGAACTGACTGTTTCTACGTTTACTGATAATACGGCAATACTCAGTTCCCACGAAAACCCGCACATAGCATCTCAGAAGAGGAAATTGTCCTCCTGTTACACTTAATGCCATAAGTATACCCCAGGCAGATCATGTTACATACCTTGGTATTCATTTAGATAACTTGGCATCGTCATATAAAAACCAAGAAACTTCACATAAAGTTAAAAGCTTCTAGAATTCAGTGGTTAATGAACAGTCAACCAAGACTAAGCCTTGATAAAGGCGTTTTAAAACCAATTTGGACATATTGCATCCAATTATGAGGACCAGCCAGTAATACAAGTATCGATATTATAAAGAGGGCCCAATCAAAAATTCTTAGAACCATGACGGGTGCACCATGGTATATAAGAAATGGGAATATCCATAGGGACTTAGAGGGTCCATTGTTAAAAGACGAGTTTAAAAAGCACAGTGAAAAATACATTATAAAACTGCAGACTCACCCCAACCCTCTTGCAAGACTTCTTTATGAAGTTTAATCGAGTTCAAGGCTTCGTAGAGCCGATTTTCCACCTAGCTATGCTATCGTTACAATAAATTAGTGTTTAGTTTTAAGATTTAAATATATATTGTGAGGCCATAAAAAAGGCAGATTCAATATATAAATAAAACGTAAAAAAAAGAGAAACTTGATTCTTATTTTTACATTTAAATCATATATTTTTAGGCTTAATAAAATATTTGTATGCTTATATCGCCATTAGAGCGTTTAGTTAAGTAGATTTTGCTCATTTCTGTCCATAAAGCGAAGAAAATTTTAAAATTTTTGTATTCAGTGATTTTTAATAGTTTTAGCAGCATATTTTTCTAATATTAAGCATATTTTTAGAAGGACATTTTATACTTATTCAACACTTGGTTCATTCGTAACTCTAAGTTCTTAATAAATAAGTGAATAGAAGCGAAAAAGGTATTTCATTCTGTTGGTGTATAATTACTGTCTTCAAAGTTTGCTGTGGTAGGGCCAACCGGAGTCTACAAAGGCAACGACCGCCTAGTGGGAAAAAGAAATACCTATCACTCGCATTACAGACTCGTTTCCCATTTGCACAACGTATAATTTGAGGCAATAGCTTTGTAAATTCCCTGCTGATAGCTGTGAAAATGGAAGCATCCGCTCTTAAATAAATCGTTTCTCTTATAAGCAACGCTACTTAAAGGGAGTCTGAAAATATGTTTATATTAATATTAAAATTTAGAAGTTATTAAGTGAGCGATTAGGCACCTTATATTAAGCATCAAATAAAAGGGAAAAAATAATTAGTAATAGATCTTTTAGAAAAAAAAAACAGAGTATTTTTTGTTCATATTTTTAAGGATTTTTCTTAGAAGCAAAGTAGAATGTGTTTTGAATTCTTATGGAAAGTATGGGGCAATGTACAAAGGCCTGAGCAGAGAAATACTATCATAATTTCTCACAGGGCGATTACTACTTGTTTATAGTCCTTCAAACTAAATGCTGGTTAATGGAAACACTCTCGAACCCAAATGTTAATAAAACTAAGTTCTCTAACGTGTTCCAAACGCCTGGTTCGGTAAATTGGTCTCTTCAAAATTGCAACTAAAGAAAGGTAGATATCATGTTTAGGTTTCAACGAAACCCTAGTAGCAAAGGCACCCTGAATTTAGATGAAATGTGCTGCGGCACAGAGAATACAGATTCTGCTAAATAGAAACTAGGGCAGTTTGTTTAGCAAATTGATTAGTCTATCTCAAAGTTGTGGTGTATTGATTACATTTTATTTACTTTTATTATTGGCAATTTTCTAATGAAAGTGAAACTTTCAAACTATAAAAAGTAGACTTGTAAAAAAAACCAATAATTATATACCATTTTATTAAATAATTTCATAATAAAAAAAATAGAAAATAGAAAATCAAAAAAGACGAACTTAATTTAATTTTAAATTTCTTTCCACCATTTTAAATATACATTTTAAATATCTTTACAACAACAGCTTTAACTTTTTCTTGGTAATTAAAATTTTTTGTTAAAATTCTTCTAATTACTATTTTTAATATTAAAGTGTTTGTGTGTACATGTAACAAAATGCTGTCATTGAAAATTATTTTTGATCTTAATAATAAGTGAAAGTTTCCATCAACAATATCTAACAATGAAAAACGGCTAGCTACAATAAACCTCAACATGACAACCACAATTTTGATAAAGAAATAAAAACGCCACTATGTACGAGTATGAGGTGGAAAAAAGTACCAAAAACAAAATGTATAAACGTGTTTTTTTTTCTTATTTTTCTTCTTTCTGTAAACATTTTTCTAATACGTACAACTATTTCTTCTTTTTTTCTTCAATATATATTTTTTTTCAATCCGTAACCATAGACAAAGCAGTAAAACAATACAATAGAGTCATTTAGTGAAAAAGTACAAAACGTTTGAATCGTAATAATGGTGTTTGCACAATATTTTGTACAAAAAAAAAAAAAAAAAAAAAACGACACAGACGAACGGACTGATAAACACACATAGATTAATCTTTTAAATCAATGTCTTTAAAAGGTGGTACCTTTATGAATTTATATTTAGTATCTTTGTCTAGAATTAGTTAAAACATTAGTGTTTTTTATTGGGTTTTTTGAAGTCACAACAATTGATGTATTGTTTTTTTAGTATTTATAGTTTTTTTTTAATCTTGTGCAAGTGTTAAATAGTTTTAACCCCTTAAGGGCAGGAGGTGGTCAAAATAAATTATAAAAATTCCAATTATTTTCAAAACATAAAAACAGTTTAAAGTGACCTTCCGTTAATAAAAATCTGTTGTTAGTTTTAAGATATAAAGCTTTATTTCACTGCTTCTTAAAGGCGACTCTGTAAGCTATCTAAAGCAAGTTTAATAATGTTTAGAATCGTAAAATAAAAACTTTGTCAACGCTCCTTATCTTACTACTTCCTATATGAGATTTCGTAAGCAATCTAAAAGTAAAAAGTCTATTGAAATATTTTTTTTTTTTTTTTTTTTTTTGGTTTTCAAACTACTTTAATTCGTTTGTGACAAATTTTAATATTATAAATGCTAAAAATATAAAAAAATCTCCAATTATGTTTATCTTCCACTTTACTTTTATTTATATTTTAAGTTTCTCAAATTTGTGTCTCTTTTTTTAAACATTAATTAACAACCAAATATAATTAAATTCTTTTCCACTTCCATTAAAAAAAGAAAAAAAAATATTTCAATTGCTATACAATTTAATATTTATTTTTTTTTACATATTCATAGTAACAAATAAATCTATTTTCCATTACATTCAACTCACTACAAATATTTGACCTAATTTTATTTTATTTTATTTTTTCAAACTCAAAATTTTTTTGTACCTTTCAAAACAATTTCTATATCAATTATAATTAATCATTTCATTAATTTTAATAAGAAAAATAAAATGAAAACAAATACTTCAACAAACAACATTATTTCACAATCTGTATATTCAAACATATTTAAACATTGTAAATATGCTGCATAAACAGCTTCCAATTCATTAAACACTTTAAAAATCAGAAAAATTAAAGAAAACATATATGCATAAAAATAAAAAAAGAATAATTTAGTTTAAAATATTCAAACAACCGTAGAAATGAAATGAGTTTAATAAACAAAGAAGTCTCGTGATTGTTTTTTAGCTTTAGCGCACTATGGTCAGAAAAGTAGCAATTCCTGTTGGTGACTCATACAATTTTAGTTTTGTTAACCCGAAAATTTATAGTTGATAATACAATTGGTAGAAAAGAA
The DNA here is from genome assembly GCA_932274085.1 of Protocalliphora azurea. Classification (NCBI taxonomy): domain Eukaryota; kingdom Metazoa; phylum Arthropoda; class Insecta; order Diptera; family Calliphoridae; genus Protocalliphora; species Protocalliphora azurea. The sequence continues at coordinate 146,790,275 of OW026520.1, read as the reverse complement.
AAAAAAAACACATTTTAGCTGTGATTGAAGCATTCTAAGCAAAATACACTGAAAGAAATTTTTAGGTATTTGCTATGCTCTTGAAAGTACACATAATAAAAGTTCACCTTGAGTTAGTGTAGCAGAAATATAAAGGAATTCGTTCAATACTTGAAATTAGTTTTTGTTTGAAAATTTTCTTAAGTTGTTGAAAGGAATACATAAGAATTTTCTAACCAAAAATCAAACATGAAGCTATAAAGAAGCACTAAAAGTTAATGTTTATGTTTCAATAGAACGTAAGTAAAAAAGACACCATAAATGCTAATGAATTGCAAGTAGCACTGAAAGTACATATTACATTCTGCCAAACATAGTCAAAAAAGGCAATAAATGATAGCAACTTGATTATCCTTCGAATCGTAATTTGCCAGAAAGAAAATGGATATTTCATTTTGATGGTGTCTAATTATGGTGTTTAGTAAAAGAGAGAAAAAATTTGTTTTTATAGCTGAAAAGGACAAAAAAAAGAGCTATTAGTGATAGCAATTGATAAATGGTCCTTCGAACTGGATGTTTGTTGACAATGCTGCAAACACATATTATAACTTCAAAGTTGGCGATTCAAGGTTCTCTAATTTTTGTCAAGAACCATTTTTTCGTTACAACGACTTTCAAGTAGACTTGTGGATACCAAGTATGTTGTGTTACAGAATATATTTCATTTTTCTGGTGTCTAATTATACTGCTAAACGGAAACAATAAAAGTTTTATTTATTATTTAGAATTAAAATCACTTTTTCTGAGAATCAGCCTTATGCGCTGGAGATATGAGAGAAATTATAAAATATTACGAGCAAAATGTAACATGTTTAATGCACATAAGATGGAATTATCGTAATAAAGAGCTTAACTTGGTTTGACGCTAGTTAGCCCTTGCAGATAGTTTAAAATCGGGGCTTTAGGCAAATCGATTTTTTTTTTTTGCTTAATTAATTTTAGTTTTTTAATGAGCCTTTAATTATTTAATGTTCTTCTAGTGCAATAAATGACTTCGGAAAAAAGGAGTTGAACGATTGATAAAAATAAAGGAATTTGTAAAGCGTGTATTCAAGAACTTATGGAATAAAATTTAAATTAAATTAAATTCGCAGAAAGAATGTTGATTAGAAGTACAGAAAACATTGATCGCAAACATGAGAAAGCGATTACGAATGTATTAAAAAACTGAGGAATAATCTCATAAAGTTGAGGAATAATCTCGATACTCCAGACATCTAAAAATAGTCTAGAGTATCGAATAATTCGAATATTTTTATGTCGAATATTCGAATGAAATGAATATTTTTTTTTAAATTCAGCTAATTATATATTAGAATTTGTATGAAAACAATATATATAAAAAACTGAATAATAATCTCATAAAGCTGAGGAATAATCTCGATACTCCAGACATCTAAAAATAGTCTGGAGTATCGAATAATTCGAATATTTTTATGTCGAATATTCGAATGAAATGAATATTTTTTTTTAAATTCAGCTAATTATATATTAGAATTTGTATGAAAACAATATATATAAAAAACTGAATAATAATCTCATAAAGCTGAGGAATAATCTCGATACTCCAGACATCTAAAAATAGTCTGGAGTATCGAATAATTCGAATATTTTTATGTCGAATATTCGAATGAAATGAATATTTTTTTTTTTAAATTCAGCTAATTATATATTAGAATTTGTATGAAAACAATATATATAAAAAACTGAGGAATAATCTCATAAAGCTGAGGAATAATCTCGATACTCCAGACATCTAAAAATAGTCTGGAGTATCGAATAATTCGAATATTTTTATGTCGAATAATCGAATGAAATGAATATTTTTTTTTTAATTCAGCTAATTATATATTAGAATTTGTATGAAAACAATATATATACTATATATATTAAAAATTAAATTTAAATAAATCCACTTTTTTACAATTTCGGTAACGACAATGGTTAGCGAAATAGCTTTTTTTCCAAATAAAATTGTATAAAAACAAAAGAACGAAATCTACTTAAATCATTTTATTTAAATTTTATATATTTTTTATGATTTCGACAATTAAACGTATTTTGCTGTTTTTTAGTCATGGAAGGAACCTTTTGATGGCAGATAATATTAATCAGCGTCATTCTGCGATCGTTGGAAATATTTCTAATGTATTAGCGGGAAAATTTTAACATTAGACTTAAGTTGTTTTATCAAAATAAAAATATGGATAATTTAATTGCAAGGAATTATCCATATTTGGTGATTGTGTAAAATATTGTGTTGGTGTTCTATGAAGTGTCAAAAAGCCTGTTTACATCAAAAATACTAACATATTTTTGAAAGTAGTTTTTTTGAATTTAACTACTTAGTTAAAAAGTGTAGAAGTATTACAAAGATATATTGCAAAAATCTAAATAATTTTCTTTATTTTTTCTTTTTTTTTTTTTCTTCAATTATTCGAATAATTTTAAATACGTGACAAAATAATTCGTAGAAACTGAAATTTCTTATTCAAATTATTCGTTTTGTTCGAACAAAATAAAAACCGAATAATTTGAATACCCTAATAATTAGCAAGTAAACTAAAATTTGATTAAAAAAAATATTTGTATGCTTATTAAAAATTGTTTTGAAAACGAAATAAAATCAATAAAAATCTATAAATTTCCAAGATTAAAATAATAAAGCAGTTGAATTTAATAGCAAATTCGTAATAAATTGGCATAATGTATTAAATACTACCAAATATGCCTTTAACAAAAAACAGTATTTTGTGTTCAAGATCATTTCTGAACTGCTACATTTAATCACAAGCGATTTGTAAAATTTTAAATAATTGTGAAGTTAGATTTAAGAAACTTAATTGGCAGTAAAAGAAAAAAGTAACGATATTTTGTTCTGGTAAATAATATTTAACAATAAAAATTATTTAAAAATCTTTTGTAAGCACTAATTCTTAAAGATCCCATATACAGCAATATCTTCTTGGAACATTTATTGCAAACGGAGATATACATTTTATTTACAGAATCTTCCTGCATGTTTTTCTCCACATTTGTCGTTTAAGTTGACAAGAGAAAATTGATTTTCCGGTGTTAGAGTATATAACAACAACGGCGACAATAAGAGATGAAAAGAAATAATATATTTTACATGCTAAAAGACTATAAATGTCGTTTTAGTTTGGTTTTGGTATGAGTAAAGCAATATTCAATTTTCTTTTATTTCATTTATTTTTGTTATTTTCATTTTTTTCTTGCTTCGATGTTTTTTTTATATTTTAATCTGTGGTGAAGGAAATTTGAAAAGACCGCCGACAAGATTTTTGTATAAAAACGCGTCTATATAAAAATATATGCAGCATTGCTTAGCGCCAAAATGAATTTTTTTTATCGCTGCTGCTGTCGTTATTGACGATATAGTCTTCTTCTGTGGCTCCTCATGCTACATCTTTAGGGCTTTGTGCCAACAAGTATTTTTTATTTAATTTTATTTTTTATATATTTTATAAGTATTTTCACTTTATTCATGCTCCACCTTGTTTGGTGAAATTAGAAAAGTAAGAAAAGAAGAAAAAAAAACTCATGAATAAATGAAAGAAAAACCACTATTATGTACTGAGCTTGATGGTTTGTATTCTGCCGTTAAAGAACAGGGATTTAAAATTATGAAATCTTTCATCACTTTCTATAAAAAAAAAATATTTTGGAAAAATCGATTTTTATTGAAAATTGGTAAAAAAAAATCGGTTTAAGTGAAAAAGTGAAAGTTTTTATTTTTATTTATTTATTCATTTATTTATTTTATTTTATTATTATGTTTTTTTAATAATCTGATTCTGGGTGAAAATTTAATTTACTTTTTATCTAATTTTTTGTCTTATTTTCTAAAGAAAATTAAATATTCTAGCCTAATTTTTCTATAAGCATACGAATAATACACTCCTTTACATAATTACCCAAAAGCATTATTATATTTTTTGTATTAGTTATGCATTAGAGTAGTTTTTTTCCTGACAACTTCTTGACTTTATTACAGGTGCATAAATTATAAAGGGTTAGTCCTCAGTTGAGTACAAATACAATCTTATTTTAACTTTATATAATATATGTATATTGCAAAAAATTAGCTTGTGTATTATAAAAAATCCTCATTTCCACCACTCCAAAATGTGAATTTATTTTTTTCTGAATTTTTTTCGTCTGCGGTTCAACCACCATCTAATATTTTCATTTTGAAAGGAAAATTTTCATATTTTAATTGTAAAAAAGATTTATGTATGTAATTCTTTCACTTATATTTTATTTTGTGTATTTTGCTTGTCGTAATCAAATTAACCAAATCCAGCATTCTTTAATTAGTTATTTAATGCATTCGTTACGCCATTACATTAGTGGATTTTTGTGAAATAGAAAAAATGTTTAATGAAATTTTAGTTTTATAAAATAGAATTAAGGCAACTTCCTGTAATAATTACAATGTAAGAGGTGACACATTTCTTTTGGCAACAAAATTAGAAAAATTATATATGTATTTAAAATGGATATATTGTGAGTGACACAATAAAGGAAACTTGTTTTGAAAACTCTATTTCATAAATGAAATTTTAAATTTTATTAAATAAATATAAATACATATTTCTGAGATAAATTTTTCCTTACTCTGTTTTCCATTGAAAAATAACCTATGACCCATTGGCAAAACAATGGGTCAAATTTATACAGAAGGTGAAAACAAGAATAGATGAGAAAGCGTTTGGAAAAATGCATGAGGCTTTACTGTCATTTTAATATTATGATTTTTATTAATTTTTACAATATTTCAGAATTTATGACCATTTCATTCAATAAAAAGTGCAAAATCGGAAATGAAGAGCAGTCAAACGTCTCAGTTTACGCATTATAGTCCAACAGCAGCAACTCATCATGCTATCATCCCAAAATCATTGGTATTATTTCTTAATATTTCCTAAATCTTGGTATATTATCTCTCCTTTCTCATCACTTGTAGGAATGAATAAATTGACAACAACTTGAACTCTAATCTTGTAGTAGATTTGCAACAAACTCTACATTGTTTTCTTGAAATCAAAGGATTAGTGCTTACCAAGAATGCACAGTATTTCTATTAGGCTAGTTGTATTGACACAAAAATATATATATATATATATATAAAGCGTGATCCATTTCGAGGGTCCTTACTTTTTTAAAGAAAAAACACAGAAAATTCAAATTTAATGGGGAATGTCTATTATCATTTGAAAGAACATTATTTCGCATTTATTTTTTGAAGATTATGTCTATCAAATGTTGGCCATTGCTACGTCGCAGATGGTCCATCCGTTGAGTCCAATTTTCGATGACTCGTTCAAGCATTTCGACTGGTAACTGGCGAATGACACGCGTGATGTTTTCCTCCAAGGCCTGAATCGAAGCGGGTTTGTCCGCATAAACTTTAGACCAATCGATCGGCCCAAAACGTGAAATTATGTGCTCACCGAAGTGTTCTCAATAAATCCATTGATTGATGCGATGTTTGGGAAGTGGCGTCGTCTTGCTGAAACCAAATGTCGCCGAGATCACGAGCTTCAATTTCAGGCATCAAATAGTCGGTTATTAGAGATCCTAAGAGGTCTGCGAAGCTCCTCATCCACGCCTATATTTTATGTAAATACCATCTAACAATTAGAATTTACAAAAATTTTCTGGCCCACTGTGAAATGTTGTGAATAAAATATTCAAATGACAACTTTTTTTTCGAGCCATCCTAGTGAGTATTTAGTTTTCCGTCACAAAATACATCGAAAGGTGTATTCAACACATTAAATAAACCTTTGATTTTATCACAGAAATATATGTTATCTTTGTCATTTTACTGTATATATACAGATCAATTTAACGAATGAATCGCTTTTCTTCCGGTGATGAAGGGATTTTTTCTTGAAATTTGTATTATTTTATCTGCGATCCTTCGGTCCGTAATCAAATTTTTCTTCGTTTATCAGTGTTCCTTCTCGTAATTACTAACTCTTTACATTTTTTTTATGACCCAAGAAACTGCATTTCGCAACACACTTGCATTGCCAACAATTGTTTTATATGGTCGTCATGAGTTTTCATTATAAATTTGAATTCTGCGTTTGCTGGAATTTTGTTCAATTTCCATTTTAAAGAGAATAATAAATTTAAACTAAGTTTTATCTCATAAATAAAAGTTATAAGCATTAAAGCATGCATCAACATTTTCGTGCGCACTCCTTATATTAACCGAGTCATTACAAACTGATGTCGAGGCTACATTGAAGAAAACTTAAAAATATAGCCATATTTATTTTTAATCTCAAAATCAATTATAGTTGTATTTATTTAATTAATTGTAATCAATATTATAAAACATGTTTTATAAACTATAAACTTAGTTTACTTTAAATATCTGTTGAGCTCTTATGATTTATGATTAATATTTAAAAATTAATATGCAGTTATTTTACATTATACAAAAAAATTATAATTAATAAAAAAAAATAATTAAAAATAAAATTCTCAACGACCTTCACCTTAAAGTATTTAATTAACTGAAAAGAAACAGAAAAAAATAATCATGTAGATACAGAGTGACTAGTATTTTTGAGACAATTTACATTTTCAAAATTTTTAAAAATAAAAAGCCGCAAATTGCTGGTGTTATAAAGTAATTAATTTTAGAATATAATTTTATCATATAGTGTTTAGGTTTGATTTTCTTCATTTTATGCATAAAATCAAATTAAGGTTTTTGGAAATGAACCTGGCAACGTAAGATTTAAAATACTCATTTAGTTTCCTTTAAAATATATCACTTTGTAACTCCTCCTAATCACATTTCACTAAAATCAATTAATATTTCTTTTTTTATAAACAATAACAAAATCCACTAACAAAACAACAAATAGACAGACATTAATATTTTTATAAACAAGAACTAAAAATAAGTTATTAAAAGAAACCTCAGCAAAACGTAGACAAATGTAATAATACAGAATAATAAGAGACAGAAAACAAATCTCAAAAAAAAAAAAAAAAAAAAAAGATATTAACATTCACAAACCATAAGAAAGGTCGTTTAAATTTGTTTTTCGATTTTAGATCCATATGTTTGGTACATACACACAAAATGACGACAACAAATACAAGTGAATCATTTAGTTCAAAACAAATATGGATTTTATTAAATCTTTTTTTATTATTTTTGCATATATTTCTTTCGCCAACTTAAGTTTTGAGTCTGTTAACGTAATATTTCTTTTTGTTTGTAATAATTGAATAATTGTTTTGTCAGTCTTTTATGGAATTAATAAATTTTAAAGCAAAGAAAGACGGAAAGAATATAGAGAAAAAATCTTAAAACATTACTTAAAAAAAATATTATTAATTTATATAATTGTTATGGATTGAAAACTGATTTATTGGTTTTATTAATAGCAACTTTAAGCTAACTGAAAAAAGTTTATGAGAACGATGTTTTAAAATACAATAGTGTTTTATTGTTTTAAAGTTAAAGATTTTTTAAACCGTACATTTTATGTATATTTTAATAATATTTAGCATAAATATGTATTCAAATAAGTTCATTTACACTAATTAAAAATGGGCGAAATAAAATCTACGTGATATTAATTTTAATGAATATAACCAAAACATTATTGCATATATTACTTTTATATCTTCTAAATTTTTCTTGAAAATTCGATCTGGCAACTTTTTACTTTAATAATTTTAAATTTAGTAAAAAATTTATTATAAAAATAAAACTTATTTTTAAAAATTAAAAAAAAAAATAATTTTTTCTAGTTTTTTAAGTTTTAATTAAGTATAACAAATATTTCAATTATTAAAGGAAAACTATTTATGTAGCAGTGTCGACGCAATTTGTCAATATAGTCTTTAAGACCTTGACAATTTCCGTTTCTCTCACGAATGACACTCGGAAAAAAATTCTTAAAATAATATGGGTTTAGCACTTTGTAACAACGCAAAAGTCGTATTTTTTCTGTTAACGCTTTTCTTCAAAAAAAGGCGATAAATTGGCGCGTTTTACTCTGTTTTACATGTTTTTACGTCCCTATTAACTAATAAAACGGTAGAAAATTATTATTATTACGAGCTAAACATTAATTAAAGATAAAAAATGTGATTAAAGATAAAAAATGTGATTTCTTATTCAAGTGACAGGCAGTGTATATTGGATAATGCCATCTTAAGCGAGGTTCTCCAGGTGGCTAACGATCCACAAAATTTTTCTTTTGCAATTTATCGATTGGCGGCATCATCGGTCCGTATTTCTTCGAAAACTACATTCGATTGAATGATGAAGAAGTGATACCTGCTGCATTGTGATCTGTGCCACACTTTGAATGCCTCAATGGAAGATTTTAGGGTATGATTAACTCTCGCGAGTATTGGACAACATGATCTTTCGATTTGACCCCGTTAACCTATACCAGTAAGTCGTAATACATTGTTACTCTTAATATCAACAAAAACTTTGAAACACGAGTTAAGATTTGTCAACAAAATCAACACATCGGAATCCGCCAAAATTAAAATCTATTTTGTTTCCAAATTATTCTCTCTAAAGCTCTAATTTTTTTACTCTCTCTATATGTCGATGTTGCCGTTGTTACAAGATAAATCCCATATGTTTACATTGAATTTATATAATATTGAAAAAGAAGAGAGCTTTGCATATTTTTTTTTCATGTATAGCGAAAATTGTAACACAGGTCATCGTTCAAATTCATCAGGGTTTTTGTGACAGAGGCATTGAAAATTAGACGTATTGGATTTGTAAAAGCGTGTGAATCATACATATGTAAAATAAATATGAAATTTAATACACAGGCTAATAAAGTATAAGTATACCTTTATTTATTATATATATATATATATATATATATATATATATATATATATATATATATATATATGGAACTGCTACAAAACACAAACTGAGTCAATTGAGGTTCAAATTTCAAAATTTTTGAACAAAATTCTGAATTGGCAATTTGAAAATAGGGCGCCAATATTCAGTACAAGAATAGCACCTTTTCGACTATAGCAGTCTAAATACTCTTTTCGACCAAAACTTTTTTTAATTTACAGCCATGTCAGTATCAAAATAAACATATAATATTTTTATTTTAACTAGTTTTTATATCTCTGTATCAGCATTCAAGTTATGGTTTCTATTGTATACCCTGTACATAAACGAGGAAAATTCTTTAAATTAAAATAAACCTAACTAATATTTATTTTTAAAACTATCATTCTAATTTAATAAATGACACTCAACCTTTTTTTATCTATTCTCCAAAGTTGGAAACCGAAACGTATAACGGTATCGTTATAAATAATATCGGTATACCGGTACCGAAACAAAAATACCGGTAGCAAAAACATTAAGAAGTTACATCTTTTACTTGTTTTTAATAAAAATTCATTTAAAGAAACTAGATTACATATTTTTATATTTTATGTTTCTTTAAAACATTAAAATTCTTTGCAGATTAATTTTTGTCGCAATTCAAAGTTCATTTCTTTCCGATTTTTTAAAATGCATGAGATTCAAAACCATGTCGGGACCTAACCGCGAAAATATCGTAAGTGCAGAACACAAAACTTTTCAGTAAAAGCATATTGAAAACGTCACTTAAGATAAAATTACCTTCGCTATGAATCCTAAACGGTACTTGATACGTCAATAAAATGTTCACAAATGATGTAGTTGATTCCGAATAATATATTTTCATCAAAAAACTAATTTCGAAATTATTTTCTGTTACGACATTTTGGCGGTTAGGGCTCAATATACCGAGTTAGTCAATAAAACTCTATAGGTTTTCTCCTAAATGCACACAAAATCTTTAGCAGCTACTTCTTGCCATGGAATGGATGGAACCATGCATTTTGACAAAATTGACGTTTTGTAGAAACGTTTATTTTTAAAGTTTAAATGGCATGAATATCTGTTAACATATTGCCATGGTGTTCATTCCAGATGAAGCTTCCTCGAACTATACCTTCGTATATAAAGCTATAGTTTCCAAATTTAACTCCCCGAGTTTAATGGTTTCTACCAATATCAATCCTTTGAGTTCTATATGGTACACCACCAATGTAAAAGTAAGGTTAAAATAGATTGCGTGTGACAAATGTAAAAGCCTCGAAAAACTGTAACGCGTTACAATTAGGAGACATGTACACACTTAGCCAATGTGAGGATAAAAATTCTCGTAAGCCAAACAACAAATATAAGCCTGACAGTTCTTAAGATATAATTACAACGGCGCGGGAGTTGTTCCATAACCCACTCGTGTGATGATGATATTATGATGTATGTTCGTAGATAACGAAAATGAAAAAAAGTTTATTATGAAAAATAATAATAATAATAATAATAATAATAATAATAATTTATAAAGGAGGAATAAGAATGGACTAGAATGTGTAGCCAATTCTAAATATAATTCAAATTTTGAAATCGCTTTGGTAGAAATTGTCCAGGTTTGTCTTACAAAAATTAACGTAACAATTAAAGGATTGCATTTTGGGTCTAATTAAAAATGACCCTGACTGTAATTTTCTGAACAAAATGTTTCATTCTTTCAGAGAATATATATCTAGCTATATCTAGCAAAAGTCATATGAATTATATCTAGCAAAACGTAAAATTATTTGCGATACAATTTTCCCTACCACTTGATGACTTACATATGTTAAGAATTTTTAGAAACCTATTGACAACAAAAGACAGGCAACAACGCTGGTAGACAACTGACGATAAATTTGTAATTTTTTTAATATTCTTAATTGATCAGCTTAATACAGATCAATGCGAATTAGTTTTAGAAATCCATTGGAAAAAAGACACAAACAATAAAAGGACTTTAAAAACAAGAAATTAAAAATAATTCCATCTTTCTTAATCCAAGTTAATTATATGAGAAATTATTTTTACAAAACATATTACATACCGGTATTTTTGGAAAATAATAATTTCGGTAACGGTATCAGTTCACCACTGACTGTTGCCTGTCATTTTTAATTTAATCGGTATCGGTATTTATAACGATATCGGTTTCCAACCTTGCTATTTTCTTCCAAGGTTGAATAATAAAAAAATGTCGCTTTCTTTTAACTAAATTAATAAATCTTAAAAGCTACTTACTAAAAATATGAACAAAACTACACACACATTTTTCAACAAAACAATCTAATGAAATTAAAACAATTAACAATTACTGCCATTGTCATTAATACATATTTATAAATTAAAAAAGAATGACGAAATCATTTATCTCTACACAAAATAGACTGTGAACATTTTAAGAGTGCAAAATTGTTTGTGCCGATATTTGCAACAATTCGTACTTTAGAAAAATGTAAATTTTTTTCCAAAGAGAGAAAGCAAGAGAATTAAAAAGAATTTAAACATATGCTACTAACATATGGTAAAAAACTGAAATGAACAACCTTTGCAATTTTAAGTGAGTTAGAAGAAAAAAGATTATTTTTTATTTGAATTTATTCCTTTCATACCAAAGAGTGCCTTGGGTTGTTTATTTCATACTCTCATATCTATTTTATATGGTAAATTGAAAAAATAAGATTCATTTAATTTATATGAATGTTGTGAATTTCTGCAAAACAACTACAAACAACAAATATGTATATAAAATATTTTATACAACCCAAGTGTGATAGAAATTGCAAACGAACATAGCAATGACATTATGACCTTATGTTATGGCAAAACATCATCAGTATCATATTTTATATAGTAAATATATTGATAAATTTATTACTTTATGTAAATTATAGAAATACTTATAGTAACACTACATAAAAATATACTTTAGTTTGTATATGAAAAAAATACTACAAAAACTAGAGGATTTAAATATAAAATTATAGAATGGAAAGTTTATGCACAAAAAAGAAGTGTTTATTTACTATGATCATAAAATGATTATAAGAATTTTTAAGTAAATTTAAATTATTTGGAATTTTATTAAGTAATATTTCTAGGAAGATCACTCATAGCATATGTTTTGGGGTTGTCAGTTATTCGACATTGAAGTGGATCGAATAAAATTTCATAATTTTTTTAATTAATGGTGTGATCGTATAAAACTTGAATTTTCTTCGATTAATCGAACATCTAAAAATTAATCGAAAATCTAAAAATAACCTAGAACAAAAAATGTACAAAAATTGAGACCATATTAAAATTACAGACAAATTAATGTGTGTGAAGATAAATTCGTAAGTTAAATACGTCCCACACCTCTGTTAAATACGTTCCACACACTGTTAAATACGTTCTACACATTTTGCATTTCAAAAAAACTATTTTTAAAGCAAAAAAACACTTTTTTAAAAATAATTTTTATTATTTTATTAAAAAAAACATCACAATAAAACATTTTTGGAAAAAAACAAAACAAAGAAACATATACAGCATTAGGATATGGTGCAACAAAAATACCTATATTCAGGTCACATTGCGGGCCAGTTCGGACAGACCTGAATGGGGTTGTGATATATCACGCGAAAGCTCTAGAGGAGTAGAACTCAAAACTGCACAGGGTATATCCAGTTGTTTCTCAGGAGACATGCTACGAGGTGCTGAAGTTTGGCAAAATTCAATAAGTCTAAGAAACAGGGGGCCATATTTTGATTTTGGCCATACCTGAATGGGGTTATGGTACATCAAATTAAAGGTCTAGTGGAGTAGAACCCAAAACTGTTTAGACAATATTCATTTATTTCCTAGGGAAGATTCTACGAGGGTCGGAACTTTGCGCAAATTCTTAAAAATTCAAACCTGAATGCGGGGCTTTTTGGACAGACCTGAATGGGGTTGTGATACATCGGTTGAAAGCTCTAAGGGAGTAGATTTCAAAACTATATAGGGTATACCCAGTTGTTTCTCAGGGAACATGCTACGAGGGGTGGAATATAATTATTCATATTTCATACACATATATTCCATATTGTGTAGGGGGGGGGGGGGGGCATTTACGACAGACCTGAATGGGGTTGTGGCACATCGGGTGAAAGCTCTAAAGGAGTAGATCTCAGAACTATATATGGTATACCGAGTTGTTTCTCAGGGAACATGCTACGAGGGGTGGAATACAATCATTCATATTTCAAACATATATATTCCATGTTGTGTGCGGGGCATTTATGACAGACCTGAATGGGGTTGTGGCACATCGGGTGAAAGCTCTAAAGGAGTAGATCTCAGAACTATATAGGGTATACCCAGTTGTTTCTCAGGGAACATGCTACGAGGGGTGGAATACAATCATTCATATTTCAAACACATATATTCCATGTTGTGTGAGGGGCACTTACGACAGACCTGAATGGGGTTGTGGCACATCGGGTGAAAGCTCTAAAGGAGTAGATCTCAGAACTATATAGGGTATACCCAGTTGTTTCTCAGGGAACATGCTACGAGGGGTGGAATACAATCATTCATATTTCAAACACATATATTCCATGTTGTGTGGGGGGCATTTACGACAGACCTGAATGGGGTTGTGGCACATCGGGTGAAAGCTCTAAAGGAGTAGATCTCAGAACTATATAGGGTATACCCAGTTGTTTCTCAGGGAACATGCTATGAGGGGTGGAATATAATTATTCATATTTCATACACATATATTCCATGTTGTGTGGGGGGCACTTACGACAGACCTGAATGGGGTTGTGGCACATCGGGTGAAAGCTCTAAAGGAGTAGATCTCAGAACTATAAAGGGTATACCCAGTTGTTTCTCAGGGAACATGCTATTAGGGGTGGAATATAATTATTCATATTTCATACACATATATTCCATGTTGTGTGGGGGGCATTTACGACAGACCTGAATGGGGTTGTGGCACATCGGGTGAAAGCTCTAAAGGAGTAGATCTCAGAACTATATAGGGTATACCCAGTTGTTTCTCAGGGAACATGCTACGAGGGGTGGAATACAATCATTCATATTTCAAACACATATATTCCATGTTGTGTGAGGGGCATTTACGACAGACCTGAATGGGGTTGTGGCACATCGGGTGAAAGCTCTAAAGGAGTAGATCTCAGAACTATATAGGGTATACCCAGTTGTTTCTCAGGGAACATGCTATTAGGGGTGGAATATAATTATTCATATTTCATACACATATATTCCATGTTGTGTGGGGGGCATTTACGACAGACCTGAATGGGGTTATGGCACATCGGGTGAAAGCTCTAAAGGAGTAGATCTCAGAACTATATAGGGTATACCGAGTTGTTTCTCAGGGAACATGCTACGAGGGGTGGAATACAATCATTCATATTTCAAACATATATATTCCATGTTGTGTGGGGGGCATTTACGACAGACCTGAATGGGGTTGTGGCACATCGGGTGAAAGCTCTAAAGGAGTAGATCTCAGAACTATATAGGGTATACCGAGTTGTTTCTCAGGGAACATGCTACGAGGGGTGGAATACAATCATTCATATTTCAATCATATATATTCCATGTTGTGTGGGGGGCATTTACGACAGACCTGAATGGGGTTGTGGCACATCGGGTGAAAGCTCTAAAGGAGTAGATCTCAGAACTATATAGGGTATACCCAGTTGTTTCTCAGGGAACATGCTACGAGGGGTGGAATACAATCATTCATATTTCAAACATATATATTCCATGTTGTGTGGGGGGCATTTACGACAGACCTGAATGGGGTTGTGATACACCGGATGAAAACTCTAAGGAAGCAAATCTCAAAACGTTTCTATGAATACGTGATACGAAAGGTCGTTCATAGTATCATATACATATATCATTCATTCCTCAAGATTTTTAAAAAAATGACAATTTCTTTCTAAAGGTCATAAGATTTTGTTTATTATTTTCTTTCTCATTACTATTTTTGCTAATTTACTGAAAATCACAATTTTTTATGTTATAAATTTATATTAATGGTAGAAAAATCTGGCAAATTACTGAAATTAAACTACAATGTAAAGGAATTGTAATGATTAACGGCTGTAATGAAGAACAAGTGAGACTTCAAACTACAAAAGTCAATAGTTTGTTTAAAAACGCACTCGTAATGCAATTGCAGCTTTACTATGAGTTTAGGTTATCTACTATTTGCAATATTTTTGTTTAGAACACAGAGAAAAAAGTATATAAATTTAAAAATTGTATTCATAGATATTATGAATCGAATATGACTTTTTTCCCAAACTTTAAAAAAAAAAAACAATATAAAATTTTGTTTATAGAAATTAAATTTATTGTATACAATTGTGCGATAATTTTAGGAATTTTGCAAAATTTTTGAAAAAATTTTATTTCATGGTAAATGCTTAATAAATAAACAGTGTTGCCAGTTTAGCCTTTCTAAGGCTAAATGTAGCCTTTTTATTTTGCTTTTAGCCTCAAATTTTTCTAGCCTTTTTTGATTCTTAAAATTGCCATAAAAAGGGTAAAATTTTATTATTGCAACAAAGAAGAAAATAATTTCTTACTTGCTTCTACTAATTTTATGTTTACGGAATCATCCATTTAGGTATTTTTGTGTATTAATTCGCACAAATAATCAAGATTTATATTTAACAAAAATTTTCGTCTGCGGCGCCTCATCCTCCAAAGCGACATATGTTGAATTTCGTCCTATATCGCTACTACCAATTATTGATCAAATTTTTCAAGGTATATTATAAAATCAGATTTTTCCACATTTCATGGAAAATAACTTATTTAATGCTTTTCAGTTCTGATTTCGAAAGGGCTGTGGTACTGAAGAGGATTTGTGAATGTTCAGAACTATATATGTAAATGTTTGGATGAAGGTCATAGTGCTGTAACAGCCATTTTTTGATTTGACAAAAGTTTTTGTTATATATCTTGGCGCAAAAGCTCTAGTACTATGGCGTTCATGGAAATGGACTTTCGCTTTTAAGAAGCTATCTAAAAAATAAACAACAATTTCTTAAAAATAAGGAAAGTGAAACTAATGTTAGATATTGAGTGCCACAGGGAAATGTTTTAGGTCTCTTGTTTACGGTATTTTTACAGTTTTTAAAATAGTTTTAAAAAATTTTATTCCTCAAAAAATGGATCAAAATTAAAAAAGTACTCTATTTGGACTTAGTAGGCTCAAGAGCTATTGTATTATGAATTTCAGAGCAGAAAAAATAATATTAAGATTGATCATAAGCTTTGAGTAATATGAGTAGAATTTTGAAAAAATTACTTTTCTCATATAAGAGCCCTATTGAAGATTGAAAAATGGGTAGAAATTAAAAAGGTGCTTTATGTGGACCTAGTAGGGCCGGAAGTAAAAGAATTTTGAAAATTTTGATAAATGACTTTTCTCATATAAGGGCCCTATTGATAATCGAAAAATTGATCAGAATTAAAATGATGTTCTATTTGGACCTAGTAGGCTCGAAAGTTATTCTCTTAAGTTTGACTTGTCTTCTATCTATGTTCCTAATTTCATCAAAATGGTGGTTTAAAAGATCCAGTCTTATACCATTTATTTTCTAATTGTAATTTTCTTCATCGTTATCAGATAAATTTGGAACAAGAAATAATCTCAAGATCATTTATTGCTGGCAAATATATAGGAGATTGACAAGTTAATCTAAAAGTAGTTTATAACAATAAAATTTTGGTTTAAACAAAAAATAACTAAAATACAATTAGAAAATAAAATAACCAATTTTGGTTAAAAATAATTAAAACGGCAACACTGACATGTTAAGAAATAGCACGTGCAAAAAAAGTGAGTGATTTTTTTTTTTGGTACATTTGTGTGGTAATCTCTAGCTTTGTTGCCCGTTAAACCAGCGTTGCCCGTTCAGCGATTTTTGCGCTAGATTGAGCGGTTTTTAAATGTCACTATTTTTTCTATTTGCGATTTTTTCAAAAAAAGCTATTAAATTGGCGCGTTTTACTGTACCCAAAATCTACACGTAGACATTTTTATGTTGGCTATTGTCAAATACTATCTCCCTCTTTAATATGTTCCGTGTGGACCAATAAGAAATCTTATTATCAATTTATATCCCAGTGAATATTTAAGCACAAAATTGAGCAATAACGTTTAACATAAGCTGTCAAAATTAATGTTCTTTTTTAATATTTTGCTCTTTTTTCAAAAAAGAAAAGGTGCGAAATTAACTAATATTATTTTAAAAAGGCAAATAAAAGTAACAAAGGAAAATAATTAAAAATTTTGGGTAAAAACCAATTTAGAATTAAAATTTTTCATGTTCGTGTTCTTCACCCGCTAACATAAAGTTGAAATAATTTTTTTTCCCTTTATTCTGCCGACGTTATGTTAGGAAATAAAAATACTTTTACTTCCCCGTTAACTAATAAAAATAGCAGGCCTGTGTGAAACGGTAGAAAATTATTTTTCGTAAAAAGTGAGCTTTACTAGCTCGTAAAGCTCACTTTTTGACAAAAGTATAATTTCTTCGACATTTTAAAATTGATAGAAAAAATTCAATATTGTACAATATATTCTAAATATTATCAATATTAAATTTTATATGTCTTATAATTTCATCACAATGTCCTTTCCTAAAATAGAGTGTGGCTTTCGGAATGGATTTAAAGTAAAATCAAAACATTTAAAATATGTTCATTCATATCTCTTGTTTTTTTTTCTGTTTACACATTTTTCTAAAGTTTTAATTTCCCACAACAGAAACAAGAATATTTCTCACCACAAAAAAAAAACATTTTCTATCATAGAGCATTATTATTATTTTGTTAATTTTAAAACTCAGCAAAAATTAAAACGATTTTTTGATTTCGAAATTCCAAAATATACCTTCAGAATTCTTTTGTTTAAAGTGATCATTTGAGGTATCTATCCATTTTCTAAATCCCGTTGAATGAATCATCGAATAAGCAGTTTTCAAGATTCTTCCAAACACGTTCCTATTCTTTTTAGGAAATGATTTTTTTGGGGGAAAAAATGGAGTGATTAAATTAAATAATAGGTTCATGAATTTAAATTCATGGATAAGATCTTATGAATCTGGAATTTGAAATGTACAAAAAATTTTACTGCTTATTTCTGTAATAAAAATACCAATTCTAAATTTTTGATTTGAAATATAATTCACTATTCTGTTGAAGTTAAAACATTTAAAAAATAAAAAATATGGACTTTATATTGTTTAAGTTGTTACTTTTTGTAAAAATCAGATTCGAATTTAAAAAACTAGATAAAAAGCGCTAAATTGAACCAAATTTAGCGCGTTTTGTTTACAAATAGTTGGCAACACTGCGTTAAACATTTTATTTAAATATGCAGACACGCTTGTTTACTCATTTTTTTAGAAGTACACTTTGGCCTCGATTTAAGCCTTTCTTTATGATTTCGATTTATATACAGCATATTTTCTTCTTAGAAATGAAATAAACTTAAGTAACTGCATGTGAAAAATTTATTAGAGTTTTAAAGAGTTTTATTATAATAGGTGTATGTCTTAAAGTATATTTTATTGCAAAAAAAAAATTTAAATTCTTTGTTTTTGCTAGAAAATCAAAATAGAATTTATATAAGTATGTTAATTTCACCTGATTGCGAAAAAAATAGTCATTTTTTATTAAAGATTAACGTCTTTTCTGGAAAAATATGTTTATCCTGGAATTGCTTTTAAGAAAAAGGTGTATATACATAAAATTGCGATTCAGTTTGCATCGCAATTCTCCGGCCCCGTTAACAATGCAAGCCGGGCCTCAGTGTTGATGAGTATTCAAGTATAAGTAATTTTTTTTTGTGCAGCATCCCATCCAACACGTTGTCAAACGTTTAAAATATTATGACTTTAACGGTTGATATCAAATGTGTTTCCCAAATTTGTTACAAATATAGGAAGAGGTTTGAATTTTAAGTTTGATTTAAAGTTGAGAATCATTTGAGAAAAAACGTTTAAAAACCGTACATTCTCAAATTGATATCAAATGCTATTATTGAATCATTCTCAAACCTAAAGATAACTTTAACAATATTGGAAAAATTGTGTATTCTTAATTTGATATATATTGTTGTTATTAAATCATTCATAAATCTAAATAGAAAAGCTAAAAAATATTTGAAAAATCGTATTTTCTCAATTTGATACCAAATATTATATGTATAAAAATAATATATAAAAAAATTGAAACATATACAAATAAATAAATTAATAAATAAATTTATTTAATCAAGTATTTTCCAACTAATAAATACGTATAATGATAGGGCATAATCAAAAGTGTATACAAGATAGAAAGAGAAAACTTTACAAAAAATTAAAAATGCAGATTACTTTTAATTATGTTCCGCATGTGGTCACAATCTACATTTGAAAAAAGTTTGAGAATTATAATTAACAATGGTTTGATAATAATAGCATTTTTCAATTTAACAATTAATTCCCCTTTTTGTTGAGAAAGCTATCATTTTCAAGTTATTTTGAGAAAGGATTTGATTTCAAATCAGCCTCAATTTGACATAAAAAAATTGCGTTTGCTGGGATATTACTCACTTGTTCTTAATTATCTTTGTATAATAGAGTGTTGCCATTAGGTTAAAATACTTGTGTATCAGTGTTATCCGATGGTACAATTTTATTTTCAATTTCTATTCTTTTATATCAATTTAAAAAAAACTGAAAAATTTATAAATAATTAATAGCAATAGGTAACACTGCTACTAACAAGTATTTTAACATAACGGCAATTCTCTATTATACAAAGTATTCATCTAATAAAATAATAGAATATTGTTTTGCAATTGTTTAAATCTTTCTATATTCGTTTATAAAAATAAAATAAAAGAAAAATATAAAAATAGATTTGATACTCAAAACCTATGATCAATCTTAATATTATCTTTTCTATTCTGAAATCCTTAAGAAAAAGCTTTCGAGTCTACTAGGAGCACCTTTTTAATTTTGACCCATTTTTTTTATCATCAATTTTATATGAGAAAAATCACTTTTTCAAAATTTTTAAAATTCTATTACAGAAAATCTATGATCAGTCAGCATATTATCTTTTTTGCTCTGAAATTCATAAGGCAATAGTTTTTGAGCCTACTAGGTCCACATAAAGCACCTTTTTAATTTCTACACGTTTTTTCAATCTTCAATAGGGCCCTTGTATGAGAAAAGTAATTTTTTCAAAATTCTACTCGTATTACTCAAAGTTTATGATCAATCTTAATATTATTTTTTCTGCTCTGAAATTCATAAGACAATAGCTCTTGAGCCTACTAAGTCCAAATAGAGTACTTTTTTAATTTTGACCCATTTTTTGAGGAATAAAATTTTGAAAAGTATTTATTTCAAAAACTGTATAAATACCGTAAACAAGGGACCTAAAACACTTCCCTGTGGCACTCAATATCTAACAATACTTTCACTTTCCTTAATTTTAAGAAATTGTTGTTTATTTTTTAGATAGCTTCTTAAAAGCGAAAGTCCATTTCCATGAACGCCATAGTGCTGGAGCTTTTGCGCCAAGATATATAACAAAAACTTTTGTCAAATCAAAAAATGGCTGTTACAGCACTATGACCTTCATCCAAACATTTACATATATAGTTCTGAACATTCACAAATCCTCTTCAGTACTACAGCCCTTTCGAAATCCGAACTGAAAAGCATTAAATAAGTTATTTTCCATGAAATGTGGAAAAATCTGATTTTATAATATACCTTGAAAAATTTGATCAATAATTGGTAGTAGCGATATAGGACGAAATTATTCAACATATGTCGCTTTATTTTCTTTGGGAATAGGAATAACCTTATGTGTTTTCAAAGTAACGAAATAAAATCACGTGTCAACTATAACATTAAAAATGTTTACCAGACATGAGGTAATATAGTTTGCGCAATGTAATAATACTATGCGGTAAATATATTCATAACCACAACTTCTCCCAGATAAGAGGTCTGCAACAATTGCTATAACATCTTGATATAACTTCTAACTTAGATGAAAACTGTTATAATAGAGTACTGAAGTTCCCGATGTATTACACGAATCTGACGATAACTGTACTATTTGCCATTTTATGTTATCAACAGATTGCAAGAAATGACAGTTAAGTATTTCAGCTTTACTAGCATAAAAAAAGCTAATATGTATTTTTTTTATTTTTTTATCGCGAACAAAATAAAAAGTTTTTATGGTTAATGAAGTTTATTAAAAAATAATTATAATAACTGATTAAGTAAGTCCATTTGGAGAATGAGGCGCCGCAGACGAAAATTTTTGTTAAATATAAATCTTGATTATTTGTGCGAATTAATACACAAAAATACCTAAATGGATGATTCCGTAAACATAAAATTAGTAGAAGCAAGTAAGAAATTATTTTCTTCTTTGTTGCAATAATAAAATTTTACCCTTTTTATGGCAATTTTAAGAATCAAAAAAGGCTAGAAAAATTTGAGGCTAAAAGCAAAATAAAAAGGCTACATTTAGCCTTAGAAAGGCTAAACTGGCAACACTGTTTATTTATTAAGCATTTACCATGAAATAAAATTTTTTCAAAAATTTTGCAAAATTCCTAAAATTATCGCACAATTGTATACAATAAATTTAATTTCTATAAACAAAATTTTATATTGTTTTTTTTTTTTAAAGTTTGGGAAAAAAGTCATATTCGATTCATAATATCTATGAATACAATTTTTAAATTTATATACTTTTTTCTCTGTGTTCTAAACAAAAATATTGCAAATAGTAGATAACCTAAACTCATAGTAAAGCTGCAATTGCATTACGAGTGCGTTTTTAAACAAACTATTGACTTTTGTAGTTTGAAGTCTCACTTGTTCTTCATTACAGCCGTTAATCATTACAATTCCTTTACATTGTAGTTTAATTTCAGTAATTTGCCAGATTTTTCTACCATTAATATAAATTTATAACATAAAAAATTGTGATTTTCAGTAAATTAGCAAAAATAGTAATGAGAAAGAAAATAATAAACAAAATCTTATGACCTTTAGAAAGAAATTGTCATTTTTTTAAAAATCTTGAGGAATGAATGATATATGTATATGATACTATGAACGACCTTTCGTATCACGTATTCATAGAAACGTTTTGAGATTTGCTTCCTTAGAGTTTTCATCCGGTGTATCACAACCCCATTCAGGTCTGTCGTAAATGCCCCCCACACAACATGGAATATATATGTTTGAAATATGAATGATTGTATTCCACCCCTCGTAGCATGTTCCCTGAGAAACAACTGGGTATACCCTATATAGTTCTGAGATCTACTCCTTTAGAGCTTTCACCCGATGTGCCACAACCCCATTCAGGTCTGTCGTAAATGCCCCCCACACAACATGGAATATATATGATTGAAATATGAATGATTGTATTCCACCCCTCGTAGCATGTTCCCTGAGAAACAACTCGGTATACCCTATATAGTTCTGAGATCTACTCCTTTAGAGCTTTCACCCGATGTGCCATAACCCCATTCAGGTCTGTCGTAAATGCCCCCCACACAACATGGAATATATGTGTATGAAATATGAATAATTATATTCCACCCCTCATAGCATGTTCCCTGAGAAACAACTAGGTATACCCTATATAGTTCTGAGATCTACTCCTTTAGAGCTTTCACCCGATGTGCCACAACCCCATTCAGGTCTGTCGTAAGTGCCCCCCACACAACATGGAATATATGTGTATGAAATATGAATAATTATATTCCACCCCTCATAGCATGTTCCCTGAGAAACAACTAGGTATACCCTATATAGTTCTGAGATCTACTCCTTTAGAGCTTTCACCCGATGTGCCACAACCCCATTCAGGTCTGTCGTAAATGCCCCCCACACAACATGGAATATATATGTTTGAAATATGAATGATTGTATTCCACCCCTCGTAGCATGTTCCCTGAGAAACAACTCGGTATACCCTATATAGTTCTGAGATCTACTCCTTTAGAGCTTTCACCCGATGTGCCATAACCCCATTCAGGTCTGTCGTAAATGCCCCCCACACAACATGGAATATATGTGTATGAAATATGAATAATTATATTCCACCCCTAATAGCATGTTCCCTGAGAAACAACTGGGTATACCCTATATAGTTCTGAGATCTACTCCTTTAGAGCTTTCACCCGATGTGCCACAACCCCATTCAGGTCTGTCGTAAATGCCCCCCACACAACATGGAATATATGTGTTTGAAATATGAATGATTGTATTCCACCCCTCGTAGCATGTTCCCTGAGAAACAACTGGGTATACCCTATATAGTTCTGAGATCTACTCCTTTAGAGCTTTCACCCGATGTGCCACAACCCCATTCAGGTCTGTCGTAAATGCCCCCCACACAACATGGAATATATGTGTTTGAAATATGAATGATTGTATTCCACCCCTCGTAGCATGTTCCCTGAGAAACAACTGGGTATACCCTATATAGTTCTGAGATCTACTCCTTTAGAGCTTTCACAACATGGAATATATGTGTATGAAATATGAATAATTATATTCCACCCCTCGTAGCATGTTCCCTGAGAAACAACTGGGTATACCCTATATAGTTCTGAGATCTACTCCTTTAGAGCTTTCACCCGATGTGCCACAACCCCATTCAGGTCTGTCGTAAATGCCCCCCACACAACATGGAATATATGTGTATGAAATATGAATAATTATATTCCACCCCTCGTAGCATGTTCCCTGAGAAACAACTGGGTATACCCTATACAATTCTGAGATCTACTCCTTTAGAGCTTTCACTCGATGTGCCACAACCCCATTCAGGTCTGTCGTAAATGCCCCCCACACAACATGGAATATATATGTTTGAAATATGAATGATTGTATTCCACCCCTCGTAGCATGTTCCCTGAGAAACAACTGGGTATACCCTATATAGTTCTGAGATCTACTCCTTTCGAGCTTTCACCCGATGTGCCACAACCCCATTCAGGTCTGTCGTAAATGCCCCCCACACAACATGGAATATATATGATTGAAATATGAATGATTGTATTCCACCCCTCGTAGCATGTTCCCTGAGAAACAACTCGGTATACCCTATATAGTTCTGAGATCTACTCCTTTAGAGCTTTCACCCGATGTGCCACAACCCCATTCAGGTCTGTCGTAAATACCCCCCCCCCCCTACACAATATGGAATATATGTGTATGAAATATGAATAATTATATTCCACCCCTCATAGCATGTTCCCTGAGAAACAACTTGGTATACCCTATATAGTTTTGAAATCTACTCCCTTAGAGCTTTCATTCGATGTATCACAACCCCATTCAGGCCTGTCGTAAATGCCCCCCCCCCTACACAATATGGAATATATGTGTATGAAATATGAATAATTATATTCCACCCCTCGTAGCATGTTCCCTGAGAAACAACTGGGTATACCCTATATAGTTTTGAAATCTACTCCCTTAGAGCTTTCAACCGATGTATCACAACCCCATTCAGGTCTGTCCAAAAAGCCCCCCATTCAGGTTTGAATTTTTAAGAATTTGCGCAAAGTTCCGACCCTCGTAGAATCTTCCCTAGGAAATAAATGAATATTGTCTAAACAGTTTTGGGTTCTACTCCACCAGACCTTTAATTTGATGTACCATAACCCCATTCAGGTATGGCCAAAATCAAAATATGGCCCCCTGTTTCTTAGACTTATTGAATTTTGCCAAACTTCAGCACCTCGTAGCATGTCTCCTGAGAAACAACTGGATATACCCTGTGCAGTTTTGAGTTCTACTCCTCTAGAGCTTTCGCGTGATATATCACAACCCCATTCAGGTCTGTCCGAACTGGCCCGCAAGGTGGCCTAAATATGGGTGTTTTTGTTACACCACAATTTTATTCTGGAGACATATTTTTTAATATTTTTTGTTTAAAATTTTAAACAGTTATGTTTTATTTAATAAAACATTAAAATGTATTTTTATAAACGCTTTTTTCCGTAAAAAAAGTCATATTCAATAAACTCAACTTTCTTTACAGTGTTTGGAATATATTTAACAGACATGTGGGACGTATCTAACTGACGAATTTATCTTCACACCCTTGACAAATTATATAATTAATTAATATAATTAAGTTTTTTAGCTTTTAAAGGATTATTGTTTTTTTTTAATTAAACAAATGCCACACGGCTTTGAATGAACTTGTGTTAAGATATTTTACAAATATATATATAGTGAGTAGACCGAAGCATATTATTATATTTTACAGAGTACAGAACTACAAAGCATAATGACTGAATTTTAATTAAAATTAATTTCATATATATTAATCGTTTTACAAAAGAGGACTGTTTTAAGTTTAAACAAATATTTTTCAGAACAAACTGATTACCATATTTTATACATCGATCACACGAGATTTATATGAAAACTTCCTTGAGATTTATTTGAAAACTTTCTTGAGATTTATTTGAAAACTTCCTTGAGATTTATTTGAAAACTTTCAAAATGCATTTAATAAATGTTCAAAGGTAATATTATCCATTATATTAATATAATTGAAATATTTGTATTGCGCCAATATAAAGAAGCTCCATAAAAATCTTTAAACCAAAATCTATTAACACGTGGTTTTACAAATTTATATATCATAACGAAATTTTCATTCATTTTCAACAGGGTTTTCCAACTAACAAAACTTTTTACACTTATAACAACAATATAATAATTTAAAAAATACTCGTTTTGAAAAATTATTCGACTAATCGTTAAAAATGTATCGAATAATTTTTTATTCTAAAATGGAAAATTTTTTTCGTTCGAAAATAATAAAATTTTTGTTCCCCGAATAATCGACTAATTTTTGTTCGAATGGCAACCCTAATATGTATACATATAAGAAATGTAAATCCCATAAATATTTTTTTGGAAATTGATTGAAAGAAAAAGTTTGTTCATAAAAATAAATTTTGTTTATAATAAACATTTTTTAGTTTAAATATAAATTGTTAATACTTTAGAATTAAATATATATTTTTTTTAATTCTATAACATTTATGTAAAAAATTTTTGGAAACTTTTTAATTTAAATTTTTAATAATTTAACTTTTTACTAAATTAATGTAAATATTTCTAAGACAATTTTTGAGTATTTTAATTTTTTTAAGAATAGTAATTTTCTAGCATTGGCAAAAATACTTTTATACTAAGTATAGTAGAAAGACAATTAACATACAATATTATGGTGTGGAACCATAAATGAGTAAAGTTCATATTTCAATAGGCATAATAACTACAACATAATACAAATCCATAATAAAATATGAAACTGAATTTAAAATTTGCATCTTCCAAACTTGGTTGAATTAAGCGAAAATTGTAAACATTTATGTGTTTTGCCAAAAAAAATGTTTCATGTAAAAATTGCAATTTCGAAATTTAGTTTGAATTTTCGAACATGGCCAAAATAATCAAATTTTAAATTTTGTATTAAAACTGTATTTAATTACGGATTTAAATTATGTTTAGTAAATTTCGAACATTCAAACCTTGATACATTTTTCAAAAATTTTCCAAATAAGTTCGAATTTTCTAACATGACCAAAATACAAAAATTTGAAATATTGGATTAAAACTATGTTTAAAAAAATATAGTTTTTAAAATTTACTTGAATTTTTAAATTCCAAACTTTCAAAAATTGTTAAATTGAAGGAATATTTAAAGAATTTTAATATTTTTGCAATCATTAGTTTCCAACAATCGCTAATTTTGTTTCGAATTTTCGAACATAGCCAAAATACACAAATTTGAAATGTTTGTACGTTTGAAAATATACAAATTTTAAAACTGACTTAAATTTTTTGAAATTATAATATTCTAATATAAATAAATTTAAGTAAAATTTAAAAAGTTTTTAAATTTTTGAAATTAGTTTTCAAAAATGCGTTTGTTGTAAAAATTAAATACTTAAAATAAAGTGTGAATTTTGAAATTAAACCAAAATTTTCGAATATAACCAAAATACACAAATTTGAAATCTTGGATTAAAACTATATTTAAAAAACACAAAATATTTTAAATTTACTTAAATTTTAAAATTTCAAACTTTCAAAACTTGAAAATTTTAAGGGATTAAAACTAAAAATTTGAATTTTTTAAATTTTCTACAATTTTTAAATTTCGTACTTATAAAATTCGATAATTTAAAAAATTTTAATATATTTGCAATTATAGCACACATAAAGGATATTGGTGCAAAAATTAGAAATGAAAATTGAAGTTAATTTTTTCTAAATTAATTTAAAATTTCCTGATTTTGGCAAAAATAAAAAGTATGGCATATTTTAATTTAATTATGTTCAAAAAATATAAAATGTTTAAATTTGACTTAAATTTTTTAATTTCGAACTTTTAAAACTTTAAATTCAAGGAAAATTAAAAAAAGTTATAATTATTAAGTTTCAAAAATGATTTTGGTGTATAAATTAGAAATTCAAAATAAAATTTGAATTTTAGAATTAATTTCCGAATTTAATCAAACACTAACAATTTGGCATATTTTAATAAAATTATGTAAAAAAGGTACAAAATGTTTAAATTTTGCTTAAATTTATTAATTTCGAATTTTTAAAACGGCCAATTTTAAGTTCGAATTTAAAAATTAAATTAAAGAATTAATTAAAGAATTAATTATATTTAATTAATAATATTTAAAAATTTGTTAAATTTAGGAACAAAATATGAATATTTGTATAATCAGCAGTTCCTAAAAGCAATTTTGCCGTACAAATTAAAAATTAAGTTAAAATTTCTGAAAATAAAAATTTGTCATATTTCTTTACATTTTTTTTTTTTTTTTTAATACAAAATTTTTAATTTTATTTAAAATTCTGAATTTCGAACTTTTAAACTTGTTAAATTTTTTTCCTAATTTTTCACCTTTTTTTATTTGTTATAATTTGATTTTATGGTTAAAATTTAGAATATAGTGAAAATCCATTTTTTTAATGAAAATTCGGTTTCATTATGAAAATCTTTGCTTTTTCTTTCTTTTTTTTCTTGTAAAACTTTAGTTCTTTGAGAAATTCAAGAAAAAAATGTAAAAAAAAACCTTTTTTTAATAAAATTCCGTCTCGTGATTTTTTTTTTTTTTTTGAAAACTGTTTATTAGGTGAAAAAATTGTTGGTTTTGCGAAAGTATCAAACTTTTTCCATATTTTTCATGAAATGTTGCTTCCAACAAACGGAAATTACACACACAAACGATAATATATATTTTCTTATGTCAAATATCAGATTCAATCGTGTCAAAAAAAATAGTAATAATAATAATAATTTGTATAACTGAAACTTTTTTTATAATAAAATCATTTTGTATAAATGCTTTTCTCCTAACACTTCTGAAAAATATTGACATCTTTCCAAACTATTTAAAACAATTAGGAAAATTTGCATTTGCTTCCATTCAAACACTATAACAATTAATATTAGGCATATAATTATTATGAGTTTTCTCTACACTATTTTAATAAGTTTTATTTGTTGTTATTGTATGCCATTTTTTACACTTTGCGATACTTTGGTTGATGGCCAATGAACTTCTGTTTAGTTCAGTTGACTACTTGAACATATTTACAATTACGAATAATATTCGTTTTTGTACTATCAAGTTGTATGATTACTATAAAGATACATTTGTATATATTTGTATATAATTTTTTTTTTCTTTTTTATTATTATTTTTATTCTTAGTTGTAATTGTTTTGTTAATGTGAACATTATTGAACTTTTGGACGGTACATTTTGGTCTGTTTGGTCTGTAGATCGTGTGTATGATGACAATAGAGTGTTGTCACCATTACTTGTTATTCAGAACGTAGCAAAAGTTGTGAAGTTTGGACAAGATGTTGACAACGTAAAATAACAATAGAGCACAAAAAATACACTCCAAACCGCCAACAACAATAATAGTAAACAAGACAAACAAGAGTTTAAGAAAATTAAATTTTGCTAACATTTTTCTTTTTCAAATATAATTTCTTTTCAAAGAAATTGTACGTAAGCAAAAATATAAGCATAATATATAAGAGAGTAAAAGAAATATTAAAGACAAAACAGGAACACAGTTAAATGAAGAAACGATCCAGGTAATTGAAGTGGAATTAATGAATACCACAACAACAATAATAACAAATTTATGAGCCATTAAATTAAAAATATTTTATTTTTTTAAAATACCGACTTAAAACAAAATGCAAGAAAAATATGTTAAATACTTTAAACTTGAATTAAGTTTCTGTTACAGGAAATACTAAAAAAAAAGCTTTGATATAATCAAAAAAACTTTAAACATATTAATGAATCTTTAAGAAATGTTAATGATTTTATTATAAATTAAAAAAAAAAAACTTAAGAAATATGCCATTAAACACTAAAAGTGTTAAATATTTTTATTTACCCTTAAAAAATATTTTAAATTGAAAAAGTTTTGCCTCATAAACCCTTATTTTTTTAGCATACATATTTCCAAATAATTTCATTCACTTGGCCTTTGGCTAAATATTTTTTCTCAATACAATAATCTCACCATATCACACCCCTTGTGTTGTATAGAATTTCACCACTAAATTTCACTTGACTATAGAATTTTTGTATGTTCGTAATAATAGGAAGAAAACTATACCTGCCTGCTGTTTGTCTGTTTATTTGTTAGACTAACAGCCTACCCGTGTTTTATCCTTTAACCACCCCATCATATATTTGTGTATATTTATACACTCAAAATAAACGTGTGTATACTTTCCAATTGGATGTCGACAACTTGCCGGCATATAATTTTGAACAAACAAAAACAGAGAAAAAAATGAAACAACAACAAAAACACTATATAAACATTTACGAAAATAAACTGTGAATTTTAAAAATATGTACACAAACCAATATAAATGAATTGATGATATACATTCAAAAATTAAATTGTATTTGAATAATATTTCGAACCGGTAGAAAATCATTAGCGTGATGAAATGATTTTTTTTTTTTTTTTTTTTTTTTTTTTGATAAACAAAAACAGCATTGGTTCTGATTCTGAAAGATGTAGGCAAAATTTTTAAGAACAAAAATATACATAAAATTAAGTTACATAAAAAGAAATTATGAAACCATGAAAAATTTTCTGACGAAGTTATTATTTTTATTCCAAATTGTAATCACTAAGACCCTTTACATACTGTGTTTCTTCAAACACTTCAAACTATCAATTTTTCGATCCAAGCACCAAAATCCTTTTTTTTCTAACAGTACCAACAATAATGAGATAATTTAATATACCAAAAATATTTATTTCTCTATAGATTTCTGTGATTAAAGAGTTAAGAGCTCGTTACGAAAAAAATTTCAAAAAATTCCTGTTTTCTGCTCGTCAATACACATCGTTTTAGAGGTCTTCCTACAACACGAATTTAAAGAACAATTTCTGGGGACACTCTACTCCACAGTAAATTTATAAGGTGTTTAATTGCATATAAAGAAATTTGAATATTCTTTCTCTTATTTATTAGATTTAATTTATCATTGCGTAACTCTTAAATATAGGATAATTTAATAAAAATCCATAGAATAAGTAATACCTTTAAAATTCAAATAAAATGAGCTTTTGTTAATTAATATTAGCATATATCAAAAGAGAGAAATATGTAAAAATGTGTTAAAAATGATTCCAATACAAAATTGTTTCAAATTTGCTTTTTTGACATAGAGAAACTGAAAGCAGTTTTTCTCAGAAAATAATCCTCAATATTCTGCTTTAAAGAGAAAATATTTAGATTCAAATTTTTATTTCAGTAATCGATTATTCTAAAAATATTTTTATTATATTTAATAAATTTATGCCCTGACCGATCAAACTTTCTAATTCGCTTCTTCTTTACCTATTTGTCAAGAACAATCGCGAAAAACAAAATTTTTTATAAAGGTATTTGTCCCATATATATTTTTTGTTTATGAACCGATTTTCCCTCTTAACATCATATCTTATCAAAGAAGAATAATTTAGCCTAATTTTGTTTCCCCAGCTTCTATATATGGATATAATAAACCAAATTTTTAATAAGAAAAATATAAGCAGAATACAAATGCAAGATCGATTTCCTTTAAATTATATATATTTTGTTTTTTTTTCCAGAATACCCAAAAATTCTCGGTAAAATCATTACTAATTTATACTACAATTTCAAAAATACTCCAAATGTTTTCTTGTGAAATATAAAAGCAGATTCAATATAGCAAATTAATATCCTTTAAAATTATATATGTTACACCCTTTAATTTACCAAATTACTCAGAATATCAGTATTGGTTAACAATTTTTAAAAAATGTTATAAAATACTCCAAATGTTTTTTATAAAATATAGAAACAGATTATAAATGTGAAATTCATTTCCTTCAGATTAATTTATTTCCTATTCCATTATCTAAATTGTTTTTATCAGAGTTAAAATAAAATCAATTTATCTATATCATTAAATGAGAACTTTTAAATATCATTATTAAAACAATTATAATTATAATATTTTACTTACGAACAAATGAACTGTACTCCTAAAAAGGTTCTTCCTAAAAACTCAAACAAATATGCAAGAAATCTAAACAAAAGGATCGATTCTATGTTTCAATTCAATAAATTTTAAAGTGTCTATATATATTCCAATTGGGTTTAATTATTCCTGTTTACACAGCAACAAATTTTAAATGGTCATATACTAAGTGCATATACAAGTGTACATACATACAAAACATATGTATATTACAAATACAGTCACTAGACCCATTCTCTCGAAAACTAAAAACAAAATAAAACGGATAATGAAGCTTTACGTAAAAATTCACTCGGCAACAACAAACAATTTACAACAAAAGAAAACAAATTTTTTTAAATCAACTTTTCACACAGAGTACCAGCTAGTACGTACCAGTAATGGGTACATAAGGATAACATAAGAATTTCAGGAGCAGAGGATGAGTATGATGATGATGTTAATTTACTGATGATGAAAAAGGACATTGAATATGTATTTGTTGGTTTTATTTTTGATGCTTTAGCATATGGTTAGTCAGATAGTAACTTGGATTTTTTTTATCGTATGTTGCTTATATGCGAATTTTTTTAAAGGACCCGTACTAGTTATTGTTTATGAACTCTTGTTTGGTTTGTATTTGGAATACTAATAAATTTAATGTTTGAAAAAATGTTATACAAATACGGAGTAATTTTTATTGTAACTAAATGAATTTGAAGTTTAAATAATGAGCATTAGTACCCAGTTGGAATTGGGTAGGTTTACACAAAGTTTAGAATCCTATGTTATAGTTTACTTTCACATTAAGATATATTACAGACAAGAAAAACAATTGAAATTTATCTATTTTTTTTTTTTTTTTTTTTTTTTGTTAATATGGTAAAATGGGTCCATCGCATGGAATACCACTATATGCAAAATTAGCTTGGGAGTCTGTGCTACTATTGACTGTATTTTGAATTCCTGAATTGAATTTGTTAGATTTTTAAAAAAATTTTGAAAATTAACTTTTGTCACATGAGTTCTATGATGGGATTTTGTTGAAAATTTACTTTGGTCAAATATGAGTTCTATGAAAGATTTTGTTCAATGCGGCCAAATGCATGTAAAACCACTATATGGAAAGTTATGTTGGAGTCAGTGCTATTAACACCCGTAATATATTTTACATTTTACAAAGATGTGTTGGAGTCTGCTACATATATAAAGTTTGCAATCTTACTTCTATTTTTTTAATAACAAATAATTTAAAAAAAATTTTAATTTTATAAAATAATATCAACTTTTTTTAACATACCTAAACAATTATATACCAAAAACAACAACAAATTATTTAATTATTTTATACAAGAAATAATTTTTAATTTTAATTATTTTTCCTCATTACATTAGTTTTCCCTATTTAAAAAAATGATTACAATAACAAACAATAATGCAAAATGTAAAGAATTTACAAAATCGGGTAAAGAGCGAAAGGCAAATCAAAACAACAACATGAAAAAATAATAAGATAAATACAACAATAAACAACTCATAAAAAAGGTGGTTGAAAAGAAAATTTAAGAATGGGGTGTTAACAAAAAGAGGTCGGTCGTTCATAGAAACCAACAAAATCGTTGGGGTGTCAAAAAGAGAATATAAAATATACAAAGTGGCGGATACTAAAGAGTATAAACCGGTATAATGATAAAATAAATCTATATGCCGGTTTCCTTGTAGACACTATTTAAAAACAAGAGATTTAAATAGAGAGTAAATAACTCGTATAAAACAGTAGTAGGTAAGTAAGTGAAGTGGTTGACATATGGAAATAAGTAAATTTAAAAAGGTGGTTTTTTTAAAGCTGCAAAATGAGGTGAATATAAATATGAAAAACTAACGAAAATACAGCAGGATATTTGTAAAAGGTGAATTTGTTGTTGTTTTTGTTGGGTCTAAAAGAAAGAACTTGTACAATATTTGGGGTGGTGTTTTTTACGAGTTTGTTGCTGTTGCCACTACTGCTGTTAATGTTGTTGTCAGCAATATATGTATATGGATGGGAGAGAGTAAAATGCAAAAATAAAAACAACAGCATAAAATATATTTCCTTTTTGTTATCCAAACAGGGAGCAGAGCATTGAGTTACACAAAAAGAGTACAAGCATAAAAACAGGAGCACAAGGAATTACACAATATATATATAGAATAATACCAAAAGAACGAACTTGTATTAATTTGGACGAACTCTATACAATATGAAATTTTGAAAAAGTATGAATATATGCAAGATACATTAATATGGGGATAAAAAAATGACTGGATATATGTGGTCGGATATTTTGTGTGTGTACCTACCGGAGACAAAACTACGATGAAAATGCGTTTTTTCTTCGTCGTCGTTGTGAAAAAAGCAGCCCCAGCCCCTTTAATGCATTATGAACATGAAAAAGGCTTAAGACTGATTTTTCTTAATATTTTCCCGTTTAATTTATATATTCCAAATAGTTTTGTAATAATTCTGTTTGTATTTATTGTTAACAATAAAATACACCGCTTTTTATTTAATTTACGTTATTGATTTCACAGACTTTATTAGAATGTATCGAGATAACTTCTTTTATTGATGACGCCAATTTTTTTCTGAAAATGCAATAATAGTAAGTAAAACTTTTAATCTCACATATTCTTTTCTATTCTAAGAATTTTCACTTAAACTTCTGGATGTATTTTTAGCACTATAATAAATTTTATTTGATGGGTGGTTTTTCAACTTATTTATTCCACTTATTTCAAAAAAATTTCTTTTGCAAAAAAAATTTTTCCTTCTTTGGCTCACTTTTTTTACTAAAGACTATTTTTTCAATTTCGCAATAGTTCTATATTACTTTAATTTTTCACGTTTTAAATAAATCCAAGAAAAATACATACAAATTGGCAATAAATTTTAAGTTTTTCTCAATATTTTTTTATACTTTTTTAATATTTTATTAATTTAAAAAATTTCCCCAATACGCGAATCACTCAGACACCTTTATACGTTCAATTTCTTTTGCATGTGTCTTTCTCTTTTTGTCTTTTTCTATGTCTGTTTTAGTTAGGGTAACCGTGTTGTTAAAATCGAATTAAAATGGGAGTAGTATACATAGTTGTATATTAAGGAATACCAGAGTTGTATTTTTTAAGCCCTATTGTTCTTTGCGTAATATTTAGAAAAAGTATAAAAAAAGTATAATTTGTATTGACATGTAAAAATCATGAGTGAAGAATAAAAAGAAGTTGTTATTTATTATGATTTTTTTAATAATACTAATATTTTTTGGTTTTACAGTTTTTTGAGCGCTGTATGGTAACACGGATATGGAAAGGAACAAGAAAATTAATGTTAATGTCAAGTTTTATTCACCAAAAAATTAAAATTATTTTTTAAATTTTTATATAAAGGTAATGGGTCCTATATTTAAAATATAAATAAAAACAAGTTAAAGTTCTTATAATATATATGGCAACACGTTGTCTTTTGTTATATGCTTTTCTTCGAATGACAGTCTATATGAATTAACTTCTAACTGATTTTTTGTGTTAACTGAAACTCTGCCAAATAAAACACGCGTTTTTGAGTCAAAAGAAAACGTTTTTATTTTTTTCTAACAGTGTATGGGCCCAGAGAGCCATGCACGAATAGATTGTTACTTTAAAGTAAAGGATGGATTAAAATATAAAATTTAATCGTGGAGAAATAATTTCGAAAAGAAATATCGATGTCGGTTGCTAATGTTCGTATACAGCCGTTGGATGCGGAGAATTATGATTCTTGGATGCTTCTGATGAAAGCTATCCTTATAAAAAATGACCTGTGAGCTTTTGCTTATTAAACGAAAACTATTTCTCCTCTGACGGATCGAAAAAAGAAAGCATGTGCAGACATTATGCTGTCAGTGACTCCTCCTGAGTTAGGGCTCATTGCGGACTGCACCACATTGGAGTTTACATTCCAATCTAAAGGGCTGGTAAGGGAAGCTACACTTTTGAAAAGAGTAGCGTTAGCCCGTATGAAGAATAGGGAAAATGACAAGGAACATTTGAATGATTTTTTTTGATGCTGTCTCTAACAGCCCGTCTAGACGTGACATAATATGTAAGATTTTTGTGTAGATTCAAATATTAGTATTATAAGATGTATTATGAGACTGTTGTGATGAGATTTCTCTACATAACCATCTTATAAGATGAACTGTCAAAAAATACGCGTATACGAAAGTTTGTGTGTGAGCATGTGTATTTAGGAAATTACTGGAAAACAATGTTTTTTTGTAAAATTTTTTCCTTTTAGTGTTTGTTTTACATGTTAAAAAACATTTTCATAAAAATTGTGCTAAAAAAGTGCATGTTTAGACATGTTTACTCTGTGACTGATATATGATATCTTATAGGATTTATTAGAATACGTGTACCCTTATTTAAGATTTAACATAATATAAACAAAATGGTTACTCTCCTCTGCCGGCGTTATCTCACATATTATATTAGCGTTAATCTCAGTTGTAGACCTGGGGTAAGTTGAGAGAGATAAATGTTGTTATTGGTGATGACTCATTAACTATTTCGCCTGCCAGAATCATACGAATCATTTCGTTGAGCTTGGGAAACGAGAAATTAATTGCTTAATACTAGCGTTTTCGTATGAATATATTGGAGAGAGATCAAGCAAGAAAGGCAAAATACGACAAAACCGAACAAAAGGCATTTTTATAAAAAACAAAACAAAAATGAAACAGCAAGCACACATACAAACTTAAGAAAGAAACTGATTTGTTTTAATTGTGGTAAAGCTGGACATTTCACTAGAAATTGCAAAAAAAAAAAAAAACACACAAAGCAAGCTGGTGCATGATTCGTTATAGAGAGAGAGAGTTAAGAAAGAAACTGATTTGTTTTAATTGTGGTAAAGCTGGACATTTCACTAGAAATTGCAAAAAAAAAAACACACAAAGCAAACTGGTGCATGATTCGTTATAGAGAGAGAGAGTTATGCGTAACACAATTGAGACTTCAATGATTTTTTCATGTGAGAGCGGTCATTTTTTTTTGCGTAGTGGATTTAAGAGCGAACCTGCTCTCCATTTCAAAAATAAGAGATAAAGGTTATGACGTTTGTTTTTATAAAGAAAAGGCACACATAAAGGAAAACGGCAAAATTTTGTTTACAGCCAATCGTATTGGAAATTTGTACTGTTTACAGTATTCTACGAATTTTTCAGGAGCTGCAAGTACAAAGGTCAACATAGACATGTGGCATTATAAGATGGGCTACTTAAATAAACGTGATTTGAAGAATATGGTGAAAAATATGCAAATTAACCGGAACGAGAAATAGTGAAATTTATGTGAGTGCGAAACAAGTTCAAAGGATGTATTGAAAGTAGTAGTATAAAAATACAATCGAATAATGTTCGTGAATATTGTAATCGTAAATTTGATAAGTATTTGGAGGAATGTGGCGTTCGTAGACGTTTAAGTACCCCTCATACCCCCCAACCAAACGGAGTGTCTGAGCGGAGGAACAGAACACTTTTCGAGATGGCCAGGCGAATGTTGAAGCATACAGGAATGGGGAAATACCTTATAAGTTACTGTTTGGAAAAATATTTTTGGTGCTAAAGTGTACATTTTGATAAAAGGATATTTAAAAGTTAAATTTGAATCGAATTCTTAGGAATGTATGTTGATGGGTTACTCCAAGGAATCTAAAGCCTCTTGTCCCCCCGCAGAGGGAATATTATAATTAGTCGTGACGTAAAAATATTGGATCAAGTATATTTTGGAAATAAATACGAAAATATTTATGACGACATTTGGAGCTGCCACAAGAGAATTTATCTCCGCCTTTGATAGAAAATAAATTAAGTGAAGACGTTTCAGATTTTGAAGATTTCGAAGAATATTTCCGAAAATTCCGCTACTATTGCTGAACTAGTATAAAATACTGACGAATCTTGGATCAAAGCTGTAGAAGATGAATATGTTGCTCAGTTGTTAAACAATACCTTTGAAATAGTTGAGTTGAAAGTCGTTTTGTATTCGAACAAAGGAAAATGGTAAAAGGAAAGTTCGATTAGTAGCAAAGGGTGCTTGCTCTTAATGGTGTGTTAGTTGAGGGGTTTTTTTTTAATGGAGATATCTGAAAACTTAATTAAAGTTTTGAAATAGTGAACTCCGGTGAAATAATTGAATCTTGTGAGGTAAAATCTAAGCAAGTGATAGATGTGGAGAAGTGGCTTGATGCATATGAATCATATAAGTACCCAGTATGTTAGATACGAATGGCACTCTGTGGTTTCTGCCAATCTGGTTTGAAATAATATCAGAAGTTGACATCTGAACTACATGAACTGAATCTCTTACCGAGCCGTGAAGACCCATGTTTATTTTTATTGAAATATGATAATAAAATCGTACTTGTTACCATATACGTAGACTGTTTAAATAAAATTAAGAAGTCCCTAGCAGAATCCTTTAATGTTTATCATAATACGTGTAATAAAGAATACCCAGTATATAAAAATAAATTGAATTTAAAAATGAGAAGAATGGGGTTTAATATCTAACAATTAAATAATGTATGCGGAATATACACAAACGCTCAAGGACTCTTAAACAACTTTACTCAATTAGAAATAATAGCATCATTATCGGACCCGGAATATATAATCTTATCAGAAACACATTTAACAAAGGAGATAAATAAACATGAATATTGTCTGCAAAATTATGATCACTACCCTACATTATCTAATTCTTCATGAACTGGTGGCGTAATAATCTACTTTAAAAAGACATGGAAGTGTTAAGACAATTAGAGATTCAATAGAATGAGTGCAATATACAAACATAATACCTGTGATAAATACTCTATTTAAATTTAATGTAATAAATTTACATGAACTTAAAAATATATGCAAAATTATTAAAAATAAACCTGATTTTAACAAAGTATCTATAGAAATAATAAGTGATAACTGGAACAGTATAGTAAAACTTTTGTTAAAAATAATAAATAAATCATTGGAAACGGGAACATTCCCAGAAAACTGGAAGCTATCGCTGATTACACCAATAGAAAAAGTTATGAAAACAACAAAATATGAGAAATTTCTACCGATTAATATGCTAAAAACATGTAAAAAAAATAATAGAAAGTTAATATTTAAGTACAACTAAAAAAATTTTTTGAAGATAATGACATAATATCGAAATACCAATCCGGGTTTAGAAATAGATGGAAAAACATAGACAAAAAGAAAAAAATAATGGCAATTTTCCTTGATTTTAAAAGAGCTTTTGAAACTATAGATAGAAATTTATTAATACAGAAATTATATAAATACGGAATACGCGGAAATGAATTGGAATGCTTTAGATCGTATATAACAAATCGAAAGCAAATTGTGAGAATTAATAATGTAAGATCTGAGTATATATATAACGATTATGGGGTGACACAAGGATCAATATTAGGTGCTCTACTTTTTATTATATACATAAACGACATGCCAAACATATTAGAAAAATGCGAAATTGTGCTATATGCTGATGACACACTAATTTTTACAGAATGTGATACTAATAATGAATGTGAAGATAATTTGATGCATGACATGAAAATTGTGAAAAACTGGCTAAAAATGAATAAACTTAAACTGAATGAAGGTAAAATAAAATTAATAGAAATTAATATGAATGAATAAATTTTTAAAATTAATAACGAAGTAATTGAAAAAGTGAATCAAATTAAATATCTTGGCTTTATAATAGGAAAAAAACTAAAATTTAAAGAACACATTGAATATATATGCAAAATAATCGGTAAAAAATCGGGTTTTTTAAACTAATAAGAAACAAAGTATCAACACTAACAGCTATAAACGTTTACAATACAATGATAAAACCACATTTTGAGTTAGGTTCAACAATACTATATACCTGCTGTTCAAATACACAAATAGAAAGACTACAAAAATTACAAAATAAGGCAATGAGATCAATCATAAAATGTAACATTCATACACCAACAGAATATATGCAAGAAACACTTAAATGGCTTAATATAAAACAAAGACTTGAATTTAATACTCTCATATTTATACAAAAAATGATCAATTAAATTATGTAGGTGATATGCAACCCTATCAACTAAGGAATGTTGGGAATTTCAGACTTCCATAGGCAACAACAACTGCAACACAACGGTCACTTTTTTATAAAGAACTACATATGTACAATATGCTTCCAACTTATATAAAAGTAGAAGAAAATAACATTATATTTTTTGAAGAAAAATTATACCATTCATAAAAAATAATAACTTCGAGAGGTTTTGAGTATATTAAATACTATACTTAAATTATATTAAGAAGAATATTGAAAAGTATTTTAAATACTACTAAATTTTTAAATAAAAAAAGATCTTGGACCTGTTATGTCTGGGAATTGAATTCATTTAGAAAATGGACGAGCATACGATATTTTTAAGTCAACGTAAATATACATAGAATATACTGATGAGATTCAATATGTATGAACGTAAACCCGTCCAGTCTCATATAAGACCAAGTTGTAAACTCGAAAAGTGTAATGAAGAAGTATCATTATCAGACTCTCCCTCATTTTGTAAAATAATAGTCTCATAATATTTCTTATAATACTAATATTAGAATCTACACGTGAGAGCGAATTTAACACTCTGACTGAAAAATCGTACATTCTTTTTTGATTAAATTATCTTGCGTGTAGATTCAAATATTAATATTATAAGGAATATTATGAGACTGTTGTGATGAGATTCCTCTACACAACTATCTTATAAGATAAACTGTCAAAAAATACACATATACGAAAGTTTGTGTGTGTGCACGTATATTTTGGAAATGACTGAAAAAAGCAAGTTATTTTTTTTTGTTTCCTTCTAATGATTGTTTTATATTAAAAAAAATATTTTTATACAAATTGTGCTAAAAAAAAGCGCGATTTTCTTAAATAATAAAGACATGTTTACCCTGTGACTGATTGAAAATAATGATATCCTATACGATTTATTAGAATACGTGCACTCCTTATTTAACATAACATAAACAAAATTATTATTCTCTTCTGCCCGCGTTATCTTACATATTATATCAGCGTTAATCTCAGTTGTAGACCTGGGGTTACGTGTAGATATGCTGTTATACTAAACTAATAAAGTTGCACTTTTTGGTATTAAAAATGTAGGACATTTTAAAATAGTTTTTAATTTTGATACTATTTAGCAACACAAATATAATAATTAAATCATTACAAATATAATACCATTAAAATGTTTAAAACTTGGTGAAATATGCGAACATTTCATGCAAAAAATATAATTTTTTGCCATTTTTCATAAAACTTTTCTACCGTTTGTTTAAAAAATGGGTACGTTTTTTATAATTTGTATTTTTTTGAACATTGTTATTATATTTAAAAGTTTGTACTTTTTTAAATTTATACTTTTTTGATAATTATTACTTCATTTTTGAAAAACGAGGGTATTTTGTTGAAAATTGATTTTTCTTCTATTTATTTTAATTATGTATTGTTTTTTGAAAATCGCTACTTTTTTAAATTTG
Source organism: Protocalliphora azurea (assembly GCA_932274085.1). Classification (NCBI taxonomy): domain Eukaryota; kingdom Metazoa; phylum Arthropoda; class Insecta; order Diptera; family Calliphoridae; genus Protocalliphora; species Protocalliphora azurea. The sequence goes on along the minus strand of OW026520.1, from coordinate 146,749,016 downwards.
GTGTCTTTTGGACATTGGTATGTATTATTTTTTAAAGTTCAATTTTACATGTTTTTGATAATTAGCACTTCGTTTTTAGAGAACTACGAACTTTTTTGTACTTTTTTAATTTTAAGAAGAAACGTACCACTTTTTCAATAATTCTTGTTTTTGAAAATTACAACTGAAATTTAAAAATGTTCATTTTTACAAATTGATACGTAAAAAATATTTAAAATATGTACTATTTTTTTCCAAAATTTATGCTTTTTTCGAATTTGAATTTTTTTTAATTATTTTTTTTTTAATGTATTTTTTACTAAAAGTCGTAAACTTAATTTTGTACCAGAAATCCTGCAGATATATTTTAGAGGAAAAAAGAAAATTTTATCATTTATATTATACATGTATTTTTGCTGTATTTTATGTAATAATGATCTACATATTATCCTTAATCTATCAACAAATAAATTAATATAAAATTAAGTTTACATAAAAGGCTTACACATAGCTAATGTATGATCAACACCAAATGCCACTTTCGTTACTTTACCATTAACAGCAGTTTTTAAAGGGAAGAATTGATCTTGTTTATGACCTAAACCCAAATGGCCAAAACGATTTTTACCCCACATAAAAAGATCACCATCCGAATTAATGGCACCCATATGAAAAACTCCGCAGCCAATAGATGTCACATAGGTCTTATCACTAAAATCGTTACGGCCAAATAGAGGCGGTAATAAATGTTGAGGTTTGGATGTCTGCTCAACATAAGGACCAAAACCTAAAATACCAAAACCCCAAGTATACACCAAACCTTCTTCGTTCAAAACCATGCAAAAAGAGCCACCGGCTGCTATGTCCTTAAGTTTACCAATACCCTGGGTTAATTTTAAATATCGTGGTGTATTAATTTGTGCAAGGGCATTATCTGAGTCATCCAATTGACCATATTCGGAATTACCCCAACCGAAAACTTCTCCCTTGTCATTTAGAGCTAAAACACAATCCGAAGCACATGCTAATTTTACTATATTTTCCTTGGATATATCACCTAATGCCTGAGATATTCTCCCAGAGGTCTCGTAATGTCCTTGACCGGTTTGACCATCTGCTCCCCAACCACAGGTATAAACGCGTCCTTGCTTGGTTAAAAACATTGTATGATCCTGACCACATACCACATCTATAACTTCATCTTCTTCACCACAAACATCTTTTTGTGACAAACGATGTATTAAAGAACTACCCTTATAGGCTTCATCTTCAATAATTTCACGACAACATTGACCATATGCGTTATTGCCCATTGTAAAAATTGTGCCATTGTTGGTTACCACTACCAAATGTGCTCTACCAGCTGACATACATTTAATCAACATATCTTCATCCATTTCTCCCTCAATTCGGGGCAACTTTATGGCTGTGGGATAAATTATAACATCTAAATTTCTAGGATCCTTGGGATGTCCCTTCACTTGTAAACCCAATTGTGAGTCGGTGTTTAGACCTGAACCAAATAAAGTTTCACCATCTGAACGTTTAACAGCAAAAGCGGAAAATCCATAGCCAGCAGTTATATTAATTATTTCATTATTCACTGAAAATTGCATGCGTGTGGGATGATGGACAATAGCGGTGTAACGTTCTTGAGCCTTTTTAACATTCGTTTGCAGGCCCAAAGCTCCGGTTTCTTGATAGCCCCATGCATATACACGTTCTTTATGAGGATTTGAGGGTTTGATATCAATAACTATAATAGAATTAGGAGGGTTTTAACATATTATCTAAGGAGTTGAGGAATTATAACAAAACTTACCTTCAATTTTAGTTTGATCTTGTTTAAGTAAACTTCTTTTTGCTTTTGTGGTGTATGTGCGATAAAGTAAACTTTTACGTTTTGTTAAATTTGCGAACATTTTTATTTATAAAGTACTGTGTTTTTTTTTTACTTTTAAAACTAATCTAATTAAATTAATTTATTTGGTAGCAATAACATGTTTTGTTTCTTTTTTTAGTGGTGGGAAGTGTTTTGTAAACACAGCTGTTTACAATTAGTGATGACAGTTTTATAGATAACAATTATCGATTAGTAGTTTTGGTATCTGAGTTTAATAAGGTTAACACAGGGTTGAAAGTTGTAATTTAATTAATGCAATAATGTAATATTTTTAATTATATATATTAAGTTTACCAAATAAAAGTTTTTATTCAAAAAAATTACCTATTAATTTTCAAAACATAAAGATGTTCTAATTTAAAAAAAACGAAGTACCAATTTTCTAAAAAATTAATTGAAATAAAATAGAGGGCCAATCTTATAAAATTTACACATTTTGGGAAAAGTACTTTGTCATATTATTTTTTAAAAAATTGATATTAAAAAAATACTAATTATTAAAATAAATAAAAAAGGTTAATTTTGAACAAAGTACACAAAATAGCACCAATTTGGAAAAAATAAGCAATTAAAAAAAACTATATGTTCAAAAAATTATTGATTTTTTAAAAAAATACAAATTTTCAAAAATAACCCAAACTTAAAAAATACTGATTTTTAAGTATTAAAAAAGGTAAAAATAAAAAAATACAAAATTTTATAAAAGGTACCAATTTAAGTTTAGAAAAGCGTCTTGCCACGGTGTGAATAATTTTGTCTGTACTAAATTAGTTTAAATTTGTAATTTCCGTCTTTTATCTTGTAATTTTAAGTTATTATATTTTTTTTAATTGTTTTAAATATAATACTAATAAATGCACATTTGGTATAAATAAATCACATCTCTAAATTTATTCGATTAGAAGATATACTAAACTCACAAACTTGTGATAACGATGTGTTTGAATAAATTTGTATTAAAATTTATAGGAAATGGATACTTTATTAATATGTAGGCGAGGTTTTTTTAATTAACTTCGACCATTACACTATTTCCTCGATATCTTTGGGAGATTTGACATGCAATGAATTTAGAATATTTTAAAATATTTGTGCAAAGATGACATGGAAGTTAATTTGAAACGAAAGATTTAATTCTGAGTTTCAATAAATCTTATATATTCCTTGAAATTCTCCTTCTGACTGAGATTTTGTGAGTTCTCTAGCTATTACTTTATGTTGCTTGTAGCAGTAAAAACATCAATACAATTTTCTATGAAAACATAGTCGCTCGAAATGTCACCACTTTTCATTCCTAAGTTTAGAACAAAAAATGCAAAGAACCAAAAATGCAAAGAATATAAAGAAGGTCTCTTTCTTACGACAACAACATTTCTCTATACTCACCAGTGTTGCCACGGGTAGCTTGGAAAAAGTTCCAGGTTTTTGTCAAAAATGTTACAATTTTTCCTAAAAAGTTACATTTGCAGAATTAAAAAAAAAAAAAAAATAAATGGCCAATACATATTTATTTTCTATTCAAAATTTGGAAGAAAATAATATAAGCATTTAGGTATAAATCAAGACCATCAGCACACTTGATTATTAAATAATATTGGTAATTCAGTAGTATTCTTACTTGTAATTAGAGTAGTGTAAAAATTTTTGCCCATTCGCTCATTGTTTACGAATTATGAAACTCTGTTTTCATGCATTTTTCTGAATATTTTTTTTATATACAATTAAATTATATGAAAGTACGTAAAAATAAGTTTCTAATGATATACAACATGATCATATTCAATAAATCTTTAAGAGGAAAAATGCCATTTTTATTGATATTACCGTCAATAAAAATTTTTTTGATTTCCAAAAAAGTTTATTTAGCAAAACCGGTGTTCGACATACATAGAGGAAAAAGTTCTTGAGTGCGGCGAAAGGCCGGTAAATCAGAGAAATCTTTGCTAAAGTTAAAAAAAAAAAATTAATTTTAACGGTGTATGGTGGCTCAGAAATTATTTTCACTGGATAAAAATCCAATTTTTTGTTAACACTGATTTCCAAAATTTTAATGCCATTCAATAGTGAATATATTGAAACTTAGGTGGCCAAACAATTGGCTGCATTTTTTTGTTGTGTAAAATAGTTTTTATGAAATTGTATGATGTGTCCCTGTACTGTTTATTCCTGCTGTGTTATTAAATGTTTTCTCAGGTACTATATTTTAGTCAAATTTGAATTTTAGTGGAATAGAACTTTTGAACTTTTTTTTTTTTTAAACACAATGAGTTTAAACACATATCATTTTATTGTGTTTTTCCTTTTAGTACGTTTTTCGTTTGCTAAAATATTTTTACAAATTTTTAATTTAAATAAAAATTTCACACACAAACCCTTTTTAATTCAAAAAATACAATTTTTAAACAAATATAAATTTCATTCATAATTTTTAATTTTTTGTTTTTAAATTTACAATTTTTATAAATTCTTTTTCCAACAAATTTCTATGTATTAAAAATACTAAAAAATTTCTTCCCTGTATGGAAATTTGGCATGTTTTTTGTGTGTTAAATAATTAAACAACTCGAATCGAGATGTTTTTATACCCCTCACCACCATAGATGGTATGTATACCAATCCATGTAAGCCTTGTGCACAAAGCACAGGCCGCAGCTTTGAAGATAATTCAATTAAATTTGGCACGTAGGACTTTCACGACATAAGGACGAAGCCTATTGAAGTTGGTTATGATCGGTCCATTATTTCACCTAGTCCCCATACAAACGTCCTCCCGGAATAGGGGTTTAACGATCATAAATGCCTTAAATATAGCAACATTTTAATGAAATTCGGTGTAAGGAAGTTTTGTATAAGTATCAATCTTTGTGCCAAATTTCATGAAGATAATTGACCAAAGCTACCATATAAAACCCTCTTCCGAAAATCATTTTAACGTGCATAAATCACATGCACATGTTTGTATCAGGTTTATATTCGACACAAATAAGTTTTATGTAAGTAGAAATCATAGCCACAAATTTTTCGTTCCATAATTTACCATATCTCCCACATAAGCCCACTTTCGGGAATTATCCTAAAGTGCATAAATTCATATTCATGTATTCGTATATTTTATTTTAAACTTAGTAAAAGTATCGGTCCACAATTGTCTAATATAAGACCCCTCCACGAATTTTGATGGACATGCACAATGGTGTGGGGTATCATATGGTCAGTCTTGACCGACTATATCTTTCTTACTTCTTTGCTTTGAAATATGTGAAAAAACAAATCAATTTTGTTTTGCGTTTTTTAAGAAAACGACTCGTTTTTCAAAAAAACCTCTATATTACTGTTTGCTGCTGTAAGGTGTCTAAACCAATAATAATAAAAAAAAAATAATAATAATAAATAAATGGAAGATGATTTAAAGTCCACCCACAAATACTTTGATAAATGAAGATTAAAGATATAGCACATTTACATATGCCCAAAATATAGTTTCAATGAGATTTCGATCATAATTTACTTAATTTTATAAGATTTTCATTCGATTTTCCAAACATCAAAATCTGGTTTCTAATGAGATTTTACCAAAATCTCATAAAATTTGATTAGATTTTGAAAAATACCGTTATTCAACACTGATTTTATTTTTGTGTGGTAGTAAAATGCAACAATGGCTAAATAAAAATGACTTTTGTATGTAATCAAATAATTTTAAAAATAAAATTAAAACAAAAAGTTTATTCGAAATTAACCAAAAATATGTAAAAATTAAATTAAAAAAGATTTTGTGAAACATAAAACTCATTCAAAGTTGTTTAGCGGTTGAGTTTAATTCATTCAAAATGCTATTGTAAAACACAATCCACAAAACTGCAGAAAATATATATGTAAACAAGGTAGATTTTGTTTTTTCATTCAAACGAGATTTGAAGTATATATCGTCACTAGGGTTTTGAGTCCGGGAAATTCCGGGATTTCCCGGCATAATGTCGTCGGGAATTCCCGGGATTATTTTAATGTTCCCAGGAAAACGGGAAATTTAATATTAATTTAATATGTAATTTTAAAATCCTATTTCAAAAAAAAAAAAACTGTTTTTAACACCTCAATGAAAAATTTACATTATTGTACATACATTACTTACTAAAGGCATTTTAGATAGTAATACTAAATATCAAGATTTGTCAAAAATGTTATACAAAAGTGATATATTATTTAAAAACATTACATTTTCATATGTATCAATAAGGTATTTTTTCTATATTATGAAAAATAAGATTATACGAAAGTTTTCTAAAAAAAATAATAATAATAAAAAGAAAAAACATTGAAAGAAAAGTAAAAACTAAATTAAATATAAAATCATTGTATTATTGTCTGAATATTCCCTATCGAATCTTTTGACATACTAATAAAATAAGAAATGTTTTATTTTTCAGAACTATTAATACTTCCCGTCACAGAATGTTTTAAGAATTTAATGAAATTTCAAAACAAATTTACTTTTGGCAAGTTAAATTTTTGATTTTGATATTGGTTTGTGGAAATGAATATTAAATTAGTTGCGCTTCCGAAATATTCGCTATAATGAAAAAATTATTAAGTTGAGAGTTTTTTCACTGAAAACACAACATGTTTCAGTTCTTTTGAGACACATTTCTCAAACTGTAAAGAAATATATATAATGTTAAAGCCTCAAAACTTAACTGAGGATTTTAAACTGATTAATAGAACCAATTTTAAATATTTTCTAGAATTATGTTTTTCATCTCTAAATTATTGTATGATTTTATTTGTATGAAATATTTAAAATTGTTTAAATCTTGAAAGATGCATCATACTTTAATATTATTTTGTATTTTGTTAAATAATTATGATTTATATTGTTATCTAATGTTCGTCACCTAAAATGCAAAAGGTCGTAACAACCTAAAAAATCAAATGTTGGCTTCTTACTGGATTATGATGTACTGATCCAATATACATTTCAAAAATGACATCAGTATTGACAAAAGTCAAAAGGCCGTAACATGAACTTCATAAACAAAATAGTTGTAAAATTTGTTCCATTTAAGAAAAATTTTGGTTTGAAGAGTGTATTATGCTTTATCTATTTTTGCTTTAAATGAACGATTAAAACTTTTTACTTAATTGCTTAATTTTAAAGCAACAAACTAAAAATTGTGGTTACGACTTTTGGATTTTCATGTTTTTTTCTTCTGATGTAAAAAATTAGTGTGATTACTTCCTTTTACATTTTAGGTGGCGATATGTAAATGTGGTATTAATGTTAGTAAAACAAGTTATTATATTTCTATATAATAAGTCGCAGAACATTTATATTCTGAGGGAGTTCTTATCTAGGAATTATCTTAGATAAAAAACTATCGTTTAAATAACATATACAGTATATTTGTGATAAATGTGGTCGTGCTCTTTACCCCTTACTCAATAGAAAATCAAAATTTAATTTAAAAAACATGATTGTTATTCACAAAATGTGTATTCGGCCAATTTTGACCTACGGACGCCAAGTTTGGTTTTATAAAGCAGCTAAAGCTTACACAAGGAGATTGCAGATAATATCCGAAAATAAACCTACACCCCAGATATTCTACTGATCACTGCATAGAAACTTTAACCATAAAAGATTCTTTTTTACTTAAAGAGTAATAATTAGTGGTTGTTTTTAAAATTTCTTATAACGTTTTAATATGTAAAAGTTTTTTTTTTTAACAAATTTTCCTTAATACTGTGATATTAGTAGTTTCTTTATTTAATTATTTAGACGTTAATTGTTATAATACTTTTAAGTAATGAGGATTTACTTAAAACAATGTAATTTACTATTTTATAAAGGTCAATAATAATAAAAATAAATAATAATTTTAAATTATTTTCATATTAATCAACAAAAAGCAAAAAAAAAAAAATACAATTATATTTATATTTGTAGATGTAATCCGAATCAAAAGATGAAAATTTATGTAAACCTGCGAATCTAATTATGATGAATTATATTTAACAATTTTTGAATACTCCTTTTATGAAACTATGCACAAACATATAAATAAAATTCGACCAACACAATCTTAAAGTTAATTTTTTTGACAACAGAGTTAGGTTTTTTGACAATCCTTTGTATTCTTTGGTTTAGAGGTTTTATTCATCGTTATCAAATAAGTACTCTCACAGATTAATTAGCTCATACATCTGACAAGTAACACATAAACATTGTGTATTTATCAATTGCAATAATGTAGATAAATGCAAAGACTTTTATTTTATGCCACAAAAAATTAAAAATCATTTTATGATTTTTATTTCTTGTTTAAAAAAATAAAAATCAAAATATAAATCATTTTATGGCTTTTATTTCTTGTTTAAAAAAATCATTGACTGATTTTTATTTTTTGTGAGATAAAATAAAAAAAAAAAAAATCAATAATTACACTATGTAGTTTTAACAAGCTGGGTACCCACTAGTAAAACTAATTCGAGTACGCTGAATTCAATATGGCAACCGTTTTTCGAAGTTAGCGCACGTATGAGCGATATTTGTGTTTAAACTTAATTATGTAACACGAATAATAGAAAATTAGAAATAAAAGGGTCATTATTTACATATAAATATTAAATTGATTGATTATATAATCACCTAAAATGCAAAAGGCCCTAACCACTCAAAAATTGAATGTATTTTTTTATTGGATTATGATGCACTGATCCAAGATATATCTACACAAAAAATTTCATATTCATATTTTCAAAAATGACATCAATATTAAAAAAAGTTAAAAGGCCGTAACATTAACTTCATACAGAGAACAGCCGTAAAATTTGGTTTATTTAAGAAAATTGCTATTTTTGCTTTAAATGAACCATTGAAAAATTTTACTTAATTGCTTAATTTTAAAGTAAAAAATTAAAAATTATGGTTACGTCCTTTTGCTTTTTCATGTTTTTTGCTTCTGCTGTAAAAAACTAAAAACTGTGGTTACGGCTTTTTGCATTTTAGGTAACGATATACTACAAGCATAAACTAAATCAACTTCAGCACGATTTCTAATATATTCGTTTGAAATATTTCTCATTGGTAACACTAGTTAGCTTACATGCGGAATTATAGTAATATTTTTTGTTAGTTTAAAGTTTTGCTATTTACCGTTTAAAATATATTTGAGAATAAGAATTCATGATTCTATACTTCAATGGAATCTTAATTGTTTATTTTGTTTAAATCATTAAATTTAAGCAAAAAAAAAACTTGATTTAGCCTTTCAAAGTGAAATATCTCAAAAACGAGCGCTAACTTTTAAAAATGGTTAACAAAATTAAATTCAGCGTCATCGATTTAGTTTTACCCAATTATTTTTGAGAAATAAAAATCAAAAAAAGTTTATTACTTAATAGCTTAAATAGCAAATGCTATGGTATACTAAGAATATTTTTAAGTATTTTTCTTCATATTTTTTTTTTTTTTTTGATCCAAAATTACACGAATAATAATTATTTTTGGTCTCTGAAATGTATATTAAAATAGTGTTCAAATCTCCCACGTTAAATGCACCTTATATATTTCAATAATAAAAGATTTTAATTTTTAATGATTTTTTATTTATATTCTTAATTCTATGTTTTCTTTTTTGTTAATATTTTTAATTAAACATTATACACATTAGATAAATTATTCTTTGAGATAACATTTCATAAAAATCTGATTTTTGTATATAAGTATGTAAATAATGTATTTTCTTTACTTATGAGTGTTAACAAACACATACATACTTATGCAGGATGATTTAATTTAAACAAATTTAACAGTTTTTTAAACAATTTAAAATATGTATTTAAAAATAAAAAAATTGTATTTAGTATTTTTTTAGTAATTATGATTTTTCTTAAAAAAAATTATGATAATAACAGTGTTCGAACATAGAAAAAGAATATAAAAAAATATTTAAAATAATTTTGTAAAATAATAATAAAATCACAAAATGGAGTTAACTTTTATTTTTTTTATTGAAGGTACCTGTAGGTATTTCTTTTCTTTTATTACAATCTAATTTATTTTGTTTATTTAAAAAAGGGGAATGTGTAATAAATTTTTTAGGTGCTCAAATGTATAAGTATTTAATAAACAAAAGGTAGATGAATAAATGATTTAAATACATTTTTATTTCCTTGCACCTTATTTTAATGTCAGTTATAAATTATTAGCCAAAAAACTGATTGACTGATTTTAAAAACCACAATAATATTATCTTAAAAAACATCCTTTAAACCAATTTATTCTGCAAAAAATTTTTTAGTTTTGCTTTATCTTATTATTGCTATATTTAAACTTAATTTTCGTTTTATTTGTAGTAGCATTTATTTATATTTAATATAGTTGTTTTTTTTATTTAAAAATTTTGCCGGTAATATAAGATTATTACACAATCAAAACAAACAAAAAACCTACAAACTACTAAAAAGTTTTGAAAAAGATTCCCGCTATAGGCGAAATCAATACGTTTAATCATTTAGATAAAATTACAAATATATATATTTTTTGTTTAGTTTAGGTTGTTTCTGTTCTAAATTTTTGTGTTTAATATTTATAATATTAAGCAGAACTTAAATGTTAATAATTTTATTTCAAATGTTGCCTTTCGTACTCTTCGATCTCACCAATATTAACAATATCGAATTCAACAATACCTTTACCCGAATACTCGGCAAATTTACCCTGATCAGTTAGAGGTTTAGCATCACGTTTAAAAACTAAAATATATACAAAATAAATAAAAATTTTCTGTTTTATATAAAAATATGTTCAACAAAATATAAACTTACCTCCTGATACATAATTTTCCAACTTATACACTTTCATATCATAACATTCATTGGCAATACGTTCCGATATTAAAGTCAAATCAGTTATGGGTGGTACAACAACTCTCATGTTACGTCTAACGCGATCAGTATCTATGTTATAATAACCCGAACTCATTTTTTCCATTAAATCAATAAAACTCTTTGGTGGCAAAGTGGTGTTACGATCCAATGGCATTATGAAACAACGATTAGCTGTAGTATCAATAATAGCCGATTGATTTTCTTTAAAATCATGCATAAAACGTCCATGACGGCCATCTTTAAAATCAGGTACATCGATTCTTGTATAACTTTCATCATCACTTATGTCCATTTCGATTTCTTCACGGAAGAAATTGTCATCAAAGAGATTATTACTTTCGACATTTTTACCGGCAAGACGGGGCAACAACCAATTGAAACCCAAATCAAATTCATCGGGTTGTGGATAGAAACGTGGCACCGTTAAGTTATTTGTATATTCATAGGGTACATCACAGAATGTACGATAATGAAATTTGGTTGGATTGTCTGTGGTGCCAAAGGAACGATAAATGAAATATCCACCAAACATGCCCAATAAAATTGTTATAAATATGAGAAGAATAGTTAAACTATTTTTAATGCAATTAAAAGCGTGTGGATGAGTGTAATGTACAGATTCAACATCACCGCCATCAGCACTGTTTTGGGGGAGATAAGCTTTGGGCTAAAATGGAACAAACAGGAATAAAAAATAAAAATTTAGGTATTTTTTTTTTAATTATAATTTTGAATTAGTTTTATATTTTACTTTTCCCAAGAATTAATTTAATTAATATTTTTATCATATTAAGTACTAAATAACCATTTTATTTATACAAATTACATTGAATGTATTGCTTACATATGTATGTAATTTGATAATGGTCAACGACCCTCGTATACATTTTAACAAAGCATTTATGAACTTAATAGCTAAATGAGCTTTGTTCGATGACATGGATATTGCCGGAAAATCAATATGAATTCATAGCTATGGTGTGTGTTACATATTTAAGTAAAAAAATATTTAAAAATGTATGTAAATAGCGATATGAATCACTGCCTAGCACAATTGGATTTAATTGATTGTTTTATAATAAAAGGATAAATAAATTTAAATATTTAATTGAGTTATTAAAAAAAGAAGAGAATTATTCTGTGCATTTAAGTGTTAATTTAAATAAAAAAAAAAAAAAAAAACATTTGCATAGTAGAACTATCACGGCCTTAAAGAAAATATTTACAATTAAAATGAGAAATAATAGTTACACTTATACAGTACATGAAATATTAAAACAAAATTATAGTAATTTAAAATTTTTAACAAAATATTGTTAAGAAAAAAGTTTTTGTTATTAAAAACAAATTACAGACATTTGTATAAACAATAAAAAATGCGAAATGATTTTTTATTAAATAATTTATATAAATATATATTTAAAAAAATTAAAACAATTTAATAAATTACAACACTTGACAAATTATACCATGTGAAAAAATGGCAAAAAGTTGAATATACTTTTTAAATGACCCAGTGTGGGCTGTAGGTCTAGTTGATTAACTTTTTTAATTTTTCGATAACCTCAAAATCTGAAGTTATTGATAAAAAAAATTTTTTACGACTTGACGGAATAAAAATATTTTTTTTTTTACCAATTTTTAATTTTACAACGACTTTAGATATGAGAGAAATCAAGCTATTTAAATATACATATATACTTTTTCACATTATATCAGCGATTTTAATTTTTATTCCAATTTTTATTTATTTAATTACTTATTATTTTTTAATAGCATAACAGTGCCCAATGAAGAAAGAAAAAATAATAAAAAAACAACAAACTAATTTATAATACTTAATCTTTGAAATCGGACTTGATTTGTTGAAATTTTTCATACTCAAGGCGGTTTAATACCTTGTAGCCGATCTCGTATTATTTCAGGGTGAATAAAAAATAGTTTAGGAGATACTATTTATTAACAATATTTTTGTGATCGGACCACTATATATATATAGTTTCCTTATAAAATTAGTTTTTAGATCTTCATATAAAAAAAAATCATCTTTGGTATGAAATATAAGTGATCATTATTTTTGCTTTATAAAGTTCAATTTTACATTTATATATATATATATATATATATATATATATATATATAAAATAAATTTTTGTTGAGAAATATAAGTGACCACAGATTGTCATCCATTTTGATCTAGCGCCACTAGTTTCCTTATGAGAGTTTATTATTTTTTTGCTTATATTTAATGTATTTTAATAACTTTCAATTCTTAGTATCATATTCGACCTCAACTTAATATTGCTAATGAACTTTCGGATTTTCTTTCTACGATTTCTCAAAAGTAATGAACTCACATACAAATACAACATTTAGATAAATTGTTAATAGAAAAGACAACATACCATTAACTAAACAAAATGTTTTTTAACCATTTAAAATTGACAAACTGCGGTCACAATAAAAATAAATATTTGTCATATAAAAATTATTAGTAGTAATGACTCAATACTCTACAATTATAGCTGGAAAACAATTACATTTGTATTCTATTGTTAAAAGAAAAGAAATTTAATAGAAATAGAAAATATTTAGAATTAACACACATTTTAACACTGAATAATTACATATAGTTTAATATATGAACCACACAATTCGGTACAAAAAAAAAAAAAAAAAAAAAAAAAAAATATATATATATATATATATATATATATATATATATATATATATATATATATATAAAAGTCTTTTGTCACGGTGTTTGTAGTTGAACTCCTCCGAAACGGTTTCACCGATGTTTATGAAATTTTGCAAGTGTATTAGGTCGTAAAGTATATTTCATATCGCTAGAGGGCGTAAAAAACGGCAAAAGGGGTAAAAGCTCCCCCTCCCTATATCTAATCAACTTATATTCTTGAAATTTGGCAGGCAAATAGTGTAACATCTTGAAGAAACTAAAGCCTATAATTTTCATTGTTTAGGGCGTGAAATAGGGCAAGAGGGGTAAAAGCTCCTTCTCCCTATATCTTCTTAAATAATCAACCGGTTTTCTTAAAATTTGGCATGCAGGCACTGTAACATCTAAAAATAACTTAAAGATATACGCCTAAATGTTGGACGTAAAAAAGGGCAAAACGGGTAAAAGCTCCCCCTACCCATGTATTCTTAATTAATTATCCGATGATAGTTTCAAGTCTTGAAGGAACTAAAGACTGCACATTTTAACATTTAGGACGTAAAATAAAACAAAATGGATAAAAGCACCCATAATTAAAATCCAAAATAAGTTATATTTCAAAACAACGTTTGCCGAGTTGGCTATATATATATATATATATATATATATATATATATATATAATGTTAATTAATATGATAATATAAAATTAAACCTGTTTCTTTTATACATATTAGTTTTCTGGAATAAATATTACAACTAAAAACGAAACAATAACTTATTTCACTTTTAAGTTTACAAATTTAAAATTGCACTCCAGAAGTAATAATTTCAAAGAAGACATTTATATATGCAAAAAAAGTGAAATTGAAATTGTAGCGTGCATTTCTTTTTTGAAGTGATAAAATGTTTTGTTTACTTAAACGATAAATTAATATGTGTTTAATAGATTGATGCTAAAGTCCATTAAAAATAAAAACGAACATTTAAGTATTTGTTTAAATGAACTACTCTATACATAATATTATATGAGACTACACTAAACTTTGATGTAAAGCAGAGACCGGATTTTAATATTAAAAAAAAAATAATTTTTTATTTTTATTTCAATCGAAAAACAATCTTTTGTGTTGAAAAAATCCATTATATATAAATTTTTTCATTAATAGTTTATTTATTTTTTCGTTTTGATCGAATAAATAATATAAATATCATTAGTGATATTTATCGTAAAAGTTGAAAATTATTTTCAGCTATTTTCATCGGATGATAAAAAAAAGTTAAACAACAACAATTTCATTGAATAAAAAAGTATTTAAAATGTATTCGCACAATACATACAAAATTCAAATAAATAAAATAGTAGAAAATATTTTTTGAAACAAAAACAAAACTATGAATAAAAAAACAACCAATTGATAATTTTTCCATACTGATATTTATTTTTAAAGATATTTTTTTTTCATCATGATGGATATTTATATCAAAAAATAAAAATCTCTCACATATTTTTTCAACAAATGGAAAACATTTTGAACAATAAAGGTATATCATAGAATACGACTAGAAGTTTATTAAGAGGCACTTCGAATTAAATTTTCGAAAAAAATTACTCATTTTTCAAAACACAAAAACAAAATATATGTGACTACATGTATTTTGTTGTTGCATGAATTAATTTTTTGACAGTTGAATCAGGTTTTTTCCTCTCACATAATATCTAGTCATTAAACTATGGTATTTATATTGATTGAAAAATAAAAAGTACTTGATATAAAGAAATTTAAAAAGTACAATAAACTATATGATTCAAAACCTTATCAAAAAAAAAAAAAAAAAAAAAAAAAAAAACAGCAACAGAAAAAAATTTAATTGATGAAAACACAATATTAAAAAAATGTCAGTGTGTTGCGAAATACCTTTTCTTAGCGTTAAAACAAGTCACATATGCAAAAGATGAAACTAATAAGTTATTATTTTTTGAAGAAAATGTTACCTTGTTACTGTATAACAATATTTAAAGATTATCCTCACCACTCATAAAATGTAATTGTGTTTTTGTTACAGTATTTAAAACAAAAAAATCATAATCGAAGGAAACTTAACATTTTCTTGTGTAATTTCGAATTTCGGATCTTTGCTGAAATTTTGAATATTTGCTGAAATTTTTAATTTTTGGTGAAATTTCGAATTTATAGTACAATTTTTAGTTTTTCGTAAAATTTTGGTTTTTTTGTGAAAGTAGCATTTTTTTAATTTAAGCGCAACACTATTAGAAAGTAACATTTGCACTATAAAATTTTTTCTGAATAGAAAACAAAGTAGCGTAAAGGGCAGAATAAATGGAACACTTTAATCAGGAAAGAAAACCTAATAAGGCGACTCCAGCATACATCCTTAAAACGATCTAACTTAAAATGAATCAAGCGTAATATTACCCTCAAGATTTTTAATATTATAGGTGTCAAGTCATTTCGAATCAAGAAATGTTCCACATACGTGCAGATACCATGGTACTTGTTAAAATGTTTTATGATCTTTAATATTTTTAACGTTTAAAAAATAAAAGTAGATGAATGGGATCAGTTTATTTCAAAAATTCCGTCCGTCTGTTTATTGCCTGTAAACCTTGAAATCAAACTTTTTTCCTTTATCCTTTGTAATTTTAAGGACAACTTGAGGAAATTTTGTTATATAAACTTCTTATAGAATAACCGCTGTTGAAACTAGTCGATGTATAAAATGTTTTACATCTTATTTTATGTAACATCTACATTAATATTAAAAATCTATATTTTTTAAGAAAGTAGAGCACCTTAAATTCTTAACAACTAAATGTTTATTTGTTTGTGATTATCGTAAATTAATAATAGCTTAGTTATTAAAAAATATTACTGATATCTACAATATTTCACAATAACCCATTTTATTTTTAATTTCGACAAAAATAAATAAATAAATAAATACAACAAAGGCAATAAATATAATTTTGCTTAATAAACAAAAAAATTTTCAACAAATACAGACAAACCAACACTAAAAATAATATTTGTTGAAATAGTAATATTATACCATCGATGTACAGTGAATACGAAAACAGAAAAAATATAAAAATCAACAGGATAAATGAGATGGGTCATGGTTACAAAATTCTCTCTAAGGGCTATATAAAATAAAAGTAAACAAGTAAAACTAATATTAACAATATACATTGTATATAGTAAACAAATCCAACAGAATTACATGGCGCAGTAAATAATGACAAATACAAAATAAATATCAAAAAGGGAAAAAATCAATAAATGCACTTGACTGAACCTGACACAAGGATACACAAAATACATACATACAACATGATAAAAAAGAAAATATGAAAAATATAACACTATATACAGTAATTTGAACTAAGCTCAATGCTATTGCTGATGAAATCAACCAAATTATCCTCGTATAACAATTATAACATTGTATACAAGGACAATAATGTCATGGAATTTTAAAATTAATAATATAAAAATTATAAAACATTTACAATATTACGTCTTAAATTTTGTTTTTTTTTTGTGGAACTTACCCCCAATAAAGATTTCTCCAAATGATCTTTGCCCATACCACCAAGACCCAAGGGTAAAGGCAATTTAAAAGCCTTTTCAATTGAGGGTCTTGTTATAATTGTCATTTTTCCTTAGTTTTTTGTTTTTATAGTTCTTTTTTATTAATTAATTTTTATAACTTCCAGCAATTCTTCACACAAATAAAATTAAATAAACTAGAAAAAAATAGAAAGAGATGGAAAATTAAATTTACACTTTAGCAAAGAAACAGTTATATTTTTTATAGGGTATCTTTATACAGTATATATATTTTTCTTTACTTTCTATATCTATTAGTTCTTTTCACTTCAAGCTCTCAATAAATTTTGCTGCAAGAATCGTTTAAGAAAATATAAACACCAATCACTGTTTAGTTGGATCAGGGTAAAATTAGTATATGCATAAAATGTATATAATGAAGGAAAAAAACAAATTGGAGAAAGAATAATACCAAAAAATGAAAGAAAAAGAAAATAAACAAAACACAAAGTTGTATTTGCAAATAATCATAGAATGATTCATATACAATAAAAAGTAATTAAACGGTGTTGCAAAAAAAAAAAAAAAAAAATAAATAATGATATTAATTTTTTTTGTAGGTGATACAGTTTCTGATAATATCCCTGATATTGAGGCCAATAATGTATCAATTTCTTCAAATTGTTTTTCTTTTCGTTGTATTGATGAGATTGAGTTACATAAAGCGTTGAACAAAGTTAAGTCAGGATCAGTTGGATAACATCAGACAGATAACATTCTTATCAAGTTCATTACTTATTTTTCCTCATATTGCACAGTTATTTTTGAACTTAAAAAATTTTATTTTAATGACTTCGGTTTTTCCTGAATCTTGGAAAACTGCCCGAATTGTACCAATTCCAAAATCAAAGAGTGTTCATGATATGGAAGATCTTATTCCCATTTCTATTGTACCGGCAATTTCAAAAATTATTGAGCATATTATTAAGGATCAGATACTTCAGTCTATGAATAGTAAGATCTATAAGTCCCAGTATGCTTTTCGCAAGGGTTAATCTTGGCAAGTTAAGTGCATTGATTTCTCTTTAATTATCTAACCTAGTGTCTACATTAGGTAAATTTTTATCAAAACAAACGTCAAAATCAGTGCGAATACATACAAGGTAACCTTAGTAAAACAGCTGATTATTATTTTGATTATTACAGTTGTCAAACTGCATATATAAAAAACAAAAATGATATATGTTCGTCTTAATGAAGTGAAAACCGGATGAAGTGTCCTTCAAAGGCGCGGACTGGTCAAAGGGAGTCAAAGCTGTCAATTGTGGTAATGAGAAATCGCTTGAATTTCTAAAGGCCACGATTGCCAAGTGTGGCAACCTTTGTCCAGAGGCGAAACTGGATGTGATACTCACATTTGAGTTGCCCCTGAGGCCGGTAGTGACAGTGTGGATTCCACTATACTGACTATATTGGTCAACCAGAACGAGGGTCTGGATACAAGACAGTGGAAGTTGTTAGCTTCTCTAACTTGTAAAGAGAACCTCGAAAGGGACTTCAGGTTTGCTATAGACCAGGAGTCTCTCAAGAAATTGGAGTCTATGGGCGGAATTGCTAACTTCGGTCTGGGCATTATCAGGTTCCGGTATCCTAAATCTGACTGTACCAACAATGATAATTGCAGTATCTAATAGTAATTGAATAGAAAATTAAATTATAATTTAGAATGCATTTTTCCCCACTTTATAACAACATTTGATCTCTTATACTATGTTTCCACTGAGTTGAAAGCAATCAGTTTTGAGCAAAACACCTAAAAACGGTTCCCCTGTCTTAACTTATTTTTGCATTGTCAAATCCTGACATTTCTCAATTTAAGTTGAAGTTGAATTTATAAATTAAGGCCCTTCTTTTTGTTAGATAGACAAATACTGAAAATAGTCGATTGCTAATAAGAATACGTAATCGTATTTCTCCACAAATACCTATTTTATATATTTTTTTAAATTAGCTATATAAATCGCCAAAAAATTCGCCATGTCGCCAAATGGCAAATTTAATAGCCAAAAGCAATTAGAAAGCGCCACGTTTGTCGAAAAATCGCCATATCTGACAGCCTTGATTCTACCTTGTGTTAATATATGACGATTCGCTAAAACGAATGTTCACCTCAGAGAGTATACACATTGAGGCGTAACTCTAGGTTGACAATTGAAAAAATGTTTTTTGTATTTTTTTTTTTTAGCAACAACAAAATATATGTGATTACATGCATTAAGTTATTATATGACTTAGGTTTTTGACAATTAGTTTTATCCGCTTTAGTTCCCCTTTTTTTTATTTATATTCGACAAGTTCATAAATTTAAAAATTTGTATTACTTTTATCTAACATTTTTGCTTGAAATTTATACGTTTTAACGAACGTTCGTTCATTTTCGATACTTTAGTCAGGCGGGATAGTGTACTTTATAGGTATTGGTGAGTAGATTATTACACAATTTATATAATTTTCATTATTCTCCCAAAAGTGGGAGTTATTTAAAAAAAAACAGTTTTTCGGACTTCGTGGTTTTAAACATTTTTGTCTGAATTTATTGAAATGATTTTTTTAGACGGCATTAGAAAGGGAAGATCTTACACCTTTTTATTTTTTGAATATTATTTTTGGATTTATATATATATATATATATATATATATATATATATATATATATACATATATATATATATATATTCAATGTTGTTCTCACGGCCAATTTATATACACTGTATTACCTACTAGATGCTTCTTGAAAGCTCTATTTCTTTCTACAATGTTCTTAACGGACAAACTAGAGCTTTCGATGTTAATGTTAGCAGCTTAAACATTTAGTGTTGCCATACTTAAAAACAATGGTGAAAGCTTTTTATTCGATGTTGTATGTTTAGAACCATGTTAATAATTTTTACAGATATGTTAACTGCTGGTAACATAAACGGAAATGCCTAGAAAGAAAGATTTAAACCAACCGTTAAAACCATTATATTTGAATTCAAGTACAATTTCGTAACAATATATATATATATATATATATATATATATATATATATATATATAATTTAGCTATTAAAAATCATCAAAATCGCTTCAGAAAAAGAAGATATAATATTTTTTATATTTCTTTTTTTGGGGGCCCCATATATCATTCACCTCCAGATTTGTCAAAAACGTTTTCTATATTTTTTTTATATATGTATGAGTATGAGATTGAAATTTAATGAGTGAAAGTAAGAAATAGACATTTTTATAATCCTTAAGAAAAATTTTGTATACTTTATTTATAGTTATCATAATAATTTTAAATTTTAGCCTTTTTAAAGTATATATATATATATATATATATATATATATATATATATATATATATATATATATGTATATATATATTAATATATATATTAAGTTTTATAAATAAATACTAAGTTTTATAAATATATTCTGTTAATTTATTTATTTAATAAACAAGCTATCTATATATTTTTTTATTCAAATACAAAAAAAAATATGTTTGCATATATACAATTTTTTATATTAATTAAAAAGTACATTCCCTGAAACTGGCAAAAATTTGATTAGTACGAATTTTTAAATTATTAAAAAAAACAATAAAAAAAATAATTTTAGATTTTTAGAAAATACTATGAAAAAAAAAAAAAAAATTTGTAGAGCTAAAAAAAATTAGCCATATTAAATTTTACTTAAAATCATTTGTTAATGATATCATTTGATAAACAAAACATTAGGTCCTTTATAAAACTAATTAATTTTTTTTGTTTCTTAAAAACATTTAAATTTATAACAATTTTAATATGAAAATAATTAATTTCTTTTAATTTTAACTATTTAGTTGCATATTAAAATTGTCAAGTCACTTAAATCATAGGGAGGGGGTTATTTAGACTAACAACTATAAGTGCGATAAATACAACCCATTTTTCCAATCGAAACATATATTAACGCCAAAAAAATCCCAATATGCTGTCATATGATAACCCATATTGCTAAATACCACAACATATTCGAATAAGGCGAAAAGAGTATAAACTGTAAAAGGTTTTAAATAATTTCTTAAATTTGTTCTATAATATGTAGTAGTTTATCACTTACCTCCCGGTTCACATTTGGCATTATGCCTTAAAAAGAAATAGCCAGCCATAGCAAAAGCTACTAAATTGGTAAGAAATAAATAGTATTTAAAATTGACAGACTTGTCTTCCAATTCCGTTGATTGTAGTTTACGACCATTTTTATGTAAAAAATATGTAATCAACATATATAGCTCGCTACAGACTATAAATGTTACAAAGGAATTTCTATGCATTTCATAATCATCTGAGGAAGTCCATAGTGACAGACTTAATAAAGCAAAATTCTCCACCACATTTAAGATGACCGCGGTATGAGCAAAAATACGTCGGTTTTTTCGTATATGATCACGATAGTATTTCGAATATATGTGGGCAACTGCTAAGCGTATAGGTAAATGCAATACTATGGCCAGTCTCCAGACAGTCTTTTGTGGCTCATAGTTTCCTATAGCTGCCGATATGGAAGGCAGGAAATTGCGTACATCGCAGTGCGTATAAGTGGCTCGTTCAAAATCAAAAACTAAGGTCCACAGTATGGTGAAAAGAAAAGCACCGAGGGCTAAACTTATAGCACCTATTGCTAACTTAGAGAAGGAAACTTTAATGAGAGTTTTTGGATCATTTAAACGTTCATATGTTGGTAACATTTTCCATTAATATTAAATTGTGTTTATTTTTTGGTAGAGGTTCAATGATGTAGTCGTTTGTGTGGTTAACTATTTAAGGGGCCAATTGTGACTTATGGGTGCTGCAAAATAAGAAAATGATTTATAAATTATCGTTTTTTAATACCATAAGCATTTTTAAGCGTTTTATTTACCTTGCCACTCATAATTTTTATATTTAACTTAAATTTTCTTATATTATTTTTGTATATTTTAAATTTTCCTTTAATTGTTTTGCATTTTATTTTTATTCCAGTTGCCCTTATTATTATTACAATCAATTTATCAAGGTATTTATTATACTTTGTTGTTGTGTTCATCATAATACTGTTGTTGTTATAATGTACGTAAACAAAATTTTAAGGCCCAACCATAGTGTAATAAGAAAGTGACTTTGTAAGCTCAGCTGATTTATGATTTTTTCATGCATATACCGGTGAAACTGTCAAATTGTTATTGTATTCGTATGTAGTATTTTTTGCCGCATTTATTTACTCTCCTTCTTAATTTTCTCATTTTTTGTTTATAGCATTTTGACATTATGTGCAGTTGTTTTACACTAACAAAATACAAGCAATGTGACCTCAGTTAATCAGTTCTAAGTACTAAAAAAATGATCAGCTGAATAGGTGAGATCACCTGTTTGAATTCGCCTTGGGGCCAACCAGTGAATAAAATGTTGTCAAAATATTAATTTGAATTCCCAAAACGGGGAAGTCAGTTAGCGTTTTTGGGAATGTGAAAAATAGGAATTTCATATTTCCAATCAATGGAAATAGGAATTAGGTGCCAAATAATAAAACATGAGCCGAGATAGCTTCTATGAAATAACGACGAATATAAGAAATTAAAACCCGGGAAGTCAAAATACCCAATTTTAAATATTTTTATGAAATTAAATATCAATAGCTAAATATTTAAAAATAATATCAATTATTTATGTAATACATAATTTGATTATATTAAAATTGGAATAAAATGGGGAAAAAATTGGGTTTCTTCAAAAAACCTCGTTGCTGGACTATAGCATGAAATCAAAGGCTCGCTATAAACGATATAGATTATGAAAGTAGACAATTTTTAGAATAAAATGAGATAATCGTTTCCGAGAAAATTGGGTTCCTCAAAAATGGCCCACATGCTTTCATAATCTATAAACGATATAGGTTATGAAAGCAGACAATTTTTAAAATAATTTTAACAAATAAAATATTGATATAAAACTTTTTCAGTGGTAGAATGTCCCCTGTTTTTATAAAACGTGAAGAAAATTCGTCACAAAGAAAACAAAAAACACATATTTTTTATTTCAATTTTTCTTTTTTTCTTTTTAATTTTTGAATTGTTTGACTTAACAAGACCTACAAGTGACAACTCTCATTAATAATTCTACCTTGTTTAGTTGTATCACAGAATTGAGAAATAACGATACAGTCGATACAAAAAAGCCGCACAATACAATCAGTCAAAAATAAAAAAAAAAAAAAAATTATAAACAATAAAAACGAGTTTCATTATACTCTACAACCTCCTTATATTTATATCATGATAACACCTCAGTTTTTAAATAAAAAATAACAATAAAAAAATCCTTAAAAAATTACACTCGTCAAAAAAAAAAAAAAAAAAATTGTTTCCTGTGTTAACAACAATTTTTCCCTAACTGCTTTTGTTTTTGAGTAATAGCTAATTACCCTCATTTACTATTTCTACTTAGATTTTCGTTTTTTATTGGACACTAAAATATATTTTGTTATTCTTTTCGATATAGTTTCGTTAAGATGTTGTGCGCTTAATCCATATTTGTTATATTTGTAGTGAATATATATTTGAAAAATATCGAGAACCTATATTGGACTTTGTGAAAACTGCGTATCATCAATACTTTAAAATAAAATCATCTGGATCTTCAGGCAATCTAAGAGCGTTATCAGGGAGTGTGGGACTCACATATAATGGCAGACTACTGCTGAAGTTTGCAACGAGGTCTATCTAAAATCGTTCATTCAAGGTAATCTTATAAAAAATCATTTGATAGTGTTCGATAGAAATTTTGTTAACATATGTATTAATTTTTGTCAAAATAATAAAACTGTATATTTTAAAAAGTAAAGCTGTTAGCAATCTCTCAGTATTTTTTTCATAGTCAGCTCCACAGAAATACCCAATAATAGAAAAAAAAAATAATAATAATAATAAGAAATATAGAAAATAAAGGAAACAAGAATTGTGTTCACCAGTGTTATTATAGAAATGGTTTGGGCTAAGTCTGGGGTAAAGGTTGGGAATATAAGATTCCGCAAAATGATTTGTTAATATTCCAAAAGTCTATCTATACAAACTCTAATACCGTTTTAAATATAAACTGCAATTCTTTTCTTAAAATTTCTAAGTTCATATATTTCTAAAAAGAAACTACTTATATTTTTAAATAATAATAACTACTCAGTGGTATCATTGATTTTTCATTAGTTAAAGGTTTAAATAAACGCCTCTTTGCTATAAATATATCATTCTGCCCACAGCCATTTAACGATTTTTTATTTTGTTGGCTACCATCTCCTGCCGCGTGTAAACCAAACTTATTTTTCGCTTTAATTATAACCGGACGGCAACCGGCAAATTTAAAACGAATATTTCCAGCACGATTTAAATTCATATTTATCGGTTTCAAATCTGGAAACATTTCATTAATAGATGGTTTAGGCTTTAAAGCTTTATTGGGATCATCACCATGACACATGGCAGCTGCTAAAGTGCTCCATTCCAAACGCCTAACACCAAGTTTGGGATTGAGTTTAAAAGTACCTGCTTTACGTCTTAAATAACGATAATTTAAGAATTTCTCATAATATTGGGAATAATATGTCAGAAATGGTTGCAGTTTATCGCCGCCACAAACAAATTCCAACCATTCGTAGAGAAAGATGTCATCGTGACCTTGTAGAAATACAGCTGAAAGCTAAATTGACAACATGTTCATTATTATTTAAAAGGTTTGCGGTATATGTGGAAAAATAAATTACCGCAAAATCATTCCATAGAGATTCGGGTATGTCTTCGGCTTTTAGTTTATATAAAAATGGTATAAATTCTCGAAATGAATATTCTCCTAGAGATATGAGTCCCCGAACAGCACGACTTATGTAATTATAATCTAAAGGAAGGATTTTTAATTGATGGCATAAATATATTTTATCTTCCATTACTTACCTCTTTCAGTGCTTATAAAACGTCCCTCGAAAAATCTCTCCAGTCTCCTTATTATATGATATAAACATTCACTTTGGAAATAACCATTAATGGCAGCTAAATGTCCCAATGTTTCACATAAGTCATCAACCAACTTTACATCTACTGGGGAGGCAAAATACTGTGAACACTGATAATTACCACCAGCATTACCATTCGTAATATTGCATCCATTTATTTCCTCTTCATCCATGTCGGGTTGAAGTTTATAAATTTTTTCTGTATTGTTGCCATTATTTCTTTCAATGTGTTCTATGTTCGATTGAGTATGATCCATAAACTCTGAATTCAAATTATCAATTTCCATTTTGATACCATTTTGACCATTTGAATCTTCAGTTTTATCATTTGTTGCAGCAGATGCTTGAACTTTAATACTTTCATAGGGTGCTAACAATTGACATATAAGGATTTCGGTTAAATGAAAATATTCTTCGCGTGCCTCAACATCTCGACATTGAGGGTTTGAGGCAAGAGCTCTTAACAAACGCCAACAACGTTGACAAATATCAGCGCTTTGTTTAAAGGCTATAATTTGTATGATTTTTGTAAGAATCAAACGATAACAATTGCCCATTAAAGGACTAAAAGCAGCTTCTGTTAAAACCACATCCATATCGTCCGAATTTGCATTTAAAGCCACTAGTTTTAAAAAATAATATAAGTCTTTGACATATGTTGTATTTTATAATTAAGTTTACCATATATAAAAGCGGGTACATATTTTTTTAAATTCTCCATGTGTTTATCTTCTATTGGCCAGGAACATTTAAAGTCGGCACCTTGTGGTAAATTAAAAGTAACATCCTTTTGATATTCATCTCTCAGCTCAATGATTTTGTCTGAATAGAAAAAATAGCTGCCATCATAATCTATACGATCCCAATCACTATCCATGGCTCCTAAACAAGGCGGAACATCTGAATCGCGTAAAACTTCATTAACCAAATCGTATGTTATAGAGCCTCCCGAGTGGCGAGCATAAGTTTTAATATTCTATAAAAAATTTTTTAATTAAATTTATTTCATTAAAATATATCAATTATTTCTTCTTACGTTTATCAATTCCCATAATCTATAAGAAGCATCTTCGGCTACACGAGCACATACATCTCCCGATAATTCCACATCACTTTGATCATGTTGTTCCCATATAATCTTAATAGATCTAGGCTCCAAGCCCGCATAACTTTTATGATTGCTCTGAAATTCCATTGTACTATAAATGATACAAAAATTCCTTTTTTGTTCAACTTACTCTCGAAGTAGCATTTATTTCATCCCTCCCTCCTGAACCTCCACTGCTATGTTGTTGCATGGATGATTCAAACATATTTCCTCCCATACCACTGCCCGCCATTAATGTTGACGAGGTGGGTGTGGTTGGTGTTGTCGCTATATTCAGTTGATGATTTATTTGATTCTGTTGATGCTGCTGCTGTTGTGTTATTAACTGTGTCGTCGCTGTTGAACTGGCCAAATTGCCGGTAGCATTTTTACTGGAATTACCACTACTACTGTTGATTTCTAGCTTTGTAGATTTTGCTCTGGATTTTGTTGATTTTTTAGTCGATTTCGTTTGCGTTGTCTTCGGTGTATCTTCGTTTTGTTGTATTGTGGAAGTTTTCATAATTTACTTTGATGATTTTTCACACAAAAACAAAAAAATAAAGAAAATAAAATAAACAAAAATGGGTAAAAAATTATTTTAGTTTGCAAAAAATCAAAATAAAAAACAATAATTTGTAAATAAATATTTTCTGCGATGTACAATTTGTAGTTGTCACTGCAGAGATTGGGTGAAAAAGTAAAGCAAACAGCTGTTTGTGTTTTTAAGAAAAGAGAAACGAGAGAGGGAGGACAGGATTATCCAATTTAGAGTTGCCGTGTTTGTTTTTTTTAATGACGATTTTTAATTAAAGACATATTTGCTTTTATTACAATTTACCCCAGAATTCTGAAATTTATGACTAAAATTTATGACATTTGAAAAAAATTGGATATCTGTGACAATGACAAAATGTTAAATTTTCATAAATTATATTGAAAAAAAAAGGAAATATCAATTTTAAGAAATAAACAATGACATACTTTCAAACAAGTACAAATTAAAAAAAAAAAAAAAAATCAATCAAAACAAATCAAAATGTTATCTTCGGCTTGGTCGAATATTACCATCTTCAACTTTTTGTGCCATCTTAATTTAAAATTTTATTTTATATATGTGAACGGTAGAGTGGGCGGATCACGCCCAGGATTATATGGTTCATTAAACTATTTGTACGAAATTTCCTTTTCGTATATGCTTTTATATAATAGATATCGGCGGTTTTTCTTATATGTATTTGGCCATAACTAGGTTTATGAACAGATTTTGATCGTTTTAAATACTAAATAAACCTTATATAAGACACATATTTGAGCCAATTTTTGACCACCTAGATGGCAGCGCCAAACTCTATCCAGCTTTGTACAAACATAGCTAGATCCTCTTAGATTTTGGCCGTTTTCAATACCAAATAAATCTTATATAAGTCAAATATCTGAGAAAATTCTTGTCCCGCCTCAAACCCTAAACAGATTTCAATAGACAGAAGAACGGACATAGCTAGATCGTCTTAGATTATCACGAGGACAGTGAATATATATACCTTATGAGGTCTTAGATGATTTTTTCGATATGTTACACACGGGATGACAAACCCAATGTAACCCATTATTTTTGATGGTGGGTATAAATACCAAATTTAAAATTAAATTAATAACTTTCAAATAATGAACCACGTTTTGAAAAGAAATTTTGTTATTGGAAGAGTCGTATATTTTCAAAAAAATGAAAGTGAAAATTTCTAAAATGTAATCATTTGAAAAAAAGGAACCAATTTCTTAAATATTAGTTTTTCAAATTAAATATCAATTGAATGATTCTTTTTAATAAAAAATTGGCATATTTAAAATTTCCGAAAAAAATCTGAAGTTAAAAAAAAAAAATAAAATAAATTTTCAAAAAATTTAATAAATTTCATAAAAATATATATCCTTTTAGAAAAAAGGTTAACAAATTTCGATAAATATACCACTTTTTAAAACTGTACAAATTTTAAAAAAATATTTTTTTTAAATTTCTCAAAAATACTAAAAAAGTTGGAATTTTAAAATTTTTTTAAATTTAAACAAATTTTCGAAAAATAAATAAATACTAATTTAAAAAGTAACAAATAAAAAAGAAATTAAATATAGTTCATACAAATTCCATATATTTTACTATTATCTAATTTTTATTATTTTTATAACTAAATTATATATACACATTCATAATTATTGTTGTTTAGTAGCATATAAACAATATTTGGACCTATGGACATTTTTACTGAAATAAATAAAATGAGAAAGAAAAGTGCTTTAAAGTTAGAAGTTCAGTTAGGTAATTTTTTAAAAATTCTGTATTTTTAATTTTAGTATTTTTTAAGTTTCTTTTTTTGGAAATTTGTATTTTTTAATATTAAATTAATTTAAAAAATTAAAATTCTAAAAATGCATATATTTTTAAAATATAACAATTTTTAAAAAAGTAAAAAAAAACAAAAAAAAAAAAAAAAAGTCATATCATTATGGTTTTAAATAATAAACTTTTGTCAATACCTATAAAAAGAAATTGGAAAATTGAGAACTATTAAAATATTTTTATAAGTAAGACAATACTATAATAGGGCATTCAGACCGACGCGAAATTACGTACTTTCGTGATTTCGGCCGAAATCAAGTTGAAATTAAGTAATTTGAAAAGTAAGTTGAAAAAAAAGTATTTTTTCCAAACATATACAGAGTTGCACGGAAATGGGCATTGTAATTTCAATGTAATTTCGCCGAAATTACACAAAATTATGTAATTTCGCAAGTGTCAAAACGTATGGGAAATTACGTAATTTCAACTTGATTTCGGCCGAAATCACGAAAGTACATAATTTGGCGTCTGTCTGAATGCCCTATAATATTTATTACGTTTATGTGCATAATTATTGCAAATAAAAATAATTTGAAAATATATAACATATATATCTAATATATATATATATATTCAAATTACATAAATAAATAAGTAAATAAATAAATATATTTCCCCATTTGTCGTGCTGGATGGGCAAAATACAACTATTATCTTCGAAAATTCTACGAACGTAAAAGGAAGTGGCAATGTCGTACGCTTTATTTGGAATTTGTTACATTAATCACGGGTAGTTTTCGTGTGTTACTAACTTATAAAAAAAATATTATTCACCGTTTATACGGCAAAATTTTAATATCGCAATATATTTAATTGAGTACAAATGAACAAAAAATGAGAAAATGAAGAAGAATAAATAAATGCGACAAAAAATAGTAATACGATTTTGACAGTTTCGCGCGGTATGTAAATCAGTTGTGCTTACGAGGTCGCTTTCTTATTACACGGTGACAAAAACGTTATATTAATTCAATATATGTGGCATCTACAATCGCAGCAAATGTTATCGAAATAATTGCCATCACTTTTATTTGTTTTTATAACAAATGACAGTTAATAATAAAAAAAATGGAGATGAAGAATAAAGAAAATTTATAAAATAAAACTAGAAAAACCCACAAAATATTAAAACAATATGGCTGAGGGAGCTAATGTACGTCAAAATTTACAATATGTACCCTCAATATTTGAAATATCTGCCGCCGAAACATTGGACAATCTTATCTATCCGGCCTTAAGTAAAATCTTTGATTATTTTGGTCTACGATTGGACTTTAAGCTTTGGAAAAATCAACATATTAAAGAAGAGCTATCACCCTTAGTTACATGGATATTACAATACCTATATTTACATAAACGAGGATCATCGTTTGGTGAAAGTTTTTATGGTTTACAAAGGACAGATACCCTAAGTGGTAAATTATTGACTAGGCAACAGGAGGTAATATCAGCATCTATATTAACATTAATGCCTTATATTGAAAGAAAGCTAAAGACGAGAGCACAACATCAAAATATTTCAAAATGGGAGGAGTACATATTGAATTTATTTCATGCCTATAAAGCCTCCAAGGCTGTACATACTTTTATGTATTTGATAAAATATGCCTCTAGTCATTCCCCGATATTTCGAGCTTTAAAGTTGACCTTACGCTATCCCAATGAACCGCCTAAAGATGATAAAACAACATATGTTTTTCTTAAACTATTGGAAGTTATGGCATTTTTTCTGCAATTTATACAATGGTGGTATTCGAATGATCACAGACGTAAGGTGGGAGGTACATTAGAGAATCCAGAACCAATGCCGGATTCGAAAGAAATGCTAAAGAAATGTAATTCACCCGTAGGTAATTGCCCGATTTGTTTGATGAAAATTGAAAATCCTACAGCTTGTGCGGTTTCTGGTTATGTTTATTGTTGGAAATGCATAGCTTTGAGGCTTAAGGAACATTCCTCAACATGCCCGGTAACGGGTTATCCCATAACTATAGAGGATTTAATAAGAATCTATGAATCGTAGTGCACGGGAAACTTTATAAGAATTACGTATATATATTAGAAGTTTTAATATGTATTTTTGGTTTAGCTGTACTATTTTAAAGTTATAAAATGAACTTTAAAAATCTCAATAAATTTTAAAACATTTAGTCTTGTTAAATTTATGTTTAATTATTCCAAATTTTATTTTGTTAACAAAAAAATATGGAACTATTCCAATAATTACCTTGTCAGAACACTTCTTCATTATTATTGAGATGTTGAGACAACCCAATACCAGCTTCTTTCATATCCTTCATAATTTTCTTATTAATAATATTCTTAATATTAGCATTTACATCCGGCAGCAAACCTCCACATCTGGCCGCATGTTCAATACGTTGCACAACATCTATTTCTCGCCTTGATGATATTAGATTTGTTACCAAACATTTTTCCATATTACCTACACGGCCAATGCGACCACTTCTGTGTATATAATCCGATATATGCAGAGGAAAGTCAAAGTTGATAACATGTCTAGCACGGGTAGTATCTAAACCACGACTTCCAACATCAGTGGTAGATAAGACATCGCATTCGGCATTTTGGAACTGTTCAAAACGTCCCAAACGTATTTTCATTAACATATCGCCATTAAGATTTAAACAATTTATGCCATTATTATTGAGGAAAATCGAAACATAATCACAGGTGGGGGTTTTATTGGAAAATATAACCACAGGACGTCTAAGAGATAACTCTTTCTTTACAATTGTCAGCAGATGAGCAGGACGATCGGATTTGTTAACACGTAGGAAACGCTGATCAACATGAGGCATTAATTTGTGCAGATGAGGGCTAACTACTTCTTGGATGGTTTCGACATCTATTACTTTGTGTAAAAGTTCACTGATATTTGTAGGCATAGTGGCAGAAGCCAAAACTAATTGTGTACCAATGTCATTGGGGTTTTGGGAAAGATTTTTATGGAACTGGAAATACAAGGGAAGAGATTTATTAAATTAGCAATAAGTAATTTTCAAAATTATATTCAAATTTTCACTCACCGGAAATCTTTTCATAAAATGCACTAATTTATCCGAGAAGCTATCATCCAACAAAGTATCTGCTTCATCCAAAACCACATGCCTAACATGATCCATTCTATAAATGCCAGTTGTTACCAATTTACTCAAAGCACCCACAGAAGCCACTACAATATCAACATCCTCAAATTCGGGATTTAACATTAAACGTTTTGTATTGCCACCCAAAATTGTCTTCACTTGCACATACAGGTTTTTAGATAATTTCTCTATAACTCCTCCTATCTGAGAAGCCAATTCGCGTCCGGGCGTTAAAATAACTGCTAAAGGTGAATTAAACTTACGTGCATTCTCGGTATTATATTTGTATTCAATAATCTTTTGTACGATAGGCATTAAATAGCAAATAGTTTTACCACAACCCGTTTCGGCTGCAATTAATGTATGATGATTTTCACTAAGCTTAGGCCAACCTTGACATTGAATATTTGTTAAAGTTTTCACTTCAAACTCAGTTTTTAAGTTTTCCATTAATATATTATCAAAACTTAATCTGGATTTGTAGAGAAATTCTTGTATATCGTGCATTTCTTTTGATTTATCTTGTTCCGTGATGGTAGCATTGATATGAAACCAATCACCTTTCGATTTATGATGTAGCCATCCAGATGAGGCTAAGGGTACAGTGCCAAATTTACAATGCTCCTCTAGAGGTTTATAGAGATTGAAATTGTTCCGTTTGCATTGTATAAGGGCTGGTTGTTGATCCTGAGGTTTTGTTTTTTTCGGGTTGGAGTGTTTTGTTTTGAGTGCAGCCTGGGTGGCAGCAAAACGTTGTATACCACCGGTTTTGGGTATAGGTTTTGTTAATATTTGTAACATTTTTATTTAATATATTTTTTTGTTTATTTAAGTGTAAAATTTTCGATTATAAAACCGGCAGCGTGTTGATTTTTTATTTTTTATTTGATTTGTTGTTATTTTTGTTTCAGCTTAACAGCTGTTCGATTGTAATGGGAAATGTTTGTGTTATCGATGAGAGAAAATGTTTAGTCAACACAGGATGTGTCGTTTGTTATTATTTAATAAATTTTATAAAACTGAGTTTTTTGAGAAGCATTTTATACACAATTAAATTTTTTATTTCTAAATAAACAAGAATTTTGAAAAAATTGTAAATTGTAGAAAAATCTAGCTTTCTGCCATATTATAAATAAAATAAATAAATTTGCAATGAAGTGGAAATTTTTTAATGCTATAATTAAAAATTATATATAATTTATTTCAATTTAGAACGTGTGTGAAACGGTAGAAAAGTTCTATGGTAAAAATAGTTTTTCTATAGTAAAAACAATTTTATTTTTGCCGTGTAACCTGAAAACTATAAAAATATTGACAATTTTAAACTGAAAACTATAAAATATTGACAATTTTAATTTTTTCTTATTAAAATGTTAAATAGAAATGAATGTGAAGGATTTCAAAGAATGCAATATGTTTGAAATGTTAAAAATTTGAAAGTAAATGTTATTTTTTCTAAGTATTTTGTTAAAATTAAATTTTTCTATAAAATTTAAAACTTTAAAAATTTGGATTCATTTGTCAAAATTCCTACTAGCCGCATGAGCCAGTAAAATTTTATTCACCTTATAATTGTCAAAAATTTCACTAACGAGCATACAGTTTTACACAGACCCTTAGTAATTTTTTGGAAAATTCGAAATATTTGTAAAAAATTATTATTTATTATTATTTTCTTTTTGCAAATTATTACTTTTTTGAATATTGGTGTTTCTTTTTTAAATAAGTATGTTTTTCAATATTTTTTATTTGTATTCTTCAATTGTTATTTCTACGAAAATGTCTAATCGAATTAAAAATTCGTATTTTTTATATAATTTTTTAAATTAAATTGACACTTATTTTTAAAATTGTTTTTAAGTCTACTAAAATTTCCTGCGTATTTAGTATACCGACTGCAATTGTTTTATACTAAATATATATAAAAACATAAAAGTGGAATTATTTTTTATGTAGTTTAAAATTTATTTTTAGAAAAAAAGTATATTTCATTTTTTAATTAAATTTTATTAAATTTCTAATAATAAAAGCTTTAACAAATCCAATGCAGAAAAATATTTTGATATCTCTTATATAAAAATTATGTCCATTCAAAGCTATAAAATAAAATTCATTTTATATGCATTCATCAATTTTTATCTAAATCTAAAACCAAGAGTAAAAATTTTTCAAATTTAAAATGGAATTATTCTAAGTTCACACACAACAATTTTTTGTCTCTTCTTTTGAACTTGCATTTACATTTACATACAAAATTCAAAACTTCAGCAATTCTTGCTTTAATTGCCTTGATTTGTTTTCATTTTGAAGTACCAAAATGAAAAACAAAACGAATTTCGAAGTTTAGGTAAGTTTGTATCATTTCATATTTCCTCTCGCTTGCTCTCACACGAAATCAGAATTTCAGCAAGAAAATTTGCCTCGTGTGAACCCAAACTTACTCTGGGACTTTCCCCTTAAAATTTATTTATTTATTTATTTTTTTTTTTTTGTAAAATTGGTATTTTTCTTTTGGAAAATTTTTATATATATATATATATCTTTTTTTTGCAAAAGTGGTACGTGTTTTGAAAATTGATACTTTTCGGAACTATTTTTAATTAGGTCCTTTTTTTTTTGAAAATGTATACTTTTTTAAAAGAAAAATTAAATAAATTGAGTACTTTTTTGTGTAATTTTTTTTGAAAATTGTTATTTTTTAAATTTAGTTTATTTTTTGCAGAAATTTTAAATTTTTTTATAAAATTGGTAATTGGAATAAAATTATTTAAATATTATTCCATTTGTTAACAAGCCAGATAGGAAACAAATGAATATACCAGAGACTATAATCCATAGAATACAACTAGAAGTTTATGTGAGAGACAAAAACTTATTTCAGTTGTCAAAACCTAATTCATGCAACAAAATGTAGTCACATATATTTTGATTTTGTGTTTTGAAAAAAAAAATTAGTAAATTTTTGGAAAATTTAGTTTGAACTGCCTCTCACATAAACTTCTAGTTGTATTCTATGCTATAAGCGTTATAAGTTAAAAAAATAAATCAAATTTTAATTGTTATTTTTAATTTTTATTATATTTTGGAAAAAAATTTGTTTTGACTATTATTTTATTATACAAAAATAAAATTTACTTTTGATTTTTTTACATAAAAACCAAAAATAAAAATCAGTTTGTGAGTTTTAAAATATAAATGAAAAATAAAAATCAAACAAGGAGTTTTACGTTTTCAAATGAAAAGAAAAAATATTTTAAGATTTTTTCTTTTCATTTTTAAACAATATACATAAATATCTTGTATTCAAATTTGTATTAAAATTTATAGGAAATGGATCCCTTAATAATATGCTGGCGAGGTTTTTTTTTAATTAACTTCGACCATTACATAAGATATTTTAAAATATTTGTGCATAGATGACATGGAAGTTAAATTCTAATTCTTACTTAATAAATCTTCAGATATTCCTTGAAAATTTATTTCTGACTTAAATTTTCAAATTCTCTAGCTACCACTTTATGTTACTTGTAGCAGTAAAAACAACAATACAATTTTCTATGAGAACATAGTCGAATGGATCATTTATGCGTTTTGCAATACTAATCTGAAGTTGCTCGGAAAGTCAGCACTTTTCATTCCTAAGTTTGGAACTTTTATTCATCGCTATCAAATAAGTGACTCATACAAATTATGTAGTATATAACCGTTCTGCAATTGCTTAATTGTCAAGTGTTTATCGAGCCTAACATGGCAGCTACCACGCAACCATTTTGCAGCTTCTGTCTCGTCGGCAATCGGGGGAATTTGGTGCTACTTTGAATAGACAAAAAGTTGACATGCACAGAAATACTATTTTATTATTGTGCGTGCTGTAGTTTTAGAGAATATAGAGATAGAAATAAAGAAATAGTAAGGGACTGAACGAGGGACAAAGAGAACACTAACAGACATGACACAGGAAAATGAAGAAGACGGAAACGGACATTTACATTTATTGAACCGACTGTGTATTTGATGGTAACACAGTTTTTTCCCCCTCCCAAACATAATCATGCTAAGGAAAGCGAATATAAATTTGCGTATGATTCCAAAAAGAACTACCCTATCGGACCTAGTTCACCAGAAACTAATAAAAATGATGCTTGAGCTTCATTTGATAATTATGGCTGTTTATTAAAAATATTAAATCAAAAACCATAATATTTAAAAATAAAAAGTTGAACTTATTTTAAATATAGTAAAAAAATAATATATTAAATAAAAAAGATATATATATATATATATATATATATATAACTGTTTTTTTCTTACTTTGATATATCACAAGATAATATATATATATATATATATATATATATCTAGCATAGTCACTGAGATTTTAAGTCAGTTGCAGTTGACCTAAGCAAAGTTCTTGGACAGACGGACATCGTTATTTCGACTCTCCTATCTTCTGGGGTTTTCGATAAATATTGTAAAAGTTATAAAATGAATGAAAACATTACACCTTGATGAAGGACATAAAAAGCATGTGTCGATTTAGCAAAAACGCTGATTTAGGAAAAGCTACATTTCGTATAACAATAAATATTAGGAAAAAATACGTTGAATTAAAAAATAAATTATACTAAATTTCAACATTTTCCTTCTTTTTTGTATTAATAAAAACGCAAAACAAATTTGCTATTTTTTCTTTGATTTAAGATACATTTTACATTTTAATCTTCCAATCAATGAAAGCGTTTCAAAAGAATTTCTTTTAATTTTCAAAAATTATAGCTTTTTTAGTAGTTAAAAATCTAAACACGTTTAAATATTTTACTAAAAATCATGTATCATTTTCTTTTTAAACAAAAAACTTTTGTTTAATTTATGCAAAAGAAAAGTTAACAATGAAAAAAGAAAAATGAAGTAAACAACTGTCTGCAAATAAAAATTGCCTTAAAATATGCTAAATAACAGCAACACATTTCTATGTACACATATACACACATATATAAAAGGAAAAATAACATTATATACCGTTACATTAACAGCAGTGTTGCCAGTTTAGCCTTTTTATTTTGCTTTTAGACTCAAAATTTTCGCTTTAGCATATAGCTTTTTTTCTAGCCTTTTTTGATTTTTAAAAAAGCCTAAAAAAGCTAAAATGCTAGTATTTCAATAATGAAGAAAATTGTTTCATATTTATTATAACTATTTTTTTATTTACAGAATCATTCATTTTAGCATTTTAGTAGAGATTTTTTATATTTAATAAGAAATATCGCCTGCGGCGCTTCATTCTCCAAATAACACTGACTTAACTAATTTTATGGAATTACTAAATTGATAATTTAAAATATTTTTTAATATACTTCATCAACAAGAGAAAGTATTTATGAAAATATTAAAAAAAAAAAATCTTATTAATATGAAAAATCACCTAAAAATTTGAAAATTCTTAACTAAAGAGGAGTTATAGTTGAAAAATGATGAAAAATCACTTCAAAATATTGGGTAACTTTTCAAATATATGACCCTAATTTGTAGGGAAATTTTTTGGACAATTTCCTCATTTCCTAGCAACACTGATTAACACCTTAAATAATAAAAGTTTATTTTTGTGTTGTTTATTAATTTTCTTTTTGCTTCACATTAATCCATTATTAACACCTGAAGATGCTTATCACCCCACTCTTAAAATTAGCGTATACGTCGAAACAAAACTATCATTACAATCCAATATAAATAATGACATGGTTTTTGATTTAATCAAAGCTGATTATTCCAAATTAAATCACCTAATTTGTTTTGAAAATTGGTTTGAATATATTCCTTACAATAAAGTATGTCCTTGTAATATTGACATCATTTTGAATAAATTCTATGATGGCTTATTCAAATGTTTTTAAAAAAATCAATTCCAATGATGAGAAAAATAATTGCACATGGACCGCCTTGGAATACAAAGCAGCTTAATAACTTGAAAATTTTGAAAAACAAACAAAAATACAAAAAGTCTGGTTTATCTATTGATTATATGAGATATTCTATATGAAGATCAGTTTACAATTCAGAAAATATTCAATGTTACAATAATTATCTTTTTAATGTAAAAAGAAACTTTAAAAATAATACAAAATATTTTAACCAGTTTGTAAATTCTAAGCGTAGAGTCTCTGAATATCCGTCCATGATGAAATTTGGAGATAAAGAATCCTCAAACGATGCAGATAGTTGCGATATGTTTGCTACTTTCTTCTCACCCGCCTATTCTGATAAAGATTAAAATCAACTTTCCAATTATCCATATCGAATTTCTAATAAATTGTCCATCATTAGATAAATCGATGGTGCTGACAGCTGTATAGAATCTAAAATATTCTAATAAATGTGGACCTGACAGTGTTCCAAGCTGCTTTTTTATAAAATGTTTACATTCTCTTATATCTCCAATAACTTATTTATTCAACATATCAATATTTAGTGGTTATTTTCCTGAAGTTTGGAGAAAATATTATATTATACCTTCCGGAAGCAGATCCTACATTTCCAATTATAGAGGTATTGTTAAATTAAGTGCTATTCCAAAACTTTTCGAAAAGATTATTACTGAAAACCTTCGCATCAAGTTGTTTGCTATCTTTCCCCATTTTATATCATATAACCGTTTGGCAGATGCTTATGTGTCGAATTTCGTTGATCTATTGAAGTAGCTAGCATGCAAATAGCTTCCAGCTTCTGTCTCGTCGGCAATCGGGGGGTTTCGTCGACTTCAAAAAAAAAAAAAAAAAAAAAGTGAGGAAGAGAGCAAGAGTTAGAAATAGCGACAAAGAGAACATTAACAGACACAAGAAAAAGAGATGGAAACGGATATATAAACTGTTGAACGACTGTGTGTAGATGGTAACACAGTACAATTCCCCTCCCAACCACGATCATACTAAGGAAAAGCGGTAATGATTTTGTGTTACATCCCAATAAAAAACTACTACCCTATCAGTTCACCAGGAAGCAATAAAAAGGACGCTTAGAACTTCATTTCAATATTCAGATTGTTTATTAAATAAATCAAATCAAAAATGATAATTTTTAAAAGTAAGAAAAAAATCAACTAATTTTAAACATATTAATAATGGTCTTAAAATAAAAATTAAAAAAATAGTTATAAAAAAAATATTTAAAATTTCATTTTTTAAAAGTAAAAAAAAATAATAATAAACAATAAATAAAGATCGGGTTCAACTGAGGATCAAACTTGGGTTCATAAAAAATGTATATATTTTTTTAAGTTTATAAAAAAATAAAATAAATTAAAAAAAATATTATTAAATTTTTTTTCCGAGCGGAGTAACGATGCTTAAAATAAACTTGTTGACAGTTATCAGCGAAGAAGGCATGATTTACTGTAATGGCCGCTTTTTATATCATACTTTTCATGGAAACATTTAGAAAATTTAGAAAAGACACATAATAAAATTTACAAATACCAAAATCTTGATCGAAAATGTCGTCCTTTTATGTTTTTGACATTTGAACTTCATTGCCATAAAAACAGGATGTCTTTACGATCAAATGTCAATATGAAAGTTTGACAGAAAAACCGTTAAATTCAAAAATAACTCTTCTCACAGTGGTGAATAAAAGTAAATAAAATTGGAAAAGGTAAAACAATAAAAATTATTAAAAAAATGCTTTTTGAGCTACAAGCGCTCCTAAAATTTCAGCATGGATTCAGAAATGAATGTTCCACTACTACTAACTTTTTGCAGTTTACGACCTTAGTTAAAACCGCCTTTGATTTCGGTTTACAGGCAGACAAAAATAGATACCAATGTGTATTATTTGGAGAATGTACATCACAAACGATTCTTCTTTTATTCGGTGTTCCGCAAGGTAGTCATCTCGGCCCCTTATTATTCCTAATATTTATAAATGATTTACCATCTTGCATTAAGAATTCTAGAATATTAATGATGATGTAAATCTTTTCCACGGCTTTATTTATTTCTATCAAAGTTTCTTATTCCAATCAGATTTTGACAACCTTTATGATTGGTGTATAATGAATCTAATGGATTTTAATTTAAGAAAGTGTAAACACATGATGATCTACAGAAGAAGTCCCATACTCCGTAGATCCACAATAAATGAATATCAACTCGATCTAGTCGAATAAACTATCCTTTACTTCGCAAATCTATCCTTTACTTCGCAAATCTATCCTTTACTTCGCAAATCGCTAATACGGCAAAAAGAGTTCTGGGTTTCCTCAAGCGTTGGGGAAGAGAGTTTAATGATGCTTACGTTTCCAAACAGTTATTCACATCTCTCGCAGGACCAATCCTGGAATATGCTTCCGTAGTCTGGGATCATCAGTAAGAAGTTCATATAAAGAAAACTGAATCGGTCCAGAAATAATTTCTCTTATTTTGTCATTGTAATCTTCCATGGAATTCTAATATTAATTTACCATCATATGAAAGTCGATTACAGCTTGTTGATTTCCCTACTCTTGAAAGTAGGGAAAAATATATGAATATTTCATTTGTAATTAATTTAGCAAATGATTCAATTAATTCGGAGTTCCTGTTTCGTAAGATCGAATTTGTAATCCCTAATCGTCCAACTATATATTATACTCCTTTAAAAATCAAATATTTTCCAACTAATTATGCCAACTTTGATCCTATGAGAAGTATATGTAATCAATTCAACAGTTTTTATCCATATATTGATTTCTCAGTAAATCCCATCTGCATAAAGAGGAGTACTTTCAACTTAGTTAAATAATAAGACTTTATTATTGAATGATTATGAAAAATATTTTATTGTGAATAGCTTTAAGAATAATATGTAAGTAAAAAAATAAATAAACCTTCAAAAATTGTTAACCGTTTTATAAAAGAGTATTCGTGTTTATGTGTGTTAGTGTATATAATTTTGTTGTTGGATTTTATATTGCTATTTAAATACTTGGTTAACCGTGATAAGACTTTCAGTTGTAAACGAGAATAAAATAATTGGAAAAAAAAAATATAATTTAAAGTATGTGTGCTTTAGTTTTTAGTTAAAGGCATATTTCAACTTTTTATAAACATTTTCAGCCACATTAACAAATATTTTAGTTTTTGCTTTTTGTCGCCAGACTTTAAAACTCATTTACTTACCTATATCTATGATTATGCAATAATTTATCATTTTGCTGAGAAACTAGTAGTTGTTTTAAGAATATTGTAATAAATTTATTTAGCAGTTTTTTTTGTACACCTGCACACACTTTTTGCTAAAAGCATTTTCCATTATTTCTTCATTAAAAAAAAAATTAAAATTTAATACAACTTTTTTTGCTGATATAATTTTATTTTTTATTACTTAAAACCCACATATAAAGGCCTTGCAAGACAATTGTTATAACTCCGAAAATTTTGATTTTGATTTTAGTGTAAAAGATATAAATTTTTCAAATATCTTTAAATATTTGTTTTACTAAATTAACATTTTATATATTTTTTTAAAATATTTAAAATACTTTTTCATTGAAAATAAATGAAAATAAGAACAAATTTTAATAAATACATATTATTATCTTCATAGTATTTATTATTTATTACAAAAATCCCATATGTTAAGTTATTACGCTTTTGTAGTAAACGATCTTTGGATATTAACATATTACTAGAAACTTTATTTGCATATGTATTTACCCTCGCACATGTAAAATTTATATAACACCACAATACACTTCAATCTTAGCAATATGTTCATTTGGGAGAAAGTAAAATAATCAAATTAAATTTTCGCGTTAAAATCTTTTTGGTGAAAGAGCAAGTTTTCAATTATAAAAACCAAAATATAATAAAAGCGTATACAACAATTTTATTATACAAAAGCGTTATAACAATGTCAATTAAGAGTAATTGTGATAGAAGTAAAGATTTTTTCGTTTAAAAAGCGTATGAGTAATATATATTTGTAAACAAAATATTTATCATACGTTAAGTGGTTCAAAGGGAAAGCAAGCTTATTTCTTCTACATCAGGGGTTCTCACAAGATCTTGTTTCGACACCCACTTTTGTCATTGTAATGGAAGTGCAACCCACTACTACAACTTTGACTAGTTTAAAAATTTGATAAAATGTTATGTAAATATAAAATAATTTAAAAATAATATCAATAACTGCGAAATTGTTTTTGCTACATGAGATCTTTAATATTAAGAGACTTTTTCGTATAATGCATATTTAATATCATTCTCTGCATCCACAAAATATCAATTCTTTCTTTTGATGGACAATGGAGTTCAAAACATAGTTTCACATAAAAATGTATGTTGATGATTATTGTTCTAATATTTTTCGGATAAACTTTGCTCTATATTTAAACTAAAATGCTTTGAAATCTGTTGATTCAAAATAAAATTTAATACATAAATTACATTTTAACTTTTTTTCATATTTATATTGAAAAGATCTTTTCCGTCTTTAAATTATATAGTTGTTTAAGCAAATTTTTTTATAGCCGGCAACCTTCTTTGCGAAATAAAAGTTTTGTATACATTGAGAGATCATACTAGTCGAGCAAATTTGAACAATCTTAATCCACAAGATGTTATTCTATGGTTAAAATTCGGAAAGGGCATTCAAACGACTTTATAAAAAAAATTTCTTGCCAAAATATATTTAAAAAAAATAAAAGAAGAGTTTCTTGTGAAAAATCGATAGTTTCATCAAATTAAAGTGAACTATTTATATTTTAAATTAATTGTTTTCCCTGCTATAACCGAAAGTTTTCTCTATATTGTGTAATTAACCAGAATAACTTTCTCTATTTAATCATTATTGCCTTTAGCAAGCATAATATTTTCAATCGAAGCAAAGCACAGGTTCCTTCATTGGTTTTTCTTGCAGTTAGTACTAGTTGATTTTTAAAAGGACCTATTTAAGAAAAAATATGTTAATTTTTATCATTTATTTGTCTCTACATTTTTAAAATTCGAAATAATACCTTTTTACATTTAAAAAAATTTGTGTTCAAGAATATTTTTCAGAATCTCTTCACGACTCCCCACGACTATCCTCACGATCCCCTTGTGGGTCATGGACTCCCATTTGAGAACCGCTGTTCTGCATAAACAGTGGGTTCGATTGAAATATTAATGTTAGTTTATAGTAGAATTTCATTAAAATTTTTAATAATTAGTATGTAATTTTTGTTGAACTTTTTATAGAGTTTTTTAGAATTTTTGTATTCGGGCTTAATTTCATTGAATGATTGTAGAAGAATACATTGTAAAAGTTTTATTAGACACTCGGCAGAATGGAATGAATTTTCTAGTCAGCCACGACCGTCATCGGCACTCTTCAGCGTCCCACCGTGGTGTTCTCTGTAAACATCATCTATTTAACTCACAACTTTTCGGGAAATGGAATCTGTGACTTCTTTTCCTTATATGTAATTAAGTTAGACAAATGGTTTACGATAAAGCTTTTCACAATTGTTTTGTGTTCTCCTTTTTCAATTAAAATACAATTCCTGTTGTAACACCTGTGATTACGACTTTTGTAAACGCAAGCCTAGATAGCGGTGTTATATCAAATATATATATATATATATATATATATATATATATATATATATGTATATAATATATATATTTATAAAAACGGTATTAAAAATTATTGTAATAATTACAGACCTACTTTAATATTAACAGTAATCGAAAAAGTTTTACAATTTTTAGATATTAATAAGAAGGCTCAGTGAATTTTTACGAAAGTATAATATTATAAACCCTAACCAATATGGCTTTCAGAAGGAAAAACATCAATAAATTATTAGGAAACTTCTCTAACGATATAAATACATGCCACTTTGTTATATTTTTCTAGAAAATCCTTTATTTTAGAGCATATTTTAGCAATTTAATTGCGACACTTTTGTGTATTGTACACTTAAAAGAATAATTTTACATATATTACACCAGAGTTCTTAATTTTATGTATTTTACACCAATTAGGAATATTTAGCTTATTTTGATCCCAATAGAATTTTTTACATAATTTGTCATTAGTGAAATTTTTTAAGAGCAAAAAAAATTTTTGTATGCTGTTGCTAATAAAAATCAACAAGAATAGTAGAAAATTTAAAATTTAGCCAGAAAAAAATAATATTTTAAGAGCATATTTTTTTATTTTAAGGGT
This sequence comes from Protocalliphora azurea, assembly GCA_932274085.1. Taxonomy (NCBI): domain Eukaryota; kingdom Metazoa; phylum Arthropoda; class Insecta; order Diptera; family Calliphoridae; genus Protocalliphora; species Protocalliphora azurea. The sequence continues at coordinate 146,705,149 of OW026520.1, read as the reverse complement.
ATATTTTCCAATTTTAAGAGCAATTTTTATGCGAATAAATTTTTTTTTAGAACATATTTTTGTTTGCCCTGATAATGAATTTTTAAAGGAATCAATTTAGATTAGTTAGGCTATATAGAAAACATGATTATCTGCCACTTGAGGCCCCCAAAAGGAATTTTATGTAGCCCGGGATGCTCCTTAGAAAAAATACAACATTATAACTAAAAAAAAAATTATGTAAACCATTGTAATTGAGTTACAATTTATTTATTTTTATAGTTCATATTTTAGTAATACTAGAAGTTTATGTGAGAGGTAGTTGAAACTAAATTTTCAATTTTTTTTCAAAATACAAAAATAAAATATATGTGTCTACATTAATTTTGTTGTTGCATGAATTAGGTTTTTGACAACTGAATTAGGTTTTTGTCTCTCACATAAACTTCTAGTTGTATTCTATGATAACTGATATTATTTTAGTATAAAAGGTCGTCAACAATATTTCAAAATGTGACAACTCTTTCCAAATTTAAATAAAAACGAGAGAGCTCTATGTTGTGTACTTTTTTTTAAGAAAAATTAAAGACATATTTTTACTTTAATATTCCTTAATTTGATTTTTAGAATTTTTCAAGCAATAATATTTTTATTCTATCGATTAATTTTTATTGGGTTACTTATTAGAAATCTTATTACGAGGGCGATTCAATAAGTCCGTGTCTTTTCGAACTTCTCTCGTAGTTATATGAAATGCAATACTATTCTCATCAGGTACCACCTGTTAATAGACTACTGTCAAATTTTGAGCAGGCGTTTAACAGCTGTTCAAAACATACACCCTCGTGTATTTTTCTAAAAATGGAAAAAAGTGAATTTTGAGTGCTTATTAAATATTATTTTTTGCAAAAAAAAAAAACGTCAATCAAACCAAAGAAAAGCTCGATAAATACTATGGGGACTCTACACCATCAATTTCAATAGTAAAAAAGTGATTTACTGACTTTCGTTGTGGTCGCACAAGTACAATGACGCTGAACGTTCTAGACGGCCAATTGAGTTCAGTAAAGAGTAAAAGTGCGTGAGATTGTTGATGTCATAGGCATTTCATATGGCAGTGTGGTTTCGATTTTAAATGATCAGCTGGGTTTAAGAAAGTTGTCTGCCGCGTTTGCTCTCAATTGACCATAAACGTAAACGTGTGACAACTTTTTGGGATGCACGTGGGATAATCCACATCGATTAACTTCAAAAGGGAAAAACAATAAACGGTGAATATTATGCCAACTTATTAGACCGATTTAATGAGGATTTAAAAAGAAATCGACCCCATATGGCCAAGAAAAAAGTTCTTTTTCATCAAGTTAATGCACGGTTGCACACGTGTGCAGTCTCAATGGTAAAACTCTATGAATTGGACTACGAATTGGTACCCCATCTGCAACATTCTCCGGATATAGCTCCTAGTGACTACTTCCTATTTCCAAACCTAAAGAAATGGCTCGGTGGAAAGAGATTCAGCTCTATCGATGAAATTATTGGCCAAACAAATGCCTATTTTAAGGACCTCGAAAAATCCTATTTTTTATGCAAAGTAAATGACGACACTTGCTTAAAATTTGACAGTAGTCTATTAACAGGTGGTACTTGATGGGCATAGTGTTGAATTTCATATAACTAAGAGGGAAGTTCGAAAAGTCACGGAGTTATTGATTCGCCCTCGTAATATTAAAATGTAAGTCATAAATTTAACTTATTCAAATTATTGTAAAATCTTAAGCGCAAAATATTAGATTTTTTCATATTTTTAGGTAACTCTTTTGGTAATTCCTTTGAATTAGAATTATAAAATTTTATTGAGGTGTTTTATATGATGTTTGTGCATTTTTAATATTTGTGGTGTGGTTTGTTAAATTTTTATCCGCGATAATGAAATGAGTTGCAAACAAATAATATTTTCTACTTTTTGAAAATAATGCTGTATTTTTTACAATACATTAAAAACGTAGCATTTGTTCTAAAATGACTTATAGTGTTTTTAAGAAAGCTGAAAATATGTTATAATTTCTCGAGTGATTTTCCAATGCTGGTGAGTGTAATTTAAGTTCCATTAAAAACGTAGCATTTGTTCTAAACTAAACAATAAGCTTCCTATTATCCGATTGATAAACAATAATCATAATGTAAGTATTTCTTTCAAATTTTAGCACACACATATACTTAAAAGTATATTATATATATACCATATACAAACCTATACTTCACCTAGTCTTACACACTTAACATCAGTTCAATTTACCGGAAATTAAGTGCTTAACGAAGTGTAAAACCCTTATTGTTTGATTATGGTTTCTTGATTTGTTTGTTGCTCGTACGAAAATGAGAAAAAAATTACAACTTCTAAATATCATTTTCAATAACAATTTTTCTTTCAATACATCATTTGTTTTCAATTTTACTTTTGTTTTTTTTCGGAAACTTTTCTCTACGTAGATAATGAAAACAATACAGATATGAAAAGAATTTGTAGTGACTGCTAGGGAGAGAGAAAAAGGATGACGAGGGATGTTGGTTATAAAATTGCCATAAGGGATTAATGTTTGATTTTCATTTGAAACGTTGTTTGAAGCATAAAATAAAGATATGTTCAGTAGAAAAAAAATCATTGATTTGAATTTTAAGTAGATTTTTTTTGGAAATCAAATTAGTTATTGCCAATAAGGCATAAAATTCTACTCAAATTTAAGATATAAATCAAATTGATTTTATAAATTTTAATTTACCTTTTTTGAATATTTTTTATTTACTTACTTTTTATTTATTTACTTTTCCAATAACACTATAGTCGCCAAAGAAATTCTTTTTAAATCAAATGTGAACTATGAGCGTCAAGAAAGTATAAAATTTAAACTGGTTCCTATTAAAATATATCAAAATAACACTAATTTTCAAATCAAAAAAGTACAAATTTCAAAGAAAATGTTAAAAATTCCTTAACAATTTTAATTTATTCTGAAATTTTCTGTTGTTAACTCTATAATAAAATTTCTTTAACTTTATCCTTCATAAACTTTTCAGGAAATTTACACAAATTGTATGTAAAACTATAATAAACAACCAGCATCAAATTTAATATAATTTTCTTTCTATTTTCCATTTTATTTTTTATTTAAATGATGAAAACAATTATTTTAAAACAATATAAAATACAACAATTTGTTGTATATACTAAGATAATCTCTTTAATATAAAAAATGAATAATAAAATAAGAATAAAACGAAAAGAAAATAAAGAAGAAACACGGGTAAGTAGAACATTTTTTACAAAACAAAGAAATGCTAATTTCCTTAACGCTTCATCTTAAGTATCAGCAGAAAAAAAAGAAAATACTAACAAATTTTCTGTAATGGGAAATTAAAAATTGCAATGTTTTTTTTCATTTTATAATCTTTGTTATACAACTAAATAAAATTAACAAAAATTTAGACAAGTTTAAGGAATGAACAAAAAAAAAAAAAAAAAAAAAAAACTTTATTTCTGCTGGTCAAACATTGTTTTTTGAGCGCTGTTTTGTTTGGCTAATGAAATAACTTTTAAATAAAAACTTTTAAGAGAAAATTGAATAAAAAGATAAGTAGAAAAAAGAAAATCTTAAACAAAATAATTTTTTTATTATTCGTATCGTTTAGGTCTAAAAAATTAAATTTTATATATTACTAAACGAGCTTAATTAAATATTAAAAATTGCTTTAAATTTATATTTTTTGTCTTTGACAAAAATTATAAAAGAAATTTGTAAAAATGTACTCAATCCACACTAGTGTTAAAAAAAACAAATAAAAAATTATAAATTGGTTCAAAGAGGGTGTAAAATTTCTATACTTTTTTTTTTAGAAAATTGTTGAAAAGATTTCTCTTTATAGAAAGTGTTCGATAAATTATCTTTTTATAGAAATTTTACTATAAATTTTCTTTTAATAGAATATTTTTTCTTTTACAGAAAATTTACAATAAATTTTCTTTTTAGAGAAAATTTACGATAAATTTTCTTTTTACAGAAAATTTTCTTCTAATAAAAAATTTACGATAAATTTTCTTTTTATAGAAAATTTACGATAAATTTTCTTTTTATAGAAAATTTACGATAAATTTTCTTTTTATAGAAAATTTACGATAAATTTTCTTTTTATAGAAAATTTACGATAAATTTTCTTTTTATAGAAAATTTACGATAAATTTTCTTTTTATAGAAAATTTACGATAAATTTTCTTTTTATAGAAAATTTACGATAAATGTTCTTTTTATAGAAAATTTACGATAAATGTTCTTTTTATAGAAAATTTACGATAAATGTTCTTTTTATAGAAAATTTACGATAAATGTTCTTTTTATAGAAAATTTACGATAAATGTTCTTTTTATAGAAAATTTACGATAAATGTTCTTTTTATAGAAAATTTACGATAAATTTTCTTTTTTTAGAAAATTTACGATAAATTTTCTTTTTATAGAAAATTTACGATAAATTTTCTTTTTATAGAAAATTTACGATAAATTTTCTTTTTATAGAAAATTTACGATAAATTTTCTTTTTATAGAAAATTTACGATAAATTTTCTTTTTATAGAAAATTTACGATAAATTTTCTTTTTATAGAAAATTTACGATAAATTTTCTTTTTATAGAAAATTTACGATAAATTTTCTTTTTATAGAAAATTTACGATAAATTTTCTTTTTATAGAAAATTTACGATAAATTTTCTTTTTATAGAAAATTTACGATAAATTTTCTTTTTATAGAAAATTTACGATAAATTTTCTTTTTATAGAAAATTTACGATAAATTTTCTTTTTATAGAAAATTTACGATAAATTTTCTTTTTATAGAAAATTTACGATAAATTTTCTTTTTATAGAAAATTTACGATAAATTTTCTTTTTATAGAAAATTTACGATAAATTTTCTTTTTATAGAAAATTTACGATAAATTTTCTTTTTATAGAAAATTTACGATAAATTTTCTTTTTATAGAAAATTTACGATAAATTCTCTCTTTATGGAAAGTTTACGATAAATTCTTTTTTTATGGAAAGTTTACGATAAATTTTCTTTTTATAGAAAATTTACGATAAATTCTCTCTTTATGGAAAGTTTACGATAAATTCTTTTTTTATGGAAAGTTTACGATAAATTTTCTTCTTATAGAGAATTTACGATAGATTATTTTTTTAGAAAATGTTCCTGTTGTAGAAATTTTACGATAATTTTTTTTATAAAAAATTTCAATAAATGTTTTATTTTTATAGAAAATGTTATTTTTATATGAACATTATATTCTCTGTTCTGTTTGTTCTTTGCATTTTTTTGTATGCAAAATTTATAATTATTACGTTTTCCATAACTCAGATAAGGAAATAAATGACTTTAAAAATTCTTAAGTAATAATAATTTTCTTATGTTTTTTTTTTTATAATTTTTATTTAAAGAAATTAATCTTTTCTTAATATTTGATCTTTCTTGACTCCTTTACATCTGCTAATTAATGTTTTATCTTGATAAACCGAAAAAATTTCTGTGATTTCACCTCCTTTTTTTTCCAACAAAAATAAGGTTTCTTCAACTTTTTGAATAAAAGTTAAGCCAAACAGAACACCTGCAAATGAAGACTTCTGACAGAAAAGTATTAATTTTAAATCCTTCCTTTTTACACAATACATCCTTTTTTGTTAACGGTAAAATTCAAGTAACAAATTTTAACAAATAACTTTTTTGTTGTTATAACTAACGTGTATTTAAAGAGCAAACTAGCAAACGCACACATGCATATATACTTACATACACGAGTAAATTTGCAAATTTATATTTAAAGAATAAATGGAAAAGAAAATGAAAAGAGAGAAGAAAAAAGTAAAACATTTTTTAAAATATACACATCAAATATATGCAAATTTATTATGAACTTTAGTTGGTTGACTGTTTGTCCGTCTGTTCCTTTGACTGTTTGCACATTTGTTACTTTATCTACGTTATCCATCATATAGCTAACCAACAATTTGATAAGCCTCTTTATAAAAAATAAAGAAAAAAAGTATAGTATAAAATATTTTATTAAAGCTGCTTAATCTAGTTACAAATACTTTCGCTCATCCAGATATACCTTTTAACGATTCATCTTTATATTTTTAACCTTTAAAAGACTGATTTACCTTTGTAATATTTGTACAAATGTTAACATATTATGTACTTTATAGCGTGATCGGTACGGTTTTCCTACCGGTTTTAAAACCGGTTTCGGTTTAAGTATTGTCGGTTTCTTTTCAAAATATTCATTTTTTGAATGTCGAATATAATGGTTTTTTAAAACAAAAAACTGGTTTTAAAAATACCGGTTAACCGCTTCTTCGAAATTTCAAAAAATGCAACCGGTTTTTTTAAAATTTTAACTATTCCATAACCGATTTCTCCAAAAAGTCGAATAACCGATCACCCTAGTACTTTGTGCAAATATACGTAAATATATTTAGAAAAAAAATGTAAAATAAATGTGTGAGTATTGTGGCATCGTGGGGCCAATCGCCAAAATATGGCAATTTTCTACAAAAATAAAATATATCGAAAATTTTCTATAAAAAGAAAATTTATCGAAAATTTTCTATAAAAAGAAAATCTATTGCAAATTTTCTAGAAAAAAAAAATTTATCGTAAATTTTCTAGAAAAAAAAAATTTATCGTAAATTTTCTATAAAACGAAAATTTATCGTAAGTTTTCTATAAAAAGAAAATTTATCGTAAATTTTCTATAAAAAGAAAATTTATCGTAAGTTTTCTATAAAAAGAAAATTTATCGCAAATTTTCTATAAAAAGAAAATCTATTGCAAATTTTCTTTAAAAATAAAATTTATCGTAAATTTTCTATAAAAATAAAATTTATCGTAAATTTTCTATAAAAAGAAAATTTATCGTAAATTTTTTATAAAAAGAAAATTTATCGTAAATTTTCTATAAAAAGAAAATTTATCGTAAATTTTCTATAAAAAGAAAATTTATCGTAAATTTTCTATAAAAAGAAAATTTATCGTAAATTTTCTATAAAAAGAAAATTTATCGTAAATTTTCTATAAAAAGAAAATTTATCGTAAATTTTCTATAAAAAGAAAATTTATCGTAAATTTTCTATAAAAAGAAAATTTATCGTAAGTTTTCTATAAAAAGAAAATTTATCGTAAATTTTCTATAAAAAGAAAATTTATCGCAAATTTTCTGCAGAAAAAAATTATCGTAAATTTCCTATAAAAAGAAAATTTATCGTAAATTTTCGGTACGAAGAAAATTTATCGTAAATTTTATATAAAAAGAAAATTTATCGTAAATTTTCTATAAAAAGAAAATTTATCGTAAATTTTGTTATAATTCTTTTATAACAAGAAAATTTATTGTAGAATTTTTATAAAAAGAAAATTTATCGTAATTTTTTATAAAAAGAATATTTATTGTAAATTTTCTATAAAAAGAAAATTTATTGTAAATTTTCTATAAAAAGAAAATTTATTGTAAATTTTCTATAAAAAGAAAATTTATTGTAAATTTTCTATAAAAGAAAATTTATTGTAAATTTTGTTATAATTCTTTTATAACAAGAAAATTTATTGTAGAATTTTTATAAAAAGAAAATTTATCGTAATTTTTTATAAAAAGAAAATTTATTGTAAATTTTCTATAAAAAGAAAATTTATTGTAAATTTTCTATAAAAAGAAAATTTATTGTAAATTTTCTATAAAAAGAAAATTTATTGTAAATTTTCTATAAAAAGGAAATTTATTGTAAATTTTCTATAAAAAGAAAATTTATTGTAAATTTTCTATAAAAGAAAATTTATTGCAAATTTTCCAGTAAAAGAAAATTGATCGTAAAATTTCTGTGAAAAAGATATCGTAAATAAAAAGAAAACTTGTTGTAATTAAAAAATGTTTTAAAAATGGTCTGCAATTAGAAAATTTATCGAAACCTTTTTTTTTATTATTTATTGAAATCGTCCCATTGTGCAGTTTTGAAAAAGTTAAAATTTTGTACATTTTCCTTTAAAGAATATTTGAAATTCCTTACAAGTGAAACTGAGTGAATGAAGAGGAAAAATATATTCATTTGTAATAAATTTATTTAGATTATATGTATTTGATTGTAATTTATGAAGCCCAACAAATATGTATTACAAAATTTATGCAAATAAATTTCTTTTTTTTTGCGCATAAAATACTTTTAAATTAATCAACAGGAAAATGAAAAGAAAAATTTTAAAATATTTGCAAGTAATCTTTTTAAATAAATTTAAGTTCCAAGTGTCGGTTAATCAATATCAAATTGAATTAATAGATTAAGCATTAAGAGGAAGTTTGATGAAGATAATAAAGTATTACATATAATAAATACTTATTGGTGTAAAAGAGTATACATGTTATTAATAAAATATATTACTCATACGCACTGAAGTGCAGGTGGTTTAGAGTAATTTGTTATGAAAAAAATTGGTGAGTTGGTTGGAAAACATTAGAGATATCTGAATGAAATTTCATACAATTTAGTTATGATGTTTTTGAATTTATTTACTAGAACGTATGGCTAATTGGTGTGAATAGGTGTGAACGGTTGGACTTCCAAAACGGGTCATTATATTTTTATTCATTTGCATCAATATAAAAAAAAAAATTAAGGAATTTTATTTAATTTATTTTAGTAAAATATTTTTATTATTAAAATGTATTTATATTCCTCCTTTTAACTAAACAAATATTTCTTTTTATACTTACTAACCACCAAGTTATTTCTCTGAAATTAGTTTTCTGTTTCCTGATTATAAAGTTTATTAAATTCAATGGTTTGTATAATCAGTGTATATGAATATTAATTTTTTCTTGTTATACTACTGATTTTACCTTTTTTGTACCTGTCGGTAATTGAAAGTAAAAAAGGTCCATCAAACATAATTATGCGTAAAAAAGTGTTTTATATTTTTTTGTTGCTGTTAAGTTTTTTGTGAATTTATGTTTTTTCTTTGCACTGTTTTTAAGTACTTTCTTTTGTGATATTTACTCATACAAAGTAATTTAATTATTTTTTCTTTTTCTCTGTTCTATTTGGCATTAAAAGGAAAATTATTAAAAGGAAGGGAATAAAAAAGATTTAATGGACCAAGATCAACATGATTGATAATGTCGTATTTAAGAAATTGCTGTAAGTTCAGTGAACTTATTTTAAGAAAATTTTGAATAACATCTTAATGATTTACTTACAATTTAATTTAAAACCGAAATGATACGAAAATAAATTTAACTTGTGTGAAAAATGCGTTAAGTGTAAGTTTGTTAAATCTTTAAATGTTACATTCTCTATTATAAGCTTATATTAACTTGGCTGCATAAAATTGAAAACGAAATTATTGAATTTTATATTTTCCTGCCTTTATTAAGTTTCATTCAAATTGAATTTCCTTTTGTAAGTTGTTTTTATTTTCATAGAGATTAATTGAATTATTGAATGAAGAAAGGCTGAAAAAATGTAAAGTATATTTTAAAACAGAATATGCAAATTTTGTGGGCAATTATGTAAGAAAACCTTTTTATTTAATTTTTAACATTTTCAACTCTTATAATTGCCAGGAGATTGAATAAAAATATAATTAAGTTTGAAACAATGAATATTTTTTGAGGTTATATAAATATTACACTTAAATTAAAAATATATATGATTTCCATAAATTTATCAACATAGACCTCTGGATGCAGTCAGTGAATAAAAAAATATGGACAAAAATTTACCATTGAGCCGGACGTATGGACGGACGTAATTATATTATCAAAAAGGTTCATAAGGGCACACAAAATATATATATATATATATATATATATATATATATATATAATATATATATTAAGTCCTATAAAACTTATATTCCAGTATATTTACATTATGAATATTGAATTGGTTTTGAGTTATTAGTAAAAATGTTCTGGCAGATAACAATTTTTCATACAAAATATTTTAATTTTTTTTTTCAATTTGAAAAAATTATTTAAAAATTAAGTTTTATTTTAATCAAAATTAGGGTTGTCATTCGAATAGAAATTATACGATTATTCGAGCATTATACTTTTTATTCTTTTCATATAGTATAAAAAAATATTTGATAAATTATTAATGATTAATCGAATAATGGAATAAATTTTCAAAACGAGTTTTTCTTAAATTATTATGACTTTTTGAAATCATAAGTGTAAAAAGTTTTGTTTATTTGGAAAAGCCTGTTGAAAATGATGGAAAATTTCGTTAGGATATATAAATATGTAAACCACGTTTTAATAGATTTCGGGTTATAGCCTTTCATGGACATTGAAGTTTTAATATTATTTGGAAAAAAATAGAACAGATTTTCTAAAGATTTAATGAAATGTTTTAAAGTTAGAAAAAACGGGAGATGTATAATTTATTATTAAATTCTGGAAATTTTCCAGCGCATATTAATTTGTTTAAATATTCAACAAAAAGTGAAACAAAATTATATGCAAATGCTTTATTTTTAACAATTTTCATTTAGTATTTATTTCAAAAATTATTTTAATGATTCAAGTGATGTGGAAATAACCGAAGATTCTGAAATATATAACGATGGTTTGTTAACTGAACTCAATCAATCAAAAATAATACCAAAAATTAAAAAAAAAAAAATAGATTTTAGCAATATTGATGATTATTGACTTTATTTAAATCTAAAGAGATCATAAAAATTAGTTCTGCTTTTAATGCTATGTATTACCACCATCAAGAGTAAGTGAAAGGATTTTTTCACACGTCTGTTTTTATTAAAAAAAAATAATCATTTTAAAGCCAAAATGCTTAATTATGTTCTTTATGAATGATAATTTTAAAAGAAATTTAATTTCATTATATAAATTGTCTGTAATTTGAATGTGGTCTCACTTTTTGGATATTTTTTTGTTCTATGTTAATGAATTGTTATTTTTAAGTCTTACTAAAGCCAAAAATTGATTTAAAAAATACTACCTTTTGTATTCTTTTGTAACTTGTAATTAGTTATTCGAACAATTCAAAATTTATTCAATTACACGAATAATTAAAAAAATTAAGAAATTTTATTCGATTAACTTCATTGTCGAATAATTAACAACACTAATTACAATGTATTATAAGAATATCCCAGAAAATCGTGTATGGCCGGCGAATATAGCATCTAACAACGTATCACCAAGTATGAGGAAATCACTTCATTATATCCATCTGTATGTCTTCCAAATGAAATTAATCCTTGATTAATTCAATTTATTAAATTTTTCAGTAGAGATATTTGGCGAAGCCTGACTAAATGATACCCTACATTATTGAGTGTGTAAAATAAAATTCAAGGAGGGGATCTACGGCCTATGTATGTATGCATGCATGTATGTATGTATTATATTATTTTGATACTAATATTTTTATAGGATTTACCCACTGATTCACGGCTGATTCACGGAATTGGGTCTCATATGAGAGCTATGTTCAATTATGGACCGATCATCATTTATATGTGGGAGCTATGGATAATTATGGACCGATCTTCATAAAATTTGGTACACATATTTATACTTCTGTAAGAATTGTGCTAAATTTCTTTAAAATATATGTGTAACGCTCATAAAGCAATTCATGAGCGTTATACTGTATTCCGGAAGCACATTTGTATGGTTGCTAGGTAAAATAAGAAACTGACCATAATTATTTTCAATAGGCTTCGTCCTTAGATCATGGAAAGTTTCGATACCAAATTTTAATGAATTATTTTTAAAATAGATCAATGTTTTTGAATGTTACAAACATCAGGTAAGGTATATATAGAAAAAAAAAACAACAAATTCTTGATTTTTTCTTCTAAAAAAATATAATAGAATTTCCACGAAATGACTTTGCTTTTTTTTGTGAAAAAAATCACTAAATTCCTAACTACAGAAAAATATAATTCCTATGAAAATGCGAATTTTTATCTAAAATCAAATAAAAAAAATCTTCAGAAAAAACTGAATTTTGACTTAAAATTTTAAATTATAAAAAAAATCTATTTTTTGTTAGAAACCAAATTTGACTAAATAATAACTATAAGAATGAACATTTTTATCAAAATCCAAAATACTAAAAAAAATACAGTTCCAGGAAAAACTAAGTTTGTAAAAGGTAATTTTTTCTCTTATCAATATAAAAAACATTTTTTTCCCCATAAAATTTAGTTTTCCTGAAGAATTCTATTTTTTTAAATCAAATCTTAATAAAACCTGAATTTTCAATGTAAATCAAATTGACACTAAAAGTTTACTAAAAAAATCTTCCAATTTTCAACAAAGAAACGGATTTTTATTAAAAACCTAAATTTCGTCAAAAGAATCAGATTTTTACCAAAATTTGGATTAAAAGAAAATTTTACCAAAAAAAAAAACGAATTTGCACAAAAATACAAAAATCCAATAAGTAAAGAAAAAACCGGCTTATATTTGATTTTTAATAACTTTGGATTAAGGCCGACTATATAATACCCTGCACCATTGCGTACGGGCATAAAAATTCAGGAAGCGGACTTATATTACACCTGTGGCCAATTTTACTAAATGTAAAACAAAATATACAAATACAGAATAATGCGTTAATACTAACATCTAGGTGATTTTATGCACTTTAGGGCAATTCCTAGAAGTGGGTTTATATGGAAACTATGGTAAATTATGGACTGATTCTCATAAGATCTGGCAATTTTGTTTCTACTTACATAAAACTTATTTGTGTCGAATATTAAATTGATATTAACATTCGTATGGGTTTTTTGCACGTCAAGGTGATTTTCGGAAGAGGGGTTTATGGAGGGGAGCTATGGATAATTGTGGACCGATCTTCATAAAATTTGGTATAAAGATTGATACTTGTACAGAACTTCTTTGCACCGAATTTCATTAGGTTCTAAGTGCAGCTGTCTAGTCAATAAGAGACAGCTCACTTCGGTCCAATTTGGTCCCATTGTGAAAGACCGAATTTCATTAAAATATTTTTATTTTTAAGGCATTTTTTGGTGTAGGGTAAAAAATCAAATATTTACCAACAAATCAAATGTTACGAAAAAAAGACAATCTTTTCATTAAAAAATCAATAAACCCCCTGCTTTTTTAAAAGGAACAAAGAATGTTTTTCGACAACTTATATGGAAAACAACAAATAAATTTCAAATTTATTTTAATAAAAAAAAAATTTCATAAAAAAATTTAAAATTTTAAGAAAAAAAAACCAGTCTTTTCATTAAAAAATCAATAAACCCCTTGCTGCTATAAAACGAAAGAAAAAATTCGTTTCGACAATTAATATGAAAAACAACAAATAAATTTCAAATATATTTTAATAAAAAAAATTTTTTCAGAAAAAATTTCAAAAAAGAAATATGTGGAAAAAATGCCACTTTCTATATTCAAATCAAATTTTAGGAAAAAAAAAAACAGTCTTTTCATTAAAAAACCAATAAACCCCCTGCTTTTATAAAACGAACGAAAAATTCGTTTCAACTTTATATGGAAAACAACAAATAAATTTCAAATTTGTTTTAATAAAAAAAAAAAAAAAAATCACGAAAATTTTGAAAATTTCACAGAAAAAACAAAAAAATATATATATTGTGGTAAAATGCCACCTTCAATATTTAAACATTTTTATTTTAAACCTATTGAAAACTCTCATGTTTCCTTTTTTTACATAACCTACATTGACAAAATCGTGACTCTACTTTGTAGCTTCTTTCTTTTGCTTTCAAATTTCCTTAAGCCATAAAAAATTGCAATAAGAAAAATAAACTTTTAGTTATCAAAATAAGAAAACATTTATCCAGCTTTTAAACACGTTAGTTTGGCTTTAAGGGCAAAAAAAGTATGTATGAACTTGCATGTTTCTCAAAAAAAAAAAAAAATAATAATAAACCAAACATTTTCAAATACAAACACACAAGTTTAATAGATATTTTTCGATTTCTTTTTTTCCGTTAAAAAAATATTTATATATTATTTTCATTCCTAAGATTCACTGACACATTAGTCAGCTTTGACTTAAAATGGTTTTACTTTTCATACTGTTAAATCTCTAAAGAAAAACGATTTATTTGTCGAAATGCACATATTTCGCTATATGTATAACACTCTTACAGTCAGTATATTATTTTTCCTAAAGTAATCGTATTTCCTTATACAATAGTTTTTTCTCTTTATTTTATTTTTATATATATTTCAATATATGTATGTTGGTTTTTTTTGACATACTTTTACTTATTTCCCCAAGAGTGCAATTTTCTTACATTTTCCGTTTTGTAAAAAAAAAAAACAAAAAAATTAAAAAGAAAATGTAAAATAAAACTTAAACGTAAAGCAAATGTGCGTGCATTAACTAGTTATCCTTGAGAAATGAATATCCTATGGTAAGAAATAAAATCGGGATGTATAATAAAAGATTCAACTACAACATTAGTTTATAAGGTATAAATACATATCTTTAGTGATATTTAAACCGAAATAGAAACCCAAAATATATACTTAATAGTTTTATTTAAAAATACATTAAATTATATTTAGTGTCTGCTAATGTGTTTTTAAATACATTTTTTAAGTATAAAAATATGTTGACCTCAACTTTTAGGTATAATTAAAGTTTTCTTTATTATCACTTAAAGAATTCTACTCAGAAAAAAATATTACTTAAATTTTAAACTTATAGTCTAGTCAGACTATAGTCAAGTCAGACTATAGTCAAGTCAGACTATAGTCTAGTCAGACTATAGTCTAGTCAGACTATAGTCTCGTCAGACTATAGTCTAGTCAGACTATAGTCTAGTCAGACTATAGTCTAGTCAGACTATAGTCTAGTCAGACTATAGTCTAGTCAGACTATAGTCTAGTCAGACTATAGTCTAGTCAGACTATAGTCTAGTCAGACTATAGTCTAGTCAGACTATAGTCTAGTCAGACTATAGTCTAGTCAGACTATAGTCTAGTCAGACTATAGTCTAGTCAGACTATAGTCTAGTCAGACTATAGTCTAGTCAGACTATAGTCTAGTCAGACTATAGTCTAGTCAGACTATAGTCTAGTCAGACTATAGTCTAGTCATACTAGTCAGACTATAGTCTAGTCATACTAGTCAGACTATAGTCTAGTCAGACTAGTCTAGTCAGACTAGTCAGACTATAGTCTAGTCAGACTAGTCAGACTATAGTCTAGTCAGACTATAGTCTAGTCATACTAGTCAGACTATAGTCTAGTCATACTAGTCAGACTATAGTCTAGTCAGACTAGTCTAGTCAGACTAGTCAGACTATAGTCTAGTCAGACTAGTCAGACTATAGTCTAGTCAGACTATAGTCTAGTCAGACTATAGTCTAGTCAGACTAGTCAGACTATAGTCTAGTCAGACTATAGTCTAGTCAGACTATAGTCTAGTCAGACCATAGTCTAGTCAGACTATAGTCTAGTCAGACTATAGTCTAGTCAGACTATAGTTTAGTCAGACTATAGTCTAGTCAGACTATAGTCTAGTCAGACTATAGTCTAGTCAGACTATAGTCTAGTCAGACTATAGTCTAGTCAGACTATAGTCTAGTCAGACTATAGTCTAGTCAGACTATAGTCTAGTCAGACTATAGTCTAGTCAGACTATAGTCTAGTCAGACTATAGTCTAGTCAGACTATAGTCTAGTCAGACTATAGTCTAGTCAGACTATAGTCTAGTCAGACTATAGTCTAGTCAGACTATAGTCTAGTCAGACTATAGTCTAGTCAGACTATAATCTAGTCAGACTATAGTCTAGTCAGACTATAGTCTAGTCAGACTATAGTCTAGTCAGACTATAGTCTAGTCAGACTATAATCTAGTCAGACTATAGTCTAGTCAGACTATAGTCTAGTCAGACTATAGTCTAGTCAGACTATAGTATAGTCAGACTGTAGTATAGTCAGACTATAGTCTAGTCAGACTATAGTATAGTCAGACTATAGTCTAGTCAGACTATAGTATAGTCAGACTATAGTCTAGTCAGACTATAGTATAGTCAGACTATAGTCTAGTCAGACTATAGTATAGTCAGACTATAGTCTAGTCAGACTATAGTATAGTCAGACTATAGTCTAGTCAGACTATAGTATAGTCAGACTATAGTCTAGTCAGACTATAGTATAGTCAGACTATAGTCTAGTCAGACTATAGTATAGTCAGACTATAGTATAGTCAGACTATAGTCTAGTCAGACTATAGTATAGTCAGACTATAGTCTAGTAAGACTATAGCCTAGTCAGATGATAGTCTAGTTGGACTATAGTATAGTCAGACTACAATATAGTAAAAGTATGTAAAAAATTAGGTGAAATATGCAAAAATATGCCATTTAAATTGCAAACAAATTATCTAAAATAAGGATTTGCTATAAAAATATGACAAAATATGCTGATAATCATAAAATATTCAAAAATATGCTGTTGAGACTAAAATATGCAAAAATATTCTTTAAGAAACCGTTGCTAAAATTCTTAAAATTGTCTTAAAATGATAAAGAATTAACAGTTTTGTTCATTTGAAACCCATGAAAGAATATGACATTGTATATTTTTTAATGCTTTCAAAAAACATTAAAAGATTTGGCGTTCGTTAAAGAAAAAATTCAATTTACTATAAAAAAGTAAGAATACATACATAAGATATTTACATATATACATATATAGATATATACATCCATACATACTTAAATATTTTTTTGTATACCTTCAAGAATTTTATTAATCTTGTGAAATTTGGAGTCCTCCATGAACACAACGGCACTGCTGTAAGAAATTATTGTTTATGGCAGACAGGTTTGTAGAGTAGTACATAAGTATTTGTTATATTTATTATTTTGGTGATTTTACAGGTCTCCTAGTTCTTAATACTTAGGTTATTGTGGGGGTTGTATGGAAAATAGCTGAAATTGTAAGTAGGCCATTAAAATTTATCCTTTCTTTGTTTTAACTTTTAAATGTTTGGCTTTGCTCTTTTTACCTTCAAAGAATAAAACTTGGCATTAACTAAACTAGCACAAGTTTTAGTATGAGTGTTTGGGATTGTTGAAAGGAGAAAATCTTTGATATAACAAATTTAAAAAAAAATTGTGCTTAAGGCAAATTTTTTTTGTAAATTTGAAAAAGAAAATAATTTTTATTGTTTGAATGAAAATTTTTACAACTTACTACTCCATGAGAGATAGGGGTAATAAGCGTTTATGATAAATTTATTTTATTTAAATCATAATTCAAATAAAATAATTTTTCTATGAACGTTAATAAATTTGTCAAATTTCAGGAAGATTGATCCAAAATGACCCATAGCTTCTTTAAAAGCTGACTTCTTAAAACTTATTGAAAAATTTAGTGACAATCGGTCTTTAATTGACCATCACCTCCTTGTAATACCCCAATGCAATAGTTATATTAATATGTACAAAAGCCATATAAATGCTACTATCAATATTATCATGATGCATACAAACTTTGAAAATTCATAAAAAATAGTAAAAAAATTTCATATTCTCAAATAGATTATTAGAAAAATAAGTGCAACCCTTCATTCATTTATCCCGAAGAAGATTAATTATGTTACTTTGTCCATGGTTATTAATACACTTTCAAAAGTGTATTAATAAATATATATATATATATATATATATATATATATATATATATATATAGATATATATATATATATATATATATATGTTAATATATATAATAAATAAATATATATATTAATAAATATATATATATATATATATATATATATATATATATATATATATATAAAATAAATAAATAAATAAATTACATATTGTAAATAATACATTCTGTGCCTTACAAGAATTATATACATTTCATTTATATGTATTACATGTAAAGTAACTTTTTGTATTCTTTAAATACTTATTAATAATATGCAAATAAATAACTTAGCATACATGTGGGATTTTTATATTATTAAATCCCTGCGATTTAAGCTTGATGGCTTTAATCAATTAAAACACAATTTATTTTGATTAATAAATTATAATGTACACAGTTTATTTCAAATTATCAAACTTAAATTAAAATATTCACTTCACTTTATTTTAGTTTTACAATTTATTAGAGTTTTGCTACTGCTGGTTTTAACTCAATTACCACTTTTAACTTCAACTTTAACTTTTGAACTTCAAGTTTTGCGGCAACTATTTTCAACTGCAATTTACTTCAACTTTATAAAACTCTTCTGCAACTGTCTCAATATTCTCCTTTATTCCTATTTATATCCTATCCACTATTACTCGCTATTTCCCTAAAGCTCCAGAAACTTCTTAGCGAGCGAAACCTATATTTGTCCCTTTCCTGTGCATGGTAAGTCCGTTTATAAAATTAAAGAACGTCGTTTAGAATATTCGTTCTACGTTATAAGATGTCTCGTCCATATTTTGTCTGTTGCTTACGTGACTCGTCACTAGCTCCGTCGAGAATGTTCTGTCCGTTAACTATCTTAACCCTTTTCTTACCAACGTCTGCCAGATCTGGTGACGCGACCAGGCTCCAATCCCACATACATTTATGTGTTTTAATTTAGAGAACCATTTCTGTGCATTAGTACAGATTTAATAATTCTTCCATCAATATAATAAATACATTATTTAGATGTGTACAAATTTCAATCATTAATATAATTGTTATAAGAAACAAATTAATTCAAATTCTCTAAAAAAAAGAAATAATTATTTTCACTTTATTAATATTATCGTTTTGATGATTGGAGCAAAAGCAAATAAAAATTTAATTCATTCAAGAAATTTCGTAATTTAAATACATTTTTATTTTTTTTTCTAAAAACAAAAAAAAAAAATAAAAAAAATAAAAATTTCATCAAAAGTTACTTAAGAAATTATTGTAGAAATTTTCAATTTAAAAAATCTTATAAAAATTGTATGTAATGTGCATCTATGGTTAAGCAAGTATCGGTTACATCTAACACAATAATTACACGTTGCTACAGTGAAAAAACTTTTGAAATGTAACATAATGTAAGTTGTAGATATGGATTTTTAGAATTGGGAGTTATATCCAAAAAACCGATTTTTTTAGACTTCGCAGCTTTCAAAATTTTTATCTCGAGAACCTGTCAACCAATTTAAATTTTTTAAACCGCATTAGAAAGAAAAGGCCTTAACCATTTCAAAAAAATAAAAATAAATTTATATTTATAGCAAACTGTATAAGATATCAAAACTACAAATTTAATTTCTTATTTCTTGTTTTTATTTTTTGAAATTTACAGCCATTTTTGATCTACGCTTTATTAGAAAATATATATTTTTTTATTTTTTTCCAAATATTATATTTTTTTAGGAATAAAATGAGCTATCGCTTAATGATAACAGCTGAGAGTTATAGAACATATGATTTTTTTTTTTTGTAATTGTAAAACTCATAAAATCCTGTTATTTTACGTGTATTTTGTTGTTACTATTATTTTGCATCATAAATATGGCAACAACGAAATACGTGTAAAATAACAGATCTATATGAGTTTTACAACTTTGAAAAAAAAAAACATCATATATTCTACAATTCTAATCCGTTTTACTCTCAATAAAGTATTGTATGACTAAGAAGTTCAAAAAATAAGAATAAAAAATAAAAAAATTGAGTTTATGTCCTTAATATCTTGAACAGTTTTTTTTTTCAAGGAGTAACATTTTTTTATTTTAATTCCGTTTAAGAAACTTAAATTGAATAATAGGTATTCGAGATAAAAAAAATTTAAAACATCGAAAGTCCGTAAAATTATTTTTTTTTGACATCATTCCCAATTTTGAAAATTCTAAAAACGGTATAATAATCTATTCAATCATACCTATAAACTACATTATGTTACATTTTAAGTCTTTTCAATTTTTATAATTTTGTAGCAACGTGTTTTTTATATTCCATTAATTTAGATTGTCTTTCATACTTCTTTTACATTATTTACATACAAACAACTTTTTTACATTTATAAATAAAAATATATGTAAACTGTTTAAACAATTGCAGGTGTGTGTTTTACATATGTGAATTGTAACCGGTAAATTCCATTCATTGATATAGTATTTATCGGATACAGAGGGAAATATGATATTCGAAACAAAACTGTCAATCTTTTTTATTGTAAAAAAATAATATGCACTTTTATTGTTGATTTTTGGCAAAATCATGATGTAGGGCTGAATGTGGACCATTCTGTAGTACTTATAAAGTGCTTCCACCTCTTAATCGTAAACGATATTCGTAAATTTTCTTTTGTTCTAAAGATTTAGTTATGCTAGCCCTAACTAAAGTCCTACTGGTTCAGATTATTTCTTTTTTTTTTTTTTGTTTTATGAATTTCTGCAGTGATTGAAAACAATGATATTACCCCACCCGTAAATTTGACAAATGGGTAGGGCAAACATTTTTTATCTGTAGAAAAAATGTAGTTGTAGTAACCATGATCTAAGAGTAACAAATTATGATTGTAAAATATGGTCACAGCTGAAAATATATATGATCAGAAATAATAATTGTTGTTTAGGTTTCAACGAAATCAAAATGGATAACACACCACGAATGCTGACGAAGTGTGTAGCGGCACAGAAAATACGTATTCCATTCTGCTGGTGTCTAATTATAATCCATAAACTCTGCTTTGGTACTGCCAAACAGAGACAACAAGCCAATTTACGATTCAATATCTCTTTTACTTGTCACAAACGCCTGGCGCTGCTAATTGAGTCCCTTAAAATTATCCTCAGTGCAAGGCGGGCGCCATGTTTAGGTTTCAACGAGAGCAAAATGGATAAGACACCACGAATGCTGCCGAAGTGTGTAGCGGTACAGAAAATACGTATTCCATTCTGTTGGTGTCTAACTATAGTCCACAAACTCTGCTTAGGTACTGCCAAACAGAGATAACAAGGCAATTTACGATTATAAACTTGTTTAATTGTTATAATTCCATTTTATTACATTGTGTCTGATTTTATGGTTCATTTTTTCATGTTATGATACAAGATTTTTATATTATTTTATTTACATCCTACATCCAACTATATTATGATACAAATTTTTTATATTATTAAAATATCCTACATCCTACTATATTAAATTATCCTATTCTATCACATTATTATTCCATTTCATTATATTATTATTCCATGCTATCATATTATTATTAAATTTTATCATATTATGATTTCATTTTATCATATTAGTATTCCATTTTTTCATATATTAAAATAAAACACATTAATGCATTACATTTGTTTCAAAATAATACCGAAAATTTCATTTACTAATTTATTTATTTGTACTACCATAAGTTGTGCAAGGTAATACAGAGAATTATGTATAAACTAAATGAGAATTATAATAAGGTGAAAAATAAACGTTAAAAACAAAATATATTCAAAAAACAAACAAGTTATTAATTTTTCAACCATACTTGTAAAAGTATATTTATTTGAAAAATTTTATTGTTATGGGAATAATATTAATATGGTTTGAAAACAAAATATGGTTTAATAACGAGGAAAAAGATTGGTAATATTTAATATTTGTGGAAATAAAGATATTTTTTTAAATTAATAAAATTTTGTTTCTGAAAAAAATATTCAAAAATATAAAATTTTTATGCTTAACTATATTAAAATTTTTATTGAATTTAAACACTGAAGGATAAAACTGAAACAAAAACATTCTTACCATGCACAATACCGTAATCATGTATTATTAAAATTAATGAAAATTAAGAATGAGAACATAATATTGTTTCTGATAAAAAATAGTCAAAAACATAAAATTTTTGTGGTCAACTATATTAAAATTTTTATTGAATGTTAACATTGAATGATAAAATTGAAACAAAAACATTGTTATCATGTATCATGTATTATTAAAATTATTGAAAATTAAGAATGAGAACATAATATTATTATTATTTTATTTTAATACTGCAAAATAAAAATTCAATAAAAGAATACTGATCCAAAATCATTGTAATGTGAATAGCATTAAATTATTATATTTTTTAATTTCATGCACTAGAGTATGTCTATGTACATAGATTAAATGCCTTGTAGTTCATTTAAAAGTTCCTGGATGATAAGCTGCCTCTGACCCACCCATAATCTGGGTGAATGATCCCCATGAGATTGTTTGTTCATACTTTAAATTAATTTATTAAAACGGAATTATTAATTATTTTTAATTATATTATTGTTTTTAATACTGAACAATATCATTTTTAAATTCAATAAACTAAGAGTGTTATCACAGAAAATATTTACAGCAAAATATTTTCGCGACTTTCGAAAAACAAAAAATGCCTGATAAAATGTAAATTTAAAATGTCAAAGTTTTATGTATGAGAAATCTTTGTTAAAAGAACAGAAAATCTTTTAGTGCTATAAAAATGTTTACTACGTTTTGAAAATAATTGGCAACAACGGATGTACCCATATGGCGAGTATTTCCCCTTTCACCCTATATACTTACTTTGGATTTTAAATCTCTAGAAACCAAGTTTGCATAGGACCAACACAGCATAAGAGAGTGTGTTTATAACATTGTGTTATATAACATTTAGCTAATAAAATTTGTCAAGTTCTAAAAAAAGCTCCTTTGTTTTTAATCCTTTTTATTTAATTTTTTCACAAAACTTTTTCGAAAATATATATGTATATATATATATATATATATATATATATATATATACATATATATATGTATGTATTTACTTATTTATTTATATTATTTATTTTGAATTTAATATTTAATATTTTATTTCAAAAAAAAAAAAAAAAAAAAATCGAATTTTTTAATTTAAATTGAATTGTTTAAAAACTAGTACTACATTTTAAAATTGACACTTCTTTGAAATTCGGAGTTTTTTCGATACTTTTTAATACTGACATTTTTAAACATTTTACTTGTACCAATTTATACTTTATTTAAAAAAAAAAATTAAATTTTTTAAATGTTACTTGTTTTGATAAAATTGTGTCCTTTTTTGAAAGTTGGCATTTTTTCGGTACTTGTTTTAGAAATTAGCATCTTTTTTGGTTCTATTTTTTTTTTGAAAATTGATACTTATTACATAATTAGTGATTCTTTTCTTAAATTGGTACTTATTTTTTAAATTTTTACTTTATTTCTTTAAAATTTGTACGCTGTTTAAAAATTAGTACTTTTTATTGTTAAATTTTTCCGGGAATTTATAATTTTTGTAAATAATTTATTGTTTTTTTTTTTGAGTGGTTATTGTGCTTGAAATTTTTACTAGGTTTTAAGAAAGGTACTTTTTTGAAAATTAAAACTTTTTTAAACTTGTACTTTTCCTGATTTTTTTTATTTTTTTTAACCGTTACTTTTTCGATATTTGTTTTGAAAATTGGTACACTTTTAAATGGATTTTTCTTTTTGTTAAAAATTGTTTTTGCTTTCTGTAAAATTTTGTATTTTTTTTTTTGAAAATTAGAATTTGGTTTGATGCATTGTAATAATTTATATCATTTTTATTTTTTTTGAAAATTGGTTACTACGAGTCAACGGCCTATAAATCTTATTTATGGTAAACAAAAAGAAAACTAATTTTTTCTACTAATAAAAACTTTTTTAACGATATAAAAACTTTTTTGTATAGTTTTGAAGCTTATTTAAAGTTTTTTATTTAAATCTATAATTTGAAGTAGAATTGAAACATGATTTATTTTTTATAATATCAAAATTTATTTATCATATAAAAATATTTTGAGAATTTTGCACACTTCCCAGACATGTAAAAAAAAAAAAACAAAAATTACTAAATTGTGATATCTATTTAAACTGCCACTAAATCTTCCTCTTGGCTTTATGAAGGAGAAATTAGAAATATTTTCTCTATACAAAATTTAAAATATTTTACTTATAAATTCGAGCGCCAGCAATTAGAAAGTGTTAAAAAGATTTAAATTATGCATTTTCTTTTAGTTCCTCTTTTACACTTAATAGTAATTGTATGATTAACCTTCTTTTACTGTGTAAGCTTTTGCATTTATACATTTTCATTATATACGTACAATGTATGTATTTATGTCACGACATGAATTTTAACTTAAGATTTAAATATTTACTTACTTACCTCTGACAATTGTTAACGAACTAAAAGAAAAAAAATACATGATCCTTTTTCTGCTTCTTTAAAACGTTTTAAATTTAATAAGAAATAAGATAAGGAATAGTAGCTATATATAATAATAGAATACAAATATAACTACAAACAAATAAGAAAGTTCTAGACGGTCAATCACGACCATATGGTAACCTACAACTTTATGTATATAAGTAAAAATGATTTTCAGTTTACATAGAAAGCCAGAAAGTCAGACGTACAGACGGACGGATGGACAGACATTGATAAGTCAACTCGGAAAGTGTTAATTTACACTTTAAGGCAAGTGCATAAAACTATTTTTTGTGCGTTACCAAAACCAGCATAATAAGCTATAGTATTCTATGGTGTTATAGCGTATAAAAACAAAAAGCAATACTTTGAATTAAATATAAACAAGAAAATTATAAAAAACAAAATAAAGAAATGCAAACAAACAAATGCCTTAAATACAAATAAATACTCTATTAACTGCAATAAGGGAGGGTAAATAGTGAAGGAGTTGTTAGCAGAAAGTGGCAAGAGTAAAAGAGTAAAAACCCCTTATATTATTTGATTATAATACTAAACAAATTACACTCAGATACAGTGAATAGCACGGTGATACAAAGAAAAAACACTTGTAACACTTATAACGTAGTGTAGTTTGTTGGTATGGGTGATCATATTATTTTGGAATTTTGAATATACCCCTAAAGTCAGAAGTTATTTACATAAAACGATATTTCGGACTTCGAGCCTTAAAAAGTTTTTATCTCGGATAGCTTTTAAAAAATTTAAGTTTTTGAAATGGCGTTAGAAAGAAAAGATTTTACCCTTTTTAAAAAAGGTATATGCACTTTTATATTCATCTGTATAAATTTAGTTTGTGTTTTTAATACAAATATTTTTTTTTAAAGAAAAGAAAAATATTTATGACTCACCTACATAAGTCCGTAGCTTATATAGGACCGTTATCTCTGTTAATAATAGACCAATTGAGTTCATTTCTTCTTCCATAGCTTCCATAGGGGTTTCAGAAAATATTTAGAAATATTTCCGCTATTTTGGAACCGACTTTTGTAAATTTCAATAGCAAATTTTCGAAAGATTTTGTATACATATATATAAGACTCCACCAAAATGTAACGACTTTTGAGTTTTGACCGTAACTCGGGTTATAAAAATATATTGTGCGAAATATTTCCGAAATCGAATATCGATAACTCGTTCTGCATCGGATCTGAAATTTGTATGATGCGTTTATATAGGAAAATATGACCTTTTACAGTATATAGGAAAATATGACCTTTTAAAGTAACAAAAGAGTAAAATTTGTAATCTGCACATAATTTCTATCAAACAAGATATAAAAAGGATGAAGTCAATTAAAAAAATGTTAAAGTTATTACGAATTCCCCAGACCATTAATGTGTTTTAGACAACTTGGGTAAGGAGTGTATATACTATTTTTTTTTTTTTTTTGAGAAATATTTAAATGAATTACTATTTTTAATTAAATCTAAAACATAATTACTGAAAAATACTTTTTTGTTTCTCCAGAATAATTCAAACGCCTTTGGTTAAAATTTTTTAAAGACTGTTGCAAAACTCCAATTTAAAACTATTAAAATTTTTTGTTAAACAAATTTCAAAAAAGTTGAAAAAAAACTATGCAGGTTTATAGAGAATACTACAGAAAATAAAACTAAAAAAAATTAGATCAATATCTCATATCACTAAGCCGTACTTGCAATTTAAATTTTGCGGACTTCGCAAAATTTTTGGAACTGATATTTACACTAAACAAAACTATTATGCAATAAGATAAACCATGACTCAGAAAATACATTCTGAAGTTTTTAATGAAATTGAACAAGAATTACCTTTCAAATAGGAAGGTTAAAGGTTAAAATTTTAAATATTTAAAATTTTTAAGGAAAACGTAACGAAAAAATATTTGTTTTTATTTGGATTTGGATGCAATGATTTCTGTGAGAATTTAGAATGATGTAATTATCCTTTTATTTGTTCTTGATATTAATTAATAAAATTTACTTAAACAAACATCTAAGAAAAGTTTAAAAAGATGTTGACCCTAAGCTCTTTTGAGGGTTAAATTTACTTTTTTTACTACTCATATCAAAGAAGGTCTTTTAGCAATATTTCCGTAAAATTTTAATGAAATCTAAATAAAAATAAATAAGCTTTGTGTTCCTTAAAAATTTCAAATATTCCAAATTTTGACTTATGATCTTCGAGTTTTAAATATTACCCTACAAACTTCTGGGAGTATTTTTTGAAATATGTTTTATTTTATTCTGTAATAACTCTGTTTAGTTTGAATATCAATTCTAAAAAGAACTTACTTTATGACTAAAACTCTGCAAAATTTAAATCGCAGGTACGGCTTAGTCATTAAAGTTATTTTCCTAATTCTTTTTTGATTTTATTTCCTACAGTGTTGTCAGGTTTATGCTTAGTTTTATTTCAGTTTTTTTGAAATTTGTTTTAAAAGAATTTTTAAAAGTTTAAAATTGCGGTTTTGAAACATTAAAAATTTGTTTGTACACTCCTTACACAAGTGGACTAAAACGTATTAATGGTCAGGAGAACTTGTAATAACTTAAACATTTTTTAACAGAATTTTTCTTTTTATATCTTGTTTGATAGATAATTATGCGTAGATTACGATTATCCAACACTTTGTTACAAATTAGAGTACTTCACTAGCATTTCACACAATATCCTTTAACATCCCAATGAAAATTTCTAGGAGGAGTTACGGTCAAATTTCAAAAGTCGGTAAATTTTGGTGCATATATTTATTTGATTCAGATTATTGCTTTTGGAATTATCGGTGGGCTTCATAAACGCCTGACGTTATTGATTTAAAAAGCATTTTAACTGTGATTTTATACAATTTAAGTTAAGTTAGTTAAAAAATGCAATATTTGCTAGAAATTGCATTCAAAGCAAAACTTTGACATCAAAAAATTTAAAAAGAGATATGGTTTTTAAATTTAATAGTCTCTCTGATAACTCATGTATATATTCATTTCGAAAGACATTTTCATCCATTTTTTGGAAATAAACCAAAAAATAATCTTTGAAAAAATTTTCTATTTTAGGTCCTAAAAGCTTTTTTTTTAAGTAAATGAGTTTTTGTATGGAAAAACTTGTTGGCGTTTTTTATAAAAGATCTTTAAAAATACTAGAACTTAAACTGTATTTTTTTTATTTAATTTATATACTTTTCAGTTAATTTGAAAAAAATAAAAATCGTAGGGGATAAAGCTTTCTGCATTGGAATTGCATTTTCTAAAAAAAAAAAATTATTTTGATATTTAAGGTGAATATGATATGGATAATTAAAAATATTACTTAGATTTTTTATAGATTTAGAATCGTGAATATAACCGCGACTTTTCTATCATTTGTATAAATTAAAACAGCCAAGTTTAACTGGTAGTATAAAGTGTGTATATGCCACATATAAACCAAATCGGAAGGCCAAAGGTTATTTCATATTTGATGTCTCATGGAATTCATGCTATACAATGATACAATCATTTTAAAAGTATTTTCTAAAAGCATAATAAGAACTTATTAAATTTTATCTGCAATAACTTAATTAAATTGTCCATATATTATTCATTTTTGCCCCAAAAAGTATGCACCAAATAAAACATAAAACACATGAACAATTCATTAGCAAATGTATAATAACTTTTTGAGTTTTTAAGCGAGTCTAAAAGCAAAAAAATTTATAAACAAAAATTTTTATTCTTAAAGAAAAGTCAAGGTTAAAATTTTGAAAAAGAAAATAAATTAAAACTAATTAATTACACATTTTGAAGTATAGAGAAAAGATTTTAATATATGTAGTTAAAAAGCCATGTTTTTCTACTTTCAAATCAATTTAAAATCTAAACTTTTTTAAAATCTAAATTTTTGAAATTTGTTACTTTATGTCCTCTAGAACATCTGCAGCTTATATTAGGTCTTTTTGGGTTTGAACATAAAATCATCCTTTTGTGGCAGGGTGTTATAATTGTATCATTAGCTGAAATGTTTATTTGCAAGAGAACACCTATTGTCTTATACACATAAACACATATAGATGTTCAAACATACATTTAAATATATAAATTAATAAATAATATATGCTTTTTTGTATTTTGTGTGCAAAACACAAAAATTAAATATTTTGCTTAAATAAACAAATATAATGTTAATATAATGGGGGGCGTTAATAAGTTTATTTGAATAAAATTTCATTTAAATTACCTCTAAAAGTGAGCATTGTTGTAGTTGTTATTTGTTTGTATTTATTATTTTTTAAAATATAAATCTGTTTCTGATTGATTGCCTTTCATACTGTCAATTTATTTAAAACATAATTTAATATTCATTGTCGTTTAAATGTTTGCAATTTCATTTAAGTGCTGCTGTTGCTCTACTCTTATTAATATTAATGTTTTTTCGTTTTTTTTTTTTTGTATAAATTTAAAATGAATATGGGTAAATACCTAAATCAATTATATTGTTTTTATACAATAATTGATGAACAGTGTACTATGTAGGCAACAATTTTAAATGTAAATAAATTGAATAAAAAATTTTTAGTTAATGAAAGTGTTTTTAAAGAAATAAATACGTGTTAT
Source organism: Protocalliphora azurea (assembly GCA_932274085.1). Taxonomy (NCBI): domain Eukaryota; kingdom Metazoa; phylum Arthropoda; class Insecta; order Diptera; family Calliphoridae; genus Protocalliphora; species Protocalliphora azurea. Next base: position 146,676,249 of record OW026520.1, on the reverse strand, counting down.
GGATAATATAGGGAATGAGAAATTTCTTCAACACCCCAAGTCATACATTTTTTTAAATAAATTTTAAATGAATTTTCCTTTTTTATAGTAAAACTTGGACAAATTTCTCTATAAAAAGAAAATTAAAAAAAAAAATACGGAAAATTTTTAATAAAAAGAAAATTGACCGTAAATCTTATAAAAACATTTTTCGAAATATTCACATAAACATAAAATTTATCGTAAATTTTCTATCAAAATAAAATTTATATTAAATTTTCTATAAAAATATAATTTACAGTAAATTTTCCATAAAAAGAAAATTTATCGAAAATTTCTTGCAACAAGAAAATTAAAATTTCCTATAAACAGAAAAATTTTTGTAAATATTCCTACTTCTAAACAGAAAAATTATCGTAAATTTATCTATGAAAAGTTTATCTATAAAAAGAAAAAAAATCATAAATTATCTATCAAAAGAAAATTTGTCATAAATTTTCTATCAAAAGAAAATTTGTCGTAAATTTTCTATAAAAAGAAAACTTATCGTAAGTTTGCTATAAAAAGAAAATTTTCTATAAAAAGAAAATTTATCGTAAATTTTCTATAAAAAGAAAATTTATCGTAAATTTTCTATAAAAATAAAATTTATAGTAAATTTTCTATAAAATGAAATTTTATCGTAAATTTTCTATAAAATGAAATTTTATCGTAAATTTTCTATAAAATGAAATTTTATCGTAAATTTTCTATAAAGAGAAAATTTATCGTAAATTTTCTATAAAAAGAAAATTTATAGTAAATTTTCTATAAAAATAAAATTTATAGTAAATTTTCTATAAAAATAAAATTTATAGTAAATTTTCTAAAAAAAGAAAATTTATCGAAAATTCTCTGCAACGAGAAAATTAATTTATCGAAAATTTTCTATAAACAGAAAAATTTTTAAATGTTCCTACTTATAGACAGAAAAGTTAACGTAGATTTATCTATGAAAAGAAAACTTATCGTAAATTTTCTATAAAAAGAAAATTTACCGTAAATTTTCTATAAAAAGAAAATTTATAATGAATTTTCTATAAAAAGAAAAGTTACAGAAAATTTTCAAAAAAAGAAAATACAACAAAAATTTCCTATAAAAAGAAAAATAATTTATCGCAAATTTCCTATAAAAAGAAAAATTGTCGTAAATTTTCTATAAAAAGAAAATTTATCGTAAATTTTTTGTAAATAATGTTTATAAAATTTTCTTTGAATTTCCTTCTTATAGAGAATGTCTGATATATTTTTTTTATAGAAATATTTCGGTAAATTTTCGTTTTATAGAATTGAATTTCTTTTTTATGGAAAATGTTGTTGAATTTTTTTTTATAAAAATTTTTCGTTTAATTTTCATTTTATAGAAAATTTTCGTTGAATTTTTTTATAGAAAATTTTTGTTGATTTTTCTTTTCATACAAAATAAACGATAAATTTTCTTTTTTCTATAATGTTCTTTTAATAGAACATTTTTCTTAAATTTTAGCGCATTTTTTATACAAAGGATTTTTGTTTAATTTTGTTTTTAAAGAAAAATTTTCGAAGTTTTTTTTTCTATAGAAAATTTCGATAAATTTTCTTTCATATTAAATTTTCGTTACATATTCTTTGTACAGAAAACTCGTGGGATTTGCTTTTTATAAAGAATTTTCGTTGAATTTTCTTTTCATAAGATATTTTTATTGAATTTAAGTTATGCAAAAATTTTTATTAATTTTTGTTTTTATAGAAAATTATCGCTGAATTTCTGTTCTATTTTCTTCTAGAAGATAATTTTCATTGAATTTTATTTTTATAGAAAATTTTTGATGAATTTCCTTTTTATAGAATATTTTTGTTGTATTCTTTTTTAGAGAGATTTTTCGTTGAGTTTTCTTTTTATAGAGCATTTTCGTTGAATTTTCTTTTTATAGAGAATTCTCGATAAATTTTCTTTCCATAATTTTTTGTTAAATTTCATTTAATGGTAAATTTTCGTTAAGTTTAATTTTTATACAGAATTTACGAAAAAAGAGTTTTTTTTAGTTAAAAAAGATATATTTACAAATTAGTTTTACTTTGTTGTTAAATTAAAATTAATTTCCTTTTTTTTCATATAAATCATACGCCTTCGTTATTAAAAAATTTTCATTTCAACAAAGTTTCTTAATATTTTAAATCTTTCTCTTTTAAAGAATCATTTTTTTTAATTAGCAACTTATTAATCAAACCAACTTTTCTTACAGCCTTAAACTATGATACAATATCTCACGCTTCTCCCTCTATATATCTTAAAAATCTCTTTGTGTATTTAAATCTCTCATCATTTTATCTTTTGCCTTAATTTCCTTTTACCAATAAACAATTAGTTTTTGTTGTTTATTTCTTCATGTTTCCTTCATTTATTGAACAAAGAACGTTTTAATATAAAAAAATAAATTTCAGATTTTAATGTAAATTGACAAGTAAGTAGTACAATAACAACGTGTCTTAAACTCCCAAAGTCGGTGTTAAGCTGGTAAATTCAATTAAATTGTCTTAAAATGTTGAATATGAGGCATATAAGTAAATACTGAAATACTGTTTATAATGATTTACTTTAAATGTCAATTTCAGTTAAATTTTACGCTCTGGCAATTTAGTTTGTATGTATGTTAAATGGAAATAAATTTTTGAATATGTAAAATAAAATATTCTTTTGAGTTTTTGTATTTCTACTTAAAAGGTGTTCTTATTGATAATGAAATATTCGTGGGCCAACTTATTTCAATAACAGGCAGTCGGAAACAAAAGAAAATATTGGATAAGCAAAGTTTATAGATGGATTAATTTGTATTTGTTTAAACGAGTAAAGGAAATTGTGGATTTTTCTGTTTATGGGATGTTATGAAATTATAATTATGATGACGATTATCTACATTTTTGTTGTTTTCAAATTGAAATTGAAGACAAAGGGGAATGAAGCCAGGAAATTCAGAATGTAGGGAGATGCTTTCAAATTTATTATTAAAAATAAAATATTTAGAAATGTTTTTAAATTTATTACTACGTATTAAGTTAAAAGTTTACATGTCTTGTTTCATTTAATTTTCATTAGCAATTTTAAATAAAGTTTTAAATTTCAGCTTATATCTTAAGAGTTCTTTTCCAGTATATTTATCTCAAATAAAACTTTTACATAATCTATGACATTTACTTAAAATTCAAAACACAAAATGTCAACAATGTGGTCTACATATGTATATGTTTCATCAAAACCAACAACAATATAAGCAACAAACCAAATACAAATTCATATATAATGCACACAAGGAAGGTCCCAATTTAATTTTAACAAAAAAAAAAAAAAAATCTAGAAAAAGAAAATTTTACGAAAATTTTCTATAAAAAGAAAATTTAATGGCAAATTTCCATAAAAATAAAATTTAATAAATATTTCTATGAAAAGAATATGTAATGAAAATTTTCTCTAAAAAGAAAATTTAACTATAATTTTCTGAAAAAAAATTAATATTTTCTACATCGTAAATTTTCTATAAAATGAAAATTTTTATCGTAAATTTTCTACAAAAAGAAAATTTATCGTACATTTTCTATAAAAAGAAAATTTATCGCAAATTTTCTATAAAAAGGAAATTTATCGCAAATTTTCTACAAAAAGAAAACTTTTATCATAAATTTTCTACCAAAAGAAAATTTATCGAACATTTTCTATAAAAAGAAAATTTATAGCAAATTTTCTATAAAAAGAAATGTATATTTTCTACATTGTAAATTTTCTACAAAAAGAAAATTTTTATCGTAAATTTTCTATAAAAAGAAAACTTATCGTATTTTTTATCGTAAATTTATCGTAAATTTTCTATAGAAAAAATGTATCGTAAATTTTTTATAAATAGAAAATTTTGCAAAAGTTTCCATAAAAAGAATATTTTTCAATAAAAGAAAATTGAGCGTAAAGTTTCTGTAAAATGAAAATTTAGCAAAATATTTTTATAAATTTAAAGAAAGTTCTCAATATAAAAAAATAAATTCGTAATTTTTCCTAAAAAGGAAATTTATCGTAAACTTTCTGTAATAAGAAAATTTTACACAAATTGTCTATAAAAGGAAAATTTAAGGAAAATTTTCTATTGAAAGAAAAATTAGCAAATATTTTCTGTAAAAAGAAAACAACGATAATTTTCTATAAAAAGAAAATTTATCGAAAAATTTCTATAGAAAAAAATTTAACCAAAATTTTCTATAGAAAGAAATATTAACAAAAATTTTATATATAAAGAAAAATTTTCTATAAAGAAAAAATTAACGAAAATTTTCTATAGAAATAAATTTTAACGAAAATTTTGTATAAGAGAATATTTATCAATAACTTTCCACAAAAGAAAAGATTATCAAACTCTTTTTTACTAACCAAAATCAAAATGTTCTTTAGAAAGAAAATTGACGTACATTTTTTTACAAAAGGAAAATTTATAGAAATTTCTTAGAAATAAAATTAAAATGATCTATGAAATGAACATTTTTGGAAAAATTTTTACTAAAAGAAAATTATTGAAAATGTATGAAATTCTCTATAAAAAGAAATTTATTTGAAAATTTTAAATAAAAGGAATTTATTAGATTTTCCTAAAAAACTAAATTTATAGAAAATATTTTCCAAAAAAAAAAAAAAAAAATTATAAATTTTCTATATAAGGAAAATTATGAAAATATGAAATGAAAATTTATTTTAAGCTTTCTATAAAAGAAGATTTATCTTAAATTTTCTACAGAAAGAAAATTTATTGTAAACTTTTTAATAAAAAGAAAATTTATCATAAATTTCCTATAAAAGGAAAATTTTTATCTTAAATTTGTCGCAAATTTTCTATAAAAAATTTATCATAAATTTTCTATAGAATTAACATTTATCATAAATTTACTGTAGTATGAAGATTTATCCTAAACGTGGTATACAAAAAATATCGTAAATTTTTAATTAAAAAAATTTTTGTAAATTTTTGTAAAAATTGCCTAACAAAGAAAATGTATCATAAATTTTCTAAAAAAAAATACGATTTCTATAAGAGAACATTTAACGTAGATCTTTTATAAAAAAGAAAATTTATTAGTAAATTTTATGTAAAAGAAACTTTATCGTAAATGTTTTATAAAAAATTTATCATAAATTTTTAATAAACAGAAAAGTCTTCGTAAATTTTCTTAATTTTAAAGAAAATTTTGTTTTAAATTTTCTATAAAATTTTTTTTCTCGTTAATTTTCTAGGGAAAATTTTTTTTATAAGAAGAAAATTTATGTTAAATTTTTTATAAAAAGGAAAATTTTTATCAATTTAAAAAAAAAAGAAAATTTATTGTAAATTTTCTATTAAATGAAAATATGAATAAATTTAACAATTTTTGTGAACCCTGCTAATTTTTCCCATAAATATAGAAAGAGCATGCATTCTTTACAGCCCCTTTAAATGCACTTACCAGCAATACCCAATTGAATTTATTTCTATTGTCTTTTTCCATTTAAAAAATTTACGAAAAATATTGTTGACTATTTACATATGTGGTTTACAACAAAACAAACAATTGAAAGTATTTTATTAAATAGTTTAAATAATTTGGTTCATGTCACTGCAAATAACTTGATAGAATTAGAAATAACATGAAATTGATATCATTGTTATTAGCAATGTGAATTTATTTAGAAATCATTGGTTTTGAATATAATTAATTTTGAAAATAGCCTAAAATTTTTTATTAAGATTTATTACATGAGTAAAAAATCATGTAAAAAATAATTTTTGATTAAATAAAAAATTGGTTTCACAAATAATTTGGGCAAAATATAATTGTTTATATAAATTTTACATTAAATATGTTGCTTTTATTTTGGTAATATTTCTGGAGCATATGAGTAATAGTATAATTTCAACAAACAATTAAATATTACTCATACGAAGGTCTACTTAGAAATTCGTTAAATTGAAATAGCTTTATATGTATCTTTTAAACTAGTGGTTTGATTGAAAAATATTATAAATACAATTTTATAGAAATGGATAGAAATTTTATAAAATGTGACTAAAATTTAATTGTTTAAATACAAAGGGTGTCAAAGTTGAGCAAAAATTAAAAATTAAAAAATATATTTAAAATTAATTAGTTTCAGAAAAAAATTATTAAAAAATTATAATATTCTGTTATTTTTATTTAAATTTTAAATCTGATTTACAATATTTTTGTTCTATATTATAAAACTGCAAAGCTTTATAAATCAATAAAACCTTTAGCTTGTATTAATTATTTTCCTCATTCATGGCTTGTTTATATTAATAACTATTTTTATCTCATTGTTCCTGCTGCTTTTTCCATTAACTCCTAGAAAAACTTAAAATTTTTTCATATATTTTTGTTGTTCTCTCATGTCATAGTTTTTATATATTGTATATCTTAAAACACATTAAAATATTCAAGTTGTTTGTTCTTTATTTTTATGAATAAATCCATACAAATTAACACCACAACAATCTGGCATTTTAAACGAGCATAGTAGAGTAGTATGGATATAAAAAGAGTGTTAATGTATTATATGTAATCAGTTGTTGTTTTCAATAGAGAATTCTCACTTAAATGGAATACCTCAAAAAATTAATACAACACTTTTATTTTCATAATTTAATTTTTATGTGTCGCTTAAAGAGAGGGAGATAGAGAGTGTAAGTGTTTGACTCACTTAAAACTTGCATACCAAAATTACACAAACAATCACTCATTCACCTATTCATTCAGTTTACTTATACTACTATAACATGTTAAATAAGTTTATTATACAAACATCAAAAAAAAAAAAAAAAAAAAAAAACAATAACACCAACACTAGTAGACAGACAGACATAAAGTAATGTAAATGATAATTTGTCATTCTTTCATGCTAGTGATGTTTTGGTTGGTTGCTTATTTAAATTTTTTTGTGTTGTTGCTTTTTGTTTGTTATGATAATGATGCTGTTGATGATAGAGATGTTGTGTTGCTGTCGAGTAAGATCATAATGATTATCCAGAGTTTATACTGAATATACATAGATGTTCGTGTGTCTGTCCGTCTTTCTGTGTTATGTGTTGTGTTTGTCTATTATAGGTAACTGTGTCTTTTGTGGTATCTACGGTCATGTGTGCACGCTAAGAAAAAACATGGTTAAGGCATTATCACTATAACATTATTATGTTCTTATTGTTAATTTTTATTAATTTTGACAACACTGAGTTTTTGTTTCAGTTTTGTCATTCAATATTCAACGTTCAATTCAATAAAAATTTTAACATAGTTGAAAAAAAAATTTATATTTTTGAATATTTTTACCGGAAACAATATTTTATTAATATAAAAAGTATAATTATTACCATATTATTAGCATTAAATATTATCAATCTTTGTTTTTCTCTATTATTTCAAAACAAATGTAATGTACTAAATAAACAATTTATGAAAATAATAACTTTGAATTAATGTGTTTTATTTTAATATATGATAAGATGGAATAATAATATGATAAAATAGAATCATAATATGATATGATTGGATAATAATATGATAGGATGGAATAACAGTATGACAATATGGAATAATAATATGATAAAACGGAATCATAATATGATATGATGGTGTAATAATATGATAAGATCGAATAATAATATAAGAGAATGAAATCATATGTTAGTAAGATGGTATAATAGTATGAAAAAGTTTAGTCATAACACAATATGATAAAATGCATGATAACAATTGTTATTTATAATCATATCTACTTTTAGCATAATATGGTGCTCTTAGATTATGTTTACCATAACAATTTTTTTCTGCGTGTATGTGTGTATGTGCACTTACTTATAGCAAATGACCACTTGAAAATGCCATAAATTTAGACAAAGATGCCAAAAGCAGAATATTCTTTTTTTTCTTATGGCACCTTGTGTTGTTGTTAATATTTTGTGAATGCATACTAAAGATATTTCGTAAAAGTGTGTTGAATACAGGGTGTTAAATAGAAAAAATATAATTAAATAAGAAATATATATTCGTTTGTTTAAAAAAATTTATAATTAGCTATTTAGCTAATAATATCTTATCTTGACCCATTTATAGAAGTTTATAGTTATGATCTATCTCTAAAACTAGCCTTAAGACACCCTGTTTATATTTGCACGTATATATTTCTATATAACTCCCTTGTAAGTATTTGTGGTTAGAAGAACGGAACTCTCTTTTTCCTTTTTTTTTCTTCAAAAGTTCATTGGTGTCAGTATTAATGTTTCTAGTGGTATTTTTACTTAACAAGTGTTCAGTGACACATTTTGACCAATGCCATCAACAAAACCAAAAGTGGTCAAAAACATAAATATAGAAAAAAAACTATTATTCTTGAATAATATGAAATACACATATATACAATTTGATATATCAACAAAGGAAAATAAAAATAAAATTAAGAGTTGTTTTTTTGCAGATAAATCATTAAGGTAAGAAAATAAATGACCTTAAATGACAGCTTTAAGTTCTCTTATTTAATATCTTTTGTTATATCTGTTAAGGGTTCAGAGGGAAAATTATTATTATATTATTATTATATTATACCACTAAATATGTTTAAAGCTAAATGAAAAGTTGGATAAAGGAATATTTAAAGGAATTACAGTTTCTCAAAGGCATAAATGTTCGAAAATTTTTACGGTGAAATTTTTCGAAAACCTCTAACAACTGAGGGACATGCACTGTACGTCAATATTATTTTTTTATGCCTTTATTTAGATTCTTTGAAGACCATTTATAATATACGTATAGTTAGGATGGGAATAAAAATAAAGAGAACCTCTTTATCATAACATTTTATTGGTTTTTATTTTAACGGACTGTCTGCACAACATTGAAAAAAGTTGGACTTTGGGTCACGAAATACTTCTCAATATTCAAAAAAGTACCAATAAAATTCCTAATTCTCAGAAAAAGTACCAATTTAAAAATGGGAAATTTATAAATTAAAGAACCCATTTTCAATAATAGTAACAATTCAAAAATAAAACAAGTAAAAATGTTATATTTGGCTTAGCTGAATCTATATACCCTCTATCTGTAAATTTTTGTGCACCCTAATTTAAAATTTCACCAAATGAACTATTTGTACAAAATTTCACTTTTTTATAACAGATATTGGCGAAAACGTATGAACTGGAGTTACGACGGTCTGCCTCTGTTTTTCTACACTCAGAGAAAAAATATAATTGTAGTGACCATAATCTAAGAACAGTATATTATGATTGGAACATATGGTCATAGTTAAAAATAGATATGATTATAAATAATAATTGCTATGATTTCATTTTATTATATTGCGTCCGATTTTATGGTTTGTTTTTTCATGTTATGATTTAAGTTGTTCATATTATTATACCATCTTACTATATTATTATCCCATTCCATCAGATTATGATTTGATGTTATGTAACGGTGGTTTATCATTAAGAGGTATGTATGTGCTGCTTATTATTCCAGCTTTGTTCAGGGACATTGGGGAGTTGTTTACTACTCAAGGATAAATACAGAAACGATAACAAAAATATTAAAAATTAATAATTAATATTTAAGTGTATTACAATTAAAGAAAAAACCATAACATTTATACCAATAAAAAAAAAAAAAAAATGTTTGCAAATTTTAAAACAAATGTTAACAAAATTTTTATATATGTATAAGTGTAGTAATATATGTATATATTTTATATTAGTTGCAATTATTGAAAAATTTTGAAAATATTAACAAAAAATTTTATTTTCAATTAAAAAGTAGCACTTAAAAGCAATTTAAAAAGGTTTAGTTAAAAAAAAAGTTCTTCTAAAACAGGAAATCTCCAACAAGTTTTATCAAGTCGGAAACTTTTAATTTTATTAAGTCGTTTCAAAATCTACTAGGAACATAAATTTATTATGAGAATATAATAATAAAATTGTATTAAATATTATTTCTCTGGAAGATCATTCTAGAATTATCTTATGCTGAAAAATCGACATGATAATTTGCCCACACCGTTATTTTTAATTGTACAGGGTACAGAAAATTTTCCCATTTCTAAATTTTTTGGATCCCTGCAAAAAAAAAAAAAAAAATAAAAAAAATAAAAAATAAATAAATCGTTGGCTTTTGCTTGATATTCCATAATTTTTATACTTTTGCTTACATGAGGATACTATTTGAGAATCTTCATGCATCATCTTCAGTATTTTGACTAAATTAGGTTTCCACGAATTCTCATATTCTTAGAAAAAATTTATGCTCCCAGCGAATTTTTAATGGACTTAATGGCTTTAAAGGTCCTCGGTCTAATAAAATGTTTAGGAGAAATTTTTTCCCCCAAAGTACTTTTTTTACTCTGAAACTATTCAAATTGCTTCTTCTGCTGTCTATTAATTAAGAATCTAATTATCTAACTATATCGATAAATTTTTATACTTAGAATTTGCTTGAACCTTAGATTTTTCCAATATTTTTGACCTTTCTATTCTATGGATCTTTTTTGATACAAACAGTTCTTGGAATTAAAGAAAAAGATTCTCATTTTTTTCAGTTTTTATTAATATTGTTATCGAGATTTAAAAAAGTAAAGTTTCGAAAAATATTTTGTAGAAATTTAAAAAAATTTTTTGACGAATTTACTTCTGACCCTACTTTTTTTGTTCGCACTGAAAAAGCACTATTTGTGCTTGAAACGATGTACCGTTATTGGGATAATGTTAAAGGATATTATTTTTGTATAGGTGTACAATTCAATGTATTAGCAATTATAAGACATTAAAAGTTCCATTGTTTTGCATAAGATTTTTCAGAAAACTCAAAAGTTTTAAAATAATTATACTTGAGTCTATATTTTTGTCTGCAACTGTATGTAGACGATGAATCCTTTCTCTCACTATATATTTACTGTGAGTATAGTGCTGGTACTCTCAACGGCGTTTGAGTAATGTCGTACGTCATATTAATTAAATATTTGAAATTTTATGTCATTAATAGTTTTGGTCTTAATTTGTAAGTTTTCGTGTTGGTTTTAAATGAAAAGAGTTTCATATATTTCCATTTATGAAACCTGCATATTTAAAATTCATGTAAAAGTTACCTTCGTTTCCTTTTATTACTACATTTTAAAAACCTTAAAAACATTTAATCACATTTTTAATTTCCTTTAAGCCAGTGAAAAAAACTAATACCAACATTTACATTTATATTTTCCCATATTAGTCATAAAACTTTTTTACCGCTTTATAATTAAAGTATTTAAACCAGGACAAACAAAAACAGTAACTAAAATATCCTATTTTAAAACTTAAATACATTTTAGTAGAGATTTACTAAACATTTAAGTACAATTTTAAATCATTTACCTTAGAGTACGAACATTTGTACATTCATGCTGATGCCATCAGTGTATAAGTATCATACATTTTAAGTTCTCTTTTATATGTTTATATGTATGTACATTGCTCTTTATTTGGTATAATAAATTTATATATTCCGTTTTTTTTTTTTTGTTGTAAACTATCTCTGTGAAAAAAAGTTACACTACTTTTCTTGTTGTAGTTTATTTATGCAGCAGTCACTCTCACATACATAAAGTTGCGAACGTTGGTTAAAATACAAACTCACGAATACATGAATATATTTCTCATTTATTTAAAGTTAAAGTAAATACATATGCATTTATTGTATACAAAAAAGTTTATATTATTTATGGCATTAAAGTGAAACTAAAAGTTGTGGCTGCACTGATGTCAAATTTTACAATTCACAATATAAATTTTGGGCATAAGTTTTACTAGTTTTTCTTTAAGTGTAAATAAATGTTGAAAATTTTGTGTAAATATTTAAATGAATGTGAAGTGGTTAAATGTCATAAGAAAGTTTTGTAGTGTAAATATTTTGTTGTTTTCTTTTTTTCAGAAAAGCTTTTTGATAAGTTATTGTTTTTAAAGAGTCTATATATTGAATGAGTTAAAAGAGTAATCTATAAAAAAGTATATAAATATAGAGAAAATTTTGTAATTATATGAATTAATTAACCTCGTTTTTAAGCAACTAAAACTGAAGATATAATTATTACATTAAAGTGCCTTACGAAAAAAAGTTGCAAATATACCCCTTTAAAAATGAATATATATGATATTTTTATATGTTAAATGAATATTTTTATATGTTTCCCAAAATATTATGCCTGGGTATTTCAGTTTACGTGAGCTGGGCTATTTTTAAAACACCTTTAAAAATACGTAATTCTTTAAGTATCATTATAAAAATCTTCGCTAGAAGAAAATTAACTTCAAAATATGATAGAGAGATATTAATGCTTGAAATATGCATTTAAATAATTCTTACATCTGTTTTCATTCGCGAAATATCAAGATTTTATTAATGTCATATTTTCATTATTTTAACATATAATTGTATATATTTCGGATAATTTTCAACATACATTGAATTTTAATACCATTGGGCTATTCTGATACTGTTGAAAATTACCCTTTTGAAAGAAATATGACAAATTTTGTATATTACGTTCCCAAAAAGTTAAATCAGCAATTTTTGCGAAAAAATTGTATGAAGTATTTATTATACTTAAATATCAACGAATTTATGAAAAAATATAATAAATTCTTTTAAAACTACTTACGGACATGCAAAAATTTTTGGTAACATAAAATGCGATCTCAGAGTTAATTATATAGTACCAGTCTTTGATCCGGGTTCCATGGTTTGTATACCAGAGAGGACCCATTAGGACAATGGTCACCAACTTCCTGAAGAAATCATACATACAAGTTTACACGCGGCATCTGTTCCGCACAACTGGACTTAGGATTATCCTTAAGGCTACCAAACTACTTTAGTAATCTTCAAACCGAAATTATGCCCATAAAAGCCCACACGAAGAATTCAGTACTATGGTACATCGAATAGAGGTATTTGAGTATTTACTGATAACAAGGCGGCCATTAGATCCCTGAAAGGTGTATACATTACATTGAAGACTGTCCACGAATGCCGGTCTTCTCTGGAGGAGATAGCGAGACATTCATTGGTTTCCCTTATGTGGGATCCTGGACATTATTGGCAACAACAGAGCTAATGCACTAGTTTATGTGGATGTCATTCTTAATCAGTGATTAATATTGCGACATAGGTGTTCATCTCACAAAGAGTAAACAACTTTTATCACACAAATTGTATTCGGAAGCAAACGAAAGATGGGCATCTATGAAAATTAGGAAAATCTGGCCAACCACGAATAGGCAGAGGATAATATAAGTGTTAAAACTACCCCGATCTCATTTAAAAAACCTAATCGAAGTTATAAAAACGCAAGGGCATATCGTCCTACATGCCAAGAGACAGAAGCTATTTTACAATTATTTTTTGAGAAAATGCAAAGACGAAGAAGAAGAAGAAACAACTGAGCACATTCTTTATCCCAGTGCCCAGTATTCGAGGACCTTAGACATGCAATGTTTGGTCAGTGGAGACTCACAGACGAGACTTGTCTCTCAAAAGGATATAGGGAAAAAATCAGTACCTTCATTAGGACCACCAAACTGCTGAACGAGCACGACGCTTAAGTAACATATGCTTAGCTAAATGGGAACACACAAGTGAACTATGCCTAAGGCATAGTACTAAGGCATAACCTAATCTAAATAATACTTTTTAGTTTTTGATTACCTTGTTACTATTTTAAAAATCAACTTTAAGTAAATTATTACTTTTGTTTATTAAAATTAGTATTTGTTTTAAGAGTTGGCACCTTTTTTTAATTAACATTTATTAGTACTTGTGTTTAAGTAGTTGAAAATTGGAACTTTGTTTGAAAAATTTTTATGAAAAGAAATTCAAAAATTTGTACTTTTTGCAAATTAGTAAGTTTTTTAGTTGATAATTTATTTTTGTTAAAAATAGTACCCACTTTTGTAGATTTATGTTTTTCAATTGAATACTTTTCATTTTAAATAGTATTTTGGAAATTATTTTTTTTTGGAAATTATTTTTGAACTTTCGTTTTTTTTTTTAAATTGATACTTTTTTTTGGAAAAGTACATTTTTTTGGAAATTTAATTTTTTAATTTATACTATTTCTTTTGATTTAGGTTATTTTTTTCTTTTAAATTAGTATCTAATTTTTTATTGGTTCCTTATAATTTTATTTATATAAAATTAGTACTTTTGGTTATTAAGTTTATTACCTTTTCAAGAGTTGGTATTTTTCTTTAATTTTTATTTGTTCTAAAATTTATTTATTTTCTATGTATATGTAGTACTTTTTAGTGAAAATTGCTACCTTTTTAAATTGAAATCTTATTTGAAAACGTTACCTTGTTTAGAAATTTTGTGCTTTTTTGGAAAATTGGCTTTCGAAATTTGTTACTTTATTCTAAGAGCTAGTCTTTTTTTTTCGGAAAATTTAAACGTATTTTTTCGTTTTTAAAAAATATGTTTTTATTTTAATTAGAATTTTATAAAAGTTAGTACTTTTGTGTACTAAAATTAGCACATTTTTAGGAGATATAACATTGTTTTTTAATGTTGATTTTGGTGATTTAGGGTATTTATTTGAAAAATGTTTGAAAATAAGTTTTTCAGTTAGAAAGTTATTTTTTTTAGATTAGTATTCTTTTTTAAGTTGGTACTTTTCTTTAACTGATTTTTAATTTGAAATTTGATACTTTTATTATTAAATGACACTTTTTTTATTCAATACATTTTTTCATTGGTGCTTTTCGAAAATTAGTTCTTTTTTTTGAAAGTACTTTTTATACTTCTTTTTATACTACTTTTTATTAATTAAAATTTGTTTTGAAATTGATTTATATTCTTTTTATATTTTGGTACGTTTTTTAAAACTTTAAAACATTGTTGAATACAATTTTTTTTAACTGGTACTTTTTTAAAATGTCACATTTTTTTTAAATATGAATTTTTTATAATTGTATATTTTATTGAAAATATATATATATATTTTTTTAAATTTGTCTAAAAATTGATATATATATATATATGTATATTCGGACTTGGTACTTTTTCTTTTGACTTTTATACTTTTTGAGACTTATTATCTACATTTTTTCATTGGTGGTTTTCGAAAATTAGTACTTTTTTTGGAAGTTGCTACTTTTTATTAATTAAAATTTTCTATATCTATCTATTTTTTTAAATTTGTCTTTTTTTTGGGGTTCCGTACTTTATTTTAAAAATTGATACATTTTTAAATTTAGTGCTTTTTTGCCATTGTTATTTTTTGCTACTTTTTTTTTTAAATTTGTTAGTTAAAAAAAAAAAAAATAATAATAATAATAATAATAATAATAATAATAATTATTATTTAGAAGTTTAATTTAGAAATGGTACCTTTTTTTGAAAATTGGTATTATTTTTGGAAAATTGCATCAATTTCAGAATTGGGTACTTTATGCCAAAAATTTGTTATTAATTTTTTTTCAAAATTAGATCTTTCGTTTATAAATTAGAACTTTTGTATTTTGTTTAATTTTTACATCTTATTATAATTTTGTACTTTTTTAAAATTGATATCTTTTAAAAAAGCTGCATAAACTTTGGTACCCCTTTAAAATATTATTTTTTGTACTTTTTTAAATATTATTTTTTTAATTGTTTTTTTTTTCTAATTTTGATACTCTGTAAATTTGGTTACTGAAATTTGTTTGGAAACTAGTTCTTTTTTGAATTCGTTCTTGTATGAAAATTATATATTTTGCTCAAATTTAGTACTTTTTTGGAGTTGGTGTTTTTTAATGGAATTTTTGTCTCTTTTAAATTTTGAAATTTTTTATTGGAAAATTGGAACATTTAAAAAAATGTTTACTTTTCTGCAAAATGGTATTTTTTGTGATTTTTTTTATTACTTTTTTTTTTAATTTAGGTACTTTTTTAAATGTATACATTTTTGGTACAATTTTTTACTTTTTAGAAATTATAGTTTTTTTAAATTGGTACTTTTTGGAAAAATTTCATTATATTCTCCACTATAATGGCAAAGGGGAGTACAAGTTAAAAAATGTATACATATTATTGGTTCATGTGAAATTCTTAGTCAATTTTGCTAAGTTCGTCAGTCTGTGGGAAATTTTCTCAGGTCCTAATTATAAACCTATATTATTTTTTGTTTTCCTAAGAATTAAATAAAATTTTGAGTTCTAAAAGTTGATCTACTTATATAAATATACTTAGTGAAAAAATAATGATAATAATAAAATAAAATAAAAGAAGCGAAACGAAGTGTTCAATAATAATGCAATTACTAATTAAACAATTTGTTATGCTCTAATCTAAATTAAAAAATCTTGACCCTAATTTTTAATCATTCTCTTTTAAGTTTACTGTCTTATTTAGAAAGTTAATATAATATTTATGACTATTTCAATTATAATTCTTCTTATTAGCTTATTTAATTTTATATTGAAATTGTATTTTCAATAATAGTCTAATTGTAATGAATTTTACAAACCACACACATACTATCATACACTACATGTAATATTTCATTATACTTATACTTCTGCATATTATTATTCAGTTACATAAATATTTGCCAAATTAAAATACAATTTAATTATTAAATAAACATATAAACATGAATTATAATTATTACTCTTATTTTACTCTTAAGTAAGTATAACAATATGTATGGATGGACATATGTATATTCATGAATATTAATATGAAACATTTATGAAAATAATCAAAACCACAAGCAATTATGAGGATTTTATGAGTATTAATGAAAATGAAATTATAAAATATTGTGTATTTTTTTAATCTATCTATAAAAGCATAAATATGCTTTTAATGTAGTTGTAAATGGAAAACAATTTGTTAAAACCATATTGTAAGCTAAAGTTTTTAATAATTTTCATAATTTCAAATGTTTATGAAAAATAAGCACATAAAACAATTTTCTGTTATTAAAAGAAATTTAAAAACGTGATTGGTTTTAATTAGAGTTTACAGTTTGGTGAAACAATTTTTAATTCTATATGTAGTGGAATATTAGTGTGACCATTTTAGATTTTTTTCAGTTAAATTTAAGATTTTTACTTCGATTTAGCTGCAAATTTTTCATTTAGTATTTGGCATACTATTTAGAATTTTTCAATAATATATTTCCTAACAAGAAAACAATTACATATTAAAACTTAATATTTCATTGATTGGAATTTTTGGCTAAAATACGATTACATGATATATCTTTATGTGCATGAGAGGTTGGTAATCATGTAATAAATTACGTAAATGTTAATAGAACTATTTTATAGACATTTTAGAATGAGCGAGAAAAAATAAAGACATTGACAAATGTAGCAGTAGCTCTGAAAATCAGCACCAGTAAAAAATAAATTAATATAATTGTAATTAGGTGAAGAGATCATTTAGTCCGTTTCATGAATTTAATAAAAACGAAAATTAGAAATGATATAGTTTTAAATAAGATAAATTTAATTCCTAATATTAGATGTGCCTTAATATTATATAAATATTTCCTAGGTTTTGAAACAGACTTATTTGAAATACATATATATTCATAGGAGTATTTAGTTTATAAACTAAAATTGTTATTCTCAAACATATATAATTTTAACAAGAGCTTCAAGCTATTAAAGGAATTTCTTGAACAAAACTGACTATAGGTTATTGGACATGTATCTAGCTTTAAAGTACAGTACAGACATGTTTCTATTTGTATAGCTGCTTATGACATTTTTAGCCTAGCAACCAATTCTTCTTATTATTCTACTTATTTTCTTACCTTTTCTCCGTTTGCACAATCGAATTATGCAAAATTAAGATGAAATGAAAATATATAATAGAAAAAAGTATTTTATTAATTTAGCATTATTTTTAGCATTATGAAATAAATTTGTAGCATTTTTTTTTAGCTTTATTTAAACACAAATTAGCTGAAAAAAGTGATCACATCTGGTCACACTATGGAATATTCATTGAAAATATAGACAAATAAAGCTTTATAGTGCATACTTTTAGGAGTGAAAACAAGTAAAATGATAGTAAGTGAATTTTTATATTGAGAGGTTTTCGCTTAAATGAATATATATATATCTATCTATATATATATATATATATATATATATATTTATTTATTTATTTATAATATGTATAAAGTAAACTTTTAAAATTAATTCAACGTGAACTGCTTAAAAATTTTGTTAGGTCAATAAACCTAATTAATTTTAATTTATAACATTTATAACATTTTAAATTTAATACATCTTTTATAAAATTCATTTCGTATTCAGTGTTGCCGTTTTGGTTATTTTTAACCAAAATTGGTCATTTTCCAATGTGGATATGATGACTTTTTTACATTTTGGTTATTTTTTTTTTTGTTAAATTAAAATTTCATTTTTATTAGTTTTAAAAATGCAATTTACTATGTGAATCTTGCTAACAATAAAAAGAGGGTGTGTTAAAAGTTCATCATACATTTAAAAACTAAAAATTCCTATAACTTCCCATTCCAATTTTAACTGACAATGAAGAAAACAATTTAAATCAATAGAGAATATAAATATTTTCTAATATTTAACCAAAAAGTGAAATTGATCGGGAGATTTTTGTGAGAAAGTTCTAACGATATAACAAACAACCTAAATACTTGAAATTACAAAATAAATTACTATTAAAAAAGAAATGTATATTCGGTGAAGACTGTCTATATACATACTTGAGAGGAATCGTTACATGGGTGTAATGGTTAAACTTATTGGAGTCAAATTTTATTAACATACTAAGATTTATGTGGGATTTAAGTACTTTTAGCTGATTTTCGGGAGACTATCCTATATAGAAGCTACAATTAATTTTAAAGCAATCCTTTTGAAACTATAGGCCATATTTTATTTATTTTATTTTAGTATTAGAAATGTTTTATTTGTGCAGAATTTTACAGAAATACGCTTATATATATTTAAGATATTTGAGCTTCAAAATATTACACCAAGAAAACACTTATTTCGGGACTAGGTGAAATAAATAACCAATTTCAACCAGTTAAGGAGATTCTGAGTTGATTGGTCTATTTTAGGGGGTTCCATAATATGGTGCTGCAGAGAATAAAAAATGTACCTTGTTTAGTTATTAAAACTGTGCAAGGCAACATAATTGTAAATGATAATAAAAATTTAAAAAAGGCACCACATTATTTTAAAAGTAACTGCAATATAAGTGTTCCATCAGTCCCGATGTATTTTCAATTGGAACACAATTTTGTACACAATTTTAAAAATAATTTTTTAAAATTTAATATATGCGAGTGCTTTGCTACATGAACGATTGATATTTAATCTTTTCGCCAAACCTCATAATTAAATATCTTTTAATATAAATCTTCAAAAAAAAAAAAAATATGAAATTATTATTACCAAATGAGATTAGCTAAGTCCCTATACAAATAACTCTTATTTGCATTCTTTTTCTGTAAACACATAATTGTAAAAGTCAACCTTATTTTCTATTACTGCACGACCCAGCTGCTTTCGATATCATATCATAAGGATGTGAGAATAATTAAATTTTTATTATTAAAGTTTATAGCCCGGCCTCCTACAAAATTGGATCAGGGACCACATTTTGATAAACATTGTTCCAAACAGTTAAATTTTAAATACTTTTTTCTCCTAAAGACTAACTGAAGTTTATGATTAATACTCAAAGTATTTAAAACCTGATTACGTATATTATTTTTTATTTATTTTCTTTTTTTATTTATTCAATAACAATACAAAGGAAGCCTTCATGGCCTGTAATATATGTATTAGTAGAAAAATATCTATAATTTATTATTTTCATATATAGAATAGGCTCCCAAGCCATATATATAGCACTTTTTTTCTTCTGTAAGTTAGATATAAATAGGAAGACAGTTTCAGAGGGCTTGGAAGATGATTCCAACTTCGATTAATTCTCTTTACAAAAGAGTGATCGAAAACACAAGGGCACATCAATTTGAACATTTCGTGTTGAATTAATAAATGAAAACTTGTTTAAAAGTAATAATGATTTTCCAAATCTTATGATTTTATAAAAATCGAGTATAGTACGTAAGTTAAAACAGCACTTCAGGAATACGGGAACTAGTTCAGAAACTCGATCATGTTCTTCTATTTTGATATTGAATATGCAGCGAAATACCTTTTTTATAAGTCTTTCAATTTTATTTAAATTATAAGACGAAGTACCAGAATAAACCTCAAGATCATAGTTAATACATCGAGGTAGATATAGAGTTAATCTGATCATTAACAAAGACATTAAAACGTTCCATTTGTTCAGAATCAGCTGTAAAAGGTAATAAAATATCATCAGCAAATACAGAGTATTTACAAGAATCATTATCTAGAAATGAGTTGCAATCGCTCAAAGAAAAAATATTGGAGCAAGTACAGACCCTATACTATACGATACCTATACTGGAGTATACTGGAATATTAAGATTATATTAATTTTTATATAACTTTGAATTTTTAAAATTTGGTTAGTTTTTTTCCCTAATTTGGTTATTTTTTTCAAAATTTTTAGTTAGAAAAAAAATTTTACCATTGCAACACCGCTTGTATAATGAGTAAAGCTTTACGTTAAGTGTTGCCAGAAAATTTTCAAAGTCATGTTAAATTCTCAAAACTAATATGATAAAAATCTACTAAATCAAAAATCTTTGTAGGATCGGAAGAAAATTTGATTAAAAAAAGTATTTTTTTTTATGTGCGACCAATAATAAAAATGCTTACATCTGGAGAATGGAATCCCAAAAGAAAGCTATTAATATCAAAAAGTGAAATTCTACCGTTTTCTACAGGGAAATGACACTATTAAATTTACAGTCGTGAAAAAATTCACCATGAAAATTTCGTGTTAAAATAAAATTCTCCTTATCGTGAATGATTTTTTTTCCGCGAGTTTTTTAAATTTTCCCTTTAATTTACTCACTTTATTTTTGCTGGGGAACAAAATAGAACATGTAAGTAGCTCTTCTTTATAATTCAAATATTAGAGTTTAAAAAATAGATTTTAAGGGGATCATTCTTTAAAAAGGCACAAAATAATATATTACTTAACAAAATGCAAAACAACAGGTCGATTTCCTGTGGATCACAGCGAAAAATAAAGCGTGATCCTTTTCGAGGTTCCCTACTTAAAAAAAAACACAGAAAATTCAAATTTAATGGGGAATGTTTATTATCATTTTAAAGAATATTTCTTGGCATTTATTTTTTGAAGATTATGTCTATCATATGTTGGCCGTTGCTACGTCGCAGATGGTCCATCCGTTGAGTCCAATTTTCGATGACTCGTTCGAGCATTTCGACTGGTAACTGGCGAATAACACGCGTGATGTTTTCCTCTTGGTGGCCAACCGACCGGCCAAAAAGTGAAATTATGTGCTCACCGAAGTGTTCTCTCAATAAATCCATTGATTGATGCGATGTGTGGGAAGTGGCGCCGTCTTGCTGAAACCAAATGTCGCCGAGATCACGAGCTTCAATTTCAGGCATCAAATAGTCGGCTATCATGGAACACATTGATGGTTACGTTCGCACCGGCATTATTTTTGAAGAAATATGGACCGATGATTCCACCGGCCCACAAACCACACCAAACCGTTATTTTTTCTGGATGAAGTGGCAGTTCTTGAATCTCTTCAGGTTGATCTTCGTCACAAATGCGACAATTTTGTTTGTTTACATACCCATAAAGGCAGAAATGGGCCTCATCGCTGAAAAAAATTCGCCTCGAAAACGTCGGATCTTCTTGGAACTTTTCAAGAGCCCATAGAGCGACCTTCCCACTTGGGAAGGTCGAACGGCTTCAGTTGTTGTGCAAGTAACAACGTAAAATGCGCCAAGTCGTTCCATACGTCAGTCCGAGTTGCTGCAAACGGCACCGAATCAACTCTCCACGGTCTTCGTGTACACTCTCAGCTACGGACGCTATATTTTCTTCACAGCATGCTGGACGTGGTCTATTCGGTCGAATATTATCCAATAATGAATGCTGGGTCTTAAAATGGGTGATGGACTTGCGAATAGTACGCTCAGTAGGTCGACCATAAGTTGAGCGAAGTGCATGAAACACATTCCTCACAGAACGTGAATTTTCGTAATAAAGTTGAACGATTTGTAAACGTTGTTCAGGCGTAAATCTTTCCATTATGAAATGCCAAACAATACTAAACAAAAATAACATGACACGACTCACACGTGATCTGTCAAAAAAAGGCTATTGAAAAAAGTATCTCTACTTGATTCAGCCATTATAAACGATTATAAATAATTATATTTTGTCATATTGTATCCACTTTTATGTTCTGTTTTTCATGCTATGATTCTAGTTTTACATATAGTTTAACAATCTTACTACATCTTTATCTTATTCTATCAAATTACTATTTGATATTATTATATTATTATTCTATCTTATTATAATAATATTGTTATGCCATTATTCATATTATTATTCCAATCTGTCATATTATTATCCCATGACATCACATAGTTATCCAATCTTATCATATTACTATTTCATTTTGTCATATTATTATTCCATCTTATCATATATTAAAATAAAATGTATTAATAATAAATTAATTTTTAAAAATCTTTATTGAAAATAATAGAGAAAAGTGTTTATTAGCAAAGATATATATATATATATATATATATATATATTATTTGTTCATTAATTATATTTATTTGTATCTCCATATGTGCTTCAAATGCAAGATATGTTTTTTTTACTAAACTCTTTAATAATTGTTAATCATCATCTTATATTGTTTGAAGTATAACCAAACCTTGTTTATTTATTCATATATAAACTAAATGAGAATTACAATGAACAAAAAAACATTAAAATCAAAATATATTTAAAAACAAAAAGATATTGAATTTTTCTACTACGTTTGTGAAAAGGATAAGTATTATATTTATTTGAAACATTTTTTTTTATCATGGGAATAATAATATTAATATGATTTAAAAACAGAATATGGTTTAAGAACCAGGAGAATGACTGCAGTTATTTAATTGTTGTAGAAGTAATAATATTTTTCAAATCAATAAAACTTTGTTTCTGGTAACCATACCATATTAAATTTTTTATTGAGTATAAGCACTAAATGACAAAATTTAAACAAGAACATTGTAATTATGAATACAAGGTTATTAAAATTCAAGAAAATCAATGAGAACATAATATTGTTGCAGTGATAATGCTGTAACCATGTTTTTTCTCTACGTGTACCTCCTATGGTGTATTAAGAATTTCCAAAAAAAAAAAAAAAAATGCATTAAGCGCAAACTTCATTTTCTTAATTTGATATTTGAAAGACTTACTCTTTTCAAAGATGCCAAAAACTAATATAAAAACTTGATAGTTCAGTTAATGCAAAGTTTTGTTCAGGGCGACCCAATGTGCTGTTTTCAAATTTAAAATCCGTTTAATAAATTTTTAAGAATGTTTTGAGTTCGTGCAGTCTTAAAAAGACTTTTTTTGTCAATAACTTCAGATTCTGAAAATTGTAGGGTAATCTACTCATCGTGCTCTACAACCAACACTAGGTCTCTTTAAAAGTATATGAATTTTTTCCATTTTGTAGCACATTTTAATTTAGCCTTTAGATAAATCTTCTTTCTATGTTTTACATTTTCAGTAGGCTATTTGATTAAGTTTTTTACCGCAAAGTTTTTGCTAACGTTTTATTTAAATATTGAATCTGTCTTGTTTTAAGGCCTCACAATATTTATTTAAATCTTAAAACTAAACATTAAAGACTAATTGATCTCTAACGAGAGCAATGCTAGGTGAATAATTGTTCCTCCTATTAAAGGAGTGGAAAATCGGCTCTACGAAGCCTTAAATTTGATTAAACTTCATAAAGAAGTCTTGCAAGAGGGTTGGGGTGAGTCTGCAGTTTTATAATGTATTTTTCACTGTGCTTTTTAAACTCGTCTTTTAACAATGGACCCTCTAAGTCCCTATGGATATTCCCATTTCTTATATACCATGGTGCACCCACCATGGTTCTAAGAATTTTTGATTGAGCCCTCTGTATAATATCGATACTCCTATTACTGGCTGTTCCCCATAATTGGATGTGGCATGTCCAAATTGGTTTTAAAACGGTTTTATACAGGAAGACTTTACTGTCAAGATTTATTTTTGATTGGCTGTTTATTACCCAGTGAATGCTTGAAGCTTTTAACTTCATATGAAGTCTCTTGGTTTATATATGACGAGGCCAAGTCAGTCGCCTATCTAAATGAATACCAATACATGTAACATGATCTGACTGATGTACAATTATGCCATTAAGTGTAACAGGAGGACAATTTTCTCTTTTGAGGGTGAATGTAACATGGTTACTTTTCAATTCATTTACTCGTATATGCTAGTTTCTTAACCATGTCTCCAAACATCGGAGGTATATATAAAGTTGGCTAGATGATATATGCGGATTTTTGTGGAAATTGAATATTGCCGTATCATCAGCAAACGTAAAAACTCAGTCAGTTCAGTCAGTTATAAGAGAAAATTCTAAGTTGCAGTTTTAAAAGTAAGTCGACGCAAGGAATATAGTGTAACCATTTTTCTTCTTCAATATTGAACATAATGCTAAAAATCTAGAAATCTAAAAAGCATTTTGCAGAATTTTTTAAATCTAATATGCAATTGTCCAAACCATTCTACTAAATTTAGCAAAAAGAAATACTAAAATGGCAACACTGTTTATGTAAAGTATTTTATTAATTTAAAAATATAAATTTTGTTTTGTCTCCCATTTTGTTTTTTATTCATTTACAAAATATGTTCAAATTTTACCATTTAAATTGCGCATAACATATTTGCTTTTTTTTTCTATAAATACCTTTCATGTATAAAAATAGCATATTTTTTTATAATCATAACTTCCTTGATTGAATTTATCGTTTTTTGTAAGTTAAGCAATTTCAGTTATTTATTGGTGGAATTTTTTTTGATGTTTCTAATTGATTACATTTGTATTAAGGCAGGGTAAATGTTCGTGGGACAAACACATACTATTTTTTGTACACTTTTATTACGAAAAATATAATTTTTAAATTATTTTTAATACTTAAACCATAGATTAATAAGTAGATATTTATGTGAGAGAAAAAAACCTGATTTAATTGTTAAAAACCTAATTCATGCAACAACAACAAAATACACACGCAGAGAAAAAATATAGTTATAGTGACCATAATCTAAGAACTACATATTATGAGTGGAATATATTATCATAGCTAAAAATATATATGATTAAAAATAACAATTGTTTTGATTACATTTGCTCAAACTGTATCCGATTTACATTATTATCTCATTCTATCATATTATTGTTCCATTTTACCATATCAAGATTCCACTTATATGGTACTAAAATAAAACATATTAATTCAAAATTATTATCTTTATAAATTCTTATTGAGTCATATATTGTACCATCATATATTGTGCAAAATAATACAAGATATTTTTTTTATTAAGTAATCTCTTTACTAGTAGTTAATCAATAATATTAAAAAACCTTGTCTACTTATACTAATTCATATGTAAACTATATGAGAATTGTAATAAAGATGAAAACAAACGTTAAAAGCAAATATATTCAAAAACAAATTTAATATTTTTTTCAACCATATTTGTAAAAACCATATTTATTTATAACATTTTATTATTATGGGAATAATAATATTAATATGGTTCGAAAACGAAATAAGGTTTAAGAAAAAGGTAAAAGATTGATAATATTTAATGGTTGTAGAAATAATAAAAATATAATAATAAAATTTTTTTCTGGTAAAAATATTCAGAACAAAAACATTGTTATCATGAACACAGTATTATTAAATTTAATGAATATTAACAACGAGAACATTATGGAAGTAAATGTTTTTTTAAAAGTTTACTTCGAAGTGCCTCTCACATAAACTTCTAGTTGTAGTCTATGACTTATGCCTTATATAACTTGTTTTAATGCAAAAATAATATATATATATATATATATATATATATTTCTTGTTGGAATTCAAGTAACAACCAAATAAATTTTCAGCCTTGAATCCAGTGTACATTGAAATATATTTTTTGTAGATTTCAGTTCAATAGCGCACAGTGGTTCCAAAACGTTTTTATTTCTGGCGTATTTATTTATTTTTTATATAATTCTGTAACTTGTGAACTGTTAAAAATATTTCAACAAAGTTTCACCTAGCCATAGACCAGATGTTTTCAAGTTGATTTGAAGGAGCACAGGTTCCTACCGGATCAAGGAAGAGTAGATAGACTTTCAAATTTTGATCATCTCGGGTATGCAATTTTTTTTTAAAAATCGCCAAAAATTTATTTATGATTTGACAGAAAAAATTTACATATAGATAGTCCTTGTAAATCTCTACAAAAAATACGCTTAAAATTTAATAGATATTTAGGTCGGAATAAATTTTTCACTCATTCCTAACCTCATTTTTCAGTTTTTTTTTAACTTGGCGGGCTCAATATTGGCTCTAAATTTTGTTTAATATACATTGTATTTCTAACAAAATACTAGATAATTTTGCTGCGAGAATTATTTAAATATGTAGATTCGATAAAAAGTTATATAAATATCTGAAGTTGGAACTTTAAAAGAATTTCATATTTTTTAGTTTTTTTTCTTTTTTTTTCAAAAATTTGTTTTTTGTTCTGTCCCATATAATTTTTTTTAAGTTTTCAAAAGAAATATCAATGTAAATGCGTGTAAAGTAAACCTGAAGGAGGTTGGGGCAATGATCTCCCCACAAACCCTATCCAAACTTTTTTTAGTTTTCCAATATTTTTTTTTAATTGTTTGTAAAATTCTCAAATCACAAAGCTGGGATTTTGATTTGCTATTATCAGTAGTTATCTATTTCTTTAGTGAGAAAATATGGTTTTTGGATAGGTTATGATGTTGGCATTATAGAAAGTGGAATTCAATATTTCTACTATCGTTCTTCTGCAATATAATATGCGATTTCTAACTATTACCAGGCTACATTATTATTAATTTTACTTTTGTTTTGAATTTCCTTTGTAGTTAAAATAAATAAAATTTTTGTGATTATTCCTTTTTTCTAAAATTGCTAGTTTTGCTACAGAAAAGTTATTCTAGAACTAATGAATTACACTTTTTATAATGCAAACGTTATAGCCTTTCTTAATGTCAAACTTTATTGCTGAAAAAATAGGTAACTACTGAGAATTTTGCAAATATTGTAAAGGATATTAAATTTTTAGGATAGATTTTTACTAACTTCTCTTTTAAATTCTTTTTATGAAAGATTCTAACGATTTTTTAACCACCTTTTATACTTTTATACTTTTATACAAATTTTAAAGATAAGGTACCATTTTAAATCTTCATTTAAATCCTATTTTGGCTCTAAAAAATTTTTTTCATCATTTTTGCCAATATTTTTAGATTTTTGCGACTTATTAAAGTTGAGTTTGTATAACAAGATTTCATATTATTTTAAAGAAAAGATTTTGAACCATCTTTGGAAATTGTTAAGCATAAATAATCGACTTTTGACTTTTGTGTAAATAATTTTGAAATATAAAAAATTTGTGTAAATACTTTTGAAATAAAAAAATACATCATAACCTTTCCTTTAATGTCAAAAATAAATACCGATACTTTTTCAGAAATTACCACAATCTACTCTAAATATTTTAAGTATAACAACGAAGAATTTTTCAAAATATTTTATTACAACAACGATATTTGAATTCTTTTTAAAATTAAGGTAAAAATAATTAAAAAAGTGCAAATATATAGGACTAGAACTGTATATATAGTTTTTTTTAATTTAATTTTAGTGAATTTAATTCTTTTTAAAGAAATAAATCTAGAACATAAATCCAAACACATGACGAGGGGTACTTATGTGGAGAAGCATGAGTTCAGTTTATGAATTTATACATTTTGTTATTTCTGTAGTACTTTATTTGATTTTAAATTTAAAATTTCTTATTATTGAACATGTTACCCATTATTTATATTTGCAAATATTATTGCTATTTTTATTTACCTTTATTTAAATTTTTTTTATGTTTCCTTTGAACTTAATTTTTTTTTATTTTATCAAAACATATTATGATTTATGATTTCATTTACTTTTGACAGGTCTATATTTTATACATACTTATTTAATATATGTATTGTTAGATCATAAAGTTCTTGTTAATATAAAATTCAAAAATTTCTCTTCATAATTTTGGTTGCTTAAATTTAATCATTCTTTTCATATCCACCCATTATATACTCATTACAACAACATACTATTTTTATGGTTTCATATATGAAAAGTACTCATTTCTTGCTTAATACTCTTTATATACTCTCTTTAAAATAAATCATATTAAGATTTAAAACTTATTTTTTACGACTTATACCAGGGATTTGCTTTGAGGGGTTTGTTCTTATTTTTTTTTTTGGTTTTTATGCATAAATTTAATGCCAGAATGAAGGAAATGGGAAAGGAGGAGAAGAAAGTAAAATTAATATTATAAGTGAATAAACTTTGCGTCTTACGAACTGATTTTCTCAAGTGTACAATTACATTAATTTAATGATTATTTAAAAAAGAGTGCAGAAAGTGTAGAGTGTGAAAAAGAACAACAACTGCTCTTTTAAAGTGCTAATAGTCAGTGTTGCCAGACAAATTTTTTATAAAGAAAAATTTATTTAAAATTTTCTAAAAAAAGAAAATTTATCGAAAATTTTCTATAAAAACAAAATTTAACGAAAATTATCTATAAAAAGAAAATTCAATGAAAATTTTATATAAAAATAAAATTCCACGAAAATTTTCTATAAAAAGAAAATTCAACGAAAATTATCTATAAAAAAAAAAATTCAATGAAAATTTTATATAAAAAGAAAATACATCGAAAATTTTCTGTAAAAAGAAAATTTAACAAAAATTTTCTATAAAAAGAAAATTGAACAAAAATTTTCTATAATAAGAAAATTTAACAAAAATTTCCTATAAAAATAAAATTTAGCAAAAACTTTTTATAAGAAGAAAATTTATACAAAAGTTTTTATAAGAAAATTCTTGGAAAATTTTGTATTAAAAAAAATTATCGGAATTTTTTTTAAAAGAAACTATCAAAGAAAAGAAAATTTTGCGACCATTTTTATAAAAAGAAAACTTATTGAAAGTTTTCTATAAAAAAATTATCTCGTTTTCTATAAAAATTCAAAAACATTCAACGAAAACATTCCATAAAATTAAAATTCAACGAAAATTTTAAGAAAATTTAGCAAAAATCTTCTGTAAAAAGAAAATTTATGTAAAATTTTCTATGAAAAGAAAATTTATGTAAAATTTTCTATGAAAAGAAAATTTATGTAAAATTTTCTATGAAAAGAAAATTTATGAAAAATTTTCTATAAAAAGAAAATTTATGTGAAATTTACTATAAAAAGAAAATTTATGGAAAATTTTATATAAAAAGAAAATTTTCTATAAGAAATATTTGTCGAAAAATTTCTATAAAAGAAACTATCAAAATTTTTGTATAAAAAAATTACCGGAAGTTTTTCTTATAAAAAGAAAGTCTAGCGAGAATTTTATATAAAAGAAAAATGTAGGCGACTTTTTTATAAGATGAAAATTTGTTTAAAAATTTTCTATAAAAAAAGAAAATTTATCCAAATTTTCTAAAAAAAGAAAATTTATGGATTAATCTCTATAGAAAGAATTTTCTATAAAAAGAAAACTTATCGTAAATTTTCTATAAAAAGAAAATTTATCGTAAATTTTCTATGTAAAGAAAATTTATCGTAAATTTTCAATATAAAGAAAATTTATCGAAAATTTCTATGTAAAAAAAATTTATCGTAAATTTTCTATAAAAAGAAAATTTATCGTAAATTTTCTATATAAAGAAAATTAATCGTAAATTTTCAATATAAAGAAAATTTATCGTAAATTTTCTATATAAAGACAATTTATCGTAAAATAAAATTTACCGTAAATTTTCTATAGAAAAATTTATTTTAAATTTTCAGTAAAAAAAAATCTCGTAAATTTTCTATAAAAAGAAAATTTGCTGTAAAAGGAAAAATTATCGTAAATTGGCTATAAAAAATTTCCATAAAAAAATTTAACGCAAATTTTTTCTAAATTGTCTACAAAAGAAAATTTTTCGTAAGTTTTCTACAAATTTTCTATTAAAAGAAAATTTATCGTAAATTTTGTATAAAAATAAAATTTACCGTAAATTTTCTTAAAAAAAATTATTTTAAATTTTCTGTAAAAAGAAAATTTCTCGTAAATTTTCTAAAAAAGGAAAATTTATCGTAAATTTTCTGTAAAAAAAATTATCGTAAATTTGCTATAAAAAATTTCCATTAAAAGATTTTGTCAAATTTTCTATAAGTTGTCATTGTATGTTATAACAAATTTTTCAATAATTTTTTATGAAATGAAAACATCGTGAATTCTCTACAAAAAGAAATTTCATCATGAATTTTATATAAAAAGAAAATTTATCGAAAAATTTCCATAAAAAGAAAATTTATTGAAAATTTTCTATAAAAGAAATTACCGAAAGTTCTTCTTGTAAACACTTATCAAAAATATTCTATAGAAAGAAATTGTATTGTAAAATTTCTATAAATGAAAATTTATTGTAAATTTTCTATAAAATAAAAATAAAATTTATCGCAAATTTTCTAAAAAAAGAAATGTTTTCGTAAATTGTCTATAAAAAGAAAATTTATTATAAATGCATTATCTGCTGTATATATATATATATATATATATATATATATATATATATATATATATATATATATATACATATATATATATTTACTGAAACGATTTACGCGATTTTATTTTGTGAGATGCTTAGGAAAACAATAAACAAGTTTGTGGGATTTAATTTTATTTGGGTTTATAATTTGGGAATGAATGAATAATATTTGCTTGGTATTAAAAAGTATAATCATACGGCTATTACGTTTATATCTAATAAAATAAAAATGTATAAATAAAATATTTGAAAAAAAAAAATTAATTATCTCAAGGATAACAAGTTGATAAAATTGTAATCATTTTTATGGCTAAACTTAATGGTTTCAATTATTTAAATTTTCAAATAATTATGATATATTTGTGTGTTTTGTTTTATTTTAGTAGCTAAAAGTATAGTTAAATGATTATTCAATAAAAATTTATTAAATGTAAATTAATTTATTATTCATTTGAAGTTTTTTCTTTAGTTTATTCAAATGGTTATTGAATTTTATACAGGTTTTTTTTCGCTATTTATTTGGTTTTTTCTATTGGAAAGCTAGATTTGATTTTACTGAATATTCAATTGGCCTATAAAACTCGTGGAGTTGAAATTGAAAATACATAGATGGAACATTATAATCCATGGAAAAAAATAGTTGATGATAAGTATAAAATTTGTATGAGAATGTAAGACTTCTGAAAAAATTAATAACTAATAATTGAGGATTTTTATGTAAAATATACAGATGTATAGTGATTTTTTAAACTCGTTTTTATTCTATTGGGGTTGGGATATTTCAGAAACATAAAGTTAACTGTTACTTCAACAGCTTTTCCTTCAACAGATAATATTTAAGGAAATAGTGAGAGTAATGCATATACGCATGTAGTATTGATATATGTACTTAAGAGAAACACTTAAAATGATACTTGCATTAAGTGCATATACATATGAATATACATTTATAAGACCCTGCAGTTCAAAATACTTGAAAATTAATTTTAAACTTTAAAGCTATAAAACGTCTAAATATAATGGTCGAGAATAAAATAAATAAATTCATGATACCCAAGTCAAAAAAGGATCACAAAATGAAAGGATAGATCAAAAGTACAGTAATTGCACAGAAAAATAATAATATTTATAATAATAATAATAATAAAATCCAAATCAGTATAAAATATATTTAATTAAAAATGTTGTTTAGTTGATAAAAGAATTAGTTAAACAACATGTTGTGCTAAAAAGCATTAAAAAAAAAATAAATAAAAAAGAAAGAATGATTGGATTAAAAAAATTGTTATTAAAAATTAAAAAATAAAAAAAAATATTAAATAAAAAATTTAATTATATTGATAAAAAAAATTTTTAAACGCGAAAAATCTTGATAAAAACATTGAAAAATTCTAATTAGTTTTGATTAAAAAATGTGTTATTTCATGCAGAGGAAAGATATAGTTGTGGTGACCATAATCTAATCTAATATTATGATTGAAACATATGATTATAGTGAAAAATAGAAATGATTAAAGTAATAATTATTATGATTCCATTTTGTCATATTGTGTCCGATTTTATGGTTTGATTTTTCATGTTAAGATTCTAGTATATAATTGAACAATCTTACCACATCATTATCCCATTCTATCAGATTATGATTTGATGTTACTATATTTTTATATCGCGATCCATTTTATAATATTATTATGCCATTCTTCATATTATTATTCAAATTTATCATATTGTTAACATATATTATCATACAATTGTCCAATGTTATCATATTATTATTTCATTTTGCTATATTATTATTCCATCTTATCATATATTAAAATAAAATGTATTAACAGCTAATTATTGTTTTTATAAATTTTTATTGAAAATAATAGAAAAAGGTGTTTATTAGTCAATAAAAAAAAAAAATAATAAAAAAATGCATATTATTTGTTCATTATATTCATTTGTACCACCATATGTGTTCAAATGCAAGATATGTCTTTTAATTAGCCCTTGAATGGTAGTTAATTAATATCTTATATCTCTTGAATCGCACCGAGTGTAATCGAACCTTGTCTATTTATATTTATTCTTATATAAACCAAATGAGAATTACAATGCAGTTAGAAAATAAACACTAAAAATAAAATATATTTAAAAACAAAAAAGTATTGAAGTTTTCTACTAAGTTTATGAAAAAAATATGTATTATATTAATTTGAATCATTTTATTGTCATGGGAATAATAATATTAATATGGTTTAAAAATAGAATATGGTTTAAGAACCAGGAAAAATACTGCAAATTTGTAAAATTGTTTTCTACAAGATCAAATAAAACTTAAAAAATATCAACACTTTTTAAAATTTCAAAGAGTGATCATATCCGTTTCAGCAAACAGTCAAAACAAATCTGAAATTTAATCTATGTTAGTATCGCTGTAAATAGCGAAAACTTGATAATCGCTATTTTTAACACTGCAGGGACCTGCATATTGTACTTAAATGTAGAAGGGATGAAATATATACAATTGAATATAAATGAAGTTTGTATAATCATTTAGGTATTTAGAATCAAGTGTACACAGAAAAAAGTCACCAATTACCAATTATATTCGTAAATAATTCATTAAATTAAAAACTTTTTAAATTTGCACCTCCCCAACAAAATGATTATATCACTTATGAAAACTGTAAAAAATGAAAAATAGAAAAAATTTTCCAATTAAAAAATTTATCAAATCAATCAAGTAAATGATTGAAGGAATTAAAAATTTAAGTGAGAAATAAACTGTTACTGAAATTTTATTTTTATTTTATATTTACTTGAATATACTTATTAAGTTTGGATGCAAAATACAACAACTGTGTTAATTAAAAAATATACAGTAATAATTTTTTCTGTGTACAGTATGTGAATATTTACATTTATTTCAATGTAGATTTGTTACTTAGAACAACTAAGTAAAAACTTGTTGCAAGTGTTATGTGTTGTTGCTGGTGCAGTCACTACCGTTGTTTCTTATATTACACTTGTCGCACAGTGGGGCCAAATGCAAAATTTTTGGTAATTAATCTGTATCTCCTAAACTACTAGTCAGAGCGAATTGAAGTGTATTGAAGAGTCCTAGAGAATTATCTAAGCTTTCAGAAAAAATAATATTGCAGTCAACCTGTGACACATGAGATAAGCTACACTTAGTTAACTACCTCGAGTGTGTACAATTTTCAAAAAAATTTAACTTTTTTTTTTTTGACTTAAGATTTTTATATTTTTGTAAAGTTCTTGGCAAGATAAAGAAAAAATGAACTCACCTAAGTTATCTCTTACAGTTAGAAAGATATTTATACTTGAATTTTTTATTTTTTGCCTCGACTTTATTTCGTTTTTCGGGAATAAGTCCTGAGGTATATGAGAGAATTTTTATACCGAAATAATATGTTAAAAAATTGTTTTATAATTATCTTAATTCGTCTAGACATGAAAAATGTTCCAAGTCTGCACTCTGAAATTAGTATAAAAAATGGATACATTTTTTTTACAAAAATATAGTACTATTATTTTACTTTTTTCTCAAAGTTTTTCTAATAAAAAATTTTTTTCTTTACATATTTCAAACAACAAGTCCTCATAAATGGTTAATAAAGAAATTTTAAATAGATTCAGGTTTACATTCTACATCCAGCATTGGTGGAAAATGGTGAATTTAAAAAAATTGTTTTTTATCGATTAATTTTTTTTTAAAATTTATTGACGGTGCTTAATAATAAAATAGATTTAGATCGTTTTCATACTAAATTGTTTCCCATCCGTACAAAAACAAATGCAGTAGTGCAGATTTTTTGAAAAAAAAAAATAAATTTTTTAAACGACCCTTTTTAAATTGCACAAAAAAGCATATAATATTTTCACTATTGTTTCCCATATAGTGTATAAAATACATATTAGTCTTTCCTTCCTCTAAAAATCATTTAAAAAACTTTACAAATCAATTTTTGATAATTTTTCAAAAATAAACAATGTTTAATATATTTAATCGATTATTACGAATAATATCTCGTTATACAAATAACACGCGCTAGTAAAATATTATAAAATAGTGAATTTAGAGTGAGAATTGACTTGAGCTGTCAGTTTTGAGGCCATTATATTATCTTTTTAACTTGACCTATATATACATATTATATATCATTGAATTGGTAAATAAGTCT
The DNA here is from genome assembly GCA_932274085.1 of Protocalliphora azurea. Lineage (NCBI taxonomy): Eukaryota > Metazoa > Arthropoda > Insecta > Diptera > Calliphoridae > Protocalliphora > Protocalliphora azurea. Next base: position 146,641,135 of record OW026520.1, on the reverse strand, counting down.
GTTTTTATAATCTTTTAATATTTTTTAAGTTTTTGGTATTTAATTTTTTTTGAAAAATTTCCAAAAATAATAAAAAAGAATAAAAGATTGATATTTTTTTTATACATTAGATAAGAAATAATAGTGAAAATATTATGCTAATATGTTTTTTTGTGCAATTTAAAAAAGGTTGTTTAAAAAATTTACTTTTTTATGACATCTGCAAATCTGAATTCGTTTTTGTCCGGGTGGGTAGCAACTTGATGTCAAATAGATCTAAATATTTTTTGTTATTGAGTACTGTCAACTTTTTTTTGTTTAATCGATCATTTTTCTTTTTTAATTTCACTATTTTCGTACAGTGCTGGATGTAGGGTGCAAGCCTACATATATTTAAAATTTTTTATTATTTATGAAGCCTTAACTTTTGAAATGTGTAAAGGAAAAGTTTTTTATTAAAAGCACTTTGAGGTAAAAGTGAAAGATTAGTACTATATTTTTGTAAAAAGTACCCATTTTACGTACTAATCTCAGAGTTCAGAATTTGAACATTTTTCACTTTTAGACGAATTAGGATAATCAAAAAAGTTGGTCAGCATATTACGTCGTAATATATTAAAAGAATATTAAAAAAATTTTTTTCTAATATCCTTAAGGGTTTATTCCAGAAACACGAAATAAAGTCGAGGCAAAAAATCAAAAATTTAAAAAGCGTAAATATTTTGTTTAACTGTAAAAGATAATTTAGTTGAGTAAACTTATCTTTCCTTTATTTTGTGAAGCACTTTACAGAAATATAAAAATCTTTGAAATCAGACTTAATTTGTAGAATTTAACATTTTTTGAAAGTTTTACATATTCGAGGTAGTTGACTACGTGTAGCTTATCTCATGTTGTCACAAGGTAACTGCAAGATAATCGTCCTATAAGCTTAGAAAATCCTCTACGACTCCATCATACATTTCAATTCGATCCGACGAGTAGTTTAGGAGATACAGAGGTGAGTAAACTTACTTTTCCTTTATCTTGCACTTTACAGAAATATTTAAATCTTTGAAATCGGACTTGATTTGTAGGTTACGATTTTTTGAAACTTTTACATACTCGAGGTAGTCAACTTTAACACCCTGTAGCTTATCTCACGTTGTCACAGGGTAACTGCAAAATGATTTTTCTGAAAGCTTAGGTCCTCCTCTACAACTCTTCCATATGTTTTACTTCGAGGCGACCGGTAGTTTAGGAGATACAGATTTATTACCAAAAATTTTGCGTTTGGCCTCACTGTGTGCCGTTTTCTAAATGATTATGCATAAGCACATACATGATGTATATAAATACATAAGAGGGGGTTTACATACATACCTAAGTGTGTATAGTAGCAATCAGTAACATCAATTACATAACTACATGCTAGTGAATTAAATATGCTCCTAGAAGAAATGTATTTTACAAGTTAAGCTAGATCTAGGCTAAAAAATAAATAAATAAATAAATAAAATTTGAAAGAAATTTAAAATCTTATATACAAAATAGTTAAATATGATTTTCACTTTTTAACAATAAATTTCATATTTTGTTAATCTAACTTTATTTATTTTGATTTTTGTATAACTCTTAAAAATTCACCCTATATATGATATTTGTAATATTGTAATTCTTCTCATTTGTTTTACTTTAAATAATATTTAAACTCATGGTCTGTTATAATTTCAACTAATACTCCCATTTTACTTGACTATTTGTTTTCTACTTAGTTTTCACATATACGTTTTGGTTTCAAATATAGGAAATCTTATTTAAATTATAAATCATATAAGGATTTTAATACTTAGGATGAGTAAAACTTTTTCTTGCAATTAAATAAATGAATCTGCGAACAACAGTTATATCTCGTAAAAATAATATTTTTCAGGATTATTTTGTTGAAAGTAATTGTGAACATTTATTACAAATTGGCCAGTATAAGTTTAGGGATTTAAGATTTTTTAAAGTGAACTATAATTTAATCATTTAAGTGGTTTTAATGCAATTATAATTTGTACTAAATTAATAGGATAATGATTTTTCTAAATGACCATTTTCATATAAAAATTTTTGAATTAACTTATTTTTAGATTTTAAATTCAGGAAAAAACTTTTGATTGCATTGTTATTATTGTTATTTCAGATAAATTATATATAAATTTTCTAAGTAAAATGCACGATGCACAATGCACCGTATTGCAGAATTTAAATTTTTTGGACATAAATCTGTAACTGGTTGGATTTACATACAATTTCACATAGACATAGCAAAGAAGTGTACAATTTTAAGTTTGGAAGGGGGTCCCACATATCGTACAGAAGCTGAGCTATTCGGGCTCAAATGACAAATTTTTGTTCGCTGAAAAATTGCACAAAAATCTCAAAAAACCCACTTGAATAAAGAATCACATTTTTTTCAATTTAATTACGTATATCTCCTAAACTAAAGTTCAGAAAAAAATAATTTTTTGCGCAACCAAATTTCAAAGTGTTGGCTTTAGTTTCCTGAAGAATTAAAAAAAAAAATATATACATATTTTGTTATACTAAAATTATGCATTTATTTAAAGACATGTATTTCTGTGGTATTATTTCGTGTGTCATTTGAATAAGAAATTCTTTTAAGATTAATCAGGAAGGCTATGATTTGAATTTCTTTCAATATAAACGGCTAGAGAATTTTTAATTTGATAGTTTTTAAATAGTTTTTATTCAAAATGGGACGTGGTAAGGCTCTTAATAACTCTGAAAAAGAAAAAATTCTGATTTGAAATCTCAGGGTCAGAATCCGGTCCAAATAGCCAAAAACATTCTGCCATGTCGGTATCAAAATACGTGAAAAAAGTGGAGTCAGTGCCAGTCTAAGAACAGTCTACAGTTTGCCAAAAATACAATGACATGATCCGAAAAATGGTTTAAAGTTTTATTTTCTGATGAAAAAATGTTTAATATTGATGGTCCCGACGGGCATATTACTTCCATGACCTAAATAAGGAGGAATTATTTTTGAGCCGCAGACACAGCCGAGAGGGCGGAATAATAGTATAGGGTGCCATTTCGTATTATGGTTTTTGTATCCAACAAAATGACTGCAACTACTTACAAAAACATTCTGGAGAAAGCATTGCCAAAATTTAATGATTTCTTTGGACCCATACCTTGGACGTACCAACACGACAACGCTCCGATGCATACCGCCAGAGCAGTAAAACAATGGATTAATCAACAAGGTGTTCAACTTTTGGATTGGCCCCCATATTCACCAGACCTGAATCCAATGGAAAATGTCAGGGGTTGGCCTGCAAGAAAATTTTATAAAGGAGGAAAACAATTCGAGACGATAGAATCCTTAAAGGATGCAATAACGGAAGCATGGAATTCAATTTCGCTAAATTACTTAGAGTCATTATACAAGTCGATGCCAAATCGCAGTTTTGTGGTTATTTCTAAAAATAGTGGCAGTACTCATTACTAATTGAATGCTAGAAGATAATAACTTTCATTTTTATAAACTAAAATTTAAAAATAAATTACAGTTTGCTTAGTTTTAAAATATTCCTTATTCAAGTGACACACGAAAAAGTACCACAGAAATACATGTCTTTAAAAAAATGCATAATTTTAGTATAACAAAATATGTATATTTTTTATTTCTTCAGGAAACTAAAGCCAACACTTTGTAATTTGTTTGCGCAAAAATTGTTTTTTTCTGAACTTTAGTTTAGGAGATATACTTAATTAAATTTAAAAAAATGTGATTCCTTATTCAAGTGGCAGGCAGTGTATATAATACAGAGTAGACAAATAATAATGACACTTCATTACCAAGAAACTACATTAATAAGTACTTGCCATTACCGACAACCAAAAAGTTTTTGCTCAGTAGTTAAAATTATTTCTCTTATACATACAAATAAAAATAAATAATTTAACACCTTTCTCCACATTTAAAAAAATGTATAAGCCTAAAGGATAACTACACTCTAGTAAAAATAGAATTGGATTTCGAACCATCAATAATTTTTTCTTTTGTGCTTTATTAAGAAATTTATTTCTCGTGCTTTTTTTATGTCGAATAAAATTTATTTCATTATAATTGATATAAATTGTTGAAATGTGTTTATAAATAATTTTTATTTTATGCTGTTAGTTTTATTTCACTTTACTCCAAGTTCAATAAATTTTGAACGTGTAAGAAGAGCATTCTGCCTTTTTCTTTTTTTTTTTTTGGCCAGGAGCAAGTTTGTCGTTATAAATTAAACCTGCTGCAGCAAGTCAAGTTTATTTGAAATTTATTTAGTTGTTGTATTATGTTTAACGTTGCTATATAGTTGATTTTATTTCAATGTATAGTACGAGTATATTTGCAAATATTGCTAACATTAATCACTGGTAATTGTATTTTTGTTTTGGTCAACGAACTATTGAATTAGAGAAATACAATTAAGTTGAGTACAAAGTTTGGTAAATCAATCTGAATGGATTAGAAAAATATATATGATATTAATACTGCAGGAACCGTAGTGATTACGAGTTTTAGAATAAAAGTAACAAATAATTATTATTTTACGATTTTATAATAATAGATTATACTTGGAGTGCTCCATTACCCCTAGTCTATTGAAATAAAAAAAATTTAGTGTAAAAATAAAAAATAATTCGTTTCTAGTTTGAAGTTTTTTTAGTTCTATAGTTTTTTCAGATTTGACATTTTTAAAAATTTTTGTTTTAGCATTTTCTGCGATTTTTTTTTTCTTTTTTAGGATTTTTTTTTAATTTTGGCTTTTTTGCGTATTTTTTATTTTACTTTTTTCACTTCGACGACTTTGATTATATTTTGATAATTTGTCGTGTTCTTCAGTTTTGCAAATTTTTTTTATTTTAGCGTTTTTTTTTCATTTTGGCGATTTTTTTATTTTTTCGTTTTTTTTCAGTTTTCGATTTGTTTACAATACTTTCTATAACAATCGGAAAATAACTTTTGTATTCGTAAGAAAAAAGAAAAACAACAAAGAAATTATTTTGGTTCAAAAAATATAAAGGTGAGATATAATAATATATAATCCTCAGACTTTTGTGTCATAATAGTTACGGTTCATGATTTTCAATATCGAAAATAATAGAACACTGAAATTAACTTATCGTGATTATGCAAAGATAGTTATGAATTTTGCATAAAAATACGCATTTGTATAAAATGAACGATATGAAAAAACACTTTTTAAAAAGAAACATATATTTTTTAACTTTGTTCCTTATAATGCATAACTCACAAAAAATAATCGAAGAAATTTAAAGTATGTTTTGTTTATAACTACTCTCTTACAAATCTCTCAATTAAAAGTGGAAAAATTCTAATTCTCGTTTGTTTTTGTAAAGAAATAACAATAATACCCTGATTTGAATTTAGAGAATTATATGAGAGATATGAGAACAGCGTTTGCAGAAACATTTGATGAAAAATTATCATTTGAATGAAGAAAACGTATAATTTAACTGTAAAAATAATCAAATTTATTCCTTTATTCAAATTTTAACTCATTTATCTAGTTAGTGATACTGATAAGATCTAACACATTATTAAAAACTCACAACTAAAAAGAACAACTGAACGTTGCGAGTGTAAGTTTGCAAGTGAAGGACTTAGTGTTTACATCGATTCCAAAGAAAACTTTTTCGAATTTAGATATTTAAATCAAACGAATTCGAATTTTTTATGGCTTTTAAAGGAGAAGCCATTTTTGCACTCAAACATAATTACAGTTTTCCTAGAGTTCAAAGGATATAAAAATGTTTTAAGGACTTCTTTTATGACATCGCAAAGTTAACTTTGGCCAAAAAGATTTTAAACAAAATTAATAAACAACATGCTCTTCATAAATGAATATTGGACAAAAATTTACAAATTAAGGGTTCTTAAAAGCATCGAGTTGTAGTGACCCCCTTGACACATTACAACTCGAGAGCTACCCACCACTTCTTTTGTGTAGTAATTAAATATCAAGTCAAAAGTTTTAAATATGATGTTTAATTTTAAGTTTTAAATAAAACTAATTGAGGCTCATTTGAGAAAATCCCAGCAAAAACGTTTTTGTTCTCGGTAATGGCAACTACTTATTATAGTAATTTCTTGGTAATGAGGCATCATTATTATTTGCCTACTCTATATTACATAAATAAGTACTCAATAGTATTATAGGACATTAGTATTGCAATCACGTGGATCAGTTGGCTAGAGCGCTGAATTATTAACCATTTTTTTTCACAAAAATATCCAAAAAGATATTTTAGTTTTATATTTAAAGTTTTTGTCACTTAGGAGAGATGGTATACTGAGTAAAACGTTAGTCATTAAAAACGAATGGTTATTTTTTTTATTTTCATTTTCATTTAGAAACATATTTCTGAGTATTTTTGATTCCACTTATACCTGCTAGCTTACCAGGTAAGCAAAGTTTTTTCTGGGAAGAATTAAGTAAATGATGATTTCTTATTTTAATATCAATTTAAATATCAAATTATACCAAAATCTAAAAATAAATGCGTTAATTTTTATGCAAAGGAAAATATTTGAAAAATGGAGTTTTCTCATTTTAATATAAATTTTTTTTCAAATCAATCTTAAACCTAAAAACAAAGTTCGGATTTTAAGTCTAAAAGACCAAAATTTTTATTTCTATTGCAAACGAAAAACTAATTTTTATGTTCAAAAAATAATAAAAATCCATCATAATATTGCTGTTTATATAATAAAAAAATAAAAAATATTAATATCATTTGTAATATTTATCACAAAAGTTGAAAAGTTTTTTCAACTATTTTCATCGGATGAAAAAAAAAAAAATATATGCAAGCAACGAAAATTTCATTGAATAATATAAATATTTAAAATGTATTCACACAATACGTAAAAAATTCAAATAAATAAAACAGTAGAAAATATTTTTTGAAACAAAAACAAAAGTATTAATAATAAAGCAGTCATTTGAAAAAATGTTCATACTGATATTTAAAGATATTTACTATTTTCATCATGATGATATTTATATTAAAAAATAAAACAGATGTGAGGTGTTTTTCAAGAAACGAAAAACATTTTGAACAGTAAAGATATTTATATTGATTGAAAAATGAAAATAAATTCATTTTAATATACCATTTACACCAAACAAAAACTATTAGTCTTTGACTTTATTTGGTTTTTGAATAAAAAAACTATGTACTTTTCTTTGGTTTTTCCACACAAATCAAAAGCCATTTTTAACTAGTTTTTATTGAAAACCAAATAAAAACCACTAAAATATCTATTTATGACATATCCTGTTTAGCAAATTTTAGAACCGTAGCTTTTATATATAATATGCCGTTTATTCCAAAACAAAAACTTATTGGTTTTTGGAAAACTAAATTTACAAAATCAAATCGTTTACATACCTTGTTTTCTCCCAATATGGTTTTTACTGACACTTTTATTTTTTATAAATTTTTATTTAAATCAAATTTAGTTTATTCTTGTTGTTTAAAATGTTTTAAACAAAAACAAATTTAAACAAAAAACAATTTTTACACAAAATTTAAAATACAAACAAAAGAATTCAAGAAATTTGACAATTTTATTTTATTCATCATATTCAAAAGCTCACTTTTATGAAATCAACTGAACAATCAGTATCATAAATATTTATTTTGCTAGTTTTTATTTGGTTTTCAATAAAAACTAGATAAAAATGGTTTCTGATTTGTATGGAAAAACTAAAGAAATTTATGTAGTTTTTCAATCAAAAACCGATTGAAACCAAAAACTACTAGTTTTTGTTTGGTGTAAATGGCATATAAAGAGAAAAATAAAATTTCAAATTTATAGAAATTATTCTCATTTTGTGAAAGTATTATAATAAATTTATTAAAAATTGTAAAAATATGCTTTAATATTGAAAATATGTATTCTCTGATCGAACAAATAGCAAATAGAGCGAAAATAAAAAGATATCAAATAAATGTGAATGTCAACAAAAACTATATTGGGAAGAAATATGGTATGTAAACGATGTAGTTTTTGAAATTTTGTTTTTCAAAAAACAATTAGTTTTCGTTTTGGTATAAACGGCATATAAAGAAAAAATATAAATCAATTTTAAACCTAAAAACAAAATAATAATTTTGAACATTATGAAACGTTAAACTTTATTACTGATGACATATAAAAAAACATTAAAAATGTAAGATTCGGTGGAATTTTTAAAATATAAATTGCTAGTTTTTAGGGCTCAATTTTGTAAAACATTTCTTCTCATCATTTTAAAAAAATTTTCGTACAAATTTTTTTTTTTGTTTTTCAAAAATTTGTATGGAAAATTTCTCAAAGTGAGGTGAAGCGATTTACAAAATAAGAGGGTTAATGACATTACGAATAAAAAATAAACTTAAAACTCTTTAATATAAGCTCTGTTCCAGTATTAGTTAGATATACATTATATCTTTGTATTTTGGTTTTTTTTCAATGTTTTATTAATTCTGTGTAAAACATATAAATGGAACCAGTTTTAGAGCCACATTTTAAATACATGTATAGTTTTTAAGAACTTGGTTTGAAACAATTTATAAATAAAGTTCTCTTTTTGATTACGAAGTTTTTATTTATTCTAAATCATTTGAAATTCGAGAAGAAATTTAATTTTTAAATAAAATATAAAAATGTCCGTCCTGTTTTCTAAGAATAGAAAAACAAAACTAAGAACATATTACAATTTTAAAGATAACTATCAAAAACCGTAACGTTTTCACCATAAAGGTGAAGATCGTTTTAGAATTTATTTTATATCCCAAACTGATATATTTACAATTTTGTACACCTTCGAATAGTATACGAGGGCAGATCAATATTTCGGCGACTTTTCGAACTTTCCTTGTAGTTATATGAAATGCAACACTATTCCCAACAAGTACCACCTGTTAATAGAGTACTATCAAATTTTGAGCAAGTGTCGTCATTTACTTTGCGTTTAACAGCTGTTCAAAACATACAAACTCGTGTATTTTTCTAAAAAGACACTGAACGTTCTGAACGGCCAATTGAGGTCAGTACACCCGAAAATGTCGAAAAAATCCACGATATGGTGTTGGCGTGAGATTGTTGATGCCATAGGCATTTCATATGGCAGTGTGGTTTCGATTTTAAATGATCAGCTGGGGTTAAAAAAGTTGTCTGCAAGATGGGTGCCGCGTTTGATCTCAATTGACCATAAACGTAAACGTGTGACAACTTCAAAGGATTGTATAGAGTTGTTTAGCCGCAATCCGAATAAGTTTTTGCGGCGTTTTGTAACTGTGGATGAAACATGGATCAATTATTGTACTCCAGAGACCAAGCAGCAGTCTAACCAATGAGTTTCTCCGGGTGAACCTGCTCCGAAGAAGGCCAAGGTAAGTTTGTCGGCCAATAAGGTAATGGCAAGAGTTTTTTGGGATGCACGCGGTATAATCCACATCGATTACCTTCAAAAGGGAAAAACAATAAACGACGAATATTATGCCAACTTATTAGACTGATTTAAGGTGAATTTAAAAAGAAAACGACCCCATATGGCCAAGAAAAAAGTTCTTTCTCATCAAGTTAATGCACGGGTGCACACGTGTGCAAACCGTAACATTTTTATAATTTATTTTATATCCCAAACTGATATATTTACAATTTTATACACCTTCGAATAATATAAAAATTCATTTAAATTAGTATTAAATTCTGAAACTTTTTATGAACAAGAAGTAAGTGTATATTATTTACCTTATAGATAAAAAAAATACTTTAAATTTTTGTGTTTAAGTAAATGTTTTTCGTGACCACACCAAAATGTTTGTACGGACCCCTTGTGGATTGCGGACCCCCGTTTGAGAACAGTTGGGCTAAACTATACAAGCGTTATTTATCCTATCCTTTGGATTACAAGTTATGATCATCCAAATTTGGAATACTTAAAACGTGCTCTCCTGCATTTACTTGTAGAGAACGATTTTCTGTTGGAAATTGACAATTAGTAGTTGATCAGATTTTAGTTGTGTCCTAGAACTTACGAAAGTTTTAGAACCTCTCAGGCGTTCTTGTTATTATCTCTAAAGCCTAAAAGAAAACCATCGAATATTCTTATTTGTATATTGGAGGAAAAAAGTTTAAACAGATCATAGAACAATAATTAATTTCTATAAAAAATTAATGTTTTAAACTTTAATTCAAAAAAGAAAAAGGACTAAAAATCTTCAAATTAGTTATATTAATTTTTAATTGAAATTTTGTTACAATTCTTTAATTTATAAAACTTTGTTTCAGCAAGTGAACTAAAAGTCATATTTTGTGAGAAAAAAACTTCAAATCATATTTTCTTTAAAAAATCATCAAATCATTATTCTGACAGCGCTGCATGAGAAATGGAATAGAGAAGAGTTTAATAATTTGAGACACTTTTTTGTGAGGCTTGTACACATATATGTATGTGAGTTTTTTTTTATATGTATTAGAAAGAATTTTTATCGCTTATGACTTCTAAACTACTGTACGGATTTTAATAAAATTTATATTACATATGTACATCTATGAGAAATTACGTTTCGAATGTTATATATATATTTTTTTTTGATTAAAATCGGATGTATAATGTGAACGTAAAAGGAATTATAAAAAATGTGTTTGCCTATTTATTATACGGATCAAAATAATCATTAATTTTTTTTAGTTTTATTTTATTTTATGCTCATAAATAATCGATTTCTCAATTTTTCTTTCTGTTTTAAAATGTTCACTTTAAAAATACCTTGATGATAGAGTACCTTTAAAAGTCTGTATATTCTAACTTATGATTGTTTTTCACTTTAACTTTTGAGATCTTATAGTTATTGCATGTTGTTTTCACTGGAGACTGAAACAAAATTTTATTTTTATTACTTACATTTTTTTGTTTTCTAATGATTGTAAAAAAATCCTTCATTTATTTATTTGCTACTTTGGAAGGCGATTAGTTGGAAAATTTTATTTAAGGGAGTGAAAATGCACTAACAAATAGAAAATAATATTTTTTTTCTTTTTTCAACCATGTAGGCAATATCTATGATGAAATGCTTTATAAATATAAAGCATTTCATATTTGCAAATGAAAATTATAATGTTATTATTACGCTTGACGAATTAGAGTGTATAATTGCAAAGAAAGAAAAAAAAAAAAAATAAAATTATATGGTTAATAATTTTCATGTCAATTGTTTTATTGAAAATTGCTGTACTGGTTGGATTGTTTTGAAAGCATAACATGTGCATTGAACTAATTTATAGGTATATTTTTTATATTTTTTTTCAAATTATGACATATAGTTTTGTGATAATTTTCAAGGACATTTTTGAGTTTTAGCGATACATACATATTTTTCAATGCAATATTAAGCTTTTGCTATTTTGCAATATTGTTGCCTAAGGGATCATTACCAGTTTTATTCTTTAGAAAAGTCTCAATCAAATCAGATACAAGATAATTAATAGAAAAAAAGGATAGTCAGGATCAAATATACATAAATAAAATTAAAGTCAAAGTATTTATGCCGAAAGGAATTTTTCAGATATCGTTTATAACTATGATATGAGAGCACTTTAAATAAAGTGGCGAATAGTTGACCTTCAATCCTATTAAATAATCTTAAGTTGCAATACAAGTTTTTTGATACGAAAATACTGAGTCTGAAAAATTTATAAAAAAATTACTTTCATTTAAAAAGCCTCATACTGGGATAGTAATATATATATATATATATATATATATATATATATGATCATTTAAATTTCCTCCAATCACTCAAATAAATTTACGATTCACTAAAATTATCGTACATTATAGTTAAATTTTGAAGACAGAACTGCACTATGCAAATAAAAATTCAGTAAGATCCAACCTCTCCTACAATGATATCATTTTGGACGACACACTGCATATTGTTCATTTAAAGTCTGATTTTTTTTCAAATAAATTTTTAAGAAAACAAAATTTTTTAAATTTCAATACCGATAAATGATCATGAAGTGGAAGGCAAAAATTCGCTTAAATAAATTGTTGCTTTTTTTAGCATTATTAGGAAAGGATGAGCAGTGACTTAAAATTAATTTTCGAAAAAAAAAAACAATATATTAAAACTTAATCCTATAAGATATTTATTCAGCAAAAATTTTCAATATCTGGAATGAATAACAACTGATGGAAGCAATAGATTGCTTACTTAATTGTATGTAGCTTTCAAAAAGGCAATAGCGTAAGTTATCGGAGAAGCACTAAATAGTTGGATTTGTGAAGCTACCCGATGTATGAAAAGATCAGAAATTCTTTTTAGAACATTTTTTATTTTAAATTAAAAGAAATTGGTTCAAAAATTGTGGAGATTTAAAAAAACCGGTTTTCGATTTTCTAAAGACCCTGTATAAGACTAGAGATTTCGTTTTAACAAAAGAAAATTGCAAATTTTTTTCTAAATTTTTGTGCTGAAGAAATGAACTCAGACGATCCATTAGTAACAGAGATATCGGCCAAAACGCAGTTTTGACCGATATCTAAGTCCTAAATAAGCTATGGACTTGGTTCTTATATAAAGTTATGTTCAGACTAGTTGAATATTTGACGAAAAAGACATAACCACTAAATAGAACAACTCTTAATTTCTTCTTTAATTTTTTTTTTTTATTTATCGTAAATCACAGATTAAGTTTTATTGAATTTTGTTTGACGCTGTTTTCTCTTAAAAAATATTTTCAAGGTCAAACAACGGCGAACAATTTGTATGTAAAACTAGTGGTCACGCAATTTTGATCAAATATTTGCCAAATCTGAAATCAGCTTAAGTCGATCACAAATATTTTTCTCTTATTTCGGTTTTTTGAATCAACCAAATCGATTCATAAACTGATATGTTTTTAATTTATTTTTTTATTTATATCATGTCTGCTTCCCTTATAGATGTTGTTTTCATAGGCACTGAAAAATAACAACAATAAACTAAGGCATATTTGTTTTTTTTAACTTTTTGAAGCACCTTGTAAGCTAGAGACTTCGTTCTTTCACAGAAAAATTTGATTTATTTTTAAGAATTTTTATGTTTTAAAAATGAACTAAGTCGATCCAGTATTAAATGAGTTATAGACCAAAATGCGTTATTCGATTTTTTGAAACTCCTCTATAAGCAAAATTCCTCGTTCTTGTATTAATCTATTATAAATATTTTTTCGAATTTCAGTTTTGTCAAAGCAGACAAATCGGTCCATAAATTTCCCGCCATTCTCTTTTTTAGTTTAATATTGTCTTACATTTATAAAATATTTGTTCCGCATCGAAGTGATTATATCTTCCTTAAAGAAAGGCGAACTTTTGTAAAATTTCAAAGTATTAAATAACTAATATTTATTTTGTATAGGAGCTACTACTCCCTCCTGACCTATCCACCCTATTTGAAATTTGATATGAAAATTACTTTTAAAAGTTTTTAATATTTTCGCTGTAATGGTCCTTTAGATGAGAAAATGTATATTTTATTTGTATGGGCGCTACCCCAGTACCTACCCATCCATCCTACTTTCATTTCAACAATGCGATATGATAAGATAAAGATTCCTACGAAATTTGAGGGCTCTCAATGTAATAGTTCCTTAGATATACCATATTGAATATTTGCTTTATATGGGGCGTACTACTCCCCCTTCTCCGATCGAAAAATAAAATATCATATTTGAATTAAAAATTTTATTGTACACTCCTTACACAAATGGTCTTATACACATTAATGGTCTGGGGAATTCGTGATAACTTAAACAATTTTTAACCGATTTTTTCCTTTTATATCTTGTTTAATAGATAATTATGTGTATATTACGATTTTTTAATATTTTTTTACAAAGAAACACTATTAATAACAATGTTTTTTTTTCAAAAAAAAAAAACTGTAAAAAAGGACATATTTTCCCTATATAAACGCTGCATACAAATTTCAGGTCAGGTATATTTTACACAATATCTTTTTGCAATTCAATGAATGATTCTAGGGTCAAAATTAAAAAGTCGCTAAATTTTGGTGCAGTCTAATATAATAAACTCTAACTTGTTGAATTTGATATTTAATGGGTTTAAAGTGTCAGCAGAGACAATTTAATTAATTTGACGGGGATAATGCTTAATTTTGTAGAAAGACATTCGGACGGACACTAGGAGAATATCATATACTTTTATAATGACCCATATTAATAATAATGTTTTTTTAAATATATGATTCAGTCCATAATGAATTTGTTTTTAAATTTTCAAGTGATTTTTGATATATTTTAATTTAATTAATATATCTTGTTAGCATTTAACAAAAAAATTAAATAATTTATATAAAAAAACTTTTATAAACTAGTTATGTACTTTTATTAATAAATCCAAAACCGATTGAATAATTACAATAAAAGTTTACCGAGATATGACATTTGTAATATTGAATTGCACGCATTTTTTTATCATTATGAGCCTCTACGAAGATATAATAATGTCTGTCCGTACGACAAATTTATGCTGCGGCTGATTTTCAATTCTGTCATAAATAAAAAACTTTTTTTGTTTATTTGTCGTACTTAATAGAAAATAAAAATGACGCTTCTACCATCATTAATCCATATTAAGTTCTTTTAGAAATAAATTTTATTATTTTGTATTCCTATAATTCGTACATGCAGAGAAAAAACATGGTTACGGCATTGTTACTACAACAATATTATGTTCTCATTGTTTTCATTATTTTTAATAATACTGTGTCCATGATAACAATGCATGTGTTTTAGTTTTATCATTCAATGTTTACATTCAATAAAAATTTAATATAGTTGACTACAAACATTTTATGTTTCTGAATATTTTTACAAAAGACAAAATTTTGTTAATATAAAAAATATCATTTTTTCTAAATACAACGATTAAATATTATCAGTTTTTTCCCTTGTTCTTAAATCACATTTTGTTTTCAAACCATATTAATATTATTATTCCCATAACAATAAAATGTTACAAATAAATATGCTTTTTACACATATTGTTGAATAATTCATAACTTGTTTATTTTCCAATATAATCTATTCATTAACTACTATTAAAGGGTTTAGTTAATAAAAAATATGTTGTATTATCTTGCTCAAAATATGATAGTTTAAACAAATAAAATTAATTAATGAACAAATAATATGTAACTAATTCTTTATTATGATTAATAAACACAACAATAATATAATAAGATGTAATAATAATATAATAAAATAAAATCGTGATCTGATAGAATGGTATAATAATGTAGTAAGATGGTATAATAATATGAAAAACTCGAACCATAACACGAAAAAACGAACTACAAAATTAGACACAACGTGATAAAATGGAATCATAGCAATTATGATTTATAATTATGTATATTTTTCGCTGTGACCACATGTTCCAATATTCTTAGATTATGGTCACTACAATTATATTCTAAGAGCAACATAATATGATTGGACTATATTGTTACTATAAAAACTTTCATGGTCATAAATAATAATAATAATAATAATAATAATAATAAATATGAAAATTAAAACCATAAAACAATCTAACTTATCACATTATGATCAGATTTTATCTTATGATGCGGTTTTATTACATTATGATCTAATTTTATCACATTATGATTCGATTTTACTATATTATGAATTGGTTTTATCATACGTATTATATAAAAAAATTATGAAAATTTTTGATAACTAGTGTCAAATTTATCTCACTATGATCAAATATTATTTTCTCATTAATTACTTATTTGATTCATTATATATTGTACAAGATAATACAAAGATATCTTTAATAACTAAGTTATTTAATAGTTAATCAACTTCTCTTATTCTTTGAATCACACAAAATATAACTTATATTAATTCATATATAAACTAAATGAGAATTATAATGTAGGTGGAAAACAAACGTTAAAAACAAAATGTATTCAAAAACATTTTATTGTTATGTGAGTTATAATATTATAGTTTAGGAATTAGGAAAAAGATTGATAATATTTAATGGTTGTAGAAATAATGGTATTCTTATGCTAATAAAATTTTGTTTCTGGTAAAAATATTTAAAAACATAAAATTTTTGTAGTCAACTATATTAAAATTTTGATTAAATATAAACATGAATTGATAAAACTGAAACAAAAACGTTGTTGTCATGAACACAGTATTATTAAAATTAATGCAATATAATAATGAGAACATAATAGATTTGTAATGACAATACCATAACCATGTTTTTTCCCTACGTGTAGATATATCCAAAGAAATCTTAAAATTCTAATTCTATGAAAAAAAAAACTTTTAAATCAGAAATAAATTTAACAAAGCAATAAAAAAAAAAAAAAAAAAAAAATCTAAATTTTCTACAAACTAAGTAAATCCCTGTTATTATTTAATTCTCTCAAAATATCACCTGCAATTTGTTGTTCTAAGCAGAACAAAAAATCTCTTACTTCAGCTCATTGTTTAACAAAAGATAAAGTTTCAATAACTAAAATGAAAAAAAAAAAAAAGAAATAGGAAAAACTTTTCCAATTTAACTGTAAACATCACTTAAAATTTTGAAAAAGAAAAAAATATAAAAACAGCGAATGAGCAGCATTAACTAAAAATATTTAGTTAAATTGTTGTTTTTAAAGTAAGAAAATGTTAAAAATTCTATTTTGTAATAAATATACCTTTTTGTTTTGCTGTTGAGAGAGAGTTATAAAAAAATAAAAATAATTTTTATTTTCTTTTCTGAGCTTACAAATAGGTATTGGTAATGAAAAGTTCATTAACGAGTTTTTTTTTGTTTTGTTTTCAACAAGCATATTTTAAATAAATGTATACTTTATTCCAACAAAAACATACACTTGAACATATGTTTGCCAGAAAAGTATATGGGCATGTGTGTGAGGAGTTAAGTGTGTTGAAACATTTATCAAAAAATACTAAAAAAAAAAAAAACAAAACTCATTTACTCATCATGACACAGCAACAAAATAAGTTAGTTTTACTAATGTTTGTGGCTGGTTGTTGTTGTTTTTTTCATATGTATGAAAAACTACCATTAAATCTCCAACATTTTTAAGCACAAACTCTTACACCTACATACGTTTTATTGTATAGGTGTATTCAATAATGACCCAGCTGTACAAAGGGTTCCAATTTGCCCTTTAGGACTAGATATATAACTACTTAGGTGATTCACTAGTTACTTTTGATAGTACAAGTGGTTGCTAAACAATCACCTTCTGCACTACATTTCGCAAGCGAAATAAGGAATAGAGAATGTTTTAATTAAAAAATATAATATCATACAGGAAATTGCAACTTCTATGTTTACATATAATGTATAGATTTGCCGTTGAGAGTTTTAAAAGTATCATTTGAGTAATTTGCTTTCGTTTTATATAGGGTGATCCATGTCGAGGTTCCCTACTTTTTTAAAGAAAAAAAATACAGAAAATTCAAATTTAATGGGAAATGTTTATTATCATTTGAAAGAACATTCTTTGGCATTTATTTTTTGAAGATTATGTCTATCAAATGTTGACTGTTGATACGTCGCAGATGGTCCACTCGTTGAGTCCAATTTTCGATGACTCGTTCAAGCATTTCGACTGGTAACTGGCGAATGATACGGGTGATATTTTCCTCCAAGACCTGAATCGAAGCGGGTTTGTCCGCATAAACTTTAGACTTTACATATAACCACAGAAAAAAATCTAACGGTGTGATATCACACGATCTTGGTAGCCAATCGAACGGCCCAAAACATGAAATTATGTGCTTACCGAAGTGTTCTCTCAATAAATCCACCGATTTATGCGATGTGTGGGAAGTGGCGCCGTCTTGCTGAAACCAAATGTCGCCGAGATCACGAGCTTCAATTTCAGGCATCAAATAGTCGGCTATCATGGCACGATAACGGCCGCCATTGACGGTTACGTTCGCACCGGCATCATTTTTAAAGAAATATGGACCGATGATTCTACCGGCCCACAAACCACACCAAACCGTTGTTTTCTCTGGATGAAGTAGCAGTTCTTGAATCCTTTCAGGTTACTCTTCGTCACAAATGCGGCAATTTTGTTTGTTTACATACCGATTGAGCCAGAAATGGGCCTCATCGCTGAATAAAATTTGCCTCGAAAATGTCGAATCTTCTTGGAACTATAAGAATTTGCTACAACATTGAAATGTAATGCAGTTAATGGCCAACTGGCAAAAAATATTAAATTTGTCTCTAGAAATTCTCTTGATTATATACGAAATATACTTCAGAAATTTATATAAATATATACGAATTCGTTACAATTGTTAATTTATTTTACTACTCAAATTTAATTCAATAAGTGACCTGCCATTTTTGTTTGTTATTCTTGTATATTTATATTAATTTGCCTTGATTTGTATGGATATACAAAAAATGTTGCAAATACACCCCCACCCTCAAATTAAAGATAGATATGTTTTAAGGTAATCCCCAAAATATTTCGGTTCAATTATTTCGCTCACGTCAGCTGGAACATTTTTAAAACACCTCCAAAAATATAATTTTCGATCAAGAGTATTCATAATTTTCTCCTTTTGTAAAAAAAAACTACAGCAAATTATAGACAAATGACATTTAATACGTAATGAGTAAAAATTTTTTTAAATTAGTTTTCATTCTCGCGAAATTCAAAGTTTAGTAAAATTTTCTAATATTTTATTTTAAATACCTTTTTATTAAAGTTTGAATATTTTGGATATTTTCCATCGTAATTCATATTTTAGGGCATCACTCTGAAAAGGTTTCATTCAATAATATTGATTTAACCCTTTAGTTTCACAAGTAATATTTTGAGTCCATAATTGTTTAAGTTAACTTTTATGTCAAATAAATGGTTATTTAAAAAAAAAGAATAAATGTCACTAAAAGCATACATTTATCTTAAAAGCTATAAATTCGCATAAATTAGTGAATTAATTTCAAAAATCCATTAAATTCGACTATCATCACTGTTTTAAAGGAACTTATTATATTTCTTATAAATTCATCTATATTTAAGTATAATAAATACTTCCCATTTCACATATTTGCAAAAATTGCTAATTTAACCTTTTGGAAATAAAATGCATAAAATTGACCCTCTTTGCTGTTAAAGGGTTAATTACGTGTAATCTTCAATAGTATCAAGATAGACCATTTCAATGGTATCCAAACCCAAAAAAATCCAAAATATGTTGGAAAATGTCCGAAATTTATAAAATTGTATATTTGAATATATGGCAAAAAAACGTTAGTAAAACTTACCCCCTTATTTTGCAAATCGCTTCAACTCACTTTGAAAAATTTTCAAGACAAAATTTTTGAAAATCAAAAAAAAAATTATATGAAAAATTTTTTAAGTGTGGTAAAGTGCTTTACAAAATTAGGCCCTAAATATTCCTCGACTGAAAAGAGACATACAAATTATTTAAATGAATATTTCAGGCCTTATTACAATCTCTCTATTACAATTTGAAGTTAATTTTGCATTTAATTTGAGCGAAAATTGTGATGATATTGATTGATGATAGAAATAAAGATTGGTCTGTTCTTATATGATTCCCAAAATATTACATCTGAATATTTCAATTTATGTGAGCTGGGTCATTTTCAAAACACCTCTAAAAATACTTATTTTATTCAATATCATCATCTATTAAAATTTGTAGTTAATTTTCTTTTAGCGAAAATTAAAAATAAATAAAATAAATGAATAAATAATAAATAAATTGTAATAGAGAGATTATAATAAGGCCTGAAATATTCATTTAATTTTACCATAATTTTAGCACAGGTGGTGCATAAATTACAACAAACATTCACATGAAATTGAATGTTATAATTATAATGAATTAACAAAAATATATTAACTTTGTCATATATAAGTTTGTCTGGATCATTGTAAGAAATAATATCGATAGGACGTCCATCCGCTTATCGGCTGAAATAGCGTTTATGAAGTCCACCAACAACTGCCATATATAATAAATCTGTCAAACGATCGGAAATCCCATCAAGAATTTTGCTATTGAAATTCAGCAAGATCGGTTCATAATTGGTAAAAAAAGAAGAAATGAAATAAATGGTTCTAATAATAACCAAGATATCAGGCAAAATACATTTTTGACTTTTTGAAGCCCTTTCTTAAGCTACGAATTTCATTTTTATATAAATCGGTCATAAATATTTTTATAAAATTTTTTGAATTTTTTTGAATTAACCATATCGGTCCATGAGCAACCGATTTATAGCCAAATATCTGAAAAATATTAAATATATACACACACAAATATATATAAAAACATTGCAATGACTTTCATTGTTGTTGTTTTTTGTGTAAGCAAGCAGTAGTTGCTTATTGTGTATACATACACACAATAGTTTTTTATATATGTTTGGACGTTTTTTGTTAAAAATAGAAGCATTACAATGACTCAGTCTTGTTGTTTTTTGTATAAGCATGTGTCTATATACAAACATATGTATATAAATTTAATAGTCATGCTTTGCATAAGCAACCAGTGGTTGTCGTTTATATATACACATAAACATTTATATGAAGCACTGCAATGACTACTATTGTTGTTTTGTTTTTTGTATAAGCAAGCACACAGTGGGGTAATAAATCTGAATCTCCTAAACTACTGGTCGGCTCAAATTGAAATGTATGGAAGAGTTGTAGAGGAGGACTTATGCTTTCAGAAAAATCATCTTCTAGTCACCCTGTGATAACACAAGATAAGATACAGGGTGTCAAAGTTGACTACCTCGAGTATGTAAAAGTTAAAAAAAATCGTAACTTGAACAAATGAAGTCCGATTTTAAAGATTTTTATATTTCTGGAAAGTGCTTGGCAAGATAAAGAAAAAATAAGCTTACTCATCTAAGTTATCTCTTACAGTTAAAAAGATATTTACGCTTGAATTTTGAATTTTTGATTTTTTGGCTCGACTTTCTTTCGTTTTTCGGGAATAAGTCCGGAGATATATGAGGTAAAAATTTTTTAAAAATATTTTGTAATTTGCTACATATTTCAAAATAATATGCTGAAAGAATTTTTGGATTATCTCAATTCGTCTAGACGTGAAAAATATTCAAAGTCAGCACTCTGAAATTTTCATGAAAAATGGCTATTTTTTTTACAAAAATATAGTACAATTCATTCACTTTTTTCTCAAAGTTCCGTTAATAAAAAAATTTTTTCCTTATTAATTTCAAGAGATAAGGCTTCATAAATGGTTAATAAAGAAACTTTGAATTGATTTAAGTTTGCACCCTACATCCAGCATTGGCCGAAAATTGTCAATTTTAAAAAATAGTTTCATTTTTATCGATTAATAAAAAAAATGTCACGCGAGCTTTTTTAAATTTGGTACCCATATTTTTTATAAAAATAGATTTAGAATGATTTAACACTAAACTGCTTCCCGCCCGGCCAAAACCGAATGCAGGAGTGGAGATTTTATGTTAAAAGTCAGTTTTTTTAACGACTATTTTTAAAAGCATATTAAAAGCATATTAGCATAATATTTTTAATATTATTTCTTATGTGATATATAAAACACAAATCAAGCTTTCATTCCTTAAAAAATCAATAAAATAGCTCCAATAACCTATTTTTGGTAATTTTTCAAAAATAAATTTTTTTTTTTAAATATCTGAAAATCCAAAAAAATTTAATTTTTTTAATACAACTCCACTAATTTTGCAAATACTTTAAAAATGTTAAAAGAATATAAAAATAGACTTATTTACCAATTCAACGATATATAAAATATTGATATAGGTCATTTAATAATAGTAATATAATGGCTTCAAAACTACCAAGTCACGTCAAAAGTTGCAAAATTCACTATTTTGTTCCATATTTCCATATGTGTGTATACGTAACATTTTAGTTTTCTAATGTATTATGTAAGTATATATTTGTTATTATAAAGTAGTAAATTCTTTATTTGAGTAATGTTTATTTAATTTGTTCTACATATTTACATACTTATTATACATATATCCCGTATATTTATTTTATTAAGAATATATTATCGAAGATATTATTAGAGATTTTCTTGAAAATAATCAGAAACATCAAACGTTAGCAAATGTTTAACTTCCTTAGCTTCGGAATCCTCTTTTTCTATTTCAAGAGTGATTTTTGGTAGCCATCGTGTTTTTATAGAATATATAACTGGATCTGATGATATTAATAAATATTCCATTAAGTCCATATTTTGCGCTATTTTCGAACATTTTCGGGTATTGAAGAGTCGGAAATGTTTAACATCTTTATTTCGGGCTTCCTGTGCTTCCTCTGTTAGCTCTCCCAATGGCAAAATACTATTTTCTATTATTTCTTTACCATGAGCCAATACTTTGTGAATTGTTAGAGTCATTGATTGTTAAGTAGTTCTTTAGTTTCGTAAATTTTAAATTTGTCCACATTAATTTGTTTTTTGCTATTAATGGCTGCCAATATAATCTTAAAACGCTTCAAAATATTTAAGTCAATGCCTGTGCTTGAAGATGTGAGTTCCGGATTTTCAAAGAAACGTCTTGCTGTATTTTCATTATTTGAGCTTCCATAGCCATGTAGAGCTTTATCAATTATTAATCCGAGTTGTTCTTTGAATTCTAATTGAATTCTTTTCTTCTCCTCTTTTCGTAATTCGTGAAGTTCCAAATTGTTTTTTAGTGTAGCATTTTCCTGCCCGGGAATATTTCTATACTTCATATCATATGCAGGATGTAAGCAGAACTCCAAAAATCTTATCCTTGCGTGGAGTGGTGATATTCCAAATTTTAAAGAATTTTTATTATCAAAGACTTCAGAATTATCCTGAAATTGTGAACTTATTTTTCCACATATATTACATTTCCATGTAGATGTTGTATCTGTTATAGCGTTTGCAACTTTTAGATCAATCATCGTTAATTGTTGTTGAAATGTAACTTTAATAGTTCTGTTTGACACTTTTACATATATTGGGGGCAATGCTTTAATTTCTTCTTCCAATTGGTTGACAATGCTGTTTATTGTAACCGTGGTTTCTTTTGTGTAATCGAAAAGGATTGGACGGCACAAAAATTTGGAACCTGGAGTTAAATTTATCCATATATCATCAAAAAGCGAGTCATTTCTTGTCGATGAGGAAGGCTTATTTAAGCGCATTCGAAGTGGTACCAGAGACGCTATAAACAGCGAGGAATAATTATTTCCAGAATTACTTCCATCCAGTTGTTTGTATTCTGAAAATCTTGATGTTCCATCGCAGCCCCTTTTGAATATTAAAATAAGTTCAGAGTCTTTGCATTTTTCAATGTTATCATTGCTGAAGGTAGATATAATTCTAGAGGCAGTATTTTCAAGTAATTGCAATATATTAACTTTAGCACTTTTAACAGAAGCATTAACCGGGTGCTCCATAGGCTGTAAAATATTACTTTTCGCTTCTCTCACTGATTTGCTACTGGGAAAGATATCATATCCTTTTTCGCTAACAGATTTCCTCAAAATCTCGTATTGGTTTCTTGATAATCCTAAATTTAATATTAGAGCTAAAGCATCTTCAGAGGTAAAGAACGATGTTGATTTCGGTGTCACTATGCTTTGGATTATCCGATGTAATCGATTGGGAGAAGGTGTTGGTAACACATCTATAACTTTTTCTACTTCCTTTGGTTGCGTACGTGTTACTAAAGCTTTAAATGTATCTTTTATTTCGGCATTCGTATGTGAATTTAGAATAGATTCCTGTTTGGTCCTCTTTGTTCTTAGCTGAACTTTATCGTAACTTTTTTTGGTCGACCCTTTTTCTGCTTTCCGATGAAAATTGGTATTTCTCCCTCCAACCACTCTTCATTTTTCTTCTTGAATTTTGGTATTGACCAATCTGAAGCTTGCATCCTTTTTTCGTATGATTTATAAAAATTTTCGAGCTTTAAACTGTTTTCTGCAGTAAGAGTTAAACCAAAAGATACTACTGTATCAATGAGTTTTCTTATTTTTTCTGGACGATTTATAATATCAGATAGATTATCCCAGATTACTTTGCAAATAGAAAAGTGTTTTAATGTAATCTCCAAAATGGCAAATTCACTAATAAATCTGCATATTTATAAGGATACTTATATATAGAAAAAGAATAATTATATCAGGTAAATGGTGACAGGCAAAAATGAATTAAAAAATTTAAATTTTTGCTCAAAATCCCCAATTTCATTCAGTTTATTTTTATGACCTGTAATGTTAAACAGGTACGTCAAAAAATTGTAAAAAAATCATTTTTGTTATAATACATTAATTAAGTAGCTAGGTAAATTATTTAAAAACTTAAAAAAATGTAATAAAAAACGAAGGAAAATATACTTATTTATGTATTTAGGTAATTTTAAAAACCTTTTCAGTAGAAAAAAATTATGAACACTTTAAATAAATTCATTAATAAATATTATTATCTCGTAACAAAAATAAGCAATGCAGTTGAGTGTTACGTATACACACATATGGAAGTACGGAACAAAATAGTGAATTTTGCAACTTTTGACGTGACTTGGTAGTTTTGAGGCCATTATATTACTATTACTAAATGACCTATATAAATATTTTATATATCGTTGAATTGGTAAATAAGTCTATTTTTATATTCTTTTAACATTTTTAAAGTATTTGCAAAATTAGTGGAGATGTATTAAAAAAATTAAATTTTTTTGGATTTTCAGCTATTTTTAAAAAAAAAAATTATTTTTGAAAAATTACCAAAAATAGGTTATTGGAGCTATTTTATTGATTTTTTAAGGAATAAAAGCTTGATTTGTGTTTTATACATCACATAAGAAATAATGTTAAAAATATTATGTTAATATGTTTTTAATATGCTTTTAAAAATAGTCGTTAAAAAAACTGACTTTTAACATAAAATCTCCACTCCTGCATTCGTTTTTGGCCGGGCGGGAAGCAGTTTAGTGTTAAATCATTCCAAATCTATTTTTATAAAAAATGTGGGTACCAAATTTAAAAAAGCTCGCGTGACATTTTTTTTATTAATCGATAAAAATGAAACTATTTTTTAAAATTGACAATTTTCGGCCAATGCTGGATTTAGGGTGCAAACTTAAATCAATTCAAAGTTTCTTTATTAACCATTTATGAAGCCTTATCTTTTGAAATTTATAAGGAAAAAATTTTTTTATTAACGGAACTTTGAGAAAAAAGTGAATGAATTGTGCTATATTTTTGTAAAAAAATAGCCATTTTTCATGAAAATTTCAGAGTGCTAACTTTAAATATTTTTCACGTCTAGACGAATGGAGATAATCCAAAAATTCTTTCAGCATATTATTTTGAAATATGTAGCAAATTACAAAATATTTTTAAAAAATTTTTACCTCATATATCTCCGGACTTATTCCCGAAAAACGAAAGAAAGTCGAGCCAAAAAATCAAAAATTCAAAATTCAAGCGTAAATATCTTTTTAACTGTAAGAGATAACTTAAATGAGTAAGCTTATTTTTTCTTTATCTTGGCAAGCACTTTCCAGAAATATAAAAATCTTTAAAATCGGACTTCATTTGTACAAGTTACGATTTTTTTTAACTTTTACATACTCGAGGTAGTCAACTTTGACACCCTGTAGCTTATCTTGTGTTATCACAGGGTGACTACAAGATGATTTTTCTGAAAGCTTAGGTCCTCCTCTACAACTCTTCCATACATTTCAATTTGATCCAACCAGTAGTTTAGGAGATTCAGATTTATTACCAAAAAATTTGCGTTTGGCCCCACTGTGAAGCAGTTTAGTTGACAACAGCAGTATTATAATGATTATTGGTGTTGTTGTTTTTTGTATATGCAGTCAGTTTTTTGTATATACATACATAATTCTATAAATATATGCATGCTTATAAGTTGTTGTTGTTTGCTTTTTTTTTTTTTTTGGTTAAGCAAGCATTTCTTGTTGAACACACGTAATATGTATTATTTTTTTTAGGTATAAATAAGAAAATATTAAGGCATACAATTTCTTTTTGGCACAGCCTAATATGCGCTCTAATTTGTTCTTAAATTTTTCGTCCCAAACAATAGAGTTTTTGTATCACTGAAAATACTAGTGACTTGTTACGCTGGTAGTGCTAGTTTCCTACGAACAGTTCAATGTGTATCATCATCAGGGACAGGAAGTTCATGCAGTTATAAAATTTGTTTAATAATTTGTCTAAAATATGCACTAAAATGTTAAAGTATGCTCCAAAAAACAAATAAATTACGCACTTATTTTTAAATCTTATTAAGTAAAGAGCACTAATTTTCAAATAAGTGTCATATTAAATAAGAAATAAATACATTTTCACTACTTTAAAAGTAGAACTAGTGCAATTTTGGTGCTTTTTTGGAAGTTATTAATAATTACTTGTGAAGAAGCAATATATTTTTAGCAAGAAAGAGGGTTAATAATTTCTAAGAAAATTAAAATTTCACAAATTTTAGAAGTATGTTTAATATCTTTAAATAAGGTTAAAATAGAATTTGTATTAAAAAATTTCATAAACGTAGTTTTAAGAAAAGTACTTCAAAAGCAGTGAACAAAAAGCATAAAAGAAGAACATCCTACCAATGATAGCCATGAGTTAAAAAAAGGAACTTCTGCGACTCTTTTTCAGCACTAAATACTTCTTTCCAACAACAAAACAATGCTAAAATTATGACTTTTTCAGCTCTCTTTTAGTTCTTTTTTTGCTGGTATTAATAAATATTTTTATTTACTTACATAAATAGAGAGAGTTTGCTCTTTATTTTCAAATATAAAATTGAACCTATCCGACATTAACAGATGTGATGAGTGCATTTTTAAATAATTTTGAATATCTTGTTCATCTACAATGAATCTAAATTTGTAACAACTGTATTGACAACAATCTTCTTTCGATGGCTATTGTCTCCACGATAGATTGATTATTCTAAAGTAATATTAAGTTTTGTAGAGATTATTTTTCTCTCAGGCAGAATATTCTTATTGGTAGCTCCTTTAAAAAAACTAATCAAAGCATGGTTGTTTTATAAAAACCGACGAGATCTCGGAAACCAATATTTCATATGCATATATGAATGTATTTGACGTTTTCATTAAAAATAAATATGTTTTTAACTGACAATTATGTTCAATGTTAAACTTGCATTAAATTTATGCCAAAAGTTTTAATATATAAAGGAAAACGTAATTATTAATTTTGTGGAATTTTGACATCTAAACTCGATAACTTTGACGGTGCATCGCTTACAATAATCAAAGTCCTTCTGTGATTGTTAGTTTTCGATATATAGCTTACCAAAAATTAAATCATTTATAGTATTTTTCAATATTTTAAAATTTTGAAAAATATATTTAAGTTGCTTTATCAAAAGTTCACAGAATTATTTGTTTTCTGCACAAAAAATTGTTTTAAATAGCAATTTTTCACAAAAATATGCTTTTAATGCAAAATATGCAAATACATGCATTTGCAATAAAATATGCAGAAATATGTCTTAACAAATGGATGCCATTTTAAAGTATATTCTCTGATTTGGAAAAATATTTAGTTTTACTGTTCTAGGAGTAAAGACAAAAACCATACATTTGCATGAACTTCCGGTCCCTGATCATCATATTACATTCGAAATTATTGTTGCCAGGAGGTAAGAAAAAAATAGGTTTAATTGAACTATAAGAAAAGTCAGAAAAGGTTAAAGACCAAAAAAAAATAAGGTCAGAAAAAGTTTTTTTTGATTTAAAAATTTATTTTTTTCTCCTTTTTAATAGTTTTTTAGGATATTTTAAAATTTTGTTAATGAAAAATCGCCCAAAAAATTCCCAATTTGTGTTATACATACTTCATATGAAAAATTACTCAATGTTTTGAAATAATTGAAGTAATTTTTGAACGATATTTTTTTTTTTTTTTGATAAAACATTTAAACATTTTTGGGTGGTTTTTCTTTTTATAGATTTTTTTAAAATAATGTTCAAAAATAATTTCTATGGTTCACAAATAGTTTCTATGGTTATTAAAAAATAAGTGAATAAAATTAGTTGTTATCTTTGATTTGGAGAACGTAGCGCCGCAGGGGAAAATTTTATTAAATATAAATAATCTAGATTTCTTTTGGAAATAAATACGCAAAAATGCTTAAATGGAATATTCTGTGAAAATAAAATTGATATGTAATAGCATGTAAGAAATTATTTTCTTCATTGTTGAAGTACTAACATTTTAGATTTTTTCAGGCAATTTTAAGAAGCTACAAGAAAAATTTTGGGACTAAAAGAAAAAAAAGTCTTAAAAAGGTTAAACTGGTAACTCAGATTACTAGTGAATTTTTATATACATTGTGCCAGTTTATTATTTATGACGACATATTTAGCTTCACAGTGCCTACGAAACTATTAGGGAATAGTAATGCATAGAGTGGTCAATTGGTTACCTCAAATGACATCCCCATGTTAAAATCATCAGTTAAAGACATTACCGGTGGCTTGAAGAATAACTAATGGTAATTCTTAGTGGCTGACGAATTCGATGTTACGGAACTAGTTCGACGAACCGCTGCGAATGAGTATGAAAATGTTTGTGTTTTTAAATGAGTTGTTATTTGTATGTATTTGTTTTAAAATCTTAACTGTTTTTCATGATTTTTTTTATTATTATTTTTCAAATCATCCACCTTTCCCACCTACTACCACTCTCCAACAAATATTGAAAATTTTGTTACTTAATTTAGAGTGCAAAATCATTTTCCAAAATATCTACTTTTTCTTTAGCTTACATCCACACACTACTGTGTATTCACCTAAAAATAAGCATAAGTTTGTATGTCTGTATTAATGGTGTTTCATTTGAAAAAGTTTACTTTTCTCTAATGTTTGTATGTATGTAAGTATGTGTTTAATATTTGGTAGAATAAAGAAAATTTTAATTGAGATTTGTGCATTATTGTGGAAAATTGAATTTTGTTAACAATTGATTGTTTTAGTACTGTGTTACTTTTATACTCCTTGAACTAGTAGCTTGAAAAAAGAACTGCATGTTACCCATTAGTCTGTAATTTGTAACATTTTACTTCTAAATTGAAGAATTTGATTGATAAGTTTTATGAAACAATAAAATTAAAAATAGTCCTTTTAAAGCAATTTGTACAATTGAATTCTTTGGGGTATATTATAGAAAAAGATGAAAATTTTTTAAACGAGTTTAAGTATTTATATTAACAAAATGGACTCGAAATTGTTATCTAATCTTTTAGATTTCTATATAGATGACATATGCATATATAAATTTTATCATTCAGTTTGTAATTTCTACAAAGATGTCCTTTGTCCCCTTTGTTGCGATAAAAATCAAAATATTAGACATTTTTGAATTTTTTTTGTTAATACGAGTAAAAATGCAGCATTAGACATTTAAAAAATAAAATTTACTAATATTAAAACAAGCCAAAGTCTTGCTAAAGTACAAAAATTCTTAGAATTTAAAAAGTACTAAAATTTACTAAAAATAGTAGGTACTTTAATTTTAAAAATAGTTATATAATTGAAAAATGTAGTAAATTAAAACAGAAAATACTAAGTTTTTAATAATTACTAAAATTTTAAAAAAGGTATTAACATTTTAAAATATTGCGAAATATGTGAACACATAAGCAGAGAAAAAATATAGTTGCAGTGACCATAATCTACGAGCAACATATTGTGATTGGAATATATGATTACAGAGAATAATGGAAATGATTATAATTAAAAATTATTATGATTTAATTTTGTCATATTTTTTTGTCCGATTTTATGGCTTATTTGTTCATGTTATGATTCTAGTTTTACATATAATTGAACAATCCTAATAATGATGTATCCCATTCTATAAGACTATGATTTGATGTTATTATATTATTATTCTACTTTATTATATTATTATACCACTCTGTCATATTATTACATTTTATCATATTATTTTCCAGCGTTGTCGTACAGTTATCCAATCTTATCATATCATTGTTATCCTTTTATCATATTATTATTCCATCAAAAAAATATTTTTATAATTTTTTTTATTGAAAATAGTGAAGAAAAAAGACGGAAAAAAATATTTACATATCATTTATTCATTAATTGTATTCATTTGTGCCACCATATTTAGTTCAAAGGGTTTATTAAAAAATTTTTTTTTTTTTTAATAAACCCTTTAATGGTAGTTAATCAATATCTTATAATGTTTGAATCATACCGAGTATAATCAAAACTTGTCTAATTATATTTATTCATGTATAAACTAAATTAAGTTGGAAAACAAACATTAAAAACAAAATTATATAAAAAGAAACTAGTTCTGAATTCTTCCACTAAGTTTGTGAAAGGAAATGCATTATACTTATTTGAAACATTTTATTGTCATGGGAATAATAATAATGTAGTTTAAAAACAGAATATGGTTTAAGAAAAAGGAAAAAGTAGTAGAAGTGATGATATTGTAGAAGTGAATATATTTTTCATATTAATAAAATTTTGTTTCTGATAAAAATATAATTTTTGCAGTCAACCATATTAAAATTTTAAATTAAAAAATTAAATGCCAAAATTTAAACAAAAATATTGTTATCATGAACACAGAGTTATTAAAGTTCAAGAAAATTAGCAATGAGAACATAATATTGTTGTAGTGATAATGCTGTAACCATATTTTTTCTCTGCCTGCTGTATTATATTTTTCCACAAGTATTAAAAAGGAAATAAAAACTTAATAATATATAGAACTAGATAAGTACGAAATATAGGTAATAAAGCAATAATATTCTTTAAAATCTACTAATCTTAAATAACTAAAAAAGTAATCAAATTTTAAAAATGTAATATTTATTTAAAATAGTGGTAAATGATAAAAAAGAACTGTATAGTAGGGCGATAACCAAATCTTGTCCCTAGCACTACGCACTGGCGTATGCTGTGTTATTTATGAAAAAAAATTTTCGGGTCCACAAAAAAGATTTTTTAAAATAACAAAAAATGTACATCAATTTTAAATAAAAAATTTTAAATATTTTATTAATAAAGTAAAAAATAAAGTGAAATTAAAAATGTTGTTTAATTATGAAAACACAAATTTAACGTGCGTTTTGTTTTGCATAATGGATAAATGTCTTGTAATACTTTAGTGTCACGTTCTGCGCATACGTTACTTCGTTGTTACATTGGGATTATTGAGGCTTCTTTAATCCAGTGTTTTTTAAAACATGCATACCCGGGCAGGGAAGGAAATTTCCCCCCAAAATGAAAATGAATTTTTCAACTAAGAAAAATTAAAAAGATAAAACAAATTTACAAATTTAAAGGGAAAAATATAAATTATTTTACAAAAAAAAAAAAAAATATTTTATCGAAAATAAAAAAGCAAGAATGATTTTTTTTACAATATAATGAAGCTAAAATAATTTTTTCCTTTAAAAATTTTAAAACAAAATTTAAAGTTTTAAAAATCGGCACTTACTTATTTAAATATATAGGAACTGCAAGTGATTATTTTAAAATTTTTAAATGAGAATAATATTTTTAAGCATTTTTATATTTTTCCAATAGGGAAAAAATTTTTTAATTTAATTTCTTTTTGTTAGTTTAGGGAAGTTAATTCCAAATTAGTGCATAATATTTCTTTAAGTGCTAGTTTTATCACTTAAACAAATATATTTAAATTACAATAACAAATTTTATTACTACTTAAGAACTTTAGCTTCATGAAAAAAAAATATTTTTTTATAAAATAAGAAATTTTGAACTTTTGAAACTAATTTTTCTTTCTATATAGAGAAACAGGCGGTTATTTTTCTGGTAATAAGAAATTGTGGGAATATAAGTTAGTTATTCTCTTAACTTGAATGATATTGGTAAAATAAACGTTTTAGATCCTTAAAAACAACTACAATAAAAATGATATAAGCTAATTTTTTTTTCAGTAACTCATGAATACATTATTTAACTTATAATCTCTGGTAACTAGACACAATATATCATTGATAAATGTACTTTTTCCGCCAATTTTTGTAAATTGTGGTTGGCTAGTCCGATTTAAATAAAAGTTCACACCTGCTTGCTAATATTTTTTTTTCTCTTCCAATTTCAAAGATTAGTGTATTTGCTCTCATTAGGGCTTGTGAATGTTATTTAATTTTTATAGCTATCAAATTATTCGTATCAGAAAATTCGATTTCTTCCAAATTATGTAGAAAAATACCTCTGAATTTGAAATTTGAGAAATGAAAATTTTTGGAATATTTTAAGCCAGCAAAGCATCATCATACATAAAATGTGAAAATTATTTGCTATGATTGCATAAATTTGTATATTTTAGAAAGTGTTCTAGTCTAGTCTAATCTAGTTGTAATCCAAAAATTCTTCAGCATATATTTACCTCATTTAAATATATGCTGAAGAAGTCCCTATTATATGATCCCTATTATATGACTAAAAAGCATAAAAAACTAAAAATATTCATAGGAAAATTGCTTTAGAACTTGAAAAGTAATTTTTCTAATTACTTAACTATTGATCATCTAATTTCACTTTTAATCTATTTTCAAAAATCTGTATGTATGGCTTTCGTATAAAATATATATTGTGCTTTCGCAAATTAAATAAAGTCAATATGCCTTGATGATTTTATTTAATTTGAACGAAAAATTTAAATATCTATTTCGGAAATTATATTTAGATATTATATATATCATGATTTTTTTTAAATTTATTTAATTTTAAATTCTTAACAGGATAATAGTAAAATAATAACCAAATTAAAACCATTAAAATCTATTACATATTCCCAGAAATATTTCTTTGAGAAAACATAATATAATTTTTTTTGTTTGTATTTCAAAAAATGGTAAATTGATAAAAAATATCAAGTTTTATGGCCAACCGAAATCAACAATTCGATAAAAAATCCATTCTTTAAAAGTTTTATATTAGCTAAATCAACTTAAAGTTTTAGTAATTAAAATCGCGAAATTTTCATAATAAAAAATTTCAAAAAAATTTTCCTCCCCCCAAATGTTTTAGCAAGATTAGCGTTTGCATTAAGGATTGTTCTAAATTTTAAAAATTTTCTTTATTAAAACAATAATTAGAAAACCATATATCAGACCATGTTTCACATATAGGGGTAAGGAAAAATGCTAAGATGGCAGGAAATGAGTTCCTTTGAGTTCCATTGAGCATTTCTTAATGGGAGGTATGACTTTAAATTTTATATAAAGAAAATTTTTATTTCTTTGATAATATTTAAGAGCAGAAACAAGCTCATACAAGTATTGAATATCATCACTTCATTTAATATTTTCCACTTTCCTGTATTCCTCATTTTGTATATAATTTTGTTTCAGATCGGGAACAAAATTATAAGAGATATTAGGATATGACGATTTTCCTTCCAATAACTCATCAGGTATAAAATATGTTGTTGACAACTGGCATAGTGCGGTGGAGGAAGATCAATTGATTTATAATAGTCCTTTTTTAATAGCATAAAAACGCCATTTCTGTGACCAGTATTTACACTTGTTGTATCACAAATTATCAGTTTTATGGATTTCTATAAATCCAATTTGTTTAATATTGTGAGGTCTTTCCATTTTCCAAAACAAGCACTGATAATTTAATTTCATTTTGTAAATTTTTTTTTTTAACTTTTACTTGGAGTTCTTTATTGTCAATTTTTTGACATCGGAATGGAAGCATCAGTTTTCATTTTTTAAAGTTTCCTTTAAAATTTTTTCTTTACGCACTGCCGATTTGACTACAGCTTTAGAAATTGCTGTCTGTGATGCAATTGCACTTTGAGTACCAGACCCTGCTAATTTCTTAAAAATTTTTACTGCTTTTCTAATACTAACTTTAGCATTAGTAACTAATGCAACCGATGGATTTATTAATAATTTACTAGTATTTAATTTTATACTTTTCTGATACTGAATTTTCTTCAGACATAACTTTTTTCAAGCTACTTAACTCGGACTGAATATCTGTATTTTCTTTAGAAATATTGAAAATATTTTCAAAATTATAAAATATTTGTTTTTAAGTCTAGCATGTTTTGGAATTAATTTTTGAACTTTTCTATTTACTGATTTAGTTCGAATTTTTGGTATTTTCATTTTAATCCAATCGCAAAGTTCATTTGAGATGATAACTTTAAACTTTTCTTTTTTTGAATTTTTCCGAAGCAGCTAAAGCAAAAAATTTTCCAATTTTCATTTTTCGAAAAGCTTGTTTTAAAACCCATTATTTATAAGTATTAAACACACAGTCGGAATATTTAAAACATGTAATTATAATCAAATAAATTTAAATGCCTTTTTAAATGATTTCCAGACTTTACCGCGTTTCGTAAGTGAATTTTTTCTGACAACTGCGAAAAAGTAATAGCATTCTTTAAAATAATTTTCAATGGCCTAAGATAGGACCATTTTGATATTTGCAAAAAATGTAAGAAGTTATACCCCTGCTTTACAGTGTTGCCATAAAATATTTGCCTCAAGTTACCAAAAAATCTCTTATTTTTTTTTATGGAAAACTAAAAAATGTTTTTTTAAGTGAATTTTTAGTAAGTGAATTTTTTCTGACAACTGCGAAAAAGTAATAGCTTTTTTTAAAATAATTTTCAATGGCCTAAGATAGGACCATTTTGATATTTGCAAAAAATGTAAGAAGTTATACCCCTGCTTTACAGTGTTGCCATAAAATATTTGCCTCAAGTCACCAAAAAATCTCTTATTTTTTTTTATGGAAAACTAAAAAAATGTTTTTTTAAGTGAATTTTTAATAAGTGAATTTTTTCTGACAACTGCGAAAAAGTAATAGCTTTTTTTAAAATAATGTTCAATGGCCTAAGATAGGACCATTTTGATATTTGCAAAAAATGTAGGAAGTTATACCCCTGCTTTACAGTGTTGCCAGAAAATATTTGCCTCAAGTCACCAAAAAATCACTTATTTTTTTTTATGGAAAACTAAAAAAAATGTTTTTCAATAAAAAAAAAAAAAATCGAATGAAGCCAAAGACTACTAGTTTTTGTTGTGTGTAAACGGCACATTAAAACATAATAAAAACTACATAAATATTTTATATACATTTTTCAATGTTTTAAATATGAATAAATATTTGCTTTGTTATTTTGTACATTTCAAATGCATTATTTGAGTACATTTCTTTGTGGTTAGAATTTGAAATGGCAAAACCACAATTCAAAACAATGCAGTTATAGGAACAGAAAATATCTAAACTAAAAATAAAATTGACATTAATGAAATGACAGCATATTTAGGAAATATTTAAGTTTTCTCTTTTACTACTAAAATTTAAATAAACCTCTTTTATATTTATATATTTATATCTTAAACATAAAAGAATTTTATATATATATATATATATATATATATATATATATATATATATATAAACTATATATATATAAATACTTGAAAATTGTTTTACGATTCAGCTGCTTTTTAAAACGGTTTTAGTAATAATCATTTATTTTTATGTGACTAAAAAAGAGAGAAAAATAAAAAAAATTAAAAAAATAAATAAATAAATAAAAAAAAAAAATCCAAATGTTGATATTGCATATGAAAAATTAAACCAGAAATACTTGCACAAAAATCCATATGCACATTGAGATAAAAATGCATATTTCCACATTTCAGCGTAAATAGAAAACAAAAATATATATATAAAAAAGTTGTAGACATCATGGCAATTGAAAAGTGTATATTTTTTAAAAATGAAATGGAAAAATTTAGCAGAAGAATGGTAGATACGAGGTGGAATAGAAAAGACAAAGGAAAATTATTACAGTTCTTTTTTTTTTAAGTTGATGAAGTTATGGAAATTTAAAGTAAATGTAACATATTTATTTTCAAAGAAAATATGAATAAAATGAAATAGAATATAAAGTAAATAAACTTATTGTTGCATTTTTTATTTTATGTGTGAGATTTGAAAAAAAAATTATGTGTGTTGAAATACATTTTCTAAAGAAACTGGATAAATGAGAAACATGTTTAATGTTGATGCATTAAACATTTGAAAATATTGAATAAAGTCTTGAAAATAATAGAAAATTTAAGAAAAAAAAATTTTTGAAAAAAAAATAAGTAAAAAATATACATTTAATAAACCAATTTTAATGATTTTTAATACCAAAATTTTCAAAACTTTACACAATTTATTGATATATTAAACATCCTTTTCATTTCGTAAATTAAATTTTCGAGTCTGTAAATTATCGCGATAATGGTTAAGATTCAAAATCTTGTTGCTTGTATTAATAATTTTCAGAGGAAGTACAATTTTTCTGGAAAAAGTACCACAATTGAAAAGAATTTAAATTAAAAAAAAAACATTTTTTATAGAAAGTACTACAGAAACCAGTAGTATCAAAAGTAGTAACAATTTAAAAAATAAAACCTACCAATTTGAAATAATATTTGCAACAAGTCAAATATTTTTTTAAAAAAGGACCAGACTCCGAAAATATATATATTTTAAAAAAATTTAAAATAAACAGATTTAAATTTAATTTAATAAAAAAAGCGCAAAACAAAAGAAAGGAAAGCTATTTTAAAAAAAAGTACCAATTTTTTCTTATTATCATCACTTTTCAAAAAATATATGACTTTTGAAAAAATTCACCTTTAATTTTTGTTTTAATTCTAGAAATTTATCGTATTTTGTCTAACAAACTTAAAAAGTTTTTTTTAATTTAGTTTATTTTTCCTTAAACTTTAAAAAATAAAAATATATAATACAATAAAATATGAAAATTTTCTTTGTTAAAATCATTTAAATCAATTAATTATTTCAACGTCATACATGACGTATATATATTTTCAAAACCAAAAATTCTAAAAACAAAATTGAAAAAGTTTTAAATTTATAAAAATTATCTTTAACTATTTATAAAAATTATCAATTCAAAAAAATTAATTTTAGATAGAAAATAATTCAAACAATAATAGCAATTTTAAAAATAAAATACCATTAAATAAAACTAATAAAAAAACTTTATCGTAAACCATTCGTCTTACTTAATAACATATAGGGAAAATAAGTTACAGATTCCATTTCTCGAAAAGCTGTAAGTTAAATAGATGATATTTACAAAGGACACCACGGTGGGACGCTGAACAATGCTGATGATGGTCGTGACTGACCAGAAAACGCAGTCCATTCCGCCGAGTGTCCCATAGAACTTTCACAATTGATTCTTCTACAATTATTCAATAAACTTAAGCTGAAATACAAAAATTCTAAAAAACTATAAAAAAAAGTTCAACAAAAATCTATAAGAACTAATTAATAATAAAAGAATAAAAAAAAATTCAGGAAGTAATAATTCTAAAATAAAATATTAAAAACAAAATAAAAGATTTTTTTAAGCACAAATTTTTTAAAAAAAGGTATAAATTTTCAATAAGGAATTAGTTTTCTAAAAATTATACATTTTTAAAAATGCACCAGTTTTCAACATAATCTAGCTGCTTTCTAAAAAGTGAACATTTTCACAGAAGTTTTAAAATAAAATAAAAATTTTTGAAATAAAAAAAAAAAAAAAAAAAAAAAATTGAGGGATCACCAATTAAAAAAAAAATATATCCATTTTTAATATGAAGTAACAATCTATAAAAATAAATTAATTTTAAGCAAAAAGTGTTCATTTTGAAAAGATATGAAATAAACTAGTCTGAAAAGGATTTTTTACCCCATCTTTTCTTTT
Organism: Protocalliphora azurea; assembly: GCA_932274085.1. Lineage (NCBI taxonomy): Eukaryota > Metazoa > Arthropoda > Insecta > Diptera > Calliphoridae > Protocalliphora > Protocalliphora azurea. The sequence continues at coordinate 146,603,236 of OW026520.1, read as the reverse complement.
TTTTAATAGGGCGAACAGTAATTAACAATAATCTTTTCTCTTTTATCAGGCATAGATTTTTTATTGGCATAATTAATATGGCTTCCTTAATAGGGCGGAACACTACTATATTTCACCATATCCCTAGAAGGGCTTATACAATGCATAAATAAAACAAAAAGATGCTGACTAAAATTACCTTCAAACTATCTTAACATTTTATTTCAGACTAAACGTATTTTATGGCTATACTGTAAACTTCTAATGTGACAAGCAAATTTTCTATTTTGCACATCTTTTTCAGACTAAACCTGATTTAATAATTTTTGAACTTAATTTTAAAACACTCTTTTATGTCTTTTAATTATGATACATAGAAAATGTAGTTGAATTCTTTTAATTTTGCTAAATATATTCTAAATTCTTCAAAATAAATACTTTTCATATTTTTTTGGTAAAATATTTTTCATACGATAATAGTAAATTTTCTGAGTTGTTTAAAACTTTTTCAATTTTGTTTTTAGAACTTTTGGTTTTGAAAATATAAAAAAGTTTGCCTGATGACTTCTAACTAATATTAATCATACGTCATGTATAACTTTGAAATAATTAATTGTTTAAATGATTTTAACAAAGAAAAATTTTCATATTTTATTGTATTATATATTTTTAATATTTTAAGGTTGAAGGAAAAATAAACTGAATTAAAAAACTTTTTTAGTTTGTTAGTCAAAATACGATAAATTTCTAGAATTAAAACAAAAAATAGTTTTAGATTTTTTTTGGTAAAATATTTCTAAAATCTTAAAAAATACCTTTAATTTTTTTTAATATTTATCTTATGTTAACAGAAAGTTTACTAAGCTATCTAGAACATTTTAAACTTTGTTTCTAGGATTATTGGTTAAGAAAATATAAAGAAATTTGCCAAGTAAATTCTAATTAATATTAGTCATATGCAATGTATGGTTTTGGAAAAATTAATTGGTTTTAATATTTTTAATAAAAAAAAAAAAATAACTACTTTATTGGATAACTTATTAATGTAATTTAAATTAAATAAACTAAATTAAAAAAAAAACTTTTAAATTTTTTAGACAATATATGATAAATTTTTATAATCTTTAAAAAAAAACATTTTTTAAATTTTTTAGGTAAAATATTTTTCTTACAATAAAAGTAAATATTCTAAGCTCACTAACTTTTTAAAATTTATTTTTAGGAAAATGTGTTCAGAATATATAAAGCAATTTGCTAAGTGACTTCTAATTAATATTAATCATACGTCATATATGTCATTGAGATAATTAATTTGTTTTATTGTTTTTAATAAAGAAAACTTGAGTATTTTATTGAATGATATGTTAATCTAATTTAAAGTTGAATGAAAAATAAACTAAATTAAAAAAAACTTGAATTTTTAAGAAATCTGTGATAAATTTCTAAAATAAAAAAATACTATTTTTTTGGTAAAATATTTTCTTAATAATAACAATAAATTTTCGAAGTTATTTAAAACTTTTTAAATTTTGTTCCTAGGATTATTGGTTAATTTTACTAGATGACTCCAAATTAATATTAATTATACATCAGGTATGACGTTGAAAGAATTAAAAGAAATATTTTGTATTTTCATCCTATTGTTATTTTCGAGAAATTTTCGCAATAAAAAAATAAAAAAATTTAATATTTGTCATTTTTTCTTATTTTTTAAAATTGTGTAAATAATTATTAGAATTGTTCCTACAAGCAAAATAATGCGAAAGAAAAATTTTATTGCCGCGATAATCAGGTTCGAGAGATTTCGCATTACAGGCGATACATTTAAGCAATAAGAAATCAATAGGCCTGGAAGAAAAATAGATAATATTGCTATGTAATCATCTAAGTATTAATGAAAACTTAAATAGTATATTGTATAATATGTTATTATAATTTAAAGTTGAATAGAAAATAAACTGCATTAAAAAATCTTAAATTTATTACACAATCTACTATGAATTTATTAAATCTTAAAAAAAAAATACTTTAAATTTTTTAAATTTTTCTTAAAATAAAAGTAAATTTTGTAAGTTATATAAAACTTTTTAAATTTTGTTTCTAGGAAAATATGTTTAGAAAACATGGAGACATTTGCCAGGTGACTTTTAATTAATATTAATCATACGTCATGTATGATTTTAGAAAAATGAATTGGTTTTAATGTTTTTGATTAAAAGACTTTAATATTTTATTGTATATTGTTAATACATTTAAAAATAAATTGAAAATAAGCTACATTAAAAGAAACCTTTAAACATTCTATGAGAAATTTCATATTATTTTTACCACAAGTGTTTTAAAACATTAATCTTAATTTAAATATTTTTTTGTTCTAAAAGTTTTTATATTTAGTAGCAGTTTTGTCATTGCTTTTAAACTTTGCTTAAAAAAGTTAAAGAACCTTAAAGTTTTAGTACAAAAATATAATCGTCATCAATCTATCATTAAAATACAATTCTTATCTTTTTTAAACATTAAATTTTGCACAATTCTATTAAATACCCAAATAAAAATAAATAAATAAAAAAAAAAATTAGTTATTGATTTTTAAAAATGGTACAATAAAATCAGTAATAAACAAGATGTCAATAGACATATGCATAATTTTTCTTGTTGTTTCTTTTTTTAGATGAATATAAATGAATATCGAAAAATCATAAAATTTTTATTGTTTGCTTTTTTAGTGTTCTTTTCTTATTGTCAAGTTTAGTGCCATGGCCTGAATACACTTTTTTCAATGGAATATTGAAGAAGAGGAAAATATTCAAAGAAATAAAAAAAAAATAGTAAGAAGACATACATAACATGATGACAGCAAAAGAGAGACATAGACATTTTTAGAATTGAATGATGAAAAACACTCTTAAAAAATATTTTTTTTCTTTTTTTATACTAAATATATATTTCTTAAAAAATGAATTACATAATAAAATATTGTTATTTATAATCTATAGGAGACGTATGATTAGTCTTATTCTATAAAATATGAAATTAAATATACGTATGAATATGTACGTATAACTTAGCTACTGGTAATATCTATTTAAAAATATTGGTAGTGGGAGAGCATCACCTTGAAGTCTTTAATATGTTTAACGAAAAATTTAAGCTTAAAAATGCTTGCATATTCTTTTAAGGTAAATGAAATAAAATTATTTTCCTATAATTTCTCTCAGTGCATAATTTATCAGTATGAAAACTATCAGCACCTTTAACTCTCATAAATACAACTCATTCATACTAATACTTACATTTCAGATATATGTACATCAATAACCTTCAATATGAACAACATTTTATTTAAATATCAGCAAATATGCTGGTTCCTTAAAACCATTCGATACTAACACTACTACAAACACACACATATATATATAAGTTTATTTAATATATACCCAGCAAACACGATGTCAAAAGTTTGAAATATGATGACTTTAAGGTTTGATATTAAATGGTTTGAATTTTAAGTTTGATTTCAAATTGAGAATCATTTGAGAAAAAGAAAGACTCTACTTTCTCCAATTAATATCAAATGTTATTATTGGATCATTTTCAAACCTAAGGATAACTTTAAAATATTTGAAAAATAGTATATTCTTAATTTGGTATTAAATATTATTATCAAATCATTCATAAATCTAAAGAGACAAGTTAATAAATATTTGAAAAATGGCATATTCTCAATTTGATATCAAATGTTATTATCAAATAATTCTTAAAGATATTTGAAACAATATATTAACAAAAAATATTTGAAATATATACAAATAATTAAATTAATAAACAAAATTATTTGTTCAAATATTTTCCAATTAATAAATACATATATTGATAGGACAAAATATTACAAGTCTATACAAAAGAAAACTTCACAAAAAATTAAAAACGCAAATTACTTTTATTCATGTTCCACATGTGGTCACAATCCACATTTGAAAAAAATTTGAGAATAATATTTAACAATTCTTTGATAATAATAGCATTTCTCAATTTAACAATTAATTCCTCTTTTTGTTCAGAAAGCTATTATTTTCAAGTTATTTTTAAATAATTCTCAAACGTTTGACATTTGGGAAAGGACTTAATTTCAAATCACTGTCAATTTGGTATCAAACATTTGTGTTTGGTGGGTATATGCATATATTTGTAACAATCCCTGCAAACTAATGGAAGGTAACTCTTTAGATGATAATATGGCGATATCCCCAATTTATCATCTAAAAGAAATTGATCAAAGTAATATTTTGTATTTTCATATTATTATTTTCGAGAAATTTCCGCTATATAAAAAATAACTTTTAATATTTTGTTACTTTTTTTGATTGTATAAAACGATGTAAATAATTATTAGAATTGCTTAGAATCGATCAAATTAGTATTGCTTAGAAGAACAATTTTTTTGCCGCAATAATCATATTCGAGAGATTGCGCATTACAGGCGATACATTTAAGCAATAAGAAATCAGCAGGTCTGGAAGAAAAATAGGTAATATTGCTAGATAATCATCTAGGTGAAAAAAGAAGATACCGCCGGATAATATTCTGGAAGATGTAATAAATATATAAAAAAATGATTACTAAATAAAAATGTTGAAATAATATAAGAAAGAAAAGTTTTACACCTTATAAAGCACGCATACGCATAATTATTAACATCATAAATTAAGTAAAATTTAAACAATCACATAAAACATATAGAAGGACAAACAAATTTCTTCAATAAGGGTCCTTGTGAAAATGCGCAAACCCCTCGTAAACTATGCAAGTTTGGTCTCTAGCAAACGAATTGTTAAAACTTGTATAGAACATCATTTACACAAGACTTATAAATTTGTGCCACTATTTAGTTTCGCAAACTTGCACTCTTTAATTGTGCATTCATAAATCAGCTGTCTTTTGTTTCCATTTAAAAGTTATTAACAAAAGCAATGCAAAACGTTATAATTACGTTAACTAAAATAAAATCATTGCATGTATCATTGCTTTCAACGAAATTTTTTTTAATAATTTACTTAATATTGCACAACATTTGAAAAACGAGCTCATGAAACATGTCGCGCAAATTTGCACAATTGTACAAATGGGAAACTTAAGCGTTTAAAAAAATTAGTACCCTTAATTTAATTTTATTTTTGAAAAATTTTTCTTCAACTGAAAAAATTGTGACCGAAAAATTATAGTATTACATTTATTTCTTCAAGATGATCACAATGATATATCATCAATTTATTGCGAAGGTGATAAACACCTTACTGAAAAAAGGGCGATATTTTGAGAATAAATAAAAAAAGTTAAGATTTTTTTGTTGTTTATTGCCTAATTTTCGTTAAGTTGCTTTGATGATTATCGTCCAAATAATAAAAATAAGATATTGCGCAAATTTCTTCTAGGAAGTTATCTTCTTAATATTTGTAAGGTTGTTTATTGACTTTCATATTCTTGTATTGGCTTAAATAAATACACGCTACTACAAAATGATACTTTTTATTTTCACTCGGAAAATAATCTTATCTGGTGAAAAAAAAACATTTTTTTTGGCAGAAATTCCAAATAATAATTTAGGAATTTGTAAAAAGTGAATATATTTTACAAATTATAACAGACCAGGTAATCAAAAATATATGTTAAAAAATTTAATGCGGCAACATTGACAATCTGACAATGCATTAAAATTAATAGTTTAATATTATTTTTAAGATTTATTTAAATGGAGTTAGAATTATAAAGGCTATATTTCATTAGTAGAAAAATATATAACAATAGTGTATAATGTAAATTGCAGCCTATGAGATGTATTTTAATACTCTTATTTCAAATTTTATATAAGTCGTGTATTTGTAGTTATTTTTGTGTTTTGTGGTCATATGGGTTGTTCGTCAAGATAACCTATAAGTTTAGGGGACGAAAAGTTATGTTTGGGCATGAATGTAAAAACCTTGAAAATATTTACCAAAGCATCTATTTTATGTAAAAATTTATTTATTTTTAAGTTAAATTTTGCTAAACCTGAGCAGAAATTTCTTAGTTCTCACAAACAGTTAGGAGGAAATATTATGTTCTAACCTATTGTGTAGTTTCACTAAACAATAAAAACCTTAATAAAATAATTAAAATAAAACCAAAAGCAAACAATTAAAAATCATATTTACAAAATTTAACTACACTAGAAAATTATGTATTATAGAGGTTTAAAGAAAAATACTTAAAATCGGTATTAATAAATATTAGTGTTAATTTTGGATAAAAATTTCTTCGACATAACCTTAAAAAGGTATTATAACGCCTTTTGGATTTATGTCAGAAAAAGTGGATTTTTGACTAGTGTGAATTATACACATTTTTGAGGATATCTCAAAATAATTAAAGAAAAAAAATCGAAACACCCCTAAATTTTGAAATATTTCAAAAAGAATGATTTTTAATGTAGATCTTGTAGCTTCATAAATTTTAAGTCAATTTAGGATTTTTAAATTGATTTTGGAAGCAGAAAGACATAGCTTTTTAAGTATGGTACCATCTTGTATATGCACTGAAATTAAATAATGAATTATTTACCATTTTTTAAATTATTTCTTATTTCTTTTTCGATATTTTAATTTTGATGTAAATTTTTCTGATTTTTTCTAAAAGACTGCACCTATTTGTTAACAAAGTTTGAAATGTTATTTTAGTTAGAAATAAAACGAGATATCAATATATAAAATCTCCTAAAAACTCAAAAAGTTATTAACCAATTTCTAAACTATTAAGAAATTCTTCATATATTTTAAGATAAAATATTCTTTTTATATTTTTTACTTGCACAGAAAAAATTATTACCGTATATATTTCAATTAACATAGTTCTTTCATTGTGCATCTAGATTTAATAAATATATTCAAGTAAATATAAAATTAAAATAAAATTTATGTAAAATTTTATATCTCACTTAACTTTCTAATTCATTCAAACATCTGCTTGATTGATTTGATCAATTTTTTAATTGGAAAAATTTTTCTGTTTTTTATTTTTTACAATTTTTAGTAATTGATACAATCACTCTGATGAGAAATGCAAATTTAAAAAAGTTTTTTATTAAATGAATTATTTACTAGCATATTTGGTGACTTTTTTTGGATTTTATTTTTGTTGGTAAAATTAATAATCATATGGCTTTGCTGATGATTTTGCTGCACTATAATATATCTATAATATTTACATTGACATTTATTGGATTCGTAGAATGTTTTGTTAGTACTTGTGCGGATCAATAAGTCCGTGACTTTTTTTGCAAAAAAAAAAAAAAAAAAAAAATAATCGCCTTTTAACTCAATACACTTACTCCAACGTTTCTCCAGTTTTTGTATCCCTTCCAAAAAATAGGACTTTTCGAAGTCCTTAAAATAGGCATTTGTTTGATCAATAATTTCATCGTTGGAGCTGAATCTCTTTCCACCGAGCAATTTTTTTAGGTTTGGAAATAGTAAGTAGTCACTAGGTGCTAAATACTTGTTCTTGGCCATAAGGGGTCGTTTTCTTTTTAAATCATCACTAAATCGGTCCAATAAGTTGGCATAAAATTCGCCGTTTATTGTTTTTCCCTTTTTCAAGGTAATCGATGTGGATTATCCCGCGTGTATCCCAAAAAACTGTTGCCATCACCATATTTCCCGATAAACTTACCATGGCCATCTTCGGAGCAGGTTCAGCTGGAGAAACCCATTGTTTAGACTGCTGCTTGGCCTCCGTAGTACAATAATTGATCCATGTTTCATCCAATGTTACAAAACGCCGCAAAAACTCATTTGAATTGCGATTAAACAACTCCACACAATCCTTTGAAGTTGTCACACGTTTACGTTTATGGTCAATTGAGAGCAAACGGGGCACCCATCTTGCAGACAACTTTATTAAACCCAGCTGATCAGTTAAAATCGAAATAACACTACTATATGAGATGCCTAAGGCATCAAAAATCTCACGCACTTTTACTCTTCGGTCGGCCAACACCATATCGTGGATTTTTTCGACATTTTTGGGTGTGCTGACCTCAATTGGCAGTCCAGAACGTTCAGCGTCATTTGTACTTGTGTGACTACAACGAAAGTCAGTAAACCACTTTTTTACCATTGAAATCGATGGTGCAGAGTCCGCTTAGTATTCATCGAGCTTTTCCTTGGTTTGATTGACGGTTTTTGTTTCGCAAAAAATAATGTTTAGAAAAATACATGGGGTTGTATGTTTTGAACAGCTGTTAAACGCAAAGAAAATGACGACACTTGCTCAAAATATGATGGGAATAGTGTTGCATTTCATATAGCTACTATGGAAAAGCCACGGAAATATTGATCCACCCTCGTATTATATGGGAAAATATTTTAAATTAATTTTTTTAGTCTACTAAATTATATTTTAATATTTGCCAAAATGCAAATAATTAAAATTTAAAGACCTGTCTGAAAATAGGTAATATTCAAAAAGGTTCTTATTGCAAAAAAATACTAAAATACTGCAAATAATTTCGAAATTTAAAATTTAGGAAATGTGTCGCAAATCTTTTAAAAAGAATTATTTTCTTCTAAACTGTTTTTGTTTTTATAAAGATGTTATGCTGTACTACTTATATACTTAAAAATAGGAAGATTAACAAGAGTATACTTTATTTCATATTATTTTAGCTCTAATTCTTAGAATTCTCAATCAATTGTAATAAATACCGGAATGTTTTTGAAGAAGTTGGATCAAGAAAAGATCTTTGGGATGAATTTAAAGAATTCATAATATTGTTTAATATTATAATTACTTTTACCAATTACTATAAATTTAACAATTTAAAATTTATATAAATTCTATTGAGCCAATTTGTGGATCATTTTCAATACTGCCTTAATAAACTGAAATAAAAAGATTAAACGGAATACGGCATATTAGTATTAGTACTACTTTTTTAAAAAATATTCATCGTTTTGAAATATATTTTACTGTTTTATACTTTTCACCATCGTTACCGATGAAAATTTATAAAAACTTAAAAAAAAAATCGCTAAGAGGATTTTTTTTTAAAAAAGGTCCAACTGCTTCAATACCTGAAAATCCTCCTTAAAATTTGTTATTATTCTGCAGTTTTGTTCAATATGAAAATATTAAAATTGGTTTCACAAGAAAAAAAAAGAAAAAATGCCTTTAAAATTATTGTAAAAAATTGTAATAAATCGCAGTTAAATTCGAAAACTTGTGGAAACATTTTATTTTCAAGAAAATTTGCTTTTATTATTTGACCAAAGCAAACTAAATGCATACATTTGAAAAGCTATTCCTTCTACTTTCCGAGGAAATTTTAAAAGGAAAAATAAATATTTATACAAGAACCTACCCAAAAACAGTTTCTCGAAGTTAACAGTTAACTCGAAATTTTGCATATTTTAAAATAGATTTCTGATGTCCTCAAGTAGGCCCATAAACTACACTATATCATTTCTCGAGTGATTTTTCACTGTAACAGTGTGATATTGAAGAAATCGTCAAGGTAAATTAAGTTATGGTTTTGTACACAAAATTTACAAATATAATGCTTTTTACTAAAGGATATGCATACGGAGAAAAAACTGAATGATGTTAATTATTTCAATATAAAAAATCATCTCGAAAATTGTGCAAATATCCGGTTGCAAGCCATTGTGTTTTTATACTAAAAAGTTTTCTATTTTATACAAATAAAATCAAAATAAAAAAAATATTTTTTTTCATCAAATAATATATGAAATATGTGGGTTCTTGCCAAAATCTTATTTTTATATTGTCAATATTATTTTAGCGATCAAGATCATCAAGAAAAACAGCTTGCGTATTGCTTAGAAATATTGGCACTGGGACACATTTTCTCCCGAAAGAAGTTTCTTACGCAATACGAATGCGATTATTACCGTAATAATATTTTTCATCCAGGCAATACATTTAGCGAATCACTTTTCCTATTGCCGTGTTCATTGGGATATTTTGCTCCCCCCTTTTTTTTTGTAGAAATGTTAGTAATGTTGACTGATATTATTAGTCAGTATGCAAGTTATTGTAATTGACATTGGCAGAGACATTTGGTGAGTGTTTGTCATTCATTCGGCCTGTCTTGTCTGTTATTAAATACACAGAGGCTGAAAAAAATGTATGTGTTTAAATGAACATGCAAATTTTGTTACTATTTTAAGTTTAATTACGATTAGGGGAAAGAAAAAAAAATCAATTAATTGTCATTAGTGTGTCCTTTATGTTAAGTTTTCGTTTTTAAATTTGTCATTTAAGTTTTAAAATTGAATAAAGGTTTTTCTTTCATCAAAGAAGGCAAGGATATAAATAAGCTTCAATTTCTAATTTCAATAGAATTTTTGAAAGAAAAAAAAATAAAACCTAAACCTTCGTATAACAATATCTATCTAACCATCGGACTGAAAAAAATCGTTCAAAAAACCTCCCGCAACTTAGGAATACAAGAGAATATATCCAAATTTTAAATAATTTTTTCGATCGGTTGGTAAGTGAATGAGTTATAAATAAAACAATATGAGCAAAAAATTCCGAAGAACGATGTTTATTCTTTTATCTGTCTGTCCTTGTGAATTTTATAAATCAAAGAACGCACTATATAGAATAATTCAATAATTTCTATTATAATATAACACTAATATTAAAATATTAAAAAAAAAAAAATAAATAAAAATTTAATTTTTGAAATTAGTTATTTTTCCACTTTTAAGAAAAGACTATTAAAAATTAAATGCTTTCATTTATCAAGTTAAAAAAAGTTCCAATTAAAGAATTATAATTTCTAAAAATGTACTTTTCTATCAAAAAGTCATTTTTTAAATTACCAATATTCAATTATCAAATTAAAAACGAACTTAAAAAAATCAAATTTCTTGAAAGGAATTATCAATATATTCCAAGAAAGTAAAAATTTTCAAAAAATTAACGAAATAAATAAATAAATAAATAATAATAATAATAATAATAATAATAATAATAATAATAACAATAAAAATAATAATAATAATAGTAATAATAATTATATGTCTGTTCGCTTACCTGCTACTTTTTAATATTTTTATTTGCTTTGGAATTTTTCAACACAAAAAATAAACAAAATATTAGAAAACAGTAAAACTAGCAGCAAACGAACGAATTGAATATTTTTAATATTTTTAAAAACATTTTTTTCTATACTAATTGCAAATTTTATAAGTTATATAAAACCTTTTAAATTTCATTTTTAGGGCTTTGTGTTCAGAAAATATAAAGTATTTTGCAAGGTGACTTCTAATTAATATTAATCATATGTATTATTAATCATACGTCATGTATGATTTCAAAAGAATTTATTTTTATGACGTGTTTTACTACAAAACTTAAATATTTTATTGGTTAAAATGTGAAGTCTAATAAAATATTATAGTAAAAATTGGAACTAGAAATTAAAAAAAACCTATTAAAAAATTATCTTTTTTTCAAAAATATTATTTTAAATTCTTTAATGGCTTTTAACCAAAAATTAGTTTTTTTAATAAAAAATATCAAAAATGAACAAGTCTTCTACAATGATATAGAGAAATTCGTTTAAATTTTTAAATAAATTATGTTCTCAGGGTAAAAAATTAAATTTAAAAATTATTTTTTTTTGGAAAATCTTTATTTATTTATTTATTTATTTCGTTTTATTCATTAATAATCAAGAAGCCTTGAAGCCCAAAACGATTACATCTTAAATATAAATTATTATAAAAATGCTTAATCCTCAATAAATTAATAAATAATACTTCAAAAATTTATGAAAAATACACATATTTCCTGTGGTAACTGCAAATTTTGTAAGCTATCTAAGATATTTTATATTTAGTTTTCGGACTATTGGGAACCAATACTTTCATATTTTCTGGTGACTTTTAAATAATATTAATCATAAATTAAGTATGACGTTGAAAGAATTAATTTCTTTTAATGCTTTTGATTAAGAAGACTTAAATATTTTATGTAAATCTGGCAAGATGTTACATTGAAAGTATCAAATAAAAGTTGAAAAATAATGAATAAAAAATATATACAAATAGATACAAAAATTAAAAATCTTATACAAATTTGCTAGCTAAATCTACAATGCTTTTAAATTAAGGTAGATAAATTCACATTTTTTTAAATTTAATTAAGTATATCTCCTAAACTAAAGTTCAGAAAAAAATACTTTTTTGCACAACGAAATTTCAAAGTGTTGGCTTTAGTTTCCTTAAGAAATAAAAATTATCTAGCTGTTTATATTGAAAGAAATTCAAATCATAGCCTTCTTGATTAATATTAAAAGAATTCCTTATTCAAGAGACACACGAAAAAGTACCACAGAAATACATGTCTTTAAATAAATGCATAATTTTAGTATAACAAAGTATGTATATTTTTTAATTTCTTCAGGAAACTAAAGCCAACACTTTGAAATTTGGTTGCGCAAAAAATTATTTTATTCTGAACTTTAGTTTAGGAGATATACTTAATTGAAGTTAAAAAAATGTGATTCCTTATTCAAGTGGCAGGCAGTATAATTAATATATTAATATTAATCATACGTCACGTATGATTACTACTTCGAACTATTTTTTTGGGTTTAATGTTTTTGAATAAGAAAAATTAAATATTTTATCGGATAATATGTTAAAAATATTACAGTAAATATAAAAAGAAATATTTTTAAATAAGGACTTTTGAAAAAATATTTTTTTCTTTAACAAGTTTATTTATTTTTTTAAATAATATTCGATTTTATGATAAGAATATTTCTTCTAAAAACAGTACATTTTATAAGCTATCTAAAACTTTATAAATTTGGTTTCTGTCTGCACAAAATATTACACAAACAGTAACAAATAAGGATTTAATCAATAAGAAATTTTGAAAAAAAAAAATATTTTAATGGCATAGAATATTTAGTACTCAGTGCTTAATTATGTTGATTGTTAAATATGTTAAAAAATTCCTTTTTTTGTTGAGAAAATATTGCCAGCATTTTTAAATTATTCACAATTAATGTTAATCATACGTCATGGAGGAATTAAGAGGAATTTATAGGTTGTAAAGTTTTTTACTTTTTTAATAAATATATTTTAAATATTTTAATGGAAAGTATTATAATTTTATAGCACGAATTATCATTTCATAGGATATCATTTACTTTTTTTCAAAAAGAACTAGTTAAAAATAAATAAAAAAAGATATGTAAAAAAATAAATAAATAAATAGACATTGTATTTTTTAAGTATCATTCTACAAATAATTAAAAATTTTTTTGTAATACTTTGTTTTCCCTTTCAGAAATTTCCATGACATTTTTTCAAAAAGGTACCATTTCCAAAAAGTTACTAAATTTTTCAGAAAAGTAGGTGATATCGGAAAAAGAAGGTATAAAAGTACACAGAAAAAATTATGTAAAAAATTAACTTAAAGAAATAATTTTTTTGAATTAAAATATAGTTTTATTTAAAAATTTATTTGCTTTTAATATATTGTTTTATGGGTTATACAAAGTTTCAAAAACTATATGAAAAACAAAACAATTTTTTATCTTGACAGTTTCTAAAAATATTAAAAAATAAATTACAAAAATTCTTTAAGCGGAAGAAATATGAAGTTTCGCATTTGAAGACTTCTGTATGTAAGATACTCGTATATTGAATTTAATGATAATTTTGGAAGTATAATGGTTAACATTTCTTATCTTTTAGACATGTGTGAAGTGGAAGTAACAAAACATTTATGAAACATGTAAGTAATGTTATGATTTATGACTTTAAATAACACTGTCCGTCTGCTGACTGCATTTATTACCCAAATAATAAAACATTTTTTTCCCACATGAACATGAACCTCTTTTATGTCATACATAACCTTAAAACGTACTGTGGGAATCAGAATCATTGAGTTGTAAATCTTATCTAATTCTCTATCTAATTCTTATATCTAATTCTTATATATATATTCAAACAAGAGAATCCGCCGCATAAGTCTCTGACATTATTGTATATAATTGAAAGAGCCGATTCGATTTTACGAAAGTACAATATAATCGTATTTTACATGCTCAACTTCGGCTGGATCCCTAAATAAATTTTACACGAGTGGCCTTGCCGCTGTTCGTTCTCACGAGTGGCCTTGCGGCTGTTCGTTCTCACGAGTGGCTTTGCTACTGTTCTTCTCACGAGTGGCCTTGCGGCCGTTCGTTCTCACGAGTGGCTTTACGGCTGTTCGTTCTCACGAGTGGCTTTACGGCTGTTCGTTCTCATGAGTGGCCTTGCGGCTGTTCGTTCTCACGAGTGGCCTTCTGGCTGTTCGTTCTCACGAGTGGCCTTGCGGCTGTTCGTTCTCGCGAGTGGCTTCTGGCTGTTCGTTCGCTTAGTAGAATATTAACCCGTAGAATTGCATGTAGTAGTAGTTGAGAAGTAGCTAGACATTAGCTTTAAGAGACCATTGTACGTATTGTAGAAAAAGATACAACCTTCGATTCCCAAAGCTGCCACCTCAACCAGAAACCGATCCTGCCGAACACCCGAACCCGATAGACATCTGAAAGTGTTTAAGGCTAACGTACGACGCCAATCTCAATTCTACTACTGAGCCAAGAATCTTCGATTCCCTGCCGTAAACCCGAACCAGTTTGACAGCCGAAGGTGTCGAGGCCGATGCTACTACTGAATCAAACCTACCTTAAGCCGAATAACTGAGCCGAGCCTATTACAAGCCGAATAATCGCGCCCAGCTGTTAAGTGTTGAATAACCGAACCTATTACAAGCCAAATAACTGAGCCGAGCCTATTACAAGCCGAATAACCGAGCCGAGCTTTTATAAGAATAACCGAACCGAGCTTATTACAAGCTGAATAATGGAACCTATTATAAACTCAATAACCGAAGTAAACATAATATAAGCCGATCAACCGAACCGATACTAATATAAGCCGAAGAATCGAACCGAATCTATTATAACCGAAGCAATCCTAATATAAGCCGAAGAATCGAACCGATCCTAACATAAGCCATAGAATCAACCGATCCTAATATAAGCCGAAGAAACAAAATAAGCCTTGTTGAAGAAGGAACGATTGAAGACGACTATTATATGGTATCCGAACTGAAGTTATCAAACTTATTCTCTCGTAATTTTTGTATTTGAAATATTTTTGAAGTATTCAATAAAGAAAATATTATTAAACCCCCAGAAAGGGTGAATTAAACGTATTATTACTTAAGGTTTGTGGATCCGTAAGTAGACCCTGGAGGGGACTAAGTGGATCCCCTAGTCATTTAATAAAGTTTGTCCATATGAGCAGCTGTATTATAACTTCTCTATTTAATTTCCCCAAACTATAAATTGTAAGATTGAATAATTAGTAATTCTTATTAATTTTAACATAATCTTGGTTTTTTTCTTTTAGATCAATTTGCTCATTCACAGAGAGTCCAAGAATTGTCGAAGGATTAAAATTTCGTACTGTTTCTTTTTCTATTATTATATTTCATCCACATTATAACACATATATATTATTATTTGAAATTAACTTCTACCTTTTCTACAAATTCTACAACTAGTTTATACTTTTAACACAAAATTATTTTATCTACATTATTGTATTATTTTGCACACTTTATTTTAGTTAATTTATAGTAACAGCTTTTAAAAATTAATTTTTATTAAATATTTTATTGTTCCAAAAATAAAATTTGTTTGAAAATATCTTAAAATCCAAATATTTTTTAATTGTTTCGTTTAAAATTGTTATTTGAACTTGTAAAAATTTTCAAATATTCAAATTGATAAGTAGTGAGAATATTTTAATAAAAAAAAGGTTTTTTTTTTCAAAACACTTACGAATTTGAATGTTTAGTTTTACAAATTTAGTGATAGGTCAGATTTTAGTAAAAAATATATTTGATTTTATAAATTTAGTATCTGGTTACGAAATTTAGTTTTTCTGTGTACAATTTTTTTTTTATTTACCAACCATAAGAAAATATAAAAGTGCTATTATCAATTTCAAATGTACCTGCGCTAAATTTTTTCAGTTGCCTTTCAAGTGAAAATTTTCGCAAAAGGTAGCAGTTATCGATAAACAATTAAAAAAAATAAAATTTTGTTACCAACCATAAAAAGCGACAGATCTCTCAAAAATATATATATTTAAATTTTTTTAAAGGAATTTTGTAAATAAAAAATAACTAATAAAACTATAGAACAAAGAATTTTATATCAATGTACTATTTTGATAAGTTACCAGTTTTGGTTATTTAAAAAGATGGCTACTTGAATAAAAGAGTTTAAGAAATGTTAGAAAGGAAATGTCTTGTTTTTAATTTTTTAAATATATCTTTTATTTTTCTCTTCTGTTCTGTTAAAGCAAAATATACTTTAAGGAATAAAGTCATTAAAATATTGCCGACAAATAGTCATAATTTAAATTTAATTTTTTTTAGTAGTTTTTCTACTGTGGTCTTATTTAAAAATAAAATTTAATAATTTTTCCTACAATTTTTCTTAACACGTATTATAGCAAAAAAAATATTCCTCTTGCACAGAAAGAATTATTCGATTAAAATTTTAAATTAAATTGTTATTTCATTTTAAATTGAAACTTAATAAAAATTGTTTATTGTAATTATGTAATGTAATTAACGTTCAAATTGCTTTAAATTTTTTGACATAAATAATTGGTAAGCAAAAAAAAAAAAAAAAATAGAAAATACAAAATAAAATTAAATTTTGAAACAGAATATAATTTTTTTCATAATTATAGAAGATTTCCAACCGCTTAGACTCTATTAAAAAAAAAAAAAGAAAAACAATAGAAGGTAATGCAGATTGTGAAGATTTCGTGACGTGCCAAAGATGAAGTGAATATATAATTATTCGGTAAATATAAGTTTTAAATATCTCATTAGGATCTATAAATCATAGAATAAAATTACTTCGTTGTTATCGTACTTAAATGTTCTCGTCCACACTCAAGTTTTTATTCAAGCTATGATGGCGGATCAATAAGTTCGTGACTTTTCGAACTTCCCTCGTAGTTATATGAAATGCAATAGTATTCCCATCAAATACCACCAGTTAATAGACTACTTTCATATGGGGACGTTTTCTTTTTAAATCCTCATTTTTCCCTTTTGAAGGTAATCGATGTGGATTATTCCGCGTGCATCCCAAAAAACTGTTGCCATCACCTTATTGGCCGACAAACTTATCTTGACCTTCTTCGGAGCAGGTTCACTTGGAGAAACCAATTGTTTAGACTGCTGCCTGTTCTCCGGAGTACAGTAATGGATCCATGTTTCATCCACAGTTACAAAACGACGCAAAAACTCATTCGGATTGCGGTCAAACAACTCCAAACAATCCTTTGAAGTTGTCACATGTTTACGGTTATGGTCAATTGAGAGCAAACGCGGCACCCATCTTGCAGACAACTTTCTTATACCCAGCTGATCATTTAAAATCAAAACCACACTGCCATATGAAATGCCTATGGCATCAACAATCTCACGCACTTTTACTCTTCGGTCGGCCAACACCATATCGTGGATTTTTTCGACATTTTTTCATTTTTAGAAAAATGGAAAAATGTTAAACGCAAAGTAAATGACGAAACTTGCTCAAAATTTGACAGTAGTCTATTAACAGATGGTATTTCATAGTTGTTGCATTTCATATAACTACAAGGAAAGTTCGAAATTGATCCGCCCTCGTATATGAAGCTGCGTTTTGGAATAATATATATGCATGAAGGGTAAGTTTATAGCAATTACTTTAGTAATTTTTCTTCTATATTTTTTATTGTTATATCGTCCTTAGGTTGTTGGAGCGTTCCATTGAGTTGACTATTAATATGAATTTTCCCGGGCATGAAGTATAAATATGTAATAAAGATATTTAGAACACACTTCCACAGACACATAACATGCATTCAAGATACTAAATACAAACATTACGTTCACTATATATACAATATATTTACATAGATTTACACATCAAGCTCTTACAGCGAAAACACAATATTTTCAATATTAATTTTCTCACTAAAATCAGTAATTTGGAATTATTCATATCATCTGCCAAAAAAAGAGTAACAAGTATCTTGTCAGATTTCAAACATAGGTTTCATATTTGTTTAGAAAGTTCAAACAAACTCAATAATGTTTATCCCACAAAGTTTTGTATTCTGTACATAAGTTATTTTCGCTTTAAGTCTCGTCTTTATTTACCTGTTTTAGTTTTGAAAAAAAAAAAATTACATAAATATTTGTAATAATAAAATAAAATAAAAAAAAAAAAAAAAATGGATAAAATTCGTGTATTATTGTATAAGGGATGTAGTTTTGAGCAATAGTGGGATATAATTAATTTTGGAATCATATTAATAAATCCTTTAACTGATCTTAAACAAAATTTCGATTATAATTTTAATTGAATCGACTAAAGCAGTTAATTGAAATTTAAAAGAAAATCAATTATTTTCAGTTAATTATCATTTTGGTGATTGGAGCAAAATCAATAAAAAATTTAATAAATATAATTAATTTGGTAATTGAAGTCCATATTCATTTTTTTCTGTGTACAAATGTATTAAAACATGTGTAATACTCATACGTATCTAGAGCTTGGTTTATCCCAGTAAAAAGATAAAAAAAAGAAGTAACATTTGTGTGACATATGTCTTTTATCATGTTAAACAGTGTCGACGTTTACACGTATGCACACTAAGATAAACACCCATATACTTACTCATACATGCATGCAAACATGACTTAAAACAAATTGCATAAATTGGTTATTCCATTTATACATTTTTACACATATTTGTGTTGGCCAGCATAATAGTAACCAAAAAAAAAAAAAAATAAAGCTCTACAAAATAAAATGATAAAAAATATGAGGGAGAAAAAAACTAAAGCACTAGCTGGAAATGTCAGTCACATATGTTGGCCAAAAATTGTTATGTTTTTCCTACAAAAAGTCAAGTTAAACAAACAAAAAATTCACACAAATCTAAAAAATAAAATGGAGCAAAAAATGTTTATACTTTCAAACAACAAACACGTTCAAACTTTAAGGATTTTGAATCTACCTTTTAACCATAATTTACACATACTTGAAAAACAAGTGAAATACTTAAATAAAAGAGAAAAAAAATTAGATAAGTAAATATTATCTGGTAAACAGTTGTGTTACAACATTTGGTAACGTGTTTTCCTTTTTTTGTTCAACAAATAAAATGTCATAAATTTGCATTGTTTTTTTTTTTTTACTTATATATTTATTTAATCCCATCTTAAGGAAGAAACACGAAACACATTTGTCATAAAATAAAAGAGGAGTATAATATAATAAAACAAAATCTTCTGACTACTAAATGAGATTGTACAAATATACAAATTCATTTGTAAAAAAGTGAATTGATATACACGCAAGATAAAAGCCCGGTCAGTTGTTTTCACTGTTTTTTCTTTTGATGGAATGTACAAGTTGTAGGATAAAAAAGGAATTAAATTAGTGAGTAATGCGATTTGTCTAAAAAGGTATTTTTCTATTTTTAACAAGATTTTATTCATATATGGTTAAAAACATAAACATTTTAAAATTGGACTAAAATTTTGTTCACACTATTTTTGTCTTGGTGCATTGATATGGATTTGTATGAAAAAAAAAAAAAAAAAAACAACGGATACGTTGAAGTAAATCACTTCTGTGTGGGGGACCAAAAATTATCGCGATTTAAAGTTGAAAATTTATAATAGTTTTAAATTTAAAATTTCATTTATTTATAATATAATAGCACACATTCATAATTATAATAAATGACTATAATCACATGGAAAAAAACTCATAATTGTTAAAACGTTACAAAAATCTATCAAGGGTCAAACTAAAAAAATACGTATCTTGTTAACTATGAAAAACTAAATTAATATCTTTAATACTATAAAAGTTTCAGGGTTTAATTCATGTCTCAAAACTTAGTTTCAAAAATTAAAAAAAAAATCGTTTCAATTACTTTTTAGTAATTTTTTTAAGACCGTGAACCACTGGCACAGAGTGTGCGATTTAAAAAATATGAAATGGGAAAAATTATGCAGTTTCGGAACGGCTGGTCCGATTTCATGAAATTTCACACAGTGGTAGTACACAGAAAAAAATAAAAATTGGTTTCAATTACGAAATTACGAATACGAAATTGCCTATATCAATTAAAATTTTGTTTGATTTTGCTCCAGTTATGAACATGACAGTATTAATTATTTTTTTTTGTTTTTGTAAAATAAAAATTGGTTTCAATTACGAATACGAAATTGCTTATATCAATTAAAATTTTGTTTGATTTTGCTCCAGTCATGAACATGACAGTATTAATTTTTTTTGTTTTTGTATAAATTTCCATTAATTTTTTTTAATCAAATAAATTACAAGTATTATTGGAATTTTTCTAAAATTGAATTAAAATATTAATTAATACAATTAAAAAACTAATTCAAAATATACATTTCTGCAAAAATGCTTTCGCCAATAAATATATAAAAATTGAATTCAAATTATTTATTTCAATATTTGAAATGTTATTTAAATAATATTTTACAACAAAATGTATGTAATTGCAGTAATATATAATAGTGATGTACATATGTATTAACCAATTACGTGTGTGTTCTTAAAAATAATAAAATTGTTCTTATTTTACTAGAAGATTCGATATAAGCTCTCATTTTTGTGGGATGTTTGTTATAACGAAGGGAAGGGAAACAATATCTTCGAGATAATCTAAGGGTCGACAAATAAACAAATATATAAAATACAAATCAACAGATAGTTAAAATGGCTTCAAATAGTTACTGTGTACTTTTTCAAATAGAATTTAAATGCACTTTGATACGCAATATATGTATGGACCTTTAATATTTCCGGCATTAATGACGATAAAATCTTAAATAACAAAAAAAAAAAAAAAAAAAAAAAAAAAATTAAAGAGTAACACCAAATACAAAGAGATGTGTACTTACCGAATAATTAGTAAATTTTCTGCATTACATCACCTTTGCGATCTAAGTATATCTTCACATATAAAAAAAAAAACTCTGTGAATTAGAATTTTTTAGTAAATAAAATTTAATTCCTGTATCTGAAAAATATTCTCCGAAATTTTTATCTTTTTTGTATGACTTTTTTAAAAGCTGTCAAATTTAGAAAAATAATTTTAGAATATTAATTGTATGAATTAATAAAAGAATTAAATTTGTTGAAAAAATTAATTAAGAAATTACTTGAAAAATTTAATTGAATAATTTTTTCCGTGTAGAAATTTAATTAATTTAAGTTTTGAGCTTGGAACATATATAAATACCAGGGACGGGTCCAAAGGAGCTTAAATATCTTATCTAATCTCTTTTAGTTTACGAGATATTGAATTTCAAAGCTTAAAATATTTACTTTTTAACGTACCTTACTGAAGTTTTTCATTATAGCGGGTCCAATTTTCAACCGATTTTTTTAATTTTTTTATTTTATTACAAAAAAAAAAAAAAAAAAAAAAAAAATTGCGAAGTTGTATGAAGAAAGTTTTTAAACGAAATATTTACGGAGTTAAAAGTTATGAGCATTTAAATTTGAACTTTGAAAAAAGTCGATTTTTTCCATTTTTTTACCAAAAAAGTGGTTGCATTCTTTTTCTATTATATTTAAATTTTCTTAAATAACATATACAGTAATTATATTTTCTAAAAAATAAATAAATAAAAAATATTGTGAAGAAAGCAAAGAAAAAAAGAAAAAAAAATAATATAAAATGGATTTCTACGAGAGCCAGGCTTTTTAAAATTTTACCTATTTTTTTCAACAAATTTCCAATTTTTTCCTTAATTTCTTAAATCACAAAGCTGCAATGGGAAAATTTTAATATTTTTTATATCATTAAATATGCTTTTAATTTTTCGGAAATAGAAATTTTTGCTCCCATAATTAGTTGGAACCAAAAAAAAAAAAAAAAAAAAAAAAATGGAAATTTTTGAAAGTTTTTTATGAATGGCGGGATTTTTGTTGGCAAATCTAAAGAAACTGAATAACACTTTTTATTAAGCATCCAAAAATTTACTCAGGTGTAAAATTTCATTAAAAAATATCCACTAAGAAAAATTTTATTGCATAATTAAAAATGAATAATATGCACAAAATCTCAAATCAATCCTTTTTCGATATTTTTTTCGAGTCTTCAAAAAAATAAAAAATTTTATATATAAACAATAATATATGATATGTATTTCTTAACTGTCCGACGGATTTAAATAAGGGAAATGAATTGAAAATGTAGAGCTTTATTAAAATATTTCTGGTTACGGTATTATCAGGAACGTCATTAAAAATCATATAAAAATGAAGCAAATTAACCAAATTACTTAAAGTTATTAATTTTTGAATTCTTGAATTGTACACGCACTAATAACGATATAGGCTTATTGTACACCAATGTTTGGGAAATTTTCTTTTCTTTTCAAGTATATATAAAAATATTTATAATAGAAAAATTCATTGAAGACGTTTTGCAAAAAGATACTGCAAAAAGTTTAAATTGAGATTTTGATATTAATCATTTTTAATTATGTAATAAAATTTTCTTCTTTTTTTAACGAAACTTATGCGTGAGTAGATTTTTTAATGCTTAATTTCAAGTGTTACTTACTTTTTTAAATTTGTCAACAGAAATCCTGAAATTTTTTTAATTTCTTTTGCTATGTCTTCCCAACCAATATCGGGGAGCAAAAATTTCTATTTCCAAAAAATTAAAAACATATTGAATGGTATAAAAATTATTAAAATTTTCCGATTCCCGCTTTGCGATTTGAAAAATTAATACGAAAATTGGAACCCTGGTTATCGTAAGAATCCAGTTTTTGAATTTTTTCCTTTAGAAAATTTTTTTAGTTAGTTATCTTTCAGAAAAATATAAATACTGTATATGTTAATTAAGAAAATTTTTATATAGCAGAAAAAGAATGTGATGACTGCAAAAAAAAAAAAAAAATTAGAAAAAAATCAACATTTTTCAAAGTTCAAATTTAAATGCTTATAACTCCTCACATATAACATCAAAACTTGCATAAAAAAATAATAATAAAACTAAGTAAATAACAAAATTAAATATATAAGTTTATTCATGTCTTATTATATTCTCTAATATTTATTTAGGTATAAGAAATTATAAATTCTGTGATGAATATCATTTTTATCATTATCATATCATTATTATTGCCGTATTTCATATCAAATTTAAATTACTAATAATTTGTAAAATTTCATCGAATTCCCTTGAATCATAAAGTCCTGTATCATCACATTTAGTACAACGCAGAGATCAAAATATTAGTCAAGTTATATTTTTCATGATTTTCTCACTCGTTCTTCTTCTGATTGAGGTTTACCATGTATAATGATATACATGATGAAAGATATTCTTAAGCCTTGTTCAGACCGGCTCGAAATTACGAAATTTCATGCCGAAATTACGAATGAAATCTAGAGTGTTCATACTGGCTAGATGACATTTGATGTAATTTCGTGAACAGCTGATACTTATTGTTGAAAAAAAGTATTTTTTCCAACCATGTACAGAGTTGCACGGAAATGGGCATCGTAATTTCAATGTAATTTCGCCGAAATTACACAAAATTATGTAATTTCGGAAGTGTCAAAATGTATGGGAAATTACGTAATTTCAACTTGATTTCGGCCGAAATCACGAAAGTATGTAATTTCGCGTCGGTCGGAATGTCCTATTATACTTACTTTTTCGAAATAAAGGTAGTAATTACAAGAAGAGAAGAAAACAAAAGCTTTTAAATACATATGTATTTCTAACATTACATATGTATTCAAATTAATATAAGAAAGTCGAGTTAAAAAATTTATTTAAATGATAGTGCACGTTCTTTTCAAATTGAACCTTCAAAGTGAATACTTAGGAACAAACTTCAGAAATTTTCATGGTGTTTTTTCTTTAGAGATTAATTCATAAAGAATACTTAATTTTTTAAAGTAAATTAAAAATAAAAAATAATATTTAAAAAAACATTTATTCAAAAAAAAAAAAAAAAAAAAAAAAAAAAATAAAATAAATAAATAAAATAAACGATTAAATATTTTCCAAATCAGTGAATTAAAACCTCACCAGATAAGGTTCCCGGAACTCTGATCCGGAGAATGGTAGCTGTCGTGACTATTATAACTACTCCGGATTTCCCACTGATTTAATAACAGATTCCACCAGCACATGTATTTAGAATTTATACTTCTAAAAGACTTTCATCTAGTGTCCATCACCACTAATTTTAAATACTTCGACCAGTTGTGACAATACCTATAATATTAATATCCCAAAAGGGAAGAAAATAAGACAAATAAACACTGCCTTACACCAATGTATTGCAGCATAATGCATCGTACTTTCAAAATATAAAAAAACCTAACTCTACAAAATAACAAAAAAAGAACACAACTGACAAAGTGTATTAAATTTTTAAATAATTGTCTAAAAAGTTTTATAACTAAATCCTAAGAGATCTTAACAATTGCCTAATCTAAAGCTAATAAATAAATAAGACCTTACATATTAATGAACATTTCCTATATCCAATACTATCATTACAATTACAATTATATAAACTAAACCACAATTTGAGAAAAAAAAAAAAAAAAAAACAGCTACCACAATTGTAAAGTTTTTATATGTAACATTATATATAGTTCTTCTATACTTAATATATTCCACAATATTCACCTACATATAATTCCAAAACTTATATAATTTATATAGAAAAAAAAAAACTCCTACCTTAATAATTCTTCATATGATATAAAGTATTATACTAATTATACCCCAACCCAATATACTTATATCTGACTATTTAAATTATAAATATTTATATACTGGAGAATTCCCTATATTATATTTTTTTCAATCATTCTAAATATTTCCTAAATCAGAAACCCTATTTTTTTACAAGAAAATTATTATTTTTTTATAATTCCCATTAATATCGTCTTTATTAATGTTGTAAAATATTTTTTTTTTGTAAATTGAGAGTATAAATAACATAAAGAGAAATGCAGATTATAGTAAAACAACACCAATAACATTCATCAACTTGTTGGAGGAGACAATTGCAAGTTTGTTTCTTTTTTTGTTTTTGTTTTTTTTTTCTTTATAATTAATATGTTATACTGACCAATTCATAATTTTACATACAAGTATATTATTCTCTTAAATTTACTCTAGTTTATTTTCAAAGAAATTTTTGTTTGTAAAAAAAAAAAAAAAAAAAAAATGAAACAGTGAAATTGAAATTTAAGAAAAACATAAAAAATATCTTTGAGAGTACTTCTTATTAAATATATATTAACACATTTTTTTTCACTCAAATAATATTATTTGCAGTTTATACCCTTACATTAGATTATATAACTCAGTTTATAATACGAGCCCTAACCACTATTAATTCGTACACCAAAAATTTTTTAGATACCAATCGGCTTAGAATCATTTTTGAGTCGATTTAACGATGTCCGTCCGTCTCTCCGCCCATGTAAACCAAGCAATCAAACTATAGGTCCCAATTTTTAAAATGATTCAATTATATTTGGCACAAAGATCTTTTATCAATTCGTCTTTGTTTCAAAATAAATTTAATAAATTTGGAGTATTCATACTTTAGCAAAAATCTTCCAAATATAAAATTAATATATAACTTCAAAATGAATATACTACGTATAATATTTATTTTATATACCTTTTACGTGTTAGAGTGTAAATGAATTAGCTTCCACTAAACATTAACTTACTTATTTTTTATTTTTACCATGTCCTTTTTCTTTTAAACACAAACATACAAAAACATATATTATCTTAAGTAATAAAAGAAAATCATATTACATAAATTAAAACAAGCTTTTTTTCTTCCTTAAACCTTGATTTAAATTTAGATTAAAGCATAAATTATTTTTTCGCTAATTAAATTCACTACCTTCTTTAAATTTACGCATAAAAAGATAGGAAATCCATATATTATAGGATGAATAAATAAATTAAAAAATACATTTGAAATTTTATTTGCAGAGGTCCTGTAATAATTTATTATATTATCAACCCTCTTGTTCATCAAGTTTATGTAATAATTTGTTCGCTCATTCGTTTTTTTTTTGTTTAATTTTTATTTAACATTTGACTTTGTTCAGTTATTTACCTTGATCATAAAACACCAATGTTATACAAGTATGTTAATTCAAAAAAGGACAATTTATGGATGACAGTAATGAGCATAATGATAAATTATTTTTTTGTTTTTTGCTGAAAGCGAAAGTCTAAGCCAATAAAAAGAGAAAAAATAAAAATAATAAACAGGTCTCTTTTTATACCCTTCGCTACAGGTGTAAAGTGTATATATAAATTTGTCGTACAGTTCGTCATTTCTACAATTTCGTTGGAGAGCATAAAAGTAAATATTTTCTGCATGTCGATAGGACCATGTCCGTCTGTCCATCTGTTGTTGGAAGATGCGTTTATGAAGTATATATACATATACTGCCTGCCACTTGAATAAGTTTAGGAGATATACTTAATTAAAATTAAAAAAATGTGATTCCTTATTCAACTGGCAGGCAGTGTATATATATATAGTGTATATATTTATATTTGTAATTATATCCAATATAACGTATTTCGTTTTAATATAACACACCTCAACACGGGTGAAGGGTATATAAAATTCGACAGAGCCGAATATAGCACCCTATCTTGTTTTATATAACCTTAAAATTTTGTTTCCAAAAAGGTCATTTATGTTTGTTTTTTTTTTTAGTTTTCCTCTACCCAATTGAGATAATGGAATTTTTAATTATTAATAATCACCTTAAAAATTGATAACAAAATTGTTTTCTTTTTTTCATTCTCTCCTTTGAAAAAGATAAATTTTTAAAACAAAAATTTTTTACTTAACTCTTTAATTGTTACAATTAGTAATTGATTGCCTTATTTTTTTTTTCTATAATATTTTTCCAAAAGTTTTTGACACAGCAATTACCTAAATCAACACTACCAACAGTTTGTCTGTTAGACAATTAATGTTATTGCTACTTTTTATTTTATTGCGAAAATAATTTTTTGCTATCAAATGTAATTGTTGGCTGTAAATGTTGACTTTTTTTTATTTTATTCTTAAACAAGAAAACTTGTATCAAGAACTGAATTTGTTTTAAACTGAAAATGTTGCAATCAACTCCCTAGTGACAGTTGTAGAATTTAATTAATGTACAAACATTAAAACTATAAACTTTATATCTACTTTTACTTACGAGTACATAAATATTAGCTGTATAGATATACTTAAACTCACACATACGTAATAAATTAGTATATGAATACAAATACAAAAATTTTGGCTTTGAGCCAGTATTGCCATCAAGTTAATTAAATATATTTTATAAACTATTTTTTGAGTAAAACAATATGAAAGTTAAAAGCTTTGTTTCTATTGAAATTAAATATTTATCTTTGATTTCATTATATCAATGATTATAAACTCAGCTACTTACATAATGTTTTAAACGGTTTACAAATAGAAGATTTAAAATGCCACCATATAAGTATATTTATAAAAAATTTATTTTAATATCAATAACGAATATCGCTAGAGAAAGTCTTTTTATATATTCTATGAAATTATCTTTGCGTATTAGAATAATTATAATTAGAAATAGGTTTCAAATTTTTTACTTGTTATCAAAATGGCAACACTATTAACTTAATGAATATAATGCAAAAATAAGCTAAACATGGTAAATATGTATTAGAATTATTTTGAAGAAGCTATAAGCTAATGGTATGAAATTTATTTGATTACTGAATTGCTGTGATAATAAATTTTCAATCCCTTAAGGCGCCCATAGATACATACTGCAGAAAGATACTGCCGACATACCCTCCTGTATATTTGTGATTGACGAATTTGCTAAACATTCATCAATCAAAATTTTATTTTTTGTTAAAAATTTATTAAAAACAAAAAAGTATTAAATACATATTTATATACGTTTGTAATTTAATTCGAAATGATAAATAAAAAATTTCATAAATGATAGAAAAAGTTATCAAAGTCATTCGAAAAAAATGTCTGCAGTATGAGTTCATTTGAAAATCAAAACGTTTTTAATTTTTCTTATTGCATTGTCGATGTGACGCATACATTCAAAAGATCTCTCTAATACATACTTTCCATCAAACACAGAGTCATAATATTATCAAACGTCAAATTTGGAGAAAAAAAAAATACCCTTTTTGTTGAGAATGCTATTATTCTCAAAGCATTATCAAATCATTCTCAAACGTTTATATTTGAGAAAAAATTTGATTACAAATTATTCTCAAATTTTAAATCAAACCTTTGGTTTGCTGGGTTATTGCATGAGATCTCATGTTAAACATTTGAAATATGATGACTTTAATGTTTGATATGACACGTGTTTCTCAAGCTTGTTTCAAATGTGGGTAGAGGTTTGAATTTTAAGTTTGATTTCAAATTGAGAATCATTTGAGAAAAAATGTTAAAAAAACTGTACATTCTCAAATTGATATCATATGTTATTAATGAAACATTCACAATCCTAAACTTAACTTTAAAAATAGCGTATTCTTGATTTGATATTTAATGTTATTATCAAATCATTCATAAATCTAAAGAGAAGAGTTAACAAACATTTGAAAAATGGTATTTTCTCAATTCGATATCAAACGTTATTGTCAGAATCATTCGCAAAGATATTTGAAATAAACCAGCAAAGCAAAGGTTTCATTTAATGTTTGAGAATGATTTGAAATCAATTTTTTCTCAAGTTTAAACGTTTGAGAATGTTTTGTTAATGATTTGAGAATAAGAGTATTCTCAACAAAAAGGGGATTTTTTTTCAAATTTGATGCAGATTTGAATTAAGGTTTGAATTAACCTTTGGTATCAAAGGAAAAACATATCATTTATAAAATGTTTGAAGTATGACGATTCTGTGTTTGATGGGGGTATATTAAAAAAATATATTTAAAATATATACAAGTAAATAAATTAAATAACAAAATTATTTAATTAAATATTTTCCAATTTATAAATACGTATATTGATAGGACAAAATTAAAAGTTTGTATATACTTTTAAAGAAACCTTTATAAAAAAGTAAATATTATTTATGTTCCACATGTGGTCACAATCCACATTTGAAAAAAGTTTGAGAATTACTTTTAGCAATGATTTTGTAATAATAGAATTTCTCAGTTTGACAATTAATTCCCCTTTTTGTTGAGAAAGGTATTATTTTCAAATAATTTTCAAACGTTTGATATTTGAGAGAGGACTTGATTACAAATTTTTCAAAATTATTATTTTTTTTTGCATAATATTGCTTTAGTAACCAATTTACATCTATTGATATAAAAATAATTTTTAAAATCTGTCAACTTCTATGAAGACATTACTTGAAAGACACGATTTTATGGAATTTTTATTTTTTCATACCAATTATACCCTACATCACCATAGGTGGGGTATTATGCGTTTGAGCTGATTCATGTAACGCATAGAAAAAGTAATTCAACACCCACCTTAAAGTACACCAATCGACTCAGAATAAATTTTTAAATCGATATAACGATGCCCGTTCATCTGGCTGGCTGGACGGCTAGTTGGTTGTCCATGTAAACCTTGTGCACTTTTATAATACAAGGACGAAGCCTTGTTTTTTATTTCACCTAGCCCCCATACAAATGTCCTCCCGGAATAGATTTTAAACACTCAAAAATGCCTTAAAAAAAAAGAATTAAAATATTCAGTGCAAAGAAGTTCTGTACAAGTATTAATCTTTTCTCCAAATTTTATGAAGGTCGGTCTACAATTGTCCATAGCTCCCATAAAAATCTGTCTTCCGAAGATCATTTTAACGTGCATAAATCCCATACGAATGTTAGTAATAAGTTAATATTCCACACAAATAAGTTGTATGTAGGTAGAAACAACATTTGCCAAATTTTATGAGAATCGGTCAATAATTTATCATAACTCCTATATAAACTCACTTCCAGGAATCGCCCTAAAGTGTATAAAATCATCTAGATGTTAGTATCAACACATTATTCAGTATTTGTATTTTTTATTTTATTTTTCATTTAGTAAAATTGGCCACAACTGTAATATAAGTCCCCTCATCGTACACAATGCTGTAGAGTATTATATAGTCGGTCTTGTCCGACTATATCTTTTTTCCCCGTTTTTTTATATACTTAGGCATTTTTGAATAAATAGACTATAGTCTTGTATTCGGTTGATATATATACTTCAGAATATGAGGAAGTCACTTCAAATGTATGTCATGTATACTCATATTGTAAACAAATTTATTATCTTGTAAATTTTTAGGGCCTTTATTATAACTATATATAACAAAAAAGTTAGGATGTTATCGGATACATTAACTGTTTTTGGTTATTGTAAGTACAAGTTGTGTCAAAAATGACCGATAAGCTAAAGCACAGAATATCTGATCACTAAATTTTAGTGAAAGGTTTAGGCATTTAGAGCTGCCATATTTTCTGCTTTATAAAGGAAATAAATAAAAATTTACATATTTCGGTGTAGTTCTTAGTAATTTTTCTGTTTATATTTATATTTGTTCCGGTGTTGACTTTACCATTTTTTTAATCTTTTATTTTAAAAGTTTCCTTATTTTAATTTGTTTATATTTTCATTTCTGGCAGTTACGTTTAAATTGTTCATGTTGCCACTTATTTAACTGACTGGCCTTGCCGTACTATCAAAATTATAAAATTGTCTTGGAAACCAAGTTGTAATAATAAAAAATAGATAAAGCTTACTTTATTTATTTCTCACTGTAGTTTATTTTACCTTTAACTATCTGATACCTTATAGGAACGTTAAAATGATGGTCCTTAATGCATCAAAGTAAGAACAAGTAAAATGGCGTATATCCCTAATTTAAATAATATACTATATATATGTATAGATGACTTTTTGATTTTAGTAATAATTTTAGCAAATTTATTAGAAAAAACAAGTAAAAAACATATTGTCTGTCAGATCCGATCATTTGATACCCTACACCATGAGTTATAACATTTGTGGGGGAGGTCTTTTATAAGATCTATGGTCAATTGTCGACCGGTTATTATAAGATTTGGTGCAAAAAAAAAAAAAATAAAAAAATAAAAAAATAAATAAATTTAATATTCTATTATTAAATTCATAAAACCAATTATATTTTTTATTGAAATCGGATCTTTCACTGAATTAGTAAAATCAAATATTAAAATTCGTAAATATTTTATTAAAAAAGTTTTTTCTTATTAAAGTATTTTTACTATTTATAAATTTGAATATTTGAAAATTCTTAAGAAATTCAATAATATGGTTTATTAAAATCAATAAAAATAATATTAAATTTTTTTGAAGATTTTTAAATAATGTTTATTTTTTATTTAATATTTTTTTTACATTTTCTTTAATATATACAATAGTTCGGATCGAATGTTAGTATTGTATTTTATCATGTAAATGCATGTATGAAAATTTGGTGTAGAGAAGCGAAACTTTTCTGTAATACTAACTAATTAAAGGAGATTTTTTTAGATAAAATATAGTTTAACGGTAATACACAGTGTATAGTATGTAGATAATCTGTAATTATGCTGGTGAAAAATAATGGTGCCATAACTAATAGTTTATGTATTCATGTATGATAGTATATAAAATATACATATATGAATAAAAAGATATATATGAAATAAAAGAAGACGCGACACTATTTCATTAGCGGCTAAAACCATCTAAAACAGAAATGCAATCGTTATCAATTGAAGCGTTTTCTAAATGAATTCAACTTACATACCTGTTAGCGGAGTGAAATATCTAAGTTTCAATGAAACCAAAATAGATAGGATATAACAAATGCGCAAACAAACTCAGCTTTGATACCGCCAAAACCGTACAAATGGGCAATTTACGATTGCAAACATGTATCATTTTTTTAAGGACCACTTCCGCTAAAGACCATTTCCGCAAAATACTTTTAAATGATTTGAAATACAAAAACTAAAATACATTAAATTATCTTCAAGAAGTCCAGTTACTTTCGTATAACTATATCATGAAAGGAAGTTACATGTTCAGGCATACAATTGAAAGGACATAGTTTAATCTACTTGGGGATTATACAGCAATATACAATAGACCCCATCATTTATGCGATATATTGCTACATACATGCATATTTCATACGCTTTATAATTAAACATATTTGGTAATGAAATATATACGTAACTTACCTCCGGAATCCTGAAAATGATGGATTTTATATTTTTTTGTTTCAATATTATTATAATTTTATTTATTTTTATATTCTTAATTGTCAAAAAACAAGAAATTGTTATTGTTTTTCTTCTTTTATAAAATTTTATGTAAAGTTAAATAATGCTTTATTTTAAAAATTCTAGTCATAATTTTTTCTGTGCAATAAAATAGAATATTAAAAACAAATATTATTTTTTATTAAATTTAATTTAATTCTAAATAGATTTATTTAAAAAAAATTTAGCCATAATTTTTTCTATGTGGTGTAAATTTTATTTCTGTGATATTGCTATTTAAATTATGTTTATAATGCCCCTGATTACCGAAAGTAGTTTTTATACTGGAGCTATAGACAATTATGGACCAACTGTGATAAATAAGATTTTGCACTATGTTTTCTACCCATCTAAAACTTATGCTAATAATTATATTGGACTTATGTACCTTAAAGTGATTTTAGGAAGATGGGCTTATATGAAGGCCAGAGTCAGTTTTTTTTACCTATCTTCATGAAATTTGGCATACTGATTTATGTATATATACAGCTCACTTGGTTCAAATTTTAATGAAATCGTAATATAAATATTCATTACTACCATTGCTCTATAAAAATATATGAATATAAGCCCTTATTCCATTTTAAACTTTTTTCAGCCGCAAAATTTTGCATGTTCTAATCTAAATTTTTAAGATACACTTTGCATACAGATAGATGTTTAATAACTCTTACCAGATATTGAAAAAAGGCAAGAAAACGATAAAGTTTTATGATTTTATAAAGTTTTTACCGTCTCTTGTAAAGTTTTCTTTATGGTTTATATATTCTTATACGCTTCCATGGTTCAAATGTTAAAAAAGTTCTTAAAATAACTTAAAAATTTTGAAATTTTTTAAAAAGTATTTATTGATAAGATAACTACATAAATTTTCAGATAATTTAACGTTTTTGGATTTTTTTTAGAAGGTAAAGGGATGCAAACATTCAACTACTAATATACAGAAGAAATAGTCCTGTATTTGTAAGCCTTCCAATTAATTTCCTTACTATTCGGCAATACCAACTCTGATATGTGTAATTTTTCTCTATCTAAAAAAAAAAACACAATCATGAAGTGTTATATACAGTTTCCACCTTCTCCCTCCAACAGATGAATTCTATTGTAATGACCATGAAGATTCCTTCTAATGAAATTAAGTTTCTTTTTTAATTTATTTATTTATTCATCAACAATGTACAATTCAAATTAAATATAGTATGTCTTGCGCCAGAATGGCTTCATGATATGAACTGGCAAATACATAAATTCTAATTTCTAAGATTAATATACTACATGTATAAAATTACAAAATAATAAATTAGAGCGCTATATTAGGCTATGCCGAATCATTTTTACCCTCACCTCCTTACCGACAAATAATAAAATTTACGCCTTGAAGTATGCTATCATATTTTCACATTTATACTTACAAAAATAATCTACATTTTTTTCCAAATTACATAAATGTAAATACAAAATTAAACAATCGTAGCAAGGGTTTCTTATCTTAATAAAAAAAAAAAAAAAAAAAAAAAAAACAACACTGATAGCTTCTCATGGCTACTAAATTTATACACATATGTTTGTATGTAGATATATGTTTCTAAAAAAAAAAAAACAACACTGAGTCATTTCAATATTTCTATTTTCATCTAAAAGACGTCAAAACATACCTAAAAATGATTGTGTGTATGTATATAAAACTCAGCGGTAAAAAAGTCAAGGCCTCCATCGTGCAGACCTTCTAGAAGATCTATTTACATCTTCTTTAAGATGCAGTTGCTCATGCTAACCACCCTTCACAACATCCGATAGAACTTTCGACTGCCCTTCTCTTAGAAGGAGAGTAAGAAGCTTTATTTTTTTAAATATATTTCGTTATAATTTACAACAAATCTATGTATAAAAAATACAGCGTCTTAAGGTACTTTCAGAATAGTCAAATATTTCCTAATTTTTCTTTTATAAAGGGAAATGATTTTTTACTCATCATTAATCAGTTAATTTTACATTACTAAAACAATAATTTTATAAAACTACTGGTCACGCAATTTTGATCAAATATTTGCCAAATGTGAACATAGCTTTAGTTCCATTCTCTTAGAAGGAAAAAACTATTACAATATATTTTTTTCTGATTTTTACTAGTGTCATTCTAAAGAATATTCTCTATAATTTGATGCATAAAACATGTATCTATCCCTATAAAGAAGGATCCAGATAATATATATAAATTAAACCTGTGGTGAAGCGTATAAAAATTATTACAGAAGCATTTCAACATTTTCTAATAAATTATATTTTAAGCTTTTCTTAAAAATTAATGAATGACTACAGTTTCTCAAATGTTTCTTTGCTTAGCAGTCACCAACCTACACCTTGCAGTTCTTAGATTTGCTTTATTTTTTCTATTTATTGTATCCCAAAAATTACAGTAGATGTGTTTGCAATTTGATTGTTCGTTTCAAAATTTTAATATTCAGTATATGAACTCTCATAATACAATTTTTTTCTGCAGCACGCGATTTCTCAGTCAAGCTACCAATCATTTTGTGAATAAAGCGGACATTTATGTACGAGGGCGGATCAATAAGTCCGTGACTTTTCGAACTTTTCTCGTGGTTATATGAAATGCAATACTATTCCCATCAATTACCACCTCTTGACTACTGTCAAATTTTGGGCAAGTGTCGTCATTTACTTTGCGTAAAAAATAGGATTTTTCGAGGTCCTTAAAATAGGCATTTGTTTGATCAATAATTTCAGCGTTGGAGCTGAATCTCTTTTCACCGAGCCATTTCTTTAGGTTTGGAAATAGAAAGTAGTCACTAGAGGCTAAATCCGGAGAATGTGGTGGAGGAGGTACCAATTCGTAGCCCAATTCATAGAGTTTCAAAAAGTCGACGTGGATTACCCCACGTCCATCCCAAAAAACTGTTGCCATCACCATATTGGCCGACAATCTTACCTTGGCCTTCTTCGGAGCAGGTTCACCCGGAGAAACCCATTGTGTAGACTGCTGCTTGGTCTTCGGAGTACAGTAATGGATCCATACTTCATCCACAGTTAAAAAACGCCGCAAAAACTCATTCGGATTGCGGTTAAACAACTCCAAACAATCCTATGAAGTTGACCACACAGGCTCAATTGAGAGCAAACGTGCCACCATTTTGCAGACAACTTTCTTAAATCCAGCTGATCATTTAAAATCGAAACCTCACTGCCATATGAAATGCCTATGGCATCAACAATCTCACGCATTTTTACTCTTCGGTCGGCCAACACCATATCGTGGATTTTTTTGACATTTTCGGTTGTACTGACCTCAATTTGCTGTCTAGAACGTTCAGCGTCATTTGTACTTGTGCGACCACAACGAAAGTCAGTATACCACTTTTTTACCATTGAAATCTATGGTGCAGAGTCTCCATAATATTTATCGAGCTTTTCCTTGGTTTGATTGTCGTTTTTTTCTTCGCAAAAAATAATGTTTAATGAGCACTCGAAATTCACTTTTTTCCATTTTTAGCAAAATACGCGTGTATTACTACTGACACGTAGTATCGAAAGTCAGACGATGTCAAGTTGGACGTTCTGGCAGATGGTCGTTGTCTGCGACACTGACACACTCTTGAAAGAACACCATCGCGTCCGCAGTGTGAGCAAAATATTCGCCCAGGGAGAGTACATTTTGTCCTCTTATGACCCGCCTCTCTACACCTCCAACAACTTGTGGCCCTGGTGTAGGCCGAGTCTGACATCATGTGGGAGGTTTTTAACGCTTCATATTCATCGGTCATAGTTATGAGTTCATCTAGAACGGTGAAGTCATTACGACGAACACAGTGTCGGTATTCCGTACGAAGTCCATCGTAAATGCGATCTAAATGATTAATTTTCCGCCGAGTGGGGTGTTGTCTCGATACGGTAAGCATAGATAGAATATAATCCTTTGCTCGTTCTCTGTTGTTTTGTTTACGGTTGTAAAAGCTTTGCTCCAAATGGGCGAGGTAACGGGTCGGAACGAAGAATCGTTCAATCTCCTTTCGAAAAGACTGCCAGGTGTTGATAGTTTCTTTTTTCACCCTAAACCATTTCAGTGCATTTCCGCTGAGCATACTTATCATACATGGGAGGAGGCATATTTGGTGGCAATCGGCTAGCTCTTCTAGGCGTTCTAGAAATTCCATCAAGTTAGTCTCTCCCGAAAACAGCCGTTAAACGCAAAGTAAATGACGACACTTACTCAAAATTTGACAGTAGTCTATTAATAGGTGGTATTTGATGGGAATAGTGTTGCATTTCATATAACTACGAGGGAAGTTCGAAAAATCACGGACTTATTGATCCGCCCTCGTAGCTATTTCAATGAACTACAGATTTTTTTTTTGTAACACGTCCAGCTTTATGATAAAATAAACAAAATATTATTTTTGGTAGTTTAAGATTTTTATGATTTTTGTTAAATATCTCCGAAACTATTGAGCAGATTAAAAAATGATGTGAACATTACTTAAGGATAATCTTGATTAAAATTTTTTGATATTTTATTAAATCAAATTGGATAATTAATTTTTGAGATATGTTGCAATTTGTTATGCAACTTCATGAATTTTCTACATCTGGAAAACTAGAGTCAATTCAAAGAAAAGTATTTTTTGTATGCATAGAACCTAATGATTATGCATATCAGAATTCATTGAATTCATTGTAGCAAAATCAGTGTTGCTCTGTGTTATCGTTATGGTTTTATGAGAACTTTTATTTTGTAGTGACTGTTAATAATCGATTAAGATGTTTCAATATAAACGAAAATGTTGCTAGTTTAAAAACTGCAAGCTTTGACGAATCCACTGTAAAAAAAATATATATTTTGACATATTTTATATAACAATAGTTATGACCATTTAAATAAAATTTAAAAAGATTTATTTCTATGTTAATAAATAATATTGTTTTATTTAAAGTTTTTTTTTTACTTGAAAAACTATTGAATGTGTGTTGATCGACTTCTCATATTTGAAATAAAGGAATGAGAACAAATTTTAATTTTTCGTTCGTAGCACAAATTTTAATTTCCTTGTCAGTTTCACCTTTCCTCTAGTAAAAACTAAAAAATAAAACAATATCTGAAGTGAATCCAAAAAGCGTCTATATTTTTTTCTTCTAATCTAGCAATATTTGTTTATATAGTTTTTCCTATGGAGTAGTTAAAGTTTGTGGAAAAAAAAACTTAATTTAACTTCATGCCACATCACATACACGAATGCTGGTAAACATTTATGCCACATGTGTGGGTAGACATTTAAACACGTGTATTTTAGAGAAAAAAAAAATAAATAAATAAAAAACAGTAAAATTGTTTCAAATTGTTGGATAGTATTTTTATGCTTGTTTTATTATGTTTTTAGAAGTACAATGAGTAACAATAATAATGGAAATTTATTTGTTAAAATAAAAATAACTGTAACGTTTCTATTATTAAAATATATTTGCCTGACATGGACACACTTATTCACTTGTGCAGTCTAATATATGTCATAAATTAGGATGAAATAAAATCCAGAAAAAACTTTGCTTTACTGGTAAGATAGCAGGTATAATTGGAAACCTGAATAAATAGTTATTTTTATTCAAGTTGTCCACAAATTCATGTAGTTACACAGTAAAATTTATTCAATAGAATTTTTCAATTAATTTATTATTTAATTTTATATACAAATTTAATTATGATTTTTATTAAT
Source organism: Protocalliphora azurea (assembly GCA_932274085.1). Classification (NCBI taxonomy): domain Eukaryota; kingdom Metazoa; phylum Arthropoda; class Insecta; order Diptera; family Calliphoridae; genus Protocalliphora; species Protocalliphora azurea. The sequence goes on along the minus strand of OW026520.1, from coordinate 146,564,994 downwards.
ATAATTAACATTTTTAAAGCATTGACAGCTTTAAAAAAATTCGTACAAAATAGAAAATCATTTAAAAAAATAATTTTCATGCTTAGCAATTAAATCAAATTTTGAGCCAATTGTCCATAAATTCTGGCCAATTATTGCTAAATTGTATCCCAAAGATTACAGTACGTATGTTTTGTATTTGAATTTACTCTGAAGTATTCTGGCCTTATTTTAGATGTTATTTTTATTGATGACGAAATTAAAAACGTATTGTGTATCAAATTTTCGTATAAAGATGAGTACTATGTATTTGTTTTAGTATGTTCTGGTCCCTTAGTTATAAAGGTTAACTCGAAGAATTCCCTACTTTTAACATATGGCAGAAATTATCACTTTTATCGAAACTTCCATTTGCATACTATACACAGCCATTCATACATTTTATTGTGAGGTATGTAAATAAAGTTAAAAATATTGAAATAAATAAAAAAAATATTGAAATAAATAAAAAAATATTGAAATAAATAAAAAAATATTGAAATAAATAATATTTTAGTGCGTTTTAAAAATTAAATTCCAATCAAAAATGTAATTTATTTGATTAAAAAATTAATTTAAATTAAAAAAAATCAATTATTTCACTTAATTTATATTATGATTTTGATGATTGGAGCAAAATCAAACAAATTTTTAATTGATATAAGTAATTTTGTAATTGAAATACATTTTTATTTTTTTCTGCGTATTTTTATACTCTAGGGCTACTTAAAAATTTGTACCTAAACGAAAATAAAAATAAAAAAAATTGCCGTCAGTGAGATTTGAAATTGGGCAATAATTTGTGCCATTTACTTTTAATGACTAATGCCTTAGTCACTATACCATCCCGCATTTAATTTTCCAATTGAGTAATTCCATTTTAAAAATTTTAACCTCTTTAAAATTTTCTCTGTAGCATGTATACCGATAAGGCTTCCTACAAAGAAAGAAAAAAATATATATATATATCTAAAAAATTTAAGATGGACTTTTTATAGATACACTGCGCTCAAGAAAATTCTTACAAAAAAAAAAAAAAAAAAAAAAAGAAAAAATGTTAATAAAAATATTTTCAAAAATTTTCGGTAATGACAACTATTTTAACAAGTAGTTGTCATTACCGAGAATCAAAAAGTTTTTTTTTTTTTTGGGAATTTGTATTAAATATGAATTTAATTGTCATAAAGTAATATTGAATACATTATTGATATTTTTCTTTTTTCTAGACTTATTAATCAATCAATTTAAACTTTTCCCTGCAATGCACTATCACTCACTGTTAATAAAATTTCATATGCATTCATGAACATGTTTTTTAAATGTTAGTTAGGGGTGAAAGGATTTTTTTCTCTGTAAAAACCATGTGTGCAATACAAGTACATTACAAGTATATAGTAAAGGTTTCTGTTTTTTTAACCAAAAAAAGAAAAAAAACTTTCTATTTTCTTGTATAAATTTTCCTTCTAACATTTTTTTGTTTTTGTCACCAGTAGATTTTTTCCTGTTATGGAAATGATGGCATAATTTGTTATGTGTTTGCTGTTGCCTCTAGTTTGCTTATTTTTCTACTGTTTTTCTATTAAATTGTGTGTATAATGTTTAGTTTAGTTGTTTGTTAAGAGTTTGTTATTTAATATTTATATATGTATTGACAATTCCATGAAAGAACGTACAAAAAATTAATGAGTGTCTTTTGATTTTCTTAAAATTTTGCGCGCAAGTAATTCGTGGATATCTATATCGATTTCAGTTTTCAGTTTTGTGAAATTTCAAAAACTCGCGATGTTATTTCGTGTTTTACTTTTTAAAAAACCTCAAAAATCTCAAAAGTATATAACTTTAAATAACAATATTTCTGAGAAATTCAATGATCTAAACGGCATCTGAATTGATATTAAATTAGCTTCAATACAAATACTTGACAAATGAAAAAGATTTTTGAAAAATGCATTTTAATGCAATTTCATTTTAAAAATGCATTTTCCATTGAATATGATATTTCAGAGTTTTGTTTATTTAACATATTTGGAAGACATGGAATCTTTGCACTAAAATAAAAATCTCCAATTTTTGGAACGCACACATCTATTATGCACAATTTCTCTTTTTCTGAAACCTATTAATATTTTTTCATATGAAATTTCATTTTTTATGGTATTATTTTTATACACCACTCTACCATAGGTAGTTTGGGTATATGCGTTTGTGCTGACGTTTGTAACGCACAGAAAAAATCAACAAAAACACCAACCTTAAAGTATACACGATGTCCGTCTGTCTGTCCGTCCGTCTGGCTGGACGGCTGGCTGGACGGCTGGCTGCCTGTCCATGTAAATCTTGTGAACAAAGTGCAGGTCGCAATTTTGAAGATAATTCAATGAAATTTGGTACAAGGACGAAGCCTATTGAAATTGGTTATGATCGGTCCATTGTTTCACCTAGCCCCAATATGTCCTCTCGGAATAGGGTTTAACGACATTAAATGCCTTAAATATAAAAATATTTTAATGAAATTCGGTGTAAGGAAGTTTTGTATAAATATCAATCTTTGTGCCATATTTCATGAAGATCGGTCAATAATTAACCATAGCTCCATATAAAACACTCTTTCGAAAATCACTTTAACGTGCATAAATCACATACACATGTTAGTATCAAGTTTATATTTTATACAAATAAGTTTTATATAAGTAAAAATCACAGTGACGAATTTTATGAGGATCGCTCCATAATTTACCATAGCTCCCATATATGGCCACTTTCGGGAATCACCCTAAAGTGCATAAATTCATATAAATGTTAGTATTAACGTAATATTCTGTATTCGTATATTTTATTTTACATTTAGTAAAAGTATCGGTCCACAATTGTCCACATGTCTAATATAAGACCCCTCCACGAATTTTGATGAACATGCAGAATGGTGTGGGGTATCATAAGGTCGGGCATGACCGAATATATCTTTCTTAATTGTTAAAATATGAATAGAATGACTTTTTAAAAATTTATTGAAAATAGTAAACCTTTATCTACTAGATAAGTTAATATTGCAATTTGTAGTAAACAAAACAATTTTAAATACACTTAGAGTTAAATTTTCAAACCGCATCCATAAATTGCAATTTTGTTTTGCAAATATTTTTTAACAAAAAGGATGTTTTGGAAATGCTGACTGAATCATTTAAAAAGGACACAAGAGACTTTTATATTCGTTTAAAATTATACAAATTCGTTAATATGGATATGGATATTTAAAATTGAATACTTTCTATATTTTGTCAACTTCAATACAAATTTAAATAATTTTTTCAAAAGAAGACAAAATTTTATATTTATATGAAATATGTGGAACAATTTTTTTTTTTAATTTTATTATACACAGTAGTTTTAGATTTCTATTTTAATGTAAATATTCTATACTTTCTAAATATAAAAAAAAATCCGCAATTTTAAATAGCATATTTAAAGAAAAATGCATTTAAAAAATGCTTTAAAATGCGTTTTTAAAAAATCTTACTTATTTTTGAAATTTTCATATTAAGGACGACATAATCGAAATTAGAACGCCGTTCAAATCATTAGAAGTCACAAAGCCTTCTCACATATATTGCTATTTAAAGTTACATGCTTTTGAATATTTTTTTTGATTTTTGAGAAAGTGAAAAAGCGAAAAAATATCGCGAGTTTTCATAATTTCGCGAAACTGAAAACTTAAAAAAGTAATTTTTTCAGGTATTCTTCCATGGAATTGTCGATATACATATAAATATATATATATATATATATATAAAAATACAAATATGCATGTACACATATGTATGCAAGTTGTGGTAAAACTTCGTATCTGTCTATATTAGGGCACCTTCAAAACCATTTTAATAAGTCTGAAAAATTAAATTTTTATTCGTTAATTTTTGAATACTATCTTAAATTTATTTACTTTTTTTGGATCTACCCTAATGAATACATTCGTGTAGCAAAAATAGTATAGTTTAATTTCTTTATCATGAAAAGTATTATTTTGTTTTAAAAGGATTGTTTACTCCATTATGATATAATTTTGAGGTGGCATTAAAAACTTTGCTCAAATTCTTTTCTTTATAAATGAATATTTTGTGGAAACTGTAAATACAGAGATTATATGAATTTAATAAGTTAAAGCTACAGTTTATTTTACAACATTTGTTAACATCATAATAGGAAATTTAGATATTTATACTTTTCCTGATTATATAAATTTTGTAAAATTTAATTAATTGATATAGAAGTTAGTACACATTTTTGAAAATTTACGATATGTCCAAATTATTTTGTTAAACATTTTATTTGTTTCGATATTTCCAGTTTGATATTAACACGTCACCATAAAGCAAAATATAAAATTTGAATTTATGGGTAACTCGAGTTTCTTGTACAATTAAATATATTACAAAACATATTGTTAATTTTAATTACAATTATTTCTTTTATAATTTCACAGAAAAAATAATAATGAACTATTACGAAATTGCTTATATTAGTTATTTTTTTTGGATTTTGCTCCAATCACCAAAATGCTAATATTTATTAACTAGAATAGTTCACTTGGGCTTAAATTTCAATTAATTTTTTTGTTCAAGTTAATTAGAATTATGATTGAATGTTTGCCTAAAATCAACTAAAGTTTGTATTAATTCAATTCTATTAAATTACATCATTCCTGCAATAAAAGCTCACGGATTTTAATATAATTATTTGTTATATTAATATTATAAAAATATTTAAATAATATAAATACAAGTAAAATTAGACTGAAAATAATATGAAAACTCCAAATTTGATTGGGAAAAATGAAACTTGGTATATAGTTTTGTCTTAGCATCATTTACAACCAGTTAAAAATAACAATATTCAAATTTAAATCTGATTTTAGTAACCTTTGACCTCGACTGATTTATATAGCTTACATGTGATTATCTGTGACTTTCTGTAGGATATATGAGCCGTTTATTTTGAAAGTGGCCTAAGTCCCTTCATTTAAAAAATTAAATTAGTTAGAAAAATAATTATATTTTTATATAATTTAAGTTATCTTCTTTATTCATTCAGAAATTTTAACAAGTTTTAATACAAAAGAAAAAAATATATATTAATAATCAAATAATTACGTAAAAATTCAAATATTTTCATATCTGATTTTAGTTACTTTTAAGACCTTTTTTTAGGACAAAATTCAAAGGCGAATGGCCGGATCACGATCAATTAACCCATTTTTCGAACATATATTATTATTTTTTTTAAACTGCCGGTGTTTCAAGCAAAATCAAAAATTTGTATTCATGGTTAGTCTAAGGTAATATATTACTGTAAATTCTAGTTAAATAAGGGTATAGCACCAAATTTAATGGAGGGACATGAAACTTGACAATAGTTTCGTCTTGGGATCTTGTATGAGAAGATGAAATTAGGTATGAAAATATTTAAATTTTTGTGCAATTATTTTGCATATTCCTATAAACGCACATCCATTTTTTTAATCAACTTATCAAAAATGAGGCTGAAAAATAATTAAGGTGCTACAAATTAATTTTTTTTAATTACTTATTGATTACACTTAGGAAATTAATAACATAAAACTTAAATAGTACATTAATTTTTTTTCATTGTAATTTTAGTAGCTTAATTCAATTTTTTATGCCATTTTCCAATCTAGCATTATTAATAATGTATTGATGAACCTTTATTTTGGATAACTTCAAAAATTCAGTCTGGCATTGATTCGAATAATTTTTAAAGAAAATCACTCTCAATTTCTTCCCAGGCTCGCATAATTTTTAGTTGTAATTTCGTTATTGTCATTATGGTTTTAGTCTGGGCATTTCTTGAATAAACTTTGCGGATTTTGGATTTAAATCCGGACTACAAGCCGGCCAGTTTAATAGTGGAATAATATGTTCATTAAACCAAGATTTAGATTGGTTCGAGACATGGATTGCAACAGTATCCAGTTGGAATATGCAATCTTTATCCATTTTTTTTATCAAATGATAGAAGAGCATATTCATTTTAGTTGTAAAAAGAACATAATTCTATAATTCTTTAATTTAACATTTGGCGAAAAAAGAACTATATAAGCTTTCTTATTTAAAATAAAAAACATAAATTTTTGATATATAATAATTTAGCCTACCCGTAATATGACATGTTGTGATGTTATAAGCAATCAAATTAAAAATTTATACATGGAGTTCTTTTATTATTTATTTGTAGAGCAAGATTTTTCATTTTTGTAAATCAATATATTTTGCCAAATACGCTTACTATTTTCGAGTAGATGGACCAAACTCTGAATTTGGGGTATCGATTTTTTACTTATTATACAAATATTGGCAAGAAATTTTGGATCATTATAGTGCATATTTTTATATTGCTATTAGATTAAATAGGTGATGCCGATTAACCAAAAATTATAAAAGTTTCTCCTTTTCTTTTTTTATTTCTTCTACCTTAAAAATCGGCGACATATATTGAAAACAGAAATTTGTTACAACAACTCTCAAATAGATAAATAATTATGCGTAATATTAATAACAACTTTTTTTTAATAATCGTAAAAATTTAAAACTAAAATAGTAACTGTATGATGAAGAAGTACTAAATGTGGAATAAAAGTAACTTAGTTGATAATTTTGGTATTTAATTAAATAATACTTATCGATAAAGAAAAGAATGTCTCGATAAAGATACTGAAGCTGAGAAGAAAAAAATATGTATATATTTAGTGTTCAAAGCAAGTAATTATGGAAATAAAATGGTTTACTTTTGATTAACTTTTATAATGTTATATACTCTCAATAGAGGTATATAATAATGAAATAAATTGCACTCCGGTTCTTTTTTGAAAGAAAAAATGTTTCAGATGCAATCGAAATAAGACTAAATTCTATTATTCTATGAATTATATAAATATAAAAGAATTTGCCAGTTATATTGAAAATTTTTATCTCAATTACAGAAAAAAAATAAAAATGGATTGCAATTACGAAATTGCTTATATTAGTTAATTTTTTTAAATTGATATTTATTTAAATTTCAATTATTTTTTTAATCAAATCAATTAAAAACGTGATTGAAAAATATTTATTGATTCGATTACAAAATTAATTATATTTACATAATTGAACAAAAATCTTGTCGAAGGATGTGTGAGTTTCAGTTGAAATATTTATTGGACTATAGTTAATATTTAAATAATACAAAATATATTTATAGCACAATAGTTATATAGATAACGTATTATATATAATATGTGATAAAATTAAGCAAGTAGTTTTACTTGAATCTCGAAAAATCTTGTTGAAAACGGGTTGAAACTATTCTGAGATAGCCTCTGTAACTTAGGGATGATATATTAATAAATACAGCACATTATCTTTTAAATGGCTACCTGTCTTTACAGATTTTTTAGCATCTTAAATAAGTTTTTGTGCGCACATTAATTTGGATTATGTGGACCACACTTGTCGTTGTTTTGTTCTTGTTCGGCAACAAGAAATTACATTTATGCATTATTCATTTTATCAATGCACAGTGGGTCAGAATCGAAATTTTTTGGAAATAAATCTGTAACTTCTGATCGGCCTTTTGGATTTTTTATGAAATTTGATATAGGCATAGCAGATTAGTGTACAATGTTATGTTTGGAAGGGGGACGCAACAATTCCCCCAGGGGCGGAACTAAGGGGCTCAAAGTTAGGTACCTCTGACATAAAAAATTTTTAATCGCTTGCAAAATTTTTGTTTCGCGTTCGATTTTTTCGAGAAAAAAAAATTTTGCAAGCGATTAAATATTTTTTATGTCAGAGGTACCTAACTTTGAGCCCCCTTAACTCCGCCCCTAGGGGGATTGTTACTGAAAATCCAACCGGCCGATCAGAAGATTTATTTAAAAAAAAATTTCGATTCTGCCCACTGTGCAATGCAGTAAAAACCTTCAATACAATTTCAGTTCTTAATATATAATAAATTCTGCCATTAACGAAAAGAATAAGCCGGGAAAGCATAATAATCTCATAAAACTTTTAAAACATTTACTCACCAAGTAATTTCATATCCATTGACACTTCTGAAAGCGAAGGAAATTTGATTACTATTCAATTAAATTAACTAAAATTTTAAATTAAATGAAGTAACAAATTAATTGAAAAATTTTGTCGAATATTTTCTTTTTTGTGAATACAAGCTATTGTATTGTAACTATTTAACACACAAGAAATAAGAAATATGTTTATGTGTAAAACTATTAACTTGTTAACTTTTATGTTTTTTTTTTGGTTAATCGGCAACAAGTAAATTTAAAGTGTTTGCTTAATCCAATAAGTAGCTATAATGATCCAAAAATTAGCTCTGTACTCTGCATTTTATGCTAATATTTGTGTAAAATTAATACCTCAAAGTAAGATTTTGGTTTACATATATGTGCTGGAATAGTCTGGATATGTGGAAAAATAAAAAAATAATAAAAACCGTTGTTAAAAGGCTAGATCCGTATTGAAACGATAGACTTTTTTAAAAAATGTCCAGGTAAAAATGTTTAATTTGGTGGCTTATAACATCACAACAAGTCATAGTAGGCTAAAAAATTATATGTCAAAAGTTTTTGATTTTTATTCTGAATAAAAAATCTTATATTGTTTTTTTTCGCTAAATGTTAAATTAAAGAGTTATAGCGCAATAAAGATTTTAGTTGCTTTTAAGACCTTTTCAGTTGACTGGCCGGTTTACGAAGATTTTCATATTATCCTATCTGATTGCCTTTGCTTTAAAACAAGAATGGATTTGAAATTAAATCTAAACCCGGTGCCAATGACGGGAACATATACAAAAGTATTGAAACGATTAAAAATATTTAAAATTTGTACTTACACAGAAAATAATGAAAATGGATTTCAATTACGAAATTGCTTATACCAATTAAAATTTTGTTTAATTTTACACCAATCATCAAAATGATAAGATCAATTAAGTAGAATAATTGATTTTTATAAAAATTTCAATTAATTTTTTTAATCCAATAAATTATAGTTATGATTGACATTTTGCATAAAATAAAGGAAACTGTTAATTGATATAAATAATCTTTTGAAAAAAATAATCCGATCAAAGAAAAATACAAAAATTACATTTAAATTATTTATCGAATAAATGGACTTTGTAACAAGAGAAATGACGAATCCGTAAACACATTAAGTAAATATAATTGAAAATTAAAATAAAGTTTAAATATAATCCGTACTTTTCTAGCCTTCTTTTCTTTGATGCAGGTCCTTGATTTTTCGATCACAAATGGTAGGATCTTCTAGAGTAATACGGTATCCGCTTTAGGGGGAAGTTTTAATAGGGTGTACTAAATATTTTACAAACCTCCTTTACGTCCTGTAAGGTGACATAAAGTTATAAATATTTAAAAATATTTCTTGGGAAAATTATCGAAACACTAACAATCTTTTCTGCCTACACATAATTATATTTTCTAAATCTTGCCGAAGCAGGTCATCAGAGGTAACCCAATAAAAATAAAAAATCATGCCGGAATTTTTGTTGTTCTATATATGACGAGAATATTAGGAATATATAGAATCCTTTAATAAAATATATTACTAAACATAAGAAGTGAATACTTACTATATAATAAACAAAAATCCTTCGTACTTTAAGACGTCCTTTTGAGATAAACAAATACAAGATTGGTTACACTAAAAAAATTTTAATATTTATTAATTATTTTGTTTTAATTTTTCAATAATTGTCAATTTTTTATTTAATTTTTAAAATGAACATATAAATTAAAGTAGTACTAAGGAAATAATTAAATTAATTATTAATTTTTGTTAAATTAAAATTTTAAACTAACAAATAAATTTATTAAAAACTTTTATGTTCCAATTTTTTCAGTGTACAAAATAATTATTATTAAAAACGTCTCGGAAACTGAGAATATTTCGTATTACTGCTTTTTAATTGATATAATGACCCAAACAGTTCAAATGGTTGGAAATTAACTTAGTTTTTTTATTTCTATATATTTTATTGACAAGTTTTCCTTTTTTCTTTATATTTTTTTTACGAATTTTAATTAGAAAGTTAATTTCATTAACTAATAATACAATAAAATTTCAATATAAAATTAAATAATCATTTTATTGGAAAATTATTTGGAATATTTTTTTTTGTATTTATTCAACTAATAAATGATTTGTTTGTAAGATAAAAACAAAATGTTACTAAATGTCAAATGTAAATGTGTTACAGCAATAAATGACATCAGCAAATATTAACATACATACTCCCACATTAAATACAAATCTATACATACTTTTATACATAATAGAGTGCTGCTGAATTGTTTGGAAAATTAATTTAAATTACTATATTTTTTTTAGGAAATCAATCCTTTAAGATCTCGCTACATATTCTTACATTGTTACCACTAAAGTTAGCATTGAACTGTAATTTTCTTAATCCAAAAATGTGAAACTTTAAAGAAAATGAAAAATAAGTAGAATTTAGCACTAGGAATTGCTAAATTATGAATTTAATACAGTGTTATCATACCAAGAAGTTTCTTCTTTTAAATTCATATTTATTGATTTTGGAAGTTGTGATTAATATAATTATTATTTTGAATAAAATTGTTATCATAAAATAAAAAAATTAGCATTACTTTAATACTTCAAATTATCAAGACTAAGATAAAAGATCGATGAAATTTAATTTTAAGATTAAATTTTAATTTCCGTCAATTTAAGCAGAAAAATAAAAATATCAAAAAAAAAAAAAGATTTTCTAATTTAATAACAAAATTTGCATCAAATTATAGCTAAGTCCTTCAGCATTCAAGATATGTATCGCTTTTTATTGTGGAGTTAGTCTGCATGAAATAGAACGACTCTAAAGTCAAATAATGTTTCAAATAATTTTAAAATTTTGGGTAACAAAAAACTGATTTTGAAAAAAAAAAATCCCAAAAAATATCAAATATTTTCTAAAATATTATCAACTTTAATGGACCAGGAAAAAAGCACAATGGAAAACAAAATAAAACCTGAATAGTGTTTAATATATTGAAATGTTTTCTATACAGCCCATATTAAATTATATGTGTTTTCTTTGCCAACTTTTGAAATACATTCTTATAAATTTTCTTGTAAGTTTACCACATTTATTGTAGGTAGCCTGTCGCCTATTATAATTAGAGTAAAAATAGAGTTATATAGTAAAAGTATAGTTACTTATTTATGTATGTAAACATTTTTCAGCAAGTGGCACCATCCTATTGAAATCACATGTCGTCCAGGTCCATATCCTCAATTTCTGGCCATAAGAAGTCCGTTATCAACTCGCGGTAGCTAACACCATTCACGATAACTGCTTAGCCAATCTCATTTTCGAAGAAGTGCGTCCCGATGATGCCGCCAGCCCATAAACCGTACCAAACAGTCACTCTTTGTGGATGCATAGCCTTTTCAACAATCACTCGTGTATTCTAATTTGCCCAAATGTGGCAATTCTGCTTGTTAACGAATCCACTGAGGTCAAAGTATGCTTCGTCGTTGAAGAGGATTTTCTTTGTAAAGTTACCATTCACTTTTGTCTGTTCAGCATATTAATGACGCATGAAATGGTCAGTAGGCTTTAACTCGTGAGTGTAAGCGAATAAATTCAAATCTTTGATCAAAATTCGCATCAGTGATGTTCATGTTTTGGGCTCTTCGTAATTCGTTGGGCTCTTCTGCCACACTATCGAGAACAACATCATTGTTTTCCGCAGAAGAAACTGAGCGAGCATGTACAGGTGTTTTCACATTTCCTACAGGCCCGGTTTACTGAAATTTGCGCACAATTCTCCCGATTGTGGACACATTTGATCGATTATGCTGACCAAAAAAATCACGAAGTGCATGAAATGCATTTTGATTTGAATGCCTATTTTCATAAAAGTCTTCAACAACCTTAAAGCGCTGCTCAATTGTGTACCCCTACATGGTTGAATTTTTCAAACACTGAAACAAATAAATGTGAAATTAAGTTGGGCAAAAAACTGGTGTGACTCACAATTAACATTTATATTCATTTTTACTATCAGATTTTATCTTTATCTAATCTTTATTATTATTGATTTAGATAGATAATTTATATAATATGGACCCATTTAGTTATACTACTTATCCACTATTTAAAATTAATTTTTTAGTCGTTTCTATTCATTTTTTTAAATAATTAAATTAATTTTTTTTTATTCGACAAAATTTATTTTTTATTCATCAAAAAGTAAGTTTACACATTTCATGTGTAATTTATTAGGAACATGTTTACCAATATTCAAAATATTAAATTTTGTCTGTATTATTGAAGAAAAATTATGTAATTACATTAGTAAACACTTTGTGTGGAAATTTACGCACTTTCTATATTTTTACATGAAAAGTTACTTAGTTTTTTGTACTAAATTTACATGTTTTTTTTTAGAGTGTAGGTAAGTTTTACATATTGTCTATATTACGAATTTTTTTATTATATATTTCAAGTTTTTCGATTTATCTATTGAAAACATTAAAGTCATAGTTTATAACAGATGGATAATTGTAAGGATTGTATTTTTATGATACTTTAGGATGTTGTTGCAAAACGTCTAAGAACAATTTTAATTTTGTTACAAAAATTAGCAACGAAAATACTAAATACTAAAATGAAATGATTGAACTTTTAATTCCACTTAATCCTGTAGTCACAGTTCATCGAAGCATATCAAATGATTTGATATTAATAACTATTACTAAAACAGTAATTTCGTATTGCGAATAATATTTTTTTTATCGCTTTAAACGTTGAGAAAACCAACACTGTCGTAAATTTTTGTAGTACATATCTACATCGATTTTTACAGAAATAAATAATATAAATATTATAAGTTATGCTTAAATAAAATAAATTGCATACAAATATGATTAAAAGTCATAGTCATAGAAAAATAATAATATTAATTTAAGCATTTTTATTTCAATAAAAAAAAAAACTATGGCAGCAATGTATAATAAAAAACTTTAAATAATTTATGCCAAAATATAATAATTAATAAGGGTACTCATTTAAACGCTTAAGTTTTGTGAAATTGTGTGCATATTTGCGCGATATGTTTCATGAACATGTTTTTAAAATGTTGTGCAATATTAAGAATAAAAAAGTAAGAAATAATTAAGCAAAAGACAACTGATTTATAAATATACAATTAAATAGATCAAGTTTGCGAGACTAAATAGTTGCGCAACCTTATAAGTCTTGTGCAAATGATTTGTCTCACAATAGTTCAATTGCGAGTTTGCAAACTGGCATACATTACACAGTCTGCGAGGGTCTTGCACATTTTCATGAGGACCCTTAATATTTGTTTGTGTGTTGCAATATTTATGAGGAATTTAAAAAAAATATATGCCCCGATTATGTTGAATTGTATCATTTTGCAAGTGAAATGTTATTGAGTTTTTACTTTCATATATTCTAAGTAGCTTAAGACTGTTTAGGCTTTTGTCTTTGATAATGACAACTTTTTCCATTATTTGTTTTAAAATTGTATATTTTGTATGTCGATAGTAGTCGACTGAAGTGCCAAAACAGTCACTTTGGTGAGCAAAAGTAGGTCTTATATGGAAAGCAAGTCAATTTTGGACCGATTCTACTTAAAATTTGTTGCAAATTTCAACTAATTTGAGGTCGCTGATTTCAAATCTAATCTCCATTTTTCTCTATCAGCTCGATTTTTCGAGATATACCGTTATGTCCAAAATTAATGCACTTTTACTACATATATGGGAGAAACTTGAAAATGGTTCAGTATATTTAGTTAAAAAAAAATAAATAAATTAGAAAATCGGCAACAATATTATCTTTAAGCCGTGTTTACATTATTTTTAAATTTGACAATAGTTTCAGAGATATTGTTGAAGTTTTGAAAAAAATAACAATTAAAAAATTTTTTTTTTTTTAAATTCATAAAAAGTAAAAATGCGACAAAAATCACAGTTTTGGTCTAAAAACATTTAGTTAAACATATTTCGAATAAAATGAGCTTTATTTCATTGCAATTGGTGCACATCTTTTGCTTTTATTCACAATTTACTGAGAAAACTGAGTTAAGAAAAATTGCGATTTCCATAAAAAAACGTTTTTAAATGTGTATGTTGGAACAAAATTTAACTTCATTTGTGCTGACTGTATGTATATATGCACACTGTTACAATTTACGACTTAAAAGTAAAAGAATTACTCAAAATTGTTATATGATCTGTGCTCTAATTTTATTATTCAATTTTGTTCCCTTGTGTAATCGTTGAAGTTTGCATAAAAAATTTGCTAGTAAGTAGCAGTTGTTGACACTGAAAATAAAAGCCAAACACTTTATGGCCATGATGAAATAATAACGACTCGTAGTTTTTGTGATGAGTCCAAATCTTCATCAGATACCAAAGTGGTAAAGTTATTTTCCACATTATAGAGACCGAAGTGTTAACCATTCTTCAGAATAGTCCGATGAAGAATACAAATTACCTCCGCTATAGAGTCTTCGTCTTTGACAAGCGACCAAATAAAAGTAGATCGAAAATTATACTTCTTAAAGATCTAAAATATATTATTTAATTGGTCAGAAGATACAGTAATTTGAATAATCCCACTCTTTAAACATATTTTAAAAACACAATTGCAAAACATATTAAAGCATAAAGAAATTTTATTAGGAATATTTTTTAAACTCATTTTCTTTATTTTTGAATTGCCACTTTTATTGTAACCAGTATTAAAATTGTAGAAAAAAATTCAGCAAATTATTTTTAAGTATATATTATTTTTAATATTGGCAACATATTATTTGAAAGCAACGTATATCATTGATCTAAACCACGTAATTCAGACGAAAAGATTATTTCGACTTAGAAAATATCATTTGTGACTATTTTCAGTCTATAGAAGGAACGTAAAATCGGGATAGAGAATAGGGGCATTAAAATTTTGAGTAAAAATATTTTTAGATTTTTCTTTATCTGACTTGAATGTAAATTTGTGATTTTATTAATCAATATTTATGCAAGCAAAGTCTATTGGAGTTTATTGTTTTTATCAATGCAAAAGTTGTGAAGGTTTAAAGTTGAAAATAGAGGTTCTATTTTCGAGATTTTTTTAAATTTTTACTTTATCGCAGCTAAAAACATCTAAAATTCATAAAACATCTAAAATTCTTTTAGCACATTTCAAAACTCTTACCAAATTTTTAATATTTATCGAAGTACATTGAAAAGACAAATTTTTAATTTTTGTTTTTGCACAATTTTGTAAATAGCGAAAAATGTTTATTGGTTAAAATTAAAAATAGTGGGTAACAATAGACATAATTTGGGATATCATGCTGAAAAATAAAAAGAATATCAGTACCGGTTTGAAAAATACAGTCGCTTAAACCTTAATATTCATGATATTTTTTTTTTTAGATTGGAAGAATATCTCTTGACTTTTTTTGCCGAATGTACATGAAATTTCCTTAAAAATTTCCATATTTTCAACCAATGCTGGATATAAGGTGTAACTTTCAACCACATAAAAATTTCTTTATCCTATATTCCTGAAGACCTGTTTTTTTAAATATGTAAAAATATATATATTTTTTTTAAATAAATTTTAGGAAGAAACAAACTAGAAATTTTTCATACTCATTTTAAAGTCTTGAATTTGATATTTTTCACGGTTAAGGAAATTGAGATAATTCAAAAAAGTTCCCAACAGATTATTATGGAAAGTATTGGAAATCCTAAGATATTTTTAGAAATATTTTCACTCTTATATTATGGAAATTATTTCTGGAAAACAAAAAAAAAAAAAAAAAAAAAAAAAAAAATCAAGACAGAAATTAAAATATTCCAAAGATTTTGGAACAAGCAAATTTTTGCTTTATCTTATTAAGCTCTTTGCAAGGATTTTAAAATCTTTGAAATTGGTTTTGATTTATAGAAGTTATGTTTTTTTGAAACTTGTTATCACATGATAACTACGAGATTATTTTTCTGAAAGATTAGATCCTCCCCTATTACGCTCTTATACATTTCACTTCAAACCGTCTAGTGGTCTAGGAGAAATAAATTTATTACTAAAATTTTCGCAATCGGCTTTACTGTGTATAGGCGGAAGGGTATTATTCGTTTGTGCTGATGTTTGTAGCACTCATAAATGTTGGTCTAAGATCCAATTTAATGTATACTAATCAGCTAGTAATCATTTTCTGTGTCGATTTAACGATGTACGTCTGATCAATCTTTATGTCAAATCATTTATGTGAAATCATTTGGATGATTTATTTGTGTACTACTATTATATTACTATCAGGAAATAATTTATATTTCTTCTTTATGTCAAATCTCATAAAGATTGGCTCATAATTGACTATAGCTTGATCACATAAGGCCCACACTCTAAAGTGTATAAATAACATAATGCATATAAGACTCCTCCCAAAATTTTGATGCACACTCAATGACCCACTTTCTCTTTTTCCTTTTTTAATTTTATTTTTATTTTATTACATATGTTCTATATATTATAATTTTCCATGTAAGCGTATGAGTAACATCGATCAATTACAATAACTAGATTATACCTGGGGGTGCTCCGTCATGCCTATTATATGGAAATAAAAAAGTTTAATATAAATAAAAGTAATTTTTGATATACAATATTTTTCAGAAAACACAACAAGCTTACAAACAATCAAATAAAAAATGTCAGTGGTAATTTTTAATAACTGTAATCGAACACTGAAATTGTAGTCTGTAAAGCAAATAAATACTTTTCAATTATTTTTTACTAATTTTAATGAAACGATAGCGAATAAAACCCTAAGTAACCCTAAGACTTCCGTTTTGGAGTCTTTTTCATAATGATTATTTTTCCAGTTTGACAATTTTCTTTCCTTTCATGGTTTTTCCCGATTTGGTATTTTTTTGTTTTGTGTTTAAGCGAATTTTTTAATATTTGCGTTTTTTAATTTTTGCGATTTTTTCCGTTTTTGCGGTATTTGGTTTATACTTTTGCTTTGGGATTTTTTTGGTGTTTTTATTTCATTTTACGTTTTTTCGCTTTAGTGTTTTTTCATTTTGGCGATTTTTTATTCTGACGACTTTAGCGTTTTTTTCGTCCCGGCGACTTTTCTTATATTTCCTTATTTTGTTTTTGCGATTTTTTATATTAACGTTTTTTCGTTTCGGCAACTTTTTTCCTTTTTAGTGATTTTTTTATTTTTGCGATTATTATCATTTTGGTGATTTATTTGTGTTCTACGATGTTATCAATTACTAACAGGAAATAATTTATATTCCTTCGAAAAAGTAAATATCACCAAATAACTTTTATTTTAGCTCAAAAGATATAAAAGTTAAAGTATAATCCTCTGACTTTATAATAGAAGTCATAACAGTTATGGTCACTGATTTTAAATGTCCAAGTAAAATAATTACTTAATTTTACATAAAAATGTACATATGCTAAAAATAATAAGGAACGGTATAAAAACCAAATAAAACACTTTTAAAAAAGCAACATAAATTTTTTGTTTTTTCTAGTTTTTTCTCATAATACTTAAGACTTAGAAAAAAATAAGCATATCTATTCAAATTAATAAACTCTATTTTGTTTAACACTCCTCTTTCATAAATCTCTCAATTAAATTTGAAAGAAACTCTATCTAAATGTTATTATATCACTATGACTTGAATACTTCGTTTTTGCAAAGAAATAACAACAATGAAACTGCCTTGAATTGAGAGAGTTGTCTGAAAGACATGAGAAATATAATAGAGAAGAGTTTAATAATTTTAGACGCTCTTTTGTTTGAAGCTTATACACATATAAAAAAAACTTATATTCTGCACATCTATGAGAAAATACCTTTCCAATGATATATTTTTTTTATTAAAATGGATATATAGTGGATGTGTAGCTTAAAAAGGATAACAAAAAAATATGCCTATTAATATTGATTACAAGCCCGAATTTTAGGTAGGAATATTTACGCTAAAAAAGGAAACGAATAAATAAAACAAAGTGCTTTTAGAGAAAAATGTATTTTGACAGAGTTAAAAAATTTTTGAGAAAAGAATTTTAATATGTGACGGGTACAGGAATCCTTACTTCGATTATAAAAATCTATGTATATAGGATACAAATGCAACAATCTAAGATTAGCAATGATTAGTTTTTAAACTTTTTGCTTTCAATTTGTGGAAAGTATTTGGAAAGTATTTTATAATTTCAGAGCATATGACATATATGTAAACTATTACACGGTTTTTTAAACATTTTGTTCATAAATATGTATATTAAATATGTAAAAAAATGTTAGTTTTTCTTTGGATTAAAATTTATAAGTAGGACCTTAACTTTAATTTATTTACTCAATCGCAGTGGCCCAATGTATAAATTAAATACATATTTTCTATGTTTAGAAAACAATTAGTATTTGATCATTTAACAAAACTAATTGCCAAATACAAATATGTAAAATTTGATTGTACAAACTAAGAATATTTATAAGATTTGTAAATAGAGACGACATTAATGAATGAATATGTATGAGTATGTCTCCAAGTGATTTCTTGTATTACAATTTTATGTTTGTATGTGAACATAAATGTTTATGCTGACAAAGCAAAAAACCATAAATAATGATTAATTTACTGAGAAATCAAATGTTTAATGAGACAACATTTATAACAATAGAAATGATAACCATTAAGTGGCAAAACAAGGGCGACTACCAAACAGATACCAAAGAGAATCTATAAAAAAAAATATAATAATGACATAGATATATACTAGTTGCAGCATGTGTTAAATAACCATAAAAACGATAAACACATAGTTAGAGATAAAAAATAATGTTTATATACAATATATAACTAACACTATTTTTATGACTATTTCTTTCTATTTCTATTTAATATTAAATTTAGGAAATAGAGGATATAAAATCAAACAACAGAAGTTAACTTAAACATGTTTGTGTTTAAGTATGAAACTGTTAATTATTGACTTTATTTCTGCTCTTGTCTTATAAAATTTAAATTATAAGAAAATAAATCTACTTTTTTAACTGTCTCGTCAAATAATTCAATATTTGTGTAATAAATACAATCATTCATTGTACATTTAATCTTTTAAATGACAATAAAATCTCTAAATCTATTACAAATTGTGTTGCTAAGACAAATGTCTTGCAAAGACATACTTGAATTGTTTAATACAATCATAAATGTATATTATACGACGACTACAAATGTATGAGTGAACAACAATTATTTTCTTTTACACTCTCCCTCAGCATTCTTCGGCAATAACAAAAATCATAACAGGCAATCAATAATGTTTAACAGATAGCATTCAGCTCAGCCCAGCCTTTACTATTTTTTTACAATTTAAGTGCCTCCCGTTTTTTCTTTATTTAGCATAGAGAACAAGAGTTCTTCAATGCTTTGGGGATTTAAACATAAATTTTATACAGTGGAGTCTTAAATTACACAGTGCTACAAAATAAAAATTTAATACACTTGGAATGTATGTTTGTAGTTATATAAGAGTAGATTATTACACCATTTTTAGAATTTTGAATACACTCCCAAAATTTGGAGTTATTTCCAAAAATCCGACTTTTCGGACATCGCGACTTATCTCGAATACCTGTTATCTACTTTACGTTTTTTAAACGGCATTAAAAATAAAATATTTTATCCTTTTTAAAAACTATATGGGCTATTATCTAAATTTCTAACCTGGCTGAAAATGACTTTAATCGTTAATAAGGTTTGTTATAATACTATTTTAAAAAAACAAGACTTGAAGCTTATAGTGAGCAAAATTTCAGCTACCACAGGTTCCACTTTACAATTAATTTTTATTGGTTAAAATCATGATTGTAATTAAAAATTCGAAAATTTAGAAAAAGGTGCTAAAATTACTTAACTTATTTCCATTCTTCTATACCACTTCCTCGCGCGTTTATACTTTTTATTTTTATGTTATATAAACTAATCGAACTCTGTGAATAAATTCTCTGGCTTCTTTGATGTTCTGCAGACTTTCAACAGTCACATACATAGTAGTCGAATTTTGATGGCAAAATTTTTAAATTTTTTGAATTTTTTGCTTTTTTGGGCGTGGTCTGTGCGCTCCTCAAAGGAACACAAATTTTTAAACAGTGATTGATACTTGTTGTAATTGGGCATATTTTCCGTTATATATAACTGATGTGCCCGAAATAGCCAACGTAGTAGATAGTCTCAAAGTTTGGAAAACAAGAGCGAAAATTTTTCAAAAAATCAGTTTTTCGTGAGTCATACTCACAGTTTCGTATAGAGTAGCGTGGATTACAGCGTGAACTTAGTTGTTTGGTTGTTGTACATAATAAAATCGGAGGATCATTAAAAATAAATTAAAAAAAAAAATTGTATGGACTTTTTAATAATTAAAGAAATATTGCACTTTTTGTTTTTGTATTTTTGTATAGTAAATTGTAAATTTTGTAAAAATCTTGGATACTCGTATATATAGATATTATAACGATGATAAATACGAGGGCGTATCAATATTTCAGTGACTTTTCGAACTTCCCTCGTAGTTATATGAAATGTAACACTATTTCCGTTAAGTACCACCTGTTAATAGACTACTATCAAATTTTGAGCAAGTGTCGTCATTTACTTTGCGTTTAACAGCTGTTCAAAACATACAACCTCGTGTATTTTTCTAAACATTATTTTTTGCGAAAAAAAACCGTCAATCAAACCAAGGAAAAGCCCGATAAATACTATGGGGATTCTGCACCATCGATTTCAATGGTAAAAAAGTGTTTTACTGACTTTCGTTGTGGTCACACAAGTAAAAATGACGCTGAACATTCTGGACGGCCAATTGAGGTCAGTACACCCGAAAATGTCGAAAAATCCACGATATGGTGTTGGCCGATCGAAGAGTAAAAGTGCGTGAGATTTTTGATGTCATAGGCATTTCATATGGCAGTGTGGTTTCGATTTTAAATGATTAGCTGGGTTTAAGAAAGTTATCTGCAAGATGGGTGCCGCGTTTGCTCTCAATTGACCCTGTGTGGTCAACTTCAAAGATTGTTTGTAGTTGTTTAACTGCAATTCGAATAAGTTTTCGGGCGTTTTGTAACTGTGGATGAAACATGAATCCATTACTGTACTCCGGAGACCAAGCAGCAGTCTAAACAATGAGTTTCTCCGGGTGAACCTGCTCCGAAGAAGGCCAAGGTAAGATTGTCGGCCAATAAGGTGGTGGCAACAGTTTTTTGGGATGAACGCGGGTTAATCCACATCGATTACTTTCAAAAGGGAAAAACAATAAACGGCGAATATTATGTCAACTTATTAGACCGATTTAATGAGGATTTAAAAAGAAAACGACCCCATATGGTCAAGAAAAAAGTTCTTTTTCATCAAGATAATGCACGGGTGCACACGTGTGCAGTCTCAATGGCAAAACTCTATGAATTGGGCTACGAATTGGTACTTCATTCGCCATATTCTCCGGATATAGACCCTAGTGACTACTTCATATTTCCAAACCTAAAGAAATGGCTCGGTGGAAAGAGATTCAGCTCCAACGATGAAATTAATGACCAAACAAATGTCTATTTTAAGGACCTCGAAAAATCCTATTTTTTGGAAGGGATAAAAAAACTGGAGAAATGTTGGACTAAATGTATGGAGTTAAAAGGAGATTACGTTGAAAAATAACTTTTTATTTTGCAAACAAACTGTGTTTCATTCAAAAAGTCACGGACTTATTAATCCGCCCTCGTATAATTGATTGCGACCATAAATTAAAGTCAAATGTCGTTGTTAGTTGAAAACAGGAAACTTTTGTTAAAACAGAATTTGCTAAGGCACATCGCATGGACAGCACGATATTGACCATAATTGGCATAAATAAATGGTGTTTGTAATGCTTAAAGGTATCGTAAAGGCGCATCAAAAAATTTCAAAAGATAAAAATTTTATGGACCTAAAGAAAAAAAAAAAAAATATTTAGGTTAAAAAATAAAACAATAACAACGTAATGTAATAATGTAATGTGAAATAATTTTGACTCGAAAACTTTTTCGCAAAATTTTCAAAAACCGTGACTTTTAGTCAAAAAACATTTTTTTTTACATTTTACTAGGAAACCCTAAATATTCCACACCAATACCATCAAACGTTGAAAATATTATATAAATCCAGTAGGTTTTGATGTTACTTGTAATTTTTACCAGAATTATACATAAACTTCCAGTTTGCAAAAACTTTTATATGTTCTACTTAAAACCGCTGTAAATTACATGCATTCGAGTCACAAATGGATTTTAATGTGCCATAAAAAAAAAAAAAAATTTTTTTTTGCGATCATGTTTCTGGAATAAAATTGTATTAAACCAATATAAAACAGAAATATAATTGATGTAGTGTAAGTTTTAGAGACTCATCTCACTAATAGATACAATTTGTATATTTCAGGTTATTCATTCCATTCTACTTATCATCTGGATGGAAAAGCACATGGTGGTACTGGTATACTAATTAGAAATCGAATACGACATTATGCTCTAGATGAAATCTCAAAAGATTACTTGCAGTCATTATTAATTAATATTGAATATTCAGGTGGTTTAACCATAACCTCGGTTTATTGGCCACCACGATTTTCAATGACTAAGGAAAAATTTGAAGAATTCTTTAACACATCAGAAGATCGTTTCCTGACAGGTGGTGATTATAATACTAAATACACGTACCGGGGTTCAAGATTGTTGAATTCTAGAGGTAGACAGCTTTATAAGGTACTAGTTGATCGCAAAAATGGCATTTATTTCGTTATCCCTGGACATTCAACGTATTGGCCGACTGATCAACAAAAAATTCCTGACCTCATAGACTTTATCATATCGAAAAAAATAAACCGAAATTATATAACTACAGAAATTCCTTAGGATTTAACTTCTGGCCATTCTACTATAATAGTAACATACTATGAAAGGACTAACTTACGAAATTAATCCACTAATACTTGTGGATTAAGTAGTTCTAAGTAGTCATATCCACCCGAATCCAAATTTTCAGTATTAGGAAGATATTAATGAATGCGTTAATGACTCAACGCCATTACTTTCTTCAGCAATGGAATATTCTAATAGTCAAACTTTTATAAAGGATGATAAGATTACTTCCAATACTGAAATTGAAAAACTTCCCCAGGAAAAAAGAAAACTCAGAAGAGAATGGCAACAAACTAGATCACCAGCTGTATAGTAGAGGCTGTTCATAGCAACCAAAAAACTAAAAAGAACCTTTAAATTAGAAAAGGATCGCCAAAGTAGAAAATACATTGAAAGCTCAACGAATAATAAAAATACTAATTTTTCAATATGGAAGACACCGAAGGACATTAAACCACCCGTATAGGCACAAAGTCATTTAAGGAAGGCTGACTGTATCTGGGCCCGTAGTGCAGAAGAAAAAGTCAATTTATTTGTATGCTTCTTAAGCACAGTCTTTCAAGCCAATCCCCAAATAAATGATTTTGTACTGGGAGAGACACTTGACATTACACTAAATTATGACTACATAATTGTTGTTAGCCCAGAGGACAATAATGCAATCATAAAAGATAATATAAATGTTAGAAAATCACCTGGGTATGATTCAATAATACCAGATTGCATTAATGCAATCATAAAAGAAAATATACATGTTAGAAAATGACCTGGACTTGATTCAATAACACCATCTAAAAATCTACCGAATGTGGCAATAATTGTGTTATCAATAATTTTCAATGCGATCTTGAAACTAGGAGTCATTCCAAAAATTTAGAAAACTTCTCTGATTAAAATGATACAAAAGTCAGGAAAAGATTCTACTATAACATCTTCATATAGACCTATTAGCTAAATTTCTTATCGAAGTTGATCGAAAATGTATTTCAAAAGAAAATTCTATCATTGTTGAACGAAAGTAGGCTTCGCAGAGCCTACTTTCCACCCCTTTAATAGTAGACCATAGAAGAACCAGTGATCTCGTTAGAGATCGAATAGTGTTTAATATTTAGTTTTTAAGATTTTAATATATATTGTGAGGTCTAAAATAAGACAGATTCAATAGACTTTATTAGAAAACATATTTTTTCTTACCTTTCCGTAATACTATATTTTATTAGGAATAAAATGAACCATCGTTTGATAGAATTGCACAGAAAAAATATTCCTTAAAAAACACTCAATTACCTTGTTAATTGCTTTTGTTTAAAGGTCAAATTAATACATTAATTTATTTAACTTACTTTCTTTTACACAATTGTTTGACAAGAATTGAAAACTTCTAATAAAATTAAAATAAAATAAAGGAAAACAATTTGGGAAAAAATGATAACTTTGTGCTAAATGTCGACGATTTCCTACTTTGTGGTTGATTATTGTTGCACCTAATCGCTTCTTGTGGATTTTCACAAATCATGTTGTATACGGATTTCTTTAATTCGAAAGCAATTACGATTTTTTGTGTTTGTCAAGATTTCTAAAGGTTTTGATGGTATTATAGAAATTTTCGTAATTTATTCAGCTAATTATTGTCATTAATTTACTGAATAAATTACAAAAATTTCCAATACCTGATATTGCATTAAAACGGTTTCCTTTATAAGGGGTAAGTAGTACGAATATAAGACTATTTGTTACATGTCTGTTAATATTCAAATTTGTATATCATTCCTAAGATTGTAAATGCATACTACCGACATAAACGGAATAAGACTTTGCTGACTTTTTTGCAGAATTTATCGTAAGGCCCACTATATTTAAAAAGCACAGCCATTCTTTACATACAAAGACATAATGAATACACATGTTATGTGGTTATGTCTGTTTCATTTACATACATATGTATACATGTATGTATGCATTTTTTATATTAATTAAAAAGAAATCTAATGAGAAATGTACTAGAATTTACGGTTTTTAAGTTATGCGATCATTTTTCTGCTTTGTGGTACTAATTCGATTAATTCTTGCATCGAATCAATAAGTACAATAATTGCTTTTTAACAGAATTTCAATTAAAAATTTAATTCTTAAAAAAAATTAATTATTTTTACTTAATTTAACAACAACAAAAATTAATCAATATAATAAATTTCGTAACTGAAATCCATTTTTATTTTTTCTCTGTGTGGATTATAATTGTAGTTTATTGTTTTTTTTCGAAGTTATAAAACTCATAAAAACCTGGCAACGACAAAATAGACGTAAAATATTTTATGAGTTTTACAACTTTGAAAAAAATTACACGTTCTACAACTCTCATCTGATTATATCAAGCGATAGCCCGTTTTATTCCAAATAAAATATAGTATTTGGAAAAGGTATGAAAAATATGTTTTCTAATAAAGTGTGTATCAAAAATGGCTGTAAATCCAAAAAATATGAATAAAAAAATAATAGGTTTAATTTGTGTCTTTAATATCTTACATAGTTTTGGTATGAATATAAATGTATATATACTATCTCAGAAGGAAAGTGTAAGCTTTCTTCTTTCTAATGCCGTTTAAAAATTTAAATTGGTCGAAGTACGAAAAATATTTTTTTTTGGATATAACTATCCCGATTATGGGGGTATAGTCAAAAGGGTATAATAATCTACTCGCCCATACCTACAAACTACAATATGTTACATTGCACGCCTTTTTTCACTATATCAGCTCGCGGCAGCGTGATATTTTTTATCGAAGTTAGTTTCTGATATGTGGAAAATACTATTTTGATTGATTTTTAAAG
Source organism: Protocalliphora azurea (assembly GCA_932274085.1). Lineage (NCBI taxonomy): Eukaryota > Metazoa > Arthropoda > Insecta > Diptera > Calliphoridae > Protocalliphora > Protocalliphora azurea. Next base: position 146,539,079 of record OW026520.1, on the reverse strand, counting down.
TAATGTTTTTTTTATACTCACTATCAAAAAGATTGTGGTATGTTGAGTTAAGATCCCATAAAGTACATATAGATTCTGGGTCCTGGTAAGATTCTGAGTACTTCCGACCTCTGTGCGTTTGTTGATGCTTTTTTAATTAAAAAATGTATTGACGAATTTGGTAATTTTTTCTGCATAAATTTTTAAAATTATTATTAATATATTTTTTTTTTTTAAATTCGTTCTACTGTTACACTTTACATTTGTATTTTATTTTTTCCCTTTTTATCATTTAAGTGTATATATGTACAACATAACAAGTATGTAATCAATAAAATGTAATAATATCACCATAAATGATATTTGCAATGTCAGATTTAAAAGCGAGATTTTAAAATAAACAATCAGAAAAAACGAGAAACTAGGAAAATTTTTAAAATGGAAATAATCCCTATAGACAAATGTAATAAGAAAAAATAACATTATATAATAAATAAGTATTTTAAAAGTAAATACACAAAAATAAGGAAAAAATCATGGTTACGGCATTGTCACTACAACAATATTATGTTCTCATTATTAATTTTCGTTAATTTTAATAATACTGTGTTAGAGATAACAATGTTTGTGTTTCAGTTTTATTATTCAATGTTTACATTCAATCAAAATTTTAATATAGTTGACTACAAAAATTTTATTTTTTTGAATATTTTTACCAGAAAATATTTTATTAATATAAAAATATCATTATTTCCACAACCATTAAATATTATCAATTTTTTCTTGTTCTTAAACCATATATTTTTTTCAATCCATATTATTCTCATAACAAGAAAATGTTACAAATAAATATGCTTTTTACAAATATGTTTCAAAAATCCATAAATTGTTAGTTTTTGAACATATTTTATTTCCAACTTTATTATAATTCTCATTTAGTTTATACATGATTTTATATAAGTAGACAAGGTTTTGGTGTGATTTAGTTAATAGAAATTATTTTGTATTATTGTGCACAACATTGGTAATAAAATTAATTAATAAACAAATAATATATAAATAATTTCTTATAATCAATAAAAACACTTTTATTTATTATTTTGTAATAAATGTAATGAACTCATTAAACAATTTATAAAAATAAAAATTTTTTATTAACGTGCTTTATTTTAATATATAATAAGATGGAATATTAAGATTATAAAATGGAATCGTAATATGATAAGGCGGGATAATAATATGACAATATGATGGGATAATAATATAATAAAATTAAATCTGATAGAATGAGATAATAATGTAGTAAGATGGTATAATAATATGAAAAATTCGAACCATAACATGAAAAAATGAATCATAAAATCGGACACAATATGATAAAGTGGAATCATAACAATTATTCTTTATAATCATATATGTTTTTAACTGTGACCATATGTTCTAAACGTTGGTCACAGACTTTTAGATTTTAAACCGCTGCCAAATGTTTGTTTGTTATCTCATTATGAACTTACTAAAAAAATATTTATTTTTTATATTAGTTCTAATGATCTTCTATATTTCACATAGAAGCTTTTGGTATTGATTTTCATACCATTCTTTAATTGATTTAAAATATGACGGAAATATTGCAGTTTAATGAAAATCACCTGATGAAGATTCTTCTTGAATTAATCAATTTCATGAAAATGCCATTGATAGCTAGAAATTGCTTTTAGGGAATCGTCTTGAGGTTGTTTCAAGTAATCACAATTTTTAAAACTTTTTGTTCAATCATATTATTTTAATTTTGTTTATATACTATTATCTGGTTATATTTAAATTAAAAGTGCATTAAATTTTTTATATTAAATTGTCTCAAACTTCGATTATTTTGGATAATTTTTAAAACATTTTACAACAACGAAACAATTATTTCAAAATATTTTACTACAACATAAATATTTGATTTATTTTTAAAATTTTCAAATAATTTAAAAAAGTGTAAGTATTATTACGTTTATACGCACGATTATTGTAAATAAAAATAATTTTCAAATAAATAATTCGTCGTTTATACGCAAATTGAATAAACAAATATATTTTCCTTTTTGTTATGCCAGATCGGAATAATGCAACTATTGTCAAAAAAAATTCTATGAACATTTTATAACAACGAAACAATTATTTCAAAATATTTTACTACAACACAAATATTAGATTTCTTTTCCAAATTTTCAAATAATTTAAAAATGTGTAAATATTATTACGTTTATACGCACGATTATTGTAAATAAAAATAATTTGCAAATAAAAAATTCATCGTTTATACGCAATTTGCATAAACAAATATATTTTCCTTGTCATAAAAAATTCTATGAACGTAAAAGGAAGTGTTAACGCCATATGCATTATTTGCAATTAGCGTCACTAATCACGATTAGTTTTCGTGAGTTACTAATATTAACTCACCGTTTATACAGCAAAATTTTCATATCGCAATATTTTTAATTACGAGTAAAATGCGCGTATAAACGTAGTATATATATGACTATGACTGTACATACGACTACTTCTGTTAAAATATATTCTAATCTGACTTGTTGACAAATGGTATAATATTTAAATAATTTTATTTCAAATTAATTTCAAGTAATTGAAAATTATATTATAAAGAGGACAAAATGATTTCAAACTCTTTTATTTCTAAAAGTATAAATTGGATATAAAAATAGTTTATTTTTAATGAAAATTTTGAATCAAAGTATTCACTTATAACAGCTATGAAATCCATAATAACACTAAAGTATTTAAAATCTTTACATGACAAAAATAAAATTAATTTAAAATTTCATGTGAAACAACTTGTTAGTAAATTCGTTAAACCATAGATAAACAAATACATAGATATCTGAGAGAAGACCTAATTCAGTAGTCAAAAACTTAATTCATGCTACATGAACGTTCTTCTTAAATCACGTTCTAGTCGTATCATATCCGTTAAATTCTTGCAAGTACTATGTTTAGAGTAACGTCAATCTTTCATTGAAATTTATTATTTATTTATTTATTTATTTACTAGTTACAATACAATTACTAATTATATTCTAATCCTAACTAGTGGGGTAACGAAGACCATGTGCTCGTTGTAGTGAAACAAACCAGAGTCTCTGGTGGGAATCGAACCCAAAACCCCCAAACTGACGATCTAGCTCACTACCACTATTCCATTGGGGCACCCTTTCATTAATATAATATGTTAAAAATAGCAAAATATTTTCTAGAGTTCTAAAAGTACGAGAATATATAATTTCCCTTTTTCACGAATTCTGGGAATTCCCGAGAGGGATTTTTCACCCAGCAATTTCCGAACCACAAACCCTAGTTGGAACGTTTTTTACTTAACTGTTTAAAAAACTTTATACTTACTTCTTTTCGTTGATAATTAAGACGATTAAAAATAATTTAATTTTTTACATTTCATTTAATTTTTATTTATTTTTTTATTGATTTTTTAATTTATTTTCGTTTCTTTTTTTTAGTTACTAACACATCTTAAAAGTTAACTTTAGTTTTAATAGATATTTTATTATTTATCATTTTCCATTTAATTTTTTAATTATCAGTTTAGCATGTTAACTAAAAACACTTAATTAAATTATCTATAGAAAAGAACTCAAGAGGAAAACTTTAATATATATATTTTTTTCATTTTTGATTTCTTAATATTTAGTATAAAGTATCTAAAAATATTGCTTAGTTAATACTGTTGTTACGATAGCTTATCTTACTTTTTCCATTCTTAATTCAAGATTTCTCTTTTGTTTTTTGTTAAGAGGGTGGTGGGTTTTTTGTTTTTGGTTTTGCTTGTTTTTTTTTCAAATAAAAGTTTTATACTTTTTTTGTTGTTGTGATAAAATTAGCAAAATAAACTTTTCCAATTGTTGGGTTTTTATGGGAAAACTAATAGTATACAGTTGGTAAATAATTAAGCTATTGTGTGTGTAAAAAAAGTGCAATGAAAAGTTTGGTTGTTAGGGTCAAGATTTTGTTTATTTGGTTCAAGTTCAAAGCAATAAAATATAATTTAATTGATGATTATAATAAAACGAAAGTGTTATATTAATTTCTAAAGGAGAAATTATTTTGTAGATTCTTAAAAAAGTATAATGGAAACGAAAACTTTAAATGAAGAAAATAAAGATCAAATTTTATTAAAATTTTAATTTATTTTATTAAAAAAATCAACATTGGAAATTTTCTATAAATTTTCTTAAAAAAAACAACTTTTAAATAAATTTTCTTTTTGTAGAAAATTTTCGATAAATTTCTTTTTTATAGGAAACTTTCGATATATTTTCTTTTATATAGAAAATTATCGACATATTTTCTTTTATATATATTAAATTTTCGATAAATTTACTTTTAAATAGAAAATTTTCGATAAATTTACTTTTAAATCGAAAATTTTTGACAAAATTATCTATTATATAGAAAATTTTTGACAAAATTATCTTTTATATAGAAAATTTTCGACAAATTTTTCTTTATATAAAGAAAATTTATAGTAAGTTTTCTTTTATGTACTAAACTTTCAGTAAATTTTTTTTTTTATGGAGAATTTTCGTAGTTTTTTTTAGAATATTTCCAATAAATTTTCATTTATACATAAAATTTTCGAAAAATTTTCCTCTTATATAGAATATTTTCGAAAAAATTTCCTTTTATATAGAAAATTTTCGACAAACTTTACTTTTATAGAAAATTTTCGATAAATTTTCTTTTTATAGTTCATTTTTTTAAGAAAAATTTTCATAAATTTTCTTATACAAAATTTTCATAAATTTTCTTATATAAAATTTTCGATAAATTTTCTTATAGAAAATTTTCAATAAATTTTCTTCTTATAGAAAATTTTCGATAAACTTTCTTCTTATAGAAAGTCTTCGATAAATTCTCTTCTTATAGAAAGTTTTCGATAAATTTTCTTATACAAAATTTTCGATAATTTTCCTTTTTATAGAAATTTTCTTCTTATATAGAAAATTTTCCTTTTAAAGAAAATTTTCGAAAAACTTTCCTTTTATAGAAAATTTTCGTTAAATTTTCTTTTTATAGAATATTTTCGATAAATTTCTTTTTTATAGAAAATTTTCGATAAATTTCCTTTTTATAGAAAATTTTCGATAAATTTCCTTTTTATAGAAAATTTTCGATAAATTTCCTTTTTATAGAAAATTTTCGATAAATTTCCTTTTTATAGAAAATTTTTTACTTTTTATAGAAAATTTTTGATAAATTTACTTTTTATAGAAAATTTTCGATAAATTTACTTTTTATGGAAAATTTTCGATAAATTTCCTTTTTATAGAAAATTTTCGATAAATTCTCTTCTTATAGAAAATTTTCGATAAATTTTCTTCTTATAGAAAATTTTCGACAAATTTTCTTCTTATAGAAAATTTTCGATAAATTTTCTTCTTATAGAAAATTTTCGATAAATTTTCTTCTTATAGAAAATTTTCGATAAATTTTCTTCTTATAGAAAATTTTCGATAAATTTTCTTATAGAAAATTTTCGATAAATTTTCTTCTTATAGAAAATTTTCGATAAATTTTCTTATAGAAAATTTTCGATAAATTATAGAAAATTTTCGATTATAGAAATTTAATTTAAATTAAATTTTCTTCTTATAGAAAATTTTCGATAAATTTTCTTCTTATAGAAAATTTTCGATAAATTTTCTTCTTATAGAAAATTTTCGATAAATTTTCTTCTTATAGAAAATTTTCGATAAATTTTCTTCTTATAGAAAATTTTCGTTAAATTTTCCTCTTATAGAAAATTTTCGATAAATTTTCTTCTTATAGAAAATTTTCGATAAATTTTCTTCTTATAGAAAATTTTCGTTAAATTTTCTTCTTATAGAAAATTTTCGTTAAATTTTCTTCTTATAGAAAATTTTCGTTAAATTTTCTTCTTATAGAAAATTTTCGTTAAATTTTCTTCTTATAGAAAATTTTCGTTAAATTTTCTTTTTATAGAAAATTTTCGTTAAATTTTCTTCTTATAGAAAATTTTCGTTAAATTTTCTTCTTATAGAAAATTTTCGTTAAATTTTCTTCTTATAGAAAATTTTCGTTAAATTTTCTTCTTATAGAAAATTTTCGTTAAATTTTCTTCTTATAGAAAATTTTCGTTAAATTTTCTTCTTATAGAAAATTTTCGTTAAATTTTCTTCCTATAGAAAATTTTCGTTAAATTTTCTTCTTATAGAAAATTTTCGTTAAATTTTCTTCTTATAGAAAATTTTCGTTAAATTTTCTTCTTATAGAAAATTTTCGTTAAATTTTCTTCTTATAGAAAATTTTCGTTAAATTCTTATAGAAAATTTTCGTTAAATTCTTATAGAAAATTTTCGTTAAATTCTTATAGAAAATTTTCGTTAAATTTTCTTCTTATAAAAACTTTTCGTTAAAGTTTCTTCTCATAGAAAATTTTCGTTAAATTTTCTTCTTATAGAAAATTTTCGTTAAATTTTCTTCTTATAGAAAATTTTCGTTAAATTTTCTTCTTATAGAAAATTTTCGTTAAATTTTCTTCTTATAGAAAATTTTCGTTAAATTTTCTTATATAAAATCTTCGATAATTTTTCTTTCTGTAGAAAGTTTTCGATAAATGTTATTTTTGTAGGAAATTTTCGAAAGAATTTCTTTTTATAGGAAATTTTCACTAAATTTTCAATAAATTTTCTTTTAATAGAAATTTTTCTTTTCTTTAATTTTCCTTTCAAAGAGAAATAAAGTTACTTTAACGAGGGGTTAAAATTTTGTGGCTATGTGCTTCAGAAAATTTATTTATTATTTTTTTTTTTTTTTAATTTTGTATAAAACATTTTGGTGCTTTTTAATGAAAACGACACAACACTTAACCCTAATGATGTAATAAAAATGAAAAAAAGTGAAAATAATAAAATATATAAAAAGCTAAAAAAGTTGTTGTTGTAGCGACTAATTTATGATGCTCCAAGGAATTTTGTTTGTATTAAATTGTTCATTTCCTCCGGAAGTAAACGCCTGAATTAATTCCCATTAAAAAACGCTTATTTTGTTAGTTTCTTTTTTTTTGTACATAATATTGACATTCATTAAATTTACTCATAATTTTTTTTCATTGTTGCGAAGTGTGCAAAATAAAAATAATTTGATCTTTTAATTTTTCTTTTCAATATAATTTTTCTCAAAGGTTTCGGCATTTCTTTTTAAAAAAGGTATAAACATATTTTACTTTTGGTTTTCTTTTTTTTCATTTAACAGTTGAACAGTTTTATTTCATTTCTTTTTTTGTTTTTTTCTTTTGTGTTTGTAACAAATTATTGCTTATTTTTTATTTGTTCAAATAATTGCTTGTGGTTGTAGATTTTTTGGGTTAAATTTTTTATTTTTTTTTTATTTTTTATTAGAGTTCCACTACTTTTATGATTGACTTAAATCGCTTTCTTAGTAATTTAAATGTGTTTTGTTTTAATTTGTCTTGACTTATTTTTCTACTTACATATAAATAAAATCTTTCTACTTATGTTTAATGAAATGTTTTATGTTTATTTTTCATGTTTGGCTTAGTATTTAATTTAAAAAATAATTTTAGCTTTGAGCTGTATTAATTTTTTGTTTATTTTATTTATGATTTACTACTAGATTGGTCAATTGTTTTATGAGTTTTATTTATATAATTTTTTGTTTTTTTTTTTTTTTTTTTTGTTAATGATTTCCTAAGATTTGTTTAAACTAAATTCTTTGAAGTTTATTAAACTAAGGAAGTAAATATATCTAATATGGTACAGAGTTTTTTAAAATAAAATGATTTTATAAAATTAAGTACTTTTGTAGAAGGGATTTTTGTACATATATTGAGGAATATTTGTAACTGACCCTATGTAAAATGAGGATAGAAAAAATGCTGAAACTGATTAAAATGTGACACCTTTTTTGAGGTTAAAAGTAGAAAATTATCTAAATGCGTTTTTTTTTTTTTTGATAAATATTTTTTTGATAGACAAAATTTATTTATTATGAGCTAATAATCATTTTAATACATTCGTTAAAAGTCTATTCGCGGGGCTAACTTTTTCGAAACTGGAAGATTCATAAGAATATTATAAGTCTAAAAATCGAGTAAACATGAAATTCGGATGACGAAGAATACACAAAAGAACTAAAATGTTCATATAAGTTAAACTTTAGGGTTCAAATTTTAAATTTAAATGTTTAGAATTTTATATTCGACAGGATCATCAGGAAAAGTTCTATATTTTTTTGCTTGTACTGGTATTTTCCTAAAAATTTTTGTTTTTTAAAATGTTGCTTTGTTGAAAATTGGTTTTTTTTTCTTGACTACTACGTTTTTTAAAATTTGTAACTTACTAAAAACTCGTTCTTTTAGAAAATTGATACTTTTTTAATTTTTTTTTTTTAAAAACTTTAATATTTTGAAAATAAGTACTTTATTGGAATATACCCACCAAAAACTTTTTGGTTTTCGGTTATAGCAACTACTTATTAAAGTAGTTTCTCGGTAATGAGGTGTCATTATTATTTGCCTACTCTGTATTACATAAATAACTACTCAATAGTATAATAGCACAGTAATATTGCAATCACGTGGATGAGTAGGATATTTTATATTAAAAAAGTTTTTGTCACTTAAAAATTAAGTGCGAGATGGTGTAATAAGTAAGACATTAGTCATTAAAAAGGAATGGTAAGTTTGTGTCCGAGTTCAAATCTCACTGACCGCAAAATTTTTTTTGTTTTTTATTTTATTTATATTTTCGTTTAGGTACATATTTTTGAGTATCCCTAGAGTCAAAAAATAACTACATGAATTTGTGGACAACTCGAACAAAAATAACTAGTTATTCAGGCAAAAAATAAGTAGTTTTTTTTTTGTTTCCAATCATAACTGCTAGCTTACCAGGAAAGAAAAGTTTTTGCTGGGCGGGTACTTTTTCCACAAATTGGTTTTTTAATAGGTCCTTTTTTAAATAGGCACTTTTTAAAACAAATTTATAATATTCTTTAAATTTATATTATTTTTATTTTTTCAATTGCCACTTTTATAAAGTTATAACTCTTTTATTTTTGTTACGTTATCGTTAAAATAAATTTTTAAAAAATTTAGCTTTTTAAAATTGGTACTTTCACAAAATTTTATTTTAAATACTTAAGTTCTTCAAAATTGCCATTTGTTTTTAGAAAATTGGTTATTGCTTTTGAAATAATTGCAATTTCATGATAAATAAATACTTTTTTTTAATGAAAATTAAAAATATTTACTTTTTGGAAAATTTTTAGTTTTTTTTTGCATTTTGAAAATTTGAAGATAATTGCACCTTTGTTCGCAGAATGGTATTTTTTTTTTTGAAAATTGGGAAATTGTTTTTTTTAATTATTTTTCTTTTTGGGTGGAAGTTTTTGACTGAAAACTGGTACTTCCTTTTTTTTAATTTTCATTTATTTTATTTTTTTTTTAATTTTTAAAATTTTTACTTTTTTGATAATTTATGCTTTTTTTTTAATAGATACTTTTTAGAACGTCGTCACTTTTTTGAATATTAGGACTTATTATTTTTAATTTGGTAATCCTTTTCTAAAATTGAACATTTTGAAAAATCCTTCATTTGATAAAATTAGTACTTTTTGATAATTTATTGTTTTATATTTTAATTTCAAGTTCTGTTCTTTTTCGAAAGAAATTTTCTATACCTTTTTAATTCAAATGATTTATATCATACTATTTTTTTAATAATGTACCTTTTTAGAAAATTTGTACCTTCTTTGATTTTTTTTTATTCGTTACCTTCCTAAAATTGATCCTTTTCTTAAAAAGAGTATTTATTTTAAAAAATATTTTGATATCTTCATTAAAAATAGAACTTTTTTCACTGGGTTTTAAATATATTGACACAAAATGATTAATTTTTTAAGCCTTTTCTGTTTCGAGCTCCAGATTGTTTGTCAAATATAGCAAATCACGAACGTAAAATGAATCTTTTGAAATGCTTCCAAGTTAGGTTATTAATCTATTTATTTCTGTATTCAAATATCAAATATTTAAAGTTGTATTTACTATATTTATTTATTTTAATCTGGCGCATAATTTACTACTTTTTTTAAAAGTGGAGAAAAGTAGTGTCGCTGAGCTGGTATTTTATGTCGACACTTAGAATTAAAAAAAGAAATATACCTATATATATGTATAAAAGATATTGTTAAATAGAAACACATACAAACGTATGTATTTTGCTGAAAGTAGTTGGAAATTTGGCATTCTTTATAAAATAGCATGTACGTGCAACAATATTTAAAGGCTTTGAAATCTCGTTTAATAAAATGTAGTAATAAAACTGAGTTTATAAAGGACAGCAAGCCATAATTCAAGTTATGTTGAATTAATGACTCCAATCATTAGATTTATATTCATATGTGAAGAAGTAAATGGCTAAGAGGTATTAAAAGACAATAATGATCTAAAACGCTGCAATATTGGTGGAATATATAAAATTCCAATTGACTATGTATGATATTCATTAATTAATTCATTTGATGAAAAAGGTTCCCTAAACAGTTATACCCACCAAACAGTTATACCCTGAAATTTAGTGATTTGCTTTAATCGTTTTATAAATATAAAAAGAATTTCTTTGGTGCAAACATTATTGAGTTTGTTTACTTTTTGCTCTGTTTTTAATAGTTTAAATCTTTATATGTTATTTTGCTCTGAGTTATATATTAGTAGATATATTAGTTAACTTATTCGTGTTAAAAAATATTACATTAACTTAAAATTATATACTTTTTTGAAGCCAAGCTATAAAAAATTTTATTTTCTTTCAATGTAGAAACAATTTCTTGAGATACTGTATAGAAATGCCTTATCTCTAAAATACTCAGCCAATAGCCTTATATCCATACTATAACTTCGTTTTATTACTAAAATTGTTACTCGTCTCTGCAATTTACAGCAATAAATGCTGTGAGGACTAAAAATCATCAGGAAAACTTCTATATTTTTTTGTTTGTATTGGTACTTTCCTAAAAATTTTTATGTTTTAAAATGTTTCTTTGTTGAAAATTGGTATTTTTTTGAACTACTACGATTTTTAAAATCTGTAACCCGTACTTTTAGAAAATTGTTACTTTTTCAAAATTGGTTTTGAAAAACTTTAATATTTTAAAAATAAGTACTTTATTTAAAATTAGTACTTTATTTCTTGGAATTTTGACCCACATAATTATTAGGAATAACTTTCTGAAATGCAAACATAGTATAAGAAAGTAAAGGATACATTGGCGTTTTATTGATCGGGAGATGGATTACATCTATCTAGATTTGGGTGCGAATTACATTCGCCTATATAACTTTTTCATTGCAGGTGTTTTGGAGATCGATGGGGTAAAGGATGGAACGAAATCTTCCAGCGGTCGTTGGGGTATAGGATGGAACAAAATATTCCGAAAAACATTCAGGTCAGGGGCAGGTGGTGGGTTTGGCCTTAAATGACCATACTATCCATTTAATAGTTAACTATGAGAAAACGCAAAAGTAGCAGTAGAAAACAGCAGGGAGAAAAGCCGGGTGAAGACGTCAATGCCTATAACGTCATAACTGAGCAGACGAGTAGCAGAACTGATGCGTCACGGAGGTAGAAGCGAGAACACAACAGTAGAGAGGAGAAGCAGCAGGAAGAAATACACAGGAGTGTAAGAGTAGCAGCGAGGAGAGGAAAGATTCAAACACAGCAAGGAAGAAGAAGACAAAATAAACAGACAAGAAACCACATATACAGACTCTCACACACAGATCAATAAAACTTTTGCAGCTGCGAACATAAAGTAGACAACAGAAAGGAAGGTTCGATGCAACAACCGCTATCGGTTCTAACAAAGTGCAACAAAACTACAATAATATTAGTTTTAAGAAATATATATATAAGCCAGCAAAAAGTTACAATAGCTCTCTTCTCTTTTCTCTCTTTGATACTCGACTGGCAGTCGTGGTGAGTAGCCGGTAAATGAAAAGGGGAAAAAAGAAAAGAAATAACAGAGCAGTGTTAGGGGGAAAAAGTAGTAAAGTTGGTAGAATTGAGAGCAGTGTTAGGGGGAAAAAGTAGTAAAGTTGGTAGAATTGATTACTTCAATTTAGCATAGGATATACTGATTTTCAATTAGTAAGATTAAAGGCTTCAGAAAGATTTACAATCTGGTTGAAGTGGTACGAGATAAGCACTGCTCAGGGCCAAGTAATAGAATATTTTCTTGGAAGTTTTCACTTGGGACCAAAGAAATCTCGTATTACATTCAATAGAAGATAGTAAATAGGAGGTAAAGAACCGGCAAGGTAACAGTGAGGCTTGACGAAACAATACTTTTGCAACAAGGAAGCTTTCAATTACAAGTGGCTTAATAAATATAGTTTGTAAAAAAGAAGAAAAAAAAATATATAAAGTGAAAAGATAAAAGTAATAAAGAAACAAGAGTAAAATTTAAATAAAAGTGTTGTTAATTTATGTAAGAATCTTGGACACGACTGAGTCTACCCCAGCTGCAAACCCGGGTAACCGGAGGTTCCTTACAATACAAACTATTGCAAACAATGTTAAATATATTTCCTATGCAGTATTGTTTATTTTCTATATGGAGCTATTATTCTTCTGAAGTAAAAAATTTTCGTTTTAATTCTGCTATTATAGTAGTATATTTAGTAATATTTAGCAATCTTTTGGTTGACAATTCCGTGGCTGCTAGAATTTTTTTGTGTGAAAGTTAAACACAATGAAATGTAACGTGCAGAAGTTTATACATATATAACAACCTACATACCAAAATACATTACATTTCAACCTTTATGCGTTTTATTCTTACACATAAACTACACTAAATTACCTACTATAGCAGCAAAATCAAAGTGCAAAATTTTCAAATATTTAGAGACGAATATCTAGCACACATACTGGCGTCCAATATGTATTCGGCAAAATTGTATGAGCACAAGCAGGAGCTAGTTGTTTTAATATTTGACAAACAAGTATGTTACTACAAATTGTAAACAGACGCTGCAAATTTTACTATACCACATGTAAATATTACATCAGTTTTTAGTAGTATGGAACATAAAATGTGAAACAGTGAATGTATTTTTACACCCTACACCACCATAGGTGGTTGGAACATTATGCGTTTGTGCTGATGTTTGTAACGCATAGAAAAATTTATCCAACAACCACCTTAAGGTATACCAATAGATTCAGAATTACTTTTTAAAATCGGTCTAAAAATATCCGTCCGTGTTGCGTTCGTCCGTCCGTCTGGCTGGCTGGCTGTAAACCTTGTGAACAAAGTACGGGTTGCAATTTTAAAGATAATTCAATAAAATTTGGCAACTGGGACTTTTATGTTACAAGGACGAAACCTATTGAAACTAGTTGTAATCGGTCTATTATTCCACCTAGCCCTCATACAAATGTCTCCCCAGAATAGAGTTTAAACACTCAAAAATGCCTTAAAAATTAGAATATTTTAAGAAATTTGATGCAAAGAAGTCCTCTACAAGTATTGATCTTTTATCAAATTTTATGAAGATCGGTTCACAATTGACCACAGCTCCCATATAAACCCCTCTTCTGAAAATCACTTCAACGTGCATGAATTCCATACGAATATCAGTATTAAGTTAATATTTCACAGAAATACGTTTTATGTAAGTAGGAACAACATTGACAAATTTTATGAGAATCGGTCCATAATTTACCATAGCTTCCATATAAAACCACTTCCAGAAACCGTTCTAAAATGCATAAAATTATCTAGATATTAGTTTCAACGTATTATTTTGTATTTGTATATTCTATTTTACATTTAGTAAAATTGGCCATAGGTGTAATATAAGTCCCCTTCCCGAATTTTTATGCTCGTGCACAATGGTGTAGGGTATCATACAGTCGGTCTTGACCGGCTATATGTTTCTTTCTCTTTTAGTATGATGTTTGTTAGTAGTTGCTATTCATACTAAATGACTATAGTAGAAAACTTAAACCTTTTTTTCCTATTAGAAACTTGTTTTACTTCGTGGGTTTCTTAGGCGAGCTTTTTTTAAATTTTCTGATAAAAAATACTGAAAAATTAAAAAATGAGTCCATCCAGAGATTTAGATACTTCCTCCTAAAATTCGTATTATTTTGTTTACTATTCTACGGTCTGTAAACCGACTGTTTCTCCGGTGATTAGTATTCCTTTCGGTAATTGTGAACTCTTTGTATTTTCTATAACTAAAGAAACTGTATTTTCCGACTCACTTGCATTCCTAACAATAGTTTTACATGTTTGAGATGTGTTTCGATAATAAATTTTAATAATGTGTTTGAACGAATTTTGCTTAATTTCTATTTTAAGAAAAACTAATTATGCTATTACAAAAAAATTTTGCACATAATTACTGAAAATAATGGCAAATGTAAAAAAGTTAACAATACTAACTTTTTTCACACATAATAAAAGTTATAAGATTTAAAGTGTGCACAGATTTTTTCGTACACAGTATTTATATAATTTTTTAATTCTTCCTTAAAAAGAGATAAAAATGATAAAAATATGAGGAAGCCTTGACGGTTAGAGTGTTAATGATGCAAAAAGCTAGAATTGATTTTTACAGATTTAATTTACTTTAAAGCAGAAGTACTGGAACTTGTATAAAAACTCTTTTTACAGTTCGACTTTTAAGTAGAATTTCCTATTAAATTAATAATAAAACTAAAATCAAATCAAATACTTTAAACAAAGTTTTTAATATTATTAAACCTTCTTAATCCTCATTTGCATGCGTTATTTCCACCGTTATAATATCTTCTTTACCTTTATTGTTAATTTCTACTGTTATATTTTCCGTCTTACAAACATCATCTTTAGAATCTGTTAACGATAATCTTGTGCCCGAGGAAACTTCCATAGATTTCCAATTACCCACAATTGATGCCCTTTTCAAAGACATTCTTCCCTTGGGCGCGGTACGATCATTTGTTTCCTCTAGAGCACTTAAACTACTAGTAATTGGCAGTACTCTATGAGGAAATCTAGGAGAACCTTTAACTCTCTCCCTTAGCGAGGGATGTATTTGAGCTATTGAAGGTCTACGATTGGCAGGTAATTGAAAATTAACTTTAGTTTCTGGTTCTAAAATATATTTTTGTTCTACTTCTATTATTGGTACATTAAAGGTGGACTGTGTATGTTGTGGATAGTGGGGTTGACGTTGATGTGCCACATCTATAGTTTCAGCGGATATGGTGGGTATGGGTAGAAAATTAGGATCTACGGAAGTAACATCTAAATGTGTACCACTTTTGGCTAATGATTTACGTTTAAGAGGTTTTAGATTATTATCTCCTGCCTGCTGTAGACCTAAATCTACTTCAGATTTTCTTTCACTATAAATGGCATTACAGGAGGCTGTTTGTGAGGAGGGTATAAGACGTGTAAAAAGACCCATGTGAGATTTAAGGGCAGCCTTAATACCCTTTTGATCTGCCAGACTGGCTATGGATCCCTTATTACTAGATTGTGTACGTGTAAAAATACCTCGTAATCTATTAATCAAACCGGTTTTAGCTTCGGTGGCATGTTGGTGGGCTAAACGTAGATTGAGTAGATCCTGAGCCGGCAAACAAGCTTCGGCTATTGTACGATCTTCGAGATGAGGTTGAGAAGCAAATGTTACCGATTTTCTCATGGGTATTTGCATATACTCCGCAGAGGGCCAACTAGCTCGAGGTATTACGGGTGGTAAAACAGAGAGTAAAAGATTTGGTAAAATACCAGATATGCTGGGTGTGCGTGACTTACTGCCATGATTGGGTGCAGGCAAATGAGTAAAAGTATCACTGGTTATAGTTACTTCAGGCTGTAAGTAGATGAAAAAAGTACAAACTGATTAAATTAGTACCAAAAATAGTAGCAGTCTAACGTGATTTCTTTCTTAACTTTTAAATTTTTTATAAAAAAAAAAATGTTTTTACCTTTAGTGCTGCAAATATAGATGTTGATGAAGACGTTGTCGTCGATGCAGTACCCGATTCCAGCATTCGCTCTAGCTTTTTAATTTCAGCATCCAAATTTGCTATCTCTTTTTTATACACCCGATTTTGTACCTCTACTCTATATTGCAATTCCCGACGATCATCTAAAACAAATCTTCTTGTATTACACTCCATTTTCAAGCCCATACTATGGATAACAGGATCAATGACATCATCTGAACAAAAAACCCAAACAAAAAGTTTTAAATTAACAAACAAAATCTACTTTAATACTATTTTAGACTCTAGCGTATAGAAAAAAGGGGGAAAAAATAATGCTAATAATAAAAATAAAAAAGGAAACCCTGTAAAGAATGACAAGAATTAGTTAAACTTACTTCTTGCCCATATATCGTGCAGTTTGGGTATGAATAGCAAACATAAAGTGGCTGTTGTTGAGGTTAGTATTAATGCTGTTATCGTTATGAAAGCCAATGTAACACGTTCGGATATAAGATTTGCCAAAACCACTACAATGCCACTTGTTATGACAACACTATACACGGACACTCCAATGTATTGTGAATCATTGAGAGCTGGTATTTTCACGTGACGTGTTTCCCAGGCCATATAAACGCCAACGACAAGTAAAAGACCCTTATAGCTGTATAAAGCTCCCAGCCAGGTTTGAGTGTGTTGTGAACGACAGACTTCAACCTGGAAATGAAAAAAGAAATGTAACGAAAAAAAAAAAAAATATGATATGTAAGATGAAATGAATACAAATATGTAAGTAACAGGAATAGTGGATGTTTATGTGTTTGTAATGGTTTTATTTTTAGACATTTTTTGTTAAGGTTAAAGATACTTGAAGATTAAAAATAAAGAATAACTGTCACATACACATTACCAAATAAGGAATTATTATTATTATTTTTTTGTAAGTTTTAATACTAATTGTGGGAGGCAATTTAAAGAAACAGATTTACTTTTAATTTTAAATTGTACATATGTTTTTAGAAATAAAGATATTAAAATATTTTTTCCTTTTTTTCTTTAAAATAAAAAAAAAAAAAAAATATTTTGTTCATTAAATTTAAAGGTAGTTTTTTTTTTAGTATGAACGCACAGTAAATCGAGTCTATAGAAAAAAGGAAAAAAAAATTAAGGAAATGAAAAGGAATGAAAATTATATCTAAATTTTTTTACTAATTTTAAATCTTTATTCTGATATAGAGCAAATTGATTTCCAAAATTTTTTCTAAAATGTACGTTTAGTTGATAACTTAAGGGCTTCTAATATAATTAACAGTACATGTATGAGTGCTGCCGTATAATTGAAATAAATTATTTTTCACTATTTTTATTTTTACTTTTTTATCTTTAGTTTAAAAAACTTCGCAAGATTATACTTATAAAATGATTTTGACCCCTTTAGATTGTAGAACACTTCACCTCATTTTAAAAAAATTTTCATATAAATTATTTTTATTTTTCTAAAATTTTTTTAGAAAAATTTTGAGTTTTTTTTGATTTTTGATAATAGTAAAATTAGATTTTCCATCAAAAAATATGTTATTGCATATGCAATATGTCAAAATAATTATCTAAGATCCCATAAAGTAAAAATCTAACACGATCTAGAAATATCTGTTGAATGAAATATAGGGAAAAGGGCTGACATCTAGCGGAACGAAATTTGGCCCAAATATTTATTTTAATTAAAGTTTGTTTCGTGTTAAAACAAAAAAGTTATGTGCCAGATGCCAGAAAATTTTAGTCGTAACTCCATTTCCCATTTCACTCAAACAGAAGCATGAATGGCAATGAAATTTTATATAATTAGTTTAAAGATCAATGTGAACTCGGAAACCAAAAATGGATATAATCCATGGTGGAATTTTAAATTAAGGTACATAAAAAAATCGGCAGATAGTGGTAGTATAATAAATTCGGCCAAGTCGAATATAACATTCTGAAGTCGTTATACCCTTCACCACAGGTGCAAAGCTTGTAATTCTGTTTGTAATTTCCATAATTTTTATCGGAGTGCACAAAGGTATATTTTCTGCATCAGAAATTATGTCGACCGGAGGGATGTTCGTCCGTCCGTTTGTCGGTTAAAATGGCGTTTATAAAGACCAACGATATGTGCCATATATATTACATATATCAAACGAGAATTTCGGGATTTTTGCTATTGAAATTCAACAAGATCGGTTCATATATGTTTTTTAAATGAAGGGTGTAAAAGATTCGGCACTTTAATTTATATGTTAATTATAATTTTTTGTAAAATTGCTACCTTTTGCTGCATTTTAAAGTGGGGCAGAATAGAAATTTTTTTGAAATAAATCTGTAGCTTCTAATCGGATAGTTGGTTTTGTATACAATTTCACATAAGCGTATTAGAGGAGTGCACAATAGCCCCACCCTTCAGGAGTGGGGCAATTGTGATTCAAAATAGGGTACCTCTAACATAGAAAATTTTTAGCCGCTTGCGAAATTTTTATTTTTATTATTATTTAATCGTTTGTAATTTAAAAGCCCGAGGCCCTATGCTCCTTATAGGAACTAAAGGAATGTATATATACATATACATATATATATATATATATATATAATTTAAAAGCCCAGTTGGACAATAATGAAGTTGCAATAGTTCCACTATCATTAATCTCCACATAGCTATTTGCATGTGAAATTTAAATTTTCCAAAATCTTCCTTCAGTTTTTCTATATACAGGCCAATATTTTTCTCCGATTTTATAAAATTTTATCCGGTTGGTTAAAAAACAAAATTATGTAATGAATAAATGAAATTTGAAGTCGATATAATTTTATGTGTTTTTTTTTCTTAAATAAAATTTTCTTTAAGAATGTATAATAACTTTATACTTTTCTGAAACGTATCTTCAGAAAATGTAAATGTAAAAATATTTAAAATTGGATAAAAGGCAAAAATTTGTTAAATGGTCAAACAGAGGTACTCTATTTTGTGCTCCAATAGCTCTGCTCCTGAGGGGTATGTAGTACCCTCCTTATAAAATTAAAATTGTACACTCCTCTGCAATGTCTTTGTGAAATTTTATGTAAATCCAACCAGGCTAAATTATTATTACAATCGACTATTTTTATAATCTACTTAGAATCATAAAGATGTTCGTTCGTCAGGCGTGCTGGACAATAAAGTAGCTAATTGAGACAAAAATTTCTGAGCTGGTTAAAATTTTGGATGATCACATGTTTTCTCTCAAAATTCTACGCAAATCGGACTTCTATTCATTCTATTCATTCTATTTCTTCAAAATGTAAATAAATAAAGAACAAGCTGGAAATATATTTGTAATTATTTCGATACATAACCCTTAAGAATTGACCGCCATTTTTAAAATATCTTAATTAAAATTTGGCACTAATTATAATTTTGGTGGAAGAGTAAAGCCTAAAAATATTGCTACATTTGAAAAGAATCAGTCAACTATAAAGCATATGCTCCACGTAAGACCTTTTGTGAAAATCATATACTTAACCCTGTAGGGTATTTATGGTCACGCTTGATCGACTATAACTTTCTGACTAGGTTTTAAATGGTCGTTTTTATGGAAAATGAAATGAACTTTTGATTTATATGTTATTTTTAAAGATAAGTACTTTTATATATATATAGAAAACAGCTCAGGGAATCCATCAGTATTATGAGTATAAAAATATCCATTGGAATTGCTTGGCTCTAGACTTTGAAAATTCTTAGTTTTGGAAACAAACAAGATCAAAATTTCATATGAAATTGTCTTATAATGTCACGATTTTTTATTTTATTTAAGTACTATTTTCATCCCTATTTCCTGAGATCATATCCGAACACCATTTTGAGTAATTGTGGATTATAACACCATAAATAAAAAAAAAAACTGCAAAAATATGATATTTTTAATCTAACCTCTTACTATTTTAAGAAACAGTAACCCGCAAAAACATAAAATTTTTTGGGCATCAAATCCAAAGTCCACGAGATATGGGCAATTTTAGTACTGAGAAAAAAATCATGTTGTATGTCAGGTTAAAGGTAATTTTAATGCCTTTAAAATGACGCCTCAGTGACTCTTGTACCATAAACACTTTAAAAGATATTTGTAATTTTGCATATACAATATTGAAAATTTCCTTAGCTATTTTACACTTTAAAATCGCTATATTTCGCGAACCACTTGATAAAGTTATTGAAATTTTGTATAACTCTTAGTATTGGAGAGGATAATATGTGTATTAAATATCATAAAAGATCTGAGGAAATCAACTAGTTGGTTTTAAATGGAATGACTCACATACGTTTTTATATACATAATTAATAACGATAAAAATTTGTGTGTAATTGTAATAATTAGTCTTTGAATGGTTAAATAAAGCATAAGAATAATAATTAAGAACAATAATGACGGTTACTTTTGTATCTTTTCTTAATTAATATGTTTATTAAAAAAGTATTTTAACTTTCCAAAAAAGTTAAAATTGGGTATGAATTTTTTTAATTAATTTCAAGTGTAAACTCAGAGAATTTTTTTTTTATAGAAAATTCATCAATATTTTTTTTAATATTGATCTAAATTCAAACACCTCTAATTATTTAAATATTAATTATATCAATATTTTTAATTCAAGTACTTATAAAATAGCAAAAATATTTATGACATTATTTGCCTTAAAAGCCTTAAGAACAATAATTCTTAATTGAAATAAGAACAAAATATTATCAAGTCATAAAAAATTCATAATTTTAATAAAATTATTCAAAAAGAAATCTCATAAAAATTTATCTTTCCATTAAAATTTTAACAATTATGTTTTTTGTTTTCTTAGGCAAACAAATTGATAAGTCAACAACAACAATATAAAGGACATAAAGACAGAAACTAAAATGCCAGCAGAATAAAAAACACAAAGAAAACATTCTCAAATGGATATGGACAAATGACAAACACAACTGTAACAAAAAAAAAAAAAAAAAAAAAAAAAAAAAAATACAAATAAAGTCATTTACAAATTTATAAACCAATAAACCAAGACCTCGAGTTCTCACGAAATACACCAAACTGACAGACTGACACTTACACATACATACTATAGCAGTAAACAAATAAATACTCAGGCAACAAAACACTTGACATATAACACTTGAACAAAGACCTTTTCTGATAATGTTTGTATTACACTATTTTTGTAGAGAGGGGGAGTATAAAGGAGAAATATAAATGGCTGTAACAGGGATGGAAAAGTTGATTCTATACTATTAATACTATTTAACATTAAAAAATGTTAAATACATTTGATATTGTCAAAAATTATTAACTTGATATATTTCAAAAATTCAAATTAAAAATAAAATTTTTAAATGATTATATATTTTGGAGATATATAATTTTCGAATAGACACCTATGTTTTTTAATATTTTTAATTTAGATTTACAATTGGTGTTCAGAAGTTATAATGAAATTGTTATGAACACTAGCTGTATCTAAATGCTGAAGCTTCGAGTTCCCAACGAATGAAACACGTTATTACGACAATTAAAATAGTTTATAGGACAAACAAATTATATTATATATAGCGTTGACCTCTTACTCGTAATTAAAAATATTGCGATATGAAATTTTGCTACATAAACGATTAGTTAATATTTTATATGCAAGTTAGTAACTCACGAAAACTAATCGTGATTAGTGAAACTAATTGCAGATAAAGCATACGGCGTACGGTGAGTCAGAAATTAATTTTATTGGCCAAAAGTCCAATTTTTTTGTTAACACCGATTTCCTAAATTTTAATGGCCAAAAAATTAGATCAAAATATTGGTAACTGTTGGCGTGACATGCTGTTAAAAATAAATACTTTATTTTATTTTATAAAAAAATGTGATTTTTGTAAATTCAATTAGAAGTAAATTATCGTGAACTAGTATCGATAATTTTCTGTATTCTTTTGTTATGTTGGTAGGATAATAGTCTTAAGAAATGGTATGGTGTGCCATTGTACCGTTTATACCTTTCGTGTTATTAAATGTTTTCTCAGGTATTATATTTTAGTTAAATTTGAATTTTAGTGGAATATACTTTCAGAGAAAAGGCGAAAGTGTCCTCCTTAACCATATATATACCTGTCTGGACCCGTCTGCAAAACACTCCATTTGAATGAAATTACTCCCAAAATTTTTTCTATTTTTATTTTACCTGTACATTTGACTGAAATATATATATACCAAGTCCTATAAGATGTGATAGGTACCTTAAGTATATTATATAATTATTATTTTATTACTAAATTTTTTTAGCGTATTTTACTTATAACGCGTGATCCATTTCGAGGTTCCCTAATTTTTTAAAGGAAAAAATACAGAAAATTCAAATTTAATGGGGAATGTTTATTATAATTTGAAAGAACATTCTTTGGCATTTATTTTTTGAAGATTATGTCTATCAAATGTTGGCCGTTGCTACGTCGCAGATGGTCCATCCATTGAGTCCAATTTTCGATGACTCGTTCGAGCATTTCGATTTGTAACTGGAGAATGACAGGCGTGATGTTTTCCTGCAAGGCCTGAATCGAAGTGGGTTTGTCCGCATAAACTTTAGACTTTACATATCCCCACAGGAAAAAATCTAACGGTGAGATATCACACGATCTTGGTGGCCAATCGACCGGCCCAAAACGTGAAACACCGAAGTGTTCTCTCAATAAATCCATTGATTGATGCGATGTGTGGGAAATGGCGCCGTCTTGCTGAAATCAAATGTCGCAGAGATTACGAGCTTCAATTTCAGGCATCAAATAGTCGGTTATCATGGCACAGAGTGCTGGATGTGGTCTATTCGGTCGAATATTATCCAATAATGAATGCTGGGTCTCAAAATGGGTGATGGTGTTGCGAATAGTACGCTCAGTAGGCCGATTATGTTAACCATAAGTTGAGCGCAGTGTACGAAACACATTCCTCATAGAACGTGAATTTTCGTAATAAAGTTGAACGATTTGTAAACGTTGTTCAGGCGTAAGTCTTTTCATTATGAAATGCCAAACAATACTAAACAAAAATAACATGACAGCATGACACGACTCACACGTGATCTGTCAAAAAAAGGCTATTGAAAAAAGTATCTCTACTTGAATCACCCATTATTTAGTTTTTAAGCACTTTTTTATTGTACTCATATATGCTACCTATAAACATAATATAACGTAAGGTAAAGCAATACAAGCAATATGTATGTGATAATACTTCAGTCACAAATATGTTCATGGTATCATTTTTACCATTACGAATAATAAATAATTTGGAAAACTCGGGGCCTTCGACCAGTAGGATGCAAACAAAAGATATTTTTTAAAAGTCAAACATCATCTTCTGCGAAATACTGAAGACCAATTAAATTTAAATTTAAAAATTAAGAAAGAAGTCAGTGATATTAGAGTTCAAATTGCGACACTACAATGATTTGAATTAGAAATTGACGGCCAGACAAGTGAAGTAAGCTACCAATTAGTGATAACGATTATATATGAAAAAGTAGGCCATGCTTTGACTGATACGAAGGCTTCATCCAGCTGTATTATATATCAAACCACATCAAGCCACTTAAACCAGTGCCGAACAAATCATTAGAAAATACCGATGCATATGAATTTGTGTTATCACCGCTACATACAAGAATACGATTAATGGAACACATACTAAAAATAAGTTATGATTTGGATTAAACATACAGGATCAATAAGAAACAACAACAATAAGGAGTTTAGAAGTTTAAAAAAGAAACATGTTCAGGACGAATTTGTCAAATGTGAGTTGATTATAGATCAACAAAAATTAAAAGCTGGCAATATGAATGATGGGAACATAGCAAAAAAGAGATTCGGAAATAATAAGTGTTGATATAAATCTTTTTTCAAGATTTAAAAAAATTAAAAAAAGGAAAAACAATTACAGATTTTATAGAGAGCAATACCAATACTAGAAAAATATCATGAAATTCTACAATGATCCATTTAATATATTACGTCAGATTCGCTCATCTCTAGCATTCGAAGTCAATGGAAAGTAGAACATTGAGACTTAGATCAAGAAGCAAAAGTGCTGCTAAAGGACAGAAATTATATAAAACTAAGCATAGAATATTTGCAGGCTAGTTTTCACCCGAATGAATAATAGTTATAATTTTCTTTTACTGTTATTTAAGAAAAAAGTAAAATATACATTAAAGAACTTTAAGTTATTACAAAAATTAAAAATTTTCTTCCTTAATATTTTTTAAATAAGAAACAAAATAAACATTAAAAAAATCGTCATTTTCTTGTCCAAAAACAACCGGCTCTAGTGGAACCTGTTTTGGAATTGATAAACTGAGAACCTGTTCACAAAATTATCAAGGGTATTACTAAAATGTTTTTTTTTATCTTTTTATAATTTTTTTTATAAGTAAAGCTCATTAATAAAACAAAAAATCCGCATTTTCATACTAAATGCTATAAAAAAATGAAAGTTAAGTTTTAGCCTTACATTTTTCAACAACTGCTGAAATGATTTTAATGAAATTAAAAATGGAGAAAAATTTAAAAAATATCTAAAAAAAAAGAAAAGATCAATAATATTTCTATCGATTCAAAAGTTACAGAGTTTTTTGCCGATGAAAGAAAATTTTGAGTCACTGCGCGACGTTGCCACTTTCTTTTATGTTCATAGTTAGAATTTTCTTTAATAAACAGTGAGTTATTTAAGTGCAAGTTATTTTTATTTACAATAATCGTTCATATAAACGTAAAAATAATGGAGACATTTGAGCTTTATATGCCATTTATACTGGCTTTATTTGGTTTTTGAATAAAAAACTACATAAATTTGTTTGGTTTTTCCATACAAATCAAAAACCATTTTTAACTAGTTTTTATTGAAAACCAAATAAAAACCACTAAAATAACTATTTATGATACATTCTGTTCAGCAAATTTTAGAAAAGTAGCTTTTATATAAAAAAAGAAAAATAAAATTTCAAATTTGTAGAAATTATTTGTTTTCTTTATGAAATTATTGCAATAAATAATTTATTAAAAATTGTTAAAATACGTTTTAATATTGAAACGATGTATTCTCTGATCGAAGAAATAGCAAATAGAGCGGAAATAAAAAATATCCAAGAAATGAGAATGTCAATAAAAACTACATTGGAAAGAAATAAGGTATGTAAACAATATAGTTTTTGAAATTTTGTTTTTCAAAAACCAATTAGTTTTTGTTTTGGTATAAATGGTTTAATTTATAAAATTTTAAACTTTAAAATCAATGTACTATCTTTACTAAAAATTACAAATTTCTTTGTTCTGTAAATCAGATTGAAGTGAAAATGTTCTGAATTTCAAAGATAAAAAAAGCTGAAGTGCTCGATTTGTAGGAATTTATCTTGGAAGACTTTTTCTTCGTACGTTTATTTTAATAACAGGGCCATATTTATTAAGATCTTCATATTTTACCTAAATAAAATCATTTTGTGATTTGATGTCGTAATTAATCCTTCGTTTTAGATATGTATATTACATTATTTGAGTTTTGCACTAAATCAAATAATAAATAACTGTCAAGAACTTGAATTTTAATACTCTGAATGTGAAAATAGTACTATTTGAATTCTATTTTGATACCGAAAAATAAATCATTTTCCATCCCTGGGCTGTATTTATACATACCCATAAATGTATGAGTATGTGTGTGTGTATACTTTTTTTTACTTACCTGCGGCTGATAGACAACACTTCGATCTATATTGCTTATTTCCAATGTTAAATTATGTAAATGCCTTTCCATTGGATCAGTGACAACCCATAAGGTGACAACAAGACCGTCGACCAGCAACAGGCCGCACACCAATAAAATAAGTTGAATATCCTGTAGCATTTTATCCTTAAAAACACTGCCGGTGCGTGTAAAAATACGATGAACACGATATGTTTTGGCAAACATAGAACCGAAGGCCAATGAGAAACCAGCTGACAGCAGATATACTCGTGCCTGCAAAAGAAATCAGACCGTAAAAAAAGTAATGAATAAAATCAAATGAAATGAAAATAATATTAATTGTAACAAGATGACAGCAAATTCTGTTGTGAGTTTAGTTTCGTAAGATGCTGGGGAAAAATAAGAAGATTTTATTTGTATGCATTACTTTTATGGCTTAACTTTAATTTGGAAAACCTTTAAGGCTAAATGCACACGAATTCAATATGCTTGTTTGGGTACAAGTATTTATTACAAGGTAAAAGTTAAGATAAATTTAAAATATAAATACGAACTGTTAATAAGGATCTAATATTTACTCTACACGGAAAAGACAGAAAATTTAAAATGTATTTGTATTTGTTTAAAAATATTCTAGTTTTCTTGATAAAAGAATTGGTCAAAAAACATGCCATCTTAAAAAAAGATAATTTCAGAAAATTGAAAATTTAAAAATATTAAATAAAAATGTAATTGAATTGATAAAAAATTGTTTAAATATCATCCTGAGGGAAAAGGGCAACCAATAAATAATTTTGATAAAAAAAATTTTAAATTTTATGTTTCTTTTGACTAAAAAATTATTTAATTGGATTAAATAAAGTTGTGTTATTTTTTTACAAAATTTCTTCCTTTTTGTGTTTACATGTTCCAAAAAACACACATGTATGTATGTATGTATGTGTCAAAGATCATGTTAAAACAAGATGAATGGAAAATGATAAATTTCTGGTTTATTTTTAGCGTTCTTTTGCATTTGAATGTGGGCGCATATATTTTACCGAAAGTGAAAAGCGTTTTAAAAAATAATAATAAAATTATTAAAAAATCAAATAACCTCAGCATTAATATAATACTGGTAAAAGAAGCAAAGTATGCAGCAAAATTGTTAATTTAAAAGTAGTTTTAAAGAGTATTTTTAAGCTGAAGAAAATGAAAACAATACTAGCTTTCGTAAGGAATTTGATAAGATTAAATAATTAAATTAATTTAAAATGTGTCAAAATACAAATACATACTTATATTTCTTTTATTTTTTGCAGATCCAGAATTATGGAACCAAGTACATACTTCGAAGTAGAAATATTGTTAATGAAGGAGTGGATTTGCACTGGAGAAAATATCTTCAATATAGATTACAACATATAAAATAATCAAATTCTGTAATCTGCATCTTCTTAAGGCTCAGATGTATTTTACAACCTTAAGCAACGTTTTTATGTACTTAATTAAGACAATAAATATTCAAAGGTATTTAAGGTTATAAGCGAAACTTTGAATATAAAAATGTAGTAAGAAATATTACTAAAAATATAAAATATTTTATTCTTTCAATATTATTTTAGAAATTAATAAATAATGTTTCTTAAATGAAAAAAAAAAAAAATATTTCAGAGTTATGCTATTATATTTTATTATTTTAATTTTTTATATAACAATTCTTAAAAAAAAAAACATAAAACAAATTTATGACATTTTTCTCATTTCTGGTGGTGGATGAAATTATACGATAAAACTTTTAATTAAAGATAAATAAAAATCCAACTAAGAAATTGTTATAATGATAAATTCTTTTGTCAAAACTGATAAAACTTTGAGTCAAATAAACGAAATCTTTAGTTGAACAAATATAAAATCCAAAAATGAATTTGTTGATTTAATTAAAATTTTAGTCAAAATTCTGAAACGAATCAAACAATCAATTATTACAACCAAACGAAGGAATTAATTTATTGTAAATTGATTTTTATTCAACAAAAATCTTGATTAGTTTGACAATAAAACGTTGTTGAAAATTAAAATAAATATTCAATAAATTTCTTAGTCAATATGATATTTTTTTAATCAAATATTTAGTCTAAGTGAATTGACAATAAAATTACAAATTTGTTAATCAATATGACAAGAAGGTTTATACGTTGGAAATTAAAAAAAAAATTGGTTTGATTCTTTGAATTTTGTAATAAAATACTATTTTTATTTTTTCTGTGTATGGAATGGTGGTGTCAACAAGCAAGATAGAAGCCATTTGGTTTAAAGTCATAATAAATCATAATAAATTGTTTGTTTACCATGAAAGCAATGTGGTGGGGCAAAATGTTTTTTTAATTTTTATTCGGTTTGAATTCATTTATGGTCAAGAATTATAAATGATGTTAATGCGGCAAACGTGTTTATATTTAGTATCAAAATTTTTTGTATTTACGTAATGTAAATACATTTATTTTTTATTTAGTAGACTAACTAGGGACATGACACAAATTTAGCTATTGGGAAAACTTAAATGTATGAAATTTTACGCTGTGATTAATATTAATATTAATATTTATATTAATATTAATGTGTTTAAATCACTTGTGTAATTATTCTATAAACAAATGTTTAGTTCATTGAGAAATGTTTAAATGAATTGCTATTTTTAATTGAATTTGAACCATAATTACTAAAAAATATGTTTTTGTTTCTCCGGGCTAATTCAAAACCCTTTACATGGTTGTTGAAAACGTTTTGATATTTTTAAAACAGATTCAAAACTCCAAATTCAAACTTTTAAACATTTTATTAAACAAATTTCAAAAAACTTATAATAAAGCTATGAAGATTTATAGGAAACACTACAGCAAATAAAATAAGAAAAGTACTAGTTAAATACCTTGTATGGCTAAGCCGCACCTTCGATTTGAAATTTGTGAATTTCGGCTAAAAGGTATTTTTTACAGTTTTTTTTTTTTTTTTAGTTAGAAAATCAATTTTATTTTGGCTGATATTCAGACTTAACAAAATTATTACACAGTAAGATAAATAATATCCCAGAAAATATATTCTGTAGTTATAAGAAAATTTGACAAGGATTACTTTTAAAATAATAAGGTCAAAGATCAAAATTTTTAATATATCAAATTTTTAAAGAAAACATCACGATACATTTTCTTATCTAGATTTGTATGCAATGATCCCTGTGAGGAATTTCGATGGCTCAACATAACTTTGCTTGTCAGAATGAGGTAGCTATCATTTTGTTTGTTCATGGTGTTAATAAAATTTACTTTACAAAAATTTAAGAATAGGACCGTTTAAACAAATGCTGATCTCAAACTCTGTTGCAGATTAAAACTCATAGCTTTAAATGAATCATTCCCTTTTGATTTTAATTCGTTACGAATTAATTAAATTTTGAATTAATTCTTTTCACAACAAAAAAGAATTGAATGAAATTTGAATCAATTCAAACGAATTGGGCAGAAATGAATATCAATTCGTTTTCAATTCAAATGAATTTGTAGAGTGAGTTGCAATTCATTTTCAATTCAAATGAATCTGTAAAATGAATTGCAATTCGTTTTCAATTCAAATGAATTTGTTAAAGTGAATTGCAATTCATTTCCAATTCGTTTGAATAGAATTTATTTTGAATTAATTAGAACAACGAATTGCAATTCAAATGAATGAAATCAATAATGAGTTGAAATCAATCAAATTAAAAAGCAGATCTAGGGGAAATAGAAAATGGAATCTTTAAAATTCGATTGAAAAATTTTAAAAAAAATTTCCACAATATACAAACATGAGATTATTTAAATAAAAAAAAAAAAAAAAAAATGATTGTCAAACACCCTTTAATAATTTTTTTCACATTATTTTATAAAAATAAAAATTAAAGTTTCTTTTACAAAATAAACAAAATTTTCCCATTTTGATAGGATTTTCACCGATACCTTATAATTTAATACCTATTCTTCCTCTACCTGACAATTCCAGTATGTCATGGGAATTCTAAGAATTTTTTGTCTTTGGACTATACTAAGTGGTGTATAAAACGAGAGTAATGCTTGCTGTCTTTTACATAAAAAATTAGTTGAATAACAAAACGACAGTGATGATTACTGTAAATTTACTTACAAAATTAATTCAAAATTCAATCGATTCAATTCAAATGAATTGCAATTCACTTTGAAAAATTCATTTGAATTAGAAACGAATTTGACAAAGTCATTTGAATTGGAAATGAATTGCAATTTATTTTTACCAAATTCATTTCAATTGACTCAAATTTCATTAAATTAATTTTTTGTATGAAAAGAATTAATTCAAAATTTTATAATTCAGTACATGAATGATTCGCAAATTAATTCAAAAATTAGTGATTCATTTACAGCTCTGGTTTATAATAAGTATTTAATGCTATAAATGAAACTTTGAATTTAAAATTATAGTAAGGAATATTAAAAATTATATTTAATATTAAAAATTATCTTAAATCTAGAAATATAAATTATTTTAATTTTTGAATATTATTTTAAAAATTGATAAATAATGTTCCTTAAGCTATGTTCACATTTGGCAAATATTTGATGACCATAAAAATATTGATTGTCGTTCTTTGATCTTGCAAATATTTTGTAAGAGAAAACAGCATCAAACAAATTTCGAAAAAAAGGTCTGCTATGATTAGTGATAATTAAAAAATATTTTCTCATTAAAAAAGAAAAGAAGGGAAATATTTTATATAATGGTTACATCATTTTGGTCAAATATTTGACCAGTATGAACGTACTTTTAGATGAAAAAAAAAAAAAAAAAAAAAAAATAGATCTTATATTATTATATTTCAATATTTCTTCTTTTTGAAAATAAAAAAAATATAAATATCAGACATTTTTCTCATTTCTGGTGGTGGGTGAAATTAAATTATTAAACCTTAAATTGAAAATAAATTAAAATCCTGTAAAAAACATTTATGAGATTTTAGTCAAATAAATATAATCTTTGAAAAAATATAAAATATAACAAAGAATATGTTGATTTAATTAAAATTTCGTGTCAAATTCAGAAATTAATTAACGATTATAATAATCGAGCGAACAACTTAATTTATTGTAAATTAATTTCAATTCAGCAAAAATCATGATTAGTTTGACAACAACCTTGCATAGTGGAACCAGAACGATTTTTTTTGCCTAGGGCCCTGTACTCCTCTAATTCAACTTGAAAACACATCAGTTCTGACCATGTTAAATTAAAAAGAAAAATAATAATAATAATAATAATAATAAAACAATATAAAAAATCGATTTGGGAACACTGTGGCGTTGCTGAAAATAAATATTCAATAAATTTTTATTCAATATGAATAAATTACAGATTTATTAGTCAAATACGATTTTTTTGTGATCATAGTACTTAACGACAGTAGGAATTTCCTACCTATATAGATGAAGAGGATTTTTTATATCTGGGTCATCTATTAGTTATAGAAATATTATGTAATGATTGGGATGAGTTACCTTTCTCAACTCTTTTTCATTTTTATCTATGCGAAGCAAATTATTTGATAGTAAACTACTTGATTTTAAACCTTAAATATAATTCCCTAATGCGATTTAAATAGTTTATTATCCTGCATAAATAAGAGCCCACTGCCTTAGTTTAAGTATCACTAAGAGATTTTGCTTCACATTCATCAACTTAAGTAATTTTAAATAAAATAATCTTAAACTCTCTGTCTTGAAATTTTTTAACCAAACTTACAATTTGTAATGAACCAACTTTAACATAATATAGCACATTAAAAGAAAAACAGACGGAAACAAAGATAAACATAAGTAATTGATGTGTTGAAAAGAGGCTTTGTATTTATATTAAGATATTTTTCGACAAACAAAATTCATACTTAATTTATGTAAATAGCAGGAAATAAAAAAAGAATTGAACTACATTTTTTCCTTTTTTTTTCTTAACATCTTGATTTTGTTTGATATTCAGCTTTAAAGAAAAAATAACAAAATTCAGGAAAAAGAATTTAGAAAAAACATATTTTCTTTTTGCACACTTGTTGAAGTGTAAAACTACATTTCCTTTTTTAAGTTTTATCAACCAACCACTCCGCCCTAAAATACTCGTTACACGCACCTTAAAGCCCTGGTAATAAAGCAAATATCTCCCAAAAAGCAAAAATTATTCGAGTGTAAGTGTTTAGTGTTGATTTTCTTATTTTTTTTACTCATTTTCAATGTTTCCCTAGTGCGACATACATTTCTTATTTTTCTTTTATTTATTTTACTTTGATTACTGTAGTCTTATATATGTTGAGCTCAATGTTATCTATTATTGTGCTCATATAATAGTAGTGGTATTAAAGATGGTATAGTATTATTTGAAATATAGTCTGTTACTAATGTGTGTGCGTGTTTAGAATAAATGTTTGCATGTGGTCGGTCGATTCGGTTGGCCTTTCCCTTACTTTGGAATTCATTTGATTTTGTTTGTTTGTTGCGTGTATATGAGAAGACGATTTGATTCTTTAACAAGGAATTGATTTTGATTTCCCTTTATTCATATTTCCGCTTTCCCTTTAGTTGTCTTTGTGCTTGATGGTATTTATTTTTTTAATGTTTTAAATTAATTCCATGTATTTGGTAATTTTCTTTGTTATTTGCCAACCACTTAAATGTAACTAATTTATTTTTTGCTTAGAGGTTTTTGTATTTATAATGTGAGAATAAATATGTTTTTGAAAATAAATATGATCTATGGGGAAGCAATGTGTCTAGTTGTGGGATTATTTTTGCTATATTATTTGAAGGAAAGTTATGTAATTAAATAATATGAAATTTTCGTATAAATCATAGTATACAGTAATAGTGTAATGTAGACTAACATTACACACTGTAATAATGTGAATTGGCAAGACTAAAGTTTTATAGTCAAAATTATAGTCTAGTCTATGGTTTAAAGTCTATACTATGTTATAGCCAGGTCTATACTAGACTGTAGCCCAGACAATAGCCCTTAGACTATAGTCTAAACTATGGTCCATAGTCCTGACTATAGTTTATAGTATAGACTACAGCCTAGAGTCCAGATTTGAGTCTATGGTAAAAGTTATAGTCTACAGTCCAGACTATATTCTGTAGTCGAAACTATAGCCTATAGTCCAGACTCTAGTTTATAGTCTAGACTACGGGCTATAGTATAGACTACAGTCTTTAGTTCAGACTATAGTCTACAATTCAGAATACAGTTTATAGTCCAAACTATAGTTTACAGTACAGACTGTAATTTGTAACCCAGACTATAGTCTGTAGTACAGACTAGAATTTATAGCCTAGGCTATGTCAGTCTAGACTGTAGTCTTTAGTTTACACTATAGTTTATAGTCCAGAATCAAGTTTATAGTCTAGGCTCTAGTTTATAGACCAGACTATAGTTTATAGT
Source organism: Protocalliphora azurea (assembly GCA_932274085.1). Taxonomy (NCBI): domain Eukaryota; kingdom Metazoa; phylum Arthropoda; class Insecta; order Diptera; family Calliphoridae; genus Protocalliphora; species Protocalliphora azurea. Next base: position 146,505,796 of record OW026520.1, on the reverse strand, counting down.
TTTAACTATAGTTTATAGTTTTAACTATAGTTTATTGTCCAGACTATAGTTTATAGTCAAGATAATAGTTTAAAGTCAAGACTATAATTTATAGTCAAGGCTATGTTTTATAGCCAAGACTATAGTTATAGTTAAGACAGTAGTTTATAGTCAAGACTATAATTTGCAGTCAACACTATAGTTTATTTTCAAGACTATAGTTTATATTTAAAACTATAGTTTAGAGTCAAGTTTATAATTTGTAGTTATGTTTACATTCCAGATTATATTTTATAGTTTAGACTATAGTTTATATATTTTTATTTTATTTATAGTTCAGAGTGTAGTTTATATTTCGTACTATAGTTTATAGTCAAGTTTATAGTTTATATTACAGAGTATAGTCCAGATTATAGTTCAGACTATAATTTGTAGTCACTACTATAGTTTATGGCCAAGAGTGTAGCTTATAGTCAAGTTTGTTGTTTATAGTCAAGTTTATAGCCCAGATTATCTTTTAGAGTTCAGATATTAGTTTATAGTCCAGCATAGTATAAATTTGACTATAGTTTATAGTTTCACTATAGTTCATAGTCCATAATATAGTTTATAGTCAAGACCATAGTTTATAGTCAATAGGCTATATTTGATAGTTCATACTATAGTCTATAGTCCGGATTATAGTTTATAATCAAGACTATAGTCTATAGTCTAGATTATAGTTTACAGTCCGGACTATATTTTATAGCCCAGACCATAGCTTATAGTTCAGACTATAGTTTGTAGTCTATACTGTATTCTATAATCCATAACATACTCTATAGTAAAATTTAAACTTTAATAGACTATAAATTAATATCTGGGCTATAAAAGATAATCTGCACTATAAAATTGATTATAAACTATAAACTACAGTTTTGGCTATGGACTATAATATGAATCAGTTAATTAGACATTCGAAAGAAAATAAAATTGTCCCCAACAAAGTTCCAAAGAGATTTAAAATAAAAACAAATAACAACATTACAAAAACTTACCGTACAAACAGTAGCAAATGAGTCCTCAGCTGAAGGCAAAGTAGAATAATCCAAACCCAATAAAATGACGGCAGTATAGACGAAAATGCAGCCCACAGCAGTTATGTTACTTAATTTTGGACTTGACAGTTTAATAGCTCTAGTTATATATAAAATAACAAAGTTATGTTGCAAGAAAAGACAAAAATTTAAAAGTATAAAAAAGACAAGAAAAGAATACTTTAAAAAAGGCAAAGCTATTAAATAAACTCCAAGCAGAAAAAAAGAAAATAGCACTTTAAAAATACCTAAAATTTATACTTAATTGTTATTTGCTTTAAAAGGCAAACAAACCTTTTTGGTTCTCTCTATTTAATTTTAATTAAAAAGTAAGTTTTTTTTTTGTTTTTTTCTGTTTTGCCATTTGCTTTTTTTTGCTTCTTTTGAAAAGTTTTGATTATGTTTGTAATTTTATTTTATGTTTGCATACTTACTTTAACTTTCTAAAATGCAGGTTAAATGCCAGAAATGCCAATGCCATTGCTATACCCACTGACGCCAATGTGGCTATGGTGTAAAATGCCAAAGGTGCTATTGTGGCTACACGTACTTTGAAAACCCTTTTAGCTATTGGCACCTGACCACCATGCCATTTAACATTTTTACAAAGAGGACATTGAAAGTCTAATGAATTGGCTGCTGGATAATATAAGGCAATTGTTTCGAGTTGACCGTTTTGAATTTGATAGAAGGCAGTGGTACCAATGCGATCAGGACCACTAAATGAAACGGGACCCTGAGTAGGAAATAAAGGAATATTTGTAAAAAAGTAAATTAATAAAGTGTTTTTTTTATTATTGTTATTATTATTATTATTATTATTATTATTATTTTTAATATTATATATTTTTTCTTTCAAATGCTTTTCATTAAGAAATTAATATTAATCATACGTTCGGTTGTACTATTCAATTATTAAATCATTTTCATCTTTGTCAACTCACCGACACACCCAAAAAATCCAATTTTCCCATTTGTTGTAAAAATTCGCTGGCCATATCACTACGTGTGTAATCGAAACGATCTAATTTTGATTGTTGCATAGGATCCTTGCGCCAGCGTTCTTCAGCTCCCCGCAATGATAAAGCTATAGCCCAAACAGCATCATACGTTTGAGGAGCATATCGTGAAACCACTGTTGTTGTAGACGAGGTCGTAATGGTATCAAAAGAACTATCCATTACACTTGTGGAGGATGATGCAGATGATGTTGCCAGGCTGGTTAATGCTGCACTATGAAACATTTCATTAATGTTCTTTTTGCTTTTGTTGCTTGTTTCTCTTGTTTTTACACTTTTTGTGGTTTGATGGTTTGTTTTAACGTTTTTGCTTGTTTGGTTGTTGCTGCTGCTACTGTCACTTGTTGTTGCACGAGTTTTATGTTGGTGTTTGTTAAAATCATGAGCATTATTAAAATTCTGTTGAAATATTTCCGATTGTTTGTTTAATTGCATGTAAAACATGTCATTATTCTGCAGGATATAATGAAAACGGAAAATAATTTGTTAAACTAAATGGATGGATACAGACAAACAATGTGTGGAAATATATCAAAACAATTAATATCACATTATTTATGCAATTGGTTAATATTTTGTTAAAACATGGGAAATTATAACTTTAATTAGAGTTTAATGAAAATAATGAAAATAAATATTGAAGAATCGATTTTTTCTTTTACTCACCAAACCACTTAAACTCTTATTATTGCCCACAATACTATTATGACTAGAAACTATTATCAAATTTTCTACAGCTGCCTGCAATTCCGTTTGTGTACAATATAAACCCGTACCCGAAAGATCATGCCACCAAGGGGCACCCATACTTTCATGTAAAATCCAAGCATAATCAGCACCAAACATACGTAAACGATATGCCTCACATAAAATCAAAGGAGCCAGAGTAGGAGAAAAACTACCAATTATAATACGTGTATCACTTTCCTTAAAAGCAAGAAACATTTTTCCAGTTAAATTAACAAAACCACAATAGCCAGCTATAAAACTATTAACCTACACGTAATAATAGCAATTGTTCTTTATAGTCTGTGGCACCAAATGTTATAGTAGCAGCACATGAAATATTAGCTGCCTCTAGTTCAGTAACCAAATCATTAACGGCTAATGAATGTATTTCTTCATTTTGTGAGAATGTTGTTACTGTATCCCAAGCAAAACGTCTTATAAATGCTATTCTGGCGGGATTGTGTGAAGAGTCCGGAGCTACTGTTCTATAGAAATAGGGAAATTCCTGACGATCACTTAGAGCGGGTGAGGTAGAACCAAAAGATACTTGTACTATATTCCAATAGGGCACCACTTTTGCTAAACTTTCGGTAACTTCAGAGCAGGCGGAGCCCAGCAGCATAACCATACGTGTGGAAGGTTGAGTGTAAATAGCATGAAAGAAACGATCGACACCAACACCGGGATCACACTGGAAATAGATAAAAGGAAAATAATATTAAATTCGTATTATTATAAAAGTATAGAAAATAAGATTTATGTTTGTACATTGTTTTAAGAAATTAATTCCAATAACGAGAAAAAGAATTGCAAAGATACCGCCTCAGAATACAAAGCAGCTCAACGGCTTGAAGAATTTGAAAAACAAACATTAGAGAAAATACAAAAAGTCCGGTTTATCTATTCATTATATGAGATACTCCATATTAAGATTAGTTTACAATTTTTATTATATATTTTTAAAGTGAAAAGAAACTTCAAAAATAATTCTAAATATTTTTACCACTTTGAAAATTCTAAGGATCGAGTCTTTGGATATCCATCCATGATGAAATTTTCAGATAAAGAATCCTCAAATGATGCATATATTTGCGATATGTTTGCTGCTTTCTTCTCATCTATCTATTATGATAAAGAATTACATAAAATTTCCAATTATCCATGTCCAATTCCATATCTAAAACCCCAATAAATTGTCCAACATTTGATAAATTTATGATAATGCCAGCTGTACGAATTTTAATTTTTTTCGACAAATGTGGATCTGATGGTGTTCCGAGCTGTATTCTTATGAAATGTTTACATTCTCTTATATCTCCAATAATTTACTTATTCAACATATTAATATTTAGTGTTTATTTTCTTGAAGTTTAGACGAAATCTTATATGATACCTTTGTTTAAATGCGGAAGTAGATCCAATATTTCCAATTATAGAGGTATTGCTGAATTAGGTATAATTCCAAAACTTTTCGAAAAGATAGTTACTGAAATCCTTTCGCATCAAGTTGTATGTTATCTTTCACCATTTCAGCATTGATTTAAAAAAGGATGTTCCACTACTACTAATCTTTTGGAGTTCACAACCTCAGTTATAACCGCATTTGATGCCGGTTTACAGACAGACGCAATATACACAGATTTCAGTAAAGCTTTCGATAAAATAAATCACGATCTCCTATTGTTCAAATTGGATAAACTCGGATTTTCTCCTGTTTTTCTTAAATGGATTTCCACATATCTTAAAAATAGATACCAATGTGTATTATTCATAGAATGTACATCAAAAACCATTCCTGTTTTATCTGGTGTTCCACAAGGTAGTCATCTCGGCCCCTTATTATTCCTAATATTTATAAATGATTTACCAGCTTGCATTAAGAATTCTAGAATATTAATGTATGCTGATGATATAAAGCCTTTCCATAGCTTTAACTATTCCTATCAATGTTCCTTACTCCAATCAGATCTTGGCAATCTTTATGATTGATGTATGATGAATCTAATGGATCTGAATTAAATATTATTTTTTGCGAAAAAAAAAGTCAGTCAAACCAAAGAAAAGCTGGATAAATACTATGGGGACTCTGCATCATCGATTTCAATGGTAAAAAAGTGGTTTACTGACTTTTGTTGTAGTCGCACAAGTACAAATGACGCTGAACGTTCTGGATGGCCGATTGAGGTCAGTATACCCGATGTCGAAAAAATTCACGATATGGTGTTGGCCGACCGAAGAGTAAAAGTGCGTGAGATTGTTGAGGCCATAGATATATCATATGGCAGTGTGGTTTCGATTTTAAATGATCAGCTGGGTTTAAGAAAGTTGTCTGCAAGATGGGAGCCGCGTTTTGTCTCAATTGACCATTGTTTTTACGACGTTTTGTAACTGTGGATGAAACATGGATCCACTACTGTACTCCGGAGACCAAGCAGCAGTATAAACAATGGGTTTATCCGGGTGAACCTGCTCCGAAGAATTCCAAGGTAAGTTTGTCGGCTAATAAGGTGATGTCAACAGTTTTCTGGGATGTACGCGGGATAATTCACATCGATTACCTTTAAAAGGGAAACACAATAAACAGCGAATGTTATGCCAACTTATTAGACCGATTTAGTGATGATTTAAAAAGAAACCGACCCCATATGGCCAAGAACAAAGTTCTTTTTCATCGAGATAATGCACGGGTGCACACGTGTGCAGTCTCAATGGCAAAACTCTATGAATTGGACTACGAATTGGCCATTTCCAAACCTAAAGAAATGGCTCAGTGGAAAGAGATTCAGCTCCAACGATGGAATTATTGACCAAACAAATGCCTATTTTAAGGACCTTGAATAACACTATTTTTTACGCAAAGTAAATGATGACACTTGCTCAAAATTTGACAGTAGTCTATTAACAGGTGGTACTTGAAGACAATAGTGTTGCATTTCATATAACTACGAGGGAAGTTCGAAATGTCACGGACTTATTGATCCACCCTCGTAAACTGTCCTTTAATTCCCACGTTTCTTAAATCTTTAATAAGGCAAAAGGTGTTCTAAGTTTCCTCAAGCGCTGGGAAGAGAGTTTAATGATCCTTACGTTTCCAAGCAATTAATCACATCTTTCGTAAGACCAATCCTAGAATTTGTTTCCGTGATCTGGGAACCTCAATACGAAATTCATATAAAGAAAATTGAATCGGTCCAGAAATAATTTCTCTTATTTTGTCTTCGTAATCTTAAACGGTATACTAATATTAATTTACCATCATATGAAAGTCGATTACAGCTTATTGATCTCCCTACTCTTGAAAGTAGGAAAATCTATATGAATATTACATCCGTAATTAATTTAGTAAACAGTTCGAATAATTCTGAATTTCTGTTTCATAAGATCGAATTCGTAATCCCAAATCGTCCAACTAGATATTATACTCCTCTAAAGTCAAATATTTTCGAACCAATTATGCCAACTTTGATCCCATGAGATGTATATACAATCAATCCAATCTGCATTAGGAGGAGTATTTTTAACTTAGTTAAATAATAAGACTTTATTATTGAATGATTATCAAATACATTTTATTGTAAATGTCTTTAAGAATAATATGTGTGGTAGTCTATAAGAAATTGTAATATCATTGGCTATTAAATAAATAAAATTGTTTTAAAATTGTTTTACTAAATTAAATAAAATGGAGATAAGGTTTTAATACATAAGTTTATTTCTAAGGTTTCTTAAACCTGAATCATATCATCAATCATCAAATCTATCATCTGTGTTTTTTGTAAATAATAATCCTTTTCTTCTTTCTAAAACTACCAACAAATTAATTTCCGTAAAAAAAAGTGTTTTATATAAACTTGGTTTACGCAATTGTAGATAACTGATTTTGTATTTTGCATAAAAATAAAGGAAAAAAAAGATAAAAATAAAAAATAAAAAAATTACAATAATGAAAAAATATGTATAGAAACAAAAAAATAAAACCTTTATATAACATATTTTTAATTAAAAGTTCATCTTTTTACCACTACACAAATTTAAATAAACTAAAAAAAAAAAAATAATATTAAATAGCACTATGCGACAAATTTTGAAGATATTGCTTCAATGATTCCCATGTGAAATGAAAGTATAACAACGTCAGATTATTAAAATCTCCAAAGGATTTTGAAAAGTTAGTTGTAATTTCAATTTTATGGATTCAGAAACTTATATTATTTTATATTTGGAACACTGTTTTCATTATGTGTGAAAATAAAAAAAACTATTAAATCAGTAATTGTCAATGTAATGTAATGCTTCTCTCAGATATTATGTAAGATTTTTTTTTTCATAATAAGATTACTAAACTGATTTAACTGATATTTTACGATGGAATTATTAAGACAATTTTTCTTGTAAAAAAAAGAAAAAAAATTGAAACGAGATTGTTCGCAAACTCAAACATGAAATAATTTTCTAAGATTAATTTTTCTCTAAGATACAGAAACGTTTGAAAATAGGCGTTTTTCTTTTATATATAAAAAAAAGAACAGCTTCTAAAATATAGTTCCTTTTTCTTTTTGCTCAAAATTTGCTTTTTTGAAAAATTAATTAAAAACCTAAATTCCCTAAGGAAAAAACTACTTCAATAGAAAAGAGCTTGTTTTGTCTATAAGTAGTTTATTTTGTCTATAAGTTAATGAAAAACTACGATAACACAGTGGGGTCAAACGCAAATTTTTTGGTAATAAATCTGAATCTCCTGAACTACTGGTCGGATCAAATTGAAATGTATGGAAGAGTTGTAGAGGAGGACCTAAGCTTTCAGAAAACTCATCTTGTAGTCACCCTGTGATAACACGAGATAAGCTACAGGGTGTCAAAGTTGACTACCTCGAGTATGTAAAAGTTAAAAAAAATCGTAACTTGTACAAATGAAGTCCGATTTTAAAGATTTTTATATTTCTGGAAAGTCCTTGGCAAGATAAAGAAAAAATAAGCTTACTCATCTAAGTTATCTCTTACAGTTAAAAAGATATTTACGCTTGAATTTTGAATTTTTGATTTTTTGGCTCGACTTTTTTTCGTTTTTCGGGAATAAGTCCGGAGATATATGAGGCAAACATTTTTTAAAAATATTCTGTAATTTGCCACATATTTCAAAATAATATGCTGAAAGAATTTTTGGATTATCTCAATTCATCTAGACGTGAAAAATATTCAAAGTCAGCACTCTAAAATTGGCATGAAAAATGGCTATTTTTTTACAAAAATATAGTACAATTCATTCACTTTTTTCTCAAAGTTCCGTTAATAAAAAAATTTTTTCCTTATTAATTTCAAAAGATAAGGCTTCATAAATGGTTAATAAAGAAATTTTGAATTGATTTAAGTTTGCACCCTACATCCAGCATTGGCCGAAAATTGTCAATTTTAAAAAATAGTTTCATTTTTATCGATTAATACAAAAAACGCCACGCGAGCTTTTTTAAATTTGGTACCCATATTTTTTATAGAAATACATTTGGAATGATTTAACACTAAACTGGTTCCCGCCCGGCCAAAAACGAATGCAGGAGTGGAGATTTTATGTTAAAAGTCAGTTTTTTTAACGACTATTTTTAAAAGCATATTAAAAGCATATTAGCATAATATTTTTAATATTATTTCTTATGTAATGTATAAAACACAAATCAAGCTTTCATTCCTAAAAAAATCAATAAAATAGCTCCAATAACCTATTTTTGGTAATTTTTCAAAAATAATTTTTTTTAAAAAAATAGCTGAAAATCCAAAAAAATTTAATTTTTTTAATACAACTCCACTAATTTTGCAAATGCTTGAAAGTGTTAAAAGAATATAAAAATAGACTTATTTACCAATTCAACGATATATAAAATGTTGATATAGGTCATTTAATAATAGTAATATAATGGCCTCAAAACTACCAAGTCACGTCAAAAGTTGCAAAATTCACTATTTTGTTCCGTATTTCCATATGTGTGTATACGTAACACTCAACTGCATTGCTTATTTTTGTTACGAGATAATAATATTTATTAATGAATTTATTTAAAGTGTTCATAATTTTTTTCTACTGAAAAGGTTTTTAAAATTACCTAAGTACATAAATAAGTATATTTTCCTTCGTTTTTTATTACATTTTTTTAAGTTTTTAAATAATTTACTTAGCTACATAATTAATGTATTATAACAAAAATGCTTTTTTTAAAATCGCATAGGTACATTTTTTGACGTACCTGTTTAACACTACAGGTCATAAAAATAAACTGAATGAAATTGGGGGTTTTGAGCAAAAATTTAAATTTTTTAATTCATTTTTGCCTGTCACCATTTACCTGATATAAATATTCTTTTTCTATATATAAGTATCCTTATAAATATGCAGATTTATTAGTGAATTTGCCATTATGGAGACTACATTAAAACACTTTTCCATTTGCAAAGTAATCTGGGATAACCTATCTGATATTATAAATCGTCCAGCAAAATAAGAAAACTCATTGATACAGTAGTATCTTTTGGTTTAACTCTTACTGCAGAAGACAGTTTAAAGCTCGAAAATTTTTATAAATCATACGAAAAAAGGATGCAAGCTTCAGATTGGTCAATACCAAAGTTCAAGAAGAAAAATGAAGAGTGATTGGAGGGAGAAATACCAATTTTCATCGGAAAGCAGAAAAAGGGTCGACCAAAAAAAAAAGTTACGATGAAGTTCAGCTAAGAACAAAGAGGACCAAACAGGAATCTATTCTAAATTCACATACGAATGTCGAAATAAAAGATACATTTAAAGCTTTAGTAACACGTACGCAACCAAAGGAAGTAGAAAAAGTTATAGATGTGTTACCAACAGCTTCTCCCAATCGATTACATCGGATAATCGAAAGCATAGTGACACCGAAATCAACATCGTCCTTTACCTCTGAAGATGCTTTAGCTCTAATATTAAATTTAGGATTATCAAGAAACCAATACGAGATTTTGAGGAAATCTGTTAGCGAAAAAGGATATGATATCTTTCCCAGTAGCAAATCAGTGAGAGAAGCGAAAAGTAATATTTTACAGCCTATGGAGCACCCGGTTAATGCTTCTGTTAAAAGTGCTAAAGTTAATATATTGCAATTACTTGAAAATACTGCCTCTAGAATTATATCTACCTTCAGCAATGATAACATTGAAAAATGCAAAGACTCTGAACTTATTTTAATATTCAAATGGGGCTGCGATAGAACATCAGGATTTTCGGAATACAAACAACTGGATGGAAGTAATTCTGGAAATAATTATTCCTCGCTGTTTATAGCGACTCTGGTACCACTTCGAATGCGCTTAAATAAGCCTTCCTCATTGACAAGAAATGACTTGCTTTTTGATGATATATGGACAAATTTAACTCCAGGTTCCAAATTTTTGTGCCGTCCAATCCTTTTTGATTACACAAAAGAAACCACGGTTACAATAAACAGCATTGTCAACCAATTGAAAGAAGAAATTAAAGCATTGCCCCCAATATATGTAAAAGTATCAAACAGAACTATTAAAGTTACATTTCAACAACAATTAACGATGATTGATGGAAAAGTTGCAAACGCTATAACAGATACAACATCTACATGGAAATGTAATATATGTGGAAAAATAAGTTCACAATTTCAGGATAATTCTGAAGTCCTTGTTAATAAAAATTCTTTAAAATTTGGAATATCACCACTCCACGCAAGGATAAGATTTTTGGAGTTCTGCTTACATCTTGCATATGATATGAAGTACAGAAATATTCCCGGGCAGGAAAATGCTACAGTAAAAAACAATTTGGAACTTCACGAATTACGAAAAGAGGAGAAGAAAAGAATTCAATTAAAATTCAAAGAACAACTCGGATTAATAATTGATAAACCTCTACATGGCTATGGAAGCTCAAATGATGGAAATACAGCAAGACGTTTCTTTGAAAATCCGGAACTCACATCTTCAATCACAGGCATTGACTTAAATATTTTGAAGCGTTTTAAGATTATATTGGCAGCCATTAATAGCAAAAAACAAATTAATGCGGACAAATTTAAAATTTTTGCTTACGAAACTAAAGAACTACTTAACATTACATACCACTGGATATCAATGACTCCAACAATTCACAAAGTATTGGCTCATGGTAAAGAAATAATAGAAAATAGTCTTTTGCCATTGGGAGAGCTAACAGAGGAAGCACAGGAAGCCCGAATTAAAGATGTTAAACATTTCCGACTCTTCAATACCCAAAAATGTTCGAAAATAGGGCAAAATATGGACTTAATGGAATATTTATTAATATCATCAGATCTAGTTATATATTCTATAAGAACACGATGGCTACCAAAAATCACTCTTGAAATAGAAAAAGAGGATTCCGAAGCTAAGGAAGTCAAAAATTTGCTAACGTTTGATGTTTCTGATTATTTTCAAGAAAATCTCTAATAATATCTTCGATAATATATTCTTAATAAAATAAATATACGGGATATATGTATAATAAGTATGTAAATATGTAGAACAAATTAAATAAACATTACTCAAATAAAGAATTTACTATTTTATAATAACAAATATATACCTACATAATACATTAGAAAACTAAAATGTTACGTATACACACATATGGAAATACGAACAAAATAGTGAATTTTGCAACTTTTGACGTGACTTGGTAGTTTTGAGGCCATTATATTACTATTATTAAATGACCTATATCAACATTTTATATATCGTTGAATTGGTAAATAAGTCTATTTTTATATTCTTTTAACACTTTCAAGCATTTGCAAAATTAGTGGAGTTGTATTAAAAAAATTAAATTTTTTTGGATTTTCAGCTATTTTTAAAAAAAAAAATTATTTTTGAAAAATTACCAAAAATAGGTTATTGGAGCTATTTTATTGAATTTTTTAGGAATGAAAGCTTGATTTGTGTTTTATACATTACATAAGAAATAATATTAAAAATATTATGCTAATATGCTTTTAATATGCTTTTAAAAATAGTCGTTAAAAAAACTGACTTTTAACATAAAATCTCCACTCCTGCATTCGTTTTTGGCCGGGCGGAAACCAGTTTAGTGTTAAATCATTCTAAATCTATTTCTATAAAAAATATAGGTACCAAATTTAAAAAAGCTCGCGTGACATTTTTTTTATTAATCGATAAAAATGAAACTATTTTTTAAAATTGACAATTTTCGGCCAATGCTGGATGTAGGGTGCAAACTTAAATCAATTCAAAATTTCTTTATTAACCATTTATGAAGCCTTATCTTTTGAAATTAATAAGGAAACAATTTTTTTATTAACGGAACTTTGAGAAAAAAGTGAATGAATTGTACTATATTTTTGTAAAAAAATAGCCATTTTTCATGCCAATTTCAGAGTGCTGACTTTGAATATTTTTCACGTCTAGACGAACTGAGATAATCCAAAAGTTCTTTCAGCATATTATTTTGAAATATGTAGCAAATTACAGAATATTTTTAAAAAATGTTTGCCTCGTATATCTCCGGACTTATTCCCGAAAAACGAAAGAAAGTCGAGCCAAAAAATCAAAAATTCAAAATTCAAGCGTAAATATCTTTTTAACTGTAAGAGATAACTTAGATGAGTAAACTTATTATAAACTTATCCTTTATCTTGCCAAGGACTTTCCAGAAATATAAAAATCTTTAAAATCGGACTTCATTTGTACAAGTTACGATTTTTTTTAACTTTTACATACTCGAGGTAGTCAACTTTGACACCCTGTAGCTTATCTCGTGTTATCACAGGGTGACTACAAGATGATTTTTCTGAAAGCTTAGGTCCTCCTCTATAACTCTTCCATACATTTCAATTTGATCCGACCAGTAGTTTAGGAGATTCAGATTTATTACCAAAAAATTTGCGTTTGACCCCACTGTGGATAAAAGGGTTTTAATAAATTTTAAAGGAATGTTAATATCATTCTTTAGTTTTTGTATTTTATACTACCTACAGTGGTGATAAAGGTTATATTAAATTTATCGATTCATGTGTTACACAGGAAAAAATCTTTAAGACCCATAATATATGCGGTCTATATAAAATTATGAGTCGATTTATATCACGTTTAAACTACTTTTCCAATTGAAACAAAAAATACCTTCGTTATTTGTTATTTTTTAAGCAATTTGTTAATTTAATTTAGTAAAGTCAGATCAGTAGAACAAAAGTTAAATAGAACAAAATTAGAATCAAATTCCTATTGTATAATTTACAAACTACTTGGCGAAGCTGAATAAAATTGTTTCCTCTAATTACTTAGAGAAATTAGTTTAAAGAAAAACAAAGTTATAGATAAAAAAAGTGACTCAGCCTTTAACATGCAATGTAGTTTTTTTTTGTTACAAGTTGAGCTATACTCTGTCTATCCTAACTACGATAGAAAATTACATTGTTTTGCAAAGTTAATTCTCAATTAGCTAACAAAAATGCGACGAGATAAATTCTTCTGTTCTCGAACGGGTGTCTACGATTATAACAAATGTTTTTGCTGAAACTATTGCAATGCAATCTGCTGAGTAAAGTCTTCGGCTATCAGTCGGCTAACTAGAATTTAATGGAAAATGAAATCTAAATACTATATATAATCCGGTGAGATAAATTCGTCACTTGTTCGGCTAACTATGGATTTCTGACAACAAAGTACAATCCCGTGAGGTAAACGTTTCAGCTTATCAATCGGCTAACTAGGTTCGCATGGGCTACGCTAATACTAAATCCAATCCGACAAGATAGATGCTTCAGCTCTACAGGTTATGGTAACAAAATACAATCCAATGAGATAAATGCTTCGACACTCAATCGGCTAGCTACGACTATTTTACTATGATCTGACGAGATAAATTACGATACGATTCGGAAGAAAGAACTTCGGTCATGCCTGATGATGCTTTGATCCCGAAAAGCAAAGTATAATAAGATCGGCATATCGATTCTTGCTTAAATGTATCATTCTAATCTTGACTATTTATCTTTAAATTTACATAAACTAAATGAGATTTATAAAGTTTCTTTGTTATATTGTAACTATTATAGTAGTAACAACATATTTTAAGATGTTGGTGGTGTAATATTTGATACAAATTTGAGGAAAAGAGTTTATTTTAAAAATCTGAATGCACTAATTTTCTAAAAAGAGAAAAAATTGGAAAAAAATTAAATTTTCGAATTGGAGTTTAAAGTAGCATAGTTTTCGTCCAATAAGAGATATTAACTTCAATCTTTCTGTATATAATTAAGAATTATGTTAGCTAGAAATGAAGGCCATAGTTTTTCTGAATTTTGAGATTAAAGTAAAATTTTGGAAAAAGAATGATTTTTGAAAAAACTAAATAATTTATTTCTAATAAAATCCTGGTTTGTTAAGATGTCCTAATTAAATTTTCGAGAATTTTTGACTCTATTCTTTGAAATGATATAATGTGGAAAATTGTAAGATTTTTGTAAAAAAATCCTATAATTTTAAAGAAAGAAACACACGAAAATCCCTAAAAATTTATTTTTTTTTTGAGTTTTGACCATAAAATCCACATTTTTTATAGGCCTTGAAAAAGCCATTGTCAAATTATTTGAAACACATTTCAGTTTTTGAAACTGCAGTCGGTTTGCAGAACTGACCTTAGGAATTTTAGAACATATAGGCTAAAGGAAAAATGTTGATATAAAATAGGTAAAATTCGGGAGAGCTACTGGAGACCTAAGATTAGTTTAGAATTAAAAACAAACCTCAGCTTGTTTTTAATTCTAAAATAATGTCTTTAGAGATACCATTCAGAAAAGTGTAAAATTATTATATGTTCTTGAAGAAAATTTTATTTTAGAAAAACAAATAATTTAACCACTTTTTCGGCAAAAAAAAAAAAAAATTCAAAAATAATGACTTATTTTTTTTATTATTCGATAGATAATTTTGTTCTTTAATTAAATGGATAAAATTTTTACAAAGTCGAACAAAATTATTGGAATATATATTGAAAAAACTGGACTAAAATTTTACAAAATTCAGATAGTTGAAATTTCAAATGGAAATCATAAGAAATAAGTAGCTCATGTGGGCATGTTTTTTATAGGTCTTATTAAGAGCTTTAAGAAGATAGCAAAATATTCGAAATCGAATAAGAAAAAAACTTTTGCAAGCGATGCAAAATATTCTATCTCGGAGGTCCGATACTGAAGGGTATGTGGGGCCTTCCTTCCAAATTTTTAATTCGATACTCCTCTGCTACGCCAATGTGAAATTTTATGTAATTATTGATTGGATTTTCAAAAATATTTTTGCTACAGTTACAGATTTATTTCCAACAAATTTCGATTCTGTCCCGCTGCGCAATAGTTCTTTAGATATTAAAAATTAATGTTAACTTTGTATGGGGGCTAGTATTATCCCAAGACCTACCCAATTTATTTTTAACTCAATTGAAAATTATTTTCATCAAGAATTTCTCCGTAACTGTACTTTAGCTATGCTATAATTAACATTACCTTTGCATGGGGGCTTCCATTCCTCCCAGACTTGTTCGCCCTATCTTCATACCAATTATGTATCTTAATAGTAAAATTATGTCAATAGAACATTAAGGCTTTCTCCGGTACAGATCTTTAGATATATTATTATTATTATTATTATTATTATTATTATTATTTTATTATTATTATTATTATTATTATTATTATTTTTATTATTATTAAGATTTAAATTGACTGAGGGCTATCATTCCCTAACAGTGATGCCAAATACAATTTAGGAAAAATCCGTTCGTTTTGTAAAAAAATCCCTTCTTTCCTTATTATCAAAAAATTTGTTCCCTCTAATTCTCCCTAATTCTTAAAGTCGCTATTTTTAATAAAAACTTAAAAAAATATTACTATTTGTATTTTTTGGTTTATAAGTAATTAAAAAAAACCAAGCACCCGAAAACTTTTTATTTTTCAATCAATATAAATATCTTTACTGTTACAAATATTATTTTATTTGTTGAAAAAAATATGCGAGGGATTATTTTTTATTCATATTTTTATTTTTGTTTCAAAAAATATTTTCTACTATTCGTTATGAACATTAGGAAGATATCTTCCTGAAAGAAATTTACCCAATATCTTCTCTTTATTATTTAGATGAGAATCATCAAAGCAATATTTTTCTAATATTTCATTTTTATCAGTTTAAAGAAAATTAAGCAATAAAAAACAAAAAATATATAAAATTTAAATTTTTTTTTATTATTTTTCCCCAAATATCGCCATTTTTTCAGTAAAGTGATTATCACCTCAGCAATTATTTGATGATATTCCATTGAGATCATTTGCAAGTAATTAATACAACACTTTTATTTTTCAGTCATAATTTTTTCAGTTGTCGAAAAATTGTTCATAAATGAAAAAAAAATAAAAAAAATATTGAACAAATTTAATTTGTTTTAGCAAAAAAATTCAGTTTTTGTTCTTTATGATATTAAAGTTTATGTACTTGCATGCTTTAAAAGATATAAAAGTTTTCTTTATTATATTATTTCAAGATTTATTTAGTAATAATTTTTCTATATATTTATTACATCTTCTAGAAGATTATCTGACGGTATCTTCTTTTTTTCACCTAGATGATTGTCTAGCAATATTGCCTATTTTTTCCAGGCGTATTGATTTTCTATTGCTTAGATATATTGCCTGTGACACACAATCTCTCCCGATGGGGGAAACTTCTACAATACCAATGTGATTATTGAGGCAATAAAATTATTCTTCTTTCGTATTATTTTGCTTGTAGGGATTTTATTTATTTGAATTTTGTATGTGTATTGTGTGAATAAATTTAAAATAATTTTTTGTTCAATGATATTGTTGTTGTTTAGAATTTTTTTCATGCGATGGAAAAAGTTGAAAATAACACTGTGATAGTCGCAAATTTTAACAAGCCCGACTATATGATATCCCACACCATTGTGCGTGTCCATCAAAATTCCTGGAGGAGTCTTATATTACACATGTGGACAATTGTGGACCGATAGTTTTACTAAGTGTAAAATAAAATATGCGAATACAGAATATTAGGATAATACTAACATTTATATGAATTTATGTATTTTAGGGTAATTCCCGAAAGTGGACTTACATATATGGGAGCTATGGTAAATTATGGAGCGATTCTCATATGTCACTATGATTTCTACTAACCGAATTTCATTAAAATATTGCTATATTTAAGGCATTTATGATCTTTATACCGGGAGGTATGATCCCCTATACCGGGAGGACATTTGTATGGGGACTAGGTGAAATAATGCATCGGTTTTATTACGGAAGTAGAACAAATACTATTAAATTATAAATAGAAGGATATAATTTATTTATATTTTTATTTCGATAAAAATTAAAAAAATATGATGGATTTTTATGATTTTGTGAACATCAAAGATAGTTTTTCGTTTATAATGAAAATAAAAAGTTGTTTTTTTGTTTTAAAATTCATCTCTGTTAAAAACTACATAAACAAATTTAATTTTAAAGAACACAAAGAAATATTTTTTAACATTAAAAAAAAAATAATAATAATAATAATAAAAAATAAAAAATACGAACGTTCTCAGTTATTAAAATAATCCGTTCATAATTTTTCCTTTTCTATTCCTAAATTCAATCATCTTTTTTTTGAGAAAAATTCAGACAATTTAAAAATTCCCTTCTTTTTCGAAAAAAATTAAAATTGTTTCCATTTTTCCCTCCGCTTAAAATTTTCTTTAAAAGTTCCCTCTAGACCGACCCGTCCTACTTTTATCTCAATGATGAAACTTGATAAGAAAATTATTCCTACAAAATCTTAAAACTTTTATTGCTTTTTAGTTCCTGAGATATGCGATAATTAATATTTGATTTGTATGGTTGCTCCCATTTCCCCTGCTCCCATTGAAAAATAAAGTAACATATTTCGGATACTAAAAAATGATATTGAAAAAATTTCAAGAAAATCACCATGTTGTATGAAGAAAAAACCGATTGTTTTATAAATCTTAAATAGCGTTTCAGAAACCTTTAAAAAATACTTAAAAATTTTGAAGGTATTTCGCATAAATATAAAGATATAATATGTACCTAAACTACTAGTACGTACTACTGAAGAGTAAATAAAAAAATTTAGAAGCGTGTTAATGTCTGGAAGTTGTTCGATTTTATTTTTCAGTTTGCCAAAATATCATTACTCTGTCCTAAGATTTCATATTTGAAAAGTTTTTCTTGACGATATTTCATTCAATGAGGAACTGAATATTCATTTATCAAAATCCTTCTAACAAGAAATATATAGAAATTATACATATTCGCAATATTATAGCATTTTTTTCGTGGTATAAAATACACAGCTATAAAACTATATAACCCCTCAAAAGTATGCAACTTTTATTCTCTTTCATAACAAATTCACAGTGTAATGCATATAAAATTAAATCCTTTGTTATCGCTTGAGTTGAAAAATAGTTACAAATTTGTTTTTGTATATAAAATGTAAAATAATTTCATAATTTTATTTTCTTACTGCCAACTAGTAGTAAACAATTTTTAGTGTTAATAAAATTCGACATGGTTTAGTAATATAAATACGAAAAAAAAAAAAAATAATTAAGCCCCTATATAAGCATATAATGTTTGCATAATGATCACATTATCTCCACTTTTGTTGCGTATATAGAAATAAATATGTTGGCAAGTGTATGAAAGCATAAATGTGTGTAAGTGTAATAAAACACACTTTTACTTTTTATGACCCTTAAGTTTATTATACATAAATTCATACATACATATATACATAGATGTTTGTTATTCTTGTTGTGATACTCTTCAACGGTAAAAATGTTAAGGCCTCCATTGTGTTGGTCTTCTAGAAGGTCTATTTACACCTTCTTTAAGATGTATGCTAATCTGCCTTCTATATTAAGCTCTTCAAGAAATGTCTTTTTTTTACCTTCTAAAATATTCGATATAACTTCCGACTTCCCTTCTCTTAGAAGGAGATTAAGAAGCTATATATTTTTTTAAAATATTTCATTATAAGTAACAAATCCACTTATAAAAAATACAGTGTCTTAATTCCCTACTCTTAAAAAGGAAGAACAAAACTATTCAGAAACGGTTACAAAAATAATATAAAAATTTAAAATAGAACTTAAAAAAAATAATTCATTTAGTTTTGTTTAATGCTTTATTTGAGGAGGTTGTGTTTTTTTAAAGGTGCAGTCACACTAGTCAAATATTTGACTAAAATGTCGTAACCACTATATAAAATATTTCCTAATTTTTCCTTTTTATATGAAAACATTTTTTACTTATCACTGATCATAGCTAACATTTTATCGAATTTGGTTTGACGCTGTTATCTCCTAAAAAACATTTGCAAGATCAATTAACGGTAAACAATATTTTTGTAAAACTAGTGGTCACGCAATTTTGATCAAATATTTACCAAATGTGAATATAGCTTAAGTTAATTTTATTTTTTGTTTATAGTTTTTATTATAGGTATTTTATTAAAAAATTAATTTTTTATATTATATCTGAGTATTTTTGACAAAATAAATTAACAAAAACTTAATTTTTTTCAGGAGAATTAAAAAATTTAAAAAAAATCACTAATTTCTATGTAAAAATTTTAAATTTTTGTATAAATTGTTTTGTGTATAGTTTTTTAATACTGAGTTTTTATTTTTTAACTTTTAAACTCTTGACAATAATTTAAAATAAAAAACTGATATTTTATATAAATAGTGTAGAAGACCTGCTGACAGCTTTTCTTCAGAAGGTTTGTTTGTAGAACTTTTTCAGAAGGCATAATGGCAGTTTTTATTGAAGAAGTCTTTTAGAAGGGCCGCATCGAGTCGCGAATGTGTAAGGCCTTGCTCTACATGTACATACAATGCAGAGAGAAGCTCTTCTGGCTATAAAAAAGGCCTTCTAGAAGGGCTCTTTGTGCATTCTTTGTAACACTGGGTATCGTTGTTATTAACATATGTATGTAAAATAAGTAGATGTAGCACTTATGCAGACATACATTTACTTACATATTTATACATATATTTATGTCCATATACGAATAGGTAAATACAAGTTTATTTTCTCTTTGCTTTATAAATTTTTCAAATGTATAGAAAATGTGTAGATGTGTTTCAGTTTTAAGCATTTGTATAAATGTATGTGTATTTCGGAAGCATATTTGCACAGACATAAATCTACCTGACCTAAGTTTCAATATTAGCGAATGTTCGCTTAAAATGAAAAATTTTTGAAACAAATAAGTTCCAGAAAATATCGAGAATTATAATAATTATAAAAGTTAGTAGCAACGTAATATTCTCGACAGTTTCTTGATAGTAAACATTCGCATAATTTTTGAGAATGTCAAAAATATCGATATCGCAATATTCAATTTTTTTAAATAAAATTTCGAAACTAAGTGTTTCGAGAAATTTAATCTACTAAATTTCTCCAAGAATTCTTACGGGGTAATTCCAAAAAAAAAAAAAAAAAAAAAAAATTCTATGCAAAATTATAGTTTTAAAAATTTTATATATTCGGTTTTTTTTTTAAATTTGGGGTGCTCGTTAAACAGTCATCGCACATTATATCGCTTAAAGCATTTTTGTAAAAATGATCAAAGCTTAATGATAAATAACTTTTATGTACATTATCCAAGGAATAATATTCCTCTTTATCATAAAATCATATAAGTTGTACATCTTCTAAAATGAAAAAAATATCTTTTGTTCTAGGGTACCCTGAAAAAGGGTATTTTAACTTTCACCCTACACCACCATAGGTGGTTGGGAAGATGTTTATAACGCACAGAAAAAATTATCCAACACCCACTTTAAAGTATACTAATCGACTCATAATCACTTTTAAAATCTTTGTAACTAGCTGGCTGGACGGCTGGCTATCTGTCCATGTAAACCTTGTGCACAAAGTACAGATCGCAATTTTGAAAAAAATTTGGCAAATTGAAATTGGTTATGATCGGTCCATTATTTTACCTAGACCCCATACAATTGTCCTCTCGAAATATTTTAATGAAATTCGGTGTAAGGAAGTTTTGCGACAAATTTTGGTCCATAATTGATCCTCTTCGAAAAACACTTTAGCATGCATAAATCACATACACATGTTAGATCAAGTTTTTATTCGTCCCAAATAAGTTTTATATATAATAATTTATAATTTACCATAGCTTTCATTTAAATGTCACTGTTAACGTAATATTCTCTATTCGTATATTTTATTTTATATTTAGTAAAAGTATCGGTCCACAACTGTCCACATATTTAATATAAGACCCCTCAACTAATTTTGATGGACATGCACAATGGTGTAGGGTATCATATGGTCGGGCTTGACCGACTATATCTTTCTTACTTGCTTTTTGGCATGATATTTACAATAAATTTGTCGTTATATGAGTTCTTAATGGGATTAGAAGTCACAAAAAAAATTTGTCTATAGCAGTTAGTACAATTTTACTAAGAAATTAACATATCTTTAAGTATTCTGATACTTTTATTTAAAATTTAGTATCAATATAAAAAGGAAAAGATAAAAACAAGAAATGTTGGTCAAAAACGATCATATAATGTCCTACATGCTTGTGTATAGATAATATATGATTATCGGAAGAGGGCCTTATATGGAACTTATAGTCAATTGTGGAATGATCCTTATTAAATTTGTTACAATAATTTACGTGTACATGATAATATTTATGTAAAACTTTATTCCGATTTAGGCATTTTTGTGAGATTTATGAATGTGAATTATATGGGAACTATGGTCAATTATGTACCGATTATCAAGAAATTTAGTGGAGGGATCTATATTTGTATAAAATTTAGTTGTGTAAATTTTATCTCGATATTGATATTTATGTGAGATTTATGCAAATTTAATTGATTTTCGGGTATGGGGATTATATGGGAACTATGTTCAATTATGTTAGTTAATATTAATGTGGGACTTATATACTTTTAAGTAATTTTTAGGCAGCGGAACTTACATGAAAGATATGATAAATTATGGATCGATTTTTATAAAATTTGGTATAACGTACTATACTTGTACAAAACTTATGTGTATTGAAATTGTATAAGTACGACATATTTTAGACATTTATATGTGTTTTATATATGGAGGAAAAGGTCATGTGAATTATAGGTAAAATAATGGACTGATCATGATCAATAGCAGTAGATTTTGCCTTTAAATTTGAGTAAATAATCTTTAAAATCTTCACAAATAATTTGATGGACTTTGTAAAGTTAGTTAAGGTGGGTAATTGTGATACTATTTGGAAATTTTTACATTATAACGACAAATTGATGGTAAACATCGTGTAAGAAAATAATTTAAATTAAAAGACCCTCTTTCAGAATATACAAGATTTTTTCATTCTGTTTGATGTTTAGTTGTTATGACTTTGTGACTAAGAAGAATCTCAGTCCTTTCCAATCAAACTAAGCTTATTGAAATCTGATAATATATATAAAATTTAAATTTTGCTCATTTTTGACAAAAATGCCCGAGGTGTCCAACTTTGAATGTTGCATATTGCAGGTTATTAAGGCATATGAAGCACAGGGGAAGGGGGTAGATTATATATTTTGAATTTCATTAAAATTGTTACTGGTCAGAATCCTAGCTGAGTCGAAATTTTTTGGAATTACCCTATATAAGTAAAAAAGCAGTGCATTTTCTTCTTGGTACATGCAAAAGCCTAAATCAAAGAGAATGTAGTGTCATTCTTAAATCATAGTTCATAGCCATCGGTTGCAAAGTATCGTGGTATAAATTTTATGATGTTAGTTAAATTTTCAGCAATTTTTAATAAAAAAAATAAAAATAAAAAATAATTGTTTAAAAATATTTGCACAATAGCATATTTATCTAAATATCTAGTATATATTTTTTGCAGATTAATTCAGGAAAGATGTGAAAAAATGTGGATTTGAATAATAGATTAATTCATAATATTGAGAGAAAAAAAAAACCTTCTTGAATCCTCTGGACGAAGTTGAAATATGGACAAAATGCTTCAAATATTACCACTATTATATAAATGACATAATTTTATTTTTCATTATATGAATTATTATTTTTGAAATGTAATTTATTATAACGTATATTTTTTTTTAATATTTGATATATTGTGTTAACTTTAAAAATAAAATCAGCTTTTAATTTTAAATCGGGAACAAAATGGAAATGAAACAAAATAGAAAACTATCCCTTTCGAACTATTGTTATTGATAATATATAATAACAAGTTGTTAGTATCGTTAATATTGAATAATTTTCATAACTTTTTGATATCCTATCTTTCTGAAATGTTTTTTCAGAGAAATGTACGTGAAATGTTCGAACGGAATATTGTTATCGAAGTTTGTGATCAGCTGGGAAGTCATACCAAAATGGCATGTGTTCATAGGTGTGTGAGTATAAATATTTGTTGTTTTACTGCAATTAAATATTTATGAAAATCTGTTTTTTTTTTGTTTTTGTTTGTTGGCATGAACGTTTAATACACGCATATGAAAACAGAAATATACATACATTTACATACGCTTATACACATGCAAATATATATTGTACATAAATTTATTACTTTAACTTAATTAGTTGCCAAAAGAGGCAAACGAGGTAGAGGTACAAGATGAGAATCATATGCAGCCAAGAATTTTTGGTTGTTGAAAATATGTCTTGTATATATGTATGTATGTATGTATGTATGTATGTATGTATGTATGTATATGTAAATCCTAGTATAATAATACATATATTTGTGGAATATGTGTTAAGGATTAAATTAAAATAATTATTAAATAAATATAAGTTCATTTACGTATTTGATGAGGTATTTACCTAGATTAGATATATCTAAGATGAAATCTGATCTACTTATAATGCTGCGTTACAGGCAGTTGTAAAAAAAATAGATAGCATATCATATATTATGTAGCAATTTATAGCACATATGTTTTAAGATGCTAATAAGCTTAATTTTATTTTAATATCATCTTTGTTATTTCAAGTCTTTTTTAAATATTTCAATTTCTAACAAAGTTAATTTATTATGTACATTAACATACAGTTGCGAAGCCTAAAAAATGTAACATCATATTATTTAGGACTAGTACATTATTAAATTGGCCAATTCTGTTATGGTTTAATTCTTTGCGATTTTAGTCAACTATTGTATGTCATTTTGTTCTAAATTGTTACACATAAAAATAATTATTAAAAATGTTTTTAAAAACGTTGTAAATTAAAGGGAGCACTAAAAAAAAGCAACTCTTAAAAACTAAGCGGAATTTTTTAAATTTTGATAAAAATAATTATGAAAAAATGGTGAAAACTATAACTAAATTGCATTACCATCAACTACTGCCAATACACATATATTTCAGGTAATTTTAACTGCAAAAGATATTGATAATATTATTTTTAAGAATTTAATAATGTTTTAGAATAATATTATGAAGAAGGTACTGATGGTAATATTGATGTGTAGATCTAATGTGGGGATTCCTAAAAATTGTCTTAGAGATCCAATACTGAAACGATCATGCCTGAAAATTGATACAAGTCATCTAACAGAAGATATTCGATACTACTCCAATAAACACATGAGGCTATTCAAAGCTACTGCGACCATCAATTGTTGATTTAATGATTTTAACGAGAGATCCTTCTCACATACCATATATTATTTGCTAAAGTCAAAATAGCACAATTACTTTTGGAGGCAGGTCCTTTATTATTTTAACGAGTACTTTATAATGGAAATGGGGACCTATTATGACATTTTGAATTAATTTGACTCTAAAACTATGTATAGTTTTCCTTAAACATTGATCTCCAATAGTAAAAAAGTGCCACAGTCCAAAAATCAACAAAGGATGAAAGTTAAATTATTTAACATAGGAACAGTGTAAAAATAGATATATATTATATTAATTATTTTTCCCAGTGTGAGAATTTGCTCCATAACCAAAATCAAGCTATATTTGAATGTTATTGCGTTATCGGACATTATCAGGTGTGTCACAGAAATTTTTCGGAAGTGAAAATTTTCGTATAGTCGAATTCGTAACGTTTTCGTTTTGCTTCTTCAGCTTTAATACGTTTTTGCAAATCCGAAAGAAATTAAAAACACATTTTTCCTTAAGAAAATGTGGCATCATTATATAACAGCTGATTAATAAACAAGAAAAATGAAAACAAAATAAAAGAATCAACAAATGAAATTAAAAGTGATATTTGTGTTTACTATTAAAAAGTTGATTTTAAAAGTGTAAACAAAATAGTTTTATAGGATTTTAAATATGCCTGGTGTTTCAATTGTGGCTGTATTAGAAGAAATAATAAATTAATATTTCCTTGAAAAACTGAGGCGAAAATCATTAAGGTCCCTTAATGATCCTTTGTCTTTGAATTTTTACTAATTTTCTTTTGTTTGTATTCTTAAATGATATTACCAAATCGTATTTGTTTATGCAAAAAAAATTTTTTTGGTAGCACGAAATTATTTATTTTCACATTTTTTTGGCCACTTAAAATTAAATTTAAGAAAATTATTAATTTTTGGATAAAATTAGATTTTTTTAAGTGAAATTAATAAATGAATAATTCATTGTTTATTTTCATTAACTTTTTGTATTTTTTTTTTTATCTGTAAAGCAGTGAAAATATCAATTTCACTTTAACATTTTAAAGTGGATTGAAAACGAACAATTTTTTCGTTTTTCGTTTTCTGAAGAAGCTAAATACGATTTCATTTTCACTTTCGTACGAATTTGTGTTCTGTGACATACCTGTATATATTGCAAAACACAAAAATTACATATAGCTGTTGATTACATCATAATAACGATCGAAAGAGTTCGTGTTATTTCGGTCGAAAGTTCTTATATAATTATGAAGTATCAAGTTAAGCTATTATAAATATTTGATCGCTTTTGCACAGAGAATTTTTGTGAGATTTCAAGTTAATAATAAAATAAATAATAATTGCAAAAACATTAATCTTTGTGGGAACATTTGCAAAATAGTATAGAAAAATAGCAAACTTTAAGTACAATTATTTGCAAAAAGAATTATATTATTTGAAGATTTCATGTCTTTTAGTCTATATATAAGAACAGAAATTCATGGTATTTAACAATATAATAGTTTTCAATCTCTACTAATAATGATTTTTAAAAAAATTTATTTGTTTAGAGTTACACTTTTTTTTTTGGTCGCTCAAATTTACTTAAATTTTCTTTTACTAAGCGTTTATTAATTTCCCTTAAGTACTAAAATATTTGACACAATTATATATAATAAGAGTCTATGGCCACAAATAATAAAATTACAGCAGTACTGTTACATAGGGACCCGCTATAAGCAAAATGTATGCCAACAAAGATCACATCACATAGCTTTACATTTTTTACGCACGCAACTGTATTTAACATACATATCGCCGGTGCAATGATGAAAAGTCCTATGTGTAATTTTCCAAAATATTTTCTATTGGAACATCCGAAAGCTTTCAATTTTAATCTATTACCAAATATTTAGATTAGTTCTGAAGTTATAATAAAGATTAGAAAATAATTTTGCATAGCTTTCATACAAAAAATTATTTGTGTTTTTTCGTTCTCCTGAAAAGTTATTCAAAAATACATAGAACTTTTCGTCAGCTCATCAACGATATATATAGTCATCTATTTAATACCTCATACAGCTTTAGATGACTACAAAAAAATCGTAATTAATGAGATTAAGAAAAATAAAAAGGATTGCTTTAATAGAATTGTTATACCCTACACCACCATAAGTTATTGGGGTATTATGCGTTTGTGCTAAAGTTTGTAACGCGCAAAAAAAGGGATTTAAAAACCTGCACCTTAATGTATACCACTTGATTTAGAATCGCTATCCGATTCGATATAAGGATGTCTGTCTGTCCGTCTGGATTACCGGAAGAAAATGAAATTTTGCACGAATAATTACTTTGGTACAAGGACGAAGCCCATTGAGCGATCCATTATTTCACCTTGCTCCCATGCAAGTGTTCTCTCAGAAAGGAGTAATAACATGCATAAATCGCTTTAAAATAGGAATATTTTAATGAAATTCTGCACAAAGAAGTTTCATATTCTATGATCGGTCCATACTTGACCATAGCTCCCCAATAAATCCCCTTTCCAAAAATCATTGTTAGCATTAGGATTATATTTGACACAAATAAGTTTTTTATGTAGAAAGCAAATAAACAAATTTTATGAGGATCGTTCCATAATTGACCATTGCTCCCATATAAAGCCCGCTTCCGGGAATCACCTTAAAATGCATAAATTACAATGTTACTATAGATGCAGTATTGTGTAGTATTATTCTTACAATTCTTCGTCAACAATTCGATGCAGGTC
This sequence comes from Protocalliphora azurea, assembly GCA_932274085.1. NCBI lineage: Eukaryota > Metazoa > Arthropoda > Insecta > Diptera > Calliphoridae > Protocalliphora > Protocalliphora azurea. The sequence goes on along the minus strand of OW026520.1, from coordinate 146,478,503 downwards.
CAATGTAAGACCCTTCCCGGAATTTTGATTCACATACACATAGGGTGTCATATGCACGCAGAGAAAAAATATAGTTGTAGTAACCATAATCTAAGAGTAACATATTATGATTGAGACATATTATCACAGCCAAAAATATAAATGATTATAAGTAACAATTATTATGATTCCACTTTGTCATATTGTATCCGATTTTATGGTTTGTTTTTTTATGTTATGACTATAGCTTTACATATAATTCAACAACCTTATTATACTATTATACCACATTTTTATATTATGATTCCATTTTATAATATTATTACCTCATGTTTTCATATAGTTATCCAATCTTATCATATTTTTATTCCATTTTATCTTATCATATATTAACAAAACTTATTGTTATTTTTATAATTTTTTTTTTGTAGCCATATTAAAATTCTTATTGAGTCTAAAAATTAAATGACAAAATTGAATCATTTTTGAGATCTATGGTCATATGTTAATTATTTATTAAATACAAGTTGCATCTCCACACCCACTCCTTCCACATTCTTCCATGCTTTTTTGAGGGTTGAAGGAGGAATTGCTGATTTTTACAACTTTAAAGTTGGATACTTGACTTGCGCTACATTTTTGTAGCACAATTTCTTGTCTATGAAAATCAATTACCTAGAAAATTATATAACCTAAAAATTGCTCAGAGAAGGATATTTTCTTTGATCGTCAATGGGTTAAAAATGTTAGTGATGGAGAAAAACCGAAGTGATTGGAATGACTATACACGCAGAAAAAAATATGGTTACGGCATTGTCACTACAATAATATTATGTTCTCATTTTTAATTTTCATTAATTTTAATAATAATATGTTTATAATGACATTTTTGTTTCAGTTTTATCATACTACACTTCATTTTAAAAACAATGTCTTTATCTGGAAAATTGTACTATAATTGAAATTTTATTATTTATGGTTTAGAAGTTATTAGTCCGTAGATTATATTTTTTGGTCCACAATTTCTAAACTAAATGAGTGTTCAACATTAAATACTTTTTTCAGAATTTTAAAAATACCGCTTTTTGAGATATAATGGTTTGATTTTTACATATTTTGACCTAAATAAACTTTATATATATTTTTATAACTGTGATATTTTTGTCTTTATTGTGAAACTAAAACCAAATATCTACTATTTATAGTTATAAGAAGTTTTTATCCTTTTTTAGAATTTCATAACGTCATATATTTGGACCTGAAAGTGCCATGAGTCTAAAAGTTTTGAGAGTATGATTTGAGAATTACTTCTAATAGCCAATGTTGGTAGTGAATTTCATTGAAATCGGAGATGTCAACATCATCTAACTGCTGGCAATAGTAGCTAATGATCATAGTTTTGTGTGAAACCAGCAATTTCATTACATGGATTGTCTATTAATGTATGAATATATTTGATTGCATTATTCATATATTTCTGAAGATTTATAAGACAAATTAAACAATTGATTTTGTCTCTATTTGGCGGTACCAAGTAGAGTTTGTGGAATATTTTTCAATACCAGCAAAAAAAAAAAAAAAAAAAATAATACCTATTTTCTCTTATATTATGATTTTCGGTAAATAAAATATCGTGTAGAATCGTAAATTCGAAAATAGTCTAAAAAGTCGGCTATTAAAAAAATTGAAAAAAGTCTAAAAATTGATTATTTAAAGTTTGAAAAAATCATAAAGTCGGGTTTTAATATCAACTGGAATAATTAAGAAAATGCTAAAATTTGGTATACTCTGAAATTAAAGATGCTATTTTTTTATTACAAATTTAGATCGATAGTTTGTCATTGCTCCACCACTGTTGTTGTAATTGTATTGTTCGAGGCAAGGACACTTATAACTGTCATATATAATTTTTTACAAAAATGTCACAAATCTTTATTCACTAGCAGGGTAATCAAAAATATGCTATAGAAAAGTGTTTTATGCGCATAAAAAATGCTTTCAATATTTTTCTTTTCAAACTATATTTTAAGTTATCTACTATTCATGCTAAGAATAACCTTCATAATAATACTTTGTATTAGGAAATTACAAAATTTCTTTCAATCTATAACAAGAACATTATTAAGGAACCCGATTTTAAAATTGTTTGTGACCATAAAAAGAAAAGAAATATGTGATCATAAAATAAAAATTTTCATTGGATGCAAAATATGCAAAATTATTAGCTTTTTGTATAATATACGAAAAATGATGTTCTTTTGTATAAAATAAGTAAAAATATTCCATTTAAATTGCTAAAATATGTTCTAAAATAAGGACTTTCTATGAAAATATGATAAAATACGCTGCTAAGATCGAAATATGCAAAAATATGCTATTAGAACCTAAATATGCTGTAGCAGATAGAAATTCCTAAAATTATCTGAAAAGATAAATAACTAACAGTTTGGTTAATTTGAAGCCCAGGAAAAAATATGATTTTGTATATTTTTTTGTTGTGCTGCTTATAATCGAATTTAAAGTGGATATTCTTTTCTCATTATTAAAATTAAAATAATAAATATTATCCTAATAATGACTTTACCTGGTACTAAATGGTAAGACATGTTCAATTCCAATTGAAAATTCAAGTTTCAAGTGTTGAAATGCAGTTCTGAACAGGAAATTTAAATTCAAGACGAACATTACAATGTTAATGCAGTTACTTTCAAGTATTGAATCACAGTGAAATTTAGGTCAAATGGATGGTTGAATTCAAGCTTGAAATACAATATAAACCAAGCCATTGGTAACAGTGCAAATCAAGTAGACAACTTAATAGAATTCTAGCTAAATTTTTGTTAAATGTTATAAACTCAAAAAAAAAAAAAAAAATATAACGTTTAAGATTCTTTATTTTACAAACCTACAACAAAAAAGATTATAAAAATTAATTTCTTAAACATCTTAAATTAAAATTTAACAAATTAGCACCATTAGTACCCAATAAGCATAAATATTATTGGGATATGTATTCCGTTGGAGCACAAATATTCTGATTATTCCTGAAAAAAAGCAAATCTCTTTAATAGATGTGTGAGTGCAATGAATATTCTTTGTTAATATTGCACAGTTTATTGAAAAAAATACTGAAAAATTTTATAATGTATTTTTCCTATTTTTTCTTCCAAACAAATTTTATTTTTAATTTTTTTGACAATAGAAAAAATGTTTAAACAGAATTTAAAGCAAGTTCTAACTTGAAAAATACTTCAAAAATGGATCGATATTACAATTGAATTCAAATAAAATTTCAAATACTTGAACTTTAATTTTTTGAGTGTTTATTGGGATGCGACAAATCTTGTGTCTTCAAATATTGCCTCAACGATTAAAACGTAAAATGAAAGTATAACATCAGTTTAATTGAATCTGCAAAGGGGTTTTTCAAAGTTAGTTCGAATTTCGATTTTATGGACTTTCATACATATCTTGGAAAACATTTTCCATTATGTGTGTAAAAGAAAAGACATTTAAATTAGTAAATTTCAATACATTTACGAGTTTTTATTGTTTTTTGGACTATAAAACTTCTCTGAGATATTGAGTAAGATTTTCATTAAATAATCCACCCTTTTTATGCCTACTTTTCACGTCACTTTTTCATAACAAAATTATATGCAATATATGAGAGGTCACATTATTCAATCGATTTAACTGATGATTTTTATTTCCAATCATATTGGAAAAAGGGTTTCAAAAAATTCGAACCTGAAGAATTCATAAAGCCTAAATTCAAACTAACTTTGAAAAATACTTTGGGGGTTTTGCTGGACTGAATTATTGAGACAATTTTTTCTTGTTGCATTGTGTAATTAGTAAATGCTTAATAGTGTTGCTTAAAACCATTTTTTCACTGTTATATCGATTATTCACTAAAAACCGATTTTTCATTGAAAACCCGCAATTCTTCGTTAAAAAAAAAATCACTTAATAATTTTGACACTCAAAGATACGAAATTAAAAACTAGACTATTCTAATTTTCCATGTTTTACCCACCTGTGTATCATTTGTCATCAGCTCCAGCGTATAACCCGGCAACAAGTTTTTACTATTTATATGCTCCACTGCCATTTGGGCAGCTATCAATTCACTTAAACCTTCTGGTCGTGGACCGGTTTTCGTTGAAAGTTCAAATAAACCCAATAAAACTATTTTGCCACGATTTTGTTGCATATTATTTAAACGACTTAAAACTCGTTCATTTTCAAAAACTTGGTTAACTTTAAGATATTGTTGCTGCCACAGACCCAATGACACTGGCAGGAATGAGGAGTTATTTGAGGCAGATGATGAAGAATTTGTATAGAATTTATGTTTAGAATAACGACGTTGGCGTTGGTGTGCGGGAATATGATTTTTTGTTGGCAAAGTTGTTGGTAAAAAGGAAAAGGAAGTAAAATGATTGTCATTGATTTTTGTAAATGTTGATGATGATGATGGTGATGATGATGACGTTGATTTGAATTTATTTTTAAATGCAATTTGGTGTTGCTTTTGTTTTTCTTTTGCTTTTGTTTCACTTGAATTAAATTTTCTTTTTGTTTGTATTTTGTTAACTTTTCTTAAATTCTCTTCTGCATTTACAGGACGGTTATTTATATTTGTTATTTTTGTTTTTGTAATACTTGTATTTGTAGTTGTTTTATTTAAAATTGCTTGATATTGCTTTTCATTTGGTAAAATATTTAATGTTTCATTTATACTAATTGACATTTTCGTTTGATTTGTTTTAATTACACTGAATTTCTCTGATTTTATTAATGTTTTATTAATTGTTAAAGTAGTTGCTATTATTTTGCTGCTGGTTGTTGTTGTTCGTAAGGGTGTTGTTGTTGTAGTTGTTATATTACACCTTGTCATACTAATTGGTACAATAATTGCTGTTGCCATAATTACCAAATAAATGTATTGAAGATGGCGTGTATGTTGCCAACGCCATCGTTTTTGTTTTGTTTTTGACATTTCGCGTTTGTCGTTATTGCTGTTGGCCTCGTCGTTGTCGTCGTCTTCTTAGCAAATATCGTTGTGTTTGTGGTTTTTGTTAGTAATTTTTGTAAATACTTTTTTATTGTTTTTATTTTTATTAACACTCTTTTTTGCATATTTTTATTATAATTAAACGCATTCTTGGAAAAAGAGTTCAAGTTTTTAATTATTTTCAAAAGTTTAAAATTTTAGGTTTCAGTTGTAACAGATACAGAAGCACTTTTAATGTGATGTCTTTCATTTTGTTTAATATAAATAAGACATTACTAAATAAACATTTAAAATCATTAGCATATTTTTAGGGAAATTGCTTTCTTAGGCAAACACTTGAAATTTTTAAGTACGTCAAAAATTTTGACAGAGCTAATTTTAAACTTTAACTTTAATTTGTTTATGGTTAATGAACATGTTTTAAATAACAGTTAAATTTGTTTTGGAAAAAAAACATGTTAAGCTTCCTAAAAGTGTGCTGAACAAAGTGTATTATTTGTATTAAGTCAATGATAATATACATGATTTGGTAGTCTGTTAGATTAAAAGGATATTAAAATAAAATATTTAATTTGTTAAAAATAACTTAAACGTAAATTTATTTTGCAGTCTTTGTACTCTTTTTTGAGAGAAAATGCTTCCTTATAAGACAGATATTCTAAGTAAAGGTGTCCGTCCGTCTGTCTGTTGAATTTCACTTTCTGAAGGACCTTGATAAATTATGTTAAAAAAGTGTGGTACGGCACAATGCACAGTGTTACATTTAGAACTTTTAGAAATGAAAAAATCCAGTTTTGGAGATATTGGCCTGAAATGTTATATTATGTTAGTAGACAAGACCGTAAACATTCTCACTAAAAATTGGCGGCTAGAATCACTGCCACTCATTTTTCTGTATGAATTTCGAACATATTTTTATAAATTTTATTAGAATGAAGAATACTTTAAAAGTAGGTGTAGCAGGATTTAATCACACCAATATTAGTGTAGTATTTGCATAACAAATTTTTAGCCAATACATGAAAATTTTAAAATAATTTTTAACAAATGTTTTCTAATATTTTAAAAAATATCGCAAATGCAGCCAATAATACCAAATATAATTTTATGGATGTTTTTTTCTTGCAAAATTTCCGGTTTTTGATGAAATTTGGAATTTTTAGAGAAATTTTGGGTTTTTAGTGCAATTTCGGATTTTTGGTGAAATTTTGTTTTTTTGTCTTTTTTTCTGGTTTTTTGGTAAAATTTCCGATTTTTTTTTGCAGAATTTCCGGTTTTTGGTGAAATTTGGAATTTTTGGATAAATTTTTGGTTTTTAGTGAAATTTCGGATTTTTTATGAAATTTAAAATTTTTGGTGAAATTTTGGAATCTTTTTGTGAAGATTTGAATTTTTGTTAAAATGTTTAATTTTTGATGAAATTTAGAATTTTTAGTGAATTTTCGAATTTTTTTTTGAAATTTTAAGTTTTTGGTATTTTCATTTTTTCAATTTTAAAGCATTAAACATTAAAAATAAATTCTCGCAAAAAATGCTTGTTTTTGTTGTTAATAAATTACAGCATGTTCACCTTCTACTTATTTTGAGGGCAAAATATTTGATATATTTTTTAAAGTTAAAGGCAACAATATTACATTTTCTGGCAACATTTTAGCCAGAAAAGAAAACGCCATAAGCTTCTTAAATGCAACTTTTTCTGAACAAAGTGTAGCGCTTCAAATATTTGTAATTCAAATCTCAGAAAGATTTATGACTTACTTAACTATATTAAATATGTCTACTAGCTTGGAAGTTTTTAAATAGAATAAATAGTGTTTTTTTTTTTGGCTTTCATATAAAAATTTAGCCAACTTGAACTTCTGAATAGTTGTTGGAACAGCAACCATATGTACATAAATGTATACATATGCTTGATAATTTAACAAACTATTTTTAGTTTCATAAAAATGAATTCAACCTAAACAATATTATTTAAATTACAAAATCAAATTCATTAGTTTTCTTATCTCTGATTTTCACACATATTTTTTAGGACTTGGCAAAACATATGAAGATATATAATTCTCTAAGCACTATTACCATACATAGTTTAGATTTAGAAAGTCTTTAATATGTCAACTATTTGACATTTACTTACAACTGAGTATTAAAAACATTTTCCTCACAACTTTAAATCTAAAAATGTCTGTATAATATTTTGCATGCGAAATGTGTTTCATTTTTATTAAAGGAAACTGCAAAAATTTAAAGTTTCCTAAAGCCTTAAGTATTTTATAGAGAAAACTATGAATGTATGTAGTTTATAAGTCTGTTTAAAATTCTCAACATGCTGATAGTCATACTATTATGGCAGATTTAAAAATGGGAAAAAATTATATTTTGCTGCTCTACTACTGAAGCAGAAATTTTTTTGCTTAAATACTATTCCAACAGTAGGAAAAGTACTGGAAAACCAAATGAAATATTATTAAAGGTAGTCACAGTTTGGAGTGAAGCAAAATGTATATTAATTTTGCACATGGATTATTATCAAAAATTTTTGATTTTTGGACTTAAGAGAAATTTTTTGTTTACGGCACATTAAAATCCATTTGTATAAATATAAAGTGGCTCGAATGCATGTAGAATCACTTATTGTTAATCATTTTGTGTTTCTTGGTAAAATTTAAACAATTTTCTGTATAATAAAAATCGCGGTTTTTAAAAATTTGGCGAAAAATGAGCATCGAATCTAAGTTACTTTTTCATACGAAAATATATTTTGTTAGACTTTATTATAAAGAATAAATAGGATGATGTGATCCTTTTTTAAAACAAAAAAATTTTTTTTGGTTCATAAAATTTTTTAATGCGCCTCTACATTTCCGCTAAGCACCCACTTTCAACTATCAACGACATTTGACTTAAATTTATGGTCCCGATCAATTCTACTTGTCACTGTTCTTATATTTATGTATTCAAGTTTTGTACAAATTTCAATTTGCTATATAAAAATACGAAAATAAAATTTGCAATTTTTGCGTAATTTTCAAAAAGTCCACAAAATTTTTTTATTAAATTAATTTTTAATTCTCCTTTCATTTTATTATATAAAATAACAAAAAAACCAAGTTCACGCAGTAATCGATTCTATTCTATGCGAAACTTTTTTAAAAATTTTCGCTTTAGTATTCCTAACTTTGGGACTATCTACTTCGTTGAATACTTCAGACATATCAACGAGATATAACGCGAAATACTCATACTTACAACTGGTATCAATTCATCTTTTAAAATTTGTATTTCATTCTACAGACCCCGCTCAAGAGACCAAAAAATTTTAACTGCCTGTCCCACGATGTCGAAAGAAAATTTCGTTGACCAAATTATATGAGAAGCAAAAATAACATTTGAAATTTATTTTTTGTTTTCCATATAAATTGCAAAGCGAATTTTTCGTACGACATCGTGGAACATGCCGTAAAAATTAAACAATTTTGTTATTAAAATTTGGCATCCCTGTATTTAACGGTTGAAAGTCTAAAAAACAATAACGTAGATGTAGAATTTATCCACAAAATCCGATTAGTATAATAAAAAGTCTAGAATAAAAATAATGTTAAAAAGTTAAGTAATTTTTAGCCCCTTTTCTAAGTTTTTGAACTCTGAACAACAATTATGATTATAAAATGTAACACATGGTGCCAAAAGTTTGTAGTCTATTAGTTTCAGGTCTTGTGAGTTTAGATCTGTAACCCGTTTATTTAAAATAGTATTACTAAAAAATTATTTTAAAAATTTTTATAAAAAATTTTTCTATTAAAAAGTATTTGTCACTCCTTTTGTAATTTTTAAATTTTTGTCTGAGACCCCAAAATTATATGTATACATATATTTAGAATTCTTATACTAAAGGAAGTAACGATATCCGTATATCTGTCCGTCCTTCCGCCCGATTATGAAATTCGCAAAGTTTTTTTGAAATGAATTATATCTTCAATAAATAAACGAGTTATCGGCAGGAAATGTTTTAACCAATTTATTTTAAACCCAAAAAAACTTCTCTAAAAAAAGTTTATCTCAAATCAGGAGAATGTTATACAAGATACCACACTGTCGAATATAGCACTGTTGTTTATAATAAAATATCTGAAATTTTATATTAAAATATTCTAACGGATTCAAATCTTTCAATTTCGATTAGGTAGAGGTGTTGGCAGGCTTATACGCTAGTAACTTAAAATAATTTTGTGCAATATTACTTTTACAATAATTTTTTAATTAATATAGACAAATAAATTAGTACGTGATTTTTAAATTTTTGCTCATTTTATTTTTCACTATAATTCACTTGAATATATATTATGATGCCAATAGAAAACACATTTTGCCTAAAATTCTTTAAATATGTTTCTGTGAAATTATTTAAGAATTTATTACTTTTAAATTTTAAATATAAATAAATATCCTTGACAAGTTACGTATGTATGAGTAATATGTACTATTAATAACACCATTAGTTTAGTGTTTACAGCAATTATTAATTATATGAGCTATGTTTTTTTGCTTTAGTCCTTTAACCGCATATTTTAATTTGGTCTTTTTTTATTTATATTTAGCTTAGTATATTAGAATTAAGATTTTATAAATTTAATATATTTCTTAACCGAAAAAGCTCTTAACGAAATAATAAAATTAGTCGAAAAAATTACTAAATATCGGAATGAAATCATAGGAAATGGAACTTGGCATATAATTTCGCCTTCGCAATATGTGAAAGCTATTAAAAGATGTTTTAGAATCATGTGGTTTTGCTGTCTTTACAATATTTATAGATTATAAAATATCTTTAAAAAAAGTAGACCTATTGTTAATGAATATGAAGAAGTGATGATAAAAAATCTCAACAAAAAATGTATCTGAATAATTTTACATAATTCACAGATTTTTGACCTTGTAGTGTGCCACTTTGTATATATATATATATATATATATATATATATATATATATATATATATATATATATATATATATATATATATTATAATAAATGGGTACTTTTGAAATATTTGTATTTAATTTTTAATTTTTACATTATATTTTTACATTATAATATAATTATAATTATAATTTTACATTATAATAAAATAGATTGTTTTCAAAAAGAGAAACAACACAATTTGTGACACCGACGATGTTAACACACACTCCAAGAAGAACTAGAAGTGTTGACAGGAGTCAATCTCCAAGAATTAGAGTAGGAATTTTGCAAAAAAATCCTCAGGATCAAAATATTCTACAACAACAAAATCAACAGACTACCAGCAACAATCAAAATATGTATGTGCATTAATACATCAGCAACTAATACCAGAGAAATTGAAGCATTATCCATTCAAAAATTACCACCATTTTGGATAAACAACCCCAAGCTGTGGTTCGTTCAAATAGACTCAGTTCTCGCTATAGCAGGTATAACAAGGCAGGTATAACATTATTTTTAATCCTCCAAGCAGCCGTAAAACAAGCACTTTTAAATGCATTGAGCGAATCAGATGAATCAAGAATTCGCAATTTCTTACACGGACAATAGTTAGGAGATAATAAGCCAAACCAATTTCTCCAAAAACTTAAGGAATCTTGCAGCTGGACATATTGGTGATACCGTTTTAGAAAGAATCTTTTTAGAACAGATGTCAGATCAAATTAAAACAATTTTATCTGTAGCAGGTTATTCAATCTAAGTTTTAGCGGAACAAGCCGATAAAATTTTTGAGACACTTAAGCCCCCAAATATTTGCAAAGTTAAAAATCAGACGGATGCATTTATAACCCCTACATCTTAAAATGAAAGCTTTTCATCAATATCAAACATTAGTTTAAATCAACTTTTTGAACAAGTAAAAACATTTGAAAATAAAATAGAAAAACTTCAACTTAAAAGAAATAGATCTGTATCTAGAGATTCATCATCATCATCTAGAAATAGTAGATGAGATTCACGTTTTCGTAAATGGTATTGGTATCATCGACGTTTTTGGCGAAAACTCGTCAAAATGTTCCTCACTATGTTCATACTCAAAAAAAAAAAAAAAAAAAAAATAAAAAAAAAAATAAAATAAATGAAACTTCAGTCCCGGCCGCTGAAGTTCCGAATGGAGATGGTCGCTTTTTCGTTAAAGACAGAAAATCTAAATTATCGTTTAAAAATTTGTTCATGTATAAGTATTTTTTGTATTTTTGTATTTTTTTTTGAGTACAAATTTAAGTAGGTATAAATTTCATAAGTAGTTATTGCTATGATAGTGATAAAATAAATGTATGGTTTGAGGTTTTAATAACTAATATACAATTACCAGATTTTAAATTTTAAAATTTTATGAATTAAAAAATGAAAATTGTCCCAAATTTTTAAATAATTTGGTGATGGCATCATAATTTCAATACTATTTCAAATGCTAACGAAAATTATGTATCTAAGCTAAAGCTTAGAAGCGATATGTTTTGTTCGAAGTATTGAGAGATATAGATATAAATTTCGGAAAAACACAGCAAATATTAAGTTAAATATTTTTTAGGTATTTTCTTTATATTGGAAACAGCTTAATATCGTCCCTCAATAAGCAATCGATCTCCATCTTGGCCGGTAATTGGTGTTCAATTTTTGTACAAAAAGTGCATATTTCATTGAAGATTTCCTGTAGCGGCGATGATAATTTCTAAAGATATTTTAATGTAAAATTTTAGATTTTTTATTTTAAATAACAGTACTATATTTGACAGTGTCGAAGCTTGAATAATATTCTCCTGATTTGAGATAAACTTTTTTTAGAGAACTTTTTTTGGGCTTAAAATAAAATGGGTGTGGCTAAAAAGATTTCTGTCGATAACTCGTTTGTTTATTGACAATTCATTAAAAAAAAAAGTACGGACGAATATATTGATATCGTTATTCGTTTTCGTATAAGAATTCTAAATATATGTATACATATACTTTTGGGGTCTCAGACAAAAATTGTAAAAGTTACAAACGGAACAAATATTAAATTTATTTTATAAAAATTAATTAGCGAACATTATTTTTGAAATAAAATTTATCAAAAATTTCCTACAAAAAGAAAATTTATTTAAAATTTCCCATAAAAAATTTTGACAATTTCTAATAAAAGTGAAATTTATCATAAACATCCGATAAAAAGAATATGTTTCGCAATATGTTTTCATATATGGGTCTTAGAATTTTTTTACTAATACTATTTTAAACAAACGGATTGCAGATCTGAACTCACAAGACCTGAAACTAATAAAGTACAAAATTTTGTTACCATAGGTTTCATTTTATAATCATAATTTTTGTTCAGGGTTCAAAAACTTAAAAAAAGGGTTAACTTTTCCCATTATTTTTACTCTACTCTTTTCATTCCAGCGATTTTCTGTTTTCACAGTTTCAAATTGAAAATAATTGATTACTACGTGAATCAAAGGAGAGTTAAAAATAAGTTTAATAAAAAATTTTATGGCCTTTTTGAAAATTACGCAAAAAATTGCGCATTTTGTTGTTGTACTTTTATATAGAAAATTACAATTCGTAAAAATCAGGACCCTAATTTTAAGTGAAATATCGTTAATAGTTAAAAATGTGACGCCTTCGTCAAGTGGAATCAACATATGTTTAAAATATGAAGGATATAAGTCTTTTTGAGCAAGAAATTTGTTTAAAATTTGTCAAATTTTTTATTGCTATTTTTTATTTTGATATTGGAAAGGTTAATTAATTTACAAAACTATTTCAAAATGCTCTGCTAGTTTGGAAGCTTTTAAACTGAACATTATGGTCTTTAATTTAAAATTCATTAAAATCCCGGAAGGTAAGCTACATGTTTGTAATTCCATAAAAAAAATATTGGTGTCTATTCTTGAAAACGCGTCGAAGAAGTGAAAATTTCCATTAAAACAAAAATAAGGTTTAAAAAATTGTTTTTGTTTACCGTACATTTCTAAAATGGAATTTACTGTTTTTAAAAGAGAGAGAAACGAGTTAAAGTTCTCACGTTTATTACATTTTAAAAATCTATGATAAAAGAAAAACAATTTTTTAAACTTTTTTTTTTTTTAATGGAAAATTTCACTTCTTGGACGCGTTTTCAAGAATAGACACCATTATTTAAGTAAATTAAAATCCAATTCTTTACTTTTCTAGTCTCGGATTTCGACACACACTTGTTTGTGAGGACTCTGCAAAATACACAAAGACAAATATATAGGTTCTTTAAATGCTGTTACTATGCATAGTTTAGATTTAAAGAGTCTTTAATATGTCAAATGTTGGACATTTATTTTCAAATGAGTATTAAAAATATTTTCTTTACAATTTTAAATCTAAAACTGTCTGCACAATGTTTTTCATACCAAATGTATTTAATTTTTATTAAAGGAAACTGCAGACATTTAAAGTTTCCTAAAGTCTTAAGTATTTTATAGAGAAAAGTCTAACTTTTATTCATAGTATTATGGTAGATTTAAAAATATGAAAAAAATTATGTTTTGCTACTCTACTACTGAAGCAGAAATTTTTGCTTAAATACTTTTTCAACAGTGGGGAAAGTACTGGAGAAACAGACGAAATATTATTAAAGGTAGTCACAGTTTGGAGGAAAGCAAAATGTATATTGATTTTGCATATGGGTCGTTTTCAAAAACTTTTGATTTTTAGACTTATAAAAAAATTTTTTATGGCACATCAAAAACCACTTGTATAAATATAAAGTGACTAGAATGCATTTAAAATCAGTTCGCGTTAATCATTTCGTGTAGGGAGTGCGAAAGTTATAGCGGTTTTATGTTGATTATATACAAAGTTTTAGAAACTATATATCATTCTGCTAAAAATTACGCGCAATATCAAAACCTGCTGAGTTATGATATTTTTAATGCATGATAGTATTAGTGCAGCATATTTGTGGGTTTCCTTGTATAAATTAAATAATTTTCTTTATACTAAAAATCGTGAATATTAAAAATTTTGCGAAAAATTTTAGTCTAATTTATTTCTTCATATGTTATGCGAAAATATATTTATTAGAGTTTATTACAAAAAAAATCTATTTAATATTGTAATCCCATTTTAACTCAAGTACATTTTTTTATTTTTTGATTCATAAAGTTTTTATCTTTCGAAATTGTTTGATGCGCCTCTACATTTCCTTTAAGCATTACAAACACGACCAAATTATTATGATCAATTTCGTGCTGTCCATGCGATGTGCCGTAGCCAAATCTGTTTTGAAAAAAGTGTCGCGTTTTCAACTGTCATTGGCTTTTGACTTAAATTTATGGTCCCAATCCATTATGTTTGTCACTGTTCTTATATCTATATATCCAAGATTTGTACGAATTGCAATTTGCTATATAAAAATAAAAAGTGTAATTTTTGCGTAAATTTCAAAAAGTCTATACAATTTTTTTTATTAAATTTATTTTTAAAGCTCGTCAGATTTTATTGTGTAAAGTAACAAAGACTAGCGAAAAACTGATTTAGAAAATTGAAATTAAATTTTTATACTCCGTTGGGGGAACACAGAGTCCGCAAAAAAAAAAAAAACAAAAAAATTGTCATCAAAATTCGACTCTGTATTTAACTGTTGAAAAGCTTTAAACATTCTGTTGATTGAATGAAACAAAAATTTAATTAGAAAGAAAGTTAGTATTTTAATAAAATCATTCAAGTAGGTGATTGGATTTATTAATATGTTAATTGAAAAAAGTATTATGTTTTTATTGTTTCCTTTATTTTTCGTATTTTTGTATATGTATATTAGAATGGATCGAAAAAAAGTTGTGCCTGTCATCCCTTAGAATGAAAGAATAGTTAATGAGGTCTCCAAAAATGCAAAAATTATTTTCTTTTGTGTATAGCGTCGCCATTTTAAGTGCGATTGTAGAATATGGTATGTCGTTGTTAATGGTTCGACAACCGCTTAAATTTTCTTTTTGGTGATTTTCGAATCCAACATCAAATTTTCGAAGTCACTTCTGATATCTTGTATACATCCCCCTAATGTCCAATTGTTTTCGTATGTAATGAAAGTCCTTTGCTTGCCTATTATATTTGGTTTTTAAAGTATTCAATTATTCATAAAATTTATAAATAATAAAATTGCAAAGGTTTAAAAAGAGTAGCCTACTCTTTACATAAGGTTTTCATTACATATGAAAATAATTGGACATTAGGTAGGTTTTATCCGAGGTAACAGAGGTGACATCTAGAATTTAATGTCAGATTCAAAAATCACCAGTTGTTAAACCATTTACAACGTTTCATAACATTCTACAGTCCGACTGAAAATGGCAACAAAAAAAAAAAAAAAAAAAAAAAGGACGGTATTTTCGGGCGTGGCAAAAAAAAAAAATAATTTTTGAATTTGTGGAGACCTCACTAACTATTCTTTTATTCTACGGGGTGATTGGCATATTTTTTTTGTATGGAAACCGAAACGCTCTAATGTACATATATAAAAAATATTTACTTTTGCTTTTTGTTTCATATTTGTCAGACATTATTTTATTTTTTTATCTTGCATTTTTTCCAAATTCGGAGTCCTATATAAAAACCCACTATAATGACAGTATCTGTGAATGAAAAATAAAAACAATTAGGGATGAGAAAATGACATTCATTCCTTTTAGACTATAATTTTTTACATACAAACAAATAATGGTGTAGTTACCTTTCACAGAATATCCTGTTAGTTTATTTAGATATAACAATCCCTTATTTTATATATATACATACAACGAGGATATCTGTAATGTAAAAGAAACTCTTAAAAATGAATGTGACAAAACTATGCACTTGTATACATATCGCTATGATCGAGGCCATTTTATGTTAATAAATAAATCAAAACTAATCTTAAAAGACAGATGATAAATATAAATTTTTCTATATTTCTTTATATTAACTTTTTTCATTTATTTGAATAAACGTCATTTTTTATTTTTAGTTTTCTATTGTTTTTCGAAAACATTCATAACCATGGTATAAAGAAAAAAAGGTAATTCCATTATATTTGTATTAATTTAAAATCACTTTCTGACAAGTTTAAGGATTATGACAATTTATTAAAGTAATGCTACCATATTTATATAAAATTTTACTTTTTCATAAATAAATTCATTTATTTATTATTCATTTTTAATTTATAAATCATTCAAATGGTATAGAAATAGAAAAATGTTACAACAAATATGAAAGGGAGGACAAAGGCATTCGCACCGTAAAAGCGCAGGTCCATGATTTGCTATTATGGAGTCTTAAGTAGAAACTGATACCCCCAATATGTACAAAGATGCCTGCAAACATAAGAGTAACAAGCTAAATGTAAGCACAATTTTTGAAAATGATGTCCCGATGACTTGGCTGCTTCTAATTTGACTACCATTTTGCTAAATATCTTTATTACCCTTCAGTAAGTGTTTGATTTTAAAGCCTTCTCCCTATGAGAGTAAACAGACCTCTTAGTTGAATCAATAAATATTCCAAACAATTTATAAATTATGGTGTCCTAGAGATCCATTATGAACTGGTTAGAAAACATACCGCCTTAAAAAAAGAACAAATAAAGAGAAAAGGCGTGCTCAAGTCTTTGCTATTAGTTCCCAACTGCCACTATCGCCCACATTTTGGAAAATAATGAATTAAATCGTTGTACCTGACACTTCCAATAATTTACGCGCCGCATCATTTTAGGAAAACTAATATTGTCGATCATCATTTACAAAAAGATTGGACTGAACTCGACTTGTGGGGCATTAAAAAGAAAAATAGAATTTTTACCAATCGCGGCTTCACACAGCTCATAGGAAAGATCCTCAAAAGAGAATCATTAATTTCTCTTTTTATTTTTTGTTATTTCTTTCCTTGTTTTTACAGTAAAAATATTTGTGCCTTTTTTATTCGTAAAATATTCCTAAAATACAAGCTTCCTAGATTGAAATTTATTTTGGTATTAATTTTAATAAAAAATAGTACATTAGCAACAATTTCTAATTACACAATTTAAAAAAAATCCTCGAAACTAAAAATTCGTTTTAAAAATCTGGCAATATTCGTTAAAAATTTTTAGAGAAAGAAAACTTCAAAGATTCTTACACAGAAAAAAGTTTGTACATAAATATAAAAATTTACTTTCATTGATTTTAGTTCACAATATTTAAGCACAATTTTTAAGCATTAAAGCTTTTTTTTTATATTTTTTCAAATGAATCAAGAATCAATTTTTAAAAAAATGTGAAATTTTCTTCGGAAAATTTTATGTTTTAATGATTTTTAGCTGCATTTTGGTAATAGAACAAAAGCACTTTTTATCAAAATGATGTGCTGCAAAATGCGAGCAAACATTATTTTTTAACAGATTTTTCTTGGAATTTTCCCATTTTAAGGCATTTGTTGTTAATATTTTCATGTATAAATATTTTCATTTGCAATCAAATCTTATAAAACTAAATCAAAGATTTAACAAAATTTTTGAAAAGTTCCTAAAATTTTTATTATGGACAATTTATTAAGATCTATGAACAAAATCATATTTTTTATGAAAGAGTTTAGGAAAATATTCATAATATTTATGAAAAAAAATTTTCAAACATATGCATTTTTTTCTCTGTGTATTTTTGTAAACAAATTATTGATTGAAATTACCATAGAATACAATTAGAAGTTTATGTGAAAGATAAAAACCTAATACAGTTTTTAAAAACCTAATTTATGCAGCAACAAAATACATGAATTCACTTACAATTTGTTTTTGTGTTTTGAAAAAAATGAGTATTTTTTTTTTAAATTTAGTGAAGTGTTTCTCACATAAACTTCTAGTTGTATTCTATGGAAATTATTTTCATTTATTTATATTACGTTCATAACCATAGAATACAACTAGAAGTTTATATGAGTGGCACTTTGAACCAAATTTAAAAAAAATGCTATTTTTTTTAAAACACAAAAACAAAATATATGTGACTATATGTATTTTATTTTTCCATGAATTCGGCTTTTGACAATTCAATCAGGTTTTTTTCTCTCATATAAATATCTAGTTATTAATCTATCAATAAGTAATTTAATAAAGTTTGAATAACAAACAATTATCAGTGTTGTTTGAAAAATTGCAGTCAATAATTTTTTTTTGTGAAACAAACAAGAAGTATAGAAGAATGAGAAAAAGTTAAGTAATTTTAAGTCCTTTATCTAACTTTTCGAACTTTGAACAACAATCATGGTTATAAAACTTATGAAACTTATGAGTACAAAATACTCTATTAGTTTCAAGTCTTGTGAGTTTAGATCTGTGATCAGCTTGTTTAAAATAGTATCAGCACAGAACTTACTAAGGATAAAAGTCAGTTTCAGCTAGGTAAAAATTTCTTATAATGGCCCATATATGAAATAAATTTAATAACCTTAAAGTATTTATATATTTAAAACTAAAGTTTTTAGTACTTAGAACTGTGAATATTGCTTTTATTGCTTCAAAAAATCTACACTTTAAATCTTGTTACACATTTGTGCCTTAAAGTAGTTTTGAAAACTTTTCCAATGTTAGATGTTTTTTTCTTCTTTTATTATTTTATTGTTTGTATATAAGTATGAGTGTAAGTACTTTTGCAACTCATACATTAAAGTTATTTAAACAAAATACACTTGGCCTGTGTATATTGTGTTGGCTGGTTGGATGGCATCATATTTTATTATTTAACTTGCATATAAAGGCAGGAGTAACTACTTTGTAGTCATTCTGGTAATAGTATTATATGTAGTTTTTCTTATAAATGGAATATGACAGACAAACAGAAAACAATAAAGAAAGAACTAACTATGCTAAAGTACTATATCAAGTTTAAAAGATATTTTATGGATTAAATTTTATTTCAACATTATAATTTTGTTTAAAAACAACAGAAACTTTTATTTAATAATATTTGAATTGGAATAAAAGTTTGTGTTTAGAAAATATTTTTATGATAGTATTTTTATAAAGATATGCGACAAAATGTTATAAAGATAAAAATAAATAAACTGATTCTTCAATATTTGTTTAAAGAAAAGGGCAATAGATTAAGAAGTAGGGAATATACAAAAATAAAAAAATATTGAATATTTTTGAATTGAAACATAAATTTTGGTATACAAAGAGTAGAGTAATTTATAGTAAAAGATAAAATAAGTTTTTCTAATACATTCCTGAAAATCTTTTCATGTACATAGCATTTGATATATAAGTAAATTTTTAATTTTTTGTCTTATAGTTTTATACCTAGTACACACTCTTTTAAATAGCATTTTAAGAGCTGAGTAATTCTATTTTAAATTTAAAAATGTTGATCTCTTTGAAATTTTCTCTGTAGCAAGATTACCTATAAGGCTCCATCCCAAAGAAAAAAAAATATAAAAAACTAGAGATGGACTTTTTTAGATACACATCACTAAAGAAAATTCTTGCAAAAAAATATGTTAATAAAAATATTTTCAAAATTTTTATATGGCATCTTAAAATACAAGCTTTGACAAATCCACTACAAAAAAGTTAATTTTATATCTTTTATATAATAAAAGTTATGGCCATTTAAACAAATCTGTAATCATATTCAAAGCTGTAGAGTTGTCACAGTGTTCAAAATAAAAATGAGAAAAATTCTACACATACACCAAATTTTATCTGAATCGGTAACCAAGGGTCAAAATTTTTTAAATTTAAAATAAAATTACTCAGCTACAAAAAAAAAAAAAAAAAAAATGTTTTCGAACAAAAACCAAGCTGCTCCAATATATTATCAGAACAACTCATCTACGATTTGAGGCAAAGTGGCCATATTTGGTCAAGAAGAAAAATATATATTTTTTGTTTCTTTTTTTTTTAATAATAAATAATTGCAGCAAAACAAACTTTTAACAACAAACAAATGCTAGAATATAAGCTGATCATAATTATTTCTTTTTTATATTTTTAAATTCAAAACTAATATAACTATCCTAAAATATTCACCAAATTTAGAATATTTGAAGTAAAAAATTTTTGAACAAAAAAACTAGTACATTTTGAAAAGTATTATTTTCGTATCTTAAACTTTGTGGAACTTTGCATAAATTTCATTTTTAGTTAGAAATTTCCAAAACAAACTGAGGTTAAAATTTTGGATGAAAAATAAATTTTAATGGAATGTGTATTTGTAGCCCTCTGTAACTCCACGATTAAATGAATATAAAACGAAAGATTAATATTTGATATTTTATTGGATTTTTAAAATTTTATTTGCGTATATCTGCGGGGACAACTAAAAATTTTCCCCGCGCCAGACGTATGTATGGATTTAATTCGCTATATTATCATAACTACTTAATTAATTTCTGAGTTATTAAGAAAAATGTTCTGGTAACTAGGCATTTTTGTACTAAATATTTTATTTTTTATTCATTCCATTTTAATGGAATTACTTAAAAAAAAACTTATTTACATTAAAATGTATTACTTATCACAATGTCTTTCTTAATATTTCTGAATCAAATCAATCCATTACCATGAAAATTTATATGGAACTGGAGGATGAAATGCTAAATAATACGCCATTTACCACGGTTTATTATATGATGGTCATATTATGTCCGCCCAGCTGCCTTTACAGAAAATTAACCTTTAACTCCAACCCAGCAAAAAAAAAAAAACAAGAACCACTTCAAAATGATAACTAAGTGCATATTTTGCACCTTTTTGGAAGTTAATAAAAACGACTTCCAAAAAAGTGAAAATAAATGTATTTTTAGTAGGAAAAATGTTGAATAATTTCTAAGCAAATAAAACTTTCACAAAATGAAAGGTATTTTTATTATCTATTAATAATGCTAGAACCATTTATTTATTGAAAAATTTTATAAATACAACTTTAAGAGAAGAACTTCAAAAGCAATGTACAAGAAGCATAAAAGAAGAATGTCCTACCAATGACAGCCACGGGTTAAAAAACAAGAACTTCTGCAGTTCTGTTTTAGCACTAAGTACTCACTTCCTTTAACAACGTAATGTTAAAATCATGATTTTTCAGTTCTTTTTTTGTTGGGAAATAGTGTTATATTATCATGGTTTAAATCAATTAAATTACACATAGCACCACTTATTCTAAGTCACGGGATTTATCAGTCAATTCGGATGCATTTCATTATGAAATAATATGCTTATAAAACCCTTTTTTGAATTGACCATATATTGAAGCATATCACGAGCAGTGTTGCCAGGAGATGAGAAAAAAAAGGCTAAGTTGTACTTTAAAAAAGGTCAGAAAAGGCTACATGTCCAAAAAAATAAGGCCAGAATAAAGCTAATTTTTTTTGGTTTATTTAAAAACTTAGTTTTTGTTTTGTTCTCATTAATTTTTGATATTTTTAAAAGATATTGTAATAAATTTATAAATAAAACATGACCCAATGAAAAATCGCTCACAAAATTTCCATACAAATTTGGATTATATATCATAAGAAAAATGTCCTAATGTTTTGAAGGGATTTGTTATTTTTGAATTATAATTCAGGTTTGATTAATAATTTTAAATTTTTTGTTTTTATAAGAATTTGTTTTAAATATAAATTTATTTTCATATTATTTTAGTTTCTATGGATGATGGTGTATTAAACAATATTTGTAATAAGTAATTAAAGAAGTGGTAGGATGAAGCACCGCAAGTGAAAATTTTTGTAAACTATAAATAATTTCGACTTTTTTGTGATTCTGTAAATAAAATTAGTAAAAGTAAATAGAAAATGTTCTTCTTCCTGGAAACACTAAAATTTTAGCATTTTTAGGGCAATTTCTAGAATAAAAAAAGTCTAGAAAAAAAGCTGAAAGCTAAAACTAACATTTCTAAGGCAAAAAGCAAAATAAAAAAGATACATTTAGCACTGATCACGACAACGAATTGCCCGATTTGGTTCAGTAAAATATCAAAAATATTTAAATAGAATTTCCTTCAAAGTATACTAAAATTATTTATAATACACTCAACAGTTATGGAGATATTAAGCCTATTTTGTAAAAAAAAATAAAATTTTGTACAAAATTTTCAAAATAGCAAAAATGAAAATGTTTATTCTTTGTTCATAAAGATACATTTTTTCCAAATAAATAAGATATATTTTTTAAATATCCTTGAAAGAAGAACGAATATTTATTTCTACATTCTTTTCTTTTAAAAACCTGCATTTTTACAGAAACAATCTAGATTTTTTAACATTATTTTGAGCCACAGCTTATTTTAATCGGACGAATAGGTCCGATAATATATAGATTTAAATATCATGTATTTTGAATATATTTTTGAAAAAATGAATTCTAAACCGCGATAAAAATTAAGCTACAATGAATGACTATTGAAGAACTTTAAATTTTATATTGACGTAATTAGTGTATATAATAATTTAAAGTTTGAAAATTGCGTCTTTTTTTTCTAGAGAATTTTTATCTTCTCTCTGTACCCTCTACAATACTACAGTGTCAGCATACAATTGAAAATAATAAATTTTCGCTTGTTAAAATTCATACAATATGTTTGGAGTAGGAATCATATAAATTTTGTGTTTTATTATTAAGAACTCCTTTACTCCTTCTCACAAGCAAAAACTGTTAAACGAAATGTAGATTTTAATGAAAGATTTTGTTCTGGTAAAAATTTTCACTTTTTCAGCCGAAATAGAAAAAATAATGACAAAAAAAACCGAAATAAATAAAATAAAAATGATGACAGTTAAAACATAAAAATTACTCATTCAAAAATTTATTATATACAATGTCATTGTGAATGTTTTAAACTTTAGAAATTTATTAAAAACGTGTGTTTATTTTCTATCTCATAACATAAAAAACTGTTAAGAAAAAAGAAAAATATAAAATATAAAAAAATATAAAAAATTAAGAAATTAAATTACACAAAATAAAAGAGATAAATAAAATTTGAAATAAATCTAAATCTAACTGAAGCAAGAAATTAAAGAAAAAGTAAGGAGGTACACTTAAAAACTTTTAAAATTGAATTGAAATAATAGTGTTAACTTTTTTGAATCAGAACAGATTGGAATTTTACATTCTATATCTATGTAAAATTCTTTTATTTGAACTTTTTTTTATCTATGATATGAATTTTATTATATAAATTAAGATTTTTAAACTTTAAATTTTCTTTGAATATTTTAACTATGTTTGTTATTATAGTAAACAAGTGTTATATATAAAGCGGAAATGTTGTCTTCTGCATTTATTACTTTATTTATTACTTTCTTCTATACAATTATTTCCTTCCTTTCTTTAGTTTATTTATTTCTTTTATTTTTTTATATCTTTATTTTGTTTTTTTCAATTTTATGAATTTATTCTTCTTAAATAAAAATCCACTCTATTTGTTACATACTTTTTGTAAAAACTTAATTTTTTGCTCATAGCTATGAACAAGTGTGTTTCTTCCTTTTGTTTTGTGTGGAAATTAGTTTCCATGTGCAATTTCCTTTGGGAGTTGTGTAGGATTTTTTGTTGAAATTTGTTTCTTTTACTGTTAAAATACTTATGTGCTGTTGTGGTTAAATTCTTGAAAAAAAAAACTCATATTCAATATCCGGTTTAATAAACTTTTATATGCTATGTTACTCATACGCACTAGTATATTAGAATAATGTTTCATTCCCACCAGTGTTGTCAGTTTAGCCTTTTTAAGGTTAAATCTAGCCTTTTTATTTGGATTTTAGCCTTAAAGTCTTCGTTTTAGCTTCTAGCTTTATTTTCAGCCTTTAATGATTCTTAAAATTGCCTAAAAATGCTAAAATTCTTAAATTGCCAAAAAAGGTTAAAATTTTAGTATTTCAAGTAAAAAGAAAATAGTTTGTTATTTCCTTTAATAATTTTATTTTTAGAGAATCATCCTTTTAAGTATTTTCATATATTTATCCACAAAGAAAATTAAAATTATTTATATATAGCAAAAATTTTCGGCTGTGGTACTTCAGTCGCCAAATAAATATAACCCAACGTATTTTATAAACTTAGTTAATAAATTAGTATAATTATTTCTTAGTAAACTTTATTTATGAATATAATTCTTATAACAATCTTAAAAAAGCAAAAAAAAAAAAAAATTTAGAAATAATTAGTCAAAAGTAATTATAATTCAAAAATGAGGAAAAATCATTTTAAAACATTGGGTACTTTTTCATATGAAATATAACCCAAATTTGTATGGATAATTTATAGGCAATTTTGCATTGGATTATTTTGCTGGCAACCGTTCTATGTGCTATTTATAAATTTATTACAATATCTTTAAAAAATATATCAAAAGCTAATGAGAAAAAGATGAATTTTTAAATAAAAAAATATTAAAATTTTTCTTTTTTAAGATTAAATTTACCCTCTCATTTTCTTATCTCCTGGCAACACTGATTCTCACATCAATTACACGTTTAGGCTTCTAATGTGTTTGTGGTTATTTTTGAAGTTTTTAGGAAGTTATTTATAATTGAAGACTTTATATCGAAACCATATTAATTTCTAACATGATTTTAGGAATTTTTATTCGTTTTTTCAATATTTAATAATATAATATTTATGATAATATTATATTAATCACAAACACTTTGAAGTTTTAAAAAATTGTAAGTTTTTGTTAAAAGTAGATAAAATAACATTAAAATATTTGAAAACTTTAAACTGGATTTCCTAATGTATATAATTTTCAAAGTGGGGACATTAAAAGCAATTCAATATTTTTATCAGTGAAGACGGATGGAGGAAATTTTCTTTTTTCAAAGGGGTTTTTGAAGATAATTTAAAGCGAAGTGAAAATAAAGAGAATTTGTAAAATGTTAAAATTTTTCCTAAAAAAAAAAGAAAAAAAATGCAACTTTAGAAAATATTTCTAATTATTTTCTTTAAAAATATTTTTGTAGTTTTTAATAAATTCCAAACAAACGATATCCCTACAAGCAAAATAATACAAAAGTGATTCGAATTCCTATTGCTTAGCAAAAAAATTTCACTGCCGCAATAATCATATTCATGTTGCGGAAGTTATCCCCATCGGCAGAGATTGTGCGTCACAGGCAATACATCTAAGCAATAAGAAATCAATAAGCCTGGAAGAAAAATATGCAATACTGTTAGATACACATCTAGGTGAAAGAAAGTATATACCACCAGATAATCTTCTGGAAGATGTATTAAATATATAGGAAAACAAGTAAAAAAAGACATAGTCGGGGTCAAACCTGAGCATATGATACCCCACACCATTGTGTATGTTCATCAAAATTCGTGAAGGGGTCTTATCCCAGCAAAAACTTTGCTTTCCTGGTAATATAGCAGGTATAATTGGAAACAAAAGTAAACTACTTATTTTTTTCCTAAATAACTAGTTGGTTTTGTTAGAGTTGTCCACAAATTCATGTAGTTATTTTTTCACTCTAGGGGTATTCAAAAATATGTACCTAAACGAAAACAAATTAAAAAAAAAAACAAACAAAAAATTTTTACCATCAGTGAGACTCGAACTTGGACACAAACTTACCATTCGTTTTTAATGACTAATGTCTTACTCATTACACCATCTCGCACATAGCTTCCTAAGCGACAAAAACTCTTTTTAGTTTAAAATATCTTTTTAGACATTTTGTTACATAAAACTAACAGCTTCAGAATGGGGTTGAACCAACAACCTTCTGGTTGTTAATGCAGCGCTCTAGACAACTCATCCACGTTATTGCAGTATTACTGTGCTATTATACTATTGAGTACTTATTAATGTAATACAGAGTAGGCAAATAATAATGGCGCCTCATTACCAAGAAACTACTTTAATAAGTAGTTGTCATTATTGAAAATCAAAAAGTTTTTGCTGAGATATTAGACATGTGGACAATTGTGGACGGATACTTTTACTAAGTGTAAAATAAAATATACGAATACAATATTATGGTAATACTAACATTTATATGAATTTATGCACTTTAGAGTGACTCCCGAAATTATGGTGCGATCCTCATAAAATTTGTCACTGTGAGTTTTACTTACATAAAACTTATTTGTGTCAAATATAAATTTGATACTAACATGTGTATGTGATTTATGCATGTTAAAGTGATTTTCGGAAGTGTGTTTTATATGGGAGCCATGGTCAGTTAAGGACCGATCTTCATGAAATATGGCACGAAAATTGATACTTATACAAAACTTCCTTACACCGAATTTCATTAAAATATTATTATATTTAAGGCATTTTTGGTCGTTAAACCCTATTCCGGGAGGACATTTGTATTGGGGCTAGGTGAAATAATGGACCGATCATAACCAATTTCAATAGGCTTCGTCCTTGTGCCAAATTTCATTGAATTATCTTCAAAATTACAACCTGTACTTTGCGCACAAGGTTTACATGTACAATCAGCCAGCTGTCCAGCCAGTTAGACGGACACCGTTAGATCGAATCAAGAAGTATTTCTGAGCCGATTGGTATACTTTAAGGTGGGTGTTGGATGATGCATAATTATCACTAAATAAATCTTAAAATAATATAATAAAGAAATCTTTTACATCTTGTAAAGAATGAAAACTCCCATAATATATCCATTTTTTTTTTGCTAAAAGACAAATAAATTTCTACAATTTTTTTCATTTATGAAAAAATTTTCGACAACTGAAAAAATTGTGACTGAAAAATAAAAGTATTGCATTAATTTATTTCAGATGATCTCAAAGGGTTATCATCAATTTATTGCGGTGATAATAGCCTTACTGAAAAAAGGAAGATATTTTGAGGCAAATAATATTAAATATTATATACTTTTTGTTGTTTATTGCCTAATTTTCTTTAAACTAATAAAAATAGAATATTAGAAAAATATTGCTTTGATGATTTTTGTCCAAATAATAAAAAGAAGATATTGCGTAAATTTCTTCTAGGAAGATAATTTCCAAATGTTTATAGGGATATTTTGGTTTTTTTTTTTTTTTTTGTTAAAAATATGTAGCGATCTTAAGAAGGAGGAAAAATTGGATCGATTATTTTTTCGAAAATGAAAAAAAGGCAATATTAAAGAAGAAAAAACTGAAGGAGTTTTACAAAATCTCATCTGGCATCATAGATTCTTATAACTAAAATGTACACTATGCTTACGAGACGTATAATCTACTTATATACTTGTACATTATCTAGGCTGAATAACAACTGAATTAATGTTTTATAAAAAAAGATACATCTATATAATTAATAGACAAACACAAACATCTGATTTTAATAAATAATATATCCTAAGAAAAGCATTTTCTCATAGTCGTGCCGAATATAAATTTTATGAAAATCCATTCATTTTATTTGGAAGTTATAAGCGGTAAAAGTTGCTACTAACACATATAAAAAAACTCACATATGTATACGTATGTGTATAAGCTTCATTCAAAAGGGCGTCTCAAATTATTAAACTCTTCTCTATTTTATTCCGCATGTTTCTTAGACAATTTTCCCAATTTTAAGCGGGGTCATTGTTATTGCTTCTTTGCGAAAACAATTTCTACGAGTTGCAATGATATAATAATGGTAAATTTGTCTTCTCACTTTTAATTGAGGGATTTGTAAGAGAAAAGTGATAAACAAAAGAGTTTAACACAAAGAGTAACAAGAGATGAAACTAATTGTCAACAACCTAAGACAGTTGTCAAAAACCTAGCTCATACATCAAAAAAAATACATGTAAACAAATGTAGTTTGTAGTTGCTAAAAATAAATAAAAACAAATTTTTTGCTACAAAAAAAAAAAAAAAAAAAAAAATTCTTTTCAATTGTCAACCTGCATCTATGGTTTAATGCTTGGAATCACTTTGCTTATTTTTTCTGAGTCTTATGCATTATAAGAGACAAATAAGATAAAGTAAATAATTTGTGTGCCTTTTTGAAAGATATTTTCCTTCGGCCTTACAAAGATTTTTTATTCAGCAGATTCTAGCAGAAGACTTAGCAATTTTTCTGGTAACACATGCGTGCTTAAGATTTGCTGATCGCTGGTGTAGATACAAACAACTACCACTGCTTACTTATACAAAAAAACAACAACAATACTGATAGTCATTTCAATGATTGTCATCATTTCAATGTATGTGTATATTTTTAATAATTTTTTCCAGTTTTTTGCCTATTAAACTAGTCTGGTAGCCTTGTAAAGTTTCGGCTGTGAAAATTTTTGTGTTGCGATTTTATAAACTTTTTCAATTAAAAACACCATCTATAATTGTCTTTTCTGGTTATTTTATTTAAGATAAGTGTTCCACATATATATCTTAATTAGTGAATATTGAAGTTCATTGAATTGGATTCGCATTTAAGTCTTAATTAAATTTGTTTTATTTATTGTTTTGAACAACAACAACAGTGGATATATATATACCTTAAGACTTATTTTTGCATGAATTTGTTTTTGTATTGTTCATTGACATACATTTGGTATAGTTCTATTTGTCAAATAAAACAACTGTCAGATAGAACATCTCCGTTTTATATTTTCCTTAATATTACCACTCCGTTTTCTATTACTAAGATCAATATTATAATTGGTGTCCTTGCTAATTAACTGCTGTGTTGCCATTTAATTACATATTACTGGTTTTAATCCTTGATAATATTTGTATTGGTGTGTGTCCTTAATAAAGTTTTGAGATGGACTGTATGAATAAAAACTGCAGTATTTCCGGAGAAGAACGTATGGTTTCCTGTTGGTTGTGTTTGGGAAATTACCACTTAAAATGTAGTGGCCTCAAAGCTCGTGATGCTGATGCATTATCTGACAATGCCAAAAACTTACAGTGGACTTGTCCAAATTGCAGAGTAATTGGCATTGAATTTTACAATTTTTTCAAAAGCTATAAAGCAGAGTTCGATGGAATTAAAAAAGACTTTTCATCTCTACAAGGAAAACTAACTAAATATGGTGAACTTTTTTCTAAATTTACAAATTTAGATAGTTTTGCTGCTTCCCCGAGACCTAAACGTAAAAGAACTGCTAAGTCATCATCAACACCTCCTTGTATTCCTAAAAATACAGGGGTTATTACTACTAATAATGATTCTATTCCTTTACCAACCGCAAATACAAGTAGTTATCCTGCTGCTGTTGTAACTCCTAATACAAATAATTTTATTCCGCCTCATCATACTTCAAATGCTTCCAATTATAATATAATTCCATCAGAGTCGACTTCAGTTACTTCCAAATCTTGCTACCAGTAAGCCTCCTGAGCTTATTTTATTAACTCCCTCATCGTCAAACATCCCAACTAATTTAAATGTGGTCAACAATCCTCTTACAACAGTAACTCCAAAGCCTCTAAAAATTATTGCTCCAAGGAAAACCATATTTGCTAGCCGTTTTTCAGTAGATACAACAATAAATGATGTTGAATTCTATATTAAAACGAACCTTCTCATCGAAGATTATAATAATGTCCAAATTTACAAGATAAATGCGCGCAATAGAGCTTCATTTAAAATAATTGTCCCGGAAAGTATTTTTGATCGTCTCGTTAATCCACAATTTTGGCCAAAAAATACAATTGTTCGACAATTTATTTATCGTGATGATAACAACGTAATTCTTCCCAGGGCATCTGATCCAAATCCAAAAAACTAACTGAATTAAATAATCCGTTAAATATTAATATTTGTCCAAAAAATGATTACAACTTCTCAGCTATCTCCATCGCATACCAAAATGTTAGAGGTATGAACACAAAGTTCAAATCCCTTTATTTAGAGAGCTTTGATATTGAGCATAATATCATTGTACTCACTGAAACGTGGCTCCGAAATAAATCTGATAAAGAAATTCATAATTCTGAAATAATGTGCAGTAAATTTCAAATCTATAGACGTGATAGAGTGGGCAAAGAAGGTGGGGGAGTTTTGATTTCTGTCTCAACTCTTTTTCCTTCAGAAGAAATATTTTTTAACAATGATCAAAATATTGAATTTATCGTCGTATGTGTTAAAGCTAAATTTAGAACAATTTTTATAACTTGCTCTTATATTCCTCCTGCGTCAAACATTCAAATTTATGAACAACATGCAAACGCGATAAAATTTGTAGCTAATCAATCCAAACCTGGAGACTCCATAATTGTTCTTGGTGACTTTAATATTCCAAATATTAAATGGTGCGAAACTCCTGATTCATGCTTTTTAAGCCCATCAATAAGATCGGAAACATCTATTGAATTACTGGATGCTATTGCTGATATGGGACTATTCCAAATAAACAACATAGTAAACAAGCTTAGCAAACTACTTGATCTTGTATTTGTTGATCAACCTGAAGAATTTAATATTCTTCGCATTAATCCATTATTAACACCCGAAGATGCGTATCACCCCACTCTTGAAATAAGCGTAAACGTTGAAACAAAAATATCATTACAATCCAATGTAAATAATGAGATGGTATTTGATTTTAGTAAAGCTGATTATTCCAAATTAAATCACCTACTTTATTCTGAAAAC
The DNA here is from genome assembly GCA_932274085.1 of Protocalliphora azurea. Lineage (NCBI taxonomy): Eukaryota > Metazoa > Arthropoda > Insecta > Diptera > Calliphoridae > Protocalliphora > Protocalliphora azurea. The sequence goes on along the minus strand of OW026520.1, from coordinate 146,447,958 downwards.
TGGTTTGAATATATTCCTTACAATAAAGTATGCCCTCGTAATATTGACATCATTTTGAATAAATTCTATGATGGCTTATTTAAATGTTTTAAGAAATCAATACCAATGACGAGAAAAAAAATTGCACATGGACCGCCTTGGACTACAAAGCAGCTCAATGGCTTAAAAAATTTGAAAAACAAACATTATAGAAAATACAAAAAGTCCGGTTTACCTATTGATTATATGAGGTACTCCATATCAAGATCAGTTTACAATTCGGAAAATATCAAATGTTACAATAATTATCTTTTTAGGGTGAAAAGAAACTTTAAAAATAATCCAAAATATTTTTACCAGTTCGTAAATTCTAAGCGTCGAGTCTCTGAATATCCGTCCATGATGAAATTTGGAGATAAAGAATCCTCAAACGATGCAGATATTTGCGATATGTTTGCTGCTTTCTTCTCATCCGCCTATTCTGATAAAGATTCACATGAACTTTCCAATTATCCATATCCAATTCCAGCTGCAACCCTTATAAATTGTCCAACATTAGATAAAACGATGGTACTGAGAGCTGTACAGAATCTAAAATATTCTGATAAATGTGGACCTGATGGTGTTCCAAGCTGTGTTCTTATAAAATGTTTACATTCTCTTATATCTCCAATAACATACTTATTCAACATATCAATATTTAGTGGTTACTTTCCTGAAGTTTGGAGGAAATCTTATATTATACCTTTGTTCAAATCCGGTAGCAGATCCAACATTTCCAATTATAGAGGTATTGCTAAATTAAGTGTTATTCCAAAACTTTTCGAAAAGACAGTTACTGAAATCCTTTCGCATCAAGTTGTATGTTATCTTTCGCCATTTCAGCATGGATTTAAAAAAGGATGTTCCATTACTACTAACCTTTTGGAGTTCACAACCTCAGTTATAACTGCATTTGAGTCCGGTTTACAGACAGACGTAATATACACAGATTTCAGTAAAGCCTTCGATAAAGTAAATCACGATCTCCTACTGTTCAAATTGGATAAGCTCGGATTTTCTCCTGTTTTCCTTAAATGGATCTCCACATATCTTAAAAATAGATGCCAATGTGTACTATTCAGAGAATGTACATCAAAAACCATTCCTGTTTTATCTGGTGTTCCACAAGGTAGTCATCTCGGCCCCTTACTATTCCTAATATTTATAAATGATCTACCAGCTTGCATTAGGAATTCTAAAATATTAATGTATGCTGATGATGTAAAGCTGTTCCATAGCTTTAACTATTCCTATCAATGTTCCTTACTCCAATCAGATCTTGACAATCTTTATGATTGGTGTATGATGAATCTAATGGATCTGAATTTAAAAAAGTGTAAACACATGATGTTCTATAGAAGAAGTCCAGTACTCTGTAGATACACAATAAATGAATATCAACTTGATCTAGTCGAAGAATTTCTTGATCTGGGTGTGTTGCTTGATTGTAAACTATCCTTTAACTCCCACGTTTCACAAATCGTTAATAAGGCAAAAGGAGTTCTAGGTTTCCTCAAGCGCTGGGGAAGAGAGTTTAATGATCCTTATGTTTCTAAGCAATTATTCATATCTCTTGTAAGACCAATCCTGGAATATGCTTCCGTGGTCTGGGATCCTCAATACGAAGTTCATATAAAGAAAATTGAATCGGTCCAGAAACAATTTCTCTTATTTTGTCTTCGTAATCTTCCATGGAATCCTAATATTAATTTACCATTATATGAAAGTCGATTACAGCTTATTGATCTCCCTACTCTTGAAAGTAGGAGAAAATATATGAATATTTCATTTGTAATTAATTTAGTAAACGGTTCAATTAATTCTGAGTTCCTGCTTTGTAAGATCGAATTCGTAATCCCAAATCGTCCAACTAGAAATTATACTCCTTTAAAAATAAAATATTTTCGAACCAATTATGCCAACTTTGATCCCATGAGACGTATATGCAATCAATTCAACAGTTTCTATCCATATATTGATTTCTCATTAAATCCAATCCGCATTAAGAGGATTATTTTTAACTTAGTTAAATAATAAGTTTTTGTTATTGAATGATTATGAAAATATTTTATTGTTAATAGCTTTAAGAATAATATATATGCTAGCCTGTAAGAAATTGTAATTTCATTGGCTATTAAATAAATAAATAAAAAATAAATTACTAGGTTGTTTATGAACCGATTAGGTCGATTCACAAAATTAAAAAAAGAAATATTTGTAACAGATTTGTATAAATCCAAAATCCGTACATTATATAGAAGCTTCATAAAGTTCAAAAATGCATTTTGGCCGATATCTCGGTTATTAATAAACCTATTTTTTCATTTCTTGCACAAAGAAATTCCAAAAGACGATTCAAAATTTTCTGTGAAATAACGATGTCTTAGAAAACTTGAAAACAAATACGTTTTTTTATTTTTTTATTTTCGGCTTTTGGCGATATCTCGGCTATTTATGGACATTCTCTAAAAACTTAATTTGTAAAACGTATATGTATATCCTATAAATAAGGCTTTCTAAAAACTGATTTCATCAGTAAGGATACAAAATATATATGGGCCATTATCAACAAATTTTAACCTAGCTGAAACTGATTTTAATCCTTAATAAGTTTTGTGGTAATATTATTTCAAACAAATGGATTGCAGATCTGAACTCAAAAGAGTGCAAAATTTTAGCACCATAGGTTTCATTTTATAATAATATTTGATTGGTATTCAAAATTCAAAAACTTGGAAAAAGGGTTTAAAGTTACTTAATTTTCCCATTATCAAGATAAGCTGAGTTTTTTGTTCTTTTACACAGAGAAAAAGAATTTATATATTTGAACATTTTTTTCATAAATATTATGAATTGAATACGACTTTTTTCACTTTTTTATTTTTTTCATAAAAAATAAAATTTTGTTCATAAATATTATCAAATTGTTCATAATGAAAATTTTAGTAACTTTGAAAAAATTTTGTTAAATCTTTGGTTTAGTTTTATTAGATTTGATTGCAAATGGTAAATGAAATTTTTATACATGAAAATAATAACAACAAACGCCTTAAAATGGCAAAATTCCAAGTAAAATCTGTAAAAAATAATGTCTAGAAAAATCATTAAAAACCTAAAGTTTTTCAATGAAAATTTCAAACATTTTTTTACAAATTGAAAATATAAATGAAAATTTAAACAATTTATTTTAAGTCTTCTTGACTTTTGATTCATTTCAAAAAATGTAAAAAAGTGTTAGTATTTAAGATATTATTCTTAAATATTATGAACTAAAATCAATGAAAGTAAATTCTTATATTTATGCACAATTTTTTTTTTCTGTGTATTTTCGATATTCAAAATCAGCGACCGTAACTATTATGATTTCAATCATAAAAGTCTGAGGATTATATTTTCTTTTTTATATTTTTTGAGACAAAATAACAGTTATTTGACGACTTTTACTGTTTACAAAGAAATATGAGAAATATGATAGTATTGGTAAACATAAATAAATCGCTACAAATTATAAAAAGATCTAAAAAATAAAAGAAATTGTCAAAATGAAAAAATCGCTTATATAAGAAAAGTTGTCAAAACATAAAACACCAACAAAAAAATTTAAAAAAAATCACAAAATGGGAAAACGCTAAAATAAAAAAAATCGACAAAACGCAAAAAATGCCAAAACGAAAAAACGCCAAAAGGAAAAAATCACTAAGACAAAAAAATCAAAAAAATGCAAAAACTATAAAAAGAATGCCAACTCAGGAAAAACTATGGAAAAAAAAAACCAAAACCGAAGAGAGTTCGTTGTATTTTCAGAAATATATTGTATAGCTAAAGTTAATTTTGAACTTTTTTTATTTCAATACGATAGGTGTAGTGGAGCGCCCCAGGTTATTATTAATTTATTAATATTCTTAGTTTTTATTTGAAAATCTTGGTATAATTCCTAACAAAGAACTAAACTGATTTTTTAGTCTTTTGTCAATCAGTTTTGGTCAGTGTTGGGCCACAATTTCGTGGGTTGAATTTTGTTTATGTATATACAACTTAATTGTTCTGCATTTTAAATCACAATAAACATTTTAGAGAGATTTTAAGACTTTATAACTTTATACTTAATAATAGAATATCGAGAAACACAACCAGTCTACTAAAATAGGGTTTGCTTAAGGTCATGAAAGCTCTTCAAGTTATTCGTGGTTGAAGGCTACAAAAAAAAAAAAAAAAAAAAAAAAAAAAACAAAATGTTTCACTATATCTTGCTTGCAACGTACACAGTTTCAATGTGGAAATCCAGAATGAACAAATTAATAAAAATCTTTAGAGTTTATAAAAAGGTGCCAATCCCCTTGGCTAACAACTTTGGGATATCAGAATTATAACAAACAAAGCAAAAGGTAATTTAAAGAAAATTAACGATCACAAGAGTTTGCAAAAAAAAAAAAAATGCTGGCACTATTTAATTGTTTTTTAAAAAGGACTTGTACATTCGTACAAGTTCATGCCTAAACATAACTTTTCGTCATTCAAAGTTATAGATTATCTTGACAAGCATCTCGTATAACCACAAAAGTCAAAAATAACAATAAATACAAAACTTATATAAAATTCACAATACATATCCTATGCTTGCAATTTACATTATATAACATTGTTATATATTTTCCTCCTAATTAGATACAGCTTTTAAAATTCTAACTCCATTTAAATAAAAATGTTACAAATAATATTAAACTACCAAATTTAATGCCTTGTTAGACTTTCAATGTTGCTACATTATATTTTTTAATATATGCTCTTGAATACTTGGTCTGTTGTAATTTATAAAATATATTCACTTTTTTTAATTTCTTAAAATATTATTTTGGAAATTATGCAAAAAAAAAAAAAAAAAAAAAAAAAAATAGAATTTTTAGCAGTGTGTGAATGTAACGTAGTACCGTACTATGTACTATAGGTGAATAGATTATTATACTATATTAAATATTTTCAATATAACCCAAAAATTGGAAGTTAAAAAAAAAACGATTTCTCGGTTTTAAAAATTCTTATCTCGAATGAATTTAAGTTTCTTAGAAAGAAAGGAAATTATCCTTTTTAAAAAATATGTTCACGTTTATATTCATAGCAAATCTGTGAAAAATTTTAAGTGAAAAAATACAAGTTTTCTATTTTATTATTCGTATATATATATATATATATATACGACTTTTGCCCTACACTTTATTTAAAAATATTATTTTTTCTTATTTTTCTCTAGTAACACATTTTATTAAGAAAAATTGATTTACCGCTTGATAAAACAAGGCTAAACTGTGGAGTAGATACGATTTCTAATAAAAAGGAAGAACGATAAGGAAAGATATAGTCGGTCAAGACGATTATTTGATACCCTACACCATTGTGTACGTGCATAAAATATTATACGTGAAAAAAGTTAATATCGTTAACTTTTTACATTTGCCATTATTTTCAGTAACTATGTGCCAAATTTTTTTAGAATAGCATAATTGGTTTACTTAAAATAGAAATTAAACAAAATTCCTTCAAACGCATTATTTAAATTTATTATTGAAACACATGTCAAACTTGTAAAACAATTGCTAGGAATGCAAGTGAATTGGAAAATACAGTTTCTTTAGTTAAGAAAATACAAAGAATTCAAAACCACCGAAAGGAATACTAATCACCGGAGAAACAGTCGGTATATAGGCTGTAGAATAGTAAACAGAATAATAAGAATTTTAGGAGAAAGCTTCTAAATCTCTGAATGGAATGTAACTCGTTCTCAGTATTTGTTATCAGAAAATTAAAAAAAGCTCGCCTAAGATAGCTACTATAGTAGCTATCATTTAGTATAATATAAACTACTAGCAAACGTCATACTAAACGAGAAAGAAAGATATAGTCGGTCAAAACCGACTGTATGATACCCTTCACCATTATGTACGAGCATAAAAATTCGGGAAGGGGACTTATATTACTGTGGCCAATTTTATTAAATGTAAAATAAAATATACAAATACAAAATGCGTTGTTACCAACATCTAAATGATTTTATGCACTTTATGGCAATTCCTGGAAGTGGATTTTGTATGAGTGCTATGGTAAATTATGGACCGATTATCATAAAATTTGGCAGTATTATTTATACTTACATAAAACTTATTTGTGTCGAATATTAACTTAATACTAACATTCATATGGAATTTATGCACGTTAAAGTGATTTTCGGAAGAGGGGCTTAGGTGGGAGCTATGGTCAATTGTGAATCGATCTTTATAAAATTTGGCAAAAAGATTGATATTTATAAAGGAACTCTATTCCGGGGAGATATTTGTATGGGGGCTAGGTGAAATAATGGACCGAACAGAACCAATTTCAATAAGGTTCGTTCTTGTATCATAAAAGTTCCACGTGCAAATTTCGTTGAATTATCTTTAAAATTTCGAAATGTTCTTTGTGCACAAGGTTTACATGGACAGCAAGCTACTCGTCCAGGCAGCCACACGGATTGACGGACATCGTTGGGTCCATTTAAAAAGAGATTCCGAGTCGATTGGATAACATTTTTTATGTGTTACAAACATCAGCATAAACGCATAATACCCCAACCACCAATAGTGGTGTAGGATATAAAAATAATTGCTACAAAATCAAAAGCAAAAAAAAAAAACTAACAATAAATAAAATATTTAAAAATATCTTTTCCATAACAAAGTCAAAATTGTAAAATTTATTGGGACTTATTTAAAGTTGCAAGAAAGCATTTTCTCTGGAGATTACTACAGAATTATTACAATGTTTTGAAGAAAATATTCCTTATTTCCTTAAAAATAAAAAGAGTCCGTGAGCATTCATTTAAATGTTTGTTAACCGATCTGGCAACACTGATATTTATTCAAAATAATTTACATTTCTTCCAGGAACATTTAAACTATATTTCAGTTTTTAATCCTCGGTCTAAATTTAAAGTTATTTACATTATATTTCTAAATCTAAAATCACAAGATTTATTATTCAAGCAAATAATTTATTTAATCGAGTATTTTTTTAGTTTTTTTTTATTTATTTGTTTCATTTTTCATAACTTTTTAAATTATTCTTTTTTAATTTTACTGTTTTTATTTTTGTTACAATTTAAAGGTTTACATTTATTTTGTATATTTTTTAGTATATTTATGATTAGATTCTTGGGAAATTAATTTAATTTTAGATGAATTAATATCAGTCATATGTTTTTGTTCACCTCGAATAGTATGATTTAAATATGAAAATAATTTGTATGTAAAAATTATTTATTATACATACCCAGCTGAAAATGGTTATATATTTTTATATATATGATCCTTGTAGGACGATATATTGTTATATATGGGTTTATATGTGAAAGTGTGTGAAACTTTTATCATATATGGTTTCATAAATAAAATAAATTTTCATATATGAAACTATTTATCAAATGTTAAAACAAATATGAAATTCAATATAACTCTTAAACATGAAAATGTACTTTTGGAAATTTGTAGGTAATATTATTGTTTATAAATGTTATAATAACATCAAAAGACGTACACTGCTTTTTTTGTGAGTTATATGCAAAAAAAAAAAAAAAAAAAAAAAAAAACTATTATTTTTCATTTAATTTTGTAGTCTTAAATGTTTTCTGAGCAAAAATATTCAGGTCTTAACTTTTTAAAATAAATTGGAAAGTATAAATTCAAACAAACTTTAACATTTTTGTTTTATTAAAAATTTAATAACTAAGGAATTTTCTCTAATTAAGAAGTCGTTTTGTCAATAAATAGCAAAGCAAGTGTGCGAATATTATTGTTAAACTTTCAATTTTCTAAACAAATTTTACTAGTTTCAAAAAACGACAATCTAAATGGCAGTTGGAGGCACCATTACCAGGAAATCGAAGTGGAGATAAAAACATTTCAAATTAACAAATTTTTGAATAAAATACTTTTCAGATAAGTCTACAAGAAGCAATCGTAATGACATTTTAAAAAGGATGTAATAGCTAAATGCTATCTAAGAGAACAAATCCTCTGCCTATAATTAAAATTTTAACTTAGTATAGTATAGTTTAATCCATATTAATTAAAAATCGAAACATTTGCTATGTAATTTTGTTTAATAACCTTGTTTAAGGAGAATATAAAAAATATAAAAAATATATAAAAATAAATCAAATATGTTTCTCATATCAGCGAGAAAAGAAAACTTAATTTTAATACTATCTTTTACATCACAGCTTATTTCAACCTGCTACTTTTGACAGCTGCTGACTTAGCAGCACCCCACGAATAGCGGTACATTTTGATGTGTACGCTTGTTGGTCATGTTTGCGTTGGGACGACGTACTACCATAGCAAAAAATAATTTCAAATAATTTTTTAATAAAATTAATAATTCATTTTATACTGAAATTTAATTATATTATTAATTAATATAATTAACTTTCTAATTGGTTTAAAAGTTTTTCACAACAATCGACAGCTATTAAAAAAATATACAGAAAAAAGAAAAACTTGTCAATAAAAAAGAAATATAAAAAATAAAATAACATAAAATCAATTTTCAACCATTTTCAACTACGAAATATAAACAAGTTGTAAGGATTTGTTCAGTTTTCGGAAAAGCGTTTAATATATAATCATTGGGTAAGTATGAATTTCAAATATCTGATGAGGTTTTTAATTCTTGCTTTTTTAGATATTCCCATCTTTGTGTTAAAGCTGTTCTATGAAGGATTATTTGTATGTAAAAGGTCAGTTCATATTGATTGTCATATTCTTTAATGCTTTTATTGATATCTCTTACTAGGTTGTAAATGAAAATCTTTATTGGAACGAGCTCAAAGTTTTCAAAAATGTTATTTTTACGTAATTATCGCTGATTTTAGCAAGATGTATAAAACGCCAAAATGAAACTATGTACTAAGTTTCATTTCCCTCAACTGAATTCGTTTATTTTTTTTTCGTTTAATTTTTATTATTTCTTTCATTTAATTTTACTTGTATTACATTATTTTGATATTTTTAATAATTTAATAAACGACTATAATAAAATTCATGAATTTTTATTGATGGAAGGATTTAATTGTTTGCAGATTTGAATTAATAAAATTTTTTGTTGATTTTAGGCAAATATTCAATCATAATTCTAACTAATTTGTTCAAAAAATAATAATAATTAAAGTTTTAACCAAAATCAATTATTCTAAGTTAATTGAAATTATCATTTTGGTGATTGGAGCAAAATCAATTAAAAATTTAATTAATATAAACAATTTCGTAATAGAATGTCTTTTTTATTTTTTCTGTGTAGCCATTATAAAATGGATACTTGCTTCGAAAAATAGCAGAAATGGTATGTCTGAGCGATTCAACAGTTCAAAGCATAATATCTCGGTTCAGGCATGAAAATATAATTCATGATAAGGGAAGAAAAGCTCCCAACAAAATATTTAATGACTGATGAGCAGTACACTGTCCGAAAAATAAGAAAAACCCCAAATTATCTGTTGCAAAACTGGCTGTTCAAGTTAAAAATGACGTGTGCTTCGAGATCAGAATTTTAATGGTAGAGTAGCCCGAAAAATACCATTTATTAATAAGAAAAATCAGCAAGCGCATCTAAAATTCGCCAAAGAACATATTTACAAAGATTCAAGTTTTTGAAAGAATGTTATATTTGCAGACCAGTCCAAGTTTGATATTTTCGGATGGTTAAACATATGTTTTGTGTAAGCCGAATACAGAGCTTTAAAACAAAAACCTAAAAGCACCAGTCAAACTCGCTGGTGGCAGTATAATGGTTTGGGCTTGTTTGGCAGCAAAAGGAGTAGAAAATTTGTTGAGAGTACAGTGGATAAAAATATGTATTAAAATCCAATTTATTGCAAAGTACTGAAAAACTAGGAAAAAGTGAGGAATTTCGGTTTTATCAGGACAACCACCCGAAATATATGTCCGGAATTGTTCAAACATGGCTAATTTGGAATTGTCCCCACTTGGTGTAACCGCCGACACAAACACCTGATCTAAAGGTTATTGAAAACCTATGGCCGATTTTAGAAAAAAATGTCCGAAAACATCAAATTTCGAATAAAAATGATCTAAAATCAGCGTTAAAGAAAGAATGGGCGATAACAATCCCACAGGTTACTCGAAAATTAGTGGAATCAATGCAATAAAAACTGACTGGTCATACTATGTTTTAAAAGTTTTTAAACTAATTTCTTTTTTTATTTAAATATTATTGAATTAAGCCGTGATTTCTTATTTCTCTTAATGTTTGGTTTTTAGCTTGTAAAATCTGAACAAGGTAACTTTGAAGGTGAATAAAAAATCTCTTTTTAACTTAAAAAAATAGTCAACAAGCTTTCATTAAAATTTTAGGAAAATATTGTTTTGTTTGGAAGTTATATCAGTTTTTTGCCGCCAAAAGGTGGTGGTTGAAATGAGCTGTGAACCACTGTAGATAGATTTGACTTAATATATGTATGTTTTAAATAAAATAATGAATATTGCGCTTTAATTTTAGCGTTTTTAATGAAATTAGTAAAGAAAAAAAAAACATAATTTATCGTTCATAATAGTTTCAGAAATATAATTTAATATATATGGGCATATATGCTTAATTTTAGGATCCAAAAACATATATAATATAACATGTACATATATAATTATATATGATCATTTTCAGCTGGGTATTAATTTTATTAAATTCTTTTGCATTTTAATTATTAAAGTGAAATAGTAACTTTGAATAAAAATTTTCAATTATGCTCTATTTGAAATTTAAATTACATAGATTTTATTCTTTTTAAATCAAAAGTAGTTTGTATATTTTGTAAAATTTTTAGTAAGTTTTATAACACTTGTTCATTTGAATCACCTTTTTCTATTTAATTTTTTTATTTACCCTTCACTCCTTTTAATTCATATTATTATTTAATTTCTACACTATTTATTTTTTCTTTTTATACTTTTATATCCTTTTTTAGTTTTGTATCCGTTTTATCGACTTAACTGTTCAACCGCCCGAAGATAACTGTTTTAAACATCTGTTTGTTTTATTATAAATCTTTTAACCTCCTTAAGATCCAAACAGTCAACTTTGCGACGCAACGTAGACTGAAGAAAAATAGCGTGAAACATTTTGTACAAATAGACAATAAAAGTACACGTATCGTATATTTTTAAACAGTTATTGTGTGAACAATACTGTTCTTTGGTTATTTTGTAAAGAAAATAAATTACGGGGTTGTCAAAAAACAGCTACGTAAAAATCTATTTGCTATAGATTTGTGCGATACGTTACCTACAGTTTTTGCGTCAATAGCTCTTTACACACATCTGCATAAAGCAGGTTGAAACAGCTGATTGCGTTACGACGATTTTTTATTCACTGGTTTGGCCTTTAATAATTCACAGCATCCTTTTTGTTCTTTTGCTACATGTTGCTGGTTAGTTTTTAAACTAATTTCTTTTTTTATTTAAATATTATTGAATTAAGCCGTGATTTCTTATTTCTCTTAATGTTTGGTTTTTAGCTTGTAAAATCTGAACAAGGTAACTTTGAAGGTGAATAAAAAATCTCTTTTTAACTTAAAAAAATAGTCAACAAGCTTTCATTAAAATTTTAGGAAAATATTGTTTTGTTTGGAAGTTATATCAGTTTTTTGCCGCCAAAAGGTGGTGGTTGAAATGAGCTGTGAACCACTGTAGATAGATTTGACTTAATATATGTATGTTTTAAATAAAATAATGAATATTGCGCTTTAATTTTAGCGTTTTTAATGAAATTAGTAAAGAAAAAAAAAACATAATTTATCGTTCATAATAGTTTCAGAAATATAATTTAATATATATGGGCATATATGCTTAATTTTAGGATCCAAAAACATATATAATATAACATGTACATATATAATTATATATGATCATTTTCAGCTGGGTATTAATTTTATTAAATTCTTTTGCATTTTAATTATTAAAGTGAAATAGTAACTTTGAATAAAAATTTTCAATTATGCTCTATTTGAAATTTAAATTACATAGATTTTATTCTTTTTAAATCAAAAGTAGTTTGTATATTTTGTAAAATTTTTAGTAAGTTTTATAACACTTGTTCATTTGAATCACCTTTTTCTATTTAATTTTTTTATTTACCCTTCACTCCTTTTAATTCATATTATTATTTAATTTCTACACTATTTATTTTTTCTTTTTATACTTTTATATCCTTTTTTAGTTTTGTATCCGTTTTATCGACTTAACTGTTCAACCGCCCGAAGATAACTGTTTTAAACATCTGTTTGTTTTATTATAAATCTTTTAACCTCCTTAAGATCCAAACAGTCAACTTTGCGACGCAACGTAGACTGAAGAAAAATAGCGTGAAACATTTTGTACAAATAGACAATAAAAGTACACGTATCGTATATTTTTAAACAGTTATTGTGTGAACAATACTGTTCTTTGGTTATTTTGTAAAGAAAATAAATTACGGGGTTGTCAAAAAACAGCTACGTAAAAATCTATTTGCTATAGATTTGTGCGATACGTTACCTACAGTTTTTGCGTCAATAGCTCTTTACACACATCTGCATAAAGCAGGTTGAAACAGCTGATTGCGTTACGACGATTTTTTATTCACTGGTTTGGCCTTTAATAATTCACAGCATCCTTTTTGTTCTTTTGCTACATGTTGCTGGCATCTAATTTTGCTCAACATGTTGCCCGCTAAAGAGCATGTGCAAATCTAGGCGCGTGAGTTTTTTTTTTTAACTAATAAGAAATCATCAAAACGGAAGCCTAACAGGAAGAAGCAGCAGCAAAAACAAACGGCTGCATGTAAACAAAAACAATAAATATTTTTTATAATCATGCTTTTTGTTTATTTTATTTAAAGGATTCATGTTTTTTTTTGCTACAAACATAAACAGACACAATTGAGCCAAAAGGAAACAAAATAAATAGTAAAAAAAATATGACAAACTAAAGCGAAATAAAAATATAACGACAATAAATTTTTCTACAAAGGCAGCAACAAATGGATGATGATTTTCTTTTTGTTATTGTTGTTTGTTCATCTTTTCATTTTTCATTTTGTAGCATTGTTATTGTTTGTGAAAGTAAATTAAAGATAAATATGGGACAATAGTTAAAATGAATTTATAGTTTTTAAAATAGACCCAAACAATTTTAATTTGATATATTTGATGATTATTTTTAGTTTTATTTTGCTTTAGGTTTATTTATTTTAATTGATTTTGTACTAAAGCTGGGTAGAATAAAATTCATACAATCAATATGATTGCTATAAAATAAGGAGATTATTTTAATGGTATTAAAAAATCTAGGATCATTTTAGAAAGTTTCAATTATTTTTCTGTAATTTACAAAATTAATCTGAGTTTTCTAGACTTGTCATTCGAGCACAGAGAGTCCCAATAAGAAGTATCATATATAAATCGTGACTGGTTACCTATATAATCAAAATATGTTGGACATGTAAATATAGAGTATCTAAGCTTCACCTATACCAATATATTTATATTAGTTGCTTATTTTTTATTTTAAAAATTATTTATTTATGCACAGTTTTCATTTAAAATTTTTATTTTAATTTCCTTTTTGTCAAAACTTTTTCATTAATATTCTTTTTTTTTTAATTTTCATTTATATATATTTTTATTTGCCTTCACTTTCCATCAATAGGTCATCACTGTCATCTTGGGAAAAATTTTAACACACACATACATAAAAATTAAAAAAGTTATCACCAAGAAAAGCAGCAGCATCATCATTATAATGGTTTAATATTGAAATGACATAAAACAAAAAGTTGGGTATTAAAATATAAACAGACACATAAGCACACTGATATTTTAGTTTTAAGGCAATTTTTTTTACAAACATACAAATACTAACCTACACTGAATATAAAATTTTCCTTTAAAAGGGAACTACCAAATGGCAGCAGTTATGAAAAGCGTTATGGCACCAGAAGCTTAACACTGTCAATCACCAAAAGAAAAACGACCAATAAAACCAAAGAATCTCAAAAACCTCTCTACCAGTTGGTGTAAGAAAAAATCAGAACAAAGTTCCTCAAACATTAGGTATATTGAATAATAAAAAATAAGAAATAATGCGAGAAGAATAAAATGATTTAAGTGTTTATCAAAACCTACACAGATGACGAGCTGTTTTTTTATTGCAATTTTTTTTATGAAATTATTATTGTTGTAGTAAGCGTGACAATGATGATTGCCAAGGATTTTTATGATAATGATGATGATGACGAAATGGTTTGGATGGTAGCTTTTGCATTAAATAAATGTATACATATGTATAACTATTATAATCGGATTTACTAAAACAAAACTAATGCGTGTCACTTTGTATTAATGTATTTATGAATGTGTATTTTGTTTAAATATAAATTTATACATACTATAGTCCTTATGTGTGTGTATACCTGTGGTTACCCAACAGTTTCAGATGACTGTTCCTAGCTGTTTAATTGACTGACTACAATAGGGCACCACTAGTTACTTTATTAACTACGTGATTAGTCATTTTAACATGAGCATATCCTAGGAGGAAGTCTATTTGCCACCTCCACAATAGGAATACGTGGTGTCACATTTTTCTAAACACAATAACCTCTATGGTTACGAAGTGGCACTTTTGTGCAAACACAATCACTTTATTGGTTACAATAAGCTAGTAAAAATTTTTTGTTACCTTCTTTTCACCTTTTTCCTGCTTACCATATAGTCAGTAAAGTGTCAATCGCCACCTCCACGTTTACAAAAAGAGTCGGTAAAGTTTTAGTTTGCTTTACGATCGTTCAGAAAATATACGAAAGATGGTAACGAAAAAAATTTACACATTTAAGTGTGCTAGTAGAGTAAATATAAATGAACTTGGCTGTTTAAAAAGGGGTCAATTAACACCGAAAAACTACTGGGTAAAAATTATGGACACTCCTGCTGCAGAAATGAGCTTTCTATTATTATTAATGATTCAACAAAAGAAAAAAAAAAAAAAAAGATTACAAGAAAATTAAATTTTTTTTTGGTTTGCAAATATAGAATTAATAATATCACAAATGAAGATCTGTAATTGGTTCTTAGGAATTATGAAGTATTAATTTAGCTAATTATATAAGGTATTCTAAGGGCTACTAACTATGGACACTCTGATAAAAAAGCATAGTCTCAAGTATCAATAATAAATACTAACATTAGCTAGGGAAATACTGATAAAAAAAAACATCGCCTTTAATATCAAGAATAAATATTAGTATTTTTTCAAACTTCAGAATTGGCTTTAAATATTAAAAGTATCTACTATACGTCCGCTTATAGAGCTCATAAGGAACATAAAATCACCTTGTTGGCCATTAAAACGAGGTAAAAAATTATTAAATCATAGAATTTACTTGAGGAAAACATGCAGCTAAAAGTCAATTTAATCATGTTTTTGCTAAGTGAGTTATACGAGGTCAAAGATTACACAAATTTTCCTACCATTCTTTAAAAGTATATTTTTATCTGGCATTGTCGATTTTAGTTCAATTTAATGTTTTTTTTTTTTTTAGTTTTGGATATATTCTTGGAGGTCATTTTGAAATTCTAACAACAATTATACCATTCCTTAACTATCGATTCTTCATACAGAAAATTAAACAAAATGATTAATTAATTTTATATTGAAATTTAATTATATTATTTATTAATGTAACTAACTTTCTAACTGGTTTATGACTTTTTGACAAAAATCGGCAGCTCTTAAAAAAATATTAAGAAAAAAGAAAAATTAGTCAATAAAAAATACAGAAATAAAATAACTTTAAGTCAATTTTTAACTAGTTTCAACAATTTGCTCCTCATATATCTACTAAAAAATAGTAACAAGAAATATGTGCATGATTTCGGAGACATATTTAGTAATAGTTATTTGGTAAGTACGAATTTTAAATATTAGATTTGATTATTAATCGTTTCAATACTTTTACAGACTCCATCATTTGCACAAGGTTTTAGATTCAGTTACAAAATCTGTTATTGTTTCAAAGCAAAGGCACTCAGAAAATCTTTATTGAAACGTTCCACAGAAGTGAAGACTTTTATGAGAACTTTTTGGAAATAAAATATAATATATAATACCAGAATTTGATGAAGGGAAGTTAAACTTGACATATATAGTTTCTTCTTGACATCTTATATATTTTTGTGAAAATGACAAATAATTTCATGTGAGCTATAGGAGATATATGAGGTCAAAGGTTACAAAAATCTGATTTATTTTTGATTATCGTTAATTTTAACAGGATGTGCATGACCCTAAGACGAAACTATATACCAAGTTTTGAAATTTGAAGTTTTCATATTGCTTTCGTCTTATTTTACTTATCTTGTATTATATTATTTCAATACTTTTAATAATTTAATAAATAATTTTATTAAAATCCTCGCGTTTTTATTGAAAGAAAATGATAATTAATTGCAGAATTGAATTAGTAAATATTTTGGTTGCTATGAGGTTTGCCTCAATCATAATTCTAATTAATTTTATCAAAAAAAAAAGAAAAAAAAAATTAATTGAAACTTAAGCCAAAGTCAATTATTCTAATTAATTAATATTATCATTTTGGTGATTGGAGCAAAATCAAATAAAAATTTAATTAATATAATCAACTCCGTAATTGAAGTTCATTTTTATTTTTTCTGTCTTCTTTTGTAAAATAAATTGTCGAAATATCACTCAAGAGTCATATGTTGCACAGTTCCAAAACGATTTCAGGTGGCCTAAAACGAGTTGTTTTCAAGATGATTTGTGGGAGCTACCTCACAAAAGCCTTAGTAAGAAGACAAATCTTTTCCAATTTATAATATATTTATTATATTTATTTATAACCAATCTTAATTCTGAAAATATATTTGATCTCAAAGTGCAATTTTTTTTTTTTTGGAATGAAATTATTTCAAAAATTTTTATATTTTTTTGTGTTTTTTTAAAACATAGTGGGACTGTCAAAAGATATTTTTAGGATATTTCGAAAGATTTAGGTGAAATAAATTTGTACTTAAAACAAAATAAGTAAAATATTTTCTAAATTTTGAGTTAATACTTTATTTCACTTATTTTTAGTATGAAATAATATCGATTTTTGTATGAAACATTAGTGATCACAGATTAACGACCTTTTTCCAAAAAACATAATATTAAGCGACTTATGGCCAATTTTAAATTTCTCGTAAAACTGTAGATTTTTATTATGAAAAATTAGTGATTAGAAATTAACATCATTAAAAAAAAAAAAAAAAAAAAAAAACAAAAAAAAATCGATATTAAGTGACTTATGGCCAATTTAAAATTTCTCTAAAAAATATAGACTTTTAGTACAAAAAATCAGTGTTCACAGATTAACGTTCTTTTAATAAAAAAGTAAATATTAAGAGATATATATACAATTTACAATTTTTCATAAAAATAAATATTTTAAGTATGAAAAATTAGTGATCAAATATTAATGTCCTTTTTCAAAACAACTTAATATTAAGCGACTTATGGCCAATTAAACATTTTTCTAAAAAATAGCGATTTGAATGTGAAAAACTAATGATCACAGATTAATATATTTTTACCGAATATTATTCGACTTTTAGCTAATTTAAAATTTCTCTAAAAAATTTCGATTTTTAGTATGAAAAATGATTGATGGCAGATTAACGTCCATTTTTCAAAACACTCAATAAAAAGAAAATTATGACTAATTGAAAATTAGTGATACAGGTTAAAATTCTGTTTCCAAAAACAAAAATTCATACTCAAGGAACAGTGGTCAATTTAAAAGTCAATTTAAAATTTTACATAAGAATATCGTTATTTAATATGAACAAATAGTGATCACGGATTAAATTTGTTAAAAAAAACTGATTATAAAGCGATTTATGACCAATTATAAATTTCTCTAAAAGTATCAATTTTTAGTATGATGACTTAGTGATCACAAATTAACGTCCTTTTACCAAAAAGCTCAATATTAGGCGACTTATGTATGGTCAATTTAAAATTTTAAAAAATTAAAAAAAAAAAAAAAATAAAGAAATTAGTGAACGAAACATTCAATATTAAGTCAGTTTTAAATTTCACTCAAAAATATCTATTTTTAGCTTTGAGCATTAAGTGATTACGGATTAACGTCTTTTGTGAAAAAAGTCCAATATTTTTAAAATTTTTGTGTAAATAATTCTTAAGAAATAATATTTCTATTAACCGGTTATTCGACTTTGGTCAGTCGGATTATTCGTTGCACGAAAATTAACGATTAATAGATTCAGTAAATCGAGCAAAATTCGTCATAAATCTGTTGGCGGATAATCTATTGTATACCCTAATAAGTACTTTTAATTCAATATTGTTTTTCAAATATTACAAAATATTTTTTTTGCCTTAATTATATACATCATTTTAATGAATGTTGTGTTGCGTTTTGTATGTGTGTATTAAAATAAATAAATAAGTATTTGTTTAAACAAACTGCTATATAATACTAAATGTCTGTTAATACACTGTTCCTGTGATCTTGCATGAATGGTATTTTCTAATGCTAATTCTTACTAAAGCTTACAAGACTTACATTGTTAAGAAATGTACGAGTACTTTCACTCTGACACAAATACAGATAGAAAGGCAGGTCGACAAGTAAACTGACAGACTGACATATAAACACACTTATACACACATAAATGAAACCAAAAAGAAGCTTAAAGAAACGTTTCACAAAATACCATTAAATGCGCGATAATCGTTTTATTGTATGTGCGGAAATTACAGTAATTACGAGAGGTAACACACTAAACTTTACCAATGGTTTTGTTGTTTTATTGTAAATGTTGATGTTGATGTTGATGTTGTTGTTATGCTTGTTATTATTGCAAAGTTGGATTAAAAAAATAAAATAAAGTGAAAACAGAATTTACAGCAAAATTCAAAACCACTAATTCCAAAACGACAAAAACAGCAGCAACAGAATCATGTTTAGGAACTACAAGAGATATAGTAGCAAGAACTGGAGCAACAAATTCAAATAAAATTAAATTGGAACGCTATATTCCGTGCCGAGTCTTTCAACTCTTCATCCAGTTGAAATGTTATATGAACAATTTATATATTTTAAAGATAATGAAACTACAACAATACCAAACGAAAACAACATTAATTAAAAAAAGGGTATTTGGAATTTCGAAATACGAGAAAAAATATTTGTGATCGTTCTATATAAAAACTTCGTAGCTTATAAGATACTACATAAGTCTAAAAAATGCGGATACGAAAGGACTGATTGAGTTCATTGAGTTTCTAGCTTATATAGCTTTAAGAAGTTGAGAAAAACCAAATATAATATAGCTTACTGTTGTTGTTTGTCAATGTCCATAAAAAGAACAAATATATAGAAAGTAGCCATACAAAAAAAAAAAAAAAAAAGGTTTGCCAATAACTTGGTTGTTTACGAACCCAATTGGTTGGTTGAAAAAACCAAAATTTTAGAGAAATATTTGTGACCGATCTTACATATCCTTTCGTAGCTTATATAGAGTATAAAAAATCAGTGATCACAGATTAATGTCCTTTTAATAAAAAAAAAAACTAAATATTAAGCGACTTATATACAATTTCTTTAAAATTTACAATTTCTTATAAAAATAAAGATTTTAAGTATGAAAAACCAGTGATCAAATATTAATGTCCTGTTTCAAAAAAAAAAAAAACTTTATATTAAGCGACTTATGGCCAATTAAAAAGTTCTCGAATAAATATTGATTTGTATATGAAAAACTAATAATCACGGGTTAATATACTTTTACCGAAAAACTCAATATTATTCGACTTATGGCTAATTTAAATTTTCTCTAAAAAATTTCGATTTTTAGTATGAAAAATGATTGATAACAGATTATTGTCCATTTTCAAAAACACTCAATACAAAGCTAATAAAGTAAAAAAATCTCAGTCTCAACTACTAATGGCCAATTTAAAATTTTATCAAGAATAACAATATTTAGTATGAAAAATTAGTGATCACGGATTAACTTTGTTAAAAAAAAAAACTCAATAGAAAGCGATTTATGAGCAATTATAATCTAAATGCACTTTAACCGATATCTCTGATAATAACTTAGTTAGCCTAATTCTTTAGCAAAAATATTTCGAAAACTATTCCAAATTTTCTAAAGTCTCTAATCTATATAGAACTTATAAAAGTCGAAAACAAATACGTTTTTCGGAGGTATTTTTGGGGATTTCTCGGCTATTTACAGACCAATTTTTCTCATTTTTATCAGCCTTCATCTAAAGAGAATTCTCTCTCTCTCTCTATATATATATATATATATATATATATATATATATATATATCAACTTCCTATCAATAGGCCCTAGATAAATATTATAGAAATTACAAACGGAATATCAAATTCATATATATATCCTTTACACATGTGGTGAAAGGTATAATAAAGGAAAATATGAAGGAATGCAAAAAAAAAAGAAAAAAATCTTATAAAGTATTGTTAAATGTTTGTAACATTTACGGAACAATGATTTTTATAATGTTACATTTCGTAAATCATCAGTAGTAATGTGTAATGTGTTTGCTTCTGCTATACATTTTTATACTACTTTCTTCAATAAAAATACACTATAAAAAATTAAAAAAAAATCTTGGAAATTTTAGTTAATTTTTTAATTACATTTAACAAACTTTTAATTGAATCAATTAAGATTTTAATAAATTTAAAAATATTTTGTAGCCAAACATTTTATGATGAAATGATTTCATTAAATTCAAATACAAATTCTTTTAGTGTATCTTTTTTGTATACACCTTTATTTTTATTCGATTTGCGGTTTATTTTTTATCCCTTTGAAATGTTTTCTGTAACATGGTTTCTTCTTCTAAACCTTCAAACCTTGTGTGCGAATATTTGTTTCTGCAAATCTGTGAACATTTTTACTACAAACGAAGATCTTAGTTCTTAGGGGCATCCTACTTTATTTTTATGTGTTTATAAGATTCGCATTCGTATTCATTAGAGCGTATGACTGTTATGAACTTTTTTTATGTAGCTTTTTTCAAAAATAAAAACGGAAAAAAAAGAAAAGATTTTCCTTTCTTTGACTCATGCACTAGTAAAGTAATATCATTGGAGGTTATCGACTCAAGTAAAAGTAACATCACGTCACGTTTTTAAAATATAAACAAGTTTAAACGGGTAGAAAATAAAACTTTTGAACTGAAATAATAATTTATTTTAAATTTATGAAAGGTTTTCTGTATGTTTTATTGAAAGTTTAAACAATGACCTTTTTTTGAGGATATTTACAGAGTATATTTCAAGAAGCTTTAACAAAATGATTTGGTAAATATTTATTATTTACCAAGCTAAAGGTATTGAGAATGTTTGCTTATTGTAAATTGTGCGAAATAGATTGACGCTATTAATCCTTTAGTAATTTGTGATTCTTAGTGTAAATATTTTGGTTTTTTTTTTTGCATTTTAAAGAATATCATCATTTATTTTGAAGATTTTGAGATTTGAGAAACTATAATTAAACGCATTTATAAGTTTTTTCATATCAAAATATTTTTTTCTAATAGTTTTATAATTTTCATAATAAAGTAAGCCAATGTTTGTAAAATTCTATTAAATTTTTGGTTTTTAAAAACGTTTGTTTATTACATTTAAATAAGCTTGGCTCTTTTTTACTGAAAAAAATAAGATACTGCTATTATTCTTCCAATTTAAAACCTTAAAAAAACGATAGCTGAAGAAAAATAAATATACTAATATTTTTACTTGCTCAAAAATGACTAATAGAAATAATAAAATCGTCCTTTTAATAAAAATAACTCATATTAAAAATTTTTGTAGAAATAAAAAGTAAAACTTTACTAAAAACTTTTAATTAAAATATCCTTTTTTTAATATTGTCTTTTTTGAAAAATTTACGATATATGGGTATACAAATTTTTATTAGATATAGTTTGATGTATATATTAATTTTGGTAAGAAAAAATTTTTCCAGCATTTGTTCTGGAATCATAAACTTAAATGGGAGCGTAGCATCCAATCATCATAATAAGTTGAAATTTCTTTCTTTGAAATTTCTAGGTATGTCAATTCCATAGCATAATTGTGGTGGCTGAGTTCACACTAGGGTTGTCTATTGTTAGACATTGAAGTTGGTTGAATAAAATTTAAAAATTTTTTTAATTATACGTGTGATCAAAGTAAAATATGTTATTCGAACAATAGAAAAAAATGCAAAAACTATTATTTTTTAAACCAATTTTTGGTTTTATTACCATGGAACCAACATAAAAACAACAATTCATTAACAGTGAAAATGCCATAACAACAGATAAATTGTATAATTAAATTTAATTTCTTTTAAAAAAATCGTTCAGTTCATAAAGAATATAAATAAGGTTTTTGGCTTTAAAACGATTATTGTTTTTTTTTTTAACAAATGCAGATGTGGAAATAATCCTTTCACATAATGTTTTTTATAAGCTTCAATTGCGACTTTATTTTTTTATCGTATGCAACATTTTACTCTTTCTTATTTCCAACGAAAAACGGGCACCCCTAACAGCCTGTCTAGACGTAACATAATATGTAAGATTTTTTTGTCAGAGAGTGTCAAATTTGCTATCTGAGAGAATTATTTGACGTGAAGATTCAAATATTAGTATTATAAGATGTATTATGAGACTGTTGAGATGAGATTTCTCTACACAATCATCTATAGGATGAACTGTTAAAAGAATATTCATATACGAAAGTTTGTTTGTGTGTGTGCAAGTGAATTTGGGAAATTATTGAAAAACAATGTTATTTTGTAAAATTGTTACCTTTTAGTGTTTGTTTTACATGTTAAAAAACATTTTTATAAAAATTATGCTAAAAAAGTGCGAATTTCTTAAATAAAAAGACATGTTTAGTCTGTGACTAATTGAAAATAATGATTTCTTATAGGATTTATTAGAATACGTGTAACCCTTATTTAAGATTTAACATAATATAAAAAAAATGGTTACTTACTCTCCACTTATATCAGCGTTAATCTCAGTTGTAGACCTAGGGTAATAAAAACAGATGTGGAAAAAATCATTTCACTCACATAATGTTTTTTATAAACTTCAATTGCGATTTTATTTTTTAGTGAATGCAACACTTTACTCTTTCTTATTTACAAAAAAAAAAAAAAAAAAAAACTAGACGACCCTAATGAGTGTCTGTAAGAAAAACATCAAAAGAATAAAAGATGTCGCTCTGAAAACAAAATAAATTGTATTCCACAGCGACAGTGAGCAGCGTAGTTTTCTATAAAATGTCGCTGTGTCTGTTATTCTAAAACGATTCTAATTTCTTTAATATTAAGTTGGAGGAATGTGAATTATGTGTTTTTATAACAATATTAATAAATTGAATGCAAGGAAAGCAAAAATACAATAACACTATACTTAATATAATAATAATAATAATAATAATAATAATAATAATAATAATAATAATAATAATAGTAGTAGTAGTAGTAGTAGTAGTAGTAGTAGCAGTAGTAATAATAATAATAATAATAATAATAATAATAATAATAATAATAATAATAATAATAATAGTAGTAGTAGTAGTAGTAGTAGTAGTAGTAGCAGTAGTAATAATAATAATAATAATAATAATAATAATAATAATAATAATAATAATAATAACAATAACAATAATAATAATAATAATAATAATAATAATAATAATAGTAAATTACCATATATAACTGACCTTTCTTATGTTAAGGTATAATTTACTCGAATAACTCGAGTAATTTAAAAACTTTATTAGATTAATTGATTAATTTAAAAATTACATTTTCGAGTTGTTTGTTTAATCGAATAATGAAAAAGTCAAGTAAAACCAAGAAAACCACAAATATGCAGTTTCATGTTTTTTTCTGTAAGATGAACAAAAGAATCGAGAATATATAATTATCTTTTTCGAAACAAATAAATCAACTCGGCATCGATTTGTATGTGCATGTTTTTGCATATTTCAACCCTAATGGCATATTTTGGCACATGGTGATTTTTACAGCAAATTTATAGCATATTCTGTCATTTTAGAGCATATCTTGACATTATGAAGATAGGTTTTTATACTCCATGGAATAGTTTTTCAAATCTGATTGATGATGTACAAAGAGAAATTAAAGATAAAAAATATATATTTATTTTTATTTTATTTATTTAAAATTTTATTTATTTAAAACTAATTTTAATGGATATCGCCTAAGTTCGTTAAAAATCGCGGAATAGCTTGGCTTGTAGAAACACATTATGAATATCTAAAAACTTATTAAATGATTCTTTATTAAGGCAATTTATGAAATCTGATAAGAAGGTAATAGCTTTTAAGCTTGCCCAAATATCAGTAGTTAATATTGTAAAAATAATTTATATTTTTGAATGAAAGCTATATATGTAAATTTGCATATAATACTTATGATAATTTCTGTACTAATACTAATGTTTAGAGTTAAATGGGTAAGCAAATGGAAAATCAATAAAATTTTTACATGATATAATAAAATATATAGGGAATTTAAAGTAAGGCTTTTCGTTTTCGGCACAATTGATAGATAAATTTTAGTTCTGTCTTATATCATTAAGTACTTGGTTTAAATGAAAAAAATATTTTTTTGTTTAGAATGGGCAAAACTTTTGTTTTTTATAAGCATATAATCCCGTTTTTGGAGCATATCTTTCGTTTTTTATTGCATATTTAATGCGTATAAAACACTTTTTTTAGAGTATATTTGTTGTTACCCTATTAATAACAAATAAAAAAATCAACCTATAAAATTAAAGGCTTCATTTTGTACTACAAAACTTGTCCAAACGGTAAACATTTGTATGAAAAAAATCAAATTAAAAAAAAAAATTCCCAGTATTCTTCATACAAATTACAAACGTTTGAAAAAGTTTTGTTCTAGAAAATGAGGCCTTAAAAAAGTTTTATAAAAAAAAAAATGCAATAAATATATAAAACACAGCAGAAAAAAATGCATTTAAAATTAATGAAATTATGTATTTCGTTTTAATAAATTTTTAAAATATTGATTAAATATTATTTTATTTTACTTTTATATTCTTTTTACAATCAATGTCCAAGAGAGTAAAAAAAGAACGCACAAAGCGAGAAATTGAATTATTTTTTTCATTCTTTTTGTTCTGTTACTCTTCATTTGTTTTTAATCTTTTGTTGACTTTAAGGTCCATGTTGTGGTTTATAAAAAATAAAATAAAATAAATTGCAAATAAAAATATATATGGGGAATTCTCTTTTTAGGTTTACCTTTAAGAAACCGACCTTAAACCAAAAATATTTTTTTTAGTTTTGCTGCAATTATATTTGATGCAATTATATTAATAGCAGCTCGTGTAGTAAGATAACAAAAATTCAAAATCTGAAATGGTTCCATGTGATAGCAGCAAGTATTCAAAATTACAAAACCTAAAAAAAGTGTTTGAAAATAACATATTGTTTTCATTCTTTTTACTCCTGTAATAGCGGATTTTAACATATATATATATAATTCCTTTGATATAAACTACAAACACTTGAAGAAATAGGCACACTTATGATCAATGAATATATCGCTGACCAATATCAAATTATGTTGTGGATAAGTTTTTAAAATTTAAATTTTTTGCAATTTTTCGATTGGAAAATTTACGCCGTTTCGAGTATTGCAAAATAAATACCGAAAGTTTATTGCTCTTGTAATTATGAATCGTATGAGATACATCGCTACAGCGGTAGCCCACACTTGGGAAAAAGTACTTGTATTGCTAGAGGAGGTACCTTTTTCGCGAAGTAGCTAAAGTATCGCGTGATGAAAAAAGGTTTCCAAATTACATTTTAAAATGGTTGTGGCGCGATAAAATATTAAATTGCAAAAGTGTTATAGCCTTTTAAAATCGATGTAATATTTTGCGTATTTTATATCACAATTTTTGTACATTTTATGTGAAATTAAATTTATAATAAGTTCTATTTTAGTTAAGTGAAAAAAGGTTTGCAGCTGTTGTTATAGCTTATATCGGAATCAAGTGGCAATGAAAAATAATAACGCGTTTGAATTTAATGCAACTTTTAACATTTCAAACTTTTTATTTATTAATACCATCTAAAGATTTTTTTGTTTAGATATGAAAAAAACATCAGCGAATAAAATGCAATAAAAAAATATATATCAAAAATCTATGTATACTTTGCTTTTCGTCCTATGTTTTAAAGTAGGGGTTTTTAACTTTTTATACTCCTCGGAGCCTTTTAAAAATTTCTGTTTTTTCTCGCATCCAAGCCACATTTTGATTTTTAGTGTAGTAAAAATGAACAATAGTAAAAACTCAAAAGTTATTTATTAAAAAAGAATTGCTTTACCAAATTTCATTTATTTTTTGAACATTAAAAATATGAACCTTTTAAAACACATAAACAATTAAAAGTATTAAAGATAACAAAATGTTTTTTTTCCTCCATATATATATTTTTTTTTTCCTCATGATATAGATATGGATTTTATGAACTCTCCTAGCAAAAAATTTGCTTTCCTGGTAAGCTAGCAGGTATAATTGGAAACAAAAATAAGTTACTTATTTTTTGCCTGAATAACTAGTTATTTTTGTTCGAGTTGTCCACAAATTCATGTAGTTATTTTTAGACTCTAGGGGTACTATTGAGTACTTATTTATGTAATATAGAGTAGGCAAATAATAATGACGCCTCATTACCAAGAAACTACTTTAATAAGTAGTTGCTATTACCGAGAACCAAAAAGTTTTTGCTGGGTTAGGGCAGAAAAACTAGTTTTTCACAAATATGTAGATATAAACTGTAGCAAAAGTTCCCAACCAACGTGTAAAATTTTTAACCAACGTGTAATATTTTTAACCCAAAATATTCAACCAACGTAGATTCAAAGTCAGCTTTGTCACACGAATTATTTAGTTATATAGTATATTCTTAAAAAATGATGGTGCATTTTATCAATAGCAATTTTGAATGGCTCATAAAAGTAAACTGGTTTGGCAAGATTTGATTTTAAGCTCCGAATAATATCGCGGAAATTTATGGTTAAGTGAATCCAAATATATTAATATAATTTTTATATGTTATTTTTGAACATCAGATGAATCCAAGATATCATTTAGCAGTGGAAATGAGGAATGTTTTTGTAGAGGGGATTAAGGACGTATTTCTCATATAAAAATTTTTGCACATAATTTATTGAATAAAATTCATTTAATATATTTACTTGTCTGCCTTATAGTTAAATGTTGAGATTCGCGAAAACTTTAGAGATATAAGCAAAGTAATATATAAAAATAGTTTTCTGTAAATTTTTTATAAATATATTCATTTCTGTATAAAAGGAAAATGTGTATTTCTGCCTTTAATTCGTATAATCTCTTCGGCATATTTCTCTTTGAAATCCAATGACCATTGATATGAAGTAGTAATTTCTTATGTTCAGTATTTAAATCGATACATAGAGCTTTAAGAATTCTATATCTAAGACATTAGTTTTTATAAAATTTACTACGTCTATAGTAAATTGAAGAGCACTTTTAAATATATCAGATAAGGTTTTCGCAGCGATGAATTATGCAGTAAGATTTAAGTGATTTAAAAGATCTGATCGCGATTCTAGCATTGATACGGCT
Source organism: Protocalliphora azurea (assembly GCA_932274085.1). Lineage (NCBI taxonomy): Eukaryota > Metazoa > Arthropoda > Insecta > Diptera > Calliphoridae > Protocalliphora > Protocalliphora azurea. The sequence goes on along the minus strand of OW026520.1, from coordinate 146,420,130 downwards.
CCATCTGTACATTTGGGGAAGTCGTATATAAGGATTTAGTAAATCATAGTTCTTCTTTTTTTTCACTTTTTGCCATAAAATAAAAGAAACATCAGTCGTTTCATTATACTGGGGCCATCAGTTTTTCTATTTTCAGGGATATTTGATAAAGGGATTTCTTTTATAGACTTATCTAAAATTATATTCCCAACGTTATCAAAACAAGGCTTCATTAAAAGTTCACCAATTGTGTGTGGTTTCTTTGCATTTAAAATTAGTATTAATATATTGCAAGAAGCTTCAATAGATTTTCCCCATCGAAATGACAGATACCCGTAGAATGCAACTTTGGCATAATTTGCCGAAAAATAAAAGAAATATATCATGCACATTGTACAAGAATTCTACACACATTTTCCGTTCTATCGTAGACCTCCTGGAATGTTGCTACGGGCTTCTGGGATTCTGCGAACCTCCATTAGGAAACCTTGTTGTTTAGGTTTCAACGAAACCAAAATGGATAAGATACCACGAATGCTGATGAAGTGTGTAGCGGCACAGAACATACGTATTCCATTCTGCTGGTGTCTAATTGTAGTCCACAAACTCTGATTTGGTATTGCAAAACAGAAACAATAAGGCAATTTACGATTGCAGACTTATTTACTTGTTTTAAAGAGAAACTTAGTGGAATTTTTACAATATTTTTAAACTTCTGAATTTTAACTACTGTTAAATATACGGTCATTTCTTGTCCATTAATATCATTTAAAAAATTTTTTTGATTGTCAGATATTAAAATTATGTTAAGAAACTTTATAGAATTAAAAAAATGAGAAAAGACTTTTTTGATTAAAATTTGTTTAATGAAATGTTAAAAGAACACTATGATTGCGTCCTCGGTGTCATCAACAATATTGCATCACTTTTAATTAATATTTTAGACATATTAATATGGATTATATGCGTGTGATAATTTTTAAATGTTGTTGAAAATAAAATTTTGACAATTTTTTATAACTTTTTATCTTAATATCTAAGTGTTATAGAGACTAATGCCGAATAGATTTGTATTTCATGAAGGCCAGTTAATATTAATACTAAATAGCATATGATATGTTATTTAAAAAAATTTTCAAATTTTTTTGAACCCCAAAAGTAAACCAGTTTAAAGAAATGCCCATATATGTGCAGACCCATGAAAAAAAAAAAAGTAACAAACATGTTACTATTTGACGCCAGCCCTCATTGTTATAGAGATGTTTATTAATTTTCTTCCTTCAACCATTTTGCTTTGAGAAAGAATGAATGAATGATTGTAATATTCATGGTATCGTATTGTTATATTGTTGCTGATTTTTATTATTTTTTTCTTTCTTTTTTTTTCCTATTACTGTTGTTGTGTTTATATTTACACACCGAGTACAAGTTCACTTTTTGAAACAAACTAACATAAGCTCAGTAGTTTTACATAAATATATACTTACTTATATGTGTATGTGTCTAAGTGTACTCTATAGTTCTGATAACCCAGAAGAAGCTAGTGATTTCAGTGTCTGTATTGAAAGAGAACTGGGATTATTTATTTGAAAATATTCATGGCTTTAAAGGAAATTATTTACTAAAACTTCAAGCAATTAACTCGGCAAAACTTTAAAGTGATAATTCTTGTAATTGCCAGGGAGCAACAATTATAAAGAATATAATGTCGCACAGTGTACTTTTTTGAGAATGATAAAAAAATCAATAACTTTTGAACGTGTTAACATTTTGGTATGAGACTTTTTTCATGTTATTTTGCACAAAATTAGCTATCGCCGATGATATAATAATCATTATATATTTTCATATTTTGTATATTACGGAAAAATTCATTCAAGGCTTTTGGATTTTAAAATTTATAGATCGAATTATTGTAGTATTGTGTCCATAACTTATAGATGTAAAATTACAACAAATCCGGACCAAATGTCAATGAAACGCGTATAGAGGTCAAAGATCTAATTTTCAGACGGAAGTTCAGGCGAATATAATTAAAACATAATATTTTTATCAAAAGGATCTAAATATTATCTAAATATTATCTATATATTATCCGCCATTGTGTCTCCTACATGTATATTTTCATATTTCTAAATTATAAACAAAAGTGTTCTATTAAATAAAATATCTTCATACAATTTCACATTTTTATTTAAAACTAGCTGACCCGAGCCGCGTTGCTGGCCCTAAGCAAACATTAGTGTTGTATTACTGAACGATTTAAATTGATATTTTAACGAAATTTACGACCTTTAAATAAAAATCTAAGGAATACCTATTATAAAGTGTTTTTTACAGAAGAATTTAAATATGATGTAGAAGCTGACCCGAGCCGCGTTGCTGGTCCTAAGCAAACATTAGTGTTGTATTACTGAACGATTTAAATTGATATTTTAACGAAATTTACGACCTTTAAATAAAAATCTAAGGAATACCTATTATAAAGTGTTTTTTACAGAAGAATTTAAATATGATGTAGATGTGGGCTCAATCAAAAAATATACGCATGTATTTAAGGCAAATTTGAATTTATATTTATTTATTACTTCATCTTAAGGTTAGCGGATAGACAATGTCTTTTTTTTGAACGGAATGATGAGAGCTGTAGTCGAAATTGCAGTTGTAATGAAACGCTGCTTGATTCAAATCAGAACTTGAAGCAATTCTTCTTATGCGTTGATTAAAAATTTTAAAGTTGTTGAATTGCTACATTTGCTCGACGATTTCTCATTGCTAACCGAGCCGTTTCATTTCTCGCCTGCCTTTCTTCCTGCGTTTGTGATGTGCGAAGTCGGGCCAAACTAATACGGGGTTGTCCTCGTGCGATTTCTCGTTCATATATATTCAATTGATTGACGATATTACGATAAGTACTTGCATTACGTGTTCGACGCGAAATATTAGATCTCCGGGGTCGCGGCATTGTGAACAACACTTAATAACGAATGCCAAAAATACAACAAATGGTTTTAAATATCACAACCTCACTAAATGATGAGCTTTACTTGGAACTTACCGTTTGGAAATAGAATTGCACAAAAAAGTAAGCGTTTCGATAGAAACAGAAACAGTAATTGTTATAATTTGTATTAAAAAAAATATTTTTAATGATTATTAAGGCAAAGAAATTATGACAAAAAAGAGTTTTTTTTTTATCGCGGATTTTTCGCGAATTTTTTTTCGTATTGTCCTTTTCTGGCCGGTGACCGGTCCGAATTGGTGAGAATCATCAAAATCGGTCTAGTCGTTCTTGAGTTATAACAATAGTAACTAACATCACTTTCTTTTATATATATAGATAGAAGATAAAGTTAAATATTTCATTTAAACGAAATGTTTCTTTGTCATTATGGTCACATGAGGTTTTTCGTTAGAATATTTATATTAGCCGCAAGTTAAATACATAGACTAATTGGTGTTTTGATTATTTTTTAATTTTATGTACTTTTTTATAGCATCTTAAGAGGAAAGATTCTCTTTTCCCTTAACAAATTTATATTCTTGTTTGGCTTTATAAAGCACAAAACAACGCGTTAAAAGCGTTCCAAAATAAGTCTTGTACTTTCTTGCAGTTAAATTTTATGTGAAACAAATCAGGATAATATGCACTAAAAACTCCATATAAGTAGAATTTTTTGCTGGTTTTTGCAATATGGTTAAAAGTCTATGTAAAGATAAAAATAAGGCGTACGAAAATATTCGGAGGGGGGGGGTTCTGAAAACTGCGTGATTTTATATCACGAAACGTTTTGAAATCATGCCAACGATTTGATGCTGTTCTGCAAATTACGTAATTTTGCGGTTTTCGGCGTGGTTTTAATTTTGCGAAAACATGAGAAAACTGTCAGCTGTTTTTAAATTTGTGATTTGTTTGTTTAACATTATTGAAAATAAAAAGTGAACATTCACTAAATAAAAATGACGAAAGCAGTTAAAGAATGAACGTGATAAAAAACGTCATTTCCGGGATTGAAAAATGAATACAAAAATAATGAAGTTGCCAATGTTTTTATCGATGAAATTTGGCTTCATGTTGCACTTACTTATTTCTAAATTTACTCCAAAACTATTCAGTTATTGAATATTGTTATAATTTTTATAATTATAATTTTTTACCAACAACAATTAAATTTTGTCAGGATGATATAAATTAAAAATATTTTACATGACATTTTTCGACTATGTCAAATTGGCACCCTTAACAGGATCTTTGAAAAAACGAACCAGCTGACTGTTAAAGAGAAAAAGGTAAATTACGAACATTGAAACAAAGTAAAAAATATTTTTTTATAAAACAAGCAGTGTCCTTAGAAAACCTAAGATAAAACCAAATTTTATTGCAAAAATAAATAGAAAGCACATCAAACTAAATACAAAATAATATTTAAAGTGAATTCTCTACAAATAATCTAGAATAAGTAGGCAAGTGATTTCAAATCGTTAGTCATTTAGCTGACCGGTTTCAAATCGCATGATTTTAACACTTTTTGTGCGCAGAACACCTTTTACGTGATTTGAAATCGCTTTGACAAAAAGTGGTTTTCAGAACACTTCTAATTAAAAATTTTATTAACAAAAATTATTTTTTCATTCTGAAAAAATTTAGCCTACTTTAGAACTAAATATCTTTTCAACTAGAAATTAGAAATTTCGTCGCATTTTACACTAAGATCATTATTACAATTTAAAATTCCAAAATTGATTTTTAAATTTTTACTTATTCTTGATCACTCACATAGTGTATCGCTGCTACAACGTGATCGGTTATGTGACAATTTTCGATTTATTTTATTATATCATTTTGAACTCTTGTTCGTCTTAAATATGCCCCTCAAACCGTTTTAATATATTTTGATTGGTTTAGAACCTAGCAAAAACTTTTTGGTTCTTGGTAATGGCAACTACTTATTAAATTAGTTTCTTGGTAATGAGGCGTCATTATTATTTGCCTATTCTATATTACATAAATAAGTACTCAATAGCACAATAGCACTGTAATATTGCAACCACGTGGTTCAGTTGACTAGAGCGCTTGATTAACAACGAGAAGGTGAGTTATGTGTAGTTTTTTAAAGGGTTTTATTATTGCTCTGTTGTATCTAACAATGACTATTTTTGTTTATGTAATATCTGTAGTAATTGTACTAATTTTCCAACTAATCGTATAAGTTTCAAACAGTTTGCCAAATTACAAAATAAAATAGGGTTTTCACTCTCCTGAAAACCTAATAGAAAACACTGAATTGTTTTTGTCGGAGCAGCGACGATATAATTGTTAACTAATCTAAAAATATATTATTTAGGTCATTACTTGTCGAAAAATTACTTTAATTCATAATAATAGAAGTGGTGACCTATAGAAAGGTATCAGCACAGGATATTATAAATGAAGGCCGTTGACCAAAAAAAAGGCCGCTGTAGAACTGTAGGGTATGTTTATGTACATGTGTATTTAACATGATATTGCATTGTATTCACGGAAATAGTTGAAAAAAAACTGACTTTTACATAACATATGTATGTCAACAACAATAACAACTATTGTTACAACAATAGCAGTAACAGCAACAATAATAATAACTACAAGACCAACATTTGACATAAATATTTTAAACGACCACGTAGTAGTTGTACATTTTTATAAATTCTTATTTCTTTATTTTTTTGAGTTTTCCCTTTCATATGTTTATTATTTGTATGATTCTATAGATGTACTGAAACATGTGGTAGTGGTAGTAGGAGAGTAGTTCATAAAGTCAACTTTCTTATCCAGGAATTATATAGCCAACTTTCAAAATGAGTCTATTGAACCAAAAGCTCACAGCAATACCTTTTTATTTAAAATTTCCACAAAAGAAAAAATGTTGCATACTTTTAGGTTATTTTAACTACAGTTTGTTAAAAAACTTTGAAGAACTTTTTAGTCGGCTCCGTAGAAAGTTCTTATAGTTGTGCTAAAACAAGTGATAGTATTATATTTTTAGTCGTACATATATTTCTGCAGTAATACCCACTCCACATATTCTACTGTTTTTTTTTTTCGTTTTCTTCTCTTATATTTAACAATAGCAATTTTGTGCATGAAATATTATGTCATGTGTATATGTTTTGTAGTAAGTAAAGGTATATACCCTGCCAACATTTTCTATCTAATTTTAACTAAAGCGACACCAAATGCAGTTAATAATAGTCGTATGTTATATAATTTTCTTATCGAAGAAGTGTCACATTTCGGGAAGAAATGTGCCGCAGTTTTAACACCTTTTAGATGATACGATTTAGTGTATTTTTCTGGTTTCGAAATCTGTCATTTGGAAATATAAAAAAGTACATAAAGAACGTATTGAAATATAATCGCTTTTGTCCGATAAACATGTTTTTTATGCAATAGGAACATTTCCAGTAAATATTTTTAAAAATAATTGAGCTTACCTTATATTTAAACACACTGTAATAACTCACTATAACTTTAAATTAAATATGATATATTTAAAAGTAAAAATCACTAATTAAAAATGAATCATTTTTATAGTAACACATTATTTATTCAACACTATAAACAATAACATTGATCACCTTAAAACGCTTGTTCTTTTCATTTGCTCTGGAATGTAAGTAGTTATTGCAAATTTGTACATTTTCAACTTTTGAATATCCAAGACTGTCAACAAAGACACTTTTTAGTGGACGGTGACAAAAATCTCTTCCAAATGCTGGCAGGGTACATATATATGTATGTGTGACTTTGTGATGAGTATATGTAAATATTAAATTTCTATTTTGGGAATAGGTATTTTATTTACCAGATACAAATAGATTTTAACAAAATTGCTTTGGCTGCTGTATGTATAAGTATGTATGTATGCAATTTTAAACGTAACCAGAATTTCAATTTGAAATTAAGACATTTTATATTTATTGCATGTTTTGAAAAATTAGAATTGTTAAGGAAATGAAAAAGGTTTTTTGTAAAAAAAAAAAAAAATAATAATAAAAAAATAAAAAATAATAATAAAAAATAATAAAAAAAGTAATTTAATTATTATTGGAGTTTCTTGTTAAAGTTTATAGTGCAAAAATATATATATATATATATATATATATATATATAACAATAAATTGCGCATATTTAGAGTATTTGGTAGATAATTTATTTTATTAGATTTTGCATAGGAAAGCAATAACACAAAAAAATTATTGGTTAAAAAATGTTCCAATAACTTGTTATTTAATTTTATTTATCAATTGTACTTATTATTAATTAAAGTTATTAAATTAAATAATATTAATTAGTTTATAGTTTTTTATTGAAATTTTTTATAGTTCTTAAGAATTTTTGTATTTCGGCTTAAGTCATTGAATAATTGTAGAATAATACATTGCAAAAGTTTTATTGGACATTCGGCAAAATGGAATGAATTTTCTAGTCAGCCGCGATCGTCATCAGCACTTCTCTGCGTCCCACCGTGGTGTTATCTGTAATCATCATCTATTTAACTTACAAATTTTCGGGAAATGGAATTTGTAAATTATTTTCCCTATATATTATTAAGTAAGCTTTATTACAATTATTTTGTATTCTCCTTTTTTCCATTATTATTGTTTATATGCTTAAAGCTACCAGTTAGGTAGTAAATTAAGCAATGTATAATTGTTATAGTTTAGTCACTTATTAAGTAGCAATGAACAATGTTGTTGTTATTTAATTTGTTCTCTCTGTTTGTTTTCTATTTTTAAAAATACTAAACATTGTCCCATAAAGCAGAAATACAAAAATTCTGAAAAAAAAACTATAAAGAATTTCAACAAAAAACTATAAACTAATTAACCTTCAATACAAGGTACGGTGTAAAGACTTACTTGACTCCCCTGTAAGTTAAATAGATGAGAGAACACCAAGGTGGGACGCTGAAGAGTGCTGATGACGGTCGTGATTGACTAGGAAATGCATCCCATTTTGGCGAGTGTCCAGTAAAACTTTTACAATGTGTTCTTCTGCAATTATTTAATGAACTTAAGCCGAAATACAAAAATTCTAAAAAACTAAATAATATTATCAACATCATAACTAATATTGTTATTTTTCAAAAAATAGCTATTAATTTTAAATTGGAAATTTGTAATTAAAAAATATTTTTGAAGATCCTGGAATAAGACTTAATTTTGAGACAATTATCCACGATTTCTAATTCTTTGGGCTTATTGTAACTATATGGATATCCTTATATTTTAAGTGTGTGTTTACTACACATTTCATGTTATTTCTAAGAAATTTGGTGTTAATTTATATATTTATTTCTTTTAGCATTTAAAACAGTTATAACTTTAATACATTTTTATAAATTTTATTCATTCGTTTCATAAACCTCATTAAATAAACATATATTTATTGTTAATAAAATTTAACTTTATTTAATCAATTCTTCCTGTATAAAGGTACGCATTAATTATTGCTGATTTGCAAACAAGCACTCATAAAAATTGATGTGTCATTTTCTAGGTTTTGGCACGCCAAAATTAATGTTCTAATTTATGTCAAGGCTGCGATTGAGGGAAGTACTTTGGCGAAAATATAGAAGAACTTCGCAAATGTAGACTACCAGTTTTTAAATTTCAATATACACAATATATAATGAAAATCAAAAAATCTTGTATTCGTAAGCTTGCAAATAAGTTGCCTAAATGTATTTCTATTTACAAATTTTATATATTAAAAAAAAAATTACATGCCATTAATATAAGAGACCTCAAAACTATTCACACAATATGTGATGCGGGTAATGTAGCCTAGTATGTGTGGGTAATAAGGATTCGCTTTACGCATACCCAAAACAAAAAATTTAAATTATGTCAAGGAAAATGAAGTACTTGTTAGTTTACTTTAAGTTTAAATGTGAATTTTTATAATTTAATCAGAAATTAAGGCCCTTCGCCATAATATATTGCCTTGTTTGAATAAAACTAGAAAAAACGTATTTATATAAACGCTTCATTCAAAATAAAAATGCTTAATATAAAAAAGTATAATTAATCAAATGTGTATGGACATTTTCTCCTAAACGACTTTAATTTAAATATTTTATGGATAATTCACATTGCACGATTTTCTGTTATGCCAGTAAATAACTTTTTTCAGTTTCTATACTAAATGAATTTGAATATCCAATAATTGTATATGATGTTTAGACTTGATATCCGTTATATAAAATAATTACAAATTAAAATTTTTTCGTAATTGTTCAAAAATTGTGTCCACTTTGAATACAAAAAAAATCCGAAAATACCTATTATCGGATTACACTATACCGAAAAGTAAACAAGGTGACTGTCCACAAATAATCGTGCTATATATATCTCTTTTACATCTAAAATTTGAATTTAGTTTGTTAGAATACTTTGATTTTGAGTAATCTATTTAATTTTAAAAATATTTTAGGCAATTTTAAAATCCTGACTTATAATTTAATTGCATTTTTTTTCAATCTATATATAATCTAAAAATAATTACATACAAAAAAAAAAAAAATATTAAAAAAAATTTCAGTTAAATTATAAATCAGGATTTTAAAATATTTTGAAATATTTTTGAAATTAAATTCAAATTTTACGTAGAAAAATCTAAAATCCAATTTCAATTAAAAATAATATATATTCAATTATCTTATTAATTGAAATTTAACCTGTGAAAAAATATTTTCTGTTAAATTATTCATATTAGGTAATAATAATTATTTATATGTTATTAATTTATTAATTGATACAATAAAGAAAATAATTAAAAGTCAATAAATTGTTTTATTTTTGAATAATTGGTACAGTGATTTAGGATTTTATGCTTTTAGTTTAAAATTATACCCGATTGTTAAAAAGCTTTCAATTAAGAAAAAATCCAGCAAAAATTTTGAAATTGCATGTAATTGCGGAAGCCAAAGTTTTTATATTTCAAATGGAATTACCCTGAACCAAATTGGACAAGTCGTTCTCGAAATATGCTTCAATATATGATGCAGCATCGTCAAATTTACAAATAAAACTTCAAAAAAGTGGTTTATTATTGAACAACTTGTAAGTAACTTGTTCTTGTAACGATAACTAAATAATAAGATGAGGTAAGTAGTTGCTATCAATGTCATCGACATGTTAAAAGAATGAGTTTCTTAACTCGTTACATGGCAACCAAAGTTTCTGCTGTTTAGGTAAAAAAAATTATTAACCATACATATGAAAACGTGAAAATCTTTTAAAAATTCTTAAAAATCTTAAATTTCTCATAAATTGTTAACCAAAGGGTTTAGCGCGAAAATAATGAAAATCTCTGATGATTCGCCTTCTCTCTAAAAATCGATTTTTCAATAAAAGTTTCTTAAAAATCTTAAACTTATTATAAACCAAATTTTTGATGAAGGATTCTTAAAAATCTAATTTTTTAAATCGTTAATAAGATGATTGGCAGCGAATATAATAAAAATATATGAGAGTTTATTTTTCAAAAAAAAAAAAAAAAAGAAACTGTTGTTCAAAGGTTCTCAAAAATATTAAATTGCTTATAATCAGGCCAACCAAAAATATGCTTAAAAAAATTATTTTATGCGCATAAAAAATTATCTTAAGATAGGAAAATATGCTCCTAAAATTAAAAAAATATATGATTCTAAAATATAATATTTTCTGGATAAATTATAAATTATCTACTATTCATGCTAAAAGTAACTTGATTGTTAATAGCAATTGCTAAAAGGTATTTTCCTTTTACATTTGAAAACATTCAAAGCTGTTTTGTGGTATCGGGGTATTATAAAATTTCTATCAATTTATAAATCCGAATCCCTATTTTTTTTGCAAAATTTTTTCTTTTAAGTGTAAAATATTTAAAATTATATTATTTTGTGTAATTTATGAAAAATTATGTTCTTGTACAGTGTTACCAGTTTAGCCTTTTCTAGCCTTTTCATTTTGCCTCAAAATGTTCGATTTATCTTATAGCTTTTTTCTAGACATTTGTGATTTTTGAAATTGCCTTAAAAAGGCTAGAATTTTAAAATTTCAACCAAGAAAAATTTATTTAGTATTTGATATTACTATTTCTTCTTTTTTTAAAGAATCATCCATTTAAGCATTTCTGTGTATTTATTTATACAAAAAAAAGTGATTTTTTTAATTCAAGTTTTAACTAATTTTAAGCACTTATTTTATCGATTATTATATCAAACTTCGCTACCTGTTAAATCTATTTATAGATATATTTAAAAAGTCTTATAAAAGCGAAAACTCATCTAAAAGTTTACAAATACTTAATAAAAAAAAAAATAATAATATTTCAAAAATTACAAAAAAGTCACTTCAAAACGTTGGGTCTTTTGCATATGAACTATAACAAAAAATTTTTATGGGAATTTTTGGCCAATTTTTTATTTGATCATTTTGCTGGCAGCCTCCCTAAGCTTATTTTACAATTAATTACAATTTCTTTAAAAAAAATATAAAAAACTAATTAGATCGATAAAAATAAGGTTTTTAAATTTAAAAAAAGCTAACTTTTTTTCTGGGATATTAAGCCTTTTCTTACCTATTTTGTAGTTCAGTTTTTTGCTCACCTGCTGGCAGCATTGCTCTTAAGTATGAAATATGTAAAAATATGTCATTTAGATTGCTAAAATAAGCTCCGAAATAAGGATTTGCTATGCAAATATGATAAAATATGCTACTAAGCCCAAAATATGCTGTTAGGACCAAAATATGTAAAAATACGCTATAACAAATCGGATGCCAAAATTCCTAAAATTGTGCGAAACGTTCAAATAACAAATTTAGTTGATTTGAAGACCAAAAAAAAAATATCATGCTGTATATTTTTATTTACCCTGGTTTTCACTGCAAACCCTCTGGTTATTAACCAAAGGGTTTGAATTGAAAATAGTAAAAAATTTTCAAAAATTTATTGTTTGTATTAAAAATCCACTTAATATTAGAAATCCTTAAAAATTAAAAATTGTTTCTAAATCCTTAACTAAAAGGTATATATAGAAAATAATGAAAAAAGAAATCATAAATCGTTTAACAATGAAAATGTTCATATATCTGTCAAAAAATTGAATTTGAGATGAAGATATTTAATAGTTTTCATCCCTGGACTATAAAAGACTAGTATACGAATTTTCTTTTAATTTTTAATTTAATATTTAAACCAATTTATACTATGGCTGATTTAAATGATTTTCAAGAGGATATTAATAGAGTTGTTATGTAGTCAGATAAAAATGAAAATGGCCATCGTCATATGACTTTTCATAGATGTCGACATATTTTAATTACCCAATATGTTATGAAAAATAAAATTTTAAAATTAGCAGTTGATATATTAGACTTTGGTGTCATTTGTGATTACAGCCTTACTTTTGTAAATCATTTAAATTATATTATTTCCCGATCTTACTCTCTGTTAAATTTTATAAAACGAAATTCCACAAATTCTGATTATCACACTAAGTAAATATTATTTTCTACTTTTGTCCGATCTATATTAGAATATGCATCCTTTATTTGGAGTCCTAATTCTAACATTCACATTAATAGTTTGGAAAAAATCCGAAATAAATCTTAACATTTGTATTTTCTTTTTAAAATTTTTCAAAATCTTTAATATCTTATGAAATTAGATGTATCTGGATATCAATGAAATTGTTAGAAATTAGTAGAAAAATTTCTTCATTATTATTTGTTCATGGAATTATTTCAGATAATATTGGTCGTCCAATCATTCTCAATTGTACTCAAATATCTGTTCCTCAGCGACAATTAAGGAAAATCAATTTATTTCATATTGATAAACATAGAACTGATTATGGTAAAAATGAACCAATAGCTAAACCGATAAATTTATTTAATAATCTTTATAAATATCTAGATATTAGTGATTCAAAAAATGTGTTAAAATAAATTATTATAAATTTGTAATTAGATTTAAGTTGCTAGACTGTAAGGATTCGTAGTCCATAGATAAAATAAATAAATAAAAAATGTCCAAAATTGCGAAATGTAGTTTGATTACACGTTTTGCATGGACGAACACATTGACAGATGGACGGACATCATTAAATCGACTCAGTAATTCTAAGCTTATTGGTATAATTTAAGGTGGATTTTAGGTCAATGTTTTTAGGCTTTAAAAAAATTAGCACAAACTAATAGTACCCTCTCAATATATTGGTGTAGGGTATAAAAACAAAACATTTTCCAGAGATAATCTTGATCTAGTTGGTGTAATTCATGGTATGAAACTATGTCATTCATTGTAGAACTTTTATGAAATTGTCATATTTCGGCAGAACTTAACCTTTAATTTGAAACTAATTTGGAAATGGACCCAAAATAATAATAAGCATAGATTAATAAGCAGATATTTATATGAGAGTAAAAAACCTGATTCTGTTGTCAAAAACCTAATTCATACTACAACGAAATACATGTAGCTACATATATTTTGTTTTTGTGTTTTTAAAAAAAATGAGTAATTTTTTTGAAAATTTAGTTCGAAGTAGTTAGTTTCTTACGTTTAGTTCTCTCAAAAACATTCAAGCTTAAAGTACCGTTATATTGTTACTGTTAACAAATTAGGTAAACTTTCTATGCTTTTATCAGTAGGATGTCCTCTAACAAATATGATTAAAATATTTACCTAGAATTGACCAAGTCTTACATTGTGCAGCCTTTAGATCACAAATGACCATTTCGTTTAGAAATCGTTTTTCTTATAAAAGATATTTTAAAGTCTAAAAGTGGTCCTCGATTTACAATCAATTCTCACTGCAATAATTAATTTTTAATAAGCAAATTTTAATTTATTAAATTTTAGTTTAATAAAAACACTTAAAACGCGGAATAAATCAAATTAAAAATAACAAAAATATCCATATATATAAATTCTTCAACACTCATACGCCATACTGTCTGGCAGCAAAATTAATTGACAAATATTTATTTAACACTCATACGACTAGTTGTTCTAGCAATGGCCTTTTGCTTTCACTGGTTAGCAGTGTTGCCAGGAGATGAGAAAAAAGAGGCTAAAATGAACTTTAAAAAATGTCCTTTTGGTCCAAAAAATAAGGGCAGAAAAAAACTGTACTTTTTTTTAATTAGAAACTTATTTTTTCTTGTTCTCATTAGTTTTTTGATTTTTTTATTGTAATAAATTTATAAATAACACCCAGGAAAATGACTCAATGAAATATTGCCTAAAACTTATATTATATTTTATTTTAATAAAATACCCTATGTTTTAAAATGACTTTTCTTAATTTTTGAATTGTAATTAAGGTATTCACTCGAATAATGTTTGTTCGATTAATCGACAAATTAAAATCAAATAACTATTCGATAAAATTAAAATCTACAATTTCGAGTAAAAATTTATTTGAGTATATTATACCGATTAATTTTTAACTGTTTTTCAATGTAAAATCTAAAGATTTTATTGTGTTGTTAAGTGACACCACAATTTGGACTTTTATAAAAAAAAATATTCAGTAAAAGGCACTGAATATGTGTCTCAAATGGAACGCGTAATTTAAGTTATAGATCATTTTTTTAATTTGGGTTTGGAGGTTATAAAATAAGAAACACCCTCTAATATCCAATTTTCCAAAAGAAAGAAATTTTAATATTTCTAATTTGATTTGGAAAAACATATTGTTAGTTCCAAATACGTATAACAGTGCAGCCATTAGGTATAAGTATGGAGTTGATATACCAATATAGTCTCAGCCTGGTTTAGAAGACATGATGGCTTGGATGTAACTTGTGATATAAAAGGGAAACAGAAGTAGTAAAGTTATACTTTTTGTTAAGAATCGCTGAACGTCTTTATCTCAAATAATTCAGATTTTTTTTTAATTTCGAAATAAATGTGCCTTATTAGATTTCAATCTAACCATTTTATGGACAATGATAATCGAACATTAACAAGTTTAGACGATATTCTAAGGCCTATTTATTTAACTATTAAAAAATTTAATTAATATAGAGAAACAATGGATTTATAAAAGCTCAAGAGAAAAATAGCCCCAAATTTTAATTAAATATTATTTTTGAAAGGCTATTCCTGAAGGGCAATTCATCTTTTTCTTGCAATTTAAGAGGGTCCAATTAATGTTGACATAGTTTTGATGTTTTAAACCATTTTTATGTTTTACTTGAGTTAACTGTTAACATTGTTGTTGTTTTCTTTTTTAATAATACACTAAAACAACACAGAATGTTTTTTAATTTTTAAAAACCATTGAGTAAAGTAGAATTTAATATATAATTTACTCGAATAACTCGAATAATTTAAAAGCTTTACTCGATTATTCGATTAATTTTCCAGTTATTTGATTAATCGAATAATTAAAAAGTCGAGTAAAATGAATATATATGATGAAGCATTTCTGTTTGAGTGTTTTTTCTTATTAATAAGTTATTTTTTATATTATTTTCATAAATAGTTTCTATTGCTGATGAAGTACATACACAGAAAAAATTATCCCAAATAATTTTTTAATAAAATGATTAATTAATTTTATATTGAAGTTTATTATTAATCGACGTAATTAACTTTCAAATTAGTTAAATATTTTTTTGCCAAAAATCGGCAGCTCTTAAAAAGTATAAGGAAAAAGAAAAACGTGTTAATAAAAAATTTTAAGTAAAATAACTATTATTCAATTTCCAACCATTTTAAACTATTTGGGCTCAATCTATTGTTAAAAAATTAGCAATACGAAATATTTACATGATTTCCTCAGTCTTCGATGACATGTTCAATGTATAATTGTTTGGTAAGTACGAATTTTAATTATTTGATGAGATTATTAATATTTCGGTGCTATTGCAGATGTTCCCACCATAGGTACCTTATGTTATATGTAAACAATTTCAAGATCCCAGTTTGTTTTAAAGCTTTTCAAAGATTATTTGTATATGTATATGAGGTTAGTTCATTTTGACTGTTTTTGAGGATTTGTTCAGACATATGTTATTGGTATCTGGTCCTAGGTCGCTAGAGTACTGAGAGAGGATAATGTGATTTTTATTGGAACATCCCTTAGAAATGATAGGTTTTTCGGAATTAAATATAAGTTTAAACATTATACACTTTAAATATATTGTTAAGAGTGCACATTTTATATATTACACATACACTACATACATTTTTGCAAAACCTGGTTAAATAAGTATATAACATCAAAATTGAATGGAGGGAAAAGAAACTTGATATATGTTTAAGTCTTGGCGCCTTATAAATCCTTTCAAAAGTCACCGATAATCACATTTAAGCTATATGAGATATTTGAGGTCAAAGATTACAAAAAATCAGATTTATACGTGATTATCTGTTATTTCAACAGGGTGTATATGACTCCAAGATGAAACTATTCATGTACCAAGTTTCGTTTCCCTCAATAAAATTTGGACTTTTAATATTTTTTTCATTAAATTTTACTTGTATTGTATTATTTAAATATTTCTAATAATTTGATAAATAATTACATTTAAATCCCTACACTTTTATTAAAGGAGATATTTAATTAATTGTAGAATTGAATCAATAAAATGTTTAGTTGATTTTAAACAAATATTCAATCATAATTTCAATTAATTTTATCAAAAATTTTAATTGAAACTTAAGCCAAAATCAGTTATTATAGTTAATTAATATTATCAATTTGGTGATTGGAGCAAAATCAAACAAACATTTTATTAATATAAGCAATTTCGTAATTAAAGTTCACTTTTATTTTTTTCTGTGTATATTAAATAATAAATTAATTATCGGATTAGTAACTCCTTAAAATTAATTAAGGCACTTTTATTTGGAGAATGAAGAGCCGCTGGCAAAATTTTTTTATTAAGTATAAATAATCTCGAATTTTGTGCAAATAAATACACAAAAATGTTTATATGGATGATTCTGAAAAAATAAAATTAGTAATAGTAAATGAGAAATTATTTTCTTCGTTGTTGAAATATAAATATTTTAGCCTTTTTAGGGCAATTTTTTAAACTCAGAAAAGGTTAGCTGATGAATCAAAAATGTATGGGTGTTTCATTTTGTTTATTTCATTTATTTATTTACTTAAAAACATTTAATAAAGAAGTGTTTAATCATCCTGTTTTTTTTTTATATTCAAGTCAAAATTGTTTAGTACTCTAGGGTTCAAAATTATTTTTTCCATTGAGTATTTTGTGTGTTTTGAATTAAATTCAATTACTGACATGCAAATAAATCAAATTACAAAATGACATTAATTTTTCAAACAATGCACAAGCAAAATGTCTCGCTTAGTTAGTACTTGATTTCAAAGTATTTTTTTTTTCTTTATCTATGCATCATTTTTATGGTGATGTTGATGAATAAGGTTTGCCTTTGTTGGTTTCCTTCTGTTTTGTTATTTGCCGCCTACAACAATAATAAAACATCTGTAAAATATATGAGAAAAAACTCAAAGATACTACAACACACTGTAAGACATCCGCTAATGATAATAATGGTTATAATCACAAAGACTTGGGTGATAATGATGTTATAGTTCTCCTCCCTTATTTTCACTTTATTTAGAAACGGAAAATTGTTTCTTTTTTTTTTTTGTCAGTTGGGGATGTTTACAAGGTCAGACTGTGAATTAAAATGTGATTTAAGTTGATTTAATTTTTTTTATACAATAGATTAAAAATCTTGAGAATTACATTTTTAATAAACTTTTTTTAAATTATTTTTCTTAATGTTTTAGAGTTGATTTTTTTAATTTTAATTAAATTTTTATAGTATTTACTTTTAATAGTAGATATTTTTAAGCACAAATATTTTAACATTTTATAATAGTCTTTAATAAGTTTATTCTTTAATATTTTTGTTTATCCGTTGCTGGCTATTTTAAGCTTTGCTTCTACGTTATAGACTGACTAATTTAATTGTTATCAACATTTTCTGTTGGCATCATCATAATTTTTGTAGCTGATGCTGTTTTCTAAATTGTTGCTTAAAATGCGCATGTTTAGTTGTTGCTGAAATTCATTCATAAAATTATTTAAGTTACATGTTTATAATCCTTTAATAATTTCCTTTTTTATTTGAAATTTTAAAAGTTGACAAATATATTTTTGTAATAATTTCACAGCTATTCTAGGCGTTCATGAAAACGCCCAAGAAGCATCTAAACTCTTGCGAGATCATATACTCTCTCTAAAAAAATGGTTGAAGCAATGGAGAATAAAAATGAATGAACAGAAATGTATGCATATTACCTTCACATTGCGGAGAGACTCGTTTTTTTTTATAATCCAGATTTTTTGTAAAAAATAATAAAAACAAAATTTTCGATTTTTCCAGTATATAAATATATTTCTCGCAAAATTTCTTGCAGTTGGTAGTGAGCTCGTCCATCAGACTGAGGTGGCGGTTTCGATTCCCACCCGAAATTATGGTATTTTTATCATACTAATTCAGTGTCTTGTAAGTGATTTGATTAAATTTTAAATGTTAATTTTTACATCTAAAAATTTATTTCCTATAATTTTTTATACAGATCTTTATTTTTATTTCTCTTCAAATTAAGTAAATATAAATTAAATAAGAACAAAATAAAATAGTTCTTGCTAGATTGAATACAATTTACAAAGATTTTTATAGATAATATTCAATTTTAGGCTATGAATTTTAAAAATATATATAATAATTGTTTAATTGAAGGACACTAAACAAACTCATTTTTTAAACTATAAAATATTTCTGTATTTTAGGCTGTTGATCTCAAAAATAACATTGAACAAGTGTTAAAAAGAATATTTTTATTCAAACTTTTAGCTATAGATAACCATAAATTTCTATTTGTAAATTAAAATTATTTAGTATTTAATTATTTGCTATATATTATCTCTTTTCTTTGTATTTTTTAATCCCTAGTTGTTTCCTTTACATTTATTTCTATTCTATCTATACGAACATAAATGCCAGTAAATGTTTAAATTACGAGTATAATCTTATCTTTTGTGTGTGTGTGTGTTGTAAATCTCATAGAACTAAATGAACAATACATTTGTTATAGTAAAGTTGTCTTTTATTGAAAATAATGAATGGGATTTTTTGCCATAAGTAGCTTTCAATATATGAATACAAGATATATATCGTCGGTCCGCTGACAAAGAGTCCTATGTATAATTTTTTGACTTTTTCTTATTATCGCATCGTATCATCACGTTGTGATCTTAAATGACACTTATTTTTTTTTAACAACATGGGCACACATTTGGTAAAACTAAGTCAGCGATGCCGATTTTAATTGTGGTAATCATTTTTAAAACTTTGCGCTCATGTTTACGATATTTATCTTTGAAAGGCTGAAAAAGGGATTAGGGACATTAAGTTTTTGTTTTTTTCTTTTTTTGCTTAAATTCAATTAAAACGAAATAAATAATTAAAATTCTGTTGAAAAACAGGATTACGAATGTTATCAAATATATTTTAAACACTAAATTACAAAGATTAAACTAACAAAATATCTTAATACAAAATATCTTAATACAAGTAAGCTAACTAGTGTTACCGATGAGCAAATTTTCAAACAAAAATATAAATATCTTACAAATCGGACTGAAATAGATTTATTTTATAGTTCAAATATATATTCAATTGATTTGTTGTTTAAATAATATAAATAATGTTGCTTCTATTTCCAATTTTCTACTATTTATGCTACTTCCATAATAAAGTTTAAACCCAAATATCGCGAATACGAGCGCTAACTTCGACAAACTGCAGCCACCATTGAATTCACTGTACTTGAAATAGTTTTAACAGGGAGCTTGCTAAAATTTGTGACTAGCACAGTGTTATTAGTCATACGTTCAGCCACCAAAGCGTTTTCCATTATTTCAATGGGTTTCGAAGTCACAATAATGTCTTTGTGAAAAGACATGAGAAAAGGACTTTTTAAAGTGCAAAAAAGTAAATAAGTAAATAAATTATAAAAATAAAAAATAAATTAAAAGTTTCTTATATAAAAAATCCTACACAGAAAAAAATTTGTGCACAAATATAAGATTTTATTTTCATTGATTTTAGTTCATAATATTTAAGAATAATGTATTAAATATTAACGCTTTTTTACATTTTTTGAAATGAATCAAATGTCAAGAAGACTTAAAATAAATTGTTTAAATTTTTTTAAAAATGTTGTAAATTTTTTCGGAAAATTTTAAGTTTTTAATGATTTTTAGCTTAGATTTAGAAGAGAATCGTTTTTTTTTTTATCAAAATGATATGCTGCAGGATGTAAGCGAGATTATGCAAACTTCAGAACATTACTTTTTTACAGATTTTCCTTGGAATTTTGCCATTTTAAGGCGTTTGTTGTTATTATTTTCATGTATAACTATCTCCATTTACCATTTGCAATCAAATTTAATAAAACTAAACCAAAGATTTAACAAAATTTCTGCAAAATTACTAAAATTTTCATTATAAACAATTTAATAATATCTATGAACAAAATTTTATTTTTTATGAAAAAAGTTTGGGAAAGAAGTCATGTTTGATTCATAATGTTTATGAAAAAATGTTCAAATGAATGATTTGTTTTCTGTGATTTTTTAAATTTCTTTTGCCATTTGTGAACGTCAAAAGATATCGATTTTTTTTTAAAGCATAAATATTTTTAAATATCTGGACGGAAAATACAAAAATCAAAAACGAAAATAAATTCCGAATTGGCAAAATAAAACGGTTTTTTTTGTTCCCCTGAAAAGGGAACTTTTCGCCAGAGCACCTACGATATGTATATAAATTATAACATTTTATATCGTTACGATTACACGCTTCTACAAAGTGGCACATTTTAATTTCACTTGAAAAGCACCATAATATGGGTTTTAGATCTTCCTGAATACATCACGTACTAATTTTCAAATATTTTGAAAATCGAAATTTTGAGATATTAAGCGAAAAAAACATTTTGATGGTAGTTGCTGTACTAAAGGTCTCGCAACATACTAAATTTTATGTAAATTTTAGATTTTCAATCGATTTGGAGTAGATCTTTTATTTTTATATACCTATTCCACATTTTTAAATTTATTTTCTTTTTCTTTTTCCAAATTTTGACCCTTTATTTATTATTTCTTAAAATACTATAGATGCATTTTTGTGCATATAGTTTTATTGCTATTTCGTTGAAAAAAAAATATCTTTTATTAAAAATGTAAAAATCTCAAAATTTATAAATTTAGTGATTATATATAAACTTCCGGATAGAGAGTGTTGGCCCTACGAAGAAATCTGAATTAAAGTTCTGATGGCTATAAATTTGGTGATGTTTAATGTAGAGAACTTAACCGACTATTGCAGTATATTCCAGCGGAAGTGATGGCTACATATGAGGTCCCTCGATTAATATCTTTGAACGAGGTCAGATAGTAGAAAAATCAGTACATAACATAAGTTGAGCTCTACGGGGAAGATATTGCTACATAGATGAAACAATGCACAGAGGGGTGAAATTAAGAAATATGAAGATCAATTGAAAAATGAAAATTAATATTTTAAAAAATTCTAGGTAAAAATAATAAATTCTAGGTAAAAACCGATAAAATGAAGTCATTATCTGTTAACAAATTTTTTTAATTTTTTTCACTCGGTGTAGCGCACTTTCAAAGCTACACATTGTTTGCAATTTTTAATCACAGTGGTAAAAAATAAAAATTGAAAATTTTGAAGTTTATGTTTTTGTATTTTATTTTATAAAAATTAGTACAATGGAGATTTTCAGCATAGATATTTAA
The DNA here is from genome assembly GCA_932274085.1 of Protocalliphora azurea. Classification (NCBI taxonomy): domain Eukaryota; kingdom Metazoa; phylum Arthropoda; class Insecta; order Diptera; family Calliphoridae; genus Protocalliphora; species Protocalliphora azurea. The sequence continues at coordinate 146,398,296 of OW026520.1, read as the reverse complement.
AAATATATTTACGCATCTTTTTTTCAAAGTCAATATAGAACCATTTTTAGTATATTTTCAAGGTAAATATGCTTATTGTCATAACAAAAACTATTTAAAATGAAAAGGTTTATTCGTTTGAAATTCTAGTAAAACTAGCAAAAAAAGAAAAAGGAGAAATTAAAAAAATAATAATAAAAAAAATCTCAAAAATAAACTTAACTTAAAAATAAACTTAAAGTAAAGTTAGTAAAATAAATTAAAAAAAATAAAATTTTTATTATATATATATATATATATATATATATAGATCCATATATATAGAACCATATACATATATATATTTCGAAACTTCCGAATAGAAAAATTGTATGTGAAATAGAAAATTTTAAAAATTTTGAAGACTGTTCTAGAAAATCGTTTTTGACTCCGCTAACCATAAACGGAGTTCGCAGAGTTTCAATACTGAGATTTTTGAGATCACGTTCCACATATGAGTTGAACGAGAAAAGTATTTATTGGATTAGGGGTTTCAAAAATCAATTCCAACATACAGACGGACAAATATTTCTCAATCTGAGATTCTGCCATATAACATGACAAAATTATATATACCCTTCATTTTATGTGAAGGGTATAATAAGTCAAAACTTTTTTTCCTAATTTTATGGGACCCATGATTTTTCAATCGCTGGTAAAAAACTAAAGACCAATTTTATTTTTTATTTTTTGTTTGTGTTTGTACTTTTACTGTATTCTGCTTATATAGTAAAAGTACTAAAAAAAATTTAAATTATCTCCCTCTAGAGGCAATAAGATTCTTCTGGGAACCTGGCAAGTGTTCAAACTTCTTCAGTTCCCTAACTTTCAGCTTTATCGCAACCATTGCACAGTGAGGTAGAATCGCCTAAAACGAGAAGGTGTATAGCACTTTGTTTATAATTTTGTTGCAATAGCTAGCCCATTAGTAAATCAAAAAATACTTTTTAAATTTTTATTATTATTTTTTACCGCATCCGGTTATCCGTGCATCAAAAAACCATAATATTTGCTAATCTATAAGTCGCAGTTTTAAGGGTAACTTAATAAAATTTTGTACTTGAGCCTATTTGTGGCCAATAATGCAACACAAAAAAAAAAAAAAAAAATGGTTAAAATTTGACCTTTATTTCACACAGCCTCCACATTAAAATGTTCTAAAAAATAGATCAAGTGCTCATAAGCATCTTAGATGTATCCTTTTTTAAATGAAACTCCACACAGATGAATTCTGTCTATGTAAAACTCATGCTATCAAATTTCATGAGGATCGATCCAAAATTGACCAGAATTATTTGTTTGTTCATAATTCCTAAAAACTAATCGCATTAATATAACATTTAATTAAAATGAATACTATTTAAGTATTAATATTACAGCCCAATTTCAAAAGAATCGGTCTTTAAACAATAGGCTTCGACTCTGGATTATACAAGTTCTATGTACCAAATTGCGCTAAATTATCTACCAAATTTACTTGGGCGACATAAGCGGACTTAAGGTAAGGTAGTTTTTATCCTAGATTTATCAGCATCAGTAAGTTATAAATATGAATAGGGTTCAAGTAAAACACCTAGCTGTGAGGATCTTAAAGAAATAAAAGAAGTGAAGATTTGCAGAGATATATATATATATATATATATATATATATATATATATATATATATATATACATTAATTATATTATGTATGAAATAATTTCAGCTGTTAATTTAATTTTGTTATAGAACTAAATAAACAATTTTAGCGAATATTTTATCTTTGTATGTTCATTTTGACAGTCGAACGGTTGGACTGTTTTTTGTATTTTGAATAAATAAATATTTAGAAATGAGAAATAAAACTTATACTTAGCGTATTAGTAAGGATAATAAAAATCACCCAAATGATGTTGCTTTGATTTGACCGATTTATTCAATGCAATATCATACATTCATTAAAGATAAAATATCTTTTATAAATTGAATGTTCCTTTTAAATAAAGGAAATACATATGAATATAAAATAACATAAGAAGAGCAGCATCAATATATCACATACATACTAGGGTATTTAAATTGTTCGATTTTTTGTTATTCGAACAAAACGTATAATTCGAATAAATCATTTTAGTTTGTGCAAATTACTTGAGCACCTATTTAGAATTATTTGAATTACTCGAATAATTTGAAAATAATAGATATGTTTCTAGCAAAATTAGTAAAATAAGAGAAATTTAAACAAATTCTTACAAATTTCCTTTTACTTGAAAAGGTAAGAAAACGGAATAAATAAAATACATTTTTATTTAATTTTTTATTTATATGAAATATAAACTTGTATAAAACTCAAAATACGGGCATATGTTCCTTTGTAGATCATTTTTCACATATTTTCTTATAGAATTTATTTTACCTAAAGATATGCATGCTTACAATTAGTGAAAGAATATATACAAACGGTTTTTAGCCTTGTTGAATATCATCAATATTTCAGTTTCTTGATCTGCTTTTAAAGTATACTCCCAGCAAAAAAAAAAAAAAAAAAAAAAATGGAAGTCATTTTTGAGAAGTAATTTTTCATTACTTCCAAAGTATCAAATAGTGTATGTTTTCTTCATCTTAAGAAGTTATTTAAACAGCATCCACAGATGTTATTAAAAAGCGATTCAAATAAAGTTTACTGTTTCAAAACGTTGAAAAACGGTTTCTATTTTTGCAAATTCTTACTTTGTTGAAAAGAATAAGAAAAAAAATGTTAGGTCTATTTTCCCAAAAGAGTTTTATATGGGAACTAAGGTCAATTATTGAAAAATCACTCAGATTTTTGCTCATATGAAATATATTTGTGCCGAATACTATAAAAATATTGATAAATTTCAAGATTTTCAGAGAGCTAAAGTCCTATTCGGGGTGAATATTTCTGTGGGGTGAAGTAATAGACCAACCATAATAAATTTCAACAGCCTTCGACTTTATACCAAAATATTGAATTGTGACAAATTTGTTTAAGATATATTTAAAGTTATGACCTGTATTTGCGCAAAATGTTTCATTAATAATAAATAATTGTTTCAATAGTTAATCTTCTAAAATGTTCTTGAGCTTTTAATTGATATTTCTAATCATATCTGGATATGTAGAAATTTTTTCTCCAATTCCATAAAGGCCGCTGATATTGAGCTTCCTTATTTATGTACATATATAAGTATAATGTTTGGTACTCCACATGAAGTCCACATGAAGTCTGAAGTAAACGTGAGAATTGACTTATAAATTGCACTTATCTTTATTATTTTCTTACACACAAAAACTTTTTGCTTGTTTCGTTTTCTGACAATTCTCGTATAAAAGTGACAAAGGTAAAACAGCTGTTTGTATTATTATGATAGTGTTGCATGTTATTCTAGATAAAGCACTTGATTACTTTTTTGAGTAATCACTTCGTTAATAATGAACTTCTTTATTGTATTATTTAATTGAAACATATGAAGCGACATAAAAACTATTTTTTTAGAATTCGTTCATTCCACGAGAGATTTATCAGTAATATGTAACTAAGTGTTCATAATAGATCCCATTCATCCACTTGATCTGGGGTAACGAAAAAAATACTTTTCCTTTTATTTAAAAACAAGACCATTCAACCAATTGCAGATTCCACTAAATCTAGAATTTCTAGTGTTTTGGTTTCGTTTTCCCCATACATTGTTTTGAATTACCAAAAACTTATAAATATTTTATTTAGTAAATTATATTTTCCATTTACACTGCCTGCCACTTGAATAAGGAATTACATTTTTTTAACTTCAATTAAGTATATCTCCTAAACTAAAGTTCAGAAAATAATAATTTTTTGCGCAACCAAATTACAAAGTGTTGGCTTTAGTTTCCTGAAGAAATAAAAAATATATATATTTTGTTATACTAAAATTATGCATTTATTTAAAAAAATGTGTTTCTGTGGTACTATTTCGTGTGTCACTTGAATAAGGAATACTTTTAGTATTAATCAGGAACGCTATGATTTGATTTTCTTTCAATATAAACGGCTAGAGAATTTTCAATTTGATAGTTTTTAAATAGTTTTTGTTCAAAATAGGACGTGGTAAGGCTCTTAATAACTCTGAAAAAGAAAAAATTCTGATTTTGAAATCTCAGGGTCAGAATCCGGTCCAAATAGCCTAAAGCATTAATAGAGGAAAGACAGTTGTGTACAAGTATTTAAATAACGTGGAAAGATATGGAAAAAACATGAAAGGGCGGAAGAAAATGGCAACAACTCCAAAAGAAAGACAAAAAATTCTGCCATGTCGGTATAAAAAATACGTGAAAAAAGTGGAGTCAGTGCCAGTCTAAGAACAGTGCACCGTACTTTAAAGTCGTGCCCATACATAGCTCGACGAAAATTACAAAAAAAAAGAAACACCACTTAATGAAAAACGTAAATCACAACGTCTACAGTTTGCCAAAAATACAATGACATGGTCCGACAAATGGTTTAAAGTTATATTTTCCGATGAAAAAAAGTTTAATATTGATGGTCCCCACGGGTATAACTATTATTTCTATGACGTAAATAAGGAGGCATTATTTTTAAGCAGCAGACACAACCGAGAAGGCGGAATAATGGTATGGGGTGCCATTTCGTATTATGGTACCATAGAATTGGTTTTTGTTCCAACAAAATGACTGTAACGAATTACAAAAACATTCTGGAGGAAGCATTTCCAAAATTTATTGATTTCTTTGGGCCCATACCTTGGACGTATCAGCACGACAACGCTCCGATTCATACAGCCAGAGCAGTAAAACAATGGATTAATCAACAAGGTGTTCAACGTATTCATATTCACCCGACCTGAATCCATTGAAAAATGTTTGGAGTTGGCTTGCAAGAAAAGTTTATAAAGGAGGAAAACAATTTGAGACGACAGAATCCTTGAAGGATGCAATAACGTTAGCATAGAGTTCAATTTCGCTAAATTACATAGAGTCATTATACAAATCGACGCCAAATCGAATTTTTGAGGTTATTTCTAAAAATGGTGGCAGTACTCATTATTAATTGAATGGTAGGAGATAATAACTTTCATTTTTATAACCTAAAATTTAAAAAATAATTACAGTTTGCTTAATTTTAAAACATTCCTTATTCAAGTGAGGCACGAAAAATTACCACATAAATACATGTCTTTAAATAAATGCATAATTTTAGTATAACAAAATGTGTATATTTTTTATTTCTTCAGGAAACTAAAGCCAACACTTTGAAATTTGGTTGCGCAAAAAATTATTTTTTTCTGAACTTTAGTTTAGGAGATATACTTAATTAAATTTAAAAAAATGTGATTCCTTATTCAAGTGGCAGGGAGTGTATTCATTTAGGTATGCTGTATATTTATGTATCTCTTACGAAAAGAATGCTTCAGAAAAATCGTTTAAAGAAGCATTAAAATATGCTATAAAGTTGGGGTAGAACCCTTGCTTCAAAAATAAAATGAAGGATAAAATATCCAATACATTTGATTTCAACTTAATTTAATAATAATATTGAATTTGATAAATTTTTATTTTTTATCTTAGTTATAAGTTATATATTAATTTTGAAAGGGATAACATATGTAATATGTTACATATTTTATCCCTTTCCATAATTTTTTGGTGCGTTTAAATGTATGATATCTTTAGTTTTTCCATAAGAATATTTAAAATTCTTTGTTTTTGTAAAATTTGATATAATAACAGTTGTGTTATTTTTCGTTAAATAAAATGAAGTTAAATACATATATTTTTTTTCAATAAAAGTGATATTTGTTTCCATTCAAAGGAAATGCTTCTTAGTAATTCCACAGAAGCAATTTAAAATATGTAGGTAAATGTAGACGATTTGGCATATCTTATTTAGATACAAATCAATGTAGCAAATATCAAAAAATCAGTCCATAATTTACTACGACTCTCACAGAACGGTTCTCTCTGAAAATCACTTAAAGGTGCATAATTTAATGTCAGCATACAATTTTATGCAGATAAGTTTTATAAAAATATAAATCATAATTCAGAAAGTTGCAAGATTTCATTCAAAATTTACCACAGTTTCGAAAAAAAGGACAAGTAACAAAGATATAGTCGGTCCAGCCCGACCATATAATACCCTACAACATTGTGTATGTCCATCAAAATTCGTGGAGGGGTCTTATGTAAGACATGTGTAAGGTGTAAAATAAAATGTACGAATACAGAATATTACGTTAATACTAACATTTATATAAATTTATGTACTTTATGGTGATTCACGAAAATGGGCTTATATGGGAGCTGCGGTAAATTATGGAGCGATCCTCATAAAATTTGTCACTGTGATTTGAACTTATATAAAACTTATTTGTGTCGAATATAAACTTGATACTAATATATGTATGTGATTTAAGCACGATAACGTTATTTTCAGAAGAGGGTGTTATATGGGAGCAATGGTCAATTATGGACCGATCTTCACGAAATTTGGCACAAAGATTGATACTTATACAAAACTTCCGTACACCGAATTTAATTAAAATAGTGATATCTTTAAGGCATTTGTGACCGTTAAACCCCCATTGCGGTAGGACAGGTGAAAAAATGGTCCGATCATAACAAATTTCAATAGACTTCGTCCTTCTAACATGAGAGTCCTATGTGCCAAATTTCATTGAATTGTCTTCAAAATTGCGACCTGTAATTTGCGCACAAGGTTCACATAGACAGCCAGCCAGCCGTCCAGTCAGACGGATGCACGCACATTGTTAGATCGACTCAAAAAGTGATTCTGCGTCGATTAGCATACTTTAAGATAGGTGTTGGATGATTTTTTTCTGTGCGTTACAAATGTCAACACAAACGCATAATACCCCAGCTAACTATGTTGGTGTAGGGTATAAAAACCATGAAGAAAAATAAACGTATTTTATAATTATTCTTTTTTTAAAATAAAGTTCAATATGAATATAGCAATAACAATAACATATAAAAAGTCGGTATCTTTAAAAAAGCATTCTCAATATAAATTTATATATACCGTCCATTATAGGAGAGATTTTTAAAGTGATATTTGTTGACAGAAAGTGATCAAATTGACTTCATTATTTTTTTTTTTTATTCAAGATATTAATTTTATTTATTATTTTAGTTTTTCAAAAAATCGATAAAATATGTAAAAGCCTATTAATATTAGAGATTATGGCAGCGTTTTTTTATTTTTTGTTTTGCAGATGCTTCGAAAATTGACTCTGTGTTAACACATTTAAATATGTATTGTGAAACTTAAAAAAAATGTTTGACAAATCCAACATTAGAAAAATATATTTTAAAATCTCCCGAAACTTTTATCTTTATGACGACGAGTAACTTTTCTGTTGCAGGAAAAATGTAATACTACTGGAAATTTTTAAAACCAATTTTAAATTTAAATTAATTTTAGCTAAAAAACTGTTAAAAAAACAAAAAAATACGATAAAATAGTTAATTTTTCTTTGAACTAAGCATATTTCAAAAGCAAACAATTATAGAATGATATTAATTGATATAAGCAATCCATCTTGAAAGGTCATTTTTATGTTTAAAAAAAATGCAATAAGTCAGAAGTCTTAAGAAATAATAAACTATATATAAGTAGATTTAAGTCGATTTTGTTACTTTTTTTTTGCCAATTTAGCACTAAGAAACATTTTGAGATATATTTTTTTATAAATTATCAAATAAATCACCTCAGTTGTAAAAAAAAAAAAAAAAATTGAAAAAAAATTATTCGATATAAAAATATTAAAATTATCAATATTAATTCAAAAAGACCATTTTTAAATTCTTCGAATAATTATACATAATAATTGTTCGAATAATTCGAGCACATATTATTCGAATGAATACCCTAATACATACATAATGGCGGATGGTGGATAATCTATATTATAGTTACACCTGTTCAAAAATATCTACATATTTGCTGTTTTATTGTAAATACATATAACTGGTATAAAGCAGATATTCAAAAGACAGTTTTTTTATTAAACAAAATTGTTTAACAAAAAAAAAAAAAAAAAAATTGTCAGGATGTGTTCGTATATATGTATATGAGCTTCACAATGATTTTCCTCTTTAATATGTACAAGTATATGAGCTTATACAAATACAATCTTTTATATTTATATATATCTATATCCTTTTTTGTTCAGTTTATTATTGTATTTCAGTTCATTTTATTCTGGTTATTGTTTTTATTTTTTTATTTTTTTCTTCTTTATTTTAATATTGATAAGAAATGTGTATGTGTAAATTTTAAAATATGAGAACTTTCTATTGCAAATATAAATACAAAAACCATAAAAAAGCTTTATTGATTTTAAGTGAAAAGTTAAGATTTTCTTTTGTTTGTTAGTACATTTTATTATTTATGAAAATTTAATAAACACTTCTACATATACACACATGCATAATTCTTTTGTGTGCAGATCCACACTCATACACATCAATATACAAAGGTGTATTTATTTATGATAAAATGTTATTTAAATATTCATAAAGTTTTATATACTTATACATACATACATACATATATTATCATGTTGTTATATCTTTTGGTATATACATTTTGAAATTAAATAATGCATCATCATAAGGGTTTTCAAATTGTTTTGTTTTTGTTCTTTCAACCAAATGAGTTGTCATGTTTGAATGGAAAACTTAGCGCTGGTTTATTGAAATTTATCGATTACATATAAATTTATTTATGACAATAATGATTTGCTGTAAATTTTATTTTTGAAAAATTATATAATAATACTATTATTATAATTAATTAATTTATTATTGTGTGTTATCGACACTTTTAAAATAATAAGGCAAATAAATCCATATTTAAATAAATTTAGTTGAAAATTAATAACACTTAGCAGGACTTTATTAGCTATTGACAGGGTTGTCATAAGTTTCATTGATAAAAGATATATAAAAAGATTTCAAGTATTAAATGGACATATTTTGCAATGGAAAATTAAGAAAACTAAAAGTATCATTATTATTAATTCATAATGGTTGCTTTCATCTTTCTATTTAAATTCATTTTAAAAACACTTTTAAAACACTATGGACTGCGCACGAAAATATCCATACACAATTTATGGCTTATAACTTTTACTATACTATATACTATATTCTCACCAGTGTTGCCAGGAGGTGAAAGAAAATAGGCTAAATTGGAATTTAAAAAAATCAGAAAAGGATAAATGCCCTAAAAAATAGGGCTACAAAAATTAATATATTTTTTTTTTAATTAAAACTTATTTATTTTATTTTATTTTATTTTTGTTCTCATTATTTTTTGTTATATATTTTTTTAAATACTATAATAAATTTATAAAAAAAAAACATAGAACGGCTGTCAGCAAAATGATCTCGTAAAAAAGTCGTCTACAAAATTTCCATGCAAATTTGGGTTATACATATTTCATATGAAATATGTCCCAATGTTTTGCTGTGATTTTTCGTCATTTTTTAATTATAATTCCTTTTTGATTTATCGTTTCCATTTTTTAATTATATTCATAAATATTTTCTGAAGTTTATCAAAAAATAATTACCTATAATAGATAAATAAATATATCCATAAAATTAGTTATATTTGATTTGGAGATTAAAGCTTCGCAGACGAAAATTTTAGTGAAATATAAATAATTTAAATGGATAACTCTGTAGAAATAAAATAGTAAAAGCAAGTAAGAAATTATTTTCTTTTTTGTTGAAATACTTAAATTTTATAGCCTTTTTAAGGCAATTTTAAGAATAAAAAGAGGCTAAGAAAAAGTCAGAAGCTAAAGTGAAATTTTGAGGCTAAAAGTAAAACAAAAAGGCTAAATTAAGTCTTACAAAGTCTATACTGATAACACTATTCTCACTAACTATGTACTAAATTTTGTTGTAAATAGTTTGTGAGAATCAGTGTTGTTGTTGTTCTTAAAATGAAAATTTAACGAAGTTCATGCAAGCACATAATTCATATTTATAACGAAAATACACGTCGACCATATAAAACAGTTGCTAAGAGTGTAGGTGAGTTGGGAAATTCTGTTTTTTTTTTGAGTCATATTAAATACAAAAATGATTCCACCGGCCATAAACCACACCAAACCGTTGTTTTTCTGAATGAGGTGGCAGTTCTTGAATCTCTTCAGGTTGCTCTTCGTCACAAATGTAGCAATTTTCTTTGTTTAAATACCCATTGAGCCAGAAATGGGCCTCATCGCTGAACAAAATTTGCCTCAAAAACGTCGGATCTTCTTGGAACTTTTCAAGAGCCCATAGAGCGAAGCGATGTCGCTTGGGAAGGTCGAGTTTTCGTGTAGACTCTCAGCTATATTTTCTTCACAGCGTATTGGACATGGTCTATTCGGTCGAATATTATCCAATAATGAATGCTGGGTCTCAAAATGGGTGATGGTGTTGCGAATAGTATGCTCAGTATGCCGATTATGTTGACCATAAGTTGAGCGCAGTGCACTAAACACATTCCTCATAGAACGTGAATTTTCGTAATAAAGTTGAACGATTTGTAAACGTTGTTCAGGCGTAAGTCTTTCCATTGTGAAATGCCAAACAATACAAAAAAAAAAAAAAAAAAAAAAATAACATGACAGCATGACACGACTCAAACGTGCTCTGTCAAAAAAAAGGCTATTGAAAAAAGTATCTCTACTTGAATCACCCGTTATAATATTTTAAGGTTTTATTAATTTAATAATTCGTCACTGAAAATGCAAAAAAAAAAAACAATATCTCTTTCCACAATTTTATAGGGGGAACAAAAAACTTTCTAAAAATTAAATACAAAACAAAATTTTTGAATTTTTAATTCCTTATATATCACCCAACATATTGGTGAAGCATATTTTTATTTGTGTTAAATATTTTTCAAGCTATGTATACAGGTAGGTTACGTTTTTTTTGCATGAGTATTTTCTGAAACCAAAAAAAACGTAATACCAATAAAAATTTTAACAAAAACTATAATTAGCAAGACCGTGATATTTTTTTGTTTTGATAGCAAATGAAGTAGTAGTGAAGTCTGAATATTTTCATTTATATATATATATATATATATATATATATATATATTTTTCACCTTAGCGCCAGGTTGGCATTATAGAGGCTTGTTGGCAAAATTTTAACAAAAGTATTAAAAAAATATTTATAATAAATAATAATTTACAATTTTTTTTACAAACACACCTATAAACATTATATCAGAAGCTCATCAATGTTGAGATAAAAAAATTTTTAAATAAGATTTAAACTGCGATAGGCTTGAGGCTTGTTTAATATTATGTGGCAAGTTTTTATATTCTCTGCTTAGTTGTTTCAAATTGGCAAGAAATTATTCTTAAATTATCACGATTTCTTGTGTTAAAGGTATCCTGATTCCGTGTGAATTGTATGGTATGATGCCCAATACAATTAAGACATTTAAACATGTACAGTAATAACTGAAACTTATAGAGCCCGTAAATTGGCAAAGCAGTGTGAAATAAAATAACAGTTGGAAACCGGCTGGGCATGTTAGCTACACTTTTTAATGCTTTGTTCTGCATTCTCTGAAGCGATTTAAATTCTGTAGTTTTTTTGAATCCATAAGGTAATTACAATGACTTTGAACCAAAGCTTGATAAATTAAAAAGTTATTTATCTTTTTAATTATATCAATATTTTCAGTAAAAAAGAGAAATTTATTTTCCTAAACAAATAACTTTGTAATAAGAAGAAAGTGTTTCTTTTTCATAACTTCTTTTCAGACATTTTAATAGCTTAAATATCTTTAGTAATTTATTTTTAGTAATTTATAAATCTAAATTCGTTTAAAAAAATTATTATCAAAATCGTGCACTTTTTGATACGTTGTTTTGAATTTCGTTAAAGAATATAATCGTTATTTTTGGAGATATAATACTGAAAATTTAAGATCATGTGTATTTTGATAGAGTAAAGTATATTCCATTAAAAACCCGAATTTGAAAATTTTGATATTACGTTGTTTTCCATTTTTGGTAACTATTTCTAATAATAGTTTACTTAATTTTGTAAAGAAGTAGTACTTGCATTTTTATCTATCTACAGATTTCAGATAAATTGAGACACGCTTTTAGCTATAGCTTCTGTACATATTATATAAAACTCAATCTCATTTTTGATGATTATTTTCTTACCTTAATTAAAGTTTTGTTTTTAGGGGAATGTAGTCTTTTGATGGAAATATTTACTACTAAAAAAAAAATAGTTTTTTTTTAGGTTTTTTTCGGAATTTCGAAAACATCAACCGATTTTCTTTAAAATTCCAACTATTCGATAACCGGTTTCTTCAAAAAGTTGAATAATCGTTAAAGCTCAGTATAAAATAAAATAGACTCTAAGAAGTGGACCCATTCCAGCAAAAAAGTAATCGAAAACACTATAAAGCTCTTATTTAGAGTATTCGAGAAAATATTAAATATTTTAGAAAATTGAGTTTTCTTTTACATTTAAATATATAGAATACAATAAAAAAATTCAAAAAGATTAACCCATTAGTTTCATTTTTATTAGCTAAATTGTATGCACTAATTTTTTCGTGCGCAGTCCTTATTTATTTATTCATTGCTTCATAGCCTCTCTCTTCCGAATAAAGTCCCTTTAAATATTCAAATTATACTTTTGAATAAATGAACTTAATTACCTTCATTTGTCCTTGTCACCATAATCAACTTAATTTGTTTATGCTAATTCAAATTAAAATCCAATTTCATTTGTGGTTTCTAATAGAACAAGAAAATTCTTATGTGCCTATAAATATATTCACTGTTACAGAAGAATTTCGTTGATTTGTCATTTGTAAAATATATTGTTAAATCTATATATGTATATTACATTTTGTTATTTGTTTTAGATATTTGCTTATAGACAAAATAAACCAATAACACCAAATCCTATTTATTACTTTTTAGTGTTTGCTCTTGTGTTATTTGTATTTTACAAAAACTTTGGCGCTGATTTGCATTTAAATGTGAAGCCAAAAACCAAATTATATAGATGATGTTATTTATACATATCATATATGATTTTTGGTAGGATTTTTTTTATTTTTGAAATAAAAAATGGTTCTATTTTTACTGACCTATTAAGATAAAAAATAATTTCATATTTGTGAAGTAAAATATGTAAATGATATAAAACACAGATATTTGTTATAATACTTTATGTTCATCAATGAAGACATATTCAACTTTACATTTTAAATTAATTAAGATTTTACTTGATTCATTTATTTAAATGATTAATAACACTATGCGACAGTCAAAATCGGGATGGGATGAAACCAATGGGAAATGCTATATTGGTAAAAAAAGAAGTTATACGTGTCCCGGCGTTTCGCTGGGTCAAGTCTAGGAATCGAGATATATCGATTTGAAGTTAGTAACTATCATATAGGGGAAATTGTGACCTTTGGTGGTCTTTTTTTTTTGACATAACTCGAGAACCACCAGTCCGATTTAGGAATTACAATTCCTTTAATCTGTTCATACAACGTTTCGCTACATAAGCAACAGTTTCGCAGTTATAAATAAATGTATGAAAAAAAACTATTTTTTGCCTAAAAAATTGAATTTTTTTATTTTTAATTAAAAAAAACCAAAACGGTAAAAAAAGTGTCAAGTCCTATTACTTTCACGTAAAGTCACATAACCTTTAAACAAAATGAGACATAGATCATGAAAATCGATGGACGCGTTTCGCTTTTATTCACAATTAAGTGAAGGTATCTCATTTTGACAAGAATATTGATTTTATGTTTCAATGAATTTGGATAATATTTATTACATATTATTTATTATAATTATTAACACGTAAAATTAAAAATTATTACAGGTAATTATTAGGTTATTACATAGATACATAGGTTATAAAAATCGATGAACGCAAAACTTATTTTTGTTTGTTTGCGCCCTTTACTTTCTTGCGTGGTGGTTCGCCCACTTGTTCAGAGTCTGTATCGGATGAGGATCTGTCTTCATCTTTTTATGACTTACCCTCGGAGGAAACTCCCATTGTATATTCTTCTTCTTCATCTTCATTGTCGGGATCGTACGTCTTTTGCGACCACCAACAAATTTCAGCCACCAGCGAATCGAGCCATTTGCCTTTATGTCGCGTTTCCATTGGCAATTCCACTTGATGGAAGCGCTCGCCATGTTCATCCGACTCTGAGGCTAGCTGCTTGCTGAAGTATTCGAGATGGTGATGCAAGAAGTGAATTTTGAGGGACATATTCACTCCAATTTTCTAGAAGTAGTGCAACATCTTGGTCACAAGAGCGGGGTAATTGTGTGCTCGCGTACTTCCCAAAAAATATCGTATGACTTTCGTCACTGCCCGCCACGCAAAGTAATCATTACCGTCTAAAACACCTTTAAATTCCTTTAATTTCATGAGCTTTCGTACATCCGGCCCATTCAGAACACCTTCCTTCAATTTTGCTTATCTGATTCGTGGGAAAATATTTTCCAAACAATCAAGAATTTTCGGTTGCTTCACAATGGCCATGATGAAATTTTTTACGATTCCCAGTTTGATGTGGAGAGGGGGCATGAGGACGTTCTCCATTGGCACCAGTGGATCATTTACGCAGTTGTGTCCTTTCTCCGTTGGATCTCGAGCAAGCCACTCATGCGTTTCGTATTGGTTTCCTTTAAATCCCAAAGACACAAGAAACACATGTTTTTCGTATAGCCTCCTTGGAGACCTCTTAGCATCGCCACGACTTTTAGATCACAACTGATCCGCCACAAGCCACAAGTGATCAGTGTAGCAAACTTTATCCAAAATTATTTTCATGGTTTTTTATTATATTTATGTAGCAAAACGACTTTGAGGATTGATTTCGAAGAATCGATGAACATTTGCCAATCAGCTGCGACATAATTAATGGCCATCGCCTCCATCAGTCCCTTTATATCGTGGCAGTAAACAAATGTGTTCCCTTCGTTGAGTGTGTAGTACCGTTGGAATAGCAATTGTTGTCTTCGATATCCGGTGACTTTGACATTAGGCTCCAAATTGTTGCCTTCTTTCAAAAGCTGGACAAGTTTTTCTGCTTCACGTTGAGAAAGGTTTAATTCTGCAACAATCTTGTCCATTCTTGCTTGTGATATTGGAATTATTTTGTTCGATGGGCCGGCTTCTGGTATTGGTTTATAGGTGAAATCCGATTGATCCATTGTTTCAATAGAAAAAGAATTTTCTCTATCAGTACTTGGAAGCGGTGGAATTGGTATTTCATCCGAATGAGGTAGAGGTATTTGTACACTTTTAACAGATATGTAAACTCTTCGTTTAAGGCCTTTACGATTTACTCCACATATTTTGTTTGCGCAAGCGTAACAGTTGTCGGAATTGTGCTCTCCTGGATCAGTCCAAATCATTGGTACACCAAAACGAAGTGAACTGCGTTTCCCTTGGATCCACATGTTAAGACCATTGTAGCACGTTTTACAAATTTTGTCTGGGACCCACGAAACGCCGCGAATTATTTCGCAATCAAAATAAAGTTTAAAAGAGCGCTCCATTTGCTCAGTGAGTAATGCAGCATTTGTTGAAAAAGCTCTTTTGCCATAAACGTAACAAAATAAATTGATATTTTCTGGACAATTTGCACTCATTTCGGTTCTATACTTTTATTACTTTTTCGTCACTTTAAAAAAACCGTACTTTTCGTGTTCGGAGACACTTGTTGAATGACAAAAATCGATCAGTGAACACCTATAAATACTACGTAAGTTTCAATATTTTACTGAGAGGTACTTATGAATTCGCGCATCTTTTAAGGGTGGCTATAAACCTGATTCGTGTGCGTTTTAAATTTTTCGAAACGCTCTAAAACATGACCACTTATAAATGTGGGTGCAATTTGTGTAAAAAAGTCATGTAGGTAGCCAACGGAAAAAACCCAAATAATTAAAAAAGTGCACTTTCCTTTTTTCCCTTTAATTGTCCACGCACATTTATGACCGTTTTTTAGTTTGTTACCGCTACCATAAAAATCAGATAACCTATTGTTTATTACTTTTTTTTTTAATTCTGACAATCATAAAAAAAATCATTAATGTTTTTTCCAAGGAATTTTGAGCATATCTCGAGCAAATTTTTGAAATTCATACCTTCACTTAATTGTGAATAAAAGCGAAACGCGTCCATCGATTTTCATGATCTATGTCTCATTTTGTTTGCAGGTTATGTGACTTTACATGAAAGTAATAGGACTTGACACTTTTTTTACCGTTTTGGATTTTTATAAATTAAAAATAAAAAAATTCAATTTTTTAGGCAAAAAATAGTTTTTTTCTTCATACATTTATTTATAACTGCGAAACTGTTGCTTATGTAGCGAAACGTTGTATGCACAGATTAAAGGAATTATAATTCCTAAATCGGACTGGTGGTTCTCGAGTTATGTCAAAAAAAAAAAAAGACCACCAAAAGTCACAATTTCCCCTATATGATAGTTACTAACTTCAAATCGATATATCTCGATTCCTAGACGTGACCCAGCGAAACGTCGGGACACGTATAACTTCTTTTTTGCCGATATAACTTTCCCCGGTTTGAACCTTCCCGATCACTGACCCCTACCATTTGTCGCACAGTGTAATAGAAAACATATTTTATATTGAGTTAGAAAACTAATTTCGATGCATAAAAATGCCGATAATATTATGAAAGCATACAAAGTTGTACATTCAAGGAAATCAGTTACATTATCTAATTTATTCAATTAATAATTTAATCAATTTAATGTTTTGGGAAATGTACTTAATTATATAATTAACTTTTGTGTTTCATAATCATTACACTCCACATTGGGGCAGAGTCGAATGTTTTTGGAAACGAATCTGTAACATCTAATTGACTGGTTGGATTTACATTAAGTTTCATATAAGCGTGGCAGAGAAGTGTATATCTTAACCGATTTCAAGCTTTCGGTAAGGTCTATGAAAAACATGCTTGCATATGCTATTTATCCCTTATAGTTTTCAAGTTATTTGCATTTGAAATTTTATTTATATTATTGGCCTGGTTTTTTTAAATATATAGACATCTACATCCGATTTTGTAAATTTTTTCATGATTATCTAAAGAAGAAAATTATCTATCAAATAAAATATATTTGATTTAAAAGATTTAAAAATTCAAAAATTATGACTTTTTTAGCCGAAATAGAAATAGGATTGCCAGATATGAATTGTGATCTAACTTGAGAAAACAAAGCGAACATGAATTAAAAAAAAAAAAAATATTTTTTATATGAAACCTATACGGGTGTGTATGAAAATATGCCGGTAAAATAGGGATATAGATTTTAAAATTGTTGCGAAAATAAGAGTTTACATAGCATTTCCTTTTAGACCATGTACAAAAATTAAGAAATACGATATTAAGCTCACATTACATTAACGAGTAGTCCGCATCAGTATCAACAAAAATGATTTGTTGTTCACCATCACAACAACATGTTGCTGCCGTTATATTAAATTTAAGCGCATTTAGCGACATTTACAGCAACCATCCCGTTTTATTATATTTGTGTATTTGAGCCTCTCTCTTTGTCCGCTCTAAGTGTTAAAACAGCAGCAGTACAATTATAAATAAGATTAATCAAAACAACACTACAAATTGCTGCTGACTAAATGCAATCAACTGATTCTGATTGCAGCAGAAGACACTGCTGCTGAATACGCGCTAACGTAATTTGGGCTTTAGATTTTTGCAATTGTTATTTGAAAAAATAAATAAAAATCTCGAGCAATCAATGGAAGATGTATAACTTATATAAATTAGTTTGTTCTAAAAATATTTTCTAAAATTTAAAACAATCCGCTTTTGTAAAGTGATTCGTATATATTATACATACATATATGCTTTTAAAATTATTTAAAATTCAGTCAAGTTTCACTTTCAGGGTGTAATAAAACGGAAGACATGATATTCTGCAAAATATAAAAATATGCTTCGGATTTATCACTTTCAAAAAAATACATTTTTCATCAACGCCTTGATTTCACTCAAATTTTTATATAACTACAAATTGTTTTCAGTTCGTTTGAACTTTTAACTTGACAACTTCCCAAATATCTTGACAATCAAGTTCATTTAAGATCACCATATAATCTTAGTCTATACTCTTTTTTATCTAAAATAAAATTTTATTTTATAACATATAACAATTTTATACTTTTTACGTAGATGATTTTAAAATTGAAAACGAAATTTAAAAAGCGCTTAAAGATTTTGTATGTTGAACGTAACCTATTTTTAACCCCAATAACTCCGCTCCTGAGAGATCTGTAGGGACCCCTTCCAAACTTTGAACTGTGCACTCTGCTACGATTATGCGAAATTTTACACCAATTAGAAGTTACGGATTTATTTCCAATATTTTTTGATCCTACCTCACTGTGAACTCTGTCGCAGTAAAAACTCACTCGATAATTAACAATGCGTACATTGTACGCTTTTTTGTGTATATTATAAATCAGTTTTAAAAATTTGAGTAATGCTTAAAGAAATGTTTTTGGTAAAGTGACTGTATAAATGTATTTCTGTTGTTCTTTTGCTGTTTTTTTTTCTTTATTTTTAAACTCTTTGGAGAGTAAAAGAAATAGGCTTTTCAACCATATACATACAATTGGCTATGTTTTGATCAAAAATTAAAAGCAAATTTTTAAGGAACATTAATTTTTAAAGAACATTAAAGCAAATTAGAGCGCTATATTCGGCTGTGTCGAATCTTTTACATCCTTCACTACCTTGCCAACAAATAATAAAATTTACGCCTTAAAATAGACTTTCAAATTTAAACATTTATACTTACAAAAATAAAATCTACATTTTTTCAAACTAGAAGAGCTTTTCTTCCTTAATAAAATAACAACAATATAGATAGCTTCTGATGACTACTAAATTTATATACATATTTTTGGTTGTAGATATACCAAAAATAGCAACAACATTCAGTCATTGCAAATGCTTCTATTTCCAACTAAAAAACGTAGAAACATACATAAAAAATAATAGTGTGTATGTATATACAATCAACAACTACTGCTTGCTTATCTCAGATACTAATGAACCGATTCTGTTCATTTCTTCCTCAAACACATTCTAAAAAATGATTCCGAATTTTCTGTGCAAAAACGAAGTCGCTAGCTTCTAAAAGGGCTTAGAAATACCGAAAATAAATACGTTTTTAGAGGCCTTTTCAGTCTTTGGGCGATATCTCTGCCATTAATGGACGGATTTTGTTATATAAAACATAAATATCCGACAATTGGGCCTTTCTAAAAACTTATTTCCACAGACAGATGTACAGATCATTATATCTTCCCCATCAATAAGGATCAAGAAAATATATATTTTTTGGTGTCTTAGATGAATATTGTGGAATATATTAACGGAATGACAAACTTAAATATACCCTTTACATCTATGGTGAAGGGTATAAAAATCTATAATTTTTCAATTTGAATTGCAATTTTATCATAATATTGCCTATTAAAGCATATGCTACGATGTAATGATTTTAAAAGACATTTTTATTGTTAATTAATTTTTCGACATGTTACACATGGAATGACAAACTTAATATATCGCCCATCTTTTTAACGGTAAGTATAAAAAGAAGATAGTTTTATAAGTGTTGAATAAATTATTATTTGTTTGGAATATACATATATATAAATGATGGTGTTTGTTTCGAAATTTTTGAATATTATTATAAGATTTACCTACTCAAAAAGATCTATAGCCCACATTTTGTCGTTTTTCGAGTGAAAGCAAAAAGTGTCATTTTGCTAAAGCATCGTTGTTTGTTAATTAAATTCAATTAAACATTTTGATTAATAATT
The DNA here is from genome assembly GCA_932274085.1 of Protocalliphora azurea. Lineage (NCBI taxonomy): Eukaryota > Metazoa > Arthropoda > Insecta > Diptera > Calliphoridae > Protocalliphora > Protocalliphora azurea. The sequence goes on along the minus strand of OW026520.1, from coordinate 146,378,339 downwards.
TTATATTTTTAAATTATTATCAACTACGTATAAATATATGAATTTGGTTTTTTATTTCTATAATATTTTATTCATCTCACTATGTACTGTTTCTGGGATGTGAGTGATCGATAATAAGTTAAAACATAACAATCAATGTTTTTGAGTAATTTTAATTTTAACATTGATCTTAATGTAATCTGTTTTTGGTTTTATTGTATTTTTTTTTAGTAACAAAGTTATTTGGTTTTAAAATCAGCAAAATTTAGGAAAATTTTTAATATTTCGGAGTGCAAAATTTTCCAACAGTGATATAATTTTAATTTTTTATTCTTTTATTTGAATGACATGTTTATTATTTATTAAGTGAACTTTCAATATCAATTTTTAGGAACTTCAGCATGTAAATTTTTGATTTTTTAAAAAACATTTTTTAATTTACACGCAGAGAAAAAACACGGTTATGGCATTGTCACTATAAAAGTGTTATGTTCTCATTGTTATTTTTTTAATTTTAACAATACAATGATAACAATGTTTTTGTTTCAGTTTCGTCATTTAATATTTACATTAAATAATAATTTTAATAGAGCTGACTACAAAAATTTTATGTTTTTCAATATTTTTACCAGTAATAAAATTTTATTAATATAAAAAATACCATTATTTCTACAACCATTAAATACTACCAATCTTTTTCCTTATTATTAAATCATATTTTATTTTCAAAGCATTTTAATATTTTTGTTCCCATAAAAATAAAATATTACAAGTATGGTTGAAAAGTTCATAACTTGTTTATTTTTGAATATATTTTGTTTTCAATGTCTGTTTTCCATCTTCATTATAATTCTCATTTAGCTTATACATTAATTAATATAAATAGATAAAGTTTTCCTACATTTGGTGTGCAATATAAGATATTGATTAGCTACTATTAAGGGTTCATTTAATAAAAAATTTTATTTATATTATCTTGAATAATATATGGTGGTACAAATAAATAAAACTAATTAATGAACAAATATATTATTTGCTAGGATAGCATAATAATATAATAAAATGATATCATAATCTGTTAAAATGGGATAATATTGTAGTGAGATGGTATCATAATATGAAAAACTCAAACCATAACATGAAAAAACTAACCATAAAGTCGAACACAATATGATAAAATGGAATTATTATAATTATTTTTTTTATAATCATAAATATTTTTAGCTGTGATAATATGTTCCAATCATAATATATTGCTCTTAGATTATGATCACTACAACTATATTTTTTCTCTGCGTGTACTTTAGTGAACATGCCAAATTAAAAAAAAATCGAAGATATAAAATTTTTAAAACTTTAACATTGGGTCAAAATTTTCTGCAATTACCCTGCTATAATTCCGTAAGTAAGCTAACTAGTATTACCTATGAGTAAATTTTCAAATTTATTTATTATCTATCTTACGTTTTGTCGAATTTTCTATTGTTTTCCATAATAAAATTTAAATCAAAATATCGCGAATGTGAGCGCTAATTTCGAAAAATTGCTGCCACCAATGAATTCACCGTACTCGAATTAGCTCTACCAGTGGGGTAACAAGCATTACAAAAATTTGCAACTAGCACAGTGTAACTTGTTCTAATTTAAATTCAAATGCTTGTTCTTGAAAAAAAATATTTATTAAAAGACGCCACAGTATTTTGGACAGCAGTATATCCATCTATTATCTTTTTGTATATAAAATTCCTTTCCCGTCTGGTCTGACGTTGTGCGGATAAGAAAAGTTTTTACTATCACATGTTAACTGACGGAATCTGATATAGATTTTAAACCGATAATAACTGTATTAGAACTTTTTACCAGTGATGTTGAACTAGAAATTTTAATGGAAATGATTTGCTGAATTAAGCAACGCCTAAATTGACTTTTATAACCCATAGAACAATTTTGTGGTTTCTCGAAAAGAAGGAAATAACTATGTCATGCATCGCTTCCAAATAAAATATTTGTACTGTTGTCTGAAAATAACAGAGCCTACTTTAAATCATATAAGACTAGACAAAAAAATCTAAACTTATTTTTTATAAATTCTACTTAAAACCATAATTCATTTTAAATAAATATGTTCATATATTTATGTACACAAAAAACAAGATACCTCCAAATTTATATATTACGAGTATACTGAGTAAATAGCCATTTATAGGTATAAGATAGTTTTAGCTTTTATGATACAATAGTTTTTATTGTTCTTAAATACCCAAAAGGAGGGTAGAAATCTAAACAATATTATCTATAAAAGACATTTATATATAGTTTGTATAAGGATTACTAGAAAAAAAGGAAACATATAAAATGACTTTTGCTTGGTTTATATTGCAGTAACAAATTTTAGACTAGTTAAAGGCAAACCAATTATCCGTAAACATAGATATTTTTTATGTTTTGAAGAAAATAAAAAACAAAAATGAATTTAAATGGAATTTATTAAATATACACATAAAATCCTTAAACCCGTAAATACGTGACCAGATTAGATGCATACTTCCATTGTTTTAAAATTTATCAACAAAAATTTTTTTCGATGGCAAGGGTATTATTTTGTAATTTTTATTTTTAACTTAATTTAATGTTTTCAATTCTATACAAAAAAAAAAAAAAAAAAAAAAAAAAAAAAAATCCCAACATTGAAAAAGAAAATACCAATAAAGAAGAAAAGGCAGGAGATAATCATAAAATTGACCCTTAATCTCCAACTTAAGTTTTTGTATCTATTGTTTTTGTTTTTTCATTTCCTTTGGTGGGATAATTTTGGTTTTATGATTTTTTTCTTTAATTTTATCACTTTCAAAAACCACCAACAAATTGTTTTAAATCTCTCTGGCATTAAAAAACAATTTGCATAAATATATAGAATTTACTACTGGCTAGTCTTTGGTTTTAACTTTATGTTTTATATTATTTTTTCATTTTTTTTATTACAAACTTGTGCATAAATATTTGTTTTTTTTTTTGAATTCTTAGAAATCAAAAGTGACCTTTTTGTTTGTTTGAATTTGCTGAAACAAAAACTAGTAAAACCAAATACGAAAAAAGAAATAGAAAGTTATTTTTTCAACAAAAGGGAAATTTTATCTATAAATAAATGTCTACGGTTGGTTATAAAACAAATAGTTGGTAAATTTAATTTAATTTAAATTTATATTTAAAATATTTGTTTATTAAGTTGCTAGATTTAAGGGCTAATTCTAGTTTTTGTTTTGAAAGTTGAATGTTTTTGTTTTGAAAGAATATTTTATTTTCAATTACTAAAAGACTTGAGATATATTATCAATAAAGTATTAATTAATAGACAAATTTAATCAAAATAAATTAAAATAAAATAATTTTGAAATTATTATAAAAGACTTTTTATAAAGATTGCATCATTTGGCTAATCTTAGGAATAAATTCAAATAAAATTTTAGAAAAATCTGGTATGTAAAGACTATAAACCATAGGTTATATTTTGGACTAGTCTTTAAACTAATTTATGGAATAAGTTATAGACAACAGTATAGAGCAGAATATGGATCAGGTGATTAGATATACTGCACCCTATAAATTAGATTATAGAATAGACTATAGAATATATTATAGACTAGCCTATAGACAAGACTATAAACTAGATGGTTGGTTGGTTGGTTTACGTGGTATCCCATAACCTTACGGGCAATCAATTAGACTCGTTAGAATCATTTTTGATGGGACCACACTACTCACCTGGTGAATGAGTTGTATTGAGTCTGTAATGAGATAGAAATGTAGGTAAGAAGAATGAGAACATAAATTAATTAGATCCAGCCTGTAGCTGGCTAATTCGTCTGCCTGTTCATACCATAGTTATCCCTACGGGCAGGAACCCAGACTATAGTAATGTCATACAGTCGCCTTAGTCCTAGCAGTTCCTCTTTACACTGTCTGAATAGAATAGAGGTAGTTTTGGGTGATTTGAGCGATAGTATTGCCGCTTGACTGTCGACAAATAAACCAATACTCAATTGAATATTTCTATCGCGAATTAGTCTGCACGCTTCCCTGACCGCTAGTATTTCCGCTGACTGTCTAATTCCAAGATCGTTAGAGAAGACACCAGAGCCCACATCGCAGTTTATCTTTGAGCCGTCAGTGTATATCCTAGTTCCATATTGTTCAAGAAGATTTCCAGCTTTCCGTTACAGATAATCTTATCGCACTATTGACTGATGATTCAGTCAATAGTACGATAAGACTATCTGCAACGGTCTGTAGGTGTTAGGTGCAATATAGTGTTCAGAGCTTCTAATGCACCTGCAATGCCAATGGAAGCGGATCTTTGTATCCTGTAAAGTTGATCCACCATGTATTTCTTACTAGTAGCAGACCACCACACAAGAGATCCATATACAAGAATGGGTCGCACTATTGCCATTTCGTCAATTTTGGACTCAAACCCCATTTCACACTAAACATCTTTCTACAGGTGTAGTATGCTATCGTAGCCTTACTAACCCTATGTTGAATGTTTAGCTTCCATGAAAGCTTGGAGTCCAAAATAATGCCCAAGTACTTTGCATTGTCCGACGAACTCACCTTCACAGCTCTGTCTTGCCCGGATTCACTCCTAGTCCACATTCTTTGGCCCAGTCGCTGAGTGTAGTCAGAGCAGTTGACATGATATCGCTTATCACGTTCAGAAACAGTCCTGATACTAGTATCACCACATCATCCGCATAAGCCAAGACTTTCACTTCCTTGTCTTCCAATTCACACAGGATGGTATTAATGACAATAAGCCACAACAGCGGATAAATTACACCTCCTTGTGGAGTTCCACGCATAACTTGTTTGGCCTTAATCCTCAACTCCTAGTTTGTGCAGAGCTGTCTGTATCGCCGTAGTCGTGACATTGTTAAAGGCGCCTTATATGTCCAGAAGGCAGCCATTGCGTATTGTTTAAATTCAATGGATCGCTCGACGACCCTTACGACCTCATGAAGAGCCGTCTCCGTGGGGCGACCTCTAATGTAGGCATGTTGACTTCCTGAGAGTCGAGTTGTACCTTCTAGATGCTGCTTTATATGTAAATCAATGAGTCTCTCCAAGGTTTTCAGTTGAAAAGATGAGAAACTAATCGGACGGAAGTTCTTTACATTTTCATGACTTCTTTTTCCTGTCTATAAACTAGATAATAAACTAAGTTATAAACTAGACTAAAACTATACTATAAACTAAATTATAAACTAGAGTATAAACTATACTAAAAAGACCACAAACCAGATGATAGACTATAGACTAGATCATACCCTAGACTATAGACTATAGAACAGACTATAAACTGGACTATATACTAGAATATAAAATAGACCATAAACTAGACTGGATTATAAACTAGACTACAAACGGTAATATAAATTAGACTATAAACTAAAACACAAGTTACACTATATGCTAGACTATAAACTATACTATAAAATAGACTATAAACATATACCATAGTAAGATTCGAATATAAGCTATAGATTATAAAGAAGACTACAAACTATACTACAAACTACACTATAAACTAAACTATAAACTATATTATAAACTATATTATAAACTAGAGTATAAAATGGTATACTATTAACCAGACCATAAACCAGATGATAGACTAGGCTATAGACTAGATCATACTCTAGGATATAGAACAGACTGTAAACTAGACTATATAATAGACTAGGAAATAGACTAAAAACTTGACTATAGACTAGATTATAAACTAGGCTACAAACAATAATATAAACTAGGCTGTAAAATAAAATACAAGTTAGTCTATATGGTAGACTATAGACTAGACTATAAACTAGCTTATAAAATGGACTATAAACTAGGGCATAGAGCAGAGTAAAGACTGGACTATAGGCTATACATTACAAATAAGACTAGACTACAAACTAGACTACAAACCAGACTAAAAACTAAACTATAAACTGGACTATAAACTAGACTAAATGGTCTATAAACTATACTAGACTATAGACTAGACTATAGGATAGACTATATACTAAAATATAGACCAGACTATAAACTAGAATATAAATAATACTATTAACTGTACTATAAAATAAAATATAAACTAGAATATGAACTAGACTTTAAGCTAGACTATGCATTACACTATAAAATAGACTAGACTATAAACTAAACTGTAAAGTAGGCTAAAATAGAGATTAGATTATAGACTAACTGTAAACTAAGCTATAAACTGGATTAAAAAATAGACTATAAATTAGAGTATAAAGTAGACTATAGACTAGACTAGACCATAGACTGATTGTAAACTAGACTATAAACTAAACTATAAAATAGACTATAAAAGAGAAAGAAAGATATAGTTGGTCAAGATCGGCTATATGATACCCTACACCTTTGTGTACGATCATAAAAATTCGGGAAGGGGGCTTATATTACACCTGTGGTCAATTTTAATAAATATAAAATAAAATATACAAGTATAGAATAATGTGTTGATACTAACATCTAGATGATTTTATGTACTTTAGGGCTATTGCTGTAAGTGGGTTTATATGGTAAATTAATTATTAATTATATAAAACTTGATTTAATTATTAATTATATAAAACTTGATTTTCGGAAGAGGGTTTTTATGTGGACCGATCTCCATAAAATTTGCATCGAATTTCATATTTTTATTTTTAAGGCATTTTTGAATATTTGAACTCTATTACGGAAGTACATTTGTAAGGGGGATAGGTGAAATAAAGAACCGATCACAACCAATTTCAGTAGGCTTCTTCATTGTATCATAAAAGTCTCACGTGTCAAATTTCATTGAATTATCTTTAAAATTGCGACCCGTACTTTGTGTACAATATTTACATGGATAGCCGTCCAGCCAGACAGACAGATGGACATCGTTAGATCGATTTAAAATGTGATTATGAGTCGATTGATATACTTTAAAGAGAGTGTTGGATAACAAACGCATAATACTTCAAACACATATGATGGTTTAGGGTATAACTAGACTATAAACTGGACTGATTATAAGCAACACTAAACTATTGACGAGCTAGAATATAGACTAAACTATAGTCAAGTCAAGATTATAATTAATTGTATAAACTGGACTGTAGACTTGATAATAGACTATCTGATTTATTAGACTGTATGTTAAATTATAAACTGGACTATGAAATAGACTATAGCTAGGCTATATTACTATAGACTAGATTGACTATATATAGACTAGATTGAACTAAATACTTGAATATGAGCTAAGAAGTAACACAGAATATTAATTAGACTGTAACCTATTACATTTGGATTCCTAGCGTTATCTGTTTACATTTATTAATATTTTTACTACTTACCAACAGCAGGCTGTTACCAATTTTTCTTACTAACAGTGGTTTTAAACCTCACTATATTACTTTTAAAAGTAATTTAACATATTATCAAAAACATCAACCAATTATAGCAACTTTGTATGGTTTTGTTATGTAATAATATAAAAAAACATATAATGAAATTATTATTCAAAATATTTTTCTCAAGTTCTCTTTTACTGCAATCAACTGCGCAATAACAATTCCTAATGCCAAGAAATGTTTTACAGGGCATACTGTTGTATACAACAAATTTAAATGAAAAACAAAAAAGTTAGAACGAGATGCACCGTAAACAAACCAGAAATGAAAAAAAATTTTTTTTCCCGTTAAAATTATTATACAATGCAAGAAAAGAAAACTTCCACCACATATATTAGGTTTTGGTGGTATATATCACGTTTTTCGACATCTGCCTTCTCTTTTCATTAGACAAGGATGGCTCGTAAACAAAGACAGACATTTGGCTAAAGAGAGGAAATACCACGAAACTCAGCTGTGTTTGTTAGTATAACTATTGAACACTAAAACACTCGATGAAATCAGACAAAGAAATTGTTTTGGGAGGGAAAATCAAAGGAAATAAGTCATTGTACTCATAATGGCTAAAAAAAAGTGCTAAATAGACAAACACGAAAGCGCACATACCAATACCAACATGTGCTTATAAATATTAATGACTTTTTGTTTTGTTGTATGTGGTGGCTTTATTAGTTTTAGCCACAAAATGCATTTAGTCATTGGAAAATATAGTGTTTTTTTTTTGTCCAATACACATAATAAAAAAATATGAGTAGTAGGTCAGGTGCAAATGAGAGTAAGTTACTCTCTTCCGTGAATAAAAGAGAGAAGATAATTCAAAATATTTAAAATTTCTATGTAATTATTTCAATGATTTTTAAAAGATTTTTTTTAAGAAAAATTCTATTTATTTGACAAACGAAAAACTAGTACATGAAATTTATGGCATCCCTGAACTTTAAATTTGATTCACGTGTCATTTAACGCTAGAAAATTTATTTTTAAAATTTGTAAATGTTTTTTTCTAATAATCATTTTCAATTTTATTTTCATATCACTTTTTGTTTTTTATACTTTTAATTAAAATAAATATTATATTTAGTTTTTGTTAATTGTGTCTAACAAATTTACAAAAATACGATGCAGCTAACATATTAAACTTAAAAGTAGACTGCATGAGTTTTAGTATTGGCACTAATAAATTGTTTGTTAATTTATTCATTTCATTTAAATTTGACGTGTTTTTAATTTTAGGCAATTTGATTTTTAGTTTCTTGTTTTGAAAAATTCTAAATTTAGAAACAAGTTCTCGAATATAATGATGTCTGATTGATGTTAAGACGGTTCAAAAAAATTGAAAATTGTTTTTAAAATATTTTTGAAAATTAAGTGTTGCAGATGTTTGCAGCTAGAACTATTGGTTGACTTAATGAACTATTTTCGTTGGCTATCGACCAGACTATACTCTTGGTAAGAGCATGAACTAAACTATAGAATAATTATATAATATACCAGACTATATATCATAGATTAAATTATATACTGGACCAGGCTTTAGATAAAACTATACATCAGAGTATAGACTAGATAATAATACAGACGAGACTGTAAACTAGACCATAGACTAGACTTAGTCTAGATTTAAAACTAGATTATTAATTATAGACCGGGCTGTATACTGAAGTATACCAAAAACAATCAACTTGACTATGAAATAGTCTTACGATTATATTACTGATTAGACTATAGAACAAACTGTAGATTGTAAACTAGACTATAGACTTGGCTATAGCCAAACAGGTCTATGGATCAGAGACTAAACTATTGATTAGACTATAGACTAAATAATAGATTAGAGTATAGTCGAAATTATAGACTAGGCTATATACAAAAGTATAGACTAGACTGCAGACTAAATTGTAGACTTACACTAGATTGCAGACTAAGCCATATATTAGATTATCGACAATACTATAGGCAGGATCATAGTATAACAATAGACTAGATAAGACTGTAGATTAGACTGTAAGTAAGACTATAGACTAGACTGTAGAGTAGACTATCGACTAGACTATAGACTAGACTACAGACTAGACTATTGACTATTGCTAAACTATAGATTAGACTATAGACTACACCATTGAATAGACTATAGGCTAGACTAGATTATAGAATAGGCTATAGACTAGACTATAGACTAGACTATAGACTAGACTATAGACTAGACTATAGACTAGACTATAGACTAGACTATAGACTAGACTATAGACTAGACTATAGACTAGACTATAGACTAGACTATAGACTAGACTATAGACTAGACTATAGACTAGACTATAGACTAGACTATAGACTAGACTATAGACTAGACTATAGACTAGACTATAGACTAGACTATAGACTAGACTATAGACTAGACTATAGACTAGACTATAGACTAGACTATAGACTAGACTATAGACTAGACTATAGACTAGACTATAGACTAGACTATAGACTAGACTATAGACTAGACTATAGACTAGACTATAGACTAGACTATAGACTAGACTATAGACTAGACTATAGACTAGACTATAGACTAGACTATAGACTAGACTATAGACTAGACTATAGACTAGACTATAGACTAGACTATAGACTAGACTATAGACTAGACTATAGACTAGACTATAGACTAGACTATAGACTAGACTATAGACTAGACTATAGACTAGACTATAGACTAGACTATAGACTAGACTATAGACTAGACTATAGACTAGACTATAGACTAGACTATAGACTAGACTATAGACTAGACTATAGACTAGACTATAGACTAGACTATAGACTAGACTATAGACTAGACTATAGACTAGACTATAGACTAGACTATAGACTAGACTATAGACTAGACTATAGACTAGACTATAGACTAGACTATAGACTAGACTATAGACTAGACTATAGACTAGACTATAGACTAGACTATAGACTAGACTATAGACTAGACTATAGACTAGACTATAGACTAGACTATAGACTAGACTATAGACTAGACTATAGACTAGACTATAGACTAGACTATAGACTAGACTATAGACTAGACTATAGACTAGACTATAGACTAGACTATAGACTAGACTATAGACTAGACTATAGACTAGACTATAGACTAGACTATAGACTAGACTATAGACTAGACTATAGACTAGACTATAGACTAGACTATAGACTAGACTATAGACTAGACTATAGACTAGACTATAGACTAGACTATAGACTAGACTATAGACTAGACTATAGACTAGACTATAGACTAGACTATAGACTAGACTATAGACTAGACTATAGACTAGACTATAGACTAGACTATAGACTAGACTATAGACTAGACTATAGACTAGACTATAGACTAGACTATAGACTAGACTATAGACTAGACTATAGACTAGACTATAGACTAGACTATAGACTAGACTATAGACTAGACTATAGACTAGACTATAGACTAGACTATAGACTAGACTATAGACTAGACTATAGACTAGACTATAGACTAGACTATAGACTAGACTATAGACTAGACTATAGACTAGACTATAGACTAGACTATAGACTAGACTATAGACTAGACTATAGACTAGACTATAGACTAGACTATAGACTAGACTATAGACTAGACTATAGACTAGACTATAGACTAGACTATAGACTAGACTATAGACTAGACTATAGACTAGACTATAGACTAGACTATAGACTAGACTATAGACTAGACTATAGACTAGACTATAGACTAGACTATAGACTAGACTATAGACTAGACTATAGACTAGACTATAGACTAGACTATAGACTAGACTATAGACTAGACTATAGACTAGACTATAGACTAGACTATAGACTAGACTATAGACTAGACTATAGACTAGACTATAGACTAGACTATAGACTAGACTATAGACTAGACTATAGACTAGACTATAGACTAGACTATAGACTAGACTATAGACTAGACTATAGACTAGACTATAGACTAGACTATAGACTAGACTATAGACTAGACTATAGACTAGACTATAGACTAGACTATAGACTAGACTATAGACTAGACTATAGACTAGACTATAGACTAGACTATAGACTAGACTATAGACTAGACTATAGACTAGACTATAGACTAGACTATAGACTAGACTATAGACTAGACTATAGACTAGACTATAGACTAGACTATAGACTAGACTATAGACTAGACTATAGACTAGACTATAGACTAGACTATAGACTAGACTATAGACTAGACTATAGACTAGACTATAGACTAGACTATAGACTAGACTATAGACTAGACTATAGACTAGACTATAGACTAGACTATAGACTAGACTATAGACTAGACTATAGACTAGACTATAGACTAGACTATAGACTAGACTATAGACTAGACTATAGACTAGACTATAGACTAGACTATAGACTAGACTATAGACTAGACTATAGACTAGACTATAGACTAGACTATAGACTAGACTATAGACTAGACTATAGACTAGACTATAGACTAGACTATAGACTAGACTATAGACTAGACTATAGACTAGACTATAGACTGGATTATAGACTAGACTATACACTAGACTATATAATCAACTATAGACTAGACTATAGACTAGACTATAGACTAGGCTATATACTGAACTGTAGACCAGATCGGAAACTAAGCCATAGGTTAAACTGTAGAGTAATCTGCAGTACTACACCTTTATATTAAAAATAATAATAATTTAAGCGTGTAAAATTGTTTTATTACTACTTGACCTACAGTTTGTATGATTAATGTCAATTTAAATTTTATTTTCTCAAAAATTCCTACGGGAAGAAATTGAGTTTTATTTATTTTTTTACATCTGCTTTTGTTTTCTTACAAAGATAATACTTTTATTATCTTCCAACAAACTAAATTGAGATTTATTGTTTATGGTGTCTGTAAATTTATTTTCTACTCAGGTCAGATTTAATAATTTTCCATCATCATTATTTTACTTAATGACCCATATCTCAAAGTAAATATGCACTTATTTTCTTATATAAAAACCCATCATCTTTATTACATCATACATAATTTAGCAATTTATTCGTTCAACCACGTCATTGGTTTAGTCAACCATACATTTGTTCACTAATTCATTGATTTAATGAACGACACTACACTGATACTAAGAACTTGTAGATGGTGTAACAACAAAAACATACGAAAAAAAACAAAAATATGAAACCCCAACACGTCCATAATGAGGTGTAATTTTTCAATAAAATAAAAATAAACAAGGAACTTTTTTTTACGTCTTATGTTTTCTTACATTTGTATATATAATTCATACGAATGTGACAGAAACTTATGCAAAAAGCTAAAAAAAATTAAGTGAATTATTACGAGTATATTTATGAACAGAGAAAAAAAAAAACAAAAAAAAAAAAAGAAACATGCACAAACTTTAATCTTATACAGAACGGCGAAGAAAAACTAATAAAATCACAGCAAATATTATGAGCAAAACAAAAATATTAGAGAAACCAAAACACGAGAAAATGAATTACATAAATACAAAAAAAAAAAAAATAATAATAATTAATTTTAATTCTTTTTGTTTAAGGCTAACAATAATAAAAGAAAAATACGTCATTTGGTTGACAAATATCTGTTTATATCCACTTTAACTTTTTAAATTAAAAACTTTTAGGTGAGCAAAATTATAGCACGGCCCATTAAACTATAACTGTTTATTTAATTTAAAATTCTGCAGTATTTTTACTTTTCGAATATTACTTTATAATTTAGTTTTCATAATAAACAAACTTGATTTTATTATTTTATTAAGTCAAATTTTTACGAATTATACTTAGGAAAAACATTTTCTTCACCAAAGATCATATACTTTCTTAAGAAAGTAATGGGAAATGAAATTAGAATTGCTTATTAGAAAACTAAAAAATTCCCCTCTGAAATTTTTTCTAAAGAAAAAAAAAAAAAAAATGAAAAAAACCTTTCGGTACATTAGTCTGGGTAATTTGTGTATAGATTCACAAAAATTATATAAAAAACTTGGGATTTTAAAGCGACTTTTCGATTTGACAGCTAAGCTTATAAAATCTTTCTGTAAACATATTTAAATTATTAAAAATTTTATTTTATTGAACTATAACCAATGCTATTAAATATTTTTTAAAATAACATTTTATACTAAACGTCATTTTTAGTGACCACACATATGAATCATCTATAAAATAATATTAATATCACACACACACACACATAATAGAATAATTATATAAGTCAACAAAAAAGTAAAAAAATTCATGATCCTTTGGGTTTTTAGAAAACTCATTCTCTCAAAAAATTTTTGTTACAATAAATTAGCAAAATTTTCTTAATTAATTAACATAATGAAGAGATTTCTTACAAAATTTTCTCTGATGAATGTCATCCGAACTTATTTTTCTACCTCATTTTATGTTGAAATGAATTATGATAATTCTTTTATTAACCGTTTGATATCTGATCCTAAAAATAATCTTATTCAATTTTCGGTTTTTTTCTCTGACAAGGGGATATTTCCTACAAAAATTTAAAGCCTGGACTATAGCGATTTCTGTAGTTTTGGTATTTTTAAAGTCTTTGGAATTGGTCCTATAGAACCGGCTCTTGGCCTTTTTTACATCCTTCACCACGGATGTATATATAAGTTTGGAATTCCTTTGGTGACTTTCATAATTTTCATCGTAGGGCAAAAAAGTTTTTTTGGAACCTTGTAAGAAATGATTTCGATAGGACGATGTCCATTTATTTGTTTGTTGGTTGAAATGGTGAAGCCCATCGGTAACTGCCATGTATAATATATAAATGAAATGATAGGAAATCCTTTCCATAATTTTGCTATCGAAATTGAGCAAAATCGATTCATAATTGGGGGAGATATGTCAAAAAACAAAACGGTTTTTTAACCGCTTTTCGATTTTATGAAGCTCTAAATAAGCTAAGGACTTCGCTTTTGCAAAGAAGATTTAGAAATTTTTTCTGTATTTTTATGTTCTAGAAATTGACTAAATCGATCCAATAATAAACGAGATATAAGCCAAAATGCATTTATGATTTTTAGAAGCTCTTGTTTTGGGTACTGAATTCGTTTTTGTATAGATCAGTCATAAAGATTTTTATAAAATTTCGGTTTCTTGAATTTATCATATCGGTCCATAAACAACCGGCAAACTTAAAAAAATAGTATAAAAAAAATTTATAAAATTTTAATAATATCTTCATTTCACGAGAATAAAAACTAATAAAAAAAAAAAACGATTTTGCTGATACAATATGTAATACGCATGTGCCTATTGCATATTGTATTTTTTGTTTATATTTTTATTTATTTTTTTGACAAAAAGTTAAAAATTTTGTATACTGTTTATCGAAAACAATATTTTTGGAGGTATTTTAAAATTATCCAGCTCACTTGAACGAATAAGTGAAACAAAATATTTCGGGGATTATAATTTGGGTCCAAGATTTATAAAATTGAATCACCAGCGAAAAAGATATATGGAATTGTTAGAAAAAAATCTGAATAAAAGATATTTTTATTTAAATTAGATTATGAATATGCACATCCCAAGCATTGTCATTAACAAGACCTCTACTACTTACTGCAATATATATGTTTTGATTAGGGTATTCATTGTACTCGACTTTTTTATTGTTCGATTAATCAAATAACTCGAAAATTCTGGTTTTAAATTAATTGATTAATTGAGTAAAGTTTTTAAGTTATTCGAGTTATTCGAATAAATTATATCTTAATATTTCGCTCGTTTTTTAATGTTTTGTTTTAGTGTTTCATTAAAACAGAATACAAACATAATTTTAACAATTAATTTTAATGAAATATAGAAATTTCAAAAATGTCAAAAATATGTCTTTTTTAATTGAGATTTTGCAAGAAATGGTCAAATTCCCTTTCTGAAGCAGTCTTTCAAAAATAATCAGCCTAACCAGAAAATTAAAAAAGCCGACTCCAAATCCATAAATTCAACTATTATTTTAAATGTTTTCCATAGTCTAGGTGTTCACACAAGGCAATTTTTCTTGTTGGAATTCTGATTTCGTATTAGAGAGAGCGAGAGGGAATATGAAAGGGTGTAAACTTGATTGTACTTCGAAGTACGTTTTGTTTATCATTTTCGTACTTCAAACCAAATACAAATCAAAACAATTAAAATAAGAATTGCTGTAATAAAATTTGCAAGTTCAAAAGTGTAAAATAAAAATTTCGGCAAGAAAAATTGCTGTGTGTGAACCTAGACATAAAACACTTTTTTGTCAACATTTTAAAATTTCGTTTTTAATTAAAAAAAAACCTTTTGCTTTTTATTATTTTAAAATTTTATGAGTATTTTTTTTTATAATTCTTAGATTTTTTTTATTATTTATTGTTCATTGAAACTTTTTAATGTATTTGTTTTTAAAAGCTTTTAAAATAGATTTTTATTATTTATTATGGAACGGAAAAATCAGAACCTCTGTTTTCAAATAAAATCAATTTTAATAAAAAGACAATTTGAAATTTCTTTTGAGGTTAGGCTGAATATATAATAAAAATTTATATTTGTATCTCTCGTTTTTTTTTTTCTTATATTTACTTTACATTTCCATAGGCCTAGGAGTATCGCCTAAACTTGTCAATGTTCGTGTATTGTTGTCCATAAAACGAGTAAATAAAATTTTAAATTTCATAGTCCTTTGTTTTATTTTTGCTCCAAATAAATAATTAATTAATTATTTGAGATTGCATTTTCTTCAAAAAAATAAACGTCTAAGAAAACAGCAACAAAAATGACAATTAAAATGATATTTGATAGCAAAAAAAAGTGTATTTTCGCTTGAGCTCTAACAATTATAACATAACACTGCATTATTATAAATAAATTTGGTCATCATGTGGAAAATTCTTATTATGATAAGAATTTGGCGTTTTTCATGTTAGACCCCACATTATGAAATAAAATAAAAAAAACATCGGGTTTAATCAGGGATGTCAGATGGAGGCGATTTTCCCTCTCGAGGGAATTTTTTTAAGTTAAGAAAAAATTGACTGAATTTAAATTTTTCTGGAAATGAAGTAAAAATGAAAATTACAAACTAATTAAGTATTGAAACTACATTTTGGATAAATGATTTATATCTAACTGAATTATTATAAGCTTTCTATATTCTTCTATACCTTTTTAATTTCTACAACATTTATTTAATAAATATTCGGATTAATTATATGTAATAGAGTCAAAATACTGTAATACATCTAGGTATGTACCTGTAGGAAATGGCTTTCTGAATATTTGCATGAACAAAGAGTTTTTTCGTTTAATGTGTATTTTGAAACCCTTATAAAGTGAAATGTATTTTTATTTTAGATTTGATAAAATCAGGGTACCATTATAATATATATAGAATATATAAATAGCTTTCAATTAATATTTTTATTCGAAATTAATAATTACTTCTATATACTTGCATACAGTTTCATATAACTATAAAATATTTCTTATTAAAAACAACGAATTTATTAGAGGTGAAAAAATTGGAGGGAAAGACTTTTTGAAAGAAAGGGAAAAAAGTATTTTTTTCAATGCAACAGAGGGATTTTTTTTTTTAAATTCTTAGCATACTGTCTATACTCGAAAAATTTTTAACAAGACTATTTTTGGTTGTTACAGCTATCAAACTGCATATATAAAAATATTATTAAATTCCGTTTATTGTTGTTTTTGTGCATAAATTCGCGTTGACTTTGATGTTTGTCTTCATAAAAAATTGTCTAATATAAGCATTATTATAATTTGTAACGAGTCTATACTAGACAAATTTTTATCAAGTAAAGCGTTAAATTTTTATCAGGTTAAAATTTGTCAGTATTATTGCAGCGTTAAGTGTTAAGAAAAATTGTCAGCTCTCTTTGTCTTGACTTTGCTTGCTAAAAGTTACCATTTTGATTGTTGTTGGTACTTTTTATATGGTTTATTGTGACATAATTTTTCTCCTATAATTGATAGAGATAAAAACTTAACTGCAATACAGGCAAAAATTTGACGTTTGTTTTCATGAAAATTTCTCTACTGTAGACTCGACGTTAAAATATGAATTTACTGCTTAACACAATTTTAAATTAAAATCCTTTGTATATCACAATTTTCATTCCATCATGTCAAATATACTATGCTGAGACACTATTTGTACATCAACACCACAATTATAGATTACAATGTCATTCGAAGAACAATAATATATTTTTTCAGATCAATTTCAAAATCTTCTAATATGTGTCTTACCGAAAATTTAATATAAAAGGGTGAATTTTTTAAACCCAAATTAAAAATTACAAATGACTTAAATTTGACATTTAAGTTCTTTTTTTTAATGACGTTTGTATATTTAATTTCATTTTTGTGATTATAAAACGACCTTATACTTCAATTACACAGTATATTTCTGTACTTTTCACTGAATAAAATTTGTTTAATATATTTTAAAATCGTGGTATCACTTGGCGATATACTAAACCAAGGCCAATTCAAACATGTGAGCTCACTTAATCAGCTGATTATTATTATTCTTTCAAACTCCACACGCAAAGAAAAAACATAGTTACGGCATTGTCACTACAACAATATTATATTCTCATTGGTAATATTCATTAATTTTAACAATACTGTGTTCCCGATAACAATGTTTTTGTTTCAGTCTTGTCATTCCATATTTACATTCAATCGAAATGTTAATATAGTTGACTACAAAAATTTTATGTTTTTGAATATTTTTACCAGAAATAAAATTGTATTAATATAAAAAATATCATTATTTCTACAACCATTAAATATTATTAATCTTTTTCCTTGTGCTTAAACCATATTTCGTTTTCAAACCATATTAATATTATTATTCATATAACAATAAAATGTTACAAATAATGCTTTTTACAAATATAGTTGAAATATGGTTAAAAAATTCATAACTTGTTTTGTAATATTTGGTGTGATTCAAGCAACAAAAGATATTTTAACTACTACTAAAGGGATGATATAAAAATTTATATATTGAATTTTCTTGCAAAACATATGACTCAATAAACAATCTATAATAATAATAATTTTTAATTAATGTATTTTATTTTAATATATGATAAGATGGGATAATAATATGATAAAATGGAACACTAATATGATATAATGGGATAATAATGTAGTAAGATAGTATAATAATATGAAAAAATGGAATCATAACAATTGTTATTTATAATCATATCTATCTTAACTGTGATCATATATTATAAAACCTTTTAATACTTGTATTCTATACAACAACTGTTTAGCAATAGTTGTTTTCAAGCAAAATTTTTTAAAAAAAGAAAACAAAATTAAAAAATCTTTATAACTAGTTAAGAAACAAATATTAGTTATGATCCCTATTACAATATCCCGTAATGCTCCTAAGAATAAAAACACGAAATAGTCTGAACACGTCATTAATAATATGATAGAAAAAACATAGTTACTAGCTGTTCTTGTTGGTTTTTCATATCTGTGTTCTAAAAGCTTATTGAACAAGTTTACGAACACATCTCTTGCAGTTTTTTATAGCTTTTTCTTTCTCTCGATTCGTAACAACCAAAATGCCGTTTATTTGTTTTTTTTTTTTTTTTTTACAGATATATGTAAATAAAAATGCACAGATGTTTGTGTAAAAGAAGGGGTCCCCGTTGAGGGGTTTGCATAAGTGTTTATTGGTGTTTTTGTAGTTGTTGTTAGAAAATTAACATTAAATTAGTGAATATTAAACTAAACAAATATAGCCAACTACGAAAGTATAAATGTCAATTACATACGTATGCATGCATACTCACACTTATATGTTTTTAGAGTGGCCATATGGTATTTAAGAAAATTTTTGTTAACCGGGACAATAATTATTTAATTGAAGATCATAATTCGCATATATAAGCAAATATGAAAATTAAATTAGATTTTTCGATGTATCTTATTTTGTTCTACATTTGTAGGCTTAAAACATATAAAAGACCTGTGAATACTCACCCGCGTAGAACCATATATCTTTAATTTCATATTTCTAGGTTAATTATTATAAAAAAATTCATAAAGTACTATTTAATGAACAAAAATTATTACAAAGCTCCCTTTTGTGGATTCTCAGTCATTTGGGAGCAGGTATTTTTAATTTCATGTTTCTAGGTTACTTATTAAAAAACTAAAAGTACCATTAGAAAACTGAAAAAGTATACGAGGAGATTTTGTACACCCTCTTATAGATTTTCATTTAATTAAGACCATAAACCTTCAATTTCATATTGCTCGGCTCAATATTATAGAAAGTCATTGGAAATTAAAAAGTATCAACGAAAAAGTTGTAAAAAGTCTCCACTTGGAGATTATCATTCATTTAGGATCATGTATCATTAATTTGCTGTTTCTAGTTTAACTAATTAAAAAAAGTACTATATGGCAAACCAAAAGTACCTCAAGGTTCTCCCTTTTGATTCTCAATCACTAACTCTAACTACAAGTTGCTCGGTTCACTATCATTCGAAAATTCGAAAGGTACTATAAGGTTCAATAGTGCAGAAAAAATTGAAACTACCATTAAAAAAAACGATAAAGTACCAAACCCTGCCTTCATATTTGTTCACATTTATTCAAATCCACGTTCAGTTTCATACTTATGAGTTTGTAGTATATGAAATACAAAAAGTACCATTTAAGGAACAAAGAAATAAGTCCCGGTTTTTGTAGATATAAAAAGGTACCGTTAGACTTCCACCTTAGGTAACATTAGAGGGAAAAACACTAACCGTTAAGCACAACTTTCCTTAATTTCTAATTTACTCAGAACCGTATTAGCTAACTTTTATGCCGGTATATTTCTTTATCTATATAGAAATGTACGCTTATAAGGAAAAGGCAAAAATTAGAAACGAACCAATTCCAATTTTTTGCTCCGGAACAGATTCATTCAACATGTATTTTTAAAATGTTCTCTGTGTTTAAATTCACATGTCATAGGTATGACTGAAAAGTAATAAATCTGTCCTAAATTACAAAAAAAAATCTGTTTTGCAAAAAGTACTAAACTATTCAACCGAATTTGGTATTATCTTCGCTTTGGTACCCGACTTTCAAATAACGTCCCTTTACCTTGTTATGTGAGTGTAAATGAACCAACCAATCCTTAAAATTTTATCAAAATTGTTTTAAATGGTTTGAATAGAACCTAATTTCCGCTTTTTCCTTCCTTTTTGGTCCTTTTTACCGCCATGAATGTAGTCAATATTGTATTCCAATGAATTTAAAAATTATAGTGAAGTTTTACCCTAAAAGAGTAAAATTTCAAAAAAGTACCAGACAATTATCCGCTTATTTCTTAAATGAATGAGGATATATATTAAATCTTTATTGCATCTATATTAGTTATGGAGATAGAACGTTATCGATTTTACCCTTTTTACCCTCTAGATATTCGAATTTCTGAATATCCCATCTCAGAGGATTTATATATATATATATATATATATATATATATATATATATATAATAGTAACTACATCTACATATCGGTTTTAAATTTCGATATTGTTGCTTATAATAAATTTAAATCTGGCCACTTTGAATGCATGTTATTTTGTCTACTTTTCCTCAAATTGATTCGTTATTTATTTTTGTTTATATTATTTTATTTATATATATTAGTATGTGATTTTTGTTGTAATTTTTCTGCTTTTGTTTTTGTATTTTCTCGCTTGTAACATACATTTGCCTTCTTCAAGAAAAAAAAAAGTACACAGAGAAAATAATTTTTTGTGGCAACCGAATTTTTTCTCAATCGAATTTGGTCAGTTGTAAGTACTATCTCATAATTCGGTTGGGATAGCGAAATTTTTTGGTAGTCATAACTGGTAAAATAAATAATTTGGTTCGAATAACTGCAAAATATCTATTACATATTATTAGACCTATACAATTAAAAAATAGTTATAAATATTTTTATTTATAGAATTTGTTATAATTTTAATGTATAAATTAAATATATTTAAATTATAAAATTGACGGCTTGCTTCAATATTTGTTTCGGGAAAAATTTACCATGACAACTCATATACATAAAATAATAATGGGAACCAATTGATATCTGCAGTGAAAAAGATGAGAAATAATTAGGAAAGTTATATTCGTAAAAGCACGATTATATGATACACTTAAAGTGAGAGCGGATTTAATTGGAATTGTTTTACAGAGGGCTCTAACTATTTTTCGACGTCAAAATACCATAACACCACCTTATAGGCAATATTGTGATTATTTAATGGTTGATGCATATAATGAAAATATATGAAAATTTATTTAGGTGGATTATTTATCAAAAACGCAGTTCAGAAGCAGGAAGATTTATAGATTTTGAGAAAAATGGTTACCAACAGAATATATTGTTATGCGATTTTTTTTCTGTAAACTCTAGACTCGGCTAGTTTCAAAAATCCAAACCCTAAAAAATGAAATTGTTTGAACGAGAAGCAAATAAATTCTTTGAATTAATGTTTCCTGAAAATAGGTGTAATTACTGCTACAAAACCAATTCTTGAAAAATTGCTACAGATCCAATGAAATACTGGGTTATTTATTAAAAATTTAATATAAAAATCCAGTTTGTCACTAACTCAACACTTAATTTATAATTAATATTCTAATGATCAAGTTCAAGTACCGTTGCTTAAAAAAGCCAACTGGCGTTGTTAGAATTATTTCTTTTTTTAATTTTATTTCTATTACTTTTAATTTAGTACTTAAAATACTACTTAAAGTACTTAAAATATCATAAAAGAAACAAGTTTTTGATTACCATCATCAATATTTCACTCTCTAATATAAAACAGACTTAGTTGCGTATACGGATTCATAGAATCTATATCACGAATTCTTATATTGATTAATTTGACTAACATAACAATTGTAGGTACAATAATTTAATCGTAATCACAAATTTGCGTTTCCTTCAGAAATCATTCTGTTTAATTATAAAAAAATTCTGGCTTATTTTATTAAATCTTCATCAATTTAACGATTTTCCAACCAATTTTTCTGTGTGTATTAAATACAAAAAATCAACGTTCATAAAAACATGGGCCTAATTGAATTTAGTTCTCATTTTCAAATTTAACTTTTACTTAAACACACATCACACTTACAAATGCGGTCAAATTGTTTTGGTTTCTTAAAACAAATACAACAACTCATTCAAAAGCGTTGCATATTATGAAAAATAAATAAATTTTAATAAAAATATTCTTGACCATTTAATTTTCCTGTATTGTTCTCGTATTTGAGTTGTCAAAAAAAAGCGCATGATTACCGCGTTTAAATTTGCAATTAAATTTAAAATATTCGAATTAAAAAAAATCTGAAAAAAGAAATTATTATTCAATACAATTTTAATTTTTTTACTCTTAATGTGGTGAAGAAAAAATATTTTTAAAAATTATTTCAATTCAGACGTTCGTGGTTCACAGTTGTGCAAAGAAATATATTTGAAGAAAATTAATAGAGAATTTTGTATAAAAAAATTGTGATTTGTGTGTTGCTTTATTTCTTTTTTTGGGAATATTTTTAAGGTGCGAATAAAAAACTAAAAAAATAAAAATTAAAAAAATAATAAATGGCTAATGATTGTTAATTAATATTAAAATGCACAGTGTATTGTACTAAAAATCTATAAAAAAAATAGCCATTAAAATATGTATTAACAAAAAATTTAAAAAAAAGTTATATGTTCGATTATTTCGTGTTATTTAATATGAATTATAAAAAATTTTGCAACAAAATCCTTGTTATATGGTTTGCTTAAATGTTTTCTTTTTCATGGATTAAATATAATTTGTTAGGAAACAAATACTTATCAAATTTATTTTTGTCCTGCACGCTATTTGTAAAAAATTTAAAAATAGAATGACTTTAAATAATCAAATCACTTTATAAGTTATGCAAATGAAAATTTTGATGTCAATGTTTTTGAGAATATAAAAGAAAAAGAAAGTTATTTTCGACTTCTATGGTGTGTGTTCAAATAAAAAAATATATTTTTTTTTTTCAATAAAAAATTAACAGAATAAATTAGAATTAAAACTAAGTCAACTAATTATAGCATTTCTTCTCCACATTTTTCTGATGTATGATTTTATATAAGAATTAATTAGTAACTGAAAAAAATGTTTAAGTAATTTTAGGAAGTTTTTCGTGGTTTCTCTTTATAAGAATTTAAAATTAATAATCACAATTTAGCAATGTTGGAGTCTTCTTATATTCGCTTCTAACTGGAATCAAATTCCTTAACAATTGCTAAATTTCTGGTTAGTTTAAATAACTAGTACTGTGTGGAACAAAATAACATTTCCAATTCTAAGTGTTTCTACTGTAACGACAAAATTCTAAATCTGGCCAGAAAATGTTAAAAATACTGTTGTATATCAGGAGTGCCATCAATGTCTTTATGACATTGTTCGTTAGGATTATTTGAGTTTATTCTGACTAAAGAAGCAAAACGATCACATATCTTGTCGCATTTTAAGTAAACTTGTCATATGACAAATTGTTTTGTAAACTTTTATTGTTTTTAGTTCGTACAATTGAATTGCATTTTCTCGATTATTTGGTATACAAAACTTTTATCTTGCAACATGGGATATGTCAGCAATAATGTATATTTTCCAGGCTAATACAAAATATTGAAAATATTTTTATTTATTGTATTATTATTGAGGAACTTTGATTAAGCTTTGCCTCAGATTTCCTCTCAGCTTTGTTAATTAAATTTGGTTAACTTTGATTGACTAGTGCTAATAGCTGATTGTGAAGAAATATACGCATTGTGCCATTACGCGGCCGTATATGTTTGGTATAACTCTTAGGAGCTTCTCTACTTTTTCTTTTCCTGAACCCATCACATTCTTTAGGTCCTTTTTAAGCTTTTCCATTACCATGAAATGTAAAAATTTTGTCAAAATTTATTCAATAAATATTTTCTAGTAAATCCAAAAAAAGGTTAAAAAAAATTCAAATTTTATTTTGTGCATTTTTCTTTAACTGCCATTTGTATGCTTACGAATACCCAGATTTCAAGAATTCGAACTGCTGTTAAATCTGCCATTCCTCTAGAAGATATTGTAATCAAGAACGATATCTAAAATTAATGGTAGTAAGAGTTATTACGATATTTTGTATTATGTTCTATTCGAATACACATATTACTCCTATCATGAACATCTTCTCTCTACTCTACATAATACTCTACATAAAATATTCAAAAGGTTTGCAAAAACATTTTTAAAACTTTATTTCATTCTCTACATATTCAAAATATAAGAATTATTTCTTACTAAATTATAAAGATTTCAAATCCTTAAAAATTATAACTTAGAAATAGAGACAGATATTATTCTTAGAATAGGCAACAACAAGGGTATTCATTCTACTTGACTTTTACCGTAAAACTTTTTAATGTTTTTTATTTGATCGAGTTATTTGATTATTTATGAAATGTATTGTGATCATAGGAGGAAGGTATTCTTATGATACCTTTTCGTTACTTTTGCCGTTGTACACTATCAAAGATATAACTGGTAACACAGGAAGTGAGAAAAAAGAGGCTAAATTGAACTCTAAAAAAGTACAGAAAAGGCTAATTGTCCTAAAAAATAAGGTCAAGAAAAAGGTACATTTCTTCTTAATTTAAATCCTTATTTCTTATCGATCTTATTATTTAAAGATCCTGTAATTTATTTTTAAGCTAAACATAGAAAGGCTGCCAGCAAAGTTATTTAATAAA
Source organism: Protocalliphora azurea (assembly GCA_932274085.1). Classification (NCBI taxonomy): domain Eukaryota; kingdom Metazoa; phylum Arthropoda; class Insecta; order Diptera; family Calliphoridae; genus Protocalliphora; species Protocalliphora azurea. The sequence goes on along the minus strand of OW026520.1, from coordinate 146,353,010 downwards.
AAATCGCCCAAAATTTCCTATAAAACTACCAAATATTTTGAAGTGATTTTTTTTTTTAATTTCTAAACCATAATTCATTTTTTCTTAATCATTTTCAACTTTTTGGGTTAGTTTTCTGCGGCTAGTGAAGTATAATAAAATAATCGATAAAATAAGTTCATAAAATTAGTTAAGTTATTTTCAATTTGGTAAATGAAGTGCCGTAGGTGAAAATTTGAGTTAAATATAAACAATTGCTATTTTTTGTGCAAATAAATACTCAAAAATACTTAAAATAAAATTAGTGATATTAAGTAAAAAATTAATTTCTTCGTGGTTGAAATTTTAACATTTTAGCCTTTCTAATACAATTTTAAAAATCAAAAGAGAATACAAAAAAACTAGAAACTAAAACTAAAACCTTTTAGGCTAAAAGAAAAATTAAAAAATCTAGAATTAGCTTTAAAAAAGGTAAACTGACAATACTGGTAAAAAGTAATACAAATTTCTAAATATTTCCTTTTACTTTTTTTAAGTTGTTTAAATTTAAATTCAAAAATCATAAAATATACACGAAATTTCACTTTTGAAGTAATGGAAATATGTTTGTATTTTTGATATGTATTCTATATATCAAACAAAACTTTTTGGTTCTTGGTAATGGCAACTACTTATTAAAGTAGTTTCTTGGTAATTAGGCATCATTATTATTTGCCTACTCTGAAATATATAAATATAATATATAATAGCGCAGTAATACTGCAATCACATGGACCAGTTGGCTAGAGCGCTGGATTAACAGTCAGAAGGGTGTTGGTTCAACTCCATTCTGATGCTGTTAGTTTTTTTTTTAATAAAATATCTTAAAAATATTTTATACTAAAAAAGTTTTTATCACTTGGAAAATTAAGTGTCAGATGGTGTACTGAGTGAGGCGTTAGTCATTAAAAGCGAATGGTTAATTTGTTTCCAAGTTCAGATCTCACTGACGGTAAGATTTTTTGTTTTATTTTTATTTTCGTTTAGGTACATATTTTTGAGTATCCCAAGAGTCTAAAAATAACTGCATGAATTTGTGCACAACTCAAAAAAAAAAAAATAATTAGTCATTTAGTTTTGTTTCCACTTATACCTGCCAGCTTAGATATATATGTAAAATATTTATTGTTTATATAACTTCTGTGTTTTATTACAAAATAAGTTTATAACATTCAATAATTTGGACAAAACTTAGTGTTTAATAAATTAAACTATAATTATTATTATTATTATTATTATTATTATTATTATTTTTGAATGATATTACAAAATGTATCATTCAAACTTATCAATTTTCAATTGTTCGATAAGTTTGTTCGATTAATTTTACTCTAATTTATTGATTCTAATTGTTGACTAATCGAGTAAAAATTATATTAGTAACAACTTCCCAGCAAAAATAAATAAAACCCTTTTTTAAGGAACTACTTATTCATTACCTCCAAAGTTTCAATAAATGTACAGTTTCTAGTGCTTAAGGAGTTATATAAACATCATCCAAATATTAAAATCGATTCAGATAAATTTTTCTGATATAAAATTTCATGACTTTTTATTTAATAATAATTGCTTTGATCAAATGAGAAATATTGTTTTGCTTACTTTTTTAATAAAATATATTTTGTATATATATAATAATTAAATTAATCCTTGAATTGATAAAAATTGACATAAGAAAAGCAGTTTTACATGACATCGTGGACACGACTTCCTACCCAGGGAATAGTTTTCGAAAAACAGAATATCTTCCAATGACAAACCAATGTTAAATTTATTGGAAATAATCCAAATTTGCTCTACTTTTGGATCACAAGTTTAAGATCATATTGACTTTTTTGAATGTTTTGTTTTGCTGGCTTGCTTTGATTCTTTAAACAAAATATTGAATTCTAGGAAACATTTTTGAACTTTTCCTAAAATCCTTAGTTTCAGAATTAGTGTATCAGAATAACATTCTTTAAACTAAAGGTTTCACTGCCAATTCTGGTAGAACGGTATTATGATTCTAAATTGATGTTACCCCTAGAATAATAAGCAGGTTCTAATGAGTAAATCATATTAATTTGTAATTTTTTCCGAATTTTGTTGAACATAATTTCAATTAAAATTATTCCCCCTTATCTTACATATTGCACTGGGTGAACCATTCTGCACTTTACGATGCTTATGAGAAACAAAACATTCTTTTTTGATTCAGAAGAATCTCTATATAAATTTTCTGACGTTAAATTTGGGAATTTTAAATGATATACATGCCTGGATGTTAGAGTTTTCTCTTAAAGTAAAGTCATTATTTACAAATAATCAATTTCGCGTTATCTTATTTCTAAATTGTGATAATAACACTAAGTGAGAAAGCAAAAAAAGTTGGATATGAAATGACACAGTGTTGGCTGTAGGTCCTGTTGAGCAGATAATTTTGTAATTTTTCGATTTTTCTATACACCTTCAAAATCTGAAGTTATCGATAAAAACAATTTTTTACGAGTTGACGAAATATACAAATTCTTAAAAATAATTTCTTTTTAAACAATTTTGAATTTTTTAACGACTTTAGATAGACGAGAAATTCAGCTTTCTGTATATATTTACAGTATCGAGCATAAAAACTGCAACGCTATGTGATGTGATTTTTGTTGCACTTTTCCACTACTGGGAGTTAAAATTTAAGAAAATATGTTTATCTAGACAGTCCAAATTCGAAATATATGCGTAAAAAGTTAAATTAATTCAAGTTGTCCTAATACGAGCTCATTTCCATTAATCAGTACTCGTTGAAATAATAAATGACCTGCATCCAAAAGTTAAGGTGATAGATTGATTTCAGCAAATAATATGTGGTATGTAATAAAAGTTTCCCATTACCATATTAATAAATTTGCCTTTAAAAACAAAATTTTTATAAAGAAAACTGTTAATCGCTTTTAAGAAAATAAATAAATTTGTAATAGGATTTTACATTCATTTAAAAAAAAAAAATATTTTTAAGTTTACATTAAAAAAAATAATAATGTGAAATGTAAAACCTACACAACCTTTCTTATATTCATTTTGGATATTTTGAAAAAATACTCTTTTTTTCCTTTAAACTATCTTGTCAGTCTGATAATATATTCCAATAGCACTAACTATACAAATTTAACTAAATAGAAAATATTTTGAAATAAACTTAAATGTTAGCAATCATTTAGATTTACAAACATAATTTCAAATTTAGAATTATTTTCAAACTAAGAGCAAATTAAACTTCCTTACTCAGTACACATTAATATAATATTTCTATGAAAACGTGTGTAAATAGAAGAACATTGTAGTTTTATAATTGTTTTTTAATTGTCGGTGTATAAGCGATATGAAATTTTAAACTAACTATTACTCATACGTACTGTAGTTCGAAATTAAAAATTAGTTACTGATTTCAATAGAAATATATTAACTTAAAAAACATGCTCATACATTTTTATAAAATATAACGATATCTCAACAACTTTGTATAATACAAAAATATCTTATGGTTATCTTAAAAAAGGATGAGAAATTTTAATCACTATAGCGGAATTTAGAGTTTTTTCCGACATAAGTGTTTATTATACTAAAAATAAAAAATATTTCATAAAAAACTTACTTTTAAAAAATAGTCTTTAGACCTGTTAGTCCTTGGGGGAAGTTTTTTGTTAGCAAATTATAAATAACTCAAGAAAACACTGATTCTGCGGCACGGTATATCTTAGTCAATTCGAATATACGGCATTAATAAGTATTAATCTTCTAAAGCATTTTTTTTTGGAGTTGACTCTGGTAATAAATTGCTGTTTTTAAAATTAAGGATGTTGCATCATATATTGAACGACTTGTATATATATATATATATATATATATATATATATATATTTCTTTTTAATAAAAAAATTGCTCAATATTAATCTTTTTACATAATAAATTACAGTAAAGTAATTTGGATATATTTTTTATTACACACCACTGTATTATTTACTGAGATATATTCAGTTAAAATTAACATACTTTTTCAAAAAATTTTTTCATAAAATTAAAATATTTTAAAAAGTACCAACTTCTACTACATAGTAAAATAAAAAAAATTCAATTAATGCTCTTTTATTTTCGAATTTTTTTCTAATTTAGATAAAGTGCATTGGTTATAGCCAGTGTGAATAAATATAATCTTTATTTTCGTAAATATAAAAGGATATCTATTCATTCCAATAGCAATTATTATTCTGTTGTTATCACCGCACAGTGGGGAAGAATGCAAATTTTTTGATCATAAATTTTATTATAAATCTTGCTGACATAAGCTGTCTCTTGCAGTTAAAAAGAGATTTACACTTAAATTTTGATTTTTTACCTTAACTTTATTTATTTTTTCGGAAACTAGTTCTAATATATTCCGAAATAATATTTGAAAAGAAAATGTTTGGATTATTTTAATTCGTCTAGCTGTGAAGAATATTCAAGTTCACCACTTTAAAATTAGTATGAAAAATGGCTATTTTTTCACAAAAATATAGCACAAGTCTTTTACTTTTTTCTTTCAGTTTTGTTAAAAAAATTTTTTCTTTATATATTTAAAAAGACAAGACTTTATAAATAGTTAATAAAAAATTTTTTTATTGATTTAGATTTCCAGCTACATCTAGCATTGGTCGAGAATGGTAAATTTTGGAAAAAATCATATTTATCGATTGATAAAAAAATCATAGTTTAGGAGATACATGTTTATTATCAAAAATTTTGCGATTGGCACCACTGTGCACCGATTATTAAAAACAAGACTCTTGTAAAACTTACTGCATATATAAATAAATTTTAATTTAATTTGCAGAATCTTCTTTGAAGGTAACTAAATGTTTTCATTATCAGTGTTGCCAGTTTAACCTTTTTAAGACTGAATCTAGCTATTTTATTTTAAAAGATATTGTTTTTGTCTCTAGCCTTTTTTCTATCATTTTTTGATTTTTGCCCTAAAAATGGTAAAATATTAGTACTTTAACGGTAAAGAAAAAAATTTGTTTTAGCTGTTAATAATTTCATTTTTACAGAATCACGCACAAAAAATCTATATTATTTATATTTACCAAATATAAATAATATATTCAAATCAAAAATAACAATTAATTTTATGGACTTACTAAATCGAGTGTTATGATTATTTTTCATTAACCATAGAAACTATTTATAAACATAATTTAACATAATTTTGTTTATTTATAATTTCATTTATTTTTATGTAAAATTCTTATCAAAGTGAAAAATCACCCAGAAATTTAGAAGTGCTTAAACAATGAATTATGGTTTAAAAATGATGAAAAATAACATCAAGTAGTTTTTCTTATGAAGTATAACCTAAATTTATATGGGAATTATTATATAAATTTATTATAATATCTTTAAAAATATCAAAAACTAAAGACGACGAGAAAAAATAAGTTTTTAAATTAAAGAAAATATGTAACCATTTTCTGTCCTCTTTTTTTTCTCCTCCTGGCAACACAGTTCATTACATTCATATTTATTTGTCTAATTCAATATAAATATATACTCTATGTTCATATGATTAATTTTTAATTATACATAAACCGATACACATACGTTACACCTGTGCCTGGTAGATTTTATCTTTTTATAGGCACCATTAAAGAATGATGGGGGGTAAATTGGGTTTGTCATTCAGTGTGTAACATATCGAAGTAATCACCTAAAATCCCATATAGTATATATATTCTGAGTCTTCATACAAATTTGAGGCGATCTAACGATGACCTTCGGTCCGCCCGTCTGTCTGTTGAAAGCAGGATAGGGCACGGGTAAACCAAATAATAGGACAAAATTTGGCAAAAAATTTGTCTTCTATAGGGTTTATTTATTATTGAATATGAGCAACATCAGTTCGTCAACAAAAAAAGTTATGGACCAAATACCACAAAAACAGGGTATGGGACGTAAACCCAGTTTATACTTTTTGGCCGATATCTTATACAAAAAAACTTTTACATCAGCAAAAGTTTACACAAATAGTTTAAGGACAAATGTAAACTCGAAAATTAAAAACGGGCGTGGTCCTCCTACTTTATCGCTCAAATCCCATATAAGGAGAAAATTTTAAAACTTGCAGTCGGTGGGTATATAGATTCGGTCAAAGCTGAATATAATATTCTCACTTGTTCTTATAAACAAATGCATGTATGAATGTGCACGCAAAAAGTATACAATATAGGAATATAAAAATATTTTTAATTGTTTGACAACAAATTTTTATGACGAAGAGAATTTTCTTCATTAAAATGATTCATTATTTTATGTGTTTAACTGAGTATTTTCTCAGACATTAAAAGTGCTTCCTGCACTTTTTTAAATAAAGTATTGAAATTTTATATTTATAAAAATGATGCCAAATACATAAAAATTAGCAAAGTCATTAATAGATATAATAGTATTATATTAAGATATATAACACAAGAATTAGGAGAATTTTAATATTTGTTAGCTTTTGGTTTATTTAAATAGCCAAACCGATAGGAAAATATTTTCTAATTATCTTAAACTTCCCTTTAATATAAATATTCCATAACTATTTATAGGAACTATACAAATCAAAAAATATTATATATTATTTAATTTAATTTTAAAATTTAAATTCCAAGAAAAGAGGTTGGTCAATTTCTTAGGAGCGTCATAATTAGGATAACCTTTTGCGTAATTGTTTTTGTTCAAGTATTTCTAAAATATATATATATATATATATATAAATAGTTCATTGTTGTAGTTTTATTTAATTTGTTTACCGGTTAGTGTTTTCTTATTTATTTAAACGGAAACGTAATACACGTTATAATTTTACTGGTAAAGAGAAGACAACGCAAGTATAAAACTATTTGACAAGCAAGGTCAGCCGTAGAAACAATAAACAATTCAAGCGTATTTTTCAATAAGGTACTTTTCATTATTTACATTTGAAAAATAAGGGGAAAAAGTAGATAATAAACATGAGATTAAATTAAATTGTAGCCTTTAAAGCCTTATGAAGAAAAGAAGATCAAAAATTTTAAAAATAAATAAATAAATAAATCTTAAAGAAATAAAGAAACATAAAAGATTGTAAAATATAGCAGATTTATATAAATATTTGAAGCCATTACAAAAAAGTTTTTATTTAACCTCCAAAACACTATGCATTTTAATATAGTTTGTTGAATAGCTAAATTTAAATTTATATATTTTGCTTTCAAATTATTTTATTTTAGTTAAATTTACTACAACGGCTACAGCAGTGCAAAGAATTTTAAAATTGTTAATGCAATTGCAGCATAAATTGCTGCGTAGTCAACTCAACTGCATTAGCAAATATATACAACAGCTCTAAATAAAAAACATTTGCTAGGCAACTTTTTCTAAAAAATAACAAAATCAAAAAAATATATAAATACTAAATACTAATTAAACCAAATACCTCATCTACACGTTAAACAAATAAAATAAACAAAATAAAAATATATTATTTTTATAAAAAAAGAAGTAAATTTACAGAATACTAAAACAAAATTAAATAACCAAGTTTATACATCATAACAGAAGTACCTGAAATTTTAGTTTTAATTGCACCAAATATAGTAAATCTGGGTAATTTAAGGATAATTCTTAAAGGTAAGTGGAATTTATGTAAAAATAAATTAAAATTTTTTAAATAATTATTTTGGTTTTATAGTCAACAACAACATTTGAAGTTAAGAAAATTTTTAATTCAGCAACTTTTAAAAAGTAGATAAAATTTATAGTAAATATACTTCAGTTTAAGAAATACTTAATGTAAATTAAAATTATAATATTCATCCTTAACAGATAACTTAAAAAATAGCTATGTAATTGATTTTTAGCTTTTCAAATAAAATTTTAAACAAATATTTAAAAAAATCCACATTTGAGGTGAAAATTAGATTCTAAAATAATTCCATGTTATTACATTTAGAAAAACAAAATAATTTTATTTACAAGAGTGCCTTATAGATTAATGAACTAAAAACCTATCTAAACATAATCCTTTCGCTAGTTTCAAATGATAATTTCATAATTTAAACTAAAATTGCGAAATAATTTAACGCATTATGAAATCCCTCTAAATCACTAATCTTTTGAATAGTTTTACTTTAACTGTGTGAATAACTGAAATTTAAAACATGCGCTCTTTTAAGTAGTTAAAAAGAAAATTTGCTTTTAAAATCTGTCGAATAAAAAAAGTATATCGACATCTCCATGAAAGAACGCCGGAAAAGGGGCATTTTTTTACTTGGTGTCTTTTAATTTTTATAAAAATTTCTATGCACAAACTCCATTATTCTATTTATAAATTTCAGTTTTGCGAAATAACAAAAAACTAGAGATTTCATTTCGCTTTTTCACTTTTTCAAAAACTAAAAAAAAAATTCAAGAGTATGTAACTTTAAATATCAATATCTCTTCTGATAGGCCTTGATAAATTTTAATTATTTAAACGGCGTTAGAATTTTACTGATGTCGTTTTTATTACGAAAATTTCAAAAATAAGAAATATATATATTGACAATTTGTGTAATTTAAAAAGCATAGGAAAGGCCTTCGTTTCAAGTAATTCAGCCAACATCTACAAATATTAGAAAAATATTCCTTTGATGATCTTCGCCTAAATAATAAAAAGAAAATATTTCGTAAATTTCTTCTAAAAATATATTTTACAATTGTTTTTGGGAAATATTTTTTTTGAATAAAATATGTAAGCCTACTAAAAATAATGCCAGAAAAATTAAATTTTTATACGAGCAAATATAGAAAAAACAAAACTGTGTGTAGTAGATGTGTGCATCCCAAATAATTGGATTCTTATTTCAATTTAAAGATTCCCTAATTTTTAAATACGCTAGAAACTAAAAAAAATCTGAAATAGCATATTAAATGAAAATTGCAATTAAAAAATGGAATTACATTAACCGAAATTCATAAAATGATCAAATATGTATCTATGGGGCCTAAGAAAACTTACTTGTTTCGGCCCCTGGTCGGGTAAAATGTACCATTTTGTTACGCCAGGTACTATATAGAAAATTTTTTTGTAAGAAAAAAATTAGTATATTTTGCACAAAAAAAAAAAAAAAAAAAATATCGTTATTGCTAAATCTTCTTAAGGAAATGCAATTTAATATTTGTCCTTTGAAAAACACATTTTACATATCGAACATACAGCCTAAAGTGTACCAAATTGATTTGGAAAAGTCACGATATAACGTCTTATTTTAGCTATTGGCATTAAAGATGACCTTCATCATGATCATCAAAAGCTATTGTATTGAAAATCCGCTTTTGAATATTGGAAATGGGTATTGGAACTCTAATTAACTAAGACTTTATTTCTATTTAAGCTGAAGCTAAACAAAATTTTCAATACCAGTACCATTCAGACCTGCAAAAATTCTGTTCAAATTTTCTCCTCTATATACAATAGGATAAACAATTATATTTTGCTTTAAAGAAATATTCCAAGAACTAAACGGGGAATGTTACTATTAGAAATATTACCAGCATCACATACCTGTATAATCTTTATACAAATTTTTCGACATATTCACCATTTTAACATTAAAGTTCCTCAAAGCTTCATTGACGAACAATTTTCAAGGAATTCTTGTACCTGGCGTACCCATATGGTAACGCAAATATATAGTTCATAAAAAACTGGATACAAATATTTTATGTATTTTATTGATTTATACCAATATATTCTTAAATTGTTTTTAAAGGCTACACAGTGTGAAAAAATATATGAATTACTTTTCTTATTGTTAATTTTTTCTTTTAGCCTCTTTTTTCTCACCTTCTGGTAACACTGTTCAGAATTTAAAAACCTTCATATAACTTTTACTGAAAACATTTTTGTTATAACTCTACAAGGAAAAAAATATATAAAAATACTTGTATGTAATGATTATTGTATTGCGTGCGATAGCTTATTTTGTGTACAATATCGTAAAAATTATGCGAACAAAAATGTTTACCAATTCAAAATTTATTGGTTTTAGATTATTCGTACTCGAAAAAAGGCCAAGTTTGAAAGCCGGATCACACAAATTGGAACACATCTACTTTTATGAATTTTTCTTCATTGCGAAAATTTTTAAATTTAAAAATTTTACTATAAAATACATGAAATTCGGAACAGTCTGTACTTATCCCTATTGGATTAGTAAGCTCATTTTCTATTAAAAAATCTTCCTGAAGAGGACTTTTAGAGAAATGTGCAATTAATACATGTTTATGATTTTTCGGACTACAAAAAGTATATATATCATGATGTTTTTAACTTTGAAAAGCAAAATATTTCATACGTATTCCGATAATGTTGGAATATGTATTGAAAAAACTTAACCAAGATTTTTGCAAAATTGAGATAGTTGAAATTTAAAATGTAAAAAATCGAAAAGCGTTAGACATAAAGAACTTGAAGAATACATAAAAGCGGTTAAAAAATTGCATAGGTACACTACTTTGAGCCCTCATAGTTTCCTTCCTTAAGAGTTCTTGGGCCCCCTTAAAAGCTTAATCTCGTACAGTATTTTGCAACGCCTATGTGATTTCATGTAAATCCAACCAGTCGATTAAAAGTTACACTGTTTATGGTTTAAAAACTTGCAAACAAATTTTGTAAAATTTTAAAAATTAGTAGTTTTAAAGTAGCAAGTAGTTGGTTTCTTACGACATTTGTTTAACCATTAGCCATTAGTTTTAAGAATGTTATTTAAATATTAAATGCTTTTAAAAAAACGCCTAGTTTAACGGTGAAAAAAATGTGTTCATAGTACCTTAACACGGGAATAATTGATAGAAACAAAATATTTATAAAAGCCAGAAATTCTCAAAATTAATAAACAGACAAAGATATTATAATGGAAATTTAATAGTTTAAAACTGCAGACTTTGTATCACAAATTTTCTTTTCTTTATTGCACAAGTTCTTTCATTGAACTTTTTCTTATCAATATAAAATAGTTCATGATACGGATAAGTAATATTAAATAAATTGCATGTAAATATTACTCATACATAGCGGATGATATTACCAGTGTTGCCAGTTTGGCTTTTTTTAGGCTAAATCTAGTTTTTTTATTTTGCTTTTAGCCTCAAAATTTTCGTTTTAGCTTCTAGCTTTTTTCTAGTGTTTCTTGATTCCTAAAATTGCCTTAAATAGGCTAAAATATTAGTATTTCAAAAATAATAATTTCTTATTTGCTATTACTAATTTTATTTTTACGGAATCATCCATTTAAGTATTTTTGTGTATTTATTCACGATATTATTTATATCTAATAAAAAGTTTCGTCTCTTAACTAATTTTATGGGTTTAATAAGTCGATTATTATAATTATTATTTTAATATGCTTCAACAAACATTAAATCTATTTATTGAAATTATTTTAAAAAATCTTCGAAAAAACACCCAAAAATTTGAAAAGGATTAATCAAAGTATAGTTAAAAAGATACGAAAGATTACTTTAAAACATTTGGTAATTTTTCACATGAAATATGCCAAATTTGTATGCGAATTTTTTAGACGATTTTCCATTGAAGTATTTTGCTGGGTGTTGTTAATAAATTTGTTACAATTTCTTTAGAAAAATATCAAAAACTAATAAAATTGGAAACACTGGATATTGGTTAGTTTTTAATAGTTTTACTTAAAAAGTATTTCAATTAAAAAAAATTAGAATTTTTAAGAAAACTCTTAAAAACCTATAAATCTATATGCCATTTTTAAACTAAAATTAATTACTAAATTTCAAACGTACATATGTTGTTGATTACAAAACCAAAATAAATAAAAAGCAAACACAAATTAAACACCAACTATTGAAAGAAACAAAAAAGCAACGCATTTTAAACAAATATTCAAAATTTCTTAATTTAATTTCGATTGAAAAATAACCTTGACATTGGCCATTTTTATCGTTCTTGCTCATATTTATATTTCGTCCACACTAAGATTTAAAAATAAAAAAGGGTTTGTCAATAACAATATGATTGTGGTTCGTGTTGATGATGGTGGTGGTGGTGCCAGTGTCGATGATGATGGTGATGATGTTGTTGATAACGTTGGTTATATCATGCTGTTCGTTTGCTGTAACATGTTTGTGTAAGTAATTTTTTTTCTCTTGTGTGTAAACGGAAATCAAAAGCCATTATTAATGATTGGCAAGAAACAGTTTGTTTGTATTAAACTAAATTTAAAATAAAAACTTTAAGCATTAAGAAACTAGAAACAATACTTCTGCTCATTATTTGTTATAGAAATTTAACATGAACAATATGTCATTTTTTATAATAAATTTTAGAGGCAGAAAAAAAGGGGCTTTCTTATGTGTGTTTTTCTTTGTGGTTTAACATTCAAAAGGTTTTGCAGTTGCAAGCAGTAGAAACAATAAATTTAGTACCTACACAGAAAAAATAAATTTCGTATTTTATTACTAAATGTATAAAACCAATTATATGTTTTATTAAAATCGGACCTGTCACTAAATTAATAAAATCTAACATTCAAATTCGTAACAGTTTTACTGAAAAAATTGTAATTTTGTTCTTACTAAAATATTTTTACTATTTATAAATTTAAATATTATCAAAAAATTCCATAACTTTTTTTTTATTAAAAATTTTTTATAAAAAATTGTAGCCATAATATTTTTTGTGTATGAGAAGACAGTTTTTTTTCTTTAAACAAGTTAGAGTCGGTTGTGCCGCATCTTATATACACTTAACCCTTGTTGAGATGTGATATATGATGTAATGTATTTACCTATACTATATCTATGTAAACACTAAAAACTTTAAATAATTTAATTTATACTTTCAAATAAAGTTGAAATAGAATCAAGATTTTATAAATCCTTGTTTATTTGTTTATTTGTGTATCAATCACATCTGAACTGAATATATATATATATAATATATATATATATATATATATATATATATATATATATATATATATATATATATATATATAATATAGAAGTAGAAGTAACTCCCAGACAAAAAAATATAAATTTCCTCATATACAAAATAATACAGTGAAAGTCTTATTAAAGTTTTTAAAGTATTTTTCATATCAAATTTCGAATAGGGTGAATAGGTACAGGGGTAGTAGAAGTTCGCATCAAAATGGGGTAAAAAATCATATCGATAAAAGCTGGTAAATAACAAATTTAATACTTTGGAATTTCACAAAATTTTAACATATTTAATTAAGATATAATCACTTCAGTGCAAAAAAAATATAAATAAAAATATATAAGACAATATTAAATTAAAAAAGGGAATGGTAGAAAATTTATGGACCGATTTGACTAATTTAAAAAACCGAAATTCGAAATAAAATATATACGAATTTCAAAATAACGCTTCTAATAATGCGTTTTGTCCTACAGCTCTGTTTGTACTGGATCTAATTAGTTTACTTATATATACCCTTTACACCTGAGGTGAAAAGTATAGAAAGGGAATTACCAAACAAAAAAAGGAAAAAAAAAATAAATAAATAAATACATAACTAAAATAAGTTCCATTCATTACACAGAAAAAAATAAAAATTAATTTTGATTAGGAAATTGATTATATTAATAATATTTTTATATGATTTTACTCTAATCAAGAAAATAATATTAATTAAATTAATGTAAATGAATTTTTCCAATAATATTGATTAAATTTCTAACTAAATTAATTATATCCATGACAGAAATTTGGCCCTAATTAACAAAAACTTTAGTTGATGTAATTCAAAAATTAATTGCAAATTTATAGTTTTACAAATACAAATATAAAAAAGTTTCAACATTATTTTACAATAATAATGTTTTTCAAAGAATACAGAAACTTAAATATAATAAATAGAATAGAGATGTTAAACTTGGTGATGGGTCCCAACAAAGGGAATTTATTAATTGTTTGAAAATTGCGATAAATATATAAATAATGTATACCTTCATTTAAAGTGAAAGCATTCCTCCTAAAATCACTGAAAGTGGTAGCTAAACGTCTTCAAATTTATAGTTAGCACTCGATTTTAACACGCATAAAAACCGTTATTTGTAATTAGGAATAACTTCCGCTATTAGTCTATTATTACTTTTACACACAGTTCTTATTTGCAAATAAAGTGTAATGCGTCGCTATATAATTTTTTATTGTAACTTACTAACTCAAGAGAACATTTCCTGATTAACGAAACTATTTGATGGCATTTTTAAAATTTGTTTTTTTTTTGTGTTCAAAAATATGACAAACATTGAAAAATATTATGGAAAAAGAAGGACTAAAAAAAGAAGAGAAAAAAAAAATTATTCATTAGTTTAAGTCTATCGAAATTTGAGCGTTTACAAATGGAAAATTTAAAAATAAAAGAGCAAACTTAAATAATTTTACTTGAATGACTCCAGATATTCTAATCTAGATCTCACGAAAGAACAAATATAACTTTTTTGGTGTAATGATCAATATTATTAGAATAACGGCTTAAAAAGCTTAATATTGTATCAGCCTTAGGTATAATATAGTTTAAGTGATTACTAAATGATAATTTTCTATAAAATAATATCACTAAATGTAAAATTTCATCCATATATGATGGTAAATGTTGATCTCTATATCGGGATAGAACAGCGTTACAACATTTATGATAAGTCATAGAAAAATATTTGTTTAAATTAAAAGATAAACCATTGGCGACTGATCAAGAACTCACCCTATCTAAATCCTCCTGGAGATTAAAGACGTCATTGGTATTAGAATACAATACAATAAATAATGAGACTTTCTGAAACATAGGTCAAAGTTATTAATAAATATATTAAATAATAAAGGACCCAAAATACTACCTTGTGGAATACCAGAAATAGGAATAGATGATGTAGAACAGAAACCATCAAGAGAAACTACGAATTGTCTATCCAACAAGTAATAACAAAACCAAGATAATATTCGGGAATT
Organism: Protocalliphora azurea; assembly: GCA_932274085.1. NCBI lineage: Eukaryota > Metazoa > Arthropoda > Insecta > Diptera > Calliphoridae > Protocalliphora > Protocalliphora azurea. The sequence goes on along the minus strand of OW026520.1, from coordinate 146,337,967 downwards.
AACATCCAATTTATATAATTTTAATAATAAAATTTCATGTGGTACAATATGTTCAAGAATTTTTTAAGTATTGGTTAATTTAGAAATTGATCTATAATTAATGACATTATTTTTATCACCAGATTTATAAATAGGCAAAATTGAAGTAAATTTCCACTTTTTAATAAAATAGCCATTGCTTAAAAGCTTATTAAATATTGATTGTTTTCAATGGTAGACATAATGAAGAAGAATATTTCTTTACCAGAAATGCTGGTAAACCATCATTATCACCCTTAAATGAATTAGTTCAGTATTTACAAGTAATTATATTTGTAAATAAGAAGTATATATAAACTAAATACATAATAATCTATAATAATAATCTAATTCATAAAATGAATAGAATTTTCAATTGATAACTACTTACCGAATAACCAACACAAGTTTGCAGAATAACACCTTTTTGTTTGATACGAATATTTATTCCAAATTTATTTTTATCGCCAATCTCTTTCTAATAAATAATGTGCAAGATTTTAAAATAATTTTTATTTTATTTGTATAAGAATTCCCAGCTTTTTCTGTTAATATTTTTAAATAATATGTTAACAATTAAACAGAATAATTAAACCAATTTATAGGTTTATTAAATTTTATAAAAAATAAGAATAAAAAATTCACCAAAAAATTCAATCTAATATTTTTTTCTGTGTAGAATTAATTTTTTTAAACTTTGTTGTTTTTGTGCTCCTCTCTGTTGTCACAAGTTGTGCCAAATTTTATTTTACCTCAGTAACACATGCAACAATTATAAAAAACAGAAACTTATAACATAAATTTGCGTGATTTCTTTGTTTTTCTATTTAAATTGCTTGTGACTACTTTGGTTCTAGCAAAAGAAAAAAAATATCTAATTAAGATAAATTGCTTCAAAAAATTTGTCTCTCAAATTAACAAAAGAATATTTTTGGGAAAAACGAAACTTTTTTCAAATAAATTTTTATTTTCATAATAAAATCGTCATTAATCAATTAGATCTAAGAATTTTATTTAGCGACAACGTATTACAAATGAAAACATTTATATTTTTAGTTTAAAATTAAAAATATGTGCAACAATTAATTTTTTTTCTCTAGCATATTTTTGTAGTTTTTCTTTAAAATACTTTTTAAAATTTTTCCCATCTTGCAATTATTTTAAACAAATTTATAAAATTATGCCAACAAATATTATATATGATGACATGTACCTTTTTCTTATTTAGTTTTGTTTTGAGGAATATTCTTTAGGAAATTCTGTATTTGAGTTGCCACCAATTTCTGTTATTTGGGATTTTTTTGCTTAAATTTTTTTTGTATTTGTTTAAGGTTAATGCCAATTTTTATTTTAGTTTAATAAATGAATAAATCTATCAATCATGATAAAATCAAGATATTTCTAAACATAGAAAAAAGTTGTGCATTATTTAAAAGATTTGAGATATTTTTCAAACAAGAAAGCAACGTTGTTTGAAAATACATACTTTGTATTAATTAAATTGGACTATATTTTAATTAAATGTTAATATAAACTTTTAAAATAAATAGATTATTGTGCAGAGTGGGGAGTGGTAATAAGCCTTGATCTTTTAAACCGCTGAAACAAATTTTGAAAAGAAAGGAAAACTTATTGTACTAAACTATCTCTTATGGCATAAAATATATTTTACTTCAAATATTAAAATTCTCATTATTGTCCTTGACTTTTTTGAGTTATAGGGCAATTTTTAAATTAAAATTTGGTAAGTTTTTTAAAAATAATGGTAAAATTCTATATAATTTGCGAAATTATGCTAAAAAAATTTGCAATATACTCAATTCGATAACTAGGAAAAATAATAAAATTAAAAATTTTGAAACAATTCTTTGCCCTAAAAGTACTTATATTTCATTTTTATAAAAATTTGTTAAACTTTTTGATATTCTTTCCAAAACTAGATCTTAAATTTCTTCTTACAACAGTATATAAATTTTTGAAGAAAAGTTAAATATTTCAAGCCTGTAAAAAATTTTGAATGTCGATTTCAGTACTTCTGTGAATTAGTTTAGATAGCTGAATATGTTCTTAAAGGTTCTGCAAAAAATTTTGAGAGCCTACCGGTAAATTTCGTCACACGGGAAATTTTCAAAAAACAAAAAACCCATACTTTCAATAACAAAAATGTTTATCTATATAGAAAATTTTATATTTTCATTTCGAAGGATTCAGGAAATATAATCCCATGTACAAAATTTGCATTTTTTATGTAAATAAAAGTCTCTTATAAATTTAAAAAAAGTAAAATAGTTTATACATTACCATTTTAAAGAAGACAGAATTTTCTTTAAAATGATACGTAATACGACTATTTTGGTCTATTGCAGCACCATCTGTACTTCAGCTATACACTCCAGCCAACAATATTCGAAAATTATCTGCTCCTTCATAGATTATCAAAATTGGTTCAGAATACCGTATAGTCCATCTTATAGAATAATCTATAGTCTAGCCTATGTAATAATCTATAGTCTAGCCTATATAATAATCTATAGTCTAGGCTATATAATATTCTATTGTCTAGGCTATAGAATAATCTATAGTCAAGCCTATAGAATAATCTATAGACTAGCCTATAGAACAATCTATAGTATAATAATATATAGTCTAGGATATATAATAATCTATAGTCTAACTTATAGAAGAATCTATAGTCTAGGCTATATAATAATCTATAGTCTAGTCTATATAATAATCTATAGTCTAGTCTATATAATAATCTATAGTCTAGCCTATAGAATAATCAATAGCCTAGCCTATAAAATAATCTGTAGTCTAGCCTATAGAATAATAATAATAGTTTAGCCTATAGAATAATGTATAGTCTAGTATATATAATAATCTATAGTCTAACTATAGAATAATCTATATTCTGGGCTATATAATAATCTATAGTTAGCCTATAGAATAATCTATAGTCTAAGCTGTAGAATAATATATAGTCTAGGCTATAGAATAATCTATAGTCTACCCTATAAAATAATCTATAGTCTAAGCTATATATAATAATCTATAGTCTAGGCTGTCTAATAATCTATGGTCTAGGCTGTAGAATAATCTATAGTCTACCCTATAAAATAATTTATATTCTAACCTATAGAATAATCTATAGTCTAGCCTACAGAATAATCTATAGTCTATAGTCTAGCCTATAGATTATTCTATAGGCTAGCCTATAGAATAATCTATAGGGTATACTGTAGATTACTGTATAATCTAGGCTATAGGATATTCTATAGTTTAGTTTATAGAATGGTCAATAATTTAGCCTACAGTCTACTTCTTTTTCTCATTATTCTTTTTTTCATTATTTGAATGAGTTTTTAATTTAACTTCACCGTAGACAATACAAATCATGTACTCTAAAGTTGCTTTAGATTTGTAGGCAGATATCAAGATATGTGCCTGTAATAACTTTCTATTATCTTCATTTTATGTGATTAACAAGAGTATTTTACTAAAATCTATTTTTATTCAATCAACCAAAATGTAAATTCTGGTAATAGTTTCAATCGCTATTTTCATAGTATTTCTAACATCTTCTTTATTAATTATTTAACATTTTGCCGGCAACTGTGTGCTTTAAACTGTATGCTTTTCTAAAGAACCAATCAAAAGTGTTAACGATAATGATTTATAATTTTCGTGTTTTCACTTTTACACTTTATCAGAAAGCAGATAGTGTTATTTGTATTTTCGTCCCTTTACGATAATTAGCAAATGATAAAAACAGACAAGGTCAAATTCAAAGGTATTTAGTTAAGTGGTATATGAAGTTATTAAATTGTTAGTAAGAAGGTTAAGAGAGAAAAGAAAAAGGTGGTGATGTTACACTGTTTTTTGGTGGTGAAGAACTTTTGCGTAATAATATTACTAAAATAAGTCAGGTAGTAGAAGAAAAAATAATTATGAAAGAAAAGTAATTGAAAAAAATAAATAAATTAGTTTCTTTTTATATTAAATAAATGAAATTCTTTTACTTTTCTTCCTTCTTCAGTAATGCCATTGAACCTTTGTAATTTTTACAACTACTTAATGACTTGACATTTAATAATAATTATAATAGAGAAATAAGAGAAAAAAGAAAATTTTCCATTAAGCTGCTAATAAATATTATTCTGTGCTATAACCGAGCAGGTATTAGTATTAGTAAATAGTTAAGGTATGCTAAATATGTCATATAGTTTGTCATCAATAAAAGTTATTATCAAAATATAAAAAGTTAGAAGATTATGTAAAATGTATCATCACAAAAACCTACCTGTAGTGTGATGATATAAGAAATTATTGTTTGTGGCTGAGAAGCTAGTCCTAATATTTTCAATCTGATTTTTAAAAATATTTATATTATTTTATTCCTAGTAGGGTATTTTAATATCATTGAATTTTTATATTTAATATTATGACTTTTTTTTGCCAGTTCATTTTCCCTCTTCAGTTGTTTTCATAAAATAATAAATATAATAAAAATAACTACACTTTTCATATTATTTTTTATTGTAAGTTGTTCTATTGTATTTTTGTTATTATTACCATTTTGTGTGTCAGTTAAGCACGCATTATGGCTGTACTGTTTTAGTTACTCTATTTGTTGATTTCTTCCACTTTCATTATAAAATATTGAATTGACTGACATTAGTTATTGGGAGGCATCAATTACTTTGGCATGTAAAAAAACCATCATTAATATTGTTATATTGAATTCTGTTCAATTTAATTCGAAGACTGGTAATTATCAATAATGACACAGATTTGTATATTTTATAAAAGACAAAAAAAAAAAAAAAAATAAATAATAAAATAATAAAAAAAGAAATATATTGTACATTACTTATAATTTAGAAAAAAAAAAAACTATGGAAAATTTTCTAAACACAGCATATATTATTGAAAAAGTAATATCCCAATAAACATCGCTTTAAACGTATGAAAATTTCTGGAAATTTTCCTTTAAAAAATAGCATATTTCTAAAATTGTATTCGAAGCTACAGAATATGCATTATGTAATAAACAAAAAAAAAAAAATTAAAAATTTAAAAAAATTCCTATAAAATTATAATGTTAGTAGGTTTTTATAAAATTTTCAAGTGATTATAAGGTATAAGTTTTTTTTTTTTTTTTAAATCAGTTTATTTAGTATTTTTTCACACTTATTAAGACAATATTCGAATATTTTTCAAATTTAAAAAAGCCTAAATTTTTTTTCTTTTCCGTAAACATGTTTAAAACTTAGAAATATTAAAAAAAATAAAATAGTATAAATAAAAAGAAAATACTTGTACGCAATTGTGCTGAAATAAAATGGACAAAAGCAACATTCAAAAAGATGAATGATATGTTTAAAATGATGAATGCAAAATTTCCTTTTCAGCTAATGTAAAAAATATGTCAATCTATCATTTATGCATGCAAAATTTTGGTTTTAAAAATTGTTTAGAAAAAAATATTTCTCATGCTTAATTCATGTATAATTTAAATATTTAAATCTTTTTAAAATATTTGAGAAACATTTCGTATTTGATCAACAAGTGGGTATTAACTCACAATTTTTAAAATTTCACTTTTTGAAAGAAATCAAATTCCAACATCAATATCTATCTACTGTAAAAATTTCAATGTATTACTCTTTAATCTATAAAACCAAATTTGAGACCATTTTCGTGATACCGAGAATATTACTAAAATACGTCAAATTGCTTTAGCCATTGTACGGTAGGTAGTAGAAGAAAAAATAATTATGAAAGAAAAGTAATTGAAAAAAAAAAAAATAAATAAATTAGTTTCTTTTTATATTAAATAAATGAAATTCTTTTACTTTTCTTCCTTCTTCAGTAATGCCATTGAACCTTTGTAATTTTTACAACTACTTAATGACTTGTAAAAATTCTTCTCAGAAGTCTCAGAAAAATGGTGTTAACTCAAAAAATAGTTTTTTTTAATAACTGCAAAAATTTAAAAGAAAAACAATTTAAATATATTTGAAATGGAATTTGCATACTATGAAAAATTCGGATTTTCAAAATCTATTAAAATGTAACCACCAACAAAATTTTAAAATTTTGAGTTAATACCCCCTTGTTGATCAAGTGCGATTTGCTTGTTAAAGAAAACTGAGCTGGAAATTTTATTTTACTCGTATGAAAGCATTTGAAAAATACAATTTTTATATTAAAACCTTTTTGCCGGAAAAAAAAATAATTTTAAATTTGAAAGTAAAGAAAATTCAAGCCTATTCTCACCGCTTGTACTTGAAGTTTGAAATAGTTTTCAAATGAACAAATATTCAATTTCAAAGGTTTTTGCTTATTGGAATATTTTAATTTTGTACATACATACAAATATTTGGGATTCAATTTTATATTTTTCTTTTTGAATATAATATTCTAAAAATTATTTCGATATATTGTGCTGTCTATCGATTTTAATAAGATTTTGTATGCAAATAGTCAATGGATTCCTTTATCCAATTTAGTTTATAGTTTCGCGAAAATGCAAAAACGCGATTTTATTTAGTTTTTTCACTTTTTAAATACCTCAAAAAGCTCAAAAATATGTAAGTTTAAATAGCAATATCTCCGGGAAGAATTAGTGAATTTAATGATTTGAACGAAATTTAAATTGTCGGCTTTAATACAAATATTTCATAAAATAAGTAGATTTAAAAAAATGCATTTTAATGTAATTGCATTATATAAATGAATTTTTCGTTAAATATGCCATCACACATATATCTGTTATGTATTATTCCGATTTTTCAAAAACCTATAAAACCAGCACGAAAAATTACAAATGTGGGCCTTACCTCTCCGAATTTAATAACATTAGGTACAATCATTATACTTATCAAAGCTAAGGCTAGCGCAAAATTTTAGATAATTTTATCAAGTGGTTTGCGAAATATAGGGATTTGAAAGTGTAAAGTAGCTAAAAAATGTACAAAGTTTTATACACAAAATTACAAATATCTTTCATAGTATTTATGGTATAAGATTCAATGGGGTGTCATATCAAAATTACATATAATATGACATATAAAATGGCTCTTTCTCAATATTTAAATGACACATAGTTCGGAATTAAATACATAAAAAATAAAGGTATTTTAATATTTTTTAATATGTGTTAATGGTGAAAATTTTTCTATACCCATGGTAAGTGGCATGCTGGGACTCGCTATAGTTTATGAATTATTACAAAAAATTATTACAAAAAATTATTACAAAAAATAATATAGAAAACTTGCTTAATGAAATTTGGCAAGAATATTCACATTAACACTCGAGTTGCAAATACCGAGTTTTAGTATGATTTCCGTGATTTACAATACTTCTAAAATAAGATTGAAATATCGTCCAAGATATATATGTTACAACGTTCATGGAGTTCTATACATATTTTTATATTGAATTTGAATGGTTGTTTTTTCGCGAATTAAATTCGTTAAAAAAAGGCCATGAAGCCACGAAATAAAGATAATATGAAGTCTATACCTTAACCGAGTTCAAAAATTTTGAAATTGAAAATTGCAAAAATTACGTAAAAATGTCTACACTTTTTTTCTCTAAAATGTAATTTTTTTCTATGTTATTAAAGGAAATTACATTTCAGAGAAATAAGTAAGCCTTATTAAGAGCGTTAAGAAGATGTAAAAATATTTGAAATCAAAAAAGAAATAAAAAATTTGGAAACATTTAAAAATTGTCTATGTTAGAGATACCCTACTTTGAGCGCACCCATAGCTCCACTCTTGAGGGATAATTATTCACTCCTCTGCTACGTCCTTGTGAAATTTTATGTAAACTCAATCAACCGATTAGAATTTACAGATCTATTTCCAAAAATATTCGATTCTACCCCCATTATCTTAAAGTACGTATTATTTTGTCTGTCATCTTACAGTCTGTAAATTAATCTTTTATTGCAGTCCTATAGTCTGTAAATCAACATTTTCTTCGGTTATCAGTGTTCGTTTTATAATCATGAATTGTATTTTTTATGACTCAAAAAACTGATTTTCCCAGTCCTCCTGCACTCCCACCTAATTTTTTATATGATTTGATATTAAATTTGAATTATGCATTAGTATGAATTTTGTTAAATTTTCATTTTAAGAAAAACCAATTACCCTATTACAACAAAATTTAGCACACAGTTTTTGAGAATAATAAGAAATGTACAGAAGTCAATGGTACATATACTTTTTGCGTATAATAAAAGTTAAAAGCCTTTTTTCGTGTGTAGTCCTTACTTACAATACTCGTACTACACTATATATTTCATTCTAAATACTATTGTATAAATTGTGAAAAAATGAACAAAATTCAATATTTATTGAACTATTTCCTATTAAGATTATCACCACGTGTTCTGATATAGAAAAAAAATACTCACAAATGTTTTTTTATTATAAACAAAATGATTGCAATTAAAAACTAATGGCTAAAGAGAATATTAAAATTTTTGAAGAGTAGGAGTAGATATACAGGACAAAGAGAGGGGAAGCGACCATTAATTTTATTACGAATTTAACTAAGAGAAAAAAAGGGTAAAGGAAGAGAAGAGTTTAATATAAATTAATGCTTTGTTGTTTGTCTTTTTGTTACTATTGTATTGCTTTCCTTTAAAGTAAGTAATAGAATTTGATAACAAAAACAAGGGAAGTGGGCCCAAAATACTTTGAACTTACCTTTACAAATACATAAGTATATCATGAATTCCATGAGACATCACATAGGAAAAATACCATAGGTCCTGAGATTTTGCTCATATTTGGTAGTTGCAAAACTCGTAAGACTGCATTGACGTACCTATTTTTATTTTTTTAAATTTCAATCTAATTTTATAAAAAATTAAAATATTTCTCTTTGTATGTAATTTTAGTTAATTATATATATTCTTTGAAGTTTAGGTCCAATGTTATTGACCTTAAAGTAATTAAAAAGGGAAACTAATTCCTCCTTTAATAACAAAATTAAAAGAAATCAAATTATAAAAAATACATTTTTTGATTTTTAGTTTTCTTAAATAAACTTAAAATTTCATATATAAATTTCATATATGTGACGCGAGGTCATACTATTATTAATAATATTATAACTATATTAATAATAATACATATAAAGTTTTGAAATTCTGCAAAAAATACTGTTAAAAAATTCCAAATGCATTTATACATCTGATGCAATTTATAACTAAAATGTTATTTTTGAATTATTTAACTTAAAGCAAATATAAATATCTAAATATCTTTCAAATCATTAAATCTATCATTTACCATTTGTATATTTTAAGCTGAACACTTCTTGTCTAAAACGTACAAAACAATAAAATATTAAAAAATCCTTAATTTTTCACGAAAGAACTGTTAAAAATAGTAAATATTTGCGTCACAAAAAAATCTAAATTTAATTGTTTAATCAATAAATTATTTTTTAATATGAAACAAAAAAAAAAATCGTAGGAAGAGAACATTTTCAAAAATGCATTTGCATCTGAAATGCATTTAGTAAAAAAAAACTAAAATTATATAATAAATTTACTATTAACAAATTTTATTGTTTTTGCAAGTTTTATTAATAATTATGGAAATGTATTTATTTTAAGTAAATATTATAAATAACAGTTAAAGTTTTTATTCAATGAAGTTTACAATGCAAACTCACTATACATTTTACAAACCAAGTAAAATTTTAAAAATCAAAGTATGTTAAATTAACAGCACTCAACACTTCTCCTCAATGTAGATGTTGTTGTATAAAAAATTCATTTTAATTTAATTAAATTAGCAAAATTAAAACATTTAACCTTTGGAAGGTTTTTCGTCAAAATATCTGATATCATACTTTCCGTTGGACAATATAAAATTTCCACCTTCTTGTATTGTACCAGTTGTATGATGTGATGAAATCGTATATCGATAAGTTTGTTGTGCTTGTGAAGAACTAGATTCTTAGCTACTTTTTGAGTACTCTGATTATCTATATGCAAAACTATATAGATAATTGAAGGAAGTAAACGTATATCGTCATATACGTTTACTTCCTTCAATAAACGTTTCAAATATATAGCTTCTTTGAAGCCTCTAAAGTTGCCATGCCTCAGTACTGCTCATTTTTAATGTAGACTACTTTCTTGACTCCCATGCTACAGGGGAATCATTATAGAAAAATATGAAACCAGTATAAGATTTTCCAACCAATTCATTGCCTCTCCAATCAGGCCACGTTCGTTTGATTCAAGCACCAGTTTTAAATTTATTGCACTAGAAAAATATCTAAAAATTACGCTTCAGTTCAGTCATGTGTTCGACGTGGGCGTTGGAGTTACGTTGAGTCATTTTAGAGACGGAATGCAATATATTTGGTCGCGCAGATATTCCAAGATACATAAGCGTTTCATTGAACGATTAATAATCCAATTTAATTCCACTTGTGTCGCCTTTGCACTTTATTTCCATTTCAAGAAAATGATTCAATACACCTTTGTCATTTATTTCAAAATTATCGGCAATTTGTTTCTTCTCTCCATTACAATAATTAATTAAGTCATCTATATAGATCGTTATTAACACCAGATTGTCCTTTTTAATAGCCTTGTATAAACATGGTTCATTATCGCAAGCACGGGACTGATTTTTCGTAAAATACTATATAGTTTACAATTCCATTTTTTACCGCTTCGCTTTAGACCATAACTCGCCTTTTGTAAACGTAAAACTTTTCCTGGGGAATTAACGTCAACAAAATATCTTGGTTGTTACAAATAAATTTCGTCCTGTAGACTACTATTTAAATATATCATGCTCACATCTATTTGGTGTAAGTGCATTTTAATTTGTACCGCCAATGCCAAAAGTAAACGTATTGCTCAGTAGTGTTGCCATTTTAGCCTTTTTAAGCCTAAATCTAGTCTTTTCATTTTGCTTTTCGCCTCAAAATTTTTGTTTTAGCTTCTAGCCTTTTTATATCCTTAAAATTAAATTAAAAAGGATAAAAATTTTAGTATTTCAACAAAGAAGAAAATAATTTATTATTTGCTTTTAATAATTTTATTTTCACAAATACATCCTTTTAAACATTTTCGTGTATTAATTCACAAAACAAAACAAAAAAACAAAAAAACAAGATTATTTATATATAACAAAAATTTTCATTTTCCAAATCAAATATAAGTTAATTAATTTTATGGATTAATAAATTTCATTAACCATATTTATGAATATAATTAAAAAAAATCTTATAAAAGCAAAAGACCATCTAAAAATTTGGTAATGATTAGTCAAAAATTGTTATAATTCAACAATGATGAAAAATCACTTCAAAACATTTGGTCATTATACCCCACATTATGCGTGTGTGCTGATATTTGTGACGCACAGAAAAAATATTCCAACACCCACCTTAAAGTATACCAATCGACTCAGAATCACCTTCTGCATCGATCTAATGATGTCCGTCCGTCTATCTAACTGTCTGGACGGCTGGCTATCTGTCCATGTAAACCTTGTGTATAAAGTACAGGTCGAAATTTTGAAGGTAATTCAATGAAATTTAGCTCATAGGACTTTCATGACACAATTGAAATTGAAATTGGTGATGATCGGTTCATTATTTCACCTAGCCCCCATACAAATGTCCTCCCGGAATAGGGGTTTAACGATCATAAATGCATTAAATATAGCAATATTTTAATGAAATTCGGCATAGGGAAGTTTTGTATATATTTCAATCTTTGTGCCAAATTTTATGAAGATCGGTCTATAATTTATAAAACCCTCTTCCGAAAATCACTTTAACGTACATAAATCATAATAATATCATATAATAAATGTTAGTATCAGGTTTATATTCGACACAAATAAGTTTTATATAATTTATCATAGCTCCCATAGAAGCCCACTTTCGGGAAACACCCTAAAGTGCATAAATTCATATAAATGTTAGTATTAACGTAGTATTCTGTATTCATATATTTTATTTTATACTTAGTAAAAGTATCGGTCCACAATTGTCCACATGTCTAATATAAGGCCCCTCCACGAAATATGAAACCCCTGCACAATGGTGTGGTGTATCATATGGTAGACCGGTCTTCAGAGATTTATACTTGCACAAAATTTCCTTACTCCGAATTTCATTAAAATATTCTTATTTTTAAGACATTTTCTGTTTAAACTTTATTCCGGGGAGACATTTGTATGGGGGCTAGGTGAAATAATGGACCGATCACAACCAATGTCAATAGGCTTCGTTCATGTATCATAAAAGTTCTATGTGCCAAATTTCATTGAATTATCTTTAAAATTGCGAGCCGTACTTTGTGCACAAGCTTTACTTGGACAGCCAGCCAACCATCTAGCTAGCTAGACGGACGGACAGAAATTGCTAGATCGACTTAAAAAGTGATTCTAAGCCGATTGGTATACTTTAAGGTGGGTGTTGAGTAACTTGTTCCATGCGTTACAAGCATCAGTACAAACTTATAATACCCCAATCACCTATGGTGGGGTAGAATATAAAAACTAGAGCATCTCAATTATTTTCTTAATGTCTTGTATGATTTGCTATGGCAAATATCACTTGCACCACTTGTTTGCGATGATGCATTTGCTTTGCATCGGTCAACGAACAGTACAAACAGTATTTATTGTTGTTATTGTACATGTTGGTTATAAACAATACATTTAAAAAGTAAATAGATTTGCTTTTGCAAATCATCTCTAATATTCAACCCCATTGTCTGTTCGCAATATTCTTATTTTGCAACCTGTTTGTTTTTCAACATGTGTCTTACGCCATAAGTTTCTCAAATACTTCAGCCTTACTTTTAATAAAGTAAAGAAAAGTTCTCCGTGACTTGTTGTCATTAAATGTTAGGAAGTATTTTGCGCCACCAACAGACCTCAAACGGACCGCAAATCGTCAACAATTGTAAAGTAGGGCAAATGTTGAAATCTAATGTAATTTAAATAATAAAAATCCGATAAGAAATGTGGAAACCAAAACGCAAAAAAACATGATTTTTAATTTTTTTCTTTTAACAAAATTCGGATAAATTTTATTAGCTTCACAAAGAACACATCTAGTGAAGAAGAAAATTGAAATACTTGAAATCAAAAACTGTACTTTTTTTATGTGTTCTTTAATGGAATTCATGATATAGTAATACGAGTTGATGTTTCCTGAAGTAAAATTGATAGAAACCCCACAGTAGTTAATAGCACTGTGGTAAAAATAGGGATATGAAGAAGGACGAAATTTTAATTAACATAAAAACACAAAACGTTTGCTGGTGTTAGATTCTTTCTATTATTAACTTCCTTAAAAGTCATATGACATTTGTAATGACATTGTACTCTCTGTATGTATATAAATTTCGTGTGTACTTAATAATTTATAAATTTGTATAATTTTAACTATTGAAAGTTAAACCTAATGACATTTATTAATAGTTTTCTTTACTGATGTATTCAAATTAACTATACAGTTTAATAAAAATTGATTTGAATAGAATTGTAACGATTTCTGTTGTTGTTGTATTACTCTATTTTATTTACTATAAATAAACAAAAAGTATAGCAAAAGTAAATAAATTATAGGTCATGCTATAATTTGTAAAGAGAAGGGAGAAGAGAGTTTTAGATGTACTCTTTATTAACATGCATACAAACAGAGAATAAAATCCTGCTACCATTAAAATATTTGTATAAATATAACATGCCAGAGACTGTCTGAGACATAAAGTTACGTGAATTTGCAACGAGTAGACAAGCGGAAATAACTAAACCGGATAAAAAAAAATATTGTGAAGAATTTTTTTGAGCAATAAAAAAGGAAAGGAAAGTTTTTCAAGAAAAGATTTTCCAAAATTTGAGAAAATAATTAAAGGATATTAAATTTAATTAAGTAATAAAATCAAAAAATTAATTAAGTGGTGTTCACAGACAGAAATTAGGGTACAACGCCCTTTTTTCCTCTAAACGAAAAAAAAAACTGGCAGCCAGTCTCTGAAAAAAAGCCAAAGACCAAAGTGCATATACAAATTACATATATCAAGACAATAAGCGAAGCACTTATTTAGCTGCAAGGACTTGACACAGATTTTATAAGTGCAACCACAGACATTAATGCAAAAACAAAAAATAATTATACACAATTTATAAAACAAAAGAAAAAAAACTGCTTAATATTATACACACAGCAACAAAAATTTTTGTATATAAATAAAATAAAACGTTATAGAAAGTTTTTTAAAGAATAAAAAAAAGACTGTCTAAACGAATTTAACTTTTTTTATACAAATAACTAACATTCCAGAAACCCACAGATTTAAAGTGAACTTTTGAAAAATTTTATTTTGCGAAAATCGTTAATTTTTAAACAAACAATTCTCTTTACGGAAAAAGTTTTAACAAAAATCCCAACAACGGAGCCGTTAATTCTATACAAGTTTCTAAAGGACAAAAATAATCCCTGCATTCATGACAAAATTTTAGAAAACAAAAAGAAGACCACGCCTCATCGGTAGCAGACAAAGGAGTCTCGAAATATAAAATTTTCGAAAACAACATCTCTCTCGGTGTGTTTTTTTGGAATTGAGATAAATCATCAATGTTAAACAAAAAACAGCCCACATCAATGGAGTACTTAATAAATATATTGAAATTTAATATAAAATATTTAAAGAATCAATAATACCATAAAAACCAATTAGTATAAATCCATTATACAAATAATAAAAGAAAACATACATAAAAAAGAAAAACTTTTAATTAAAAATATCATATAACCACAAAAAGAAAACAAAATAAATCCCCTAACAAAACGCAAACTAATAAGTACCACAATAAAATAATAAAAAAATAATAATAAAATAAACAAAAAATATGAAGTCCTTTTAAAGCAAACGTAGCATTTAACTATTAAAAATAATAGAAAATAAAATCGTATAAAATATAAGATAAAAATAAAACACAAAATTAATCCTCTTAAATTTTAAAGGAGTAGAAAGGAGGAAAAAAGAAACACCAAAAAACCTTTGTATTGTTTAACATTTATACACAAGCGGCAAAAAAAAACATAATAAATACACAGCCACCACCACCCCAGGCACAACTTCCACGAAAAATAACAACAGCAACATCATCCTCGTCGTAGTCAACACCAACTTGTTCTCTTCACGTGTTACAGACCACCTGCAACCCTTAATTACGGATACGGAAACACTGAGATTTCATTTTACTCTCCTCGTTTCCCCAACCTAAATCATTTCATTTTCATTTCAACTGGGAAAAATAAAAAGATAAATAACAACACTTTTTTGTTCGTTACGTGCGTGTTTGTTTGCTTAATTTGTGTTATTTTCTTCATTTCTTCGTTCTTGTTGAACAATTCTAATTCTTGAAATGGAAAAATCTGAACAATTTTCAGATTATCTTTTTGCTAAAATGGGTCCACCACATACTACGACAGTTAATGGTTCGGAGCTTCCACCCAAGACTACCGAACGTTGTGAGGCTCCTCGTGAGCTAAAGGGCTATCGCAAGTGGTTGAGTGAAAACCTTATGCTGCTGGTCACATTGTCTGGTGTCATGTTGGGAGTCATTTTAGGTAAGTCTCTTTTTCTGTTTGTTATGTTTTGTTTTTAATTGATATATGTATATGTAAGAATGTTTAGCATATTTTTTCATATATTTAAGCATAGAAAACCACTAGAAGTTTATGTAAGAGGCAGTTCAAACTAAATTTTCAAAAAATTTACTCATTTTTTTTTTTTTTTTTTTTTTTTTTTTTGCAAAACACATAAACAACATATATGAGGCTACATGTATTTTGTTGTTACATGAATTAGGTTTTTGACAATTGAATTAGGTTTTTGTCTCTCACATAAACTTCTAGTTGCATATTCTATGTATTTAAGGCCTAACAAACATCTCTTTTTATCTTTCTTTTTTTTTTTTTTTTTTTGTTGTTTTTTGGTTCCCTTTTGTTTTGTGTATTGAAATGAAAATTTTATTATTGATTTTCTGTTTGTTTTGTATCCTTTTGTTATTTATTTAATGGGAAATCTTTGAACATTGAATGGATTAGTGAACCATAATGTTGGATTTTGTGTTTTTGTATTTATTGATTTCCTCTTCTCGAATTATTAAAAAGTCTAAAAATATATTAAGGCCTATCGAATTTAATTTATACATTAAAGTGCTCAAACAATAAGTATTGATCTTAAAGTATTTTTAAAAATTGTTATTAAAAAAAGCCCTCTAGAGGACGAAAATCCAAGGGGAAAAATTTAACAATATTTTTCCATTACTACACAGAAAAAATATGGTTAATTAAACGACTTGTCAAAAATTTAATTTGTTGCAATATTTTTTTTTTTTTAATTTTATTAACTATTTGAGTAGTATCTTTTTTTCATATTTCTATTTAAAAATAAAGCCATTTTTTATTAGGTGTCAACTATTTTTCCATATATATCTATTAATTGGTTAATCAAAAGTAAATAAAAGTTAAATGATCATCTGATTAATTGAATGTACAAACTTTTATAGGTTGAATTTCAATTAATATGTAACATTCGTAATTGAAATTGGATTTTCTATTTTCGTATGCAAAATTTAATTTAGTATGCCGTTTATACCAAAACAAAAACTATTTGGTTTTTGAAAAACAAAATTTCAAAAACTAGATCATTTACATATATTATTTCTTCCCAATGTAGTTTTTGTTGACATTCACATTTCCTGGATATTTTTTATTTCCGCTCTATTTGCTATTTCTTCGATCAGAGAATACATAGTTTCAATATTAAAACATATTTTAACAATTTTTAATAAATTATTTATTGTAATCATTTCATAAACAAAACAAATAATTTCTTTAAATTTCAAATTTTATTTTTCTCTTTTTATATAAAACCTACGGTTCTAAAATTTGATGTATCACAAATAGTTATTTTAGTGGTTTTTGTCTGGTTTTCAATAAAAACTAGTTAAAAACGGTTTTTGATTTTTATGGAAAAACGAAACAAATTTACGTAGTTTTTTACTCAAAAAAAAAAAAAAAAAAAAAATAAATAAAGGCAAAACTACTAGTTTTTATTTGGTGTAAATAGCATATAATTTGTTAGAATACTTTGATTTTGAGTAATTTATTTAATTATAGAAATATTTGAAATCATTTTAAATTCTATTTAATAATTTAACTAAAATTTTTTCGATAATATTGTTTTCTGTATAACTCAAAATGATGAATTTTTTAAGTCATGTCTTACCTAACAGTACGCAATGTTTGAGTGGTCTCCTTTCATCAAAATATGAAAAAAGCAGTTTTCCGGGAAACTAATGTACATTAAAGTGCAACGAATTGTATGAAGACAAAAAATTTTGCAAAAATACCAATCTAAAATTAAAGATTTATATATCGGTTCAATTATTCTCCTCTCGTGAGCTGGGCCATTTTTAAAATAATTCCAAACTTATAGTTTTCGATCGATAAAATTTTTTACTTTTTGTCAAAAAAAAAAAAAAAAAAAAATTCAATATGTAATAGACACATGTCGACTAATATGTAATGAGAAAACATTTTTTTAATTAGTTTTCATTTCGTGAAATGAATATTTAATAAAATATTTTGTAAATTTTTTAAATACTATTTTCATAAAGGTTGAAGATTGCATCCATTTTCCATCATAATTTAGATTTTAGAGCATCATTGGAATGGTCTTTTTCAGTTCTATTGATATATGTATTCATTTAACCCTTTAGTAACAAAAATAATATTTTGGGATCACCGGTCCATAATAAGTGAATTAAATTTTTATAGTAAATAAATTATTAGTGAAGAAAATAAATGTCACAAGAAGCGTAAGTTTGCAAAAAAAAAAAAATAATAATATATATATAAATTCGTGTAAAAAAGCGACTAAACTTCAGAGACTTTCTTTTATTCGATTATTACCTCGATTGAAAAAGAATTTATTATATCTTTCATAAATTCAGTGTTATTTAAGTATGACATACAAGTACATACAACTTATTTACAAAAATTGCTATATTACAAAATTTAACATTTTATGAACCAAGTGTATAAAACTGAACCTTTTGCTTTTAAAAAATTAATTATTGGTAATTTTTAATAGTATCAGAATAGATCTTTCCAATGGTACCTTAAAACTTAACATATGTGGAAAAATGTCCAAAATATATACAATAAAAATATTACAAAGTATGTTGATAAAATCTTAATATTTCGCAAATGAAAAAAGATGTAATAATTATTTAAATGCATATTCCAGGTGTTTATAACTCTTTAATATATAATTTTCTTATAACGAAAATTTTTATAATACTATTGAAAGAAATCCGTAGTTTTAGAGGTGTTTTAAAAATGGTCCTTCTCACGTAAATGAAACATTGAGGCGTAATATTTTGGGAAACATATAAAAACAAATAATCTTCATTTCTAGAGGGGTACATTTGCAACTTTTTTCGTAAGATATTTTAATGTACATATGAAAATAAATAAAAATTTGGTGAATTTTTGCTGAATTTTTATCTTAGTCACCTAAATGAGTTTTTGAGGAAACAGAATCCATTAATTCCACTAACCCTGGTTGGTGCAAAAACCATTTTTATTATTTGTTAATATTTTAAGTTTTACTGCATATATTTTTCAAGGGCTATTATTCAACTTCTCAGTTAATAAATTTTTTACTTTTTGTGCAATAAATTAAACTCTTAAGTACAGAAAAATAACCAGAATAATAATAATAAAATTATAAAAAAAAATCTTCTCAATTGTACAAAAATTGCATATGTGCAATTTTTATACAACACGTACAAACAGTTAGGTTTTTTTAAGGAGAGTTGTTTTTCTAGTTGCTTTTCTATATTTTTAAGTAACGAAACCATAGAATACAACTGGAACTTTATGTGAGAGAAAAAAACATAATTTAATTGTCAAAAACCTAATTCATGCAACAAGAAAATAATTGTTTTTGTGTTTTGAAAAAAAGAGTAATTTTTTTTTAAATTAGTTGGAAATGCCTCTCACATAAACTTCTAGTTGTATTCTATGAACAAAACTTTTATAAATTTAAAATTTTTATTATAGACGGAATTTTTGAAATGTTTAACTTTTTTTTTCTCAAAAAAACGATAAAAAATTTTATTTAAAAAATGCAACATTATCATACATTATTATTTAAGAATAGAAATCCTAATTTGCTGAATTGATATCTTAAGTATTCTTCTTTTTCATTTGAGGTCTTTTTGTGTATTTTTTTTATTAAATTACAAAAAAAAAAAATTGTGTAAATTTTCTATGTATTTTTTTATTTTATTAAAAATGACGATTTTAAAGAAGAGGAAAAATTGGGGGGAAATTTTTTCTGAAGATAGGGAAAAAATTAATTTTTTTTTACAAAACAAAGATATATATCTTAAATTTTGTATGGCATCACTGCTTTTGTAATACATAATTAATATGAATCATACGCCTCCCCTTTAAATAATTTTCTTAAAGCC
This sequence comes from Protocalliphora azurea, assembly GCA_932274085.1. Taxonomy (NCBI): domain Eukaryota; kingdom Metazoa; phylum Arthropoda; class Insecta; order Diptera; family Calliphoridae; genus Protocalliphora; species Protocalliphora azurea. The sequence continues at coordinate 146,318,381 of OW026520.1, read as the reverse complement.
ATATCAAATTGTAATTAAAGGAATTTTGTAGTGGAAGTATGGGAAATTTATTGGATTACATATTACAAAACATCATTTGTTCATTTGTTTACAAACATCAACAAAATGCAGAAAAATCGTCGCCGACAGAACCAATTTTCGAAATTTATCAGAGATAATTAACGAAGTTTAATTATTTTGGATATCTTAAATGTTCAATATTTCAAATTGAAATATATCTTAATTTGACCTGACTTCATTCTAAACCTAGTAAAATTTTTAGTGCAGTTTAATAAAAATTTATGAAAAATTTTGTATATTTTTGAATTAAAGTTTTTAGAACCTTTTTTTAGGGAAGTATTTAATTTAAATATTTTATTTGAAAAATAACATTGTTTACTAGGTTTTGGAATTAAATGAATTATTTTAATGGTCAATAATATTATAAAAATTTATTATTTTTCACCTTTCAAACTTCCGGTAATAATTTTAACCTGAATTGTTTTTTATTTATAAATCTTTTAGAATTTTCCAAAAATCTCTTGCATTTAAGAGTTGAATTTTTTCAAAATATCCAATAATTAATATTAATCACTCATCTTCATATACAATTTACTTACAATCATTTAATTAATCGTAAATAAATTTAAATGATATATTTTAATAATAAATGGTTATTTATAAAAAAATAAAAAAATATCTTTTCAATTTATATAAAATAATATTATATTGCATTTAAAATTGCAAGAAAAATCAGCGCTAGTTTAAAAATTAAAAAAGATTTTGTTAAAATAACCAAAAATTAATATTAATTAATTAATACTCCACTGGAGTATTTTATTTAGATATTGAGAAGGCATTCGACTCAATATGGCACTCTAGTCTTGTTTACAGACTTCACAAAATGCAATTTCATACATACTTAGTAAAACTTATAAAAAGCTTCCTTACCAATAGAAGTTTTATAGTAGAGGTTGAAGGATCCTCGTCTAATGAAAAGCCAGTTCCAGCTGGAGCACCTCAAGGGACACTTAGTGGTAATGATATAGCATTTTATGCCGATGACAGCGCGTTTATTTGTTGCGGAAAAGTTTCAAAGACGATAGTCAACCGCCTACAAAAAGTGTTAGTTTCTGTAACCAAATATTTCAATAAATGGAAAATTAAGATTAATGATGACAAGTCTCAAGCCATTATCTTTCCTAGAATTCCTAGACGACCTTTCCTATTTCAAAAGCACTTTATTACTTTTTCAAATTCTATAAATTATCTTGGTGTTATTCTGGACCTAAAACTATTGTTTAAGGACCATTTAAGTAAGATATGTACTAAGTAGAGCACTTTACCCACTACAAAATCATAAATAAATCATAGAAGCAAATTAAATCTTAAAAACAAATTTCTATTTTATAAAATGTTCATAAGACCAATTATTACGTATGCGTGTCCAGTATGGTTTAAATGTGCAAAAACACATAAAGAACGATTACAAATCATTCAAAATAAGAACCTGAAAATTATATACAATTTACCAAAAAGATATTCAACTCATAGACTCCATATATTATCTAATCAGAAAACTATATTTGTCTTTATAAATGATTTGACACTGTCATTTAATAATAAATGCAGAGGGTCAAGATTTGCTCACCTAAGAATTTTGGTTGATGATGACTAACTAAATTTTTAATTATAAATTGTATTAGTGATTATTTAACAACTTTCTCTTACCATCTTGTTAAAAAACGTCTATGATACAGGGTGTAGGTTTTTTACTATCTTTTTCCTACAAATACTTTCGTGCAAACAACTTAAACAAACCTTTATACAATTAACCTCAGTTATTATTTCTTGAAATATCTTACATAGAATCTCAAAACTGTCCTTAGTATGTACAATTTTTAAATATTGATAGTAAATAAAATAAAAAAAAAATAATATTAATGTTAATAATCGTACGCCTTCATATATGTTTTAATCAAAAACATTTAATTATGCATTAGAGTAGAATTCAAAGTATTATGTTAATTAAAAATATTAAGCGTAAAAATAAGGATATATGTTTTTTTTTTAATTCCTTGATTCACTCTTTTACTTAGATACATATGTCTGTTCAGAAACATGACGATTTTGAAAAATTGGAATTTTATTTAATATTCTAGTTCAATACGTTTTAGATATCATTAAAAAATAAGTGAATATACTTTAATTTCAATAAATTTGGGATGTCATAAATAAGATATTGTAGTGAAATTTTACGAAAATTCTCTCTCTTTCTCTTTTTATTATAATATTTAACTTTCTATATGTGAGTGGCAATTTAAGTTTTTTTTATATGCAGACATTAGCGGGAAAAAAATATAAGAATAAAAAATATTTCAAATATATCTGCGTCCACATATATTTATAATATAAATTTAGAAATTCCTTTGATAGAAATAAAAAGTATTAAAAAATTTATTTATAGCAACCATACATGTAATTTGTAATTGACTATTTTCATTTTACAAGTAAATGTAATTGTTATGTTTTCAATTAGAGTTTAATTGAAATTTTAATTGAAAACTTTCAATTACAGTAATTGCAAATAATAGTATTGAATTACACTTTAAATCATTTAGAAGAAATTTATATCGAAATCCTGTTAAGAAAATTCAATGTACGATTTTTATTTTAAATAATTTCAATAGTAATTAACTTGTAATTTTAATATAAAATTCCATTTAAAAGTTACAGGTTAATTTCAATGGTGTATAATTGATATTTAATGTAATCATTACCTTCCAAGCCTAATAATAACACATAAAATATTTGTAATTTTTTATTAATAGCATTTAAATTTATTTTTCATTATTTATTATACAATAATACGCACTCACTTATCATTAAGTAAATATATTTTTAAACAGCCATTTTTTTTTAGCTAATAGTTTACTATTAGAAAATTAAAGAGTCTATTCGATTTTAATGGAAAATTTAAAATATAATTAACAACCTATCATTATTTTAAAGCTTCAACATTAGAAATTATCATATAAAAGCTAATTTAGATAGTAACTACTCGCTTTCGAACATGAAAAATACTTTCAGTTTTCTTAGGGAATATTTATTTCCCAGCAAAAAAGGTATAATGTTCTTCTTTTATGCTTCTTGTTCATTGCTTTTGTAGTACTTTTCTTAAAATCATATTTGTAAAATTTTTTAGTAAATATACTCGTATAGTTTTATTTTATTTAAAAATACTTTTCAATTTGTGAAATTTTTAATTTTTTAGAAATTATTCATATTTTTTCCTACTAAAAATACATTTATTTTCACTGTTTTGAAAGTAATTTTTATTAACTTCTCAAAAAGTGCAAAATATTCACTTAGTTCTATTTTTGAAGTGGTGAAAATGTTCCTTTTTAGAAGCACTTGCTTTTCATTTTTTTACTGGATTGCACAGGAGTATTCAAACTCTCTTAAAAGAAGTTACACTTCCGAAAGTTAATTGGGAAATCAATATGTTATGTTGTTATATATTAGTATTTATTTGTGATTCCTCCTTTTTTAACCAACGCACATTTAGGTGAAATTATATGTATTTCACAACCCTTTGAGTAGTTACACATTGTATTCTTGACACCTTTTATATATTATTTGATTGCAATGTTAACCAAGTTAGATAAGAACTAGACTAAAAAAAATTAATATTTTTAGATAAACAAAAAAATTACTAAATTTCCATTAATTATCATATGTCACTCAAATGATAAGAAAGAAAAGGGTAACTTTTTCGATTTTATATAACAATTTATTATAATAGTTCTTGCATAAAAACTGAAAACTTCAAAAAGATTGATAATAAAAAAAGATTATTAAGTTAAGTTAACTTTACATAATTAGTAAAGAAAATACTATAATTAGTTTGACCTTTTAAAATAATTTCTTACAATAATTAAATAGCATTTTTAATTATTCAAAGAAAATTTAATTAAATTTAAAAACTCATTCACTTTTACAAACCTTGAATTAAATTAGATTTTTATTTGTAATTAACTGGTGTTATTTAGACTTTTTATACTCTGGTGTAAAATTATTAGCTTGATATTTGACCCTTTTGTAACCATAAATTACAACACACAATGTCACAATAAAATTGACAAAAGAAGAAAAAAAAAATCGTAAACATTTGTAATTTAAATTGCTATTTATAACATTTAATTTAAATGACAAATATATATAGCAGCAGCACGCACATGGTACTTCAGTTTTGTTATTTATTTGCCTCTGGCGTAGTTAATTTCAAAATAATTTGATATGTGTAGTAATAACTGCGTATAATTTCAAAGGCATGTACATTATTAAATAGGAAAAGGAATATTTATATGTACATTTATAAAAGAAAATGATTATACATATGTTTGTAGTTAAATTTGTAACAAATATAATTTCAAGAAGGACGAGAAACTTATTATAGTAAATTGTTAGAAATACTTTCGAATGCTAAACTTGAAGGAACTTAAATGAAAACAAGTAAAAATTGTATTTTGATACTTTTTTTCTCATGGAAATAAATATTGGAATAAAATGTAAAAAATATATATCATAATGATCTTGACTATTTTAACCTTTTATGGTACTTCTAAAATAAAAAGTTTAATTAATTTTGTTATATCATAAGGGAGGCAAAGAGTGATACTAAAAAGTGGATTGAAATTAGTCACGCTATAGAGGAAAAATTTTTGCATTTTAAACATTCTTTGCTTATTTAAAAATATCCATCCACAGTCCGTCTAGATATTTCATAATGATCTGTATATAATTAACCATAGCTCCCAAATAAATCCCACTTCTTAATATTTAAATTTCATAAATTGTATATAAATTTTAGTATCAAGAAAATAATTTTATACGAGTAAAAATCTTTATGACAATTTTTATGAGAATTGGTGCATAGGCTCGATATAAAACCCACTTACGATAATCACTATAAAGTGCATAAATCCTACATTGGTTAACGAGAAACCTCGAAGGTCGTACGACCAATCAAGTAGAATCACTAAAACATCGTTTTGATAATAAGTGCTATATAATAATATTATGCAAATTTTATAAAAATATAAATTTTACTTCCGTACATGTCTTTCAAAAATAGGTGCACAATTGATCTCAGCTTCGATATTAGATCCAACCCAAAAATCTGGATAATCACTTTGGCATACATTCTACATTCAAAATATATCAAAAATAACATTCTTTTTGTGGTATAGGATATCACAATCTTGTCTGACTACAAGCTTTTTTTTGTTTTTGAGAATCTGATTCTGTTTAAAGGACAAAAACTACCATTTGGTACTTTTGAGGTTATATTTGCCTTGAGATAATTTAGATGATTATTATTATTATATGAAATTAAGCCAAAAGGTTTCAAAATGAAGGGACAAAATGTAAAACATATACATATATCCTTAAAAATTGCCTTTAAGTATTTTTATATTATTACAAAAAAGTAAAAAAGTCGTACCCGATTTCTCACTACAAGCAAGAATTCATTAAAAATAAAATTTTCTTTACAAAATAAAAAAGAAAAAGAAAAAGAGAGAGTTTATCATATATATATATATATATATATATATATATATATATATACATATATATCTTATGTAAAATATTACATAGGGAACAAAATATGCAAAATCTTCCCTTAAATGTAAAATATGAAAAAAATATGATGCAAAGCCCAAAATATGAAAAAGCATGATCTTAGGACTAGAGTATGTAAAAATATGCTATAACAAATCAATGCCAAAATTTGTAAAATTGTCTGAAAAGGATAACATTTTAATTCATTTGAAGACCAGGAAGAAATATTATTTTACATATTTTTGGTTTCACGTGATATCTATAATATTTATTATACATAATATTAAGTAGACGTAACATTTTTTAATATAGGTATCTCAATTTAACTGTGAATAAAAATAATGTGATGATACATTGCTTATTTTATTCGTAGCATTACCGTTTTCATAAAAAAAGAAATAAAGGAAAAAATCCATACTAATTTCAAAATAACTCCAAAGCTATTAAGCGTATCTAAATCGGATAAACCGTTTTCGAGTTATGGTGAAATATAATCGAGTAACATGACCTTACATAATCTATGCATTTTAGAAAAATATAAAGAAGATTTTTGTTTATCCCGTCAAATGTTTTCGAATTCATCTCATTTTTTAATTTTTCCGAAAAAGTGAATTTTAATAATAAATTAAAAAAATTATTATTTTTTTTTTTGTAATAAAAATATAAATTTTCTACTAAAGAACATAAATAAAAAATAGACCTTTTACTTAAACGGACTTTTAACATATTTTTCATAACGGACATATTGTACCTATTAATCAATAAAAAAATTTCGTCTAAAAAATAGATTTTGCTTAAAAAAATATTAACAACCAGGGCAAGTTTAAATGTGCACAAAAAATAAAAAAGAAGTGTAAAATTTACGTATACAGAATATTACGATGATACTAACATTTATATGAATTTATGCATCTTAGGGAGTTTCACGAAAGTGGGCTTATATTGGAGCTATGGTAAATTATGAATCGATCCTCATAAAATTTGACACTGTGATTTCCACTTAAAAAACTAATTTGTGTCGAATTTTAACTTGATACTAACATTTGTATGGAATTTATGCTCGTTAAAGTGATTTTCGGCAGATGGGTTTATATGGGAGTTGTGGTCAATTATGGACCGATCTTCATAAATTTTGGCAAAAAGATTGATACTTTTACAACACTTTCTTGCATTGAATTTCATTAAAATATTAGTTTATTTTAGGCATTTATGATCGTTAAACCCCTATTCCCCGAGGACATTTGTATGATAGCTAGGTAAATTAGCGGACCGATCATAACCAATTTCAATAGGCTTTGTCCTTGTGACCAAGTAATTATTTTTCCCTAATTTTATCAAGATATCTTTAAAATTGTAACTTGTATACAAGGTTTACATGGACAGACAGTCAGTCATTCGACCAGATGAACAGACATCATTAAATCGACACAGAAAGTGATTCTGAGTCGAACGGTATACTTTAAGGTAGGGATCCGAAGATTTTTTTGTTCGTTACCAATATCAGCACAAACGCATGATACCTCAACCACCTATGGTGATGTAAGGTATAAAATCGGAAAAATTCACGTGTTTTCTTACATAAATTTGCATGTTTATAACTTTAAAATTTTGATAGTTTTCGATTTTTTTTTTAAAAAAAGATATATTGAAAACATACACGTGTATATACCACGGTAGTCATATTTGTTGCGTTTGAATTTATTTCTTTAGATTTATGTATTTTGTAATTATTATATGTAAGCGATAAGCTTGAGAAACTTGTCCTGATAGTAAAAAATTTTTTACAAAAAAGTAAATTTTTTACTAAAAAAAATATTTATCACTAAAAATAGATTGAAAACAGAATTTAAAAATATAAAATATTCAATTCTTTACTTAAAACTCGAAATTTCATTAAATCCGTTTTTTTAAATAAAAACTCTTGTTTCGCTAATATAATATATTTTTGACAAAGAATCGATTTTTTGGTAAATACTAAATTTTTCGTAACAAATATATTTTTTTAATAAATAATAATAATAATAATAATGATGATGATAATAATAATAATAATAATAATAATAATAATAATAATAATAATAATAATAAACCAAAAGGTACATTTTTTATCTTTCAACTTTTCAGCAAAAAAAAAAATTGTTTGAAAACATATCATATATCATGCTCTCAACAAAATCTTATTTGTTTTGATATTTTTGTAAAATGATTTAATAAACATTTATTTCAACAAAACATATTTTCCAGTTCATGGTAAAATATTCATTACACTATTTGTTTCTAAATTTATGGAAAGCAAAAATATCTTACGATTAAACTAAAGGGTATTTCAAAGTCGTTATTATATCAAATAAAACTAATAACTGTTAAAAATAAATTGTATATTTTTATGAGCAATCAGATAAAAGAAAAGGACTATACAACGCCACAGGAGATTAAAGTGTAATCAATATTTAAGCACATGATTTATTGACACTTTAATACATGTATTAGAATATACACACAAACAAGTATATGTATTTTTGTTTTCTAAACATACCTACATAACCATGTTTCTAACTTCTGCAACAGTGTTGTAAAAATACACCCACGTGCCTTCGGCCAATGTGAATTTATTAAATAACACTTGAATGCACATAGGAAGTGCACTTGCAGCCAAGTATCTTCAATATAAATAACAACAAAAAATACAAGATATTGCAATAATACTGTGAAAACTGTTCAAGTTCAATGTAAATTGTAGCATATGGTACGAGTACCTATATCTATTAATACCATTACAATATGATGAAATGTTTTCCTTATTCTATTTCCAAAGGCAGCCATTCCTATTTCATAAGTGTTTTTTTCTTGTGTTAGTTATAGGAAAAAGAAATTGACAGGAAAAGAAAAATAGGTCATGCTAAAAAGAGGATATAGAGAAAACTTATTTTAAACTTGCACATACATCACTATGCATGTCTTATATCCGTTTCCCTATTTAACAATGCTTTTTGAACAGACACATTTACAAATATAAGTCCAAGCATTTCATAGTTAGCAAGTGTTCATGGAAAATAAAACAAGAAAAAACATTTGAGTAATGATATTGTTTAGCATATATGTTAAAGAATGTATACTGGAAATTTTAAAACAATTAAAAGAATGTAATAAAATTATTTTATAATTATTTATTTTTAATATTTGTTTTTTTTTATTTATTTATATATTTTTTTTTTTTTGTTAATGAACTAAAAGAAAAAGTTAATTAAAATTTTTAACAATCAAATCTTTTAAACAACTGCCTGTCTAGTATAACAAATTCTAAACAATTAGTTTAACTAATCTACTTCAAGATTCATTTGCATTAAGATTAATGTACTTAATGTACTTGAAAACTTATAAATTTATTATAAAAATACAATTTTGTTTTTCTCTTTCTTTATTAGGTTTTTCTCTCCGCCCTTTACATCTGCATGAAGACTCCATTATGCTGATCTCCTATCCGGGTGAATTATTTATGCGTGTTTTGAAACTTATGATTTTACCCTTGGTCATTTCAAGTCTTATTGCTGGCTCGGCTAGTTTGAATGCCCGAATGAATGGTAAAATAGCGTTGAGAACATTAGTGTATTTTGCTTCTACCTCGCTATTGAATGCTGCCTTGGGTATAGCATTGGTTATGCTAATACATCCCGGTGACCCGGATTTACATAATACAACAGATCGTTCCACGGACAAAAGAGCTGTGAATTTATTGGATAGTTTATTGGATTTGGGAAGGTGAGTGAAATGATAGGGAATTAATTTTTTTTTTATACTAGGACTATTTTATTTATTTTATTTGATTTATTTCATTTTTGCTATAATTTATGTGGGCGTTTGTCTTGACTAAATAGTTACCGTAAACAGGGTAGTCCATCAAATATACATAACTTCTTTATACTTAGTAGGGACATAAACCGAAAGCATTGCCAACTTTAACTAAAAAGCCATTGTATTTTATGTAATATTCAAACATTTATTGCTTGATGTTAACATTTTTGCTTTATTTAAGGACTCATTTTGTAAAACGAAACGTTTTATATATATATATATATATATATATATATATATATATATATATATATATATATATATATATATATATATATATATATATAAAATACTATTGGGTGTAAAATGTGCAAATTATAAAATATGCAAAAATATGTCATTTAAATTGCTAAAATATGCTCTAAAATAAAGATTTTTTTATGCAAGTATGAGTATAAGCCCACAATATGCAAAAATATTCTACTATATGCAAAAATATGCTGTAATAAATCGATGTCAAAATTCTTAAAATTGTCTGAGACGGGTAAATAACTAACGCTGTGATTCATTTCAAGCCCAAGAAAAATATGAGATTTTATATATTTTTGCTTGCCATGCTTACACACATACATTCAATTTAATAAAGAGCAAAATATCAATAGAGATGGTAATTTCCTTTACAAAATATTTCTACAAAAATTGTATATCTTTTAAGACCGCATAGCACTTTTTTTAACATTGGTATCGAAAACATGATGAATCTAAAGCAGGGGTTCTCACAAGATCATGATCTTGACATTGCAGTTGAAGTGCGACCCACTACAACTTTGACTAATTTAAAAATTATATAAAATGTTATGTGTAAATAAAATAGTTTAAAAAATAATATTAATAATCTTTAACATTAAGAGACTTTTTTCGGATAATACATATCTAATATATTCGTCCACAAAAGATCGATTATTTATTTTGATGGACAAAAGAGCGAAAAAGATATTTTCACATAAAAATATTTCGAAGCCAGCAATATATTTCAACTATATGATTCAAAATTTAATTTCGAACATGAGTTACATTGAATATCTTTTTTGAAATGAATCTGGTATTTTATAGATATTAACATTGAAAGGTTTCTCCATCTTTAAATTATAAAATTGTTTAAGCAAATTTTCTTTTCATATCGAGCAAACTTCTCTGCGAAATAAAAGTTTTGTGTACTCAGCATTTAGAGGTCGCGCCATTCGAGCAAAATTTTAACACTATTGTTCAATAGAATTTAATTCTATGTAATTCTATTCATTTCTTGGCATAATATGTGTTTTTACAAAAAATAAAAAAGTCTGACTGACTCGTTTCAGAATAAAATATATGACAATCAAAGCAAACAGTCACATTTTTTTCTATCGTTATGGGTCAACTTCTCTCATTCATTTTCAAAACATCACAACTAACGTTAAGGAGATCGTTATGATCAGATTTCTTTTTTCTTAATTTCTTAGTTCTTATGTTTGCCTTAATGAGCATTGCTCCCAAATAAGTTTTACTTCTCAAAATCTTCTTAAAGTGCTTTATTTCCACATAAATACTACTATGAACATAATATTATCCGACATATAAATCTCATTTATTAATAGACTTAGTCCACGAAATCACTTTGACGTTCACATAATGATGTTTTTTTAAATTAACCCAGTTATACATTTGTCTTTATTTGTCTCTTTTTTAAAGGTCCCATTACATCTTGAAGAATTGGGTTCACATTAATACACATTTTAGAGGAGACTGATAGTTCTTTGATTAAGATGTAGCTCCTTAAGCTCAATAAATCAGTATTCTATATAAAGGGATTATGTATCTTAAACTTTTGATGTCCGAATTATTTTTATCGGTGTTTTGACTTTTTTGTAACCATATAGACATACATATAAGTCCAAGTAATAACAGATGTAAATTTGAAAATCCTAGATGATTTGGTTTGTCCTTTATAAGAACTCTAATTTTCTAAAAAAGTTTGTATTTAATATATAGTATACTTTGTTTTCCTAATATATTTCTATTTTATTTTTGTCTTTTGTCTTTTTCAAAAAATTTTATTACTCTCCATTTTTTTACCATTTTTAAACTATTGTAAATCATCCACTAATAATAAGAATTTTTTAGTCCCAAAGTATATGTATATAGCACATCTAGTAACACAATAAAAATAAAAAATTTCAAAAATAATTCAAAATAATAAGATTAATTAAATTTACGATCTCTGTGACTTTCAAAGCACTGGTAGCGATTAGTTGCTCACTTTATAGAGCCTTTTTTAAAGCGATAATAATCGTAAAAATCCTCCGATATTAATTCAATTTTGTGATTTTTGTTGAATATCTAATTTTCATTTACACAAAAAAAAAAAAATAAATAAATAAATAAATAATAAATAAAAATGGATTTTAATTACGAAATTGCTTATATTAATTAAAATTTTATTTGGTTTTGCTGCAATCATCAAATTAATAATATTAAATAAGTGCAAATAATTGATCTCCTGTATTAATGTTAATTAATTTTTATAATCAAATCAATTAGATTTATGATTGAAATTTTGCTAAATATTAACTAATATATTTATTAAAGAATAAAAAATATTACTAAATATTTACCATTGCTCAAAATACTTTCCTTAATAAAATTCATTTAAATTCTTTATATACGATGTATTAAGAGAACGAAATATCGTAAAAGTTATGCATCCTTAAAATTTAACATAGATACTAATTTCACGGAAAGCTCGTACAGTAGCGGGCCGTTAGGACGTTGCATCATACTGAATGAAAAAAATGTCTCTGGGGTAATCTAAATAACGATACATCAATAAAGGCATTTAGTACATATAATTAATTTTTCGACAAACCATTCAAATAAACTATTTGCGCTTATATTTTCTTTTAAGGGCATGCACAAATTAGGTCCTTGATTTTTCTAGCATCAATGACGAGATGTCTAGAATAACACATAAATATGTGTTAGTAATAACAAATATATAACAAAAAAAATTTTTTTCTTGCCGAGTAACTAGCAGAATTTTTGTATTTTATTTTACTAAATCGAATACACCTTTATAGTCTGCTTTATCAGTTACTTCTCTTAACAGATACCCAATTGAGCTCAGCAAAATAACCAAAAATCGACAGCACAAAATCTCATTTTATTATTGAATATAAAAATATTATTTTTTCACTTTTTGAAATTTATGAAAGCTGTCAATTTATTGCCTTAATATATTATTAATTAGACATATTCTAAGAATTAATTACAACATTACTGGAAAAATATTAAGTAAATATATTTTCTCTTATATCTTAGATTACAGTATCTATAATCTTGTTCTAGCCTGTATTTTATTTTTAAATATCAAAATTAGGCTAATATCATAATTTTTCTCTCTTTTCAGAAACGTCTTTCCAGATAACTTATTCCAAGCCTCATTTCAACAAGCGCACACTGTTTATCTGCCTAAACCTTCAATAACAAATACCTTTAATGAAACTGTCAATAATACCGCTCTAATTGGCAACAGCGCCAGCGGCGGAGATGGTAGTGGTGATGGTGTTGATGATACCATAGACTCTGATTTAGATATAGAAGAACCACAACTCATACGTGTTATCCAGTATCGCAGCGGCACCAATACTTTGGGCATAGTATTTTTTTGTTTAGTTTTTGGCACATTCCTTGGCACTATTGGTCAAAAGGGACAAGTAGTGGTTGATTTTTTTGCAGCCGTATTTGAAGTTGTCATGAAAATGGTCACCTGTGTTATGTGGCTCACGCCTGTGGGCATTAGTTCGGTGATAGCGGGTAAAATATTGAGTGTCAATGATCTACATTTAGTGATGGCTCAATTGATGTGGTTCATACTAACGGTAGCCGTGGGTGTCGTCTTGTATCAGTTGGTCATCATGCAAGCTATCTATTATGTATTCGTGCGTCGCAATCCCTTTAAGTTCTATGCAGGATTAATACAAGCTATGCTAACTGCATTTGCGACAGCTTCAACGTAAGCTATATTTATATCTTTAACTCTCTCTATATATATTTAAAACTATTTTTAAAACTATGAATATTTGAAAAAAAAATTTAGAAGGTGGCAACGTTATGCATAACTCTAACGATGCCGCCTAATAATTCGTTTATTTAATTTTGAAAAATAAGAAAAAAAATTCATTTAATCTTAAACCTTAAAACAACCAACACTGTTTATTTGCTACAAATATTTTTTTCCTTCTTTTTGGTTTTTACTTATATGTATTTATGCAACATTTTGATTTGATTCCGATTTTTTTTTTCAAAACAAAAAACAAACTCCAAAATTATATTAAAAATAATAATAACAAATATGTGAAAATTGTTTAATAATTTTCCCAACCTAAAACTAAAAAAAATATATAATACTAAAAAATATATAAACAACTAATTGTACCAAAAAAAAAAAAAAAAAAAAAAAAAAAACCAATGAAAAAATTTAACATTAAAAACTAATGACTTGACTGTGATTCAAAATGACTGATTGACATCTTAATATACAACAAACAAACAACTACAACAATCTGTGATACTTCAATATTGGGTGATAATACAATTTATTAAATGATCAACAACTTCACAACCAAACACAACCATCTATCCATCCATTTATATCTATCCACATTTATATACAACATATGTTGGTGGTGGTTTAGTGCTGCTGCACTTCCTGTAACATTCCGTTGCATGAATGATAAGTTACGTGTGGATCAACGTATAACACGTTTCGTTTTACCCATTGGCTGTAATGTCAATATGGATGGTACTGCTCTATTCATCTCAATTGCTTCGATATTTATTGCTCAAATGAGTGGCATGACTTTGGGTTTTGGTGAACTTGTCACAGTACTCTTGACATCAACAGCAGCCTCTATGAGTTCGGCCAGTGTTCCCAGTGCTGCTTTGGTTTTACTGTTGGTAGTTTTAACAGCAATCGATGCACCGGTTCAGGATGTTACACTGTTATTTGCCGTTGATTGGTTTGTGTAAGTATTATTTTAACCATTTTGTTTTAAATATTTTAAATTTTATTAGTATGATTTTAATTATTCCCATACTTATAAAGTAAAATAAATACGAACATATACATGGAATCATATGAGTATTAACCCTTAAATTTGTGTATGAAAAGGCTGTACACAGATTTGCTGAGCATTGTTATTGTAAAGAAATCTGTTTAATATTGTCACTGAAATAATTTATATCATTGAAGCAACCATAATACGGTTATAGTAACGAAACATTCGTTTCCATAACCAAATATTCTAGAATAATGTTGAAAAAGAACAATATAAATGATTGTGACAAATACATATACATACTTTACATTTTGTACAAACATAATTTTGTTATGAAAATGAACTAGGGATCATAACATTATAAAAAACTTTTAAATATATTATGATTGGCGTAATAATGCTCAACTATATTTTCCATCTGCATGGTATGCAAAAGCCACAAATCTTAAAATTTAAAGAAAAATAATAAAAATAATTTTTGTTAGGGAAAGCATTTTTTAAAAAATTACTATTTTTGAAAAAGTAATAATAATCGAAAACATACTTTAAATGAAATTTATTTGTGGCCATAATATAATAAAGTGTGCGTTCGAATAACACAATGTTTTTGTAATAACTCTTTCTATCGTTAATTTTAAATATCTTTATTGAGAAGCTTCTAAAAGTTATGCCAAACATGCTCGGCCGCGTAATGGCACGTTGTGTTCATTTATTCAACATCAAATATGATCCATGCTAAAGCTATACTTAAGCTTTAGTCAATCAAAGCTAAAAAAATTGAAATAACAAAGCTTAGAAGAACTCCGAGGCAAAAAAATGATCAAAGCTCCTCAATAATAAAAGAAATAAAAATAAGAACTAAAAACAATAAAAATTTACAAAACAATTTTTCGTTTGAAAAGTTTGCTCAAAATGCGATAGGATATATGATGGTTCTGCTGCTTTAGCCTGAATAAACTCGAATAATCACAACAAAGAGTATCATAAAAAGACATTCATGACAATTGTGACATACAATAGCGTTTTTAATATTATCTTGTTAGATTTAAAATTTTTTCGTTACAGTAGAAGTACCCATAATTGGGAATGTTGTCTTAGTCCCACAGTGTATTAGTTGTTTAAACTACTCAACATTTTGGTAATTGTAAAGGAATTGGATTCAAATTAAAAGCGAATTTAAAAAGGCCCCAGCAGTGTTTAATTGTGATTATTAATTTTAAATTCTTATAGAGAGATATCGCGGAAAATTTCATAAAAGTACTTTAAAATTTTTTTCAGAAGTCATACCTAAAAAATTAAAAATAATCTAGTCAGCAAATAATTTTTATATAAAATAATGTATCAGAAAAATTTGGAGAAGTGCTACAAATCAATTGTTTTAATCTTAATCCTACCTTCCTCGGTTCATCTTTCATTATAAAAAGAAACATTTATTTGAACGCACATTTTAATTGACATGTAATTAGGGTACATTTAAGTTTAACTGATTTTAGGAAGGAGCTATTTTATGTAACTTTTTCTTTTGAAAACATTATTATTACTTTTTTGATGGTTCTTAATTATAAAATGATACTTTTCTAATTAATACTTTTTTCCAATTACCATTTACTCTTTGATGTCATTTTATTAGTACTTATTTCGGGTTTTTTTAAATTAATAATTTTTAGACATTTTTTAATTATGATATTTTTTAACTGTTTTTTGTTTTGAAAATCTTCTATTTTTCCTTGAATATTGGTATATATTTTAAAAATCTCCATTAATATATTTGTATTTTTGGGCATTTCCAAAAATTTTTACCTTATTTAGAAAAACTGTGATAATTCTTCTAATTTGGTTCTTTTAGCAATCTTTCGTGGAAATTTGAAATTTTTTTTAGAATTAATACTTTTTTGGAACATTTGGTACTTTTTAAAAATATTGATATTTTTTAACTAGTATCTAATTGAACATTTTCACTTTATAAGAAACTAATTTTGTTTTTAGAAAAAAATTGTCTTTTTTTGAGAAAATCATTATTTATTTATATTTAAAAAACAAAAGCACTTATTTTCGGTGTAATGGATTTCTTTTTTTTTTTTTTTTTTTTTTTTTTAAATGGTAAATTTGTACTTTTGTTATGAAAATTTATACTTTCTGAAGAAAACTATAGCTTCCTTTTTTTTGGATTCGTACTTTAAAAAAATTGGATATTTTTCGTAAGACTTTAATTTTATTCTTTTATAAAAATATTTAATAATATTTATTTATTTTCTTTAATTGGTACTTAAATATTGATGTTTTTATGAAAAATTTACCCTTACTTAAATTAGAACTATTGGCAATATATTTCTACTTTTTTATTTTTTAAAATGATTTTTTTTTTAATATTTATTTGGAAATGTCCATCTTTTCTTTAAATTCCTAAATTTAAATTTTTTGTCTTTCTGAAATTGGAACTCTTTTCTGGAAAACTGTCTCCAGTAAATTTTAAAATGGCTCTGATATTTTAACAGTCAGCCATTGTCTTAGATCTCTGCTAGCGGACTCGGTTTGCTATGGTGTCCTGATAAAATTATAATTTCTGACAGATCTGCGAAAGGACGTACCTAATATACGTGCAGCTCTTAATAGACCACTTATGATTTTAAATAACGAAATTCTTATTTTCTTATTCAATATATAAAATATTATATATTGTATAAAATATTCTCTCAATTATCGGGAACTTTTAGAAAGTTGATTTCAAAATACAAATTTTGGGAGAAGTCTATACCCAGGAAAAAATCGACCACATATTTGTACAAAATGGTACCATTTAGTGTCAATACTGTATTAACACTAAATTTGTACACTGCGTAATCAAATCGATAATGAAGAATTGATACCGAATTGAAATTGGGACCACATAAGAGTTAAATGATTAAATAAAATTATACGTACGATTAATTTCGGAACGTAACTTTTCCCTCAGTGTATAACTACAAAAAAAAAAAGAAAAAGAAAAAAAAATAATAATAAAATAAAATAAGATACAATAAAATAATGATAAATTTTTAAGATAATAATTTGTTAATATTAGGTATACGCACACCCTAGGAACCCATTTGAACATATTAATTTTTATTTATTTTTTTTGAATTTTTAAAAAACCGCGAATTCATTCACCATTTCAATTTTTTGAAAAGTAAAAAAAGTGAGTAACTTAAAACACGAATATTTCCTTAAATTATAAACGGATTTTAATAATCTAATTGCATATAGAAGATGAATATGTCCTTTTTAAACACAATCACTAAAAATGCATTCATAATACAAATACAATATTGGGATAAATTTTTTAAAAATGTCTACCTTTTCAATTTTTGTCTTCGTCTGATATTATAAAATTTATAATGTTTACTAAAAATTGCAATACAAATTGTTCTGGGACAAAATCGTCCACTATTTAAAAAAAAAAAAGATTTTAAATATATTCCGACAGATTTTTCATACAAAAATAAAATTTTTGTATAATTTTTATGATTTTTACTTTTTTGTGAAATTATTTTAAAATTAATTTTAGTCATAAGATTTCATAATTTGTTATTTACTAATATAATGATATAAAATAAAAATACTTCTATTATAAAAAACTGGTAGTAATTTTTCTAAAAAAAACATTAAAAATAGTAGATCACCTTATCCCAGAACAATCATCATTTCATTTTGTAATAAAGATATTACTTTTAAACATATTCAAAAAAAAAAAAAAAAAAATTAAAATCGAAGGAATAGAAATTTTTCAATAATGAATTGTAAAACTGTATTATATAATATAATGTAATGTATAACGAATATATTTTTAAATAAGCAATTTACTTTTGCATTATTGCCTGTAGAGAGCTTCCATTCGTTTAAATCCGTCTTTATCGTAAAGAGATATTAACATTTAAAGTTACATACTTTGTGGGATTTTTTAACTTTTATAAAAATATCAATTGTGAATAAATTTGCGTTTTTTTAGAAATTGGGAAAAATAATCAAAAGGATTAAGTAGCTTCATAGGTTATATGCAAATATAAACAGAATCCGATGACTCTCCGTAAAAATTCCAGTTTTTATAAATCTTTCGTGGAAAGAACGTTGTATATTTTCAGAAAAAAGTTATTATGTTAAAAATAAAAAAAACAATCTGTCCATAAAAAAAACACTTTAATTAAAAGATGTTTTTATTTTCCAGTTGCTTTGAAGGTGTACAGATTCCTGGTGGATCAGGGGGGGAGGGGTGTCGTGTAGTAGGTAGACATCCAAATTGGCCATCTCGGGTATGCATTTTTTTAATCGCCAAAAATTAATATATAATTTAAACAAGTAGAGATATTCAAATGAAGTTTTGACACAATATAAATAGACTTATCTTAAAATCAGGGAATTAAAAACATTACCACTGTTTTGTATCAAATTAATCAAAATCTCAACCCGGATAAAACGTATTTTAAAACTTGACTTTTTGCATTTAAATGGTCACACTGTCGTTTTAAGGAGTCTCCGTCAGAAAATACTTTTTGTGTATTTACCCAATATATGGTAGTATTTAATTAACATATTTGCGGTTTGATCCCAGCTTTGTGATTTGAGAATTTTACAAACAAAACATTAAAAAAAAAATTAAGTGGCCCGGAACAAAAAACAAATTTTATAAGTAAAACATATTGCCACCTTTTTTGCAAAAAAAAAAACCTAAAAATATAAAGTTTTTTTAAAGTTCCAACTTCCGATTAATATTGCTTTTTACGGAATCTACATGTTATATGATTCTTACAGCAGTATTATTTAAAATTTTGTAAAGAATCCGATGAATATTAAAAAAAAAAATATAAGGTCAATATTGAGCCCGCCTAGTTGAAAAAACGATGCTAAAAATGAGTGAAAAATTTATTTAGACCTAAATATCTTTTAAACTAAAAGAGATAACCTGCACATGTTAGCGTATTTCTTGTAAAGATTTACAAGGACTATCCATATGTAAACATTTTTTTGTGAAATCATAAATAAATTTTTGTCGATTTAAAAAAAAATGCATACCCAAAATGACCAACTTTGGAGGTATACCCACTTCCCCTAACTCGCTAGGAATCTGTGCTCCTTTAGATAAACTCGAAAACACCTCGCCTCTGCCCAGGTGAAATTTTATTGAGATATTTCTAATGGTTCACAAGTTACAGATTTAAAAAAAGTTTTGGAACCACTGTGCACCGTTTCAGTACCTAGTTACTAAATTACATTATGCTTTCTATTTACATATTTAAAATTTGTAAATGAACGGTATCAAAAAGCAGATACCGTGGTGAATTTTGAATCAAATTTTTTCCCTTAGTATAATTAAGTAATTATATTTCAATATTTTTAAAATTTAATTTTTTCAAAGTAAAAAATTCTTGAAGGGTTTTAGAAATTGCTTTCGATGTGGAAGGTTTTTGCGCCAAAAATACTTAAAAATGATTTTTGATATTACTACAATATCCATAACGTAGTACACTCTATTTTTTTTTTTGGTCGAAAAAAGTTATACCGCTAGTTTAAAGTTTTCAAAAAGAACATTCTAAAATATTCTAAATCTAAAATTAAATTTATCTTTCATATTTTATTTTTTATATAATGAAAGCTTCTTCTCTTCTTTTAGCGACCGTATACGTACTACAAATAACATGTTGGGGGATTGCTATACAGCTGCTGTAGTAGAAGAGCTTTCACGCAAGGAATTAATGGCTCTCGACGCTGCTGTACTTTATCAGGTAATAAATAAAATAATTTCGTATATACTTTCAAAAAACTGTATATGCGAAAGGTGAGGTATTTTTTTGAAATAGAAAAAGAATTAAATTTTTAACAGAAATATATATTTCTGTTATTCACTAAAAACGTATAAGTACCGCTTACAGATAAACGATTAAAGCTAGAGGTGCCTAGAAATAACAGTACAACAGTATTTCTATTTTTTTTAATATATTATAACCCTTTACAAATAATTATCTTACTAATAAGAAAATTTTATTTATATTTTTTACATTTGGCATTTTTGTATGCGCACGCTTACAGGAAATTCCCATTAGTACACCAAATGGTCATGTCAGTTTAGAAGGACAAACTGAATTGGATAGTAATTGTACTATACCGGATGCTGTTATCGTTGATATGAATGTGGTTATTAATAAAGTTCATCAACAACAGCAACATCAGCAGCAGCAGCAACAACAACAAAATCATCATAATAATCATGCAAATAATAATAAAATTTAAAAATGAGGCAATTTTGGCAAGAGAAAATGAATAGAATAAAAAGCAGAAAGTATATTTAATAATGCAAAATTAAATTGTTTTCATTAAGGCAAAACTAAATTATAATTTAAAAGCAAAAGATAATAACTAATTAAACGTATTGTTTTAAGATATAACAAAGAAAGTAGTGTTCTACATAAGAAATAATAAGAATCAGAAATATTAAAACTGTCAATTTCTAACAAGAAATAAATTCACTTACAAAAAAAAAAAAAAAAAAATATTTTCGCCATTTTAATAAAAGAACCATATAAATGTTATATATAGAAATATTTGGCTCCTTAAAAAGAAGACTTAATATAACATTAAAACAAAAAGATTTTTAATTCCCATATCCTTTTCCAAAAAAAAAAAAAACAAAATAAAATAAAAATAAACAAAAAAATCTTAAAGCCAGACTGTTATTTTAACCAAAAATATAAAATAAACTATATTCCAAAGTAAATTAAATTTTTATTAAATTATAATATTATTAATAACCCACCAAAAACTACTTATACTTAATGAATTATTAAAAAAAAAAAAAAAAAATTAAAAAAGTACTTTTTTGAAAAGCCAACAACTTTTTTAAACCAAAAAAAAAAAAAAACATTACATAAAAATCTTCAAAATTTTAAAAACTTTAATATTTTTAAACACAAAATTAAAAAAAAAAATTAATATGAAAATAGTTTGTGATGTTTGAACGACTACCAAAATTCAAATTTTCTAAACATTTTATCACCTACACTTTGTCACCATTCATTTCGCAATTAAATACTAATTTAATAAATTTGTAAAAAGTATAATTTTCTATAAAATATGTATTTTTTTTATTTTAATTTATATATAAGTTTTTACCTTTAAATAAAAAAACATATAATAGTTAAAGAATTTGATTATTTTAAATTACTTTTCTAATTAAGTTTAAATTTAGTTATATTTAATATTCATTAAAATTTTGCTCTCAAATCAGTTAATAATAACCAAAATAGAAAAAAAATCAACCTAATTAATAGTTTCTATGTGTTATTAAAACAAAGCCGATTCATTAATTATATAAAAAAGTAAAACAACAACAAAATAATCACATTTTTTAAAGTAGACTGATAGCAAATTAGTATTTAACATTATAAAATATTTGTATGCAAAAAAAAAAAAAAAAAAAAAAAAATAAAAAAATAAAAATACAATATCAAATGAAAAAATGAAGAACTTATGATATAAAGGAAAATAAATGTATTCAAACAAAAATATCAAATTGATAAAGAAAAAAAAGGAATTGTTTTATTTTATCAAACTATTCGGGTTTTGAAACTTGACAATACCATAATTTGGTATATAACCAAAGATTTGAAAGGCTTAATTCTTTAATCATTTGATACCATACATCATGCGTTTTTAATATTTGTGGAGGGGGTCTTTCATGGGACCTATGGTCATTTGATGGTGTAAATTAAATTTCTGTAAATCATATATACAGTATATATATATTCTTGACATACTGTATATGAATTAATATCGGATTGTTACCATTTAAATTACATTTAGTATTATTATTATTATTATTATTATTATTATTTTATTATTATTATTATTATTATTGTTATTATTATTATCTGAAAGTAGGTTTTATATGGGAGCTTGGATCAATTATAAACCGACTGTGATAAAACTTTGCACTAGGTTTTCTACCCATATAAAACTTATTTTTGTCAAATATTATTGTTATGCTTATGCACTTTAAAGTGATTTTAGGAAGATAGACTTATATGAAAGCCACGGTCAGTTTTCTACATATATACAGTTTTCTGCATATATACAGCTCACTTAGTCCGAATTTTAATAAAATTGTTATATATAAACCATTTATAAAAGCTCTACAAAATTATAAGGGTATAAGCCCGAATTTTTTAGTGACACTTTGCATACAGATAGAAGTTTAATAAATCGTACCATATATTGAAAAAAAGGTAAGAAAACGATAAAGTTTTATAAAGTATGTATATCTAGAGCTGCAGCTGGATATACATAGAAACATACACATCCAACTGCTCTAAGGATTATAAACTAGTTGCAACCATTAATTACTCTTGTTGTCTCTATTGAGCTAAACCAAAACAGAGTTTGTGAACTTTAATATGACACCAGCAGAAAGGAATATATACACAGAAAAAATCAAAATGGACTTCAATTATGAAATTGTTTATATTAATTAAATTTTTATTTGATTTCGCTCCAACCACCAAAAACATACTATCGGCTAACTGAAAATAATTGTCTTTCGTTTAAATTTCAATTAATTTGTTAATCAATTTAATAAAATTTATAATTGAAATTACATTTAAAGCCAAATAAAAGATCTATTGATCCGATTTTAAAATTAATTAAATCTTTACTATAGCACACAAATACTTTATTTTATAATAATACTAATTTCATCCTAATTACTTTTTTTTAAATTTTAATATTAAAAATATTTTGAATATTTTACAGGTATATTTTGCAGGTTTGTATATAAATAGGAACATACCCTCCTTACCGCCAAAATAAGTTACGCGCAGAACACAAATTTTTGTGATTGCACTTTTTAAATTAGTTCAAAACCTTAGGTAATAGTTTTTGCTTTAAACCTTACTCGGTACTTGTTATTTCCTTTTTGGCAGATGATGTACATGATTCCGAATTATCCATTTTAATTAAAACAGAATATCTCAAATATTGGTTGTGATATTTTAGCGGTAAGGCCTCCATATTTATGTAATATATTGTATAATTAATGTGACGTATGTAATGTATACATTTAGTATGCTGCTATGTATCTATATATTGTTATAATGGAGGTCATCTAGACGGGACGTTGCAATAAATGGATTATAATTATCACTGATGTAGATGACATAACCTAGAGGACAATATAACAATAAAACAATAAACAACATGCGACAGTTTGCCTGAAGAAATGTTAGCAGTAATCGGTACAAATTTACCATTCATAGATAAATATTATTTAAAAACAGCCTAATGAATTTGGATACCTTTGATGGGGACATTTAAGTACACTCTTGTCATCTTATTATGGAATATTTAAAATTTATATTTGACGAATAATTCTATATTCATGCCAAAGTTGCATCTCAGGAAATCTTAACAACCTGCTCTACTCAGCATTTTTTTCTTTTTTAAATAGACTAAAAAAAAGCACAAACAATTGGAAATAGTCGATAATTGCTGTAAAACTACGAGTATATTTTCTTTCATGTTGTTATTTAATTTTTTCTTTTTTTAAAATGAGCTGTCGATTTATGTCAAAAAAATCTAAATCTATTTGAAGATTAATTAATTACATGAATAAACAATTTAAAATTAAATAATGAGTTAATTGAAAACTTTTATGAACCTCTGCTAAGTTGTCTATGAGACTAAAAGAATCTACCGAACTGAGTCGTGATCGCATTAGACATGCCAGTGTTTTATCGAGCTTATCCAGATATTATCACTAGAGAGAGAGGTTGCAAACTCTCTACGTTTAAATTATGCGAATGTGTTTGCAAAAATTCCTTGGACAAAACTCCAAAATTCACAAACTTTTGGTTGTGCTATCGAATATGAAATCTAAAATCTCATTACACATATCTGTTGTATAGAAAATATATTTGAAGTAGATGAAAGATATTTATCATTTCAGAAAAAAAAACGATCACGTGCTTCCAAAAAAAACATAGAACCAAATGCATATTTTGTGCTTTTTTAATGATTGCTTCCAAAAAGTGAAAATTAATATACTTTTTACAGAAAAAAGGTTAATAGTTTAAAGGAAATTAACATTTTATAAATTTTAAAATATTTTTATTATCTTTTAATAAGGCTAAAACATAATTTTTATTAAAATATTTTATAAAAATAATTTTAGCAAAAGTACTTCAAAAGTAATAAACGAGAAACATAAAAGAAGAACATCCTTTAAATGTCAACCTTGGATAAAAAAAAGAACTTCTGCAGCTTTTTTTCAGTACTAAATGCTTCTTTCCAATGACAACACAATGTTAAAATCATGAATTTTTCAGCTCTTTTTCAGTTCCTTCTATGCTGGGATCTTAAGAATATCAGATTTAGTACAAAATTCCCGTTAGCGTTTATGTAAAAAATTGTACTTATTTCAGTAGTTAATTTCCTTGCAGTTAGCGGATAATTAAAAACAATTTTTTCCATGAACCAAAAGCCTAAAATAAAAATTGAAAGTAAAATTTTTATTTATTTTTGACTTAATATGTTCTGAAAAGATTTAGTAAATATGTATGTATATTAACATAATTAAAAGAGTTTATAAACTATTTTTCCTTTATTTTTTCCACCTGTCTATTTGAAATAAGATATAATAGTGTCTAAACGAAAGTATTTGCGTTAATTAATATTAAAGAAATTGTTATTATCAACCAGAAATAATTGCAACTTTCTACTAAATGTTAATACATTTTTTAAACTGTCTTTTTTTAGTAGAACACAGGATCTGTCAGATAAAACTATAAATATTATAGTTAACAATGTTTATAGTTTGCCCTCAAATAAATTTAACTTAAAAATAAGGTGTGAAATATTAAAGTTATTAATGAGCATGGTATAGCTAAAGCTAAAGCTATAGCTAAGATGAAATGAATGGAACTTTAAGAGAAAAAAAAAAATGCAACAAAATATTTTACTGATAAGAGCACCAACTGAAGCGATTGAGTCTGCCGATAATTTTTTGACAATTATGACAAGTTGAAGTTAATTAGTACCACAAAATGATGATATACAACCAACAAACCAACCAACAAGCCAGCCAACGAGGCTAATCAAACAGCAACTGCGAATATGGTTGACTAAAAAAAAAACCAACTAAATCCTAAAGAATTATAAAAAAATAAAAATAAAACACCCAATAAAATAATTGTATATTCATACAGACTTTCATAACTAAAGGCTGTAGAGATGGCGATGAAGGAAGTTTGCAAACATAAAAAAACTATTCATAAAAATATGAAAATAAATATAAAATAAAGCAAAATAACGATGACAACGACCATCGTCATTATTATGATGTTGATGGCTCCACAAATACTGGCTCCCTTATCATTTAACAACACTTAACTTTTCTAAAGAAAAAAAAAAAAAAAAAATCAAACATAACAAGAACTTTAAAAGTAACCGGTATTAGTCCGCTGAAATGCTAAAATAACTTTTAAATCATAAAGAATTTTCAATATTGAAATTTGTGTGGAATATAAATAAAATTTTAAGGGAAAATATATTTTTTTATTCGTTTAATAAATCCTTTTTAATACGGTAGTCCGTTTCAAACATGTTTTATTTTTAATAAATTTGTTTATATCAAAAGTATCTGAAGCGAAAATAACTGTTATTTATGATATGGCGTTTGGCGAAAGAAGATTACACTCAGAGAAAGATATTAGTTTTTGCAGATTTTTCAGAATTTGCATGATTTACATTTATTTCCTTTTTTAAAATTTTTTAAATTACAAAACAAAAAAAAAAAATTAAAACAAAATAAACAGATAGAGAAATAAATAAATAAAAATTGACTTCAAGTACGAAATTGCTTATACTAATTAAATTTTTGTTTGATTTTGCTCCAATCACCAAAATTATAATATTAATTAACTAGAATAGTTGATTTGGCTTAAATTTCAATTAATTTTTTTTAACAAATTAATTAGAATTATGATTGAATATTTACCTAAAATCAACTAATAATTCCACTGATTCAGTATTAAAATTAATTAAATCCCTCTTCCAATAAATTACACGAATTTAAATATAATTATTTGTTGAATTATTATAAATATTTAAATAATATAATAAAAGTAAAATTAAACGAAAAGAAAAAAAAAATATTAAAACTTCAAATTTTGATTGAGGTAAATGAAACTTGGTACATATATGTTTTCATCTTGGTGTCATACATACCCTGTTGAAATTACCGATAATCATGTATATATCATGTATATATGATGATTTTTAAACTCCGGTAAAAAAAACGGGAAAATCTACATAGAAAGATTAAGAATCTCATGAAGTATTTAAAATTCGTATTTACCAAATAATTATATATTAAACACGTCACTGAGGAAATTATGTAAATATTTCCTATTACTATTTTTGTTAACTATAGATTGAGTCCAAACAGTTGAAAATGGTTGAATATTGAATTGAAGTTATTTTATTTTTATCTTCTTTTATTGACACGTTTTCCTTTTTCTTTATATTTCTTTAGAGCTGTCGATTTTTGTCAAACATTTTTTTAAATCAATTAGAATGTTAATTACATTAATTAATAATATAACTAAATTACAATATAAAATTAGTTAATAAATTTATGTAAAAAAAATATTTGGGATAATTTTTATTGTGAACGAGGTATTTAAAATAGTTTTCTAAATAAAGTTTCAATTGATAAAAGAACACTAATCTATGATCTCTTTATTTTTCATTACAATTCGATTTTTCATATAAAATCAGTTAAAAACTAAAATCTGATAAAGTTTTTTAAACAAGCCTCCAAATTAAAAAAGACTTCAACCTGTGATTCATCAAAATTCAATTTTGAATGAATTTTTTAAATAAAATTGGCTCTAGTTTCTTAAATATTAAATGTGTTCACAGACGTTAATCTGTGAACATATGTATTTTTTATTAAAATTCGATTTTTATAAAAAATTAGCTGAAAATTTAAACCGCCTCTAGCTTCTTAAAAAAACTCTAATTGGAAAAATCACTTGCATTTTTTATCGAAATTCGATTTTTCGTATAAAAACAGCTGAAAATTAAAATCCGCTCTAATTTCTTAAATAAGCTTCTAATTTATTTATTTTTTTTTATCAAAATTCGAATTTTCATACAAAATCAGTTGAGGAGTAAAATCGGCTATAGTTTCCTCAATAAGGAAAAAAGGACGTCAATTTGTGATCACTTGTATTTTTAACAAAATTAAATTTTTCATACAAAATCAGTTAAAATTAAAAATTGGCTGTAGTTTCTTAAATAAGACTCCATTTGAAAAAAAGAACGTCGATCTGTAATTACTTGTATTTTTTTTTTATCAAAATTGGATTTTTCACATAAATTCAGTACGATTGAAAAATGGACGACAATCTGTGATCACTTGAAATTTCTAACAAAATTCGATTTTTCATAAAAATCATGACAAAACTATAATCGGCCGTAGTTTCTTAAATAAGCCTCCATTTGAAAAAAAGAATATCAATCTGTAATCACTTTTATTTTTTTTTTTATCAAAATTGAATTTTTCACATAAATTCAGTAGAAAACTAAAATGAGCTTTAGATTCTTAAATAAGCCACCAATTGATAAAAGGACATCAATCTCTGCTCACTTGTATTTCTCATCAAAGTTGGATTTTTCATATAAAATCATGAGAAAATTAAAATCATCTCTAGTTTCTTAAATAAACCTCCAATTGAAAAAAGAAAGTAAATTTACGATCACTTTTATTTTTCATCAAAATTCTGTTTTTATAAAAAAATATAAGAAATCTTAAATCGGTATTAGTTTCTTACATAAGCCTCCAATTAAAAAAAAAAACATCAATTTGTGATTATTTGTATTTTTGTCAGAATTCAGCTTTTTACAAAATATTATAAGAAAACTAAAATCGGATCTAGTTTCTTAAATAATTCTTCAATTGAAAAAAGAACGTCGATCTGTAATCATATGTATTTTTCATCACAAGTAGAATTTTCAATAAAAATCACTTGATAGAATAAACTGGTTTCTTTAGTTTCTTAAAGATCCTACACTTTAAAAAAGAACGTCAATCTGTGAACACTTCTGTTTTTCATAAAAATTCGATTTTTCGTATAAAATCATGAGACAACTTAAAGGGACTGTAGTTTCTTAAATAAGGTTCCATTAAAAAAAAAAGTTTGTCAAAATCATGAGAAAACTAAATTCGGCTGTAGTTTCTTAAATAAGATTCCAATTGAATCTAATTGATCTATTACGATTTTCCGTTTCACTTTCCAGTGTAAAATGCGTTTCAAGTTCATATTAGTTTTTTTTTTTTTAAGAATTAAGCATAATTTTGCACGTTTGTTATCATAATTCACAACAAATATTGAAAAAAGAAAATATGTGTTTTTTTTAGTAATTTTCATTTTGTGATCATATTTAATTTATATTGCATTTCATTATTGCGTTTAACATAAAGTGGCTGGTAAAACACACAACCCCGGGATGTGATCACAATCAAAAACATCAATAAGCTTAACTGATGGATTGGACACACTGATGATGATGATGATCTTTTTTTCAAACAAATGAATACACACATGTAGTCACACTTTTATGACTTAAATTTAGCGTGCATGTGTTTTAAGCTCCAAAAAGAAAAACAACAGGAGAATATGTAAAATTTACAACCAACGACTTCATGTCCTTTGAATTGATCATAATGATCAGCATGTTGGTGTTATTGCTGGCTCTTTTGATAATAATCATTATTATTATTATGGGTGTTCTTTTTGGCTTGTTGCTGTTCTTGTTTTAGGAGTAAACTGTTTTATTTTTTTTTTTGAAAATTTATTCTGTGTATTTAAACGCGTAACTGTGTCCATCAACACCTCCAGCCACAAAAGTAACAGCAGTTAATCGTAACTAAAATTTGGCAGACCAAAAAAGTGAAGAAATTCTTTCTCCTTTGCATTATATAGGTTTTCCTTGCACAATTGAGATTGATATATATCCTGTAAACGAGGGATGTTTGAGTAATTATTTTAGTGCACTTTTAAAAAATAAAACTGACTGACTTGCAGTCTTAACTAAAGTATAGAAGTATAGAAAATTCTTATTTTGTTTTCTTTTTTATTACCACCTTATTGTGCATCCCTCGTTTATTACCAGAATTATTCTTACAACCAAACAAAGTGTTAAAACATAAATAGTGCTTTAGGCAAGATTAAAAAAACTTTACCCTTACAAACGCCCTTCTGAAATATTTTTAAGTTTTGTTTTTTTTAATTTCTTAAAATCTTAAATTTTTGTATATTTAAATTATGTAAAGATTTAGAATGTTAAGATATTTTTGCTGTAATCAGGAACATACGCATGTTTTTTTCGACTTGTTTTTTTCTTTAAACCATCATAGCACCATCTTACAATTTTGGGTACTTCACAAAAAAAAGAACTCAGTGTTGTTTGTTACCCCGAATGTCTGTTTTATATCTAAATTGCAAATTTATTGATTTACATAACATTTTAATTAACATATAAGCGAAATATATTCATCATCAGCCAACACCATCATTTTCGACGTCAATTCGTTGTTAATGATCGTCGTCATCATCATCAGTGTTTATTTATATTTTTAATCTTTAATCTTAAATGTTCGAAAAATGTGTTGTAGATTTTTTTTTGCTGCAACAAAATGATCGTCATCATAAAACACATGTTTTACAAAACAAACTTAAATATACTATAATTAAAAAAAGATCAATATTATTAAAAAAATTTATTAAGTGTTAAATTCATGTTGGTTAAATTGTTAAAAAGAGTTTAGACAAATTTAGCTGAATCGAAAATATTTGCATAGTCTTGGTTATTTTTTTTTTTTATAAAAAATAAAATTAGAATTCATAAATTTAAAACAGAAAAACAAGCTTTTAAACATCATTTAATATGAGAGATATTACCTTGAGGGTAAAGTGTATTTCGAGCACTGTTGCCGTTTTCTCGTCAATTTGACGATTTTTAGTTTTAAATATTGCCCGTTGACGTTTTGTAGATTTTTGTCCCAAATTTTGACGATTTTTTATCAAAGAGATTCAAAACTATTTCCAGCATTTTTTATATATTTTTCTTTAAAAGTAAATTAGTTGGTACGTAAATATTACCAATTAAAATAAAAATCTTCTTAAATTTTTTACTGTAAATGGTCCATTTATAAAAAATATTTATGGGAACAAATACGATATTATATTCGATTCAATTATGTACGCTTTTATTATGAAATGGCGAATAAACTTTACAAAAGGACAAAACCATTTTGAAATTCTTATAAAAACCTTTAATTTCACAATCAAAGCATTAGAGATCTTTAAATACATAGTAGTACTAAGTACCCAAAGATATTTTTGATGATTCATTCAAAATTAAATTTCGCATATCGCCGGAGGGTTTACAATAAGGTCTTTTTGTAACTTCCATTAAAATATTGCTATATTTAAAGCATTTATGATCGTTAATCCCCTATTACGGGACGGCATTTGTTTGTGGGTTAGGTGAAATAATAGACCGATCATAACCAATTTCAATAGGCTTTGTGTCATAAAACTGCTACGTGCTTAATTTCATTGAATTATCTTCAAAATTTCGATCTGCACTTTGTGCACAAGGTTTATATGGACAGCCAACCGTCCAGCCAGACGGACAGACATCGTTAGATCGACTCAAAAAGTGATGCTGAGTCGATTGGTACACTTCAAGGTGGGAGTTGGATGATTTTTTCTTGAGTTTTAAACATCAGCAAAAACGGATAATAACCCAACTGCCTATGGTGGTGTAGTTTATAAATATGTGGCAATTTCAAGTGTTAGCAAAGTTCGTATTCGTGCAATGTGACAGCACCCTCTTTTAATATATTGTGTTGAGTTTACAGTTATAATTAAATTTTATTCATTATTATTTTTTATTATTATATATATTTCTTGACTAAGTTACTGGATGAATTTTAAATGCAGTTTTTATTAAACAAATGCAATGGGTCGAAAACCTTGCGAACTCTCTGCGTAAACATGGATAATCTCTTAGAGATATCGGTACAATAATAAAAAGAAGCCATTCTAAAATTAAATGCGTTATAAAAAAGTACAAAGAATGTGGCAATGTTAAGGAAATACTAACAGGTTTTTATTAGACAAGAGGGCACAATCATTTCTGCTGCTCAAAATTAGAAACGATAATACTACAAGTGCCATTAAACACCAAGCACTTCCTTAAATACTAAAGTATTAATATTACATCCCAAAAAGTTCGGAATTATATGCGAAAAGTTGGAATTAGAAGAAGAATTTCAGCAAGAAAACCATTTGTAAGTAAAGTAAATAGCCATAAACGAATTATATTTGCAAAACAATATCTTAATAAGAGCATGGGCTACTGGAAAAGAATTATTTTTTCCGATCTGCCTTCATTTAAACACGGCGGTGGTTCACTAATAGTTTGGGGAATTTTTTATTGTAGATGGTATAATGGATACTAAAATTATAGTAATATTCTAAAAACAAATTTACATCAAAGTGCTGAAAAGTTGGGTTGCAAAGACATATTTATTTATTTTATTATTTTACCCCAAGCAATGCCTGAGGATATTGTATGACTGTCCCAAATTCTTTAAAACTCCACCAAAAATTCCTGATATCAACCCGATATAAAATCTCTGATAAATTAAAAGAAACAACTAAAATATTATGACATTTGCAACATTTACGACTTAAAAGAGCCTTTAATCACAAAATGGGAAAAAATTTCACAATCCTTAACTAACATGTTGAGTCACGTCTAAATGTAATGATTAAAAGAAAAGATTATTCAACAAAATATTAAAATTGGGTTATAATATAATTTTGTATGTTATTCATGCGTATGAATATGGATTTTACTTCCAATAAATATTGAAATTTGTTAATTTTTAATAACGACTGGAATATATTTTTGTTTTTTCAAATACAAGTCCGAAATTTAAAGCTATAATAGAAATTTAAAACTATAAAAGTTAAAATTATTTACTTCAATAGCAGTTAGAGTTTTTAAAAAATATTAATGTTGTACGAATATGGATTTCCCATAATGTACAAGGGAACAATTCTTTCAATGGTTTGACATATTTAGTATCAGAATCCACTTAAGCTTGTCAAAATTCATTAAAAGATAGATTCATCTTCATTAAAAATTAGTAATTCTCTGCTAAATTTAAAGTCCACTTCAATCGCTTCAGAATATAGTCAGCAAACACACGAACTAGTTGGATTTTATATAGTTGCAGAGCCCAGTTCCGACGAAAAATTCAACGACATGATCTATAAAAGATCAAGTTGTAGTGCATGTCTCGAAATACAAAGCTTCGGTTTCTTTAGCACAATCGAATAGTAGAGTTATATTGAATGAGTCTTGCGATATTGGCTGATAACTTATTTAAACAATAAACTCAATGACCAGGAGAATGAACATTTCAATAGTTATTTTATTATAATATAGTTCGTCATGGTGATTTTTGTTTATTCCCAGCAAAAAAAAAGGACAGAAAAAGAGCTGAAAAGTCATGATTTTATTATTTTGCTGTCATAGGAAGGAAGTATTTAGTGCTGAAAATGAGCTGCAGAAATTCTACTTTTAACCAATGGGTGTTATTGGTAGGATGTTCTTCTTTTATGCTTCTTTTTCATTGCTTTTGGAGTACTTCTCTTAAGAGGATTTAGCTTTGACAATCGACAATAAAAATACTTTTCACTTAGTTCTACTTTTGAAGTAGTGAAAAAGTTCTTTTTTGAAAGCACTTAGTAGTTTGTAATTTTTTATTAACACAAGTTTTCTAGAACTCTCCTGATTGCATTAACGGCGAGTTTTAGTAGAAACAGAGTGTTTGTCTACGCAACTATTAGATTTTCGCAACCTTAGAATCCCACTGTTCTTCAAGAGTTTCTGCTTTAAAGAAGGGACACCTTCGCTAGAAATATTAGCATTCAAT
The DNA here is from genome assembly GCA_932274085.1 of Protocalliphora azurea. Classification (NCBI taxonomy): domain Eukaryota; kingdom Metazoa; phylum Arthropoda; class Insecta; order Diptera; family Calliphoridae; genus Protocalliphora; species Protocalliphora azurea. The sequence continues at coordinate 146,284,853 of OW026520.1, read as the reverse complement.
CCTTCCAGCTTTTATTAATTGTTCAGGTTTTCGACTTTTTGAAATTAAATTTCTCAGTAAAACTAAAACAGGAGCACGAGAGCTCTTAGTCCCATCAACACAATCGACATATGGGAAGCTGAGATGTTTTAAGTAAATTACTGTCTGTGAAAACTTTTGCATCTTTGGAAGTGCTTGGATTGGAAAGCTGAGTCTTAGAGCAGTTGCCTTTTGTAAGAGTCGTCTTCATTATAACACAGAGAAAACTAGTCGGAATAGAAGTTACAGCCTGAATTATTTTGTTAGGATCCTCGCATAAAATTAAGCCCCTGACCGGGTGAAAGAAGTCGAGTTTATGACGCCGCTGAACTGAATGTTTAAACAAGAATAGTTAGTTAGTTCTTCTTTTCGTTATATAAAAATTCTAATCGGAGAATTTTCTCTTGAAACTGAAACTTTTGTGAAAGACGCTGAAGGGACGTAGCATAGATTAATAACTAGATGTGTATGTGGGAGAAAAAAAAACCTGATTCAATTGTCAAAAACCTAATTCATGTACTCAACTATATCTTATTTCTGTGTTTTGAAAAAATGAGTAAATTTTTTGAAAATTTAGTTCGAAATGCCACTCACATAAACTTCTAGTAGTATTCTATGGAACGTACCAAATTGTCACTAAATTATTTCAAGGTTATTCAAATTATTTTTATATTTCAAAAGAGTCCAATAAATTTCTTTCACTTTCCGTCGGAAAATTTTAAAACATATAAAATAACCTTCACTTTGAATGACAAATAACTTTTTAATAAAACTTGAAAAACTATACTAACTGTACCATTGATAAAGTTTAATATTTCCTAAAAACTAGATTCATTTTAATTTTTTGTTCAAAGAATGAAATTTCATAAAATATCCTTTTCGAAATAAAAAAAAAATTCTTAAGAAAAATATCCGTATACATTTCACAAAATGCGTAAACGTAATTTAATTTTGAAAATGAGCAAAAAACTAATATACATATGTATTTTATATATATTAAGCAATACAATATACGATAAAATAACTTAAAGGAATATGTGGGTTAAAATGTCGTAAAAAGTTAAAGGAATCAACTAACAACAACAAAAAACAGAAAAGGAACATATTTAGTATACTGCTGTGCCTAAGCTCACAAACTTTAACAAATTGTGTATACACTTCATTTAATCCAACAAAAAAAGTATCAAATTTTCACTAAACCAAAAAAAAAAAAAAAAAAACGATCGACGAAAAACATCAAGCAACTCAGAAACCAAAAAATTTATATGAGAAACCACCTCAATAAAATCCCTAATGCAACCTACAACAAAAACATTATGCAAAAAATCAAAGCAAAATATAAAGAAGAAGGAAGATGTTCTTAAAAATCCTGATGAAGATGAAAACTGTTAAAAAAAACTTTATTGCAATGTTTTGGTTGGAGAAATTTTACACATGATGTGATCGTAAAAACATGTATTCAAAATGACATGGTGGATAAGCCAAAAAATTAAACAGACACACAAACACATAACATTAGTTTTATAATTTTTTTTCTGTTTTTTTCTTTTCATTTTAGCAAAAGACAACAAAACTTTGACTGACTGTTTTTAAATGACAGAGACAGGATATAAACATACTTACACACAGATATATTTTTGTTTGTATATTTTGCAAAATATTACCACGCTCATCCATTTCATTTTAAAAGACTTATTTATCTAATGACAATGGCAGTTAAACTTATTCCACGCACTCTTCTTTAGTCATTTACTCTTTAGTACATTTTAATATTAAGAGGCTGCAAGTATGTTGATAACAACAACAACGACAATATTAATAACAACTGCATTAAGAATATTACTTAATTAACTTGGAATTTTAAAGATGAATTACAATTGAGACGACTTGACCACAATATGGCTAATTAAGTAAATGTGGGTTGGAACAGAAAAGGAATATAAGTTAATTAATATAAATGGTTTTAGGCTTTATTTTTTTTGATATGCCTAATTAAAAGTCTAAAAAGCCAGAAAACCTGGTTATAGAAAAAAGTGGATTTCTAGACCATAGAACTACAGATAAAATATCTTGCTGCTAAAATGCTCAGTTTTTTTTTTTTAAGAGAAACGTTTAAAATGATGGCCTTGTGGGAACGCTACAAAAATATAGAAAGAAAAGCGAAAAAATTATACTGGTCAGGAAAAATAGATTAAAAATGCGTACATGTTGAAAAAGAAAAATATTCAAAATTAGTACGTTATAGAAAAAAAAAAAAAAAAACCCGTAAGAAGATTTTTATCAAAAGCGTAGTACGTAGCACTTTTATTTGTGTTTAAAGGAATATTTCTTGGCCGTTATAGCGATGAATTTTATTTTTATTATATATTTCTTTTTTTAACTATAACTGCTGTATAATGGACGACAAAAGGTACATACTGGAGGACTTACTCCAACATCCTTGTTATGAATTCTATGTCGGAGATATTTCTGGTCTAATAACAAGCCATTTCATCCTTTACTAATGTCTCCAGCAATATAGAAATATACGTAAATATTTGCGTTCGAGAAACATTTCGTTATGTTATAAGAGCTTAAGCTTAAGCTTAAAGCATACACTAGTGTATATTACTATAAACGCATTTAAAATTTTTGTTTTTCTTTGAGTCATATTCGTTTCTCTTAACCAAAAATAATGTTGTGTTTTTACAATAATCGTGAGTTATTGTACTCAAGATACTTTTTTTTATGTAAGAAATATTTGTTTCTTGCTTTTGTTGTTTTCTTTAATTTAGCAATCAAAACATATTGGTGATCATTTCAGACGAATATTCTTATAAACGCAGTCAAGAAAATTTGGTTATTGTAAAAAAAAAAAGAATATTAAACAATTTTAACAGTTTTAGTTTTTTTGTTTCATTTAAGGTAAGTTTGTGTTTTAATTGGGAAATTTCATCAACTTAAAGGATGCCCAATGGAATTTTACTTACAGATCAGGAAAAAATTCAAATTAAATTTTTTCGTGATGAAAGCCGTTCTCACAGTGAAATTGGGCGAAAAATTAACCGTTCGGAAAAAATTATTCAATGCTTTTTTAAAAAAAGGCAGAAATACAGAGTGCGGAAACCAACAAAAGGTAATCAAAAATTTACAAATAGGCAAATTAATAAAAAAAAAGAAGAAGCCACCCGCAACAAATTAAGTACTATACAAATAAAAAAATGGACCTTCCGTCACTTTCAAATTTGTTGTAACATAAATGGAAGAAACCAAAATGTAAGCCAATGTTAAAACTGCATCATAAGGAAAATTGTTTAAAATTTGCGCGGAAATACATGAAATGGACAGATGAATATAATAAAGTAATCTTTTCTTATGAAAGTAAATTCAATTTGGAAAGTGCTGATTCATATTCTAGCTATTGATATGATTTGAGCTCGAACGAAATTTATACGTCGAAACGCAATTTCGGTGTAGGTAGTGTTATATTAATTAAAATAGTAAATAATTTATGTAAAAAAAACTATACTTATTATTTGTTTGTGTGTTGCAATGGATATATGTACTCTTGGAAAACTTAATATCTAAAAGAGGGCATTTTAGGTAATTTTATAATCCAATACAGGCAAAATATAAAGAATTTTTTAAATTTGAAAAGCTTTTTGTAAATGGACGGTCAATGTCTATACATATACTAAAACTTATTGCTGTATCTACTGAGTAACCAAAAAGCAGACTTTTTAAGAAAACCGGTTTTCGGTTTAACCGAAAAATCTCATTTTAGAAAAAATCGGTCGCCCAGTTTCGTACTCTTGATGAAAACAGATTAAACCCGATTTTTACGCATTTCAATTTTTTAACAAGAAAATATTTTTAGTAATTGTTTTAAACAAAAACCTAAATTTATACATGCATACAAGTTTTATGCTGCAAAAATAATAAATTATTATGTTTTTTATTCATGTTATAACTTTAGAGATATCTTTTTTCATTTTTTTTTTATAATTACAATATAATTACAAATTATATTCTAATTCTAACCAAGCAGAGTAACGAAGACCATAGCTCGTTGTAGTGAAACAGACCAGAGTCTCTGGTGGGGATCGAAACCACAACCCCCAATTTGAAATTGTTCTTATTTATTTGATTTATCTTATTTAATAAACTTTCTTTAATATTTTCTTCCTAATTCTGCTATTTGAAAATATGTCTTTCCAAAATAAAATATATTTTGTGACTGAAATAATTCTCTTTATAATAATTGTACCAATAGAACCATCTACTGGTGCTCATTTTTTCTGAAAGAAAGTTTTAAATTTTAAATAATTTCTTATCGGTTTTAATAAAACTTGTAAGCTTTCTTCTATTATTTTTATTGCATTTAGCAAGTTTTTAGTCAACTAATTATCTTTTTTTAAACCTTTTTCTGAGTAAAAGTACACAAAAACTTAAACGAAATACTGTCTAGAACACCGGCTTTGAAAAAACCGAAAATTTTAGATACTCTATGTACCTACACGCAGAGAAAAAACATAGTTGTAGTGACTATAATCTACGAGCAATATTTTATGATTGGAACATATGATCACAGCGAAAAATAGAAATGATTATAAGTAATAATTATCATGATTTCATTTTGTCATATTATGTTTGATTTTACGGCTTGTTTTTTCATGTTAAGATTCTAGTTTTACATAATTAAACAATCTTACTACTCTGAGAGAATTATCTCACGTTTAGATTCAAATATTAATATTATAAGGAGTATTATGAGACTGTTGTAATGAGATTTCTTTTCACAACTATCTTATAACATAGACTGTCAAAAAAATACGAAAAGTTTGCTTGTGTATGTGCATGTGTATTTTGGAAATTACTAAAAAAGCAATTTGTTGTAAAATTGTTTCCTTTTTAATGATTGTTTTACATTAAAAAAAAAAAACATTTTTATAAAAATTGTGCTCAAAAAATGCGAATTTTTTAAATAAAAGGGACATGTTTACTATGTGACTGATTGAAAATAATGATATCATATGGGATTTATTAGAATACGTGTATCCCTTGTGTAAGATTTACCAAAATGACTACTTTATTCTGCCAGCGTTTGCTCACATATTATATCGACGTTAAACTCACCTGGGGTAAGTTTTTCTTAAGTATGAAAATTGTTTGGCGTTCAATAGAATATTTACTGAAAATAAACAAATATAAATTAAAATGCAAAATAAAATAAAATTATTTCACATTTTATAATTTTACAGCCCATAAGCCACATTAGGTTGGCATCAAAATATGTTTTGCCCAAAAAAGTAAGATTGATATTAATAATAATCTAAACTAAAGGATATTCAATTAAAAATTAACATAACTAGGATAAAACATTTGAGATAAATAAAATATATCTATGATTTTTAGTTAAAGAAAAATTTTTGGAAAGTTGGGACTATCCTGTTGTAAATATATAAAAAACAAAGCTGTTGTTTTGTTGTCAACTTAAGTGTAAACTGTAAAGCAAAATATTACTTAAGTGTGAGCTTTGACTTAAAGTCTTTGAATTGCACTTAAGAACAATATAAAACCGGCCCTTATTTGTTGTCATGAAATTGAAATTAATGAAAACGAATTGAATTAAATTGAATTAAAAAAAATGGTTCATTGGTATACAAAACTCCACCTGGGAAACATTCGTCAGACGCCTGGTGAGCCGACCCGACTTATAGTACTTCTATAAATTATAATAGTTTTCGGTAATGCTAATGTATCGATTTTTGCGTCTGCGATTAGTCGCCTGTTATCTTTTTATTTTTTTTTATTTTTTATTTTTGATAAGCAAAAAGACATTTTCATCGTCATTCGATTTACTACCTAAATTATACTTTGAGACATTTTAAACCCATTATACTTAAAAACAATTTAAACCATGTTTCTAATTTAAAATACTCATGTTCCTTATCAACTATAAGTAGTTACAAATAAATTGTTAACAACTAAAAAATCTTTATTGGCATTTAAATCGTTGTGCCATCATTTTAATTGCATACATTTCCAGTCAGCCAACCAATCTCAAACCCTTTAAAAAAGTTTTTTATTTATTGAAACATAATTTAAATTTTGCTCATTATATTACAAATAAGATTCTACTCAAATGCCTAACTGATTATTTTGAATAACAACGATTACAAATATATTGTGTGCTGATATGTATGTTAAATAGGCTGTCAATAATAATTTAAGTAAATTAAGCTTGAAAACAGTTTAAAATTGTTTCAATTTTTGTTTTATTTTTTTTCTGGCTATGTTAAACCAAAATATTTAATATTGTTTTAAAAGTATTTTAAAGCTGCAATAAAAAAAGAAAAAAAAAAAAAAAAACGCACTCCAAATAAACACACAACAAGCTAAATCACTACTACTACTATTACTACCGGCAACACAAACGCACCTAAAGAACAAGAAGTTAAAAATACTTGCCACACACTCTTAACTCTTATGTTGAAAATTTTTATAAACTGAAAGATTGGTTTTGGGTTTGGGAACAGAAAAAAAAATCAAGTAGCATGAAAATAAAATTATGGTTAAAGGCTATAAAAATTGCTAAATTTATACAGACAACAAACATTGAAAGGTAATAATAACAATGTCATGTAAAATTTTTAAAGAAATCTTTAAAATAAGAAAAACAAAAACTAAGAAGGAAAAAAAAATATACACATGAGTATATAAAATAAATTGAACAACTAAATACACAGAGGCACCAAACCACCAATCACAAATAAAAATCAGATATCAAGAAAATTATTTGAAGCAAAAAAAAAAAAAAAAAAAATTGTTTAGGAAAAAAGTGATCAACATATAAACAGTCAATATATTTTAAAAGAGGAAATTAAAAGTGGAAAAAGGGCATAACTGACAATTAAAATACAATATTGAAAAACGGAAATAAACTTAATTATTGAAGGAATTAATTTTGTATAGTTCGAGATCGAAGTATTTTGTAAAAAATAAAATTTTAGAATAAAAATTAATTAATTAAGGAGATTTCGCTTTAAACAGATTACAAACGAACTTATTCAAAACATGTCACGTGTGATTCACTTACAATTTCTTTTTTGCCCTTTTCAAAGATCAACCGTGACTGCTGTTACACTATAATTATACCCTAAACCACCACAGGTGATTTGGGTATTATGCGTTTGTGCTGATGTGTGTAACGCATAGAAAAAGTTATCCTTAAAGTATACCAATCGACTCAAAAAAAATATTAAAATCGCTATAAAAATCGCCTTCCATCCGTTCATCCATCTGGCTGGCTGTAAACCTTGTGCACAAAGTACAGGTCATAATTTTAAAGATAATTTAATGAAATTTGGCAACTTTTATGTTGAAAGAACGAAACCTATTGACACTAGTTGTGATAGGTCCATTATTTCACCTAGCTTCCACACAAATGTATAGAATAGAATAGAGTTTAGAATATTTTAAGAAATTTGGTGCAAAGAAGTTTTGTATAAGTATCAATCTTTGTAACAAATTTTATGAAGATTAATCCACAATTAACCATAGCTCCAATAAACCACTCTTCCGAAAATCACTTTAACGTGCTTAGATCGCATACGAATGTCAGTGTCAAGTTAATATTCAACACCAATAAGTTTTATGTACGTAAAAATAACATTGCCAAATTTTATGAGAATCGGTATATAATTTGCCATAGCTCCTATATAACTCCACTTCCAGGAATCGCCCTAAAGTGCATAAAATCATCTAGATGTTATTATCAACGTATTATTCTGTATTCGTATATTTTATTTTACATTTAGTAAAATTGGCCGCATTTTTATGCTCGTACGCAATAGTGTAGGGTATTATACAGTCGGTCTTGACCGACTATATCTTTCTTTCTCGGTTTTATTTTTAGTATTCATCATGGAAAAAATTTTACCGCAACATCTTTAAATTATTCAACTGCATTACGGAAATCAGAGTTCTGTGAAAAAGGTTTATCCCACCTAGAGAAAAACCCACCACATACGTGTATAAAACGATATAGTATATCAGGCCCATATGTGTTCAAATTCAATTTAAATTTATATTTTTATTATTTTTATTTAAATTTATACCACTTTGACTTCAGTATCGAATTATTAAATTGTATTATATTTTCTATTTTTTGTATTTAAAGTTTGTAAATTGTCAATGTGACTACAACCGATACTGAAAAGATTGATCGAAAATGGAACTTTTGAATTTAAATTTTAATAAGTATTTTTGTACAATACGCTATCATAGGTGGCAGGTCTGCCAATGTTTATGACGCACAGAAAAAATATCTCAACATCCACCTTAAAGTAAATCCATCGGCTCAGAGTAATTCTCTGAGTCAATTTAATGATGTCCGTCCGTCTGGCTGGCTGGTTATCTGTCCATGTAAACCTTGTTCACAAAGTAAAAGTTGCAATTTTAGTGATATTTTAATGAAATTTTACTCATATAATTATTTTGGCATTGAAATTGGTTATTATCAGTCCATTATATAACCTAGCACTATATAAATATTTCCCCGGAATAGGGTTTTAACACTTACGAATGTCTTATTTATGTCATTAAATGTAAATCAGAATGCCAAATTTTACGAAGATTGGTCACATTAGCTCAAATAAATCGCACATATGTAAATGAGAATATCGAAATAATATTTGACATAAAATAGTATAATATAGGTAGATATCGCACAGTCCAATTTCAAACGGGTCGGACCATAAATGGCCATAGGTCTCATGTTAGGTCCATTTCCGAAAATCTCGAAACTAATTTTAAGACTCAAACGCAATGATGTAGGGTATCATATTGTTGGGATTGACATGCTATAACTTTCTTACTTGTTTTTATTTTGTAGAAAAGGTACCTTAAATCTGAATTTTGTAAAAAGAAAGTTTCATAAGAGAGATAGAATAATTTTATACCTCTATGAAAGATATTCTTATAGAGAACATCTTTAGTTAGAAAAACAAGAATTCTTCCTACTTTAAACCTCTTTGTATAAAAATGTTGAATATAGTATAGTTGAAGTGCATTTTTGAAAAAGCTTAAATGCTGTTTTTAAATCTTTAATTAAAAACAATTAAAAAATATTAATTTTTCTTGGGATTTTCATTTCCTTATTTAGAGCTTATGGGATTAAGAATATATTTTAAAAATAAAGGAAAAAGTATGCCTCAATTTTTTCGAAATCGATTTTTAAATACAACTCCTTTAAAGGAATAAGTAAGCTATTATTACAAATATCTAATTAAAACATTCTTAAATATTTAAATTATTTATAAATGGTTACAAGAAAAAAAAAAAAAAACAATTCCATTAATATCTGTATTTCATCCAAGATAATTATTACTTTCATATTTGTTTAATCTTATAGACATTTTTAAATATATATAAATATTTCACAAGTATTTTAAAAAAATTAATTTTATTGAATTTTTTTCATAGAATATAGTAAGGTTGTCTTATAGATGGTGATGAAGAGGGGGTTGTTGAAGATATCAATCTATAATTGAGAATGAATTATAATTACTCTTTTGATAAGAGCAATTATAATTGAGGGTTTTGGGAGTAAAGACATTCATTTAGTGGAGTAGTTGGTTCTTATTACCTGCAATTTCTCACCTTTTCTTGCGAAAAAAATCCAGGAATGAGGTAATTATCCTTTAGTTTTCAGTTCCATTTCAGTTTTTTATTACAAAATATTTCTTTCTTAGATTTAGGTAACTTAGGTTAAGATAACCATTGGGAATAATTATTGTAGAATAAGTATTTTAACTATTTATGACGCTCGTGACGGCTCGATGGTAGGATGATAAGTGATTTTAAAATAAAGGCCAATCGTTTTTAAAAGTCTTATTTTGGGTTTCTATCAATCTATCGGATTTTTAACGAAAACCGATACGATAACATTATTTTTTTTATTAAAAAAATAACTTATGGCAATACCAGATTTTTTAGTAGTCAGTAGCATACACTGTGAAAAATGATCTTATATTAATTTATTGTAATTAATATAAAAATCATAATTTAATTATAATTTAAGTGTCCAGCTTTATTGGACATTCATAAATTTGCTTACGATGAATACCAAAATTAGTTTTCCTAAGAAAAACGCAATTTGTTAGTGAGTGCTTGATTAACTAATCTGTACGGATTATTTTGTAAGTTTTTTTTATTACTACGAACATAATTGTAAGGAAAAAAAAATCAGAAGTCATTAATATGACTGTGAAAGTTTATATATATACATTTTAACATATTTTTAGTTTTTTTATTAAGAATTGAAAACTATTTATAAGATTTCGGTTAGATAAATGTATACTTATATTATAAAACACATGAATTGGTCTCTATAAACATTAATTATTTAAATAATTTTTCTTAAATTTCCATTCAAATATTAGATTTGGTATATATATTTTTAAATAAAATGTTATTTTATTCGACGCTCGAAAAATGAATATTAAAAAAAACCAACAGTACTTAAACCGAAAGAACCGGTTTTTAAATCGGTTTGAAATTCGGGTAAAATTTAATTTTCATTGGACTAATTTATATCCAAAATATTTGTTATATCTTGTTTCGAATCACCGTAGCAATCACTCGATCGTTTACTAAAGTTACATTCCCGAGCACAACATTAAAATTAAGTAAAATGTGAGAAAACAAACTGTAATTGAATTTTTCGTGAGCAAATTGTATTTTTCGTGAGCATACAAAAAAATGTTTTCTCTGAAAACTCAACAGTTAGAAGTTGCCATCTTATAATAGAAGAGCATAAGTGAACTAGCTCAAAAGAATTAATATTTTTGCTGAATTTGTTTTTCTAATGAGCGAATAGAATAAAGAGCTATACAATTAATTGGAAAAAAGAATAAATATATTGAATTAGATTATTAGATCTTTAAAAGATCCAAGTAAAACTCTAGATTTTTAGCTGAATCTTTTCTCTGGTACGCTGATGTTTATGATCGAAATAGTTAAAAACAAATTTTCCTTTTTTGCTGATCTAAGGATTTTTAATAAAAGTCTGGAAATATTAAGAGCAAAAATAGTAACTGACTTAAAAGAAAAAGAGCTGTCAACTAGTTTCCCAGTACACAAATCGTTCAACTTTATTACGAAAATTCACGTTCTGCGAGGAATGTGTTTCATAAACTTCGCTCAACTTATGGTCAACATAATCGGCCTACTGAGCGTACTATTCGCAACACCATCACCCATTTTGAGACCCAGCATTCATTATTGGATAATATTCGACCGAATAGACCACGTCCAGCACGCTGTGAAGAAAATATAGCGGCCGTAGCTGAGAGTGTACACGAAGACCGTGGAGACCGTTCACAGCAACTCGGACTGACGTATGGAACAACTTGGCGCATTTTACGTCGAGATCTTAAATTGAAAGCGTACAAAATACAGCTTGTGTAACAACTGAAGTGGGGATATGTAAAGTCTAAAGTTTGTGCGGACAAACCCGCTTCAATTCAGGCCTTGGAGGAAAACATAACGCGTCTCATTCGCTAGTTACCAGTCGAAATGCTCGAACGATAACCGAAAATTGGACTCAACGGATGGACCATCTGCGACGTAGCAACGGCCAACATTTGATAGACATAATCTTCAAAAAATAAATGCCGAAGAATTTTCTTTCAAATGATAATAAACATTCCCCATTAAATTTGAATTTTCTGTGTTTTTTCTTTAAAAAAGTAGGGAACCTCGAAAGGGATCATTCTATAATTAATTTATTTTTTAGGCTCTTGATCTTTTGTCTCACATTTTTTTGTCTTTTAAAAAATTGAAAACAAATTAAAAAAAAAAAAACAAACTGCAACAGTAATTTTTACATATACAAAAATTATACAGAGCAAAACTTTGCGTTCAGTTCTTTTTCATCGTGTTAAATTTTCTCTCAAATAGATTTCAAAATTTCAAAGGATTGTGTATCCTTTGTGAAAAAATTATAAAATATTTATGATATATAAATTACTTTCTAAATTATATACAGGGTTTCCTAACATTAATTTAACATATTTATTGAATGTTCGTAAATATTTTATAATTATTTTAAAAGTGTGAATTCTTCGAAACTTTAAAGTCCATTTGACAGGAATTTTGTCTGTCCAAAAAGAGTTATATATGCTAAAGTATAGAGTGCATGGTTCTTGAAAGTAAAATAATTTAATTATGTAACCTAAAGAATCACTAAAGTTAAGAACAAAAAAGAAGGATCTAATATTTCTTGGTGCTTTCAGAAATGTTACTTGTTGTAGACACAAAAAAGTATCTTGAAATTGTATTACTGAACAAAGATTAAACTAGTTTTCATCCAAAAACCGCAATCTCTTAACTGAACTAACTAATTCATTTATTTCCATATTTAGTTAATATTTTAATATAATTTTAAATTTGTCTTATAATCCCTTTTTCCTCATAATATTTTATTATTTTTGAGACATTTTTTTCTCTCGCCGCCAATAATATTTGTAAAAGTACCAAAAGATATACAATATTAAGAAAAATAAATAAACAAACTTTTTTGTTGTAAATGTTAAATATAATTTAAATTGTTATTATTTATTACTGTTACAAGCTATATTTTACATAACCTCTTGTAACAGACATTTAACACATTAAACATAACACTTTCGGTTTCTCGAAACAGAGAAAAAACCTCCTCAATAACAAGCTGACTGTCTTTATACACCTCCCTCACTCCCTTCTTCGCTTGTTCATTCAAACCTACTAATTCAGCTCAATTTAAGACGAAACATAAAAATAAGAAATAGACTTGCCAAAAATTGATTTTTTTTCCTTTCTGCAAAATAAAAATGAAGAAAAAGTTACAGAAATACATAAATTTTAATGTACTCACATGTATACGTTTGTTTGTTTGTTATTAACTGGCATAAACAACATGTTGCATTTATAAACTGCAATGAAAAAGAAAAATATATATAAAATAAATTTTTCAAAAAATATGTACTAAAATAAAAACAAAAAAATGAAAATAAAATCACAAAATTAACCAAAAAAGGAGACAAAATTCAATACTATAAAATAAATAAATTTTAACGGACTCTCATATGAAAACATTAAAGTGATTAATTGATGTTTAATGGTTAATAAATTTCAAACATGTTTTTCTTTTTGGAAAATAAAAAATCAAAGTACAAAATTTACTTAAAATTCATTGAAAAATTAAGTATAAATAACAACGACAACAATTGTGGCAGCGTTAACAACAACTACGAATGACGGAAAATTTGGAAAATTCACTGAAATGTGTCAATATTTAAAAAAATGTTAATAATTAATTTCTGTAAAAAAAATCATTAAATCGTTAGACAAATAATTAAATTTAGTATAAAAAAAATGTTGTTGATAAATTTGTTTGTACGACAAAAGCGAATCAGCAGGTTTTGAATTTGTATAACTAATTATATGTTTCATGTACTAAATTTATTAAAACAAAACCCATTAATTCGTAATTATTATTTTTTTATTGAGTCTATTACAAAATAATAAAAAAAAAAATATTAAAATTAATTAAATTTTTACAATTTACACATTAGTAATAATTAACAATTATTTACATAGTTCGTTATTTTCTTTTGAATTACAGATGTGTTACAGATTAACGTGGGTACCTGCCATGATGACCTTACCCCATGGTGGTCTTAACACGGGGTGAAGTACAATGCGCCAAACAACGCTACTGTATGCTGTTACACATACAGGTTGCAACAAATACTCGTTTTCTGGCCAAGATTCTTCCTCTTGCTTAGAGTTCGGAGCTACCCTCTCCTGATCAGCCTTGTGATCGTGTTACTGCAAGCAGTCAACATGTGAAACTGCAAGCCACCACGTAACCCCCATAAAGGGCCTCACCAACAACCAGCCAAGAACAGTGAAGTGAAGCTGCCTCACTGTCCCTGGAGTAGCTGGTTCCCGTGGCACCTACCTTTAAGTCCTAGGTAAGACTTCGAACTTTCGTTCTTTCAGCTTTAGAACCCTGAAAATTCTAGGGTACTGCCTCCCCATCTATTTCCTGTCAATCCTCATAAAAGACAAAGTAGCAATATTAAGTTTAGAAAGACAGGAATTTTGCTCTAACACGTATTAGATCCGAGAACACAAGCCGCCGTGTCGGAAATTACAATAAAATTAGATTTAATAAAATAAATTTCATCGAAATTATGATATATATATCTAAATTTTTAATGTTTTTATAATTTTTATTTGTATTTATTTAGTTTTATTAATTTTTTTTCACAAATATTCACTATTTTACCACGAATTTTTAATAAATACGTAAAAAAACTGATTGCTTAGACTACACACAGACTACACAAAAATGTGTATCCGAAAGTTAGGAGAAAACATATGTTTTATAAGCAAACATTCAATAATTGTGGGAAAAAAACAAACATTATATCTTTGAGGAAAACATAACATTTCTACAAATAAATATTTAACAGTTTTTCAAAACAAAATATAAATAAAAATATTGGCTACACTTAATTGTTGTATAAATAACTAAATTTTTGGTTTTGGTAAAAATATTCTTCAAATAAAATATTTTCTATAGTGAACCATATCAAAATTTTGATTGAGGGTAACCATTTAATTATTAAACATTAACAGAAACGTTTTGTCGTGAGCACAATATTGTGCTCACTACGAAATTATAAAATTATTGTGGTGACCACGCCACAATCATGATTTTTCTCTGCTTGTATGATCCAAATTTAACCAAGTGATTTATTACCCGTATAAGCTTTAGCTACATTTACGTTTTTTATTTTAAATAAATTGACTTGTGCTTGAAATGTCTCACATTTTTGCCTCTAATATGAATTTAGTATTCCCAATAACACAAACTTTATAACATTGTAGTCTCTGATGCATCACATCTTTATTCATCAATGATATTTAAAATCTAATAGAATGGTTATGTCAAATGACAAGAAAATGTTTGTTGGGATTAATACGAATTATAATTGCGGATGGCTAGAACGAGGTAGACCTCTTAAACCTGTTACTATCTTGACGATCTTCTCCTTCACCTCTTACCAGATCAAAATTATAATACTGAAACTCACACTAGTGGACAATGTTGCCAGGAGATGAGAAAAAAGAGGCTAAATTGAATTTTAAAATAAGTCAAAAACGGCTAAGTGTCCCAAAAAATAAGGCCAAAGAAGGTTATTTTTTAACTTAATAACTAAGTTTTTCTCGTTCTTATTAGTTTTTAATATTGCTTAAAGGATTCTCATCAAAAATTCTTTGAATTTGGGTAAAGAGTAGTGCTTATTTAACCCGTTACTTAGTAAGTTAAATAAATACTTGTTGGTATTGATACTATTAACCACTTATTTATACCTTTAATTTAAGCAATAAAATCACTACATATTGGCAACGACCTTTAGAACTACTACTTTTGGAATACTACGACCACTTTAATTAAGTAAAAAATTTCTTAAATTGGATCCGTATCACACCAGTGCTCCATGCAAACAAGCAGAGTTTTTTTCTCAATGAAGGACTCATCAAGATTGCCGGAACTACCAATTTTTTGTTTTATTTCGCAAAAAAGCGCTACTTTTGCTTAGAAAAATAATGTAAAATTTGTTTTGAGGTCTCTGTTAGTTTTCGAATTAGAGGACCCTAAAGTTGCGATATTATATAGGTGCTTACATTTTAGTAAGCGATAAGCAAAAATATGTACTTATGTTTCGACATGTTGCAAGAAAAAAATAGCTAAATATTTTGAGCACAGTTAAATTAGAAAAATAATTAAATGAATTTGTGGACAACTCGAACAAAAACAAATAGTTTTTCAGGTAAAAAGTAAGTAGTCTTTATCGGCCTACCAACAATATTGAGTACCAACTTAAAAACTTTTTGCTGGGTTGCAATACATTTATAAATAACAGCTATATAAATTTAGGTTATATTACATATGAAAAATTTCCCAATGTCTTAAAGTGATTTTTCGTTATTTTTTAACTATAATTCCTTTTTGATTAAGCACTTCCAAATTTCTGGCGATTTTTCCCATTAACTAGATTTTTTCTGAATTATATTTATATGGTTGATGAAGTATATTAGAAAATATTTGTAATAATCGACTTAGTAACTCCAAAAATTTAGTTAAAGCACTTTTAATTTGGAGAATTAAGGGCCGTAGGCGAGACTTTTTATTAAATAATTTTAATTTTTTGTGCGAATAAATATACAAAAATGCTTAAATGGATAATTCTGTTAAAATAAAGTTGGGCATAGGAAATAAGAAATTAGTTTCTTAGTTATTGAAACTCTAACATCTTAGCCTTTGTAAGGCAATTTTAAGAATAGAAAACAGGCTAGAAAAAACTAGGAGCTAAAACAAAAATTTTAAGGCTAAAAGCAAAATAAATGTGCAAGATTTATCCTTAGAGAGGCTAAACTGGCAACAGTTTAAGTTTAAGGGTGGACTTTGTGTTCTTAGTAGGAATGGGCGAAAATCTGCAGCACCTTTGACATCTATATATATAAAAATAAAATATGTTTGTCTGTTTGTCTGTTGGCTTATAGACAACTAAACGACTGAACCGATTTTCCCAAAATTTTTACAGTAACATCACATGAGCCTCGAAAATAAAATAGGCTACTTATTTTTTCGATAGGCGCAGAGGAAGTCTTACCCCCATAGGATACCAATATTAAGTATCGAATATCTTAAGAGCCGCTGCACCCATTTTCTTGAATTTTTTGTAGTATGATCTTCTGAGCACCAAAATTGAAGTAAGATAGCTGCAGGGGGAGTGGTACCTCCCCATAGGATGCCAATGTTTAATATCGCATATCTTAAGAACTGTTATAGTGAGAATGTTCAAACTTAGTAGGAGTTACTCTTATGATAAACTACTCCTTTGAAAATTAAAATAAAGGGGGTAGACGCAGGGCGAGCAATACCCCCATATGACGCAAATATTAAATATCGCATAACTGAAGAACGTGGTTAAAGCCACTATAATTTCGAAATAAAAATGAGCTGGGTGGACAGATCATAAAGCATTACAATAATCATTAATAATAGGAAATATTTAATTGAATTAGTTGCTATTGATGATATAAATAAATATATATTAAAATAACTTTTTTGTTAAAAGTGTATATTTAGAAAACAAGTTGAAATACAATACGTATATAAATAAATAAATTAAATCATAAAGAAATATATTTGTATTTTTTCACACTTATTTTATTTTAACAGTGCAGCGAAGCGCACCGGGTTAAGCTATAAAGTACCAGTTAACGATTTATTAACTTTTCCGGATTAAGCTTCTGTGACTTCAGTTCCTTGCTAAATAGGACCCAACTCGCAGTGAAACATTCTTTTATGGAATTGTCGAATTTTGTTAAAACGTAAGAGCTGTAAAAATCATTCTATAGCAAGTTTAACCATACAATCAACCAGCTTAATCAACTAGTTTAACTTCATCAAAATATTAATATTTTACAGCATTCTGCTAAGCTCTCCAACACATAAGCTTTCATTTAAGGCTAGCAGATTTAAGTATATTTATTTTCCATAAGAAAACAACCTATCTTTTTTTGTATTATGTACTTTCTCAGCTACACCAATTTTATTGGTTTTTGACTTTATCACATAAGAAGGCGATTCCGATATGTATAAAAATAATTTAATTTTTTTTATTAATAAAATAATAGACTCAAAAAATGTATTCAACGTCGTGATTCAAACACGAATCAATGACGATAACGTAATTTTATTCCTGCCGGTCTTTATTAAAATAAAGTTTGGTCAGTTAAATTTTTCAAAGGAATGTCTGTTGATAGCAAGGCTAATTAAAACGATTCCAAATTAAAACAATTTTTCATAAAAAAGTGTGATTCACATAGATAATTACTTTAGATAGTATTAAAATCACCGGAGACAAACATGCATTTGAATGAAAATCCTTCCCCTAATTATAAATTAGTAAAATATTGAGTGAAGTAAAGGTAAAAAACTAAACAAATTTAGTATATTTTCCTATTTTTACCATATCAAAATTTGCTTATTTTTGACATTTTAAACAAAAAACTTTAAGCAAAAATGGTTCTATAAAAGTACGATTTTTTCAATATAGTTTTAAGGTATGCTCAGACTAGTCAAATATTTGACCAAAATTACGTAACCGCTATATAAAATATTTACTTTACTTATCATTAATCACAGCTGACATTTTATATAATTTTTTTGACGCTGTTTTCTCTTACAAAACATTTGCAAGATCAAACAACGGCAAGCAATATTTTTATAAAATTAGTGATCACGCAATTTTGTTCAAATATTTGCAAAATGTGAATATAGCTTCAGTATTTTGGTAATTTTTGTTTTGTAAGTAATATCAAATAAGATGAAAAGAATATCTACTTTTCCTCAAAAATTTATTTAATAAAAGCTAAGTTTAATATTTGTTTTAAAATCTTAATTCCTAAAGGAAGAAGTACTTTGTAGCGTTTTTAGTTTAATTTTGGCTGATTTTCTTTTTTGTTTATTAATTATTAGTTTACTTGAACAAACTAAGTTTTGATTATTAGAAAAAAAAATTAATTTTTCCACTTCTTAACTATAAATACATTTCACAAAACAAATAAATAATTTTGCTGCTGCATTAAGTTCAAACATAAATCAACATATATTAAGATATGTTGTTGGTACTTCAAATATGATTGGAAATTAATGCTTTGATAACTTCGTCAGTTTCGTCTTTCCCTGGAGTTTCTAACATGTGTGACACTGAAAATAATCAAAACGACAAGTGTTCGAAAACGTAAGAGGAAAAATAGTATAATTACTTTTGGTAATAATAATACAGAAGATTTAGCTATGGTCCCTAATAAGAAATATTTATATATTTCTGCATTCAAACCTTCAGTTACAAGTGAACAAATTATTGAGTATATAACTAAAAATGCAAAAATTGATAAACAGCATTTTGTTTGTACAAGATTAGTAGAAAAGATGTTGATGTTTATACGCTCAGTCATGTAAACTTTAAATTAGGTTATGTAAACTAAGTTTTTTATAATGAAGTAATTAAAACTTCTCTATGGCCAGTTGGTATTAAACTTCGACCATTTGCCATTTTTTTCTCAAAAAAAAAAGCGCAAGATTTACCTGTGGAGAAAAAACTGCCGCAAATTTAAAAATATACTTTCAAAATGTATCTGGAATGCTTACGAAATCCAAGCAACTATATGAATTTCTTTCCCAAAATGAATATGATATTTTTATTATTGTTAAAACTTGGTTAAACAATGATGTGCATGACGTTGTATTATTTAATACACATATATTTACAATATATCGCAGAGATAGAAATCCTGCTAAAACTGAATATTTTCTTCGTTGTGTACCGATTGCAGTAAGAAAAGAATTAAAATTTTGTGCCTGCTCGTTGCTTGTTATTGATGATTTATTAGATCAATTAATTATAATATTGCCATCTAATAGTAATTTGATTTTCTTAGGTGTGTCTTATATTCCTGCTAAGGGCTGATATATAATATATATTCCCCTCATATTGATAACATAATGTACTTGCAAAATAAATTAGATTTAAATACACGTTTTTGTATGTTTGGTAATTATAATTTGTCTCATAAAATTTGGTCTAATTCTTTGAAAGAAGGCTTAATATAAACTAATGTATAAATATAAAGATTAGGAAGAAATGTCTATTGTTGACAGTCTCTTAGAAAAGGACCTTATGCAAATAAATAATATTTCAAATAGATTTAAAATTTTTTTAAATCTTATATATATATATATATATATATATATATATTTATATATATATATATATATATATATATATATATATATATTATATATATATATACATATATCAAATCTGCAAATAGTGTAAATCACCAAATATTAATTTATGTGATTTTGAAAGATAAAAATTCTCCTTCAATAATTGTGATTGGACACATTTATTTTTTGGTAATAACACTGAGACATGTTACGAAGTCTTCTTGAATAATTTTTTTTACCATTTTTAATCAATAGCAATATTGACTGGTCAGATATTATTTCTAAAATTTCCTTCAATACCTCATGCGGGTAACTGAGCCAGTTTAAAACATTTTATGTTAAAGTTCATCCTAAAGAATTTGCTCAAAAGAACCCGATTATTCGTGCCTTACAATTTTTTTAATAACTGGTACGTTAATGGAATTTAATACTTCAAAAGAATACTTTAAAACATTTTTTTTAAATATGAGGTAATATTATAATTTATAAACTATTTATTAATATATTTTTTAGAAAATAATTACTATATGAAAGTAATATCATAGTCTGTAAGGAACATTGTTCTCTAGATATTTAAAAATAAAAAAAAAATATTAAAAATAAAAAATTGAGAAGCTTCTATACGGCACAAATTTCTACTTCAGAAAATCTTGGAGGCTACTTTTGATAGTAATTTTTACCCATACCAATACAAAGTTTTGCAAATTATAAACCATGAAAAATTTTTGGATAAATATAAAAAAATTGCTTTGGTCAATTAACTAGCTGTCGAAGTACACAAGATCACAATAAATTAGATCACGTGTAATATAAATCTATTAGCTTTATTTTCTATTATTGAGAGAACTCATATTTATACCATAATTATACCTTAATACAAAATTCTCATATATTTTGTATTAAGGTATAATTATTTTGAAAATTTTCTTCAAAAACACTTTGGAGAACAACCTTATGCGGATTGTTTAGTTTTTTCCCATTTCGCTAGATCGAAAAATGTACTTACACCGGCCGCATCACAGAAAAGATTATAACTATAACTTTTTTTTATTAAATCGGTATTTAGTTTGAAATAAAATTTTATTAAAATCATTATTTAATTTTAATATTTTGTTTTATTGAATATAAAAAATTTAAAACAAATATAAAAAAACAAAAATAGGAGAAATTGCTATTTTAACAATTTCTGAAAAAAATAAAATTTAATTTATACAAATTATGAAACAAAAGTATATAAAATCCAACATTTGAAAGCTTTTAAATGTAACTTATCTTAATTTTCGTATAGATTTGTATAATATTTATAATAACTGATATTTTGATACGTGTCTTATAGGTGATCGAAAAATAATATCTTTTGAGTCAATTCAGTAATGTCCAATGTCATATGGTTGATTCTTTGTATAAATATTGTGCGTAAATAATCACACTTCTGATCTTTAGCGGTCACAAGGATGTGCTTATTACTGGCTTTTCACAGATACCAAAGTTGCTTTTTAGCTAATGTTACAAACCTTTCTTGAATATTGATATCTGGGTAATTTCTCAGAAGACAAAGCATATCCAAATCAATCTTCGGAGACTAGCTATATGTAATCACCTCGGTGGTTTAAGCTACATGGGATATTTCAGTCAATTTAGGTACATGTAATAAAGGAGTTATTCTAAGTAATTTTTGCTTCATTTGACTCTACTTCTCGAGAAAATATGTAACAGATTTGAATTAATAATATACCAAAAGGGTTTTATTCAAAAAGTTTGTTCGAATAACTATCTCCAAATTATACCTACATTAATTTTTAATATGTTCAACAGCTCCCGATATGTTTTTAAAAAATCTTGCAAAACTTAACTGTTTTAAAAAAATCATAGAAATTTTAAAACGCCAAAAAATTTTCCATTTTATTTGTTACGATGAAGTTAAAAAAAAGGATTAATATTTCGCATTTAAGTGATATTGGTGTCTTTTCTTGAAAACGCGTCGAATAAGTGAAAATTTCCATTAAAACAAACACAAAGTTTAAAAAATTGTTTTTGTTTACCGTACATATCTAAAATGGAATTTACCATTTTTAATAAAGAAAGAAACGCGTTAAAATTCTCACGTTTATCAAATTTTAAAAATTTATGGTAAACAAAAACAATTTTTTTAACTTTATTTTGTTTTAATGGAAAATTTCACTTCTTCGACGCATTTTCAAGAATAGACGCCATTATCTTTGTCTGTATTTGCAGTTTAAAATATGGAAAAAAACTAATAGTTTTATTTGTAAAACTATACAAAACTTCATTATTAGTGTTTTTTTTTTAATAATCAAAATTTATTTGGATTAATGATATCTCATAAAAAGTTTGTGTCTTTAGTCTTTTGTTTTATATTATTAATAGTTTTAAAAATGTTATCGAAATTCCAATAAATTCTTCAATTAAATTTTTCGTTTATAACTAATATAAACTAGAGCATTAAAATCCCACCATTCTTCGTTTATCCTCTTCATATCACTAACATAATTTTCTTCAAATTCCTATAATCCAATTTTAATTTCCCGTTTATTATTTTTTTTTATTTTTAATTTTAAGTCTTAATCTATGCTCAGACTTGTACATATGAAAAAAAATGTATATACAACTTCATTTAATAACATTTTAATTTTTAAATTGCATTTCTTTAATTTCATTTCAAATTCCACTAAACTCGGCAGCAATACTAGCAACATGTAGAACAAAAATAAAAACAAACCACAAAAAAAGCAGCGGTTAAAACTAAGTACAACAACAGATGAATTGAAAGAAATCAGTATAATCTTGTGTTTTTTTATATTTTACTGATGAGGATCTTTTTGTAAAAATTTTTTATATTTGTGTGAGTATATCTGTCCGTCCTTCCATCCATTCGTCTGTCCAGTAGATATTGAGACTCATAAATTTGATTTGTAAGCGTGCAGCAGCAGCAACAACACTAAGATCTAAAACAGGGCATAACTTTAATTTAAAAAAGGAGAAGTTCGCATGAATATGTTCACTACAACAGCACTACAAATTTGTTGTTGTACAAGTTCATCAACAGCAACAGCAGGAATAAATCTTGAATTGAATGAAAATTAAGCAGAAAAAAAATATATATATGTATAAGAATAAAACTAAAACTAAGAAGAGAAGATGAAATTTTAAAATTCAAATACATCCTCACGGAGTCACACATACACATATAAATACATACGTACTGTTAAATACGGGCGGGCATAAATATAAAGAAATTAAACAATTGTTATACAGTGGACTGAATTGAAGTGAAGGCTATAGAAAAAATAATTAACATTTTTTTATTGTTGTTCTCCGTAATTAAATGAATGTTTTAAGGGGAAGGAATGTGGTTGGACTTTAAAGGAATAAGTAAAAGAAATTAAGGGAAAAATACAAAGCAATAAGGAAACTTTATATAAATTGAAAATACTGAAGTAACATTTTCTAGCTTACGCATTTGAGGTTAAATGTGTTGAAAAATGTAATTCTGTTTGCTTCTTTAATTCCTTTATTTATGCTCATTCCATAAACTCTTCAGACCACTTTGCACCAAACACAATTTAGATTTATGCTTGTACAAGTTTAAAAAAGAGTAACAGATGAAATTATTTTCTAGTTGTTGCTATTTTTTTTTTGCTTTTGGAAGAAATATCCAAGAATAAAATTCAAACAAGCTGAATGGTTTGGATGAGTATCTTAACTCCTTTTTCCACAGATATATAACGACACACGAATAAAAGCGGCACACATGTAGAGTCAAAATAGTCAAAAACCAAAAAAAGAACTACAAGTAGGCAACAGAGAATAAAACTTAAAATGCCGCAATGAAATGCTTATTGCATCATCAAACATATACTCAAACAAACAAAAAAAAAAAAAAAAAAAAAAAAAACTACAAATGTATACAATTCCAATTCATCTCAACCATGCAACATTGCAAGCAACAAGTAAGCAACAACAAATGGTTATAAGAAAAGCAACTACTAACCTTGCACAGTGGGGCAGAATCGAAATTTTTTAGAAATAAATGTGTAACTTCTAATCGGGTAATTGGATTTACATGAAATTTCACACGAGCGTCGCAAAGGAGTGTACAATTTTAAGGTTGTAAGAGGATTCCAACATACCCCTCAGGAATGGATTAAATTAGGATAGAGCATATTTAACTGCTTGAGAAATTTTTGGTTCTTATCCAATCTCAAATATCTTTTTCATCTTTTTAAAGCTGTCGATATTTTGATGAAAAATATGCTTGTTTGTGTTATTTGTCTCTTACAGTTGTTAAGTTATTTGCATTTGAGATTTCAGCTATCTCAATTTTGTAAAATCTTGGTCCAGTTTTTTAATATATAGCCTAATATTTTTTTCTTATTTTGTAAAATTTTTAGCCAATTAGTTAAGAAACAAAATTATCTACCAAATAAAAAACCCTTCTAAACTTAATAATGTAAATTGTAAATGCCTCCGCTACGCTTATGTGAAATTTAATGTAAAACTAGTCAGCTGCTTAGAAGTTACATATTTATTGCCAAAAAATTTCGATTCTGTCTCACTGTGCATTGGTATGTATGTATTTCTTAGATCAAGGCATAAAGAAGAATTACAACAGGCCTGGGTAATATTTGAATGATGACGATGATGGTTGCTACATTTGTTTAAGATGGGGTAAAAAATACTATTACAACTACTAATACAGCAAACAGGCGCATTAACAAAAAAGAAAAAAAGTAACGAAGCAACAGCAGAAATAAAGAAAAAAAAATGTATTCAAGTTGTAAACGCAGGAAAAGAAACTATGTAAAATTTGCAATAAATTTTGAATGAAATTGATAAGGCGTCAAAATAAATCAAACCAATGACTAATCAACGGCAAAGGTGTAAATTCACTATCTTAAGAACTTAACAACCATGGCAAACCAAGTTATAAACACACTCATAAAAACATTTTACTAAATAGACAAATCTTAAAAAAAGACAAATAAAATTCTCACAAACACTATCATTCACTTATATATTATACTGGCTTTAGATTATTGCAATAAAAAAGTCTACCCAAACACATAAGAGGACATTCATAAAAGTTCACACATACTTTAAAAGCTCCGAAGAGTAAAATAAATATACATATCTTTTATTTGTTGATGATGAAAACGTTGCTAGAAAACGTTGAAAGAATTATTTAATGAGATAAATCTTAAAATATTAAATAAAGATAAACCAATAAAATTGTTTTATAAAAATGTATAAATGTTTTATCTTTATAGTTTTGTTCTAACGTATAGCGAAATTGCAAATTAATATTATTTTCTTTAAGCTAAAGTTTTTGAGTCCTCTTTTGTGTATAAAGGAAATAAGAGTTTAATGTTATATTTAAAGATATGATAAATTTAAGACAACATATTTTAAGAAATCTTTTCTTGGAATGTAGATTAAGTATAACTTTGTAAGGATTTTTAAATACAAAGTTTTTGGTAATGGGAGAATATTAATATGGACACGAAGATGTACAATTGAAATGTTTTTGTGGTAATTGCAATTAAAAATTATAGGTAAGTTACATATATCTATCAGCGAATTAAAAAAATCGAAATGTGTAGAGGTTTCTTTATTATTTTTTTTTTTAAATACAGTTTTAATTTTTTTAATATTTACTAAAAATTTGAGTAAACTTAATCAATATTTTGCTAATAATTGTTAAAAAAAAAGGGTTTTGTGTAAAAAGATAATTTAGAAATTTTTAAGAATACACTGGTCTACAAAAAAAATTAGGTAATTTTGTTGTGCTGAATTAGAAACCATTCTCAGTTTTTTTTTTATCGCGAGTAATATACATGACTAATCTTTTTGTCAATTTTATAAATATTTTTTCAAAATTAAAAAAAAAGATAATAATTATAGACATTAATGGGCTAATTAGGTGATCGTGCTAGTACAACATGGAGAATCATGATATATTAAATTCAGTTAAATATCTCCAGATCATGATCCGATAAACTTTAAATAAAGACCTAAAGATAATAATGTTAATATGTACATCGAAATGAGATTGAAGTGGGTGAAGGTACTCAATTAAAATTTTAATATAATAGATAGATAAGTAGATAGATAGATAGATAGATATATAGATTGATAGATAGATATACAGATAGATAGATATAGCGATAGATATATAGTTAAATAGATAGATAGATAGATAGATAGATAGATAGATAGAAACATGTATATTTAGGAAAAGATGTGTTGGGTTAATAGTTGACTTAACCTTTGTTAGTACCTTCCCGGCTAGGGACATGGAATGGCAGATGAGTGAACAGTATACCCACAGCGACCACCAAGCTATTTTGTTTAATATAAAACTAGAGGAGCAGCACAGTTACCATGTGAGAATACACTATTCAAAGGCAAAGGGAAAATTCGACCCAATTACTTTTGGAGAATCGTTCGGTATCCAACATGATCGAACAACTCTTAGAAGCATTAAAGACTGCATGCGATGCATCCATGCCATTAAAAAGGTCAAATAATAGGAGGAAAGAAAACTACTGGTGGGTCGATATCATAGCAGAGTTGATTAAGAAAGTGCTTACGGACTAAATAAATAAATAAAATACCAGAGAAGCAGATCTCGCCCCAACCATCTGACAATGAGACAAGAAAGGACTTACAAAGGGCCATTAACTGTAGCAAATGCAATTGTTTAAATAGCTGTTTAACGAAGCCGATTCTAATCCGTGAGGTGACGCAATCGTTCTAAAAGGGACAAACTTCCCCTAGATTTCTTGCCTATATATCATAAATAAAAATACACAATCAGTTCTCAGATATATATATATATATCAGAAGAGAAAATCTCCCAAATATGTTTAAAGATTTGAGCCCCAAGTTTAGACAAGCCCTGAAGATGAAACCAACAATATTTATTGAAATCTTCCGAAAATGTCTTATGGAAGGCATATTTCCGGACAACTTGAAGAAACAAATACTCATACTAATACCTAAACCAGGAAAAGTTCTAGAAGACCCCCAATAGTATCGACTCATATGTTTGCTAGATACCATAGGAAAGTGCTTGGAGCGTATTGTATATAATAGATTATCGACAGTTGTAGATAGCATCCATGGTCTTTCTGAGACAATTCAGGTTCCGGAAAGCGAGATCAACCTTAAACGACATAAAATTTGTAATTGAGTCGACCAAGTGGACAATAAGCGGAAGAGGCAAATACAGGTAATACTGTGCTGTCATAACTCTTGACATCAAGAATGTCTTCAAATCTGCCGGATTGAACTACATTATATCCTCATTAAGTCGTATAAATGTCCCAGAGTATCTTATTAAATTAATCAAAAATTATTTTTCCAATAGAACTCTGTGGGTTGAGACTGAAGATGACATAAAAATGTATAACATCACATTGGTGTCACTCAAGGCTCAGTGCTAGGGCCGTTGCCATGAAATATTATGTACAATGGAATATTTGACTTAAAAATTCCTGAGATAGCCTGTGTGATTGGCTTTACCGATGATATGGGGCTACTAGTTCAGATAAGATTCTTAGACCAAGTAAAAGTGTATGCCAACGAAGCCATTGGAACGACAAGAGACTGGCTGCCATCAATGAACCTCAAACTAGTAGAACATAAGACGAAGTTACTGCTAATTAGCGGGAAGAGAAAGAGAGAGTATCTAACTGTGAGGGTAGATGGAATGTCAATAACCTCGTAGGAGGCCATAAAGTATTTGCGTATCATGAACTATGACTTTAAACGCAAATGAAATCCGCATGCAATAAGGCAGAGAAGTTGCGATTGTCAATTCCGTACTACTATATGGTGCGGTTCCGGAGTGGTGGTTACTGTGTAGGACAACTAGATGATAGTGCGCTATCACTACGTCCATAAAAGAAATCGATAGATAGATAAATGGATCGATAGATATAGATATATATATATATATATATATATATATATATATATAGATAGAAAAATAAAAGGCAAAGCCATTACTACGCGCAGAAAAAAATGGTTACGGCATTGTCACTACAACAATATTATATTCTCATTGTTAATTTTTATTAATTTTAACAATACTGTATTCATGATAATAATGTTTTTGTTTTATTAAATGTTTACATTCAATCAAAATTTTAATATAGTTGACTGCAAAAATTTTATGGTTTTGAATATTTTTACTAGAAAAAAAAAAAAAATTATCAACCATTAAATATTATCAATCATTTTCCTTGTTCTTAAACCATATTAATATTATTATTCCCATAACAATAAATATATTACAAATAAATACGCCTTTTAAAAATATGGTTGAAAAATTTATAACTTATTTGTTTTTGAATATATTTTTTTTCTAATGTTTGTTTTCTACCTTTATTATAATTCTCATTTAAATTATATGTAGATTAATATAAATAGACAAGGTTTTGTTATATTTGGTGTGATTGAAGCAATATAAAATATTGATTAACTACTTTTAAAAGGTCTAGTTAATAAAAAATATCTTCTATTATCTTTAACAGCATATGATGACATGCAAATATTTTTTTTTATTATGATTAATAAACACTTTTATCTATTATTTTAAAACAAATGTAATGGACTCATTATAAAATTTATAAAAGTAATAATTTTGAATTAATGTGTTTTATTTAAATATATGATAAGATGGAAGAACAATATGAAAAAATAGAATCATAATATGTTAAAATTGGATAATAATATGGAATCATAATCTGATAGAATGGAATAATAATATAGTAAGATTGTATAATAATATGAAATACTAGAACCACAATATAAAAAAACGAACCATAAAATCGGACACAATATGATAAAATGGAATCATAACAATTATTGCTTCAAGTCATATGTATTTTTAGCTGTGACCATACGCTCCAATCACAATGTGTTGCTCTTAGGTTATTTTCACTACAACTATATTTTTTCTCTGCGTGTATTAAAATGTTTTAAGTCAGTTCGTAGATATATAGATATTGTAAGAATAACATAATACAAAATTTTCAGTTATCAAATATATAAAAATATATGATGAAATTCATCTTATTCGTCTTATCTTAAATATTTTAATCACATATATTAAAGATTAAAATATTTAAAATAAAAATATCAAAAAAACAACTCTCTCACGTCACTAATATTCGAAAACTAAGATTGACGCAAATGGAACTAGACTGGTAGAAAATTTTATAAATATCAACGGAATAAATTGAGAACAGCTAACGAAGAAAGAAATAAGTTTACTTTTTTCATTAATCAAAATATTAACAAAATATTCCCAAAAAAAAACTATTTTCTAATTAATTAATTAACCGTTTATTTATTTTGACATTTTCCTTCTTCTTATGCAAAAACACACACCACCACATACATTTCTGTCCTCCAATTAACTACTTTGACACGTTTAACCCATTTTTTGTTACTGCTTGATGTTGTTGTTATTATTATTATTATTATTATTTCAAAAGCCGTTTATTAAAAGTTCTTCCTCAAAGTTCTTTCACCACTATTATGCGTGTCCATAAATTATCAATGTGGTACACATAATATCATAGAAGTCACTTATTTACTCACCTAGTCACTCATACTCTCACTAGGTGATATGTCGTCTCATTGCCATGAAATTTAAATGCATAATATTACTATTTTTCATTTTCTTCTTCTTTTTCTGGTCTTAACTATGCGTTTCATTTCCAATCATTTAAAGTTTGCAGTGTAAGTAACCTGCAGGCATGCTGCTACAATATTTTGTTTAATAATGTGAGAGCATAAATTTTTTCATATATAAAAGTGCAAATATGTTGCAGCATTAAAAATAGCGACCAAAGAAAAGTACAGCTAAGGAAAAAATGAGAAAAAAAGGAAACAAAATTGCACGCTTCATGTTGCACGCATGCAAATTTAAACGCTTTGGAATTTTCTCCCGCATTGCATGATATTAAATGTAGAAAAAAATTACAAAAACTAAAAAACGAACCAAAAAATCTTAGAAAAATTTTTAACGTTTTAGTTTTCTTCATCTTTTTGGCCTCACACCAAGTGTATGAGATGTTTGAAGTCTTTTCTTTTTTTTCAATTTTTCTGTATTTTTGTTTCTGGTAGGCTGTTTTAGGTTTTTAGCTGCTTGGTTGATGGACAGACGGACTGTCGGTTTGTTTACTTGGCTATAAGAAGGCTTAACATGGGAGCACCCTGAGTGCATGTGTGCAAATTGCTGAACTATGTTTTCCCCTTTATTTTATTTATTTTTTCCGTTGATTTGTTTTCTTTTTTTGGTATAAATGTTTTCCATTTTTATTTGTTAGCCGTTGTTGTGTTTGAACGCAAACTAATGGAATTTGTTGCAGAAAATGCATATGAGTGTGTAAATGTTATTGCTATTGTTTTTTCTCTCGCTTTTTATTGGATTTAGAAAGGTTAAAATAGGTTGCATGTGAAAGCAATCTGAAAGTGAAAAAAATCTTTTATAGATAAAGATAACAAATAGGGCTTAAAGAAATACTTTTATTTCAAAACGAAACCATATATAGAGATATTTAGTGGTCATAAGTGACATAAAGTGGCACTATTTGGAGTTAAGCTCAGTGTAATATGAATATACTTTTATGGCAACACAAAGGGCAATGAACATTTTTTTAACTAAAATGATTTAATATAGGTTCCTTTGTGCTATATAGAGGTTTTTTGGAAAACAAATCGTTTTCTCAAAAAAAAAAAAAACACAAACATATTGATTTGTTTTTTCTAAAATATACTAAATTTCCATGCAGGGAAGAAATTTTTAGTATTCAGAAATATAGAAATTTTTTGAAAAAAAAAAAAATTTAATATTGTTACAGTTTAAAAACAAAAAATTAAAAAATTATGAATAAAATTAATATTTGTTCATAAATTTTATTTTTTGTGTGTGAAATTTCTAATTTGATAAAAAATTTGTGAAAATATTTTGGCAAACGAAAAATACAATAAAATGCTACGTGAACCGTGATGTATAAATTTATTGTGTATTTCCAAAACAAATGAAAACCTAATGTGTGTGAACACATTATTCTATCAGTAAGATTACATAAAGAATATTCGATATTCTTTGATATTAACGCATCCAAAGAAGAACAAATAGGCCTTGTTCGAAAGTAAAATTTAAAACATGGAAAAAAACACACCTTTTATTAAAAAATCTTGTTATGATGGAAAATGTCTTACTTTATGTTGTACCAACCATAAAGATAAAATGTACTTCTTCGACCATAACGGTAGCAATTTTATCAATATATTTCAATTACAAACATTTACATAGAAAATTAATATATTATAAACATATTTTTAATGAATAATTTTAACAGAAATATTACCTGCAATTTTAAAATTGTATCACCAATTTTTTTGAGTTCCACTTGATACAGAGTAGAAATTAATTACAATCTTTTTCATAGGATTATTTTAGTAATAAGCTTTCGCTAACGAATATGGAATGGTCAAAATTCCAAAAATAACTCAATATATATGGAAACAAAATTGGTCCATTTTTCATCAGCGATACTTAGTAAAAAAATAAAAAAAAACAAATTTTAAGTCCTGGTTCCTTCAGAGCTCTATATGAAATATTTATTAACTTAACATTTGTTTCCCTATTTGAGAAAATATTTTACAAAGAGGAAACAATTTAATAAGTTTTTCTTAAAATGTATATCAAAGAACACCTACTACTTAAACATTTTTAAAGTAGCATATTTTTTATTTCATTTTTTATTTTTTTTTACTGAATTGTATTCTTTTTTTATATAATAATTTTTCGTTAAAAACCCACGTTCTTCTAACGCAACTTACGTTTTATAGTCTTCAACACTAATCACTCAGCCACAGATTGTCATTGCTGATATTTAGTCCACTTCGGCGGCTTGTCTTCTTGAATAAAATCTTTTCCTTGATGTATAGCTCATACGTGGTAGAGAAAATCCTGTCTCGCTACACTCTAACATAGCTTCGGTCTTAGAGATAGTAGCAGTGTGGCAGGTATATATAGGTTCACCATTGCCTGGACTTATCTGGGGTCTATTCGGGGCCTGACAAGAGACTTAACACAATTTGGTACCACGGGAGCCAGTAGACCCTGGTACGGCAACACCTGCTTGTCGGTACCCACGTTAAACTTGAGCACATCTACTGACATTTAATGAGTGTGGTGGTGTCAACTGGTTCTCAACTGGAACCTTTCTTGTGCCTGAATAATTACTAATGTACTGTGCAATAAACATATTTATCTTCAATATAAAGCAAAAATGTTTTAAATCAAAAGGGTAAAAATTTCTTATAAACGCCTAGCAAAAACTTTGCTTTCCTGATAAACTAGCAGGAAACAAAAATAAGCTGCTTATTTTTTGCCTGAATAACCAGTTTGTTCGAGTTGTCCACAAATTCATGTAGTTATTTTTAGACTCTAGGGGTACTCAAAAATATGTACCTAAAAGAAAATAAAAATAAAATATATATCAGTAAGATTTGAACTTGGACACTCGTTTCTAAATGACAAAAACTTTTATATAAAATATCTTTTTAAACATTTTCTTATAAAAAATGGGATTGAACCAAAAACCTTCTGGTTGTTTATCAAGCGCTCTAACCAACTCATCCAAGCGATTACTATACTAATGTGCTATTATACTATTGAACACTTTTTTTTAATATAGAGTAGACAAATAATAATGACACCTTATTACCAAGAATCTACTTTAATAATTAGTTGCCATTACCGAAAACCAAAAAGTTTTTACTGGGCACATCTGAAAATTTAAATTCTTGTTATAAGTGCATCTTTAGTAAAAATATAATTTTTATATTTTACAATTAATATCATTTACAATATTTATCGTAATAAACTTTATAACGATTCCTAAATCAGACGTATATTTAAAGAATTATAAACACTTAAAGTTACATATTACTGGATGAGAATAACAAAAAATTAAAAATCATTAAAAAAAATTGATTTTTGTATGAAAAGACTGGTGTTTTTTTCTAAAAATAGATTTAAAATAGTAGATCAACTTGTCCCAGAACAACTATTATTGTGTTTTGTAGTAAAGATATAGCTTTTAAACATATTGAAAGAAAATTTAAATCGAAGGGGTAGAAATTAAAACTGAAATTCCATTACGAGTTCACTTTTAAATAAACAATTTACCTTTGAATTATTGCATTTAAAGATATATCAGTTGGCCTTCAGTAGAGCCTTGAATCATTAAAATCCGTCTACGTCCTAAAGAGATATTAGAATTTAAAGTTACGTACTTTGTCAGATTTTTCAACTTTTATAAAAATTAAAATCGTGAATAAACTCAAGAATTTTTTTGAAATATGTACGCACCAAATATAAACAAAGTCAAAAAATGCTATTTCTTTATAAATCTCTCGTGGAACGATATATTATTCCTTAATTTAAATTTGGATGTATTTAAGTTTTTGCACGCAGGGAAAAAATATGGTTTTGGTAATTATAATCTAATAGCATCATATTATGATTGGGATATATGATTAAAGTATATATATATAAATAATATAACAATTGGAGTGTAACATAGTATAGTTTAGAGATTATTACACAGTTTTTAAAATTTTCAAAATACTAGCAAAACCGGAATTTATTTAAAAAAAAAAAAACAATTTTTCGGACTTCGGGGATTTAAAAGTCTTTATTTCGAATATTATTCGAATATTTTGAAAAAAATCATATGTTCTATAATTCCTATCCGACATTATCAAGAAATAGTTCGTTTTATTGATTATAAAATATAATATTAGAAAAAAATAATCAAGAGATATGTTTTCTATCCAAATCCAAAAAATAAAAATTTAAATGCCTTTAATATCTTATATAGTTTTGCCAGGAATGTAAATGTATATATACTCCTTAGAAAGGGTAAGATCTTTTTGTCTAATGTGGTTTAAATACAAATTTTCAAAGCGGCGAAATCCGTAAAATCTATTTTTTTGGTATAACTCCCGATTTTGGCGGTATATTGAAAATTCTAAAATCTATATATCTACAAAATGCATTATGTTACACTTCAAGTGCTTTTCCACTGTAGCACCGTGTAATTTTCAACAAAAGACCGATTGAAAAGAAGAAATAAAAATATTAATAATTTTGTATAAAATATCTGACATTTTCAGAAAGAGTTTGTATTAAAAATAGATTTTTTTAAGCAATTTATGAAAAAAAAGCTTTCTTAAAAATGTTTCAACATCTGTTCAAAATTGAATTTTTACAAAAAAAAAAAAAAAAAGTTTCACGAGCAAATGTTAGCAAAAAATTCATGATCATAATTTTTTTGAAAATCTAATTCTACTAAAAAAAATCAAGAAAATATAAAAAATTGATAAAATAGCACTTTAACTTGATTACATTTTTTTTGGGAAATAACGCTAGCCTAAGATCACTCATATGAATCATAAAAATAAAAATTACTAAGTAAAAGAAAGGACCAATTACTTTCTTTAATAAAATATATTTTGAAATTTTCACAGACACTTGATGGCTCATAAATTATATAAAACGTTAGACTTCTGACTTCCCTTATCACATCTTAAATGGAATTTCTCAAAAGCTTATGTAAATGTTAATTTAATATAAAAAAGCCCTGAAAACTTCTACCACTTTTGAATGTCATCACTTGAAGGTTGTTGTAATTAATTAAAGATTTTTCCCCAAGTATTTTGTTTAACAATAATACTGCGATATTTTTTTACTTCGTTTTCTCTATTAATTATAAACCTTTACCTTATTTGTTTAAAGCAATTTAAAAATCACGCCCTAAATTTTTCATCTTAGTGCAAAAAATGAGTTTCATTTAAATTATTCTTCGATAATAATCCCTGACTAAAAACGAGATAAACACTTTTTTCTTGCTTAACAAACTGTATAAAGTACTTGAAAATAATGGGAAAAAACACTTTTAGTGGTTTATAAATCATCGAATGAAGAAAAAAAAAAAAATATGATAATAATGACTACTACGATGATGATAATGATAATAAGAGTACAGAGTAGATTGAGGTATGGAAATATGGCAGCAGCAGTAGCAAATGTACGTAAGTGCATTATCATCACAAAAGACCAACCAGCCAACCAACTGATATTAAATTATATGCTTTTAAAAATGCAAAATACAAACTATTAGCAAATATTTGCCTAAAGTATATTTTGACATTTAGTGTTAATTTATGCAAAACAACAATAAAAAACAACGTTTGAAGTTTTAAATGAAAATGAAACTAAAAAATAAAGATTGAAAGAAAAAAAAAACTAGACAACAAAACTAAAATCATAATACCAAAACCCCCTCGTCTTTATTTATTTGCATTTGTTAGTTTAAGATAAACATTTGTTTTCCATTCGATTCCACAAAATCCTTTAAAGAAACCAGAAAAAAAACAGTAGGTGAGAGTGTTTGTTACTATTTACCACAAAATTAAAACCAGTAATACCTGGGCTTAATGAAAAAACAATTCAACTTTGAATTCGTAAAGTAAACATACAAACAAACAAAACTATTCATTGTTTTAAAGTGTGATTAAAATCTATGCAAATATAGAGTTTTAACTGCTATGAAATTAAATATTTTCGCCGTTTTTTATGAGTAGAAATATAAATGAAAATCAACTAGCAAATAGTTAGGAAATAAATGGAAAAAATGTGGAAATATTTTGTTGGAGGTTAAAGAGGTGCAATTGTTTTGAAAGCTTAAATTAATGATTATGAAAGACAAAAAGATTTATTTTTATCAAATAGAAAAAAATAACTAACTGATGACATGGATGCAATTAATTAAAGAAATATTTCCAAATTGAATAAGGATTTATAGAAGAATTTGGATTATATAAGGATTTATAGAAGAGTTTGGTTTGAATAAAAGGACAGTTAAATATATTATGGCTCTTAAACTTTAACTTAAATTTATTTTTTTTTGTATATAAATATGAATATACACTGCTGCATATTCCTATAAACGCATTTAAAATTTTTGTTTTTCATTGACACAATGTTGTGTTATAACAGTAACTCGATATATAACAGTACTTTTTATGTAAGAACTATTTCTTTCTTTCTTTAGTTGTTTTCTTTAATTTAGCAACCAGAACATATTGGTGATCATTCAGTGGAATATTCCTATAAACGCAGTCCAGAAAAATTTGTATAAAAAGTTATTGCAAAAAAAAAATAATAAATATTTTAAAATTTTAACAGGTTTAGTTGTTTGTTTCACTTAAGGTAAGTTTCTGATGACAACATCTCCGTTTACTGGATATATTTTTATTTTAATTAGGAAATTTCATCAGCCTAAAGGATCCCAAAAGGAACTTTTCTTGTAGACCAGGAAAAAATTCAAACTAATTTTTTTGTGATCATGGTCAGTTATGGACCTATCTTCACGAACTTTGGCACAAAGATTGATACTTATACAAAATTTCGTTACACGGAATTTCATTTAAATACTTAAGGAATTTATGATCGTTAAATCGTTATTATGGGGACTAGATGAAATAATGGAGCGATCATCACCAATTTCAATAGACTTCGTCCTGGTGGCATGAAAGTCCTAAGTGCCAAATTTCATTTAATTATCTTCAAAATTGCGAACTGTACTTTGTGCAAAATTATTACATGGACATCCAGCCAGCCAGAAGGACGGATGGACATCATTAAATCGACTCAATCTGAGTCGATTGGTATACTTTAAGGTGGGTGTTGGATGATTTTTTCTGTGCGTTACAAACATCAGTACTAACGCATAATACGCCAACTACCTATGGTGGTGTGGGGTATAAATAGCATCATGAAATGGACAAATGAGTGGAATAAAGTAAATTTTTCTGATGAAATGAAATTGAATTTGGATGGTCCCTATTCATATTCTTGCTATTGACATGATTTGAGGTTGGACGAAATTCGTATGTCGAAACGTAATTTTGGTGAAGGCAGTGCTATGGTTTGGGTAGTCTTTTCTGCTGCTGAAAAATCAAAAATGTGTGTTGTTCCAACTAAAATGGAGAGTGTAATATATAATGAACAGTTGAAAGATGCTCTTCTTTCATTTATAGATGAAAAAATGGATGAAGATTGCATATTCCTAAAGGATAGCATTGCAATCCATGTCTCGAACCAATCTAAATCGTGGTTTAATGAACATAGTACTCCAATATTGGACTGGTCGGCTTGCAGTGCGGATTTAAATCCAAAGGCGGAATCTGTAGGGGTATATGGCCCATAAAGTTTACACATGCACAGAATGAAACCATAATGCCAATAAAGTAGTTAAAACTGAAATATAAGTAAGCCTGGGAACAAATTGACAGTGATTTTCTTCAAAAATTAGTCGAATCAACGCCAGACCCAATTTTTGAAGTTATCCAAAACAAGGATTCATCAGCACATTATTAACAATGCTAAATTGATTCATTAGTTTAAGTGCGTATATAGGAAAATGCCATAAAAATGGCATTAAACTACATAAATTACAATGAAAAAAGATTTTGTGTACATTTTAAGTCTTTTATTATTAACTTTTTAATGAAGTCAATAAATAATTAAAAAAATTAACCTGTAGTATATTAATTAT
The DNA here is from genome assembly GCA_932274085.1 of Protocalliphora azurea. Lineage (NCBI taxonomy): Eukaryota > Metazoa > Arthropoda > Insecta > Diptera > Calliphoridae > Protocalliphora > Protocalliphora azurea. Next base: position 146,247,323 of record OW026520.1, on the reverse strand, counting down.
TTTTTAGCAATATTTTTGATAAGTTGATTAAAAAAAATATGTGCGTTTATATGAAAATATAACCCAGTGTATATATAATAAATATAACATATAAAAATAATAAATATATAAATAAATATAATAATATAAAAATAATTAATAAAATATAAATAATAAATAGTAAATATAATATAAAAATAAAACTAAAATGTAGAAATTTTATATTTCTTGCTAGATATGTTAAGGGTATATTTAACATTGATCTAAGTTTCCATATGATAAATGTATCTTATATGTATCTATGTGCTTATGGGTTAAATAAATTTTGCCCGAAAACGGTTTCAAAATCACATGGAAAAAAATTTTTAATTTTTGTCTTTGGGATTTTAATCCTTCAGTGCTATCTGGTGAACAAATGTTTGAAACTGGATTATGACAGACTAAAATTACACAAATCAACAAAATCGCAAAAAAATTTTCCAAATAATTCTGAAAAAATATTATTGTTTAGTGTAGAAGGTTAAATGAAACTTTTCATAGACTTTCCATTGACGACTAATGAAAATATCCTTAAGGTTTTAGGTTATATAATTTTCTATGAAATATGTAGAATAAATTATTCACTCATGTTTTATAGACAAGAATTGGTGCTGCAATAATGAGCAAAATTTAAGTCTCCAGCTTACCACATATAGATCCTAAAAATTTTTAAATTTTTGGAAATCAAGAATTTTTCAATTAACCTTCAAAAACCATGCAAAAATCTGATGCAAGGAGTGGGTGTAGAGAGGAAATTTAATTTTCGTATAACTAATACATGACCGTAGATCTCAAAAATAGTAAAAAAAAATATAACAAATTTCGTCGTCAGTAAATCCGCTTCTTACTTACTCCTTAGACTAAAATTTTTAGTTTTTTTCTCATATTGAAAAGCAGCAATGGTCTGACCGCGGAGCAGTATTCAATATGCCTTGGTTTTCGAATCGAGAATTTTATGTGGACTAAAATTTACTTTTCTTTATAATACAGTTTTTCCATAAAATTATAATATCGTTTTCGGTATCGTAATTTCCAAAAATAAAGACAGCAAAATCGTGATGGATCAAATTTATTTTTCAATAATGTTTAATACCAAAATATTGTGTTTTTCTTTTACCAATAAATATAGTATAGTATAGATAATTACATGGAAAAAAATAAAACGAAATTTCAATTACGAAATTGCTTGTATGAATTAAATTTGATTTTGTTCCTACCGTCAAAATGATAATATTAATAAAGTGAAACTAATTAATTTTATTTTGTAGAATTTTAATTAATTTTTTTTATTGTAACTAGGGACAGGTATTTCATGCATTTAAAAATGTGTTTTAGGTGCTTAAAATATGCACTAAAAATTTTTAAATATGTCCTGAAAATAAATAAAAAATGCAATTATTTCTTAAATTTTATTAAAAAAAACTTATATGCAATAAAGACCTTAGACAGCTTTTGTACACAGAAAATTACCTTTCGACATCAACAGATATGACGGATACATTTTTAAATGATGTGGAAAGATTTTATTATTTCTTCGTTTGAATCTATAACTGTAACAACTGTATTGGCTGTGGTTTTAATTCTAAATCGATTTTTCTAAAATTATATTAAGAGTAGTTCTATACTCTATCTTATTGGTAGCTTTTTTTAAAAAGAATTAATCAATTCATGATGTTTTACAAAAATGTGTGACAACCAAAACAAATGTTTCATATATATAACTAGATATTAAGTGAACTTGTTCTGCCTTCAGACAAATGATTGGAAGTTTGAGCCTGAAAGTCTGTATTTATCTCTATATTTTAGACTATCCGAGGGCTGATATACCAATGGTATTGTTTTGTTGAATATTTATGGTATTTAGCATTCTAATACGAGATAAATAAGGAACGTTCTGGTGACGCAATTTTTACAACAATCTACGTTTTTCTGTGTATGTTAGTTTTAGAGAAATCGCTTACCACATAGTAATTTGTCCATGGTATTTTTAATATTTTAAAATACTTTTTAGCTCTTCTAAAAATTGTGAAATGTAGGCTTAAGTGGTTTTACCAAAAGTCAACAGAATTATTTTTTTCTACACAAAAAATAATGTTAAATTGTATATTGAACTAAATACGCATTTATGGAAAATTATGCAAAAACATACATCTTCAAGAAAATATGAATAAATATGCATTTTAAAGCAAATTCTCTAATTCGCAAAGATATTTAGTTTACTCTGTTTTAGGATTAACTTCCGGTCTTTGAATATAACATTATATTTATGATTGAAATTTCGCATATATTTAGATAATGTATTTATATGTCGATTCAAAAATTAACTGAATCTGTACTAATGCACAGAAATGGTTCCCTAAATTAAAGCACATAAATATACGATGAACTTTTTATTTGCTGTTTATTATATATATATATATATATATATATATATAATGTGTGTTTTGTATGTAATACCTCAGTGGGTGTGTGTATTAAATATACATAGTAGATAAACTCATATAATTTTTCTCGGAAAAATACATACTTGACTGCAATTGCTCATTCTGAGAGGACGCAACCATCAAAAGGATTTTGAATAACACTTATGATGCAATCTGGGGGACAATCTGGATATTAAATGACATATGACAGATTGTTTAAACAAATCGTCAGAACAAATACTTACTTACCTTTTGTGCAGTTACCACAGCTTTAACACTTTTCATATGGAATCCGGGTACTTGTTTAGTCATTAATTTCCTTTAAAAATCACGGGAACATCTGAAGAAATGAAATTAAAAAGACATAGTGTCACCTTTGGCACTAGAATAATTTTTTACAATCGGTATTTATGTAATGAAGCCCAAACAGATGAAATTGTCGAAATTTTGCAATAGAAATACGAGTAAATTTTTTTTCCAAAATATATATATTTTTTTTCTTTAATTCTTTTACCGATTTTTCAATTGGTTTTAAAAATTATCAATTAATTAAAAAAAGTTAATGAAAATTTTTAATACATTAATTATATTTTAAAATAAAAATTACAAAAAGTTAATTGACAAATTTTGGAGAATATTTTTTCTCTATATAAAGAAGTAACATAATCTGCTGAAATAAGAAAAAATCCTACATGACTATAAAACATAAATAAATTATCATACATGACATATGTACATACATACATGCATACGTACATACATACATTCATACGTACATAAATACATACATATTTACTTACTTACATACATATCTACATATATACATGCATACTTACATGTTTTTATGCAAATATTTTCCATTATAATATTTTCAAGATTGGTTATTCCTTGGGCACATATTTTTACAATTATATACCTAAAGCGATTGGATCATTAGACCATTAGACCATTCAAAATCTGTTACCTAAAGATTTATTTCTATTTATTCACAGCTTGTGTTTATTTGTTGAACTTTTTTTAATTTTAATATTTTTATTTTGAAGCTTTTTCCAATTATTTATGTTTTTTATTTTATTGGAAACAAATATTTCGAAATTTCGATATCATAGTAATCTCGTTTTCGGCAATACAATATGATATTATATTCGGCAACTAAGATGATATCGTTTGTGATATCATATCGTTCTATAGTTTATTAGGATTAAAAATTTTTCATATTAAATTTAAAGCATATTTTCTTATTTTTTTTTTTTTTTTTTTTTTGATGCAACATTTACATAAAAAACATTATTATATTACAAGAATTCTCACCTTTAATATCTGTAAATATTTTATATTTTGTTAAATATATGTATGTTTTTTTCACATATTAATTTTTCATGTTTAAAAAATTTGCAAAATTGTTGCAATGTGTTATTTGTTGTTTTTGTTCCCAAAAGTAAGATTTTTTTTTATGAAAAACTCAGACTTTGCTAAAACGTTTATCGAAACCATTCTATGTTTTTAAACCTAGAAAAAACATAAATCGAATTAGAAAAATATTTGTAATATACATATTTTCCTTAAAAATCGATTTTTAAAAATAGTCTAAATTTCATAATTATGTGGTTTTTTTAGAAAATATATTTCAATTTGAAAATATGATTAATTGCTTTTAAAAATCATAGACAATCTAATTTTCCCACTTAGTTTAATGCACTAGTTTCTAAAATTAATATTATCTACTTCAAGTTTTCTTTTCTAGCCAGTTGAATTCTTCCTCCCATTTTTTATATGTGTGAGAACAAATCTTTTACATTCTATTAAGTTTAGTAATGGTTACTTAATAAATAAATTAAAATTGTGTTTAAATAGTTTGAGTTGCACATAAATAAAAACATCTCGTAATCAAACTCACAGTCGTCATACCGCTATTTTTGACAGGAACATGCTGCAAAAAACTCGAAAAAAAAAACAAAATGCAACAGCAAAAAAAAAAAAAAAGACATAACAACAACACCAAATGCTCACATAATCTAGATACACTTTGACTGTATTTTACTCATTTTATTTATATACTGTTGGCCAAACTATGACTAGAATTTAAATAGAAACAACTAGCTATGAATAGAAAAAATAAAAAAAAAATATTCCAGAACTTTTAATAATAAAAAAAAACAAATACATATTTTTTAGTTAAGGAAGACTTATGGACGAGTCGAACTACTAGTTGTATGGAAAACAAGAAGTCTAAAAGAAAAACTAGCAAACTTTAACACGTACTATAGAGTTAAATACAAAACAAAAACTTTGCAGAAAAAAATTGGTAATATTTTTAAACATGAATATAATATTTTTAATAAAAAAACAATCCAACTACATAGTATCATGCAGAAATTTTTTATGATTTTTTACCTTTTTTTTTCTAGTAGTCTAATATTGTTGTTTGGAGGTTTTTTTCTTCTATGATTTTCGTTACCACTTTTTGTGTCTATTTGATGTTTTATTTTGTGCTTGTCAAAGCTTAATCACGCCTGATGTCTAACCTGAGTTATGTTTGGAGCATGTAACACATGACTTTAAACCACAAAACAATTCCATATGAAAAGTTTAGATGCGCGGCCCCTTTTTTTCGGTAGGTTGGTAAGTCAACTACTCAAACGGTGTTATGAAGAAAAAGATGTAAAGAAATATTGTAAATAGTGTTATGCAACAATACACAGGAACTACAATAACAATATGTAGAAAACGAGGCAACCACAATCTGCATAGAATTTGTTTTTCTAACATCAAATAAGTATTATCTTAACTAAAAGTGCAACAGAGTATAATATACTATTTTTTAAACAAAATAATTAAATGTTTGAGAAACCATAAAAAGAAACACTTTAGAGGAAAGTTGTTTACACTATGAAAATAAGGGGGAAAAAGTCTGTGGCATTATATATAGAAATTCAGCACTTTTTTAAAATTTCAATATATAAGTAAGCTATCTTAATATATATATATATATTTGTATGTGTATGACTTTAAAAGCACAAAAATCTTCTCTCACATTTCTCAAAGACATAAATAGAATGATATATTTATTTAAAAATTCCTCAGATTTTAGTTTATTACGAGGGCGGATCAATATTTCCGTGACTTTTCGAACTTCCCTCGTAGTTATATGAAATGCAACACCATTGCCATCAAGTACCACCTGTCCAATTTTAAGCAAATGTCGTCATTTACTTTGCGTTTAACAGCTGTTCAAAACATACAACCTCGTGCATTTTTCTAAAAATGGAAAAAAGTGAATTTCGAGTGCTCATTAAACATTATTTTTTGCGAAAAAAAAAACCCGTCAATCAAACCAAGGAAAAGCTTGATAAATACTATGGGGACTCTGCACCATCGATTTCAATGGTAAAAAAGTGGTTTACTGACTTTTGTTGTGGTCGCACAAGTACAAATGACGCTGAACGTTCTGAGGTCAGTACACCCGAAAATGTCGAAAAAAATCCACGATGTGGTGTTGGCCGAACGAAGAGTAAAAGTGCGTGAGATTGTTGATGCCATAGGCATTTTATATGGTAGTGTGGTTTCGATTTTCAATGATCAGCTGGGTTTAAGAAAGTTGTCTGCAAGATGGGTGCCGCGTTTGCTCTCAATTGACCATAAACGTAAACGTGTGACAACTTCAAACGATTGTTTGAAGTCGTTTAACCGCAATCCGAATGATTTTAATATACTTCGGAGACCAAGCAGTAGTCTAAACAATTGGTTTCTCCGGGTGAACCTGCTCCGAAGAAAGCCAAGGTAAGTTTGTCGGCCAATAAGGTGATGGCAACAGTTTTTTGGGATGCACACGGGGTAATCCTCATCGATTACCTTTAAAATGGGAAAAAAAAATAAACGGCGAATATTATGCCAACTTATTAGACCGATTTAATGAGGATTTAAAAAAAAAGCGACCTCATATGGCCAAGAAAAAAGTTCTTTTTCATCAAGGTAATGCACGGGTGCATACGTGCGCAGTCTCAATGGCAAAACTCTATGAATTGGGCTACGAATTGGTGCCTCATCCGCCATATTCTCCGGATATAGCCCCTAGTGACTACTTCCTATTTCCAAACCTAAAGAAACGGCTCGGTGAAAAGAGATTCAGCTCCAACGATGAAATTATTGACCAAACAAATGCCTATTTTATGCATCTCGAAAAATTCTATTTTTTGAAGGGATACAAAAACTAGAGAAACGTTGGACTAAGTATATTTAATTAAAAGGAGATTATGTTGAAAAATAAATTTTTGTTTTGCAAAAAAAAAAACTGTATTTCATTCATAAAGTCACGGATTTATTGATCCGCTCTCGTATTATATTGTGGAGAAAATGTTCTATTCCAAACTTTTATATTTGCATTTATATATTTTTGCCCAGTATCTGACATAATTCCTTGTTAAACTACTCAATAGATGAAATTTAACTACCGAAATGAGTTATGAAAATAATGGTCGAATCAGGTTATGATCAGTGTTGCTCGAAGCTAAGAAAAAAGAGGCTAAATTAAACTTTCAAAAAGGTCAAAAAAGGCTAAATGTTCCAAAAAATAAGGCCAGAAAAAAGTTAAAATTTTTTCTTTAATTCAAAAACTTATTTTTTCTCGTTCTCATTAGTTTTTTATATTTTTTTAAATATATTGTAATAATTTTATTAATAAAACGTAGAACTAGAACTAGAAGGTAGTACGTTTTTGGTTGATTTTTCGCTTTTATAAGAATTTTGCTAAAATTATGATTATATATTTTAATATATTAGTTGTTTTTGATTTGGATAAAAAAGTGTTGATTTTTTTGTGCGAATAAATTACAAATAAATGATTCTGTAAAAATAAAATTAATAGTAGATAATTAAAACCTATTTTCTTCGTTGTTGAAATAGTAATATTTTAGCTTTTTTAAGGCAATTTGGAGAATCAAAAAAAGCTAGAGGCTAAAACGAAAATTTTGAGGTTAAGGGAAAAAAAGCTACATTCAGCCTTAAAAAGGCTAAAATTGTAACATTGGTTATGATAATTATATAGAATTATAAGAATTCTATCGCAGACTCAACCCTAAATTTTATACACCTCGATACAGTACTTATATTGCCAAAATATCATTAGTAATGCCTCCAATGATTATTCAATGATTATTAATTATTCTTGATTCTAATCTATGCCTGAGTGAATCAGTCGCCCAATATATCCTAATTAACAAAATCGATAAATCTACACTTATAATCGTAAGCTTCGTTGTTCAGTTGCTCTCTTACTTTTCTTATCTTCTCTTCTAAAGTCTGTCCCAAATTAGCTGATACCTTTACTTCGCATACACAAGAACTTTGTTAAGGATACAAATTCCTTTGAAAATAAAAGAATATGGTTTTTTGATTAACTCCATCAGGTTAAAAATTATGTTTTTTATGTTTCAATAGATAAAATGATCGCACTTTCTGGAAGAGATTTGCACTATCTTCAAATATGTTAATTTAATGAGGAGGAGGTCAAGATACAAATTTTCTAAAACATGTGTGAATTTGTGTAATAAAGCATTATTAGTTATTTAAATTTATTCACTGACTAGAAAAATAAGTTCAAGATTGCGTTTTCTCTTATATTTTTGCTAAATTTATATCCTTTAGTTAGATCCTTGGGAAAGAAAAAAAAATAAACATTATAATAGTAAGAAATTATGTTATCTTTTCGAAAATATATAGAAATCGTTACAAACAAAATCGTTGAAAACTTTTTGAATAAAGCAACCGAAAAAGGATTGAGTTCCTGTGCATGTTATTTATTTTTAATTATCCAATAAAATATTTATTTATTAATATTTTAACATTTTTTATATTTAGGCCCGGTTTTATACTGTTCCATTAGTGTATACTTAAGTGCAAACTTTGTTAAGAAACAGTTAAGTTAAAGCTCACACTTAAGTAATGTAGCGTTTAAAACTTCAGTATGTATGTCTCAACTTGCCAAACAATTTTCTCTAACTAAAAATCATAGATATATTTTATTTATCGTAAAATGTTTTATCCTAGTTATGTTATTTTTTTATTGAATATCCTTTAATTTAGACTACTATTTGCATCATTATAAATATTAAATACTTACTTTTTTGGACAAAACATTTTTTGATATTAAATTATAATTTGTCATGTAACATTATTATAGGGATCGAATAATTTGATAATTGCAACTCGTTTGTCACAAACAACGATAAATTCGACAATTGCAATGAATTTCACTGGTAATACGTGGAACCGACTTTAATTTGTCTCCTCTGTGTGTCTTGTATTTATAAAATTTGTTTTAGAAATATGAAAACTTTTGATAAATTTTGAAAGACCTTACAAAATAACTAAGAAATCCAAAATGTTAGGTCATTCCGATAAAACCTTAAAGAACTGCAGTCATTTGAAGCTAAAAAAAATAAAAAACAGGGCTAAAATTTTCGTGAAAGTTTTACAATAATTTTAGTTTTACACTCATAATTTACATCTTTTAAACTCAAAACATTAATTAGTGGGGAGACAAGATTTAGAAAATATACTTGATGCAATATTAGTTACCATATTACAATTTGGGAAAAAGATATGCATTGATAAAAAATAAAACCAAAAATTGACGATTTTTTTAATTTCGTATTTTATTTATTTATTTATTTTGGGGAATTTAGATCTAGAGAACAGAATTTAAAAGGCGAAGTAATTGCCTCGTTGATGTCAGAAAACTAGGCGTGGAATGGAATTATCGCAAACTTCCAAAAAATTAGCCTAAATATTAGTGAAATGTATATTTTTAGCGACAGAAAATTACAGATTTTATGGAAATTGTTTAAAATGTCTTAATAAATCACACTTCGAGGTCAAATAAGTGTTTAAAAAATTTTAAATGCAAAAATTTTATAAAATTTTTCAAATTTTCATCAAATTTTAAAATTTTTTTTCTCTTTTTTTTTAATATGAGATATGATTTGTCTTGATGCCTAAAATGAGAAATGCAAAAATAAAAATTAAAGAAGCATATTTTATAATGGCTACAGCGGCATTCTTTTGTTAACATATATCGCTTTTTGACAACTACCGCAATGTATAAACTACGTTAACATTTATATCAAATGTAAGCTTTTTATTTGCTTAATACTAAAATTATGCGAGCGTTAAAATATTTTAAGAACTCATCATTTTGTGGGTAAAAAAATAAGTTCGAATATTAAAATAACAAAAGCTGTTTTCAAGGAATATTATCATGAGTAGTAAGGTTTAAACGACTATATTTTTTAAACCATTTTTTTATATTTCTTAATTTTTTTTTCAGCAAAAAAATTCAAAAATTTATATTTTTTCTTCAGTCTTAATATATATAGGTAGTACCATAGAATACAACTAGAAGTTTAAGTAAGAGGCAGTTCAAACTAAATTTTCAAAAAATTAACTAATTTTTTTCAAAGCACAAGAACAAAATATACATGACCACATGTATTTTGTTGTTTCATGACTGAATTAAGTTTTTTGTCTCTCACGTAAACTTCTACTTGTATTCTGTGGGTAGCACTCAAGAATTTCTAAAATTTTCATTTTTTTCTAAATTGCTCATATTTGTTTCTAAATATATTATTTTTTATTAATAAATTGATAAAAAGCTTGTACATTTTTTGAAGTGTTCACAATTTGCTTAAACTTGAATATCATTATCTTGGAAACCGTGAAACCTTTCCAAGAGTTCAACAATTAAGAAAGTAATAGGCGGTCAAGCCCGACTTTATAATACTCTACCACATTAAGTGTGTTTGTCAAAGTGATTCTCGCAGAGGTTTTCATATCGGACCTACTACTAAAACTGAACCAATTATTGTGATATTTGGAAATGTGATGTACTATCTTAAAGAATTTATGCATGTAAAATATAAATTTCTATTGGATTTGTGCGATTTTCGGAAGTGACCCTTATAATTTAGGCAGGGTCAATTATGAACCTGTCCGTTGAAAATTTATTTGTGCCAAATTTTTTCCAAATATTGGTTTCTTTGAGGGATTTATGAAAGTTTAAATGAATTTTTTTTTTTTTTTTTTTTTTTTTTTTAATTGGACAGATTCTAATGAAATTTAAAAAAGATTTATTTCTAGAAATAAAAGATTAATGAGCGCCAATTCCTTATTCTGGGAAGAAATTTGTAAGGGAACTAGATGATGTAGGGTATAAATATAAACTAAAGGAATGGGCATGAGATGAACACGTTAAAAGTAAGCAGCATTTAACTGTCGTGATAAGAACTGACATCTTATGCTGCAACCCAAACTTTGAGGAAACAAGAAAGATCATTAAATACTAAATAGGCTAAAAGTCAGAAGACCAATAAGTGTAATAACTGGAGCTCACATAGCTCGTAGTGAAATAACGGATAACACAATCTGTATAGTTGGCGAGGAGGATGAAAAATTTGAACACTACGTATGACAATATTTGAAGGCATTAGAATTTTCAAATCAAAGGGATAAAATAACGCATTTGGAATATCTTTGGTACATTAATTGGAACTTTTAGAAATTTAATAAAGGAAACTAGATTTTTAACCTACATAACCCAAATAGCAAGAGATTGCACAAATACTGATACCCAGGCAGCAGATTTGGTAAATATTTAAAGCTTCCTCTTTCAAACCTAACTTTTTTGGATAAAAAATAGGTAAAAGTCTACTTTTATTGAACTTTAAATTTAAATAGATATGACCTTTGATTCAGTAAACATTTTTTCAAAACTCTTTGTTAATAAAATCTTTTGGGTTGGCATTTTGGATTTAGGAATGTTTTTTACTTTGTTAATTATTAATTATTACTTTATTAAATATATCTTTTACTATTAAAAGTGTTTTGTTTAATTCAGTTAAAATTACAGATAATTATCGTTAGCGTTTGACATATTAAAGTTAAAATTAAATAACTAAAAATTCAAGTTACAGTAAAAAAGTTCTTAAAGTATTACATAGAAACAGATAATTTCCAATTTAAACCACAAGTTAGTGTAAACGCTTTATTTTAGTCATGATTTTAAAGTTAAAACTAAAAATTCTTTACTACAAACAAGCTGTATACAACTTTCAATATTACAATCAATACTTCCTTTAAACCCTTACCCCTCTGTTTAGATTTAAAAAGAATTCCTCTGTACAAACAAAGCACCCTCTAAAGTCAAAATTCTTTACTTCTCCTAATGTTTTTCTTAAAAGCAACAGTTTCCTTATACATGTTGCTAAACATACACATGCGTTCATAGCAGTTCATTTCAGTTATGTTGAGATTCCATAATAAACATGATGTTGCTCCACTATATATAAAAAAATTGTTGTTGGCGTTTCATTTGTATGCAACACCACAAAGTGTGCCACTAATGCAATTTTGTATTTTATGTTGCTGCTGCTGCTTCTGCTGCATGTGTTTGTTTCTTCTTTTTCCAGCAATTTTTGCTGCATGTTGTTGTCAGAGTTGTTAGATGTAGAGATGTTGTTTTGTTGCTGTTAGTGGCCAAAGTGTACGTGCTTTTCTGTTTCTTTATTTGTTTGTTGTAACAGTAGAAATCTCTTTATTTCAAACAACATTCATACCTGAGAATATGTTTCGTGGCATTGGTTTTATGGTTTTGTTATTGTTGCTGGCCAATTTTCTTTGTATCCGAAAAACAAATCCAGCGAAACGTTTTTATTTTAGCGACCTCATCTTTTCAATGTTCATATGTTAAAATTGTGTTTTCTTAGTTGCTTGAGTTGTTACTGTTTTTTTTTTCTTTTGTTTTTGTTCTAGTTGGCAATAAGAAAACATAAACAAAATCAAGGAAAAAAAATCTTTTAAAAAATTACTTAAAAATATTGCAAAAAGCTAAGAGTTGAAAATAAATAAAAATATTAAAAGAATGGAAACAAACTACATGATTTTTGTACTCTACATGATGGCAAAATTTGTTTGGAAATTTATGTTGCAAATGTCACTAGTAAATATTAGAAGATATTCAACTGCTTACTTGAAGCTAGTTTCAAGGACAGATCAAAATTGTAAACAAATTTGTTTACAATTTTTCATTAATGTAAAATACGAACTACGAGTATGTTGCTATAGGGATTTTCAAAGTCTTTGTAACATGTCACTACTTAATTTTACGTGTATATTTTCTTCTATATTTTACTGTTTAGATATATATTTTAAAATTTTTTCTGTTATTGCTATTTTTATTATTGTAGTTTTTGTTGCTGTTATTATTGCTAAAGTTAGATGCATATAATAATTTATGATCGTGTTAAAGATGTGGGTTAATAGTACTTCAATTGTTTTTGTTTGTTTTTTTGTTGTCATAGTTTTTATTTTTTTTTTTACCATTTTTTAGTTTATTATGAACTGTTTGTTAACATAATGAATGAGTTTTTAAGAATGTTTTTGTATACACAAGATTACAAGGAAACATGAGTATTTAACTGGAAGAGTTGTTGTCATTATTGAGGATGTGCTGGCAGTAAATATACATATATTTTAAGTCAAAAGAATTATTAAATTGTTAAATTTTAATGAGGAGTATGTAAAAAATTATTTTTTTTTATTTCTTTATTTTTTATATTATTATTAATGTTAAATTTTAAGAAATAAGTTAAATAAATGATTTTTTTCTTATTATCTACGTTAAAATAGGCAATTTAAATATTGAAAATTTACTGAAAGTTTGGAAAATTGACAGCGGTTTCATAAAACTAAGTAATCGAATTATTGTTTTCTAAATGCTTACGTAATGTCAACAACTTAACTTAACTTTTTAAACCAAAAATTGATAGATTTTACATTACTGACATATAAATTTAATAAAGTCAACAATGTAAAATTATTAAATAAATTGAATTTTATCTTTGTTTTTGCGAAGTAAAGTAATTTCGGTAATGTTTACTAATTATTTACGTAATGTAAAAGCTTTAATTTGATGAAATAAAAAAATATTGTATTTTAAAACACATTAATGACAGCTTCAATAATACAGAAAATGTAAATTGACTGAAAGACTGAAATCATTTACATGATATTTTGTATTATTTTACATAATGTCAATAATAAATGAATCATAGTTACAGAAAATGCATCTAATGTAAAACTATTTTAGATAATTAGTACCAAATTTTACAACATAGACATGTAATTTATTTATAGTTAATAATGTAAATATTAGAATACGTGGAAAAAAATTTAGTTTTTGTTGGCTGGAGTCACCTATATATAGTTTACCGATTTTTTTCGTAATATCAATAATGTAAAAAATTAAATTTAATAATAATTACTTATAAAATCAAATAAATTTTTATAAAATCAAGTAAATTTTACATTATTGACATATAATTTGCACAATATCAACTATTAAAAAATTTAATTTTGTCCAAAATATTGGAAATATCTTCATTTTTGTGAAGTTTAGTCATTTATATATTATTTACTTATAATTTATATAATACAGATAATGTACAAAAATCCGAATTTTATAAAATTTTCTACAATTAGTCTCAAATTAGTTAATTTTACATTATTGAAATGCAATTTATAGCATGTTAAAAATGTAAAAAATTTAATTTAAAGAATCGAAATTTACAAAAGGTGAGTTCTAAAAAAAATTGTTGACATGAAATTACACTTTGTTAAAAATTTAAAAAATGTAACTTTGCGAAAGAATTTGGACTACACCTCAATTTTTATGAAGTAGATCCATTTACATATTGTTTACCCATTGTTTACATAATTTAAATAATGTAAAAGTTCTCAATTAAATATACTAATCTTTATAAAACAAATTGCAATACATTTTACATTATTGACATATAATACTGTAAACGATGTAAAAAATTTAGTTTTACTTTAAGAATGGGAAAGACTAACTTTAGTTTTTTTGAAGAGAATTTATATATTCAAAACTTATATTAACAATGTAAAAATATAAATTTAAGAAGTTTTCAATAGTGGATTTTATAAGATAAGTTGTGGTAAATTTTACATTGTCGACATATTTTTTACATATCATCAACATTGTTATTTTACCGAAAAGGTTTTTGTGAAGTGAAATCATTTACACATTGTTTACCCATTTTCTATGAACAATATTTTAGAAGACTTTAAATTCAGACAATCTAAGCTTTATGTCATTGTAAATTGCACATGAATTCCTTTAGAAATACGCATATAATATGCTAATAAAAATTAAATTATGAAATAAAAAAACAAGTTTTATTTTGAACATTGAATGGTCAGTATGATCTAATGACATATTTTTCAATTAATTTGATAACAGTTTTCGAAAATGTGGAATGTTGTGTATTAAACTGCAAAAAATTAATTCATTCTGCGAACATTTAACTCTTCATGTATGTTCTTCTAGATGGTTTGATATGATCCAATAGGTGTATATATGAATTATCGAATAGATAAGTATAGTGTTTCTTACCCAAAAAATTTAATTTGGATAATGTATTAGGTTTTAAATCATGAAAAATTACCGGAAATTATATAGTTTGCGAGAGAGTCTCTGTGGTCAATTGGTTACCTATTCTCGTGAAATTTAAAATTGTATTTTTAATTTTATAAAACTGGTCTTTAGTGGACGCATCCTCAAAAGTGTAATTTCTACATGGAACTTGGTCAATTATGGATCTAAATATATTTGTTGCAAATTTTATTAAAAATATTAACATAACATTAACATTGGTGTTAATATCCGGAAAGACCTTGAATTAATAATGTTTACACAGACAGACGGTTGGTGTTAAATCAAATCAGAATGTGTTTTCAAATTTACCAGTATACTTTAACTCAACCTAATGGGATAATCTAGGGCATGATAATAATATCCAACTGTCAAAAAAAAGGAAATTCCAAAACGTTTACAAAACGAATGTCCTTTGGTCTCTATTGTAGGAACCAATTTAAGAGTTTTTTTTTTGAATGCTAGATTTTATAAGAAAAAATTGCCGGTAGGATTTGATATTCATTTCGTTTTTGAAAAATAAAGGCATTAATATATTGCTTACATAATAACAATGATGTAAAATAAACCCAAGTTTGAAGATATTCTTAAATACCACTCTTTGAGGGTATTCAATTTTACGTTATTGACATATTTACATAGTATCAACAACGTAAGAAGTGTAAATTTGCCTAAAGATTTTTATATTGACTTTATTTTTGTGAAATAAAGTTATTTACATATTGTTTACACATTGTTTACACATTTACATTCAATGATTTAAAAAAAATCTTAATTAAAAAATTCTTAAAATACTACATTATAAAGCGATTTGTAAAGTTCAGATTATTGACATGTAACTTAGATAGTGTCAACAATGTAAAAATTTTAAATTTTTTAATTCGTTAAAATGAATAAAATCGTTTAAGTATTTTGTTTACCAATTGATTACATAATGTAAATAATATTAAAAAAAATCAGAAATTAGGGAAATGTCAATTAAAAGCGATAGCTTTGTTGTTGTGAAATAAAATCATTGACGTATTTTTTATGAATTATTTACATAATATAAATAATATAAAAAAAATTCAAATTAAAAAAAAATATTAAATATTAACAACAAATTAACAAATTTTTAATTTTTTTTCTGTTTTAAATATAAGTTAGACAATTCGTTTTTGCGCTCTTGTTATAAAAACAGGCAGTAATTATTAAAAAGCTAATTTTAGCTTATTTTGCACTATTTATGTGTAACTTGCTAAGTGTCAGCAATATAAAAAAGTCTAATTTGTCTAATTTAATATGCAAAAACATCATTTTCGTGAAATAAATCCAATTATGCATTGGTTATAAATGTTCTACATTATCCAAAAACGAATTTGAAGGTAATAAAATATTAGACTATAAGACGAATAAAATTTGACATTATTTACACGTAATTTACACAAAATTTATATATTTAAATTGAAATTTTAATACACTTTCGTAAAATAAAGCCAATTACATATTGTCAATAATATAAGGGAGCCAAGCAACAAATCAATATAGGATACAGTATCATAAATGATATCATAATTTTAAATATATATATATATATATATATATATATATATATGATATTTTGTCGAAAAAAACTTCAAAAACTTTTCATCAAAATAAAAATAAATAGAATTTTTTTAGAAAAAACAATAAGGGTCCTCATGAAAACGTGCAAAACCCTCGTAAACTACGCAATGTGTGCAAGTTTGCGCACTGTCAAAAATTCTATGAAACTTCTTTTGCGAAACACTTATAAGTTTGCGCGACTATTTAGTTTATTGATATATAATTTTAATTTTTAATAAAATTATTTAAAATATTATCATTAGAATAAATCTTAATACCATTTCTGAAATGTATTGCAAAATTATCGCGCTGCTTAAGTTTTTCGACATCATTACCAATATCATTATTCTGAAAAATTATGATATGATTTTCGAGTGTACCTTTTAGAATGTAACCTATATCATTTTAGAATTATAAATAATATCATTCTCGCGTTTCTTTATAGCCGAAATGAAATCGTTATGATATCACTACGATATTATTTGGTTTGTTGGGCAAACAAAAATCTTTGCAATTAACGTACTTTGCGTAAACAATATAAAAATAAATTATAATAACAATAATATTATTTTACAAATTTTTTACCTAATGTAAATAATATAAAAATTCTATTATTTGATTAATTTTACATTTTTTTTTTTTAGGAAACATAAACATGAGATTTCTTAAAAAATAAAAAAAAAAGATAAATAAAAGTCATCTTCTGCTCTACTCATGTCAAATTAAATGCCTAAACCTCATCAGCTCTCTCATACAAAAAAAGTGTTAATATACAAACATAAAATAATGTGGCATAAAATATACTATCGTATTTTTGCAAAAATTCTTACAATTTTGAAGTTTTCATGGAAGTTGTTTGTATGCTGTACGTTATTGAAGTATATAATTTTAGGTGCTACGTATAACATCCATAATCTTCTCATCATTTAAAAATACTACTGTTTAACAAACATAACAAATGTCAAAGAAATTTATAGCTCACGAAGAATTTTACTATAAAAACGATTTTTATGGTCTAAAATCATTAAGGAAATAATGAAATAAATAGGAAGGATAAGGCCGACTAAAATGAGTACTATGTTTTATATTAATCTAATCGTATATAGAAGTGAAATATACATATAAAGATCGTTTTAAAGAAATGTTAATAATTAATACATAGACATTATTAGAACAGTTGCAAGCAAAGTAGCTCTACATAACATCGTTTTCCTTTTTGATGATTAAGTAGAAATAAATACAAACGTGTTGCAATTAATCCTGCATAAACTTATCCAAAATGTGGTTGAACAACGATCACATGGGCAATTGTTGCCAAATGCTGCCTTTATCTTAGGGATAAAAGCAACCAAATGGATTTATGTTTAAATAGTTTTTAAGTAAACAATAATTCTTATAGAATTGATCAATAATTTACTACAATGTGAGTTTTTCCTTGTAAATTTCAGGCCTATATGTTAGAGATCGGATGATTATCTTAAATTTTATGAATTATCAAAATTGAAGTTTTAAACTGATGTGAATTTTGCAACACGTATCTTGGTTGTTATGAGAAATATTTGCAAAAATAAGATAAAATCATTTTTAATAATAAATATTTGTCCTTTACCAACAAAATATCCCAACAAAAAAATATCTATAAAATCATAAATAAAAATAATCTTAAATATTTTATATACCGATCAACAAATGAAAATAAAATCAATAAAAGATAATAAATATCGTTAACAAATATTTTATAAAATAATTAACATTCCCTGTAGATACAAAAGAATTTGGTTACATATTAATTGTCACATTTTTTTTTTATCCATAAAACCCTTCGAGAAATATTGCAAACGCCATCACAATTCTTTTATACCTTTAAAAACAAAAGCCAACATAATAATAACTGCAGTAATAGCAACAACAACAACAAAAATAACAATATAATAACAACATAATATTGTATATATAAATACCGCTCATAGACTCTGATAATAAAATAATTTTATGGATTTTTTGCGCGCTCATCATGCCAATTTTAATGGAGTTGGCTGTCAGTTCGTCAACGCGCGTTTACTAGGTGTGTAATACACTTTGCTTTTGTTACACAAAAGTCTTGCACATATCCAAACCTACAAACTAAAAATGCATACAAAATGCTCAAGTTTTGTATGAAAAGTTGCTTAATGCGATTGTGTTTGTGTGTTACTTGCATGCATAGTAAAAATTCTACACTTGTCGTTTTTACTTCTTTCATACGCATTTATTGCTGCTTTTGTTGCTGATCATGTTCCTGCTGATGATGATGATTATGACGACAATGATGATGATCTATGCTTTTTAGTGGTTGGTTTATTCTTCTTTTTATTAGCTTTGTGTAAGAATGAAAACAAAAATGAAATGAGCTTAAAACTCATTTAGACTATTAGCTTTTTTTAGATAGGTTTTCCTTACGTTTTGTTATTACTTGCAGCCAATGATTAGTAGGAGAGGTATTCAGAGTAAGGAATAAAAGAAAATGTTTAAATAAATTTTCACAAAGAACAAAGGAAGGGCTCCACTTATGATATATGTTATAACTAATAAGTCAATTTCTCTTTTAGCTAGAAAAAGTGTTTTTAGAATTATACCTAACTAATTTTCAATTTTGTACATATTAGTGAATATCTCTAATGATATATAATAACCACATGTGCACTTAACACATTCTTACAATTTGCGTTTATTATTTTTTATGGGATTTTTGTTTCGTCATAGTAAAATTCCCTGATTCTTGGAATTCACAAGGCGGGGTTTCATTTTCTTTTCAAAAATAGCAGAAACATATAAAAGAGAAATATAAAAACAGAAAACTCCAGTAGTAAATTATGTCATACAATTAACTAAGTATAACTGAAGTATAATAAAGTATTAAGAATATGTAGGAAATATATTTGCAAAGGTTTTAAATAATCATTACTTGAAGTTAATAGAATATATGAAAATAACGTCAAATAAAAATATATCTTGAGTTTTTTTTTCTATGCTCGAACTAGTATGTGAATATATTCCATTGATCATATCGATCTGCAGGGGGTAATTAGCACTTTGTGCCATATATTTCCTCTTTAGTTCTTCCATATTAGCATAAACAAGCTACTCCACCGTAGTTAAAATATAATTTTTTATTCTATATATAAGCAATATATAATATATGCAATAAAGTATTTGCTACTTTACATAAAAATAAGAAATAATTATAGGGTTTTGAAATGAAAAAAATATTTTTTTGGTCTTATTTTTATAGGAACTAAAATGAATAACACTGGTCTGCAAATAAATTTTGCTTTAAACATAAATAAGATGAATACGAAGGTTTTGAAGTGCTGAATGAGAATCTGCTTTAATTTTTTTTTTTTTTCTATCACGTACAGTTTTTTTTTTTTTTGTGGTCGTGACTTATATGATCCTCTTAATCAGAGGGTCAAACTAGTATAATTCAAGAACAGTTTATCCGATTTAGATAAATAAAGCAGCAAAAGATGCCAACAAGCTTAACTTCAAGTTATACTTTTTTTTGCTCAATAATTTCAAAGATATACAGGCATTAGTGGTCTGAAACCGTTGCAAAAAAAGTAATTCTGAATAACTCCGAAACTACTGAGTAGATACAAAAATAATTTTAAGATAACTTGAAAATAATTTAAGTCTGCGTATTTTATATATGAATTTATATAAATCGGTCTAACCGTTCTCGAGTTTGCCCGAGAAACTGGTGTTCTTTTTTGCCACCAATTTATGAGTTATATATACACAGAAAAAATTATGGCTACAATTTTTCTAAATAAATCATTATTTGGATTTAAATTTAATTTAATAAAAAATAATATTGGGTTTTAATATTCTATTTTATTGCATAGAAAAAATTATGACTAGAAGTTTTTAAATAAATCGTTATTTAACTTTAAATAAAATTTTATAAAAAAATTTGTTTGAATTTAATGTACTATTTTATTGCTTGTAAATTCATTCTAAACTAATACGAAAAACAATAACAATTTTTTTGTTTTTTGACAATTGAAAATATAAAAATAAATAAAATTATAAAAATGTTGACACACAAAAATATAAAATCCATCATTTGGAGGATTCCAGAGGTAAGTTACCTTAATTTTCGTATATATTTCATTACCAAATATGTACAGTTATTTAGTTTTTGTATCTTCTAGATAAATCAATAGCATATGAAATATGCATGTATGTAACAATATATCGCATAAATCATGGGGTCTATTGTATATTGCTGTATAATCCCCAAGTCGATTAATTGACATAGATATTTCACTCCGTTAAAAACTCTACCTAAATTTTAAAAGGTATGTAAGTTGATTTCATTTAGAAAATGCTTCAATTGATAACGATTGCGTTTCTGTTTTAGATGGTTTAGTTGGTGTCTTCTTGTATTCCATATATATCTTTTTATTCATATATGTATAAATTTATATACTACTATACATGAATACATAAACTATCAGTTATGGCACCATTATTTTTCACCAGCATAATTACACATTATCTACATTACTACATGCTGTGTATTACCGTTAAACTATATTTCACCTAAAAAAATCTCCATTAATTAGTTATTATTATATAAAAGTTTTGCTTCTCTACACTAAATTTTCATACATGCATTTACATGATAAAATACAATACTAATATTCGATCGGAATTATTGTATATATTATAGAAAATGTAAAAAAGTATTAAATAGAAAATAAAAATTGCTTAAAAATCTGCAAAAAATTTAATATTACTTTTATTGATTTTAATAAATCATATTATAGAATTTCTTAAGAATTTTCAAATGTTTAAATTTATATATAAATGGAAAAAATATTTTAATAAGAAAAAAAAAAATTAAAATTTTTTAAATAAAATATTTACGAATTTGAATATTTGATTTTAATAATTCAGTGATAGGTCCGATTTCATTAAAAGATATAATTGGTTTTATGAATTTAGTAATAGAATATGAAATTTATTTTTTTCTGTGTATTAGAATATACCGTTTTTTGAAAATAATTATCATTTGTTTAAAGGTACGTGTTATTTTTATTTATAACTTTTTTTTGAAAATAACGCCCTTTAATTAATATTTTGGAGCTATATTATTTATTTAATGCTTCTATAATTTTTATTATTATTTTTATTGTGTAAATCACGGGTTCCCAAATGGGGTTCTCTAGCAATTCTTTAGGGGTTTGCAAAGAGGTCTAAAGTGGAGAAACAATTCACTTTCTTTTTTTTTCGGAACAAAAGGGGGAATATGAAATCGAAGCCGATCAAAGAACCATTTGAGATATTGAAATATGTAATAAAGTTACTAAGTTCTTGTGTATACTGTCTAGTACTCGTGAGTGTTCCCCGAGGACTAAAAGTCTGATTGGGAAGCTTTACTTTATTATTATTTTTTTTTTAGGAAGAGCTAGTTCAAACGATTTGCTTTATACGATTTAAAAGTTGAGGAGCAAAACAATTTTAAGATATCTTAAATAGTAAAGGTTTTATTACTGATAAAACATTTGTAGTTTTCCAAAGAAAAAAAATTTACAAAGATTTTATTTTAATTTCAAAAATTGAAAAAAAAACTATGAAATCGATTTTTTTCAGATAAATGATGTTGTCTAGCTGACAACATTAATTATCTTAATTGTATGCAAAAAAAAAAAATTGAAGTCACTATCTTTTATAGAACGAAAACTACGATACTTCAAATTTTTATATATCACGAAAAATTGGTTTTTGGATAAACTATAAATATTTTGTCTGTAGTAAAATATTTGTTAGTTAAGATATCTTAACGATGTCTTTTTGGTGATTGTAGGCTTTATCATTTACAATGATAAAATGTAAAAAAAAACTTTAAGATTCTTGTAAAAGAAATCCCACAATTCTCAAAAAACCGGTGAAAATTTAAAAAATAAGATTTCTTGGAATTTTGCGCATAAAGTGCACATTGTATGTCTCATGAATCATATTTTTAACTATTTTTGAGTTTGCCTTGGAATTTTAGAACATATCAATCAAATACAAAATTTTTATAAAAAACAGATCAAATTCGGGAGGCTCTATTCGACGATTCGGCTGGTTTTTAACTTTAAAATCATCCCCGTGACGATACCTGTCGAAAAATGTAAAAAAAATTATATAACCCCAAAATAAAATTTTATTTTTGAGAAAAAAGAGTGTAGACAGTTTTTTTTTTGGCAAAAAAAAAAACATAATTTTTGCAGTTTTCTATTTTATAATAGTTTATTTTTGCACTAGGATGAGATATCGACTTCAAGTGGAAAAAAAATATTGGGCTATATGTTGAAAAGAACTGGACCAAGGTTTTGCAAAATTAAGATAGTTGAAATTTCAAACGCAAATATCATGAAGCACATGCAAGCGTATTTTCATAGGTCTTATCGAGGGCTTTAAGATGATATAAAAGTATTTGAAATCGGATAAGAAACATAAATTTTTTCTATTTCTATGCTCTACTTTGAGTCCAATTAATTTCGTTACAGAAGGGTTTGTAGTGAACTTCTTCCAAATTTAAAATTGTACACTCATCTGTTACGTCTACACGCAGAGAAAAAATATGTTTATGGTATACATAATCGAAGAGCAACATATTATGATTTCACTATGTGATTGTTTTAAAAATTTGTATGATCAGAAATAATAAATAATAATTATTTTAGTAATAAAATAATCTAGCTTTTCAATTTAAGATCCGAATTTTTTTATTTTGCATTTAAATAATTCAAAACGCTTTGACTCGGTTTTATCATATTATAGATCGACTTTAACATAATTCTGTTATATTATTTACTATAAAAAAAGTTGAAATATGTTCAGAACTACTAATAACATGTTTCGTATTAATCTTATCATTATAAATATCATTTCATAAATTATATGTTGTTCAAGATAAGACTAAAATATTTTTTATTAACTAAACTATTTTATAGTAACTAATAAATATCTCATATTGTTCGAATCATCCCGAATATATCCAAACCTTGTCTATTTATATTTATTTATATGTAAACTAAATGATTAATGATAAATTTTAATGCAGTTGAAAAACAAATACTACAAAGAAAATTTCTTATATATTCGTAAAAGTGATATGTATCATATTTATTTGTAACATTTTCTTGTTATGGGAACAATAATACTAATATGGATTAAAAACAAGATATGCTTTAAGAACAAGGAAAACTGTTGATAATATTTAATGGTTGTAGGATTAATGATATTTTTTCATATTAATAAAATTTTGTTTCTGGTAAAAATATTCAAAAGCATAAAATATTTGTAGTCAAGTATATTAAAATGTTTATTAAATGTAAACATTAAATGATAAAACTTAAACAAAAGAATTAATGAAAATGAACAATGAGAACATAATATTGTTGTAGTGATAATGCCGTAGTCATTTTTTTCTGCGTGTAATCAATTAAAATGTAAAGCCACCCATCTGATCAGAAGTTACAGATTCATTTCCAAAAAATTTCATTTCTGCCCCACTGTGCAATCCAATTGTTTGCAATATTTTGTAGAACCCTGTAATATTTCCACTAATATTATCCAGAAGAATATCAGGAATTTTACCATGTTTTCTTTAGAATGTTAAATGTGTAGGATTTATTTTGTAAATATTAGTACAAGGACTTTTTTCATTTTAAGCTACCATATGCTTCAAAATTTTTTCAAATAAATTTACACATAAAACTAAAATGTCTATATTAACACGGTTGATTAAATTTTTGATTATTTAATAATTATCTTTAAAAATGGCAAGCATACAAATATCATTAAAATTATGCAAACTCTTATTTACTGCTCCGTTTCATCCTGTCTGTCAGTCATCTAATAACTATCAATTTCAGCAAAAAAAAAAAAAAAGAAAACATGCTATAAATTAGTTGCAATTAACACAAAAACATTTTAGAGCCACTTAAATGTTTATTTTCCTTTTTCTTTCTACACTCTTTCCTAATTTTAGTTAATGTGAAATATTTGCAGCATTTTTCAATTATGATAAACATAGCAGATATTTCAAAATATATCATTAATCCAATAACCAATAAATAAGACTTATTAGAGTAGACGCCTTTGAAGTTATTTTTTTTTTAAGCAAAATAGCAAAGCTGGAAAAATACATTTTCCTTAAGTAAATAACTGGTTTTGAGCAGAAAAGAAACATATTTTTTGTATTTATATTTGAAAAAATCTTTTAATTGGTATTATGAAACCTATAAAAATTTGTTGATATTTGTTGTTGTCTGTTTGGCTAAAACCAGAGAAGAGTGAAAAACCAAAATCAATTATATGCTGGTCGTTTAAGTTGACCAAAACGTTGAAAACGTTAAAGTGCAAAATAAAGACTAAAAGAAAAAAATCCAAATAAAAAGTGAACATGCATGCATGATACGAAAACTCAGTCATGCTTATAATATGAACACTTATAAAAGCGATAATATGAAATTGATTTCATGTGGGAATTTGTTGAAAATTAAAGAAAATAAAAATATCTTAGGAAAATAGCCTGTTGCTGTCTCGAGTATATTGTGTAATAAATAAATTTTGTTTAACAAATCAATGGTAATCATCCGTAAATGTTTTTGTATGTTTATTTTTTTACCAAAACAAATATTTGCTAAAGAAACCAAAAATTAAAAAAAGACTAACAAACATCTTCAGAATTTTTGTAAAAAAGAAAAAAAAA
This sequence comes from Protocalliphora azurea, assembly GCA_932274085.1. Lineage (NCBI taxonomy): Eukaryota > Metazoa > Arthropoda > Insecta > Diptera > Calliphoridae > Protocalliphora > Protocalliphora azurea. Next base: position 146,222,044 of record OW026520.1, on the reverse strand, counting down.
AATACTTGAAATTATTTTTGTTTGTATTATGAAAGGAAAAGTTTTCCTATACTTGTGACTGGTCTGACTAAACATTGCTCATGGGTCATTAATTAAATATAAATTAACAATGTTTGACATTTTATTTTTTCTATTTATTTCTCATTTATTTGTATAATATAAAGCAATAGTATGTTTTCAGTAGTTAAAACCAATTATATCATTTTCCCATAGTGCAAAGTGTATTTTACTTGGTGTGAATGTTAGCATTGCTTACAAGTTACCAGATTTTCTCTATGAATGTCTATAGCAAGAAAAAAAATTATTTATTGACAAGCCTTGTCAAATACCATCAAACAAGAAACATATAATGATAATATTTTCAATAGTGTTGGTATCTTTTAGTAATTCCTGTGTCCACTGAACAATAAATATTTAATAGAGAAGAGAATATGACTTGTAATTGACAAACGGAATTGAGGTTAAAATATTTTTTGTTTTAGTTTTCTTAAGATTCAATGAATGATAAATGTAATTTTTTCAATTGAAGCCTAATTTAGGAAAGTACAGCCGATTTTAGTTTTCTTATGATTTTATTGAAAAATATAATTTTAATGAAGAATACAGGTGATTATAGATAAATTTCCTATTATCAATTGGATTTTAAATGTGATTATATGTGATAAATCGAGTTGTAATAAAAAAAGTGATCAAAGATTGAAGGGTTCTTAAATAAAGTAAAGGCAATCTTAGGTATTTTATGAAAGATCGAATTTTAATGAAAAACACAATTAAAGATTATTATCAAAAATTTTCACCCGATTTTAGTCTAAAATTTATTTTATATGAAAAATCAAATTTTGATGCATATTACAAGTGGTCACAGATAGACCTTTTCTCAATGGGGGACATATTTAAAAAACTATTGCTAATTTAAGTTTTGCCACGATTTTATATGAAGAATTGAATTTTGATGAGAAATACAAGTGATCACAAATTTATGTACTTTTAAAAATAAGAGGCTTATTTAAGAAACTAGAGCCCATTTTAGTTTTGTCATGATTTTATATGAAAAATTTTAAAAATTAGATTTAGTTTTATCACGATTTGAATTTTGATGAAATATACGAGTGATCACATATTGACATCCTTTTATCAATTGGAGGCTTATTTAAGAAACTAGAGACTGTTTTAGTTTTGTCACTATTTGAATTTTAATGAAAAATACGAGTGATTACGGATTGACGTTATTGTATCCTTTTTAAGAAACTAGAGCCGATTTTAGTTTTGTCATGAATTTATATGAAAACTTGTATTTTGATAAAAATGATCACACAGATTGACGTCCTTTTGTCAATTGGAGTCTTGTTTAAGAAACTTGAGCCGGTTTGAGATTTCTCATGAGGCCTATTTAAGAAACTAGAGCCAATTTTAGTTTTGTCATGGTTTTATGTGAAAAATTGAATTTTTATAAAAAATAAAAGTGATCACAGATCTACGTCCTTTTTTTCAATTGGAGTTTAGTTTAAGAAACTACAGTCGACGTGAGATTTCCCATGACGCCTATATAAGAAACTAGAACCTATTTTAGTTTCGACATGATCTTATATCAAAACTTTAATTTCTTTAGAAAATAAAAGTGATCACAGATTGGCGTCTTTTTGGCAATTGAACTTTTAATTAAGAAAATGCGGACGATTTCGTAATTCTTATGATTTTGTATTAAAGGATTGATTTTCTTTTCAATATATTTTCTAAAATTTTATTTAAACAATTAGCATATTACTTACAATTCTTTCCCAAGATTCTAACCTATTATGCGTGTGTTCAAACAAACAAACAAACAAACAAACATTTTACATGCTTCTGTAAAAATAGTCATGGTCTTGACATCAGACAAATGCTTAAACAAAACTTCAATGAAATTTTCGAGTGCGAGCCAAAACAAACAAATCAAATAAAATAAAGTAAACAATTTTTAGTATTTATGTGTGTGTGTACGTATTTGTTTCACATACACTTGTTAAATTTATACTTGTGAGGTAAATTAAATAAATAATTAAGTAGAAAAATTGAAAAGATCTTAAAGAAAATTTTAACATACTAATTATTTATGAATTGATTTTTGAAAGTTAGCACATAAGTATAATCGATAATTAAACATATATTAAAGGTTATACAATATTTGAGACTTTTTTATAGATTCTAAAAGGTTTTTTTCATGTGATTGATGATTTTTAAGGAAATTTATGATGACTCTAATTTAATGATCATTTCAATAAATTCTCTTAGGTTAGAAGTTCATATTGGTTTTAAGAAGTCAGTGCTAATGGAAGGAAGTCATAAATGTTTTAGGGTTTAGGAGAGATTTAAAAATAATAGCTGCATATAGCTATAATTATTTTACCCTCTACCAACACTAGTTGGGAATAACTGATGTGTTATTTCAAAGAGAAGTCCTGTAATACTTTATAATATATTTTTATTTATTTATTTATTTAGTAGTATTTTAAATACTTTCTTACGACTTTAATACATTAAATTTCTTATCCAATTTTATATTTTTTTAAAATTCCCTGATAAACACTATTTTTTATATGTATTACATAATTTCTTTTAAAAGTATTAATATTTTTTTCATTTTTAACATAATTTGGGAGTTGGTTAAATAATTGCAGTCGTTTGTACAGCAAACATCTTTTCATTTTGTTAGTTGCTACTCTATATATTCGGAAATCATTTCCATTCCTCAAGTTATATGGCTGGCTTTCATTCACATATGATAGTTCTTGAGTCAAGTATTCTGGCGCATATCCCAGCATATAATGTATCGGAGTATATCTACAACACTTTAAAATCGATCGCATAGCTTTATTTTGTAGTTTTGTAACATTTTTAATTGTATATTATTGCAGCAAGTGTATAGTACGGTTGACCCGATTTCAAAATGTCGTTTAATTATTGTATTATATATATTTATTACAGTGATTACTGATATTTTGTCTCTAATCCTTCTAAAAAAGCTTATCTTTTTTCCGATTTTTTTACATATGTATTTTATATGATCATTAAAATTTATATTTTTGTCGATTATAAACCCTAAATAATTTATTATATTTACTTTTTCTATTATTTTGTTATTAATTTTAAATTCTGTATTGTTATTCATATTTATTTCCATAATTTTTGTCTTATATACTATAATATTTTTCTGTCTATTTTTTCAAACGCTCTTTTAAAATCGAGAAAAACTGCAATTATTTTTTTATTTCTGCCGTTACTTTTCCATCTATTTAAGACGTAATTTACTTCCGTTTCACATGAAAATTTTTTCCGAAATCCAGATTGATATTTCGATAAAATGTTGTTTGATTCTAGATAATTTTCAAGTTATATTTTAACGAGTTTTTCAAGAATTACATAATTATAGTGAGTTTATTGGCCTAAATTCTTCACATTTATTTGTTTTATTAATCATTTCAGTTGGCGTCACCATTGAAGTTTTCCAATTTCCAGGAAATATATCCGTTTTTAATGACTTATTTATAACTGTTAGCAACACTTCTCCATTCAAGTTTCAATTATCTAATATCATATTTATATTAACATCATTATAGTCCGGTTTGTTGTTCATGTTCTTGCCTATATTTTAAAGTTATATTTTTGTTATTTCACGGAATTTAAATCTACAGTTTATCACATTTATTTGATTTAAATATTGTATATATTCCATATTACCTATAATTACTTTTATACTATTTATAAAATATTTATTAAATTGATTCGCTATTTCATTACTGTCCTTATATTCTATACTTGTAAATATCACAGATTTTATCACATTTTTTGTTTTCTTCAGAACTAAATGTTTGATGCTATTCCACATTTGCCTTTGATCTTTGCTATTACTTATTGTTCTATGAATATATAATATTAATAATATAATATCGATTTGGCTATGTTTTTCTATCCGTGTGTTTGTATAAAATGTTCTTTTATCCAATTAGTAACTTAAATTAAATGAAATTCATCTGGATTGTTTGTTGCTTTCTTAAGTTGTTTGCTATTTAAAATCAACTAAATTGGCTTAAAAGAAAAAAAAAATATTATGGAACAAATTTTTGCAACTTCTGAAGAAATTATATTATTTGTATATAATTTACAAATTACTGAGCGGAATTAAAACACATTTATCGAACGCAGACTCTACAAAATCTCAAATACAAAACTTTTTCTTACCCTTCCTCTACAAAACATTATCCAAATTCACTGTGATTGGTCTTCACGAACATATTACTAAGATGTATGGAATCTCTTCCGCTCAACAACAAGAAATCCCCAAGAAATCTCTACAAATATTTCTAATAAAATCTTTAAACAACTAAATAAAAAACTAAATATTATTACTATTTCATCCTTGAATAAACGTTAAACAACTCAACTTAATGCATCAGTAGTAAAGTATTATGCGTACCCACCACAAAGTCAGTTTTTCGTTATGTAAATTTTATCCATCGTGTAGTAATATTTGTTTGTCTATTTTCATGGCAACAGCAGCTTAAAACAATTCACAGCAACTAAATGTCGTTGTCACTGTCATTGTGCTCTTGTCTGTGTGCATGTGTTTGGTTAGTATTTCTTCTTATTTCATAATTAATTTTTATAGCAAAGTTATTGACTACTACATTGTCATAATGGTCAACAAATGGACTATTTAACTTATCTTATAACTGTTGTAAAATTGTGGATAATTTTCGCAAAACTTATACTAAAATGCAACAGAAAAACACTTATGCATACAAAGAAATAAAAATTTAATACTAACGCATAATAATTTGGTTAAAATTCTCGCACATATTCAAACGATTTTGTATATAAACTGCACTAAATACAAACTAACTTTTAAAGAAAAAAAAGAAGTAAAAAAAATCATAATAAACTGAAACTTAAGTGATTTTTTGTGCTGCTGTAATATAGATGCTGTTGTAGCAACAGCAAAATCAACAACAGCAACAGAAAAAATAATTTTGCATACAATGTTGCAACAAATAAGCAATATTCGTCTCATTTACCATTTATTTTTATGATCCTACAAAAAAAAAAAAAAACACACATACACATATTCACACACACTGCAAACATTTGCCAACAAAGTGGAATCAACAGCCAGTAAAAGAAAAATACTTGTCAGGAGTATAAAGACGCACAAAGCACAACCAAAATCAAGCGAATGACTATTGATGATAGTGATGCGTTGATAACCATATTGATTAAAGCTCATGTTAAAGGGTTTTTTCTTTCGTATTGTTTGTTTTTTTTTTAACATAAGTGGATTCAGTTGTGTAGTATTATTATTTGATATTTCCTGTTTGAACTTTAAACTTGTAACTTAGAAATGAAAAATGATACGATAGCTACACGGGGAGAAGAATTTTGTTTTTGTGGAGCTCTCAGTTAAAGTTTAAATGTAATTGTTGTTTATTCAAAATATTTTACAAAAAGTTTATTAGTTCAGAAAAGCAATATTTTTAATCAATCAATACAATGAATCAATATTTTTAAAAAATATTTACTTCCGAATATAAAGTAACAGTATTAATGGGAAATTATGTACTTATACCAAAAAATTAATAGTTATTTAAAAGTCCCTTTTTAATTTATTTGAAGTATAACTATGTTCCAGATTAAAATTTCACAAAAATTACTCAAAATATAAACTAAATTCTAAACTTTTCGAAGACCCAATTTAAATCGACAAAATCAATTCATACATAAGAAATTCCGATAGAGTAACTAATTCTAAAAAAATTTCTACACAAAATTACAGTTTCAAAAATTTTACATCTTCGATTTTGTTCTAAATTTAGTGTTTTCATTAAACTAGTCAACGTATATTTTAATACGTATCACGTTGGGATAAAAGCTCCCATAGCTTCCATATAAAACCTTCTTCCGAAAATCACTTTAATGTGCATAAATCTCATACACATATTAGTATCAAGTTTATATTCGACACAAATAACTTTTATATACGTATAAATCACAGTGACAATTTTTATGAGGATCGCTCCATAATTTAGCGTAGCCCCCATATAATTCCACTTTCGGGAGTCACCCTAAATTGCATAAATTTACATAAATGTTAGTATTAACGTAATATTCTATATTCGTATATTTTATTTTACACTTAGTAAAAGTATCGATCCACAATTGTCCACGTATCTAATATAAGACCCTTCCACGAATTTTGATGGACATACACAATGTTGTGGGATATCATATAGTCCGGCTTGACCGACTATATCTTTCTTACTTGTTTTTATTTATTATTAAGCAAGAAATGTATTTTAAGAATTTCAGGAATTTTTGGCAGAATGAAAGGGAAAGATGATATCAATATTTTAATGACCACAACTTAATTTGTTATTTATTAGTTAGTAAAAAAAATACATCTTTAGAATTCTGGGTTTTTTTTCAGAACAGTAATATCCGTTTCTCTATACATTGGGGTAAAGTAGGTCTAAAATGGCTGTTTATTTCAGGGAAAAATTATATCAATATTTTAATAATTACGATTTGTTTGCATATTTAAGATACTATACATCTATACATTGGAATTAAATAGGTAGAAAATTGCCGCTTAATTCAGGGAAAGGTGATATCAGTATTTTAATGACTACAATTTATTTTGTTGTTTATTAGTTATCAAAGAAAAAATGCAAATTTAGAATTCTGGGTTTTTTAATTTTGCAGAATGGCAATATCCGCCTGTTCATCCGTCTATATATTGGGGTTAAATGTGTCAAAACTGCGTTTAATTCAGGAAAATATGATATCAATGCTTTAGTGATTACGTTTGATTTTTTTTATTAGTAAGTAAAAAATACATTTTTAGAATTCTAAAACTTTTGTAGCAGAATGGTAATGTCCGTCCGTTCGTAATTATTTTTATAAATAGATGTTTTTCTTTTAATTTGAAGGATTAAATAATGAAACCTGGTATATGTAATAACCTTTATCTAGGAATATAGTATACCAAAATCATTCAAAACGATTCATTATTTTATTAAGTTTTCATACAAATGGACTCCCTAAATTCAACTAAAAAAAAATTACACAATAAAAAAAATATATATTTTTAATTAATTTTAATATTTTTATAGAACAAATACAATATTAAAAAATTTTTATTCACTTTAAATGTTTGTTCCTTTAATGTTACAGCCCCTCTAGACGTAGCATAATATTTAAGATTTTTGTGTCAGAGAGTGTCAAATTCGCTTTCTGAGAGAATTATTTCACGTACAGATTCAAATATTAGTATTATAAGATGTGTTATGAGACTATTGTGATGAGATTTCTCACATAACCATAATTTTTTTAAGATGAATTGTAAAAAAAAAATAAATAAATAAATATATATAAAAGTTTGTTTATGTATGTGCATGTGAATTTAGGAAATTACTAAAAAAAAACAATGTTTTTTGTAAAATTATTTCCTTTTGGTGTTTTTTTTTACATGTTAAAAAACATTTTTATAAAAATTGTGCTGTAAGGTGCGAATTGCTTAAACAAAAAAGGACATGTTTACTCTGTGACTGATTGAAAATAATGATTTCTTATAGGATTTATAGAATACGTGTATCCCTTATTTAAGATTTAACATAACAAAATGGTAACTCTCCTCTGCCGACGTTATCTCACATATTATAATAGAGTTAATCTCAGTTGTAGACCTCAGGTTATCATCAAAATCGGAACTGTATATTTTTTTTGCATTTTTTGCCATATTAGGTATGATTCGAACGAAATTTACCAAAAGTCTATTAAATTTATCTTCATTGATTTTTTTATCTACTACATTTTCGCGAGGAATGTTTCGGTAATTTTTTAAATATTTTATTTCTTGTTTCTTGGACTTCCTTAGAAAGTTGGCCAATTGGTAGAAGTGCATTTTCCGGAATAAAAAACTTGTGGAGGATGGGAGGCATACAATACTACGGATATTGTATGTATACGCAAAGCCTCTGAATTTTTCTAGATTAATTTTTTTGCCACAAGATACAACAATCAGTATTGTACGCATTCTTTTTCAAGATAAACTTTTGTTATTTCAGAGGAAAGTTCTGCGTAACTGAGTTCGACTGTCTTAAGAAGTAATATTGTTTTGTTTATTAAAAATAATTGTAAAAAATAATAGCAAAAAACAATAATAATAAAGCAACGAAAGAAAAGAAAAAGTCTGCACTCTTTGGGAGTAACTTGAGTTTTTCAACAAAAATATTAATTTTTAAAATCAGACTACATGCGCTCACGACTTCTTTTTCACAGTACTGAAGTAGACAATATGTGCTACTTTCTATGAGATTTTCAGAACAAACTTCCTGTAATATTTTAACTTGCATTCCATAAAATTTGAAAATAAGTATATTTAAAGATAATGTTTAAAAAAATAACAAAAATACTAGAACAAAATATTATTTATAAATTCTTGAAGAAAAGTACAATTAGATATCTGGAGTTGATTTAAAATTTTTGCTTCAAAAGACTTTTTATAAAAAAGAACACACCGAAAATTGATGAAAATTGAATATTTTGCTTTTTCTCCAAAATATAAAAAAATGTTGAAATTTGACAGCTCAGTACACAAAAACAGCGCAAAATAGACTAATGATTTTTATTGCTATCGATACATAATTTTGTCTATTTTTATTCAGTGTCCAATTTTATTACAAAAAGTTAACTTTCAAAATTCAATTAATCTCCACTTTTTACAACATTTTACCTTAACGTGCGTATCCGTATCGTTTCGTGTCATTTACGGTTCATGTTTTATGGACCTCTAAATTAGGAAATCTCCTGCTTTTTTGTCAAAAATGAACAAAGTTGAATGTTAAATAACTTCTATGTGCATTATATTATTTTGACAATTTAGTACAATTTGACTAAAAAATTAATACCGTTTTTAATGTTCTGATACTTTTATTTTGATTTATATTATTTATATAGGAAAACATAAAAACAAGCAGTCAAGATCGACCATATAATACCCTATATGCTTGTATATTAAAGTGTTTAACAGGAGAAGGGTTTATATGCTCAATTGTGAAATGATCCTTATAAAATGTATTACAATAATTTACGCACACATGAAATTTATGTGAAATTTATTTCGATATTTATTTCGATATTGGCATTTATGTGAGATTTATACACGTTTAAGTATTTTTCGGCAATCTGAATTATATGGAAGCCATGGTCAATTATGAACAGATCATTATGAAATTTAGTGGAGCGATCTATACTTGTATAAAATTTAGTTGTGTTAAATTTTATCTCTATATTGATTTTAATGTAAAATATTTGCAAGTTTGATTTTCAGAAATGGGGAAACATGTTCATTGTGAAACTTTGTATGATGATTTATATTTATATACAACTCAATTGTATAAAATTATATATTAGTGTTAATATTAATATGGGATTTATGAGCTTTTAAGTAATTTTTAGGCAGCGGAACCCTACATGAAAGATATGATTAATTATGTACCGATTTTTATAAAATATGGTAAAACGATCTATAATTGTACAACGCATATGTGTGCTATAATTGCGTAAATACGACATATTTCAGTTATTTATATGCGTTACACAACTATTTCGAGGAAAAAGTTTTATGCGCTATAGGTGAAATAATGGACTGATCATGATTGATTTTCGTAGATTTTGCTTTTGTAAGCCAATGTATCAAATTTGAAAAAATAATTTTTAAAATGCTCACAAAAATCAGCCGACATTGTAAAGTGGGTTGCAATGGATTAAAGGTCTGTTAATGTGTTCCTGTAACTTCTAAAATAATATTAAATTATTTTTTCGAGATCAGAAATATCCAACAAATGCGAATTATTTCACTAAATAATGATTTGTTATATTAAAGTTTGAATAAGTATATAAATATACCTAAAAACCACTTAATATCTAATATAAAATGTGTTAGTTAGTAAGAGAAAATTGTTGTATCTTCTGATCCCGTTGAGATCTTATTTTGAAATTTTTACACTATAACGACAAATTGATTGTAAAAATCGTGTAAAAGTAATGGACATTAAAAGACTGCTTTCAGGATATCAGAGGGGTCTTGCGCCAGGAAGATGTTTAGTTATTATGAATTTATGTTAAAGAAAAATCTCTATTCTTTCCAGTGATACCATGATTGTTGAAATATGATAATGCTTGCAAAAGTTATTCAAGCTAAAATTTTGCTAATTTTTGACAAAAAGAAAAAAAACTTAAGGTGTCCTAATTTAGAGCTTCATAGAATATGAACTGTTAGTGTTATGGTCGTATGAAGCACATAGAGGAGTAGATTATATGTGCTGAATTTCATTAAAACCGTTGATGGTGAATATCCGAGCTAGGTCGACTTTTTTTTTTAATTACCCTATAAGCAATGGACATCATTTTTTCATTGATCTGTCAGTCGGTGATATGGATCACCGGCTAAAAGATTTGTTTTACCAACTGAATTGCTTTAATCAAAAACATATTTTTCCAATAAAAAATATCGTAAGGAAAAGGTTTTTATCAATATTATTTTTTATAAAAATTTTTTAAATAAAAAATATAAAAAAATTCAACATACAATTTTTTCCTGCACTTAAAATAAAATAAGCTGTCAGTTATTTATCCGATTTAGAAAAAATTAAGAAATTTAATATCGATTTATTACAGCATAGTTTGATCCTAACAACATATTTTGGTCATAGAACAGTACTTTCATTGAAAATTTTTATTTTAGAGTATATTTTAGGAATTTAAATGAACTATTTTTTATATTTTTAAAATAATAATACAATTAGAAAAATAAATCAAACTTTTATTATAAAATTTCGATTTTTCATATAAACCCGGCAAAAAAAAATAACATCGAAAGAACTCAATAAGATCCTGATTTTATGATCCTGAAGTAGTGCAAATAGGGATCATTTCCAATGAATTTAACATAGGCTTATCATTGGAAGATGTTCTCTATTTTGATACCTATTCACTGAGTAGGAAGTCGTGTTCACGGTATCATCTAAAATTGATTTTTTTATGAACTTTTTTATGAATTCAAGAAAATTACTTTTAATTTTTAAATAAACCAAATATTTTTTATTAAAAAATATGAGCAACAATAATTTTCATTTGATAAATAACAAGTATTTGTAAATTCTCATCATTTTATATCAGAAAAATTTATCTGAATAACTTTTTATTAACATCTGATGATGATGATGATGATGATGATAATGTTTATACAACTTCTTAAGCACAAGAAACCATACACTTACTGAAATTTTGAAAGTAATGAAAAAGTACTCCGCTAAAAATGACTTCTATTTATTTTTGCTGGGAAATTAATAAGAAAACTAAATACAGTTATAGTTTTTGATATAAGGCACCAATTGAAAAACGTCATCAATTTGCAAATATTTGTATTTCTAGTCAAAATTCAGTTTTTTACATATGAAGCTAAATCCATATAAGAGCATATAAACCATAAAGAACATTTTACAAGAGACAATAAAAGCTCCATAAAATTATGGAACTAAATCGCTTTTTACATTTTTCAACATTAGGTAAAATTCATTTAACACCTATCATTATGCAAAGTCTCTTTAAAAAATTCGAATTTAGAAAAACTCGGTTTATTCAACATTCGAAAAATGAAAATTTTCAAAAAACCGACAGCATATCAAACCGAACAATAGTTTTAAAGCTGGTTGTAAAACCAAGTCGATCACCTTAGGAAGTTGGAAATTGCAGTTATCTATTATTTCTTTTTTAAAAAATGTTGCACTTATGAAGATGGTAATGAAAAAAATTATCGTTTATGTGTTGCAATAATTGGTAGTTGCGTAAATCGAACTCGCACTGCAATATAAATAATACTGCAAATACAGCCCATTTTCTGTTGTTGTTTTGAATTTTTAATAAGGCTATACAGAGCCTTATATATAAATCCAGAAGCTAGGTAGCTAGAAAATGGTTAGTTCCAATTTAAAAAGCAATATATTTGGCATAAGTAAATAATTATTTATAGCCCAGCATTATGCTGTGAAAATGCTGGAATAATTTCCTAGTGATGCATAAAGTAATTTAGAGTGTTATGAAATATTTCTTATAGTATTTGCTATAAAGTTTAAAGTAAATGTCACATAAAGGTTTTTAAAATAGACACGTTTGGATTCTAATATTTTAAAATCAAAATGACAATTTACACACATCAAGTGTATATCATTGCTATCAAAATAGGTGTTTTTAAGCGTTGCAATCATTTCTCGATCTATATTTTCGTCCATCCAAGTCTAAAAATCAATAATGCATATTATACGAGAGGATTCAGAAGTAATATGAATCGGATCCCTATTTCCAAAAAAAATAAAACTTCAGCACGAAAACCTTTTTTTTTTGGTATTATGCGTTTTTTGCTAATATTTGTAACACCCAAAAATATTGGTATAGAATCCACCTTATTTTATACCAATCGGCTGAGAATCACTTCACAATGTCCGTCCGTCTATCCCTTCATGAAAATCTTCTATGGTCTAAGGACGAAACCTATTGAAATTGGTTATGATCGGACCATTATTTCACCTAGCCCACATACAAATGTCCACCCAGAATATGGGTCATAAGATCACAAATACCTTAAATATAGCAATATGTAATTGAAATTTTCCACGTATAAGTTTTATATAAGCAGAAATTAATGTGAAAAATTTTATAAAGATCGGTCTATAATTGACCATAGCTCCCATCCCAAAATCACTCTTACGTGGATAAATTCCATACAAATGTTAATATCAGGTTAGTATTTGATACAAATAAATTTTACACAAATAGAAATCACAGTGACTAATTTTATAACAATCTTTACACAATTTGCTATAGGTCCCGTTTAAGGTCCACTTTCGGGAATCTCCCTAAAAGTCATAAATAACATAATATAATACAATATCCCAGGCCTTTTATAAGACCCCTAGCCAAACTTTAATATACATACAGAATGGTGTAGAGTATCACACAGTTGGGCTTGACCGACTATATTTTTCTAACTTGCTTTCAATGTAATTGCTTTAAAAAACCCATTCTATATTCCATGATCAAATATTCAAGTGGAGAGAGTTTTAAATCAAATATTTTGGTCAGAAATAATTTAAGATACAGATTGTACTTTGTAATTTATTTTGGTTCATTAATTGCTATAATTACGACCGGTAAAAATCAAATTAATAATAATTTCCTTTGCGGCTTGCTTATACCTTAATTGGTCGACTAATTAAGGTATAAGCTAGCTTATACGAGTAATTACAAAAAACAAAATAATGTAAACATTTAACTAGATAAGTTTTAGTAAAATCTTAATAACTTCCTTATTTAATTGTGGCCGTTCAACTAACAAGAAAACAAAAATTATTTTAATTAAAAAGAAAAAAATAGTAATAAACAATAGTATTTTTATAAAATACTATGAACTACTAACCCAACCAACATATAAACATAAATTCAAAAATTATAAAATTTATTAGGGTTTCATAAGAAAATCTTTTTAAACGAAATAAATTTTTATGAATAATAATAAAAATAATGAAATTGTCAAAAGGTTATGTTTCTATTTATAAAAATTTTGGACGTTTTCAAGGAAGAAATTATTAATTCGTAAATATAAAGCAAAATGTCTGGCTAAGATTTATTTCCATACAAAAATATTGTTGGGTTAATTTACTACTGTTAAAACATTAATAATATTCTTTAACCAATTTCCATACCCATACATTGGCCCCTTTAATGATGATGCACAGCACAGGATAGAGTTAATAAAACATAAAGTTTTATTTAAGTTACACAATTAAGAAAGGCTAGCAAAATAAACAGCAGTGTTTGATAATGTTCATCATATAGAGGAGTCGGATGTGAAGGACCATAAAAAGGTATAAAATAAAACTCAAGATATTTAAGGAAATCAAAAAATTAAAAAACAAAAAAATAAACATAAAATATAAAATTGTAAAAAGATAAAAAAAAGAAAAAAACAAACCAGCGATTTGCCACAAAAAAAAATCATTTTGTGAACAACACATTTATATTTTGTTTCTGTTGTAGCTGTTTTTTGTTTTCTTATCCTCATCTGAATGTATTGACGATCGATCGATCGTTTTGTGATTTTCAGCAGTTTTTAGTATCTTGCAAGGTTATTAATTAAGGGAAGCATAATAACACCAACAACAAAATGCTTTAACAACAACTGCTTCAGCCACAAATATAACGACACAGAAACAACAGCAGCAAATAGCAACAATAACGAGAAAAAAAAAAACTTTGAAAAGAAACAACAACATGGTATTGCTAACACTTAAACTCAAATGAGTTTGTTGACTTAAATTGGCAACGAACTTGAAGTGCCCTTGAGGAAGTTTCAAGGATTTAAAAAATTAGAAAACGATAACCAATTTTGCCATTTTAGGTTTTCTTCTAATTGTCAATTAAATACATCTAGAACAACAGGAAAGAAAGTCACAATTAGCAACAATGTTCTACTTATTACTAATTTACTTATGTATTTATTTATTTACCAAATCATATTATAACTAATTCAGCTCTGTCTCCAACCCTTTAACTTAATTAATTATCAACTTTAAATAAATATGAAAAATATCTAAACAACGCGTGTATATTTTGTTGTACTTTGTAAATGACTGATGTGCGAAAAATTTCGATTGTTGGCAGGCCAGCCACATAAGTAACAACAAACACACACCAAACTCTCGAACGGACAGACAGACGAATGAATGAACGGCCGTTCGAATGGACGGACATGGACCGACAGACAGTTGAAACATAAAATATATCTGCATATATAGATACATATGTTAAAAAATGTTTGCTGCCATATAGAATGTTGTTGTATTTGTATTTGGTAGCTAAGGATTTCTTTTATTTACATACACGCGGAAAAAAACATAGTTCATTTTCACTACAACAATCTTATGTTATCCTTGTTAATTTTCAATAATTTGAATAAAGCTGCGTTCATGATAACAATGTTTTTGTTTAAGTTTTGTTATCTAAAGTTTGCATTCAATAAAAATTTAATATAGAAGACTACAAAAATTTTATGTTATTTAATATTAGTTTGAAATTTTTGCTGAACTTTTTAGAATTTTTGCATTCGGGCTCAAGTTCATGGAATAATTGTAGATGAATACATTGTAATAGTTTTATTGGTCACTTTTTAATATTTTTACGCGAAACGAAATTTTATTATTATGGAAAATGTATCATTATTTCTACAACCATTAAATATTAAAATAATTTTTAATTTATACATATAATAAAACCGAATCGAAATATAATAGAATCAGATCATAATATGAAATAATCTGAATATAATTTGATAAAACGGAATCATAACATGATAAAATTTTTAAATAAAGTGTTAGAAAAATCGGGTTATAATATGATAAATTTGAAATATTTTATAACTATAATTGACATATTTATTGTTATTTATGACCATGACAATTTTATGGCAAACATATAATCTAATCATAATATGTTGCTCTTAGATTATGGTCTCCGCAATCAGATTTTTCTCGGTGTGTATATTTCGAGCAGCAACAACAGCAATACAAATATTTCGTGGTGTTGGTGGGTTGGTTAGCTGATTGTGTAACAAGGGAGTCTCTTGATCGTCTTGTTGTTTCAGCCACAAAAACCCACCAACAGACAGTTGGGCACAGTGGGAATTTAATTGAAATTATTACGATTTAGTGGAAATTATTGTCAAGTGGTTGATAATTTGCGTAAAGTTGAATGGAGTGAAAAAAAAAAAATAAATTGATGACCTTATAAAATTGCCAGTGATATGGATACTTATATAAATCCTTGATATAAATCCTTATCCATAAGAAATATTTACATTTACAACTTATTTATTAAATAAATTATCCATAGACAATTTATTTTATTTAACATTTATTAATTTAAAATTTAATTATGAATACTTGGTTTAAACTTTAAAAACTATTAAAAACATGTCCCTTAAATATATTTTTGAGAATCGGTAACTCGGAATGAAGTAAATTTTCAGTTGCGCTGGGAATATCGATATCTTATTTTCTCCCCATTCAAACGGAGCCACCATAACGTATATACAACCACTAGCATCGAGGGATTAAATTATATAATTATTTCATTTTATTTAAGGGTGTTTCCTTCCTCTTATTAAATTATGAAAGTTAATTTAATCTTGTGCCCCCAAAATACATTATAAAATTTCTATTCGAACCACAGTTAAATGGCCAGACATCTGAAGTCAAGTACACATATACTGCAGCTACAAATACTACTTTAAAATACTTTCACACACAATCATATTTACATATTTACATTCATATAACATTCGCACAAAAGTCAGTGTTAAAGCTGACGCTCCTTTTTGCAACAAACATCGTTAATTAAGCAAAACATATATTTCGATTTTTGCATTTCAAAAACAAAAAAAACTTACTTCTTTTCTTCTTCAATTTCCTTTTCAAGTCAACAATTGCATCACATTCACACTCACAGAAACAAAACAGGTAATTTCAACACATTTTATTTTTTTATTTTTGTAGTTGCCAAAGCTTAAAACAATTGCTAGACATTTTAA
Organism: Protocalliphora azurea; assembly: GCA_932274085.1. NCBI lineage: Eukaryota > Metazoa > Arthropoda > Insecta > Diptera > Calliphoridae > Protocalliphora > Protocalliphora azurea. The sequence goes on along the minus strand of OW026520.1, from coordinate 146,205,369 downwards.
TTGTTGTTGTGAATGATATTTTTTATTTATTTTTTTTTTTTGTGCAATGAAGCACAGCAGTATATTGATTGTCCATAAAAATCCCTTGGCATTGAGGATCCTAAAACTTTATCACTACATAATGTGGTCTAAGTAGTTATTACTACTTATTGCAACTTTTTCTCAAAAGATTTTCACTTCGTTTTCTGTATAGTTGAAGTAAATTTTAAAGTCGAGCTTAATGGGAGAGCTGGAATTATAAGATTTTTTTTCTTGACTAGTTTTAAAATTCCATGATTATTTATGATGTCATGTGACTATTTGCGTAGCATTAAAATAATAATGAGTATGAATATGAATTTAATTAGTTTTGTTTTGAGTTAAGCATTGATTTTGACTTAATGAGGACAGTATGGTGATTAACAGGTAAGAAGGAAGCTTGGGAAAAAGATTTTTTAGAGGAGAGAAATAAATAAATTTATTTCTTTAGAGCAGTTTTATAGGTTCTGTAAAATTATTGTATGCAAAATTATTTATCTTTTAAATATGTTTCTTCTTAGTAGGAGATGAGAAAAAAAGAGGATAAATTGATCTCTAAAGAAAGTTAGAAAAATAAGGCCAGACGTAAGATAAAAAAAACTTATACACATTATTTTTATTGCTCTTCTTATTTTTTGATACTTTCTAAAGTCTTGTAATTAATTTTTAAATTAAATATAGAACGGTTGCCAGCAAGATGATACAAATAAAAATTGGCCAAAAATTATCATAAAATTTTGGGTTAAATTTCATATATTAAATGAACCAATGTTTTGAAGTGATTTTTTTAATAATTTTTGAATCATAATTCCTTTTTTAATAAGTATTTTACAATTTTTTTGGTGATCTTTCGCTGTCGTAAGATTTTTTAAATAAATTCGTATATAGATTATATTGCTAATGAAGTATAATATAATAATTGATAAAGTAAGTCCTCAAAATTAGTTAGTTTCGATTTGGTGAATGAAGCGCCGCAGATGAAAATTTTAGTTAAATATCTCGATTTTTTTCATGCAAATAATGCTTAAATGAATGATTATTTAAAAATAAAATTTGTAATATTAAATAAGAAAATAATTTCTTCGTGGTTGAAATTTTATCGTTTTAGTCTTTTTAAAACAATTCAAAATCAAAACTGCTAGAAAAAAGCTAGAAGCTAAAGTGAAAGCTCTTAGCCTAAGAGCAAAATAAAAAAGCTAGATTTAGCCTTAAAAAAGCTAAACTGGCAATACTGGTACTTTTTGTAATGCTTATTAAAGAAATTTCATGCCTACATCCAACTGCTTAATGCTTGTTAATCAAATTTAACAAGTTGGTTTCTTTTATATTTAAAATTTCTAATGAAATATTGCTAAGGCAACCTTGTTTAATTAAAAAAAAAAGAAAAAACATTTGGTATTAATTCAAACATGTTAAAATTATTAATAATCCTTAACACATTATCCTCGTTGCAACATTGTAAAAGAAAAAAGCCTACGCAATATTTTAATTTTCTAAAGATGAGAATAATGTTGACGATGCTGCTGCTGTAGTTGATGGTGGGTTGATTGCACAATATTCTTTTTGTTTAGGTGCCGGCTAATATTATGCAAATAATACAATTCAAACACACACGCACAGATGCACAAACACATTCAAATATTGTAAATTGTAAGAGCAACATGTAGTCCAAAATATTTGCTATAATGATACCCTCTCCTCTGCTTATTGTTCTACTGCTGTTTGGTCAATAACTATCTGTTTGGAATAATCTTGGAAGTTAAATACAACTCAAAAAACCCAGCACAACAAACGGCCGCTTTGGCTGAGGAAGGTGAGGATGGAAAGAAAAAGTGGTACAGGATAAGCAAAAAAAAAAAAATAAAATAAAAGTTGAAGGTAAAGAAGGGGGAGGAAGCGCAAAAAGCACGTAAGAAAGGAATCATTCTAAACAAATAAATCGGCGCATGAATTATGTCAAGTATTTGTCTTGTTGACAGTAAATATGGGAAATCAACACACAACAAACAAAAGAGACACACATGAAGAAAACTACTTCAACAGAAATTTGCAGGCCCAGCAGGAGCAAAAGATTTCAAACAACAGATACAGATTGTTAATGTTGTTGCTGTTGTTATAGCTATTGTTACATACATATATACATACATGTATGAATGTTTATATAAAAAGATATATTTTCATCTTAATATGTAGATGTTGGAGTCAGTGTATAAAGCACGGAGTGAATGTTTGTTGGTTACGAGATGGACGGCTAGTTGACTGGTTGGTTAGATGGATGGGATACTATATAGAATTAATATTGAAACTTGTGGCTGGGGACAATAGTAACCAAACAACCAGAATATAGCCACAACTACAACACTAACAGCCAGCCACATGTTGTTCCTTTAGTTTAAATTGTATACGCACAAGATGAAATGTTTATATCACTAGTTCATTATATGCACATGTGTGTGTGTTGATGTTTTTGATATTTCAAAGGAAGAATGAAAAGGAAATCTTTGAATGTTGCTTGTTCAAGATAGATTGATGGTCTTACAATTGGACATATGCATATTACAACAAAATATTGAGATCTTTGTTTTACAAAAAAAAAAAAAAAAAAAAAAAAAAAAGAATAGAGAAGTATCCTCAAGAATTTTATACAAATAAATAACATTCCAAAAACATTTGTGTCCACTTTAAATTCAGAAGAGAGGGTAAGTTTGTATTAATGATCAGATAACAAGAAATTATAAAAAATAAATAAGCCCTCTTTTAATTTCTCTAAAATCATCAATAATGTTTGGTGGAAATTCATTACCAGGGTTACCAAAAATGTGCAAAATCATATATTTTCTTGGTCCTCTAATGAACCAAACTGTTAGTTATTTATCCGTTTCAGATAATTTTAAGAATTTTTCATCAATTTGTTATAGCATATTTTTCCATATTTTGATCATTACAGTATATTTTGGCCTTAATAGCATATTTTGTTCCTTTTTCATAGAAGATTGTTATTTTAGAACATATTTCAGCATTTTAAATTGCATGTTTTTTCTTAAGAGCACAATTTAGCATATATTACATTAAAGTGCATAATTATTCATATTTTGCTCTTAGAAGAACAATTTTTTACATCTGCACTTAATAGAATTTTGTACGAAAGTTTCCATTAGTGAAAATTTCTTTTATAAATTGATAGAAATTTCGTAATTTCCTTATACAATATATCATTGTAAAAATGAAATGTTTTAAAGTGTAAAAAGAAAATATTTGTTTTGGCCATTATTAATAAAAATCAACTTCTTTTTAGCGTGAATAGTAGATAATTTGAAATTAAGTCAGAACAAATAACATTTAAAAAATCATAAGAACATTTTTTATGTGCATAAAACACTTTGTTAGAGCATACTTGTTGTTGCTCCATTCATTACATTATTATATATCAACACCTATTCAGAAACGTATTGCTGTGAAAAGAAATAATTTATAAATCTAAAGGTTCCGAGGTGACCGATAATAAAAAATGACCCTTTATCTAAAGAAGAATTAAGACTTCAATCAATGCTCGGACAAAATATTATCATCAGGGAAGATTAAGATTTAAAAATTCATTAGATACGTATGAGGAACCATGAGCTGATAGGTATATACAACAACTTTAATTTTAAATCAAGATCCAGCAAAGAAAATGTGGCCAGGAAAATATCGTTCTAAGAGTCTGGAATTTATAAATTATGCAGAAGCACTAACAAAATATATAACACTCGTATAAACACAACAAACTGGAATCTATCAAAAAACTAGCAGTCATTCAACTTTCGTGTCCAAAATATATCAGTAAATAAGTTGTCCCAATGAAGTTTGATCAAGTAGATTATAAATTTAAAATTTTTTTAAACGACAAAATCAAAAATCTGAAACGGATGCTGTTGATTTGATGGTGAAATAATTATTATTTAGAGTAATGTAGAAAAACATTTTCAATCACTTTTAAGCAGTAACTAATTATGTAACTTTGTGAATGGTTATTCTGACCTCTTTGGACAGATGTGCTCAAGTTAAACGTGAGTACCTTCCATGACGGCCTAACCCCACGGTGTTGTTAGCGTCGTACCAGGGATACTGGTTCCAGTGGTACCAGATAGGTCTCTGGTCAGACCCCGAGGGTCCCTTTCTACCAGTATAGACCCCGTACAAGCCCAGGTAGGTAGTGGTAAACCTTTCTGTACCTGCCAAATTGATACGGTCTCTTAGACCGTAAGGCGAGTCTTAGAATGTAGCATGACAGGCTTTTTATTCTACCACGTATGAACTATACATCAAGGAGTATAGAAGACAAGCCGCCATAGCAGACCTCGTTAGAAATTTTAGGTCTGGATAAGTTATACCCCCTTGCTTAGGAGTTGAAGCTATATAATCCCCTGCCGCTCTTTTGGCAGCTTGTGATGCAATGTACCACTACATCGAGATAATAATTAGCTTCCCGCGATTTGGGTTTAAACCAGAGCTACTGTGTAAGCTCCCCGAAGCTCCTATCCAACAGCCAGTCCAGTACAACAGTACCGACAAGCAAGTGCTGCTGCACTAGGGGTTCTGGCTCCCATGGTGCCAGATTGTGATAGGTCTCCAATCAGGTCCCGAAAGTTCTTTTCTACCAATGTAGATCCCAGACAAGTCCAGGCAATGGTAAACCTATTTTTACCTGCCAAACTGATACGATCTCTTAGACAAGTCCCTACTAGTAATTTATTTTTGCTGTATAGTAAATTTAAAATATTTGTTTTGTTTACACATTTTAATCAAAGTCTACCACAACAGGTTGTTGTCTATTTCAAAATTAAAATAAAGCCGGTCAACCAGTTTTTTTTTTCAAAATTTAGCAATTTGTACATGTTTATTTTTTTTTTTTTAATGCAAAGTATTCGAATTATTCGAAAATCAGTTTTCGCAAACACCCGTATAATCGACCTCCCTAGTTAAGGTCAATTTAACAATACATTTACAAGCATATAAATTAAAAGTGCAAATTAAAAGAGAAACAAAAACAAATAAGAAAGATATAGTCGGTCAAGACTGACGATATTACACCCTACACCATTGTGTTTGTGCCTCAAAATTCGTGAAGGGGTCTTATGTTAGACCTATGGCCAATTGTGGACAGATACTTTTACTAACTGTAAACCGAAATATACGAATACAGAATATTGCGTTAATACTAACATCAAAATGAACTTATGCACTTTATGGAGCTATCCTCATAAAAATTATCAGTGTGATTTCTACTATCAGTGTGATTTATGCACGTTAAAGTGATTTTCGGAAGAGGGCTATATATGGAAGCTATGGTCAGTTTTTCACCGATATTCATGAAATTCGTACCGAATTTAATACTTAGTACAAGGAAGTAAAGTAAGGAAGTTTTTTTACAATGAATTACATTAAAATATTGCTGTATGGTCGTCAAAACCCCTATTCTAGGGGGGAATTTGTTTGGGAGCTATCAGATCTATTATTTGTGCTAAATTCCATCAAGATATCTCTATAATGGCGACCTCTACATTTTTCACGAGGTTATAAACATCAGCACAAACGCACTATACTAACCACCTATGGTGGTGTAGGGTATAAATATTATTATTCAGTAGAAAAAAACTCTTAAAATTTAGCAGATTTTAGATTATTAAGCTTTTAGATAAGAATCACTAGTATTCATTATGCGAATGCATAAAATTGTCCTGCATTTCTTTTGGACTTTCCATGCAAAATTCAAATAAATACAGAGTTGTAATTTTTTCAATAAAATAACAATTCTTCAATCCACTTAAGAAAATTATACTTATTTTAATAATCAACATAATCAACTTATATGCCTCTACTATAATAAAAAAGAAACAAATTTAGGTAATATGTTATATTTGAAAAAATTAATCAAAAATGAAAAATGTTTGCAAAATAAAACTTACACTTTTCATTTTGGTAACTAACATTATATTTTACTTAACATTTATTTTTACAGTTATATAACATTTATTTAATCAATCTGTACAGTCGTGTACAAGGATGCCAAAAAATGGTTCTGTCAGAACTGAAACATATTACGAATTAAATCTTATCTTAATCTTGCTAAGTCCAATGTTAAAACCCATGTATTCACTAAGGTGCACTTTCCCTTCGAAATTTCCTTTTTTCAACTTAAATGCTAAAAAGATGAGAATGTCAATTTTTAGAAGTAGAAACAAAATCAAAAAAAAAAAAAAAAAAAAAAAAAAAAAAAAATAAAATGCTAAATATATTTAACCATTTAGTTACATGTTTCTTTATGCTACATGTTTGACTATTTCTTTTAAAAACAAACTTTATGATGTTTATGTGAAATATTTTCCAATTCACAATAAAAGATATAAAAACAAAAAGAAGGAAAGAATATCTACGACAGCTTAAAATCAATTGTGAGAAATTCTTAATATCAAAATTCAGCTAAAACATAAGCCAACCTACTCAAAGTAATTGTCTGATGTATAGGGATGTATTGAAAGAGAAGTTTTTGAAAAAAAAAAAAAAATCATTTAAAAGTTATTTCATTAAAATAACATTTTCATGTTTCGAAAAAACAGAAAATTGAAAGCTTAAAAAACGTGGACAATCAAGGATGTTTTTTTTTTTTTTTTGTTAAGATGAAGAGCACGCAAGTACCGTTTTATGTTTCGTCCAACATGTGTTAAGAAAAAAATTAAATTTTAAATTGTTACAAAATTATATGACTTTTAAGAAAATTTGAGTATGTTCTTGAGCGAGTTTGTTAATATTGATGGAAATTTAAAATAATTTCTGTTGTTTGCTTGTAAAAAGTAGTCTGAGAAAGAAATCCTTAATACAATGTAATTTTTATTACTCATAATTTCTGTAATTGTTTTTGGTAAAACATAAATTGAAAAAAAAAAAATGAATTAAAGCAAATTCAGAAAATATTGAAAGTTATTAATAATCTCAAAAGATTGGAGACTTTCATTTCGCGTTTAATTTAAAAAATAAAAAAAAATGTAAAGGTATTTAGAGATAAATTTTTTCAAGATGTTTAAGCAATTTTTAAAAGATTTTGCTAAAACTTGGATTTCACTAAATCTAAATATTTAATTTTATTAAATAAAAATTATTTAAATAAATTTAAAATATTTAAATTTTACTGTTTTAATAAATTTTAAGAATAATATATTCCAGTAATTTTGTAAGCAGTTTATAAAGAAAAAATAAAGAAGAAATACTGACCACATACGTGTACATAACGACATCACTTAGTGGTTTGTCGACCCCATATGAGTATAACATTAGTAAAATCGCAAAGAAAACTCTTTAGGCTTCATATATTGTAAAAAGTTCAATGAAATTTTTCCATTACGGTACAATTTTAACCCTTTAACGACAGAAAAAAATCTGCTTCTCTGTGGAGTTTTTAGGTTATATAATTTTCTAAGTAATAGATAGATCAAATTATTCACTCATTCTTCAGAGGCATGAAATGGTGCTACAAAAATGTGTTATACGTCAGGTCTTCAACTTGTCATATATGGCCACCAGAAGCTTTTAAAGTTGTAAAAATCAAGAATTGTTCAATTAGTACTCATATAACCATTGAAAACTGTGGTAAAAGAAGTGGGTGTATCCGATATAAATAACGCATGACTGTAGATCTCAAAAATGGTACATTTTTTAAAATCGCTCCGACAGAAAATGCGTAGCTATCAAAAGTTTGAAAAAAATAAAAATCGAATACTCAATAATAAAGAAAACGAAAAATTAGAAAAAGATTACAACGTGAATAATTTCGCTTAATTATTATTCTTTAGATTAAATATAGCGTAGAAAGTTAAAAAAAATTCTATCACGTTTTTATTTTCAACTTCATTGAAAAATTTATGCATTTGTTTTTTTCTTTCAATAGTATTTAAGAAAGAAAAATTTGTAATTTTTTTCATACTAAAAGGCAGCAATAGTCTATTAGCATCGTACGACTCCCATATACCTTAACAAATTCTCTCAGAAACGTTTTGGTGAAAAAGTTCACTTCTAAGTGCAAGTAGAACTTGCGTAGTAACCATGGCATGTTCTGCACTTTTGTGGCACTATTCCTTCTCTATAAAACACTGATCCCTAATTTGCTCTACCTAATACACAGAAAATTTTACTTAACCTAAACATTTCTTAGAGGCACATATTTCTTTTGGTCCTCAATGGGTTAAAAGTAAGACATGACAGATATGTTTCATTTAACTCTCTTGACTATATTTAGTCTAAGGAATAAGAATTAAACAAAATTATTCAGGATACAATTTTTTAAAAATTTTTTTTATAGATTTTTAAATTTTAATTTTTAATATTTTCAAATTTTTAGTGTTTACGCCTTTATCTGTCAGAGCAATTTTAAAAGTTTTACCATTTCTGTGATCCACGAACACGTATTAGTTATATTAGTTATATCAAATTTAACTTCTATACCCATTCCGTACACCTCATTTTTCTATGTTCTTATGAGGGTTAATTGAGAAATTCTTGATTTTTACAACTTTAAAGACTCTCTTTGGGCTATGCTATTCAAGTTAGAGACTTGACGTACTAAATTTTTTTAGCAACATTTCGTTTCTATAAAACATGAATGACTATTATGCTCTTCCTATTGCCTAAAAAATTATGTAACCTAAAAACTCCTCCAGGTAGCATATTTTCTTTGGTCGTCAATGGATTAAAAATGTAACGTGATGGAGAAAAACCGAAATGTTCCTGGTGAATGAAATGATTGTACCTACAATATCTGCAACGTATTTTTCATAATACTTTATAAATACTTTAAATACTTTAAATACTTTATACTTTATAAAATAACATTATGTTATCTATTCCGCATGTGCAAAAGTTTTAAACGAGCGGTGTCAAAAAGTCAACACCGTAAATTGTTAACTGTTGTTGATTTTGAATCGTAATTTATCCTTTAGTGCACAAATTTGGCTCGAGGGTCTAATTTATTTTAATCTAATATCCATTTTCAATTAAGTATCTTGACCTCTTCTTATAACTTAATGCAAAAAGTCAAAGCCTTATTCTCTAAATTATTAAACAATACAACTCTCGTTTGAACATCTCAATATAATGTAAGTTATTTTTTGTTTATTTGTTCTATTTGTAAATTATTCATGGTAGTTTTAAATACTTAATAATTTTTTGGATTATTTTGTTTAAGATTTTTTTTCTTTTTTATAAAAGTTATAAACCCCATAATAAACAATCTGAAGTTCTCCTTTGTACGCATGACTAACAATCATGTATATAACAATGGCATAAATAAACTTTAAGTTATTTACGCTTATTCTTTTTTTTTTTATATTTTGCTCAACCAACAATAAACTTGGTTATACCTATGGGTCAACTTAACAAACTCTAGAATTAAGTCCACAATAATATTTCAATACGCGTTCTTCTGCATACCAGAAGAACAACCAAAAGTATTTATTTATTTTTTTTTTTTGGTAAAAAAAAAGTTTATTTGATACTAAAGGTGTTAATACAACAAATAGTGATACAAAAAAGAAAAAACTCAATCTATGGATTACAATCAAAGGTGATTTGAACACGATCACGCAATATTTACGTACATTCAAAAAATAAATAAATAAAATAAAAAAAAAAAAAGAAATGGGAAGCATAGTATATTGGGGGAGAGAAAGTGAAGTTTCGTAAGTATGAAAATTGCAAAATTAAAATTGTCAAGGGAAGATATATATCAGTCCTTCTTCAATAACTTTAAACAAGTAACATAAGACATTTTGTCTTCAACTTATACACGGAAGACAGGAGAAGAAAAATTTCTTATTGCAAACACCACATCAAGTAAGAAAATTCTTTTTTCTACTCCCTAATCTCAAATGAAAAATAGCCATAAAGTGATTTTCAATATAAAGCCTAAATAATGTACAACATTGAATCATATAGATTTGTATATGTAGTTCTTTTACATTTATTTTCCTCCAAACTATAACTGCTGTGTATAAAGAATTCAAAAAAGGGCATCAGCAGTTGATTATGTATTTTAATAATCTTTATTTGGTTACCACTTGATTGGGTGATTAAGCAAATACTGCTGTCCGGTATGATGACTTAATTTGACCTCAACAAAATGTTAAAAAAGAAATTTAAAGAATTGATATTTTTGCTTTTTAAAAAACTGTAGCAAATTTGATTAATTAATATTTCAGAGTTTTTTTTTTTCTGAACTTTTCAGCTCGCAGGAAAACAATGATGGGTGTTTAACATGTTAATTTAATGATAAAGTAATCTTAAAGTTATGTTATCTCGATTTGTGATATATTTTACACAGAAAAAATTATTACCAAATATTTTTCAATTAACACAGTTGTTTCATTTTGCATCTAATAAATAATATAAATTAAATATATTCAAGTAAATATAAAAAATACTTTTATTTCTCACATAAATTTTTAATTCATTTAATCATCTACTTAATTGGTTTGATTTTTAATTGAAAAATTTTTTTCTGTTTTTCATATTTACAGTTTATAGTAATTGATCACCAAAATGATTATATTGGTGAGAAGTGCAAATTTAAAAAAGTTTTTTATTGAAAGAATTATTTACTAATATATTTGGTGATTGGTAACTTTTTCCTGTCTGACTGTGAAAGCATGGTCTGGCTCGAGGAGAAAATCTAATGAAAATAAATTTTGCTCAATTATTAATCTTCGATAATTTATTTAATAAAAGATCTTTCGTAGCTAGTGTTTGGGGTTTCCCGCAATATTTATTTTCCCGGCCAATGAGAACGAAAAAATCAATTTCCCAGGATTCCCGGGAATTATTTAAAAAGTTTTTTTTTATAAAAAATTATCAAGAAAATTATTTTTTATTAAATAAAACAAAACATTATAAATCATACTGAAGTATCGCAAAATGAATGAGAAAGATATAGTCCGTCAAGACCTATTATATGATACCGTACACCATTGTATACGAGCATAAAAATTCAGTAAAGAGACTTATATTACAGCTGTGGCCAATTTTACTAAATGTAAAATAAAATATAAAAATATAGAATAATGCATTGATACTAATATCTAGATGATTTTATGCACTTTAGGACTATTCGAGGAAGTGGTTTTATATAGGAGTTATGGTAAATTGTGGACCAATTCTCATAAAATTTGGCAATGTTGTTACTACTTACATAAAACTTATTTCTGTCGAATATTAACTTGATACTAGCATTCGCATAGGATTTATGCGCGTTAAAGTGATTTTCGGAAGATGGAAGCTGTGGTCAATTTGTGGACCGATCTTTACAAAATTTGATACTTGTATAGAATTTCATTAAAATATTCTTATTTTTAAGGCATTTTTGAGTGTTTAGTTTCTATTCCGGTGGGACCTAGGTGAAATACTAGACCGATCAAAATCAATTTCAACAAGCTTCGTCCTTGTATCATAGAAGTATCGCGTGCCAAATTTTACTGAATTATCTTTAAAATTACGACCCGTATTTTGTACACAAGATGTACATGGACAGCCAGCCGTCCAGCCAGCCAGACGACCGGACGGACAGACATCGTTAGATCGAATTAAAAAGTGATACTGAGTCGATTGGCATACTTTAAGGTTGGTGTTGTTTAACTTTTACTATGCGTTACAAGCATCATCACAAAGGCATAATACAAATAAAATTAGTATCTTTCGTAATTTATGTTTAAAACTATGTCTCAAAGTTTTACGTTATTGTGCTTTTGTTGCTAAAACTTTTCAAAAATATACAGTAATCTATCGCATAATTTTTTTTATAAATAGCTTGCCGTTTATTTTCACTTTATTTCCCAAACTAAAATTTTTTTTTTTACTAATTCTTACTAAATTGAACATAAATCTGGAAAATACTAAAAACTGGCTCGACATAAGATTTTCGGATTAATCTTAGTGTTCAAAATCTTATGAAAATAATCTCATATATGTATGAATACAACATGAGATTAGTTTTTTTATAAGTATCTTGAAGTTATAACATTTACATCTAACATTTACATATCAAAAAAATATTATATTAGAAAGAAAATCTCCCATGTATTTTTTATTTATAATACTTAATATTTTCAAGATTTCACTTATTTAATATTCATTTCAACAAATCTATAAGAAAACTAAAATATCTAAAATTTTAACATGACAAAAATCAAGTTGATTTAAAATTTCATATGAAACAACTTGTAAGTAAATTCGTTAAATTATAGATAAGCAAATACATAAATATCTGATAGAAAAATCCCAATTCGATAGTCTAAAGCCTATTTCGTGCAAGATTAACGTTCCTCTCTGTTAACGTTCTAGTTGTATTATATGCCTTAAACTATTGTAGGCAACATGTTTAGAATAAAGTGAAACTTTCATTGACACAAGGTATTAAAAACATTGAAATGTTTGCTATAGAATTTTAAAACTACGATAATATTTAATTTTTCGTTGTCCCGGTAAAATTAAAAAAAAAATTCCCGAGAATTCCCCGGAGTACTTTGACGGAAAATCCCGGACTCCAAACTCTAGTCGTAGCTCCAGTTCATATTTTCCCCTATATACAGAAAAACATATTCGAAAAATATTATCAATTAATCTATTGTTTCATTTTATGTTAAAATTTAATTACATTATTAATTATTTAAATTAATTTTTTAATTCGATATAATTTTTATTTTACATAATCTGACAACTTTTCAAAAAAATTTACAACAAAAAGAAAAATATTTTGAAAACATGCAATAAGAGTAATAAAAATAAAATAGGAAATCATATAAAATTATTAACTCTAGTGAAGCGGAGGAATTTTACAAAGTTAAAGGATGGTATGGGTACAATATACCTTCATATAATTTTCACTGTAAATGGGTTGGTCAGAGTATCATGCGTTTGTGCTGATCTCCGTCCGTTCATCTGGCTGAATTGCTGGCTGGCTGGTTTTCTTTCCATGTAAACCTTGTGCACAAATTACAGGTTGAAATTGGTTATATTCGGTTCATCATATCATCTAGCCTCACATAAATTCTCCCTGGAATAGGATTTTAAAATTTTCGAATACCTATTTATGTCACTATTTCAATAAAAGTCGGTACGAATAAAATTTCTATAAAAGTGAATCGGAGTGCATAAATCGCACAGAAATGACAGTATCAAGTTAATATATGGAACAAATAAGTTTAATAAAACCAGAAATCATAGCATACAATTTCAAAAGAATCGGTCCATAAATGGCCATAAGCTTCATATTAAGTCTATCTCCGAAAATCTCGAAAGTCATTTTAAGGCACAAATGCAATGATGAAAGGTATCTTATTTTTGGGCTTGACAGACTATAACTTTCTTACATTTTTCATTACAAATAGTAGCTTATTCGCTGAACGAAACTTCCTATTCGGTTTCTGATAAAAAAAATTTTTGATGTTTTAGATTTTCTCAAAATTAAAAATTTTTATATTAGAATTGCAGTAAGAACATTACTTTGACCAAAAAATGTGTTAAAACGGAAAATTAAAGATAAATTATATTTTTCAAATCAATTATTTTTCTATTAATTAAAGATAAATAATATTCTTTAAGTTATTTATTTTTCTATTAACTCTGTTTAATACGTGGGAAATTGAAAAGAAGAAATTCTTGCTAAAAGAATGTAATATAACCGAAGTTGGAGTCAATGTGATGGACAAAATGTTGTGTAAAGTAATATCGTAGCAACGAATTTCACGCAGGTCGCTTTCGTTTTTTCATAATATTGCCGCCACTTTACCACATAAAATATATAAAGAGCATCACCCAAGTTACAAATTAAGGAAACATAGTTCTTGATAACAGTTACAATTGACAGTAATCGATAAATCATTATTCCATTATTTGGAATAATGAAAATTTGACCAACATTTTTCTGAAGTGTAGCGAAAATAGCATTTTTGATACACATTGTTGTAGTACCTGTACCGAGTCCTACAGGATTTTTTAAGACGAGTTGAACTTCAATTATCATTAAAAGCTATTATAGAGAAGGGATTTCGGAAATCTTTTTTTATTTGCGATGTAAAGAAATTTAAATCTAATGTCCACAAATACTGGTGCGTCTAAATATAACTTACTTTTCTAGTACCAACTAGGGATACAAGAATCCGGGATTCGAGATTTTATAATTTCAAATACCAGGAATCCGGAACTTTTCGGCATCCCAGGATTTTCGGGATTCGGGGCTTTTCGAGATTTTGGCATTCGGGATATATATTTCATATGAAAACACATTTTAAATATGAGGAAATAATAAATTTTGTATGTACATTTCAATTAAAGAAATTCAAACATTTTTAAAAAAGCAAAAAATGACATTCTTGTTAATGTAATAAATTTTTTAAATATTTTTTTTATAAATGTTTTAAAGTTCTATCTTGCTTTAAGTTAATTTTTTGGATTGTAGGTATGTCAATAAATCCTGAAATTGAAATCACGCTATTTTATTTTTTTTTTCCAATCACGGTATTCAAGATTTTGTAATCCCAAAAATCCCGAGTTCTATTATATGGTTTATATTTTACAAATTTTTGATAAAAAAAAACACCGATTTGGAACCTAGGATTTTTTAGTTAAGAGTATTTAATTTATCCTCATTATGATCAAAATTATGTCATTCATATACCTCTAGGCGAATTTGGAAGAATATAGTTTTCTTCATCTAATCTAATCTGATTTAATTTTCTTAGCAAACTGAAAAGCAACAAAAATGATAACACAAACTAAAATATTTGCAAAGATGTCATAGGCATGCTTCACAATTGCCTTACTAGGACTATGAAGACTAAACATAAGAAGTTGGCGAAGTAGGACATCGTTTTAAACTAAACTTCTTGCCAAGATCTAAGAAATATGCTTTGTGTATTTCACTAGGACTATAAGAAATACATGTCAGACAAAATTGTATCCCTTAAATTATTTATAATGAAATGTGAGACTAAATCGGACTTTAATAATATTATTTGTGGATTTTGGAAATTATGAATTATTAAATTATTAGAAACACTTTATATCTGTTATGTGAAAGGATGGTTAAACAATGATTAAGTACATTTTCTGGCACTGATCAAGATAACAACATCCCGTAATAGATAAACGAGCCAACGAAAAGCTGAAGGATAACTTAAGGTAAAAGTTGCATAATGTTAGTTATGCAAAAATATCTCCACAAAAAAAAACCTAGAGAAATATAAAATTAGTTTTTTTATAATGAAGAATGGCAACTAACTTCATAATAAATTTTTAAATTTATCAAATGTTTTTAAAATTCGAATTGCATAACAAACAAAAAATCTTTAAAAATACTTACAAGTTTTAAATTTGCAAAACACGCCGCCTAATTTTAATGGATCATTAAAATTAATTTATAACTCAACTAAAAAGGAATATTTACCAATCACTATGGCATCCTTTAATAATCTATTTTTAATCTTACCGAAAATAAAGCTACCAAGTTAAGATATTTATAATTATAATACCCTCTATACACTCAGAGAAAAATATTGTTGCAGTGCCCATAATATAAGAGCAACATATTATGATTGGAACATATGATCACAGCAAAAAAATATAAATTATTATAAGTAAAAATTATTATGATTCTATTTTGCCATATTGTGTCAGATTTTATGTTTTGTTTTTTCATATTATGATTCTAGTTTTACATAAAGGGTGATTAAAGTCTCATGCTGTCATGTTATTTTTGTTTAGTATTGTTTGGCATTTTATAATGGAAAGACTTACGCCTGAACAACGTTTACAAATCGTTCAACTTTATTACGAAAATTCACTATCTGTGAGGAATATGTTTCGTGCACTTCGCTCAACTTATGGTCAACATAATGTCCAGCACTCTGTGAAGAAAATATAGCGGCCGTAGCTGAGAGTGTACACGAAGACCGTGGAGAGTCGATTCGGCGCCGTTCGCAGCAACTCGGACTGACGTATGGAATGACTTGGCGCATATTACGTCGAGATTTTAAATTGAAAGCGTACAAAATACAGCTTGTGCAACAACTGAAGCCGCTCGACCTTCCCAAGCGACATCGCTTTGCTCTATGGGCTCTTGAAAAGTTCCAAGAAGATCCGACGTTTTCGAGGCAAATTTTGTTCAGCGATGAGGCCCATTTCTGGCTCTATGGGTATGTAAACAAACAAAATTGCCGCATGTGGGACGAAGAGCAACCTGAAGATATTCAAGAACTGCCCCTTCATCCAGAAAAAACAATGGTTTGGTGTGGTTGGTGGGCCGGTGGAATCATCGGTCCATATTTCTTTAAAAACGATGCCGGTGCGAATGTAACTGTCAATGGCGACCGTTATCGTGCCATGATAACCGACTATTTGATGCCTGAAATTGAAACTCGTGATCTCGGCGATAGTTGGTTTCAGCAAGACGGATTTATTGTGAGAACACTTCGGTGAGCACATAATTTGACGTTTTGCGCCGGTCGATTGGCCACCAAGATCGTGTGATATCACATCGTTTTTTCTTTTTCCTGTGGGGATATGTAAAGTCTAAAGTTTATGCGGACAAACCCGCTTCAATTCAGGCCTTGGAGGAAAACATCACGCGTGTCATTTGCCAGTTAGCAGTCGAAATGCTCGAACGAGTCATCAAAAATTGGACTCAACGGCCAACATTTGATAGACATAATCTTCAAAAAATAAATGCCAAAGAATGTTCTTTCAAATGATAATAATCATTCCCCATTAAATTTGAATTTTCTGTGTTTTTTTTTTCTTTAAAAAAGTAGGGAACCTCGAAATGGATCACCCATTATAATTGAAAAATCTCACTACATCATTTTCCCATTCTATCAAATTATGATTTAATGTTATTATATTATTATTCTTATTATTTTATTATACCACATTTTCATGTTATGATTCCATTCTATAATATTATTATGCTTCTTCATATTAGATAGATATATACATAGATAGATAGATAGATAGATAGAGAAGGTAGACGTGATACCAGATGTACCACATCTCCACCCAGAGACCGATCTCGGTCCATTGTGAGTCCCTTCATTTGAGAAGCTATAGAAAATAGAATAAAGACAATAGGAATAAGAAGAGCAAAAAGGAAAGAAGGAAAGAGGAAGGAACATCAAGAAATCATGTAAGGGGATTATAAATGTTGATAATCCCCCTAGGGATGTACCCCTGACTCTCCTTTAGACAGTCTATTTCCATGACAAAGCTTTTGACGTCTACAAGCTCCACGTCCCGAACATCATTCAGCCCGTCGAGAAATTGACTGCCCAGCCATTTCATCCTACGATACTGCAATCGTGGACAGTGGTACATAATGTGGTCTATAGATTCGGTCTCTTCGACGTCCCCACACATTCTACAAAAGTCGGAATTGCTAGCGTCTCATCTAAACCTCATCTTTCCTATCAGACAGTGACGCCCCTATCATGATCCTTAAGTTCCTCCTACTCAAGCCCAGAAGAGTGCTTCTGCCCGTCTTGTCGAGCGCCGGCTTCTTCATATTATTATCCCATGTTATCATATAGTTATCCAATCTTATCTTATTATTTAATTTTATCATATTATTATTCCATTTTATCATTATATAAAACGTATTAAACATATTAGAAAAAAATTATTATATATACATATATATATATATATATATATATATTATTTGTTAATTAATTATATTCATTTGTACCACGATATGTCTTCAAAAGCAAGATATGTTTTTTTTTTATCTAAACTCTTTAATGCTAGTTAATCATTATCTAAGTTTGCGAAAATGATAAGTATTTTATTGTCATGGGAATAAAAATATTTATATGGTTTAAAAACAGAATATGGTTTAAGAACAAGGAAAAAGACTGCAACAATTTAATGTCTGTAGAAGTTATAATATTTTTATAGTAATAAAATTTTGTTTCTGGTAAAAACATATAAAAGCACTTAATTTTTGAAGTCCACCATATTAAAAGCTTTAGTGAGTGTAAACCTTAAATGACAAAATTTAAACGAAAACATTTTTATCATGATTATTATAATTCAAGAAAATTAACAATGAGAACATAATATTGTTGTAGTGATAATATTTTTCTCTGCGTGTACAAAATAAAATTTAGCAACATTTTTACATACATTTCTAATTAGAAACTATTTAGAGAAAATAAAGAAAATAAGTAAAATGCGAAAACAAAAAAATCAATTGATTAATACCCCCCATGATGATTTGTTTACAAATTACTACAACTAGTATTTGGCTATAAAAAGAATTAAATATTTCTGGTATTTCCTACATACACAGTAGCTAATACTTTAGCTGAAACTCATTCTAATTATCTCGTTGGTATTAAGAAGCTCGAGTAGAAGCAACTAAATTCTAGCATTTTATTAATGAGTTTTATATGGTTTTTAAATTATTTGTTAAGTTCTTATCGGAGGGAAATTTATTAATTTTTTTTTATTTTGTGATCAAAACGAAGAAACAACTGAGCGACAGCAACGGATACTAAAATAGACAAAACAAGATTTTTAGATTTTTTTTTTTTTTTTTTTGAAAATTAAAACTAAAGCAAAAAACTCTCTTTGTTGTTTTCTACAAGTGGTAGCATTATTTAAGGTATTTTAGCATCTTGGCATTTATTTTAATTTTATATATTTTTTTGAGCAAAAAAGAAAAATTGCATAATTTATAAGTAAATTAGTTGTTTTAAGAAGGAAGGTAGAAAATAGATAAATAAATAAATTATTTTAATTTAAAAGAGTTAGAATATTAGCACCAAAATGACGATAAATTTCTAAATAAATTTTTTAAGAAAAACAACTTCCCAGTAAGCAAAGAATAAGTTTAAATATACCATTAGCTTTTTCCAGTGATGAATTTTTCTTCTTGCCTTTTAGTCTGAAAACTTTTTTTAATTTGTCTATTTCCTTGGGGATACGTTCCGCTATTATTATTTGTTGCTTTCTTTAAGATGCCTACGTTACCGTCGCTGTTTCTGCCAACGTTGACGCCATTGCCATTAGATACTTTAACAAAGTATGCGCATACATTATTAAGTATTAAACTAAAACCATTTAAACAATTTAAGTTCACTGTGAACATATGTAGTCATCGATTTTGTCGAAGTTTTTATACTTTAATCAGTGTTGCCAGTTTAGCCTTTTTAAGGCTAAATCTTGCATTTTTATTTTGCGTTTAGTCTCAAAATTATCGTTTTAGCTTTTAGCTTTTTTTCTAACTTTTTTTGATTTTAAAAATTTCCTTAAAAGAGCTAAGCACTATTTTAATAACGAAGAAAATAATTCCTTATTATTTACTACCAATTTTATTTTTACTAAATCATTCGTTTAAATATTTTTTATATTTTTTATATTTAATAAAAATGTTTGCTTGCGGCACTTCATTATCGAGATCAAGAATATTTAATATACTAAAATACTAATAACTAATTACTAAATCAATTATTTTATTTATTTTTTTTATTTGCTTTATTAACCATAGAAGCTATTTATAAACATAATTTTAGCAAAATCTTATAAAAGCGAAAAATCACCCAAAAACTTAAAATACCTAATCAAAAAGGAATTATAGTTTAAAAATGTGAAAAAATCACGTCAAAACGTTATGTAATTACAGCCCAATTTGCATGGGAATTTTTAGGTCATTTTACTAACAACTGTTCTATGTTTTCTTTATAAATTTATATACAAAAAATAATGAGAACGAGAAAACAAAAGTTTTTAAGTTAAGGAAAAAGTTTTAACTTTCCTCTAGTCTTTTTTTTAGGGGCATTTAGACTTTTTTGAACTTTTTTAAAGCTGAATTTAGCCACTTTTTTTCTCGCCTCCTGGTAACACTGATTTTAATATTCAAACTAGGGCCCTCGATGAGCAGTAAATCAAAGCGGGTAAAGAACAAGAAAATAAAAAAAAGAATACACTGGTATGTAGACCAGATATTTATTAAGAGACACTGCACCAAATTGAGTCAAAACTAAACCAAAGAAAATGCAACAACAAAATTTTAATATGAATTTACTAAATGAAAATTATGCATGGGTTAAAACAGGTTCTATTCTAGATAAAAAAATAAATAAAATATATATATATATATATATGTACATAGCAACACTTCCATGAAAGAACGTCCAAAAATTTACCGAGTGTCTTTAAATTTTCATAAAATTTGCCACGTAAATAGTCTATGGATATCTGTATCGATTTAAGTTTTCAACTTCGGAAATTTGCGAAAACTCGCGATTTTATATCACTTAATCTCTTTCTTAAAAAACCAAAAAATTGAAAAGTATGTAACTTTAAAAATCAATATCACTGGAAAGGCTTCGCGAATGGCATTTGAATTTTCCTTACGTCGGCTTTAATACGAATATTTCAAAATTAAAAATGTTTTATTTTTTAATTCATTTTAACGCAATTGCATTCTTTAAATGCATTTTTCGTTAAATATGTTATTTAAAATTTTTGATTTTTTAACAAATTTATAAAGTATAGAATCTTTACACTAAAAAAAATTTTTTTGAAACGCACATTTACTATGTACTATTTTGCATTTTCTAAAACTTATTTACATTTTTTCATATAAAAATTCTTTTCTTCTGGTATTATTTTTAAAATGTGAGTAGATTTACATATTTTAATTAAACGATTTATTGGGTCACTTTTTAAAAATGTATTAAAATTAGTAAAGCCTTATATACTACATCAATTTATATTGCAATTTATAGTTAACAAAACACCTGAAGAAAAATAAAAAATTTAATGAATTCACAATTGTAAAAAATGCATCTATAAATTGCATTTAAATTTTGCAAATATCTTTGAATCTTTGATTTAATTACTCAAATAGAAGAAAATAGCCTCTTACATGCTTTCTAAATTAAAAAATCCATTAATAACTTCAAGAGATATGAATATTTAACGTTGCACACTTTTTATATTTTATTAACTTTTATAGAAACTAAACTATTTTCTTTTCAAAAAACTAGAAAAATATTATTTTTATATGAAAAATTTCGAATATGGATAGTAAACGTGCGCGTCCCAAAAATTTTATATCTTTATTTTAATGTAAAGTTTTCATACTTTCCAAGTGTGTTAAAAATCTAAAATTTGAAATAGCATATTTAACGAAAACTGCATTTAAAAATGCAATTGCATTAAAATGCAGTTTTAAAAACATCGTTCTAATTTTTTAAATATTCGTATTATAGCCAACACAAACAATTTTATATAAAAGTTGTCCAAAAATTGAAGAAGTTATCGTAGATAAAAGAAAATTAGCATATATAGCTTTTTTGAAAATCGGTTCAAGGACACGGCCACCTCTCATACATCCTGAATTATAAAAATCATTATTTTTTTCTAAAATTTTAATTCGACTTGCACCACATTTGGTACAATTTATTTCCTTTTCATTTAGAAAAGAAAAAAATTAGTTTTTTTTTCTTTTCACCCACCTCGAATTTTAAACATCGTATATTTTTTAAAATTGTTGTTCTAATTAAACAAAAATTGGTACAATTTAATGCTTTATCATTTAGGTGTGAAAAAATAGGTTTTATGAAAATCGGATCAAGGACATGCCCAAGTCCCACCCACTCTGAATTTTCAAAATCGTCCTTTACCAACATTGTATTTCGAATTAAACAAATTTTGGTAAAATTAATTTTTGACAATATGTTAGCTAATTCTTGAGATATAATATTTTTTTAAAGGACACGCCCACAATTTATCTACATATCCCGAGATTTTGAAATTTTTAGAAGAAAGGAAAATTAATTATTTAATATACTAAAATAAAACAATTGATAATTAAGTTAATTAATAACTAAGTTAATTAAGTTTAAATTGTGGTTACACCATTATGAATTTATATATAAAATAACCCATAACTTCTTACCAAGAAATGTCTTGATATATAATTATACTTTAGAAAATAATACTTTTATATTTTAAATATTTTTATATTTTAAATATTTCATACGCGAATATTTCCTCAAATTTTCCTCTAATTTTAAAAGGGCAAATTTAATTTGTTTACTTCTATAACTAGTAGCATTCTTTGTAAACGATTTTGATCAAATTTTTTAATATGTTGTGCTATAGTACTAGTTGTACTCTGCTTTAACTCCAGCCACAGCTTAAGAATATCGGGAATCTACAGCGATATTGACACTAAAAGATTTTTACTAATCAAAATTGTGCAAACTTGTCCAGCTGAAATTTAATATATATTAAAATATATACCTGTAGCAATAATATATCAAAAAAAAGGAGAGTTTATTTTTATACTTTTGGTTGGGGTATTATGCGTTTGTGCTGATACTTGTAATGCACATAAAAAAAAATCATCTAATACCCATCTGAAACTATACCAATCGACTCAGAATGGCTTTTTGAGTCGATCTAACGATATCCGTCCGTTCGTCTGGCTGGCTGTCCATGTAAGCCTTGTGCGCAAAGTACAGCTCGCAATTTTGAAGATAATACAATGAAATTCGGTACGTAAGAGTTTCAAGGACGAAGCTTATTGAAATTGGTTATGATCGGTCCATTATTACACATAGCGGTTTAACGATCATAAATACCTTAAATATAGCAATATTTTAATGAAATTCGGTGCAAAAAAGTTTAGTATAATTGTCAATGTTTGTACCAAATTTCATGAAGATCGGTTCATAATTGATCATAGTTTCCATATAAAAGCCTCTTCAGAAAATCACTTTGACGTGCATAAATCACATGTTAGTATCAAGTTTGTATTCGACAAAAATAAGTTTTATATTAGTAGAAGTCACAGTAACATATTTAATGAAGATCGCTCCATAATTTACTATAGCTCCCATCACCATAAAGTAATATACGTAATATTACGTATTCACATATTTTAATTTAGACTTAGTAAAAATATCGGTCCACAATTGTCCACATGTCTAATATATGACGTCTCCACGAATTTTGATCGTTATACACAATGGTGGGGGTATCATATGGTCGGGCTTGACCGACTATGTCTTTCTTACTACTTTTTTACTTAATTGAGTTTTAGATATTAAAAGCACAAGCACAATTTCAGCAATTCTCTTTTAATTAATCATGTTACATGCAATCTTCAACTTGACCCATAATAATTTGTTAACTAATTGAGATTTTGAACTGATATTTTTCATATGATCGAAGTGAAATATTTTTTATTAATAAACATTAAAAAATATTAAAATTCTGAGATCGTTTTAACCACTTTTGGCCAAGCCCGTAACAGCTTGCGATATGAGCAAATGAAAACATAAAATACATAAACTCTTCCTAGACATATTGATGTTTAAAATTACATACTCTTGAAATGCTTTGGGTTTTTGAGAAAGTGAAAATGCGAAGTAAAATCGCGAGTTTTTGTGAAACTGAAAATTGGGATCGATAAAAGTTTTAGTCGAGGTTGTGTTAAAAGACATCATGTAAAAAATTCCCTTTTTCGGGCCTTTTTTCATGGAATTGTCGATATATAAAAAAATAAAACCGAAAACTGAAAAAATTATTCAATATCTACAAAAAAAAAAAAAAAATGGTTGGCTTTAATGTTTAAATGTTGTTGTGGTTGTCGATTTTTTCTTAATTTAAGCTGATGTTCAGTAGCAATGACATGTGATAGTGTATTGTTGTATATTTTTGAAAAGAAAGACGGACGAACACACAGACAGATGCACAGACATCTTCTACATAGTCTAGAAGTAATGCTGCTGATCTTTTTACAAACAGCAGAAAGCTTTAACAAAAAACAAAACATTAAACAAAAGCAATGCTGTCGCTGACGCTTCTCACTATATTAGCATTACATTTCATATTCTAGTCCAGCGCAAAAAAAAAAAATAATATTAAAATAAAAATTACAAAATAATAAAGAACAAAAAGCGGTAACATAAAATAAGAATATTTATTAAACATTTTCTATAAAATTGACAAGAATTTGTTTTCGTAAATATTGATTTTTTTCTTAATATTCTAAAGAGTTAAAAAAAAAAATTAAACTTGTAATAACTTGACTGCTTGCCGTTGAGGCAGACCGTCTTAGTGACTACCTGTTATTAGCTTTTAGCTGGAGCCATTGAGATGCATACTTAAAACTTAAAATTCATTTTCAAAACCATAAGAAGTTCATAAAAATTGTGGTAATTTTTGTTTCAAATGAACCACTATAATTGATAAAAGAAGAAAAGGTATTTTTCTAAAAAGTTTTTATTAATTTTTAGCCATTGCCTTTGTTTTAATCTATTTTTATGTTGATTATTTTTGTTTAATCGTAGTATATCCTGGATTAGTATTTACAAAAAAAAAAAAAAAAAAAACGGGACTCACATGTAGTTTTATGGGGAAGCAATATTTTTAATTGTTTGTTGTTTTTTGAAAGATGGTCTTCTGTAATTAGTTCGATAGGGGATTTATGATAATTGTAAAAAATAACATAATAATTATAAATGGAAATTGTAGAATTCGATTAACAGTAATTATTTTACTTTATTTAAAATAATATTTTTGAATCACAAATTTATATAATTGTTAAAGAAAATAAAAAAAACAAAATATTTGTAAGATAGTTAAAACAACAGTAAAGAGTTTCTGCTCGTATTGAGTTCTCAAATAGAAACTAATTTACTTTTTTTTTAATATTTTAACATTATTAAAAAAATAACATTAAGATATGTGATCACTTAATTTTTTATTTTTTTATTTATTTTTAATCAAAAATAAAGATACAGATGTGGACTAGATGGAATTTGACCAGCAAAATACGAATCTTCCTTAATTTTTTTTTTTTTTTTTCTATTATCTCCCTTTTAATAAGACGAATACATGATTATATTTTACCATAAATGGACAACCAGTTGTTCGAATTAGACAATTGAAGCATCAAAAAATGCAGTTGGAAATTGTCCCTAAGTCACTTTAAATTTATATTTTTATCTGCCAAACAGTCTCGGATTTATTCAGAAACTAGTATTGGAAAAAAATTTTTCATGTAAAATTTGAGAACTTTTTTTCTTGGAAATTTCTTTTAAGAAATGAAGCCTGCAAAAATGTGCATTTTTTAAATCTTTATCATAAAGCTGATAATACTATGAATAAAATAAGCCATATGTCATTAAAGTAGATGCACAAATCTTGATTTGTACACAACTGAATTAAAATTCAGACAAACAATTGGAGACACACTGTACAATGGTCGAAATATCCCTTCTAGTGGCATTAAATTCCTGATTGGATAATAACAAAGTTTAGTGTTAATTTTTGTATTGAATGACTTAAACAACTAATTTGTATATAACTTGTGCTTTGCTAGAGCTTTGATATAATGTCACCAAAATGGTTTCTTGACTGAGATCCATGCCCCTATTACATCCACTTTGACACAACTATGTTGCTATATTTGTGACAATGTTAACTTCTGATTTTAGAACCCATAAATGTAACAATTAGTCCATATGAGTGTACTTTATTCGATTAGTAATAAGATATGTAAGACCTTTTTGTTAGCTGCACATATTCCACGCCCCTTAATAATATATTTGAGTCATAATATAATGTTGATACTAATATATATGCACTTTAGAGTGGTATCCTTATATGGGAGCTATAGCTAATTATGGGCTGATACTCATAAAATTTCCCACTTTACTTTCTACTTTTATAAAAGTTGTTTGTGTCAAATATAATCCATCGCTCATATGGGTTTTATACACGTTAAAGTAATTTTCGGTTGAGAGGCTTATATGAGGACTATGATCAATTCGAAAATTTGTGCAAAAAAAAAAAAAAAAAAAAATAAATAAACTTTTTATTAAAAATTGGAAGAATACTGATTATTAACTCCGAAAATATTTAGGGGATAAAAAATAATGCTATGATAACATAAATTTTAATCAGTATCTATAGGAGTTTTATTTATCTAAATTTGACAAACCGTTCTCGAGTTATACAAGTGTGACCGCTGAATAAGGTAGTATAAAAAAATCAGTACGTGATAGAAACAAGTGAGAATGTTATATTCATTAAATTTAGCACACATATTTATAATAAAATAAAACTTATTTGTACAGAATTTCATTAAAATATTTGTTTATTATAAGCAGTTATGAATGTTAAACCTCTATTTTGGGAGAATATTTCTATGGGGCTAGGTGAAATAATGAACCGATCGTAGCCAATTTTAGTATGCTTCGTCCTTGTACGAAAATAACTGGCATGCTTCATCAAGATATCTAAGATCTCACATGGGAATATTCACTGCGCATAAACACTACATTAAAGGTATGTTCAGACCAGTCAAATATTTAACCAAAATGATGTAACCACTATATAAATATATTTCCTACTTCCCTTTATTGATGAGAAACGCTTTTTATTTAACATTAATCATAGATGATATTTTATTGAATTTTATTTGACGCTGTTTTCTCTTACAAAACATTTGCAAGATCAAAAAAAAACAGTATTTTTTTAAAACTACTGGTCACGAAATTTTGATCAAATATTTGCCAAATGTGAACATAGCTTAACAAATAAACAGGCGAGAAAGTGCAGATGATTTTTGACATTTTAAAATTGCAATAACCCATGTTAATAAAAAAAAAAAAATAATAATTGGACCGAATCAGAGCGAATCCTAATTGTTACTGTCCACGAAACTACAGAGTATAACATGCGATAAACATACGTTCTTCATTCATTTAATTTCCGGAAACAAACGTTAGTTTTCAAAATTAATAATCACCTTACACATTCTGAGTAAATTCTATAAATTCTATGCACTTGCTGCAACATATGCTATTTTTGACCGCTTACAATTTTCCGAATATTTAAAAAAAAAAACAAAAGTAAATACGTCAATTTATTCAGTAAAGTATCTATCGATTTAAAGCCTTTAAAATTTGAATTAAATGCCGCTGGATCAATGATTTCGACCACTGTGCACTGGTGGGCAAAAAAAAAAAAAAAAAAAAAAAGGAAAAAAAAAAAGAAATTGTTCTTCTTTAAACAAAAATAGGAGAATTAACGTGCTAAAAAGAATCTGCTTTCGGTTTTTTTTCTACCAGGCCTTGATTTTTTATGGGCATGTATATTACTTCCCCATTAATAAGGCAATTAAGTGGGAGGACTATGCCAATTTTATGTTTCCGAGTTTACGTTGGTTTTCCAACTTTTTGTAAAAAATTTCGTTAATGCTTCACCTTATCGATCCTCGAAATATATGGGAGGTAGTCGATAAAGTGGGTGGATCACGCCTATTTTTGGTTTGCGATTTTATATGGATCCTCGAATCATCTGTAAAGAACTTTGTTGTCGTAAATTCGTTTGTTTAAGAGATATCAGATATATTTCAATATAAGTCAAGAACCGTTAGCACAATATAGATCTACGAAACACCAAAAGATGCACACGAGAATTGTTTTCAATCCATCTTAACATTTTTTCTAACCGTTTAATATTTTCCGAGTTATTCGAAAATTTGTGACGAAAAAATATACAAACTTTTCATGAAAAATTGGAAGAAAACTGGTTATTAACTCCGAAAATATTGAGCAGATAAAAAAATAATGTTAAGAAAACCTGAATTTTAATCGGTTTTATTTATCTAAATTTGACAAACCATTCTCGAGTTATAAGTGTGACCGCTGAATAAGGTAGTATAAAAAAATCAGTACAAGTGAGAATGTTATATTCGGCTTGGCTCTACCTATATATCCAATATCTGCAGCTTTTTAAAATTTCATCTCATATGGGAGGTGGGCGGCAATTTTTTGTTTCCGAGTTTACGTTAGTTCTTGAATTCTTTGTAAAAAATTTCGTTAATGCTTCACCTTATATGGGAGGTAGTCGGTAAAGAGCGTGGATCCTCGAATCATCTGTAAAAAATTTTGTTGTCGTACATTCGTTTGTTTAAGAGATATCAGAAGTTACAACGGACACCCTGTGTTTCTAGTATTTAGACCATTTTTATATTTAAAGATTTTTCAAATACCACCTTATATGTGAGGTGGACGGCCCATTTTTTTGTGTCCGACTTTATATCGATCCTCGAAATAGTTGTACAAATTTTCGTTGTCGCACATGATTTTGTTTAAGAGATAGCAGCCGAAAGGTATGAACTGAAGTTACAACGAACATCCTGTATTACTAGTATTTGCTCCATGACTTTTTTGTATATTAACAGATTTCGCCAATTTTCAATACTAACCGAAGCTTATATAAGATAAATATTTGAGTCAAATTTCGTTTCCCTAGGTAGCCCCCCCCCACCGCCCTATACTGTCAAAAGACAGAAGGACATAGCTAGATCGACACAAAATCTTACCTAGACCTAGAATATATATAGTTTATGGTGTCTTAAATAATTTTTTCGACATGTTACAAATGAATTTACAAACCCAATACATCCCCCATCTCTTTGATGGCGGGTATAAAAAGTGAAAACAGATCCTCGTTTAGTTCGTCAAGTTCCACCTAGTCCACAAATTTTTCTTTAAAGAAAAAAATCTCCACTTAGTTGTAGGTATATATGTATATTTTCTCCTAACTGTGAATAAAATCAAGATTTGTGCATCAGTTTTATGAGTCATGGCTCTTTTATTTTGTAGCACTTCTAGCTTTATACTAAAAATAAAAAATGGAAACCTTTTTAGCAATTTTACTTTTTAGTTTCTAATTAACTCCGAAAATATTGAGCATATAAAAAATTATGTTATGACGGCTTAAAGATATTTTTAGTGCGCATCTTTTGGTGTATCATTTATATAAATCGGACATACCGTTCTTGAGTTATGGTGAAATATACTCGTTTAATGACCTTATTATTGCGAAATATTACATATGACCATAAAAAAATCCGACTTGATGAAAAAAAAAACTGAAATCAGATTGGTGTTTAGCACATCCAAATCCACATAGTCCAAATATTCATCTGTAGGGGAGGATTTTTTTCCGACAAGTGTTATTTATCTATGATCAATAATTTTGAGAACTTTGACATATATTACTTTCTAGGTTCAATTGAAAATCTAAGACGACCAAGCTATGTCTGTGTGTGTTTTTGTTGAAACATAAATAAGTCTCAGGACGAACCACCTAGGGAGATAAAATTTAGATTCGTTATATTACTTCGATAAATCTTGTTTGGTATTGAACAAGAAAGTTATGGGTACAAAAACAGCAAAATGTTTTGTTCATCGTAATTGCCCTTCACATTTTTTTGCAGATTTATTTGAAAAAAGCATGTACTGTAATGGAAATAATTCAAGGATCGATATGAAATTGGAAAAAGACTTTACCGCCCATCTCCTATATAAGGTAAACACAAAAACATTGCAACTGTTTTGTTGGTGAACTTCTTTTTTGATTTTGAAGAAAATTGGTCAAATTTGAAACTTTTCTGAAATATATATATATATATATATATATATATATATATATTATTTTTTCTGATTTCTGTGAGGATTGGTAGTTTCTGAATATTTATTTTTATAATTAATTTAGTTTAGTAAATTTTATTAACTTTTTTTTAATTCTTTTTATTTTTGTCAAATAAGCACTTGATAGTAACATTTGTGTGGTATTTTGGCATGTTAAATTGATGTTCGGAAGAGGGGTTTATATGGGAGCTATGGTCAATTATGCACCGATTTTCATAATTATATAAGTGATAAATTTGGAACATAGTTTTATAAAATTTTTTTTTGCCGAAATTTATTAAATATTATTAAATATCTTGCTACATTTAACACATTTCTGTTCGTCAAACCCTATTATGGAGGACACTTATATGAGGGCTAGGTGAATAGACCTAGTTTAGCCAATAATAACTAATGTCGACTTCGTGCTTGTACTAAATTAAAATAAATCGACTCAGAAAGTGATTCTGAATGGTTTACTTTAAGGTAGGTCTATGACTAATATTTTTGTGTGTTACAAACATGAGGAAAAATGCATAATACCCTTACAACCTATGGCTTTATGGGATATAGGCATAATACCCTCACCATCTATGGTGGTATAGGGTATAGAAATTTCCATTTAAGTACTGGAGTATTTATAAAAAAGACACATAAAATTAATTTCCTTTTGCAAAAGCGAATTTATAGTAAAATAAAGCTCTTTTTAGTTTTTATAATTTAAAATTATAAAAACTAATTTTTGAGAGATCTGTGAAACTTCATAATAGTAAGCATATATGGTCCCTCGATAGACATAGTAAAAATTTCAAAGATAATAGCAAATTTATAATAATCTTGTTACCGTTGGTGAATAATACAATAATAAAATTCTTTATAATATAACTAATAAAATATTTTAAATCTAGCCCCACCTCCAAAATTAACCCTGCTAACAAAAAACACCCCTTCATTAATTTAACAACACATAAAATTAAATTAAAAAAAAAATAAAAAAAAAAAATTCCCCAACTTAATCATAATTAAATATTTTTTATTAAAATCTAAAAAAAAACTGTTGATGTACCTTGACCTTTTTTTTTTTTTTTTGTTGAAACAATAAAGCTATAAAACCAAAAACTACACGCATAAATCATAAATAACTTATAATAATTCTATTTGTTAGAAAATGTATAAATCAACAATGCAAAACAAACGATATATTTTTCATAAAAGCACAATTAGTTTAATATTCAAATTAATTTTAAATATTTAATGATTTTATAAAGACAAAAACAACAACGCATATATGTATATTAAAGTGCCTTACGAAAAGAAAGTAACAAATGTGCCCCTCTAGAAATGAAAATCAATATGTTATTATATTATTTCCAAAATATTACGTCTGAATGTTTTAATTAAGGTGAGCTGGACCATTTCTAAAACACTGCTAAAAATATGCATTTCTTTCAACAGCACTATCAAAATTTTCGTTATAAGAAAACTATCTTCAAAATATAATAGAAACATACGAGTATTAACACTTGAAATATGCATTTAAATAATTATTAGATCTCCTTTCATTCGCGAAATATTAAGATATTAATAACTTTTTTTGACATATTTTCATTACTTAAGTATGTAAAAAACATATTACGGATATTTTACAACATATATTGGGTCTTAAGGTACCATTGAGTAGGTCTATTCTGGTCTATACTGGTACTATAGATAATTAACACTTTAAAAGCAAAAGGGTAAATTTTATATACTGGGATCTCAAAAATCAGCAATTTTTCAAATAAGTTGTATGGAATTATATATTATACTGAATTATCAGTGAATTTATGAAAAATAAAAATTCTTTTAAAACCGCAGTAATAATCGAACAAAAGAAAGTCCTTGATGTAAACGAATTTATAGTTTTTTTTCGACAAATTTCTTAAATAAGCATTTATTTGCCATAAAAATTAACTTAACCTATTATGGACCGGTGATCTTAAAATATTACTTTTTTTAAGTGTTAAATGTATACATATATCAATAGTACTAAATAGGACTATACCAATGATGCTCTGAAATCTAAATTATAATGAAAATGTCCGAAATATTCAAATTTTAAGAAAATAGTATTAAAAAAATCGTATAAAATTTTACTAAAATCTTCGTTTCACGAGAATGAAAACTAATAAAAAATTTTTGTTGATCACGTATTCATCAATATATATCTATTACATATAGTATTATTATTATTTTTTTTTTTTTGACAAAGAGTTAGAAGTTATATACACTGTTTATCGAAAACTATAATTTTGACGTATTTTAAAAATGACCTAGCTCACTAGAACGAAATAATTGAAAAAAAAAAAAAAAATTTAGTGATTATTTTTCAACATGTTAATTTTTAACTATGGGGGATATATTTTCAACATTTTTTTGTCTTCAAACAAATCGACGCACTTTAATGTATATATGGAGTACAAAAGATCAATATCAAAAGAACTTGTCAAAGTAATTTAAAAGTTTCGAAAAAACTGACAGCTACAAATATGAAGATTACTATAATAACAAACAAAGACAAGATAATATATAGGATTTTCTAATTAGAAACGAAAAACATTGGTTTTGTATTTTTTTTTTTTTTTTTAATTTTTGGAATCAGTTAAGAGAACGCATATCTTATGATTAGTTGTCATTTATTGACAAATTTTGTAATCTCTTTTTCGGAAATCTCAAATAACAAGTCTTGGTAATTGAAGACAGCTTTGCAGAGAACAATCCTACAATAAAATATATTGTTTGTTTTTGTTGTTGTGTATTCTTAGCTGTCGTTTTATGTAGAGGGAGGAGTTGTAATTGAGTGACTGAAATGTGATGCTACATTTGCAGATGATAGAATTTATAATGGGAGATTATTTTTGTGACATTATAATTACCTAATTTAATGATTTGAGCGTTAATGTCTAATGCTTCTAATAATTAACAGTTATAATTATTAAGTCGCTTTTTGATGATAAAATTATGGTCGCAGGCAGTGTTGCCAGTTTAGTATTTTTTAGTATTTTTATGGCTAAATCTAGCCTTCTTATTTTGCCTTTAGACT
The DNA here is from genome assembly GCA_932274085.1 of Protocalliphora azurea. Taxonomy (NCBI): domain Eukaryota; kingdom Metazoa; phylum Arthropoda; class Insecta; order Diptera; family Calliphoridae; genus Protocalliphora; species Protocalliphora azurea. The sequence continues at coordinate 146,172,750 of OW026520.1, read as the reverse complement.
CAAAATTTTGGTTTTAAATTATAGCTTTACTTCTTGCCTTGTTTGATCGTAAAAATTGCCTTAAGAAGGCTAGAATTTTAGTATTTCAATAAAGAAAAACATTTCTTATTTGCTTTTACTAATATTATTTTTACAGAATCATATATTTAAGAATTTTCATGTATTAACTCGCAAATAAATCGATATTACTTATATAAACATAGTCATATATATTTTCACTTTTTTATTTTTTTAATTTCAAAAAGAATTAAAATTTTCTTTTATAATGCGAACCTCATAATCTTTCTAAAAATCATATCTTCTCGCTGAAGAAAACTGAGAATTTTGAAAATATTTTAAAGGATATTAAATTTTTATTACCGATTTTCGCTAATTTCTCTTTTAAATGTTTTTATTTTCATACAAAAGATTCTTTTTATTAAAGATTGCACAATTTGTTTAACATTTTCACTTTAAATCTTCATTTAAATCTCATTTTGACTCTAATAGGTTTTTTTCGTCATTTTTGTCAATAACTTTATTGTTTTGCGACTTATTATTTGTCCCAAAAGATTTCATATTACCTCAAAGATAAGATTTTGTATCATTATTGGTAATTATCAAGCGTAAATAAGTGATTTTTTAAGCTGCGTAAATACTTTTGAAATAAGAAATACTTAATAACTTTTCTTTTAATATCAATCCACTCTAAACATTTTAGGCATTACATAAAGAAACCAAATTTTTCAAAATATTTTAGAACAACATTATTTGAATTCTTTTTAAAATTAAAAAAAAAAATACATAAAAAGTGTAAATAATTTTGACTATGACTTTATTTTAAACATTTTTGTGTAAACCTCTATAATACATAATTTTACTACAAAAGTTATATTTATTAAATATAATATTTAATTGCTCGCTTTTAAATTTTTTAATTATTTTCCAAGTTTTTTTTTTATTTCTATTGATTAGTGAAATTACCTAATAGGTTGGAACATAATACTTCCTCCTACTTGATTGTGAAAATCAAGAAATTTCCGTTTAGGCTTAGCGAAATTTAACTGAAAGAAACTTGATGATTGCAAGAATTTGCAAAAAAATGCTTAAACTATATAAATTGTTACATAAAATAGGCACTTTAGTAAACATTTTCACCTTTTTATATTCTTGCCCAAACATAAATTTTTTTCTTCAAATTCAAATTGATAAATAACCCATATGACCACAAAATTCAAAAATAACTATACATGAATTATATTAAATTTAAAATAAACATCTTAAAATAAATCTTCCAGGCTGCAATTTATATTATACAATATCCTTATATATTTTTCAAGTTATGAGATACAGCTTTTATAATTCTAACTCCATTTAAATAGAAATGTAAAAATAATATTAAACTTTTAACTTCAATTCCTAGTGAGACTCTCAACGATACTACATTAACTTTTTTTATTATATGTTCTTGATTACTTGATCTATTATAATTTATAAAATATATTCACTTTTTACAATTTTTTTGAATTTTATTTTGGAATTTTTATCAAAAAATTTTTATATATTTATAAATTTTATAAATTTATTTATTTAAATTTAAATTTCTTAAAATATCTTAAAAGAAAATATCAAAAATTAATAAGAACAGAAATAAGTTTCTAGATTAAAAAAAAAAAAAAAAAATATTAGCTTTTTTCTATCTTTATTTTGACCTCTTTTTCATCTCCTGTAACACTGGTCCCAGAAATGTGATGAATGTGTGGAATACAATGTGAAGCAAATAAAAAAATGGACTATTATATGGGCCGTTAGTAAAGCCCATATATATATATATATATATATATATATATATATTTCAAAATTTCAAAATTTAAATAGTTCATAAATTAATTTTACTATCGAAAATTATTTATATTAGGGAAAAATAATTTAGAAAATGTTTCAATAATAGCGTTGCGACAAAATGACTTATGTATGGGTAGTTCAAAAAAATTTCGACCCAGCTCGGTTTTTTACCATTTCCAATTTTTGTGAAATTCAGTACATATAATCTACTCCTCTAAGCGCTTCATATAGCATATTAACCTACACTATATTGCTAAAGGTTCACATTCTATGAACTTCTAAAGTTGAACACCTAGAGCTGTTTTGTCAATTATCAGATTTCAACAAACTTAGTGTCATTCGAAAATATGAGATTCTTCTTTATCTTAAACTCATTACAACTAAATATCTTCCTGGCGAAAGGATCTTTAAAATGAAAAAAATATCTTTAATCCTTGAATATCCTGAAGAAGTTTATATATATATATATATATATATATATATAAAGTGATTCAAATGAATGTATAATCAAATTATTTCTCCATATATTAAAGCAATGTTATTTACTCGTAATATTGTGATCCTTTTTTAAAACTAGTTAATTATATATATATATTTTTTTTTTTAACATAAAATTTTTATCTTTACGAAATTTTTTGATTGTCTCTACATTTCCGTTTATCATTATGATAATTATTGTAAATATCCTGCTGTCCATGCGATGTCCTAAAGCAAAATGTGTCCCACTTTCAAGGATATTGGCCTTATATTTATAGCGTTTCCTATTTCTATAAATGTAAGATTTGTACAATTTACAATTTACTACGTAAAGAACGAAATTTATTTTTAATACTTCTTCGATTTTATTGTATAATGCATGTCATTCCATTAGAAACTGAGAATGTGATCCGCTAAAAACTGACTTTTTAAAAAATTTATTACTCTCATTTTCCAAGCTTTGAGCCTATCTACTAGATATAGTGCAAAATATGCATAATTGCTACAAGTATCAATTCCTATTTCAAAATTTGTATTTCGTTGAGGAGCGCAAAGATTCCACTAAAAAAAAAAAAAATTAAAAAGTTTTTTCATCAAAATTTTACTAGCCTGTATGTAACTGTTCTGTACAATAACAAATTCTGATTAGTTTATATAAGATTGCATAATATTAAAATGTATAAACGCTTAAACAAAAAGTGTAGAATAAGTGGAAAAAGCGAAGTTATTTTTAGCCCCTTTTCTAAGTTTTTGAACTTTGAGCAACAATATAGATTATAAAATGGAAGCTATGATGCTAAATAAAATATAAAATGAAACCTATTTCGCACTCTGTTAGTTTAAAGTCTTGTAAGTTCAGATCTATATCGTATTTGTTTAAAATAGTATCACCACAAAACTTATTAAAAATTAAAGTCAGTTTTAGCCATGTTAAAAATGTTTGATAATGACACATATGCGTTAATTGTCATTGTATTTTAATAAAATTTAATGTTTTTTTACGCCAAAGGTACAAATTTTTTATTTAAATAATTGTCCAGCACAAGCAACGACTTCCTCATCTTTTTAAAAATTTATAGATTCCATCCCAAAATTTCAAAAATTTTTGAGAAAAGAAATGAATCAACCAAACTTCTGTTAATTTTTATGTTTTATGTGCTGCAGTCTGAATCAAATGAAAAAAGTAGTAGTCGGAGGTGGTAATATTTGGGTTTGAAAGCATGTGGATGAAAAGTTCCAAACTACTTTTTTTTAACAAATATAGATTCGAGTCTGGTCACATATTCTGGTCTATTTAGTTTAGTGCTCTTTTCAGACAGATTAATTGTCTTTGGTACAGGTATCTAGGAATCGTTTCTTCCTGTTTTCCTAGCGCATAATAGATGACATACTTCCTATCCCTTTAAATATAGAGCATTATTCGTCTTTGGTGTTGATTTTTCTGGTCGACCGGGTTTTGGATTAACATAGTGGAACCATTTTATATCGGCCGTAGAAATTCGATGCTGAAGCAATTTCGTTTTGAGGGGCTGAAACAAATTATTTGATATTTGAAATCGCCTTTCGATATCTCTTGTTTTCCTAACCATATGGTGAATCCAAGTGCTTTAAAAACCTAAAATTGCATTGAATTGAAGCAGTTTTGTATTTGGCATGAGTCTTGATTGAGCAAAGCCTCCAATTCTTTATCTTTAGCTTTTCTCGCACATCGAAATCGTCACCTTTTAAATTGAATAAACCACTTACGATTAGTTGTCTCAGTAAAATCACCAAAATATAATGGTTTTCTAAAATGGTTTTCTTATATTTTTCGGGAAACTCTCACGAGTAATAGACAATAGACCAGTGACTTTATTCGATATTTTAATACCACAATTGGTCTTCGGATTCTTATTTGGAAATTCATTCCCTAGGATTCTATAGTTGGAACAAAAAAACGACTTTTCGTTTTTTGTCAATTTTTGAATAATCGATCTTTGGACTTTTCAACTTTTTTGAAATTCGGTAAAGTCGACTATTGACTTTTCAACTATTACCGACTTTTCATTTGTATTTCAATTTTATACGATATTTTTAACATTTTTCGCCTCTTTTCACTATTTTTTATAATTTATCTTATTAAAACTTAATAAATATAAAATATATACATATAGTCAAATATATTTTTAAATTAACAAACAATCTGTGTAATGAAAGTGCTGGCTACATACAAAAATATGTTTTCACGATACTATCTCCAATAGTTTGATAATGTTGTTAAATAAAAACTGCTAAAAAATATTCCATTTAAATAAAGTAAGTCTTTTCAAGGCAACAAGAAAGTCAATTTCTACTTTTTGTTCGATTATGCGAAAGTCGATTTAGAGAACCCTTATACATTCACGCAATTTATGACAGTTCAATATGAGTTTATCTTAGTCGCATAAAAAACAGATCGTAATTCAGTTCACAAAAAAAAAAAAAAATATTTCTTTTCATAAATCTAGAAAATACTAAAAATTCGTAACAATATTTTTTGGCTCAATCAAAGTGTTCAGAAATCTGATAAAAATAATCTCATATACATATGAATACAACATGAGATTAGGAATTTATAACTATTTTGAAATTATAATATTTACATGTGACACTTACATTTTCATTGATTGATAAGATATGCTGTTTCAAAAGAAGATGGAAGATTTTTCATTCTAATATAATATGAAAAATCTTCCAACCAAGTGAATTTTTTAAAATAGTGAGTATTTTCGAAGTTCAATTTATTTATTATTGATTTCAACAAATCTATAATAAAACTGAAGTATCTAAAATTTGATCATGAAATTTTAAAATTTTATGTGAAACATCTTGTATAAAAATTCATTAAACCACAGATAAACAAATACACAGATATTTGATAGGAAAAAAAACTAATTCAGTAATCAAAAACCTAATTCATTTAATATTGATGTTGATTTCAGATAACATTCTAGTTCTATTATATGTGTTAAACTCTCGCAAGTACCATGTTTAGAGTAACGTCAATCTTTCATTGATATACTGCCTTCCACTTAAATAAGGAATAACATTTTTTTAACTTTAATTAAGTATATCTCCTAAACTAAAGTTCAAAAAAATATTTTTTGCAATATTAAAAGAATTCCTTATTCAAGTGACACGCGAAAAAGTACCACAGAAATACATGTCTTTAAATAAATGCATAATTTTAGTATAACAAAATATGTATATTTTTCATTTCTTCAGGAAACTAAAGCCAACACTTTGAAATTTGGTTGCGAAAAAAAAAATGTAATTAAAGTTAAAAATTGTGATTCCTTATTCAAGTGGCAGGCAGTATATATATATATATATATATATATATATATATAATTATGAATATTAAAGAACCTCACGAAAAAGAGTGGCAAATGCACCCACCTAGAATTGACGATTGGTATGTTCTGGTATGATACCAAAAATATTACATCTAAACGTTTAAATTCACGTGAGCTGGACCTTTTTCAAAACACCTCTAAAAATACGTATTTCTTTCAATATCGTTATCAAAATTTTCGTTAAAAGAACACTAATTCATTTTAGTAATTGTTATGTCTCTTTTCAGACGCGGGATATAATGAATTTACATCGCCTTTTGTCATATTTTCTTTATTCAAATATAAAATTTTATATATTTCTGAAATTTTTCAATGTATATTGGGTTTTAATATACCAATAGAATGGTCTATCCTGACACTACTGAAGACTTAACGTAATTATCTTTTTAATGGCAAGAGGGTGAATTAGTTTTTTGCATTTTGTTCCAAAAATGATAAATTGTCAATTTTTGCAACTAGGTTACATGGAAGTATTTATTATACTTAAATATAGATGAGTTTATGAAAAATATAACATGTACCTTTAAAACACCGACAGTAATAAAATTAAAGAGGTCTTTGAAATTTAGTCACAATTTTACATGAATTTGTAGTTTTTATGATAAAAATATGCTTTTGGTGTCGTTTGTTTTCTGAACTAACTGTTTATTTGACATAAAAATTAACGTAATCAATTATGGACCGGAAATCCTAAAATATTACTTGTGCAACTAAAGGGTTAAATGAATAAATATATCAAAAGTATTGAATTAGGTCTTAAAATATAAATTACGATAGAACATTTCCAAAATGTTCAAACTTTAATAAAATAGTAGTTAAAATAAAATCATAGAAAATTTTACTAAAATTTTCATTTTGCGAGAATGAAAACTAATTTTTTTTTTCGTTATGTATTAAACGTTATTTATCTCATATGTTGTAAATTTTTGGCAAAAAATTAAAATCTATTTCCACTGTTGATCGAAAACCATACTTTTGGAGGTATTTTAAAACTGGTCTAGCTCACGTGAACGAAACAACTAAACCGAAATATCCAGTTGATTAGTTTAAAATATTTAATTTTATGAATGCACCTTAGTGAATATAAATGAATTTGTTCTCATTTTTACTTGCTATAATTTGGATATTCTAGTACTAAAATCTTCAGTAGCATGCTTTACGTTCGTACATGTCTCTCTTTATATTAATATATTGTTAATTTTGCTATTATTGTTGTTAAACATTTAACAGAAAAAAATAAAATGTGTGGGCCTTAATCTAATTGCGAATCGATAAATTCAAATAATTCAAAAATGAAACAAGTTCCGATATATTGCTATTGCTCTTTAATATGACTGTTATTATATTGTTGTTGTTTTTGTTGCTCTTGATGTTTATGGTTGCTGAAAAACATTGAACAAAATCATTACAAGCATTTTGAAAACTACAACAAAAAAATTGTCTGTGACGAAAAAATGATTTGTGAATTACAAAATATATTTTAAGAACAAAATAAAAACATAAAAGAAACCAAAAACAAAATATATAGAAAATAGTTCTTGCATCCGCTGCACTGAGATGCAAGCTCAAAACAAAAAAAAATTTAGTTTAATATAAAAACATAACAATTTTTAAATTGTTGCCAGATTTTGAGGAGCATCAAACAAAAGCCTTATATTTTTATAATTGTTGTTGCTGTTGTTGTGGCAACAACGCCCAACCACGCAATTTTTGTAGATGATTTTTGTTTTAATTTTTTTCCAAAGAATATAGACAATCTATCAGTTTTAGCAAATCAACGACTGAACAACATGTGGTAACAACAACAAAAACATTGTAGAAAAACAATTTATGATGTTGTCGATGTTTGTAAAGTTCTTAACATTCATATGCCTGATGTATAAAAGTCTGTGTACTTTTAACTATATTGAGTATATTTATGTTGCAAATAGAGAACTTTTGGGTTTTTGTGGCAAGATATTGAACCTGAACACACAAACAGAAAGACAGACGGACAAACAGCTAGATTGAAGAACAGAATTGTGTGTTTTTTTTTACAAATGCAAATAATGTTTGATGTTGTTTGTAATTTTTTCGTTGTTGCTTGATGATGATGATGACAACAGTAACGATGACGACGTCGATGATTATGATGATGGGATTGTGTACAACGATATCATGTTTTTTGCTTAGTTTTTTATTTATTTATTTTTTTAGGTTTTGTTTGTTATTGTTCGTAAGCAATATGTCTTTAAATATGGCTAATATTGGTTACATTACATTATTAACAAACATTCAACAAACCAACTAGCTAAACATCTATCCAGCAAGGCAACCAGCCAGCCAAAGAGCCTGCTACAGTCATTGAACATTTAAAACAACTGATTGATGAATTGTATTTGTTGTTTGAAGGTAACCATATTCAAATTTTTCTTAACCATTTTTTGTCTTCATTCCTAGTTTTTTGTTTTAAGTTATTTTGACATATGCAAAAATCTACACTAAAATCCAAAAGAATAGAAAATTATAAATGTTCTCTTGTCATATTTAAGAAATCTACGCAATATTGTTTAAGAGGACCAAAAAATAAAACAACAACTATAACCTTAAATCTCACACGCAGAAAAAAATATGGTTGTGGTGAGCATTATCTAAGAGCAAGAAATTATGATTGGAATATATTGCTACTTTAAAAATTTTCATGGTCATAAATAATAATAAGTATGAAAATTATAATCATAAAATGGTCTAACTTTATCATATTATGATCAGATTTTTTTAATACTGTAGATATATACAAATTTCATCATGTTGTGATCAGATTTTATTATGTTATGATCTAATTTTCTCTTATTGTGATTCGATTTTATTATATTATGAATCGGTTTTTATCAAAAATTATGACATATTTCATAACATGTTTCAAATTTACGTTGTTATGATCAAATATTACTTTGCCATTAATTATTCATTTGAATCATTATATAAAATACAATACAAATATACTTTTATTAACTTAATTATTTAATAGTTAATCAATACGTCATATTGTTTGAATCTCGCTAAATATAAACAAATCTTGTATATTTATATTTATTTACATATACACTAAATGGGAATTATAAGGAATCTGAAAAACAAACATTAAGTACAAAATGTATTTAAAAACAAAAAGGTTATTCATTTTTCAACTATATTTGTAAAAACCATACGTATGATATTTATTTCTAAAATTTTATTGTTATGGGAATAATAATATTAATATGATTTAAAAACAAAATATGGTTTAAGAATAAGGAATAAAATTTATAATATTGAATAGTTGTAAAAATAATGATATTTTTCATATTAATAAAATTTTGATTCTGATAAAAATATTCAAAAACAAATGACTAAAAAACTATATTAAAATTTTTATTGAATGTAAATCTTAAATGATAAAACTTGAAAAAACAATGTTATAATGAACAAATAATATTTTTTGGTGCCCATGATATAACCATGTTTTTTCTCTGCGTGCAAACAACAACAAACAATAAGAAGAACATTATTGAAAGTCTTTAAATTCTATAAAATATTTCTCAGTTTGTTTAGTATTTGTAATTCTTTTTTTGGATTGTAATTTTTCTTAGATAAAGATCAAAACAGCTTATAATACTAGAATTACAAATTTAGCATATTGGATTATGTTTGTTGAAGTATTTTTTGCTTTGCATATTTCATTGTAAGGATTAGTTTTGATGAATTCTTATGAAGTTAAATTTTATGGGATTTTTTAAAGAAATTGTTGGAGAAATTTCAAAAAAATTAAAATAAAAAGAAAAAAAAAAGAAAACTTTTCTTTGGTTGGAATGATGGGAGAAAGATTTTGTCAGCAAAAGGTTAAGGCAAGAAAAGTTTAATTTTGCAAAAATTATAAGAATTCAAATATTAGGAAATTTTTAAGCTGGAAATATGACTACGGAGAATATTATCGAACTGAAGTGTAATGAAATAATTTATTTTATTTAACTCTTAACTAGCTGAAAATATATTTGTTTTCTACTTGAATTCTAACAAAGGTTACCATTAGAATAGCTTTGGCTTTGGTAATAACAAAAAAAAAAAAAAAATAATTAAATAAAAAAAATAAAAATAGAAAAATAAAATAAAAATAATAAATAAAAATAAATTGTAGATTGTATCTAAAAAAAAATTAAAAACTCGATATAATTTCATTTAAAACTTTCCGAATTTTCTTTAATGCATTTTCTCCCTTTATTAGTGGTTATCATAATGACTTAAAGTGTGCTGTACATCTTTGTGAGGTCATCAATCACACAACAATTTTAAAAAATTTCGAAAACCACCTAAATTTTGAGACATTAGGAAAAAAAAAAACGTTTTGAGAGTAGTACCTGCACTAAACGTCTCGTAGCTCCTTACACGCAGAGATAAAATATAATTGCGGTGACCATAATCTAAGAACAACATATTATAATTGGACTATATTATTACTATAAAAATTTTCATGGTCATAAATAATAGTGAATATAAAATTATTATCATAAAAGGCTCTAACTTTTCACATTATGATAAATTTTTTTATATTGTATATAAAAATTTCATTATGTTTTCATCCGGTTTTATCACATTATAGTCTGATCTTCTCATATTATAATTCGATTTGTTATGTTACGAATTGGTTTTGTCATACATATTATATGAAAATTGATCAAAATTTATGATAAAATATTTCAAATTTATCTTATTATGATCAAATATTATTTTTCTATTAATTATTTATTTGAGTCAAGGTATATTTATTAACTAAATAATATTTAATAGCTTATCAATGTCTCATATTCTTTGATTTACGCAAATTGTAAACAAACACTTTTCAGTTATATTAATTCATGGAAAAACAAAATATCCTTAAAAGCAAATAAGTTATGAATTTTTCAACCATATTTGTAAAAGTCATATTTATTTCTGAAATTTTATTTTTATATGAATAATAATATTAGTTTCGAAAACAAAATATGGTTTAAAAACAGAGAAAAAGATTTATAATATTTAATGGTTGTAAAAATAATGATATTTTTTATATTAATAAAATTTTGTTTTTGGTAAAAATATTAAAAAACATAACATTTTTGTATTCATCTTAATTAAAATTTTGATTGAATGTAAGCGTTGAATGATAAAACTGAAGCAAACACATCGCTATCTTGACCACAGTATTATTAAAATTATTGGAAATTAAAAATGAAAATATAATATTTTTTTAGTGATAATTCCGTAACTATGTTTTTCTATGCGTGTAAGTTTAATTTCATTTTAAGGTGTCTAAATTGATTTAGAAAGCAGAAGAAAGTTAACTTTTCAAAAATCTTTTACGTATGCTCCAAATATGTAATTACCAAGGCAACCAAAAAATATTTAAAATTATATTTTTCTCTGTTATTTATCCGTTTTAGAAAATTTAAGAATTCTATCATCAATTTTTTGAGGCATAATTTAACTTATTTTAGTAATAACAACAAATTTTTGCATACTTTGGCCATAACAGCATAATTCGTCATATTTTCATAGAAAAGTCCTTATTTTAGAGCATATTTTAACAATTTAAATGACATATTATTGCATATAAACTTAATCTGACGTTCAGTATGGTGATTAAAAGTTACACGGACGGTCAGGTAGGGTCATAATGACCCAGGTACTTTTTCAGTGATATATCTCCTAATTTTTTATATTTAATATAAGTGTTGATGACCTATAAATGACACTTATTTAAGTAAATCTCGGAATAGCTAATATTATTTTAGCTTTTTATTTAACTGAAAAAATATGTATTAGAAAAGGACTGAACGAAATAAACATCTTCAGATTTTGCGTAAATAAACTAAAAATGTAAAAAATTTTATGATAAATCCAACATTTTAGTGTAAAGTAATAAGAGATCTTGCTTTACGCTAAATACAAAATACATATAAAAAAATCGTATAACTTAATTCCATTTCTTACCGGAAAACTTTCATCTTCACTTCAGTAAAAATCAGTATGTTTGTTATATTTTTCCGCTTGTAAAATTTACATATTTTCCGGTAAGTCTTCACTATCGTAAGTTACTTTTTCTGCGTTATCCTCGAAATTACGTGTATTAATGAAACTTTCGTCTACGTCGCTTCCGAAAATAATGTAATGATAATTGTTTTATTTTTTGATATTGTCGCTTAGATATCTCCACGACCAGTCACATTAGAATTAAACTTATAACATAGAAAAGTGGTACGTGTTGCTAAAACTAGCTATTGTAAAATTTAACAATGCCGTGAAACCCGCTGCCAAATTACAATTTTTAATTACGATTCCCTAATAACTTCTTATCTTATAAATTGTTAGAGAAAAAAATATGGTTAAGGCATTGTCACAAGAACAATGTTATGGTCTCATTGTTAATTTTTATTAACTTTAATAATACTGTATTCATGATAACAATCTTTTTGTTTCAGTTTTATCATTCAATATTTACATTCAATCAAAATTTTATGTTTTTGAATATTTTTACCAGAAATAAAATTTTGTTAATATAAAAAATATCATTATCTCTATAACCTTTAAATATTACCAATCCTTTTCCTTGTTCTTAAATCATATTTTTTTCAAACCATATTAATATTATTCCCATAAAAATAAGATGTTACAAGTATGGTTGAAAAATTCATAATTTGTTTGTTTTTTTAAATTATTTCGCCTTTAACCTCTGTTTTCGATTTTCGTTATACTTCTCATTTAGTTTATACATGAATTAATATAAGTAGATAAGGTTTTCTTAAATTTGGTGTGATTCAAGCAATATAAGATATTGATTAACTACTATTATTTTAATAAAAAATATCTTATATTATCTGGCAGAGCACATGATGGTACAAGTAAAAATAATTAGTTTATGAACAAATATTATGTTAAGATGGAATAATAATATAATAAAATGGTATCAAAATCTGATAGAATGGGATACTAATGTGGTAATATGGTATAATAATATGAAAAACTCGAACCATAACGTGAAAAAACGAAACATTAAATTGGACGCAATATGATAAAATGGAATCATAACAATTAATATTTATAATAATATATATTTTTATCTGCGATAATATGTTCCAATCATAATATGTTGCTCTTAGATTGTGTTCACTACAACTATATGTTTTCTCTGCGTGTATAGTTAAAAATTTATCTAAAAGAAATATTTTGAAAGCAATTTTAGGGATATATTTTCCCATTTTTAAAGCATTTTATGGATATTAAACATTTTTACAACATATTTAGCTATTTAAAAGAAAAAATTAACAAAACTGTTCAACGAGCAATGAAAATAAGTTAAGCAACTTTGCGGATTCTGGTAATTTTTTATACCCATCGTCAAAAAGTTTGGGGCAGCGTTACAGTTGAGAATTTTTAAAGTGTCCAAAAAAGAGGATTTAAAAAAGGCCACTAAAAAGGGAATTTTTTTAAATATTATAAAACTTGAAAAACTCCTTAAAAATTATTTATTTTATAAAAACAAAACAAAAAATTTTAAGGATTTTCATATAGAATTATAAAGTTATGCAATTCTTAAGTTTATACGATTTAATAACGCGTTATATGAACGGCCCTTATTATCTTATGCTGTATTTCTTTATTTTCTTTAAGAAATCTACAATGGAAAAATATTTTAAAATTTGAAATTACTATTTTTTATTTGCACAGAAAAAAGTTTGTGCCTAAATATAAAAATTTACTTTCATTGACTTTAGTTCATAATATTTAAGAATAATGTCTTAAATATTAACACATCTTTACATTTTTTGAAATGAATCGAAAGTCAAAAAGACTTAAACAAATTGTTTAAATTTTCATTTATATTTTCAATTTGTAAATGCATGCTTGAAATTTTCTTTAGAAAATTTTCGTTTTTTAATGATTTTTAGATAGATGTTTACAGCAGAAGAACATAACAGAAGCACCTTTTATTACAATGAAGCATGTTCTTTAGCATGGCAGCAAATTTACGTAAATTTCTAAGCATTACTTTTTAATAGATTTTTATTGGAAAATTACCATTTAAAGAGATTTATTGTTAATACTTTCATGCATACCTATTTTTATTTAGCATTTGAATCAAATCTAATAAAACTAAATTAAAATTTTAGCAGCATTTTTGCAAAATTCTTAAAATTTTATTAAGTACAAGTTAATAGTATCTATGAACAAAATTTTATTTTTTATGAAAAAATTTTGGTAAAAATAGTCATGTTCGATTCATAATATTTATTTATTTTCTTAAATTAGAAAAATAAAAACTCGGACTCTTGTCTTACAAATCCGCATTTAACAAATTTATGAATTTCAAGTGTTGAACTTAAGTCTGTTAGACAATTTATTTTTCTTTTGTGATAATATAGAAAACTGACGTTCCACCGAGGCACTACCATGAGTCAAAGTAAAAATATAAATCATCAAATCTATTTTTTAATTTTCCCAATCCAGTCCAAAAAGATTCGGCATTTGATTTTTTAAATAGTTGTTCATAAACTTTATCATTAGCTTTAGTTTCTAACAGTTTCAGCTCAAAAATAAATTCTCTATATTGAGAAACAATCTCAAAATAATAAACTTTTTCATTGCAATTAATCTATAATGGGTCGAGTTATTTCAGACAACTTCGTTTTTCGCCATTTAGCATATGGCCTTAAAAGGTCGCCATTTTGTTCCATTTCAGAAAATGGGCCAAAAAAATGACCTGGTGGTTCAAATGACGCAACTGGCGACTAAAGTCGCCAAACGGTAATGCTTATAGGAGTATCTTAGGTTTGTAATTCCGTGTGTAGCATGTCACAAAAAAAAATCATTTAAGACCCCATAAAGTATATATATTGTGGGTCCTGATAAGATTCAGAGTCGATCTGGCTATGCCCATTTGTCTGTGTGTTGAAAGCAGGATAGTGCTAGTGAGTACCATATAAGGGGACGAAATTAGGTCAAATGAGTACCTTACACAAGGTTTATTTGGTGTAGAAAATGGTCAAAATCGATTAATAAACAAAAAAGTTATGGGCCAAAAGCATGTACAACAACGAAATTTTGTACAGATAATACAAGGATCGATACAAACTTGAAAACCGAAAATTAACGTGTAGGTATGATATCAGTTACGGAAATCTCATTATCTCATTAATTTTAACTAGTGAAAGTAGAAATTTTATTGATATGTACTATTACATTTTAATTGAAGATCAGTTGAAAATGCTGCAACTTTTGCGATACGATAAATTTTTCATGAATTTTTGTATTTTTCAATAACTTGAATTATTAATGATAAACAATACAATGAGGATAAATTTTATTTGATTATAGTCTAATAAAATTTACTACTCTGGCACACTGAGAATCTGCATTATCATTCGCGAAGGCGCTTTGTTTCATTCCAATACATCGCATGGACATGGACATCGCATGGTATTATCAAGCTTTATTTTTTTAAGATTACGGTATCAATAGGGACACTGTGGACAAAGTGTAGTTTCAAGGAGTTCATATATTATTAATCTGGGTAATGAGTATTTTTTAATGATGTGTTCCGGATGCCCTAATGTCTTATTTTGAAGAGATTTATTTTTACTGATCTAAAAATCCAGTAAGAGTGTATGAAGTAATAACCAGAGGTATCATGAGAATGATAGAAGATATAGTAAGAAGAGCCCAAATAATTATAAACGACAACATAGCGACATATATTTAGCCTAAAAGTAATTTTAAATATTATGAAATTATATTCTTTTATTTTACAGATATATTAAACGCTCATCAGGTTTTTACTAAATGGTAATGATTAGAAAAATTGAGTTTTATTTGCAATATTTTTGGCGAATCCTTATAACCACAACAAAACATTCTCTTCATCTACTTTTTTGTAAAATATTTTTACTGGTGGAATATTTTAAATTATTTCTTATAAGGCGTTTGTCAGATTTAATGTTCCGTTGATATTTTGTAAAATTCAAAATAAATGTCAAAATAATTTTTCAAAAATATTTCATAGCAGTGAGGAAATCGAAAATTAAAAGTACCAAGAATTATATTTATTCTTAAGGGATGTGAAATATATTTCAATTCAATTTCACTTCAAAGAATACCATTTATTTTTAGGCAAGTTTGGGTTTAAATTATTTCTTTTTTGTTTTAACGAAAAGTGTGTTTGAGAAAATTTTCCGGAGACACAAAAAATAATAAAGTTTTTGTATTTACCATCGGTTTTTCTCTGTCATACAATTCAAAGACAAAAAATCTGGTTCAAAAAATTTCCATAGATAATAGTCTACTATTTATTCAGTCTAAAGCATTTAAAGAAAAGTACAATGAATTTATTGATTAAAACTTTTGGCATGTTATTAAACATTTCTCATCATTTTCGAATAAATAAGGAATATATGATATCCTTGAACAATACAAACATATCCTCCTCAGAACTAAGAAAATTATATCAACGATTTGAGTATCGAGTTGACTAGTTTATATCACTATAAGGTCCATTAGCGCTATTGCAGAGCATCATATGTTAACGAGAGGGATCGAGAGGGAGGGGTCGTTATGATCTGGTAGTTAGTACAAGGAAATAATCTTTATTTATCTGAGCTACTGACCGAGGAAATTTTCGATTACATGAAAAAATCGATGTATGCATTAAACTAGACCCCCATATATAAGTTTTTCTCCAGGACGTCAGATTTTCTCTCAAAAGGACCTTAAAGTTTTGAAAACTTTAAGAAAAATTATAAAATATTCACCAAAATTATATTAACCCAATAAGTATGACAAATATAAGATAATAACTTCTGAAATATGCTAAAAGCTTTAAGTTTTAATGTAGCAAAACAAAATGTTAACAAAATATCCTTATATAAAGGATATTAATTAATAAATACAGTGCAAGCTCGATTTTAGCAACAAATTAAAAACAGACCTGTCGCGAAAACAGAACCCAAAATTTTATATAATTTTTAAAATTAGAATTGTTTTTATTGATATATTTATATTTTAAACATTTTTAAAGAAATTGGAGATTTGAGTTGCTTTTTTTGCAAATTGTTTTTTAAAATAACAACTGAATCACGTTTCTTATCATTTTCCAAAGCCCATTGTATGCATATGCTTATCGATGTTATACACTCGTCTACTTTAATTTTGCTTTCTTCATGACTACTATCATATAAGTCCTCTTCACTCCATTCGCTACCGAATTCGAGCAAGGCATTCTAATTTGTTCCCATCTCGCCAAGAAAATGGGTGAGCAGTTATTTTTTTATAATTTAATTTGACTAAGTTGATAACGCTTTGATCTTACGGTTGAATAAACGCAGTGCAATTGGGTGGTAGATTCATTGCTATAATTAAACAGTCATCACTTTTTAGTTCCTTAACTGGGTGACAGATCTTTTTAAACCAAAAATTCTTGGACCAACAAAATTTTTACTTATGAATAACTTACTTTTACTAATTGGTGAAAATTAACTTACGCGGTTAACAAAATCGTGATAGAACCAGTCCTTGAATATTATTATTACAGGAGTTGTATATTACAGCATTATTGAAAAAGCATTTAAAGTTTTTCGATTTTCCAATAACCAACAATTTCAGTTTGTTTGTGCCATTCGCATTTGAACAGGGCAAAAAAGTTATTTGTTCTTTACATATTTTTCTTCCGGGAGCCGTTTTCTCATTACATTTGACAAGAGTGTGATTTGGAAGCATTCTATAATATAAATCGGATTCGTCGGCATTGTACATTTGGTGAAGAGTCAACCCATTCACATCAACATAATCCTTAAATTCTTTCACAATGGATCCATGTCAACGCTTAAATTTCTTCAACAGTTCTTCACTGCCATTGAAACTTGAATTGGTTTGATAAATTTTGATATACAAATGACTGGCTTTTGATCATAAAATCGCTGCTGATATCGGAACAGTTTTTCCCTTTGTTTTACAAACCACTTATAAAGGATTTCCTTTTTTGGTAATGAAATTTAGAAAAAATAAACAGATAAAATTCGTGAAAATAGAACCCGTTTTTCGTAAACTGTCACTATCATAGAACTTGCAATTTTGAAAATTAAGCCGTCGCGATACATATGTATAATATTAAAGGGTTAAATTTTCAAAAATATATTTTCTTAACTATTTGTATTGCAATATTCAAATAAAAAATATTTTTCTGTTGCAGTAATTTTTAGCTTTTATTTTACATACATAATCTTCGTAAATTTTTTATAATATTCTTTAAAATTGAAGAAATTTGACATCCCAGGGATAATCCTGGTATACATTTTTACCATCGGTGCTCTCTGGTTTTATCTATATAACGATTTTTTCATGTATGAGAATGACTGTTGCAGGTTAACATACATGTAAAAATAAATTCTAAAAGGTAACGTTTTGAAAAGGATATTTTCTTAAGTTTTTGCGATGCAGCATTTAAATAGAAAATATTGTTATATTGCAGCGATTCTTAGTTTTCATTTGACACCCATACTGGATTGATATAATATGCGTAAATATTTTATATTTTTTTTTAATGTGTATCCTTCTAAACTTTCTAGTTATTTTGTGAGGAAATTTGACGTCCTGGAGAAAAAGTGAGTACACAATTTACTGCGTTAGGTGTCTAGTTTCATACATATATAAATTTTTTCATGTGTAAAAATGACTGTAACACGGTGTTATTAATAAAAATCAAAAATGTTAATTTAAATATTCCAAAAAGAATATACTTTACAACAAACTTAAATTATGTTAATTCCATAAACTGCCTACAACTTTAAAAACTTTATTTTTGTTTATTAATTTTTCATTTGGCAAAAAAAAAAACTGTAAACTACAAAAAATTTTGCATCTCTCAAGAATTAATATGTAATTAGTAGAACATGTAAAAATAATTGTTAACGCCAGCCAGGCACAGTTTGAGACTGTTCAACTGGATAAACGACTGAAAACAAAAACGAAAAAAATTGCATTGAATTAACTAGAAGAATATTGTTAAACTAATGCTGGCTCTCAAGTAGTCATAACAGCAAATGTAAATACTCAAACATAAAACTGATCTTAAATTCAATCGAAAAATTTTAGTTATGAATAACTAACTAACTTAACTACTGGTAGAAGTAAAAATATATGCAAATGTTGTGTTAAATACAGGAACTAGGGTCACTAACTAATTAAAAATGCACATGAGATAAAAATGCAAAAAGAAAAAAAAATAAACGAATGAACAAAATTAAAAGAAAATCATGTTGCTTTAGATTTTTTGCTTATCTTTTTTTACATAAACTGGCATTTTATTAAGAAAAAAAAAAAAAAAACACACAACTGAAAAAGAGGAATTTGTGTTAAGCTACAAGATTAGTTGAGATAAATTAATGTAGTTTTTTTTTTTTTTTTTTTTTTTTTGAGAACTTCTTTTTCAAAACAATATTTAAGTTTACATTTTAAAAATTAAAGCAATTAGCGTGGAAGTCAAAAATATATACATATATTTAATTTTTTTTTTTGTTTTTGTAAAAAACCAAATTCCCTTTCACGTTTAAAAAATTTTCAGAATTTTGACATTTGCTTATTGTTGTTCTTATTGTTTGGTGTTGCTGGTTTTGTTGCTGATATGAGCCAATGGCTTAAACAATTATAGTTAACAAATGTCTAAACACCAACATGATTAACCGCAAGTACTCGTATATATATATATAAAAAAAAAAACCTAAAAAAAAGAACATTGCCACTGGCACAAACATTGTTTGCAAGATTATGTTGCAGCAACACTGCGTCAACAATTGGAAGAGAAAAAAAAAAAAATAAAAAATACATGTTTAAACATGTCGTAGGAAAAAAAATAAATAAAATAGAAAGACAATATAACACGCATTTGTTAAATTCATAACATTTGTTGTATTTATGCATATAAAATATAAAGAAAAGTTTTCAACGAGGTTTAACGGGAAATCGTTTAAAAGTTTAAATTTTGAGATTGTGATAAAAATTTTTGATAAATTTTCGATTAATTGTTTTAAAGTAAGTTTTTGATAAATTTTTGACTTATTCAACAACAGTGGTCGGTAAAAGATCCTCCCTTGGAATATATGGACTTTGATGTGCTAAATACGAATCTGCTTTCAGTTTTTCTCTACCAAGTCTAGATTTTTTTTATGGGCGTGTCTAATATTTCGCCCATAATAAGGCCATTACACTAGTATATTTCGCCATAACTCCAGAACGGTGTGTACAATTTATTTACATTTTTGGAGCTATTTAGAAATTAGTGTCCAAAAAAATGTTTCTTGGAAAAACAATTTTTTAAAGTTCTTTTAAAAAGTGAAAACGCCAAAAATGTTTCTGCTTTTTTATTTTTAGCATAAAACTGGTGGGACTGCAAAGAAATAAGCTATGTATCATTAAAATTTATGCACAAATCTTGATTTTATTCACAATTGAGTGAAAATATCAATGTATGTCTAAAATCAAGTGGAGATACACTGATGGTTGCGCATCAATTTTGCTGATATATGGCTTATTTTAATCTTAGGTTTACCATCTTTATGATGATGGTTTACAAGTTGCACGAAACTGTTGGGCAGTTAAAAAAAATAATATTAAGGTGACCGGCAGACAACTTTTGTTTTCAATTTTTGGTATTTCAGTTGTCGAAATCGGACAACCCGTTCTCGAGTTATGGTAAAATTTGGTCGAGTATTCCCCTTATTAGGGGAGAGATATTACACATGCCCATAAAAAATTACGGCCTGATGGAAAAAAACTTGGTATACATTTTTATATATATATTTTGAAAAAAATGCGATTAAATTTTAAAAACATTTTGTATAAATTTTTGATTTGAAGTTTTTTTTTATTTAAAATTTTTTTGATTCAATTTTGTTTCAAAGATAAATTTCGACAATTTTTAATTTAGAACGAATATCCATAAATTTTTGATTTAAATCATAAAGTCTTTTCCAACTTAAAAAATATTTGGTTAATTTTATATATTTATAATAAAATTCTCGATAAGTTTTAGATTAATTTATAATTTTTGAAGAAGAAAGTCTTCAATAAATTTCAGATTAAAAGAAAATTTTCAAAAAATTACGATAAAATTTTGATTTAGAACTTTTGCAATAAGTTTTTGATTTAAAAGAAACACCTACATAGATTTTTGAAATAAAATAATTTATCGATAATTTTTTAATTTAAATAAAATGTTATATTAAATTAAGTTCAAGTAAGTTTTTTATTTAGAGAGAATTTTGATAAAAAAAATGTCGTTCAATTTTTGTCAAAAAAAAAAATTGTCGATCAATTTTTACTAAAAAAAATTGTCGATCAATTTTTGACTAAAAAAAATTGTCGATCAATTTTTGACTAAAAAAAATTGTCGGTAAATTTTTGACTAAAAAAAATTGTCGATCAATTTTTGAGTTAAAGAAAATGTTCGATAAATCTTGCGAATAAAATTGGTTTTTATAAAATCTGCGATAAATTTTTGATTTAAGAAAATTTTCGATAAATTTCTTAGTTCAAAATAATTTTCGATACATTTTTTTTACCCCAAAGGAAATTTTTAACAAATTTTTGACTTTAATAAAATTTTTGTTTAAATAGTAATAAAGAAAATTTTCGATAAATATTTGATTCGAGAAAAATTTTAATTTTACAGAAAATTTTCGACGCAATTTAGATTTATAAAAAAATCTATAAATATTTAATTAGCAAACATTTTTTTTCTATAAAAAATGTATAATAAATTTTAATTTTTTAGAAAATCATAGGTACATTTCCATAATTTTCTTTTTATAGAAAGGAAATTTCACATGCATTTTTTTATAGAAAATTTTTAGTAAATCTTCCTTTTATATAAAATTTGCGATAAATCTTCTTTTTATTTAAAATTTCGATAAATTTTCTTTTTATAGAAAATTTTCGATAATTTTAGGGTAAAATTTCACTTATGGAATTATTTCGATAATTTTTCTCTTTATAAAAAATTTCGAATAAAATTGTTTTTATAGAAAATTAAAAAAAATTCTTTTTGTAGAAAATTTCGGATAAATTTACTCTTCATAGAAAATTTTGGATAAATATTCTCCTTACTGAAAATTTCGGAAAAATTTCCCCTTTATGGAAAATCTGGAATAAATTTTCTGGTTTTGCAAAATTTTCGATTAAATTTCTCTTTATAGAAAACTTCGTATAAATTTTCTCTTAATAGAAAATTACTTATTATATTTTTCCTTATGGAAAGTTTCCGATAAAATTTCTCTTCATAGAAAATTGCTGTTTATAGTGTCTAACTGTGTTTTCACTCTATTGTTCATTAATTATTACATCTCAGCTGAATAAACTAAATAATATTCATAACTGATAAAAGTTTGAGTAAAATTAAAAATATTACACCAATGGTTTAATAATTTTTTATAAAAATGTTTAATTTTATTTGATAAAAATATGGAAATATTTCGATAATTTAGAGTAAATTTTTAATAAATATTTACTTTAAAACCACTTTCAAGATTTTCCTCGTATAAATGCATAACTTTAGCTATTTCACATGCACCTATGAATATTTCGGAGAAGCTATTTGTATTTTTTCAAAAAAGAAAAAAAAAAAAAAAAAAAAAAAACATTAAACATTTGTTTGCCAGCTTCCACTAGCCACCACTACCAACATCACCTCCATTTCTGAAAAAAGTGAGTTTTTTTTCTCCATATGCTCCAAAATGACACCCACACTTTTGCCAACGTCTTGTCAAAAATACATCATGGTTTAGGTTTATAATATTTCTTGGTCTCCACTGTAATAAATACATACAAATCACATAAATGATATAAACGAATGTATATGCAAACGGGCGGGATGGATGGATATGTGGATAGATGGATGGACGGACAAATGAACGAACATTTGAACAGACATATGTTTTTATGACGACTATGATCATTTAAATATTCATACGTTGGCTTGTTATGCTGTTGTTGTTGTTGCTATTTTTTTTTTTTTGTTCTTCTACAAATCTGTTTTTCTTATAACTGACATAAATTCTAAGTGAATGAATGAACACGGCTAACAATTTGATGGATTTTCTTGGTCACAATGAATTTTGTTAAATATGTGGTAATTGCCACCAACAAACGACCATGACCGTATGCAGAGTTGCTTGAGTTCTTATTTTTATTTTTTTTAGAATTATTTTATAACATAAATTAATTTAATGTCGAAAAAAATAATGAATTTTGTGAGAAATAAACAAAAATAATAAGAAAATGTTGTACGTAAAAAAAGAACTATGTCGTGATGTTTTTTAGATAATAGAAAAACAGATGGATCAGGTTATTTAGAACATTTAGGTATGTGCCTTAAGTCTAAATTTCTAAGGGATGGGATATTAGTACATATTAGAGAGAACAATTTTTATTTTGAATTTAGTTCGATACATGAAAATATGTTTAATACTTTTATTTTCTATTTAACCAATTTTCAATGGTTTCTTTTTATTTTTATAAATTAAATAACTACCAAATAAAAATAAAATGAAAACAAAAATAAATTCAAATATAAACAAAATAAAAATATAATAAAAAAATACAAAAAATTAAAAAATAAAATAAAAAAATTAATATAAAAGAAAAAAATAAGAATAAAAAAAAATGAAAAAAAAAGAAAATAGAAGTAATAAAAATAAAATTAAAGTAAAATAAAAAAATTAAATGAAAATGAAATAAAAGTAAAATAAAAAGAAACAAAAATAAAAAAAAAAATAAATAAAGTAAAATAAAATAAAATAAAAATAAAATAAATAAATAAAATTAAATAAAAATTAATATAAAAGAAAAAATAAAAATAAAAATAAAAATAAAATAAAATAGAAAAACAAAATAAAAACAAAAATAAAATAAAATAGATATGAAATGAAAATAATATAAAATGAAATGAAATAAAAATGAAAATAGAAAGAGAAATTAAATAAAATTAAAGAAACAAAAATAAAATAAATATAAAATAAAAATAAAACTGAAGCAAAAAGTAAAATTAAAATAAAATAAAATAAAATATAATAAAAATAAAATAAATAAAATAAAAACGAAACTAAAAATTTAACAAAATTAAAATATAATAAAAATAAAAAAATAAAACAAAAATAAAAATAAAAATAAAAATAAAATGAAAATAAAATAAAAAAACAAAAGCTAAATTAAATAAAGTAAAATACAATAAATAAAATTAAAATGGAATAAAAAGAAAATAAGAATTAAAAAATATAAATAAAAAATAAAATATAAATAAAAAATAAAATAAAAATAAAATATCATAAAATAGTAGCAATTCCATATATTTAAAAGTACTTAGATTCAAGCGATGTTATTAATCTCCTCAATCCAGGAACGTCCACAACATAACGATGTATTGCTGAGTTCTGAAGAGTGTCATCTATATTAAACCTAGTGGAATTATCACGGAAGATCTGTAACAAACCTAATTTATCCATTTAAAGGAAACGTTGAACGAAAAGCACACTTTCATTTTTGTTTTCATTTTTTCATACTATTTATTTTTACATTTATTTCAGTTCAGAAATTTAACTGAAATAAATATAAATAACTTTTTGGCAAACGGAATAGGATTGCTATTCAGAATATAAATTTACTTATAGGTTGCGCTGCCAGTAGGTAATACAACTAAAATTCGGTTGCCATATATAATCGACCTATGAAATAAAATAACATAAAATGTCATAAAATAACATAAAATAACATAAAAAATTTAAATATCTGATTTATTTCCTTTTTTGCATTTTAATAAATTTTGTTAAAATATAAGCAATTTAATAGATCCATTTAAAAAAACAAGTTTTTTATTTAAGTCTTTTGTTTTTAATATCTCCATATTTCTAGCACCTAAATAATTTATAAACTTCTAAAGAAATATACATATTCATATTTTTAGTATCTCAAATATAAAACCCAAAATTCTTAGTAAATTTCTTTAAAACTTATTTTTTTAAAATGACCTAAAAAAACTCAACCAACAGCTTTAACTAAAATGTAATTTAAAATAAATATTTCTTATTTTACGTCATTTATTTCCTTATTATATTGTTGCTGTTGAGACTGAAGTCGACGTTGTTCCTTTTTGAGTTTTTTTTTTCTTATTTTTTCCTAAATAATTTCCATCATCATCTTCATCAACTCGCAAATATCAGCGTATCAATCACTTTCAACAACATTGAAGCCGTCATCGACAAAACAGCACAACATATTTTTTTCGTATTTTTTTTAATTTTTTTTTTTTTTTTTTTGCAAATTTTGTTGCCTTTAGCAAGTGTCTGAGAAAAATTTTATGTTGTTGTTAGGGCACGGTATATGTAACACAGTTACCAGGCAACAAAGTGGAAGGGACATTTATACAACAGGAGGTTAGCATACAATTACATACACATATCAAAGTACTCAAAAATGTAACTTGGACTTTTGCTACATTGTGGCACATTGAATGGACATGTACCTTAATATATTGCAACATTACAAACTAAAAAAATAAAACAAATGAATTAAAAAAAATAAAAATACCGATAGGAAACGTATATATATATATATATATATATATATATATATATATATATATATAAATATATATATATGTCAAATAAATAAATAAATAAAAAATAATTAAATAAATAAATAAATAAAAAAATAAAAAAAATTGAAGAGTGTATGTAATGTCATAAAGGCCTAAAAAGATGAATTTTGTAGTGCAACCATAAAAAAAGAAAAATTAAATATTTTTTGTCATTATAATTTGATTTTATTTCGCCAACAAGAATAAAAAAAATTCTGCTTTATTGCTCATCTAAAAAATTATTTACAATTTTGTTTCGAAATTCTTATAAGGAAAATTGAATAATTCTTTTACATGTCTTTTTTCATCTCATTTTATTCGTGGTATGTTTACTGTTCTTTTCTTATCATAAAGGTATTAACTTAATTTTGTAATTTTTGGATACTTTTGAAAACAACTAATAAAAGAAGTTGCAACAGCAGCAAGAATATCACAATAAAACAAAATACAGCAACTGCAATGAGATGAGGAAAGTTCGCAATAAAAAAAAAAAGAAACTGAAATAACAGACGAACAGACAAAATTGCTTAAAAATTGCCACTAAGTGCATGTGTGCAAAGGAATTTGAATTTCACACACAATTGTTTTTTTTTGTACCTGTTGATTCTTTAGACTTGATTCTTTGCAGTTTTATTTGGTGGCAAGTTGGTTGGTTTGTTGGTCAACAAAAACAAAAAAAAAAAAAAAAAAGAAAGAAATGAAAATAAAAAAAATTTGGAAAAAAGAAATGTTTTACGTTGGAAAAATATACAAATTGCACTATGGGTTAGAAAGCAAGTATTTTGTACAAAAAATTTTATTTTATGTAAGAAAACTTATTAATTTTTTCAATAACAATTTATTTGAAGTAAAACGATTTTTTTACCGAAGATCAGATTATCATTAATAAATAGAAGTGATCTAGAACTGAACTAGAGGTGAAACAGAACTGAGCTAGAACTGAACGAGAACCAAAACTGAACCAGAACTGAACTAAAACTATACTAGAACTGAACTTGAACTGAACTAAAACTAAACCAGAATTGAACGAGAACTTAAATAAAACTGAACCAGAACTGAACTAAAACTATACTAGAAATAAACTAGAACTGAACTAGAATCAAAGCAGAACTAAATTAGAACTGAAGTAGAATATAACTAAAAAAACTATAACTGAACTAGAATAGAATTAGAACTGATCTAGAACTGAACTAGAACTAAATTACAACTGAGCTAAAACTGAACTAGAACTGAATTAAAACTGAATCAGAACTGAACTAAAACTTAGCTAGAAATAAACTAGAGCTGAACTAGAACTTAATTATGTTTATTATCCTGCTTTTAAGCCAAAGGCCTAGCGGGTGTAGAATTTAGAACTTAAATATTATTGAATTTAAATATTATTAATTTAAATATTATTGATAAAAAGTGTAAATATAATTGTTAAAATTTGAAAAATTGTTAAAATTTAAATTATTAATAATAAAAAAAAGAACTGAACTAGAATTGAACTAGAACTGAACTGTTACTGATATATTCCCGCTTAAATAAGTTTCGTTGAAAACTAAATGTTCACTATGAAATAATATTTGTTGAAAAAAAATATTTACTAAGATTTGTCTTCGTCGAAAATTAAATTTTTAAAGGTTGAAAATAAAATTTTCAAAATACAATTAATATTTTCTACGATAATGAAATTTTCGCAAAATGCATATTTTTGTCGAAATTGAATTTTTCAATAAAAATAATTTTGAAGGAAAATTAAATATTCACTAAAATTTCTTTCCCATGGAGAATAGTCTTCACGAAAAATTTATTTTCGTCGATGTTGAAATTTAGTATAAAAATTTAATTTCACAGTACGCTTATTTTCTTATAAAAATTTTTTCCTAATTTTTATCTTTTTGTTCACATTTTTTATCCTGAAGCCCATAGTGCTCTCTAAAATCTGAAAAAAGGAAGCTGTTTTCCCCATTAAGGTGGATCTCTCTTTTACTTTGTGCTAAAAAAAAGCCATCGATGATGTTGTATTCCAACATTTTGTTTTGATATGGTTTTTGAATGTGTTTTTTTTATTTTTTGGTGGCTTCTATACAAAATTACCTTTATGTACATATTTTGACCAAATGGGCATGTCATCATCATAGGCTCTATTGAACTCCAAAATAATAATGGAAAACACAAAAATTGAAAACTATATTCATACATACATACACTTATAAAAACATTCAGTCAAAATCCATCCTACCCAAAAAATTGTAGCAGAATCTTATTTAATATTTAGATTTTTTTTTTGTTAATTTTTTTAAAAAAGCTGTAGTCTTATGTTTTGTTGACTTTGGTCCAGTTCAGTTCGTGGCAGTTTGTAGCAAAATTTTATTTGGAGTGGTGTTGTATTGTAGTGCAGTGATGCAATGGCGGCAGCCAAAGCCATTTAGCAAAACAGAAATTGCATTTTTTTTGCTGTATTTTTCTTGTATTCTGTAGCTGTCTTGTTGTTGTTTTCAAAGTTTGATTTTTTGTATTATGTTGATGGTACATTGAAAAAAAATACTCTTTTTTTTCATAGTCGTTGTTGGTTGACTCTTTGCTTGATATTTTGTTGATGACTGTTTGTGTATAAAAGATCATCAATGGAAATGATGTACAAAGAAAACAACCAAATCGACAGACATAAGGACGGAAGGATGGGTAGGACAGACAATTGGTCTGTACGTCTGTCCAGTCACTCAGTTAGCTAGTTCGAAAAAAAACGCAATAATAACATTCCGTAAGTATTTTTTTTTAAAGGATTTGAAAAAAACAAAAAATACATTCTTTTTAAGAATTCAATGAACCGATTGTAAGATTAAGGTAAATATTTTCACTAAATAGATGAAAGAATTTTGAGAATTTGTTTTGTAGATTTGGTGATTTAATGATTTTTGTTTGTTGGATTTAAAATTGTTTATATTGGAAAAATTTGCCTTAATTTCAATAAAGTTTGTGCCTTAAGGCTTTTGTTTGGGAAAATCATAGTGATGAAAGAAAATTAGACGACATTTACCAAAAAAAAATAAAACAACAAAATCGAAATAGGAAATAGAGAGTACAAAGAGAAAGAAGAAATACAACACACGCTTGAGATTTAAAAGAAAATATTTTAAATTTTTTTCAAGAGGTTTATATATGATATAGTTCAGTTCTAGTTCAGTTCTTATTCAGTTCTATTTCATTTCTAGTTTAGGTCTTGTTTACTTCTCAGTTCTTATTAATTTCCAGTTCAGTTGTCGTTCACATATAGTTCACTTTTTGTTCACGTGTAATTTATTTCTAGTTCGGTTTTGCATCAGTTCGTGTTCATTTCTAATTCTGATCTAGTTCACTTCTAGTTCAGCTCTAGTTCAGTTCTTATTTATATCATTTCTAGTTCAGTTCTTGATCAATTCTAGTTCAGTTCTAGTTCATTTTTTGTTCAATTGTAGTTCTGTTCTAGTTCAGCTTTAGTTCAGTTGTAGCTCAGTTCCAGTTTAGATCGAGTTTATTTCTGGTTAAGCTCTATTTAAGTTTCCGATCTCTTCCAGTTCAGCTCTGCCCTAGTTCTAGTTCAATTCTAGTTCAGTTTCAGTTTCAATTCCGGTTCCGTTATAGTTCCGGTTCAGTTCTCTTTAAAAGGTTTTCCTTTAGTTTAATTGTCGACAGTTTCTGTATTACTACCCGTTCAAGTTAACAATACCAATGTTTGAAAACTCTACCTGAGAATTAGAATAAAAGTGGGTATTTTATTCCATAAATAAAGTTTTACAGTTTGCGTTTTACATTACTATTGCGAAGAAATAGGTTTCTGGGTTATAAATTTACTTAAAATTTTCCTAGAGTAACTGTAAATTTGATTTGTGATTTGAGCTACAATTTTCTGGATTAATTTATATAAGTTTAAGTCAGATACTTTGTGCTAAAATCTTTAATACTTAAGCCAATTTTACTTAGGACTAAATTCCAACATTTAAAAATAAAAATCAAAGACTCAAAGGAAAAATACATAAAATACTTCACATTTAAAATGAATCAACTCAAAGCAATGACATTTTTCTTCAATTGTTATGAGATAAAGTGCCAAAAACTAATACCAATTTTATTTTGGACGATATTGTTCTTATTAAATTTTTTTTGTACTGATATTTTCAACTCAACAAGTAGCCAGGAAAAAATGCTAAAGAAATAAAGAAGAAAAAGAAGACAATAAAAACAGTAACAGCAATAACAATTCTTTTACATTTAAGCAGGTAAAAGCACAAAAAAGACTTAAGCAACAAAAAGCACAACGCAGCATAGAGTCCAAGTAAAGGTGGTAAAGGGGGGAGTAGCGGGACAAAAATGAAGGTAATTTTTGGTCAGGCATTCTTATACGCTTGATAACACACCTCAACCACACACCAAAATACCAAACAATATCTGAATACCAACAAAAACATAAAAAAAAATATAATAAAAGAAGAGGTACAATTTGCAATGTGCAAAAATCACATACAACCACACTTTAAGAAACTACAATTTAAAAAAAGGGAAATTCACCACCAAAAACAAAACACATGCACTCACTAAAAATTGAGTAAAATCCAGCAGACACATATACACAAAATTTTATAAAACTATACTCTCATAAAACTGATATCAAAATAACAAAAACATCAACAACAGCAACATCAAGGAGGAAGGAAAGAAAAAGCCAATAATAAAAT
The DNA here is from genome assembly GCA_932274085.1 of Protocalliphora azurea. Taxonomy (NCBI): domain Eukaryota; kingdom Metazoa; phylum Arthropoda; class Insecta; order Diptera; family Calliphoridae; genus Protocalliphora; species Protocalliphora azurea. The sequence goes on along the minus strand of OW026520.1, from coordinate 146,142,706 downwards.
TAAAGCAAAAACTCAAAGACAAGACAAGAAGTAAAAACAAATACAACAACATCACAAATAACATACGAGAAGCAAAATCAACACAACGCAACCTGCTGCTCCAAAAGAATAGATGATTTTCAACATACTTTTAGTTTAAACAACAGCAGAAAAATAAAACATTAAATAAAATAAAAACGAAAACCAAAATGAACTTATATCCTCATCACTCTCCGTACTTCAGTTAGTCTTAGTTTATTATAAAAGACATACACATATGTATGTATACCTATATATTTGTATGCATGTACATTTGTATATATAAATATAAGTATGTTTGCTTGTTGCAAACAAATAAAAATAAGCTTATTGCACACGTTCCATGATCCTTGCAGCATCTAAGAAAACAAAAAAAAAAATACAAACCAACAACCCAACCATCCATCCAGTTTGCCACCGCATACCAATCATCAACAGCAACATGCGGCCTCAACATTAACAACAACAACAACAGCTATGTAGTTTTTTCTCTTTATTTTATGGCATGGTACTATTACGTTGAAGACTACAACTACTACTGCTTCGTATGTTTGCACAGTGGTTTTAAGAAAACTAAGGTTGTGTTCGGGAGAAAACAAAAAATTTCGAACACCCGACGAACATCACCACCTCCGAAATTCGGTATACATATTCACTAGGTCAATACAAAATTTAAAATTCTTCAAAATTTTCAAATTCGTTGTAGTTTAATTTTTTTTTTCAAAGTTCACTCTTTCCAGAATTTTTTTTTAATACATGAATTTATTTGTCTTATTTGTCCGATTTAAACAAACTTTAGCTCAAATTAATCCCTAATAAATCTAGTTTCTAATAATTTTTTCTTTAAATACCATTTTCTTTAAATAAAAGGATATTGAAATCAATACTCGTCCTTGTATTAAGGATATTTAAAAAATCATAACTTACATTTTTATAATTGTTCTTTAGAATGTTCCTTAAACTGTTGCAAATAATGTATAAAAAATTTAGAGCGGGACAGTGAGGAGATGTTGAGATTATTAAAAAAAAATTATTTCAGTAATAATTTGATGTTTGTAAATTTATTTTTGTATGAAAATATGTATAGATTTTTCTGAAATGGATATCGTACATAGTAAATGATTATATCTCCAAAAGTTTGGGTTTCCATTGTAATGAAAAAATTTCACAAAATTTCACTTTCTAAAATAGCAGAAATCTAAATTAAAATTCATTTCTTTTTTTTCAAGCCTTGAATAATTTTCCATATCTTTTAGCTGAAAATCACAACAATATAATTTAAAGGCAAAAAAATAAATAAATTAGAAACTCATAAATAGGTTCCTTGTAACAACTCAGATGCTCATCATCAATCGAAATAGTCAGTTAGAAATTTATTGTCAAGATTTATTGTCAAGATATTTCCATTTGACTGCACTGAGAATCTGGGTTTTATGAATTATTTTTTAAAGTTATTTGCTTTATTCTAAGAAGATGTAGTTATTTTATAAAATTTTTCAATTTAATATAATAGAATTGCTCAATTTAATATAATAGAATTTTTTAACGTTCTATACATCTACAAATTGCTTCAATTTTCAAGCTATTACTGAAATAAATAATTTTTTTACTAAGTGTTAATTTTCTCAACATTCACTCATTGTCATACCCTAAATTGTTTATATATTATTGCCAATACTTCAAAAAACATTTTGAAGAAAAATTATGAGAATATAATATATGGTTTTTTAAATATCCTGGATATAAGGACGAACATTGATTTCATTATCTTTTCCTTCCAAAAATGACATTTTTACACAAATAATTTGGAAGTAGATTTGCCAAGCATCAGTATAAATTAAATCGGACCAATAAGTCCGAAGATATATGTATTTACATTTCGTGTCCTTAAAAAAAATCTGAAAAAAATTTAACTTGGAACCGCAAGAAAAACGAAACTGCAACGAATTTGAAAATTTTGCAGAATTTTAAATTTGGTATTAACGTAATAAGTAGGTATATCAATTTCAATCAAAACCGGAGGTGATGAGGTCATTTATTTTATGAATAGAATGCAAATGGAGTTTAAAATTCCGAGGTTCAAATAATATGCATATTTTATATTTACTCGAAAATTGTGACTTGTAGATCTTCTTAAGTATATTGAATAACAATTTTGAAACAAATTTTGAAATACCCTTTAAATTTTGAAACATTATAAAAACTCCTTTATAAGTATATTTTCTTCACTTAAAATTCTGCAGCTTCGAAGTGCGCACGAAGAAATTAATGCATACAATTCTGCCTATAAAAATTAAATGAATGGAGGATTTTTTTTTTTTGAAATTTTGTTTTCTTTAAAACTGTTGTACTCAAGTTTTGAACTTAAAAGAAAGCTTAATTGTTATTAATACATTTTAATAAAATATTTTAGCATTTCTAGCTATCGGTTAATTTTTTGCTGGAAAGAATTTTTAAACTTTATTTTGTATTTAACTTTTACTATCCTTTAGATATTTTCTACTAAGATTGATTGACCCACCTTAAAATATATATGAAGAAAATATTTCTGAAACCACTTATTTGTTTTTTTTTAACTTATTTATTTTTTGAAACCACTTATTTGTTTATTGTTTGAATGCACTTTTTCGAATGTATTTTTGTGTTAACAGTAAGGAAATTTAAATCGATTTCGTTTTTAGTTGAAAATCGACACTGTTCTAAATAAAATGGTTTTTACCTACATTTTTAACGTAATTTTGATATTGTTTTACAAGGTAGCCTACCGTTACCGCTAAAAAAATCCATTCAACTTGATTACCGTTAGTATAAACGTAATATTCCATTTTCCTATGTAATATTGTACACTTAATGCAAGCATCGATACACAATTGGCCACAGGTCTAATACAAAGCACCTTCCCGAATCTTGCTGCGGGGTTGTCCCACTATATCTTTCCGACTTTTTTATTTTAAAATTATAATTATAATTATAATTATTATTATTATTATTACTATTATTACTATTATTATTATTATTACTATTATTTTGACTTACTTTACTTTAGGAAACTGATAGTAGCAAAAAAAAAAATATTTTTATGATTCTTACAGATCTGGACAGTGTAGGAACAAAGGCAGCTGCTTATGCAGAAGATGTTTTGATATTGGATTTGAGGCTGCTTTTTCTTCGCTTTTGATTTACTCAGCAACTGAACAACAGAAAGCGAAGTAATAGTAATTCCAAACAAAACTCAACTGGTGTTGCACACAAGATAAACCAAGATGTCAAGTTTTGGACTACCACTGAAAAAGAACTGCAAAATAAAGATTAACATGTACTGAAACTACATATGCATTACGATACATTGAATCCTATAATCCATTTTATTTTACTTTCACATAATAGCCATATCTACTTATAGCGTAGTGTGGCTCAAAGCATCTGGATGTTAGGGATCAAAATTATACGGTGATGTAATAATTTTAAGCATATTGAAAGTGACTCTGATTGAATATTTTATTGGAATTTTTTGCCGACAGCAAGGCAGCACTTGTGTGTCTAAAATCTTTTACTACTACGCCTCTATTGATTACTCAGTATAAGGAAGAACTGTCAAGGCTAGTTGAACTTTCTGACATTACCGTAGTTTGGATCAATTCGCATATATGTACATATACCACTTTGATAATGAACAGACAGATGAAGTAGTCAAATGGGGACTAAATAAATCCAATGAGGTACCAGTTGCAATTTCGTTAGGGACAGAATTTACAAACAATTCCCTAAAAAAAAGAAAGTAGAAATTGAAACGCAGGGCCGGCAACTTCTCATATAGCAAATTATTTTTATCGTACGTGGGTCTTCCGTAAAGGTGGAAGATTTATTCGATCTGAAGAGAAGCATTAAAAGAATCTTAATCTCAAATCGCAAATAGATTACTTAATTCTACTTCAGTATCTGTACTCCATTAGTCTTCTCTTTAGAAGTGAATATTCCCAGCATATATAGAGTCATCATATTTCAATCATTTGACAAATGATGTATTTTTTTTATATCAAAGAAAATCTTCATCAAAATTAGAGAAAATATTCCTCTTTTCGTTGAGAATGCTATTATTCCTAAATTATTATAAAATCATTCTCAAATGTTTATTTGAGAAAAAGTTTGATTTGAAATCACTCTCAAATTTTAAATCAAACCTTTGGTTTACTGGGTATTTGAAACATTGGCTTTGGATTTATGAAAACATATGTTTAATCCCTATTTTCTTATTTAAATTGTGACACTTTTAAACATACAAAACGTTTACATTATTTAGAATATTTAGTTCGATATTTGGGATAAACTAGAGGAAGGCCTATAGTGCTTATACACGGACATTAAAAAGGAAGTAAACATTTTTAGTTTTCTTTTTTCTATAACCAAAGTCATTAAATTTTATCTTAGCACCACTGTGCAAATTTCTGTCAAGGTGCTGGTGCATTTGAGCCAGTATTGGTTAGAGATGTTTGTCTTCTTAAACAAAAATCGAAGAACTAAAAAAACACGAGAAATTAACAAACGGCAATCATAAGAAAACCAGTTTATTTTATGTTAACATATGAATATATTGCGTATATCACAACAACACCAAACATATAGAAAACAACAACAAATTTTCAATATTACTATATGATTTTTTATAAGTATTAGTATAAAATTATAAATGTATGTGAATGTTTACAACTCTATGTACGAGTGAGTATTTTAACTATACATCATGGTACTCGTAGTAACCAGACCAGGCCTGGTATGGATATTTGGTCTTGGATATATTTTATATTGTCTTGTATACAAACATGCGCTCTAGAGCCCAAGAAATATTATTGCTGATATTTGCTCGTTTGTTGCTTATTTTTTCATCATCATCAACAGCACCAACATCATCATGTGGAGTTTTGTTTTTTTTTTTGTTCTTATTGTATTTCATGAAGATTTTTGTTGTTTTAAAAAAACATTTGCTTTTTTCCGATTGTCATTCGCTCTTTCATGGCATATTGTTTATATTTGTCTGTTGCCTGTATTTTGTTTGTTTGTTATTGTGGTATCTTCATTAATAGTTTAGTGGAAAATACGAGAGTAAATAGCGAGCTATTGATGGAGAACTTACAAACAATGATGAGCTGTGAATGACTAAGAGAGAGTGTGAGCATAGTTACAGCATCCAATGTAGGTTTATGTTGTAAAACAGGTATGGTGAATAGTTATTTTATTTTTATCGTTGTTTTTTATATTAATTAAGATTTTTGACTCTCATATTATTTTGTTGTTGCTCTTCACTATAAAAACAGTTGAGAGCTAATATAAGGGTTACTACTACCACATGTACTAAAGATGAGACAGAGGCGTTGAGAGGGATTTTATATTGGGAATATATAAGTTAAAAACAAAAGACTTAGGGAAGGAACTGGGATTTGTGAAAAGAGGTTATTATAATTTATTTACTTTTTGCACTTCAAATACTTCAGGTCCAATATCCAAAAGATATATAATCATTCAAGAAGTATCAATTTCTCAAAAAAAAAAAAAAAAATAAACATTTAAAGGATTTTATTTTTTTTGTAAACCACCAATATTTAAAATAGTTAAATTTATCTAAATACTAGCAATAATTTCCAGAAATATAATTTTTTCAATTGAAAAGTTTCAAAGTTTATAATTATTTAAAAAAAGAGATTTTCTAAAAGATATCAATTTTGAAAAAATGCCAGTTTCAAAAAATTTCAATTTTACTCCAATTCTGGGTTTTTAAGAAAATTATCAATGAAACAATTAAAAAAATAGTTATTTATTTATTTTTTTTAATTATTAATTATTTATTTATTATTTTTATTTTTTTTTTTTGAGAACAGAGTGGTGTTAAATTGTGACAACTAAGACCAAAAATATAAGGTGGGTGTGCGTCAAGCACAAGGGTTTGGGATATGGACTTTATAAAAAACAATGAACAATAACATACTAATCATTAACAATTTCAACTGACTTGGTGCATGTGTCAAAAGAATTATATATATATATATACCAAAACAAATTGCCTTCAAAAGTACTTTGCTATTTGTGAAGCCGTAACATAAAATCTGATAGAAAAATATGCAATTTCATAACAATACATTACTGCGTATTAACAAAATGATAAAAATATATTTTGAAGTTTATACATTTTTGCCTGTTTTTTAATATATTAAAAAAATGTTTAACAAAAAAAATAATTTAGAAAAAATTAAGTAAAATAAATATGCAATTCTCCAAAACCGTATGGACAGTCATTTGTGTTTAATGACGGTAAGTGAGTAAATAATTTTGCTATTTATTCTCAAATTAGTATTAATTTTTTCTTGGTATAAATTCTTAAAGAAAGTCAGCAGTTAAAACAAACAAAACTGCGCAGCTAAAAATGGTCATATATTTTCGTATATGACCCATGTATAATGATATATTGTTACATATGGGCTTATATGTATACGAAAATGAATGGATTCATACATAGTTTGTAATATGGTATAGTATATGATCTATTTTGTTATATATGGAAATATGCGCATAAAATTTGTATTTTTGTTGCTAATTTTTTAAGTGGTCAACAAATAATTTAAAAAATTAATTTGCAGCACCTTAATTATCTTTTAGATTAATTTTTGGTAAGTTGATTAGAAAAATTTATGTGCGTTTATAGTAATATGCACAAGTGTACATATTATATATGGCTGTTATCGGTGGGCTTCATAAACACATACAAATTTTTCCTTGAATTTCGGTTTTTGGTTCATAAAGTACCCAGTTATAGGCAAAAATCTGAAAAAATTATTGAAAAATATACACACATAAACATACGCAAAAACATTGCAATGACTTTCAGTGCTATTGTTTTTTGTATAAGCACGAGTAGTTGTTGATTGTATATACCAAGTTTTTCAGTTGGAAATAGAAGCGTTGCAATGACTCAATGTTGTTGTTTTTTGTATAATCTTGTACTTACACACAAACATATGTATATAAATTTAGTAGTCACCAGAAGCTATCAATCTTGTTTTTTTAAGGCAGCAACGGTTGCTACGATAATTTCATTTTGTGTTTACATTTTTGTAGTTTGAAAACAAGTGTGAATTATTTTTGTAAGAATAAATCTGAAAATATGAAAATATACTTTCGTAAATTTTACATTTGTCGGTAAGGTGGTGAAGGGTATAAAAAATTCGGCACAGCCGAATATAGCCCTCTAACTTGTTTTCTTTTATAATTTTAGTTTTTTTTTTTTTCTTTCTATTTTTTGTAATAAGTGTAAAAGTGTGACAAGTATATCGTCACCGAAAATGCCAAACAACGTAACATTAAAATTTTTAAACTGGAATTTTGGATTGAAATATCATTTTTAGTCCAAACTACATAAAAGATGATCCAATTAATGAAATTCATATATGGTTTAACATACGAAATCAATTTTCATATGTGAAATATTTAATCAAACATAAAATGCAATATAACTCCTAAACCAATAAAGGTACATAAAAATATACTTCAGGAAATTTGTGGGAAATTTTTTTATCTATATATTGTAGCAAAATCAAAACGCGTACGATGTATAATAAGCGAGTTATATTCAAAAACTAATTTTTATGAACTTTATTGCGAATATCTCACGTAGCGGAAACCTTTTAATAATATGTACAGGAAGTCAATGTGAAACTATATTACATGTTTTGTTTCAATCGATCAAATTCTGAGTTTTTTATATTTTCCATTTAATTTTACTTGTCTAATGGAATGAAAAATTATGCTTAGGATATATATGAATGAATTTTCGTTTCTTGGTATTTTAAAATAAATTAAAAAAAATCAAACAAAATATTAAAATTAAAAAAAAAAAAAAAAAAAATTGAACACCAGAAGGATTTTTTTTTAATTATTAAGACCGTTTTACAAGAATATGCAACAAAAAAGGTAAGTGAGTTAATTTCACTTTTACTGCCTGTTTGTATAATACGAGCGCAAAAATGACTCGTCTAACTTACATCAAAAACAAAATTTAAAAATTTGTTTTTGCTTCAAATGTAAGTTAGACGAGTCGTTTTTGCGCTCGTATTATAAAAACGGGCAGTCAATTTCATTTGAATTTAAATCAATCTAAATATTTCAGCCGTTCAAAAATCAACAGAAAAACATATTTTTTGCTAATTACCAAATAGTCGAAGAAGACTTCTTACAAATATAGGTATGAATATTTTAATTTAATTGACTATTAACCATTTAACATATGAAAATACTTCTCAGATAGGTCTTGAATGGATCCACGAAATCGGTCAAAATATGGCTTGAAATCCTTATTAAAAAATCCTTATTAACATAGGTAGTTCTTATGTAATACAAGTGAATATTCAATTTAACAACAGTGTGTATATTGCGTTTTAAATAAAATTAATAAAAATTAAATAATTGTCATTCATAATAGTTTTACTGACATATATCCTCAATTATCGGATCCAAAACCTAAATAGTACAACATATATATTTATTCAAATTTATATATGATGCTTTTCAGCTAGGCATTTAAAGACCTAAATGTCAGGATATTCAAATATATATCAAAATCCCTGTTCCATACGATATTTTCGAAAACAATTAAGTTTTTAATCCTTGAAAGATATGTTTCTTATAAAGGTAATAAACATTTTACTCATTTATTGTTAAAAAATTCTTTAAAGAATTAAAACCCTTTGCAGATTATTTCTAAAAGATTTAGAGCAGTAAAAGGCAATTTTTAAATTTACTATCTTGCAAGTCTATGCTCCAAAATCCTACTAGCACCAAATCTGCAAGTGCAAAATATATTTCCATTTTTTGCATATTTTAATATTTTTTAATATTTTTATTGTTTATATATTTCTTATGCTTTAAATATAATTAAAAGAAATAAAAAAAAATAATAATAATAAGCGGATGTATTTTGTTCGGCTAAAACGAAACAAAACAAAATCGCTCAGGCCAGAAATTATTAACATGAATATGGATCATAGAAAAAAACTTAATTGAAAAGAATTACCCAAAAAAGCACACGAACTATAATTGGTTTTGTTTTCAATGAAATTTTTTACTAACACATTTTTATACTTAGGTATATATAAAAAGCTAAAAACGCAACTCAGATCTAAATAGCACTTATATATAAAAACATCAATACATGCCTAGACATTCTTGTCAAATTATTATTATTTTTTTTCTACTAATAACGAAAATTTAAATATTTTTTTATTTTTTTAAGCCTAGAAAACTTCCTCTAAACTACATAATCTTACAACTTATCAATAGAAAAACATTTACATATTACTGCATGTGAAATAGAAAAAATTATTAAGTTTAGGTAAAGAAAAGTGAAAAAAAATATTGAGGCTGTTCTAAAAAATCGCTTATAACTCCGAATTTCGCATAAAATCACAAACTTCATTTTATGTGAAGCATATACAAAATATTTGAATTATAATTCACAATAGCTATACAGATATATGTATATGAATTTATATAAGAATACATGGGTCATATTTATTCATATAGCCTAAATTTTCGGATTATATGGAACTCCACATATGCATAAGTATGTGATCCATACATAATATTTTTAGCCAGGCAATTTAAATGTTTAATATTTTATAAGGACTATAAAAATATTTTTACAAATTTACATTGTATATTTTATATATATGTATATATATATATATATATATATGTATATATATATATATATATATATATATATATATATATATATATATATATATATATATATATATACATATATATATACTAGCTAACCCGGCTAACTTATTTGTAGTGAATATTTTGGTTTTTAATTAGAAATTTAATTAAAAAATAACAAATGTATTGTAAGTGTGTGGGGATGTGTGGGCGTGCTTTTACCCTTCTTGCTTTATTTTACGCCATAAATGTTAAAATTTATAGTTCCTTCAAGACTTTAAACTATCATCGGATAATTTGTTAAGAAGGCATTGGTAGGAGGAGCTTTTACCCGTTTTTCCCTATTTTACGCCCTAAATGTTGGAATTTCCAATAAATGTATATTTAAGTTTAACGGTTGATTAGTTAAGAAGATATATGGAGAGGAACCTTTTACCCCTCTTGCCTATATCCCGTCCTAAATAATAATTATAGGGTATAGTTCCATCCAATTCTACACTAGTTGCCTGACACATTTCAAGAAAATTGGTTGATTAGTTAAGAAGATATAGGGAGGGGGAGCTTTTGCCCTATTTTACGTCCTAAATAAAAAAATTATAGGCTATAGTACCTTCCAGATGTTACAATAATTGCCTGCCTAATTTCAAGAAAATTTGTGTATTAGTTAAGAAGATATAGGAAGGGGGAGCTTTTACTCCACAAAATTTCATAAAAATCGATCAAGCCATTTCGGAGGAGTTCATTTACAAACGCCGTGACACGAAAATTATATATATATATAGACTTTTTTCTTTGGAGAAAGCATTCAAGTCACTTCAATCTATCCGAAATATTTTAATTTAAGATTTTTCATATCAAAAATTTCCCTTAATTTAGCACGCCCCTGCTTTTAAAATATCCTCACATAACAGCTTCGCATTCTAGCACCTATGGGTTAATTACCCATACATATTTATTTTTTGGTTTTTTAAGTAATAAAAATGTGTAATTAATTTTTCTTTCGTTTAACTATTAAATAAAAACTACAGCAATAAAGTCATTCAAAATTAACAAAATGTTTAAAATATTTAAAAAACGTCTCCTTTAAAACATGTATAACTAATACTAAATTCTATTTTACAGTTCTAATGAAATGTTACCGTTTCGTTTTACTTTCCAAAACAAAGTAAAGAACCAATTATTTTCTTCCATCTTAACATTAAGCACAGATTCTTTTAAAAAAGGGTCCATTTTTAGTAAGTTTGTGTGTTTAGTTTTTTTATATTTTTTAAAACAAAAAATATAAAAAAACAAAAATATAAAATTATCTTGTGTCTCTTCTTCTCTGGTCTGTGATGATGCGTATGTGTCTCTGCATGATAATTTCTTCTACTAAGATTTTTTTGTGAAGTTGCTGCTGCCTTTACTGTTCTTGCTTCATATTATTGTTATATTATATTATGGCTGTGTGGCTAATTGTGGACCTGTCGTCAGTTTCTGTTTTTTTTTTTTGCTTTTCGTATATTAAAACATTTTTTTTTCTTTTTGATTTTTGTGTTATTTTTTTGAATTTTAAAATTTTTATTTAAGTAAATGGTAGTAGTAGAAAAAAAATATATATGCTTGAAGTTTAAGTTAGATTTTTTTCAAACTTAGTTCAAGTCTATGCTGTTTTTCTTTTTTTATGTGTGTGTGTGTGTTGTCTTCTTATAAGAGTATAAATTTCTGCAAGATGAATGCAATCTGACAATGTTATGAGCATAAACAGCAGAAGCAGCAGAATGGTTACTTTCGTCGTATATGATAAAAGAACGTAGTTTAGTATTTCTTAATGTATATAAAGTATAAAGGAATATAATATTATTATTGAATATCAGTAGTGGCTACAAAACAGCGGCTAAGAATGGTTATATCATGCTGAGTCTGAGGGAATGTTATGAATAATATTAGTACACGGTGAAAATCAAGAGGGAATGTAAACTATTTTTAGAAATATAAGGTTCTAGAGATAAGCCAATTTGTAATCAAAAATATTGTGCTGATATTAGTTTTCATTTTGCTTGGAGTTCGTTCTGTAAAAGTTTTCAAATTTTGTACAAGTTTCTATCGATTAAGAACTCACTTGATTAGCTTTTTTATCACACTAGTTTCTAAAGAATTTCACTAGAATATTAAGTTAAAGAGTTTTTTTCAGTTTATGGACATAAGAGTTTTTGTTATCCTAATTTTGACACTTTTTGCCTAATGTAGCTAGGGATAGGAATTTAAGAAAAATCCACAAATTTTTAATATGATATTTTTTGGTTTTGTTCTTAGGACTTTTATTTCTATTTAGGCCTTCTTATTTTTGCCAGTGTCTTTTTCTTGCTTTTAATTTTCTTCAAACGATTCTTATTGTAATTTTTATTTTATATATCTTTTTTGTTGTCTTATTTCTCTCTTTTTATGTAGTTTCTTAGTTATATTATTGTAGTTGTTATTTTTGTTATCTTCTCATATTACTAATAGGCTGCATGTTTTGAAAATGATCTTTAACTCTCCATCTTAAATTCCTATTCTCTTTCTCTTCGAAACTCTCAGGCTCCACATATACTCGTAGCTCTCTTTCACTAATGATCACAGGTTATAAACAAAAAATATATTTTGCAGAGTATTTTGTATATGTTTTAACTCATACTGGCCTTTGGCTCTGTAACCCATGTGAGTTTTCGTGGTGAATTTCTTGGGACTGGTTAGTTGGAAGGCCCAACAAAATAATCTCCCTTATAAGAAAATCTTGTCTATACATTTAATATGGTATTTTTAAGTTTTATTTTTGTTTTCACATTGTTTATTGTGGTGTGTAGAAATTATCGTTGTTGTTGCTGTTGTTTGTAGCACTGAATGTCACCACACTTGCTTGCAGCATTTTTACCAGGTATGGCATATTCAGGTAGAAATAATAAACTTTAGTTCTTCGTGTGCTTGCGTTACAATATCATAGAGATACGGATTTAAGAGAGTAAAACAAAAACAAAACGAACGAACCCGTCTAAAAGGAAAAGCGCGTTTTTTATAGTTTGTTGCAAAATAAAGAAAATGAAGTGAATTTATGCATACCACAAAAATATCATATTAAAATATATAAAAGAAAATCTTAAGTTTTAAATTTTCTATGAAAAGTAATTTAATTAAAAAATACATGAAAAAATTTTAAGAAGTAAACAAGTGATTTATGCAAAAGGCCTTTAAAAAGCTAATTATTTTTATAAAATAAATCAATTGAAAATCTTGTTTTAAAGAAAAATAAATAATAAAAAATAATGAAAATTTTAAAATCACTTAAAATAACATGAAGAAGATTTTTCAATCAAAATGATAAAGTGAAGTTTTTAAGAGAAAAATTATACTAAATTTTAAAAAATTGGTTAAAGAAATAAATAATCTGTTCCATTATATTTAATCCAAGAAAAATAATAATAATAAGAAAAAGTAAATAAAAAAAAAATAATAAAATAAAATTAAAATAATTTCTTATGGATATCCCTTTTTTGAAAGCAATAAATTTCCCAAAAAAATTTTGGAAAAGAAATATATAAAAATAAAATACACAACAAAACCCCAAAACCCAATACCATCTACAGTACACCAGCCATTCAAACATCTACCATAACACCAACTCTGGCTAAGAAATATATGAAAAAATAAAAAATTAAAAGGCGAAAAGAAATATTTTTCAACGAGTCAAACGGGTTCTTAACGCTCTTACATACAGTAAAATATAACAAAAATAAGAAAAATATAAAAAAATATATAAGAAATAAAAATACAACAAAAACAACTAAACCCTAGTTGCCAGCAAGTTTGGTGTTTATATATAGTGTTTTCTGTTTTCTGGTTGGAAATTGGAAAAGTATATATACACATCAAAATCTTTTAAGGAAAAACAAATAAAAATATAACGAAAATTTAAAAAATAAAAATTAATAAAAAAATTCTTTACAAATATGTAAAAAAAGGTAAATTTGAAAGCAAAATCATAAAAAAATAAATAAAAAATAATTTGGTAAATCGTATGTGAGAGAGCCAAAAAGTGAGAAAAATATTCAAATATTATAATTTTATTTAGAAGCTGCAATTTTTAATGATTTACAGTTACTTGGAATATTTTCTAACTAATAAAAACGTGAGTTTTCTTGAAAGTAATATATGCCAAACAAAAGACTTAAGATGCAAACCTTGAAGTGTTAAAGAAAATTTTAACAAAAGTCAAGTTTGTTTTGAAAAGAAAAAGAGATGCTACAAAATAAATAAATAAATAAATAAAGAAATACTGTTTTGTAGAAAGTACGAAAAAGACTTAAGTAACGAACTTTAAAAAACAAACATTGCAACATGAAACTCAAAAGTAGTAGAAAATCAGTTTTAGTTTTAAAATTAGGAAAGAAAATTGTGGTTATAAATGTTATAATGATAATTTGAATGCAATGTATTTGAGTATTATATGTTAAAAAATACTAAGACCCAGAATAATATTCAATGACTGTTATTAAAATGTGAGATCAATCAAAAAATAAAAAAAAAAAACAAAAAATAAAAAGATGGATATAAAAATACATAAATATAAACTTGGAAAGTTAGGAAATATCTAAGTTAATTTTAAACAAGTTTAGCACAAATCTTGTAAAATATATTTTGTTTTGAAAAATATAATTAAATTATAAACCAATAATAACTAATACCGATATAAAATATGGAAGTAGTTGATTTTTTAAATAAAATATCTTAATTTATCGTTAATGGAAAGTAGTTCATAATAATATATAAATTCAAAAGTTGTTTAAAAAGTTCATTAGAAATAAAAAAAATCTGTAAATTGTTATAAGTGCTTAATAGGAAATAATTTATTAAAATATCTCACTGAAGATATATAGGAATCAAAAACAAAAAAAAAAAAAAAATACTAAATGTGAATTAGGCACTATTCACACCACAAGGCAACAAAATCGACATTTATGTATCAATTATAATGAAACTTAGTTTATTTTATTTACAGTATATTCATCTTGGTGATAAAATCGAAATAATATAGTTTTTATTAATTTTCGATTCTTATGATTTTTGTTAAACAAAAAATTTTGAATTCTGTTAGAATTTTGATTTTATTTTTCTTTTTTGAAATAACTTTTTTTAAATCTCAGCAAATATTGATCAGTTAAATAAATGTTATATAAAGTATAACTTCCCAGCAACAACAAACAGAAGTAATTTTTAAGAAATTACTTTTTCATTACTTCCAAAGTTTCAATAAGTTTACGGTTTCTTAAGCTTAAAAAGATTTATTAAAAAGCAATTCAGATAAATTTTCCTGTTATAAAATGTTGATAATTTAGAAATACTAGTTACTTAATAATAACTGTTTTAATCAAATCAAAAATATTATTATGCATATCATTTTAAAGTTATTTTCTTGAATTGATTAAAAAATATATAAAAAAATAATTTTACATGACATCGTGAATATGACTTCATTCTTAGTGAATAGGTATCAAAAGAGAGAACATATTCCAATGACAATCCTATGACAAATTCATTGGAAATGAACTTCTGGATCAAAAGTTCAGGATCTTATTGACTTCTTTGGATGTTTAAACTTTTTTTTTATTTTTGTTATTTTATTACATCAAATCAGAGAACTCTCTCGACGACAAATGTTTTACAATAACACAAATTTTTTATATAATGGTTTATTTCGAAAACTGGAATTAATTCTCAAAAAGTAATGCATAGTATTAAAACCATACGGTCACGTGTATCTTAATGAACTAATAAAACCTGTGTCGCATAAATACAAATTTTGGATACCCTTTTCTAAAATAGCTTATTATAGTATTTTCATAGAATATTTATTCTTCATCATTATTTTTGTGTATTCTTTATCATTATTTTTGTTAGCATCAACTTTTAACTTCTTAACAGGAACAACCTTTAAGAAAAATAATACTTTTCAAGGGTACTAACAGATGTTGTCATTATGTTAGTGACTTGTACAAATATGTTAATATGATATATTTAATTTAAAATGTTATATTTTAATTTGAAATTTTATGTAAAAAAGTGCAGGAATATATTTCAGTGCAAAATTAGTTCCTTTTCATAAAAAATATATTTGTAAAAATTTTTAAAAATATAGAGATAACAACCTTCTTTCAAAGAAATAATAATAATAATAATAATAATAACAATAATAATAAAATATTCATGTAGAATGATAAACGTAACAAATTTTGGTTGAAATAGATTTTAAACCTAGTTGAAATATGATACCTGTATGATTTCAATGCAAATAAGTTTGAATATACAATTTTAATGTGTGAAATAGTTTATTTTATTTTCCATAGGGTAATTATAAAATTTGGTACAATGAGCTATACATGTACAAAATTTGTGTGTGTTGAAATTACAATAAGACATATTTCAGATATTTATATGCGTTAAACCACCATTTTTGATCATGATCTTTCGGTTAATTCATCTATACCCCACATAACTTTATTCCGTGTGGAGTATGGATGAAATAGCCGAAAGATCATGATCAATTTCAGTAGACTTTGCCTTTTTTCACTTATCAAATTTGAGTGAATAATCTTTAAAATCGTCACAAATAATTGGGTGGATTTTGTAAAGTAGGTTACAGTGGGTTAAAGGTCCGTTAGTGTATTCTTAAAACCTCTAAAGTAACATCAAATTATTTTTCTGGGATCACAAATATGCTATATGTGCAATTTATTTCAATAAATAATGATCTTTTATATTAAATATTTGAGTAAGTATTTGATATAACAATATGCCTAAAAAGCACTTAAATTCTAATAGAAAACGTGTTGGTTAGTAAAGAAAAATTGTTGTAGCTTCTGATCCCATTGATAACCTACTTTGAAACTTTATACTAAAACGATAAAGTAATTGCAAGCATCGTATAAGAAATGATGAAAAATAAAAGAAATTTTTTCAAAATATCCAATAAACTTTGCTCATTTTTTTTTAGCAAAAAGTTCGAGGTGTCCAAATTTAGAGGTTCATAGAGTGTTAACTGTTAACGGTATGAAGCAGGTTAATACGCCATATAAAGCACATAGAGGAGTTCTGAATTTCGTTGAAATCCTTGATGTTAAAAATCCGAGCTGGATCGAAATTTTGTATAATTAACCTATAGAAAAATATTAAATGTGGTAACCAGGGTAATCAGAAATACAAATAAGGCATGATATTATGTTTCCAATATATCAAACTTGTCATCGCTCCGATTTAGAAAATTTTAAAAACTTTGCCATCGATTTGTTAAAGTATGTTTTGATATATTTTGATTTCAAATAAATATTTTGTCATATTTATGTAGAAAGTACTTATTTTTAAGGATATGTTAGTATTTTTTATAGCATATTATTTAAAATTAAGGACTTCAATGCGTAATTTTGCTTATTTCATTCTAAGAGCAAACATGTATAATTTGCATTCAGTTCTTAATATATTTTGTCATTAGAGCATTTTAGTGTTACAGTGAATATCTGGCTTCCCAAAAATGTTTATATTATTAATGATAGAAATTTTTTTCATACACCTTACAAAGTACACAGGTATAAAATAGACACCTAGAGGGAAAAAATTTAAATAAAAAAATCTTTAGAATTAAAAAACAAAACAAAACCAATCTCCGACAACTTCTACACAGAAAAAAATAAAATTTCATATTATAATACTAAATTTATAAAATCAATTATATTTTTTATTGAAATCAGACCTATCACTGAATTAGTAGAATCAAATATTCAAATTCTTAAACGCTTTGTTGAAAAAAATTATTTTTTTCTTATTAAAATATTTTTGTTTTTCATAAATTTTAATATTTTAAAATTTTCATAAAATTTAATTGATTTTTTAAATAAAAAAATGAAAATATTTTTTAGTTTTTAGTAGATATTCAAACAATATTTATTGTTGAATGAACAGAATTTTTAATAAAAATGTATATTTTTCTAAATATTGCATATTTTACAATTAAATTGCAAAAAAAAATCTAATAATGTTTGTGCAAATATAGCATTCATGAAAGAACATGAAACAACATGATAAAGAAGTTCCGGCCAGTCAATAAAGTTTGGAAAAGAAGAATTAGAGATTGGCATAAAGACTCCAACTCTGCAGGATACATAGCCTGCGTGAAATGCACAACAAAAACAATTCATTTTTGCATCGAATTGATACAGGCGATGAAAAGTGAATAATATATATTTTGATAATTCAAAACGCAAAAAAATCATTTATGAACCCGCGAAAACCAAAAAAATCCAGATGATACCGTCATGGGAGTTCTGTATTGAACACAATCGTTTCATTTGAAGAGAGCATAGAAGGAAAAAGTGTTCGTTAAGATATTTCTAAATTAACTTACAAAATAATATGCATAGGGGATAATAAAAAACTGTATCTTTTTAAAAATTCACACTTACTTTTTCAAGATTTGGAAAGCCCAGGCTATGTTATTCACGAGGGCACATTAATGGGATACATCACAAAAGTAGAAAAATATTAAAATAGCTAATACTTTGGTTTCAAAGTTTGCCATCGTATAACCTTTTAACAAATAGCGATAAAATTATAAAATATAAAGTAATATTGTTCCTTTATGTCCAGAGAGCAGTTCATTTATGCAACTCTAATACCAAAGATTTTAGCTTGCGGGAAAAAAATCAAAAATATAAAAAAGCCCTGGTACGTTTCAATCATATTTTTCTAATTTTTAAATCTTTAGGAACTTTAACCAATGACCCTAAATACCTTGGACCACAATATTACAATGTTATTAGACGTTTTGCCAAAACCAAAGCCGTGTTCGAAATTATTATAAAATTAGCCCGTTATAAATTTTATTTTACCCATTTACTAGAATTTTTGACTTAAAATTATATTTTTAAAGTGTCCATTTTAATATACAAAATTTTTTAGTCTGTAACAGAAATATGTCAAGGATTTTCAAACTATTCTTTTTCATTTTTTATTTTTTTACGAATTTTTGGTAAAAAATGATTTTAAAAATTGCCACCTAAATTGTACAAATGAAAATTTAATAAGGCTATAGCAATTACTGCTTTTTCTTTTAAAATTCTACTGCATATACTTTCTTTAAAAAGAGAATTATTTTCATAAGAAATAATAAATAGTAAAAGTTTTTAAAGATTAATAATTTTATTAAAGAAGCCAATATTTTGTCATTAAATTTCTTTAAAAATTGTTTTGCTATTGTCTTTTGCAAAACAAAAGATTTAAGCAACGAACCTAAAATATTCTCATATACTTAAATCAAATCTATAACAAGGGATAATCTCTTCTAATTTGCATAAATATTCTTATAAATTTACAAAATATATGAGAATAAAAGACTTAAGAAACATATCTTAGATTTTTTAATATTTAGCGCAACCTAGAATCATAAAAAAAGAACTAGCTTAAGAAAAGATTTAAAAACTTATATTTAAAAATTAAATAAATACTTCAAACTTCTCAATTGTTACGATAAATATTTTATTATAAATGAAATTGGCTTTATTTATATAAATTTTGTTAACTATTTTTCAATAATATTTAATATTTTAAAAAAGTTGATTAATTAATAAGAAAAAGTCTCCTTGTATTATTAAGAAACTTTAAAGAGAAATTGTCACAACCTATTGAAGATTTATAACAAATGAAGAAAAATTATTGCTAAAGAGAAAATAAAAAAGAAAAAAAAAACTTTTAAATAATAAAATTTTAATAAAAAATAAACCGATTTCCTGATTTATTTTTTATAATAAAAAAAAACCATAAAAACCACACCAGGCGATTAGAAGTTATATATTTTGTTAAAATAAATATAACAAGAAAATATGAATATATGAAAATGTGTTTAATAATACTAATAAACGCCAGCATAATTTAAACGATTGTTTGATTTTTTTTATTTCCAAGCATTTATGGTTTGTTATTGTGAAAATATATTTTGTAAAATAAATTTATAGAAAAAGAAATATATAAAAATTGTTTAATAGAAATTTGTTTCTTTGTGTACAATTATTTGTTTTATAACTATAAAATTTCCTAAATAAAAAGAAACAAAACGCATATAAATTTCTTTCCTGTCGTGAAAAATAGAGAACAAAAATAAAACCTGTAAAAAACTCTTTGCTGCAAGCAAAACAATAGATCTTAGTTATAAAACACCATTAACAAGGTTTTTGGGTGAAAAGTTTTATTATGTTTAAGTTGTAAAATATTAAATTACAATGAGTTAATGGAGGGAAAAAATTCAGGAGAATAAATTATGTTTTATTGGCAGAATAAAATTAAGAACAACGAAAAATATATTGTGAAAATGTTGTGTAATAAATTAAAACATAAAATTAAAAACTTTTATAACGTACATAATTTTTTAAAAATATACATTTGAGTTTATTAGAAAACTCATTATGAAGAGAAAAGAAAAGATTTAGGAAATATGTTTTACAGGAAATTATTGATTTATTTTATTTGTATTGAGCATATAAAATAATTTTTATATTTTTGTTGGTAAACAATATTTTTAATGTGAAATAAAACACGAATTTTTTTGAAAGAAATTATTTTTTTCTCACATAAAACAATTTTAAAGTTTTAAAATTATTTTTAATGATTGGAAGTCATATAAAATTGTTCTAATACAGTTAATTACATATGTCTAAAATAGAGAACAATATCTAATTTACATAACTTTATGTTGATAAACGTTTATTAGTAAAAAAAAAACAAAAAATGGAAATGGAATGGATATTTTAATAAAATTTTTGGAAAATTTTTACCCTTTGTTAGTAATGAAGAAAAGCACATTTATATTTACTTAACCAAATGAACAAAAGAAACAACTGGTTACAGTCTCTGGTGAAAACGGAAATCAAACTCCCAACCCCCAGATTATTCAACATTTTAATTTATTATAAATTTAAAAAAATCTTCATAAATTTTAAAATATGTTTAGTTATCTTAACTCATTACTGCCTAATGGGTATTTAAATACTTAAGAAAATGAAAACTTTTAAAAAATTCTAGTGCCGGCCACATGAGAGATTATTACAACTTACATTTCTATTTAAAAGTGGGGATTTAGTAACATGGAAAAAATTAAAAAAGTAAAATTTGTAGCTTTTGAGATTAGTTTCCATAAAGGTAAAATCTAGGATTTTTTCTATGTCGAAAAATGCTAAGAAAAAGTATTATAAAATAAAGGACAATGTAAAATATAAAAAAAACTACTGCTCATTATAAATAGTTTTAGGTGCCCCTCAGCAATGCGAAAGAATTAATAACGGTTAGCCAACACATCAGGAGGACACACATTGCTGGGTGCAAATTCGGCTTACACTTTAAGCATCCGTATTCGTTTTGCAACACACTGTAACCAGCGATGGCGTATGGGTAGTTTTCTTATTATGTAGTTGATACGTTCACGTCTAAGTCTCATTTGTGCCCCGGATACTTCTACTCGGAAATCAAACCGGGACATTTGAGACTTCTTTTGATATTTTCGACAAAAACTGTGCAGCTTTCACGCATTTACTACAGCCGCCGGCTTTGTTTTTTCTTACAGTGCAATGTTGCACAATAGTATCGCAGTTAAAAACAACTTTTTGGGACCTTTCAACAACGTAAATCGAATCAATGTAATTAAAATAGTGTAAAATATATAATTTTATTATTTATACTCAAATAAAAAGAAAAAATTCAAAATATTAAAGAAAATATATAACATCAAAGCATATTTGGTATTTAAATACTCATGTCACATTTCAGGTGTATAAAGAGGTAAAATTACCTTTTTTACTACAAACAAATTCTACAGACCCACAGGTATATTTTTAAAATTTCAGTTAAAAGCGTACAAGCGGATCTATGGGCAGCCATGAATGGGTTAAAGTCCCATATAAATAAAATTTAATATTAATATGTTCCTTGGTATTTTAAAAAACTTCTTTGGCAAATAGAAGGAACAGGCTATTCAACTGTATGCAGTTGGTTTGTTTTGGTGAAACATTGAAAGCCCACTTTCAAACCACTTCTAGGAAAAATAATATTTTTCCACAATTTTTCGAGTTTAACTGCGATTTGTTAAATTTTTTTCTTTAAAAACCTATGCAACAATGCAATAATTTTGAAGAGCACTTATGTTGCGAATACAATATTTTTAAATTGGAAACAAATTGTAGAAATTATTGAATTTTATCTGTAATATGTTACTATAACTTTCTATATATTTTTAATTTTACCTTCAAAGAGTAAACACCAATTGAAAAATAAAAAAATATAAAAAAATATTTTGTCTTTAAATAGATGAAGAACTTTCTAATAAAGTTTAGCAAATGCTTAATAACTTTTTAAATTTTTTAGCGATGCTATATAGAGATATCTCATTTTATTTTTAACAAAATTATATTTCAATTTTTGTATAACAAGTATGTGTAATTTTTAGAAAAAAAATCAATAAAATTTACAAAATGAATCAGCAAAAATTCACAAGGTCAAAATTTCGAAAAACATAAGGGAAATCAATTTAAAAATTGTAAATAATTCACTATTTAGTTTGAGTGTAAATAAAAGATTGTAATTTTAAAATCTTAAATTTTTAAGTCAATTTAAGATTTTTAAATGAAGATACGAGATATATAGTGAAAATTTTGGGGGAATTTCGAAATTTTTTTAAATTGTTAGTAATGTCATCTCCAGTGTTGCTTGTAGGTAAGAAAAAATGAGGCTAAATTGATCTTAAAAAAACCACAAAAGGCTCAGTGCTTCAAAAAATTATTATTATTATTTTTTTTTTAATTTAAAAAGTTTTTTTCTCGTTTTCATTAGTTCTCGATTCCTTTTCCTTACTTTAATAAATTTATATGTAAATTAAATGTAGAACGCTTTCCATCAAAAAGACCCAATGAAAAATTGGCCCAAAGGTTCACATACAAATTTGGGTTTTATTTCATATGAAAAACTATTGCTTCGAAGTGATTTTTCTTAATTTTTTAGCTATAATTCCTTTTGGGTTATTTCTAAATTTCTGATGATTTTCGCTCTCATAAGAATTTTTGTAATAATATTTATAAAATAAAGAATAAAGTGCCGCAGACTAGAATATTTTTTATGTATAAATTATCTCCAATTTTTGTGTGAATAAATAGAAAAAAATATGCTTGAATGGATGGTTCTGTAAAACTAAAATTAGTAATATCAAATAAAGAATTATTTTCTTCGCTGTTCAAAAAATAACATTTTGGTATTTTTAAGGCAATTTTAAAATTAAAAAAAAAACTACAATAAAGCTAGAAGCTAAAATGAAAATTTTTAAGTTATAAGCAAAATAAAAAGGCCAGATTTAGCTTCAAAAAGGCTAAACTGGGTACACTGTCTATAATGCACATTAGATCGTTTTCCGAGTGAAAATAAAAGATGACATGTGTAATTTATTAAAATTGTGTAATTTATTAAAATATATGTTCCCAAAAAAGTTTTCGCACAGTAGATAATAATGTTATAATTTTACTGGCGTATCCCAAATAAATTCAACGTTTTAGTTTATTTTTAATTTTAATGTAGTTAACAATTAGGTAATAAAAAATGGTTTTAGAAGGAATTTAAATTTAGTGATTATTAGAGCCTTATTTACAAAATTTTGTTGCTTTCTATCTTCCCAGCAAAAAAAGGGTCAGTGCTTCTAAAAAATAACATTTCTCCATTTTACCAAGTGCATATTTTCACTTTTTTGAAAATTAATAATTACTTCTAAAAAAGATAAAATAAATGTATTTTTAGCTGCAAGGAAGGTGAATAATTTCTAAAATAAACCTTTTAGAAATTGAAAAGTATTTTTGTTATTTATTAACAAAGCTAAAACTATATTTTTATTAAAAAAATCGATTTCTAAGAATTTTTTGACTTTGAAATAGTTTAAATACCATTTATGAAGGTTTTCTGAAACGATTTTTTATTTTCTGAAGCCCCTATACATCCATGAACTTCATTTTTGCACAGAGAATTGAACAACTTTTTTCTGAATTTTTTTTGCGGAAGATTAAATTTTAATTGGTACATTAGTAATCGAAATATTGGCCAAAATGCATTTTGGGACTTTCTGGAGCCCAAGTATAAGCTACGGATTTCGTTCTTATATATTATTATTACAAATTTGGTTAATTTTTTAAATTAACCAAATTGGTTCATAAACAACCGAGTTATTGGCATCTCTTTTTAATTTATTTAATGTCTGCTTTTCTTCTTGTTGTGGTTTTATGGATACTGAAAAAAAATAACAACAACTATAAACTATAGAATGGATGGCTTTTTAGTCTTTTTGAAGTACTTGTATAAACTATGAGCTTCGCTATTGCACAGAAAATTTTAAAATTTTTTCTGAATTATTATATAAATAACAAATTAAGTCAATCCCGTATTAACCGAGTTATAGCTCAAAATCCGTTGTTTCAATATTTCCAGCTTCAATTTAAGCTATGGGCTTTGTTCTTGTATCGATTTATCAAGAGCATTTTTTTTTTTGTATTTCGGTTTTTTAATCGGTCAAATCATCCATAAGTTTTTAAAATACCCTTTTTTAATTTCACGTTGTCTTTATTTGGTAATGTTGTTATTTCATTAGCTTTAAAATATATTCAATTTTCATACTAACTTCATATTAATTTTTCATCATCGCAAGACGGAAAAGGTTATATGAGGTTCTACACAGCCGAATATAAGGCTTATTTAGTTTTAAATTCGTTCAGTCATATTTGAAGCTTAAGATATGTTTTTAATGCAAATAAAGTCGTAGACTATACAGAAAAAATTAAGTTTCGTATTCTATTAATAAATTCATAAAACCAATTATATTTTTTCTGAAATCGGACCTATCACTGAAATAGTAAAATCAAATATTTAAATTCGTAAATATTTTATTGAAAAAATTTTAGTTTTTTTCTTATTAAAATATTTTTACTATTTATAAATTTAAATATTTGAACATTCTTAAGAAATTCAATAATTCAATAATTTTTTAAAATCAATAAAAATAATATTAATTTTTTTTTCAGATTTTTAAAAAATTTTTTTTTTTTATTTAATATTTTCTTTTTTACATTTTCTATAATATATAAAATAATTCGGATCGAATATTAGTATTGTATTTTATCATATAAATGCATGTATGAAAATTTGGTGTAGAGAAGCGAAACTTTTATATAATACTAATTAATTAATGGAAATTTTTTTAAATGAAATATAGTTTAACGGTAATAAACAGTGTATAGTATGTAGATAATGTGTAATTACTCTGGCGAAAAATAATCGTGCCATAACTAATACTTTATGTATTCATGTATAGTAGTATATAAAATATACATATATGAATAAAAAGATATATATGAAATAAAAAAAGACACAACACTATTTCCAAATTTCATTAGTGCCAAAATCATCTAAAACAGAAACGCAATCATTGTCAATTGAAGCATTTTCTAAATGAATACAATTTACATACCTTTTAACGGAGTGATATATCTAAGTTTCAATGAAACAAAATAGACTCTGCTTTGGTACCACCAAAACCGTTCAACAGGGCAATTCGCGATTGCAAAGATGTATCATTTTGTTAAGGACCACTTCCGTTAAAGACCATTTCCGCAAAATACTTTTAAATGATTTGAAATACAAAAATTACAACACATTAAATTATCTTGAATAAGTTCAGTTACATTCGTATAATTATATCACGAGAGGGAGCTACATTTTCAGGCACACAATTGAAAGGACATAGTTTAATTGACTTGGGGATTATATAGCAATATACATCCCATCATACATGAATATTTCATATGCTTTTGATTCATCTAGAAGATATACAAAAACAAATCACTATATGGTAATGAAATATATACGAAAATTAAGGTAACTTACCTCTGGAATCCTCCAAATAATGGATTTTATATTTTTTGTGCCAACATTTTTATAATTTTATTTATTTTTATATTTTTAATTGTCAAAAAACAAGAAATTTTTATTGTTTTTCGTATTAGTTTAGAATGAATTTACAAGCAATAAAATAACATATTAAAATCAAACAAATTCTTTTATAAAATTTTATTTAAAGCTAAATAATGATTTATTTAAAAAATTCTAATCATATTTTTTTCTGTGCAATAAAAGAGAATATTAAAACCAAATATTATTTTTTATTAAATTCAATTTAAATCCAAATAATGATTTATTTAGAAAATTTTTAGCCATAATTTCTTCTGTGCAGTAACAGTTATCAACGAAAAGTGTTTCAAATTCAAAAATTAAAATTTGAATAACATTTGTTATCATGTTACTATAGCTAAAAGCTCCTTTTTTGTACTAGAAGTATATATATTGAGACATTTATAAAATCGAGCCAAAGATTTGCAATATCAGCATATAAGTTGTGGTAATATGGGGACTTATTATTCTCTTACTCAGAACTTTTCATAGTAATTAATATGATATATATTTAACTTCATTTCAAACTACTTTAAAATAATGAACACATGGTTTGTTAAATTGTTTTTAATTAGCTATGTTTATCTATTTGATTAGAAATAATTTTTATCAAAAGAAGTCTCTAAAAAAATTATAAAAATATAGACCAATTTAGTACTTAAATCTCCTTTAAATATCAACTATTTCAAAATTTATTTATAATTATTAACCATAAAATGTGTTGACATTTCTATTGATCTTCTATTACCATTTAGACAGTAATACTAGTAATAATAATAATAAAAAGTCTAGCTATATATTTTTTTGGTTTTGTGGCTCTAATGCTAACTAATATATAAATAAACAATTTTATTTATTGCTAATAATACGCAAACAACTATTAATTGAGTACAATTAATATGCTTTTTCTTAGTTTCTTAAATTACGGTGCGTAAAACATTTATGTGCAATTTAATCCAATTTCTTGATGTGTGGTCTGTAATTCCGTAGCTCTCCTACTCATGAAATGTTTTTTATTTAATATCTGCGTGTTTTCGTTGTCATTGTTGTTAATAGAAAAATCAAAAAGGAGTCAAATGAATTTAAATATACATATAAAAGTCTTAAATGTCTTTGTGGTATAAATTATTTAAAATAAGAAAAAGAAATATGCAAATAAATGTGTTTAAAAGTGTTTATTTATTTGTTTATATATTTGTGGGTAGGAAGGATGCTTGTTTGGTTTTTGCTTGCTGGTTTGTTCGTTTGTTTTTGTAGGTGTCTTAAGTCTTTTGTTTGTTGGCTTGAGGGAAGATTAATATTACATGTGAAAATGAAGGTGGTTGGTGAAAAGTGATGGAATATGTGATGATGTATTAATTAGTTTTAGATGACAAGAAACCATAGAAATTATTTAGAGAAGAAATATATCAAAAGAAAATAGAATCTATGGGAAAAGAAAAATTAATAGAAAAACAATTCCCATAATTTTAAAACTTATTCTAAAAAAATAATGTTTTTTTAGAAAACTTTAGCTGCTTTATTACAGCAATATATAATAGCAACAATGTTGTATAGATTTCTGTTATAACGGAGTTGAAATTTTTCATTATTTTCAAAATTATTTTTTTAAAACTAACCTTAAGTTTTTTAGTTCATAAAATCTTTATTAATTTTAATTATTAAAGTCTTAATCTTTTAGATTTAAGTCTTTTATTTCTTTTTTGTTTTATAGCTTTTTATTATTTTTCCTTTATTCAAATTGGAAAATGAATGTATTTAAAGTTTAAAGAATGGTCCGTCCGTCTTACTAGTTTTAAGCCTCATTTTAGCTTAAAACAACAATTTGAAATTTTAACACCTCTAACAGTTTTAAAACATTATCTGCTAACATTAACTAAACTAAAGTGTTTTATAAAATTATATTTTTATAAACACTACATTATGTGTGTGTTTGTAAGAATGAATAAGTATTTTTTATATATAGAGTTATTATTTGACCCTTAAGCTAAATAGTCAGTAGGTAAAATATTTGTTCATATGCATACATGGCTGCATAACGCATCTTTTATACTCTTACTTACTTTGTATACACCATACATATTTGTGGTCCATAGTCAAACACTTATCATTACTCACTCGTACTACCTTGGTTTTAGTTTTTTATATATGATATTTTTTTTTCTAGTGTTGAAGACCTTAGAAAAAATGCCGACGCTGCTATTTTATTTTTCATTTTTGTTTTCATACTTGTATCTTTTTTGTCTTTTCTTATCTTAGTTCTTAACGGCAGCTATAACAACAACAAGAATAAATACTAAAAAGTAATTTTTCAAATAAACCAGTAAATGGTCAGTCATATTTGGTTGAATGTGGCATAAATGTTTGTTAGTCGTCGGGGGTATGTACATACATATAAGCAGCCTTGTGTAAGTTTTTCTACTATTTTAAAGCCGTAAACTATTTTGTCTTCAGTTTAAACAATTTCTTTTTCTTTTGTTTTACAATCTATCTTCAACAATGTGTATTACAATGTTGTGAAATAGTATTTATTATTATGATTATTATTTTTTGGTATGAAAAGAAAGAAATAACCTCATAAGTGTTTGAGAATAATTACTTAACAAAACATATTTTTTGTAAACATGAAGTTATTTTTGTTTTGTGCTTTTCGAAAATTTTGATTGACTAAGTTTTTAATAGAAATTTTAAAGAGCGGAAATTTTATCTAATTAGTAGGTTAAATAAAAGAATGTTGTTGGTTTTTTCTTCTTTTGGCTATTTGTGGTTTATTTTAAGTTTTTAAGGAAGTTGCTCTAATTTCAAAATTTCATGTTTAAATTTAATGTTTTATTTCTTTTTTTCTCTTTCTAAAGTTATCATATAAATTTTTATTTATGTTTTTTAATGTTAATATTATTTTTATGGAATTTCCTAAATTATAATTATGCTAATTATGGAAATCTAATACTTTAAAAAAAAGTTTATGATGTTGAAAATTTTATTAGTTTTATGTTTCTCATTAAAGTTTCCAAAAAGTCATAAATTAAATGACATAAACTTGTTAAGAAAAAAAAATACATAATACATAATAAACACATATCTTTAAAATTATTAGATAAGGTTATTTTTTGTGACCCTTTTTACGTTTAGAGTATTCATTCAATTTGAACAAAAAATATATCATTTGAAAGATATTTAATATTAGATGTGCACAATATATATTATAATAATATTTTCTTTGTTCCTTCATATTGAGAGATTGAAGATGAATCTGATGCATTGTATTAAAACTGATTATTTAAATCTTATGTACGAGGAGATTTTTTTTCGTGTTTTTTCATTGTTTCATAAAAAGAAAATCGTTATTTGAAAAGAAAATTCGAACTTTTAAAGAATATTAAATTTTTTAACAAAAATTAATTATTTCTCCAAAAAGTCGATTTTTAGCAATAATTAAAATTTTCACTACAAATTTTATTTTTCCCTAAAAATTCAAATTTTCACCAAAAATTGTATTTTTTGTGAAAATTAAACTTTTCGCTAAATTTTTTTATTCAATTTTATTGCTTAACAATAATTTGTTTTCTTTTTAACTAAATATTATACTATTTTTTTACTAAATGTTGTATTTTTAGTCATAAATTCAATTGTTCACACAATTTTGTTTTTCTCAATTCTTATTCTATTGTACAAGGTTGAAGGTGTCTATAATCTTTAAAAGGAGTTACACACTAAATTAACTATTCTATTAAAAAATATTCAAAATTGCCATATTTATATGTTATGTCTAGACTGCAGAAATTTGTCCCACAATGCCTAAGACAAATTAGGATAAAATTTTATATTAGTAATATCTCTGTATCATAAATATCAATAGAATCTAATCCTACTTTAAAATAAATACATTTTTTTAAGATTTTTTAACGATTTCTCCTCAATGCGGATTATGAACTTAAATAAAATTATGTAATTTAAATTTAATTAATCCTAAATTATTATTTTTTAGATTATTGATATAACAATTATTTTATTCCAGAAATAATTGAACACGAAATATTTATAAAAAATATCCAACGATTTATTTCTAAATTTAAAAAAAGAATATGACACAGAAATATGAAGATTCTATGAAAACTATTGAAACATGAAAAATATTAATTAGATTATATTTTAAAAATAAGGCAAGTAGTTTTTATTTATCAGTTGAGTTATAATATTCCCTCGGACTTAATATGGATCAAATCTTGTTGTTTTCTTTTTAAGATGCTGGAAACCACGTAAACGTACATTTACAGAATTAAGATTTCTTTCTTGTTGATTGAAAGATATGTCCATGTTTTCAACTGTTGATACTCTTTGCTGAAGATGTTCATCATTTCTAGAAGTGAAATGACTTTCTATATTTTCAAATGATGCTGGCTGAATTGGAATTGCTTCTCTATGCTGAAGAGGTTCATAGCTATCAGAAGTGGAATGACCTTGTGAATTGTTAAGAAAATAGTTTGGAAATTCGATATTGATATCGACGTCTCCATTGGTTTGTAATTTGGGTATATTCGAAATTATTCTTCTTTTTAAATGATTTCGATGTTTTCTTATAACTCCAAAATTACATTTTGGACATGACTTTGGACATGACATGATTGACATGACATTTAGGTCATTTTACCATCAATATGTATAATAATTCCTTTTAACCATTTTTCCCACCAGTGAAATTTCTAGCGTACACAAGTTCATTCATTTGATTTTCCACTTTGAGACGTTTTGAAGGAAACAACAAAATTGTACGAGGTTGCCGTTCATGAAGCAATTCAGCTGGAGGCATACCCGTTTCAGTATTTGGTACTGATCTATATGTAGACAAAAATTTTAAAATTGCTTTTTTTTTATCTTTTCAATTACTCATATTTTTTTAAATGATTCTTTGAACGTTCGTTCCTCTAATCCATTTGAAGGACTAGCAAAATCGATATAAATTTTTCCTCATGGTTGAGTGGCTTCAGGCCAAGTATAAAATTCATAACTTGGATTACTACTACACTCGGCCTTTACCCCAATGACCATCGTGAATCACTTCTAAAATTATTTGATAATGGAATGACTACTCTTAAGTGATCAGTTTGTAATAAATGACTTCATTTACAACAGGAAGGGACATTTTTCGTGAATAATATGGTAATAATTCACTTTGAGATTTTGGAATCTTGTTAGGACAACCTTCAGAAATATATTGTGATACTAGTTTCAGAACAGTATCATTTTTTGTATGATTTGCTACAATGCGGTAATCAATAGGAAAGTCTGTTACAATATCTTCACCAACGGGAAATCATGTGATTGCCCATCTTTGAAGTCGATGTAGTGTCATAATAGGGAGTTTTTTATGTGGATGAAATAAGGTCGTTAATGCTTGATGATCTGTGGTTAATTCGAAATGTCGCCCATAGATATACTGATGGAATCGCATTACGCCGAAAACAATTCTTAGGGCTTCTTTTTCGATTTGTGAATATCTACATTGACTACTATTTAAAGTTTTTGATGCAAACGCTTGGTTTCTCTGAACCAGTGATGTGATAATACAGCTCCTATGATATTTTTGGAAGCATCAGCTAAAATTATTGGCAATTTTTCATCCTAACGAGCCAAACTTGCAACTTTAATAATATATTGTTTGAGTGTTGGAAAACCTCATTTACGGGCTTTTATTGAATTTTTTTATAAATTTGTTATAATAGTTCAATTTA
The DNA here is from genome assembly GCA_932274085.1 of Protocalliphora azurea. Classification (NCBI taxonomy): domain Eukaryota; kingdom Metazoa; phylum Arthropoda; class Insecta; order Diptera; family Calliphoridae; genus Protocalliphora; species Protocalliphora azurea. The sequence goes on along the minus strand of OW026520.1, from coordinate 146,111,222 downwards.
TCAATAAAAGCTTCTATTTCTTTAACATTTTTGGACTGGAGCTTAAGGCAAATAGCATTCAAACATTTTTCCTGTTAAAGTAGATTTGAGAGAGTACTTAAGTGACGTCAAAATAAAATTTATATTTATCGTAATTTTTGAAGACCGCTATAAAAAGTTCTATTCAAAATTTCTTTTATTTTTAGCTAATCATGAAATTCATCTTCACAAAGAGAATTTTTAAAGATGATAAGAAAATTCTCTATTTATTCTGTTATATGGGAAGATTTTCAGATATTTGGGTCATGGAACTCAATATACCGTAAAGTTGTAACAATCCCTGAATCTAGTCGTGCAAATTGAGTTAATTTTAATACTTATAAGATCCAATATAATATATAATACTTCATCTACATATATAAAATATCTTATACTTAATTTTGTTTTTATTTTTTTTTTTCAATATCTTTTACTTCATTAATTGATTATCATTTCCAAAATAAGTTTTCTCGTAAATTTATTTTTCAAATTTTTAGCTAACCTTTATACCAACTGTCTGAAAATAGCTCTAGATGAAAAATATTTTTTAAGTGTTAAAAGTACTAGCAATGTCTTATATTTTTTAACTCTAGAACACCAACGATATTTTTTTACGTTAATGCTAACGATATGTAAATTTGACGTATATGGCTATACCTCTAAGATATTTTGTTTATCACTTCAGAGACTTGCTGCCCAAATATTAGCACAATAAATTTAAAAAAATCTGTATGAAGTATAGAAATATTAAAGATTTAAGTTTCGATTAATTTAATAAAATTTATTGTTTTCGATGTAAATTGACGAAGTAAATTTTTTCTTAGACATAGACAGACAGTTAATAATGAAATATAAACTAAATTCTCTGATTTAAAAATTGTGTATTTCTTCTTAAAAATTTTTAGTCACTTAAGGGTTAATTAATAAGTTTTCAGTGATATTTATTTAATATAATATTAATGCATTTAAATGCATTTAGAGGGAAGCTTTTGTCAGGATATTTTAATTTCTTAATTTATGACATATTTAATATATAGTGCTGCTTAGTTAAGGAAATACATGTCATGCTAAAATAACAGGTCAACAAGTTAAATGTATATAGCATGATACTTAAATGATTCCAAGAAAACAATTTAATGCAAAATTTATAAAAAAAGAAACAATTTAAACAACTTTAATGTTAACTAAACAATTTTCAATAAAGAAGAAAAACTAAAAAAAAACAAAAGACTTAAGACACCAATTCTTTTATATATAAATTAAATAACAAACATTCTCTCTCTTTTCTACATCATCTACAACTAATTATATAATTATTTTTATAATATTACCAACAAAAATTATCATTAATTATACAATCTCTACAATATTTTGTGTTCTTGTGTAACACACTATAGAAAAAAAATAAAAAATAAACTTTGCTTTGGCTTTTTATTTTTCATCTTCATTTATTATTGCTAAAAGATTAACGCATCATAATTGCCATATCTAACAAACATAGTATATGTACTAGTATCATTAAAATTAACATTACTGCTGTAGAAATGAGAACACAGAGCCCACCTGAAATTGCCACTTGAACATGCAATCCAAGGCATTAAAAAAGATAGATCAACAAACTTAAATTTCATATCTTATCAATATGAAAATAAAAAAAAATTGAAAACTACAAATATACAAACATACATGGCACAAGAAAAATTCAAAGCAACCAACTAAATAAACATTCTATAAAATACAAACCGACAAGCAGGGACAGACGGACTTAAAAAAACACAATATTGCGGTATGCCAACAAAAATAAAAACGGAGAGAAACAAAAAAAAAAACTTTTTAATAATAATGAAATTATAGAACTCAAAAAACTACAAATACAAATAAAAGTGTAATACAAAATTGCATGAATTGTAAAGAGTATGGGGTACAATATTTTTTCTTTATTTAATTTTTTGTTATTTTTTTCATTCTTCTCAAATCTATCTGAATTGAACAGAAAAACGGAAACCATATGCACTTGCCAGCAATGAAGCATTGCAAAAAAAAAAAAAATAAAAAATATACTATTCATACATATTTTTATTTTTGTGTACAATTTCTATCTATTTGAGTTGGCAAAAAAAAAAAATAATAATAAATATATAAAAACAACCAACTACACAAAAACCTGTATTACAAATAAATAAAATATACTGTAAAGTAGAAAGACAGACGGACGGACGGCTGGACAGACAAACGTAGCGTCATCTATTCATACTTATTTCTAGAAAACAGAGCCTACATGCATTTAAACATGGTTATATTGGGAAAAAATACATTTTGTAGTTTTAACCATGTTTTTTTTTGAGCGCATACTCGTCGTTGCTATTTTTTCATATTATGCTCGAGTATATTTGTGTATTTTTGAGCTGAAAGAAATGATAGTGGGGATAAGTTTTGGAAATTATGTCTTAAAAAAGAAAACATGAGGTGTTAAATCAAAAATATGAAAAACACTCACATTAGATTGGTTTGCTGTTTTTTTATTTTTTATTTTTTTTTCTGAGCTGAGCCTTTAGAAGGCCAGGGCACTTGAAGAAGAAAAAATATCAGCTGAATATGAAAAATTTAAATGAAAAACTAAGTGAATGTTTTCGATATGTAGTGGATAAGAGAAAAAGCATAGTCTAAATAGGAATTAAGTTTATAAGAAAATTTAATTTCAAAAGGAGTTTTAGTTCGTTATATGCAAGACCATCTTTTGAATATTCCACTTTTTGTTCTAAATATTAGTGAAAATGTAGCCTCCTTAAAACAGTCCGCTGTTAGGTGCTATTATCAGCAAAAATATTTAGAATTTAGTTCTAATCGTGATATAAAAATTTGCTTATTTGCAATAATATTGCAAATTAGAAAACATTAAAAACACGTAAAACTCCAAATAAGTCAAATGTTATAGGTATAAATTGTGTAACTAATATTGAAAAAAAGGCATAAGTAACAGAAATTACAATATGGTAGTTATTTTCATATGTCACAAAATTCATTATATTTATTATTTATTATATTATATTTTTATTATTTATTATATTATATTTTTATTATTATATTATATTTTTTATTACATTATATTTTTTTTGTTGCACGAAAACTTTTAAAACTGATGTTATAAAGGTGTATTTGTTCCGCTTTTGTTAGAGATTAATATATAATACTCTGTACCATTACACAGTGGGGAAGAATCGAATATTTTTTTGTAATAAGTCTGTAACTTCTACTTGGCTGGTTGGATTTACATAAAATTTCCCACAGGCATAGCAGTGAAGTGTACAATTTCAGGTTTGGAAAGAGGATCCCACAGTGCCATCAGGAGCAAAGATAAGAGGGCTTTTAGCATACAATATTTTTAACCTCTTGTTAAATTTTTGTTTCTTACCTGATTTGAGATATTATTTACATCATCTTAAAGCCCTTGATAGGACCCATAAAAGTGATATTTGTATATGCTATTTGTTTCCTACAGTTCTTGAGTTATGTACGTTTGAAATTCTAACTGTCTCAATTTACATGATCTTGATCCAGTTTTTTCCATACAATGCACAACATTTCCAAACGATGTAGCTTGATTTTTCTGTAAACAGCTAAATATTATTTATCAAATAAAAGATTAAAGAAATTAAAAAAAAAGATTATGAATTTGAAACTTGCAAAAATTACACTTTCTTTTGACGAAAAAGTCTCTTTAAAATAAAACAAATTTTCTTTAAGATCGTACAACAATTTGTATGCCTTTCAGACATATGAGGATGTTTCGAAAGTGAGAAATGAGACGAATGACTCAATATAGCCATGTACATATTCCGTCGAATTTGATCTATTTTATATCAGAATTTTGATTTGACGTTATAAAATCCCAAAGCATGGATCTACAAAACAAATGCAGCTTTGGAAATTCTAATATGTTGCAAAGAGTATGGCAGCGGCTTTTTATAGACCTGCAACAAATATGGAATTGATAGGCAAAATTTAAAAGATATCATTTTTGAGATTTTCGATGGTTTTTGTACATTTTTGGTATTCCTTTACCCAAAATTTTAAATTTGTTTACACTTCATCATTTCAAATGATTCTTTATGATATACTAATTAACAAATATTTTATTACAGTATATAATTTTTCCATAAACCAAATTTTTACATAAATTTTACTTTAATTAAAAAAATTAGAAAAGCTACGAACTCGAATTTTTAAAATTTTTTGTTTAGCAGACATAGTTCTTAATTACATATAAAAAGTCTGAAGTTAATATCTTTTATACTACAAAAGCTACGCCACTTTTAAAAATTACTAAATCATGACAATTTTTTAAATCCAACCAGCTGATTTGAAATTAGAAATTTATGCTAGGAACACAATTGCATCGTATTAACTTAGAAGCGTACTACATAGGTACGTTGTCAAATTAGAACTTATATACTTTTATTGAAAAGCACCCAACAATCGGCGTTTACGTTGAACTGTATGTGTGTCATACTCTTAAATAGATTTAATTAAAAATTTTACAAAATCTACAACCGTATTTGTCATTTGATAAACAAAAATAAGGAAAATCAATTAAAATCTGTTTTAAATATTTTTTTAATTTTTTGAAAAGAAAATTCAAACAAAATAAATAAAAAAAATTTCACAGTTTGTCAGGTTTTTCCAATATTTATTAAAACAAAAAAAAGAAAAAGAAAAGGTACATCTACGTCACAATTGTGGGTAAAATGAACGCAAATACAACATAAATATAATCGTAGTACTTTCCAATGACTCCAATTTATTACTAGCATTATTTTCCAAAATTTTAGATTTTGTGTGTATGTATGCATGAATTGGATAACTAAACTTAGTCAATGATGAGGTTATAAATGTACTCTTTAGACAGCACGAAGGATCATAAACTAATTGAAATCGTTCATTACCATTGTGGTCTCTGTCAAAGTTATCATTTCTATTTGGGTTTAATACAAAATTAAATACGTATGGTTGGATATTTATAGAGTAATAGATTACAGAAATTTTGAATCGTTTGTTGTAGACTTTGAGATAAAAAAAATTAATTAGGCAGTGGAAAAAGAAATACCATGTATATTGAACTGCTTTTCTAATCAATATTTTTATTAAAACTCAGATGACTGATTGGTATATTTTGGGGATATTAAAATATCGATACAATAATAAAAAAATATTTATATGGATATTGAAAGCCTGTAACTTAGTGAAAAAATGTTCTATCTAGCAGAGAGTTACTTTATTTTTTATTTATTTTTTCTCTCAAATCCGTCGATAAATATTGAGACCAAACTGCATTTATGTATAAAGTGAATTATTTAATTATTTTAAAATTTGCCTAAGTGCATAAAATTAGATCACTTTTAAAACAAATGGCTCATGAATGAAGTCTGATATTTTGGGAATACTCGCCGACATCTTAAGTCTAAAAAAAAAAATAATAATCAGCTGTGTTTTTAACAGCACCTTATATAGAAATTCGACTTTTAATGAGACTAGCTTTTATTACTGCAGTCACAAATGTACATCTTTTAAATTATAGATTTTACTGCAAACTTTACGAATTCCTAGTAAATTCGAATCTGAGATTCGAAAGTCTTTGAAAATGCGAGATCCATAAAAGCTCACCATTAGTTGAGATTTTATTGATCTCGCATTTTCAAAGACCTTGATGGATTTTTTAATATCATGTAAAAAAATGTGCATTATCTGCTATTTAAACATTGAATAAAGCTCAGAAGTAACTAAAAAACTGTTTCGGTTTTCTCTGAAAACTTAGACGATATCTAACGACAAACAAGAAGAGAGACTGTGGCAATATTTGGAGAAAATCGAAAGAATATGCCGAAATATTCGTTTCAGGGCCCGTAAAGTATATATGTTCTGGGACCTATTGAAAATCTAGGACGACTTAGTTATTGCCGTCCATCTGTCCATTTATGTGTCAGTTTTAAGTAAGGATATGGTTTGGGCCGACCATCTAGGGCTAACAAATTTTAGTGAATTTTTCCTTTTCGAAAAAGTTTATTTGGTATTTAAAAAATATGCACTAAAACTAAAAAAAAGAAATGTGTCCGTCATATCTCTAGTTCCACCAATATCTCCTAAATAATAAAATTTCATACAAATTTATCAAGGAACGCTATAAACTCGGAAACATATAAAAAAGTAAAATTTAAAATAAGGTTGATACAAAAAATTTTGCAAATGATGGATATAATAGATTTGGTCAAGGTAAGTACTTATAACATTTTTATTTGTTTAAAATTATATACACAGAAAAAATTATTTGATAATATTTTTCAAATAAATTGTTATTTAAGTTTTTGTACACATTTAATTATTCGAATAATTAATATAATTAATCCATACGTTCAAAACTTTTGATTTCTTGGCATTAATTGTAAAAAAGAGTATGGGGAGATATCTTTACACCTAAGGATGATATTCAATACAGAATTTTTATTAATTAATCGGTAAGTGCACGTTTTTTATTTTTTAGGTGTTACTTCTAAGTATTATTGTTATTTTAGATGTTTCCGAGAGAAAAATCAAGGAGCTATGCAATTCATATCAAAAATGTGCTGCCTTCTCGTTTCCATTGGAATAATATATTTTTAAAAAGGGTAAGTACGCATTAATACTTTTTAATCATATTTTAAAATTTAATGTTTTATTAAAGTATCTGTCCTAGGTTATAAAGGTTACATCAGAAACATGTTTGCCCCATATTGGAACGATTCGCTGAAATCGACAAGTACACCACCATTTGATTTTAAGACCATCACTATATTAAGTATCACATATTATATACAACACAAAAAGTACTTTCTCTACTTTTCGTACATTTGATTTAAGTATGTATAGTACTATAAATAAATTTACTCAAATAATATTTGAGGGTTAGCAATAAATATTTGAATACAAATTTTTTGTATTTTTATTGGAGGATTTTTTGTAAATATCAGTTAACGTTATAATTAATTTTAATAAAAATTTCAATTAAAAATGTAAGAAAATTTAATTGAAACTGCCGGAACAATGGCTTAATGATCATAAATATCACAAATATTTCACATTTTTTTAATTAAATTCGGTACAAATATGTTTTATACATTTTATACATATATTTAATAGAAATAAAATTAACACTTATTACAAGAGTCGGTTGAAGAGTCATCTTAACTCATATCCAAAATTGTACACGCAGAGAAAAGCATGATTACGAATGATTATCGGTATTGTTGTTGTTTTTTGTATATGTAGTCAGTTAGTTCATACCCAGCAAACACAAAATTTGATATCTAATTGAAAATGATTTGAAAGCAAGTCCTTTCTCAAATGTCAAACATTTGAGAGTGGTTAGAAAATAACTTTAAAGTAATAGCTTTCTCAACTAAAAAAAGAATTAATTGTCAAATTGAGAAATGCTATTATTATCAAATTATTGTTAAATGTAATTCCAAAACTTTTTTCAAATGTGGAATGTGACCACATGTATAACATAATTAAAAGTATTTTGTATTTTTAATTTTTATTTTTTATTATTTTTTTTTTAAGTTTTCTTTTGTATAGGCTTGTAATCTTGCTTTACTATATATTCATTAATTGGAAAATGTTTGATTAAATAAAGTAAATACATAATTTTATTTATTTTTAATATATTCAAATATCTTTAAGAATGATTTAATAATAACTTTTGATATCAAATTGAGAAAATACCATTTCTCAAATATTTGTTGATTTTTCTTTAGATTTTTGAAGAGTTTGATATTATTCAATATCAAATTAAGAAAATACTATTTTTCAAATATTTTTAAAGTTATTTGAGTTTAAACATTTGAGTTGAGAATGTACAATTTTTCAAACGTTTTTTCTTAAATAATTCTTAATTTGAAATTAAACTTAAAACTCAAACCTCAATCTGTATTTGAAACAAGTTTGAAAAACACGTTTGATATCAAATGTCAAAGTCATTATATTTGAAACGTTTTACATCGTGTTTGCTGGGTACTTATATATGCTTATAAGTTGTTGTTTTTTTAAGCAAGCGGTGCATGTAGAACAATTGAATATATGCAATATATATTATAAGTATAAATGTGAAAATATTAAAGCATATTATTATTTTTTATTTGTTGGTAGTTAAGGGTATAAAAGATTCGGCACAACCGAATGTAGCGCTCTAACTTGTTTTTTTTTAACGATAGAAAATATATAAACAAATATTGTGACATATATGTCAGGGAAAGAAATACGTAAGAAGTTTATTAATTATATCTCAGCACTTTGTAACAGTATTTATGCTAAAATATGTTTCTAAATTATTTTAACGAATAGGTATCCGAACTGAAAAAAGAACTTAATTACTTCAAACCCTTAGCACTAAGCACAGACAAGAACATTTATATACAACTTATGGGAATATTCTAAAAGTTACAAATTGAGTGAAATACTTATTTATACTCATAGTTGCCTCTGACACCTTCGATTTAATAATAAATTTTCATCAATGATAAGTTCAATAATCAAAAAAAAAAAAAAAAAACAAGGAAGAAGGAATATATAGTACTACAGTGTGCTACAGCCAGTAGCGTTTAATATAAAAAGCGATTATAAAACTAATTTTAATTTTTCTTTATTATTTACATTAAAAAAAGAATATCACTTTCCACAGCCCCAATACTTTACGACATGAAAAAGAAAAAATTGAAAAAAACGACACTCAGAAATGTAAAAATGTGATGATAAAAATTTGAACAGAAATGCATACAGGCAGTTAGTCAAGCAGACACACATGCACCGCATGTTGCAAAAATCCACAAGAAAATCTAAAAAAAGAATGCTAAAAAGAGCAGCAACAACAAGAAAGTCATGTTCTTAATGTTAATGTTGACTGGCTATTTCTGCAGTATGGACTACTCAAATGAAACCAACAGAATAAATAACAACAATACTATAAAAATGGTCTCATAAGGAGTAAAAATAATTGAATAAAAAAAATTAAATAAAGTAAAGAATTAAACTAAAACAGCACAAACAGCATCGTCAAGCGAAAAACTTAAATTGACAGCATGATTAAATATTTAGAAATTTAATTTAAATTAAAAAATTTCCGACTAGAAAAATGGAAAGAAATAAAAGGATTTTTCAAATAATTATTTTAACCTTTTGATGAATTTATAAAAAATATATATATTTATTATAGTTAAACACTTTATATAGCAAAAAAAGAGGAAATAAATTAAAAAGAAGTAAAGATATGACAGGTTTTTTTTCTATATTTATTTATTAAAAGAATGTGACTGGGGAAAAAAGTGGTAGATCTAGCATTTCTTTTTTTTTCCTATTTTAATTTTTTTTCTACATGATAGTGCCATCAGTCACCGCAAAATTTTTCCTAGCAGCCCAACGAAGAGCTAAGCCAAGTCAGCCATGCAGCGAACTAAATAAACAATCAACCAACCAAGCATGTCATGGAGAAGTGTCAAAAATGTTGCCTTGATATGTGGTGTCACAAGTTAAACTATAAAAATTTCTTTAATTACAAATATTTGTTTTGTGAATTTAATTTTTTTATTTATGTTATAATAAAGTTTTCTTTTTTTTAAACTATTGTTTTTTTATAATTGTTCCAATTATAAGTAAATAAGAAAAACTATAATAGAGCATTAGTTATTTGAGGAATCCGGATAATAAAATCTAATACTCAACGGTAAATACATTTCAAAATAATATTTGATTGAAAGGAGAAATGTTTGCGGTTGGGCTGAAAATTATGACTTTTTATGGGAGTTTTTTTTGTTTTGCAAGAAATGGTGACAAATATTTTATTGAAAGCCTTAAAGAGTTTATAGGAATTTAACATTTATAACAGGAGAAATTTATTGGTTTTTTATAATTAAAAAAATACTTAGTGTGAATACCTTTATGAAGGGTAGACGATTAAATTTAACTGTTTTGTCCATCTAGAGTGATATTTAATTTTATTAAAGTCCTAACATAATCTATATATAACAAATGATTAAGTTTCGTTTATAAATCTTCCATATTTTAGTCTAGATAATGCAGGGGATACCTAGATAGAAATTCATCTAACTATAATTTTATATTATGGGAAAGCAAAATTTCTAATAAAATTATTTAAATACAAGATATCTATCGTCATGCTTCAATAAATATTTTTAAAAAAGTTTATTTCTTAAGTCTTTTGTTTTCTCAAAACTTGCAAGTGAATGAAACATTTTTCTATTATTTACTTAAAAACTTCCATCACTATACATCATGTTTTCTAAAGAGCGTTTAACCTAACTTTAAATATCCATAAAACTTCTATATTAATAAACTGACAGTTAGAGCTAAAGATCATTAAAAAACAAAATTTAAATAGTTTATTAAAGTGTTGATGGGGCATAGGAAATCCCTCAGCATGTGTTATAAACATAAACTTTAATTAATAGTTATGAAAACTATTAATATATAAACTGTAACACATTGAACAACAAAACACATAAAGAATATTTTAAGAAATCTAAAATGAAAACAAAACTCAAATCTTTAAAATACCATTTAATTATGATATCAGAAATTTATTTTCTAAAATCTCCAAAATATTTATGATCAATAAATAAACATAAATTCCAACACTGAAAAATAATGTATTTAAAACACTTTAAAGATTCTACAGTCTACAGCTTTTTGGGTTTCTTTCTTTAGATTTTCTTTTCACTTTTTGTTATTTTCTTATTCTTTTGTAACTGAAAAACAAACTTAATAAAGCTTAATTATTCAACTCATTTTGGTGTATTTTGGTTTATTTTCATCTTTTTTAACATAAATCTTTTATAAAAGTCTTTTCCCTGTTAAAATTAAATTTGAAGTTTTTTATTTTGTTAATTTCGTAATAATTTAGAAAATATCTAATAATATTTCGTTATTACCTTATTTAAAATACAAAGAAAAACACAGATAACCCTCGATTTACACGGTTCCTTGAGTTTGGTGATATTACACGTAAAGTAAGAACATATAAAACAAGATTCAGAAGAAGTAGAAAATTTTTATTATGGAACCAGCATTTTTATATGCCGCGTAAATAGAAATACTAATTAAATGAAAAATGTTAGTTTGGGACTTAAAAATCGAGTTAAAATTAAAACATATAAAAATAATATTTTTACTGATTGAAAATGAATCATATGTTGCCAAATATTTTGTATATTAATCGTGTTTCTAACATATAATCCGTTTTGGTATCAGTCAGCGAATTCCTATCACATATTTTTAGTTTGTTCTTATTGTAGATTCTTTTGAATTTTAGGATTCTGTTATATATGTTTCTTTTTCCCTATCTTAATCCATCCACAAAATTTTCAGTAATTATATTCAGCAGTTCAATTTTCTTTCGGAGCCATTTTTAAAATACATTCCCAAATTCTTTTTAATATATTTTTTTTTCAACACAATTAAGTATTTCGCCCAAATCCAGGTTATGTCATTTGTATTGCAAAAAAGTCCTATTATATAGAAATCTCGTAAGTGAAATATCGCGTAAGTCGCGGATTACATGTACCTGAACTTTTTTTGGTATATAATATTTTTTTATAGAAAACAAAACGAAATATTGGCAATAAAATGTGCTTTTGTTATAATTTTGTTTATTATTTTTTTTATTGTTTGGCAACAATAATTTAAACTAAATAAGGAAGTCTCGACTGAGGGGTATTGATAAATACACAGGGCTTAAATAATATTAAATTGTAAAAAACCATATAAAGGCAACAATGACGCCAAGACAAATAAAAAATATAAAATAAAAAAAAAAAAAATAAATAGAATAATATAAAATAAAAAAAATTGAGGTTGTATTAGTTGAATGAAACTACAAACAATTTTAAGTACAGTGGGACTTGAGGAAATTTAAAAGGACTAAGAAGAGACTGCAAACAAAAGGAACTCAAATGCAACTTATTTGAAATAAACACAAAAAACTGGAAAAGGCTTGAACTAAAAATATACTGAAGCTGAATCTGAACATAAATAAAACTGAACTAGAAATGAACGAAAACTGAAAAGGACAGACTTATATGCAGACAAAAACTATATTTGCGGGAACCACAATCGAAAAGCTATATATTATTATTGGACAATATGGTCATAAATAACATTAAATATGAACATTATAATAAAATCTTACTTTTCGTATTATGATACGACTTTTTACATTTTGTGTTAGAACATTATATAGCATTAAGATCTAGTTTTACAAAATTATGCTCTGATTTTCTCATAAAGTCATGTTGCATATTATGATCAAGCATTATTAGTTCATTAGCTAATTTTATTTATTTTATTTATATATGTTATACAAGATAATAAAAGATAGCTCTTATTAACTAATAGTAATTAATTAATATCTTATGCTACTTGAATCACAACAAACATAAAACCTTGTCTACTTATATGTATTCAAGTACAAACTAAATGAGAATTATAACGAAGTTGGAAAACAAACATCAGAAATAAACTATATTAAAAAACCAACAACTTATATGTTTTTCAACCATGTTTGCAAAAGCATACCTATTATGATTACTTGTAACATTCTATTGTTATAGGAATAATAATATTAAGATGGATTAAAAACTAGATATAGTTTAAAATAAACAAAAAAGATTTGTAATATTTAATGGTTGTGGATATAGATATTTTTTAATTTTAATAAAATTTTGTTTTTGATAAAAATATTCAAAAACATAAAATGTTTTAAGTCAACTATATTAAATTAATAATATTACTGTATTAATTTTTTTTTTTTTAAATTTTGTAAACATTGAATGATAGAACTGAAACAAAAACATTCTTATCATGAACACAGTATTATAAAAATTAATGAAAATTAAAAATAACAACATAATATTGTTGTAGTGACAATGCCGTAACCAAGTTTTTCTCTGCATGTAGAATTGAATAAGAACTGTACTAAAACTGAACTAGAAATTAATTAGAACTGAAATAGAACTAAATTGGACTAGCAATGAACTAGTAATGAACTAGAACTGAACGACAACCGAACTACAACCGAACTCGAATTTACCTAGAACCGAACTAGAACTGAAGTAGAACTGTACTAGAACTGAACAAGAACTGAACTAGTACTGAACTAAAAATGAACTGCACTAGAACTGAACTAGTACTGAAATAGAAATGAACTTGAACTGCACTTAAATGGAACTGAAACTTGAACTGAACTTAAATGTAAATAAAACTGAAATAGAACTAAAACTGAACTAAAAAAAATTGAAAAAACTAGAATTTTCAATTTGAATTCTAGGTCTACTTCTTTTCTGTATGAAAATTTATAATTTCATCAATTTAGGTATTAGACAAAAGTATAAACATTTAATAATTGATTTCTTAAGAATTTCAGTATCACCATTTAACACTAGCAGCTTATTTCTTTGAAATTAGTAATATGAAAATAATATGTCTCCTAACTCCTAACATATATATTTCATTAAGCATTTTTTGATTAATCTGCTTAAATTAAAAACAAAAAAACAATACCTCTGTATAACATATGCGGAATAAAATATTTCGGGCCTGGTTAAAAACAGCGAATTAATGATAAAGATGTTTTGCTTCCAATTTTAGTTGACCACATATATCCTCATAATACTGTGAAAATTTTATAAAAATCTGATTTCTGATCATTTTAAAATGTTAATAAAAAATTAACTACTTTGAAAAAATAGTTGTAAATTTTTTGACTATTTATGTATATACACCAGTACAAAATTTTAACTCAGTTGGCAGTTAGAGCCAACAACTTTTTTGGTAGCTATAAGTCAATTGATAGAAATAATATACAAATTATAGCCAAAAGTTTTTCGAGGAAACAAATATGAAGGGAAATTTTTTTCGGACCAATTCTAAAATCTAATTTGAATTTAATGTTTATATAATTCTGTACCTATGATTAATACATTATAACATTCTCTTTATATGGCTAGATTCTTTCTCATTATAATGAGCTAACTTGCGTTGAAATCGTAGTTATAGTTTCTTCAATATATTAAAAAAAATTGTAATTTTTTAATTATTTTGATTTAAATCCATCGATAGAAAAAATATAAAATTCTTTTAGAAGAAAGAATTTTTATAGATCAAAGTCAATTTGTGGCGAGTTTTAAACTTTTCAAGAATTCTGATTCGAACTCATTTTTTGATTAATATGTAAGGTTGTGTATATATAATTTTAAACTAAAATCGATTAATAAGTTTTAGACCAATTTAAATAGAGAGAGATTCAAAAAGTTCCAACAACTCCTGCTAAAAAAAATCTTGTAGAGCTACTCGAAAAGTGTATAACAGTAATCCAAATTTTGGAAATATAAAAACAACATAAGTTATATTTTGAAAGAGTAATATAAGATTTAACGTTATACCAAACACACCACTGTGCATATAAAATAAAAAGAATAACAAATCTTTGTAAAAAATATAGTTAATGGGCCTTTATTAAACTATAAGGTACCTTACATTTGTATGAATATAACTATATTCTAAAAAAAATAAATAAATTTTTTTGTAACTTCTTTTTATATATTATAAATATAAGCCAACAAATGCTTAACAGCCCACGCCTGATATGTGTGCTCTAAAAAAGTATAGGAAGAAAAACTGGAGGACACCAAAATAAAAACTATTTTACCATTATACTATATTATTTTTCTATATATGCCAGCTCTTACAAAAAGGTTTTTTCCTAAGCTAACAAAAAAAAACTCATACTAGTTTAATGTTTACAATACAAGGTTAAGATTAAGAATTACAATTTTTTATTTTCTGTTTTGAATTTTTATATTTTTTTTTTGTATTTTCTTATAAGAATTTTACGATGCTGTGTAAGTGTTTAGCTAGAGTTTTTAGTTTTGTTTTATTTGGATATTTTGTTTTTTCCGACTTCTTTTATTGTGATTATTGTGGTCTTAAGAATTATATAAAAAGGTATAAAAGTAGTTGAAAGTTAAATACTGTGATATGCAAAAGGGATATTAATAACATGCCAAGAGCTTTTATGTTATGCTAATAAAATTACAATTTAATATAAGTCAAGATAGGATAAAGTTGTTGCTTCTTGAGGCATAAAGGATGTAGAACTAAGATTTAAGTTAAAATTAAAATGAATTATTAAACTTATGGAGACTAACAAGAACTCATGAGAATGAGCACTTAAAGATCAAGCATTTACAACATGGGATTTAGAAAAAACAAGACAATTAAATTTAATTCTTTTTGAATGACTAACAATTAATTAGTTGGGGAGTTATATAAACTAATACCAATGGACAAGGAAGTTGGTTAATTAAGTTATCTAAGGTTAGTTCTAGGCTTAAAGTAAAATAAAAGATGTAAAATAATAAGAAAAAGAAAATTAGAAAAATAAGGGTAAAAAAATAATAAAATAAAAAAAAATAAAAGAACAGATTTTCTTTTTCTTATCTTAAATTTTAGTCAACAAACTAAACTATTTCTTATAATTTGCATATCAAATTAAAATCGTAAAGATTGTTTTATATTTTTCTTGGCATAACCAAATTAAGTTAAACATACGTGTTCCCCCAAAATTATACCTGTTTTCAACAGGAACGCTAACTAGATCTTTAAATTTATATAAAAAAAAACTAGTTTTTGTTAGTTAAATATTATGTTAGTCCAACTCACTGTACTATACTCAAAGACTACCTAGAGCCAAAAAATGTTCACACAACAGGCTTATAAAGTCAACTAAAAAAAATTCTTTCATTTGCCTATATTAACTTCAAATTTTCTGTTTTAATAAAATCGTTATCAGTTTCTAACCTTCCTCTATTTCAAGAAAATCCTCAAAAAGAAAGATTTTTTAAAAACAATTTAATTTCTTTTATTTAAACTTCAAGAAAATATTTACATGATTCTTTAATGTGTAAGAATGACTAAGAAATATTTTTCCTTATTGTTGAAAAGATTTTTTTTTTTTTTCAATATTTTTTCTTAACTTCGTAACAAACTCAATTTGTGTTGCGGCAAATAAATGAATACATGAATCGAAATATTTCTAAAGACCCTTGTTGAAGTCTTTATAGTTTTTTTGATGTTTTCGGCATGATAAGAGTTTTATGAAAACAACAAACAAAACCAAACACACTAAAATAAATGGAAGATAATATGAAACGAAAACAATAAAAAAGACAGCGAAAGAAATTATTAAAATAAAAATCAGTTATGTTAAAGAAGTCGAGAATTTGGTGCTTGTAATTATTTTCGTTTTGAAAGGTTCAACTAATTTAATATAAATTATAGAGTTCAGAAAAAAAGAAAAAAAAATAGCAAGAAGTATTTAATTTTGTTAGGAAAATCTTCTTTATTACATTTTTTATAATTTCCTTTAGCAGATTTGAAATTTTTGATAAATGAATTTTTTTCTTTGTTATATAGAATAGAGATGGAAGAAAGTTATAAATGTCTTTGTGATATCTTAACTATGTAATTTGCTTGGAAAATTATTTATAATTATATAAATCGCTTTTATTAAAATTTTGTGTGAGAATTTTTTTTTTCGAACTGTCCTTATTAAGATCCTAAGAAATTCGTTTTATGATTTTAAAGACAGTGTATAATATTCTAATGTCAAAATATTTCAACCATGAAAAAATCTGACATAGTCACTTAGAAATGTAATTAACGATATAATACTTTTGTGTACCTTTTCACGCTACATATTTTAAAAACAAATAAATTCTAGGCTAATTTTAAAAGTACAGTAATTTAAGTTTAAGATTAGTTTACGCTTTATTTTAAATAATCTCTGGTTCAATACTAGTTCAGTTTTGGTTTAGCTGCGGTTCAAATCTGGTTCAGTTCTCGTTCAATTATCATTCAGTTATAGTTCAATTGTAGTTCAGTTTCAATTCAGTAAATGGCTATGAATCAGTCTTATTTGTGTATTAATTATATATTCTCCAAAAATCGTGAGAAAATTTTCCTATATTTCTTTAATAATTGCAAATCAAAATTTATTCTTTCATTCCTCCACCAATTACACTTAATTAATTAAAACATTTAATAAAATCATAAACCATTTACTCAACATGTGAGCAGTTGAGAAATCGAAAACATTGCATGTTTCAGTTTTTGCTTTTATTTTTTTATCTTTTTCTTATTCACACAAAAAAGTAAATATGCTTAAGCTTGCATGTAAAAACGCATAAATATTTAAGCAAACATTAATTAACAACAATATATTATAAATTACTACAAACAAACAAAATGTTTTTCATTTAGTAATTTGGCAAAACTACTCGAAATGTTTTGGCAAATTGTTAACACCTTAAAGTTAATAGAATGAAGCAAGTGAAATTGTTTTTGAATGAGTTTTTAGCGGAAAGTGAAAACAAAATAATCAATTATTTTAATTAATTTTTTATTTATTTTAAAATATTTTTTTCCTACGAAAACAGAATTTTTTAATTAAATGATAATTAATCTTGTGTACAAAGTATTAAATAGTAACGTTGTTGTTCTAACAATGTTTTCTGTTTTTCTATTAGTTGCAAACAAAAGACTTAAGTAGCAAACTTGTTTTAGAGTAACACCCCTGCTTGTTTTTACATGTGTTAGTATAAGTAGTTATATTAAAATGATATGTTAGAAAAAATATTATTAAATAAAACAAATCTTTTTAATTTCATTTCATTTTATGCTGTTAATAAATTATTGTAAAATTTTCAAATAATATTCAAATAATTCATAGAGAATTTATTAAAAACAGTGGTTGAAAAAAATAAGCAAAATTTTTAGTTTTAGTTATTTAAATTCTTATCCTCTATTATTCAGATAAAAATACTTAAAGTTTTAATTGATTTTATTTTACTCTCTACTGTATTTTAAAAACATTTGTTTATAATATCAATTAATATTCATAAAAATGCACACACCACCTTCATTGAGACTCTTAAAGACAGGTTAAGAAAATTAATAGCTTTTAATTTAATATTTTTTTCCTTGCACATAAACTACTAGTAAATTTAATGATCTTTAATAGTGCAATAGAAAAAAAGTCGCAACTTAACTCAAATGTATTTTACAAAAGTGTTAGTTGAACATTAGTTTTATGCTTACATTTTTATAAATATACTTTTGTATATA
The DNA here is from genome assembly GCA_932274085.1 of Protocalliphora azurea. Classification (NCBI taxonomy): domain Eukaryota; kingdom Metazoa; phylum Arthropoda; class Insecta; order Diptera; family Calliphoridae; genus Protocalliphora; species Protocalliphora azurea. The sequence continues at coordinate 146,092,982 of OW026520.1, read as the reverse complement.
TTTTAGATATAAAGAAGGAAGTCTACTACGAGTATAATCATAAAGCTATATAATAATAAAAAGTAACTAATGATTTATAATTAAATGACAATTCCTTAAACATATTACAATACACTGAATGGACCACTGAACGAACGGTTAAGTTTTAACCATAATACTATACTGTTATTAAGACACTTTAACTGACACTTAAAATATTTATCATTACAATTTCTATCTTTAATATAGAAAAAAATATAAAAAATAAATGGTAAATTTATTATATGGAACTTTATTTCTTAACTTGTGTTTTTAATATTAAAACGTTTTGTTTTATGTTCTGAAAAATTTATCTTATTTATGTTTGCTTATTTTTATAGATATAATTTTTAAATTTATTATACCTCCTTTACCTTTTGTATATCTTTATCGTTATGCATACGAATTTTATTTTAAAATACGCTTTTGCAGACATAAAATAATTATTTATTCCTCTCACACATTAACTCGGTTACAAGTCAATAATCATAATATTGTTGCAACTTTTTTTTTCTTTCATATATTTATTTTTACTTATAGCGTAAATATAATGACATTTCCGTGCCTAGAACATTAACTTGTATTAACAGCTTAAAGTGACTTGAGACTTAGCAAAAATATTTAAAATGTTGTCATTATGTTAAATGTTTTGTTTGTTCTGAAAGTTTTAAAAAATGAAATATCTGAAGCATTTATTGGAAATTGTTTACTTAAAGTGAAATAAATTCTTGAAAAAAAAACTACTGAATGAAAATTAAATTATAGTAATTCATATGAAAATGGCGATCTCAAAATGCATTTAAATTGAGCAGCAACTAGGCTGTATATTGACCTTGAAGTAAAGTTTTAACTAAGAAAAATTTTATGGAACTAAAACTTATAAATGTACTGAACTGAACTAAACTGAACTGAACTAGAACTGAACCAGAACTGAACTAGAACTAAACTAGAACTGAACTATAACTGAACTAGAACTAAACTAGAACTGAAATAGAACTGAACTGGAACCGAACTAGAACTAAACTATAAAAGAACTAAAACTACAATAGAACTGTACTAGAGCTGAAGTAGAACTGAACCAGAACTGAACCAAAACTGAACTAGAACTGAACCAAAACTGAACTAAAATTGAACTCCAACTGAAAAAACTGAATTAGATCTAAACTGCAACTGAACTAGAGCAAAACTAAAACTGAATTAGATATGAACTGGAACTGAGCTAAATTTATTAAACTTCTTGTAAATGGTTTTCAGCAGATTTTAATCCGAAACATGCATTTCTTTTATTTATTGAAACCTTGATGAATATTTATTTTTAATAAATTTCATATTTTCAGATTCATGATGAATATTTATTTTTAATAAAACTTAAGTATTTAATCTCTCTCACATAAAGCCAAACTCAAATTTTGTATATACATTTCTTATAAAAAACCATTTTATTAATTTATTCTTTTTCTATTACAGATCTTGATCGAAAAAATTGTTATAACATGATATTTCTAAGGATCTTAAAAAACAGCAAAAACACCATGAATTTTAAAAAGGAATTACTAATAAAAGGGGTTTAAGAACTCGCTTACCATATAATCATCACAACAAATTAAGTAGCTTCACTGCTCTTTCAAATAGAGCAAAAGCTACTTAAGTCCCTTAAACGAAATCAATAAACTTCAAACAAAAAGCTGCTTTTTTCTTATTTAACTAATAATTAAAAACATTTTATAAATACAAAAAAATGGCAAAGATTGAATTGCCATTGAAAACGACTGAAAATAAATTACATTTTAAGGCCAAAACAAATACAAATACATTTATGAAACTGAAAAAACAAACTGAATACACTATGAATCATCGATATCGGAGAAGATTAGCGGTAATAAAGAATTCATCCACAAACGCAACCTCTCACCATTGCAGTCATTGGTCCTGGCCATTATTAGTATTTTTGGGTATATTATTACAAAATATTAGTTTATCTAGGGGAGAATTAGTAAGAGAACTAGATGTTTCCGAAGGAGTGCCAGTAGGCCATCAAATTGGCTATATAGGTGAACAATTACCGGGTGTAGATAGTGGTCCACCTTATTTAATTGTACCCGTGCCTGGAAGTGGTGTGGATACGGATTTAGCTATTGATCATACCACAGGGGAAATAAGAACAAAAGTGCGTTTAGATCGTGAAACCAGAGCCTCCTATAGTTTGGTGGCCATTCCTCTAAGTGGTGAAAATGTGCGTGTTTTAATACGGGTCCATGATGAAAACGATAATGCTCCTACATTTCCGACGGCGGTTATGAATATTGAATTTCCCGAAAATACTCCGCGAGATGTTAAAAGGACGTTACATCCGGCACGTGATCTCGATCTCGGTCGTTATAATACTCAGCGCTATAATATCGTGTCGGGTAATACGAACAATGCCTTTCGTCTATCGTCGCATCGCGAACGTGATGGTGTTTTATATTTAGATTTACAAATTAATGGTTTCTTGGATCGTGAAACTACACCATTCTATAGTCTAGTCATAGAGGCTCTAGATGGTGGTAGTCCTCCTTTAAGGGGTCAAATGACTGTTAATATAACTATACAAGATGTTAATGATAATCAGCCTATATTCAATCAAAGTCGTTATTTTGCCTCGGTAGCGGAAAATGCTACAGTAGGCACTATGGTCTTGCAGGTATATGCTACCGATGCTGATGCCGATGAAAATGGTTTGGTGGAGTATTCTATAAATCGCCGACAAAGTGATCGTGAACAAATGTTTCGTATAGATTCAAAAACTGGTTGGATTTATGTTAACAAACCTTTGGATTTTGAAACGAAGGAGTTACATGAATTAGTGGTGGTAGCCAAGGATCATGGTGAAACACCTTTAGAAACTACCGCTTTTGTTTCCATTAAAGTAACCGATGTTAATGATAATCAACCCACCATTAATGTTATATTTCTCAGTGATGATGCTACCCCTAAAATATCAGAATCTGCTGAGCCAGGTGAATTTGTAGCCAGAATATCGGTACATGATCCTGACTCTAAAACCGAATATGCTAATGTTAATGTTACCCTCAATGGAGGAGATGGTCATTTTGGCCTAACTACCAGGGATAATATTATATATTTAGTAATAGTTAATATGACTTTGGATAGAGAACTAACACCCAATTATACCCTATCCGTGGTGGCTACCGATAATGGCAATCCTCCTTTGCATGCTACCAAGACTATACATTTGCGTGTTACTGACATTAATGATAATGCTCCCGAATTTGAACGTTCCATTTATCAAGCTAATGTTATGGAAATTTCCGATCCTGGTACTTCAGTAATACAAGTCTATGCTTATGATCGTGATGAAGGCAATAATTCAGCTGTTACTTATAGTCTTTTAGAAACACCTGATTCTCATTCACAATGGTTTGCTATTGATGAATATACTGGATTGATTACCACCAAAACTCACATTGATTGTGAAACAGAACCAGTACCTCAGCTTACGGTAGTGGCTAATGATAATGGTTATCCACCTTTATCATCGACTGCCACGGTTTTAGTTACTATACATGACGTTAATGATAATGAACCAATATTTGAGAAGAGTTATTATAATATAACGGTGCCAGAGAATGAGGCGAAAGGAAGGTGTATTTTAAAGGTAAGTGGTTTTTTTAATTATTGTGATTTAAATTCTAATTCTGTTGAAAGAATTGAAAAGAGAATTGAAACAATTTATTTTTAATATTATAAATATTAATATTATAAATATTTATATTATATTAATATTTATATTAATATTATACATATTTAAATTAAAACTGATTTGAAATAGAATAGAATTGGAGGATAATTCTGACTATGATATTTGAAAAAGGAAAAAAAATGTAAAACCCCAGCAAACACAAAGTAAATATAATTTAAATTTGATAAAACAACTCAAAATTCTATATTCTGATTTGCTGAATTTTAAGGACGCTCCACTTATCATCGAGTATTTTCAATGCTATAAATATTGTAAATAACAATTAAATTAAAATATGTGGTTTTAGTACGCTATAGCGTCAGTGATATTCCATGCCCCATTTAAGTTTACTAAATTCTGGAGGCACAGACTTTCATCTATGAATGTTTAACATAAATTTTTTTTAACAGAAAATTACTTTGAAAGTAATAACAGACCATATGAGTGAATTAAATTTAATTCGTAATAATAGTGTAAATGGTTCAGAGTAAAAAATATATATCAATCGAAAGCCAAGATTTTGTGAAGTTTGAGCACGTATTTTTGTTTTCGATATTTTTACAATTTGAAATTTGTATTGTTTTACATATTTTACAAATAGGACTTAAGAAAAAATTTCCAAATTACGTCTTTACCCGTAGATCCTGTTTGATTATGAAATATAATCTAGTGTAGTGTGGTGTATGTCCTAAGATAAAATATTTGAAAATGTTAACAAAAATGTATTAGGAATAATAACTTAAAATTCGGGTATAAAAATAGATATCGTTCTTAAAACTGTTGTAAATTGGGTTTTAATTCTTTTTGAATATATTGTCCCTGAATGTCATTACTATGGTATCCAATCAACTTGACGTAAAAGACTTAATTTTTCATGAAAAATTTTACATTTTTAAAAATGTACATTTTATTATTGAGTAATTCCATTTTAAATTTAAAAAAAAATTGAGTCTTGATTTCCAGTTTGAATGAGATTTAGTGCATGTGTAGAGGAAATACACAAGCATGTAAAATGAGTTTTAAAAATTTTTTAAAATTTTGATACCTATATAGCTTTGAAAGTGGTTAATACATTATTTAAATACCCATAATTTTTGTTTTATAAAAGATATCAAAATAATTTTTCTTGTAGTGGATTTGTCAAAGCTTATATTTGAAGATATTATACACAAATTAAAAGAATATTTGCTTGAATATATTTTTTCCAAAAGTTGTCTTTAGAGTCGTATATTTAAAAAACTCCATCTTAATTTTTTTTTTGGCAAGAAGTATCCATATACTTACTACAGAGAAAATTTCATAGTGGTCAAAGTTTTTTAAATTTAAAATGAAATTACTCTATTTTTTAAATTTGTATGTGAAAATTACGATTTTTTTAATTATACTCAAATTTAGTAGATATTAGAAAAAATATTCCATAACACGATTTCGGTTTTTTTTTCATATGATATGGATTAAAATCTTAATTCTTGTGCTATAAGAACATAACCGAAATGTGCGCACCATATAATTACTACTTTAGTATAAAAAACAGCGCAATGTTATTTGAAAAGGTCGAAAAGCAATGAAAATTGGCCAATTTTTTATTTACAATCTTTATGTAATCTACTTTTGTCAGTCTCTACAATAGCGAACATGTTTTAAATCCTTAGTTAAGAATTTATAAAAATTAAGTATAAAAACATAGATTTCAGTATTCCGAGATAACTAATGATACTATTATTTCAAAAATTCTCTGAGGTCAAAAGTAAGTAGTTTCATCTCTTTTGCTTTACGCTGGAACTTATTTGAATAAAATAATGAATACTCTACAAAATTGTTAAATTATTTTCAACAAAAAAGTAAAAATACTAATAATAAAAAATTTATTTCATTTCATATGAATATTACCATATGTGTAAAATTTTAATTACTACACTTATGTGAAGCTTTTGAAAATTTATTTTCCCCATAAATAAATATAATGTATAAATATATAAATAAATTTTAAAAATCTTATTTTAGATTTGAAATTAGCAGACAATCTTAGATAAATATACTAAACTTCATAACTGTGTTATGTGAATACTATAACATAAAACTTTTTTATGACTATAACATAAAAAAGTTTTATGTTACAGTAATCGGCCCTAATTTATATTATACAATACTTGTTAAAACAATAAAAGTCCTGCCCCAAAAAGTAAAGGTGCTACTTTGATTCTGGTAAATAATATTTTGTATGTCAGGAGGGTTTCTTGTTATCATATTAACGTCATTGGATTAAGAATTGGTGGCAGTAGTATCTTTAAATGACCACATGTGTTCGTTTGGGTAATATCAAAGATATATAATTAAATGACTTGTATCAAATTTTATATTCAAGATAGTTTCAATATTTTGTTTCTAAGATAACTTTTAAGAATGCTCATATTAGAAATATACACTAATAATATAACATGATGTAATTCTAAAAAATTACCAAATTTTTATAAATAATATGAAATATATTGTGTTCTAATATTATTAATATCCTTAGTAGTTTAAATGACATCAACTTTATGTGCATTAGTATTAATTGACTACCATTAAGTTTACTAGTTTTATAAATACTTAAAAAATTTCATTGATTTTCTAAGAGTTGCATTTATTTTGCTCGCATTGATTTTTTTAACTAAATTTTTCACAACTATTTTTATGTGTAATAATTTGGAGCAAAATTGCGTATAATAGTTGACACAAAATCACGACAGAATTAGCAAATTTAATAACGTTCCTAATCAATATGATCAAAAATCATAGCGTTCCATTTTTTTATGCTCGCAACTATATGTAAAGATTTTGTTCCACAATTGTTCTCCTCTGGTATATTCAATATGATAAACAATCATATTTTAGTTTCAAGAATTAAACGAGGAATATTACTACTAGAAACGTTACCAGCATCGCCTTCGTCACTAAAATCAGTTTAATATTTAGGCTATCCGATAAAAATCCTTCAAGAGAAAAAAAATTAAAGTCATATACTACAAAAAAATCCATGTTTTGCCTGGCGCACCCATGTGGCAACGCAGATGTATAGTTCATAAAAAACTGGATAAAAATATTTTATTGATTTATACCAATATAATAAAACATTACTTGTTTATATATAAATCAAAGAATATATGAATTACATTTTCATATTAATTAATGAATTTTTTTACATTTTTAACAATAATTTTTTAAGGGTTTCCAAAAAGCAATATTTGCTTTCAAACACATTATATAAATGATCTTCTATTAGGTTAAGAATTTTCTCAAAATTTTGAATATTTTCTATACTATATATAGCTTTTTATATAACAGTTGCTTCTGTTACCATATGGGTGCTCTAGGTTAATTTGGGTTAATTTAAATTTCTAATTTAAGCAAGTTTGTTTCTTAAATCTTTTGTTTATATTGTTTGTAATGTGTAGGCTTTTCACTTTCATATTTGCCAATATTTTTTGTATATTTTTTTAACAAAGGAATTAATTATTAAAATCAAATTTCTTTTATTTTTATTTAAATTAAAAATTTAGAAAGAAATATTTTTGAATAGTTATAATTTTAGGAAATTAAAAACAAATTAAAGTGTTAATTTTATATTTTGCTTTTTAGAGAACTGAGTTAAATAATAAAAAAAAAAAATCCTATAATTTCTATAATCATAACCTACATTAGCTTTTCGTATAAAAATATTATATTATCTATAATAAAACTTCATTTTAACAAAAAAAAAAAAAAAAATGATTAAAATTAAAAACTCATATAGACAGCGGAAGCCAAATCACCATGAGACCAATTATATATTTATTTCAAATTTTTTGAAATCTTTTACTACTACAATTACGAACAGCAAAGACACTCACAAAACAAATAAAAACCTCAGAAAAAAGAGTAATTTGAACTTATATTATTAACATTAAAAGGTCCACCAAAAAAAAAAATATAAAAGAAACTTGAAATTGTACTAAGAAAAGCAATGAAAAAATATAAACCCATAATATAAAGATTTTTTTATTTCAAATAATTTCAGGAGGCATCTTGTACCAAATCAAGCAAACGAACAACAATAATAATGATAATAATAACAGCAAAAATATTGTATGTTGAAAAAAAAAACAGAACCATATTTTGAAAATAGCCTTAAACAAACCTTAACAGAACTTAAATGTAGGTAGAAGCTAAGAAATAAAAGACAGACATACAGACGGACAGTTAAATATACAGACAGTTATATATTTCTATATAAAATAAGACAATAAGAATTGAGTTTTTAATATTAACCACCATGCCATTGCAATTATCCCCATTTCAAATGCCATTCGCAGCCGCCCCAAAGGGTAATTTGCTCCCCCGTTTTAAAATTTTTAAATTTCTGTTTTTGTTTATTAGTGTTTCTGTGCATATGTGTGTGTCTATATTGGTAAGACGTCACATTAACTACAACAATAAACAACATTAAGCCAATACAAAAAGGCTTTAGATGTTTTCTTGGTTTGTTGTTTTTTTTCTGTGTTACTGGGCATAAAACAGTAAAATATATTTTTTTCATTCTGTTGTTGTTTCTTGGTTTAAAGAAAAAACATAAATAAATTGACTGGTTTCTTTTGAAGCAGCATGATGAATTTTTGACGATTTCTACTCAAAGTTGGTTAACAGTCAACAATTCATATAAAAAATCCATCTCTACTCTACAGGCACCACCAACCAATCCATTCAAACAAACATCAATCCAACCATTTCATCCAATCGTCCATATACTCATCATCCATCTAACAATTCAAGCTTTATATTTTATGTGTGTTTTTTTTTTCTTAAGCTAATTTCAGATTACTCAAATATTTGATACGAAATATTTTATTGTTTTTTCCCGCAATTTTTGCGACTAAATACAGAGTTAAATTTTTTCTCACATTACACTGATTTATTTGACGTTTTTTTTTTTTTTTTTTGATTATCAATTTAGAAAGAATTTCGGTATATGTGTATGTCAAGGTAATGTTTGTAGCCTTCTTATTTAAATTAAGCAAAAATGCTATTTATTTTAAATACAAATAATTATAAAATTTACAAAGTAAAAAATTTAGATATATTTAGAAAGCACGAAATATTATTGGTCGATTATTTCCAAGATTTAATATATGCATTAATAAAAATTTGTTTAAAATATCAAATTTATTTATAAATACACATAAGAAAAACCCTGTCCCTGTCTTCATAGAACGACACTGCTTTATCTGCATGCCACTTTCAGCTGTATAAAAAATAATAATAATGATTAAAAATTTAAGTGAGAAATAATAGTTTACTTAAATTTTATTTTTATTTTTTATTCACTTGAACATATTTATTAAATTTAGATAAAAAATAAAACAATTGTGTTATATGAAAAATATGCGGTAATAATTTTTTTATGTGCAATATTTTTTATTTTCAAGTTAAAGTTTTTGTATATAAAAACAACTATTTTTTCTACTCAAAACGTCAACCTCATCACAATGTTAACACCAGCGGCATATTTAGGTAAGGGCAAATAGTTTTTTTCCAAAATCAGCTGTTATCTTATTTGAAACAGAAAAATATTTCGTATTCATATTACGCAAAGTAAACATTTGCAAAAATCGTCAAATACTAGCGTAGTGTGAACTTAGCTTTACTCTTAAATTCATTTCTTATTTCATTTTAAATGTTTTGTTTGTTCTTCTTCTGGCGCATTTTTTTTCTCTTCATCATACAAAATTTATTTATATATAAAAGGAATAAAAAAAAAGTTGCTTGGTTCAGGAAGAAATTAAAAACCACCAAAAAAAATTTTTAGAACAATGCCAAAAAGTTGAAACATGTCTTTTGTTCTCACTCGCTTCAACATTTTTAGCATTGTTTTGTTGCAGCTTCAAAAAAAAAAAAAAAAAAACGAAATAAGGAAAAAAAAAAATATTAAATAAACAACGTTCTTTTCAGTTAATAGTTAAAAGAAAAAAATGGATAAAAGGTTAAAGAAATTTATGTATAATTCTTTAATTTTTAAGACCTCATAATTTCTTACAAAAAATAATCAATACTGACCTCCGTTATTGACTTTTGATGAATTTGCTTGCTGAAAACATAAAAATAAGAAACAAAAAAATAAAAAACGTTGAAAACTTGTTGTTTAAGGTAATTTGAGCTAAATCTAAAGAAATTTTCTTGTTCATAAATGGAGTGTAAACCAAAATACAATTAAATCAAGAAACTGAATTTTTTTAAGAAATTTAAAAAACTAAAGAAATCACAGTATAGTGAAATAAATTAGATATAACAAAACTATGTACACAAAAGAATGATGATTAATTTCTTTTAGATGATTTTAAAGTTTATTATTATTATTATTATTTATTATTATTATTATTAATATTATTATTATTTATTATTTAAATATTAGCTGTATTTGCGTACCTGATATTTTGTGGTAATTATCACAAAATATTGCTAAAAGTTGCTAAATCGCGTTCGCTTACTTTGTAAATCCTGCAAATGAGAGCATGACAGTTAGAATAAATGTAATAAAATTTTAAGCAAAAAACTAAATAAATCGCAGTATAGTGGGACATATATTATATATCAAAGTTATTTACACAAAGGAACGATGATTAATTTCTTTATTTTAAAGTTTATTATTTATTATTATTATTATTATTATTATTATTATTATTATTATTATTATTATTATCATTATTATAATTATTTTTTAAATATTAGCTGTGTTTGCGTACCTGACATTTTGTTTATACCTGATATTTTATTATCACAAAATATGGCTAGAAGTTGCTAAATCGCATTCGCTTACTTTGTAAAGCCTGCAAATGAAGGCATGAGAGTTAGAAGAATAAATGTAATAAAATGTTAAGTAATCTTTTAAAATGATATTTATGAAATTAATGATGCCATGTAAAAATATTGAAAGCCAAATAACCACTTATCTACCAATCGATTTTTCGCCCGAATTTTTAATAAATTATAGCAAAAAAAAATGTTAAGCAAAAAATTATTTTTTTGTTAATTAGTTAGTTAAGCAATCATTTAAATTGATATTTATTTAAATTTATGTTAAATAATTAGATCAAAATTAATTTATAAAAGTTTTTATTTTTTGTTGAAAGTCCCTTTAAAAAATCCCATGTTAGTATTTTAAGTTAAAGATTTAGAGCTTTTCTGAGCGTTTTGTTTAAAATTGAAAATTTAATGAAACTGCTATTAATTTAATGTTATTAACAAATAAGTATTATACTAATAACATGTTGCTTTTATTTTGTTAATCAAAAACAATTTTCTATATTTTTTATTTTTAAAAATAAATAGGCTTTTTTAAAATCTAACAACGAGGTATTAAAAAATTGTTGTTTACAAATAATAGCCTGCAATAATTTGCAAAAAGTTGTTCTCGTACTTTTTCGAATATTTTTCAATTTGAGAATAAATTGGTTTTTGCTCTCTCTCTCAAAAAAAAAAAAAAAATAAATAAATAAATAAAATAATAATAATAATAATAAAATAAAAAATAAAAATTGCATAATATATATTGCTGGAAAATATGCCAATAAAGCTATCTATTTAAAGAATTCTAGGGAAATGGGTTAAGTATTTTGATTAAATTTTGAATTAATTTTAGTGATTTATAGATAAAAAACTTTTTTAGATTATTGAAAACAAAGGAACGTTTTCTTTGATATTTCAATTAAACAACTTTTGAACAATAAATAAATAAATAAATAAACATATAAATAAATAAATTAATAAATAAAAAAATAAATAGAAAGTGGATCAAAACCCTTCAGGAATATCAACACCCAGATATATTGACCACATCCGTGCACAAAATAACAACATTTTTCTGGCTGCAAATCTTCAACATCAGTTACTAATATTTCTAAATTTCTATTGAAATTTAGCGTCCTATAATAGTTATAAACGGGCTAAACTGCTTAAATAAAATGAGCCTACACAGCACCTGATGGCGAGACAATACTGTTCTAAAAGTGAAGCGAAATTACAAAGATGTCGAGAAGCTCCTTCCATATTATACCTGATTTCCTTCCTTCTATTAACTTTCCTCGCTAAAACTAAACTACTATTACTCTAAATTTTTCTTCTTTTAATCTAGCTTTGCTTCACCGTTTCATTAGTTCTCTAAAAAAAAACGATTTTCATAAAATAAAGAAGTATATTTAATCCATAAGCTGACTAAAAAGAAATCGCCAACAGCCGAAAGATTCAATATTTATCACTTAAAAAAATACATTTCATTAATAACACTAAGTTCAGTAGATGTCATATTAAAATATTAAAATCTAAATAACCTCTTCAGCACCAATCGATTTTTCACCCGAATTTACAGAAACTACAGAAACTACCAATGCTATGTACTACAAATTGTTCGTCAACGCACTAATTAGCATTGGTCGTCATATATAGCGGCCGAGTGCAATTGACCCTTTTTGCGCACAAGGAAAAATTATGATCGTAACAAGTAGAAATTTCATTTTGTTGTATGATACCTATCAAAAATCTAACTCAAGTCCAATTGTTTTAAATTTTAAGCAATTACACACCAGTTAATTTAAACTTTTACATTAGATAAAAGAACAAGTTTGCAGATTTGTAAAAGATCAGGTTTTACAGCGAACATACCGTGGATAAAGTACTATAAAAACAGCTTCCACTTACCCGAGTAGGTTATCTATCTAAAACTGATGGATCTAGATGAATTAGGACTATATTTTTATTTTAAAAATATAGATAGAACTAAATTATCAGTAGCACTGCACACTGGGTTTAAAAATTGCTATTTTCGGTTTATTTATTTTTTCTTTTTAGATTATAACTAACATCGTTGCAAGATGAGCAATTTTCGATACTGCTTACAAAGCACAGAAACAATGTTATTTAGCCATCCTTAAGTGTTTTAGTTTGACACTAAATAATTTACTAAACCGATTCAACGGTGAATGTTATTCCGCTAGCCGTTCAACCTTTATTAATTTAAAAATTCTGATCAAACTAAAGGTTTCAATTTGAAAGATATCTTAACGAAATTTGACACATAAATTCCCTTCTAAGAGATATTCAAGCGAATTTGGTTGAAATTGACTTACAATTTTAAAAGCATGTGTTTAAGTGAAAATTACGATACCTAATTTTGTATATATCATCCAAAATTAGCTTCCTTATATGGCTTTCTATTGAAAATAGTTTTTGGAAAATCAACCGTGCAAAAATTTTATATACATACATGTCAGTTTAGAGATCAAATTTTGCCGTAAATTATATCAACGGTTTACACTGTAGAAAACTCATATACACATCTTTCAAAAGTGCTAATTATAAAAATTTAAATATATATCATTTAAAATATATTAGCATTTTAATTGTCTCTGTTATTATTAAGTATTCTAAAATTAAATCTTATATCGAACAATTAACTTTGATAAAAATGTTTAACCATTTTTCTTAATTTAAAGTTGTCTGCTTATAAATTCGAACATAGTTTTTGTATTTCAAATAGATATTGCACCTTCGTAAAGGATGTTGTTTCAGATTTATCAAAATTTTTTCTAAATTTAACTAATTATTATTTTTTATAAAAACTTCGAATTTTTTTGTAGTCGGCATGCATTTCCCAATGTGCTTCATGTCACGATCCAATAGTGGGAATGGAATATTTTCTTAAGGAATTAAAAAATGAAAAATATGCAAATTTTTTATCTCTTTAAAAACCATGCAAAAGAAAAAAACCTTAAAGTGTCCCGATAAACTGCTTTTTTGGATAAATATTATAGGAACATTACTCAAGCGACACGCATCAATGAGCTAAATATATAAAAAAAACTAAAATTTTTTAAAAATTAATCATCAGTTCCCTAGCAGCGATTAAAAATCACGATTCTGGTATATCTTGGCCAAAAAAGGGTTTCGAAATTTATATTGAATTATCGCTAGGAACACAATGCGTTATATGAACGTAGAAACATACTTCGTAGGTACGTTTTCAAATTAGAATTAGTACTTCTTTATTGAAATGCACACAACAAATGACGCATACAAAGAAACTGATTTAATTCTTTTTTTATGAAAAGTACGACGGTATTGTAAATTGTAAAAAAGGAAGAAAAAAACAATTAAGATATATTTTTTTTAAATTAACTTTTCTTTATTGAAAAGAAAATTCAAACAAAATAACTAAAGAAAATTGCACAGTGTTTGTTTAGTTTTTCCAACATTTATTTCATACAAAAGGGTACGCCTAAATAGCAATTGTGGGTAAAATGAACGTAACAGAAATACGGTCGCAGTACGTTCTTACGACTCAATTGTGTTCCTAGTATATGTATCAAGAATACTTAATTTGGAGCTGTTATGGAAAATTTAATTTTGAAATTTTCATCTAGCGACAACTGCCCACCAGAAAATATTTAGGGCTTTCCGGCAAAAAAATTTTTTTTGCTAAAAGTACTTTAAGTTCAATCAAATTTTCTGCAAAACTATTTTAAAATATTTTTTCTTAAAAGAAGAAAAGTATGAAATTTCTTATTTTTTTTTTTTTTTTTTTTTTTGCAAAAAATAATATTGAAAATGGTTACCTATGATATATCAAAAAGAATCATTTTCGAAACAAGCTCAAAACAAATTTTTTTTGAAACAATCTTGGAAGGAAACTGTGAAACATTTTTGTGTTGGAATATTATATGTAAATTTATACATTTCAAAAGTTAATGAAATAACAACAATACCAAATGAAGATAACATTAATTCGGAAAAAAAATATTTAAAGAACGCGTTTTTGGAATATAACTCGGTTAACCGACTTACTTCATTTTTTTATCACAAATGTGTAGTGCTATTGAATCGCACAACAAAATAAAACTTCTGTTTGTTACGCTCATAATTTGTCTTTGTGTGTAAAAGGGCTCAATTACACTCGGCCCCTGACCGCTATAGATGCCAACCAGTGATGTGGAATACTAATGAGTGCGTTAACGAAGAATGCGTAGCACATTATAATTGCACACACAAAAATAATGAAAATATTATAATTACAATTTGTACAAGATATCAGGTCAAATGCCTATATTTATATTTATATTTATATTTATATTTATATATATTTATATATATTTATATATATATATATATATATATATATATATTATCTTCAAACTTAAACCGCAATAACTTTTGGCTCCATCGCTAAGCTTATTCACGCTAAAGAATTCTAAACACTGAAGTATTGCATTTTTGTTAATTTAAAGTGCTGTCAGTGTGTCACCGAAAAAATTAAAATATATATATTTTTTTTAATTAATGTTAATGTTAAAAAAATCACCATTTTTAAATACTTGATTTATTAAATTTGTATTTCTATTAAATCATTAACTAATTATTATAATTTAACTTATAATTAGGTATGAAAATACTCTTTTAATTAATTTCTGACGGCATGTATCTTAAGTCTCCTTTCTTATTTTTCCTCTATTTAGTTTTAGTTACAAGAACTTGTTCTCTACTTCTTTTCTAAACAATTTCATTGGAAATTCTTTGTAAGACTAACAAATTTACGAAAAGAAACCCTTTAAAAACATTCCTTAATATCATGCTTGAAATCACATTCCTTGTAGAGATACCTTAGAAAACATTTCACAATTTCTTACTCTCATAGTTGCACAAAATGTAACCTTAGCATAGTTGTTTGCAAAGACCTACAATTATTAACCCCATCTAAGAATACTATTTTTATTTTCTTTAACAAAATAATAAATAATTGTTTTCTTTCACTTTTTCCCACATTATAAAATACAAAAAACAATGTTGAATTACAGAAGAAAAGAAAAACCATTTATTCGCACTTAAAACAAATATTATAGAGAAAAATAAAGATTTCATGGCAAGACATAAACGTCAGTCAGTTTGTATGTCTGTCAATTATAGGCCGTCGGAGTTTAGTATTTTACTGCCGCCACCACCACCGTCACCTCTATTATGTTATTTTGTTTTAGTTTTTAATTTTAGTTTTCTTTGTATTTTTATTTGTTAAATTTGTTATAGTGAAACAATAATTGTATGTAATTTAGCATGTAACTTTTTTTTATTGTAGTTGTTATTTTATTTTCATTATTTTGTTGTTATTTCTTCTTACACACTTTATAACAGAATTATGTTGTCTTTTAATTTAACTGATGGCAACTACATATCTTAGCAACATATCAAATGTTTGTAATTTGCATAATGACTTTTTAATTTTATAGGCAGTCAACTTTTATTTAAAAAGAAATCTTTTTCAAATAAGGAAATTATGTATATAAAATATACAAAGATACTTTAATAACTTTAATAACTAGGTATGTTTTTAAGGTTTCTTTATTTTGAGATATATTGTTCTTAAAATCATTTTGAGGAAATTAGTAAATAAAGATATTTTATAATTTTTTACTCTATTAACAGTTGCAAATTTTTCAATTATACATTTTTAAAGGTTTTATTTAACATTTAAAAAATTCTTAATATAATTCTTTATATTTTTTTTGAAAGAAAATCAACTTTCTGAAAATCAGAAGAAATATTATTTGTATAATTTTGGAACAAAAAAAATTAGTATGAAGGAAATTATTTAGTTAAAAATATGCTGAGTATATCATAGTATTTGCTATTGCGCTATTTAAGCTATTGTTTGATAAGATTTTACTTTTGGCTTATTTTATTTTGGTTAATTTATTTCTGATTTTTGTTTTATGAATTTCAGGTAAAAGTTATTGATCATTTTTTTAAATAAAACTCAAGATGTGATTTTCATTTTCTCTCGCAAAAAATTAAAAATAAGTCTTTGATTATTATTTTTTTAACAAAAAATAGAAATCATACAATAATTTTTAATTTTTTGCGGCATAAAATAAAAGTACACAATGTTTATTTGTTATAAATATATTGGGTATATGTGCTAATTAATATGTGCGAGTCACTTATTTTTAACGACGAATAAAAGATCTAAACTTACGAATGAAAAGTGATGACTTTCCGAGAGACTTCAAATTAGTATTGTGAAACGCATATATGATCTATTTAAATATCTTAAATATGTTCGGTTAGAAAGAGATTTTCTAGGAATATCTTAAGATTTCTTAGAACTATGTAAAATAATCTTAAAATGATATTTCAAAAGGCAATATACTTAAAAGGATAGATGCCAAATTCAGACAGTTAATATAAAGAAATATTTTGTAGTTGCAAGAATTAGAATTTTTAATTTAAGAATTAAATCTTTTGCTTCTCACAAATATTTTAAAATATTCACTAGATTTATCTAAATACATTACATACCAAATCTTATCAAGATATCACAGGAATAGTGTAATAGTCCAAATTGATTAAAAAAACATGGCCTACATATTAATAAAGTATCCATTTCTTATATATTTTATATACAAATTTGAATACATAATATTTACATTGTTTAAAAATAAAAATCTTAAAATATTTTTCTTTACATTTGAAATTTCATTTATATTTTGAAACTCACAAACTGATTTTCATTTGTGATTTTTAGTTAGAAAAATCAAAAGTGATTTTTATTTTTGTATGCTAAAATAAATCTCAAAACAAATTTTTATTTTTCAAACAATAAAATAAAAATCAAAAATAACAATTAAAATTTGATTTATTTATTTTTTTTTTTTGTGAACTTATAACATTTACGGTCTCTGCTTAAAACTGAAAAAAATTTTTTTCTCAAAATAATAATACAAAAAATTTTATAATTATCTTTATATAATTTTATTTTATATATTTCTTCTAGTTTTTGCAAAATTCTTTTTTTTTCATACATTTCTAACCAAATCAAAAGACTTAAGACAGCAACTTTATTTTTGCTCAAGAATTTCTTTTAAAAACCCAAAGCGAACGCTTTGTTTATTGTTGTTGTTAATGCTGTTGTTGTATTTTTTATATTTTTTTCTAAAAATCATCACTGCTATCTAATCCTAAACATTTCATTTATTCAATGCTTTTGTTAAGAAATTCAAAACCTTTTAGCTATACAAACAGTTTTTTCTATAGTTATTTTTCGCTTTACTATGTACCAGTGCTGTTGTTTTTGTTCAATTCCATGTTGTGTGCTGTATTGTGTTTTTTAAGAGCTTATGAAAACCGGCTTATTAGCTTTTTTTCTGCACTCCAACGAAAACTTCTTTCAATACTAGTAAACACATTTTACTCTCGCTCCCTATCTCTCATACAAATTTTTCAAAACAACTTGCTTGGTTAAAAACTAGCAAACAATAAACAAACCAAGAGCCTTAGCTTATTCTTCGTTTATAACAGAGAGTAAATTTAAGAAAATAATATCAAGTTTTTCGCTTATACTAGTATTAGTTTGTTTACAAATGTTCAGCAGCAAATTCAATAGCTCATAAAATACTCACTAACTTCCATAACATATGGAGTAATAATGGTAATAGTATTGGTAGTAGGCTTCCTAAATAAAATAACAACGTCACCATTAATTGTTAATATAACCAATATATGCCTAAATGTATGTGTGTTAAATAATATATATATATCGTAAAAATACCTCTATTAAAACAACGTGCTTTAGTTTATAACTCTGGAGTATTATTTTATTTTTCATTTACTTCTGTAGTTTTTGTTCATACAGAGAGCATATAGCAAAAATTTGAGAGCTTGTCTTAAGAGCCAGGGAATCTTGTGTAATAACAAGTGTGGTGAATTTGTGAACATGTTTTTGGTTTTTTTTTAATAATTTTTCTCAAATGGCTTGTGTATTTTTTTGCAATAAATTCTTTTTTTTTAGTTAATACTAAAATTTATTTTTATATTTTTTACTTTATTTGTAATTTTAGTCGTTTTAGAAGGTAAACTTATAATATGCTAGACATTTCAATAGCAGAAGAAATAACAATAATATAATATTTATTACATATTTTTTTTCTTTGTTATCTTGAATACATATTTTTTTACATTCGTAACTTTATTTAAACATTTAAGGTCGATAATAATAATAATAATAATAATAATAATAATAATAATAACAATAATAATAATATAATAATAATAATAATAATAATAACAATAACAACAATAATATTATTAATAATAACAAATTATATTAAAGCAAAAAGTTGGAATATTGGTTTAAAAAAAATATTGTTAGACATTCTAAAATTTAAATAAAGTTTTAAATTTACCTTATTTGTATTCCTTATTTTATCTTTCATTTGTATATACAATTAATTTGCTGTAGTATTAATTATAAAAAAAAATATTGTGTCCTTTTCGTAGGCTTGAAATCAGAAGACTTAAGAAAGTAACTTTAATATTTCTCAAGCATCAGTAAAAAAATTAAAAATTCAAATATTGTGTTCTACCTAATAACATATGCGAAATAAAATTATAAAAAAAATTTTAGAGCTTGTTAAAAACAGTGTATTTCTGTTTTCTGAACTTGTGTAAATTTAGTGACAATCGGACTTCTAGTTTCTTAAAAATATTAAAAAAATTAGAACTGCCTTGAAAAAAAATATGTTTAAATTTCTTGATCATTCTTTATTTACCCCTATACAAAATAATTTATATTTTAACTCAGATAGCAATGAGAGTCAAGGAAAAAATTTTGATAGAAAGAATGCAAAAATTATGACCAAAAGTTTTTCAAAAAAGAAAAAAGAAATTTGCGGCCAATTTTTTTTAACTAGTTGAAAATCTGATACGACTAAATAAATAATTCTGTAACTTTGAAACCGTTGAAGATATCTAAATAAAAAGGAAGTTTTCCCTTACTTTTAGTATATACTTTTTAATGTTTTTTAAACTTGAAGTCCTTAATTTAGACCCAAAAATTTGAAATTGAAAATACCGACTAGATTTCTCACAAGATTCTGAATAATATTGCTGCAAGAGTAGTATAAATATATCTGTCCGCTAAAAAAATATATTAATCTGAAATTAAAACTTTAAAAAAATTTTCACATTTTTAAGGTTATTTTCCAAAAAGGAAATATTTCTTCACTTCTAAAATATTCTTTTTGTTCCGGACTACAGAATTCTTGAATCGAAAAACGTTACCCAAAACGAAAATGCTTTGCTCGCATTTGCGTTAAGATTTTAAATCCATTACAAAAATTCTCTATTCCCGAACAAAAAATATTTTTGAAGTGAAAAAATATTCCCAAATTTTTGAAAATGACACCAAAAATGTGAAATATTTTAAAGTTTCAATTTCTGATTTTTATAAATTTTTTATTTTTATAATTCTTGCAGCAGTATTATTATGTTTAAAAAAAGTATTATGTTTTAAAAAAATTAAAAAACTAGGCAAAAGTTAGGGTAAAATTTGCTTCGACCTAAATATCTCTTAAATTAGTAGAGATAACCTACACTTGTACATGTTCTTTGTAGATATTTACAATGACTATCTATATGTAGAATTTTTTACACTTAAGTCATAAATGCAATTAGGCGAATTTTTAAAAAATTGCATACTCGAGATTAATAATTTTGCAGGTCTATCTATATCCCTGTGATACGCAAGGGAGATGTGTTCCTCAAAATAAACTAGAAAACACCTTAATTCTGACCTTGTGAAATTTTATTTTGATACCTCCAACCGTTCGCCAGTTACAGAATTATTTCCAAAATTTCCATTTTGGGACCATTGTGCAGTTTGCTTATGATAAAGATTTTTATCATTAGCTTTTTGTGGATGACCAAAAGTTTTATCATTATATTGTGCAAACTGGCATGAAAATTGGAGTTCTGTTTTCTTAAAAATTAAAAAAAGAGAACTAACGACGAATTTGTAGAACATAGTCGACAAAATTTCAAGATAAACTATGATATAATAACCGAGTAAGATGTCTGTAAAATTCTAACATCGAGGTTTTAAACTCATGATAAAAAGTCCTTCAGAACTTCTACAAAAGCACACAAAAGTGAGCCAAATTTTGGACACACTAAACTAATATAGTAAATTATATTTTGAAACACAATGTGCATTTTATTTTACTTTTTGAAGGTGTTACAGGACCTTTAATACAGGATGATATGATCCCACTTATAAAAATATTCGTAAAAAAACGATTTTTTTCCAGCAATTTGAGAAATCTCAGGACGATAAAACTTTCTTTATTAAGTACCTACCTACCTTATGTGAATATGTTTAAAAGGATTAACAAATACTTAGACATTTTATATGGAAATAGATTTTTGTTGAGAAAATGATAATATAAAATTCAAATTTATTTAAAAAGATACAATAATCATAATTTAAGATTACACAAAAATGTTTAGAGATAGGTTTTTCATAATAAATATTTTGCAAGATATGGAACTACGTATTAGTTAATCTTATTTTAAAAAATAAAAGCACAAAAGAAAGATTACTAAAAAATATTAACAAAATGACTTATTCATTAAAATTGTTAACATAAAGCAATGAAGAAACAATAGCAAGATCGCTATTTTCTTAATACATCAATTTGTATATTATTAGCGTAATAAGATACTTAGCTCGAATATAAACAAAATAATGGTACATTTAGCTATGCCTTATCCTATATATTCTTCACATAGCACATTGGGGTAAAAGTGGTTTAAAATGGCGCTTAATTCAGGGAAGAGTGATATAAATATTTTAATGCTTACATTTCGTTTTTGTATTGATCAGCAAATAAAAAAAATGCACTTTTGGAATTTTAGATTTTTTTTAGAGAATTCTGATGTCCGTTGCTATTTTCAAATTCAAAATTTTTTTGTGTTTTGGAAAAAAGATATAGATTTAAAATTTCTTTTATTCGATAGCTAAATTTGTTCTTTAACTAATTTCAAAAAAAAAAAAAAAAAAAAAAAACATAATAAAACATAATAAAATCGGTCGAAACTGTTTGGCTGCATATGAAAAAACTTGACTAAGATCTCGTGAAATTGAAATAGTTTAAATTTTAAATGTATATAACTCGATAATTATATGAGATAAATAGGATTTGTAAGCATGTTTTTCAAAGTTCAAAGGTCTTATCAAAACTTAAAGGTGATATACAAATCTTTAAAATCGGGTAGGGAATAAAAATTCGGCTAGTGGTTATAAATTTTCTATATCAGAAGTACCCTATTTTGAACCCATAGTTCTACTCCTGAGATATATGTAGGTTTCTCTTTCGAAACGTAAAATTTTAGTCTCCTGTGCTACCCCTGTGTGAAGTTTTATGTATATCAAATCAACCAACAAAATATCTGCATTTAAGATTTTTTATGAGAGCAGCTGGAGTTTGTTCGCAAAAATTGTAATTTCTCACATCGGGCGATGTGATCGATTTCTTTCTTCAAATTATTAAAACAGACAATATGTATTATTTTTCAAAAAATATGTGAACAAATAACCTGAAACATTTTAAGTTCCATTCTATAAAAGTTCAAAATTAGTATATTTTTATAAAAAAAAAATAATAAAAATATTTGGAAAAAAAACAAATTTCAAATACTTAAAGAAAAATGCACTAAAATATCTGTAGTTGATGATTCCATTCTAAAATCTTGCTTTAAGAAAATTTTTATATAAAAAGGCATACCTGAATTTTATAAAATTAGAGTTTTTCAAAATTCAATTAATAGCAGCTTTTGATACATTTTACCCCAACGTGCATAGTATATAAATTGCCTAATTTTTTTTTAATTAAATTTTTTGAAATTAATTCGATTAATGGTTCTTATTACTCCAACATAGAACTTTGTTGGAAAAAGAATTTGTAAAAATTGTCGAACAGTTTAAAAGCAAAAAATTAAAAATTATGAATGAAATTTATATTTGTTCATAAATTTTACATTTTTAAATATTTATTTAAATCTAAAATTTGTGAAAATATAGTGGCAAACGAAAAACAGGCCAAAATGAAATCACTATAAAATGATGTGTGAACAGTGATGTTTAAATTCATTGTGTTTTTCAAACAAAAAGTTAAAAACTAATGTATGTGAACATATTATTAGAGTTGGTAACATTTTTACCCCTACTTAACTTTTAAGCAGATATAGCTATAACTACATATAAAATTTATAACTATTTCAATTTGTATAAATAAAAATTTACACAAATTAAATTCAAATATTTTTCACACTTAAAAAGCAATAATTTCAAATACTTGAAGAAAACGTTGCCATGTTTGTTCAAAAAATAAAATATTATATTATACATTATATTATAAAAGAAAATATTTGTACATAATTGTGCCTCAACAAAATGCTTAAAAACAGCCATTATGGTTCATGAAATATGAATATGAACAATGTACCTAAAATGGTCAGTGCAAAATCTCATTTTCATCTAATGTAAAATATATATCAATCTATTATTTATGCATACAAAATTTCGGTTTTAAATATAGTTTGGAAAAAATAATTTTTCTAGTCTAATTGAAGTATACAAGTATTTTAAAAGTAAAAAAAAACGTATCGAAAATATTTGACAAACATTTGTTAGTTAAAGAAATATCCAGTTCAGTTTTAAATTCTGAAAGTATTTGAGAAATATAACCTTTTGGCTTGAAAAGCGCACAGTTTTAAATTTGAAAGTAAAAAAAATTCAAGCTTATTCCTACAGCTTATACTTGAAATTTGTAAGCGTAAACGTTTTTCAGTATTGTAAATTTGTAGTTTTCAAGTTCTCTGGATAAATGTAGAAGAATGCATTGTAAAAGTTTACTGGAAACTTGGCAGAATATAATACATTTTCTGGTCAGCCATGACCGTCATCAGTACTCTTCACCATCCCACCGTTGCATTCTCTGTAAACATCATCTACTTAACTCAAAACTTTTCGGGAAATGTATCATTTGACTTCATTTTTACTATATGTTATTAAGTTAGACGAATAGTTTACAATAAAGCTTTTTACAATTTCTTGGATTCCCTTTTTCAATTATTATTGTCTATATGCTTAAAGATTCTAGTTAGGTTGCAAATGAGGTAATTTATAATTGTTATTGTTTTCATATATTTTTTCAAATTGTTTTATTTTTAGTTTTTGTTAATTTTCTTTAATGTTTTCTTATTTCAAATCAATACTTTTTGAAAAAGCTTTAATATTTATCTGTTGTTTAATACTTCATTTAAAAATAATCAACTGAAGGGCTGAAACTTCCTGCCAACTAAGTTATGGTGAATAGTCTTATCGAATTTTCATTTATATAAGAGAGCACAATTCAATTCTTCATATGAGATTCTAGCGCAAAATTTCGTACTAATGAACGAAGAAAATTTTACGAAAATATTACTTAATATTTTATACTTTATGAAACGAATATGCTGATTTTCAATAGCTTTATGTAAGCATTTCCGATATTATAATGTATTATGATTTATTTAACATACAGACTTTGTGGCTTCCAAATTAAGAATTTTTAAAAAATAATGGGCAAATAGACAGACAGAGGAAAGGTGCACTGAAATAATGGTTTGAAAAAATCGGTTTTCGCAATTCTCATTTCCTCAACTCTTACAAATATTTCAAACCCTAACATATCTCAATGTCACGTGTTTTCTTATATCTGTTACATTACATGTGTTTTTCGAATATTCAATAATTTTGATGAAATACCATTTTTTGCTCTTATTATTTTGCTTCACAATTTTTTATTTTTTAATTTACGCTTGTTATAGTTTTAATATAACCCATTTTTTACTGTATGGTTTTTAAAGCAATAATTTCCTAAAACGAAGGCCTTTTTGTATTGCACATGGTGTCCATAATGTTCGTCATCATTGTAATCATCATCGTCATCATCATCATCATTATCTTTATCGAAGCAACAACAACCTCGGGCAATGGCTACTGCATTTGCATACTTTTTTTGAGTCTTCACTTTAAGGAAGTCTTCAATACTCTAAAAAGACTCTTTTTCAATAGCTTGCTTAATTTTTTCTTTTTAGAAAAAAGGTTCAGTAAACTAAGTTTAAGCAAAAAAAGAGGCTGAAAAAAATTACACACGCATATGTTACTTTCTACTTCTGTTTAACAAAGTTTTTTTTTATTTTCTTTTTGTTTTACGCTATACACAAAGATATATACATACACGCATTGTGCAGAAAGTATTTACTAAGAAGCTTCATCAAGTCTATCATTATAGCCATGAAAATGTTTTTTCAATAAAATTTAGTTGGCAGGGATGGAGACATGAGACTCAGTTTATTAGCATGTACAGAATTTAAAGTTAAAATGAAAAAATTAAAGAAATTAAAAAAAAAATTATTGAAATCTACAATTGTAAGTTCATGAAGGAACATGTTATTACAGTTTAAATCATGAAATGACTTCAGAATAGGCTCGACTTTTTACGTTATCTCAGTGTAAATGGCATTTTTGATGGCCTCGCATATTGTAAAGATTATCAAATTGCGTCAAAGTATTAGATCTGTTTTCGAAAATTTTTTAATTGAAATATTAAATAACGTTATCTTTTTTATAATAATCTGCAAGTAAAATAAAACTAAAATTCAGAAAAACTTGGCAAATCACACGAAATCCGTAGAAATATCACCAAATTGAAAAAAGCTCAATAACGAAGGTCACCAATTGGAAAAAAAAAATAAATGAATAATAAATAAAAAATAAAATATTTACTTTAAATAAAGTCGCCAAATTACAAAAAAATACACAAAAGACAAGTTTTACAAACATACACAAAATCTATAAATTATAAAAAAAGCCAAATTAAAAAAAACCGCTTAAATAACACAAACTGCAAAATTTTAGTAAAAATAGCACAAATTTTCGAATATCGTTAGAAACCAAAACAAAAATCAACAAATTACAAAAATACGTAGGATTTTAAAAAAATAAAAATTTGCAACAAATCGCTACATTATAAAAATTTACCAAATTATTAAAAATGTCAAAAAAAAATAATAATAAATAAATAAAAAAATAAAAAATAATAAAAAGTGTACTTAAGTAAAAATTATAAAGAAGCGAAGAAGCTAAAATAAAATCATAATCCAAAATTACATGATAATTTTTTATGTAATCAGAAAATTAAAACAAAAATTACCAAATTGAAGAAGACATTCAAAAGAATCGCCTAATTAAAAAATAGACTATAAAGAAATTATTATTCTCTAGAATGTGAAAGATCACTAAATTAAAATGAAAAAAATAATGCAAAGCTACAAAGATTGCTAAAATACAACAAAACAATTAACAATAAGTAAATAATAAATAATTGCTATAAAATAATAAAGTCACCAACCTACCAAAAAAATATAAACTAAAAATAGTGAATTAAAAAATAATAGTAATAATAAAAACATACGAATTATAAAAAAAAACCAAAATTAAAAAATCATTTAACCTTAGCACCACCGAAGCCTACCTGGCTGGGTTCTTCAGTTTTTGAGTCATTTATAATTGACTGCATTTTTACAGAAACAAGAAACGCTTTTAACTCAGTGACTAATTTATTTCGTTTTAACTAAAAATATTGTACTATTGCATTCCAGAATTTTTCTTCTAAAATTTATTAAAGCTTATTTATTATTTTTAAGTTAAACTCTGAAAACTCAGCCAGGTGTGTTGTTCTAGATTTTTGCATTTTTAATACTATTAAACAAAAAATAGCATTTTAAGTAAAAATATATATATTTTTATCACTATATCATTGTTTTGTTTATTAATATTGAAATTAATTGCTTTTTGCCCATATAACAATTTTTACATTTTGTTTGTATTAAATAATGTTCAAAACATACTGACTTTTTACAGTTTATGCAGGACTGTCACCTGTTTGTCAATTTTTTGTCTTTACGACATACATAAAATTTGCCCTTTTATTATTATTGATTATTATTTATATATATTTAGAACATAATACACAAATAATGTAGTTTAAACAATAACACAAAAAAATAAATAAATAAATAAACCCACCTCACTGGTCTTCAGGTGTTAACATATATAACTTTATTTAAGAGAGCGAAGGTTAAATAACAAAAATAGCAAAATGTCATTAAATTCCTAGAATAAGAGAAATAAGCATAAGAAATAAGTCCCAAAAATTGCCTAAATTACAAAGAATAAAAACGATCAATTAAAAAATCGCCAAATTACAAAAATAACCAAGCAATAAATAATAAACTTATATTACATAAATATCATAAAAAAATGGCATGAAAAATCATCCAATTAAAAAAGGTCTAAATAAGAAAAAAAGTTTATGGATTTCAAAAAACAATATCCAAATAATACAAAACCGTAAATTATTTTGTGTATCTATGTTATTTTTAATATGTCTGTATATTATCGTTATATGAAGTGCTCTAAGAGAATTTTAATCTTTATCTGTATTTGTAATGAGATGGAATGAAATAAATAAAATATATTAAAAATTAAAAAAAGAACTTTAGAATACGAAATTATTAAAAATACGAATAACGAAATAAACAAAAACTCGGCGATATACAAACAAAAAAATAACTGAATTTTAACGTAAAAGATAAAAACGCTAGAACAACAAAACCAACACAAAATTGCGAATTAAAAAAAAGAAAGAAAATGCCGTAGTACAAAATATTAAATAAAATGATCAGATCTAATAATTACATAAAGTTTTTTAAAACACCACAGCAAAAAAGAAATATTTTGAAAAATCGGAAAAAGGGAACTGAAAAGAAATTCTTAGGACAAACAAAAATACATATTGAAAAAATGCCTCTAACTATAAGAAAACTGGTGATTTAAAAAGTAAAAGAAACATAAATAAAAAAATGATTTATAAAAAATCGTTGAAATACAAAGTAAGCAATAAAAATCGCTGGAAAAATCGCTAGATTCAAAAAAAAAACCGTTGAATTAAAAAAAATTTAAAAATAAACAAAAACTGATTATTAAAAACGCCGAATTAAAATCACAAAAAATATTTGAGTTATAGAATAAAATATAAAAAACGCTATGATACGAAATATAAAAAAGTGGACAGATTCCAAAATTGCATAAATTTTTTAAAATACTATCAAAAAATTTTTTTTTCGTTAAAAAAATTAAATGCTGGAATATAACAAATTTTTAGGATAAAAAAACAAATATCACAAAAGCCTTGCTAATTACGAGGCTCTATTACAAAATAAAGAAGAACATAAATAAAAAATCGCTGAATTATAAAAAAATAAAAAACGCTGGATTAAAAAATATAAAAAAATTTAAAAATCGTTAAAAAAAATTCAAAGATGGAATATAACAAACATTTAAGATAAAAAAACAAATAACGCAAAAGCTTTGCCAATTACAAGACGCCATTATAAAATAAATAAAAACATAAATAAAAAATCGCTGAATTATAAAAAAATAAAAAACGCTGGAATAAAAAAATGCTAGATTTCAAAAAAGTCTTAAAATTCTGTAATACAAAATATTAAAAAAAACCATCAGACTCTAAAATTATAAAAACTTTTTGAAAATACCACAGATGTGGTCAAGATTAATGTGGGTACCTGCCATGATGGCCTTACCCCACGGGGGTCTTACCACTTCGTGAAGTATAGTGCGCCAACCAATGTCCTTGTATGCTGTTACACATACAAGTTGCAATCAAATAATCGTTTTCTGGCCAAGATACTTCCCCTTGCTTAGGGGTCGGAGCTACCCTTTCCTGATCACCCTTGTGATCATGTTACTGCAAGCAGTCAACTCGTGAAACTGTAAGCCACCACATAACTCCCATAAAGGGGCCTCACCAACTACCAGCCAAGAACAGTGAAGCGAGGACCATCTCACTGTTTCTGGGTCAGCTTGTTCCCGTGGCACCTACTTTTAAGTCCTAGGTAAGACCTTGAACTTTCGATCTTTCAGCTTTAGAACCCAGAAAATTCTAGGGTACTGACTCCCAATCTATTTCCTGTCAATCCTTACAAAAGACAAAGTAACAATCTTAGGCTTAGAAAGACAGGAATTTTGCTCTACCACGTATTAGCTATACATCAAGAAAAAGCCGTCGTGGCAGTGGAAACACCACAAAAAAATCCAAAAATTGCTAAAAAGATAAACACTAGAACACAAAAACTGTTTAGGACAAAAAACCACATATTGCAAAACGTCGCCAATTAAAAGAAAACCAGTGAATTAAAAAAAAAAAAAACTGAATATAAAAACTGCCGAATTACAAATAAAAATCGCTAAATTATAAAATAAAATATAAAAAACGCTATAATACAAACAAACAGCTAAATTAAGGTTATTTGACGATTTTTATATATCGCATTCTTATAAGGAAAATTCGCTGTATATTGCACTAACTATACAATTTCATGCACCCCTACTCAATACTGTTGAAGACTATAGACAGCGAAAGCTGTCTGCTTTGCTCTTCAATACGTTCAATTTTAAGCAGAATAAAATTATAACTCAAATATTATAATTTTTTAGAGTTTTTAAAAGATACTTACAATCTGGTAAAATGGCTCTACAACACAATATTTAATGAAGTCCACATATACATATGTGTTTCATTTATTTACTTGTTTCTTCCAGAGAAGCCTAAAATTAGTTTTATCGTGAGCTTATTATAAAATCTTTATAAAATTTTCTTGAAAATCTTAAATTCATTTTAAAATTTTGAAAATGATCAATTTTCCATTTCTGTTCTTTTGGACAGATAGTGTCTTCTTTACAATATATTACTACACATACGTAAGTAAATATGTAAAAGTGTTTGCTGTAAATGTGAATTCTTTTACCTCCTCTTAAGCAATATATTACCAGTACCGTAGCCTTAGACTATTTGCAGTTATTTTTTTGGCTGGCGTTTTTTCTCTATTTTTTCTATCTCTTACTTGCTAGTGTTCATTAAAACTAAATTAATTTATCTTGTTCTTAAGCAAACTGTTAGTTTTTGCTGTTGATGCTGAATTTTATGTTTATTTTTAAGTTTTTTACTTCAACTGAAGCCGCTAAGTAATATAAACTATTACTTTGTATTATTTAATATCATTAGTAAACTAAAGTCTACAATTATTCTTCATATATTTAAATTTAAGATAATAAGGCTAGTAATTTATCAACTAAGAAAAATAATAATAAAGTAACTATTACTTGAAATACACTAGGAATGAAATAAGAACAATATTTTTTTTTAGATTTTCTAAATTAAAGACATTTTCATAATTATTAAATTTGTTGAAAAATAAATTTTTTAATAAAATTTATATAAATAAAATTTCTAAGCATAATTTTTTATAAATTTGATTTATATTCAACCACTGTTTTTACTCTCACAAACAAGAGACTTAAAACAGCTACATGCTCAAAGCTAAAGGTTAATTAGTTTTTATTGACTGCAACGAATTGATTGATTATAATCAATTTATTGTAACCAATATTGATTACTACTAGTGTAAAAATAATATGTATTGGTAAAGAATTTTTTACAATTACATTTTAAATTTGTTATTAATCAAAAATAAAAACATGAACAATTTTTATTATAAATTTTACATGAGTTTAATGGAATAAAAGATTTGGGCTAAAACTTTTTGATAATAATCTCAAATTAATTAATGTTAATGAGGAAATTATGCAAGTTAATTATAAACAAAAAAACAAACAAAAATAATAAAATTTGATATGGTTTTGTTAACAGAAGTTCGACTGACGCCTACAAACAAAAACAACACAATGACATAACAAAATATATAGAAAAAAATTTTAAAAAATATTTATTAAGAAATTTTAATTTAAGAAAAAATGTAAAATAGCGGATAAGAAATTACAAAAAAACCTACAAACCTACTAAGAGTCAAAAATTAAGTATTAAAAAATATTTCAAAGAAAATTTCATTAATATTTTTTTATTAAATAACTTTAATCACTAGGAAACTTAAATCACAAAAAAATTCTTCTTTGATTTCTTTAAATTTCCATTTATTTCTTTCCCACCTTTGCTTATAACTTGCTTCCATTTAAAATTTCTATATTCATTATCTAACCATTCAACTTAAGAAACTAATTTCATTTTTGGTGTCAACTGAATTTTTTTTTTTTTTTTTTTTGTTTCTTTTCAGAATCAATTTTGTATACTTTAAAATAAATTTAAATTACCTTTTTTATTTATATTCTTTTTTTCTTTTGTCATAGTTGACTTGTAATAAGTATATTAAATGAATTTTCTTATGCCTTTTTTTAATTTGTTGACAAAAAGTCTTTAGGTCATTTACTTGTTTTTAGCTATATTTCCAATATCTGTGGTATTATTTAAAATTTTTGCTTTATGCTAGAAAAGCTTTGTAAGCGTTTTTAATTTATTTAAACAGGTTATTTCTAGTAAGGTGTTATAATTACAAATGACCTGATTTTCAAAAAAAAAAAAAAAAATATCTAATTAGAAATAATTTGTAAGGAAAAAAAATTAAATTAAAATTTATAAACAAAAGTTTTAAGAAAAAATTATTGAACTTATACAGAAAATAGTAACTTAGAATTTAGTAGATATTATGCGATTACATTATATGTGAATGAAATAATTCAAATTAGTAAATGAATATCTTATTATAAGAAGTTGATCAAAACAAACACAAACAAACATTTTTAAGAACCCGAAATGTTATTGTAAACATCACTCGTAGTGACGAAATGTGGACTCAACTGTAAAGAAAAACTAAATTACTTTATTAGTAGTAAACTACAAAAAATTGTTGCAGTTAAAAAAGTACATTTTCAATACAGGCTGCTTTTCGTTTTATATTTCTAGCTTCGCTTCAAATTTAATTTTAAAAATATATTGTTTTAGTTATTTGATTTCTATTGCTGACAATCATTCCTTAATTTTTCATTGACATTAATATCACTATGCTAGTTGTAAATTTTAACAAGTAACAAGCTGGGAACCCTACTGGCAAAGCTAATTCGAGTATGCTGAATTTATTGGTGCCAACCGTTTTTCGAAGTTTGCGCTCGTGTTCACCACATTGGGACTTAAACTTAATTAAACCGTATCATAAATTATAGAAAATTAAGTAGACATAATTTATGTATATTAAACATTAAATCGATTTAATTAATTAATACTCCAATCATAAATTAAATCAATTTCAACTCGATTTTTAATATTTTTAAATCTTTGTTTAAAGAGCTGCTCACTACCTACTTACGGACTTGTAATAATGTTTTTTTTTAAGTGTTTTATTTAGCATTTAAAGTATATTTTATAATAAGAATCATTGATCCTCTGCTTTAATAGAATCTCAATTGTCTTAATTGTTTATTTTGTTAAAAAAAACTTAATTTTCTTAACAACTTTTTTAGCTTTTCAAAATTAAATATCTTAGAAACAAACGCTAACTCATAAAAATAGTGAACACCATTAAATTCAGCTTCATCAAATTAGTTTCACCCGATGGGTGCCCATCTTTTGTTCTACAAAGAAAAATATCATTCAATTTAAGTATTATAAAAAATGAGAGTTCTAATCACAGGGTAAAGTTATTTTATTGCTTTAAAAGCTGTACCCGCTTATGTCCAATCAGCTCTTTTCTGACGAATAAAAATACCATGACTTTTTTTTACTTAATGGAAGATTCATCTTTCCTATGACAACTTCAGCAGACAAGACTAGGAATTCAGGTTTGAGTCCAAAAACTCCCCAGTAAATGTTTTCAACATATCACATCAGCAAAAGATATGCTAACGTGTAGGTGTGCACTCTAATCGAGAGCTCAATTTTTTAATAATTTTTTCATGGGTTTTAAATCAAATACTCTTGAAGATCCATTCAGAGGCTCAAAAATACTCGCTAAACAATAATAACCTACAACTGTCTTATTGAGAGAAAAAAAAAAACTCACATAAGAGAGAAATAAAATTCGGAAACGAGAATGAAATTCGAAGCGCTCAAAGATAACTATAAAATTTTGGACAACATTGTTTTGTAAGAAGTAAGATACCATGATCACTTTAGTTGAAAATAGGGCTAAAGTTGACTATCTCTAGTCTGAAACAAACAAAGTCCTTAAAAAAAATTTAAATAATAACGTAAGCGGAATAAAATTGCGACAAAACTTTCGGAGCTGTTTAAATACAGTGTACTTATGATATATACATGCAGTGTTCTTATGATATATATATGACAAAAATGTTTACTAATATAAAAAACATCATTATTTCTACAAATATTAAATATTACCAATCTCTTTCCTTGATCTTAAACCTTATTTTGTTTTCAAATATTACAAATAAATATGCTTTTTATAAATACGGTTGAAAAATTGACAACTTGTTTGCTTTTGAATATATTTTATTTTTATAGTTTGTTTTCCACCTTCAACATTTAGTTTATACTTGAATTAATATAACTAGGCAAGGTTTTATTATATTTGGTGTGATTCAAGAAATACCAGATATTGATTAACTGCTATTAAAGGGTCTTGTTAATAAAAAATATCTGGCATTATCTTGCACATATGATAATACAAATAAACAAAATGAATTAATGAACAAATAATATGTAAATAATTTTTTATGGCTAATAAACCCTTTTATCTATTATTTTGAAAGAAAATTTAATAGACTCAATAAACAATTTATAAAAATAAATTGAATTAATATGTTTCATTTTAAAATATGAATAATATGACAAGATGAATAATATGATACGGTGGACTGATATTATAACAAGGAATAATAATATAATAAAATGAAATCATATACTGATAGAACGTGATAATAATGTTGTAAGATGATATATTAAAATGAAAAACTCGAATCACAACATGATAAAATGAACCATAAAATTGGAAAAAATATTTTAAAATGGAATCATAACAATTATTATTTATAACCATAAATATTTTTACCTGCGACCATATGTTTCAATCATAATATGTTGCTCTTAGATTATGGTTACTACAACTATATATTTTCTCTGTGTGTATTTATAAATTAAGTAAATTCAATTCATTTAAATATTGCAGCTTCCATTTTCGTCAAGTTTAATACCAACTAATTTAAATTTTATCTATTTTCTGGCTAAGCGTATAACTTAATCATAATTTGTTTTTTTTTCTCTATATTTCGCTCTAATACCATAGTGTACATTTGATATCATGTCGATTTTATTATTAATTTCTCGTTTAGCTATTATCGAAGAGCCGTTTGTATAAAAAGGTGTGGATATATATATATATATATATATATATATATATATATAAATGTATCATTCATTCCATGAAAGAACGCCTAAAAATTTTCTTAGGTCTCAATACTCTATGGAGCTATTTTAATATCTCTATTTTTATTATTATTATTATTATCATTACTATTAATATTATTATTATTGTCATTTTAATTTTTTTTTTCTAGAATTTTTAAAACTTGCGTATTTATGCAAGATTTTTATTTTTTGGAAAATAAAAAAGAAAATACTGAAAAAGTGTGTAACTTTAAACACCAATATCTTTATAAACTGTAAATGGATTTTAATGACATATATAAGATGTATATGTCCTTTTTAAACGCAGTTATTTTAAAATAATATTATCACTTAAAAATGCATTCATAATGCAAATGCAATTTTAAGATACATGTTTGAAAAATTGCTTCTGATATTACAAAAATTATAATGTTTACTAAAAATTGACAAAATGGTCCACTAGTTAAAAAAAATAAAAAATTTTCCTTCAGATTTCATACAATACTTAATTATATATACGTATATATGGATATATATATATATATTTTTTTTTTCTTCAATATTAATCAAAAATTTTTAAAATAGAAACGGTAGAAATTTCTTAGAAATACATCCGAAAATTGCAGTTTTGTTGTGAGTGCATTTTTAGCATCATTTACAATATTTGTTGCAATAAGCTTTATACAGTTGAAGAGATATGAATCCTTTAATCCTTCGACATACAGTTAAAGAGATATGAATCCTTAAATTTACATATTATTGAATGATAATAATCCAAGAAAAATATAGAAGATAAAAAATTATGAAAAAATAAAATTTTTGTATAAAAAAAATTATAGTAGTTTTTCTAAAAAAAAATATTAAAAATAGTAGATCACCCTGTTCCAGTACAATTATTATTGCATCTTGTAGTGCAGATAAATAGAAAAAAATACATATATTTGAAAATTTTTTTCATAAATATTATGAATCGAACATGATTTTTTCCCATTTTTTTTTTCATAAAAAACAAAAAAATTTTGTTAAATCTTTGATTTAGTTTTAGCAGATTTGATTGCAAATGGTGTAGGGTAATAGATATATGTGAAAATATTAACAAAAAATGCGTTAAAATGGCAAATTTACAAGGAAAATCTGTTAAAAAATAATGTTTAGAAATTTGCATAATTTAGCTTGCATTCTGTAGCATATTATTTTGATAAAAATTGCTTCTGTTCTGTTCCCAAAATGTAGCTAAAAATCATTAAAAACTTAAAATTTTACAAAGAAAATTTCTCATTTTTTTACAAATTGAAAATATAAATCAAAATTGACTTTTGATTGAAATAATATAAAAGAAGTTGTAATGCTTAAAATATTATGCTTAAATATTATGAACTGAAATCAATGAAAGTAAATTTTTATATTTATGTACAAACTTTTTTTTGTGTATTGATTTTACACATATTAAAATAAAATTAAAATCGAAAATGTATCATTTTCCCAAAAATCATTGTAAAACTCTGCGTTATGAGTGAATTTTTATTAAACAATTTACATTTGAATTATTTCCTTTAAAGAGGTTTCAGTTGGACCTCATTAAAGCCTTCAATCATTACAATCCATCTATATCGTAAAGGATATTAATATTTAAAATTACGTACTTTGTAGAATTTTTGAACTTTTATAAAAATTGAAATCCTGAAAAAATTCCTGATTTTTTTAATTCTATGTGTACCAAATATGTGTACCAAATATGACCAAAATCTAATGATCCTTTTAGGCCTTTTTTATAAATCTTTCGTGGAATGAACGATATAGTTCTTTTTTTACGATGCCTTGTATATAAACATAAATTAGCATATAAAATTCACAGGTATGAATATTTTTGATTATTTTTAATAGCAATAGTTGGATGTTTGCTTTTTATTAAGACAATTTTATAACCAGTGGTATTTTAGTGATTTGGGTTTTTTTTATTTTTTGCTGTGTGCTTTTGATTACTAAAATTAAATTGTCAATCAATTTTATGACATGACTTTGACTGGTTTCTACAAGTTTGTATTATAGGTTTTTTTTTAGTGTGGGCCACAATTTTTTGTTTAGAGTAAAAGTTTATAATTTTTGGCAATATTTTTTAGTTATAAATAAATATGAAATTATTAAAGTGGTAGTAGTAAATGATATTAAAAGATCACTATTGTTTTAATTTAAAAAAAAAAATATATTAAAATGTAAATTAAAATTTGAGGTTATTAAATAATTTTGCGAGAATTGTTAAGTAACGATTTTAAAGAAAGATTTTATGTTTAAATAATTTAAAAGGTGGTTTGAATACAGGTATTTTTTATTATTTTAAAAGAGTTAGTAGAGGTTAACTACAGTTTATTGTATTTATAGTATGTAGTTATTTTGTATAGGGTACTAATTGTATAGATATCAAAATGTTTACTAATTTGCTTACATATGTTTCTGTTTTTTTTTTTTTTTTTTTATAAGATTACTTTTGTTGCTTTATTTTTAGTTTTTGTTAACATATCTCCGATTTAAATATAAATTATGATAGCTACTGAAAATACTATTATAATAAATAATATTTTTATGAATATTAAATAATAATCTTTATTATGTATTTTTATGATTTTTTTCTTTTTTATTTGTAAATTTCTCACCTCTAGCCAATAAAAATTTTAAGTGTTGGCTATTAGACGTAATATATTTAAAAAATTAAAAATTATTTGGAGTTTTTTTTCTGACATTATTTCTTTAGAGGAAGTGAAAAAGCAACCTATAAATTTAGCATCAAATGTATAATAAAAATAAATTAAGATTGATCTTAATGCGCCAAACAAATTTGCATATGTAAATAAAGAAAAATTATATGAATAGCTAAATAAATTTTTATTGTTATCTGTAAAAGATTTACATTAACTAAAAATATTAAATGTGTCTATATTAAGCTAAAATTCCAGCCAAGAAATAATAACAGTAATGAAGTGTTTTAATATTCTAACACATTCAATAAAAATTTTTAAAATAAAATAACGTCAGCCATGTTTGCAATGCGTTGTAAAAGAAAGTATATGACTCAGTAAAAAAAAATAGTAAAATTTATTTTTAAATGCTAAGAAATAAAAGAAAAGTCATCAAAATTTATTTAGAAATAATTTTGTTAAAGTGTAAAGAATTTTAAAATCATTAAATTAAAAGAAAAAATAAAATGCTTAAGATTTAATAATCCAGAATTACAGATATATTTGTAGATATAAAGTAAATATTCTCAATATTTTTTTTAGTATTTAACCATTTTTTCCAAACTCCTTTGCTGCCACGAACAAAAAACTAGCGTTAAAATAAAAGACTTAACCCATTTCCGGCCACTACCCGATCTCATTAAGATAAATTGATAAAATTTGGTAGGGGTCTATTTTAGAAATTGTGATCATAAAAAAGATTTCTGCGCTCATATAAGAAACAGATGTTTTAACAAATTATTTATGAAAATGAAATTTATTCGTCATTTGAATTTAGTTTTATGATTATTGTATAATTTGTATATTAAATATATCCATTGTGAAACTGTAAAATTGTAGGCGTATCATTCTAATTTTTATTTAAGGCATTTATATAATATAGTCAAAGCTTCAAAGATTTTGACGGCGTAAGACTAAATAATTTTTTATAATGAATAACAAATAACTCAGGTCAAAACTAAAAAGATATCGTTTCAGATATTGTGAGTATATTTATACCAATCTCCAGGAACATTTTCAATCCATTGACCAAAGAAAATATGCTTCCCTGGAAACATTTTTGGTTATATAACTTTCTAGCTAACTTGTCACACCTAGTACCCACAAGCCGTTAAAGTTGTAAAAATCAAAACTTTTTCAATTAATCCTCATAACACCATACGAAAAGGAGGTGGAAGGAATGTGTTTAGAGGAAACATGACCGTAGATCTAAAAAATTGTAAAATAATTAAAATCCTACTGACAGATAGTTTGAAAAAAATAAAAATCAAAATTTAAATAGCAAAGTCAATAAAGAATTAAAAAAAAAAATACTTCGTGAATAATTTCACTAATTTCTTACTCATTAGACTAAGTATAGTAAAGATAGTTAAATGAAATATTTCCATCACGTCACACTTTTAACACATTGATGATCAAAAGAAATATGTACCTCTAAGAAATTTTTAAGTTACCTGTTATCTGGGTAATAGGTAGAGCAAATTAGGCGTACGTGTTTTATGAAGAATGAATTCCATGTCTCTAACTTGCCCTACGTAGCCCTTAGAGAAATTTTATATTGTCTAAATCACCGAACATATGGGAGCTTTTAGGCCAAAACGTTGTTACTGAGAGATTATGTCAAGGCATATGGAATCCAACTATGCTGACAGACTATTGTTGCTTCTTTGTATGGGAAAAATAAAAAATAGTTCTTTCCTAAATTCTAATTAAAAAAATACAAGTAAGAATTAAGCGGAATTATTCACGATGCAATTTTTTTCTAATTTTTGTTGACTTTGCTATTTAGGTATAAATTTTTATTTTTTTCAAACTTTTGATATGTACGGATTATTTTTAGTGCAATTTTAACAATTTTATCAAATACAAATTTCCACTCTTTGCGCCTTAATTTTCCCATAGTTTTTTAAAGGTTGGTTGAGAAATACTTGATTCCTACAATTTTAAACACTTCTAGGGTTATGTGTGGCAAGTTAGAGACTTGAGAGTCCATATTTTTGTATTATTGTTTCTCGTCTATAAAACGTGGGTAAAGAATTTGCTGTGCCCATTACCTAGAAAATTATATAACTTTAAAACTCCACAGAGAAACATTTTTTTTGGTCGTTAATGAGTTAAAATTGTGACGTG
This sequence comes from Protocalliphora azurea, assembly GCA_932274085.1. Classification (NCBI taxonomy): domain Eukaryota; kingdom Metazoa; phylum Arthropoda; class Insecta; order Diptera; family Calliphoridae; genus Protocalliphora; species Protocalliphora azurea. The sequence goes on along the minus strand of OW026520.1, from coordinate 146,054,151 downwards.
CTGTTAAAGTTTCGTTTAACTTTGCACACTATATTAATCCTAAGGAATATGAATTTTTGCAGAACTATTTGCAATATATTTTTTTTTTTTTTGATTTTCTGCCTTCGTGCAGACGCTCTAATCCGATGTCAAGTTTTTCTTTTGCAAATTCACTCTTTATTTTCGACTATTTATTTTCACCTCTTGCAATCTTCAACAGCTTTTGCCCGCGTTCACCGTGGAATATATAAAATTATTCCATTGCGGCACCACTACGTTTCGCTTCAAAAGAAAATGTTAGGTAAATCGATTCTATAGTACTTGATAGTGTAGGGAAAAATTCAATATTGTAGATCTTGAAAAATTACTAAACTTTCCGATTATTTTTTTTTTTTTTAGTTCTATAAACGTTCTATTTTTTAGAACTTTTTTTGACCCATTCAATCGGGGTAAGTAGAGTAGAATCGCCACAAATGTCGCTTAATTCAGGGAAGGGGTATAACGTTTTGTTTATGATTTTGTTGCAATAATTAAACCTTAAAGCGTGAACTCCTGTTCATCTGGCTGTTCACGCTATTCTGTAATTGCCAGTTTTAAAGGTAGCTTTATGAAATTTAGTACTTCAACTTATTTTAGGCCAATAAGTTAACACAATAAAATTGGTTAAAATGTAATCATTATTTCACTCAGCTTCCATATTAAAATCTTGCCTTAAACATCTTAAATATATACGTTTATATATATATTTAATAATATAGATATGTTTTGTCTAAGCAAAAACCATACTGATAAATTTTATGAGGGTCAGTTAGAAATTTATCGTGCGAGAACACCTCCTGGTGTTACTTTTTCATTCATAATTCCTTTATGATGATAAATGTTTGCATAAATATAAAATTTAGTAAAGATAAATCTCATTTAAATATTAATCTTATAGCCAAATTTCAGAAGAATCGGTCCATAAATGACAATAGCTTCCATATAAGACCCTGTCACATTTAAGTTAATTTTCAATAACGTGTGTGCGTTAAATTGACTTAATATGGCAACACTAGTTCTACTTTTACTATTCTACCCGTTTTAAATGTCTTGTGAAAATTCTAGATAAATCTCTTCTTAAGTAATGAAAAAAAAAATAATAAAAAATTAAGTAAATAAAACTTTATTTTGCTTTTGTTACAAAAATAAGCATATTTAACTTGTTTTTTTCTTTTTTTTTTTTTTGAAATATATGTATTTTTTTTTTTCTTCCAATAGCAAAATGTTTGTGTTTTTTTTTTTTTTTTTTTTTGTTTAGTTAACACATACTAAAAAACTACAAAATTTTTATTTTTACCCACGTTCGTCCGAAACTTTCTTCAATCTTTATATATTAAATTCTCGTGTTACGGTGTTTGTAATTGAACTCCTCCGAAACGGCTGTTAGGTATGAGAATAGGTCGTAAAGTATATTTCATATCACTAGAGGACGTAAAATAGGCTACAATGTATAAAAGCTTCCCCTCCCAATATCTTCTTAACTAATCAAACAATTTTCTTGAAATTTGGCATGCAAATAATGTAACATTTGGAAGGAACTATAGCCTATAATTTTTATTATTTAGGACTGGTTTTCTTAAAATTTGGCATTCAGACACTGTAACATGTGAAAGGAACTTAAAGATATAAATTTTTTGGAAATTCCAACATTTAGGGCATAAAATAGGGCAAAACGGGTAAAAGCTCCCTCTACCCATATCTTCTTAATTAATGATCCGATGATAGTTTCAAATCTTGAAGGAACTAATGGCTATAAATTTTAACATTTTGGGCGTAAAGTAAAGCAAACAGTCACGATCACCCATTCCCACACATTTAAAATACATTTGTTATTTTGTAATTAAAAACTAAAATATTCACTAAATATAAGTTATATGACAAAACAACGTTTGCCGGGTTAGCTAGTTTCTACATAAAAGTAAAAATTTTTAGACCTATTAAAAAAAATAAAATTAAAAATATTTCTATGAAAAAATCTACTTTTTATAAAATGAAACGCAAAAATATAAACTTGAAAAGTAAATTTTCAGTTTGTACTACTGTGGTTAAAGATTGCAAATAATCTGTGTCTTTGACAGTGCACTACACGAAGAACGAAAAAAGTTGAGGAATTTTTTTAACTGATAATGATAATCCATTTTATCTATTTTAATCTAGAATCAATAATTTTTTCAAAATATTAATTTTTAATTAAGCGGGATATTCTCAAATTCACACCTTTGTGAGGGGATAAAATTTATGCGGAATTCCAATTTTTTTCTTAATTTATTTAGTCAATATTCCAAATTAAATAAATATGTATAAAACATGATTATTAACCGCCCAACAAAAACTTTATGCTTCTCGGTAATGGCAATTACTTATTACAGTAGTTTCCGTGTAATAGCACAGTAATATTGGAATCACATGTATCAGTTGACTGGAGCGCTGGATTAGCAAGCAATAGGATGTTGCTTCAACACCATTCTGTTGCTGTTAGCTTTTTTTACAAGTTGGAAAATTAAGTGCAAGAAATTTTGTTGTTTTTTTATTTTTAGTTTAGTTAAATATTTTTAAATATCCCTAGAGTTAAAAAAACTTACATGAATTTGTGGACAACTCGAAGAATTCAAGCAAAAAACATTCAGTTTATTTCCGTTCCCGACTATATCTACTAGCTGACCAACAAAGCAAGGTTTTTACCAAAATTGTTAGGTATTGGTAAAGTTACTGAAAACGCAACAGTTGTCGAAAGTGGGTTAAACAACATAAACAAAGCATAACTTGTAAAACTAAATATATAATTTTAATAAATATGGAACAAAAAAACACCTTTAAAATAAAGTTAAAAAGTTAATTTTCTTCACACGCCTTAAAAATTTAAATAAAAGTTTTCGAAAGCAAATTTGAAATTTTTGTGTTTTGAAAATTTCTCAACAATTTCTTTCAATTACTCAAAATTTTTCTAAACTTCAAAAGGCCTAAATTAACCTCAAGTGAACTTATTTTTACATTTTTTTTTTGTTTTTTTATTTACTCATATTATGTTTGTAGGCCAAAAGTGTACTTATCCAGCAATATATCATATAATTAACGCAATACAAAACATTCAAAAAATTTTAAATATATTTCAATATATAATACATATAAATATAAACCATAATAAGTTAAATTAAACCTAAACGAGAAAATAATAATAAAAAAAGCAAAACTACAAAAAACCATTAACGCTTTAACTCAAATTATACAATTTCAAATTGGAGTCGGTAAAAATCAATCAAACATATTTTTTTCCTAGTTATTAGAGAAACAAAGGAGTTCACACATATCAAGAATTACGCAAAAAAAAAAAGAAATATAAAACTATTTATTTATAAAAAAGACATGACTAGTTCTTTTAAACTAAAAAATAAACCAACACCCTGCTCCCTCTTTGGCAAAAATTTACTACTAACCACCATGAGTTTTGAGTAATAAAAGACACAACATTTATATGAAATAAATTAAAAGAAATAAGTAATAAGAAACAAACTGAAAGTGTAATGATTGATGGTTTTATTAACGACTTTTAAAATTAAAAAAAAAAAAAATACTTATAAATTAAATAAAATTATTAAAAAAAAAAACAAAACTAGTTGCTTGAAACTTTAAACAAGGCCTAAAGCTAAAATTCCTTTAAAAATATTCAAACTCAATAAGATGATTAAACTTAATGTCATTATGATTAAAACTGAAGTTTAGTTTAACAACAAATTAATGAATACAGGTGGAAATTAAAAAAATAAAAATCAACTCATTAACAATTTACATTAAGATTAATGGAATTTATATTTTACACAATATTCATTACAAATCCTGTTTATTTTTTCAGTTGGTAACCAAATATGTGTCCTATGTGGAATTTAATTTATATCTAATGAAATTCTAAAGGGATTAATACAATATTTTTTAAGAATTTCTTATAAAAATTATCTTTTTTTTCGTTCCTGAAAAGTTATTCAAAAACATATAGGACTTTTTGTCAGCTTACCAATGTTTTCTAAATAAAATTTTTAATTTTTTTTATTTCATACAATAAAAAATATGGTCTATTAAACGATTTATCAAAGGTAAAGACTATTCCCATTAAACTTTTAATTGTATCAATTATTCAATTGATCAAATTTCCAATTTTGTAAAATTTTTTATTAAAAATAAAACAATTTGTCGGCTTTCAATTATTTTTCTTATTGTGTCAATCAATAAATTAATTAAATATAAAAAAATAAGCGATAATTTGAATAATTGAATATAAAAAATTTTTATAGGTTGAATTTCAATTAATAAAATAACTGAAAATATATTATTCGTAATTGAAATTCGATTTTAGATTTTTCTATGTAAAATAAAATTTGAATTTAGTTGATTAGAATACTTTGATTTTGAGTAATTTATTTAATTATAAAAATATTTGAACTCGTTTTAAAATTCTGATTAATAATTTAATTGAAATTTTTTTTAAAATTTTTTTCTGTATATGTTATTTTGCCTTTTCATATTTTTTTAAGCTTCTGAGCATAATTCATCACTGTATGTGTATCTGTTTAACTCACATTCTCCTTAAGTTACACAACAATGTTGCTAGTTTAGTAGTTTACTAGCAATATAATTTTTTGCGTGCCTATATATAAAAAGTTATGTTGTAAAACTCAAAATACGAATTTGTCTTCTGTAATGGTTAGAAAACAGGTGTGCTTGAAAGAAGGCAATTTAAACAAATTTTAAATTGCTTTTTATATTAATGGGAATATTTTAGAATTCGAAAATTATAAAATCATTTTTTATTACTTAGAGTCGAGATATGACTAACTTCCCTGAATTTATCAATTTATATCCCTCTTTCGAAGATTGCTTCGACATTGAACCCACAACATGACATTTAGTGTGATTTTTCTATCAACTTCTTGGGAAGTTCCATTAGCTGCTTTCTTGGATATCTTGCCAAAAATAACATAGTATAATTTTTGACTTTTTATTCGTTTTGGTTTTCAATTGAATGCTAGCCGTGGCGACCGTAGAAGATGTATCTATTACACTATGATTATTTTTTTCTTGTTTCTGTCTTAAATTGATGCGTTTTTTTTTAAATATGGCAAAAATTTTTCCCTAAAAGCTATTGTTAGGGAAAAATTTGCTATTTTCACTTAGATTTTTATTTTTTATTGGACACTAAAATACATTTTGTTGTTTTTTTCGATATGGGTTCATCAAGAAAATGTTGTTTGCTTCATCCAGATTGTTTTTGCTATATTTGAAAAATATCGAAAACCTATATATGTAAAGCTGCGTATCATCAATATTTGAAAATAAAATTGGGTAATCAAGACAAGCCATGGGTGCCTTATATTGTATGCCAGAAATGTCGGTATATCTGCGGTTATGGTCCAGTGGAAAAATAGATGCAATAATATTCGTAATACCCATGAACTGTCGAAACCTTCATGACTGCTACTTCTGCGTTGTGAAAATAAACGGAATTAACGCTGGAAATCGAAGTAAATGGTTATATCCGAACTTATCTTCTGCTCAACGACCTCAATTAAAATCACGAGAGGTAAAATTCAGCACATTTAAATCTTTTGATGATCCAAATCTCTGTGAATCCGAATGCAATATATCAAGTAAAGACTCTGATCTAGACCACAAACTTGGCTTTTAGGAACCTCAACAATTTAATCAGGAAGAACTAAATGACTTAGCAAGAGATCTGAAGCTTCTGAAATTTTAGCATTTCATTAAAAAGAAAAAAAATTGCTTATTTCGGAAACGAACATCACGTTTTATCGTACTCTCTTCTCAAGAGAAGTATTTAGTTTTTTGCAACAATGTTGGTGGTATTTTCAAACAGATGGATTTAAAAAATAAAAATCCATAAAAATATACTTCCAGCACTCTAGGTAATTTTAGTGCGGAGCACGGTGAAAGATTTCATGAGGAACTTCGGACAATGGAATAGTGTTATTAGGGAATGTGGGACTCGCATATGGTGGCAGAATACTGCTGGAGTTTGAAACGAGATCTTCCAAAAGCCGTCAAGGAAGTCAAGGAAATCTTACAAAAGATCATTTGATAGTGTTCGATAGAAGTTTTGTTAGCATATGTATTAACTTTTTGTTAAAATATAAAAAGTGTATATTTCAAAAAGTAAAGCTGTTAGCAATTTCCCAGTATTTTATTTTTTCATATTCAGAGTCATAGAAATATCCAATAACAGAAAAAAAGTAATAAAGGAAACAAGAATTGTGTTCACTAGTATTATTCATGCTGCCTGAAAGGTCAACCAGTATCTTGTGAATGGTAAGATTACTTCATCATTTCTCAAAACATAATGGGGAGAACGATATATACTTTCATATAGAATATAATCTAAACTAAGAGATTTACCATATTATAGCACCAGAGCTTGTTACAGTAGGGACTTCTCTTGACCCTTTTTCTTGGTTACAACATCTAAATCCGGCCATTCTTAGGACAATTAGATGATGTTCTTGTTTTTCTCGACAGTGGCTAAAAGACTTAGCAAGAAATCTGAATTTACAGAGAGAAGCTTCTGAAATTTTAGCACGTCATTAAAAAGAAAAAAATTTACTTGTTTCGGAAACGAACATCACGTTTTATCGCCCTCTTTTCTCAAGAGAAGTATTTAGTTTTTTGCAACAATGTTGGTGGTATTTTCAAACAAATGGATTTAAAAAATAAAAATCCATAAAAATACACTTCCGGCACTCGCACCTAGACCGATTCCCTAAAGTCTAGATAATTTTAGTGCGGAGCAGGGTGAAAGATTTCATCAGGAACTTCGGACAATGGAAGAGCGTTATCAGGGAATGTGGGACTCGCATATGGTGGCAGAATATTGCTGGAGTCTGCAACGAGATCTGTCTAAAGTTGTTCATTCAAGGAAATCTTACAAAAGATCAGTTGATAGTGTTCGATAGAAATTTTGTTAGCATATGTATTAACTTTTTGTTAAAATATCAAAATTGTATATTTCAAAAAGTAAAGCTGTTAGCAATCTCCCAGTATTTTCGTTTTTCATATTCAGGGCCATAGAAATAGCCAATAACAGAAAAAAAGTAACAGAGGAAACAAAAATTGTGTTGACTAGTATTATCATGCTGTCTGAAAGGTCAACCAGTATCTTGTGAATGGTAAGATTTCTTCATCATTTCTCAAAAAATAATGGGAAGAACGATATATACTTTCATATAGAATATAATCTAAACTAAGAAATTTACCATATCATAGCACCGGAGCTTGTTACAGTAGGGACTTCTCTTGACCCTTTTTCTTGGAAGACGGTTACCACCTCTAAATCCGGCCATTCTTAGGACAATGGGATGGTGTTCTTGTTTTCCTCGATAGTGGCTAAGAACCGAAAAAATAAAATTTAAAAAGGTAGATATAACTAAACCAAAGTTAACTACATAACTAAAAAAGGTAATAAAATAAATGAAAAAATGAACTTCCGTCTAAAACTTCAAACAAGGAAGAAGATGTTAGCATTTCCTTTGGATTCTAAACCCTTCCCAACCAACTTAATATTACCCTAACTGCCTGTCGATTAACTTTTCATTGAAATATTATAATTAAAATTTATTTCCACATTATATAATTTTCAAATTAATTATTTACTTAAATTAAACATAATTAAAATATTTAAAATTATATTGTTAAAGTATTTTTATTGTGTAGTGTAGTATTTATATGTATATTAAATTTTGAATATTTTGAATTGAAATACTATAATGGGATTATTTTAATGATTTTGATATTTTTATTATGTTAATAACAGGGCTTCGTAATAGAATTAAAGTTTCAATTTAAAATATTTAAATAATTTTTATTTTTTTTTATGTCAACAAGACTTAACATTAGTCGTACCACTTATCAAACATTATCTAACGATGACAGCAGGCCTGATTAAATTCTAAATTTCATAAGTAGATTCAGTGATATTGAAATTTCAATTCTCACTATCCGTAATTTAAGGTAAAAGTTAAATATTCAAAATTTTGTAAAGTGTATTGATGTTGTGATTATGGGTAGTGTATAAGTATATGTGTGTTAAAGTGTAATAACCCTGTAGGAAATGTCACTAATGAATCAATACTGATTCACTATTGACACTGTCACCAGTACTGATGACTTATTATACCCCCGACCATGCTTTTTTAATATAGACAATTAACATGTGTGTGTCATTGGAAATCTACTACTGGCACTGGTACTATTGAGTAGGTAGTTCTTTTGAGACCATATGTAGACATTGTCAGCAGAGATTCACTAGTGCATTTTGGTAATTCCAGTCTACGCTTTTGGTATTTTTATGGTGTAAATGTTAGTAGTGAATCTGTACTGATCCACTGTTGACACAGTCACAAGTACTAGTGGTTTATTATATCCCCGGCAATGCTTTTTTACAATAGATATTTAACAAGTGCGTGTTATTGGAAATCTACTACTGACATTGGTACTATTTAGTAAGTAGTTATTTTGGGATCCTATGTAGACATTTTCTACATATTTATTTTAGTAATTCACTTTTGATACTTTTTCTGAAATAGACGTTGTTAATAAAACTTTTGTTAACATTTGATGTTTTATTAAAAAATTAAGGAATTCATAACATTAAGGAATTCATAAAATATTAAAATATTTCTTTGCTCGAAGAATCGCCTTCAAATTCAATGTTTTCGCTTATTTTAGATTTGCTTCTACCATTTGCTTAAAATACATATATTTTTTTTGGCGCTGCAATGCTCCTCCTAGCGTTTTATCGGCTGTTTCACTAAAACTTGATACAACATCTGGTTATGGAAACAAAAAATCATTTGCAAAAATATTACAAATTTTTAAAACTCAAATATAAAACTTTTTACCTATTAAAACTTTAAAAACGTTGGCGAAATTGCTGCCGCCGAACTCGTCAGCTCTTAATTTTTAATAAACAAAAGAAATACTAAATATGAAAAATTGGATTCTGTATGTACTTTTTAAATTTATAATTAATTTATAATTAAATAATTATTATAGCATAATTGAAAAAATACTAGATTAATAAAACCAATTATGCCGCCGAGAAATAATAGTAACGCTTTGGTGCCGAATTATAACTCTTATCTGTTGTGTGTACATTTTTTTCTCATCAAAGCAAATAAAAAATGTAGACACTTTGTTGGCAATGTCACCAAGAAGTCACCAACATAATCGACAAAACTGGTGACTTGGAGGCACTTGCTCCCAGGTTTCCTTCAGGGAAGTGTAAATGTTTATATGTATGATTAAATTTTCTCAATTTACGTTAAAATTTACGTTAAATTAATTTAAGTTTAAGATAAAAAAAAAATTAAGTTTGATTTAAAGTTAAAAGAAAATTAGGTAAGAAAAGAATATATTTAATTTAGAATTAAGTTAGGATTTAAACACCCCTAGAGTCTAAAAGTAACTACATGAAATTGTGAACAACTAGAATAAAAATAACTAGTTATTCAGGCAAAAAATAAGTAGTTTGTTTTTATTTCCAATTATACCTGCTAGCTTACCAGGAAAGCATAATTTTTGCTGGGCACTTATTTGCTGATTGGTAGCATGTAAATTTAGTAGTAATTTTTTGTATAAGCAAACAGTGCTTGACGTTTGTATATACAAACAAACTTTTATATGAAGCGTTGCAATGACTATTAGCTTTTTTTTGTATAAGCAAGCAGTTTAGTTGACAATAGCAGAATTATAATGATTACTGGTGTTTTTGTTATTGTTTTTTGTATATGCAGTCAGTTTGTTTGTATACAAATACAAAAATATATAAATATATTGTTTAAGCAAGCACTGCTTGTGCAACAAATTTATTATTTTTTTAAGTATTAATATGAAATTATTAAGGCATACTATTTCTTTTTATTTGTTGGTAAAGTGGTGAAGAGTATAAAAGATTAGGCACAGCCGAATGCAGCGTTTCAACTTACTTTTCTATTGCAAAACATATAAAGTTTTAAATATATTTCATCAGAGCATTAAAAAAAATATATTTAAAATGTCAAAATATGTTACGAAAGAGTTAAGTATGCCCTCAAAATAATAAAATATGCTATAAATATGCTATAAATATGCTCTGAAAATCGCTATATGCAAAAGCATGAAAATCATTACAATTACATGCCAAATTATTTTATTTGTTCTGAATAAAAAAAAGGACATGCAATTGCATATTTGTAGTTTCTCTGGTAATAATATTACACAATTCTAAATTTCACATGATTTAGCTATAAATGACATGATGATGTGACAATATTTACTTTGACAGAAGAATTACATTATTAGAATTTAGAATTTTAAAAATCCTTTCAGCCTCAAATCTAATTGCTTGGAGAGGAAAGTGTATACAATTTTAAAGATTTAAATCTATAGATAAAATTACAACTCCCACTAAAAAATAGAACATGAATACAGAAAAAAAAAAAAAAATTCTTTAATTTTGTTTACACATTTACAATTATCTGTAAGCAAAAAAAATATATATAAGATTTTTAGCTGTATTCATAAAGAAATGGTTTTACATTTAAAACTTTTTAATAATTTTCAATGATTTTCTGTACACATTTATAACCTCGAAATAACTCGGTCTGTCCTTCTTACTGATATTTAAGATAATTTCGTTATTACTTTTTTTAAGACTCTGTAATCAAATGTTATAAAAATTTGGTTTTTGTAAAGAAATTTTTATTTTTTTTATTTTTTTATCTACCATTAAACTGGTTCTCTACTGTTTTAGTGATTATTATTTTTTCATTGTTGTTACTGTTGTATTTTTACTACTTTAATACACTATTTGTATGAATGTTTGTTGGTATGTAGTTGGGAAAATTACACGGCCAAGTCATGCATGAGATAAATGTTTACATTTTTTTTATGTTTTTTTTTCTTCCAATGGATTCATAAAGAATTATTTCTTTTCTTGATTTCTTCTCAATGTCTTGGGTGATTTAAATTTTATGGCATTTTTTTTTTTTTTTTTTTTTTTTTTTGTAAAATTGTATTTGGTTTGAAATTATTATTTTAGAGTTTTATGAGTATTGAATGTAATCAATAGTTTGTTGAATTTTTGAAATGAATATTAAATTTTATTTTAGTTTTGCTTTGTGATAATAATTAACAGAGTTGAGAGGAATAAAGTAAGGAAATTTGTTTGTTTTTAGCTAAAAATTTAAATTTGTTTGCTTTTGAAGAATTTCTTGTTCACTTTATCTTATTCTAATCCCACTGCTATTGTTTGCTTAGTAACATTGATTGCATTTACTTACTTTTTTATAACAATTAGTTTGAATTTCTGTTTAAATTTCAAACTAGTTTTACAATTACTTAAACATCAGCTTCCATTCAAGCTGCATTTACAATGTTGCAACATAATAAACGTTCCAGCTCTTTTACCATTAAACAGAATTTGAAAGTTTGTTTTTAATTTTTTTTTTTTACTATTTATACTCGAGCAATGAAAGGTTATAGAAAATGGGCCAATGTAAAGAATTTTTCTAGTTACGAACTTTCTTCTTCTATAAAGTTTAACAAATAATTGCTGCTATTATAATGTTTAAAAAAGAATATTAAAGGGAGATTTCTTTTAAAGTCAAAATGAAATTCTCACAATTTTTTCAAGACACTCTGGGCCACAAGCACAATTTTTTATCAAAATATCCAATTCAGGTAGAAGGCAAAAATATTCAGTTGTATAATCTAGGGGCTTTGAATTTTATGCCCAAAAAAATTTTATGTTATTGCGTGTTACCGTTTCTTGAAAGTAGTAAGAGGTTAAAATCAAAACAATATATTTCTACTGAAATTTTTTGTTTGTAATAAATAGTTTAAATAATTCATAATTACTCAAATAATTACTCAATAATTTATAATTACGAAAATATTCTCAGATAAAAGAGGTGAAAGTAAGTACTTAAACAAAATAAAAAATCGTGATATTACAGGGCAAATTCATATGAAAAAGTGATCTTATTTGTCAAAAATATGATTTTTCTTCAAAAATAGAAATTTTCAAAGCAAAGCAGTTCCTAGGAATGTTTTCATACTAATATACTGATTGTCCGAGGTGTTTTCTTTCTAAGTTGTAAAATATTGTGAAACTTTTTTATAAAAATTATAAAAATATGAAAAATTTTATTTGATGATTCTGTATCAAAAAAAAAAAAAAAAAATTAAAAACCAAAATGGTGAATCAAATATGACGACCAAAATTTTGTATATTTTGATATTAATATATAGTCAAGTTATAAAATAGTGATTACTATAGTTTAAATAAAATGTGAAAATATTTTTTTTATTACAATAAAAATAAATTTATAAATTACGCTTATTGGCCGCTGTATTCAATCCGCTATTTTGATGTTTTCAATTTACCTTAAAGTCGTTGCTAACAACTTAACAAATATATAAACAATGCTGTTCTAAAGGGTACTTGTTATACTATAATTCATTCGGAAAATCATAAAACAAATTTGTATTCAGTGACCATAAGTCTGTAAAATGTGATCATTCAAAATTTCGTCAAGTTATAAATACTCTAATTATGTTTAAAATTCAAGATTGTGATCCTATTTGATACACTATATTGATTTCGTCTTTCCGAATTTGGAAAATCATAAAACAAATTTATGCTCAGGGACTCCAAATTTGACAAATGTTATTATTTAAAATTTTATCAAAGAATAAAAAACTATATTGGATCCGATATCTTGAAATTTTAATTTTTTATTACAGTTTCGTAGTCAGTGCCCCAAAGGCCTTATATGTGATAAACATTTTTTACATACATCAAGTATTCTAGTTGAAGCTGAAATTAAGTGATCATAGACCACTTTTATCCATATTCGTATTCAAATCTCTCAGATATAATTATTAAAAATTTCGTAAAATAAGAAGAAGAGAAAATTGACCGCTATATTCGATTCGCCATTTTGATTTTTTTTATTTTTTCTTACAGAATCGCAATCAGCGTCATAAAAAAACTTCTACGTTATGTTTAATTTTTACATAAACCAAGACTTCTAATTACGGCCAAAATTCAGATATCGTGGCCCAGTGTGTTAGAGTTTATTAAAAAAATTCTCATAAATGTTTCAAAGGGGAAAAAATATAAAAATGTCATGTTAATAGGTCAATTTAACCACACACAAATGGCAAAAAACCCCCACAAAAAGAAAAACAATGTAAAACAGACATGAATTTGACTAGATTTGTATGTTGAAGTTTTAATTTTTTTTCTTTTTCTGGTTTTAAAAAGCTCAATTTACAAAATTGAAAGTTTAAGGAGAAAATTAAAAAAATGAGTAAAAAAACAAAAACACAAATTACATTTACCACCACCAGCACCACTGGCAGAAACAACATGAAGAACGTGCAACGAAATAATGACACATTCCCGTACATGAAAATTTTACATTAAAAAGATTTAAGCAACAAGTTCCTATACCAATAACCATAATGTTTAAAAAAAAAAAAAACAATGTTGTAATTTAAAGAGCTTAAAATAATGTTGAAATTAAATAAAAAAAAGTAAAATAAAAATAATTTGGTTGATATAGAGGACTTAAGAAAAGCCCTATAAAATTAAACTTCCCCTTAATGGGGAAACTTCCAAAGAAGTGATAATAAAGTCTTAGCAGTGAAATATATTTTTTGTACACTTATTAGTTAATATAAGATATAGTCATGTCTTTTATTCCATTCGGAACACATTATCTCAGATCTTTTATTATTTTATATTAAGTTAGCTTTTTTTTAGCTTACGTGTCTGAAAGAAATATGTTATTTTGCAAAATATTCAACCCTAAACATTGAAACTTATCTTTGAATATTATTAATCAATAAACTAAGCTGTATGGTATTAAAAATCAGACAAATCGATTATTGGCAGTTTTTTTATAAATACCTATTATAAATTTTTGAAATAACTTTTAACATTTTTTTCTATACAATATTGGCCAGACTATTGTAGGGTACTATATTCATATACAGGTAACCCTTGATTTACGCAGCTTGTTAGGACCGCAGCAGAGTACTTTATCCCATAGACAAAAATGATAATTATATTTCAGATTGTATTGAGATATACTCTTTTGGAGAAATAAGAATGCAGCTCAAAAAAGTATAATAGAATTTTCAGCTATGACTTTTCTTGCGCCCACGAGAGGGCGCTAAAATTTGGGAATTTATATAAAAAATGTGGTTTTTAACTGCTTCAGAAAAAAAAAAAAAAAAATTCAAAAATTAATTTTTTTAACTGGTTCGAAAGTCTGGGTTTTGAATACTCCGGTATATTTTAAAATAAAACCTACATTTTTAAGTTAAAACATATATATTTTTTTTTAATATGTATTATTTTTACATAAAATTTGGGGTTCTTTTGGTATGAATGTAAAAAATAGTTAAATTTAATGGAAAAAACAAGTTTACTTATGGAGACTCATTTTCCAGGCTGTAGGGATATGGAATCTGATGGAGGGACAGGTAGCGTCAGTGATAACCTACAACCCGAATCAGATACTGGGGGTACCGATGTGATAAGGGAGATGATCACTAGAGACAAGGTATTATGGGCGGTAAATTCATTCAAGCCATACAAATCTCCGGGGCAGGATGGAATATTTCCGGCCATACTACAGAATGTCGATGAAAGAGCCATACCTTTACTGACGGAGGTTTTTAGGGAATGTCTTAGAATGAAGTACATTCCCAGAGGGTGGAGAGAGGTAAGGGCCATTTCCATACCCAAAGCGGGTAAGACGACTCACTCGAAGCCCAAGGATTACAGACCGATCAGCCTATCGTCTTTTCTATTGAAGACAATAGAAAGACTGATCGATTGTTATCTTAGGACTAGCATAGGAACTCAGGTCATTAGCGAGTCTCAACATGCTTATCTTAAAGGTAAGTCCGTTGAGAGTGCTCTGCATGACGTTGTGAGTTACATTGAGCGGGGTCTGCTGCAGAGGGAATATACCATGGCAGCTTTTCTCGATACAGAGGGGGCCTTCAATAATATCACTTTAGAGGCTATTGAGGAATCACTTGTTTCGCTGAATATAAGCAAGCTCCTTGTTGAGTTGATAATTATGATGCTTAGCAGCAGGGTTATCAACTCAAACATGGGAGGCACTTGTATGAGGAAACTCGTGACTAGGGGCACACCGCAAGGGGGGGTCCTTTCTCCATTACTGTGGCTCTTGGCCGTGAACGTCATTTTAAGACAGTTTGATTCTAAGGGACGGAAGATTGTGGCCTACGCCGATGACGTTGTTTTACTGGTCTCTGGTAAGTTTTTATCTACGATCAGTGAGGTCATGCAGACAGGTTTACGTGATCTGTCCCTTTGGGCCAACAGTAAGGGATTAGGGGTAAGCCCAGAGAAAACGGAACTAGTTTTGTTCACTAGGAAATACAAGGTCGAGCATTTTAGCTTGCCAGCTTGAGGCCAAATACCTGGGTGTGTACTTGGACAGGAAATTGTCTTGGAGGAGAAACACCCAGGAGAGGGTCAAGAAGGGACTCAATGCCTATTACACCTGCAGGAACTCTATAGGTAAGAATTGGGGCCTTAGACCGCAAGTTGTATACTGGATTTACACTTCGGTTGTAAGACCGATTCTTACTTATGGGTATACAGTCTGGTGGAAGGTATTGGGTAAAGAAACGTATAGGAAACTTCTTTCTAAAGTTCAGAGGTGTGCTTCAGTTGGCATCTCAGGTGCCAGGAGAAGTACACCTCAGACGGCGCTGGACATAATCCTCCACCAATTGAGGAATTTGTGAGGGGTATGGCTGTCCGCGGCCTATTTAGATTGAAGGAACTGGGACTATTAGGTACCTCTAGAGCGGGGCATGTCAGCATACTAGATGAAGTCAAGTTCAACGGTCGGACACTATCCTTGGCTGAGCCTACGGATTATGTCGGGACTACGATTGACTTCGGGGCTACTCCCGCTTTGGTGTTACCTAGCAGGGACCTCTGGGATGGAGTAGAAAAGCTCTATGGAGGGTGTGCGGTCTTCACGGACGGTTCGAAAATGGAAGTTGGCACTGGTGCAGGTGTATACTTTATGGGAACTGATATCAGACGATCCTACAAATTGTCTGACAGTTCTTTCAAGCGGAGATTCTTGGAATTTATAAGGCTCTAGGCTTGATTGAGGGGAATGTTGAACGAGGGTCTGAGATTACTATCTATGTTGATAGTCAGGCAGCGTTATTGGCTCTGACTAGTCATTTTGTTAGGTCCAGATTGGTACTTGAGTGCAGAAGGGAATTGAGAAGGTTAATGGATTCCTATATGATGAGACTCTGTTGGGTTCCTGGTCATTGTGACATTCTTGGCAACGAAATAGCCGATGAGCTAGCTCGCAGTGGCTCGGAGCTAGATAGGTCCTTCATAGAGTCATCTGTTAAGATTCCAATTGGGTCCTTCTTTAGGGCCATAAGGGAGTGGACTCTGGACAACACGAATCGAGCCTGGAATGACAGGACTGCAGAGTTTCTAGGGCATTATGGCCTAGCTTAAAACTGGCGGATTCCAAGCATCTTCTAGGTATGAGTCGTGGTAGTCTTAGAGTCATAGTAGGTATGGTTACGGGTCATTTCTCAATAGGGAATATGATGAGTAAGTGGGACATTGGCACATCAGACCATTTATGACCATCATTTATTAATTGATTTAAAATATGACACAAATGTTTCAGTGGATTTAAAATTATCGGATGAAGATTTTTCTTCAATTCATCAATTTCGCGTAAATGGCTTTGATATCCAAAAATTTGTTTTTAACTTTTTTTCAATGATATCCTTTTTTATTTTGTTTATATAATATTTTGTTAATCAGGTTACATTTAAATAATAAGTGTATCATAATATCATAATTTTCTGTTAAATTGTCTAGAAATTCTTTTATTTTGGATTCTTTTTTTTTAATATTTTTTGTAAATAATCTATTTTTTCAATAAATATTTCTGCACATGATTTAGTACACACTATTGTATTTCGCGCAATTCAAAATTTGCCATTTTTTAAGTGAATTGTATCAATTTTATTGAATCCTGTTATAAGAAATCGCGCAAATGAAGTATCGCGTAAATCGAGGGTTACGTGTATAGCCTCCAAAAAATTTCATATTTAAATATAAAAGCCACATTATTAACTGATAATTTTTTGCTGATAAATTGGCACCTATCAATCCCAAGTCTCTTCATAAGTTGTTTTTTTTTTTTCTTAAAAACATTTAATTTTAAAATAGCATTTTTCAAGTTCCAAAAACTGATATTTACACACTATCAAACGTAAGTGTTATGTTTATTTTAAAATGTTATTGTTAAATTATAGAGTAATGCTATCTTGACACACTGTAATTTTTTACTTGCTGGCTTTATAGTTCATGTAAATATATGTGAAACGGAAATATTTACATGTAATGGGAGTATTGTAAGTAAAACCATTAAGAGTTTTAAAATAAAACTTATATCAGTTATCAAGGTTAAAAGTTGAAAATATTATAGTAGAAGTTGAAATATAAGAGAAAATGTAAGAAAATGTTTTAAAATAAGGGTCATTGTTAAAGGTATTTATTACTTTGAGGGATTTGTATTATAACAAGAGGGTTAATGAATTTTAATGTAAAAGCCACAGATATTTCTTTGGAGATAAACTTCAAACAAAATATTTTTAAATTTTATAAACTTTGCATTATCACTTTGCAAATATCAGGAGTCATTAGTAAATAAAATAAAATACAACAAAAAAAAATACTTTTAGCCTGAAAGTTTTGAACCTCTATAAATAAAACCTGCTATACTTCATTAATATCTTTTCATAAATGTTGACTATATTCTCAATTATGAGAACGTATGTATCTTATTTGAAAACTAAAGAAAAAATAATGAAATTGAAAAACATTTAAATAGCAGTTATGAAAATCGTATACACTAATGAGTTACCACCACTTAATTAGAAATAAAATTAATATTAGTGTAGCACCCCAGCTTTTTGATCGTTTTTGATTTTTAAAGAATAAAACATTAAGACAATTTTTTTAATATATTTGAAACTGTTAAGCAGATTAAAAAATGATGTACCTATAACTTGGAGTTAAATAAAATAAAAATTCTCTAAATCAACTAAAACAAATCGGGCTCCAGATATGCTGATTTATAAAATGCTTCCTCTGTATTTTTATATATAACGCTTTAATTCAAAAATTAACTCGCTAATCAATAGAGAGTCCTTAGAAAATGCAGAGCTAAAAAATCATTAAAAAATTTTTAAATTTATCCTCAATTCATTACCAGAAACTAAAAATATTTGGTATATTTTGGTTAAAAAATTGTCGGGTATTTTTCGAAATATTTCAAAACACTTTATAAAAAAAAGGGGAAAAATATAAAATTTTTATATATAAAAATTCGTAACAATAATTTCGTTTTCATGATGTACAAAAATTACCGTTTATGGAGTGAATTTATTTTAAATATTTTCAAAATTATGACTTTTCTAAACATATTTCAACATAAAACTAAAAATTTTTTAGGCGAAACAAAAATTACTAAACCCGTAAGTGCCGTTAGAGAAGATTCCCCTCTATCATTAGAAAATACAACGAATCACTCTTCTTATTATTACAAAAAACGTAACTGAGTGATATCAAAAAAATGGTGGTGCTATGTACCAAAAGAGCCCAATCCACTAAGCCATCCAGAATTTTATCCATTTTAAAATTATGTGGTCATAGTATACAAATTTTTAAAAAAATACTTAAAGCTGACTAAAAAATAATACAAAGTTTAAAAAGAAGTGGATCCATTCTAACAAAAAGTAAACAAAAATGCAACAAACCTCTTATGGAGAGTATTCCAGAAATTATTAAATATTTTATTAAAAACGAAAAAAAAAATAATTTTAACATAGCAAAATCTTCAAAGCATTTGAACAGTTGGTTTAATTTCTATAAGCTGAGTTGTATTCTGGGATTCTTTCCTACACAGTCTTTATTACAAAAGTTTCACCTTTTAAAAATATTGGACCATTCTATTTATCAGCGTTTCGCAGTGGAGCCAAACGCAAACATTTTGGTAATAAATCTGTATCTGCTAAACTACGGATTGAATTGAGTGTACAGAAAAGTTGTAGAGTAGAACTTGAACTTGCAGAAAAATCATCTTGTAGATAAGCTATATAGTATCAAAGTTGAGCAGCCCAGTATGTAAAAGTTGCAAAAAATCTTAGCTTCCCCAAACCAAGTCCGATTTCAAAGATTTTTCTATTTCTGTAAAATATTTTTCACGATAAAAAATATGTTTATTCACCTAAGTTATATTTACATTTGAATTTTGAATTTTTGATTTTTTGTCTTGACTTTATTTAATTTTTCGGAAATACGTTCTGAGATGTATGAAAGAAAATTTATTTCAAAATATTTTGTAGTTTATAATATATTTTGAAATAATATAGTGAAAAATCTTTTAATTATTGAATACGTCTTGCTGTGAAAAATATTCAACTTTGCACTCTCAAATTAAATCAATTTCAAATTTCTTTATTATGAAGCTTTATCTTTTGTAAAGACAAGGCTTCTGAAATAGTTAATATGGAAATTTTAAATTGATTTAAGTTTTCACCCTTCATCCAACATTGACCGAAAATGGTGAATTTTTGAAAAAAAATGTATGTTTATTGACTAATAAAAAAAATTCATGCGAGTTTTTTTACATTTATCTATGCTGTTAAATTGCAAAATATATTTAAATCGATTCGGCACTAGTCCATTCCAGCCTGACCAAAAACCATACCATATTTTTACTATTGTTTCTTTTGTATATCAAATATAGTGCAGTCTTTCATTCCTAAAAAATCGTTCTAATGGTTTTAACAACTAATTTTTCAAAAAAAATTTTAAGAGATACTCTGCGCAGCATTACCATTGAGAAAGTCGCCAGAAAAGGGGATTTTTTGAAAAAAATCAACCAACTGCTTCAATAACTAAAAAAAAACCTTAAAATTTGTTTTCTTGATAAAAGTAGAAACAAAAAATATTGCATTTTAAGAAAAACTATTAAGGTCAATTTTATTAATAAAAAAAAAAAAAAAAATGGTTTATGATAGTTATAGGACTGAAAGTATATATTCATAAGTGTTGACCTAAAGTTTGTCGGACAATTTATTTTTCATTAATGAGGCACTGCTATGACCCAAAGTAAAACTATAAATTAGGACATAAATATCCATCTAATCTATTTTTTAATTTTCCCAATCCCGTCAAAAAAAATCCGCATTTTATATTTTAAATAGTTGCTAGTATGTAAAATTTATCATTAGCTTACTTTTTAACAGTTTCAGTCCATTTTTGGATTCTTCACTATACTGTGGAACAATCAATTTTAAGATAAATTAAGTTTTTAACTTAAATTAACTTCTTCGTTAGAATTAATATATAATGGATCGAGATATTTCAAACAACTTAGTTTTTCGTCATTTATTGAATAGTCTTAAAAAGTCGCCATTTAGTTCCATTTTAAAAAAGGGGCCAAAGAAGTGGCCAGATCATTGAAAAGGGACAATTGGCGACTAAAGTCACTAAACGGCAACGCTTACTGCGTGTTGTTTTATTTTAAGTGTAATATTATACTGACACATATTGCTCCTTTTTGTAGAATGATTAAAGTAACTGATCTTAAAAAAATTTAATTAAGAAATAAAGAAAAATTCTTTTCCACCAGGTTATTGCGCAATTAATAATTTTAATATACTCCTTATATTTGCCTCAGAAATACATTTTTTTAGTTATCTAACATCTCATTTTTTATATATAATAAATATTATTATAAAATATGATTTCAAGTGATTTCAAAAACCTCATATTTTTAGTAGCAACAAACATAGACGCCCTTCAATTCAAGCGTGTTTTAATATCTAAAATTTCATATCTTATTAAACGAAAAATTGTTTACGATCTTTTTTAAAATAAAACATAAAGTACCCAATATTCCTCCTACCAATTATAAAAAATCTGCTTATTTCCTTATTTTTTTTTTTTTTAATTTTATTAGTCACAATTTTAATTAAAATACAATTTATGATTATTGTATAAAGTTGTCTTAAATATAAAATTAAAAAAAGAAAAAAAAAATATTTATAAAAACTTTTACCCATTTATTATGCCAGTTATAAATGAAATATAAATAATTTTTACAATTTCTTTTACATTCAACAAATAATGACTAAAGAAGGAATTTTGAGGAAAAAAAAACTAAAAATTGTATTATTTATATGGTGTTGTAATTTAAAACCACCTACTGCCTACTTAAACATAAATTTTATTACAAGAAATGCAAAAAATAAAATCCCTACACTTAAAAAAAAGAAGATCAGATGACGTTTTCAAAGGGAATTAAAGAATGTTGAAAAAAAGACAAGTTGTTCTTGAGAAAGTATTCTTTTTTTGTTAATATAAATGAAATAATGAAATTATATTTTGCTGGCGATTTATGTTTTATGAAATAATATTGTTTTTTTTTTTTTTTGCATTGAACTGAAGTGGTATATTTAATGCCAAGATTATATTAACAACCGCGAAATTTATAAAATAATATCATAAATTTTATATGATCATAAAATTTTATGATTTTTCCAAGACAACACCCAAAGAGTAACAAAACCAAACGACATATTTCTTTTAAAACATATTGCTCTTGTTGAAAGTGTTTGTGTATTTTTTGGATTTTTTTATACCTTGAATACAGTTATCTTGTAATCGGCTTTAAGAACGTCCCCTTTTAATACACACGCTTATATATAATTGGCAAAAAGTGAGAAAAAAAGTCATGAAAAAGTACAAAAAAAAAAAAAAAAAATGCTGACGTTTGGTAACTTAAATATATAAAATTTTTATTTTAAAGAAATTTTTGGAAAAAGGAAATGCAAAAGTTGTCTCATATTAAGCTTTAAATAAATAGCAGCTGGATTTTTTTGGCTGTTATCAGAATAGAAGCTAAATAGTATTAAAGTATTGAACTTATACAGATTCAAAATAACAAATTCATAAGTAAATCAAAATGTTCTTGAAATGTTAATTTTGTGAATTAAAGACGAATATAAAATTTCACTATTTCGATTTAAGATATCAGGCCTATTTAGCAATAAAATGATTTTCTTAATTAATTGCTTTTTATTAAGCTTTTAGTCTTATTCATTTCATTTGTAGTGTAAAAGAACTAAAGTGTGCGTTTGAATAAAATGTAACACATATTTTTGCTTAGAGCTTTGTCTATTGATAACATATTTTTCTTTTTGTGTTCAACATAAGTTTGAAAAATACTCAAGTTTTTGTAAAATATTTTGTGAGCATGTTTTACAGTGGAGAATCAAAGGGAAACACTTAAAAAAATTGAAGACTACTAAAACTCATTCAAATTAGACTTAATTGATCAAAAACCTGGAACAGGAACATATAAATCACTATGAAATACAAATTCAAAAAGGTGAAACAGTTCCTAAGAAGTATTCCAATCATTTCCGAACGCGAAGTGGCTGGATATGTCATATGTTTTGAACGCTACTGGCGCAAAGTTAAAGAATATGAGATATAAAACATTTACGGAGCAAAAAGTACCAGATAAAAATGCAAAGCAGAATGCTGAAGCTAAAAAGAGAGCAAAGCAGTAGATGATAAATCGTGCTTCCTGGACAAAAGTTTTATGTAGCAAATTTTAGGGAAATATTCGAGAAAAGTAGCGTATCAAAAAACAATCAAAATTTCTCAAAAAGTTTCTTTTTTAACAAGCTGTATGCTGCTATGATGAAAGCAGTGAATCGTATGTAACATCAGGCGCATTAAGCTTTGATATTTTTGTCAAGGAATGTCTAAAAGAAAGAGTCTATTTATAACAAAACATTCATGCTTTTGGCATGATTTGGCATAGTTGTATTATAGTAAAAGTACTTTAGAATGGTAATGTACACTGGTACAGTAAACTTCGGTAAATTGAAAGATGTTTTGCGCTTGTCAAAAGAGAATTAAGGAAGATTAATGCTGTGTTCAAAACATTAACAAATTTTAAGCACAAATTGTTACAAAAAGCTACGTAAAATAATAATAATAATAATAAAAATAAATAAATAAATAAATAAAAAGTTCACATTTAATCATCAATTCATCCTTTATTGTTACATTAAATAAATCTATAGAAAAAACCCTAAAATATGTTGTTTCTTTCATAATTATATTAATTCATAATTATAACTTACTCCCATCACATTTATATCAATATTTGTATGTTATGTTTTATTTGAACGTACACTTTACTTAAAAATATATTTATTTCTTTAAAATTTAACATTTAAAAGACAGTTTCTTTCTTTTCCATTCAATATTTCGTTCCTGTTTGCAGAGAACAAAAAATTAAATTTAAAAGAATAATAAAATTTATTTCTTTATATTTTATGTGCCATAAAAAACTCCAAATTAAAATGTTCTTTCAACTACGAACTTTTGGCAATGAATTTTATATATGTATAATACCGACAGTCGTAGTTAAACGTAATTCTTAAACAACCATCGATAAAAAGTGCAACATCATCAGCAACATCACATCTACCAACAATAACAAAAATAACAGGAGAACAACAAAAATTTAACAAAACAAAAATTACTTCAACAATTGATTTAAGCAGCAGCAATGGCTAAAGAAGCAGCAGCAACAGTCCTAAAAATAAAAAAATAAAAAAACATCAACAACATCAGTAACAGCAGTTTTTTAAACACCAACAGTGTTTGCTGAAATCACTAAAAGACAATCTTTAAAATCTTATACATACATATATATATATATATATATATATATATATATATTCTGTGCTGTTTTATATTCTCTAATAAATACTTAAAAATGACATGCCAACCAACCACTATAATACTGTTTTAACAGGAAAATGTATAAGAATTCCCCGTAGTAGTAGTAGTAGTAGCCTTTGAAACTTTTTATCAACTGTTTGCTATTGTAGTTTGCAATAAAATGATGCTTTAGTTTGTTGCTTGTTGTAGCTGTTGTGTACTAAGCTAAAAAGACATTTGTCATGTCATTTGTAGCAACACATTTTTAAACATACAAACTTTAACAACGTTTAACAATAAGCAACGTTTATATTTTTATTATTTTTTTTCTCTTCTGAGCAATGCGTGAAAAATGCGTTTGGCTTTTTATTTTTCTTTTTATTATTTTAGAAATTTTTTCGCTATAAAGTTGATTAAGTATTTTTGTTTATGATATACTCTAGCTAATCTTATGGTATGAGCAATGAGTGAGTAAGCATAAAGAAATTATTGAAATGCGAAGAAATTGTTTTATGAACTTTTTTTATTATTTTTTTTTTTTTTATTTTTTAGAAGAGAAATAAATTTTTAATTTTTAAAGTTTATGGTTGACCTAGAAATTTAGATTTATTTCATTATTTGAGAGGACTTATAGGTGTGTAATAGTTGATTTGGTGAATTATTGTAAAAATAAATTTAATGCTTTGTAGATTTAAGGTATGCATTCAAATAAAATATAACACAAATTTTTCGTAATAACCCTTATTGCCCTCTAAATAATTTTTTTATCACAATATCTTTTTATAGATATGTCAGATTTAACAGCAGATCGAATTTTTTAAAGCCATTCATTTGTCCGCTTGCAGAGGGCAGTCAAACAAAAATGTGCAAAATAAATTTTAAATTTTTTATTTCTAATTAGATCTTTTGATCAAAGAAATAGATTTTAAGACAATCAAAACTTATTGAAAACTTATTTTAGAGAAATAAAAAGCCAAAATAATGAATTCCAAGCCCAAAAATTGAAGAAGCTCCTAACAGCTTTTCCAAAAGTGTTTGGCCGCGTAATGGCTCGCTGTGTACATTTCACAAAATCCAGTATGGGTCAGTGTAAAGCTAAACATGAACTTGTATCAATAGAATCTTAAAAAGTTTAAAATAATAATAAAAAGATGAACTCTGAGGTCCAGAATAATCATAGCTCCTAAATAATCTAAAAACTAAATTTTTTTAGTATTTTTAGTAGACTATTAAATATAGGTTATTACTGACTTTCCTTATCTTCTCAGGCATAAGTTTTAATAATATATTAATCGAGAAAATTGTCCTGAATTATCTTGGCAAGTTTCCTTAAGACGTGATAAGATGTATGATTGTCTTGCAGCTTTATTCCGAATAAATTCAAATAATTATATCAAAGGGTGTCATAGAATGACATTAATACTATTGCTACCATAAAACCATGTATTTAGCTTTTTGTGTAGCTAAGACTTTCAGCATTCATGATATGTTTTGCTTTTTATTATGCAATTAAACTGAATAAAATAGAAAGAATCTAAATTCTTTCAAATATTTTTTAAATTTTAGATAACAAAATACTGTTTAGGAAAAGAATTCGAAAAATTAGAATTTTGATATTTAGGTGTTTTAATTAATTAGATATATTAAAAATCTCACAAGGAACAATATAGTAAATAAAATATGAAATAATTATCTAATGTTTTGTGAAATATTGTTAGTTTTAATGGGCCAGCAAGAAAAAAAAAAAGAAAGGCGCAATAGAAAACAACTCAAGTATAAATAGTGTTCAATATCTTTAAATATTTTCTATACAGCCCATATTCAATTATTACTCTTCTCTATGACAGCTTTTGAACTAGATTAGTTTTAAAGATTGTCCATATTACGGAATTTGATTTAAATGTTTCAAGTTTTTCAATTTATCGATTAAAAATACTAAACTTTAGTATGTCTTTGCGAAAATGACAAGAACTATCGTTATTTTGTTACAAAAATTAAGAAAGAAAATACTAATGAAAATCAAATTATCAATCTTTTAATTCTACCTACAACTACAATAATATTTTTAATGGTTTTATTAAATTTTTTAAAATTTGAATATTTTTTTAAATAAACTTTCGCCGTCTAAATATTCGCTAAATTACATCTTAGTAGACTGCGTAACTCCATTAAGCCCAAGGATGTTATTAAAGAATCTGAAGTAGTTTTTATTATACCAGTCCTACGACTAATGATTTTAGAACTAGTATTAATATTTTTAAAAGCTACTTAAAAATTATATTAAAAAGAAAAATTTAGATTTTTGCTGTTTAAGTTTTAGTTTCTGAATAACTCCATTTTAAATTTAAAAAATTTTGACCCTTGGTTTCCGATTTAGATAAAATTTATAGCATGTATAGAGGAGGATGCAGCGTCACTTTTATTATGATAACTATGACAACTCTATAGCTTTGAAAGTGACTAACATATTTATTGAAATGGCCATAACTTTTGTTATATAAAAGATATCAAAATAATTTCTTATTTTTTGAATTTGGTAAAGCTTATAAAGTGCTGTAATAAAATTTGGAACATATTTTTATTAGCAGATTTTTTGCATAAATTTTCTCTAGTGCCGTGTATCTAAAAGAGTCCTTTATTTTTTTTTTTATATTTCTTTGGTATACTTGCTACAGAGAAAAATGCAGAGATGTCAACATTTTTAAATTTAAAATGGAATTAATCTTTTCTAAAAAGATTTTTGGCTGTTAATATAAAGAATTTTAGAAAAAAATATTATAATAATAAAAAAACCCAATTATTAATTAATTTTCATTTAAACATACCAACACTTTTTTTCGCCTTTTTTAATGAAAATATTTTGTCATTAAAAACAAAACAAAAATTTTATTACTCTAATGAATTTCAATTTATTCATGAAGTTCTTTATTTTTTTTCCTTACATATAATTTTCATTTAACATTATTTAAACACTCAATAAAATGCAAGAATTTAACACTCTTATTACTTCGAAGAAGATGAAAAACAGACACTCTTATAGCAAAACAACAACTGTGTTGTTTTAATAAAACCATAATAAAAAGGATTTAATTTCTTTTATTACTTACTTATGTCTGTGGTAAATAATCACATCAAAAAACAAAAGAAACACAAAAAGAAAAACCTTGTTTTTATTTTTATTATTTAAAAAAATAAGCTGCAACTTGAGGCACAATATTTATGTACAATATATAAATATATTTGTATTGTTTTTACATTTATACTTTACTTTATAAATATTCATTTGACTGTCATTTAAAACAAATAAAGAATCCACAAATGTCAGCTACTTTTCAACTTCTACACATGTCATTAACTAACTGCCAGTAAAAATAAAACTATAGAAAAAGCAACAACAACTAAGTTTGCTATATACAACAGGCATAAAGTGGAGGCAGCCAGTCAGTCATGTAGCCAAGTTGGCTGCATGTAATACTAAAAAAAAAAAACATTCGAAAAATAAAAATAATACTTTAAAAAAAATATATAAAAACTAAACTATAGAGAGAAGTTGCAAGAATTTTGTTTTTGCAAAAATGATATAAAAAAAGTGTAATAAGCCCAGTAACCAAACAAAACCACCAAAATACAAAAATAACTTTTGTTGTTTTGTGTTGCAACTTGGTTTAAGTACCAGAGTATATATTACTTGTTGGTGGTCTGCACCATAGACGAATGAACTTGAATATTATTTTTCTTATTGTATATTTAAGAAAACTAAAAAAAAACCACAAACAAACAAATGAAATACAAAAACACAGACAGACGGACGGACACAGTCATATAACAATACAACAAATGAAATATTCATTGCAGACGTTTAGACGGAAGAAGCTATAGACAGTCAGATATATAACTACGTTATGTTAAAAGTTGTATAATGATATAAAAGATAAACAAAATTAAAATAAATTAACAAAAGGAAAAAATAAAACAAATGAGCATAAAAGAAAACGTAGAAAATATAGAATCCTTTTAAATGTGTGATTTTTCCAGTGAAAGGGAACTTGTTAAAAGTAAAATATAATGTACAAAATTAAAATTTGACAACTAGAAAACTTTTTTTTATGATCTATAAATATTTGTTTAAGTTTTATTTAATACTTCTTTAGTTAGTATTTAGATTTAAAATGTTATAATGTATTAAAATAACATTCACCAATATCTCAAACTTTGGTGGGAGATATGTGTTATTATTTCAGCAATATCTAAGTTGATATAAATTATTTTAAATAAAAATAAATTGAAGGTTATTTGGGATAAAAGACACATTTATATAATGTTTATATTTTTTTACATGCATTAAAAAAATCGAAGGAGTTTGGTATGCATAATTTCTAACAAATATTTGTTTTAGATTTTAAAATATAAAAAAAAAAATAAGAGATGAAGCTTTCAAAATGATCAAAAAGATCGTTAACTGTCTAATACACTTTACTGGCTCCATTTTTAAAATGGAAATAAATGATGACTCTTTAAGACCATGGTGAAACGATAAAAAAATATACTTGTGTGAAACGTTAGAAAAATATCAATGTTCGTAAATTTTTTAATATAATGAGATGAATAAAATTTCACCAGATCATAGGGCTTATAAAACTTTTGATATATATATATATATATATATATATATATATATATAGATATATATATATATATATATAAAATATAATATATAAATAAATAAATAAATATATATATATATATATATATATTATATTTTTCAATTTTATAGAAATTATTTTAAAAATATAAAATGTCTAGAAAATTTCTATATAGCTTTAAGATTTCAAACACATTTATTCATATATTAAATGTAAATGAACATAAAATAACTCAAAATAGTAGTTTTTTTTTCCAAAAAGGATTTGAAATATAAACAAATCATTTTGTGCTTTTGCAGTCGTATTTTTATTTATTTAATTTTTATTTTTTCCTTTTTATACCTTTGGTTTTAATTTGTTTTTTATAATAAAACTTTAATTTTTCAATATTTTACAAAGCTTTCTTTTCACATAGCAAAAATAATAATTCTTCCCACCATAGTAAAAATATTTTTTATTTACCATAGAATTTTCCTTCGATTTCACACAGGCCCTAAGTGCTATATGACGAAAAACTATGTTATTTTAAATATCTTAATCCATTATATATTAATTCCAAAGAACAAATTAATTATATAGAGATTATTTGACAATATTATAAAACAACTGGATAATTTATAAATATACTGAAACTGCTAGAAACTGAAGCAAATGATAAATTTTATGAGCAACTATTTGTGAGCATCAGATTCGATGAGTACTTAATTTATATTTTTACTTTGCCTCATAGCACTGCCTTGACGGAACATAATTTTTCGAAATTATCACTAATAAAAAATAAATTATCCAACAGACTTAAGGTCAACAGCTGCGAATCTATGCTTTCAGTCCTAAATTGGTTAGACGAGGATTTAGAAGACTGATGTTTAATTAATAAAAAGATTATTGTATGTTAACTATTTTAATGATTTAATCTTTATGTTTGTAATAATAAAAATTATTGTAAATAGAGTATTTTGTTATTAATAAAATCGAGTTTGGTAGGTTTTCTTAAAATACAGTACTTTTTATTTTGGTTAAAAAAAATAAAATTTTAGGTATTTTTTTGGCACTGAAGCAGTTGGCTATTCTAAACTAGCTAGACGGGAGCTAGTTTAGAAACAAATCGATCTATATATATGCGGTTAAAAACATTATAGCTCGATGAACTTTCACTGAAATTTCATTAAAACTGTCGCCATTTTTTAATCAATCCTGGACTTCTATATACGTAAAACTCTCAATCTATATACGGATATAATTTCCTAAGGAGTTTTTCTCTTTCCAGAGCTTACTTATAAAACTATTCATCCTACAAATCCTAACGGAGCCAGATTTTGAAATTTCTATTTTCTATCAGGGAGCGGAGATGCGGCGATTTACTTTCTTATTTTATGTAATATTTTTTATAGTCAATTTAGGTTTTAAAAAGTTTAAATTTGCTATTGTCATTGTATGCTCTACTAATCATATTGGGAACTGATTTGGTATTTCGATTAGGGAACACATTTATGAAGATTAATTTTTTAATACTTTAAGCATTATTATCCTATCATATTCTAACGGCTTCAAATATTTTAATTTCGATTAGGAAAAGAAAAACGTCAAAATGTTGTTCACTAATTCTTTTAAAGAATATTGGATTTGTGTATATGATTTTCTAAGACTACTTTCTTTTTCCAGAGTTTTCTGAAACTCTCACACGACATATAAAATTAAGGCTTACTTACATTCGGCTTACTCAAGGTTTTTCATTTTTTACTTTGGATTTGATTTGTAGAAGTTACGATTTTTTTAAACTTTCTCATACTTGATGTGGCCAACTGACACCCTTTGCCTTATCTCATATTATAACAAAGAGCCTACAAGACAATTTTTCAGATTACTTAATTACTCTTCTATAATTCTCCCATACCCTTTTATTTGATTCGACTAGTATTTTAGGATAGATAAATTATTACCCATATATTTGTGATCCGCACCACGGTGTATCACCCATAGAAAGAAAAGACTTGAGCTACAAACCTTATTGTCATTAAACAAACATCAAATAAAAAACGTTAGAAGTCTTACTTTGTTGTATATATTTTCAAATTCAAAGGAGATTTATAGTAAAATGTCATTGAAAAACAAAAGACCTAAGACACAAACTTTTTTCTAAAAAATCTAATATTACCAAATTTTGTAAATTTTTAACAATATTCTTTTATTTAAAAGAAGTATAGCCCAAAATATCTCTTTCAAAAGAAAAGACTTAAGCAAAATACTTGTCAAGTTGTAACAAAAATTTTCCAAAAATGTATTTTTCACATATTTTATGATTTAGCAATTACTCCAGAACTAGAAAAAAACAAAATCAAAATAAAAAATTTTATCGCAAAACTCGATTTAAAAAGCGCCTACAAGTAACCATTTATAGGCAACAACATACAAATGAAACGATCGGGGAAAAAACAACAATGCATAGAAATCTAAAAACAACATCAATATAAATAAAAGTAACAACAGCAACAATATTAAGAAGTTGAAAATATAATAATAAAGAAGAGTACAGGAACAAAAAAATGAGCTTAATTAAATGTGAAAATGCATGCAATATCTACCATAGTCATACTCATACCATACACATGTTTAAATTTTTTTTCATTTCTGATTTTTTAATATTAAATGTGTAACTCCTAAGAAGGATGTTTAAAGACTTTTTAAACGAGGGGAGGATAAAAAGTGATTTTATCATTATTACTGATCAAAATAACCCTCATTAGAATCATTTTCTTCGAGACAAATTCTTCAAACTTCAATAATTTATTCAATGGCTTTTGTAATATTTTCTGATAAATAGCTAATAGACTCCAAATGGTGCAAAATTCTCTTCCTCAAAATGTCCTAAAAATTAAAAAGGTTTTCGCTTTAAAATAGTACTTTTAAAATTATCTAAATTTTTTTTAAATTTGTTTTAAGCTTTTCCTCGTATAACACCAACAAGTATATCTTCTAGCATTATTAACTTACACGATCAAACCGATCAGCAAGAAGAAGCAACAGTCGTTCATAGTGGAATGTGCGTGAGTTAGGCATGCTCAGTATGAGTACGCGTACATGTCAATACAAATCCAATATAGCATATGTCAACTCATGTGTATTGTAAAAGTTAAACAAAAATAACAACAACAGTAACAATAATAATATCAACTACACACAAATCGCTTTACAACATCATAAGAAACATTTTATATATCAAGATATTTTTAAGCTAGATTCTACTATTGCAATGCAAACAAAACAATATATATATATATATATATATATATATATATATATATAATAAAAATCCTACTACCTTATAGTATTCTTGTTCTGATTTTTATTTTTTTTTTCAATTTAAACATCCTTAAAAATGAAACGCAACAACAAGCATAGAGTGAAAACTTTAAATGCGGCCTCTTCTTTAACTTAATGAATAAAACAACAAGCGTATTGTCTATTCTTATACTTCGTCATCAGCATCATCACCAGCATCAACTCAACTCCTTGTTCTTGTTTATTTAATTTTGTTTTTTTGTATTTGTTTGCCTTTTTTTGGTTTTAATATTGTTGTTATATTCTTTTTAGCCAACTTAACCACCTTTATTTTGAATTCTCGCGGGGTTTTCACTTTCAGCTTTATGTTGGTTTTTTACATTATTTTAAAGACTTTTTAGATGTTTTATATATATATATATATATATATATATATAAAATAATTACAAATACTAAATGTTGTACTTATAAAAGTAAATAAAAACACAGGGTAACAGATATTGTGGAAGGAATCTTTAGAAGAAAAATACTACTCAAAAAGTACTTTTTAAAATATGAATTATTAAGTGAAACTATCATTCATTTGTTGAAAATCTTTCAGTAAATTACTCCCTCAGATATCCGAAAATATTTCTTTATATAGAGACTAGCCCTGCTGCTGGTCTTACCCATACTATTTTCATTTCATAAATGCAATATGATAAGAAAGTAGTTTCCACAAATTTTGAGAGCCCTCTCTATAAAAATTCTTTAGATATCCTATTTAATCTGAACTTATGAAAGTTTTTGAGAGAGTTATTCTCAAAAAAATGTTAAAACTTTTGATGCAAAAGTTCATAAGATGTAAATTATTTAATATTTTCGTTATATGGGGGTACCATTTCCCCTGGTTTTATCCGTCCCTCTTTCATTTTGGGTTTTGTGGATGATGAAAAAGGTATTCCCATAAAATTTGCTGTAACAGTATTTAAGTTATCTAATAATTAGTATTTTCTTTTTATAAATTCCCTAGGCCTATTCGCCTCATTTTTATCTCAATTATGTAAATTGATAATGAAATTATTTCTGCAAAATCCTAGTACTTTATTTATAATAAATCTGCAGATATGTGATAATTGTATTGGGGCTACCATTCCTCCTGCTCCTATCGAATAATAAAGTTGCCTATTTTACTTTCGCGTATTACAAATTAAAATTGTGAAATTTTCAAGGAAATCGATACAGCGGCTTATGTTTCTATACACCCAAAAAAAAAAAAAAAAATCAAAAAACAAACACAGATTCATTCTTATATATAGATGTCTTTAATTTAAGCCTAAAATGTCAGTTTTATTGAGAAATGTATAAAGTTATATGACAGCTTGATGGATATCAAAAACTTGGAACTTTATTCTCAATTAGATACTAGCTTTATTTTAACTATAGTTTTTATAATATTAGTTCAATTCTGCAAAGAAGATACTGGAATTTAAATTTTTAATTTTGAATAGTCTTATTCCTAAAGACAAATCCAAAATTTAGCATTAGTACCGAAAGATGGATTTTAATTATTTAGCTTAATATAGATATTTATTCTCCTGATAGATACACCCATTCCATTGTTAGGAATAATTATAGTTTTTGCCAATCGATAACATGGTTCAATTAACGTATATAAGGCAATGATCGGCACAAAAAAAATTTTGTTCTTCGAGTTACTTTACCAGATATAAATGACTTTTATTCTAATTCGTTTTCAGACTTCAACTTCAACTTCCATAAATAATTAATTAATTTATATATTTATTTACTTTATACACAGAAAAAAATACTACCGTATATTTTATGTACATAAAATAAAATGAAAATTTAAGTAAAACTTTACTTCTCATTTAATTTTTTTAATTCACTCAATTATCTACTAAATTGATTTTATAAATTTTTTAGTTGGAAAAATGTTTCTCTTTTTAATTTTTCACAATTTTTAGTATTTATATAATCATTTTGGTGAAAGATATAAATTTAAAAAAAGGTTTTAATTGAATGAATTATTTACTAATATTATTTACTAATATATTTGGTGACTTTTTTCTGTGTACAAAAAAATAAGAAGATTTTTTCACAAATCTGATATTTTCAAAAAAATTTTGGTTGCACTAAAGCTAGATTTTTTTTTTAATTAAATATTAGGTTTTGCCCTTAAACTTCAATCTTCTTTTAAGAAATACCAAAAACTAAAATTTTAATTTTCAAAATTTAATTTTTCACTAAAAATTAAATTTTTCGCCAAAACTTGAATTTTTCACTACAGCTTGAATTTTTTACTAAAAATCAGTTTTTCACTAAAAATTGAATTTTTCTCTAAAAATTGAGTTTTTCACTAAAAGTCAATTTTTCACTAAAAGTGAACTTTTTTCTAAAAGTGAACTATTCACTAAAAGTTAGTTTTTCACTAATAGTGAATTTTTAACTGAAAATTGAATTTTTCACTAAAAGTGAATTTTTAACTGAAAATTGAATTTTTCACTAAAAGTAAATTTTGCACCAAAATTAAATTTTTCACTAAAAATTTAATATTTCACAAAAAAATTTAACTTTTCACTGAAAATTTAATTTTTTTCACTAAAGATATACTTTTTTCGCCAAAACATAATTTTTTTCATTAAAAATTTATTTATTTATTTTTTACTAAAAATTTATTTTTTCACTACAAATTTATTTTCACCAAAAATTAAATTTCTACAAAAAATTTAAACTTTCTTTAATGATTAAAATTTTTACTAAAAAATCAAATTTTTATTAAAAGTCAAAATTTTCATTAAAAATTCAAGTTTTAATTAAAAATTTAAATTTTCATTGAAAATTCTAATTTTAACTAAAAATTCAAGTTGTCACAAAAAATAAAAAAATAATCAAATATTTACTACAAATTCAAATTTTCACAAAGAAATCAAATTTTCATATTTTCACTAAAAATAAAAATTTTCATAAAAAATCATATTTTCATGCAAATACTAATTTTTACTAAAAATACTAATTTTCACTAAAAATTATAATTTTTACCAAAAATTCTAATTTTCAATATAATTCATTTCAAGAAGAATAGAATCT
This sequence comes from Protocalliphora azurea, assembly GCA_932274085.1. Classification (NCBI taxonomy): domain Eukaryota; kingdom Metazoa; phylum Arthropoda; class Insecta; order Diptera; family Calliphoridae; genus Protocalliphora; species Protocalliphora azurea. The sequence goes on along the minus strand of OW026520.1, from coordinate 146,019,225 downwards.
ACGAATTTTTTAAAAAAATTTAACTTTACCTACAAATAAAATATTTATTTCAAAATGTGACTGTTTCACTAAAACCCTTTAAAATCGATTTATGGATGAACTTTTTACGAAAAAAAATAAAAAAATTATCCAAATTTTTATTTCTAACCTTCCCAAAATCGCTAGTGATTGTAGCCCAGTGTAACTATCTGATCTCTTTCAAATCATAGTTGTAATACAGCGGCTTTGCTTCTAAATAAAAATACCAGCAAATTTTTGTAAAATTTCAACAAAAATAAAAAAAAAACTAAAAATAAAACTGTGATATAAAAATACCTCTACAACAACCACATGATATCAATACCCCCTTTATCTACTCCTTCGTTCTTCTCTCCTCTTCCCCTTTTCTAAAAACTTCTTCATTCTCCTTTAGAAACACTTTATTATTATTGTGATCTTGTTGTTTCTTTTATGTGCAATCACATACAAAAACAAAACATTATCTACTAAGTCTAAATTGTTGTAACATGTAACTTGTATATATATTCTTGTATTTATTATTCCTGATCATTGCTCTTGTTGTTCGAAACTTTAGTTTGTTGAATACAAGAATACAAAAAAAAAAACACAAGAGAATTAATTGACCTTCAAAATCATTCAAGTGTTAATAGTATAAGCAACTAATAAATTCCTTTCATCGTCATCAATATCATCTTCATCCTCATCATCATCGTCGTCATCATAAGCCTCAAGAACTGTTGCATATGAATGTTTTTGAAGGGCAACTGAGTGTGTCTGTGTGTTGTTAAACTTAGTTCTAAAGTGCAGATACTTGGGGTAAAAAAATCATCATATGTAAGAATAAACTAAGAACGATGACAAATAAGATTGAATTGAAAATTAATTCAAGATAAAATAAATTCACTTTTGTGATAATTCTTTTAATTTTATTATTTTGTTTTTTTTAGGAAAACGTAACAAATTTTGTTGAAGTTTCTTTTTTAAGAATTAAATTTTATTAGTAAATAATGTAAAACAAAAAAAAAAAGGTAATAATAAATAAGTAACTAAATAAATGGAAATAAATATCAATCGAAGAGAATTAAGAAGGGGGAGCCCTGAATGATTAATAAGAAGATTTAAAATAATCAAAGGCTTATAAATTCAGAGAAATAATAAAAACTTCTGATGTAAAGCTAAGTTCACACTATGCTAATATTAAACGATTTTTGCAAATATTTGCTTTGCATAATGTGAACAAGAAATACTTCCAGGATTCAAGCAATATAACAAAACAAACAAAACTATTTGCCCTTAACTAAATATTCCACTAGTGTGAATATTGTTTGAATGCAATTTGTAAAATATTTGACACTATTTTCAGCGATTTTTTTTTATCTTACAAAATAAATATATGATCAAACAGCGGCAAACAATAGCTGATGCGGTGGATGTAAACAAACTTTAAATTGACAAAAAGGAAGTGACCAGTTTATATTTTATCTATTAAGATATAGTTTTTTAAATAAAACTTAAAATATATTAATATTTTTTATTATTGCCAATAATGATACTTCTATACAGCTGAAGGTGCGGAAAGAAAATATTGTTGTTTTGTGAAGACAGGGCTGTTTTGTAAAAGTTGAGGAAAGGAAACAGGGTTGTATGTACTTATGTGCACAGAAAAAATAAAATTTCATATTCTAATACTAAATTTATAAAATCAACTATATTTTTTACTGAAATCGGACCAATCACTGAGTTAGTAAAATCAAATATTCAAATTCGTAAATATTTTATTGAAAAAATTTCGATTTTTTTCTTATTAAAATATTTTTTCTATTTATAAATTTTTATATTTGAAAATTTTCATATGGTTTAATAGATTTTTTAGGTAAAACAATAAAAATAATATCTAGTTTTTAGTAGATATTCAAACAATATTTATTTTTTAAGAAATGAAATTTTTAATAAAAATGTATATATTTTTTAAAATATTGCATATTTTACATTTTTTTTAAATTTACAATTAAAAACGTTTGTGTAAATTCGGATTCGTATATATGAAGTGTAATGTTGTTATTTTACATAGTTAGTAAAAATGTTGGAGAAATAATAGTGTATTTTAATATAAATACATAAAAAAAAAATAAGAATATGCTGCTCCTTTGACGTCTCTTTCACGTTTTATAAATTATACGTTATTATACGTTTTATAAAAAAGAAATCCAATCGTTATTAAAATTTAACATTAGTTCCAATTGACAACAACTTACTTGTCTTAGATGTGGTTTTGATATCTAAAAGTGGTGATTTCGGTGTGCACGATATGGAGCGTTTCGGCCAGCTAAAAATCTTTGAAAATGAAGAATTGGAGATTGGCATAAAGTTTCCAAGTCAGCAAGAAGTGCTTGCATAGTTATTGTGTATAAATCAAACAACACTTTTCAGACATGTAAAGCGCTGTGTTCATCCAAAAGCAGTAAAATTAGGTGCTGCAAAAGAAGAAGCCAAAAGACGTCGTAAGGAGTCCTAGCATGTCTGAAATGCGCCATGAAACCAAATCGTTTTTACATCAAATTTTTACAGACGATGAAAAGTGGATCCATCATGATAATTCAAAGCGCAAAAATCATTTATGAAGTCCGGACAACAAGGAAAATTCAGATGAAACGTTAACGAGAGATCTATTTCGAACACAATCAATTCGTTTGAAGAGAGCATAGAATGAAAAACTGTTCGTGCAGCTATCTCTAAGGACAGAAATTTCTAAATTAACTCACAAGATAATAAGAATAGGGGATAATAAAAGAATATTACTTACGTTTTGATATTTTATGAGCTAGAATACATTTGTCGTCTGAAAGATATCTAAATTTTAATTTTTATTAGGAAAATCTGTAAGGAAATAGGGATAACTTACTTCCGAATGTCTTAAAATTTTGGTTTCCTCATTTTTATAATTTTATTTTACTAAAATTGTCAAAATACATAGAATTGTTTTTGTTTTGTGAATTGGCTTTAAAGTCATTTTAAACCAATAAAACATAATATTTAAATCTAATAATCTTTGTTATAAAATTTTATTTATAACCAAATAATGATTTATTAAAAAATATTTTAGCCATATTTTTTTCTGTGTATAAACGTAAATTACTTATATAAATTTTTAAATATATAATTTTTAAAGTAATTTTTATTAATATTCATATTAATCAATTGATAATGGTTCGTACTTGCTAAATATTCTCAGATATTTTTCTTTATAAATTTTATACATATTTGTGTTCAAATAAATAACATTTTTGCTTTACATTAAATAAAAATACTACAAACATTACCTTGATATCCATATATTCCGAAATTCTCTCAGAAAATGTTTCCAGTTTGATTAAAACAAAACAAAAAATAAAATTTTCCTATAAATTCGTTTGATAATTGATGTTAAATAAATTTATGGCAGTTGTGTGTTTAATCAAATAATTTTGAGTAAATAATTTATATCTAATTTGAACAGGCTTAAAATATTTTTCCCCTTCTCGTATATTACGATATTTGATAACTGTTTCATCAAACAAAAAACGTGAAATAAATGCGCGTAATGTGAAAAAATATCAACTGTGTATTTAGTCGCAAAAATTGCGGAAAAACAAGATAAAATATTTTGTATCAAATATTTGCGTAATCTGGATTTAGCTTAAAACTTATTTAGTAAATATAAATTGAATAAAAGAATTTAAGTCGCTGTTGTTATGGCAATAAAAATATTTACATTTTATAATTGCTCTGAAATATATTTTACTTTATTACGATTACGAATTAAAATGAATAATGTAGATAGATATGAGTTAAATGTTCGTCACTTTAAAACCTCCTAAAGTTATTTTTTCAGTTCATTTTTAAATTTTCTAAAAATGTAATTGTAAGTTTATTGTTAAATTAATTAAACTTTTATTTCTTTCACAATTTCTCAAAGTGTACTTGAATGTCAGTTTCCCTTTTGTATTTTTTTCTTTTTTTTTATTACCAAAACCAAAATAAAAATAATTTACAAATCTTAATCATTATTCTCTGTCAATATTTGAGCAACACCTACTTTTGTGGCAAACACCTTTAAAATGAAATTATTTTTCAAAAGTACATGGTAATAAAAAAAATGAAAATGAAGATTATATTTTATAAATATGTTTGCACTGCAGTAAATTTGAAAATGGTAAATGTTATTTTTATACTGAGGATATTTATAATATATATTTGGAGATTTAAAAAAGAATATTGATCAAAATTTATTTTAATTTTTATTCGCTCATTGTGAAATTTTTGTCAAGTTAAAGAAAAAGAAAATTAAAATTTGAATTAGGAGAATATTTTGTAGTATAAGGTAAAAAAAGAATAATTTTTTCACACAAAAAGTCGAAAAACAGATAAAATGAACCCTTTGTGAAAGAATTTGATTATATTTATTTATATATAAGTAATTATATAAATAGATTAAATACTATAAATATTGCTATTTATATGTTTTTTATGTATTACTAAGACTATTCCGTTAATCGAATAATTTGCCAATAATCGTTTATTAACCGATCAACTCCTAACCTCGAATAATTATTTATCGAATTAACTGATTAATGTTAAAACCCTTTTGGCAAAATGCTAAATTTTATCACGACAGCTAAAAAATTTACACCTGTATAAAATTTACATGGATAGACAGACAGATAGACAGAAGACGATCTTCGTCATCTTGACGCAGGTAGTGACTTTAAGTTGAATGTTATACCTTGAGATGAGTGCTCTACATCAGCAAAAACGCATATTACCCCATCCACCTATGGTGTAGTAAGTTATAAAATTTGATATTTATACAATATAAAATGTCTTTTTAAAATTTTCAACAAAAATTTGCCTTCAGCGCAAATTAATTTTTCTTAATTTTATATCTAAAAACTTCCTCTTTTCAGCGAAACCAAATACTCATACTAAATTTAGTTATGGCCAAATTTTGTTCAGGGCACCCCAGTGTGCAATATTACCATATGAATGATGTTCTATTTTCAAGATTTAAAAGCAATATTTTATTACATAAACTAAGAACTGCTTCCAGACTACAATATTCTAACGCATTTACTGAACTAAAGTCAAAATTAAATCTTAAACCCCTTACTCAAATCATTTTCTTACCAAATCACTTGTTCCTCTACCCAAAAACATTTCATTGACATTCATGGCTAAAAAATTACACAAATTTAAAAATTTAATTAAATTAAAATTTAACATTTATCATCTAAAATAAAAGAAAAAGCTAAATATACACTTCACCATACAACAACGACAACAAAAACAAATAAAATTATTTTTCAACAAAATAAAATATTTAACTCAACAAACGAAGGAGCAGAAACAATTTATATTGAATGTCGATTTTGGCTGAACTCTGACAGTATTAAATTAAACACTTTAAGATTGTTATAGAGCTCTGTTTAACTTCTTTTATGAATGAGGTTTTTTTTGGCAACGAGCTTATTTTATTTTTGGCTAAATATATTGTGGCAAGTATATAAACATACATATGAACAGAGTAAGCTTATTCATAAACAATCTACACATAAATATAAAGTGTATTTTAAGAAAAAAAAAAAGAAAAAAAAAAAACAATTTGGTTGATTGTTAATTTGTGAACTGTTATTATTGCAAATATAGTATGGAAGTAGTTTTTATAAACGAACTTCTTTTTTTTACAATGTTGAAACATATAGTAAGACAATAACAATAATAAGAAATGCATGCCACACTATAGACGTAAGTGTTAGGGTATTAGTGTAAGCCACACTATAAAAGTAGGGAGATATTTAACAAAAAAATATGGAATATTAAAACAATTTTTTTAGATTTTTAGAATTTTTAATTTATCTTTGTAAAGCCAAAAAGGTAGGAAAGTTTTTAACAAAATAAATATATTTGGCGAATTTAAGAAAAATCTTAAAATATTAAAATTCTCCAGTTTGCCTTTACCCCATGTCTACAACTGATATTAATGCTGATATAATATGTGAGATAACGCCGACAGAAGAGAGTAATAATTTTGTTTATATTATGTTAAATCTTAAATATGGGGTACACATTGTTTTTTTTTAGTAATTTTGAAGATACACAAGTACACACACAAACAAACTTTCGTATATATGTATTTTTGGCAGTTAATCTTATAAGGTAGTTATGTAGAGAAATCTCATAATACTTCTTATAATACTAACATTTGAATCTACACGTGAGATAATCCTTTCAGAGAGCGAATTTGGTACTTTATGACAGAAAAATCTTATATACTCTGTTACGTGTAGATGAGCTGTTATAAAAGCGACACAACCATTTGTTAAAATATCTTACAACTTGACTTGCCTTTTTATTTCTATACCAAGTTCGAAAACCCTTAAAATTTTTTTTCTCTCCACAAATGAATTAAATGCTGCTGTATTGGTTACTGACATCAATTGTATGTTACAACAGTTTAATGAAAAAAAAAAGAAAATGGACGAATGTACTTTTTGGCAGAACTGGTTGTTAAATAAATGTTATTGGTGTTGCTGCTCTTGTTGCTGTTGTTATTATTATTGTTGCACTGTTACTTTATTGGTGTTAGTATGACACTAACCACAAAACAATAAAAAATTTAAGGCATGAACAAATAAAGGTGTAACTAAAATATTTGAAAGCTCTTGTTAAATTAAAACAATAAAAACAGCAACAACAAAAAAAAGTTTTAAAAAATGAATGAAATAAAACAACATACTACATGCAACAAATTTCCCAGTAAATTTAAAAGAATCAGGAAGTTTTTTTCTGGGGCTGTAAGTTCAAGTACCATAAACCAAAAAGACAAAGAGGATGTGTAGTAAGGCAAATGGAAAAAAATCAAAAATCGACAGTTAAATTATAATATAAAAGAATGTAAGTAAAATAAATGAATTTATTTATAGGTGTATTAATTAAGGCGTTTACGAAAACCTTTACAAGACACTTTAGCAAAGGGATTTTATATAGCTTAAGAATGAGCTTTTGAAAAAGTTTAATAAGATTTCGAAAAAAAATCTCATTGACAACATAAGTGGATGTTAAATATTTGGCATTTTATAGAGCTATGTAAAACTATTTGTAATTTGTTTATAGTCAATGATATTATAAGAAAAAACTTACTGTTTTAGTCATTTTTGTTAAATTATCCGTCAATTGTTCGTTGTTCCAACTAAAGGTAACGTCTTTATATTAAAAAGCAGAATAAATAAAACTTTTCGAGAAGATTTATAATTGTTTTAAGCAGTTTAGTATTAAAAATCAATAAAATCGTTTAAGCAGAAAATGGTAGAGGGTTATAATAATATTCTTTCTTTCAGAGGGTTATTATTTATTTACCCAGTAACAACTTTTTGGTCCTCGGTAGTGGCAACTACTTGTTAAGGTATGTTCTTGGTAATGGGGCGTCATTTTTATTTGCCTACTACATATTACATAATTAAGTACTATGTAACGCCGAGGGTTTTAACGTGAGTACCCGTCCATGTGGACCCAACCTCACGGTGCTCTTCGCACAGGGTGAATACAATGCGTCCACCAACGCCCCCAAGTCTGACCAAGGTCATCCTTGAGTTACCAATTTGAAGTCATGTATTTGGACATGACCTCCCCCTTGGTAAGGAGCGGAGCCTATCTAAAACTCCTTCCATTCTATGGGTCACGGCACCCGGTTGCAATGCAACTCCACACTGAGCTTGCGCTCTACCCGCGATTTGGGTCTAAACCACAGCCACCACGTTACTCCCCAAGGGGACGCACCATTGCCAGGCTGGAACCGCAGTTCCAGGGGCTCCTGACACCCGTGGTACCAGTATTAAGTCACCGGTCGGACCTCGTAGCCAAAGGCTGACTACTACCAGTTGAACTCCAAACAGTTCGGGACTGGTGACCCGCCACCACATACAAAAACAAACATCAACATAAGTACTATGTAAGTAGTATAATATCACAGTAATATTGCAATCACGTGAATCATTTAGCTAGAAATCTAGATTAACAACTAGAAGGTGGTTGTTCAACGCCATTCTGATGCCGATGGTTTGTTAACAAAATGTTTAGAAAAGATATTTTATATTAAAAAAAAGTTTTTGTCAATTAGAAAATTAAGTGCCAGATGGTGTACTGAGTAAGACGTTAGTCACTAAAAACCAATGGTTAGTTTTTGCCCAATTTTAAATATCACTTACGGAAAAATTTTGTTGTTTTTTATTTTTATTTTCGTTTAGGTACATATTTTTAAGATCCTTAGAGTTCAAAAACAACTACATGAATTCGTAGACAACTCGAGTAAAAATAGCTACTTATTCAGGAAAAAAATAAGTAGTTTATATTTATTTCTAATTATACCTTTTGCTGGCTTTTTGCTGGGTTATTAATTAATTAATTAATTTATTTATTTACTTGTTTATTTATTTATTTGTTCGTTCATTTATTTTTTTATTTATTTTCGCAAATTTGAAATATTCATCAGGAACTTACTTTAACTTAAAGCTAGAAAAAAAAAATACAATTCCTGCGCTTTCAAGTAAAACTATTTAAAGAAAACGAGAATAAAAATACCAATAAATCTCACTATTTAGACCATAAAATGCATAAAATTTTTTAATTTAAAAAATAAAATAAATAAACTTTTTGATTTAAAAGATATTACAAATGATTGGAAAGATAGGTAGGCTGCTGTTTTTTTTTTTTTTTTTTTTTTTTATTAACTATTTTCCATTTAAAGTTTGACTTGCACTTAAACGTATATTTGATTGTACCTAGTATCTAATAAAATTAAATTTTATATAAATCTTCAATCGGAATTACTTATTATTGCCCAGAAAAAATTATTTTTTAAGGAGCTTAATTTCTCTATCTTAGAAGTAAAACTAAATGTTAACACTGTGACTACAGGGAAAAAAGTCAACTGTCTTCCTATGTACTAAATTCATTCCTGCTAGTAAGTTTTTTTTATTTTGTTATATTTTTTGAAAATTATTATTATTATTTATTTTTTTTTGCTGCATTTTTCAAAATTCGGTTTATATAAATTTATATATTTGATTCTTTAATATGTTACAAAACTAATCTCTTAAAACTAAGCTGCTATCAAGCTTTATCCTTTTATGAGAAAGTTTCAAAGAGATTACATCGCACATTAAAAAAATTAAATCTAAATTTTATGAAACTTGATTTACCTAAGAAAATTGTTAATTTTGATAGCTGAGTACAAAAAACCAGTGCATTATAGACCTATGATTTTTATTGGCATTTTTTATTACGAAAGATTAATTTTCAAAATTAAATTAATCGCCACTTCTCTGTATCGAATGAATAATTCACATGTATAAAGAAATAGAAAGTAAACTTTATTTTAATATTAGTGAAAAATACGATTTATATATAACAAGACATCGATAAAAATATATTTAATCTTTGAAATTAAAAAAAAAATGTATTGGGCCTCATATTAACTTGTTAATTCAAAATTTTAAGATAACGGTTAAAAATTTGTTATGCAAATAGCACATTAAGATGGATGTTGTTAGAATTTATAAAAATATGTTCCCGAAATAAATTTTTTTTTTATGTGGGAGTCACAGTGATTCTACCCGCTTATTTTTGGTGGGAATGTTAATGAATTTGTCTATTAATTTAGAGCACCAGTCAGATATTTCTAAAACTGGATTTTTTGCCTTTTTAAACTAAAAAATCTGACACTGTGCATGGTGTCATGGTTTTTGCATAAAACGGCTTAGTGCGGGTACAAGAAATGTTTTATCGAAGACATGTTTCATTTCATCTTATGATCTGCTTTCAATAGTTTATCATTTTGCAGAGAGATGGTTTCCTTAAAATATTTCTGAGACTTCGAAAAATGTTAACCAGGCATCATTTTCTACATCAAAAAATGCTGAAAGTAATGATAGATTCTTTGTTCTTTGTATTCTTTTTATTTTCTCCTTAAATTTGGCTTCTCTGACTCTAGCAAAAATTTCTTTCGGAATGTTACAGTCTTGATTAGAGCTTTAACGATGATTTTAATGTATATAAATTTTTTATCTTAGCGATCGAAAACGATTTGGAATTTGAGACGTAATGAAATGAAATTAAAATTTTTCTGATGAATGGGATGAGTATTCATAAGCAACACATTTTCGATGATATCTTTTTTTTAGCTTTGACAGCGATTAGCAAAAGTATTATCTTTGAAATGCTCATAGATATAAATCTAAATTGAACTTTACTCTGTTATACATCCAATAAAATTTCAAGGAATAAGAATAAAAGCAAACTTCCTCTAGCGAATATTTTTTGTATAGAATAATACAATTCACGTTTTACTGTAGATATGTAATAGAAGATTCAGTTATAGGATAATTGAAAACTGAGGGTCTAATATTCCTTTCGCTAGAAACTACTTTGGAACTGGAACCCAAACTGGAACCCATATTTTTGGAAAAGTGATGTGAATGTAACATAAGATTTGGTATTTAAGATTTTTTTTAATTATTTATATAACACCGAGGACCTATATTCAGAACACTCTACTCCGAAAAACACAACTTTTTATTTTTATTTATAGTCTTTAAAAAATTTCTTTTAAAATATTTATTTAAAACTAAGATAAAATTTTATATATAATTTGTTCTTAATATTTTACAATATTTTTAACCTTAAAGAGGTAGAGAGGGTTTTTCACTTTTAAAATATTTAATGTGTATAAACTAAATACCGATATAGAGTGTTTTGAATTGTAAAAAATACATTTAATTGCCATTTAATTTATGATATTAAAAATCTTAAAAGTAATTAGTAATACCTTAATTTAGGATCGAAGCAGAGCAAATGGTATAATAATTATCGCATATGTAAAAACCTGTTACAACAAAAATCCTAAAACTTTGTGGTAATAACTTTACCATCAGCTTCCACAATTGGTATGAAAATATGGTAAGGTAGGTACAGGTGGACTGGTAGCTCTCATACAAAGTAAAAATTATTTATCGCTTAAATGTATAACTATTAGAGCTATAGCCTTAAAATAATGGGAGAATAATTTTCTTATCAAGAAGATTCATAACAGAAATGAAAATAGGGCGGTCAGCTCTAAGGGAAGTGTTAGCCCCCATACAAGGTAAATCTTAATTTTCGCATATCTATGCACCTATAACAAAGAAAGTCTGGACATTTCGTATGTATAATTTTCTTGTCAATTTACACCATTGTGGTGAAAATAGGTAGTTTTAAAGGAGGTAGTAGCCACCATATAAATTGTATATTTATGATAGTAGTTCTAAAGTTTTTTTTAATTTTTATTTACATTTTTCGGCCAGATTCATGTTTGGCATGTATAAATTAATCAGAAATGATATATGTTATATTTGTATTGTCAAAATATAAAATAATTACTTAGAGAGATAGAGACTTTTGCACTCAAAAAATAATAATAATAATAAATAAAAAAAATAATAATTTAATATAGTAGAATACAAAAACGTTGATAAAATTGGAAAAACTAAGAATTTTCATTTGAAATTTATACCATAGATGAGGGTTACTATAGAAAATATAATGGAATAAAAACCACAGTTTCATGAAGTTCTTAGATAAAGGGTTTTGAATATGGGCCATCGATATAAAATAAAATATAATATAAGATGTTACTTGTTAAATTTAGATAAAACTTGAATAATATAAAGACATCTTTAGATATACAGTGGTGGTCACGATTTTAGCCCATCTGTCATGCAATTTTTTTTTTCTAGAAAAAAGGTTTTAATTTTTTTTTTTATTTATTCTGTATATTGACCATAATGTACTAAATACACTGCATCAAAGAATAAGAATATTAAACATAAAATTTATGCAAAAAATATTATTCAAAAAAATTATACTTATAAAATTCAAGGGACAGAAAGTTAGCTCACTTTCAAATATTTTACAAGAAATCAAAGTTACCTTTAAAAAACGCATTTTTAATATAAATTACAATTTACTAATACATCTTAATTAAATTGCGATAATTTTTGTGCAAAAATTTTATATAAAATGGGTAAAAACGTCCTAAAATTCTGATATTCCACAATTAATGAAATTCCTCAAAAAGTCTAATTAAAGTTTTTACAGCGTCGAAAGAAATATCAAAAATCTAAATTCGTTTAAAAAACTTAATATTTGAGTTACTCTGTGAACATGAAAGACAAAAACTTTCCCAAAGGAAGACTAGAAGCTAAAAAATTAATTTATATTGCATAATCTATCTGATAACAAATAAAATAGATGTTATTTAGATATTATTTTTCCAAAAAATTACACTTTTATCGAATTAGCATTGCAGATTGAAAGGAACTTTGTTTAAATTGTTTTTCTATGTAATATATTGTTTAATATTTTATGGATTTCTTCCAAACTATTTTTTATATTTACCCAGTTTCGATAAGTTATGTTAAGAATTTGCATTACTGTTTTAAATCACACTGTTTGTAAACTTTTTTAATCTGCATAGTATAACATTTGCCAAGTTTTGGTTCTGCTGGATACTTCAGTATGGAGTAATTCCATTTTAAGTTTAAAAAATGTTGAACATTGGTTACCGATTTAGATAAATATATAAAGGAGGATACAGAAGTATGTAAAATGAATTTTACTCATTTATATTTTGAGAACTGTGGCAAATTTATAGCTTTGAAGATGATTAACATATTTAAATGGCAACTATTTCTGTTATATAAAAATATCAAAATATTTTTATTTTTTTTGCAATGAATTTGTCAAGGCTTTCATTTTAAGATGCCACAATAAAATTTTTAAATATATTTATTGACATATTTTTTTGCAAGAATTTTCTTTAGTGACGTGTATCTAAAAAAGTCCATCTTTATTTTTTTATTTATTTCGAATAATATTCCATAACCTAGCCTTTTGTCCATAATCGGTAACAAATTTATACTTAACTTTTTTATATATATATATATATATTTTTTTTTTTTTTTGGTATGAAGGCCTATCGGTATAATTGCTACAGAGAAAATTTCAGAGAGATCAAAATGTTTAAATTTAAAATGGAATTACTCTATATTAGAAAGGCTTATTTAATTCCAGGTAATTTCTTGGTAAGGAGTTTCTTTGGATATTTTATTATTATTCAATATTACGTTCTTATATGGGGGTTTGAACTTTTTATGATATTTATGATACTTTGAAGGACTATTGACCATAAATAAATAATTGTGATTTTTACTAGCTGTTTTTACACAAAATGTTGCCACAAAAAAAAACACCTCAATTCAGTTAAGATATATTAATCAATAGTAATTTGTATTAAAAATTTATTTTTTTCGAAGGTAACTATGATTTTGTGTAATATATTAGAATTATCCTTTAAATTTTATAAGTCTAATTTTTTTGAATGTTGGCCGTTGCTACGTCGCCGATGGTCTATCAAAAATAACATGACATCATGACACGACTCGCACGTGATCTGTCAAAAGAAGGCTGTTGAAAAAAATATCTCTACTTGAGTCACCCATTATATACTTAATAAAGTAATAGCATTTTTTTAGAAAAAGAAAATTTAGGCCAGAAAAAATTTACGTCAGAAATGCTAAAATCGTGACTACTACTGTATTCTTAATTTGTTTCTATTTTTGATATCTTCTTGTATACGTTTCTGAAAAACACTATTAAATTATCTTTTTAATAATTGATTTATACCTTCTAAAAGCCTAGTACGTTTCCTAAATCTTTTATTTTAATTTTTTTCAATATGCCGCTAAGCAGTTTTTTAATTAATAAGCTTGAAAAATTAGGTCGTTTTAATATTAATATTAATAATATATTTCATTTAAAAATATATATAAACCGTAAAATTTTGTTTCCTAAGTCTTTCGATTTAAAAAAATATATTAACATAACAATATATTTTTATTTAATTCTTTATCTTAACAATTTTCTTATATTTTTCCCTTCTTTATTTTAAAATCAAATGACGTTCAGATTACAGGTGACTTAAGAATTTAGTTAAATACTATATAGAGAGTACATTTAAGCAGCCCACCAACAGTGATAATTTATGCCAATCAACACACAATTATTTTTTATTTTTTATTTTTTGGTTTAAGCTGATGGTGTTGCTTTTTTTCCATTAGTTTGTTGGGTTTTGTTTCCTTTATATGTTAAAATAAATACAAATAAATTTAAGACTTGCATGGATATATATATATATATAATATTGAAATATGGTGAATGTTTTTTGTAAAACCAAGTTTTCTTTCATAAATTTTGTTAGTGGCTGCTGTAGAGGTGGTGAATGTTTCCGTTGTAGTTTTGTTTTTACTTTTTTTATTTTTTACCGCACAAATAAATGGTTTAGGGTTTTCTTTAGTTACATCAACAGCTAAAGCAGCATCAAAAGCAGTAGTAATGCTGGTGGTGGTAGTAGAAATAAGTAGTTAATGTATTTCTTTATGTTTATTACCATCTATGGTTCTTGATAGCTTAATTAGTAAGGCTGAGTTGTTAATTCCATCAAGGGCATTTAAGTGTCTAGAGGAATATAGTTACATATATGTACATATATGATCTGTATTAGCAGGAGACATTTAATAATAAATTGCCTAGAAATATTGAAGTGATGTCAACAAGACTACTGTGTAACGAGTTTTTTTTTAATTTTACTCTTTGGAAATTTTTCTTGTCATATCAATAAAAAAAACAATAAAATTGAATATTTATTAAAATAAATTGTTTTCTTGAATAAAACTAATTTATATATTTAAGATATTAATAAAATGATAGAAATTATTAACATAATCAAAGCTTTTAAACTTTAGCTGAGACAATCATTAAAAAATATTTCGTTATTCTATTTCTTTGTTATTTTATCAGTTAAGAAAGCCAAAATAATAGTTAATGAATGTAAATATTAATAAAATTTCAATTCCATTAAACTTTAAAAAATTCATAAAAATTCTAAATCGATTCATTAATACAAAAAAGAAAAAAAATTAGGCCTACTAAAAATGTTTTTCGCATATTAAAACAAAAGAATAAAACATTTAAATAAATTTATTTCAAAAGTCCATTAAGAAAAGTCATATATTATTTTAAATTGTAGTTTTTGGGATTATTTAGTTTTAAAAAAATCAATTAATATTCAAATTCACGGAAGCTTGTGATATAAAAGAATTGAAAAGACTGGTAAGATAATTTCGCTAATATTTTATTATTTTAAGCATATTATAACCTCAATACATAAGTATTATTTTAAACATAATTTTAACTAATTTCACTTATTTTATTTTTCTTTACAGGTACGTTTTAATATCACATTTATTCTCTGAATATAGCATGATTTTTAATATATTGTAAGTATTATACATAAAATATTATAGTTTTTTTACTACAAACAAAATAGTAATAAATATTTGTTTCTTTTTATTTCTCTATTCCTATATTATTGTCACCACCATGTCAAATTTAATATTATTTGATTTGTTAAAGGGTTTTAATTTTCATGGTTTCGTGCACATCATTTTACTTTGTAGATTTATACAGATTTTTTATATATATATATATTGTGGTGTGAATGTTGTTACAATGTATTTGAAATTGTCACTAGAAGTGTCTGTCTATCTGTCTGTCTGTTAGTGTAAAAAGAGCCGTCTGTTAACAAAGTAAACATGTCTTGATAGTTTTACATGTTAAAGTGACATTAATTCAGTTTTTATTTCAATTTTTTTCAAGTTTATATTTCAGTTGTTGTTTTTTTTTTTTGCTTGGTTAAGTATTAAGATAACAAACATGAAATATTGAAATTACTTATTATATACAGAGAGAAAATGAAATTGAAACTAAAACATCAAAGGAAGACACGAAACTGTATTGATTTATGTTATTAAATAAAAAATATTAAAAACTTAACTTTTTTAAATGCCAGTTGATTTTACTTAAAGTTGTTTTATTGTTGGCTTAAATTCTAATTTATATCTTTATTAGTATTGCGATTATAAGTATAGGATCAGGATACATATATGTTAATTAGATTGTCCCCAAAATCGGATATTTTTTTGGATTCATAAGGACCAAACAAACTATGTGTGTTCATGAGCTTAATATAATAATATCAAAAATTGTTCTTTTTATTTAATATCATAATCAAAAAAGTGTTACCGTTAACCAAATCCACTTCTTCGCCAAAAATATGGACAAAAAAATATTTGTTCACAAGTTATACGATTTGGGGATATCTGAGGATCTAATCAAGGCATAAAATATATTGTCATAAATTTGGCTATGTGACCGACATATGGACGGACGTAATTATATTATTAAAGATTTTTCGTGGCAGTTTTGTCATAAAAAACATTAAAATTTTTTATGTGAAGAAAAAAAAATTAAAATAAAAAATGAAAAAAAAAAATATTTTATTTAAATAAAAATACATGATTTATCAGAACGTTTTTTTTATAATAAAGTTTATAATAAAAGTATACTAGTATGTAACTGTTTTGTATTAAAAAATATTAAAGTTTTTTATATGAAGAGAAAAAAAAATAAAATACAAAATTAAATCAAAAGTATTTTATTTAAATTAAAATCTATAAATATCACAACGTTTTTGAAAATATCTGAGAATCCACTTGAGGCATTGTTACCAAATAATATACTACTTATTATCAGTCATTATTAAAATAAGTATAGCATGTTTTATTTTTTTTTTTCTGTTCCAGATGTCTTTTTGCAAAATTAGTCTATTACCTTATGAGTGCTCTATTAGCATCTCTACCGAATTGTTCTAAAATTATTTAAATTTTTAAAAACTTTAGTAGAATTTTCTTAATATATTAACACAAAATTCAAATTCAATAAAAGATTAAACAACAACCAATGAAAGAATTGTTTTCTTACTAATCCACAAAACTTTTCATCTGATATGGGATATAACTAAAATTTTAATTTTACAAGAATTGGTGAGATTAATATAATATATTCATTAGAAAATTAAATAAAAATCTATAGAACATGATGGTATAAGCATACGATTTATTAGGATTATATTAAATCTTATTATTAAACCACTATTGCATATTTTAAACACTATAATGATGATCAATTTACATCTAATTAGCTGAAAAATTTCACAAATAGTACCAGTTCCTAAAATTATAAAGCCTATTGGAATAAAAGATTTCCGACCAATAAGTATACTACCTGATTATTCAAAGATAATGGAGTTCATAATAAGAAATCAAATAATGAAATAAATTGAAAGTAATAACCTCATATCTCCATACCAAACGGGTTTTAGAACTAATCACTCTACTACTATTACTCTAGTATTAGATATTATGGAGATAATTAGGAAAAATGCAGATAATGGAAAAGAGTCAAAGGTTGTGTTCTTAGGTTTTACCAAAGCATTTGATACCATAAATCATACAATATTGGTAAATAATTTTAGATCTGGGTTTGGTTTTTGAATATTTCGAGGCGCATAATTTTCAAACTGTTATAAGCATTTAACTTATTATTTTTTTATTTCAATAATATGTTCGTTACTTATAAAGTGCAACTTTCATTATTACTTTTATAAAGATTTCAAAATATAAATTTTGGGTTTTTAAAAAATATTTTTTTGAATTTTTTTTTTCATTCATCTAAGCTTTTAAATAGTTTTTCCAAAACTAGCAAAAATGTTATTTATACTGGTTTATAGTGTGAAAATCGTGTATGGAAATCTAATGGTACGAAATTCTTTCTTCAAGTAAAATAACAATTTTCAGACGCTTGCATCTTCTGAATTAGTAAATTTTACGTATCGTTAGTAATAACAGTATAAATTTGAATATAAAATTGGAAATGCGATTTTAAATGGCAAAATTATAGTTGAAATATTGGTCGGATAATCTTAATTTGGTAGATGTAATAGTCGGTTATAAGTTTTCAATAAAATTGATGTAATCGAAAGAAAATTATG
Organism: Protocalliphora azurea; assembly: GCA_932274085.1. Taxonomy (NCBI): domain Eukaryota; kingdom Metazoa; phylum Arthropoda; class Insecta; order Diptera; family Calliphoridae; genus Protocalliphora; species Protocalliphora azurea. Next base: position 146,001,209 of record OW026520.1, on the reverse strand, counting down.
AGCTACCTAGATTATTATTATATTAAGAAATTTCTGCAGAAAGAGAGCAAAATATGTTGAAAATATATCCATTATGCAAAAAGCGAATCTACTGTATTGGTTGATAAACATCTTAAGTCTCTGGAGAATTATCATGAATTTTCATAAATACAATTCTAAGGATTTTTAATGTTTTATTCTTATTTATTAACTTTATGCCTTTTTAAAGATAATTAAATAATAGAAATGAATTTAGTTGATACAAATAAAGCGTTTTAGTAAAATAACCATATTTTTAGTATTAATGCAAAAAAAATTCTCGTTAGTATTCTATGGTTAATTAAAGAAAGTATTATAAAACATGATCACAACTTAATTTTTCTTAAGGCAAATAAATGGAACCACTTAACATTCCACAAAAAACTATATATAATCAAAAAATATTATAATAAAATAACCAAAAACTAATATGTCCATGGATAAAATTTGCGCCTGATACGAATTTTCTAATGAAACACCTCATGTGAACATAATGATAGTTAAACATTTAATCAAAAATAAAAAAATTTTTATTTGAAAAAAAAAAAAACTAAATTTATATGAAGATTTTTTATTTAGTAGAAAACGTTTGTCTAGAGAACAGTAATGAATTAAAAAATATTATGAAAATTAAAAGAAATATGGGGAACATAATAGCGAACAATACTTGGTTACTTTTTTCGTTATTTAGTAACTATATATACGAAGAGAAAACATTTAACCTCAATACGCGTTTCGCTAACATTGTACATATTGTTGGAAGTCTTAAGTTTATAGATTATAGATGTAGTACTTCAATTTTCTAGGCCACTTATTTCAATATTCTAGAGCCTTAGCGAAATACGCATATTACATAATTTTTGTTGTAATTTTATAAGACAAATATTAAAACTTAGAAGATTATTTTAGTGTACGCGATAGCAAAGTTTGTGCACAGTTATATAAAAAAATCACGGATAAAAGTGTTAACCCGTTCAAAAGTATATGATTTTTGATCACACATACCCCCAAAAAAGTACACTATGCGGAAGTGAGTAAATTTAATCTCTTGTAAATCCATTTCCTTCTATCTTTTACATATGTGCACAAATAGTTTTAAAAGTTCTAATTTACTCCAACGTTCAAAATGTTTTAAAATTTAGGACCAAATTTTAAAAATCATTATTATTATTAAAATTTTAATGAAAAGACTTTCAAAAAAAAAAAAAATAATAATAATAAGGCGAAATTATCAAAAAATATGGGAGTTTATTGTTGTCGTTGTCCAAGATTATATCTTCTAGGTGATTGTTAAAATATGAGATGATATAGCTATGTTCTCTTATCCGTCGGTCCATCTGTGAGCCTATTGAAGGAAAGATGGGGGTCATGGGGCAAAATAATATGTCCTACATATTTATCTTAATTTTATTTGGTTTATTTGGTGCTGAAGGTGTGAAAATCTTTTAATAAAAAAAGTTATGTGCCTAATACAAGAAAAAATTAAAGCCTGTCGTAATTCCATTTCATACATCACATCTCTCCTCCGAAATGGCCTGAAATTTTAAAATAATGTGGTGCATATAATAGAGACATTCTTACTTGTTTTTTTTTAAGAAGGAAAATATATAGTTTGCTTTTTTATCATTTTACAATTCTCGTTATAGTTTATATCAAATATTTTTTATCTTTTTATAAGAACACAGAGAAGAAATAAATAAATATAAAATTTTAGTAAAATTTTTTTATTTTAAATACTATTTTATTCAACTTTTGAATATTTTGGATAATTTCCATCGTTATATTTTAGGGCATCATTGGAAAGATCTCATTCAATGCTATTGATATATGTTTTTATTTAACCTTTTAGTTGCACAAATAATATTTTGGAATTTCCGGTTCATAATTTATTAGATTAATTATTGTGTCAAATAAATGGTTATCTAAAAAAATAAATGTCACCAAAAGCATACGTTTACCCCAGGTCTACAACTAAGATTAACGCTGATATAATATGTGAGCTAACGTCGGCAGAAAAGAGTAACCGTTTTGTTTATATTATGTTAAATATTAAATAAGGGGTACATGTCTTGTAATAAATTCTATAAGATATCATTATTTTCAATCAGTCACAGAGTAAAGATGTCCCATTTATTTAAAAAATTCTCACGTTTTTAGCATAATTTCTGCAAAAATATATTTTCAAATGTAAAAAAAATATTAGAAAAAAACAAATTTACAAAACAAATTTCTTTTTTAGTAACTTCTTAAATACACATGCACACACTCAAACAAACTTTCGTTTATCATCACAACAGTCGCATAATACTCCTTATATTAATATTTAAGTCTACATGTGAGATAATTCTCTCAGAGAGTGAATTTAACACTCTCTGATAGAAAAATCTTACATATTTTGTTATGTGTAGATGGGCTGTTATCATAAAAACTATAAATTCGTGTAAAATATTGACTAAATTTCAAGAATTTCCTTAATTCTATTATTATCTCACTTTTAAAGGAACTTATTAGATTTTTAATAAATTCATCTATATCTAAGTATAAAAGATACTTCCATGTAATCTATTTGCAAAAATTACTAATATAAACTTTTGGATACTAAATGCATTTAATTGAACCTCTTGCTGCTGAAAAATATCCCACATATCTAAAATAATATGTTTAAGTAAAGAAAATATGACAAAAACGTTAGTAAAATTTTAATATTTCATGACTTAAGAGAGACATAATAATTATTTAAATGAATTTTCCAGATTTTAGTATGCCTATATTACAATGTTATAATGTTACTATGTTACAATTAGAAGTTAATTTCCTTTTAACGAAAATTTTGATATTTATATTATACGTATTTAATTTTTTTCGTAAGAATTCTTTAGTAAATATGACTGTATTAATTGTCAGTTTTAAAATATAATCCCCATTTTTAATTTATTTCCCGAGATTACAAATAATTCTGAAATATAATTGCTTACAAGTTGTCATTTGAACTAAATTTTATAAGAAACAAGTGCAATGAAAAATTTGAATTTTCTTTACAAAACAACTCAGCATTATTGTTTACTGCTGTAGAATAATTTGTCATATTATTTTAAACGATTTACCATTTTCCAATTACATTTTCTGGCAATACTGCTAACAACATACCTATATATATATATACCTACATGCATTTGGTGTTAAATGTTTATTATATTAGGCTCATTCATTGAAAATTTGTTTTAAATTTTTAAATAATATAACGATTTGAAACTTATTTTTAAAAATTTCTAAGGAATATATTTCATTAAAAAAAAAAGATTTTTCTTCAAATATTCTTTTAACTGTACTAAAAATTTATTAAAAAAATTGTTCTCCAAAAATACAGTTTCACAAAAAAAATTCCAAATGAATAAAAAAGTAAAAAAGCACACATTTTTACTCAAAATCCAAATTTTTATAAAATTTTAAACTTTTACTCAAAATTTAGTTTTTCATACAAAAATTCAAGTTTTCGTAAAAATTCTATATTTTCAGTAAAATTTAATTTTTTCAAAAAAAAAAAAAAAAAAAAATATTCACTAAAAACTGAATTTTGTTAGAACATAATAATAATAAATCAGTTTAAAAATTTTGAATATTCAATTATAAACTCTCATTTTGTTCTGTCAATTTTTTTAAAAATTCAGTAAAAACTTTTGTTAAACGTTAACTCTGCAAAACCTTTTACGTAAACGAATGCACTTATTATTCATTATATTTTTCTTATTATATTATTTATAAAAGAGAGTTATCAAAATTAAGAAAAAAAATTAAGATCTAATATCAGCTTTTTTATAATACATTTTCAAAAACAACAACATTATTATTATAGTTATGGCTTTACAACAATTTTTTTTTTTTCGAAAATTGTCGTTAACTACCGATATGTTTAAAGACAAAAATCGGTAAAATTTTACTACAGAAGAGTATTTAACAAAGTTTTTTAACTAATGAATTTTCGACACTTAATGACAAATTTTTGTCGTTAAAAAGTTACAGAATTGCGGAACTGATATAAATATTAATGTAAGAGTAAGTTTAAAGATTCCATCGTTCTCACTACCACGCCTAAACGGTGTTGAATTAAAGGTATCCGATAGTGCAAAGTACCTAATTATTATACTAGACTCCAAGCTATTCTGGCTCCAAAATATACGGGCAAGAGCCTCAAAGGCTGGTATTGTCCTTTACATGTGCAGGAAGGTTATCGGTAAGTCTTGGGGAATAAATCACAGGAATGCGAAATAGCTCTTCGACACGGTGGTTAAGCCCATACTTATGTATGGAGCGATAGAATTGTGGAGGGCTACGAAGAAATCCACCTACATCGAAAGCCTTATTTGTTCTAATGAACTGGCTACCGATGGATCTTATGGCCAAACAGATCGCCATTATGACGGCGATAAGGCTCGAGACTATAGGTGCATGGAACGATAGCAGTTTCGGCCATGCGACCATTCTGGGATTCCTTAATAGCATTCCTAGCAATATCGATTATTGTATTGCCACACTCTTTCTTGGCAGAGACTTCTCAGTATGAATATCAACTACCCCATAATTAAGAGCTATTTCAGTTGAGATTTATACTGATCGGTCCAAATCTGCTGATGGGGTTAGGGGCTGTCTGTATTCCCGCTTGTAGGAAAAACATTTTCTTAAATTGCCAGATCACTGCAACATTCTTCAAGCAGAGATCTCGGCCATAATGAGGGATGTACTATAGGGTATTCGGAATGGACATCCAAATCTGTACAGATAGTCAGACCGCGACCAAACCCTTTCGGGTGTCTTTTCGATATCCAGATAGGTACATGAATGCCAGAAATCTCTGAACAAGATGGCGAGGCATTCTAACCTGGAGCTGGTCTGGATTAGGGGTCATTCAAGAACCCCGGGCAATTTTATTGCGGATACACTAGCCAAAGATGGATCCCTTTTTCGGGGTGAAGATACGGACTAACTGGTTGGAGTATCGCTTTCGGCCTACAGATCAATATTTCTGCGGGACTTATCGAGGATTGCACAGGATAGGTGTACAAATGAATGCACATGTTCAACCTCGAGGCAATTATGGCCCCATTATGATGAATGTCGATCTAAATTCATCATGGGACTATCGAGGCATCGGCTGAGAACGCTTTTAGCCGTGGTTACATGCCACTGGATTCCTGATGCGCATGTTAGGAGACTAGGGCTCCCATTTAATGAATTTGCAGAAGTTGTCGGGATGAGGAAGAGGAGGAGACGGTGGAGCATCTTTTATGTCGCTGTCCCACTCTTGCCGGGATTAGCACTTCCAATTTTGGTAGTCCGTTTATGCATGTGTTTTCAGATCTATCTGATATCGATGTCGATGGAAAAAATTATTAAAACTTTATATTTTATATTAAGTTAGAAATACAATTTTCTTTTAGTATATGTTGAATTTTTTTACATTTCAATTTAAGCTATTATTGGAACTTAAATCCTTATATAGCTTTTATTCAAATTATCTTATCTAATTTCATCTCTATAAGGCTGCACGATATCTTGTAATTATTTTCCAAAGAAAACACTATTTTATTTAAACCAAATTTAAGTTGTTTTATTAAGAAAAACTAAACAATTCATATTTGGAATCAACAACTTTTAAACCTTTATAAAAAACTGCAAAGTTTGGTCATATAGACTTTGTGTTGATAATGGCGATGATATTGAATACAAATTTTGACATTTTAAGTTTGAGAGGCAGACAGATAAACGAATGCTTGAGTGGTTTTTAAAGCCAAGATTTTTTTTTTTTGACTTAAAAACACAGAAAAATATAACAAAACTAAAACAAAATATGTATTTATTTAGTTAAATAAAACAAAAGTATACAAAAATGAAACCATATAAACAAAACTCTTATTTGCAAAGTGTCAAAATGACAAGATGACATGATGTACAAAACCGAAAGACTGGAAAAAAACAATTGAAATAATATATTAAATGAAAAAAAAAAAAACTTAGCTTAGTAATTATTGCGCAAAAAGACGTTAAGTCTATTTTATAGTCTAAATATGGCAAAATTTTAAGCCAATATTTTTTAACGTTTTATGTTACATTAACAAATTTGTTGTGTGTACACAAAAAAAGAAAAAATAAAATAAAAACTGATAGATATTTGTTGTTTAAGCATTAAAAAAACACTTTAAAACTAAAGTAGTATTAATAATAACATATTTAATTCTTCTTTACAATATATTGTATAACAAAAAATCAAACAAATTCCAAAAACCACAAATCAACATCAATTTTAATTTGTCATAAAACTTTAAATTATCAACAGCTTTGGTTAGGAAAATCTAAAAAGCAAACAAAAAATACTTTGATCACTTTTAATCAAGCTTAAAATCAATTTATATTTTATGGCCTGAATCACTCACTGGAGTCTAGTAAATATAGAAAAAATATGAAAAAAAACCAAACCCTCATACAAGGTTGCGCACATGTGCAAAAATATTCAATTTTCAAATTTATTATTTTTTCCTAAAATATTAAAAAACAAAAACGCAAAAGATATTTTCCTATTACACGTTACTTTATTTGGGCGTTATTTCTTTATTTTTTCTGTCTTTCCTTAAACTCAAATTTGTTGGCCATTTAAGCTCTAGAGATCGAGCCAGTGAGTGTGTATGCCACAATGTGTCATATTGTTGTGACACATATTAAAGGAAACTTGATGCTTTAAAGCCATTCATAAATTTTATTTTTATTTAAAGTTCTTGTTGTCGTTGTTATTGCATTTAAGTGACATAAATAAATCTTTAAAATCTTAGACAACAACAAGTAACATACATACACAACAATAAGTATACTCTAACAACACTTTACACTTGCACTAGGAAACACTACATTTTCAACATATGTTTTTTTTTTTTTTTTTGCAATGTAGGGCTTAAAAAAGTTGTTAGCATATTCTGTTCTATTTTAACATATTGCCAGCTTGTTATAGGCTTAAGTAATTGTAAGTACCAAAAGCGTAAATTTTTTCCATGTTATAAATAGTTTTTATAGATCTTTTCACTTTTTTATTTTATTTTATATTTTATTTTTTCCTCTTTGTAAAATTGTCCCGGTTATGTTTTGTTATTTGTTGCCTTAATAATGTATCAAATATTAAGTGTTAAGCTTTTATGTCAATCGGCTTAAATCTTTTTTCTTTCTGTTTCTTTTTTCCTCTTTTGGCTTAAATGATATTAAATTTCTTTAAGTTGTATCGAAGTATTGCTTTAAATAACCTATAAAATGTTTGTTTGTGTCTTAAGTCTTTTGTTTAGCTTGTTTGTTTGGTAACGTAAACAATTGGGGTATAGGTACATACAATCACAATCCCACCAGGCTTAAATTAAATTGTTTTTCCATTTAGCTGAGTAGAAAAAATAACAGAGATCATTATTAGAATTTATTTATAACCTTGAGTGGATTTTTAATTTTTTTCTCTTGATTATGATGTCTTGTTATCCATAAAATATATTTAGTGTTTGGAATGCACCAAAATTGGGTTTCAAAAATGTGAGTATTTGTAGCATGTAACAGGAAATTTATTTACTTGTTTGCATGACTTTTTTTTATTAGGAAAACAGGTGTTAAAGTGTGATATGATATTAGATCATCTTTTACTTGGAATAGTTTTTGTAAATTTGAACAAGATATTCATATAATTTATAGTATTTCCACTTATTTATATATATGAGGAACACAAATTCAAGGTCACATAGAAAAGTTAAAATCAATATAATGACATACATAAATACGCAATACTTTCGTATAAGAAAGCATAATCAGTAAATGCAGTTCCATAGACGTGTCGAAGAATTTATGTTATCTGATTGTGAGAAGCTTAGTAAGCCAATATACAGCTAATAAATTCAGATATATTACAAGTGATCAATTAAAGTCGACAGAACTTTTCTTTGGCACATCAATAACATAAGTCACTTAGAATTAAAATGCTTCATCAAGAATTTAATATTAAACACTTACAGTGTTTAATATTCATAATTGTCTTTTATAGCAATGTTCGGCACAATGTTCGGGCTTTTTACATCTATACCACACGAATGTGGACGAAATAAAATTATTTAGAGCAACGAAAGGCACAAAGAGAAGATTTTAAAATTTGAACGCGTTAGAATATTTGGTTTATTTACGCTCTTTGTTGCGAATGTATTTGTTAAATATAGCATACAGAAAAATGTTAATATTTTTACACTCTTCATTGTGTGTTCTGTTTTTGATATGAACCTGCCTTGTTGAAAGTTAGAACACTAAATGATTTTTTGTTTTTTATTTGCTCTCAATTATCCAGTTTCTTTAACATCCGTGTTGTGTATGTGAAAAAAAAAATCGGCTCCAAGTGCTATAGGCGCACAAAACATAAAGATCTTACGGAAAAAAATCATTCTATTTTGTTTTTTGCGTCTTCTCTCTCTCTCTTTTTACGTCTTCTAAAATAATAAAGTTTTCAACTTGGTAACAAGGTCAAACTTAACCACGAACTTAAAGCTATTTATCATGGGTAACACTTTTTGTTCGCTAACTTGGATTCCAACGTTTGGAAAAACAATAAGTTTTTACACAAAATAAATCACATTTACTGATTCTCATGTCACACCGCTTACTCGGAACAATCTCAGTAAAATTTTTTAATACAAAAAATTTAATTTTATGAACATTTTATCATAATTAGGACCATTTCTATTATTTTTTTAATATATTTCAACTTCCTTTTTTAAAATTAAAAATTTTTTAATTGCTACTCTCTGTTATAAAATTCGCACTATTACGGCTCCCTTTTTAAGTTAAATTTTAATTAATTAAAGTTATTCTTAATAAGTACTATTTAGAAAATTAGAACTTTTTCTATAAACATTTTATACTTTAGAAGTAATTATTGAACAACTGATACTATTTTCAAAAATGATTGCTTTTTTAAAAATGTTTTTGAAAATGGTAATTTTGAAAACATGAAAATTTTTTTAATTAAAACATTATTTCTTACAAAATTAATTATTTTTGAAATTTGTATTTTTATTACATGTACTCTTTTGGAAATTTTTGCTATTTTTGAAAAATGTTTAGTTTTTTGGAATATTAAAATTTAAAAAATGCTGAAATTTTTTAGATTTTTTTTATTTAGATCAGTACTCTTTTTCAAAATATATAAATTTTGTACTCCTTTGAAAATGGGTAAATTTTATTTACATTTTTGAAAATGAAAATAATTTTTCCAAAATTCGTACATTTTTTAATAATAGATAATCTATTGTAAAATTCGCACTTTCTAGTTTATTCTAGAAAATAATGCTGTATAGCAAAAAGTTTATTTATTTCACATAATTCTTTGTGCTTATACTTTTTTGAGAATTTTTTTTAAAAAATCTGCATTTAGCTTTTTCGAAAACATTTTTAAATATTGGTATTATTGTGAAAATGAGTACTTTTTTGGAAAAATAAAAATTTATTTTTTCGCATTTTCTAGTAAACATATCATATATTATGAAAAAAATACTTAAAATATTGCAGAGTCCATAACGCAAATTATGGAATTTCAAAATTACAATTTTTAAAAATATTAAAATTTTTTTTAAAGTTTTGTGTAGAAGAATGTTAATTTTAACTGCATATATCTCAATAAATACTGTAGATATTGATATGATTTTTTGATATCTAATAATAAGTGTATAAAAATTATTTTATTATAATTTGTTAAGTTAAAAAAATCAATATAAAAACCATTTTTTTTTATTTAAATAAACCATAATATTAACAAATATATATTTTATTTTTGAAATTCTATTTTTAATGGACAAGAACTAAAAAATTTCAATGAGTTCAAAATTATAAATACGATTGTTATATAAAAGAAAATCTATGATATTATATTTGAGAATATTGGCTACGACATTTTGCGATCTTTTAAATTATTAGAAAAAAAAATAACAATTTGTAAAGAATAATTTAAAAATTTTAATATATTGAATACAATTTTGTTATGCACTAAATAAAATTGGTGTGATTAGATTCTGTCATGCCTAACTTTAAATTATTTTTTATTTTAATAAAATTTATAAAAATGTGTCCGGAATTCATATAAGTAAATTACCCTCCTATTTTTATTGCGGTTATTTAGGGCCTGGACTACTATAATATCTCAAAGATTAAATTTTTGTCGCTATAAAATTGCCAAATGTGACACTGTGCATCGTATTGTGAAGAACTGAATACAAGAAAAATATAAGTATAAATTAAATTCTAAATTTTATTTCAGTTCTCAAAAAGTTTACAATTTTGTTCAAAAATTTCGTCTTTTAGACTTTTTTTCTATTTTTAAATAAACGATTTTTCGATATTTTCCACAGCTTAATTTGTTAATGTTGTTAACAGAAATAATTTTTCTTTTTAAATAATGTAAATTTTTCTAGGTTTTTTTTTCGAATTTCTATTGTTTTTCGATTTATTTTTAAAATTAAAACATTTCAGTTAAAAAACAGCAATGCATAATTTTAAATAAAACTTTTTCATGGCTCTAAAAAATTTTTAGATGGAAATATAAAGAAAATACTTTAAAAGTGTTTTTCAACAAAATAAAATTATAATCAAACTATATAATTTTCAGGGAGGTCTATATAATATATAATAATATATTGTTGTCATTATTGTCAACAATTTTAATCTATTGTTTACTATTTTCAAATTAACCTAGCATTGTTCTTGTTACCAGCAACTAAACTACACTTTTTTATATTTTTTTTTTTTATTCCGGTTAAATTTATCTTTTACCCTTTGTAACACCAATAATGATTAGAAAAAAATTGTGCTTGTAAATTACTTTAACCACTAACTAAAAATTATAGCAACTTACTAGACATCAAGTCTCATAGAAATTTGATTTATGGCAACAAATAAAAATCACCATAAATACAAAAGACTTTAAATCATGCAAACAACGAACATGATTAAAGAAACACGTATTTTTAAAAGCAAATCAGAGGAAAGCTAAAACACTTAAAAACAAGCGGCAATTGTTTTTTTCTTCGAGTAGGAGTAATTATAATTAAATAAATAATTATTAAAACAAAAAGTATAAAAAATAAATTTAATTACATTAAAAAGTATTAAAGTAGAGAGGATTTGAAAAGGCAAATAATTGCCACCAATGAAAAAACATGAAAGAAAATGAATTTTGAACATGAACAAGTGTCACTAGTGGGTTTTTTGTTTTTTAACATGGTTTTTAAAACGTAATTTCAACAGAAAGGCGGTAGCTAGAAACCGCAAATATAAATAAAAATTTGTATATTAAAGAAAAACTAAATATGAATAAAATACATTATAAAAAAGCAGCTGCTAATTTTTAAAATAGTTTTTCTATAACTTTACAAGCATTTGTCTAATAGTTAAAAAGAAATAATAGTAAACTAAAACTGTTTTATATTACAATAGTTTTGTGGCGTCTGAAGGTCTTGGCTGTTGTAAGCAATAATATTTTTGCTATTTTTTAATGCTGTCAAAATACTAGTATTTGCCGATACAAGCAGACACTCGACACATGTGTGCAATTTGCATTTATGGTAAATGATTTTTTAGATCGTTTGTGTTTTGTTTGTGCAATAATTTCTGTGCTATTTCACATTTTATATGAGTCATTTATTAATTAATATGAATATTTAATTATTCTAAATATTTTTTTTTCTATTTTTTTAATTTTAATAGAAAAATCAATATAAATTTTTTATGGTAAATAGTTTAGAAACAAGTTTGCGTTTTAAAGTCTTTTGTTGATTTAATCTTTGTGTGTATATGTAAGAGACTCTAATACGCAATTACTCTAAAATATTGCTATGTATTTATACACCTTAACACATTAACAATAATATAACAAATACCATGTTGCACAATATTTTTTGTTTTTTTACAGTTTGTGGCAAATATATATGTCGTTTATTTTTGAACACACCATAATTTATCATACACAATTTTTCAACAGAATTTTGTTTTTATTTTCGATCTTTTTAGTACTTTTTTTTTACAAATACCTGTTGTAAATCATAACTGTCGTTTTTGTCAAATGAAATAAATTGTAATGAGTAAAGAAAAAATGTTGTTGGGTATTGATAAATCCTTATATGATTTGGGCAGATTTTTGGTTAAGCAAAACGAATATTGTTTTCTGTGCTTTAGTTATTAATTGAGTTAAAATGAAATTAATTAAAATTACTAGGAAATAATTGAAAAATTTTAAATCTTTAATTAATTTTTGCCTAAAACTGTAACAGCTTCATGACCCCTTAAGACATTACAACACGAGCACGACCCACTACTATTGTTGTGTAATAAGTATATATTAAGGTATTTATACGAAAAATGGTCATTCGAATTATTCGAAAAATTTAACACGAATAATTATTCGGAGTATTTAAATATGGTAAGTTTTGATAAACAAAAAGTTCTAATATTTTTAAATAATATTTATTAATGTTTTTATGTTAAATTTGAATAAGTGCACCTTCTGATAATTTCGGTAACATCAACAACTATCGAAAGGGTATTTTACTCCTTTTAAAATAAAAAAGAAGAGTATCGATCTAAGTCCATTATTTTTTATTTTATTAGTCATGAAAACAGATCATTAACATTAATTGGTATCATCCTACGATTTTTAACAAAAAATTATTTTTCTAAAAATCTTGGATTATTTTTAAACAGTTTTTTAGCTCTTCTTAAAATTTTTAAAAACATATTTAAGTTATTTTATCAAAAATCAACAGATTTTAAGTCATCCGCGTAAATGTCTTAAATAATTTACTTTTTTATTTTCTTTCAATTATTCGAATAGTTCAAATAATTCAAACAAATTGTTATATTTTATATGAATTATTCGTTTTATTCGAACAAGATAAAAGCCGAATAATTTAAATATGATAGTAAATATCAAGTCAAAAGATTGAAAAAGTAATCATGTTTCATATCAAATATATTTTCAAACAGTATTCAATCATGGACCAAAAATTTTAAGTTTCAATTCTAATTGTGGTTTATTTAAAAAAAGTGAAAATTTCTATTACATTACTGTTGGTCTGGCACAATTTTTAACTGATTAAAAGTGAACTATTTTCACCAAAATGTGAAGATCTATAATTGATATAATTTCTCAAATATTCTAAAATGATTTAAAAATTTTGTAACTTCTCTAAACACCGGCACTAATAAGTAGCTATCTGAGTTCAGAAAACCCAATTGTGTCCAAGAAAATCATATTAACAGATATAGTAAGTATTGCCCAATAGCACTCGTTGATTAGTATAGACCCCAATATAAATTTCAAGGTTTTTATGTTAAAATAAATCGAAGTGAATTTGTATTATTTAATTTTAAATGCAAAATAGTTTTAAATAAATGATTTTGCTATAATTTGTATATAAATTTTTAAATAAATGTACGGAACCCTTGTGGGTTGCGGAGAATCGTTGCATTAACCCTGGAATACAAATGTACGTAAATTTTACGTATACATTTTTTTTAAATCCTTATTACTCTTGCATGTAGAAACCTACCGGTATGAAATTCCAGAAATTCTTTCATCAAGTGTTTTTAAATATATATTAGAAAGAAAATCATAAATTTTTAGTTTCAAATGCATAAAATATTACAACGTCAAATTTACGTATCTTTAGTATTAAGGAAATAAATTTTATACGTAAATTTTATGTAACGTTAGTGTTAAAAATATAAATTTGAATACAAATTTTGAAATGTGCTTTTAAATGGTACAGTGAAAGTTGAAATATTCGGCGGATAATCTTAATTTGGTAGATGTTGTAGTCAGTTCTAACTTTTCGATGAAATTAATATAATAATTGAAAGAAAATTATGAGCTGCAGGGTTCACTATGATATAAATTTTCTATAGAAAAGCAAGTAAAATGTCTTAAAAATATTGCTATTATGCAAAAAACGAAAGATTAGAACATATTATCCTGTTTGATAAACATCTCAAGTCATTGGTTGCAGTGTTGCCAGTTTAGCCTTTTTCAGGCTAGCCCATTTAGTTTTGCTTTTAGCCTCAAAATTTTCATTTTATCTTCTGGCTTTTTTCTAGCTGATTTTTAAAATTGCCTTAAAAAGGCTAAAATGTTAGTATTTGAACAGCGAAGAAAATAATTCTTTATTTTATATTAATAATTGTATTATTACAGAAACATCCATGTAAGCACTTTGTTGTGTTTGTTCACACAAAAAATGGAGATTATTTATACATTATTCTCGAATGCGGTGCTTTATTCTCAAAACCAGAAATAAGAAATTTTATGAACTTACTAATTTGCTTATATTTTTTTTTTTTCAAAACACTTCAATACACTTCATTAAGCATTGATACTTTTTATGAATATTATTAAAAAAAAACTCTTATGAAAGCGAATATCATCAAAATTTTAGAAATGCCTAATCAAAAAGGAATTATGGCTGAAAAAATTTAGAGAAATCTCTTCAAAGCATTAGTTTTTCTTCTAAAAGATAACCCAAATTTGTACGGAAACATTTTGGCCGATTTATCATTGAGTGTTTTTTTTTTTTTTTTGCTGGAAACCGTTATATGTTTAATTTATAAATTTATTAAAGTATATGAAAAAAAAAGAAATAAAAAAACTAATGAGAAGGAGATAAAATTTTTTAAATTAAAAAAAAAACTTTTTTTAGCCTTATTTTATGGAACACTTAGTCTTTTTTGGCCCTTTTTAAGATTTATCCTCTTTTTTCTCACCTCCTTGCACGACTGATCATAATTTATCACGGCTTTTCATTACTGAAATCTTGATATATTTTTAAGGTTTTTTAATGTTTCGTTCATACCTATTGAATTTTTTTCAGTTTAAGTCCATTTAAAAATAAATTAATAATAAAAGTGTTCTAGAGGAATAGCCATATAAAATATAAAATATATGATAAAAAAATAAAGAAATGTAAAGAAATCTTTGCTAGTTAAGAAATCCTCACGAAATTTTAATCTCAAAATTCCAAAAAAAAAAAAAAAACAGGCGAAAATCTCTAAATACACTTTATTTTTAATTTTGCCCATAAACTCCATATTGTTATTTGCATTCTCATTATGGATTCTAAAACCGTATGTTTTATGTCAATTCCAGCTTTATAATTTTAGAACATAATAGTAGATTAAACATTTTGATTTGAAATAGACTAAATTCAGAAGAATCTAGACTATCTCTGTTAGAAAATTAGACGTGAAATTATTTCTAAAATAATTTTCTTGAAGATATCTTTCATAAAAGTCCATAAACTTTATATCGAAAGTTTATATTCAAAAAGAGCTTAGAATTGTTCAAGAGGTCATAAAAACAGTTTCTTTCACTCACTTTTCAAGATTTTACAATTCGATTTTATACGATTTATTAATATTACGTCTAATGAACCTCGCGCTTAAAAACAAATCTCTTAACCCAATTATTCGCAAAATTGTGGCAGACACCCCTTTTCTTCTTAATAAATTTTTAATATGTGTTATAAAATGTTCAAATAGCCCTTTTTTTATAGAAAATCAAAAGTGTAAAACATACAAATTTTTTTAGTAAAAATTTGACAATATTATAAGAAATTAAAAAAAATTCCTAATAGGAATGGTGGAAATATTGTGGAGGGAAATATAGGACGACAATTATTTAGATAAATTTTTTCAAAAATATGAATACGGCAATAAAAAGTATGAACTAGTGAACTTTTTGCCACATCCTGGTCTGGAATTTTATATCACGGATATTATGGGAAATGTAGCAGATACATAAACATCGTATAGAAAATTCAAATGTTGGAACAAATTTTTGATCTGTCAATCCATTTGTAGGTATGAGAAAAACACTTCATTCATAATAAGTAGTACTTTTAACAGAAAAATATGCGCAAGTGAGTGTCTTTGGAAAAAAAACCTTGTTATCATTGGAAAATACAATGAATTCAAATTGTTTTAATCCCAATTCTGCTTCTTGCTCTTACCAAAAAATAAATAACTGCGTGGTATCAGGCAAATTATGCTGCTATGTACAAAAGGAGACTAATCCACTAGACTTTCTAGAACTCAGTCCATTTGAAAAGTATTATTGGCTCATAGTGAGGAAATATTTAAATAACACTTAAATAACAATTAAAATAAGAGGTGGAAAAATTCCAAAAAAAAAAAAAAAAAAACAAGTAAGAAAGCTGGTGCCGGCCAAGCCCGACCATATCACAACCTACACCATGGCTTCTCAATTGGGGGCCCGCGAACCCCCACGAGTCCATAGCAACGTTTTAGAGATTTAAAATAATGTGTAAATTCAATTGTTTTAGCCACTTAACGTGGAAGCTATACATACATATGAGCCATTGGGTATATGCAACAAATTGAAGGAGGGGTTTTATATGGAAACTGTGGCCAATTGTGGATCAATGCTTATTTTAAGCATAGTATATAGTGCTAAGCGTAGTGCATATTGCTAATAAACGTATGCATTGTATTATGTTATCTATGCACTTTAGGGAGATTCCTGGAAGCGGACCTTATATGGGAACTATGATTAATTGTGGGTCGATCTTCAATAAAGTTTGGCACTGCGGTTTGTATTTATATATCATTAATTTTAACAAATATTAACTTAATACTATCATTTTTATGGGATTAATGCCCGTTAAAGTAATTTTCTAAAGAGAAGTTAATATGGTTACTATGATCAATTACATACCGATTTTCACGAAAATTGGCATGCAGTCTTTTATTTACATAAAACATATATGTACCAAATTTCAGTAAAAAATTTTTATATTTAAGGGATTTATTATCGTTAAACACCTATGCCGGGAGAGCATTTCATTTAAATATTTTCAGAATTTTGATTACAAGGTTTGTATGGGCGGACAGACGTATGGACGGACATCATTAAATCAACTCAGAAAGTGACTTTGCTGACTAATATACACAAAGGTGGGCCTTAGACCAATAGCTTTGGGTATAACAAACATCATCACTAACGCGTACCTTATCTATGGTGGTGTAGGGTATAACAACCGAAACCACAATGAAGCTCTTATTGAGGGAATTCCAGAATATATTAAATATAAATAAAAAATAAATTTTAAATTTTAATTTCAATAGTCTTAAAAAATACAATATTTCAAAAAGATTTGCCTATTGATTTTATTTTTGTAAGCTCGATTATATGGTCTTATTATTTTGGGCGCAGTTCTTAGCTACAAACCAACAAATTTCCCTCATCTAGAAATTTAAATTAATATCTTTTTCTCAAAATGTACAATGTTTTTTTTTTTTTTTTTTTTTTAATTGAGTAATAATAAATCATCTAAAGTATCTTTTTGGGTTAAATATTTACATAAATTCTAATAAAGTTTCTTATTTAAAAATGCTAAAACCGCTTAAGTTTTTAGCAAAATATTTAAAATATATTAAAATTTTTTAACAGATTTCTTTATAGTAAAAGCTGAGTAAATTATTTTCTTTGTGTTTTAATTATTCATTTTTTTCTTCTTTTAAATATTTAAATAAATATTGTTGAAATTTATTTAAACAAACTGAAACAATTTAATTTGCATAATCTGTTATTAATTGCGGTAAGATAAAACATTGATTGCTTTAATAAATTAATCACAAATATAGTCAAGTCTTAGTTTTATATAAGAAAAATAAAAAATTTGAAAATGAAATAGAAAATATTTATCAAAGTAAACAAGGTTTCTTTTAATAAATAACTGCTTAAGGCAATATTTATTTAACAAAATAAACATATTAAAATCAATTAGAAATATATAGAGCAATGGTTGGGAATTATTGCTTAATTAGAGAATGAAAAAATTAGTTGAATTACTAATTCGTATATCATTAAAATATTTGTTTTTTTCAATAGATTCATTACAATGGGTATAAATAAATCTAGTAAAAGAGTAAATATTTTTATTTAATTTTTTTATGTTTAATTTTGATTTTTTTTTTAGCAAGGATGTAACATTTCCATTCATTTGTAATCTAATATGTATGTGTCTTAAGTCTTTTGTTTTAAGACAGTTAACATCACCAGCTTATATAAAAATAGAAAAAAATAGAAAAATATTTGCCATTTTAATTAATATATATTTTTTTTTTTTAATAACTATTTTATATTTTTTACTAGCAAAAATGCATTTTTTACAAAAAAATTTTTTATAACAACAAAAATAAAGTCTTATTAAACGTAAAGTTTGCTAACAAATACGATGTATATAATTTTAACCGTTATTATAAAATTAAATACTACATTTTACGTCAACATTGTTTTAAGCAACTCCTAACATTTTTCTACAAAAAATGAAACGCTTTCGTAATTGTAGGAGTATTCCTTACATTTCATATACAATTTTCCTGTAAACAGAGGAAAAAATGCCGAAAAAAGTTAATTGAAAAATTAATAATAATCCAGGAAAAAAGCGTTTAATTTAAAGAAAACAATATGAACCGCTAGTTGGTTGAGTTGATTAAATACAGTAGGAGGGTGGACAAATGCTACAGCAGCAGCAACAAAGTCATTGGTTCAAATTAAAAATTCCTTTAGTATGATTAACAAAACAAAAAAGCCTTTCAACACCCACTACACAGAAAAAATTAAATTTGGTATTCTATTACTAAATTTATAAAATCAAATAAATTTTATTAAAATCGGATCTATTACTGAATTTTTAAAATCAAGCATTCAAATTCGTAAATGTTTTAGATTTATGAAAATATCTTCACTATTTACAAAATTGAATGTTTGAAAATTCCGATAAAATTCAATAATATTTCAAAATGAATCAGTAAAAATAATTTTTAGTTTTTTTATGAATTTTTAAACAATTTTTATTTTTGAATTAATAAAATATTTAATAAAAATTATCATATAAAATTTTATTTTTTATTTCAATTTTTATATATTTTATTTTTAACTATAATTGTGAAAAATAATGTAAAAAAAGGAAGTAAGTGATTTTAGTCTTCTACGTATTACTCGTAGTTTTCTTATATATTTCATAAATGATCAAATTGACCTTAAAGAAAGAAGAATCGCTACTAATATGGAAAAAAGTAACAATTGAGTATTGTTGACCATTTTCTGGACATACTTAAGTCTTTCCTTATGTTTTATTTAGCTGAAGACTTTAAAACTATCCAAGATCATATGCCAATGAGAATTATACAAGTGATAATGAATAGGTGTTATATATGATCAGTTCGAAATAATTTTGCAATTTTTTACCGGCTGATCGGATCTATATAAAAGTTTACACTATCTAAACAGATCTGTGCCAGTACTGACTTATTTTGAGACACCATAATTTTGCTTCAGAGATGGGTTTGTAAAACTTGAATACTTATTTGATACGCTATTTAAGTGCGCTATGACCCGATCTGAAAACAGAACATATGTATATATACCGCAGCTTTTCAAATCATAAAGATATTTAACTATTGTAAAGAATTACAACTTTCTTAAAGTTAAGATAACTTGAAGATAATTTTAGTCAGCACCTTTTGGTGTTTTATATGTATTTATCTAAATCGCTATATTAACAATACTCATAAAAAATCTCTTCGTGATACAAAAACTTAAAACAGATTCTTATTAAACACATAAAACTTCTTATACACATATGTTCTATTTTTCTTCAAAGGAGCACTTTTTGTAGCATAGTGCTATTTACTTATGGAGTTTATATAGATAACTAACTACCCTCACAGAAAGCTACCCGTACGAATATTCCTAAATCGATCCATAATATGATGGTAGGTTTGGTAGGGGAAAAAACAACAATATTTCTTACCTATTTTCTGCTAAATCTAGCCAAATATTTACGGATGAACTTATACACATTTTATAAGTTTTTAAATAATCTAGAAGAATATACATATCAAATTATGTATAAAATCTGGACGATAATTAAGCTTCAGAAATTTTATAACTTCATTTAAATTTGTATTGAAAATGTCAAAATATAAAAAAAATAGTTTTTGTTTTTTTTTTTTTTATTTCTGCATACTTTAAAACCAATTAAACTAAATTTTAAAACCAAATATTTTTTTATAAAATTTTATTTGAAGCCAAATAATGCTTTGTTTAAAAAAATAATGATTTGTTTAAAAAAAATCCTAGCCGTTATTTTTTTCTGTGTAACAAAGTTTAGTTTTTTTTTAATTTATTTTGCTACATAGAAAAAAGAAATTCTTATAAATATAAGAATTTACCTTCATTGAATTTAGGTCATAATATTTAAGAATAATGTTTTAAATATTAACACATTTTTACATTTTTTTAAATGAATCGAAAGTTGAGAAGACTTAAACAAATTGTTTAAATTTTCATTTATATTTTTAATTTGTAAATGTATGTTTAAAAGTTTCTTTACAGAATTTTTGGTTTCTAATAATTTTTAAGCTCATGTTAGGGGCAGATGAAGGTAACAGATGCGTTTTATATTAGAACGATACATGTGCTATAGAATGACAGTAAATTTAAGCGAATTTCCAAACCTTATTTTTTAACAGCTTTTTATTGGAAAATTGCCATTTAAAGGGATTTAGATTTTAGATTTTAGATTCTCATGCATAAGTATTTTTATTCAGAATTTGAATCAGATCTAATAAAACTAAATTAAAATTTTAGCAGTACTGTTTCAAAATTCGCAAAATTATCATTAAGTGCAATTTCATTTTTTATTTTTTATGAAAAACGTTTGGGAAAAAAAATCATAATATTTATGAAAGAAATTTTCAAATATATGAATTTTTTTCTCTGTAGTATTACGTTTTGGAAATGAAACTAAAAAAAAGCTACTAAGTTTAAATTTTAGTTCTGTAGAGTCTTTTTATAAAAAAATTAATGGGGGATGTAGCTAACATATTTTAGTTTTTTTATATTTGTCTGTCTATCTATTTCGTGATAATTTTTTCAAGCTGATGAAGCAGCTGTCTGTGTTAATATTATTTTAAGGTGGGTGCTTAAATAATGTTTAATGACTTTATAATATTTAATCATAAAACATGTTGAAAGCAGCAACAACAACACAACTAAAGAAAAAAAAAATCATATAAAAAACTACGTTTTAAAATGAGTAACGTTTTGCAAAACAATTTGTTCAGCAAATTTTAAATTAAAAAATATTTATTAAAAATTGCGTAAGAATAACCATATATTTAGTTTTGCGAAAAACAAAAGACTTAAAACGCAACCATGATTCCAAACAAAATAAAATATAAAGTAATAATAAATTTCTTTCTCCTACAATTTTCTATTTAAATTCAAAACTTTCTTATTTGCAATTATTTTACTTATTCACTATTTCTTTTTGTAAATATTTAATTACTTTCCCACCATTATAATAACAATTTTAATACTTTTATCTTGGCACATATCTTGTTTTTTAACTACAAAATATCTATTTTCATAAACTTCATTACTATTAAAAAAACATTTTTTTGTAGAAAAATATATAAAATGTCTTGCATTAAAAACACTTTATTCTCCTACTTATGAATTGTTACTTATTATATATTTCTTTTATGTTTCTTATTATTTTTTTAATTCTGGTTTATGTGTGGGGGGAGATGACATCGATAGACATTTATTTAAAGTCTTAATAATGACGAGTAAAAAGAAAGATATAAAATATTATTTGACAACTATTTGACAGTTTGATGGGCACAAACATGGTTTTAATATAATAAATACCATAACTCATATTTAATAAATACTTTATGATAAAAACGTTTTTATGTATAGTCTTTGAAAATTTTGAAAGCTGAAAGTTTCTGAACATTTTAAAAAGCAATTATAAATTGTTTTAAAACATTAAAGGGAAAATTTGTATTAATAGTTTTGTTTCAATAGTGAACAGCTTTTGTAGATTTTAATTAGAATCAGTGTTGCCAAGAGTTGAAAAAAGAGGCTAAATTGGACTTTTGGAAAGGTCAAAAGAGATAGCCTCTTCTGCATCAAAAAATATGGACAAAAAAGGCTGTATTTAGAACTTTGAGACAGTGATGAAGTTATAACAAAATTATTTTCTTACATTTTTTCATGAAATTTTTTTTTTTTAATTATTATTTGTATTGTCCTTATCCATAAAGTTCAGCGTAAGAGGGTTATCCTATTTTTTATTCTCAGTTTTAGATATATTTTTTAAGTATATATATATATATAATAAAAATGAAGCGTAAGTGTGTTTGTTTATTTGCTTGTGCATCAATCATATCTAAACGGCTGAACCTATTTTCGGCTATACCGGTGCCGTAGGTAGTTATAGGCTATGTTAGATCACGATTAAATGCCACGCCCACATTTTACGCCTAATTTTAAACAATCTATTTTTTCAATTGTTCAATAGCTTTTACTTAGATTTTGACACTGATAGTATTTGCACTGGAGAATTTTATAAGCTATGTTGGAAATTGTTCAGATGCACCGCCCATATTTTATGTCCACTTTTTTAAAACGCTCAAATGGCTGAACCGATTTTCGTGAAATTTGACACAAATAGAGCACCGATGATTACGTCTACATTTTATGGTTATTTAAGAAATCATTTTTTTTTTCAATTTTATACTTTATCAATCTAGCTTTTACGTAAAATTTGACACACAGATATTTCTTGCACTGGAGAATTTTATAGCATATATTTAATCCTGATCGGATGTTGCGCCCACTTGTCAAACTTGGACCGATTTGCTTAAACTTTTCTCAGCAAAATCCCTTGTACCCCTAAATTCAAATATGATATTTTGTTTTCCGATCGCACAGGGAGAGTGGTACCTTCCATACAAAGAAAATACTAATTATGGTATATCTAAGGATCTATTATGGTGAATGTCCTCATATAAAGAAAATAATAACTTTTGTATATCTAAAGGAGTATGTCAGTAAAGTCTTAAGATGTTTTAGGAATAGTTTTCATATCAAATTTCGTATAGGGGGGAATAGTAGCCCCCATGTAAAGTAAATATTAGTTATCGCATCAACTGGGATAGCGAAGCGTACCGGGGAAAGCTAGTAAGTTTATAAATAAAACAGAAAACAGCTGCCAAAAAAATGATTCAATGAAAAATCGCCCAAAAAATGTCCTATACAAAATTTGGGTTACTTCATATGAAAAATTATCTAATTGTATCCTTTTTGTTCATTTTGAACTTTTTGTGAATTTTTCTTTTTTATACTTTTTTTTCGAATTATATTCATAAAAAGTTTCTATGGTTAATGAAGTTTATTAAAAATAATTATAATAATTTATTAAGTTATGTTTGATCTAGCGAATGAAGCGCCGCAGCTGAAATTATTTATTAAATATAAATATTATCGATTTTTTTGTATGAACAAATGCACAAAAATGCATAAACAGATGATTCTGTAAAAAGAAAATTAGTAACAGCAATAAGAATATTTTAGCCCTTTTGATACAGTTTTGAGAGTCAAAGGTGACTAGAGAAAAAAGCTAGAAGGTAAAACGAAAATATTGAGGCTAATAGCAAAATAAAAAAGGTAGATTTAGGCTTAAAAAGGCTAAACTGGTAGCACTGATTATTATCATTAGCTGGGGCTCACCGATCTCTACATCATTGCTCTTCCGATTTACTACTTTCCATAAAACTACTACTACTTACTTATGTTACTAATTTTTCTTTAATTTTTAGGTTTATTTTGGGTCTTTGTCATTTTAGAATATCCGGGGTCAATATTTTATCTCTAAATGTAAAAATACTACTTTCTGCAGAATTTCTCGATACACTTTCATAGTCATTATATATACGATTAATTTTACCCACCGGTCCTACTCTTTGTCCCAAAAAGCGTTCGAAGCCATTATATGTCATCTCTATGCTTTATAGTACCCTGAATACAAACATTAATAAAGGGCTAACTAACACTTCTCATTTCATCCAAGTTGCTCATATTAACTTCGATTTGGCTGAGAAAAAAATTCTGTGCCATTAACTTCACGTACAGTGAAGGAACTCTCACCAAAATTTCAATCGTACTTTTTTATTTTTCTTAGAAATAAATGACCTTTTGCAGACCTGAAAAATTACACTCCGGTCTTAATTGCTCTTGTTTGGATTGTACGTGTACGTGACTTCCTCGAACAATTTTTGTATTATTATTATTGGTAGTTGACCACCTAGGTCGGCTAAAATAATCGATTGATTTCACCGTTTCTGGCATTTTTAATTGATTTGTTACGTATCTTACCGTTGATTTTGCCATAGTAATAATTTTCAAAGGTTTTCAGAAATCTTCTATTTACTAATTTTTAACTTATTCGCAGTATTTTGATTTAACTATTTTAATTATCATCACTTTTCACACACACACACACACACATATATATATATATATATATATATATATATATATATATATATATTAAGAAATTTTTTCAGAATGTTAGAATTGCGTCTATACTTAACTACATTTTATATTATATAGAGAGGATAAATGTAACAATATATATGTTTTAATTTAGACCGGAAAACAATCTTTATATGGAAGTAAATATTTTTCTAACAAGAACAATCTTCTAAAGATAGGATTTTTTCACTTAGCTTTGGCCGACACTGTATGTAGCAGTTCTATAAAGCTTACGTTTCTACATAGGTAGGTATGTATACATAATTCTATCTCTATGAATGTAACTGGGCGCACATTCTTTACCAAATTACTTATACGCCATCGAATATAGTACCAGTGTTGCCAACAGGTGGGAAAAAAGTGGCTAAATTGAACTTTAAAGAAGCACAGAAAACGCAAAATATCCTAGAAAAAAGCTAATATTTATTTATTTTTTATTTTGTTTTATTTTTTTTAATTTGAAAACTTATTTATATTTTTTTCTAATTACTTTTTCATATCTATTTAAATATATTATAATAAATGTATATATAAAACATAAAACAGCTGAAAAATAATCCAGTAAAAAATCTGGTACAATATTTACATACAAATTTGTTTTACACATATTTCATATAAAAAGAATACTCAATGTTTTGACGTGATTTTTTGTCATTTTTAAATTATAATTCTTTTTTGATTTATCATTATAAAATTTTTGGGTGATTTTTCGCTTTTATAAGATTTTTTTTTAACTATGTTCGTATATATTTTCTGTTTCATTTGATAAAAGAAAATAATTACCTATAATAATTGTTTAATTAATTACAAAAAATTAGATAAGATATATTTGATTTGGAGATAGTAGCACCGTAAGCAAAAATTTTAGTTCAATATAAATAATCTAGATTTCTTGTTGTGTGAATTAATACATAAAAATGCTTAAATGGATGATTCTGTAGAAATAAAATAGTAAAAGCAAATAACAAATTATTTCCTTCTTTGTTTAAGTACTAAAATTTTAGTCATTTTAGGGCAATTTTAAGAATCAAAAAGGGCTAAAAAAGCCAGAAAGTAAAACAAAAATTTTGAGGCTAAAACCAAAATAAAAAGGCTAGATATAGTCTTAAAAAGGCTAAACTGGCAACACTGTATAGTACATGCATACAAATATATGTATAAATGTGGTTGTGTGAATACATCTAAAAAGATTGTTTAAAAGCAATAAAAAATGGGGTTGTCGTACATGTTTGGTTACAACTTGTAAAAACTAATCAGAAAATTAAATCGCTGTAATTATAGAATGCACAATAACAACAAAAACAACTATTGCAACAATCATCAGAAACTATATTACATATAAACCAGAAAAGTACACATGTTGATGATGATGATGAGGAGGAAAGTTTTTTTTTTATTATTATTTTTGCTACAAAAGAAAAAAAAAATAATAATAATAAAGAAGGAAGAACAAAATGAGAAAAAATTGTGATTATGTATTGATGGAAATGGTTGTGGCTTAGAAGGAGGTGGTAACCTTAAAAAAATAATAATAAAATAAGGTAGTTGTAGAGTAGATCATATTGGCATGTAAAAACATAAAGAAATTTATTATTATTTTTTTCAATGAAAAAATTACACTGGCAGAAAATGCCCTTTTTTTTATTAAGGATATCTCTTGAAATTGATTTTATTTTCCAAAATGTTTATTCTTAAATATTTTCATTTATTTTCACTTTGTTACACTTTTTTATTTTCTTTTCTAAGTCATGAGAATAACTTTAAAAAATAACTTGTAAATTCCTTAACCAATTTAAAAATGTAAACATTAATATTTATCTAACAAAACTAAACTCAAAGTAAAAAAATCCATAAAACTAAATTTTGATCTTGATCTACACAGCCCAACCATAAACATAAAAAAGCACATTTTCAAATGACATTATAAATGACAATTATTTTGTAGCTTTTAAATAATAAACTAACGGTTTATATTAGAAATATATTTTTATACCTAGATAAAAAAAAATTATTTTTTTCAGTTATTTTGTAAGTGGGTGCAAAATTTAAGCTACTGCTTGACTTAAATACTCACACTTATGGTAACTTTCAAAAATCTAACCATAACATTTTTTTTTTTTGTGTTACTGGGTCTGGTTGATTTTTTTTTATTATTTACTGATTTCTTTGAGATTTAATAGAGTCTGTTGTGTGTGATATTTGTTTTTTTTTTTTTGTTCCTGTTAGAGCTAAAGCTGTCTGTCTATTATTACCCCAGTAATACAACACCATCTCATACATCTTTCTAAATAACAATTGAATATTGTGAGTGTGGGTTGGTTATTCCATATTTTTATTTAGGTTTTTTTCCTGTATTTATTATATCTTTTGCTCCATGTGTATTTATGTGAAATTAAATTAAAGATTTTATAAATATTATAGAAAAAAGGAGGTTAAGATAACAATCTAACAAAAAGGCTTAAATGGAAAAAACAAAATTGTCATATTTTGTTGATGTCAAAAAAAAAAAAAAATATATATATATATATATATATATGTATATATATATATATATTTATATATATATATATATATATATATTACAATTTTTACAAAAACTAACATCTGTTTTATAAGAACAATATATTAGATATATACTTCGAATCGAATGCCTGATTTTTAAATAATGAACTTTCTAAAGATTTGATAAAGTTTTTAATATGAAATCACAAATTTCAGAATGAATGCAATTTCGTCATAAAGTTGGTCTACTATACTTATATGACATATGTTAAAACGTAAAACAATCTGAAAGTCCTTGACTCTTAAAACATATAAAATAAAAAAATAGTGTCTTAACGATTAAGATAAAATACACGAAGTTATTAAGTGCCTCAAAGAATTTTCAGGACAGGCGGGGGAGTTCAGCTCAAAAAGGAACTGCTAAATACTATGGAATACTGAGTGCTGTAAGGAGTAAAATAGTAAGACATATAGATACAGTATTAGAATCCTATAACACGCCACTTGACTGACCTGCAATATCGAAGTGCTCGACAATGCACTACACTGTCAAGCGTGATCTGTCGACAAAAGAATATGAAATTACTACGCTGGTCTAGGGAAATAGGGCAATCCAGGAATTTTACCAGAAGGTATATGAATACTTATAGCTTATGCCAAATAAATTATGATGCGCGGAATCTATAGCGAGTCGCTTCTCATGATTACTCAGTCTTGCCGTAACAAAACCTAGACACATTTATAAGGGGTCTAAACGAAGACTTGCCTAAAAATTTAGGGATAAGGGAACCCGATGATCTCCTATAAGCTTTACAGTTTTGCGTGAAGTTGGAAAACTAGTAATGGAAAAAGTTGCATACTCACAGTTTTAAGAAACCCCAGAACCTACAAAACGTTCCTTTAATACACAATTAGTTCATATCCCTCAAGTGAACCAGCCAATATGGCAGAACAGACAAAATGTCGATAGGGTACAACATTATAAATGTAATACTCCACCAAGGCCTCCTAAACCACAAAATCGTCCTGAACCAATGGACGTAACTATATGAATATGGGGGTAAAATACTACCTTTAACTATTAATCAGCAGAGGAAGGCGCAAAGAACTTTTCATGTTAATAGAAAGACTAGCAGGGCAAACTCAAGACAGGAATTCTAATTATTCTTTAGATGAAGAGGTGCGATAAAGTTTTAAGATATTTGTTTTTGAAAGAAAGAAATTGGATACAGTCTTCGTTTTGTTCCTTACTTTATATTTTTCAACTAACACAATTGTTTAATTTTACATAAAAAGTTAATGAATATATTCCAGCAATTCAAGTAAGCTTTCTTCTCATTTAAATTTTTAATACATTCAACCATCTACTTGATTGATTTAATAAATTTTTTTATATTTTTTTACAATTATTAGTAAATGATATGATGAATTTGATGAGAGCTGCAAATTTAAAAAATTTTTATTTAAATGAATTATTTTGGTGATTGGTGGCTTTTTTCTGTGTATAATATGGTGATAAACTCGGTTTTCTATCCGGTTTTAAAACCACTTTTTTCGGTTTAAGTGCTGTCAGTTTTTCCAAATGTTCATTTTTCGAATGTCAAATAAACCATTTCAAAAATAACATTTTGTTTCAAAAAACCTTTATAATAAATACTAATATTTAAATGGAAATTTAGGAAAATTTGTCACTTGATTAATATTAATTACAATAATTTCTTGTTATGTTTTATAACGATATTTTATGGTTAGATTAAAGCTAATTCTATAAGCATAGCTACCAAATAAATTTGGTGGAAAACCGTAAAATTTTGAGAAAAAAAGTCGTCCAAATATTCAAATCTACTAATTTGTAATTTTGTATGACTTTCAAAGAAGAAATATATAAGTCTTAATACACGCAGATAAAAAATATAGTTGCAATTAATATAATCTAAGAGCAACATATTATGATTGAAATTCATGGTCACAGCTAAAAATAGATATATATATATAAATAATAATTATTGTGATTCCATTTCATTATATTGTGTTCGATTTTACGGTTCATCTTTTCATGTTTTGGTTCGAGTTTTTCATGTTAATATACAATCTAGCTCTATTATTATTCCATCTTATCATATATTATTATCCCATCTTTACATTACATTACATTTGTTTCAAAATAATGAATCACACCAAATATAACAAAACCTAGTCCACCTATATCAGTTGATGTATAAACTAAATGAGAATTATAATTAAGGTGGAAAACACTAAGTATATTAAAAAATAAGCAAGTTATGAATTTTTCTGTCCAATTTGTAAAAAGCATATTATAACATTTTATTGTTATAGGAAAAAATATTAATATGATTTGATAACAAAATATGGTTTCACAATAAGGGAAAAGATTGATAATATTTAATGGTTGTATAAATAATGATATTCTTTGTATTAATAAAATTTTGTTTCGAGCAAAAATATTCAAAAACATATAATTTTTGTAGTCAACTATATTAACTATTAAAATTTTGGTTGAATGCAAACATTGAATGATAAAACTGTAACAAACAGTATTATTAAAATTAATTAAAATTAACAACGATAACGTAATATTACTGTAGTGACCATGTTTTTTCTCTGCGTATGCGTTTCGAAAAATTTATTATAATTATTGGATACTTAGCACTGCTTTAATTAAAACAAGCCGTGTATGGTTTAAAAAAATTAAAAGTTGGAAAATGAAGAATTATATGCCCTAATCGATCGTGACCATTGCCAAATACAAAAAATACTTACATTATAATTCGGAGTAATTCAAGCAACAATTTCCCGGTTTTCTTTAATCTTTTTGAAAATGATTTTAATCTTTAATGAGTTAGATAATACTTAAAAAAAAGGCTTGCAGATCTGAACTCACAAGACTTGAAACTAATAAAGTGCATAGGCTTCATATATATTTACTTCATTTAATCAATTGATTGAAATATTTTTATATTTTTTCCCCTTAAATTTTTGAGTCATACAATTAACAGCATTGCTTAAAATTTAATTTATTTTAACTTATTTTCTTATTTAAAAATCTTAATTGGAAAAAAATCTGTTTTTTTCAGTTTTTAGAATTGCGGTAATTAATATAATCATTTTGGGGAAAAGTGCAAATTTTAAATTTTTTTTTTTGATTAAATGAATTATTTTTTACTTTTTCTATATAGGCATATTTTTAAGCTTTTTATAAATATTTAATAATTTTTATCTCACCTCTAAAAATTCAATATTTTTCTTCATCATTTTCGAAATCGTATTTTTTTTATATTTTTATGAATTACCTAATACTGTGTTGAAATATATATGAATATAATAATAGCAAAATGTTACTAAAAATATTTAAATTTAAATTACTTGTCATAATGCTTCCACAAAAATTTTTATTTTTATTTGTTTATTATAAATAAAAAGTCAATAAATATTTATTAACATTACGCAAAAAAAAACAAACCAAAGGCTTTGTTTCAAAATTTTGCAAAGAAAAAATTTCATAATAAAATTGTAGCCACCCAAGTTTTTTTATAAATAAAAGAAATAAAAATCAGCAATTTTATTACTACAAACCGCTACTCTAGTCATTTAAGCAAATTACATATTTACGCATTAAAATTAATTTTTGTTAATATTAAGCTTGGCTTAAAGAAAAAATATTAAGTTTAAGAAAAAAAAAAAAAAAAAAACATCTTACTTAACTTGTAACATGTTTGTCTTTTCTTCTGTCGAGACTAAAATGCATTAGCAAAAGCAATAACAACTTTCCTGACATTTGTGATGTTACATTTCTGCTGTCATTGTCATCGGAAATTATCTGTAGAAATATAATTTTTTTCTTTAATAAAATTTACTATTAATTTATAGAATTTTATGTGACTTTTCACTTTCCTTTTGGTTTCTTTGTATTTTTTCCTTTTGGTATGTAGCACAGCACAGTGTCACATTTATCTAAATTAGAACGAAAAAAAGTAGAAGTAATTTTTTCGCATTTACTAGTAAACATACTATAAATTATGGTCAAGATACTTAGAATATTGCAAAATTTCTATAGTGAATTATGGATTTCGAAAGTTGCTACTTTTAAAAATATTTTAATTTTATTTACAATTTTTTAAAAGAAATATCTTAGCATTAGCTGCATACATAGTCATAGGCATATATTTTTACACTTTTTTAAATTCATTATTTTTGCCAATATTATTAGATTTTTGAGACCTAATATTGAAGACAAGATTTTGGACCATCATTGGAAATTATTAATTTTTAAAGCTGTAAAAATAATTTTAAAATATAAAAAATGTGTGGAAATACTTTTGAAATAAAAAATGTTTAATAATTTGTCCTTTAATATCAGTAGCAAATATCGCTGCTTTTTAGAAATCACCATAATCTACTTTACACATTTCTGGCATTGTAACAACGACATAATTTTTTCAAAATATTTTATAACAAAAACAATACTTGAATTCCTTTCCAAATTTTCAAAAAATTAAAAAAAAGTGTAAATATACATGACTATGACTACAGATATTAATATGTTCTTTTTCGGTGTGTAATGATAAATGTAATCAGATTATTTTATTACAATTTGTTAGGTTTTAGAATTCAATACTGATACTATTTTCTGTTTAAAAAAAAAAACCTTAATATTAAATAATATATATTTTTTGAAAATTCATTATTTAATGGACTAGAACTAAAAAGTTACAATGAGTTCCAATTTAAAATTACAATTGGTATATGTATATAAAAGAACATCAAAATGCGACTTTTTGCGATCTTTTAAAATATTAGAAAAAAATGTGCGGCGCCTCATTTTAGCAATTTGTTAAGAACTATTTCAAAATTTTAAAGATAATGGCTAAAAATTTTTTATGAAAATATTACACTTAGATTGGTGTGATTAGATTCTGCCACGCTTACCTTTATAGCATTCCTTATTATAACAAAATTTTTAAAAATATATCCCAAATTCATTAAGAAAAGTTATTGTTTTTCAGTTTGGGAGTGGCAATCATTCTACGCGCCCATTTTGAGTGGGAATTTTTCCACTCTTGTCTACTAACAGAATATAAAGTTTTTATTAAAATATCTCCAAAACTGGATTTTAGTGGTTCTAAAACTGCCAAATATGACACTGTTCATAGGAAAGAATACATATCTATTTTTTATTTTAATATGAAATTTGGAGAGCATGTAATCCAATACAAAGTCTGGCTATGAAACTAGTCATAAAATTGAATTTTATATGTGGGGAACTGAAATTTGCTAACTGTGTGGAGTAGTTGTATTAAAGCAAATAATAATAATTTTATGGTGGTTGTCGAATTGTAAGAATTATTTGTAAATTGTTTAGTTAGTTTTACAAATAATTTCAGAAATATTTTTGAAATATTATACTGAGATTAATAAAAATCAGGCTGCATTTTTCGTTAAAAATCTCATCCAAAATTGGACTTGCCAGTCCCAGATACTGCTGCAGCATATAGAACCTGATATAGGGCATTTAAAGGAAAAAGTAAACAAGATTCGTACGTACGCATATTCATTTAATAATCATAGAAGCTATTGTATTTGCTTACGCATAAATGTATTTCTTTTTTTACCATTTCTTTTCTTAACAATATTTTTCCACAGTTATTTTTATTTTGCAATAAAGCCAACAACAATGTAGCATCATTTGCTTATTACAAGTTTGCAAAAGCCAACCGTGATCATATGCAGATGTGGTCGGTCGATCAGTAAATTTTGAAGAGAATGGTTGGTTGTTGATTTTTTTTTATTTTTGAAATTTTTAAGTATTTCCCTGACCATTTAATGTCGATAGTAGTTTTTTTATTTTTACGAGGATAAATTATTATAAATGGACTGCTAATGAGATCTTGAAATGTTGGTTAACTCTTGTGGTGGTGGAGATTTAAAAAGATGCGTTTGTTCAATAGTAAGAGTGTGGTCGACAGTTGAACAAAGTAGCTGGTATAGCTGGTAAGATGTAGGTTTTTATTTAAGCTTTATTTGGTTTTTAATTGCATATTTGTGAAAAAAAAAACATCTTTCAGTTTTAAATAGCCAGAAAAGACAAAAAGGTTTGTTATTAATTTTGCGTCTAGTTTCCTATCAACAACAGCAACATTTTAAAAGTAAATTTGAATACCACTTAAAGCAAATATAAGCTGGAAAAAATGTCTATAAAAAACAAATATCTTAGAAAAACTCTTATATAAATCATGATTTCCAATAATGTTTTTTCTTCTTAACCTTTTTTTAAAAGGCAAAGTCACTTCATTACTATTTATGGCTATTTAAAGATTTTAAAGCAAAACTTTTTGTTTATACATTTAAGCATCTTGTTTAGAAGTAAAAAAAAAATTAATTAAAATTTTTCTTCATTTATGCTAAATTTTTTTTTTTTTGCTTCAATATCATTTCGTAAACAATTAATCAAAATCTTCATGTTTAAAATTAAAGCTCGTTAAAATGTTATAAAGATTACAAATAGCATTTTTCCCCATTCAATTTTGAAAAATTTTATGCTGCAACTTGTTAAGGCTAAAGGAAAAATAAAACAACTCAAGCATTCAATGGGCAAACAACCAACCAACAACCGATAAGAATAAAGTAATTTCCCATAACTATGATAAGATCATCTTATATTCTCTCAGAAGTTCAAGCATTTTTCTATAAATGTATGTGAAGAATAAAAACAAGTACAATTTTATTTGTTGTTTCTTTTGAACAATAAAAGCTTAAATACAGAGCAGAACATGAACATAATAAAAATAGCAACTATATGTGTAATAGAGTTTATTTACTAGCTTTTTGAAGAAATTTTTTTTTTTTTTTAATTCTGGCTATATGAATTTAAAATATACGGAGTTTTGAATTTAAACATTTTAGTCAAATGAATGGGATGGTTGTGTGTAGAATGAAACACGTACTAAATATAAAATAAATATAAGTAAGAATAAAATTTAAGAGAAGTTCTGCTACAAGGGATTTTTAAACAATCCTTAACATTAATTTAATTAAATCATCGACAAATTTTAGTATTATCTTCCCAGAAGTACTTATGGTTTAATAAAAGCGGTCTGACTTTAATTCCGGAAGTACCATTTCCCAAATAAAATGTCTCATCTGGAGGTTTTAGATAGATAGATAGATAGATAGATAGACAGATAGATAAATATATAGACAGCTAGATAAATAGATAGACAAATTGATAGATAGATAGATAGATAGACAGATACATATATATATATATATATATATATATATATATATATCTATATATATATATATATATCTATATATATATATATATATATATATAGATAGATAGACAGATAAATATGGAAGGTTGATATGATACGCTTATTATATCACATCTCCACTCAGAGACCAATGTCGATCCATTATGAGTCCCTTCAATATTAATTGATTAAAGAGAAAAGGGAAAAATTTAAGAAAGTAGTGACTAAACAAGAAAAAGTTATACCCCTAACGCCCACTGAACCAAATAATTTCAATCACTGCTGTGATCGTGGAAAGTATCTGGAGCGCTCGTTTTTCGTACCGTTTCTCGCTATCTGAATAAATTCTATTACAGTTTTAGTTTAATTCTAGTTTTAGTTCAGTACTAGTTCAGTTCTAGTTCAGATATAATACACTTTAGTTCAGTTCAATTTTAGTTCAAGTTTAGTTCCAGTTATGTTCTAGTTCAGTTTTAGTTCAGTACTAGTTCAGTTCTAGTTCAAATTCAGTTTTAGTTTCAGTTATGTTCCAGTTAAATTTTAGTTCAATTATAGTATGGCAATTCTAGTTCAGTTTTAGTTCAGTTCTAGTTAAGTTTTAGTTCAGTTCTAATTCAGTTCTAGTTTAGTTCTACTTTAGTTCTAGTTCAGTTTTGGTTCAGTTCTAGTTCAGTTATAGTTCAGTTATAGTTCAGTTCTAGTTCTATTTCTGTTCTAGTTCCTTTTTAGTTTTAGTTCAGTTCTAGTTCTATTTCAGTGCTAGTTCAGTCCTAGTTTAGTTTTAGTGCAGTTCTGCTTTATTTCTATTTCAGTTCTAGTCCAGCTTTAGTTTAAATCTAGTTCTAGTTCAGTTGTACTTTGGTTCTGAATCAGTTCTAGTCTAGTTCAGTTCTAGTTTAACTTAATTATTTTTGGACCACGGCCTTAGAGTGTACCGTCTAGAAATTGATTATGAGTTGATTGGCTATGCATTTAAACCTTCTGATCAATTGTCAAAATTGGTCAAAATTTTATAGAAATTTTTATAAAATTTGGCGTGAGTGATTACTGTAGTACAGGGTCAGAGCTTGTGGGAACTGGTTATTATCGGACTTTTGTTTAACGAAAACTTCATCATAGATCAAAATCATACAAGGCTTGACCGATTATATCTTTCATACTTGTTTATAATTAAAATCTACAAAACTTAGCTAAACTCCTATTTATTTTAAAATATATTATTTTTTAATTAGTTTATAAGTTTTTCAAATTTATTTTTTGGTTACCCTTCTCCTTAAAGCACCCTGATGAATACATAAAATATTTGTAGCATGTATGTTTATTTTTATAATATATTCTTTCCTTCTCTGGAACATATAACAAAATAATATACCTGATAACAAACAATTGCATTTTTGCATCATACTTGTTTTTGCTTTGGAGCTTTTAACAAGGTTACATCTTTTTTTCGAGTTGTTTTTTATTATTATCAAGTTTTAATTTTAAAAACAACAATTCTTTTATATATGAACACAAAAGTTTATGTGGTGGTTATTGTTAATACTAAATGGTATAAAGTAATTTCATAGTCTAACTCATCATTTGGTTGGTTAGATAATAAAATATGGGTATGGGTTTTGTATTAAACAACAGCAAATACCAACAAAGATTATTTTCAAGAATTATATGAAATTAATTAAAGATGGTAAAGATAATTGATTAAGAACAACGATTAATAATACTTTAGTTTTGTTACAAGTTGAAAAAAAAAAACGAAAATGTAATAACAGTCTTCATTGATTGTTCTCATTTAAAACAAGTGTTGATTTTTATTTAAGAAAAAGTACTTTATTGTTATCAACTGAGAAAAAAGGAAAAATTATTTTATGATGGAAGAATGAAAAAATTCCAAATCACTTTAAACAATTTAAAGCAGGAGTTTTTTTAATAACTTTTACACTTGTAGAGAAATTTCACATGAGTATAGGAGAAAAATCTGTACAGAGGTTAGGAAAGACGAAAACGAATGTAGAATTCCCGACAATTAAATACTGACTCCAATACTAAGTCATCAATCCAAATCAAAGTTCACCCTATTCTGCAAATAAGGTTCTAGTATTTTTTTTTAATTATTTATGTAGAGACGAATGGAAACTAGTTTTTTTTAAATTTCCAGGCGCTGTGAGTATTTAAAAGAAAATATGGATTCCTTGATCAATATTTCGTCATGTTACAAATGAAATAATAAATTCAATTTACCGCTTTTTATTTAAGAGGCATGATACCCAAACAAGCATTGTCAGCTTTGAAGTGTTGAAGAACATGCGCCTGCAGTATGGCTTCCGTTCTTTTATACTTAATACTTAGTAGTTACTGCATTTTTGTTTTTAAGTAACTCAAAAAAAAAAAAAAAAAAAAAATATTTAAAAATTATAAATGAAATTTTTACATCGATAACATTGCACTTAAAAGCATTCGTCGTTTTCATCATCGTCATCACCTCCAAAGAAACGCTGTTAGCTCTTCTACCTTTTTTTGTATTTTTTTTTTTCTTTTTTTTTTTTGCATTTTCACAAAAGGCGCTGGTGATCTTGTTTTAGATTCAATATATATCTACTACTTCTTTTTTTAAATTTACTTATATAAAGGGGTTGTTTAAAAACTTTTTTTTTTTATTTTACTTAAAAAAGTTTCTTAGCATTTACGTGCACAGTGGCCAAACTAATGAAAAGGACAAGCAACACATTTATAATAATCTGGCGCATATCAAAAATGTAACGCCTCTTAAAAAGAGAAGCAGTCAGCAAGCCATACAGCCGTATTCAAAAAGCATTTATACAAAATATGCAACATGTTGTATATACATACATATAAATTTAACTTTACTCTACTAAATGAAACTCATCATAAGCTTTTAACTTTTTTGTGTTGGTTTTTTCGTTTCAATTCTTTTTTTCTTTTCTGAAATTATTATAATGGAAAAATTTATAACTTAAAGAAAACGAACAGTATGTATATATAGTATGTGTAAAAAAGATCATGTGTAAATTAAAAAGAATGTTTAAAAATGGAGTTTACTTATACTAACTTATAACTAAATAAAGTAAGTATTTGGTATACATCGTTTGGTTTTGTAATGATGTTGCAGACATTACTATATATTTAAACTTAAAATGATTAAAAATTTGATCATAAACTAGATATTTTAAATTTCGTTTAATGAACACTGCAACTGCAAAAACAATATGTATCGAAGAAAAATAAAATCATTAATATCGATAAGAATCATTCATTTCATCAAGTTGCTAAAACCTTGACTTGAAGGACTATGAATGATTGGAATTTTTTTCAATAAAGAATAAAAACAATTTATTGTAAAATTTTTAAAAATTGGAAGAAGATATTAGCTGACATTGTTTTACAAGGCTCTATTGAAATCAAAATTTAAATTCCAATAAATTGAGGAAGTATTTATTTTTCGTTTTGCAAAATCGGCCTTTTGTTAAAAAAAAAACATTTTAAGTGTCAAAAATGCGAATAAGAAGTCGAAGACATAAAGATGCAAAAGTAAAGGCTGTTATTTATATATGGTTCATGGTCCACACCTCGTTATACTCCTGAAAATTTAAACACAACATTTTCAAATAAATTGGTAATAGAAACTATTACAGGGCTACTTTTCTAATTAAAAATATACCCAAAATTTATTATTATTTTTTCATATATGTTAAATGAATAAATTAATAAAAAGTCGCTTTAGAATAAATTATTATTTTTTAGAGTATATAGACAAATGAATGATGAAGATGAAATTTGGTAGACGTATTCACTACGTCAGTACAAAATTTGAACTTCTCTAAAATTTCGAAATTTGTTATCATTTAGATTTTAACGTGGCTCAAAGTTCGATTTTTTCAAAAAAATTTTTCAAAACCCATTAAATTTAATTTGATATAACTTTTTAACCAGTTGTCTGATTTTATAAAACTTAGGCTCAAATAAATGCCTATTAATTGTAATTTTTCACTGTTATTGTCTAATATTTTAATTTTTAATAAAAGGATAATGGTTTTAAAATTCGTCCTTAATTCAAGGATATCTAAAAAATATATCTTCCATTTTCATAAGTTTTTTCTCCATGTCATAAGGGATGGTGAAAAAAAAATACTTTTAACATATCAAAGTCGGTTTTTTTGAGTAAAAATTTAAAATTGCACATTTTTATTTTCTTTTCAAATTTGATTAGGCACAAAATTACTTAAACAAACTTGAGTTTTTGTTAGCTATAATAACATAAAAGAAAATTTAGGTGAAAATGAATTCTTAGCAGTATTAGACTTTTCAGAAAATTATTCATTTAAAATTCAAGATGAAATCCAATTATACCATTGGTCAAATAAACAAGCAACAATTCATCCCTTTGGAATTTATTATAAAAAAATAATGAACTAAAATTTACAAATTTTGTTATAATAAGCGACATCAGTAAACACAATTCCATTACACTGGACATTTTTTACAGGAATTCGTCGGTTTTATTTTCAAATCTATCAAAGTCCCAAACAAGATATATTATTTTCTCGATGGCTCCGCATCATGAAAGCAAGTTCCAAATTAAAGCTGAATGGAACTTTTCGCAACTGCTTATGGCAAAAACGTGTGTGATGGTCTTGGAGCTATACTAAAAAGATTAGTAGCTAGAGAAAGTCTTTAAAGCAAAAATGTCATAAGTACCCCTATTTTAATGTATCAGTTTGCAGCAGAAAATATTAAAAACGTGAATTTTTCTTACGTACCGGAAAAAATTTATAAGGGCACAAAGAATAGTGAAATAAAACTTTATTTAAAACCAATACCAAAGACACAAACTATTCATCAATTCAATTGTGTAATACCGTTAGGGCTAGGAAAGGTAAAAGTGAAGTACTTTTCATTTTCTAACGAGGAATACTTTTATGAAATATGTTCATAATTACTTTTTAATTAGTTGTCCTTTTTTCCCAATATATTATCACTTGGTTTGATTTTCAATATTATAATTCATAATATTTAGCAGAAAACCAATTTTGTACAAAATAAAATTAAACTATGAAATTTTAAATTTAACTCAAAAAACCGACTTTGCTTTACGAGTACTAAAAGTAAATTTTATTGACATCCCATAACAAAATCCAATTCTAAAATGTTTATACGTTGTTACTGACACTATTGTCCACCATGGAGAAAAAACTTATGAAAATGGAAGATATGTTTTTTTTAGATATTCTTGAATTAAGGACGAGTTTTGTCACCGTTATCCTTTTATTAAAAATACTATTATTCAACAACAGCAATGAGAAACTATAGTTAATAGGCATTAATTTGAGTCTAAATTTTTTAAAATCGGATGACTGGTTAAAAAATTATATCATATTTTGGGTATTTTGAAATTTTTTCGAAAAAAATCGAACTTTGAACCGCAATAAAATCTAACCGGTTAGTAGTTTTAAAATTTTTGGAGAACTCCAAATTTTTCATTAACGTAGCGAATACGTGCACTAAATTTCATCAAAATCGGAGACTGTGAGGTTCAAAATTCCTTTTTTTTGTTCGAAAATTTTTGTTTTTTCCCTATACTTAAATTGCATAATTTTCTTTGAAAAAAATTAACAACTAAACTGATTATTTCGCAATGCGACCATAGTTTTCGATCATATTTTTTAAACAAAAATAATAATTCTTATATATATTTACTTAATTAACGTAGTAATAGCTTATTAAATCAAATTTTAAATAACATTATAACATAATATATTTTACACTTATAATTAGTTTTTTTTATTTTGAAAAAAATTTTTCCTAATTATTCGATTTTCACTATAAATTCCTTTTTGTTACGTTTTGTTTTTTTACCAAAATTAAAAAAAAATCATTTTCCATCTGAATTTAAATTTTTCAGTAAAAATTAATTTTTTCAATAAAAATAAAATTTTTGACAAAAAAAAAAAAAAAAAAAAAAAACATTATATTTAGAAACAAAATTAATTGTTTTGATAATTAATAAACTAAAAGAAATGAAAAATGAGTATATATAATAGGATGGTAATATAATAAAAAATAAAAAAAATCACAATTTTTAAAGGAAAACAGATTATTTTTTTAGGTAAAACTAATTTTTTTATTACTCGTACAAAGACGTTTTTTAGTAGCACGCGGCTTTGGAAAGAATATCTTTTAACAAACAGAACGGACGGAAAATGTTATATTAAGAACTAGCATCGATAACATTGTTCATATATTTTATGTGATGAATTTATAATCCAATAATTGATACTTAACGATAAACTCATTTGTACTGAAGAGAATAAATGACAGAAAATTGGTATATTCAAGAAATAAATACTTGGACAACTAAGAACTAATATTCTTGGAACTATAATCAATAATTTCAATAGTTTGTGGACTTGGGAAATTATATATTAATATAAGAACCGATTAACATTGCCTTGGAGACTTTATTAAATATAAAAAATTCTTACAGAATAACAGACATATAAATACCTTTAATTTATTTTTCGGATATATTCACACATCTATAATCATGGAAGAATATCTGACAGTTAAAATAGAGACTAAAAAACATTTTAACCAATAAAGCTTTGCCAATTATATTTTGTCTATTATAACCATAACTTTGCTCTTCTGCAAATTAGAATTAGTCGATATTTGTAATGCAAAAATATATGTTTTATTCCGAGCAATAGTTTGTCAACATTCCATTAATATCGTCTCTTGATAAAAGTTATGTTTTGAAAAGTTATGTTTTGAGAGAGAGTTTAAAAAAAAAATATTTTAAATTAAATGTTAAATTTTATTTTATGTTAAGTAACAATATTATCATATTTCATGAATACTTCCAAATAAGCTAAAATAATTATAAATCTGTTATTCAACGAAAAATGCATTATAGAAATTCAACTGCATTTATATGCATTTTTGAAAAATATGTTTTATTTTGGAAATCAGTGTTGTCAGTTTAGCCTTTTTAAGGATAAAACTAGTCTTTGTATTTTGCTTTTAGAACCAAAATTTTCGATTTAGCTTCATCTTTAACTTTAGCTTTTTTTAGCCTTTTTTGTTTCTTAAAATTGTTATAAAAAGTCTAAAATTTTAATACTTCAAAAAGGAGGTTATAATTTCTTATTTGCTTTTCTTAATTTTATTTTTATATAACCATTCATTTAAGCATTTTTTGTATTAATTCACACAAAAAATAGAAACTACTTATACTTAGAAAAACTTTTCGCCTGCAGCACCTCATTCTTCAAATTAAATATAACTTAGCTCATTTTATGGACATACTTAAGCAATTATTATAATTATTTCTGAATTAACTTCGTTAAGCTTAGAAAAATTTTGAAAATATAATTAAAAAATATTCTTACAAAAATTTGGACATGATTAATCAAAAAGGAATTATGATTAAAAAGAAATAATAATAATTAAATTTAAAACATTAGGTTATTTTTCATATGAAATATTAAACAAGTTTATATGGGAAATTTGTGGGCGATGTGTTTATTTTTTTTTTACCAATAAGCATTTTTCTGGAATTCAAGTTGAAAGCAAATGTATTTCAAATCTTGAATAAAGTATCAAGAAATGAATTGAAAATAGTTTTTTATTTGCTACTACAAATTTTATTTTTAAAGAATCATCTTTTTAACCATTTTTGTGTATTCATGCGCACAAAAAACAGAGATTTTTATGTTCGCCTACAGCACTATATTCTCCTTGAATACAGTGTCAAGAATTGAATTAAACTTGTCTTACACTTTAATTTAATAGCGTTCTCCAGTAAAAAGGAATTTTGAATTAAAGTCAAATTTATTTTATAAGAAAATTATTAGTTTTCTCTATCATATTTCGTGTCTAAAACATTTTTATATTTGAATTCGTGTCGAATTCCAAGGCTTGAATTATTTAAATTCGTGTACTTATTAGGTATAAATTTATTATAATATCTTGAAAAAATATCAAAAACTAAAAAGAAAAAATATTTTCTAAACAGAAAATATATTTGCCTTTTTCTGGCTTTATTTTTTTAGGCATTTAGCCTTTTCTGACGTTTTTGAAAGTCCAACTTATCATTTTTTCCTCACCTCCTGGCAACACTGTTGAAAATGTTATTAATAAAACTGATATAAACAAAATTAAAGTGCCATTTAAATTTAGATGGCATATCGTAGGTTGTACGCCTTCTTGAGGACATTATAAAAATTTGCAATATACCCCCAAAATTTCGAGTTATTCGCAAAAAGCGGTTTTTGGCTAGTTCCTTGTTTAAATGTACTCCTAGTGGTTTTGTCCTTTTGTTGATCATTCTTTTTAAACTTTTTTTGGAAAGTAGAAAAAACAGGCTTTTCAACCACATGCATCCCTTGCATTTTGATCAAATACATAAAACAAATTCTTAAACAAAATATAGAAAATCAAAATTTGCCTAAAATTTTTCAAGTTTAATTGCAATTTATTACATTTTTTTCTATGAAAGCCTATTTTTTTTGTAAACATAACAAAATTTAATATTTTTAAATTACAAAAAAACTGCAAAATTATTGGATTTTATCTTAAATAACTTACTAGAACTTTTTACACACTTTTATTTTATTTCTTTTTTTTTCTCACATAGTAAAAACCAAGTCAAAAGTATGAAAAAGAAATTTGTCCTAAAATATATGAGGAATTTTTTAATAAAGTATGAAAAATTTTTAATTTCTTTTAAGCGGCTTTATATAAGGATATTGTATTCTGAACAAAATAGGATTTCAAGCTTTTTAAATAAAAAAAAGAGAAAAATTTACAACAGTAAAAATTTTGAAAAAGAAAAGGGGATAACTTTAAAATTGGTGAATAAATAAATCATTACTTAATTTGAATCTGTATAAAATATTGTAATATAGTTAAAAGGCTA
The DNA here is from genome assembly GCA_932274085.1 of Protocalliphora azurea. Lineage (NCBI taxonomy): Eukaryota > Metazoa > Arthropoda > Insecta > Diptera > Calliphoridae > Protocalliphora > Protocalliphora azurea. The sequence continues at coordinate 145,958,029 of OW026520.1, read as the reverse complement.
CACTATTCTGCTTTCTAAATCAATTTAAAAACCTTAAATTGACTTGAAATTTATGAAGCTACCAGATCTATAGCGCAGGGAGTATCCTAAAAACGTTTCGAAATTTCTGAAAATTATTTTGTGATGCCTACATTAGATTGTGCCATCTTGTAGCAACGTCTTATTAAAATCTACAAAGTCTTAAGTCTTAGAAAAGTTAAAAATCTACATAAAATAAAAGGAAAATAAAATTTCTAATTTTAATGGAACAAAGGCATTCACGATTTTTTCCATTTTTCCCCCCTCTAAAACATATTTTTTATTATAATTGTATTACAACAAAGGCAGCCAAAAATATACTTCAAAAAAAGTCTTCTTGTTCAGAATCGGATAATATTCCCTTAAGATTAAGAAATATGATCTCAAATATTATTTCGTCTGGCTATAATTTTAATTATCTACTATACATGGTAAAAGAATAACTTTAGTTTTATTAGCAATCGCTAAAAAAAATTGTTCAAGGCTGTCAGGAAATTACAAGATCTCTATAAATTTATAGGATGAAAATTATTATGAAATCGAGTTTTAAAAACGTATGTGATAGTAAAAAGAACACTTCGCTAATAGCAAATTATGTAAAAAATTATATCAGATGCAAAATATGTAACATTTTTTTTATTTTTAATGCAAAATGTGCAAATTTAGCCCCTTTTGCTTTAAATACAAATATGCAGAAATATGTAAATTGCTATAATGTGCTCTAAATAAAAATTTTTATATAAAAATATGACGAAATAAGCTGCTAAGACAATAATATTAAAATTATAAATATTTAATTAAAAGTTTGTTTAATTTGAAGCACAAAAAAAATAGAAATTTTCATATATTTGCGTTTGAACTTAAATTTCATTTTTACAAAATAAGAAAATACATTTAGGTCATATTTATTGTAACAAATCAATAATAAGGAAAACCATATAATTGAATTTTCCATATCAGTTATTGTTTTAATAAAAATAGAAATAATTTTAAAAAGGTTTAAAATTATATTTAAAGCGGTTTAAAATTATATTCATTATGTGATTTCTGTTCCTAACCTTTGAAGTATTTATTTATTATTATTATTATAATTATTATTATTATTATTATTATTATTATTATTATTATTATTATTATTATTATTGTTATTATTATTATTATTATTTAAGAAAAGAAAATTGTCTTCTTTTTTAAAAAATCATTACCCTTTTATCATTGCTTAAAATTATATATGCTAATAGTTCTAAAATGTTGAGTACTAAATAATAATTAAAATATTTTAATAAATTAATTAATAGCAATACTCAAATACAAATATTTAGTTATTTTATTTAATTATTATTTTCCTTTTTTTGTTTTGTAGGTCATCAGAACAAAAAATTATAAAAAATATTATTTAAAACATCATTATTTTTTTGAATGGAATAATGAAAATTAAAAATAGAAATAAATGTTTCTATTTTTAATTTTTTTCCTATATCAATTTTGATAAAAATTTTTATACTTCGTTTCGTATAATTCTGTTATGAAATCAAGCTAGTGTGCGATACTTAAGTATAGCGCAAAGTATTACTCCGTTTTTAATTATTTTTTGCAATTTTTTACTTAAAATTTAAGCTTTAATTCAATCCGTTATAAAGTTCGCTTCTTAAGTCTTTCGTTTTCATATATTTTACGAAACGAAAATTTATTATTCTTTGTATTGTTATTATTATTTTGTTTATTTACATTTTGTTTACTTTTATTCAAATTATATTTCTCACAATTCCCATCATTAAATAAAATTATAATTTTCGTTTAATTTTTACATTCTTAATCCAAACTTAGTGCATGATTATCTTAATTATAAAAATAATTTTCATATACTTTAAGCTATTAAAATTTAATATATTTTATTCTTCTTTTTCCTTTCTAGGTAAGTCCTCCATCAGCATGCACAAAATTAAATAATATTGGCTCATCATTAAATAAAAGTACAACACAAATAAGTTCCGAATCTTATAGAAAATATATATGACTCAAATATATATTTAAAAAAATGCATGGGCCAGTAATTTAAAAGGAAATAAATTTGTTATATATAAAAAATATGTAAGTGAAATAGTACGTGTACATAGTAAATTGCTTAAAACATGTTTATGACTATATAAACCAATTATAAAAAAAATGTTAAAAAAATTTACAGAGAATATGTTTAGTCATAGTTAGAGGAATGTTTAGTAGACCAACCCTAATTTTGTAAAATTTAAGAAAAAACGTTTTCGTTTTTTTGTACCTTAATATGAGTATTGTTGTCAAATGTAAAAAAGACGTAGAAGTAGAAAAAAGATGTCCATAGTAATGTTTTTTGTTAAAAAAAAATTAAGTATACAAAAATTATGAAATTCGTGTAGCTAGAAATTTAAAATATTGAGTGACAAGTGCATAAATTTATAGAGAACTAGAGTAAGTTAAATTTTAATTATTTAGAACTTTTTGGAAGATTATAGCAAAATTATAAAAAAAAAATATTTCAAAATACCTTTATCGTTAACTAGACTTTAAATTTATAAAAGTTTACAAACACGGAAAAAGGTCACTAGTTACAAAATATATAAGTAAATAATTCATTCAAATAAAATGTTTTTTAAATTTTGCACTTCTCACTAAAACTACTAAAAACTGTAAAAAAGTAAGAAACAGAAAAAAATTTCCAAATAAAAAGTAGATCAAAACATTTAATTAGATGCTTGAATGAATTAAAAATTTAAGTAGGAAATAAAATATTAATTAAATTTTATTTTTACTTTATATTTACTTGAATATATTTATTAAATTTAGATGCAAAATGAAACAAATGCGTTAATTGAAATATATGTGCTTAAAATGTTTTCTGTGAATGTATAAGACAATTTTCATTTATTAAAAATTAACAAATTTAGACTTTCTTTAAAAATAAATTTTTTTTTACATTTTTAATATTTTTCTTAAAGAAATAATCCTTTTTTCATCAATTATTATGCTTTAAAAAATATTATGTTTTTAATATAAATCTTATTATAATTACTAAAATATTTTTCATATGACAGAAACATTTATTTTTTTAATAATTAACACTTGAATAAAACGTTATAAAAATATTTAAAAGCCATTTTTTTATTTCTTAATTGAAATTCCGGTTTTCGCCTAATTAAATGTTTTAATTTATATGGCCACCACTGTAGCTAATTTGTTGGCTTAATGTTTCATATTGTATTTGTTGTTGTCTTTTAACTCTAATCTTTTCTCAAAGCTGGATAATGATTATATTTCCATGTTTTTTATTTATTTATTCTTTTTTTTGTTATTTTACTTCTTACTTTTTTTAGTTTGTCATTTCTTCACCAAAATGGCCACCATAATGGTGGCATATAATCATTATTATAATGTTAATTACGTTAAAGTGCTGAATGTTGATGACCATTATGAAAATAGGCGTTACTTTTTTTTATGTTGAATGTTTGTTTGTTTATTATGGTTGGGGTAAAGTTGTTTTTAAAAAAACAAAAACTACAAGAAAGATCATATAATTTGTGTTTTTTATTAAAATTATTAAATATAACAAAAAAAAAAAAAAAAACAAAAGATTGATATACAGCAAAAACTAAACAAAAGAAATAACAAAAAATTTATGAGGCCTTAAAATATGTATATAAAATGGCTTCCTATTTAATACAAAACTTAAAGCAAACAATTTTAACAGAATTTGTGTAAGCTTATAGTTTACCAACACATTAACAAATACTTATACTTTTAAAGAAACTTTTGTCATTATACTACACTAACACTATTATCAAGCATTGTGTGTAGTGATAAGATGAAATAAAAGAGAACTACATGTAGTTAACATAAGAGTAAATGCGTGTTTGAACCCAATAGTTTTGTCAAATATAGAATTTATTAGAAAACAAGTGAGCATGTTATATTCGGCTTGGCCGAATCTATATAGTCGCCATTTGCAAACTTTTTAAAAATTCACCTGTTGTGAGAGGTGGGCAGAAAAGTGGAAAAACCACGCCCATTTTTGTTACCAAGTTTTCATTGGTCATTAAACTATTTGTAAAAAACTTCGTTAATGTTTACTTTATATTGGAGGTGGGGAACCACGACCATTTTTGGTTTCCGAGTTTATATTGGTACTCGACCCGTATATAAAAAATTTCGCTGTCATTTAAGTGATATCAGTATGAATTGAAATGGTTCCAGTATTTGACCTTTAACTTTTTTGATTATTAACCGATTTTGCTCATTTACAATAATAAGCGAATCTTTCGAGCTCTATCCAGCTTTCAACAGATAAACAGACGCACGGACAGAGCTGGATCGACTCAGAATCTTACCAGGAACCATATATTTATGGGGACTTAAATGATTTTTTCATGTTACATTTTACACACGGAATGACAAACACAATATACCCTCATCATTTTTTTATAGTGGGTATAATTACAGATTCTATTTTTTATACCAAACAAAATAAAAATGCTTTTAAAATTTATTTCTTCTTCAAAGAAAACCCCTCATAGATAACAAGAAGCCAATGTGAAAACTTATCTTTAAACTGCACATAATTTAAATTACTAAGGTATAGAAAAGTAGATAATTTGTTTCACCCTTACAAACACAAATATCCAGTATTTCAAAAACACTTATAATATTCAAATTAATCAGGTTACTCGACTTCAATGAAGAGACTAGAACTGTTGGGAAATTACTTTTAAAATAGTGAGAGCAAATAAATGAATGTTTCACATACACAAGTTTAAATTATTCAACACTATCTTAAACTTAAGTGGCAGTTGGTTACATTTTTCTTAACTTAAACTCTTTTATGTATCTGCTTTTTCTTGTTTACTTCGTATTTTTTAGTGTCTTTTTTTGAGTATGTAAGAATAATTGCTTTTGTTTTAAATATTCTTTAATATAATATAATTGTGTTGGACTCATAAAATAACACATTGTTGCTTTCATTTAGTAGGTTTCTCTTATGTCATTAAATTTTGAAAAAAAAAATTCGTATATTTGAAAAAAAATTTTTTTTTTTCATAAATATAATGAATCCAACATGACTTTTTTTTCCAAGCTTTTTTCATAAAAAATACAATTTTGTTCATAGATATAATTGAATTGTTCATAATGAAAATTTTATTAATTTTGCAAAAAATTTTGTTAAATATTTGATTTAGTTTTATTAGATTTGATTACGAATGGTAAATGATAATAGTTATGATATGAAAATAATAACAAAAACGTCTTAAAATAGCAAAATTTCAAGGACAATCTGTAAAAAAATAATGTTTAGAAATTTGCATAATTTCGCAATACATCATTTGGATAAAAAGCTTTTGTTCAGGTCCCATAGTGTAGCTAAAAGCCATTAAAAACCAAAAATTTTCCGAAGAAAATGTCAACCATTTTTTTACAAATTGAAAATATAAATGAAAATTTAAACAATTTATTTTAAGCCTTCCTAACTTTTTATTCATTTCAAAAAATTTTAAAAGGTGTTCATATTTAAGACATTATTCTTAAATATTATGAACTTAAATCAATGAAAGCAAATTCTTATATTTATGTGCAAACTTTCTTGTGTGTATCCGTATGTTTGTAATATAAATGAAATAAAATTATATGAAATATATACTAGGGTAGATCAAAAAAATTTTGAGCCAGTCACCGCCTGGAATAAAAGAATAGTTAATGAGGTTTCCAAAAACGTAAAAATACCGACCTTTTTGTTTTTTGTGTATAGTGTCGCCATTTTATATTCGATTGCAAGATGTGGTATGTCGTAGTTAATGTTTTGATTACCGCTTAAATTTTCTCTTTGGTAATTTTTGAATCCGACATCAACTCAATCAACTCAATGTCACTTCTGGCATCCTTCTAATGTTCAATTATTTTGATATGTAATGAAGGCCTTTTCCTAATCTATTATATTTAGCTTTCAAATTATATCATTTTATGCATATTTTTTTATAATATTTTTATTATTTTTTTATTTATTTTTAGTAACTGTTAAATTAAATATGATAAAACAATTCATAAATTAAATACATAGTAAATTATTAATTTAATAAATCTCTATATTAAATGTACAATTTAACTAATGGTGTATATTTCGATCTTTTCATCACTCGTGTGCAGAGCTGGGGAATTCTTCCTTCATCTTCAAAAGTTTTGCCATAAATATATTTATGTATTTTATTTACTTTCAATTTTTATTTGCTTATTTATTTCATACTTTTTTATTTCATATTTTTTTGAAGAAAAATATTTTTTTGTAATGCAGTCCCGTAAAGCTATTCAGCTTGTCTACAGAAAACAACAATAATTTTTTTTTGTGTTCAATTTCGGCGACAGTTCATTGCATACTTATGGGGTAATTTTTTATCTCTTTAAACTTTTTATAGGAATTTGTATTATTTAGAATATTAGTTGGTATTTTATTTAAGATCCTAGGCACCGCGACGGAAAGTTTATTACGACCGTATTTATTCGAAAAACGTTCTATTTTGTATCTTCAATGCGATTTTATCCTCGTGTTATGATTGTGGTCGATTGTATGTAAAAATCTGGTGTCGTTGTCAAATTCTTTTATAGTCGTTTTTAATATTTAGCATATTTAAGTTTTTGGTAAGACTGTTTGTGTTATACATCCTGCTGGAATTTGATGGGCTATTGGAGTTATCTCTGCTGTATTGCTGATATTTTTTCCAAAGTAGTTTTGATAGGCTACTTTGTGTTTTTTGTAATGTGATTTTATATTTGACATTTCCTCATGCTGTTATACCATGCCTTATGTACAATTCAGCTAAGGAAAAGTACGTTATATGTGCCGCCGTTACTTAAGTGGTACATTATATAAGACGTTTTTATTAGTTTCTTTTGTAGATTTTCTATATAATTTTTCTATTTGAATTTGCTGTCTACAATTACTCCCAAATATTTGTACGAGATGACCATTTCTAAAATTGTTGAACATGAGTCAAAATTGCTGAGGTTTAAAGAAATGTTTAATTTTAAGGCAATTTCATTTAACAAAATTTAAAACATACTGAAGTTAAAATAGCTTAACAAATATTTTTGATGCAATAACCAATAACCAAATTTAAGACATAACCACAAATAAATAATATTTTTCATATAAAAGAATTTTTTTTAATACAACTACTTTTTCAATAATTTTCTTAAGTGAGATAGGCTTAAGCATACACAGTTCCTTTCAGCCTTTGCAATTTTATTGTTTATACACACAAAATGAAATACTTTAAAAGCTAAAAGTTGTAGGCTTACAAAAGGCTTTTATTATATATGAAAATAATTAGACATTAGGTGAGATGTATTCGTGGTACCAGAAATGACATCTAGAATTTGATATCAGATTCAAAAATCACCAAAGAGAAAATTTAAGCAGTTGTTAAACTATTAACTATATATTACTTAGACGTACCTTTTTGTTTGGAATAAATTTTTGAAAAACTAAAAAAAACAATGAAATTTTCTGCATTTAGTTTGCTTCAATTTGCTTTGAAATAAAATAATAAAAAATTTAATTTCAAAAATATTTTTATTGATCCAAATTAAAAAAGGCTTCACATTAATACAAACTAAAATTATTTCTTAAAAATAAAAATAATTAAACAAGTTAATTGATTTGCAATATTAAGTAAAATATGGAAACGAATACATTTTCAATTAAATATACAAAAATAAATCGATAACATTTTTATAAAAAAATTCGATTCAGGCAGATAATTATTTTGAATAGTTTTTAAATGATCGAGAGCAAATATGCATGAAAATCCATCCCATAGCTAATCAAGAATTATTTAACAATTACCGGTCAAAATTTACTAATTTTTTTGTCAAAGTGTTGTAGATAACAATAAATTTATTTTAAATGTATTTTAAAAATTGCTAGTAAAAGTTAAAAGTACACCTCTTTCTTCATTACATAAAACTATATTAGGAACTGTGATTAATACAAAAAAAAAAAATAAGCTTAATGTGCCTGAAATATTCAAGGCAGTCTCAAAGTTTGGAAAAAAAGAGCAAACATTTTTGAAAAAGTTAGTTTTTTGCTAGGCTTATTCACAGTTTCTAATGTAATAGCATGGATTCCAACATGAACATAGATTTTTTTTATTTTACGCAATAAATTCGAAGAAGCATTAAAAATAAATTTAATAAAAAATTTTTTGATCGGGACCTTAAATTTAAGTCAAAGGTATAGTTGAAAGCGGGACACATTTGCCAAAACAAATTTTTCTAAGGCACTTTGCACGAACAGCACGAAAGTGATGCATTTGATTCACTCTATATATATACAAATAGATTTTAATTTGCCATAAAAAAGTAATAATTTTGTTGAAGGCCTAAAATCAAAAAATTTTGATAACGGCCCATATAGCATTTTTTTTTAATTTTGTTAAAATTATTAAAATAGAAACGATATGTACATTCATTTACGCAAAAGTTTTTACTGAATTTTTCAAAATAAAGAGTGCAAAGTGATAGTAGAAATATTTTAAGAGAGTTCTTTTTCATTACTACCAAACAGTATTGCTAAGAGATGAGAAAAAAAGAGGCTAAATTGAACTTAAAAAAGACAAAAAAAGGCTAAATGTCTTAAAAAATAAAGCCAGAAGAAGTTTAGATTTTTTTAGTTTTAGAACTTTAGTTTCATAACGTTTTCATTAGTTTTTGATTCTTTTTTTTTTTTTTTTTTTGTAATATTGTAATAAATCTATAAATAAAACATAGAACGACTGCCAAGAAAATGACCCAATGAGAAATCGTTAAAAAAATCACATACAAATTTGGGCTATATTTCATATGAAAAGTTACTCTATTTTTTTGAAGTGACTTCTCGTCATTTTAGAAATATAACTCCTTTTTGATTAAGCATTTCCAAATTTTGAGGTGGTTGTTCGCTTTTATGAGATTTTTTGTTAATTATGTTCACAAATATTTCTATAGTTAATGAAGTATATTAAACAATTTTTTAAGTTATTATTGATATAAAGAATGGAGCGTCATAGGCGAAAATATAAAATAATGTTGGTTTTTTGTGCGAATAAATGCAGAAAAATGATTAATAGATCACTTTATTAATAGCAATAATTTACTATTTTCTTTGTTGTGTACATACTAACATTTTAGCCTTTTTAAGGCAATTTTAAAAACGTAAAAAGTGAAAATTTTGATGCTAGAAGCAAAATAAAAAGGACAGATTTAGCCTTTAAAATGCTAAACTGGCAACACTGCTTCCAAGGTTAAAATATGTGCATCCAAAGATGTTTTTAAAAATTGATTCAAATAAATTTTTTTGTTACTAAAACAAATTTGTTTTAAACTAATGAAAATTAATGTTATGCATATTTTTTTTATTAAAATTAAAACTTATTTCTTACTTATTGACTTATTGACAAAAAGAATACGAAGTCCTACTCAGTGAATAAGTAACGTAAAGGAGAGAATCTTCTAATGACCAACCTATCTTAAATTCAATGAAAATGATTCCAATTTGCACTACATCTGGATCGCAAATTCAGGACCAGATTGGCTGCTATGAATATATTTTTTTTTGCAGGAATACTAAGCATTTACAGTTATCACTTATGTTTTTGTGTTAGTATTTTTTTCTATTTTTCTAAGTTAAAAAAAGTACAATTACTTTCTAATGGAAGTTATGTTTTTTATTAATAATTTTTAATTTAATTATCTTTAGTAAATTTTAAGTGAATACTGGATGTTGAGATAGTAGACTTTTATTGAGAAATTTTATTTCTAGTTAAAATTTTGAATTTTATAGAATATTTTTTCCAAATTTTGACTAAGAAATTATCTCTGAATTCAAACTCAAGTAAATTGTTTTTTAAAAGCTTTGAAAGTTTCCTAATTAATATAATGGAATGATTATAAGGATTTTATAGCATTGAGTTTATAAATTACTTAAAACCAACATAGCTCATAAATATTTATTCTTTTAGAACATTATTACTTCAAAGCCTTTTAGCCAACATTCTACTAACAAAAATTTCTTTAAAAAATAACCAACCCACAATACGGCTACTTTAAGTTTCAATACTTTGCTGCTTAAATAAGGTAATCAACACAACGGTCAAAAAAAGAAAAAAGAACAAAAAAGCTGCCGATTTTTTTTAATCTATTGTTTTAGACAGACTTAGGCTTAAAACTAAACAAAAAAAATAATGATTGTAAGCAAAGTTTGTTTTCTGTATTGTTGAATTTACCATTTTGGTGTTGATTCAATTAGTAAATATTTCTTGCTATTTTGCTTAAAAAACAAAAAACCAACAACAATTTTTAAGTAAAAAGACAAAGAAAACGCCTTTGAAACTAAGCAAAATAAAAAATGACCTCAAGCTTTAACATTTAATAGGAAAAGTTTTCATAAAACAAGTAAAATAAAAAACAGAAAAAATCTGTCAGGCGTTTAGAAAATGTTTACAAATAGATAAATCTTATTAGAAAACTAAATAGTGACCATAACAATGGCAACACTATAACTATTTAACTAATGTTTGATTTGACCAAGAAGTCTGAACAAAAAAAAAAAAAAAAAAAAAAGATTTTTATAAAAAGAGCAACATAAAGGTGAATAGATATTTGAGGAAAATAACAAACAACTACTGCTACCATCGCTAACTTAACAAAGAAAATAAAAACATTTTTAAACATTATCCGCCACTTTAATGATGATCATAATGATCATCATCAGTTAACTGCTGATCTGTGCATATAACAGATCACTTATAAGTTAATAATGATGAAGACGATGATCATCTTTTCAATGATTTCGTTCATTTTTCTAAAGGCAGTTGCAATGAATGCAAATTCGTGAGCTTTTATGTTACAAAAAAGTGCTGCCTTAAAAAGAAAAAAACAACATAAAATATTTAAGCAGGAAAATGTTAGAAAATAACAAAAAATCTTACATACGTTTATCTGTTGAAAAAGAAAAAACGGACTATAAAGTATAGGAGACAGAATTTAAAAAGAATAAAACTATAAGGTTTTTCGAATTGCTTCTAAAGGAAATATTTGAAAAATTATTTATAGTTTTTTAGAGGTGGAATATACTATAAATAAGGTATATTTTTGGTCTATATGAAATTCCGATTCGATGGAACTAAGTCCGTCAGTCCGTTCGCCTGGATGGCTGAAAATATTCTAACGTGAAAAGTTTTCACGCGATTTAAATGAAATTTTATTATTTTCCTTAGCAGTTGGCTATTTAAAATAAGCTAAATATATTCAGCAGGAAATAAGTTAGTAAAGAAAATATGCACCAAACTTTAGAAAAAAATTGTTTACTGACAATAAACAAAAAGTTTCGAACAAAGAACGAACCTCAACATTAGAAATTTTTAAATTAGTACTGAAACAAATGTCTTCGTTTACTATATATTTACTTTCTCAGCATCTTCTAATTCATTATTTCATTTTTTATTTTTTAAAACATTTCAAACAAAAATTATAAAAATGAAAGATATGAGTTTTTAATTATTCTTGGTGTAGGGACTAATATTGATTTAATTATCCTCTTCCTTAATTTAATTAATTATCCTCTTTTTTGGTATTTTTACAAAGATAATTAAAACTAGATTTATTAAGAATTAGTTTCAACTAAAGCTTGTTCAATTTGGACAAATAAGTCCGAAGATATATTTATTTAAATTTCTCCTCTTTTAATAGTTTCTGAAAGAAGTGAACTTTGAACAGTAATAAAAACGAAACTATAACGAATTTGAAAATTTTGAAGAATCCCAGATTTGATATTGACGAAAAAAGTGTGTGTGTAGTAAATTTTATAAGAATCGGAGGTGGCGAGTCAAAAAATTTTGGTTTTTGTTTGAAAAATATTCTTTTTTCCTCGTAGTGTCTTAAAGTATGCATTCGAATTAAATATAACACATTTTTTCGTAATAACTTCTACTGAGATTAATTTTAAATATGCTTCGAAATTACAATATCTTCTAGAGATTTGTTACATTCAACAGCAGATCGAGTTCTTGATATCCGGTAGTTTGTTTATACAAAATAAAATTTTATTTTTTGTTTTTATTTTTAACCGTTTTATATTTAACCGTTTCAGTACAAACAAAGTATTTTTTCATCTATTTATTAGTACATATTTTGAAATATTTAACCTCTAACGAAATATTTTTCCATTTAGCCAGACATAGCATTTAGCGATTTTTAGGTCATATTTATAGTATATCTCTTCTAGAGTATATTTTGACATTTTGATGATAATTTTTCTATTTGTTTGATTTTATTAAAAAAAAAATAATAATAAGAAAACCAAAAATATGTACAGCTGCATTAAAAAAAAATAATAATAAAAAATAAATAAATAAATATACAGTTTTACTAACTATTGTTAAGCAAAATTTCTTAAAGTTGTATTCAAAAACGATGATTCGCTTAATGTATTTTTGTTTACTTAAAATACATTGTTAACTTTAAATATTTTAAAGTAGGTTCGACCAAACTTCAAAGCTACTTTAAGATTAAATCCGTTACATACATATTTCAGGAAAAAATTTTTTTGACAAGAAGGTCACATTTCTTAATTTCCGGATGCTAAATTAAAAAATGCTCCAATATAGCTTTTCAAAAATATATAAACTGAATTCCGGGATAGGGTTATATTTTCTGTACATATGCTCAATTTAAACTATTTTGTAATAAAGTCATCAACACAAACGCGAAGAATTAAATTTTTCCTGTTTTGGATTAAAATACCAATATTCCGGTTGCCACATGTCAACCAAATATTCGCCATAATCACATATATTCGACTTTTTCGTTATTTGCTGTTTTCACGTAATTCTGAGTTAAAAATTATGCATTTTAATAGAAAAATTATTAAAATAGTTAAATTTTAAAAAAGTTTTAATAAAAGTAACAAACAATACCAAATATGAAATACTGATGTTGATTTTATCAAAAAATAGTCATTATTCGGATAGTTATAATTACAAACAACAACAACGAAATGAAAGAATTTCATAATTATATTGACATAAATTAAATAATGATTTTTTCATCAAAAGCGTATTAGAATATTAAAAATAACAAAGAAATAAATATTAACTTTAATGGATAAAATTTTATATTGTTGGAAACCTTGACTTGTAGCAAGAAGATTGAGGATTTAGTAACAAATTATATTTTTTCAAATGTAATATAGAGGAAGTATTAGCTTTTAAAATTGCCCTCAGTTAATGCAAAAGCAAAGTAATATATATATATATATATATATATATATATATATATATATATATATATATGTATATGTATATGTGACAGCATATGATAATTTTGCTTATTTTTGAGGTAGTATACAAATGAAAGAACAATAACGGTTTTATGTGATATAATGTAAAAATAAGAAATCAAATTACATTAAAACATTAAATATTTGATAACATTAAAATATTAATAAAACACTCCCTTAATTTTAATTTTTTGTTATTTTGTTTTCACGTTTTTACAATATTTTTATAATTTTTTGCATATTTGAGGTTTCCCTGGTTATGTCGAACATATTTGATCGCACGTTGTGTTCATTTTTTCAAAATCAAATATGTTCCATGTTAAAGCTATGCCTAACTTGTAGTCAATCAAGGATGAACACTGAGGCAAAGAATGATCAAAGCTCCTCAATAAGTAGTTACTTGTTAGAACCCTAAACAGTCAGAAGACGGTCAAACCCTATGAACCTAATACCGTCTTAGTCACTTTTTACGATCTCTTAGATACAGATTTTTGTTGTTTGAAAAAAGAAATTATTCCTTTAAAATTCTGCTCTAAACGCATTAGAAAAATTTAAGGCCAAGAAAAAAAAAGACACACTCATATATGCTGCTGACTAAGTATTCAGCTACTTTTGATGCAGATGTTTTCTAATGTTACAATATGTTGTATTCATGTACTTGCAATATACAAGAAGCATAACGCATACAAAACAACACACATTCATACCCAGAAAGCTCAAACATTTTCACATATACTAGCTAACCAAAATAATGATCATAATGATGACAATGATCAAATGCTATAGCAAACAGTAGTTTAAACTATATAAATTGAAAAGAATGATGACGATGATCATCATCATGATGATACTGCCTAAGTTTCGACTTTCTTTGCTGCCGTGTTGCGCCTAATGGTGCATATGAAACATTAGTCTCTCATGCTGCAAATAAAGTATGCAAAAAAATAAAATTAAAATGAAAACACATTTGATCATATGCATTGGCAATTGCAACCAAATGCAATGTGTATATGATCATATGTGTAGTTTTTTATTTTTTTGTTGCAACTAAGTGTTCAATTTTCCGACTTAAATACCGTATTTAGCTGAGCATTTAGTTGGTTAGTTTTTTATTTCATTATTTTTTTTTTCTTTTTTCATTTTTTCACTTGCAACAGCCGCCACTGACCGATCGACCGACCATATGGATATGATGTTGGTGTTTCAAGTGAACTTATAAAAAACACAACACAGAACAAGAAACTAACAACAGTAACAGCAGAAGAAAAAAAAAAATAAATTTTAGTAGGAAATGCTGTAAATTAAATATGTTTCTTTGGTTGTAGCTGTTGATTTTTTTTTTCTTTTTTTTTTTGTGGAAGCTTCTCCATTTTTTTAAATTTTTTTCCCAATATTTTTTTGCATTCAAATGCCTGAGTATTAAATGAGAAATACATGTTTAAACTTGCACAAGGTTATTTGATACAAGAGGTTGTTTTTCTTTATACATTTTACCGTTTTAATACGGGAATTTTCTCTGTTTTCATATGAGTGTGTGTTTTGCTTTATAAAGTAGAAAAACAAATTTTTGATAATACTTTAAAAGGTATATAAGGTGCATAGTTTATTTTGGATAAAAGTTTTTACTCCTTGTTTTTTATTTTATATATATATTTTTATTATTTTTTTTTGGCAGGAGTATTAAAAATTTTAAATATTTTTTTCGGCTAAAATAAAATATTGGTAAATGAAAAATTCCTAAACATGTTTTACGAATATTAAGAATTAGATAAATTTTTAACATGTTAAAACTTTTATTTATTATTAAAAAAAATAGGAAATGAAATTAATGATAGAAATATTTTGTTTAAACTTGGTCAGATTCTTTAACGGTATTTTCTGTAAAAAAATTATTTTCAAAAGGTTTTTATAAAAACAAATAATAATTTGAATTGATTTTATATATATATATATATATATATATATATATATATATATATATATACTTTGTCACATAGATGTTTATTATTTATTTACTGTGATTATTTTTAAATAAATAAGTGTTCGTAATTTTGCAGTTCTGAGACAAAAGTCTTAAGACACATACATTAGTAATACCAAGCAAAAAAAAAAAAAAAAAAAAGAGCCGAAAAAGTAGTAACTTAACGAAAGTATATCCAAATAATTAGTTCTACTGAAGTGCCTAATTCTAAAAGCGTGTTAATAAAAAAATAAAAAATACCTAACATTAAGTATGTGTTAGTAACAAAACATTAAATGTGTTGCTGTTTTCTTATTTTCATCATACACACAGAGTATTATAAAAATGTTTCAAATTTTTATTTGTTTGAATTTTCGATTGAAACTCCCTTCTACAATATAATTTAAAAAACAAACAAGACAAAATGTCAAAAATTGATAAAGAATAAAATATTTTATATTTTATGGAAAATGGACCAATTTTATATAATAATAAAAATAAATAAATATAATTGTGTGTGCTAGTATAATAAATTGCAGAAATGCTTAATAAATTGAAAATTAGCAGCTAAAGATTATGTGTCTTTATTTGCACTTCTCTCAATTCAAACGACATCCATAACGTGAGAGAGAATTTATAAAAAAGTGATTCGGACTACATGCTATACTTTGATTTTAGAATTGTGTTGTCATTAGAAGAAAGCACTTAGTGCTGAAAAAGAGCAATGTTTTTAACCCATGGTTGTCATCACTTTGATGTTCTTTATTAATAATTCTTATTCAATAAAAACTTTTCAAGTTATTAAAATATAATAATAATACTTTCAAATTTATGAAACCTTAATTTTATTAGAAATTATTAACATTTTCTCATGCCAAAAACCCATTTATTTTCACGAATACAAAATATGCACTTTGGAAGCACCTGCTTGTTCTTTAACTGGGTAATAATACTCGTACGTATTATATTGTGAAATTATATATATTATATTGAAAACCTTGTTACATTGTATCGAATATTTAATGGTAGAAATATTCTAAACTTAAAGCTTAATTCATTTTTGTTTACCAGTTTTAATAATTAATTCAAAGGTTCTTTTAAAGTAATTTAATTACACTAAAGCAGTTAAAAGAAAAATAAAAAATAGAAAAAGGATGCAAGTTTTGTCTTTGTTACAAAAATATCTATGCTCTTTAATCATTTCCGTTGCGGGAAAATCTGCTTGACTTTCTTTAAATATCTTAATATATCCCCCCAAGACTCGGTAAATCAGTAGGTGTAATTTACACAAAAGTTCATAAAGTTGTGGTGAAGAAGTGTTTGAATTAAAATTTAGAAGGCGAACTTCATAAATTCCTCAAAAGATATATGGACGTTAAAAAACTAATACAAAATTTGTATGTACCAAATTTCATTAAATTATTATTACATGTAAGGCATTTGTGATCATTAAAATCCAAAACCGGGAGGACATTTGCATGGGTGCTAGGCAAAATAATAAACTGATCAATAGACTATATGCTTGGACTATTAAACCCTGGTGTACTAAATTTATTTGAAGTATATTCAAACTTGCGGTTTGTGGTTTAATTACAAGATTTAAATGGACGAACAAACGAATAAATAGAAATGGTTAATTCAACTAAATAAAGTGATTGTAACCAATTTTGTTTGAAACCAATATTTTTGGTATTACAAACATAACTACAAGTGACTAAAATCTTTCCACATAGGGAAGTTGTTTTCACATTATAAATTTTGGCGAAAAATATTCTATACTATTTTTTTGATGAAGAATTTTGTGTTGATTTTAATTTCCATCACAAGGTTCAAAAAATAATACAGCCTTGTATATTAAGGTATTTTAGATGATAAATTAAATTTTTAAGTCTGCAGGTGTAGGAAACGTTAAAACAAATTTATTTTTATGTCAAACATATGAGGGGACCAAACAGTCTTCCCATAAAGGTTTATAAAGACATTGAAAAGATATTCGTGATTCAAAATTTTGACTGTTTTATCTTTAACATTTTCTCAATTACATTAAACGTCAACCTCAGTAAAATATTGACATTTTCTTAATTATATTAAATGCCAAATTCAATCAAATATTATGAAACAATCTGCAAATTGAGTTATGTTAAAAAAATATAAAAGGTAATATTCTTTCTTTGCAACGGAAAGCTGGAGATCAAGAACATATGGGCACGCGAGGATATTAAGTTTAATACCTCCGCAATTCAATCAATTTACCGACTATATGATTCATCAGATGGACTCCGAAAATACTATTAAAGTCCTATTCCCCACCAGGAGTGAATGGAGAAGGGGAAATCTTCTTGAACAATTTGGAACTAGGATATACATTGACGGCTCAAATATGAACTGCGGTGTCGGCTCTGGTGTCTTTCCTAATGATCTTAGAATTAGACACTCATGTAGACTCCCTGACGAGTCAAGCGTATTCCAAGCGGAAATACTAGCAGTCAGGGAAGCGTGTAAACTAATTCGCGATAGAAATATTCAAGGGAATATTGATTTATTTGTCGACAGTCAAGCGGCAATACTATCGTTCAAATCACCGAAAACTACCTCTAGTCAGACAGTGTAAAGAGGAACTCCTAGGACTAAGTCGACTGTATGACATTACTATAGTCTGGGTTCCTGCGCATAGAGACTACTATGGTAATGAACAGGCAGACGAATTAGCCCGGGCAGGCTCTGCCATGAATGCCTCCTTATCGGTTTCTGTCGCAATCCCGTTAGGAACAGTCAAAAGCAGAATCCAAAAACACTTTCTAGAAAAGGCGGAAAATAGATGGCGAAATCTGGACAAATGTAGAGCCGCGAAAGAAACGTGGCCTACCTACAACGATAAACGCTCAATGCAACTCATTGGCTACAAACGAAGGGACATCTCGAAACTAATAGCATTGTTTACAGGTCACTGGACGATCGGAAAACATGCAAACAGACTTGGTCTCCCTTACAATGAATATTGTCGTAGTTGTGGCAATCGCGGGAAGGAGGAGATAGTATTTCATCTTCTATGTGAATGCCCAGCCTTGAACGCAAGCAGACATAAATTTCTGGGAGGGTACCAATTAGACAACCTCTGTGAGATATCTGACACTAGACTCAGTGACATCATTAAATATCTCAATGCTACAGGCTGGATCTAATTAATTTATGTTCTCATTGTTCTTCCCTACACTTCTATCTCATTACAGACTCAATACAACTCATTCATCTGGCGAGTAGTAGTTCCAGTTTTGTAAAAAAATATATTGTTTTGTTTTCAGATCAGATGATCATAAAACGAAAAAAATATCCCATTGTGTGATTATATACTTTTTTGAAAGCTCTAATTAAATCTTTTAAAAAATTCTATTTATCTTTTCTAGTTATGGGTTTACTCATACCTTATCTATAGTATTCGTAATCATCGGTCTAAGCTTTTAACATATGAACTTAATTGCTTTTACCGCAATATTAAATAACAAAATTTAAAACGTATCAAAAGTCTCATGTCATTTTATTTTCTGTGACAAATTATAAACAATTTAAATTTAAAAATAAACAAAAAAAAAATATCCAATAAGTAATTTTGAAACAAAATATATTTCAAGCTTTAAATCCAGTGCCAAGCATAGAATTAAACTTGTATTACACTTTAATTCTGTAGCGTTTTCTAGTGAAAAGAAAATCTAAATTTACTTAAAAATTATTATTTTTTCAATCATAATTTTGATTTAAAATAATTTTATATTACATTTGACGGATTCCCCTAAAAATATCTAAGCCTTAAAATTTTGGAATTTGTGTGCTAATTGGGTAATAAAAGTGGTAGAAGAGGTACCATTTATGCTTTTATTTAGAAGCAATATTTCTATTGACCTAAAAACTTAGATATCATGGCTTTATTATAAATCATTTCGTAAATTAAATGCTGCAGTGGTACTATCCCATAAATGGATTATATTAAGAAAATAGTTTGGGCAGAATGGTTTTCTAAGTATATTCTTGCAAAATAAATAAAAATTCAATAGATAACCCTTTGCGAAATTATTTAATTTATTTTTTTTTTAATTTTTAAAACACTAAAGAATTTCCATATGCTTTATATTAACAAAAAAAACTAAATATTGTAGGAAGTTGAAATTAAACAAATATGTTATGAACGGTGTCTGTTTTATTATTTTAGCTCGCAAAAAAACTTTGAGCGACCCTAATATGCAGTTCCCTTAGACTCGATAAATAATAAATTACGTCCGCCTTAGATTATCTAAAAATGTTTAATGGATAAAAGATCATCATCCTCACTTAATGTAATAAAAAATATTTTGAAATTTGGTATATTTTGAACTAAAAAATGATTACCACTGAACAGTAATTTCAGTGGATATTCACAAAATCTTAAGGTATCTTCTTAGGATAACCTAAGAAATTTTCTAATCTTCTATTTTTCAACCTACAACTGGTAGCATCATGTTAATCTAGTAAAAAAAATTTATTTATGAAATCTTAAACAAAATTATCCTAGATATTCTCTGTAATATTGATCATTTTTTTCTCTATTATATTTTTTTTAATTTTTGGTAAAGTTCGTATATTTCAAAAAAGGTAACAAGTGTAATTTCTTAATAAAGAGCAGTCTCAAAATTCTATCAATGTTGACCAATATTTTGAATTTAGTTTGACTATTTTATAACGTCAAAACTGCTAGTAATTTTTAGAAATCATAACATGTTCTTAACTTATTGCAAAATATTTTTCTTAGACATAAAAGAAATGTGAATTTCATGAGCAAACTTAAAAAAGAAAATAATTTTCTTATTTTTGTGTTTACTTTAAAACAACAAGACCACGATTTCAGAGATCTGTGAGGTTGACCTTTAAAACTGAAGTCCCTTTACCCTTTTATTACATTTGCATGAAATTTTATATTTATCTGACGAACCAGTTAGAAATGAATTATTTATTTCCAAAATATATATAATTTTTTTATTTTAACACGAATTTTCAAAGAAATTCAAACGTAAGTTAAATTAGTTTTTCCAGTAATTGCAAAACAAAAGACTCAAGACACAATTGTTATTGGTATCTATAAATTCTCTTCATTTAATGTTACATTTTTAAGACAACAAGAGCATGGCCGTAAAGACCAACTAATGTTTAGCCCGTCTCAAATCTGTAATACAGAAATCCCATCTTAGAATTTACATTGTAAGATCTTTGGAACCTATGAATAAAGTTTGTTTTAGCCGCTTTAATATTTTAATTTTATTAATATTTTTATTTTTAAAAATACAGTTTTTTATTTTAAATATTTCCATATATTTTTTATTATAAAAACATGCACAAGAGAAGGTCATGTGGGACCAAAAAGTTTACAAGTTTTATACACTTATAGTTTTATTTATAACACACATTTCGATTTGTAAAATTTTGTAAAAAATATTTATAGTCAAAAAAAAAACCTTAAAACATTTTCATTAGTCTAAACAGAATATTATTTTTTTATTAGAAAAAACTAAGAGTATATTGCAAAATATTATCAAAAGTATAGAAAAAAACTCCATATTGTCTAATGCTCATAAATTAAAGTCGTGTTTGAATTACAACAATATTTTAGATTTAAGATTTTTTTCCTCATATTGCACATTTGAAATATTTCATATTTTTTTGTACAGTTTCTGCTATATATCTACAGTGTGTTATTTTCATGACATTTATGAAGTTCATTAGTTTCATGTTAATAAAAACATCTAAACAAAAAAATTGAAAGACAACATTTTTTTTTTGTTTTTGGAGGGAATTTAGACTGTCTAAGACATAAGGTGCTAAAACTAAATAAACGTTGTTTTATGGCATAAGGTGAAATAATAATGTTAACCTTTTGTTAAGAGGTGAATTTTGCCAAGAAAAAAGGTAATGAGAAAATAAATAATTTATAAAAAAATTTTAAATTTAAAATATTAAAGTAATTTTAAAACAATTTTAATATAAATATACAGGAAGGTATATAAATACTAAAATTAAATTTATTGTAAAAAAAAAAATATATATTAAATTTCAAAACCTTTCACTTAAAGCCACTGCTAGTTGTTGGATACATAGATACTTGGAATTTCTTCAATTAAAATCATATTAATCATTTAATTCTATACTTTTGTTTCTTACAACAAAATTTGATCGTTTCCGTTTTTTTTTTTTTTTTTTTTTTTTTGAAAATATATAAATATTACAGAAGCCAGCAATTATTAACTCATTTGATGTCATTATTTAGCCAACACATAAATAAGAAACTATTACTTGTTTCTGTATTTTTTTTTTTCTTTTAACTCTCCAAAAAACTTTATACTTTGTTATAAAGTTGACATTACATGGTTTTCTTTTTATGTATAAAAACATCAACCTCCACTTATTTATTCTTAAAACACTTAAAAAAAAATAAATATAAACTGACACTTTTTTGTTGTTTCTTAACACGCAACAACACATTTTGATAAAAATAAACTTGGACTCTAGATGACAACTTAACAGTAAAACTATGTTTGTTAAAAGAAAAAAAAAAAAAAAAAAGAAATAAAACTCTTTCCCTCTCAGAAAAAGGTCAGCATAATATTATTTTATAAATGAAATAAAAAAAAAAACAAAAAGCATTTTGTTTTGTTAAGAAATTTAAGATTTTTTATTACTTTTTTTTCTTTGACACCAGATTCTTTATACGATGTCATGATTGATGACTGTTTTGCATGTTGACAAAAATCGTTTTTATTTAAACATTTGTAGATTTATTTGTATTTCTTTTAAATTATATATGTATTTTTTTGATATGGCAATTTATTATATTGATACCTGTGAATATATTTCTACATTAGGGTGATCCTTTTTGCGAGTTAAATTTAAACGTAATTATGCAAGACGATGTCATTTAGAACAACTTGGTCAAGCTTCAACTTCCTACGATGCTTGGAACAGAATGCTACATGACCATTTACGTCGATGATCCTAGGACAAATTTTAATTTTTTTTTCTCACCAATATTAATCAACAACCGATAGCTGAAGAAAAATAAATATACCCATATTTTTTTAATTTTTCAAAAATAGCTAACAGGAAGAATAAAATTGTCATTTTAATAAAACTAACTCACAATAAAAAATTTGGTAGAAATAAAAGTAAAACTTTACTAACAAATTTTAAATAAAATGTTATTTTTCTGATCACTTTAATTTTTTTATAAAAATTACGAACTGTAGGTATAACAACTGTTTATTAGCTATCGTTTGATGTATATATCTTTAATTTTGATGAGAAAATATTTTCTAAAATTTATTCTGGAATAATCAACTTAAATGGCTACGGAGCATCCTGATCCAATCATTGAAATTTGGCAAATATCTTCTAAATGATGTTCCCTTTCATAATTCTAGGTACGTTTAAATGTACAATACACTTTGGTTTTATTCATACAAAGTTGGACCACCCTATTCTACATACATACTACTTAGCTATGAGAAATTAACCAAGACCTCAGAGATTTTTAAAGACTTAAACAAAAGAAAAAAACTGGTAGCAATTTTTACGCCATTAACAATAAGGATGAATGATGCCACAAAACTGTAACCAGGGCAAACAAAAATATATAAAATCATATTTTTTCTTGGACTTCAAATGAACTAAGCTGTTAGTTATTTATCCATTTCAGAAAATTTTAAGAATTTTAGCATCGATTTGTTATAGCATATTTTGCATATTTATGAACATTTTGGGCTTAGCAGCATACTTTGTATTAGGCGAACCTACTAAGTGTTAGGCGAATGCTCCTGATGGAAAGCACTTTGTACCAATAATGTTATATTGTTGCAATTTATTTTTCCAGCACACAAAAATTAAGAAAGTTTTACAGAAATTTTGATGAATGAAATCTATTCGATAAAATAAAAAAAAAAAACAAAGTAATAATAAAAATTATTATACTTTGTTTTCAAGATTTTTATTAATTACAGATGAGGCGCATGCACCCCCTCCCTTAACCTTACTTTTTGGTTTATTTTCTATCGCTACTATTTTTTTTTTTTAATTGGACCACTTTCGGAAAGCTCTTAATTTTTATTGAAAATTAGTATCTTTTTGCTACTCTTGTAAATATAAATACCTTTTTTGGTTCTGTTTTCGATTAGCTCTATTTTTGATATTGCTACTTTTTCTTTTAGAAAATATTTACATTTTATAAAAATTCTTGGTAATTAAATGGTATTATTTTGGAAAGTTCTAAACTTTATCTCAATATTAGCACTTGCTTGAGAATAAAAACAGAAAAACTGGTACTTTTGAAAATAAGTAATCTTTGTTTCGCATTTTTTTGAAAATTAATACTATTTTCTAGAACTGTAATTAATTTAACTTAAAATATAATTTAATCGCAAGTACTCATTTAAAAATGAAAGAAAACGGAAATATTTTTAAATTTAGTACTTTTTGGAAATTAGTTAATTTTTAAAATTTTTTATAAAACCTGCTTCTTAAAACTTATATATTTTTAACATTATCATTTTTTTAATTGGCATCTACTACTTTCGATTCTATTGTTATTTTAAGAAAACGGAACTTTGTTTTCAAGAAATTAATATATATATATATATATATATATATATATATATATATATTTTTTTTTTTTTTTTTTTTTTTTTGAAAAAATTGGTCCTCTTTAAAATTTTTTATGTTTTATATTTTTTGTTCTTGAAAATTTATACCTTTTTATATATTGATACTTTCTTAAGAAGTTACACGTGACTTTTTTTTAAAAATTCTAATTTATATTATTTTTATAAATTAAAAGCTTTTTATTTTTTGCAAAGTTATAAAATAATAAAGTACTTTTTTATTTTACAACACAATAGTAGTCCCTGGAATATACGTACTAAAGTGGAACTGTAATTTTCATATACAAATTATTACTTTTTGGAAATTCATCCTTTATTAAAATTTTTTGAAATATTTTAAATTTATTCGAAAAGAAAATTTTCGACATAGTTTTTCTTTGGAGCCCTTTTGAAAATAATAATTTATTTTTAAGAAAAACTATTTACGATTGCTAGAAGCAATCTTTCTTTATATTTTCCCTAAATTATGTTGGGAAAATCATTTAAGACACAATTAATGAAGGATTGCAAATTACATTTTAGGAAGAATAGAATTGAACACAAACTAATTATAAAATGTTTAAAGAAAATGTCTGAACAGGTTTCTTAAAAAATGAATTCCGAAATATTTTTGGGGACTTAAAATTAGTTTTGATTATTAAAGCCCGGTTTTATACTGTTCCATTAGTGTATACTTAAGTGCAAACTTAGCTAAGAAAAATTTAAATAAAAGCTCACACTCAAGAAATATTTCATTTTATAGTTTAAAACATAGAATAGAAATAGAAGTTTATATGAGATGCAGTTCAGACTAAATTTTCAAAAAATTTATTAATTTTTTTTTAAAAAACAAAAACAAAACATATGTGACTACTTGTATTTTGTTGAATTAGTTTTTGTCTCTCACATAAACTTCTAGTTGTATTCTACGGTTTAAAACATAAGTTGACAAGAAAATAAATAAAAAGCTTTGAGTTTCTATGTATTTAAAATAGGGTAGTTCCAACTTCCCAAAAACATTTTTTTCAACTCAAAACTTAGTTATATTATATTTAACCTTAAATTCTTTTTCTTAATTATATTAAATTTTTATTAAACATCTTTTTATTTAGTTTACTTTGGCTTATGGTAATCCGTAAAAAACCTTAAAGATATCAAATTTACTTTTTTGTGCAAAACATTTTTCGTTGACTCCCTAATGTAGCATCTAAAATAAATAAAAGAACAACAATTTTTAAAAATTTTTAATTATTTCGTAGCTATTAAGAAATTTGTACCTCATGGGTTACAAAATTAAAAAGGTGTTGATGGAAAATATATAACCATACAGAAAAAATATTAAATTTATCTTTGAAATCTTTTCAAAGTTTTATATAGTTTTATTAGATCTTTTATTTTTATTTATTTCTGTTTATTTTTAGTAGATATTTGTGAAGACGTCAGACAATTTTCATACTTAGGAAAAGCTTAAGGAATGGGAAAAGAATAATTAAATTTTTAAATATAAAACAACTTTTAGAACTTAAGTACAATTTTGCAACTAAGTGAGTTGTATAAGACCGGCCCTAAGTATATATTTGTGTTAGAACACAATATTATATTAAATTTTCTTATTCATCCTAAGAAAATTATCATTTTCACTAGATAATCAATATAATCTGAAAAATTTCCCTTTTGAAATTTTGAGGAGAAAAAAAATCAAATAATTTATATAATTTATACAAAAAAGTATCCCCATGCATACATTCATATATACATACATTCATACATACATACGTACGTACATACATATATATATTAAACCATTTTTCCATTGCATCCTTTAAGAAACCAAAATCAAAAATTACAAAAAAATCCAAAATGTCAACAAATTGATTGGCATTTAAAGCTCAAAACTTAAATTCAAAGAAGTCCCCAAACAAACCGAAACTGCAGAAAAAACTACATCTCAAACAAAAGCTCCTCCAAAATGCTTTAAGAAACAATATTGATTGAGACTAAGAAGAATAAAAAACAACACCAACCAATACTTATTTTTTCATCCTCTTCTACTCAAAACAGTCCACAGGAAACATCAGCCAATATAACATGATCAACATGATGACAGCAAATAAATAAAAGGATGTTTTTATACAGAATACAACAAACTACAAATAAAACAAATATATAAAAAACCCTTGGTTTAACATTCAAAAACACCAGCAAAAAATTTTTCAAACAAACAAATACAATAAAATACCACAAACTAGCAAACCAACATCATCAACAGCAGCAGCAGCAACAGAAAACAGAAACAAAACAATTCGTTTGACAAAATTTATTGTAGCAAATGTAGAAAAAATAACAAAAAAATAAAAATGAGAATTCCTGCCAATTCTATACAAAGAGGACTTTGTTTTTTTTTAATTTTTTCTAAAGAACGTAAAGAACCACAGCAGCAGCAATAACAACAACGACAATAAAACATCAAGCTGGAAACATCCTTTCAGCTATTTTGCATACCATTCGTAAAGAAATACCAAAAAATACTAAAGCTGCAACAAATACAACGATATTGAGAAAAATTAAAATTTAGAGGAAGAATAAACAACAGCAACAACAACAAAAATACAACATTGTTCAGTACAAATAAAAGAATGGACAGTTTAAAATAAAACTTTTTTTCATTTTACAAGGCACAACGATGAGTATTTAAGATCAACCATTTTTTAGCTCGTATGTTTTTCTTTTTTTTTTTATTTTTTGTCTCATTTTTTATTTTAAAAAACACACGGAAAGAAATCTGTAGAAATATATCCCATATTCCAATTTGTCATATAAAGTCTTATTTATAGATCTTCAAACTTTCTTTTTAAGATATCAAATATAGGAAAAAATATCATAATAGTTAAAGTTTTATTTGAATTTTCTTCTAATGAGTATATTTTCAATGCGAAACTATTAGGGTTTCTAAAGAAAGTTAAACTATATATTTAACATTATATTTATATATGTACTTTAGGGTTATACATTTTTCAATTTCTGGAAATATCCAAAGTACCACAGCAGGGGTTTGTAGAGAAGGAAAATGTATAAAAGAATATGATATTTATTTTTCGCGATCATCAAAAACATTTACGCAAAAATCGCGGTGAACAATTTTTATTAAAGATATTATTTTAGTATCAAAAGTGTTAATTATTCCCTAAACTACAAAAGCTTTTACCACTTTTTAGTGTCTTCTTTGACATAAAATAATTTTGCAAAAATTCTCTGTGTAGTTTCTGTGAAATTGCGATGATCACGCAGCGGGAAAACAGACAATTTATTACGGAATTTTCACTATAACAATATTATGCTTCCACTGTTAATTTCCAATAGTTTTAATAATACTGTGTTCATGATAATGTTTTTGTTTCAGTTTTTTTTTTTTTTCATTCAAGGTTTACATTCAATAAAAATTTTAATATAGTTGACTACTAAAATGTTATGGTTTTGCATATTTTTACCAAAAACAGAATTTTATTAATATAAAAAATATCAGTATTTCTACAACCATTAAATGTTTTACTTATTCTTTAAACCATATTTTGTTTTCAAGCCATATTAATATTATTCCCATAACAATAAAATATTACAAATAAATATGTTTTTTACAAATATAGTTGAAAAATTCATCTTGATTGTTTTTGAATATAAATTATTTCTAACGTTTGTTTTCTACCTTCAAAATAATTCTGATTTACCCAGCAAAAAAGTAACTGAATAAGAGCTGAAAAAGTCGTGATTTTAACATTGTGTTGTCATTAGTGCTGAAAAAGAGCTGCAGAAGTGTTTTTTTAACCCAAGCTTGTCATCGGTAGGATGTTTTTCTTTTAAGCTTCTTGTTCATTGCTTTTGAAGTACTTCTCTTAAAACTATGTTTATAAAATTCTTTATAAAAATTTCGTTTGACTCTTTGACTCAAAATCTGAGACATTTTAATTTTCTTACAAATTATTAAAACTTTTGTAGCTAAAAATACATTATTTTCACTTTTTGGGAAGAAATTACAATTAACTTCCAAAAAAGCTCAAAACATACATGTAGTTCTATTTTTGAAATGGTGAAAATATTGTCTTTTTGAAGCGCTTCATCGTTTTTTGCTGGATAGTTTATACAAGAATAAATATAAGTACTAAGCGTTATATTTGGTATGATTCAAGCAATATAAGATATTGATTAAAAAGTTCAGTATATATATATATGATGGTACAAATAAATAACATTAGTTAATGAACAAATAATATGTAAATAATTTTTTATGATTAATAAACATTTTTATCTATTATTTTGAAACAAATGTGATGGAGTCGGTGAACAATTTATGAAAGTAATAATTTTTGAATTATTATGTTCTTTTTTAAATATATTATAAGATGGAATAATATGATGAAATGGAATCATAATATGATAAGATTTTATAATAATATAGTAAGATAGATAATAATATGAAAATATGGAATAATAATGTGATTGAATGGGATAATAATACGATAAGATGAAATAATATTATGGTAATATAGAATAATAATATGATAAGGTGGGATAATAATATTATAAGGTAGAATAATAATATAATAAAACGAAATCATAATCTGATGCAATAGGATAATAATGTAGTAAAATGGTATTGCAATATGAAAAACTCGAATCATAATATGAAAAAAAGATCAATAAAATCGGACACAATACGCTAAAATGGAATCATTAAAATCGTTAATTATGATTATATATATTTTGAGAACAATATGTTCCAATCATAATATGTTGCTCTTAGATTTTTCCCTATGTGATAATATAAAACTTTTAAACTTTTTTATTTTTATTGATGATATTTTTTCTCGAATTGTTACATTTCTCAATATTTTATAATTTACAATGTAAAGTCACATCTTACCAGTTCCAAGGTTAAATTATTTTTAGTTTGATTTTTGTCCTATGTATTTTTTGCTAAGTACTTAACCATATTACTATATTTTTCTTATTTAGATGGAAAGAGAGTATAATTAAAAGTGATTTTAATCCATGTGCAAATTTTAAATTCTAATATTTAATTATTTAGAAATTTATATAAAAAAATTTCAAATAAGAATATTAAAAAAATATACGAAAACATTTTAGAAATTGCGTGAAGTGTTTTATCCAAATCGACCAAAAATTTCGACTTTTTTATCAGGACAGTACTGTCTATAATGTGGTGCTATGGTATTTTGAGGTCCAAACAAAGTTATAACTCTAATGTACATATAAGCATTTTTTAAAAGTTTCTATGTTATGGACCAATATAATTTGTAATCGCAAATTACCAAAGGGTTCAAGAACCACTAACCAGCATATATAAATAAATGGTGGTTAATTTGAACCCAATGGTTATAATATTTTTTTCGCTTTACCTAAAAAAAATTAAATATGAGTAAATTATGAATATTTCTTTCATAAAATATTTTAAACCTTAAATGAACAACAGGTCCTGGCCAGGCATTTTTGAGATAATTGTTTTTAATTTTTACATAGATAAAATAGACATTGAGTCTTAATTTTTTCGTAAATTTCTCAATATGTATTGTATAAAAAATGTTCGAAAAACTTATATTTTTTTATCTGTGGGCGTGGCAATCATTCTTAAAAAATGTATTCATGTTTGAATCACCAGGGCCCAGCCAG
Organism: Protocalliphora azurea; assembly: GCA_932274085.1. Lineage (NCBI taxonomy): Eukaryota > Metazoa > Arthropoda > Insecta > Diptera > Calliphoridae > Protocalliphora > Protocalliphora azurea. The sequence continues at coordinate 145,928,385 of OW026520.1, read as the reverse complement.
ACCTATACCTTTATCTATAAAACACCTTGCATAAAATCAAAACAAAACTTATAAAAGACACTAAACGCAAAAGAATTCTTATTTGCGTTTATTTCGGAGAATTGTGCAAGTTGACAACAAATTGTTTCTTCTGCGAGTGATAACAAAAGCAAATTATAGCGGTAATTTTTGTGTTTTTTATAAAACGCAAAATCGTTTTGCTTGTATATTTTATAAATAATTTTCTCAGTTTTGTGTTGGCAGTTGACAAGTGTGTTATGACGAGTACTGAAGTGGACAAATTTTTGAAACAGTTTCCATATATGATCCTAACTATTTTGAAAGGTTGGCAGAGGCAATTGGGAATGACATTGGGAACGAAATTCAGGGTGAGGTTCATGAAAATGAAGATGATAACACAGAAGATGAAGCTTCTGATATTGAGGAAGAATTAGAAGTTGATAATGAAATTAAAGATTCATCGGAAAATCAAGAAGATAATAAAGAACAATTTGAAAATCAGGAAAACTCCAACTCAAATATGTTTGCTTACGGAAAGGATAGAACAAAGTGGTCTAAGTCGACATCAGCTTCCAGAAGATTTATGTCCCATAATGTTTTGAAATGTACTGGAGGGCAAACTACTGGAGATGTTTGACGTAACGTATTTAGCTTCATACATAATATATGATGGCTGTCCCTTTTCTACAGCAATAAAAACATTTAATATTGACATATGAGAATGTTATATTTGGCTTTGCAGAATCTATATACTCACCATTTGCAACTTCTTATTATATGATAAAATTTTTTTTATCACATTGTGTACTTGGGTTAAAGAAATAAGATGGATGCCCAATTTTTAGTTCACTTTTCAATTTTGCTACTTTCATGATATTACTAGGGTAATTCAAATAACTTTTACATACTCAAAGGACGTCAAATACTGTATTTCATTTATCTTTAGTACACTGTTTTTTACACATATTAAACTTTAAAGTACAGTAGTTTTGTAATATATTCATTTAAATTTTTTATATAATTAAAAACTATGTCAGATAAAAAAGAAAAATAAATTGAATTGGAATTGAAGCAAATTTTTGTAAAAAATTGATTTTTAGAAAAACTGTAAATATTTTGTCTCTAATAAAATCCTTGTTAGCTAAGATATCCTAACGAAAGTTTTGGTAGTTCTTGACTTTGTCAATACAAATGGTAATGTTTAAAAGAAATCCCATAATTTCCAAAAAAAAAAAAAAAACTATCGAAAATCCCAAAAATAGAACTTTATGAATTTTGCTCATAAAGTCCACATTTGTTGCAGGTTTTGAAAAAGCCATTGGCAAACTCTTTAGAATATATTCGAGTTTTCGAAACTGTATTTGGTTTGCAGAACTAGCCTTTGTGATTTTAGAATATATAGGCTAAATTAAAATTTTTTATGTAAAATATATCAAATTTCGGAGGGTCTGTACTTAGTCTTATTAAGTGTCTGAGTTTGTTTATAATTTTGGAATCAGTTCTCAAAAAATGCCTTTCAGCAAAGCATAAAATTATTCTTAAAGAAAATTATATTTTAGAGAAAACACACAGAAAAAAATAATTATATTTTTTAATTTTCAGTTTCAAAATAGGCAAAATTGAGATAGTTGAAATTTCAAATGTAAATAACTTGAAAACTATAAATAATATATGCGAGCTTGTCTTTCAATGGTCTTATCGATAGCTTTAGGATGATGTAAAAATATTTAAAATCGTATAAGTAAGAAAAATTTAATAAGCTGTTAAAAATTTTCTATGTCAGAGGTACCCTATTTTGAACGCCAATAGCACCGCTCCTGGGGTATGTGTGGCCTTCTTCCAAACTTAAAATTATATACTTCTCTGCTACGCATATGTGAAATTTTATATAAATGCAGCCTGCAGAATAGAAGTTACAGAAATTTCGATTCTGCCCTAGTGTGTAGTGCAATCGACAAGAATAATGGGCTGGTTTTGTAAAACGAAACGAAAATTTGATTCGACAATTTGTATTGAAAAAAACAAATAAATTTGAATTTTATATTTTACAAAATCAGGCCGTAATTAAATTCAATCACTTTTAAATAAAACGTTTGTGGATGTTGAAATTATTGTAAAGGTCTTATGTTTTATTTGTAAATAGTTTATCTATTCATTAACTGTTTGCTAATCAAAAATTTACTCAGCTTAGCGGTAAAATTGTAATTTTTTTATTTGCAAACAAGACTCACGTATAAACGTAGTATATATCAAGTATAAATTAAGATCTAGATAACTTTTACTTTATATGTAAAGATTTTATTTCTACTCTCTAAATATAAGTTACCAAGAAGCAATAGCTACGACTTATTCACATATAAATTGGTTTCTTTAGGGGATTTAAAAAATTTTTCCAGTGTACTAAAAAAATTGATTTTGGAGGATTTTTTTTTAAGTTTTTTTTTTTGGCCCAAAACTGAGTTTCAGCTTGGTAGTTTTGGTTTATTTGGCTGTGCTATATGTGAGAGAATACATTTTTTATTTAATACTTGGGATTGTATCGCGTATGTCGGCGGCGGCATGTGGTTATAACGTACAATTTTGTATGTTAAGTATGTAGAGCTTGTGTTTGTTTGTAGCTTATTGTCTTTGGTTTGGTTTGTTTTTTCCAACTCCTTTGGTATTTTTCTTTCTTGCTTATGTCCACACCATTGATGTTGTTGTAGTTTGATGATGATGATGACGATTTTGCTGTAGCTGCTGCTATATGTTCCATTCCGTACTATAAGAAATTAAATTAACGAGATATGTCAACGATGAATTCATTGCAATGGCTTAAGCTTAAATGCCGCCATTCTTTGGCATACAATATATTTGTTATTGTTGTCGTTGAATATATTTTCGTTGTACTGTTTTTTTTTTTTTTTGTATTTTTTTTCTTTGATATCTTTTTGAAGCTTCTTGTATAAAAACACTAGCAGCAGCATCAAACACAACAGCTTCAGCGAAATCAGCTTTAGCAGCGACTGATTTAACGACATTAGCTACACCATAGCCAGCCGTATTATTCCAGCAATTTCATTTGGGGATTTAAAGTGTGCCTTTTAAAAATTCTGCTCTGACTCTGGGTTCGTCTAGCTGACTGGCTGTTATTTGTTAAGTTGGTTGGCTGGTTAGTTGCGTCCTGTTAACCGCATTTAAGCATTTACTTACTTTATTTGTATTCAATGTTTTTAAACGATTTTAAAATTTCTTTATTTTTGTTTGTTTATTTCTGAAGAATATTTGTTGTTGTTTTTGTTTCTTCTCGCTGTCTGTTTAGTTTATTTGTAGCTCCTTTTTAAAACCTCAAACTGCTGCTGTTTAGCTTTGTATTCCTCTTCTTTTTTATTTATTTGTAGTTTTTTGTTTGGCTGTTTAGTTTGAACAACAAGTGGTTAAATGAATTAGCTTTATTTTGCATTAATACGTAAGCGTACCAAATACAATTTGGTTGCACTAGCTGGCTAATATTGCAGCAGTTAAGCTGCTGCCTAAGATACTTTTATGTTTAAACGGGTATCATGGTTACTTTATCTCTAGTAAGAATTTTTCTGTAGTTATTTATTTATTTTTTTTATATTTACTAGTTCCCCTTTCCCTTTTCTTTCAATTTAAGTTTAATTTTATATTTTTTTCCTTTTTTTCTGTTCTTTTGAAAATTGTACATTGAAGTTTGTCGTTGTCATCATCATCATCAGTTTCCATCGCTCAATATAATGACATTACAAAGCAATTGTTGGCTGTTTGGTTGGTTGACTGTGTTAAATGTTTTCTTTTCCCTTTTTATGGTTTGTATTGGCCAGATATAAAATGGGATTTTGGTTGCATTTAAATATAAAGAATTGTTTATTTTGTATTTAGGTTTAGGGTCATTTTGTTAAAGAAAAAAAGTCAAATCAGTTTAAAAGGAAGAAGAGAGTAACTTGTAGATTTATATCTTGATTCTTGGGAAGTTTATGGAAGGTCTCTTTATATATTTTAAAGGAATACATACAAAATATTCTGAACAGGGAATAAAATCAGTGTTTCAAAATATAAAAATAGTAAAAATTCAAAATTTCATTTTGAATTAGAAAATACTGCGGATATCGATTTACTAACAGCTGACTAATGAAATGTAAATCTAAATTAAACCTGGTGAGATGATTGCTTCGGATGAGAGAACTTTCAAATAAAACTCGGTCATATAAATGTTGGTCGATTATCAATTGGCTTTGACTACCAAATACAATGCTTATGAATGCTTCGGTTCTTAATCGGCTGACAGCTAGTTTCGGTTACTAAAGATGTAAAAGATATAAAGAAAATTAATATAAGCATATTTTTAGATTTTCTAAAGATTTGGAAAAGGTTTTTTAGATGAGCTAAGTACGGATCAAAACTTGCTTCTCTTCATAATAATAAAATTCAATTTTAATTACAAGTTATATTAAACTCATTAAAAATTTCTTTCTTTCGAATTAAAGTTAACGATTTGAATTGGAAATAGAATTACGTTTCACCCAAACATAGATATTTTGATAAAAGTTAATTTTTCCAAATCAAATTTAAAAACAAAATTTTCAACAAATTGTCCATTAAAAAATACTGAAAAAAACTTTTCGTTTACCAAAAATAAATTTTTTCGTTAAAAAATAAAAATAATCTTAATTTTTTTATTAAAACATCTCTTCACTTAAAATTAAAATTTTCACAAAAATTTAATTTTTATGAAAATTTTACTTTTCAATAAGAAATAAATAATCTACAAATTTAAATTTCACAATAATTTGTCGATTAACAATTAAAATTTTCACTAAAAATTAATCTTTTTAAAATTCTTTACTATAAATATAAATTTTAAAGAAATATTGTTATACAAAAAATTCAATTTTTCACCAAAAATTCAATGTTTCACTTTTTATATTAAAATACTTTTTACTTAAAATTCAATATTATACTAAAAATTCAACATTTCACTGAAAATTAAAATCTTCGCTAAAAATTTAATATTTCACAGATAATTGAACTTTTCAAATTTTCACTAAAAATAATTTTTTTACTAAAATTAAATTTTTCAATAAAAGTTAAATTTCTACTAAAAATCAAATTTCTTTAAAAATTAAATTTTTCATTAAAAAAATCTTTTTTTTTTTCTAAAATTTAAATTTTCACTGAAAATTTAATGTTTCAATAAAACTTAAATTTTTCACCAAAAATTTAACCTTCCATTTAAATTTAATTTTTTTAAGGAAAAATCAATTTTCAGAATTTTGGCCTAAAGTAATTTTATTTTATGGTCACTTAAAATTAAATTTCTGTTAAAATTCCTTTCTTATTTTTAGTAAAACTCAAGAAAATAAATTAAATTACACAAAAAAAAAATAAATTAAATAAAACAATAATAATAAATTTTTCACTAAAATTTCAAGTTTTTGCTAAAATATATATATATATTTTTTTATTAAAAATTAAATTTTAATTAAAATTTCAGTTTTTATTAAAATTTAAATTTCTCTAAAAGTTTAATTTTTCATTAAAATTCTAAAAATTAAAATTTTCACTGAAAAATTCAATGTTTCACTAAAGTAAAAGTTTTCAATAAAAATTCAGTTTTTAATTAAAAATTAAGTTTTAATTAAAAATTAAGTTAGCTATAAAATTTTTATTTTTCTGTAAAATAAATAATATATTTATTTATATTTTTCAACAAAAATTTAATTTTCGCTAAAACTTAAATGTTCACCCGAAACTGACTAAAACGTAAATGAATAATAAATTTAAAATTTTCGCCAAAAATTTTCATGTATAACAAATTAAAAAAAGTAAAGAAATTTATTTCACACTAAAAATCACTTAAATCATACAAAATTAATTTTTTTACTACAAATTTTTCATAAAAAAAAAATATTTTTCTCTAAATGCTTAAATTTTTTACTGAAAACCGATTATAACTTTTACTTAAAACTTAAAGACTTCATTCATAGTAAAAGTTTTAAATTTATATACGTTTTATTAATCAAATTTTTATGTAAAATTTTCTAATTGAGCTTTGATAAATTTAAAATTTGTTTATGAATAATACAGTTTTATAAGATTTATAAAAACTGAATTTTTCAAATTTTTTACTAAAAAATCAATTTTTTCGTTAAAAAAAAACTTTTCATAAAGGAATCTTGTTTGCATTCCATTTTCATTTTTCAGTTAAAAAATATATTTTCTTTTTGCCAAAATCCTTTTTTCACTACAAATAAGATTTTTTAATAAAAATTTACCTTTAAAAATATTTATACCAGAAGCATTACGCCACCAAAAAATTTTCATAATGTCCATGTATATTATAACACTTTTCAAAGTTATCTAAAACCCTTTTTAATTCACAAGTTAGAACCATATTTGTCCTGAAGATAGCTGATTTGGTTCAGAAAATTGGTCATAATATGTGATTGGGATATTGTGTACTTTTTGGGTTGCTGTTTGTATAGCTCGGAAGGAATTGACGGGTCCCCACCTTTAAATAGACCATTTGAATCAGAATCTTATCTTGAGTCGAAATAACGATATACGCCCGTGTATCTGGCTAAATGGTTGGCTGGTAAAATTTGTGAAAAAAGTATAGGTCGCAGTTTTCTTAATGAAATTGGGCACAAATTTTTATTATTTATAAGAACAAAGCGAGTTAAATTTGATCTTGATCTTTATATTATTAAAGCAATCCTTACAAATATCCTCCCAGAATGTGAGTTTGACTTCTATCAATATCTTAAATTTGGCACAAATAAGTTTTATATGACCTTAAATCTATATGCCAAGTTTTATGCAAATCTGAATATAATTGATCATAATCTTCATATTAGATCCCCTTCCGAAAATCAGTTAAAATATATAAATCCCACACGCATATACACTAATACTGTTGGGTATCATTAGGACGGGCTTGGCCTACTATGCACTTTTTTACTTGTTGTTATTTTTTTACATTTCTTTCAAAAAATGTTCGCCAAACAGCATGAAGGATTTATAAGATCTTTTACTGTTACTCAGAACATATTTGAACTTATATCAGATCAAAAACAAGTTTCCAAGGAAAGTTTTTGCGAGTATTTGATGTGAGTCTTTTGATCTCCTTAGATAACTTCTTAAAGGACTTCAGTATACTTGTATATATACCTATTTACTTTTTTAGATTATATAAAGAAGATACATTCACCTTTTACTCAATATTTGTGTTTTAGGATGATAAGTTTCAAATATCAAATGTGTAAAAATATCTAAACTTTTCCTTTACTAATTTAAATAGATAAATAAATAAGTAGATAAATAAGTAAATAAATAAATAAATAAAGTAGATAAATAAATAAATAAGTAGATAAGTAAATAAATAAATAAATAAATAAATAAATATTAAAATACTAATAGACATAATATAATTATAAAGTGACTGCATATCTAGAAAAACAACAACATATTTTGTTAGTGTAAAAACACTGCATATATACAAAAATACTGCACGAATATAAAAACAATTTGGCAGTTTCTCGCGATATGTACATGAAAAAATTATAAATCAGATGGGCTTACGAGGTCACTTCCTTATTACGCTATAGTAATGGATGTATATTTATTCCCTAAAGCTATGACTTTCTAATACTTAGCTAAAATTATATATCAAATTAGAATAAAGACTCACTATGCTAAAATTTGTAATTACTACTAACTATTGTTAACTAATATAAGCTAATTAGTATTTTTTTATATGCTAATAGCAGCATTTGCACAGCTTAGTTACTAACAATTCCAATGATAATACACAATAATTTTCCATATGGATTTTCATTCAAAAAATTTTCACTTCCTTTTAAAATTGTTAAGAGAAGAAGTTGATTCTTTGTTATATAGCATTTTACTGCAAATTAGAAAAACTGGAAAAAAGTATCAAAAACAATTAAAAAGGTATAAAATAAAAAAATAAAAAATTAAAAAATAGAAAATTTAAAATACTTATATGTATAAAATAAAAAATAGAAAATAGGAATTTTAAAATACATAAAATTTTATAATATATATGGAATTTATAAATAAAAATAAAAAATAAAAATGTTAATACTCTATAATCTAAAGGTATTTTTCATAATAAAAATATGGAAAATTTCTTCATAAGGCTTAGATAAATGTATTATAAATAAGGCAATCAATGTATAATTTATATGTCTATTAAAGTAATTCTTTAAATTATTACATTCCTTTAAAAAAATACCATTTTTTTAATAACATAATTAAATATCTAATTTTTAAATTAAGGTTAATCTAAATTTGTTTTAAGATTTTACTATAACCGTATTATATACCATATGCTATTTTTATTACCTTAAAATTTGCAAAATCTAAAATTACATGTGAAACTAAATTTAATTTGTTTATTTCTTAAATAAATTCAATTCATATTTTTTCGGCATTTTTTTTTAACTACCATTCATATTTTTTATTTCTATTATTTTATTTTTTCATTATTGTTGTTTTGTTGTTGATTTTTTTAATAATCAATTGCATGACTAATATCAGCTATATTTGGGTCATGCAAAATAGTTTTTTTTTTTTTTTTTTTTTTTTTGTTGCTAACATTTTGTATTTGTGACTCTTGCAGCAAACAAACCATTAAAATTTTTATTTCTTGCAAGCAATGAAGAAAAAATCTATAATTTAACCAAAAACAGAAATGAAAAGGAAAAAAAATACGTATAAACAAAATTCGTTGGTTGAATAAGAAAACAAAAAATTAAAGCAATTTTTTTATTATTATTTAACTATTGGAGTACAAAGACACAAAGCAAGTGCATTATTAGCCTGAAAATAAAAACGAGTATTTGCATATTTTCCAATCAATTTAAATTACAGGTCATACTCATGCGCACAAATCTACACATAATCAAAAGTTTTGAAAATGAGAAATATTTTAAGGTAGAAGAAAAAGACGAATTTAAAAGGAGCTATGAGAGGAGTATTGAAAATGTGCTAATAATAGAGCAAACTTTTTTTTAATTAACACCTGTGGGTAGTTCTTTCTTCTAAACACTTATACTTAGTCACTGGTGTATATACTGGTGTATATATGGGGTATTTTATGTTACTTTACAAAGTGCAAATACAACAGTAAATAAAATAAAATTTTCTGAAAATAATCATTTAGTTTGGAAGCGATATCAATTTCAAAATCAATTGGTTCCTTCATATATAATCGGCTTAAATAAAGAAAGTCCTTAATTTTGTTTAAGAAAATCTATATATATATTTTATGTAGTTTTTCTGTTACCTATCTTCCCTCAATTCTGCTATTAAAAACTGTAGCGATCAGCCCTCAAAACTATTACTTGCTATTTCCATATATATATTAGTCTTAGAAAAACTTAAAATGTTTTTGTCTACATGCTGTGTTCAATAATTCGGTAATATTTGTAAATGTTATTTTTTATTTTTGCACAATTTTTATTATTTTTTTCGGGGAAAAATGTTAAACGTTTAAATCTCATTTTGATTTTCTTACTTTAATAAAAGGATTTTTGATTTCTTTTTGCTAAAGCGTTTTGTTTTTTGTCTTAAGGGGCTCTCAAATGAAAATGTGGGTAAATGGTTGTAAACATTATTTAGCTTCTGGCTTTGAGCTTATTTTTTATATTTTTATATTTGGCAAAGCAATCATCATTTGTAAATATAGTAAGAAGATAGTTAAATTATTTTTATTAATTTGTGTTTGGCCTTAAAAAATAGAAACAAAGCGATTTAGCTTAAAAGGAAAAGTAATTTGGCTGTAATTGAAAAAAACAGATCTTTTGGCGATTTGAATTTAAAACTCTCTCTTATTTTTGTTGGTGTAATAAAATAAATACAAATTATTTTAAATAAACATTCATTTTAAATACTAGTTTCGAAACAAGTTTTTATTTTTAAGATTACGAATTTCTTAAATTTTTTTCAATTTATAATTCCAGTTTCTTTGTTTTATAAATAATAAATTCAATTCTCAACGTTTTTTTTTTTTTTTTTTTTTTTTAATAAAAATATGTGCTATATAGTTTTAAGCCATTTTGGATTATGATCTTTACATTTTTCTATTAATATATTAAATAATTAGGCCATAATAAAATTCAATACATCTGTAAAAATTTAGTATTTCAAAGCGTTTAAATTTTAATATTTTTGTTTTTTTCAAAAAGTCTAAAAAATAAAAAAGTATTGATCATAACAAATACATGAACAATATTTGCTAAATTAGCATTTCAACAATATTAAAATGATATTTTAAACAATAGAACATAATTTAACACTAATGAGAAATGAAAATAATATTTTACCAAAGAAGATATATAAAGTCATAGAAAACCTATCAAACAGCCTACCAACTTTAAGGGCTTAATCAATAATATATTTATGTTTCCAAAAATCTGTACAGTTAGTTGCATGTCGATTTAGAAAAAAAAATTTTTTTCTCAAATTATGTTGGTAATTTTGCACATGATTCATTTTTAATTTTGCTTCATTATATTATACTTATCGAAATAAAAATGAAATTATTTCTCTTGAAAACATTACGTTTTCAATCAATTTTTAGTTTTTTCCTGTACACACATGCACGGTAAAATGTAATTGCAAGCGCCTGCGAGATAAAAGACCTTTTGAATACTAAACAAATCTGATTATATAAGAAAAATAATAAATTCACAAAAAGTAATTATTTTGTGGTTTTATGTTCAACGATCAGCACATAAGTAATAAATAAATAAATATATAAATATATATATATATATATATATATATATATATATTTATATATATATATGTATGTATATATACAAAATTTTATATAAAATTATTATTAATTTACCACAAAACACAAACAAGTAAATTTTTAAGGACGGAGAATTAAAAATTTGTAGAATAAACTATAAGAATACAATATAGACTATAGACTAAGCTAAGATTTGACTACAAACTAAAGTCATGATTGTAGAATAAACTATAGTCTATACTATATACCAAACTATAGTCTAGACTATATACCAAACTAAACCTAGACTATAGACTAAACTATAGTCTAGACTATAGACTAAACTATAGTATATATATAGTCTACACTATAAATTAAACTGTAATCTAGATTATAGACTAAGCTATATTTTAGACTACAGACTAAACTATATTCTTAAATATAGACTAAACTATAGTTTAAACTGTATACTAAACTATAGATTAGTCTATAGTATAGACTATAAACTAAATTATAGTCTAGAATACAGGCAAAATATAGTAGAGATTATAGACAAAACTGTAGTCAATACGACAGACTAAACTGTAGTTAGGACAATAAACTAAACAATATAGACTACAGTTTTGTCCATATTCGTCTCGACTTAGGACCAAACTATAGTCTAGATTATAGACTAAACTGTAGTCTAGACTATAAATTAAACTATACTATATGTTACAGACTAAACTATGTACTAAACTACAGGTGAGTCTTGACTATAGACTAAACTATATACTAAACTATAGATTTAACTATAGTCTAGACTATAGACTAAATTATACTCTCGACTATAGACTAAACTAAAGACTTCTATATAGTCTAGACTGTAGATAAAAGTATGGACTAAAATCCTTTTAATTTTTTTCTAAAATAAATTAAACAAAAATTTCCCAATTTCATTCCTCACACTCCTCAACTGAAGCACATTAAATATTACATATCCCAGCATCCAATAGCAATCAATGATATTAAAACAATGTATACATTCTGTAAATATATACAGTTGTGAAAAAATGCTGATGATGTCGTCTCTCAAAGATAATAATGTCTTTACCAATAATGATGAGCAGAAATTTAAGACCAAAGAAAACTATACAATAGGTGAGTTTTTTAAAGAATTTTACTAATAATTTGCCCATACAAAATGGCAAACCAAACATAAAAACAAAAAAAGAAAATGGAAAGAAATTTTATAAAAAGGTCCAAGCTAAGAACCTTAAGCCATAAGAAGTAGCAAATCAAACAATATCATAATCATAAACATAAAAACTTAAGTTTAAAACCAAAACCAAACTTTACAAAAGAAAAAAACTAAAGAAAGAAAAATGAACATGATCATCATTATATTGATTGAATTTTGTACAAGTGTTTGCAGTTTGTAAGTTTAAAAAAAGGTAGTAGGTACTGGCATTAAGTTTATAAAAGAAAACCTTAAAATAATACTCGTAATAATGCCGACACAGACGCCATATCTTTTTTTTTAATGTAAGATGAACTAAAATGACTCTCTGTGAATGAGTGACTGACAGCTCGTCATTGTCAGTATGGACAAAATTGTGTAAAAAAAACAACATCATCTTCATCATAATAATGCAAACCGCATTACAGTCCCCAAAAAAAAAAAAAAAAAAAATAGTAATAAAAATAAAATAAAAAATAAGAAAGAAGAAACGTTTTTTTTTTTTGGAAGCCTCATAATTACAATGTAAGCTATTGGAGAAAGGAAAGAAATGTTAGAAATTTCTTTTGTTTGATTTAATCAAACGTTGCAGGGAATTTAAAAACTAACAATAAAGAATTTTATATATGATAAAATTTATTGAAATTAAAATTTTCTAAATGATGAGAAAAATGTTTGTTTTTTGAGTAAAATTACTCTAGTTATGTTGACAAAGTTCCACAAGGATCCAAAGAGTTGGAGGTTGCTACAATTCTTATGAATATATGTTATGAACACTTTAATTATTTAAAATATTTCTTTATTTATTTCTATTCAATTGTAAATTATAAAAAAGAGGATATACTCGTTTTTTAAATAATTAATAGTTTTGAGACTTTTTAATTTGTTTTATCTACCCTTGCAATTTGTCGTGAATTTTCTTAGGAGATATATGATATAGATATATATATACATCAAAAGATCAGAATTTTTTTTCAGAACTTTTATGTTAAAACTCGGAAAAAACGGCTCTGAAATAGCAGAGATATTTAGAAAAGAAACAATTTTCTGAAGCCCCTATATAAGTTAGGAACTTTGTTTTTGCAAAACAAATTGGACAATTTTTCTTTATTTTGCCGCTAAGTTCGGTCCACTAATTACAGAGATATCCGCCAAAACCCATTTTTTTAGCACTGAATAAACTTCTGACTTCGTTCTTAAATAGATCGATCACAAATATTTTTTTTTTTTTAATTTCAATTTTTTGAATCAAGCAAATTAGTTCATAAACAATCGAATTATTTGCAAATCTGTTATTAATTTATTTAATGCAATAGTTGTTATTTTCCTGGGTACTGAAAAACAACAATAACGGCAATAAATTAAGTCATATTTGGTTTTTTCCAACTTTTTGAAGAACCTATAAAATCTAAAAACTTCGTTCCCTCACATAAAGATCGTAAATTTTTTAAGAATTTTCTTGTTGAAAAAGTTAAATATGTAGATCCAGTATTAACCGATTTATAGGCCTGAATGCATTATTAGATTTTTTGAAGCTCCTATATAAGCAATGGTCGTCATTCTTTCATAAATCTATCACAAATAATGTTTTCAAATTTCGGTTTTTTTAAATCAGTGAAATCGGTCCTTACCCTTTTTTTAATTTAATATTATCTTAGATTTATAAAATATCTTTTCTGCACCGTAAAGTGATTATATCTTCCTTAAATATATACGAACTTTTGTAAAACTTCAATGTACTAAATTTATTATTTGATGCGACAACTAATATTTACTTTATATGGGAGCTACTGCTCACCTAGGACCTATTCACTCTATACGAAATTTGATACAAAATTGCTTTTAAGACTTTCATTATAATAGTCCGTTAGATGAGAAAATTTACATTTTCTTTGTATGGGGGCCACATCTGTCCCTAGATCTGTCTGTTCTATTTCCGTTTCATCAATGCCATATGATAGGATAAATGTTCTAACTGAACTTGAGGATTCTCACTGCAGTAGTTCCTTAGATATGCCATAATGAATATTTGCTTTATATGGGGGGTACTACATCCCCTGCTCCAATCTACTTTAAGCTAATCGGTTCATCCGTTTGAGTGTTTTGAAAAAGTGGACATAAAATATAGGCGTGACATCCGATCAAGATCCAATGACATGTAAAATTTAAAAAATATATTGTTTTAATAGGCATAAAATGTGCGTGCGATTTCCAAGCGAGATCTAATAAAGCCTATAACCTATTATTACTGGTCGGATAGGTAGTGGGTAGCTTCTCTTGATGGTATTTATTCTACATCATTTATTCCTACTTCTGGTATTCCACAGGATAGTATTTTGGGTTCTTTGTTATTAAACGTATTTATTAATGACATTGACCTATGTTTCAGGAAGACTCATTACTTATTGTATGCTGATGACTTAAAAATTTTTAAAACAATTTCTAAAGTCAATGACTTTTTAATCTCCGGGATTAAAATGCCGTAATTCTAATAATATTGATCATTACAGAAAAAAGGTTCTATCTACATCTTTTTTTGAGATCTAGATTAGAATATGCATCTTCTGTCTAGTACTCAATGACACGCAAAGAAAAAAAAATATTTGTAGTGGCTACAATCTAAGAGCGAAAAATTTATGATTGGAACATATAATCACAGTGAAAAATAGAACTAATTATAAGTAATAGTTATTATGATTCCATTTTGTCATATTGCGATCGATTTTATGGTTTTTTTCATGGTATGATTCTAATTTCACATATAATTGAATAATCTTACTACATCATTATTCCATTTTATCAGATTATGATTTGATGTTATTATATTATTTACTACATTGTCATAATATGATTCCATTTGATAATATTGTTGTGGCATTTTTAATATTTTTATTCCATTTTATCATATTATTATCTCATACTATCATATAGTTATGCAATCTTGTCACATTATTATTATTATTTTTATTATTATTATTATTATTATTATTTCATTTTATCATATTATTATTCCATCTTAACAATATCAAAATATAACCTTTTCATAAAAAATTACTTTTATAAATTTTTTATTGAAAATAATAGAGAAAAATATTCATTAGTCAAAAAATATCTATATATATATTTACATATTATTTGTTCATTAATTACATTCATTTGTACCACCATATATGGTCCAAACGCAAGATGCGTTTTTTTAACAAACCCTTTAATGGTAGTTTATTAATATCTTATATTGCTTGAATCACAACTAGTATAACCAAACCTTATCTATTTATATTTATTCATATATAAACTAAATGAAAATTGCAATGAAGTTAGAAAACAAACATTAAAAGCATAATATGTTTAAAAACAATCAAGTTATGAATTTTTCCACTCAGTTTGCGAAAAGGATAAGTATTATATTTATGTGAAATATTTTGTTGTTATGGGAGTAATAATAACAATATGGTTTAAAAACAAAATACGGTTCAAGAACAAGGAAAAAGACTGCAAATATTTAATGGTTGTAGAATATTTATCTTAAAAAAATTTTGTTTCTTGTAAAACTATTTAAAAACAAAAAAATTTTGTAGTCAACCATACCGAAATTTTTATTGAGTTACCCATTAAATGACAAAATTTAAACATAAACATTGTTATCATGAACACAGAGTTATTAAAATTAAAGAAAATTAACAATGGGAACATAATATTGTTGTAGTGATAATGCTATAACCATATTTTTTTCTCTGCATATATAAATAGTATTACAAAATTCAAGTCAAATTTATAAATTTTGCTCTTTCATTTTAAAAATTTTCATTTGTAAACCTTCGAATTTTGACTTCTACATGCCCTAATAAGTGTGCCTTGATTTTTATGAAAACTTTAGAAACAAGATGTAAAATTTCTTCTATATATTTCCTATATGCTACATTTTGTGGTTTAATTGATATATACACCTCTAAGGTAAAATAATTATTTCTTTTATTTAGATATTCATAGAACAGCATATGCTTTGAATGAATCTTTAATAAAGGCTATGAAATTACTCAATAAATATTTAAATGAATTAGACTTAAGTATATCAAATTTTGAATTTAAAAATATGTTAAACAGTTTCTTTAAATAATTAATTTAATTATGTATATTAAATTATGATTGATGTCTGCAAATTATAATTGATGTCTGTAAGGATAATATTATATCCATAGACTGAATCTAATAAATAAATAACCACCTCTGGCCCTGGTACTATCTGTGTGTCAAATTTCATGAAAATCGTTTTAGATATGATTGATAAACAAATGAATAAACAAACAAACTTACACCTCATTTTTATAATATATAAGGATATAAGGATTTATAAAATCTTAGTTCTATTTCAAATTTATATGAAAAAGCATCAACAAAGATTTGATAGAAAATTATCATTTAGTAGTCACTTAAATTATATTGTACCTAAAGCTTATTCAATGTTAAGCTTTTAATGCCGTAATTCTAATAATTTTGATCATTACAGAAAAAAGGTTCTATCTACATCTTTTTTGAGATCTAGATTAGAATATGCATCTTCTGTCTAGTGCTCTAGTACTCAATGACACGCAGTGAAAAAAAATATTTGTAGTGGCTACAATCTAAGAGCGTTGTATTTTATGTATTTTATTTAACACACCTCAACACTGTGTATATAAGATTTGATACAGCCGACTATAGCATTCTAACTTGTTTTTAAGTAAAAATTTTTAAAAACTAAATAAATAAATAAATACTAAATGAATTAATACTTGAACTAATATTTTCTTGTATTTACCAAATAATTTTTTCAGCTTTATCACCTATTTTAATATAGTTAATTTTAACTCAAGATCTAGCTTAGCTTTCCTTTCTTTTAAATTTACAATTTTCATTATATATTTCAAGATTGTGTTTCAATATAAAAATATATTTTTATATTAAATGATTTTTTAATGATTTTTAATAAAAGATTAAATAAATAGATTATTACTAAAAAACTTCCTTCGTACACAAATATTTTACTCTACTGACTCTTTGGTCATTAAGTTTTTGTTTGTAAACTTCCAATGAATACAACAATAAGTAAATTTCAGTCACCAGCAATACGTAAAATATACAAGATTTATAAGTAAAAATTACGATAAATCCCTATGTATGCACTGTTTTGTTGTATATATATATAAGGACGTTTAGTAAAATTGTTTTTAGTTAAGGAAAAAAAAAAACATTCGATCATACTCATCATTTTTGAAATTGCTTTCAACACCAGTTGGCTTAAAACACGATCTGTGGTTGTGTTGCAAATTACACACACACACATATATATATATATATATATATATATATATATATATGATTGTTGATGTTGCCTTCATCTTACATATCTAAGGCTTTGTTTCTTTTATATATATAGTTAAAATATCATTTTTTATATACTCATATTTTTTAGTTTTTTGAATGGTTATGAACAATATATGTAAGTATTTTTGGTTTATTTTATTATTGACGTTTTCTTATTATTGATGTTGTTGCTAGGTTAAAAAGAACGACGCCTTAAAGCCTTTTACTATATGATTAGTTTAGTATTTTTCTTCACAATGTTTTTTTTTTTTTGCTTCTTTTTCATTCCTTCGTATTTATTTATTTATTTTTTTTGCTTTCATTCCTTTTAAAAATGTACCTGTATTACAAGTTTCTGGATTTTTTTCGTTTTAATTTTTGTGAATTTTATTTTTATTTGATTGCTTGGCAATTTTTATGTTGCTGTTTGTTATAAGGCCTAAATATATTGGACTCAACTCTGGAGTATTGTTATTTGTTTCCTTTGTTTGTGTGTACAAATTATTTTTCTTAATTCAAAATTCGTTAATTTGTTCATATTAAAAACTGTTATCTCTGTTACTGTTCCAAAAATGTATTTTGCTTTTTTATATATTTTGTTCATTGTTAAATTTTTATCGCTCCTTTTTGCTTTTGATTTTGATAGTTTTTTTTTTTAATTTTTTATGTAATTTATTGTTTATTAAAATAAATTAAAATAAAATTAGTTTTTTTTCTTTTTGACGGAGCTTTGAGTAAATTTGGGAAGAAATAAAATGAGAAATTTTAACAGGTGCTTTTTGTGGTTTGAAAGTAATAGATGGAGATGTAATAAACATAGAAAAGTTATTTGTTATGATGTTTCAAAAAAAGGATTCGATTTGCAAAATTTCTTAATTTTTATATATTTTATCATTATTTTATCATTATTATTTTAAATTTATAAAATATTTATAGAAATAATAATGAACGCAATTTTAAGTAATATAAATAAATGATTTTTTCTTTTTTTTTCAGGTAAATAATTGCAAACTTTTCGTAAAGGTCTTAATTAGTAAGTAAATTTTAAATATCGACAAAAGTGCTTCTATTTTATGTTATAATGCATTATAACATAAAATATATTTCTGTAATGAGGCATGATATTGACTTGAATCTTTTTGCAAAAGATCGGAAATACATATTTTTAAAATTTCTTTCGCTATTTAGAAATAAACCAAACAAAAGGCCCAATTTGGGGTTTTTGGAGAAAATACAAATTTTTTAATTGTAATAACATATTTGTTTATAAAGATATCTTAATGAAATTTGCAGGAAATGTGGATCTTATTAATATAAATAAAAGCGCGTTAACCAAATTTCAATAAAGGGTATTGTTTTCCTGAATTTCCAAAAAAAACTAATGAAAATTCCCAAAAATGGAATTTTTTACTTTTTTGACTATATAATCCACATTTTTCCGAAGTACCGTAGATTTTGATTTAAAAATTTGAGAAAATATGATCTAAAATAAAAAATTCCATATAATATATTTGGTCGAATTCGGGAGGGTGTGTACCATGACCAATTAAGTTATTGGGCTGGTTTTTTATCTTCAAGTCATCTCTGTGAAGTTGTCTTTCAGAGAAGTGCAAAATTATATGTTGCTAAAAAAATTTTATTTTAGATAAAAAAGAGTGTAGATACTTTTTCGGCTAAAAAAACACAAAAAGTCGTCTTTTTTGCAATTTTCAAATTCAAAATCGTTTATTTTTGGACTCGGTAAAGATATCGACTTCAAAATTCTTTTAATCAACAGCTAATTTTGTTCTTTAACTAGTTAAGAAAAAAACTAATAAAATCGGTCGGAAATACTAGGATATATATGAAAAAAACTGGACCAAGAAAATGCAAAATTACGGTGCTTAAAAATTCAAATGCAAATAACTCGAAAACTATAAGAGATAAATAGGACATGAAAGCATGTTTTTTATAGGTCTTATTAGGGCCTGCAACAATATATAAATATATTTGAAATCGGACGAGAAACAAAAATTTGGCAAGTGATTAAAAATTTTTGTATATCAGAGGTACCTGACTTTGAGGTCGCTTAGCTCCGCCCCTGAGGGGTATGTTGTGCCCCATTTCCAAACTTGACATTTTACGCTCACTGCTACGCTTATACAAAATTTCATGAAAATCTAAACACCCAATCAGAAGTTCTGCCCCACTGTGTAATGTAGGTATTTAATCTACAATTTTGATGAAAATTTTTAGGGTTTTAGGTTTTTGGGCGTATGAGTTATCAAAAATCAATAATTTTTAAATTGGTTAATATTTTTATCAGCGAATTTTTTCATGTTATTTCTTTTTACAAAATAACCATCGCCCATAATACAATAAAAATTACATATTTCCATAATTTGCCTTTTAAAATTACAACAAAAAAATATATAATATGTATATTACGGCAAAATTCATTCAAAATTCATTCGGATTATTGTAGCACCGCATCCATAACTTATAGACGCAAATTTCAGCCAATTCGAACAATGTTAATGAAACGTGTATAGGGGTCAATGATCTAATCTCCAGACGGACGTCCGAATGGACATAATTAAAATATAGTATGTTTATCAAATGACGTAAAAAGGTTATAAATATTATTCGCTCCTGTGTCTTCCATATGTACATAAATCTTTGTAATATTTTCAAAGTTTATTCCTAAATTACAAACAAAAGTATTATTGTGAAAAAAAACCTTTCATAAAATGTTCATATTTTTATTCAAAATAAAGTTAGATATTTTATTTACACGAAATATCTTTACAATTAAAGAGAGATACAATTAAAACAACAAATTAAAAAATTTCATCATATTTTACATTAAGATCATTATTACAATTTAAATTATTCAAACATTGATTTTTACGTTTGTACATATTTTTGATTATTCACACCCCAAAAAAGTACATAGTGCTGCACTTATTATTTCTAATTTTATATTAAATATTATAACATTGAGGATTTAAATCAATCGACTTAGTAACGCACTAAGCCAATAATTTCATCTTTTTCTTTCCTTTCTCGCTATTTTTGAAGAATAAAAATAAATTAAATAAATAAATAAATAACATTTACAGCATTTTTATATAAATATTTCAATGAAAGCCTAAAATATAATTTATATAATCTAAATTATAGCCTGAATTCCATGAAAGAACACATAAAAAATACAATTTTTGATCTCATGTGTTTGTTGACTAGTAATAACATGAAAACTAAGAATGTTTCCCGCCAAGTTTTCCAATTACTTGGATTGACAGGCAAACGAAACAGGAAAAACGAATTTTTATTAATTTGTATATCTAAATTAAAGTGAACGATTTCCCTCTACTTTTTTATTTGATATTTTCAAAAAAAGAAAAATAAATAACTCACGATAGTGTTTCTTAAAAAAAAAATGTTTTAATGTTTAAAACAAATTTATTTTTTATTCTTAGCATTATTATATAAATCGACTAACTTCTATAATAGTTATACAATGATTCGATACCTTAAAATTAACAAAAATTTAAATTTTAAAGAAAAAGTTCTAAAAACTATGACAAAAGAAAATAGGTGATATTATCAGCGCCTCCAGAGACCATTTCATATAAAACCTATGACAGAGCAGTCCTTATTAATTAATGCCAAGGATGGAGATTGCAATACCATTCGTTCAAACTTTAACATCATGTCTTTCAATTTTCTTAATATTCCCTATATATGTCCTCTGTGAAGCTGATAAAATTTGTCCAACTTTTGTTAAATCAAAAATCATTTTTTTTGTGGCTTGAAGTTATTAAAAAAATTCGTAAAAGTATGTTCTTTTAAATTTTCCACATTTTTTATCGGAGTTTCATTACTTAAAATGCATTAGATTTCTACATTTGCTTTAATATATAATAAATTTAATAATAATAATTTTAATTTTTTACTAAATGCATTTTTGATGCTAATGCATTTTGCAGATACATTTTTGAAATTGTACTCACCCTATATTTACCATTTTTAATAATTTAAAGAAAAAAATACCAAAATTTTTTTTCAAACAAAAATTTACTTTGGTAAATATTTCAGTATTTTCGTTTCGTTTACAACTCAAACTACATACTTAAATGACAGATTTATATGAACAAAAAAATTTTTTAACGGAATTTATATTTGCTTTAAGTTAAATAATTCAATAGTAACATTTTAGTTATAAATTATATTAGACGCATAAATGCATTTGCCATTTTTTGTCTTTAAAAAAAATTTCATAAAAAGATATTTTATTAAAATTTGATATTTATACTAACTACTCATATATAACTTAATTTTATATATATTTGGCCAACTTTTTTATAAATGAACCAAAAAATTTTGTTAAAAAAATTTTATGTTTTTAGTCCAAAACATAGAAATATATAAATAAATGAGTTTTTCTTTTTCTAATTTTGATATTAAAAAAAGAGTTAATTCATTGTTTTCCTAAGGTCTTTTAAATTAATTAAATCGGAAATAAACTTCAAAAGATATGTATAATTAAAATTACTTATAATTTTCTTACGAAATTAAAAACGTGAATAAAAGTTTTTTAAAAATTTAAAATAGATACATCAACGTAGTCCATCAAAGCATGCAAGCACCAAATATGAATAAAATCTGAATGGTACTTTTCATTCGTCATATCTCATGGACAGTATTGCCAGAAGGCGAGAAAAAACGAGGTTCAAAAAGGTCAAAAAAAGGCTAAATGTTAAAAAAAGGCCAAAATAATTTAAATATTTTCTTTAATATAAAAACTTATTTTTCTCATTGTTGTTATCATTAGTTTTTGCTATTTTTTTAAATATATTGTAATAAATTTATAAATAAAACATAGAACAGCTGCGAAAAATCACTCATTGAAAAAACGCCCAAAAAAAATCCCATTTAAATTTGGGTTGTAAATCATATGAAAAAACTTCCTAATGTTTTCATTGATTTTACGTAATTTTTAAAGTATAATTCATTTCTGATTAAACAGTTCATGATATACATAATTCAAATACAAATATAGTAAATTTTAAAATATTTTGTCATAGAATTTTATAAATATCTAATAAAATATTGTGTTGCAGATTCGATTTTTTTTTAGAAATAAATCTGTAACTTCTATTCGACTGGTTAGATCGACATGAAATTTCATATAAGCGTAGCGCGTCGTTTGATTGATGATCAAAACATTTGCGACTAAAATCTATTTTTATCAACAAAAACTTTTCCGTTAAAAAATAATTAATTTCTTTCGATTTAATAATAATTAGGCTATATATATTGTTATTATTATTATTATTATTATTATTATTATCAGTATTATTATTGTTATTATATTATTATTATTATTATTATTATTATTATTATTGTTATTATTATTATTATTATTATTATTATTATTATTATTATTATTATTGTTATTATTATTATTTTTATTATTATTATTATTAATATTATTATTATTATTATTATTATTATTATTATTATTATTATTATTATTATTACTATGGGGTTTATATGGGAGCTATGGTCAATTATGAAACAATCTTCATACAATTTGCCACAAAGATTGATAATTATAAAAAACTTCCTCACGCCGAATTTCATTGAAATATTGCTATATTTAAGGCATTTATGATCGTTAAACCCTTATTCCGGGAGGACATTTGTATGGGGGTTGGGTGATATAATAAACCAAACATAACTAATTTCAACAGGCTTTGTCCTTGTATCATGAAAGTACTATGTGCCAAATTTTATTGAGTTATTTTTGAAATTGCGACCTGCACATTGTACATAGACAACCAGCCAGCCGTCCAGCTAGCCACATCGTTAGATCGATTTAAAAAGTGATTCTGAATCGATTGGTATACTTTTAAAGTGGGTATTGGATAACTTTTTCTATGCGTTACAAACATCAGCACAATCGCCTGATACCCCAATTACCTATGACGATGTATATTATTATAATAAAATTTCAATTTGACTAAATATTAATAATGTAATGGTTCTTATCTTTTTGAAATATCTGTTAGAGATTGAGGCCAAAACAAGGCTTATCTCTCCAGCTTGAGGCCATTATTTTATCAGTAATATCATACATGAAACAAATGTGATTTTCTGAAAAATACGCTCACTTCATTATGCTTCCATTTGCCTGCTTTGTTTTTTCCGTTGTGTAGTTAGTAATACATTTTTCGTTTATAATCACCGGAGGTAAATTTTGAACTCGTCAGACCCTATAACATTTTTTAATTTTGTTCGGAGTCCAACTCAAGGAGGCTTGAGGAAAATTAAGCAATGCCTTTGGGTTGTTTTCTGAATCATATATTAATTGTGATGCTTTGGATTTTAGTTTTGGTTGCCTCGAAATTTCGCTGTTTATTTCCAGAAAATCAATAACATACAGTTTCATCTTAAAACGCTGAATTAGAACCATTAAATTGTAATTTCTTTACAAGTTGCATAAAATATTGAAAATTTTAATAAAAGTATGATTAAAGTTATTTCTGATCATTTGTTGCTGTAGTTAATTCAATTAAAAACAAAGAAATTTCAACCAAACTAATAATAAGAAAATATATTTTTTTTGTTGCAAAAATATATACGTCACTTTCTTTAATTCTGTAAGATTAAGAAAACACCAAAACATAAATATAAAATATAAAAACTAAATTAAAAAAAGAAATTATTGTGGAACAAAAAAAGTCTAAATATCAATGTAATCCAAATGTTTTCACCACTACAGAATATAATTTTAAAATAAAAGAAATATATTTTTCAACTGGATTTTCCCCAAGCTTTAAATTTTATACAGAAGTGTAGTACTTACTTTCAATTAGATTTTTTTTACTTGATTTATTCAAAATAAATTTTCTTATATTTTAGTACTTTGAAAAAAGGTTTGTTGGTAAAGTCTTTTGTTTAAAACCCCTATAAAATGTTAAGAAACTAAAAAACTACTCTTAAGTATTTAACAAAACTCAAGAAAGGTCGAAAAAGAAACATACTTACAAAATATTTACTAACAATGTTTACTTATTTTTCTTTAGCAAACAATATTACCTTATTTGCATTTTAAATACCATAAATAAAGGCAAAATAACATTTAATTACCTGTTGGCCACAAAAATGCATTCTTTTCTCATTGACAATATTTTATTTTTAACTGCAACTAGTACTACAACAGTCAGAACACTAGTAGTTTAACACATGGCTAAAGCAAAAAGCAGCAAAACAAAAATGAACATCTTTTTACTTGCCACTATACCACGCATGTTATTAACAAATTTTGCGTTCCCCTCCCCTCCTAAACTCCCCTTAAACTAAACAAAAGCTAAGCACAGGTTTTATGGTAAAAACGAAGCATTTGTAAAAGTATTTTTTTCGCTGGCCATAGATATAAAGTAACGAACAGCCCAAAATTGGTAGTGATTGCAACATTTGGTACAATTTTTAACAACAATTTAAAATACTAACGATTGCTAAGTTTAGGCAAATACAACAGGGATATGAAGTTTAGTAGTATTGTATTAGTTACCAACTAGTTGTTTAGTTTTTAACTTTTTTTATACATATGTATGTATGTGAGGTAAATAGTGTTTAAAATCTAACGCAAAAATATCTATTTTTCTTCAGCTCATTTTATTTTTCATTGTAGTAATGCCAATTTTAATGTTAATGTTAGCAAGTTGGAAAAAAAATATAAGTATTTAACAATACAATGTATTAGCTGCTGTACAGTGGGGCCAATCGAAAAATTTTTCGTAATAAATTTGTACCTGCTAAACTACTAGTCGATTCGAATTGCAATGTATAGAAAAGTTGTAGAGGAGGACCTAAGCTTTGAGAAAATATATCTTCTATTCACCCTTGTATTAGATAAGCTACAGGCTGTCAAAGATTACCATCTCGAGCATGAAGTAGTTTCAAATACTAAGCGTACTTGAATTTGAGTTTTTGATCTTTTGCCTCCAATTAATTTAGTTTTTCGGGAATTAGTCCTAAAGTAAATGGAGGAAATTTTTTTCTAAATTCTGTAATTCCTAATACATTCAAAAATATTATGTCGAAATATGTTTGGATTATTTCAATTCCTCTAACAGTGAAATATATTCAAAGTCAGCACTCTGTAATGAGTATGAAAATAGCTATTTTTTACAAAAATATAGTACAATTTCTTCACTTTTCCCTCAAAACTTTGTTAATAAAATTGTTTTTTCTTTACATATTTCAAAAGACCAGGCTTCATAAATGTTTAATAAAGAAATTTTAAATTGATTTACATTTACATTTAATGTATATCAATTAATAAGGAAAATGTCACGCAAGTTTTTTTTATTTTGACGCTGTTTCAATAAAACATATACTTAAATCGATTTACATTAAACTGCATCATTCCCGGCCAAAATCTAACGTAGGAATGCAGATATTTTGAAAAAACCAACTTTTTAAAGGATTTTTTAAATTATAAAATAAAGCATTATCTTATTACTGTTATTTATTATGAATTATATAAAAGAAATATCAGTCTATTTTTCTTCAAAAAGTTATTGAAATAGACTGAACAACCAATTTTTAACAATTTTTCAAAACTAAAAACTATTTTAAAAAAGTAGAGAGCTAAAAAATAATAATTTTTTCAAGCAAAACTCCGTTTACTTTCTAAAAACTTATAAAATATTAAAAGAATATAAAAAATAAGCTTATTGACTAGTTCCCTGATTTATTACATGTCTATATATGTAGGTCGCTGTAAAAAAGATAAACCGACACCTAATGCCAAAACTTACTAAATTAATTTTTTTATAATATTGTACTTTGTAACGAAATAATATTCATAATAATCAATTAAATTAAATTTTTTGAAGAATGATAAACTGATATATATATATGCATAAGATATAAGAAATAATAATGCTAATATGATTTCTTATGCAATTTAAAAAAAAAGTCTTTTGAAAAGTTGACTTTTTAATAAAATCTGCACTCCTGCATTCATTTTTGGCTAAGCGGGAAGCAGTTTAGTAACAAATTGATCTACATATATCTTTTAATGAAACAGAAAAACTCGCCTGTCATATTTTTTATTAATTTATTTAAATTCACCTTTTCCGACTAATGCTGATTTGTACCCCACAAATCTAAATCAATTTAAAAATCTTTGAAATCGTGCTTGAGTTGTAGAAGTTACGATATTTTGTAACTTTTAAATAGTCGAGGTGTTCAACTATTACACCCCGCAACTTATCTCATATTATCACAGAGTGACTTGAAGATAATTTTTCTAAAAGAGTAGGTCCTTCTCTATAACTTTTCAATACATTTTAATTCCATCCTACTGGTCGGTTTAGGAGATATATATTTATTAACAAACATTTTGCGATTGGCCCCAATGTGTATTGGCTGCAAAGAGAAAGAACGAGTGTATGTTTGCTTGTGTGACTTAATGATGTTCTTTTCAGTATTGTTTTAAATTTTTCAACTTGTAGATGAAAATCAAAATAGGATTTTTTTCGTTTATTGCCTAGAGTTTCTGGTGTTGTTGCCTGTTAGCTGCCAGTTTTACATAAACATTTAAAATAAATATATGATTGTAAAAATGTATTAAAAAAATGGATGGAAAATGTTTTAGTAGAAGTCTTAATGAATGCATTAAAATGAAAACCTTACGCACTAAGGAAATTAAATATGAAATTTTGTTCAATTAGAAAATTATGGTGATCAGTGTTGCCGGGGTGATGAGAACAAGAGTGTAAATGGGACTTTAAAACAAAATAACGCCAGAAAAAGTTAATTTTTTTAGTTAAAAAAAATTGCCTTGTTTTGTTCTCATTAGTTCTTGATATTTTTAAAATTATTTTACTTTGCAAATCTTAATAACCACTTCCAAAATCAAAGTTTTTTCAGATTTTTTTTCTAGGCTACTGGAATAAAGCATCATATATATATATATATATATATATATATATATCATATATATATATCATGTCATATATTATTATATATCTGTCATAAATTATTAATACCTTAACATACAGAATCCTGCATTTTCAATGTCTGTTTATTAATTAGACAATGACAAATATTAATTTTAAACTAAATAGTTTTAACTAAAAAAAATTATGAAAATTTTAAATATATAACTTGCCAATATTCCAGGAACTAAAAATGTATTGCCTTAGCTCGCTCTGTTGAACAATATTTGTTATTTTCTAACATATCTTCATAAAAAATATATAATTTTTAATGAAATTTGTATTCATATTTCTGTACAAAATTGTTTCTAAAATTAATTACTCGGACTTGGATTTTAATTTTAAACTATTAAATAATGTTAAAAACAACTGAAACACTAATGTCGAGTAAATGATCATTTAGAATTTGATATCATTCTATTATCTATATAAAATGTATGCACGTATTTCCAAAAACTACGATATACCAAAACATATTTTCCATGGATAAGTTTATGTGGATGCTAATTTGGTCCGATTCAGTAACAGTAAAAATATTTTTCGAGAAAACATTTTTATCACGATTTTCACGAAATTTACTTGAGTCCTTCTTGGAAAGGAAGTTATTTGTCAAAATCCATTAAGATATCTTGCAAATTGTAAACTATAGTTTGATCAGAACGTTTACATTAAAAACGGTTGGACAGACGGACGGACACTTATTTTGTCCCAAATTAAGTGCCTGAAGTTGAAGGTTTGCATTATAAATATTACTCGAAATGTAATTTTAAAACTCAAAAAAGGCTAAAAAATCTAGAAGCTAAAATGATAATTTTGAAGCTAAAAAAAAATCTTTAAAAGGCTAAAGTGGCAACACTGATGGTTATGTTGATGGTTTAAAGGGAAGCATGCGAAGCAATAATACTATTTGAAAGCAATAAATATTTGCATTTTAAAAGTAGTAATTTAAACCGTTTTAGTAAAGTCTATATTTAAATAGGAGCTATCTATGTATTTAATTCCAAACTTCCAAGCATTACTATGATCCACAAATTCTAACATTTTTAATAAAAAACCATTATTCTTTTAGTTGTACTTCCCTTTTCTAAATATCATTTATAATCTTAGAAGTTATCTCTTCTTAATGTTTTTCTATTATTTATTTTTCTTTTACAAACTGCTTATTAGTTTTGTTAATTTGCTTTCTAGGAGGCCTTTTAAAAGAAAAGAAGGTTATTAAATCAAATCCTAAGCTATAACTAAATTGTAAATATATTTTTTTCCAATACATTACTAAGTGATTAGTTAACTGTTAGCTTTCCACAGCTAGGTAATAAATTATAATTTCTTTTAAATATTCCAAAGCTGTTTAAAAGGAAGCGTAAAAAAATAAAAAATATTCCTTTAAAACAAACACTCCAGATCCTAAGAAAAAAATTTGCTTAAAGAAAAAACTAAACAAACCAGGCAACTTAAAAATGTTAATCGTTAATTTTGTTGACCATGACATAATAATCTCATAAGCTGTCAACTTTTAGCCTGACTACAGTTTATTTTATAAAATAAATACATGCGTGAGCATTTTATTCCTCAACGACTTCTTTTTCTTTCTTCATTTCTACCACCATTAATTCAATGTGCTAAATTTTCTCCTTTAAAAACTGGGTGTTCTTTTTCCGTTGTAGACTTTTCTCTACTTTAATTTTTTGTTTTGTTTTTTCTCGTGCTGTTGCTCTTCTTAGTGCAAGTTTAGTAGTTATCAGCTAAGAGGAGTTAGCCATGCTATATGCGTGTTTCATAGTTAAAAAACCAACATCTGTCTGTATGCGTTAACGTTTTTATTTTTTTAAATTATTTTTGTTGTTGTATTTAAAATTTATACAGGGTTCTAAATTATATATAAGGAGTTTCTTCCGTTGACTTGTTGTAGTTTTGTGTGAGCAACAGCTGATAATAATTGTGTATAAATAGAAATTTATGTTTAAACTGAATTAGTGTTTCTTTTTCTTAAAGAAAAGATAAGAAATTATATTATATGGGAATGTGCTTGTTGTTTTGCTTTAAATAATTTAGAGATCATAACGGTAAAAAATGTATAGGAAAGAAATTCCAAAATTAGTAGAAAATAATAATATTCAATTTTAAATATTGAATACAGAAAACTTTATTTTTAAAACTAATTATACCGGGAAACATTGGTTTTGTGACAAGAAATTGCTCACGTGATCATGGAGCTTTTTTTTTAATTAACTATAGCTCTAGAGACTAACCGTTATATAAAATATGAATAAGGTTGCACCATATATTGAAATATATCTGAAATATGTCTGATTGGTTTTAGTTATGTACCAGAAACTTTTAATCAAAATTATTTCGTTGTTAGTCTTACATCGTTTCTTGATTATTTGTGAAAAAAAATCTTACTAATTTATTTTAAAACCATATATGTTATAAACAAAACGAGATGTATTTAACTAAAGTCAATACATAAATAAGAAAAGAATGCATTTTCGTGGTTAACATGTAATTAAATGGTATTCAGCCCGCGGATGGCAAACATGGTATAATTGTACATTTTTTGATACTGTTTTCATCTTTTGGTGCCGTGGTGCTATCGCGACTCATTTGTATATCTTAATATAACCTTATTTTCATATTTTTCTATTTAAATAGCAACATCTTTTTTATTATAGAACAGTGATGTCGAATCTGAAATATTCAACAGTACTTTAAATTAACCTTTATACTTTCTTAATAAGTGCATTCACAAAGTAATAAAATCTATGAACTTAGAAAAGTAATCGAAGATTAAAATGTATGTGTTTCCATCTAGATAAACCTTTTACCAAATAGCTCGTCACATCAAGAGCAATAATGTAATAATAAATGTGATGTGTCACCATAAACCTTTCAAAAAATATTGCTTCATTGATGACAATTTTTGCAGTATGTAGATAGTTGTATATACTTCTCAACAATTAGCCAGCAAGCAAATGCTACCAAAAAAAAAATAATAATAATAATAATAACATTTTTACCACTTCAAAAGTAGAACTATGTGCATATTTTAAAGGTTTTTTGGAAGTTATTAATAACTGCTTCCAAAAAAGTGAAAATAAACTTATATTTAGCAGGAAAAAAGGTTAATAAATAAAAAAATAAGAGGTTAATAAAAAATGAAATAAAAATAAAATAAGGAAATAAGAATTTCACAAATTTTAAAGCATTTATACTGTCTTTTAACAAGGCTAAAACAGATTTTTAATTAAAAAAAATTATAAACATACTTTTAAGAGAAGTACTTCAAAGGCAATGAAAAAGAAGCATAAAAGAAGAACATCCTTCCAATGACAACCATGCATTAAAAAAGAACTTTTGAAGCTCTTTTTCAGCACTAAGCACTTACTTCCAATTACAAATCATGACTTCTTCATTTCGTTTTTTTTTTTTTGCTGGGCAATATTAAATTAATTGGCGGGAATTTAACAAAATTAACAAACAATTTTGCAATATTTTAAAATGGCAGGTATTCTCGGATATAAAATATTTCCGCAAAAAATAATTTTGAGAAAATCTTATTCAATTTTTTCTCCTTTGTAAAATATTTTCCCAAATAAAAAGCAAATGTTGATTTAATAAATGTTTAATGCAGAGCACTAGATGGTGAAGAGGAACAAAGACTCGCAAACTTACTCTTTACGATCAAATTATCGCATAATCAAAAACGAATACTTTTGTTTCCAAACATATTTGTGTACATAAGTTAGCGAAAGTTTCCTTCTAAAATAAATATTATTATAACAAAAGAAAAAATTGTAAATAATTTCCTAACTTATTTTTTAATTGTAGGTAATATTTTTACTAAAATTAAAATTTATTATAATTTATATTTATTATTTTTATAAAATAATTATTTAATAAAAATATTTTAGTAATCAATTAAGTTCCTTTGTAAATGTTTATAAATAAAATATATTGACAAAATTGGTACCATTATAGTCGAAAAAGTACTTTTTATTTTTATGATTGGTACGATATAAAATAAGCCATTTTCCGTTCCTGATTCAGCATTTACTTATGGTATTTAAAATACACATAATTTTTCGCTAACCATAAATAAGTAAATATCTTGAGTAAATATGTCCCTTTTTTAAAATTTTAAATCTTTTGGAATATTTTTTTTTTTTAATTTTTCAACAGTTTATAGGGGTAGAATAGAAAATATTTAAGCGACTAACCTCTTTTTTAATTATTAAAATTACCTTTATATAAAATTTTTATGGACAACAAAATTTGTAATCGACAGTTAAACCAAAATAAAAATAAAAAAGTAAATTAAAAAAAAATTGTTTGAACCATTCAAAATTTTCTTAAAAAAGCCATAAGAAAATTTCTTTTATAAAAAATTTTATAAGAAATTTTTTTTAAAAGTTCATAACAAAAAGTTTATAAAAAGAAAAAGATATATAAGAAAATTTTTATAAAGAAAATCATAGGAAAATTAGTTCTAAACCTCCGTAGAAATATTAGAACAAAATTTAGTTATTCCTTTTTTTCTTTTTAATTTTAAAACAAACTTTTGTATAAAGTTTTCTGTAAAACATTTTCTATTAATAAATAAAATTCTATATAAATAGAAAGTAGAACAATTTTTTTTATAAACAATCCGTTAAATCCGTTTTCCGTAAAAAAATCTATAAAATAAGTTTTTGCCATAAATAGCTACCGACAAAAAATTTTCATTATTTCGAAGACAATTAATCGGGCGAATATTGTTAACTCTGCAAGAGCAATATCATCCTAAACGACAAGTTTCTTCAAATAAAATATTAATTATATTATTAAAAAAAAATCCATATAAAAAATAATAAAATATTAGTTATCGATTACTAATTTGTTGTAAAAAACTGATACCGTTTATAACTTTTTTGAAGA
This sequence comes from Protocalliphora azurea, assembly GCA_932274085.1. NCBI lineage: Eukaryota > Metazoa > Arthropoda > Insecta > Diptera > Calliphoridae > Protocalliphora > Protocalliphora azurea. The sequence continues at coordinate 145,896,149 of OW026520.1, read as the reverse complement.
AAATTTTCTATGAGGATATGCTATCGATAACAATTTTGGTCAAGGAAATATTTACCGAAAAAGTAATTTTCTATAAAAATTTATTATAGATAGCAATTTCTTAGTATTACTCCGCTTTCTGTAACAATCTATCATAGAAAATTTGTTTCGATAACAATTTCTGTCGAAAAATTTTTATCGATAACACTTCTCTTGAAAAATCATGGAAAATATTTTTTCAAAGATAATATGGCAGCGCTTATAATTTCTCATAAAAGGTTGCTTATCGATAATAATTACTCATAAAAATGAATTATCGACCACAACTTCTTATACAAAATGTACTTGATTGATAATAATTTCCTATAACAGATTTGTTACCGTTAAATTTTTTCCAGAAAACTTTTCGTAATGATAATTTTTTTTTATAGAATACTATTTATCAATACAAATTTCTTTTAAATATCTTAAATTAGAGCGAAGTAGTTCATACTTTAATTAAACTAAAAACAAGTAAGAAAGATATAGTCCATTAAGCCCCACCTTACAATACCATATACCATAGTATATGTGCAACAATATTCTTAGAAGGATTTCATATGGGACCTATATCTAATTGTGGATATTAAATGTAATTCATTTTTCAACTAAACATATATATGAATTTTAATGTGTTTATATTAATATTTATGTTGGATTTATATGCTAATGGGTGATTCCCGGAAGAGGGACTTGTACACGACCTAAAATAAGATTTGACAGTGAGGTTTCTACTTATATAAAATTTATATGTGTCAAATATTAAATTCATTCACGATCAATTATAAACCGATCTTCATTAAATTTGGTACACATATTTATAGTTATATGAAAATTCCTTATGATGAATTTCATATAATTTTTTGATATATTTGAGGCATTTTTATGAGCACAAAACCCTATTCCGAGAGAACATTTGTATGGGGACTAGGTGAATTGATGGACCGATCATAACCAATTTCAATATGCTTCGTCCTTTTATTAAAATAACTATTTTTGCCAAATTCCATAAGAAATTGTGGGCTGTACTTTGTTCATAAAGTTTAGATGGACGGACGGATATCGTTAAATCGATTCAGGAAGTGTTTCTGTGTCGACAGGTACACTTTAACCACCTAAAATGGCGTAGGGTATAATAAAGATCAACTCCAAAAGTGATTGCTATTAACTAAAGCTCTGCTCTAATTATTTCACATTTATTTCCTAACATAAGAATTATTTGCTTTTTATTGGAAATTAAAATTTTAGATTTAGATTTTGTTTTATTTGCAGGTAATAAAGCAAAATCTAAAAGCTTATCTTCAATTGGCTATAAATTAACTTCAGCAAAGTCTAAAATATATCTTTAAACAAAATTAAGCAATATTTTAATTGCTTTAGTTAAATAGCTCCAACAAAACATGTTAGCGGTTTGGACAGAACTTCCAAATAAATGTTAGTCATACGCCTGCGAAAGAAATAAATTAAAAAAAACACAAAGTCTCATACACAAATATTCAAACCATTTATTACAAAATTAAATATTATGAGTTTAAAAATGCAAAAGAGCAAACCGCACTTAAAAAAAAAACAAATGCAAAACAAATTTGCAACAAAAGAATATAATGACAGGTGCTTTTTCTGAATTGAATAAAAAATAAAAAATTAAGAAAAAAAAACTCAAAAATAATGTCTAGAGTAAACTAAGCCAAACAGCTGTAAATTAAAACCTCCAACACTTGAGAGTGAAAAGAGAAACACTAAATTAAAACGCCAATGTTAAGTAATTTTTTTGCAAACATACGAGTTACTACTCGCCTTCATATATGAAACTTAGATACTAACGAAAAAAAAAAATATTTATATAAAATGTATTTTTTTTTTCGATCAGATAATAATTGTTTTAAGTTACATTTGCTGGTTTATAATACATAATTTACTCTAACAGCAAAATGTCTGTAATTGTTTTCGAAATGCCATAAGTCTGTTTGGTTTTTATGTTAAGTTTTTAAATAACAAAAATCTTAAAAGTATTGTTTACCATGCGTTTTGGTTTAAAGTAAATATTTTGGTTAGTTTTGCCTGTTAATAGACTTTATATTGAAGCAAGTCTTTAACACTTTTCGTTGCTGTAGGATTTTTAGAGTCTTTGCAATATGTTGGTTTATACATATGTCGTTTGATAATGATGGGAAATTATAGGCTATGAAAAAATAAATATAAAACTGATAGTTGGCCAAAACACATAATTTGTCAGTAGACAATTAGAGAGAAGTGTGTGTCTTTCAGTGTTGGTTTTTGTAAAAAACGTAATGTCTTTAATTTTGTTTCATAAGAAGTCTACACAATTTTTTTTAAGAAATTTTTTTATCGATAATAGTTTTATTAAAAAAAATTGTTATGAATGACTATTTATAACAGATAATTTACTTGTGAAATCGACATCTTGAAATTACTCTTGGCTACAAATTTTCTTTAAGAAAATTTTTTTCTTAAAGTTTTCTATAAGAAATTGTTATTGATAACAAATTTTCTGTTAGAAATTGTTACCGAAAAAAATTTTCTTAAAGAAATTATTATCGATAATAAATTTTCTTAAAGAAATTTTAATTTTTATGGTTTTCTATTAGAAATTATTTTCAATAACAAGATTTCTATTTCTGTAAAGAATTGTTATCGATAACAAGTTTTCTACAAGAAATTCTTATCGACAAAAAGTATCTGCAAGAAACTATTATTGATAACAAGTTTTTTATAAGAGAATTGTCGATAACAATTTTTATTGAAGAAATAGTTTTCTATAAGTAATTTTTATGGATAATAAGTTTTCTATAAGAAAAAACTTTCTCAGAAATATATTATCGATAAAAATTTTCTTTAAAAATTTTATCGATAACAAATTTTTTATCGATCACAAATTCTCTGTGAGAAACTTTATGGTTGAATGTAAAGTTTCTTACAGAAAATTTGTGATTGATTACAAAGTTTCTTATAGAAAATTTGTGAGCGATTACAAAGTTTCTTATAAAAAATTTGTGATCGACTACAAAGTTTCTTATAGAAAATTTATGATCTGTTACAAAGTTTCTTATAGAAAATTTGTGATCGATTACAAAGTTTCTTATAGAAAATTTTTGATATATTACAAATTTTCTTATAGAAAATTTTTGATATATTACAAAGTTTCTTATAGAAAATTTTTGATCGATTACAAAATTTCTTATGGAAAATTTTTTATCGATTAGAAAGTTTATTATAGAAAATTTGTGATAGATTTCAAAGTTTCTTATGGAAAATTTTTGGTAGATTACAGAGTTTCTTATAGAAAATTTTTGATCGATTACAGAGTTTCTTATAGAAAATTTTTGATCTTGTAGTAAATATATGATCGATTTAAAAACTTCTTATATAAAATTGAGATTGATTTCAAAATTTTTATAAAAATTGGATACAAAATTACACATAAAAAATTTGTGATCGATCGAGTACAAAATTTCTAATAATAACTAATGTCCAAATATTCACAGCTTTCCATAATATCACTTTTGATCTTTTCAAGTATATTTTGCATCCTGTAATTTATTTTTTAAGTCTTTCTAACATCTTTAACAATTGCTGTACTTATGCAAATTATTATACCCTCAATGTGTTAATGTCTTACGTTTGTCCTCTGCCCAAGCGTGTTTATGTGAGTTTATGATTAATAGAAAAATTTTATAATTGTTCACCATCAAAACGATTTAATTGTCAACTCAATAACATAGATATCTATCTGCATATGGCCAAAAACACACATTGTCTTTCATTTTTATCACAAACATATAAAATTATGTTCGAAAAAAGAGATATGAATGAACAAAATATCTTTCTTGACTTTTTAATAAAATGTTGGTTGTCTGCTCCTCCCGGTGTTTATTGGTGGATGGGGCAACATTGTTGTTTAACAAAACAAAAAAAAAAAAATATAATTTATTTTCTGTTGTTGTTTCTTTTTTGCTTTTTTCTAGTACCAGGAATAATATTAAACAGTCGTAGTTTATTTTGGATCTGCTTTAAAGTTATAACATACAACCCAGGGTTTCTTTTTCTTTTACATGTATATTTTAAGAGGAAATTTCTAATGCAGTGTGTTATAAATGAATTGTAACGTTCAGCTAAGTTTTATTATAAAATTAAATAAAATCCTATGGTTTTTTGAAGTTTCATTTGTATACGTAGCATATGACTGAAGTATCATAGTGGATATACAATTCATGACAGTTTGTAATAGCCACATTTGCAAATTAATATACAAAATAAAAATGTTTAAAAGTTTTTATAGTATATGCAATGTAAGTATGTAAGTATGATAACATGCTTAGGCTGCTGTTAATTTTTGTTCATATAAGATCATATCCTCAACAAACAAATACGTATTATTGTGGCGTTAGTATTTGGTATTAAAACATATAACAAACATCTACATATGATCATTTAAAACATAAAGTTGTATGAATTTGTTTCTACCATACTAATAACGACATGTTGCTGTTGTTGTTGAGCTAGTACTCATTCGTTACAGTAAATGTTTAAATATTTGTCTATCTTCATTTGTTTAATGTTCCCTAGTACACTGCTCCACTCTAATATAATGTCTGTCTTATTTGCTTGTCCATCGTTTGTTTTGTTGCTGTAGTTGTTGTAACAAATGATTGGTAATATAAAATAAGCGGTAGTTTTATGATGCTAAATTTAATTGTTAATAGCCAACACATGCGCACCAAACCATGGCCCACTCTTAGCCCCTCTGCTAGACTCATAAAAAAGCAAACATAATTGTATTTTCCTCTTTATAAAAAAAAACTGACTTTAAATGTATTAAATGAAAAATTGTTAAATTATCAATAGTTTTGTTCATTAGTTTAACATGTTTTCATGTACTTACTAGTACACGTATGAATTTGTTTGAATGTTCCTGGTCTGTTTATACGGGTCTTTAAAAATAAAGAGTGTGTGAATATTTTTTCGTTTAACTAAGCTTTAAATGTCTAAAAACTTTAACAAGATTTTAATATGTTGGTCTATAAAGATGTAATTATTAAAGATTACAATTACCAAATAAAAAAGCATAAAATCTCTAGATGTGATAATTAAAAACGTTCAAAATAAAAGCGAGTTTGTAGCATAAGTTTTACGTTTTTGGTTAGAAGCAGATAATTTAAATAAAAAAAATAAATAAATATATATATTATATATATATATATATTATAAAAAAATTTCTTATAGAAAACGTATTACCGAAAAAAAAATGTCACATAGAATTTGTTTGCAATATTTTTTTATATAAAATCGACATTTTCTTATAAAAATCGACTACAAAATTTCTTATAGAAAATTTGTAATTCATCGAAAATTTCATATAGAAAATTTGTTATCGATCGATTAGTTACAAAATCTCTTATAACAAATTTCGTAATCGATCAAATGATCGATTACAAAATATACAATATAAAGAAATATTTTTTATAAAACCGATTATAACAACCCTTATAGAAAATTTTGTCATCGATTGACTATAACATTTCTTGTAGAAAATTTTGTCACCGATCGATCGATTATAAAATTTCTTATAAAAAATTTTGTCATAGATCGATTATAACGTTTGTTATAGAAAATTTTGTCATCGGTAGATCGATTATAAAATGTCTTATAGAAAATTTTGTAATCGATCGAGTATAACATATTTTAAAACATTTCTTATAGAAAATTTTTTTATCGATCGACTATAACATCGATTATAAAATTTCTTATAATAAAATGTGTCATCGATCGATCAATTATAAAATCTCTTACAGAAAATTTTATAATTAATCGATAGATCGATTATAAAATTTTGTCACCGATCTATTAAATCATTTCTTTTCATATAGAAAATTTTGTCATCTATAGCTTATAAAAGTTATTATTGAAAATTGAAATCGTTCGATCCATCGATTATAAAATTTCTTATACAAAATTTTGTCATCACTCGATCGTTCGATTAAAAAATTTCTTATAGAAAATTTTGTCATCGATTGATCGATTATAAAATACCTTATAGAAAATTAAGAAAATTTTTGAGATCGATAGAAAAATTACAAAATTTCTTATAGAAACATTTTAATCGTTTACAAAATTTCTTATAGAAACAACTTAATCGATTACAAAATTCTTTATAAAAAATTTTTAATTGATTACAAAATTTCGTATAGAAAATAGATTACAACATTTCTTACAGAAAAATTTTAATCGATTGCAATTTCTTATAAAAAATTTTGTGATTAATCCTTTACAAAAAACTTGTTTTCTATAAGAAACTTGTCGATAACACGTTTATATAAGAAATTAGTTATCGATAACAATTTTCCATAAGAAACTTATTGTCAACAACTATTTTCTATAAGGAAATAATTAATGATAATAATTTTCTATAAGAAACTAGTTACCGATAACAATTTTCTATAAGAAACTTATTGGCAACAATAATTTTCTATAAGGAAATAATTAATGATAATAAGTTTCTATAAGAAAATAGTTATCGATAACAATTTTCTATGAGAAACTAGTTATCGATAACAATTTTCTATAAGAAACTAGTTATCGATAACAATATTCTATAAGAAACTAGTTATCGATAACAATTTTCTGTAGAAACTAGTTATCGATAACAATTTTCTATAAGAAACTAGTTGTCGATAACACTTTTCCATAAGAAACTAGTTATCGATAACAATATTCTATAAGAAACTAGTTATCGATAACAATTTTCTATAGAAACTAGTTATCGATAACAATTTTCTATAAGAAATTAGTTGTCGATAACACTTTTCTATAAGAAACTAGTTATCGATAACAATTTTCTATAAGAAACTAGTTATCGATAATAATTTTCTACAAGAAACTAGTTATCGATAACAGTTTCCTGTAAGAAACTTGAAATCAATAACAATTTTCTTTAAAAACATGCCTTTTTAATGAAAAACAAGTTCCTTTCTTAAATCATTTATTTCATTTATCGCCAATTTCGCTTTCAAAAGAAATCTCTCTTTTTGTATCATTTAATTTTTTTTTTTTTTTTAATTTTCTTCAAAATAAAAATGAAACGAAAAGAAATAATCCCATATATTTCAATATCCAATAATCAAACACTGACCACAAATTGCCAATTTACTATCAGTTAATAAGATCACCTTCGAAGACGTCATCATCATCACCACCATCACCAACATCATTACTATTATTGTTATTACGTCTATACTACTTAAAATTAAAAAAGAAAGAATAAAGCTCATAAAACTAAATCGTATAATACACAATCTTTATTATAAACCTTAAGGAAAAAGGTCTGCTGCTTATTCTGATGTTTTGACTATAAAAAGCCAATCGAATTTTTGCACCTTATTACCAACGTGATGAGATTTTTTTTTCTTTATTTTACGTTTGGTAACTTATGGCATTTCATAAACACCCAGAGAGACCAATGGCCGTCTGTCGGTTTATTTAGTAGATGTTGATTTTTTTAACAATTGAAAAATTTTAAAAACAAAACCTTAGGAGAAAAAGAAAAAAACGACTTACCAAAAAAGAAACAGCAAAACAGCAGCTTTAACAAGTTCTCACCACAATTTCCTGGCACGTACTTAACGAGAAATAATATAGACGGCAAATATTATTATTTGCTTATGAACTTATTTCAACAATGAATAAGAAATCAAATAAAAATAAAGCAAATATTATACATACAACTGTCTGGGAAATAATTGAAATCTAGAAAATGGATAAAATAAAAAATAATTTTTTGTAATTTTTATGATGAAATTTAAGACAAAAATAATTGATGATTAAAACCAGAATTTCAGTAGAGGGTAAAGTCAAAAAAAATTATTTTAAATGAATCAGGAAATTTGCCAGTTTTTTATGAAATCATTATTAAGCACTTAAAACGCGTTATGTTCTTATTTCACACTTAAGTACTTTTTTTGATCAACGCCTTCGTATTTAGTTTGGCAGGCAAATACTTTTTTGCAAAAAACAAAAGCCACTTTCATAAAATAATGTTATAATTACAGATTAATAACGAATAAAAAAAGCTATGAATTTTATTAACAATTTCAATCTTTAAAAAAATGTTTTAAGAATTTACAACACCACGCACGAAAAAAATAACTTGTTAAAACTTTAACAAACTTACTAATGGTCTAAGACAAAAAAAAAAAAAAAAAATACTTATATAAAAAACTATAAATATCAGGAAATCAACAAATAAATAAAACTAAAAAAAAAACACTTACAGCCAAATATTATACACATGTAGAGAAAAACACTTTATTAATAAAATTGCAAGAAAATAAAAATACAACTCAAGCATTTGAACTCTACTCCAGTTTATGCACCAGCCAGTTAACCAAATAAACAACCAGACAGTAATTTTAAAAATTCTCTTATAGGAAAAAAACTAGATCATTATGCAGTTTGATGCTAGAAATTGTTAGAAGAAAAATATGAATATTTTTATTTTTTGTTAGCAAATGAATATTGCCAACACGCTTAAAGTCATTATTATTAATTTTCTATATGGTTTAGTTTGGTATAACGTTTGAGTTAGGTTTTTTTGTTTCTCTCCTTATCTATGCTATTGACCATGTCGGTTAAATCAATATTTAAAATCACATAAATTTTAAAATCACAAACACATTCGCATACGTGGTTAAATAGTATTTGTTTGTAAGAAAAAAATATTAAAAAAAAACTGTTTTACAAAACGAGCAACATTAAGAAGAAAATTTTACATGTACGTTAAAATTTACTATATTAAATTGGATTAGGAAAAAATATAAAAAAACCTAAGCTAAATGGTTGAGTCACTAAGCAAATTACACTGAAAGAAATTTTAAATAAAAAAATGTAAAAAATATGAATATAAAATAAGCATGAGTAAATATTAAATATATATTAAATTTAAATTTATTGCGTTGCTTGAGTGTCAATTAATGTTTATAAAAATATTTTGCAGAATATAACTTAATACAGAATAAATATCAACTTGACTAGGAAAAATATTTCAGTATTAGTTACCTTAATAGGCTTATGAAAAGTCTGATCAAAGTATTAAAAAGTTAGTTCAATTTACCTAAGTCAATAAGCTTCAAGCATTATTTGCTAATGTCGGACTTTGTCTAGTCTATTGCCAATACATAAATTAATTCTTAATTGCGTTTAATTTGGAAAAATTTTTTACTTAACAGGAATCACATATATGACATTTTATTGAATTTTTTTCGACTGTTTCAAACAGAGGCAAATATTTTTTTCCACAGATTTTATCAAATATTTGACAAGTCCGACTACAGTTTTAGATTAATAATCGTGGAACTTAAAACAAAACCATAAAGAAAATGTTTTTACTTTTTGCAGATTTTGTATAGTTTTTTATCCAAAAATGTGTTAAACTCTATCTTTACCGAAAAAAAATACAAAAGATTTTTATTTTTACTTTGCCTCTGTTTTTAGAAAAAAACACATAGTGCTAAAAAAAAGCTGCTGAATCATCTGAAAATTGATCATTTGTATGATTCTTTTTCACTTATTTTGAAGCTATTTTCTTAAAGCATTATTTTGTTTAAATTTTTCTTTATAAAAAAAATAGTTTTAGCATTAATTATAGTTAATAAAAATACTTCTAATTTTATAAAATTGTAACTTTATTATTAATAGTTTAAAATATATTTATACAATTTCCAAGAAGTTAATAATTACGTTGAAAAAGTGCAAAATATGTACCTATTTAGTTTTACTTCTAAAGTAGTGAAAAACTAATATTTTTTTTTCAAGCGAAATGGTGTCACTTCCATGGTGATAAAAAAAACGTTTGATAAATTCTTTGGAGTTCAACATTTTTTCCTCTAACAAGAAGATAATCTTTTCAGGTTTTAGGAGAAACTTGGCTATAAAATATAATACGTAACTTTACACTTCAGAATTCAAAGGTCAAATTTAGTTAAAGTAAAAATAAATAATAAAAGTTTTTTTTTATTTTAAATTTTTATTATAAAAATTTTTAAAATTTTGCCTTAACAAGTTTACCGATCCATTACCATTGAAGTCATAGTCTTTAACTCCAAGGTTTAAAGGTTAAAATTTTCGGTAAGAAAATAAAATATTTTTTTTAAATAATGAAATAAAATTTACAGAAAACAATTCAAAAATGCAATTAACATTAAATGCAACTGCTTTCAAGACGCCCTTAATTCTTTTAAGAAAGATATAAAGCACCATTTTTTAATTTATATCAATTACGTATAAACCTGCAAACGTCAGGAAAAATTGAAACATTATAATAATAAAAAACATAAACAAATCGAAAAATCTTTTAAAAAATAATATTAACTTTTTGATGATTTTCCTCCCCCTAATCCAGATTAGAATATTTAAATCCATTTGTATTCAATAGGTAAATGATCCTTAAAGTGTTATATTTGTAAACTTTTTAAAACAAAAGAAAAAATAGAGATTATAAAAAAATTAATTGACATAAATCCGCTCCCTAACCGAAATACAAAATTAGTTTCCGATAGGATTTCAAGAGCAAAAACTATGTATAACTAATTTAAATATATTAAAACCAAAACCGACTTTCAACAATATTAAGTTCAAAAATTTAAAAAAAAAATCCTGATATTTCCGCTCCCTGATAAAAATTTGAAAATCTAGCTCCGTCATCTAGGAGTTTCAAAAAGCTCTGGGAAAAAAACATTTTTAGGATATAAAAGGGAGGGCTTCTCCCTGCATTCAACGTTCATGTATTTTTTTAAACGCGATGTCATTGAGAGCAAGGCCCTACACATTCGCGGTCCTTCTAAAAGACCTCTTGAATAAAAACTGCCTGCAGGCCTTCTGAAGAAAATTATTTTCTATTTATATAAAATAACAACTTTTTATTGTAAATTATTGTAAAAAGTTTAAAACTTGAGCAAAAATTCAGGATTAAAAAACATATTTGAACTTATGGCGAAACATTTTAAGTCGAGATAAGACAATTATCCAAAAATTTATATTTTTATAGAAATTCTAAAATAATATAAATAAGCAGTGCTTCTTTGTTTATATCTACATGCAAACATATGTAAATAAAATTAGTTGCTAATAGAAACTATTAGTGATGTTGTTGTTATTTTTTTTAATCAAGCAATGCTGTCTTTTACAGTTTTTTTTACTTTGTGTTTATATTTCTGTAGTTTGAAAAAATTTGGATTATTTTTTTAAGTATAAATGTCAAAATATAAAAGCATAATTTTAGACATAATTTTGTTATTTGTTGATAAGGCGGTGAAGAATATAAAAGATTCCGTACAGCCGAATATAGTCCTCTAACCTGTTTCTTCATAGTATTCTCAATATACCTGATACTTTTAATTCATGTTAATTAGTTCTGGAAGCAAATTCAGTTACGTCTTATTTATTGCAGTTTTCTGCCTTATAACTTTATAATATAAATGAAATTCATAAAAGTAATTAGCTATATAACATGATGATTCTGCATCGTCCCAAAAGAAGAAATTTGGAATATAGTTAATATATTTCCGACATTTACAAAAGCTGAAAACTTAAACCTATGTTGGGTATTATCGGTTTAAAAATCAGAGTTCTAGTAGACACTATGGATATCCTGGAATTCTTTGAATATTGAACTTATTTAATAATCTGCTTTCATGCTGTCGGTTCTAGTATTAAGTTCTTAATAGTAGTTATTTTATGTTTCCAGTTTCGATGTAAAAAACTTAATAGAAACTATTTCATGATACAGGTTTGGAGACATGAAGTTTAAAGTCGCAGAAAAAATTCCTTGGAAGTTGATGTTAATAAGCCTAGAAATTGTATCTTAATTTGGAAAGTATCTAGCGACCTTTAACGTTCAACAAATATTTTGTTTTTTTTTTTAATTTTAGAAAATGTCAAATTGTTAAAAAAATTTTTTAATGTCGAAAGGAATAAATTCTCGTATCAGGATAAGAGAAAAATTCTAAGACTATATAGATCACGAAGATTATTCTGGAAAAAATTCTGACCTCCATTTTTACCAAAATATTTCTCATTAGTGGTTTCAAACTAATGACTCTGTCTATGGCCTATCAACTAAGGATACCTACTTCTTTATAAAATGAATGAGAATTTTCTTGGTAAATAAGAGCAAGAGGTTAAAGCTATTTGCAAAGGATGAATTCAATAAAATGAACAAGAGGAGAATATTTCATTAAGTTTCAAACTATCATGTGTGTAGTTTTCGTAAAAAATTGATCACATGATATGTTTGTTTTACTAAACAATGCTTTTACTCTACTTTTGGAACGATGAAGGACCTTCTTTGGTTCACTATTTTCTTGAAAACCACTGAGATTTTTCACTGAATCTTAAACAAATAAATAGACCTAAGTAGACTCTTAAGTAAGATCAAAATATTAAACCTAAATGAGTTACTATTAGACAATACTAAATATTTTTGGTTTTTATATATTCATTTAAATAATTATTTTTAAATTTCTGTTCTTCCTTCAGTGTATTTATCAAAGAAAAAATATTTGAATGTTATACTTTTGGTAAAATATATTAATACATTTTTTTTTTCATTTTTTTTTTTTTTTTTTGCTGATATGGTTTTGTAAAAAATTATTATTATGTTTATTAGTAGAGCACAAGACTAGACTAAAAAATACAGATGTAAATTCATATGTTAAGGCATTACTATTCAAAGGAGAAGGTTAACCAAAAAGAAACACATCATGCAATTGTAACTAAAATCAAAAAAAAAGTTGCGAATATTTTTAAATCATTAAAAAATTCCCAAAATGTTTATTATTTTCATTTATCTGAAAAAATATTTCATTTTAAAATCAAATATCTTTATTAATATAAAAAGGGAAACCTTCTCCTATTTATTAATTTTGTTATTAAAATGTTTGCTTTTTTCTCTCCTTGCAGAAATGTAGTTTTATTTAATATATTTGTATGACGATTTTTTTTTAAATTTTTTCTTCAATAGTTCAAAATACTTTTAGCTTATTAAACACATTTAGCTTGATTTTGTTAGTGGTTGACTTTTTATTTTTTTGTTTCACTAATGTCCAAGCTTTCTTACAATTATTTGATTTACGATTTTTAATATAAAAATAACAGGAATTAAATGTTAATATTGCGCAAACAAACAAATAAATAGACAGACAGACATACGGACAGACAGAGACATACAAACCAAACATTTTGGCATATTACTTTTAATATAGAGAAAAATTTTTAAATTTTCTTAACTACAAAGCACACCTTTATAGAAACACCAAAATGTTTAAAGTTTTTCACAAAAATAATAAAAAGCCAATATTAAAAGTTTTCAAATTTAAGTGTGCGAAAACATTTATTTTTATATATTTCCAACACTACAAAAAAAAGAAAAAAATAACAACACACTCCAAATTACAACGTCATTCATATGTATGTGTATTTTTTTTTTAGTTTTAGTTTTTATATATATTTTTTTTAATTTTATTTCAAATTTTATTTAAGCAAACTAACATAATTCTAAGTTTTTCAGTTGACGTAGCTTTTTGTTACAAACACTGTTTTAAAGTACATTTTACTTATATTCATTTTATATATTTGAAGTTAATTTTAATGTAAATGTAGTTCCATTTGATTATGTTTAGAATTTTAATTTATATTTTGTTTGTAGTTGTCGAGACATGTTTGTTTTACATTAGTTATGTTACGTTTGCCTTATTTTATTTTGTGATACTGTTAAAAATTGTATTTATTTAAAAGGAATTTTAATTTAATTAATGGTATAGGATTTGGATTTTTTGTAAATAAAATAAATTGGAAAATTTATCTTGAAAAAGTTAAATTATGTGGCAAATTGTTGGACAAAGTTTAAATGTGGAAAAAAAAATCCAAAGCTAGGGACAATGTAAAACAAAGAAGATAAATTGTTTTTATTAATACAAGCAAAAGGATGTTGTTAAAATAAAAATTAAATATATATATATATATATATATATATATATATATATATATATATATATATATATATTAATATATTAAATAAATATTAATTTTAGGATAAATTTTAATTTTATTATAAAATTGAATTTATTATAAAAATTGAATTTTAGTATAAAATTTTAATTTTAGTATAAAATTTTAATTTTAGTATAAAATTTGAATTTTAGTATAAAATTTTAATTTTAGTATAAAATTTTAATTTTAGTATAAAATTTGAATTTTAGTATAAAATTTGAATTTTAGTATAAAATTTAAATTTTAGTATAAAATTTGAATTTTAATATAAAATTTAAATTTTAGTGTAAAATTTAAATTATATTAATATATTAGCATTTTATTATAAAATTTTAACTTTAGTAAAATAATTGAATTTTAGTAAAACATTTTAATTTTAGAATAACATTTTAGTATTCAATTTGTATTTCAGAATACAATTTTAATTAATTTTAGTTTAAAATTAATTAATTTTAGTATAAAATAGAATATTAGTATAAAATTTTAGTTTTAGTATAAAATTTGAGTTTTATTGTAAAATTCAAATTTTAGTGTAATATTAAAATTTAAGTATAAAATTTGAATTTTAGTACAAAATTTGAGCTTTAGTTGAAATTAAAACTTTAGCATAAAATTGAAATTTTTAACATAAAATTAAATTTTTAATTTTAGTATTCAATTTGTATTTCAGTATAAAATTTTAATTAATTTTAGTTTAAAATTAATTAATTTTAGTATAAAATAGAATATTAGTATAAAATTTGAGTTTTAGTATAAAATTTTAGTTTTATTGTAAAATTCAAATTTTAGTGTAATATTAAAATGTAAGTATAAAATTTGAATTTTAGTACAAAATTTGAGCTTTAGTTTAAATTAAAATTTTAGCATAAAATTGAAATTTTTAATATAAAATTAAACTTTTAATACAAAATTAAAATTTTAGTATAAAATTTGAATTTTAGTATAAAATTTGAATTTAAGTGCAAAATTTGAGCTTTAGTATAAAATTAAAATTTTAGTATAAAATAAAAATTTTTGTATAAAATTTGAATTTAAGTATAAAGATAATTTTTTTTATCATAAAATTAAAATTTTAATGTAAAATTATACTTTTGATATAAAATTTTAATTTTGGTAAAAAAAATTAATTTTAGTGTAAATTGGAATTTTAATAAAAAATTTTAATTTTAGTATAAAACTTAAAATTTGATATAAAATTAAAATTTTATAGTAAACTAAAAATGTTAATATAAAACTGAAATCTCAGTATGAAATTAAAATTGTAGTATAAAATTAAAATTTTAGTACAAAATTAAAATTTTAGTATAAAATTAAAATTTTAGTATAAGATTAAAATTTTAGTATAAAATTGAAATTTTAGTATAAAATTAAATTTTAGTATAAAATTAAAATTTTATTATAAAACTAATATTTTGGTATAAAATTTATGTTTTAGTATGAAATATAAATTTTAGAATTGGACTCTTGTGTTAAATTTGAATTTTAGTGCAATATTAGAATTTTAGTATAATATTAGAATTTTAGTATAAATTAAAATATTAGTATAAAAGTAAAATTTTTGTGTAAAATTATAATTTTAGTATAAAGTTAAATCTTTAGCAAAGAATAAAATTTTTAGTATAAAATAAGAACTTTAGTATATAATAAGAATTTTAATATAAAATTAGAAATCAAAATGTACAAGTAAAACTTAGAAATAATATATAAATAACTATAAAATTTTAATTTTAGAATAAAGTTATAATTTAAGAAAGATATTAGAATTGTATTATACAAAACAATATTTTAATATTTTTTACATTTAAATATACTTCAGTATTTCTAGCATAAATTAATATGAATCATACGCCCAGGTACACAACAATAATTAATATTAATCATACATTTCAATGGATAGATAATAAAACGAATATAAAAAATCTTATATTAAATTGCTAAAGGAACTATGTTAAATTTGTTTAATTATTCAGAATATAAGATTAAGTTCTTCATTTCATATATTAAAATCTTCTACTTAAAAAAAATTAGACTAGAAATAATATCTAAGACACAAAAACATTTTAAATATTGTTGCAAATAACTACCCACTCTTGTGACTATCTTATAAAACTTCATATCAATTCATCTTTCTAATAGAATGACTTCTGTAAATCAGTATCTAAAGCAATAAAACTAAATTAACTTAAAACCATTAAAACACTATTGACGTCATTGTGTATTATTGAATATAATTTATTTTAAATAATTATTTTGCATAATTAACTCTCATAAACTATCATTTAGTTTAGTGTTTGAGTACCGATCTAATCAATCAATTTTTTATTATAAGGCTTTTAATATATTGCCTACTATATTATGGAGCATAATTTTTCATATCAATAACTGAGAATATTCTTAGTAACTGTCTAACACCTAAAAATTTCAATTAATTAAATTTCCATATTAATTAAAATTATATTAAATTTATAAAAAATTAATAAATGTATTTTTAAAAGGAAAATATTGTAAATAAATACGACCACACATATTTTGAAAATAAATACTAATATTCATAAAGTGGGCATAATGAAAATATATGCAAAATAGAAAACTGGCGGTTGAGTTCTATAAATTTAGACTAATTTATCAGAACTTTAAGAAAGGTTCAAGTCGTTTATATTCTTTTAAGTAAAAATTGTATATATATATATTTTTTTTTTGCTTAAATGCACGGCTTGGTACTACTTGCAACTTAATATAAAAACCTTAATGTTTTAACTATAATTTACTTAATTTATAAGTGTTTTCTTAACTTTATTATATGTTCTCTATCAATTGTTTATTCATTTATTTTCCAACCAATTTTTTAATTCTTTGTTCCAACATAAACCTAGGCTTCTACGCTCTGAACTGAACTCTGAAAATTACTATAAGAACAACAAGAACCCACGCCAAAAATGCAAATAATTGGTTAAATGTAATATGTATAAAGAAAATAAACAACAAATAGCAATAACAAATGTAATTCTTAATAAGAATAAAAAAACACATTCCTTAAGATACAATAACAGGCCTTCATGTATTGTGTACGTTTTTCGATCTTATTGGTTTTAATAAATAAATTTATATGGGTGCAGCCATTAAATACAATAAAATTACAAAAAACAGCAATAACAGCAAATATAATTTTAGAAATTGAAACGACTTTTATGTTGTTGTTGTTGCCTTTAATAAACTCTTTAATAAAGTGTAGTAAATGCTGTATGTTCGCTGTCAATTGACTCCATGTATTTGTTGTTTATATATAAATGAATTAAATATATAAAATCAAAATGTTGAATTAAAAAAAAAACAGAAAAAAAGAATTATTGTTTTTATTAAAAACATTAACAATTTTTATAAACTTTTAATTAGTATATAATTAATTGTGGACATATGTTGTGTATTTTTATTTCATTTAATAAAGTTGGTAAAAATGTAATGTTGTTTGTTATTTAGCACTTAGGTGATATGTTATGTAAAGAAAAAGTTAGTATTATAAGTGTCTCCAATATTTAGGTAAACTTCTATAATAAATGTAGCATCCAATAACTTTAGATTATTGGTATTTTAAATTGGTATTTTCATACGAAATTAGAATTTTAGTATAAAATTAGAATTTTTATATAAACTTAGAATTTTAATATAAAATTAGAATTTTAGTATAAAATTAAAATTCTATTATAAAATTAGAATCTTAATTGAAAATTAGCATTTTTTTATAGATTTAGTATCGTAGAATAAAATTATAATTTTAGTATAAAACTAAAAATTTTATATAAAATAATAATTTTAGTATAAAATTAAAATTTCAGTAAAGTTTTTTAAGAATTTTAGTATAAAATTAGAATTTTTGTATAAAATTAGAATTTTTGTATAAAATTAGAATTTTTGTATAAAATTAGAATTTTAGTAAAAAAATCAGATTTTTTCTCTGAAATTTGAATTTTTCTATAAAATTAGAAATTAAGCAAAAAATTAGGATTTTGTGTATAAAATTAGAATTTTAGTACAGAATTTAAATTTTTATATAAAATTAAAATTTTACTGCGAAAGTTAGATTTTTTGTATAAAATTAGAACTTTAGCAAAAAATTAGGGTTTTAGTATAAAGTTATAATTTTGTTATAAAATTGGAATTTCAGTATAAAATTAGAATTTTAGTATTAATGTAGGATTTTGAGTATTAAATTAGTATTTTAGTATAAAATTAGAATTTTTTTATGAAATAAGAATTTTTGTATAAAATTGAAACTATAGCAAAACATTAGGATTTTAGTATAAAATTAGAACTTTAGTAAAAAAATTGGAAATGGAATTTAACTGTAGAAATGAATTTTGTGTACAAAATTTGAATTTTAGTATAAAATTAGAATTTTATTATAAAATTAGAATTTCAATATAAAATTATAAGTTTAGTATTAAATTAGGATTTTAGTATTAAATTGGAAACTAAGTATAAAATTTTTACATTTTTACTTTAGATTAAATAAAAATTTTAGCATAAAACTGATTTTTATTATAAAATTAGAATCTTAGTATCATATTAAAACTATAGTATAAAATAAGAATTTAAATAGAAAATAATAATTTTAGCAGAAAATTAGAATTTTAATAGAAAATTAGAATTTTAGTAGAAAATTAGGATTTTAAAAGAAAATTAGAATTTTAGCAGAAAATTAAAATTTTAGTAGAAAATTAGAATTTTGAAATTAAATTATAATTTTATACTAAAACTAGACTTTTAGTATCAAGTTATAATTTCAATATAAAATTAGAATTTTAGTATGTGATACAAATTTTCGTGTACAATTAGAATTTTAGTGACAAATACAGCTTTAGTTAAAAATAAAAATTTGACTATAAAATTTTAATTTAAAATTTCAGTATAAAGTCAGAATTTTAGTACAAAATTTATTAAATGTTTCCAATATTTTTGTTTATAATAAAGACGGGACTTTTTAATGCATTTATAGCTTTCTACCTTCTCATCACCAAAAATATAATATTTAAGCCCTTCATCTAATACTCTTACTTAAATCTATTCCTCCATTATTTTCCTCAATTATTTCTATTTTCATTTTTAATTTCAAATTCAATTTCCTTCTTTATTTACCAACATAAATTTAACATTTATTTTAATTGTCACCTTGTTTGTGCATTCAGACTATTTATTTTACAGATTTAACTCTTAACAACGTTAACAAACCAAATTTCCATTTACTTTTTAATGTTTTGGATCTTAGCTGGTTAAGCATCTTTTTGGCTACATAAAAAAACTGCGTGTTGGAAACTAGCTTTTTGTCCATTTTTTTAAATAGATATACTTTTTTTTTTTTTTTTGTTGTGAAGTCATAAGTTGGACCAGACATTATTTGCTGGAAGTCGTTAAGGCAATTGGCCATTATATAAATGTGTAACCTATGTACAAAGAAATTACTTATTTTATATTTAAAATGTTTTTAATTTTTTTATAAAAATAAAAAAATATTAGTAAAAGTTATAGCAAATTTTAAGTTTTCCATATTAGGTTTAAGTAGAGGGGAGTAAAAGGAAAGTTAACACCAGGCATATGTTCACTATTGATTAAAGTATAAATAATTTTTTGTAGCAAAAAACGAAAAAAAGTTTGGTAATAATTTATAAATGAGTTAAGCGAGAAATTTTGAAAAATTAGTTGAAATAAACGAAAGACTTAAGTTATAAACTTGCCTGGTTAGTTTTCTTATAAATCTTGTTTTCAAATCAAATAAAGGAGATTTATTAAAATTTGTTAATAGGTTTATGAAGCAATTAGAAAAAATCAACATGTTTTAAGAGAAAACTTTCAACATTATATTAAATGTATACTGGAAAAAAAATATAATTAAATGTTGAAAGAAGTTCTGTTTTCTAATATTTTTCCGGTTTAATTAAAAATTTGCCTTTGTTGGAAATTTTTAAAACAAATTATGTTTTATAAAAATATGAAATTATTTACTATTTACTTCAAATAAATTTCTCATTCATTAATTTAGTGGTGGCAATATAAATTTCAAGCACAACTTTAGTTTTTTCCCATCCATTTGTTATTTTAATAATTTAATCATAACAATTATATCTTTATATTTTATATATCCGTTATAATTAATTGAACTTTTTTTGCTTCAAAATCAAATTAATTTTAAATAATATATATTTGCTTTAAATATTCAATTAAATAAATACAATTTCTTCACCAGGCAATTAAATTCAATATGTAATGTCAGCTATTAAAATAAATATATTTTTATTGCATTTTTGTGTGTAATTTTTTATTAAAAGACAAATTGTGAAAACAAGTGGCATTTTAGAGGTGGCCAACAGTTGTTACTTGACGGGCTTGAAAAAAGAAAAAAATAGTACAAATAGTAATAAACATGTAGTAATTTTGTAAATCTAGAATAATTAAATAAATATTAAATGTGTATTAAAATTTTAATTTTAAAATGCAATTCTACCTTTTAAAAATTTTAAAATTTTGTACTGGAGATTTAATTTTGTATTTGCTAAAAATGTTTACCAATATTTCTAATTTTAAATTACATATGTACTAAAATTTGGATTTTGTACTAAAATGTACGTTTTCAGGGAAATCTGATTTGCGTACCGAAATGTTGGATTTTGTTGTAAAATAAGAGTTTTGATCTAAAGTTTAAATTTTATTTTAAATGTGATTTTGTAATAAATTATGAAATTTTCACTAAAGTGTATCAAAATTTTTATTTTGAATTAAAAATTGAAGGCTGTTTTGCAGAGAAATTGGACTAAAAATTAGTAGTGGTTTCCGCACTTCATATTACTGCGGAAACCAAGAAAAGGTAATCAATAATTAACAAAAAGGCACACTAATAAAGTAAAAGAAGAAGTAACCCGTAATACATTATATGCTACACAAATAAAAAATAAACTTTTCACATACAAACTTGTTGCACACATCTTGCGAACAGATGGTAACATAAAATGGAAGAAACCAAATTATAAGCCAATGTTAAAACAGCATCGTAAGGAAAATCGTTTAAAATTTGCGCTCAAATACATGAAATGAACAGATGAATACAATAAAGTAATCTTTACTGATAAAAAAAAATCAATTTTGACGTTCCCTATTCATATTCTTGCTATTGGCATGATTTGAGGTCGAACGAAATTCATATGTCGAAACGCAATTTCGGCGAAGGCTGTGCTATGGTTTGGGTAGCCATTTCTGCTGCGGGAAAATCAAAAATATATTTTGTTCCAACTAAAATGAATAGTGTAATTTATAATGATCTACTGGATGATACTCTTCTCCCATTTATGGATGAAAAAATTGAAGAAGATTGCATATTCCAAGAGCGCTGCAATCCATGTCTCGAACCAATCTAAATAGTGGCTTAATGAACATAATATTTCACTATTCTGAATTTGAATCCAATGGAGAATCTGTCGGGGTACATGATCAGTAAAGTTTATGCAAGAAATATACTAAATATACTAAATGAAACTATAATGACAATAACGGAGTAAAGACTAAAAACTAAACAATCCTGGGAAGAAATTGACAGTAATTTTCTGCAAAAATTAATCGAATCAATGCCAGACCATATTTTTTAAGTTATACGAAACTATGCTAAATTGGTTCATTAGTTTAAGTGCGTATATAAGAAAATGCAATAAAAAATGGCATTAAAATACTAAAATATCAAGGGAAAAAATGTAACGTACATTTAAAGTTTTTTTTTTCTTAATGTTTTAAGTGAAGTCAATAAATAATTTAAAAAACTAATTTGTAGCAACTTAATTATTTTTTAGCTCCATTTTTGGTAAGTTGATTAAAAAATTATATGCGTTTGTAGGAATATGCACCAGTGTACTAAAATTCTAAAATTCTTATTTTAAAACCAAATTTGTATTTTACAGTAAATTTAGATTTAAACCCCTAATCTCTAATAAATATATAAATTATTTTCTTTATGTCTCAGCGCCTTAAAGTTTTTTTTTTTTTTTTTTTTTTTGGATTCAGTAATGCAACTTTCCATTTACATTAAAAAATTTTATATTTTTTGCTATATTTTCTAAAAAATTATTTTTGATATTTTGTTTAAATATTGCTATTGATTATGTATTTCTTATATTAATAGATAGTTGATTCAATTTAAATTCAATTGGTCCAATATAAGCAATACATTGCTTTTTAATTCTAGGCGGCATTTCACAGAACTTAAATTAAAAGCTTTCCTAATATATCTTCTTGGAATACATTTTAGTAATCGCTATCAGCCACTGTTAATAACTTTAGTTCTTATATAGACCTAATGTAGAAAATATTCGTGATAGATTAAAAGCTACTTTTAAAGTTTTGTTTTGTGTTTTTAGAGACTTTAAATAGCTATTTACATTACAACCGTATATAATGGGAAGGTAAATCAAGTGAGAATATATAAGCGCTTGATAAATAAGCACTCTGGCTTCAGAGTTTAAATTGTTTTTAAATTTATAAAAAGTTCCAATTCCAGAAGAAATTTTGGCCTTTAGAACATTAGTGTTTTCATCCTATAACAAGTTGTTGTGTAAATGTATACTCAAATAGTTAACCATTGCAGATTCTATAATTCTCTTATGAAAAATGCACAATATCATTTTTCTTCATTTCTTAAGTGCTACGGTTTAAATCTAATAAATTTTGTTTTTGTTGGATTGAGGATAAGTCCATTACAATGCGAACAATCCATCAATACATCAGCGTCGCACTGGAGTTGATTTTGTAAGTGGGTTGAGTTTGTGGGTATTTGTGTCAATAAATGCATATGTTATCTGCACACATGAACAATTTCCCGATAAATTTAATATTTTTTATATCGCTCACATAAAGGACACTTCCTTGTGGAACTCCATAGATTATCGTTTGCATATCACTCTTAGATAACCGATCTGGACAAATCGTTTCCTTTTTTAGAAATTGGCAGAACGTATTTAATGTTTTTTCTACTGCTACAATTAGTCGCAGTTTATTTATTAAGATGTTACGACTAACCAAATCAAATGCTTTTTAAAAATCAAAACATACACCTGCCACACCCACATATCCAGCGTTCAGTTCACCACATACATAATCAAGCATCATAATTAGTGCATCCAATACCCTTTTTAAATCCAAATTGATTTTAGAAAAGAATATTACTATCTGTTCAAAGATAATTTTCACAAAATCCTATCTATAGTTGGCAAATCGGACGAAAATTTTCAATATTATATGATCTAAAAATTTTATGTAGGTATAACTTTATATATTTTAAGAACATCAGCATGGGTTCCTTCTTCCATCATTTTATTAAATATATTAGAAAATGTATTAGTAACTAAATTATTTTAATTATTAGAATATTAGGTGTAATATTATCATAATAAGGACTTTTTCTCCTGTGTAAACTAATAATATCTCATCCATTTTATCATTACCCACTTTTCGCAACATAAAATTTATTCTTTCAGGTTTTAAAATATTTAAAATGCTAATATTGTTTGAATATGACTGAAAGCCAGTTTTAATATTATCAAGTATCTATAAAATAATTATTAAAAGCTTTAGCTTTTTCAATATCTTGTGTACGTAATGTTTCATCTTGATTTAAAAGGTATTTATGTAATTTTTATTTCTCCCAAGCGTTGTTCAAAAAATTCAATGTTTTGTTTGAATCATTATTAAAAGATTTTAAATTACATATGTAATAATCATTCATGAGTTTAGTGTTACATATCTTTTTGATCTTACCTATTCTTTTTATTCGTTTTGTTATAGCTTGGTTTTTATGATCTTTCCTTTGCACTTTTAGCAACCTTTTTTGAAAGAAATTATACACGTCAAATTGTCTGATATCCAAGGTGTCAATTTTTTACGTACATATATAACTTTAGTAGCTAAATCATGCTGTAATTTGCGCTGCTGAAAGTATGTTTATTAATTTTTTACAGAATTCAATTGAATTCACAGTAGATTGAGCTATGTCGAAATTTTTTTCCAAATAACTTTAAAATTTTTTATAATCGAGCTTGAATCTCATCTCTAGAAATGCGTTATTCACGACTTCTTCTAATTCAGTACAGAAACTAATCATATTATGATCACTTAGTTTATTTTCAATAGATTGTTCATAATATGGTTGAACTATATATGTGAGAATGCAATCAATAGAAGTATTACTTAGTGGTCTTGTTATTAGACTGTGGCAAGAATACATATAGAATTTAAAAAAGGATTATATTTTTATTATTGGATTACATATCAACATTTGTATCACCAATGAGACAACTTTAAATAAAATTTATTCCCAATTATTTTAAGAAACTTTTTTAAAGCAAATGTATTTTTGAGATCTATAGACCGGTGTAATTGTCAATATCGTATTTGCTATTTTAATATTTTTCAATTCTGATGACACTATGTCCACGTAATTTTTACTGCAATTTGTCCGAATTTTATGTTTTATATCAGATTTAATATAACTGACATTCCACTCTAACCATCGTATCTGCAACAATGTTCCATTTGATAACCAGGAATTGTGTAAAGTTAGTTATAACAAAAAGAGAAATATGTAAGATCTCTCCTCATCTGATGAGAACACAGGTGTCTGGTATTTCTATTTGACACTGTTCCGTGATTTGCTAAAGCTTAAGTTTTTAAGAAACCAAGGATTTAATCACGTCTCCTAGAGTTGACCTGCAATTTTATTTCTTCAATTAAATGCTTTGGCATTACCTTGAGATAGCAGGGGTAGTTAACGGTGATTTCAATTTCAGATATGAAGAAATCAAGAACAAAACTACGGTTTAACTATTCAAATATATGTATTTATATGTACTTCAGATATACCGTAACTTTGTCGTCAAGTCCACTACTAATAAACCAATATTATTAGAAAGGCACTTAGCATATTGAACACATAAAATCTACGAAAATTCCTACTATATCACATTAGACAGTATTAGGACTTTCTCTCTCCCAATTCGAAATTATAGCGTAAGACGCAAGCACAGAAATTCTTTTCATTTTCGCTAACACTTTTTATTACTTTGTCAAAGTCTAAATCTGCAAGAGAGTAGAAGTGTAGGTATCCATTAAGTCATTTAAAAATGAGCCCTACTAAAAAATAATTTATTCTACAAAATAAAGAATCCGAGGCCGCTAATTTTGCCAGTGACCATAATATAAATAGGACGAACGTTAACAAATTGTACAACATAAAGTTTAAGAAGTTAAAAATTATATTACAATTTCTTATGTAATTTTGATCCGATCTTTGAACCAAAGAAACGATTGAATGCTGCAAACGTCAATAAGTCTAAACTACTTCGAACTTCTATAATTGCTTAAATCTCTTTCTAAAATAATTCGGAAATCTAACGGCCTGCAGAAATCCTTAGATAAACTTCTTAATCTAAATAAGGCCGAGACGGCCATATCACTCCAGAGCCGAGTGATTTCGGCATTTTCACATACACAACACGAATTTTAACCAAGCTACAGAATTGAGTATGAATATAAAATAAAAATCATTTAGTTGCGTTCTAGCTTTCAACAAATCAAGATCATGTCACATGGTTAAGCAAAAACAAAAACAAAACACATAACAAAGAGCGCATGAAAAAAATTATTATTTTTTCTGTTCTAGATATAACAAACACATTCAAATTTTTACGGTTGTCTTTTTGCTTTTCGCTGATATAAATGATCGCATTGCATGCTTCCCCCTTCATTAGCAATGAACTTTTGATTAATATTTGATTCAATTGATTTAATCCATATTCTATTGATCTAAAAACCTAACAATGATCATCGGTATTCTAACTCTTTACAAAGTGAAATGTAAACATATTGCGCAATTTATCGCCATTTTCCGTTCTACCAAATTTAGTGGCTATATAGTATATGAGAGAGTACGTTTAGCAACCTCGATAGACCTGGCACAAAAATGTTGTAAATTTCAACATTTACAACATTTTTTAAAAGAAATTCAGCAACATAGAAATAAAAGCATTCCTTCAGTTTTTGCTGCTCGAGAGAAGTTTCATTTTTATACTATTATCAAATTATTAAGTGGCAAATTTAGGCATGATTGAATTTAAAATTTTTTATTTACTCCAGAGATTACATTTACAGCAAAGTTAATTAATTATTTTAACTTATGGCCAAAAAATACATATTTAGAAAGGGGAAATATTTATTTCATCTTAAAGAAAAATTCAGTTTCAAATTTTTTAAATTTTATTATTTTCAATATCTTTAACTGTATTTATTAAGCAATATACTTATATTTTTTTCCTTTTCTACACAACATTTTATTAACATTTATTTCTTTTATTTCATTACAGGTTAGTGTTTCCAATTTGGCCATTTTGAAATTGATTAGCGCAAGTATTTATGACTGCGTTTTAAACGTACGTTTTGCAATACAATTCAAGCCACTTGAGTATTTGAAATATTTTTTTTGGTATTTACGTGAGTATAAATAAAAAAAAAACAAAAATTTACACCTTTTTTGAAAGGTAACAGTTTTATTATTTTTTCTTTTTTTTCGACTAATAAATGTCAATAAATTGTAAGAAAATCTATTATACGTTTTTTGATAGTTTGACAGCATCACATGCAAACGTTGTGAAAAACGAAACTTTCAACACTTATGGCTTTCATTAAATTGTTGAGGGGAAATATTTGTATTGTTATTTATAGAAAATAAGTTATTTCAATAAAATTTTAATTACTTACATTTTTTGAAAAATAAAGCAACAGGAAGTTTTATTCTAATTACTGCCCTATTTTAAGTTTAGCGTAACTAGAGACCAGTGTTGGTAGTTTAGCCTTTTTGTTATGCTTTTAGGCTCAAAATTTTCATTTTAACTTCTAGCTATTTTTTTAGCCTTTTTTGATTTCTAAAATTGTGACGAATAGTTTGCACACAAACTAGTGTCGCACCCTGTGATTGTATTTTGTTATTGATCTTCAATAACAACACAAATATTTTTCATAGACAAACACTAACAACAAATATAACGTAAATATTTCTTCATAAATAAGACACCAACAACAAACATAGGATGCAAATTTTAGTAAACCAAGGGATTAGCGAATAACTACAAAATGCATAGATTAAATATTTTTATTGTTACAAGCTGGTAGATCATACTATAATAATTAGCTTATATTAGGAAAGTTGTGATAAAAGGGTTTATAACAACAAAATATAAAGGAGAACCGTGTATAAAAGGGCGACAAAATTCTTAAGGGACACAGTCGGATCAGAGCAACAGCGGAAGTAACATCGTGGACAGTAAATTAGAATAGATATAAGTAGGGGTACCTACAAGTATTTGTTTAAACACAAAGTGGGTAAATTAAAACAGGAACTAGTGAATGCTTAGTCACAAAATTCCCATAGTAGAAGTAGACGTTAAGTGATTGTTTAGTTATGAGAATAGAGTAGTAATAGTCGTTCAGTGATTGTTTAGTCACAAGAACGGACTAGTAATAATAGTCGTTAAGTGGTTGTTTAGTCACGAGAACGGAGTAGTAATAATAGTCGTTAAGTGATTGTTTTGTCACGAGAACGGAGTAGTAATAATCGTTAAGTGATTGTTTAACCACGAGAACGGAGTAGTAAGTAATAAGTGATTGTTTAGTGACAAAACGAAGTTGAGAGTATTTAAAACTAACGTAGTTAAAGAATCGTTTAGTGATTCGGCAGTCACGAAAACAGAATTAGTATGCTTGCCTAGTGATTTGCTAGTCACGAAAGAGATCAGACAGTCGGATCAGAGCAACAGCGAAAGCAACATCGAGGACAGGAGAGTTATTAATGGAACCTGGAACAACCTTCGGTTTGTGTTCACCTGGAGCAGCAGTGGAGGAGAAACACGTGCGGAAGTGGGAACGGGGAAGACAGCCGAAGATTTCAACTTGTATTAGAAAAAGAAGGTCTTGTTATTTCTTGTGGCGGCTTGGAACATAGGCTGAGTATACCCGAGGAAAAGTCGTTACAAAATTATCCTAAAAGGGATAAAACATTAGTATTTAAACAACAAGGAAAACAACTTCTCTTTTGCTATAACTAATTTTTTTTTAACAGAAATTGAGCATTTTTATTTATTTATTTGCACAATAAATCGAAATTATTTATATTTAACAAAAATTTTCGCCGACGGTGTTTCGTTCTCTAAATCAAAAATTAATTAACTATGTAATTATATGGACTTACTAAATCGATTATAATTATTCTTTAATACATTCCATTAACCGTATTATTCAAATAAAAGCAAAAAATTATATCAAAAAAATAATTAAAGTTAAAAAATTACAGTTACACTCACAGGGAAAAGAAATTCATAAATTTTAAAAATTTTTTCAGAAATATTATGAATCAAACACGATTTTGGGAAAAAACCAAACTTTTTTCATAAAAAACAAAATTTTCTGCAGCATATCATTTTGATAAAAAGCGCTCCTGATCTGTTCACAAATTGTAACTAAAAATTATTAAAAGATTAAAATTTTCCGAAGAAATGTTCAAACATTTTTTTTTTCCAAAATGAAAATATAAATGAAAATTTTAACAATTTTTTTCAGTTTTCTTGACTTTTGATTCATTTGAAAAAATATAAAAAATGCTTAAGAAATTATGCTTAAATATTATGAACTGAAATCATTGAAAGTAAATTTTTATATTTATCTTTTTCTGTACCATGGATCGAATTTCAAGTCTAGAAGAATAAATCGTAAGCTTGCTTAAATAAATGTAATATAACTGTAAAATAATAAATATAAAGCAAAATATAATGTTAATTACCAAAATAGTTAAAATGCTTATTTCAAAATTTTTTGATGTAAAAATTTAAGTTCTTATTTTTCAAACATTTTTTTATTCTCGATTATTTTCTTCAAATATAATATATTACCTCAATTTTTTCTTTATTATAATAGAGGCATATTAGTTGCTAATGTGGATTAATAAAATGAGAATACTTTTCGTGAATATATCAAAGAATTGTTATTTTTATTGAAAAACAAATTAACTAAAATGACCGCACTCTATTTGCTTGAATTTTGCAGGAAAAACGCAAAAAAGTCCAGGATGATTTTATACATTCGCATAATGAACACTATAGTGGTTCTTACCAAAAATTAATAATCTAAAATCTTAATAATATAAAATATGTTAACTTTTAAAGCCTTTGGTCCACTGAATGTTAATAAGTTTTTTTTTTTTTTAATTAGTACTTTTAATTTATGCGCTTAAAATTGTATTGTTAAATTAACCTTGACTAATATTTTGGAATATTTTGGAATATAAAGCTATATATCATTGTAAATTACATACTAATCAGTTCGGAAACCCATGCGTTATATTTTATTAAACATTTGAGCTAAAAAACTAGTTTTCCAATTTATGCCAGTGTGATTTGATAGCATATTCCTCAATTAATTTGACAACACTTATCGTAAATATGGAATGTTGTGCAAAATACCGCAAAAAAATCTGACAACATTTAAGTATTCATATTTGTCCTTTGAGATTGTTTGATTCGATCCGATGTGTATTGGGTCGTCTTTTATATGAAATATAACCCGAATTTGCGTGGGAATTTTTGGGCTATTTTCCATGAGTATTAGGTTGGTAGCTTTTCTATGTTTAATTTTTAAATTTATTACAATATCTTTAAAAAACTATCAAAACTTAAAGAGAAACGGGAAAAGATATGTAAATTAAAGAAAAGTATTTTTTTTCTCGCCTTATTTTTTTGCGGCATTTATCCTTTTTTGACCTTTTTTCAGAATTAATTTTAGTTTTTTTTTCATCTCCTGGCAACAGTACTAGAGGCAGATGTGGTCGAGATTAACGTGGGCACCTGCCATGACGGCCTTATCCCACGGTGGTCTCACCACCGGGTAAGTACAATGCGCCAACCAACGCCCCCATGTGCCTGTTAAGAACACACAGGTGGCAATTCGAGAGACTCATTGTCTGGATAAGTCCACTCCCCCTTGCATAGGAGTTGGAGCTATCTAACCTCCTGCCGCACTATTGGCGACTCGTGTTGCTATGCAACAGCACATCGGGACTATAAACCCCTTCCTGCGATTTAGGTTTAAACCACAGCCACCACGTGACTCCCCAAAGGGCCTCTCCAACAGCCAGTCCAGTGCGACAACACCGAATCGATGTTGCCGCACCAGGGGCTACTGGCTCCCGTGGTACCAGATTGTGTTAAGTCTCTGGTCAGGCCCCGAAGGTCCTTTTCTTCCATTATAGACCCACAGACAAGTCCAGGCAATGGTGCACCTTTATGTAAATGCCAAACTGTTACGCTCTCTAGGACCGAAGTTATCCTAGAGTGTAACATGACAGGATTTTTTCTACCACGTTTGAGCTATACATCAAGGAAAAGATTTTATCCAAGAAGACAAGCCGCCGTGGCGGAGTACTAGAGGCAAATGAAACTATCTTTTTACTTTCTTAGACCTTCAACTGAAACTTCTTACATCTGTTTAATTTCAAACAATTTTTTAACAAAATCTGCCATTAATTATGTCGTTTACGTAAAATATCTTAAATTTGACTAATGTTTAAAAAAAAATCTACATACCTAGATATCATTTATAAAAATTTTTGCACTCTTCTTATTCAGTGCTGACCTTAGTTTACTGACTGTCTGGGTGTCTGGCCTCCTGAAGCCAAAAAAAAATCAAAAAAAAAAAAAAAGAAATAATTGTTCCTTTTCTCAAGCGTAACCACAAATCTAATTAGAGGTGAATTCAGCACGCTGAGTGCAATTAAAACTTCAATTATTATCATAGAAAAAGCTAAAATTACGAATATGAAAAACCTGGTATAAGAGACATTTTTTCAAAATAATTCAACCAAAAAACAAATCTAACAACGTCTAGGAAATTCAATACAAAATTCACACACATTAAAAATAAGAAAAACAGAAAACCTACAAAAGTTTAAAGACTAACGCAAACAAATACTAAGAGAAAGACAGACGGACAGATAGGCAGACAGACATTAAAATGAAATAGAAAACCTAAACCCATTAATTGTTATGATGACATTTTTATTAAGAATTTCATTTCCTTCTTGAGACTGACTATATTTAGATCAGGGAGGAAAAATAAAAAAAATTTAAGTATAATTTTTATTTTTCTCTTTTTTTCTAGTTTAAGTAAATTTAATAAAATGTAAATTCCCATTAATATTTTATTTTAAAAATTTCCTTACATTGTTTTTTCTTTTCACACTTCATATCATCACTTGTTGTTATTTGCAGAAAAGCACATAATTCTTTTTATTCTTTTTATTTTTTTTTTTCTACTCTCCTCCTCAACTTTTTAAAATGTAAGTAAAACTATTAGACTAAAGAATGAACATGCATACCTACACATCAAACATAAATCAAAATAAAAATTCATACTCTTCTCTACAAGTCTAATGTAACAAGATAAATTTTTAAAAAGTTTCTTTTTTTTCGTTTTCGTCTTCTAAGTTTAACTGAAGAATTTAACACCTTAAAAGAATCATTGAAGAGTTAATATGTTATTGAACGAACATAACTTATGGTCATAAATTGTTTGCTTAAAGATTGAATAAAAATTTTTTTAAGTTTGAAGTATAAAACACGATTTTTACTCTTGAATGCTATAGAGACTGTCAAAAAAAGAAGAAAAGAAATAAAACTACAGGAAGAATAAAAAGTATATTAGATGGAAAATACATTGTATAACAAGTTTTTCTGCATGAGTGAATACTCGTGCAATACAATTTTTTTCTGCTTTCATATTTTAATGTGTGTTTGTTCAGGAATCAGTGAGTGTTTGTCTTAGAAAAAGATTAATGTCTAGATATTAGGGATGAATGTTTTTGATTCTTCTTTTTTTCGTTGTTGTTAAGTTTAATCTACATATAACGGAGAAAATGAATAATATATATTTTATAGGAAATTGTTGTATGGTTTTTGTTTGAGAATAAAAAAATGTAATCAAAATTCTATATATAACTCTTCTTTATTAATAAAGAAAATTTAATTATAATTAGAAAATTTAATAATTTAAGAACTTTTCCACAATTTTAAGAAATATTTTGTACAGAAAAAAAGTCACCAATCACCAAAATAACTCACTCAATTAAAAATTGTTTAAATTTGCAACTCTCACTAAAATGATTGTATCAATTTTACAATTAAAAAATTTGTGAAATTAATTAACTATATAATTTTATGAATTAAAATTTTAAATGAGAAAAAAATCTTACTTTAATTTAACTTGTACTATTTCTCTTATTTTATATTTACTTGAATAAATTAATTATATCAATGATGCTATCAACTCTGTTATATTTTTAAAATGTCCGTCCATCCGTTCGACAAGCAAGCAAGTCCATGTTTAACGTAGACACCTAAGTTGATGGTCATATTCCACGGTGGTCTTAGCACCGGGTAAGTACAATACGCCCACCAATGCCTTATGTTCTTGTTAGAATGCACAGATGGCAATTAGAGTGACTCACTATCTGGATAAGTTAATCCCCTTGCTTAGGATTTGAAGCTATCGTACTTTTGGCGACTTTTGTTGCCATGAACAACCACATCGGGAGAGGAATCCCCTTCCCCCTATTTGAGGCTCCTATGGTACCAGATTGTGATAGATCTCTGGTCAGACCGCGAAGGTCATTTTTTATCAGAATAGACCCCAGACAAGTCCAGGTAATAGTAAACCTTTTTTTACCTGCCAAACTTACACCGAAAGGCGAGTCTCAGAGAGTAGCAGGACATGCTTTTTATATACTACGTATGAGCTATATATCAAGAAGTAGTTTCTTCTAGAAGACAAGCCGCCCTGGTGGTCATCCGCCCTACAGATTAACATGTTTACCTGTCTTGGCAGCCTTACCCTGCGGTGGTCGTAGCACCGGGTAAGTACAATGCGTCTACCAACGTCCTCTTGTGGCTTTTAGGGATACACAGACAGCAATTAGGATGACTCATTGCCTGGATAAGTTACTCCCCCTTGATTGGGTGTTGGAGCTATATAATCTCCTGCCGCGCTTTTGGCAGCTTTTGTTGCCATGCACCACCACAAATTTCAACTATAATTACTTCTAAAAAATTTTAATTTAAAACAGATAAAGACAAACCATATCTAAAATTCAAACATAACGTTTATAGTAAAAGTGTTCGAAAATATCGTCCTTTATTGCACAAAAAACTCTGAAACGAAATGATCAAACCATTTTTTTTTTCTGATATACTCGTATAGTTTATTTAAAATTTCTTCACATCATAATTATTTAAAATAAAGAAAACTTGAACTTATTGGTGACTTTTCTTCATTCTTTACTTCACTAATGAACCGTAAGTTAAACTTTTCTCTAATGACAGTATCTCGAAGTTACTGAAATAGTTCATATAAACATGCGTCCAAGACAAAAAACATTTGGCTTAACAAAAAATTTCATTTTTTCTGTATAACTGTTAAGCTTGAGGCTATAAATTTTAAAATGATGTAGTTGATGGTAGAAAACTAGATAAAGGAGAACTTATTTCATATTCTAATGGAAATAATAAATTTTGTGCAATTATTCTTAAATGGAAGAAATATTAGAGTTATTAAAAAATCTTCTACATTCAAATTAGAATCCAAAAAGACACGATAAGGGATTTATGTATAATATATAGGGGTAAGTATTTTACTTGTTATGGACGTTTAGATGTAATAGTATATCATTTGATTAAATTTCTAATTGCTCTTCAAATGTATATGTTGTATTTTATTCTTGCTTAAAAAATTGACACAGACTACCAAACCTTTTTATAACACAAGGGATACCTCAAATCATTACTTTTCTCGTTAAGATTAATTAACTTTTTGATACGTTTCTCGTAATTATTGTGGACGTAATGACAATTCGTCAATTATAAGTTCTCTTGTAGAAATAGTTAAAATGTTTGACCTTTTAAAGTCCAATTTAGCCTTTTTTCTTCTCACTTCCTGGCAACACTGGCGACTACAAAAATATGTGCTTAGCAGAGGGTTAATAATATTACCTCTATGATTACTATCTTTGGAAATATAGCTTACAAAATATTTGATTTTTAAAAATCCTTTACGCTTTCACGAAAAGTTTGATATACAGGCTTAAGTTGTTTTTCCAAAAGTTCAATCTTAGGAACAAAGATTTCGAGATTTTTTTCTATGCATTGTTAGAAAATAAAAAGTACACCTTTATCATTTATTATACTAATGACATTGCAAGCACTCTCAAAAACTAGTTATTAAGAACTAGCTCTCAAAAACATTCCGTAATATCAAATTAGAATCACAATACGACTCTTCTCGACTTTAATAATTCTAAGTATGTTATCTGAAGTGGTTCTAATTATGCTACTTGTAGAGCAAATAATTTTGAAACAAATTCTAAAATTTTCCTGGGTTATATATAAATTTACATTTTAATATTATAATAATTAGGAACTGCCTACTGAGAACTTCGTCTTTTATTTAAAAGAACCATTGAATTTTTAGATATTATTGAGATAATCAAAAAAATTGTTCCGCATATTATTTCGGAATATATTGCAAATGGCAGAACATTTTTAAAAAATGTTTCGCTCAAACACCTCAGGACTTACTCCCGAAGAGCAAAACAAAGTCGATGCAAAAAATTAAAAATTATAAAATTCAAGCGTAAATATCTTCTTAATTATAAGAGTAATATTTTTTTTTTAAATTGACAAACACTTTACAGAAATATAAAAATCTTTGAAATCGGACTTGATTTTAACGATTTTTTGTAACTTTTACATACACGAGGTAATCAAATTTAACATTCCAGAGGAAGAGCTAAACTTTCCGTACATTGTAATTCGATACGATCAGTAGTTTAGAAGATACAGAATTATTACCAAAAATTTTGCGTCTGGCCCCACTGTGGCATCAGAGTATATCATTCTATGATTTTTTTTCTTGTCCATAAAAGTAGAAAACTAAAAATTCAGTGATAGAAAAACAAAAAATTATAAAAAATTTACCACCAGAAATTTTCTATAATTTCCCAACAAAAACTTTGATTGTCAGGTAATGAGTGAAGAAGCTAATATAATGCTTCTTTACTACTAACACATTAGCCATAACTTAATAATTTAAGAAATATGATCATGTCATTACAGGTAACTAATAACCTCATTTATTACAAATATACATTTTAAATAGTTATTACGTAGATGTAATTACAAGAACTTCCAAGCTATTCAGTAACTCATTGATTTTAAAGTACTACAGAAGTCATTATTAGTGAAAGCAACAGCAATTAGTTACATTTTAAGTTAAAAATATATAATGAAATATCAAAATAAAAAAAATGCTTTTATAATTTTAATTATAGATTTCAAAAGCAACAGCTTTTTGGTGTACAAATTAACATTTTTAAGCTGCAATTCTGAATATAAATATGTGAACTGATAAATTCTATTAAAAATGTTAAATCTTCAAAAATCTGATTATAAATAATTAATTACATACATGATTATAAATATGTAGTTACTAGACTACTTCTATGTAATACAGACAGTATGTTGTTGTCGTTCAAAAGCAAATTCACCTGCAACTGCTTACCATTACTAAACCAGCAAAAATTTTGCTTATAAAAAAACGTTTTTTGTAAGCGAAAATAATATAAAAAATAGCTTCCTGTTTTGGTGGTATAACTGATGAATTTTGTTTGCGACATCGAAAATTTCTCCAATTTATATTTGGGTACCAAAGCAGTTGTTTTGGATGCTGATTATTTTTTTACGCATAAGAAAAACTATTCAGCTCGGTTGAGATTTGAACCCACGTCAATATATTGTTTATTTTTAATAGTATGCCGTCCACAACTGACTTTTGTTTTTTGGGATTTGAATGCTCTTTGATTTTAATGCTCATTTTTTGTGTTAGACGCTGTAGACAACTTAGCTACATAAAAATCAAATTCCTTTTATATATACTAAAAACTTATATAAGTAGTAATTGGTAATGCTGGGAGTGACGATTAAGGCTACAATGTATATGATACAGGAAGTTGTTGCCTTTAAAATTGAAAGTTGAGTTTTTTCTGAGAAGTTTTTGCTGGATTGTTTCAACTACCATTTGCATACCGAGCACTTCTAATATTTTATTCATTTTGAATCCACCTTACGATTTTTCTTTAGTCAAAATCTTTCTTTAAATTTCCAACAATATTTCTTTTTTTAACCGCATTGACTTTAAAAAGATTTTTTGTTTCACTTTGATATTATTGTAAATTGTAGAATGAAAAAATATATTTAAATATAAAATTGCATTTCAAATACATAGATTTCTGAGAACGTTTTCATTTGAAATGAATTACACAACAACCCACCAAATTTTAGTTTTTAACGTTGTAACATTTCCTTCAAAATATTATCTAATTAGTAGGTATTTTTGCAAGCAAATCTATTCATTTGTTTGAATGAAACAGCCTATTTGCATTGACAATTGTTATACATTTCTCATGTTTGTTGCTTAAGTCTTTTGTATTTTGACTGCTCACACGTCAATTGTACACTTAGCTTACAATTGTAATACTTATTAAAATTTTTATTTCCAACAAATCATTTATTTATAGAAAAATTGCTATTTCCATTATTTGCATGTTATTTCTTCAACAAGTGGAGTTTTTAAGTCTTTTATTTCTTCTATATAAATTTAGCCTTAAACTGTTTTAGCACTTTATTGTAGAAAATAAATTTAATTTTTAATAATTTACTATAATTTTATATATGTATTTAGTTATTAAACCAAAAAAAACTGAAACCGAATATTAAATATTAATATTTGGTTTTCTGACATTTGCATTCCTTTTTATGTTAATTTTAAATTAAATTGACACTTTATACACATTTTTATTATTATTCATTTGTTGTTAGTATTAGTTGGTCGTTGACGCTTCAGCAAAAGTAGATATTTGACAAAACTGAATTCAGTCATTCACTTACATCCAGTCAGTCACTTCCCCACATTTCATAGTTTATAATTTATGGGCAATTTACAAACACCAGTAGCTGTCTTTGATGACTTTCTTGTGTCTTGCAATTTAGTATTAGTAGTGGTTTTGTTACCGTTTTATTTTTAAGTGCAACAACATAAAGGTATTATTTATGAAACAATCAAGAAGAACAAGTTTTTGCGTTTTTATTTTAACTTTAAAAGCTAAATGAAACTTATGAGAAGTTATAAAGGAAAAAATGTATTAATGGATAAAGTGTAGCACAAACGAACTCATACATTTATTACAGAGTAAATGAGCTGTATATTATTTTTTTATGGTGGCAGTTTGTTGATATTGTTATGCAAATTTCTTCTGGGGATTTTAGTTGAAGAAAAACTGCTACTGTTTTTTGAGTTTTGATGAAGATTTAAGAATTTTAAATATTTAGAGAAAACTGAATAAACAAATTTTATATTTTTTATATATCTAAGGAATAACTTAAAACTTTATTTATAAAATTATTAAAAAAAACGTTGCAAAAGTCTTTTGATTTTTTTTTTATTTTTTTCAATTTATGTCTTTTTGATCTTAGTGCCGATTGCGTTATGCTTTTCCATTTCTTTAAAAACTTTAAAAGTAAAATATCTTTAACTAAGTTAAAATATTATTTATTATTATTTATTGATAATGTTTAATATTTGATGTAACGCTTTCGCTTGTTTTCAGGCTTATTTTCCATTATGCATACAAAATTTGTTAAGCTATTTTTTCTATTTACTCATTTTAAACGAAAGGAATTGCAAGTGTGGGTATATGTATGAGTCTTAATGTTTTTGTGTGTATGCAAAATTTGAGCGTGTCTAGTGGTTAAGCATAAACATAAACATGTGAAAATGAAAATCTGTTGTATGTTTTAACCGCAACACTTAAGGGCATTTAGATATTACTGGTTTGGTTTTTTTCTTTTAGTTGCGAATGAATGAGATGTTTGTAAATTTGAAAATTATGTAATGTTTTTTATAGATATACGTTTAGAAAAGTAATATAAATAATAGAAAAATAATAACAATAGATATTTTTGGCAATCACCATATTTAACTGAGAAAAAAAAAGAGGAAAAAAAACGCCATAAATTCGTTAGGGAGGTTTTGTTGCTTAAGTCTTTTGATTATGATAATGATATTATTTATTTATTTTTATTTTATATTACACAGGTCAACAAAATAAAAACTTTTACAAATGAACTGCAAGTAAGCTAGGAAAACATTAAAAAACTTATTTAAAAAAAATTCTTACAAAATTAAAAATAGTTTTTCAAAAAATTGTAATAACTTGAAAACTACCAAATATATTCTACAATTAAGTGTTGTCTGCCTCTGCCTCTTTTTAATCTGCTCATTAATTTCAGAGATACTAAAGGAAATCAAATTCGGTATTTAGAATCAAAATTCGTTTATAATTTTTTGACATTCTAAAAACAAATTATTTATCATAAATTTCTTAAAAAAATATTTTTAATTTTCTCTATTTTTTGTATAAAATAAAAGAACCATCTTTAAAATAAAATTAAAATATATATACACGTGTTATTGAATTGCTATATATACAATTTGTTATAAGTATAAGTCACCCTATTCAATTTTATGCCACAAAGGCTTAAATCAGAATATCTACCCAAGTACTTAAAAGTCAGCCAGAATAACATCAAGCCGTGGTCAACAAAAGGATGAAGGTAAAATGTAATGTAATAATATCCCTTCACTTGGCCTTTCTTTTAAAATTTTTATCAAGCTCTTTATATTAAAGCAGTTACTTAGCAAGGACTCACGATGAAGACATTAGAATTTAGATCGGATTTTGTGGAAACTATCTATCCATTACCGAGAAATTTTTATTTTATTCTGCTACGATAGTCCTTCTTGTATAACGACTTATAAACAAGAGTAAGCAGATAATAAGTAAATTTATTTTAAACATTCTTTTGATATCCTTAATTAATTAATCTATTGAAAAATTAACGATATCGATCACCGAAACCATTCTAGGATTAATAATTGTAAAATACTTTTTTGAAATTCTTAGCGGTAAAATCCTTTCAGAAGCATGAAAATGTAAGTTATTTTGGAAAACTCCATGTGATTTTTTTTTAATTTTTCTTTTTTTCTATTTCCAACATACGAACATAATTTGCATAATAAAAAACTTATTATTTGCAAAAAAAAGTTATTAATTTTTTCTTTCTATTTTTTTAATAATATTTATATCTCTAATTTTTGGAATATTTCCCTTGTTGTGACCGAATTGTCTTTTCTAGTTCAGTTGAACCTATCGTAATATTCAGTAGTCCCAATCAAATTATGAGATAGTTATTGCAACCGACAAACTTCGATTGGCGAAAAATTTGGTAATTACAATGAATATGTTTTCTCTGTATACAAAAAATACAGATTTTCCTCCTTTATCATAAGCTGTATGTGTTGCAACTCAAAAGAGTTCTATTTGATTAAATTTGTGCATAGTTATCGATTTTAACAATTAGGTGAAGGTATCTCATTTTAAAAGTGATACAAAAAATCATTGAAATTATGCATCGATTGTAATAAAATATGGCTCGTTTCAGTTACGACATACGTAGCTTTATGCTAAAATAGAGCGTAGTTAAATTTTTGGTATTTTTCGATTTTTTAATATTTTTTGCAAAACAAATTTTTTTTCATTTTGTTGAATTGATTTTTATTTCGACGTATTGTAACGTGGTTTTGTTGTCGACTTAAGGAATCCACGAAAGTTATGTGACAACACAATTGGTTTATCGTTTCTGCGGGTGAAATACACAGAGTATTTTTATTTAATAATGTTTTAGTTATCGGGAACCATAAATTATAACAAATATTTTGTGTAAGACAAATTACTAGCAGCACATGATACGTAGGAATTCAGTCGAGCACTTCTCAGGTAATTCAGATTTTATTACTGGTAGGAGCCCGATTGAAGGTTCGGTTCCCTCGTATATTATGCATTGTTATTTATAAGTCTCACATGTCTCATATGTGCTAACCGAAGTAGTAGTGTCGAATCAGACAACAGAATCGCTGTGCCAAAACTAACAACCGAAGTTGTAGTGCCGAAACAGACAACCGAATCGACGTGTCAAAACTGACAACCGAATTTTTAGTGCCGGAAGAGACGACCAAAGACGCTGTGCCAAAACTAACAACCAAAGTTGTAGTGTCGAAACAGACGACCGAAGTCGCTGTGAAAAAACTAACAACCGAAGTCGTAGTATCGAAATAGACGACTAAAGACCCAGTGCCGAAGCAGACGACCGAAGTCGCTGTGCCAAAATTAACAACCGAAGTTGTGGATCAGAATTTATGACCAAAGTTGTAGTATCAAAATAGACGGTGCAAAGCCGCTGTATCCGAAATAGGCAATTAAATGCTGTGGAAGTTATACACCTGACGCTCGGACTTGATACGAGTACCAGAGAAATAGTGACTGATTTAATAATATTAGATGTCATGGAATAAGTTATATTATATTATAAGATAAACTATCTTGGTTTTTGGCAAATTCTTCTATCTTTCCAATTGCAACTACTTATGTAAAGAATTCTTATGTAAAAAATTCTATAAACTCAATTAGAATAATTAATTCCTTACAATCATAATGCAAATATGATGGTTGGAAGCTAAGATCAATACGTTCATGTACTAGTGTAAAATAATGTAAAATAATGAAGAGTAAAGGAGTGAAATGTTAATGGAATACAGATATGTAAAAAAAATGTCATGAATATATATATAATATACGTATGTACAAGTTTAACTAGCCATTAAATTATGTTACAATATTTTTCTTAATATCGCCGAAGCTATAGAGAAGATTAAAAAATTATGTAAACATAACTTAAAGATAATCTGTACTAAAATTGTTTGGTATTTTATTAAACCAAATCAGAAAACTCGTTTTGGAGATATGTTGCAATAAATATAGCAAATTTATTAATTTTTTATATTACGATTTATCTCGAAAACTATAGTCAATTAAAAAACTCCATGACCACATGTATCCAGATTGACTGAGATCCCGTGCTACAGAATTAGTGTTTCCCTCTGTTATTCTAAATGTTTGAATAAATTTAAATTTCTTGATCTTTTTTTTATTAAAATTTTTAGTTATTAAAATTTTTCTAAATATGTCTGCAATTAGGTATTTTTATTAAATTGATTTTGATTATGGTGTAATTTCAAATAATTTCGACAGAAATTATACTTTTAAAAATTTTAGATATTCGATTTCATTAAACTAGTCATCGTACACGTTATCTCGTTCTATATCGTTTACGGTTTAAGGTTAAATAATTTCTATGTGCATTATCTGATTTTAACAAAATTTATATCAGTGGAAAAGGCTGATCTTTATTAAAAAAATCATAAAAGTTAAACGTCATCTTGGCGCAAGGATATCTGAAATGAAAAAATACCCTTTATCTTGGGATATCCTGAAAAAGTATTTTAATTTTCATCAGTTTTTGTAAAAATTTAAAAATGGCATCTTAATGGAATTAGAAGCTATAACAGTTTGCCTGTAGCAGTTAGTAAAATTTAACTAATAAATTGATATATTTTTTAGTATTCTGATACGGTTATTTTTAATTTAATATCAAAGCAAATCGGTGAGAAGAAAACTAAGCAGTGTTGGTCTAGATCGACCATATAATACACTATATATAGACACTAAAATGATTATCGGAAGAGGGCTTTATATGGGACCTATGGCCAATTGTACAACGATCTCTAAAAAATTAATTAAAATAATTTATGCGTATATGAAAATTATTTATGTATAATTTTGTTTTGGTATTGGCATTTATGTGAGATTTATACAGGTTTAAGTATTTTTAAGGAATGAGAATTATATTTGAGCCGTGGTCAATTATATACTGATCATTATGAAATTTAGTTGAGTGATCTGTACTTGTGTAAAACTTATTTGTGTTAAATTTGATATCGATATTGTTATTTATGTGAGATTCATGAAAGTTTAATT
Organism: Protocalliphora azurea; assembly: GCA_932274085.1. NCBI lineage: Eukaryota > Metazoa > Arthropoda > Insecta > Diptera > Calliphoridae > Protocalliphora > Protocalliphora azurea. Next base: position 145,853,962 of record OW026520.1, on the reverse strand, counting down.
GATTTTCAGAAATGGGAATTATATAGAAAAATTGGGTATCCATGTTAGCATATTTCAGATATTAATATGCATTAAAGCACTATCCTGGAGAAAAATGTTGTATGTGGTATAAGTAGACAATAGAACAATCATGATTAATTTCAGCAGTTTTTGCCATTGTAACACAAAATATCTAATTTCAATAAATAATATTTAAAATATCGCAACAATTCGGCGGATTTTGTAAAGGGCTTAAAGGTATATTAATAAGTTCCTTAAATTTCTAAAATAATATCAAGCTATTTTTTCGCAATCAGAAATGTGCTATATTATCAACTTATTTCAATAAATAAATATCTATAAAAACGTGTTAATGACACTCGCTCACTCCAATATTTTGCATACTATATTATTACATAAAAAAAGAAAAACAATCCTAGGGGAAGCTATGGTCGAGATCGTAAATTCGGCTTTTTTGGAGCAGTATTGTGTACATTAGGGCTATAACCAAATTTTTGGCATAGTAAGAATGTTTTAGTAATGAAAACAACTTTCTCCCGTCGTTTCGCGAAAAAAAACCTCACGCTGGGAAGCAAATTTCTAAACCCTTCCAAGAAATTTTTTTTTATTTTTTTTTTTTTTTTTTTTTTTTGTATTTAGATAATATTCGTGTATTAATTTATTCTATATTTACATAGTAGTTTTAAATTTATATACTATTGGATGATATAAACTTTAAGTTTAATAATAAAATTTAATAATATATAAATACGCAACACTCTTTCCACTCTTTCTTAAATAAAAGTTTTCAAAAATAAAAAGTTTTACAACTTTTTCGTTTATTTTTTTAAATTTTGCATGAAGTTTTATAGGAAATAGTGTATTTTTGAAAACACATTTAAAAGATAATAATCTAGGCATTTAGTAATGGTACAATCTACGAAATTCGGATCATTGCTTATATTTTTATATCGCTTTATACATAAGGTATTTTACTCAAGTTTTTACATATAACGAATTTTGAACCCCTATGAATTGTAAACCGTAGGAAAATTTTTAAATCTAAAGCAGTGGATAAATTCCAAAATAGCATTTAAGTGATATGTACATACAACGTACTGGAACATATACAAATTTCAGGTGTATATTTTTTAAAATTAAAATAAAAATGATTGTTTTCAAACTTCAACCCGATCCCTGCATGAACTTTTTTAACGATCCGTAAAAGTTATCATGTTTTTTATTAATAACTTTTACTGTTCTACACGACTATACTATGCCGTTTTTGATATTCGCAAAAAGTGTGAAAAAGTTATAGCCCTAGTGTACATACAAGAATATAGTGCATTTATAGCAATATCTTCTAATTTATTTTAAATATAAAAAAACAATATTCTTAGGCTTAAAGTTTCATATTAGCAAAACATATACATGATAAAGCAAAAGACTTAGGACATAAACTTAAATTTCTTTGCTGCCAGAACTCTGTTGTAAAGTTCGTAGTGATTTTCAATATAAAATTTAAATATTAAAAATGTCTAACCAAATATGATTGACACTTGGCATAAACAAAAGACTTAAGACAAAAACTTTTCTAATTTTGATTTTTTGCCAAATCAAAAACATGTTGTTAAATTTTTAAAAATAAATAACAAATGTTGTCACAATAAAGATAAATTATTAAGGATTTTTCCTACTAATGCCTCTCTAAAAACCATCAAAATATTATGTAAATTATTATATTCTCTACTAAAAAAATTTCTTTTTTTTCTGACAAATAAAAGAAATATTAAATCAAAAATATTTTAAAAACACATAATTTCAATTAACATTAATTAAAATCATTCAACCTCAACCGTTGACGCCATTTAACTATGAAATACAGAAATTACAAAAAAAAAATAAATAGTCTGAAAAAAAGACATTATGTTAACGGCTGCGTCATACCAGCAGCATAAACTAATAAATTAAGTAAAAAATAAAAAATAAAAGAAAAAAAATTCTATAACAATTTACAACACTTAAAGAACATTTTAACAACATGTCTGATTAAATGGAGACAAAAGTAATCAAGTATATTTTTGACTTAATGGAAACCGTAAAAATCCGTGTTTATACAAACATTTTATCAAAAAAATTTTATATATGAGAGAATAAATAAAAAATTGTGTATAAAGCTTAAAAAAACATATGCCTGTATTTGTGACAACAAGTAATAAATTTAATTTAATTTTGTGTTTACTTGGAAAAAACTCCTGGTTAAATGAATTTATATATTCCACAAGGAATGATGCCACATAAAGCTACTGGTAAATGACTGTGTTGTTTGTATGTCAGGCTGTCTGACTTTTTCCTTTTTTTGTCAAAATAGATTATGATTATTTTATGTGTATGAGAAAGAGAAAAATAAGTACATTTTAGGATATATGGTCTGGTTGTTTTCAGAAATTGTGAGCATTAAATATGTTATGGCATATATGTTTACGCAGTAAGCTAATGTCCACCTACACTTGTTGGCAATTATTGTATGAATTTCATGTTTTTTTTTCAGGAGGTAACATTTTATTGTTAAATGCAGTAGAACGTGGTATTATAAATGAATATGTTTAGGAAAAAAATGTATAAAAATGTTGCACAAGTATTGGAGGAAAAATGGTATTACGGATTAAAGCTTTAAACATTAATTTAAAGTGAAAGAGCATACAGAATTAAAATAAAGTGAAAGTTATAAGGGAAATGCCGAAGTCATAAATTTTTCCAAAAATTTGATATCTTTGATCAGTGTTTATAAAAAGAATTTTGTTATATATATATATATTATGCATTATAGAAAATGTAGGAATATTTCTATGTGGAAAATATTCTACAGCTAAGTACTTATTTTCAGCTGTAGAATGTTATCCATATTATATATATATATATATATATATATATATAAGCTAGAAGCTGCTTTTTTCTAGCGTTTTTTTTTTTTTTTTTTTTTTTTTGAAATTGCCTTAAAAATGCTAAACTGTTAATTTTTCAACAACGAGGAAACTTATTTGTTATTTATTATAATTAATTTTATATTTACAGAATTAAACTTTCAAGCGTTATTATTTATATTTAATAAATAATTTTGTGGAGTTACCAAATCGATAAATAAAATTACTTTTTTAATAACTTTATCAGCAATAGAAATTATTTATGAATATAATTTATAAAAGATCTTTTTAGTAAGAAAATTTTCCCAAAAATTTGCAACTGTTTAAACAAAAATGAACTATAGTTCAAGAATGATGAAAAATCACTTCAAAACATTGGGTAATTTTTCATATAAAATATTACCCTATTTTCAATGGGAATCTTTTGGACAATTTTTCATCGAGTAATTTTTCAGGGTGCTATTTATAAACTTATCATAATTTCATTAGAAATTTCTCAAAAACTAATGAGAACGAGAAAAAATAAGTTTAGAAATAACTTTTTTCTGGACTTATTTTTTGGAGCACTTATCCTTTTTTGATCTTTCTAAAGTTTAATGTATTATATTTTTGCTCTCATCTCCTGGCAGCACTGTATAGAATACTGGTTTTTTCCCCTTTAAAAAAATAAGCATCAATAATATATATTCGAATTATCTTGTGAACTGAAATTTCTACGGAAATAGATAACAAATTTAAAAAATATTGTTAACGATTTCGAAAAAATCTAGATTTGTTTTTTTTTTTTTTTTTTGACTCAAACGTATTAAAGCTTCGATTTTCAACCTCTGTTAGGGAATTGAAGAAGAATTTAATTTTTTTAATTTTGTCCTATCAATGTCATTCATTATTTGAATGTGCTCTCCACCTATTTTATTTGTCAATAGAAAACTAAACTGTGGATAGCAGTTAAAGTAATTAAAAAATATTTTTGTAGTAAAGATCCTGTAGACTATAAAAACCTAAAAAATATTTTAATATTTATTTAATTTAAAACTGCTCAAATTCCATATGTTAAATGGATTTTTTATTATTTTTTTTTTTTTTTACTTCCTTCAAAAACTTAACTTAAAACACATGAAATTTGTTCAACGAAAATATAAATTAATATGACGTGAAGTCGCTCTAAAGATATATATAAGTTAAAAAATATCTTCATAAAATGGTTTTATAGCCTATTTTCTTCTTCGACATCAACAGCCTTTAAACACAAGTCTGCATTATTTTCACTTTCTCCTAAAAAAAAAAAAAAACACACAGTTTTCATTTTCTTTCTTCTAACAAGACAACCAACCACAATATTAGTAATATTTTTTTATTATCAAACCAGCAGAAAATATTCGTTCAAACATACATGTATTTTTTACACCTTCATGTAACGATTATCCACAATATATACAAGTCCTTACATGTGAAAATTCGCTTGTATCAAGTAACAAACTATAAAGGCAAAAAATATATATGAAAAAGACAACACTTTTTCATATTGTATCTCCATCTGCATTCATACTTAACACAACATACACAATAGACATTAAACATGAACAAAAAACTTTTTTTTTTTTTTTTTTGAAAAACTATAAAAAAACTTATGAAGCTAAAACATGAAAAATCATTGAATTTAACAAGACTAACAAATATTTTTCGAGAAAACTGGAGGAAAAAAATGTGGAAAATATTGTTAAATTGTTGTCTGTTAACAAACTACAAGAGCCACCAATAAAAAGAGAAAAAAAATAATCATAAATAGGAAATAAAAAATAACTTATTGATAAATCAAGAAATAAAGAAACAAAGAAGTGTTTACAGCATTTGCATTTTGTATTGGATATATTTTAGTAAACAAATCTAATCAAGAAAAAAAAAAACAGAATATCAAAAGAATGATTACGCACAAAATTACTTTTTGAATACATACTTTCAAAATTGTTAAATATAATTTAGCATGTATGGAAACAAAAATATTTAAAATTGTTTTCCTGCTCTTTAAAAATGGTACTGAAATGTTTTATTCACCAATTCATAAGTCAAGTTTTACTTACCAATTTTTTCTTATTTTATTTTCCAAATTTAAATTTAATTCCTTTAAAATCCTGCTTAAATCATTTGCATTTACGCACACTTATACAAATCTCTAACGAGCTTTCAAACACACACACTTTCTTTTCCCCAACAAACTCTTACCAAAATAAAAATCTCACCATCTTATTATAAAATATGTGCGTGTTTTGGTTTTCTTTTGGAGATATTATGACGTAAAATTGCCCAAATAAAGCATGTGCCGAAATATCCTCTTAAAGTAGTCAACAACATTAAAAATAATATTGTAAAACAATAACACAAACAAAAAATACTTGCTCCCACTCTTTCCCACCACCACAAGACAAATGCAGTTGTTAGTCTCTAACCTAAAAAATAATAATAAACATTCATAAATTGCATTGCAAAATTTTTTTGGGGGGAATTATTATTATTTTTTTTTTTTTTGCTCTCTTTGCTTATTTTTCCCGAATTGTAAGAAACTCTCTTTTTTTGTACAATTCGGCTTTTGTAACGAAAAGTGAAGTCATGCGTTCAATGAACTTCCAAAAACATGTTACGAAAAACAAATCTTTCCTTTTTATTGTTGTTGTAACAGCAACAAGTTGTGTAAGTAAAAGCAAATAACATTGAATTTACCTTTGAATATTTTATTCTGTTCGGTTCATAAACTCTTCACTTTTTAAAATGTTGGTTGCTGTGTGACCATTTTAGCATTTTTGCAGCTATTTTTAATTCGATTTAGCCGCAAAATTTTCATTTAGCATTGAGCATATTTTTTAGCATTTTTTAATGATATATTTAGCATTTTCTAAAGTATTCAAATTGTTCGGTTTTTCTGTTGTTCGAACAAGACGAATAATTCGAATAAGGCATTTTAATTTTTTCGAATTATTCGATCACGAATTTTAAATTATTCAAATTATTGTAATAATTAAAAAAATTAATAAAGTAATATATTTATGATTTTGTAAGTTTTCTTTTTTAATTGATTATAAACAAATAACGGTGACATATAAAAAGTCAGCAATTCATTTGAAATATCTTCAAAAAAAAAAGGATTCTCAATATAAATGTAAATATATCGTCCATTCTAAGAAAGATTAAAAAAAATATTTCTTGACATGATGTTATCAGATTATTTTCATATTTGGTAAACTGCATTAAGCATTTTTCTTATTTTAATATAAATTTTATTCAAGATTTTAATTTTTATACAGATGGAAAAATCGTCAAAATATGTAAGAGCCTATTCGCATTGCGATTTTCGCGGCGTTTTTTATGATGTTTTGTTTTGAAGTTGCTTCGAAGATCCTTCTACGTTGGCACACTTAAATTTATATTGTAAAACTTTAAAAAATTGAAAAAATTGTCTGACAAAAAACAACTAATTATAATAATAAAATTACCTTAAAAAACTTAATTTGTTAACAAGTTGCAGCTCTAAGAGCCTTTAATGAATTTATCTTATACAATTTCCTTTCAATTCTACTTTGTCTTGATTTTATTTTCTACATGGTTCGAAAATCTTTATATTTTATTACCGTATTTTAATTTTTTAGTATTTGAAAAAGATATGTGTTTTATAATTGAGTTTTGCAATAAATAAAAAATTTCTATTAAAAATTTGGGGTTTAGTACTCTAAGATTGAAATAGGTACTATTTAAATATTTTATTGATACCGAAATTTTGTTTTTCATTTTCCATCTCTGTTAGAAAATGAGTAGTAAGGAAAAAACAACAACAAAATATGCGTTGGATTATGAATGCGTTTATTTTTCTTTCTTGTTGTTCTTGTTATTGTTGTTATTATTTTATATGATTCCTGTTCAAATGTTGTAATAAACAGTACACAATCTATAATTTAACGTGTTGTTATTTATGTTGTTGTTGCTGTTGTTTTACATTGTAGTAATGTCGATTTGTTATTATTACTACTATTGTTGTTATTTTTGTTGTTGTTAGTTGTTGTGATGATGGATGAACGTTAAAATTCGTGTTCAAACACTTTACTTTATATTCATTCTTCTTGTACAAAATTGTTTATCTTAAAAACGTTGTTTGTTACTACCAACTGTCTATGGAAAAAGCCTCTTTTTTGTTTTCTTTCTCCTGGTTAAAGAGTTGTGTGCAATTGAAAGTGGGGAGTGTTGTAATCATCATCGTATCAATATGATTTTTTTTCTTTTGGTCACTTAGAAAATATTTAAAGGAAACAAATGGAAAAAAATAAATGTTTGTAAAAAAATGTAGCCATAGCATTAGGGTCGTCTCAGGGTATAAATTGTAGTTGTTTTTTGTTTTTCCTAAAAGGTAATAATGCGTTTAACATGTTTTTATGTAAAAATATTTTTATTTTTTATTTTCTTTGTTAGTTTTTAGAGAAAAAAAAAAATGTTAAAATGTAAGCAGAGATCGAAAGCTTTTTGTTTGAGTGTGTATGTATGTAAGTAATTTTCCTACCTCTCTTTTTTTATACATAAATAGAAAAAAAATTGGAAAGAAAAACTAATCTAACAAACAAGAAAACATGATTAGATACACGATTATATGCTACATAACTACGATTAACAACAACTGAAACTTAAGGAAAGCAAATGAATGGATGTTGTTGATTTTCTTTCTTTTTTTTACAAATTATTTTAATGGAAAAAGAGCAGATGTTTTTTTTTTTTAATACTAGTAACATTGATTGAAGGTTGTTTGTTATTTAGTGTAAAAGGTTTTTAAAGATTTAAAAAATTGCTTAAGAAATTCCTAATTTAGAAAATATTTATGAGAATTTGAAATTTGTTAAAAAAAGGAATAATTTTTAGAAATTTTAGTTGAGTTTACCAAGTTTTCAGCATTGTTTTGGTAATATAAAATATTTCATATTAGAGAAAAGAAAATGTGTTTCCAAAGTGCTGAGTACATACATTTTTCAGTCCCTTTCTTTATTACAGTCTATACAAAAAATCTAAAACATTTTTTTAACTTTCCTTCAAATATTTTAGAAAAAATTTTCCTTTATTCGAAACTTTTCCATCATCATGATTTTCTTATAATGTGTTAAAAATTATGATTATTATATTTTTTTACAAACACGCCTTTAATTGATTAAAAAACACTTAACCACAAAATGTCTTATTATTTCTTATAAAAACATAGTATGTATATTTAACATTCCCTGCAGGAAATTGCTTTAGCATTACCAATATACTTTTTTAAAGAAAAAATACGTAATACAACTAACCAAATAATAATAACTAAAATATTTAATATAATACTAACAATTTTTTAAAACCATTTATCCGACCAACAACAAAAGCCACATCATTAATTGTTTTCATTTCTTCATTATTATTTTTTTTTTTTTTTTCTCTTTTTTCACTCTTATATTTTACATTCATTATGACAGGGAAACATTTTTCAATATTAAACAACCAACACGTCAAATTTTATCACAAACGGTTTTGTTTGATATGAAAACGCCAAAAAGAAAAAATAACATTTAAAAAAAAAAGCCGGCTTTTTTTATAAAGCCTTACTTAAAAAAGGCCAGCAAAAATACACAGATATTTAGTATAAGCTGAATAAAAAAGATGCTTTATTTATAAGAAAAAAAGTGCAATAATTACTTTAGCAATGCAGGTTCTAGATGCAAGTATTTCACCGGTGTTGCGTACTTTCCTTAAGGCAGAAGCAAAAAAAATGCAAGCCCACGTTTTTCTTTCCATTTTTAAGTAATTTATATAAAGGTGTTAATCACTAATAAAATGTAGAGTTTATAAAAAAAAAATATATATATATATATATATATATATATATATATATATATTATGCTTAATTGCTAATGATGCCACAGCTTGGCGTAAGAGCTTAATAATATTTGTAGACAAGTTTTAATGTTCTAAAACACTTTTTTAAGATAACAAGACTATTTTTTTTTTGTTTGTTTATTTTTTATTTTTAAGCTTAAGTTATATTTTATGCGGAAGAGTTTTATTTTATAGAGATAATTATTTAAAATATTTATTGTATATTTTTAGTGCGGATTTCATATTGTTAGTTTTTTGTTTAATTATTTAAATTTACCAAATCTAATCATTTTAATTTAAAACTATTGTATAACATTAAAAACATTTAAAATTCAATCAATTAAAATTGTTAAGGTTTTATGTTGCTGTCAAATCTTTTTTAAAAGGGAGGGTATGCTAGTTTATAGTCTATATTAAAGTTTATACTATAGTCTAGGTTTATATTAAAAACTATAGCCAATTCTACAGTATAAACTATAGTATGTTCTAAAGCAAAGTCTATACTATAAATCGTAGTCTAGTTTATAGTCTAGTCTAAAATAAAAACTATAGTGCAGTCTATAGCATAGTATAGTATATAGTATATAGTATATAGTATATAGTATATAGTATATAGTATATAGTATATAGTATATAGTATATAGTATATAGTATATAGTATATAGTATATAGTATATAGTATATAGTATATAGTATATAGTATATAGTATATAGTATATAGTATATAGTATATAGTATATAGTATATAGTATAGTATTTAGTATACACTACAGATTAGTATAAACTATAGTCTAGTCTATGATATAAACTATATACTTAGTATAGTATTTAGTAGAAACTATAGTCTTATATAATCTAAACTATAATCTATGTATAAATAATAGTCTAGTCTATACTCTAAGTTATAATCTATTCTATTATCTAAGCTCTAGTTTTTTCTATAATATTAACTATAATATAGTCTGTTATACAAACTATAGTGCGGTCTATTGTATAAAATTTATTCTAGTCTATAGGACTATAAACTATAGTATATTCTAGAGTATAAATTATAATTTGGTCTATAATATAAACTATAATCTGATCTATATGATAAACTATAGTCTAGTCTATAGGATAAAATATAATCCAATCTGCAGAATATAGTATAAACTAAAGTCTAATCTATGGTACAAACTATACCCTAACCGATAATATAAGGTATAGTCAAGACTAAGGTCTAAACTATAGTCTAGTCTACACTTCAAGTTATAGTTTAATCTATGGTCTAAGCTATAGTCTAGTCTATGGTATAAACATAGTCTAGGGGTATAAATAATAGTCAAGTCTAAACTATAGTATAGTCTATACTCTAAGTTGTAGTCTAGTCTATTATATAACTATAGGACTATAAACTATAGTCTATTTTATAATATAAACCATAGTTTGGTCTATAATATAAACTATAGTCAAGAGTATAATCTTGACTATAGACCATAGTCTGGTCTATAGTTTAAATTATAGTCTAGTCCATATGATAAACTATAGTCTAGTATGAAGTATAAGCTAAGGTTTTCTCTATAATATAAAATATAGTCTAGTCTCCAGTATAAAATCTAGACTATAGTAAAGACTAAGGTTTGGTATAAATTATAGTTCAGTCTATAGTCTAAACTATCTAGTGTAGTCTTTAGTGTAATCTAGAGTTTAGTCTATGGCCTAATTTATAGCTTAATGTATAGTCCAATTTATATACTGCTATTTTTCTTTTAAAATTCTCTGACTTAAATGGGTACCTATTATGCTTGGGCTACCTTCCCTTTTTCAAATCAACAAATAAAACAAAAAAATCAAAAGAAAAGCAAACCACCAACAATTGTTTAATTGTAAAATCTTTCTTTGTTAATTTTTTTTTTTTTTTTTGTTTTTTGTCTTTCTTTATTTGGTTAATATTGTTTTTGTTGTTGCAGATAAACCCCACTCAAATCAAATGAAATGATTTTGGGCTAATTACCCTTTTGTGGTAACCTAAGATCATGATGCATTTACAACTACCATAACAGCAACGCAACACAACCATTTAAAGCATTCAACCAGTTAAGCATCACTCTTTTAAACAACAACACTAACTAACAACAACAAAAAAAAGCAAAAAAAGCAAAATACTGACAAACAGCAGGAGTTTAAAGACTTTCATTAAACTTAAACGTTTTAAACCTTTAACACACATAAAGTTTTATTTTTGTTTTCAACTTTAGTTAGTTGTTGTTGTTATTTTAAACTTCTTATTTTAATTTAAATTTGTAGCTGTTATTGTTGTTTTTTTCTTGATTTTTACTTATTTGAAAATGTGCAAAAATTTTATCTTCGTCACCAGCCAGTACCACACTAACCACCATGGATACTAACAAACCTTCAAATACATACATACAATCATACCTACAACTTTGTCTCAGTTAGTTGGCCACATTATCTGTCAACAACATTTAAATTGGTGTCTTTTTTTTCTCAGTTTTTGTTGTTTTTGGCAGTTTGTTAAACAATTTTAAATCTGTATTTTTTTTTTTTTTTTGCTTCAAATTTTAAATAAAAGAAGTTGGAGTAAAAAAATATATTTTTTAAATAATGTTTTTAAAATTTAAACGGTCGCCCACTATTTGTTGTTGTTTTTATTTTTTTTATTTCTTTGATTATTGTTTGTTTTAGACTCACCAAATGAGTTCAAATGAAATGTTTTGTAAAAAAAAATACAGGAAAAAGGAAAAAATTAGTTGTGAGGAGGACATTTGCTATGGATTTTTTTTTTATTTTGGGCAGATATTTTAATTTGAAATTTCTTGACAGCTTTTAAATGCTTTATTTTCCTTTTTTGGCATAATGCTTTTTTGAAAGGTTGTAAAATTAGTGCATATTTGGCATTGACCGACAAAATTAGGAATTATTGAAAAAAGGGAGGAGAATACTTTCAAATGAAATGTTTAAATGAGAGGCTAAAATAATCTGTGATTAAATAAAAAACAAATGACATTAATTAGATGAAATAATATATTTTGATAACTTTCACAAGCTTTTAAGAGACAAGAATAACACAAATAAATCTTTAAGGTTCACTCTCAGTACATGAAATTTCTTACAGCCAGTCTTTAGTCAAATCCATGGAATAGTCTATAATACAGTCCACAGTCTAGTCCATGAACAAGTTGATGTTTCAATACTTAAACTAGACTATGGACTTTTCTATAGTTCTATAGTCTACTCTATGGTTTAGTCTACAGTCTTTTCTATATTCTATAGTCTAGTTTATAGTCTATTTTATTGCCTACTCTATAGACTATTCTTTATTCTACACTATAGTCCAGTCCATAGTATAGCCTAATCCATAGCGTATTCTATTTACAGTCTACTGCTCTATACTCCTTTTTCTGTATTCCTCTTTCATCAAAAAAATTCTTGAAACCATTTTTAAACCATTTTACCACATTTTCTCTTCCTAACCCCCCCCTTCAAACAATTTTATTACTCGTCAATAGAGATCACTTAATTTTGTATTTGTCTTCTCTTCCTCCATTTTATTTACATCAATTTATTTTTCATTGATTATTGAATACCACCAACATACATTTATTTTTCTTTAGTCGATGATGGAGTATATTATTGCAACATTATGATACAACATTTGACACATGTTTGTTGATATGAATATATGAGTGAGTATGTTATTGTTGTATTTGAGTATGTTTTGTTTGTTTCATGTCAGTCATTATGAATATGATCAATAATGTTTGTTTGAAACTAGTATTTTGATGGATGATAAATCATCAATGTCAGGTGAAGAGAAAATTTAACTTACCTGTAAAGAAATAAGAAAGAAAAAAAGCGAAATGAATTATTAAATGAATTAAAAAGTGGGATATTGTTAATGATAATTGAATAACACTGTTATAGTCGTAAATTTTAACAAGCTGGGCACCTTACTAGTAAAGCTAATTCGAGTGCGTTGAATTTAGGTTTTAACTTTGCAATGGAAGTAGCACAATTTATAAAAAAATGAGAAATAAAAGGGACATTATTTATTTATAATAAATCTATTGAGTATATAAAGCTATCATAAATTAAATAAATTTCAACCCGATTTTTAATGCATTTATATTATTGTTTAAAAGGTTATTCATTGGTAATACAAGTTAGCTTACTTACGGAATTGTAGCAATATTTTTTGTTAGTTTAAAATATATTTGATAACAAGAATTCATGATAATATACTTCAATAGAATCTTAGTTGTGTATTTTGTTGAAATTCAAGAATTAATTCAATAAATTTAAACAAAAAAAAACTTAAGTTTCCAACCACTCTTTTGGCCTTTTTAAATAAAATATCTCAAAAAGGAGCGCTAACTTAGTTTTATCCATTGTGTAAGTCTAATTTTCGAGCACAATGTTATTTTTATGATCGTATACATTTTTGGAGAACATTTTTCGAAATTTATATTACACAACAAAAGAAATAAATACCAATATTTGTAAAATACTGAAGGTAAATAAATTGTGGTACAAGTAGACTAAAGTCTCTATTTGATCTATCTTTGGTGTTGATTTTTTACTAAACAATTTCTCTATTTTTACTTTGAACGGTCGATTTGGTAGATTTCTATTTGAAATTAATTGTCTAAAATCTTTAATCCAACTCTTTTGGTTTATATTCTTAAAAACCTATTTTTCCTTTAAAACAAATGCTATCTCATATTTTCCAATACATTTTTAATCGAAATAAATTATATAAAATTTATTTCGAATTCTTTCTGCTTACAATTTTAAATCACTTTAAATATTTTTTTGCTGGCTGGCTGTAAGTGGTAAATTTTACATTTTGCTGTTGGTGTAAAACCCAATTATTTAGCCTGTTAAATATTTTGACAACTTCATTTGTAATCAGAAATAACAAAAAAAATTAATCTGTCATTCGTTTCATTTTTATTTCTTGTATTTATTCAAAAATCCCAACCCTTCTTGGTGTGTGTTTGGAATTTTAAATGAAAATGTAAGTTTTGCAAATGCTAAACAACCAAATGAAAAAAACAAATTAAACTGGCAATTTATAGCAGTTAAAGCTAAAGAAAAAATGCTAAAAAAAATAAACAAAATACTTACAATTTTAAACATACAAGATTTGAAAACTGGCAATCATTCCCTCATTTTTTACTGTCATTAACAATAAAAGTAAAAGCAACAATGACAGCAGCTGCTGCTGCACAAAAAGGCAGAAAGTAGGGTTTTTAAATAAATACAGAATTTTTAAATAAAATTCTTTTGGAATAAAAAATATATTAAAATATCCATACATTTGAACGTCACCATAAATTTAATGTTCCATAATAGATATTTGTTTATTTTTAAGCCGTTTTTTTAAGCTCTTCGAAAAAATTTTAAAAAATTCTAATTAAGTTGTTTTGTTAAAAGTCCACAAATATATAAATGAGGTTCTATTTCTTTTTCGGGAAGCTTTCGTCATGATTTTTCGAATTTAAACATAAAATTCTTGCATTGTATCTTGGAGATTATCACGGTCTTTAATCTAAGACGAAAACTGCAGATATTAGGAATCCAAAATTGTAATTTGATTATTTACTAATATTTTAAAATAATTTTGTAGCTTATATTGTCATTTAATAGATATTGCTTTAAAGTTACGATAGCTCTATAAAAAAATACCGATAAAGCAGAAATGCATAAGTAGTTTTTGAAAATTAATTTAATTTTTACATTTAAGATATTTTTTTAATGTAATAAAAATCGTTTGTTCCGGGCTGTAATATAAGAAGAATGCTTGATGTATTATATGAACGATTACAAAATTTTACCAGCGGATGTGGCTAGGGGATCAGGAAATATCGACATATATAAATTTGTCTTTGTGGTAGAAGTATTTACGGACGTAATTATAACATCTTGAAGAATAATACTGATAAAACAAAAATTATATTTGATTCGTTATAAGTCCCATATCACAGAAAATTTTTGTTGTGAGTATTTGATAGATTTCTGAGTTATTATTTATTTTAATTTATATTAAATTTATTGGTATATCACATTTTTTTACATAAAATATTAAAATTCTTTTTTTGAAAAAAAAAAAAAATAATAATAATAGGTTTTCTTTTTAAATTAAAATGAATCACTTATCGGAGGTGTTTACATCTTAGAAACTGATTAAGTTATTATCACGGCAGCAGCAAACCATTCATTGTGAGTCGTTAAAAACCGATATAATGATCTTATCTTGATCTTATAAATAAATGTTTTTCAGAGAAATCAAACTTTGACCCCAATGAAAGTTCTATTAATATTCAAATTCAATAAATAATTATCGAAAAATCTGTCAATAGATTTAGCTCGTTTTGAAGAATATGCTAGAAACCATTCTCAAGATTGTTGGTGCAAAATTTGGTCATTTATAATAAATGTTTGCCGACTTATAAGCCTAAATTGACCAAAATTTCCTACTGTGTCAGGGTAGAATTTTTGCGAAAAAAATTTCTTTTCTTTAGCTTTTCTCATATCATATGAATATTTCTTAATTTTTTTAATTCCAGATTTGGCGATTTTTTTTACAAAAACATTTTCAAAATACGAGTAATCCTATTTATATAAAAATTATAATCTCAAACTGCAAAATATTGATAAAATACAAAGATGCCAAATTACAAAAAAAAAAAAAAAAAAAAAATACTAAATTAAAAATCAAAAGTCACAGTTAATCTATTATGTAAAAAATCGCTAAAAAAAAACATTAAAAATGTGGAAGCAAATTACAAAATACTTGTAAAAGACAAGCAAAATCGCCAGAATTGGTAAAGAGTGGAAAAACTAGAAAAAAAAGGTCTAAATTAGAAAACGCTGAAATATAAAAAAAATCACTAATAGAAAAAAATCGCTAAATCTTTATATTATAAAATATATAAAGATATAAATCAAAAAAAAAAAAAAAAAAAAAAAAAAAAAACAATAATACTAAATCAAAAATCAAAAGTTACAATTTTTTATTAAGTAATATAAATAATATAATTATTTTTTCATTAAATACGATTTTTTAGTTCCAGATTTAACGATTTCTTTTTCGTTTTGGTGACTTTTTCCAAGATTTTTCCCTTTTTTCAAAAACATTGTCAAAATAAAAATAAGCCAATTAATATAAAAATTTTAATCTCAGATTGCAAAATATTAATAAAATACAAAATGTCAAATTAAAAATAGATCATCAAATTACAAAAAAAAAAGAAAAAAGAAATCGCAAAATAAAAAAAATCATTGAAGCGTGAAAGCAAATTACAAGATATTTGTAAAAGACAAACAGAATCTCCAAGTTGGTAGAGAACGGTCAAAACTACTAAAATAATCTTAAATGAAAAACGCAGAAATATAAAAAAAATCACTAAGTGAAAAAAATAGCAAAATTTTCATTTTATAAAATATTATTGTGTATTTTAGCGATCTTTTTAATTTAATGATAAAATTAAAATTATTTAAAAAAAAATCGCCAAAATATAAAGAACTTGAACTACAACAAAAACGCTAAAATGAAAAAAATGTACCAAATTACAAATTTCCTTCAGTGGTCCACTTAAATCATTAGTAAATGGTATTTTTTTTATTTTAATTTTTTATTGGATATTTTTTTCATATTAACATTTTACTTTTATGTATACATTTACATTTCTCTTCAAACATCCTGTAAGAAACCCTATAAACAAATATATTGCAATGAAAACCCAATGATTACTAAATTGGGTTCTTAGGTATAACACAATGAAAATTAACGTTTGTATTTCTTAAAGTCTTACTTTATATTTAAAATATATAATTAATATTAAAAAACTCTTTACTCAGATTTAAAATGTTAATAATAGAGATTAACTAAACGCATTATTGCTAAAATAAGAAAATCATAAACAATCTTGTCTTAGAAAAATTAATTATAAAATATGTTTGTTCAACTACAACATATTACAAAATACAACATGCATTTTATACATTAATTCTTATAGATAAAAAATTAAATTTATTTTTAATAATTTGTAAATAACTTTATTAAAATCCGCCATTTTTTTTCAAAAAACATACATACCAAAAAAATTTTGTTATAAAGATTTTAATCTTAAGAAAAAAAGTAAATACATGTTTTGTAGGCCAGCAGGTATTACATATTTTTTGTATAAAGAATTTTAATTGAAAAATATAATAATAAACTAAAATTGCTGATACGTGGTCAGCCAAAAAAGTTACAAGACCCACAAACACACAAACAAACAATTTAAAATCAAGATCTAAGACATTGCTGAAGTTTGTGTGTTTGGTTAACATTTTGTTTCTCTTTTGACATTTAGCCAAATTAAATTTAATTTTTTTGTGAAAACTATTTTGCGATAAAATTTTAATTTAAATAGAGAATTATGTTGAAAAGTTAAAATTTTAAATTCAAATTAATATTTAGTAAAACTAAAGTTCTAAAGGCCTTATAATTCTTAATTAATTCTTTTAGTATTTATTATATATATTTTTTCTTATAATTAGGTACAATTATACTTTAACTAACTGTTTTTCTTTATTTTTTTCGTGTGTGTTTTTCAGGTGTCAGCCAATGACCCAGATTGTGGTGTTAATGCTATGGTTAATTACACCATGGGTGCGGTGGGTCTAAAGACTTTTACCGAGTTTGATGCACGCTCTGCTACAGGAGAAATTTGTATTGCTAAAGATTTGGATTTTGAGAAGAAACAAGTATATGAGTTTCCCATAATAGCCACGGATAGAGGTAAATACAGAAAAATAAAATTAAAAAGATAAAAAAAAACATATAAAATAATAATAAAAAGCTTTACGAGGGATGCTACTTATGTTTTGCGAAAGGGCAAAACTAGGCAACTTACATTAAATCTGACACCAGAATCATAAAATATGATGCTTTTAAGGTCTATGTTTTCACTTTTTTTTTTTAAAGTTACTTAAAAATTGTCTACGGCAAAAAATTTAATTTTACAATAAAAATTTCAATATGGATTAATTCAAGAACAATATATTTTTAAACTGCAATCAACCTTTAGAAATGAAGCTCCATAGGAACCCATCCTTATGTCGCTGGTATGCCGGATCAAATCATGGACACTTTTGGCTTCAGAATGAATTTCTGAAAGGCTTCTAAAAACGGTCGTTTTGAAAAAAAAACTTATGCTGTGCGTGCACTGAACTTATGCAATACTACTAAAAAGTATTTTGTATTGCATAAATATTTGAGCGTCCAGTAAAGTTTTTCTCTTTTAACCCCGTATACGTTTACAATTGTTTAAAAAAGATGTTCGTCAAAGAACCGAAGAAAAATTCGTACTAAGTTCTTGAGAATGTTACAGATGACGAAATCTGTCAGCAATTCTACCCCTTCAAAGTTTGCCAAACCCCATAAAAGTTACACTCAATTAAAGCATTTAAAGTCAAACGGTCGCTTATTTCTTGAGAAATGCGACCACTTTTTGTAGTGTGCGTCTGGAGTATCAAAGTGCTATTAGTTGTGAATGGTATACAATCATTTTTTTTACCAAAAGTCGGAAAATTAACCACCGAATTCGGATCATACTCCACTACAACATTTCTAGCTTTTATATATTACACGCTGGTCAAAAATCTTTTTTTTTTTGCAGAAATTTCAAAACAAAGTATATCAAGTAGTCCGACTCTTTGGCAGGAGTACCTAACTCTAAGGGTATGTTAGTGAAAAAGTACCTTACTCTCAGTATGTGTTAGTAACAAAAATTTAAATCTGTTGATGATTTTTTATTTTCTCCACAGTTTTACACAAATGCCTTAAATTTTAATTTGTTTGAATTTTCAATACAAAAAATTTAAACTCTCTTGAAGAATTTGATTTCAAAAGCAAACAAAACAAATTGTTAAAAATTAAAAAAATAAAATAATTTGTGTTTTGCGCAAAATTTACCCTTTTGAAAAATAAACATGAACAAATGGTGTGAGAAAAAATTCTAAAATTATGTGTGCAAGTGCAAAAATGCTTAATAATTTAAAAATTTAGTAGTAAAATTTCATTGTTGTTTTCTTTGTATTAGTTCTCTCACAATTCACACGATATGAGAAAGAGAAATAATACCAAAAGAGAGTCGGACTATTTGTATATACTTTGTTCCAAAATATAAAAAATTAAGAAAAGAAAGAAATTTAAGAAGTGATAAAAAGTGAATATATTTTATAAATGATAACAGATCAATATAATAAAAAATATAATGTGGCAACGTGACAAGGCATTAAAGCTATTAAATTTAATATTATTAATATTATTTTAAAATTTTTATTAAAACGGAGCTAGAATTATAAAAGCTATATCGCAGTACTAGAAAAATCTATAACAATGTTTTATTACGTAATTTGCAGCCTAAGAGATGCATTTTAAGACCATTGTTTTGAATCTTATATAAGTCGTGTATTTGTTGTTATTTTTGAGTTCTGTGGTTATAGGAGTTTTTATCAAGATAACCTATGAATGAACTTGAACGAATGTAAAAACGTGAAGGTGTTTACCAAAGTGACAATTTCATGCAACAATTTAGATAACGCCAGCATTTTTTTGGCAAACGCTTGGAATTATCAGTTTTCTTTCAGTTAAATGTTGGTAAACCTAAGTGAAAATTTCTTAGTTTTCGCAAACAACTAGGAGAAAATATTAGGTCTGTTAGTTTGCATGATATTTTTACTAGTATTACTATTTTTACAAATATTTCACTCGAAAATCATTTCTGTGCACATAAAAACAGTAAAAGTAGTAAACATTTCAAGAGAACATATTTTTCTCTTTTGCTATATTTTACTTGAATATTTTGTACGAGCAAAACTAATAACAAAAATTTATTTTCAAATTCCTATTGAATTTTATTTAAAAAAAGAATAATTAAAAAATATTCATGTTTAATTATTTCAACGTTTTTTTGTTGGAACCTGTTGTAAATTTTTAATAAAATCTTGCAAATTTTAGAATTATGATTTATACTTTTATAAATCATACATATACAAAATTATGTTGTGGTACTAATTTATTCAACTTTAAGTGATTGGACAATTATGATGTGATACTTTTGAAATTTAGTAGTTTACATTTGCTTACATGTTAACATTTTTTCCTGCTTAAAGCACATTTGAGTAATTTTAGGAAGGTTCTTGTATGAGGATTATGGTCATTTATAGAGCAATACTATAAAATTTATGTGGTGGTTTAAGGTTACATAAAATTTTATGTATGCTGAACTCTGCCATATTTAAAAGATTTATGTATGGAGTCAAACCCTATTCTGGTAAGATATTTTATAAAAGCTAGATGAAATAATGGACAAGTTTTGAACAATAGGTGTCGTTCAAGTCTCATATAAGTTCTATATACCAAATTGCATTAAATCGTCTTCCAAATCTACGAACTAAGTTAAATCGATTCAGCTAGTGATTCAAGCCGATTGGTATATTTTAAGGTAGTTTTCATCAGCATCTGTAGGGCATAAAAATGAATAGTGCAATAATTCATTAGATTCGAGTAACAATACTTCCATTATTTCTTTAAAATTATCACAATAGGGTACTTTACAAGTAGATGAAGAAACTGAACTATTGATGATATTCAACAAGGCTAAAAATCGTTAATATTTACTTTTTAACTAATTGATGATCACAATTCCTTAGATAAAAGAAATTCTATAAGGAAATATGTGAAAAATTATCTGCAAAGGAACATATAACTGTGTTTTTGACATTTTCCAAGTTTCTATTTAATACACATACATAAATAAAAAATTAAACAAAAATTTTATTTTTTAATTGACACTAAAATTTATTTTCCTATTTTCCGTTTTCTTACTTTTTGAAGTAAAATTTATTTTTGAGAAATTTTTTTAAGTTCCTTTGATTTATTAGTTTTGCTAGAATTTCAAACGAACAAACCTATTATGCTTTAATCTATTGTTTCACTAATTAATAGAAATATAAAAACTTACAAAATAATTAAAATGAAAGTAAATATCATATTAAAAATATATCTACTATAGTAAAATTATGCATTATAGAGGTTTTAAGCAAAAGCACTTAAAATTGGTTTTAGCAAATACTAATGCTAATTTAAGAAAAATAACTTTGATACAACTTCAAGAAGACACTAACAATAATTTTTGAATTCATGCCAAAAAAAGTGGATTTTTGACCACTGTGCATTGTTCGAAAAAGTCACCATTATTATCAGCGCAAACATCGATTTGTAGGGTTATTCGCCATACAATCCTAATTTGTTATCCAGTAACTTTATTGCATTACCCAATATTAAAATAAATTGCATTGCCAACTTATTACAACACTTGGAAAATAGGTAATTGTAACAAAAATATATGATTTTGAGGTACTTCAATCAAAGTGAAAAAACTAACTTAAGACTTTGTTCAAACATATCATAAAATATATTGACTGTCATGAAAACTACCGTTTTTTATGTTTTTCGCAAAATATGAAAAGCAGGCCTTGTATTATTTAAGGTTGCTTAAAATGTTATAAATATAAAAGATATAAAGTTGTTTCATTAAAAATTTTAAATAAAAAATATATTTTTTTTATAATATCCTTCTTCTTTTCAGGTGGTCTCAGCACTACTTCCATGGTTAAAATTCAATTAATCGATATAAATGATAATCGTCCCATCTTCTATCCCCATTACTATAATGTCTCTCTGAGAGAAACGGCCTCCACTACAGCCTCGAATACACCCATTATAACAGTAGCTGCTACCGATCTCGATTCTGGTCGTTTTGGTACTATAACTTATCGTATTGTATCGGGCAATGATGCTAGTTTATTTCGTATTGAACGTACAACTGGTGAAATTTTCTTGAATCGTCCAAATATGTTGTCAGCTCGTACACAATCCTTACATGTCTTAAATATTTCGGCAAGTGATGGAGGTGGTTTGAGAACTCAACAAGATGCTTTAGTATATGCAAATATAATTGATGCTACACAAAGGCCACCCATATTTGAGAAATTACGTTATAATTTTTATGCTAAAGAAGATGTGGGTAGGGGTAGTGTGGTGGGGACGATACAAGCGACAAGTACGGATGCAGGTGAGTGTTGATTAATAAAAAAAAATAATAATAAAAAATGCTAGAAATGCTATCAAAGAAAATAGTGAAAGAGATGGATCAAAACTTTATGGGTTTTTAAAAGTATTTCAATACAGTTTTGTTAAAGACTTATAAATTTAAAATTACGGATAACGCTTAATGACTGCTGCAGCCTTTCTTATATCGTACTTAAGCTTATTACTTACCAAAATACTACTTAAAAGTTAAATTTAAATTTTGTGAACTATTTATTAAACTTATAAAAAGTGAAAGTTTTTACGATAAATCTCTGATAACACTGTTGAATTCCTATTGTTAAACTACACAGGATGGATCAGTTAATATTAGCTTTTTGGATCGTTTCTTACTATGACACTGTAATCTTTCATCCGCTCAAAATCTTCTCATTATAAATAATTCTTCAAACCCTTAGACAGCATTAGTATATGCTTTAAATATTACTTACATTCAAAGTTTGTCCAACACTTTATTTTGCATTAAACGCATTAAATCACACAGCGATCTTCGATTATTATGATATCAGTCAACTATAATATAGCGATCAGAGTTACAATTAATAATCAAATTTATTTGAATAATCTAAAACAATTCTAAAACTAATAGATGATATCACCCGAGTCATACGTTAGGTTAATGTGATATCAATCTCTTTAAAGATGGAGGCCGAAGTCGCTATTAATAATCGACAATTTTACGGACATTTTTATGAGTATATCATAAAGGTCATACTTGTGGTTATTTTCGTATACGCAGCCTTAAAGAAGGGGATAGCAGTCGCGATTAAAGATCGGTTGCAAGCGAATAATCTAGAAACAAACCTGAATATTAAGGATGAAAACATTCAAGGAAAACGTTAATTTAATATTAGCTGTCTTGAAAGTGGCAATCGGATGACATAACCCAGGTCATTGTTATATTGGCTATTTGTATGTTATCATCTGGTTCATTGTGATATTAGCTGTCTAAAATATGGCAATCGTCGTTGCGTTTAAAAATCGATGATATACGAATTATTCGAAATCAAATCAAAATTAAAAAAAAGCTAGCAGTCCTCTGGGTGATTATTTGGAGATCACGCTCACTATTACTGATCGAAGACATGTGAAACGAAGCTGAGTCTTAAGCAAAACATCAGTCGAGTCATAACGACTGGTTATTATGATATCAGCAATTTTGAAGAAGGCGATCGAAATTGCGATTAAAGATCAATGCCTTATGACTGATAATATCATGAAGATGCTGATCGGAGTCGCGATTAATGATCTGTATATAATCATATTCATATAATCTAAAAACAAATTAAATCTCATGGATTATATCATTCGGATCATTATGGTGATTATCGATGACAAACAAATAATCCAAACAGAAGTCTTAGTTTTAAAAAGATATCGGACGAGTTATACGTTTGGTTGTGGTGGTTTAGGGACAGTAATCAATGCCAAAAATTGAATTTTTAGTTAAAAATTGGATTTTAGTGAAAAGTTGGATTTACAATAAAAAGTTCATTTTACACGAGAAATTCTGTTATTTTGATATTTTGTGAAACATTAGATTTTAATTAAAAATTTTTGATTTTATTGAAAATTTAAATTTTTAGTAAAAATTTGAATTTTTAAAGAAGTTGAATTTTTTAATGAAAATTAAATTTTTTTTCGTAATATGGAATTTAATTAAAATTGGAAATTAAGTGCAAATTAGAATTTTTTCGAAAACTTTAAATATAATTAAAATTTGGAAAGATTTTTACTGAATATTTACAATTTTAGTGAGAATTTTGATTTTTCATGATTTTTTTTTTATTTTTTGGTGAAAATTTCGATTTGTAATGAAAATTTTTTCACGTTTTTGTGAAAATTTGGATTTTCAGTAAAAATTTTTATTTTAGATTTTTAATGAAAATTAATTTTTTTTTTTTTAAATAGGGAATTCATTGGTAATTTGTTGTTTTAATAAAACTTTAGAATTCAGTGAAAAATTTTAAATTTTTTATTAAAGATTTGGATTTTTTGATAAATTTTGTATTTTCTTCGATTTTCTTGTTTATTAAATAAAATTTCAGTGAAAAATTGGAATTTTGTGAAAAATTTAATTTTATTAAAAAAAATTCAGTTAAAACTTGGACTTTAAATATAAATTTGGAGTTTAGCAAAAATTGCATTTCTTATGGAAATTTAAATTACTAATGGAAAGATTGGATTTCTAGTGATATTTTAAATTTTTAGTGAAAAATTAAGATTTTATGTAATAAATTGGAATTTTTGAGAAAAAATTTAATTTAGTGAAAAATTTAATTTTTATTAGAAAGTAGACATTTTTGTAAACATTTGGATTTATCTAGAAAATCTGATTTATTTATTTAGAAAATTGATTTTTTAGGAAAAAAAAAATAAAAACTTAAATTTTGGTAAAATTTGTAATTTTAATAAAAATTTGGTTCCAATTTTTACTTCAATGGTTTCCTAAAAGCCTTACTAAGCAATCATAATCTTTACTCTTTATATTTTATGCACTGATAGTACAATTACTTGCTCGTAATTGGAAAATTATTCGGATTTATAAATAACGCAACTTCTTCCAATTTAATTCTGAAATGTAAAATCTAACCCCCTTCTATAGTTGCTTAAAGGCAAAATAATTGTATTTATATCACTTACTAAAAAAAATTCTTTGAAGTTAAATTCTGACATAAAAGAACTCTCTTTTTTAAAAATTATCGATATTCTTCTCAAAATTGTAACAAAAAAGTAATAATTTCGAAGTTGCTAAAGGATTTATAGCTATCAAGGGATCTATAGAACTATATGAAAAGAAATGTATAGATCGTTTAAGAATAAAATGCTTTTGAAGTGTTTATTTTATTCATTCACAAAAAATAATCTTAAGTAAAAGGAAAATTTTATGGATCGTAACAAGATGAGAAATAAATATATTTAATTCACTTACAGATCCTCCACAATTAAATACAATTTGTAGTCTATAATAAAATAATATCAGCAAGAAGTGCAACTTTAAAAAATACTGTCAATAATACTAACAGGATAAATATTATTCTTGTGCTTGTGTAAAAAAATATCCTTGAGTTTTTTTTATAATACCTTATCAAACAAGTAATACTCCTTTTTTCGTGTTCTTTTTCTGATATTTTTTTCTCTACACTCATTGAAGCAAAAGAGCATTCATTAATTCAATGATTTGGAAACAAATATCTGAACATTTGATTGACAGCACAGACAATTTCTTTTTGCAGCACAAGCTTCTTCAAACAAAATTTTTTGAAGATTTTTATTTTAAATTTAAACAGTTTTTTTCATGCTCTTCCCAATTCTTTTTCCTTTTTTTTTTTTTTTTTTTTTGTTGTTTTTGTTTGTGTGTATTTTGTTTTTTTGAGTAGTAGAGTAGATTTTGTTTAAGATCTTAACGATTTATAAGTTTAGTTTTTGTTTCATTTAGCTTGTTATACATTTTAAAAGTTATATTTTTTCCGATCAAGACAGATTTTAAGCTCGTTTTTTCTCCTTTACTCAAATTTTGCTTATATATTAAATTTGGCAGTTAGATGGGTTAAGCAGCATGCTTTTCTTTTTTTATTGTTGTCCTTTTTTGCGGTAAAACCATTTGAAAGCTAAATTTCAACAGAAATTTTATATTGTACATCAAAATAAAATACTTAAATGTAAGCATCAAACACATACAAAAAAGGTTTCAGTATATGACAAAAGAACTGTAGTATAAGCTTATTTTTTTCTTAGCTTTTAAATAAACCATTTTGTTGCATTGTTCCAAAACGTTTTCATGATAGTCATCATGATTTTGTATATTTTAAGATGTTACTCTCTGCTTTAGAGTATGCAAAATTTTGGTGTTCTTGTTTGATTTTTGTTTTATAAGTATTATTATATTTTTTGTTAAAATTGATTTTAGATTTTTTTCATCTTTCTAAAGAATTCTTTAGTGATTTTCATGAGTGCTTTTCGGTCGATTTTTGTTGGTGTTGAAATGCAATTTACTTCCTTACTTAAAAATTCAAGAGTTTTTTTTTTTGGTTTTCGTTTCTTTTTTTGCGGTTTAACAAAATATTCTTTCTATTGTTATAATGAGATTTTTATAATGCCATTTGATTCCTTTTTGTAAATAAATTTTAATGATCCATTTATTCTCGGGGTTTTTTTTTCTTGAATTGCCTTCAAATTATCAAGTGTTTGGCCGAAATGACAGTTGGTTTTTTCATTGATTCAGAAATAAAGTGAAGGAATTGCAGGAATTAAAAGTGTATGGGAGAAGTAACATATTTAGATATTTACAACTTTTATTCTTAAAGCTAACACAACTAAATTGTAATTAAAAACTCTATGGAGTACCTTGGAAAACTCAAAAATTTTTTTCTTATATAACAATATGAACTGAAAAAAGCTGAAAAAGTTATGACTTTAACATTGCTTTGTCATTAGAAGGAATTACTTAGTGCTGAAAAGGAGCTACAGAAGTTCTTTTCTAACCCATGGTTGTCTTAATAATATATTTAAAGTTTTTTTTTATAAAAATATAATTTTAGCTTTGATAATAAATAATAAAAAATACTTCTCAAATTGTGAAATTTTAATTTTCTTAGAAATTATACACTTTTTTTCAGCTGAAAATACAATTATACACTTTTTTAGAAGTAATTTTTATTAAAAAAAGTGTAAAATATGCACCTACTAGTTCTACCTTCGAAGTGGTGATAAAGTTCTTTTTGGTAGTACTTGCTAGTTTTTCTTTTGCTGGGAATTTAAGTACTTTTCACAATTTCTTTTATATGAAAGATATTTTCCAAAAGTCGTCTGATAATTGATAAAATTACGTAAAAAATTAAATCCGCGTTAAATGTCAGACTTAAATTTAATTTCTTAAATTGAAATTTAGTTGTATGTCTTTACCGATTGATCGTTTTGTATTACTATACTACTTATTAGGAAGTGCTAAAAACACTGACATATACTGATGCTGAAAATAATAATTTTAAGCTCCAAAAATGATAATGGTGCAAAAAATATTTGTATCATTATAAGTGCTAATACTTTTTCTTTAATATAAAAGCAAACAGTAGAAATTTTATATGAATTTTTTACTTCGATTTTTTCAATTTATCTTGCATTGATTCTATAATAGCTTCCCTGTGTTTTTTATACCCTTCACCACAGGTGTAAAGGGTATATATAAGTTTGTCATTCCGTTTGTAATTAAGACTAATCTAAGACTCCAAAAGGTATATATTTTCTGGATCCTTATTGATAGGGAAGACGACTTAACGATGTCCGTCTGTCTGTTGAAATCACTTTTCAGAAAGCCCCGGTTATCGGATATATATGTTTTATACATCAATTTATAGGGAATATTCCTTAGAATTACACTAGTAAAAATCAACATATTCGGTCTATTAATGACCGAGATATTGTCAGACAATCATTTCTTATGTACGCTTGGACGTTTTTTAGTTGGAAATAGAAGAACTGCAATGACTCAGTGTTGTTGTTTTTTGTATAAGCATGTGTCTAAATCAGCGATAGGCACAAAGAGAGGAAGTAAAAATTTGAATGTGTTAGAGTAATTGGTTTGTTTATAACAAACACGAATGTATAACAAACCCATCTATCATACAAAAAAATTAAAAGAATAATAATAAATAATATTTTCCTACGATCTTTGTTATGTATTTTGTTTTTGCTTGCTTAACCATGCGACATGAACCTGCCTTGTTGAACAAACCAGCTAGAATAAACCTAAACGATTTTTTGTTTTTTATTCATTCACAATTGTTTAGCTTCATTAACTTTCGTGTTGTGTATGTGAAAAAGCCGAAAACATGCGGATCCGCAGTACTATGGGTGCCCGTGTTGGATCTACATACAAACATATGTATATAAATTTAGTAGTCATCCAAAGCTGCCAGTGTTGTTGTTGTTTTTTTTTAAAGGAAGCAACGCATTCTATAATAGCTTAATTTTGTTCTTATATTTTTGTAGTTTTGAAAAAGTGTAGATTAATTTTGTCAGTAAAATATAAATGTGAAAATATAAAGCAAACTTCAAGGCGTGAATTTTATTATTTGTCGATAATGTGGTGAAGGGTATAAAAGAATCGACACAGCCGAATATTCGCTCTAACTTGTTCTTATTGATAAATGTTTTCTGAAAACATATATTTTCATTTATTAATGCCTTTTCTTTTCTTTTGCTTTCAGCCAACCGTAATGCTGTTCATTATACCATTTATTCTGGAGATCCAGAAGGCTTCTTTTCTATTGATGAAAACTCTGGCAATATAAGAGTTGCCAACACCTTGGATCATGACGTTAAGGCTCAAGTTTTACTTAATATCAAAGCTACTATGGGACACAATAACAATCAAGGATATACACAGGTAAAAAGGAATTTAATTTATATAAAAAAACAAATAAATTAAGAACACATTTATAGGACGTTTATATAATGCAATGAACTTTTTTCAATTTCGAATAAATGTTCAGAGGTCAGGAAGACCAATCCTTTTGACCAAAACTATAAACATATGTTATTCGCATTGAATGTTGTAGTTTTATAATTTTTTAAAATGTTTATGTAAATTTAACCCTTTTTTTCTTAACCCTTTTATGACCAAGAAAAAATAAATGACGACTTTTATTATTTTTATAATTTTAATTAATTCCAACTTCCTTCAAAATACATAGGCTAAGAATTTCATTTTTCTACTTTTTATTGTTTCCTGCTGGAATAATGCGGACATTTTTTTTATTGTCCAATAAAGTTCGTATGGAAATTAAAGATTATTTTAAAGTATGAAAAACAGTACTTTTCTGCTCAGCATTATAGATTTTCTTATATTTCATTATTGATAAATGGACTACGTACCACCACCTTAGATTTCAAAAATATTTTATGGTCTTGTGTTCCTACACAGAAAAAAAATAAAAATGGACTTCAATTCCGAAATTGCTAACATAATTAAAGTTTTGTTTGATTTTGCTCCAATCATGAAAATGATACTATTAATTAACGGAAATATTTACTTTTCATTAAAGTTTCATTTAATTTTTTTTAATTGATCCAACAAGAACTATAATTGAATTTTCGTTTAAAACTAATTAGAATAATTATTCATCTGATTCTAAAATTAATTAAACCTGTACGATTGATCACAAATGCTTCTCATGGTAATAATAGACGAATTTTATCAAAATTATTTATTGCTTTATTACAAATGTTAAAATAAAAACTATTTTACAATTACAATGTATGTAAAGTAAAATACGTGAAAATCTACATAATGTAATGTATTATATGTAATGAATTTAACATGTGTAATGTATGTATTATAATGGGTATATGTTGTGTATATGCGGAAGTATGTTCTAAATATATTTATTTCATATTTATTCTTGATTTCCGGGAAAATATAATAATCGATCATTATCTCGGCGGCATTCCCTAAAAAGGGAATATAATTATCATTCAGGTATAATTTACAACCTAGGGGATGATATACCAATAAAAACGTTAAATAGCACATGACAACCTGTCTGAAGAAATGGTAAAATTAATCAATATGAATTTACACTTTATATATAAATCTTCATCCAAAAAGCAGCATGTTGATGCAAACCTGGTCTCTTTTGGTAACATCTTAATACAAAAATACCGGAATGACTAGTAGTCTTGTCAAATCTTAAAATCTTGTACTACCTCATATCATATCTTCCTTAAGTCAATACACGACACTAGCTCACTAAAAGGTCAAGCAGTTTGAAATTGACGATTTGTTACAAAATTATATTTATTTTTTTCAAAATATTTTGCCTTTTCTTTATTTTTTAAAGAGCTGTCGACTGTTGTCAAATAATATTAAAACCAATTAGAAAGTTTATTTTATTAATAAATTTGTTAACTTTAAATTTAAAATGAATTAACAAATCAATTAAACCATTTTATGAACTATTTTTTTCTGTGTAATTACAAAACAACTATTTAAAAAACTCAACAACTCAAAAACTCAAAAATAATAATAATAGTATTTTTAAGCAACTTAATTTGTTAGCGTTTGCTTCATCGTTAGCTAAAGCACAATTATTTTATGAAAAAACAAAATTTAATTTCTGCTTAATTGGAGTGTTTACTATTAAACTATAGTAAACAAATTTTAATTCTGCTATTTGAAAAAGAAAAAAAAATCTATGCTTTCAGATTTAATAAGCATGGACGCGTACAAGGGCACATAAACCAAAAATACTATAAAGTCTTCATAAAATCATGAAACTTAATTAGTTTTTTACCTTTTTTAATATGAAAAGTTTTGTGACTGAAAATAGCTTAAAATGAAATAAAGGCTTATATGCATATATTTTTGTAGAAAAATGGTAGTAAGTATGTTTTTACCATCAAATCTTATAATAACAAATATTAAGGTCGCATAGCCTAGGGTATCAAATTATCCGATTTCACCGACAACATGCATTTTAATTGTTTTTTTTTTTTTCAAATAAATTTGCTGCAATAATTAACAAAATCACATAAAAAAGTCATATTATATTATTTAAATTATGGATATGTGCCCTTTTACTTGTTCTTAATTTTATGCATTAAAACTCTTAACTTTTTTTGCAATATGAGTAAAGGAGTCTTATATTTAATCTAAAGTTTATGTATCAGTTTAATATTGTATTCTATTTATTTAAAAATACCTGAAAGTCCAAGAAAAATTTAACATGAATAAAATCCATAAAATCATGTCCATAAAGTATATTTTTTTTTTTTTTTTTTGGTAAAGTTTACAGATTTTTTAAATTATATTTGTATAGATAGTTGCAGTTTGGTTACTAAATCTATATTATACCAAAAAAAAGCATTTTAAAAAAGTAGGTTTATACTCCCTTATACGCATCCATGCTTCTTATTCGGAATTGCTTAAATTTGCGACAGAAAAATATGTTTATTTTTGTTAGCAAAATATCAACTACAATTTTATTACCAGATTTATATTCAGGGAAGCAAAAGGACAGACCGACTGATGGACGTTTCAGCATCATTCAGTCGATTGAATACATTTTTTGACATATATTAGGCATGAGTAAGTCTATAAGTTATAATGAACAAAACGAAATAAAAATACTCGTATATTTCAAGTTGTGATCATTGATTACCCTAGAAAAATTAGGAACGGATACACAGACATACAGATATCTGAGTATCACTAAATCATTTATTTAAATTTAAATTACTACAACCTCAATAAAGAGTTTATTAAACCATATGAGAGAACTGTTTTCTCACTACAAAATGTTGTCCTAAAATACTGAATACTGAATAGAAATATGGCCGAAGGCCATTAAATCAATCCAGAAGTCCCATCAATTAATCTATTTGCCTGTGTCAAGGACTGTAAATTGTTAGGAGAACTTTAATAAGAACTTTTGGACACAAAAACAATATCGCACGTAGATGTTCGGTTAGGACCTTACTGCATCTATAGCCATAAATAGCTTCTGATTCTGCCAACTGATGGAATTCTTTCTGCGCATTCACATAGGATAATCGGTGAGAATCCTCCTTATTTCTTTAATTCAAGAGGTGATGAAACCGAATGAGATTATAAGTACAGTCAGCATACTATACCACTAAGATATCTTAGTGTAGAGTAGGAAGCTTAGATATATTTTGAACAGGAACGCCCATTTTAATCTTGAGATTTCCTGATTTTCCGTGCCCACGAAAATTGTATCAACGCTCCATAATGACCTCAGTTAAACTCGACCAAAGATTGTCATCTCTGCTGTATCAACCAAACTTGTATGATTGATTGATTGACAGATCTTAAGAAATAAAGGAGAGTCCATGTCTGAATCTTCAATTTTGCAATTCAAGGTTTAAATAATAGGTGACTTGTGATACTAAAATGGCATGTTTAGTATCTAGTCAACCCAATAAGATAAAACGAGCATTGCAATAAGGAACTATCTTTGTTGTGGTCCAATCTGTCACAAGCATATTGGACTATATTCTATGGACTGAATTGTTTTTTTATCACCTCAAAAAATTAAGATGATGACCATGGCAAATTATAAACAAGTTATAATATGAGAGCAGGTCATCCAAATAAAAAAGTTTTATATCAAAATGAATTTATGATAGATGCTGGCCCTTCAAGGTTACTCTCCAACTTTTGGCACCCAAATTTAAGGCTCGATTAATAATTATCGCAGAGAACCAAAAAAAAAAACGATATAAATGATTCCTTTTTGTGCAAAGTAATTTAATGTTCACAGACAATTAACTGTTGACACCAATTCAAAATATTCCGAGCCATCGTTCAAACTCATTTCAATGCTTTAGGTACATTTGTTGAAAATTTGAGCTCTCCGGATGATGCTACCATACGGTGAACATTTCAGTGTTATATTACACACAGCTCCTTTTTTTCTATTTCAACAAAAACTTACACATATTGGAAAACTTATTATAGTCAAAACTTATATAGTCAGCTCAAAACTAAAAGGAAATCTTGAAAGGACTATGCACCTTCTCCGTGTAGTATTGATCTCTATCAGCGATCTCTTAAGATAGGAAACTAAACCTCAACTTTAATGAGACTTATTGACACCGCCAAGACCGCTGTTAACAAAATAGTTCAATATAATTTCTAGTATATGTATTCTGTGACGGGTTTTGAGGAATAGCTCCCCAGTTCGTATTTTGTATTTAAGTCCTCAAAATATTGTGTAATAATAACTCCATAGTTGTCAAGGTTGTTCATACTAATGGATCCATCATTCGACTCACATAATACTCAAAAATGTATAGAACTATCTCAAAATTACTTCGAAGATTTATTCTTTAAAGATTAACAATATTCCAAAAATCTCTCAATGTAATATTGCTACTCAGAAATTTAGATAACTGAACTTAGGTTAAGTTTAGGTCAATCTATTCCTAAAAATTTATTGATGAACTAATGAATCCAAGACTCTTAATCAAAACTGCCATAAAGAGGTTAACACAAAAAATCGCTTATCTCGAGTCTCTCATAAAAATTCAAAACTTTCTGCTCCGTTAAGATTTGATTTTAACAAACATACATAAAAATGCTCATGTTATTATAATATATTGAGCTACATTGACTTATTTACTTTGTTTATTCAGAAAAGATAATTTTTTTCCGCTATAATTTTGTACCAATGAATAATATGAAAAATTTTGAGATGTAAAAATCTATCCGTTTCCAAAACTCAAAGTACTGAGGAATACTGAGAAATACTCTATTAAACATTTAGAATCCAAAAAAAATGGCACAATACTTCGCCGTTTTTTTAAATGCATTCTAAGGATAGTACCGCTATTTGTTTATATATCAAATTAAAAATAATTTTCAAGAAAACTTTTTTATTACATGTTTAAAAAATACTCTAATGATTTATTTTAATTTCTAAATATTTATTATTTATTTGTCTTTCTCCAGGTCATTATAACCATCGAGGATGTTAATGACAATGCTCCCGAATTTGAAACTTCTCTGATACGTATATCAATACCGGAAAATTTTGAACTTAGCAAACCATTATATGCAGTTCAAGCCTTTGATAAAGATTCTGGTAAAAATGGTGAAGTCTCCTATGTATTGGCAATGTTAACAACAGACTTAGTAAGCAATGTCACGATGTCTGCTGGAGCAAATGTAGCATCATCTGCAGCAGCAGCAATAGGAACATCTTCTATGAAACAGCAAATAACAACAAATCTAAACTCTTCACCCGCAATGCAGTTGAAACAGAAACTTTTAAATAATCAAGCTGCAGCTAATACAAACAAAGCAACATTATCAACAACAACGGCAACAGCTATAAGTACAACATCTGCATATGGTGGCAAAAATGTTAGTGGCAGTAGTAGTGTTGGTGGTGGCAATGTTATGGATTCTATGTTAAAAAATCTTTTCGCTATCGATGCACGTTCAGGCCACCTAACATTGTCACGACACTTAGATTACGAAACTTCACAAAGACATACGTTAATTGTCACTGCCATGGACGCTGGGCAGCCACGTTTATCAAGCAATTTAACTATTGTCGTGGAAGTACAGGATGTCAATGATAATCCACCAGTATTTGAACGTAATGAGTACCATGTAAAAGTGTTGGAATCAATGCCAGTTAATTCACAGGTAAGAAGACATTCGTATAAAAATTTAACAAGGTTTGGCAAAAATTTTAAGGAGAAGGAGTTTAAGAGAAAGAACAAAACAATAAATGATTCTTAAGTTAGATGACAATAAACAAAATTTACAAAAGAAAAAATAACTTAAATTGTATACAAACTTATGCAAAACAAAAGACTTAGGACACAAACTTGAAAAGACTATTTTTTATTTTTAATTTCCTTTTTGTAGCGATTCAATATATTTTAAATCCTTTAACTTTTATTTATTTATTAACCATTATTCAAAGTTAATTTGTTATTTATTAAATTTGTGTTTTAAATATTAAAATATTTGTTTTGTATTCAATAATGTTTAGCTAAATTGTTTGTTATGTTAACCGCCTTCTGATTAACAACATTTAAATATTTTTAACTTTATTATATTATTTTATTTTCTGCTATTGTAGTTATTGTTTCTTATAGTACTTTTTATATATATAAATATATACATATCTATATTGCATATATTTGTGCGAAGCAGACATGTCAACATGTCGCATATTCCAAGTCAATCACTATACAATGCTTAAAAGCCCAACAATTTGAGTGATTTATGTTAGACAGTTTTTTTGTTTCAATCTCTTCGACATTCTTTTTCAAAAAAACCAAACAAACAAACATATAAACGTTTATTTATTTTTAGTATTTTGATATTTTTGCTTTAAAACACAAAAAATAAAAATAAAAAAAAATTAGCTATTCAAATGTTTGGGTATTGCTTACAGTTTGCTTATACTAAGTGATATCGTTTGCTTATAAAATATTTTTCAATAAAATTAAAAACCAGTAGGCTTGTTGTGGCTGCTGTTGCTGTTTACTGTCTATTTAATAACGTTGTATTTTATTAAAAACCAATGTCATTTAATTATGGCTTAATGCATCAACAACATTTTTTTATAAACAATAAGTATTTAACCAGACACAATAATCATTAGAAAAATATCATAACAAATTGTTACAATTTTATGAAATAAATTACGCTACAGATGTTTTTAGTAACAACAAACGTTTTATTTAGACATAAATTCGCTTGTAAAAAAATGTGGTTTATTTAACTGGCTTCAGCACAAAGAGCTGGTAGAGTTTTATTTTTCTTCATTAGAAATTCTTATGACATTAATTAATCGCTAATGATTTGCTTCAGCTTATAATGAATGTTAAAAAAACAATAAAATGAAAAGAATTTCAATTTTATTAAATTAATTCCAAGTAATTGAAATTACTAAAAGAAGTAATTTAAAATGTATATCATATTCCTAGAGGAGTTTAGTATTTCTTTTTAGAAAAAATATTTAACAGGAATATTTAGGTTTATAACGGATTTTAGCTGAAGTATGTATTCCGATTTAATTCCTACAATGGCTTTGGTAAGATTTTCACTAGGGCAGCCTGACAACTCTTTAATGGGGATTAGGACTGTGTCTCCCTCTTAATCTTATGAATAATTTCTTGTTTATTTGCATACTATTATTATTTAATGAAACCCCTCAAAAACTTTTTACTAACTTCGCTAAAATGTTTTCGTGTGCCTAGATCAATAACATATCTCAACAGAAGTGTAATGTCGCAAAGCGACCATCAAACTTAATATGAAATTTTCTTTGAATTGGAAATTTATAGTAAAAAACAAATAAAATTGGTTCATAAAAAATTTCCTAAACATGTTCCATAAAAAATTCTTTAAAATAGCTCAAATTCACCCAAATATTTTTACAATAAAAGTTGTTTCTTCAAAAAAAATCACTAAAATTTTTTCATAAAAATTTCCATAAAAGGCTTTACACCAACTTATTTCTTCAAAATATTTCAATGTTTATTCTTTATTAAAAAAAAAAAAACAATTTTTTTATAGAAATTCTCTAAAATTTGTTACTAAAAACTCACTCAAATTTTGTCGTAAAATTTTTCCCGAAAAAACATCAAGAAAAACTTGAAATTTTTTTTTAAGTATTTGTGACTTGTATTAAAAATATTAATTATTTACTTAGTAAACTTTCATAAAAGAAAATCTTTAAAATTTCCTCAATAAAAACAAAAATTTTCTAAAATTGGTTTTTGTAAAAGTTTCACTGAAATTTTTAAATTTTAAAAAATTAAAAATTTATTATTAATTTTTTTCGTAAAATTTTTTAATTTTCCTAAAATTTTTATAAAAAAATTCACCAATTATTTTTAAATAATCCATTAAAAATGTTTTGGAAAAAAGTCCTCTAAAAATTTTTTATGAAAAAATTCACGAACACTAAAAAAAATTTTTAAAATTGTTAAAATTCATAAAAATTGTTATGGAAAAATTCATAACCATTTTCTTTTTTTTTTTTTTTTTTGTAAAAAAACACTAAAAATTGTTTATGAAATAATTCTCTAAATTTTTTTATAAAAAAACTCACCAAAAATTAAAAAAAAATCACTCTCAATTTTTACGAAAAAATTTGTAAGGACAAAATTCATAATTTTTTTGGTAAAAAAATTCACAAAGAATTGTTGATTTCATTAACAAAATTTCACAAATAAATAAATAAATAAAAATTCAATAAATTCTCTTTAAAAAAAAACTAAATATGTCGTTCTTAAAATAATACACAAAAATATTCTAAAAAAAAGTTCAAAATTTAATACGAAGACACCTAAGATTCAATATATTTTTTTACAAAATATTTTTTTATTAAAAATCCTAATTTAAAAAAAAAAAGTCAATAAAAATTTTCATTAAAAAAAATTCTCATAAAAGAAATTTTGCAATTGTTTTTCTGCTAATAAAAAAAATTCATGAAATTTCTTCTAAAAAAATTCCCAAATTTTTTGAAATAAAATTCATAAAAATATGTACCAATTATTTTTTCGAATATAATCACTACTCTCGTATTCTTTTCACAAAGCAATTGACTTTTTCTTTAAGATCATCTAAAAATTCTTTATTAATAAATTTAATTAAAAAATATTTTTTAACCTAAAAAACTTTTTATTTAATGAATATTTTTATTTAATGAATATTATTAAAAATATTTCATCAAAAGAAAACTAGCAAAAGTAGTTTGTCAAAACAAAATTCACTATTTTTTAATCGATTAATTTTTTTTTTTTAGATTTTTACGAAATTCACAGAAAAATTAATTTGAAAATTCATTAAGTCTATCATTAAAACTTTAACCAAATATTAAAAAAAAATCGAAGACATTTTCAGGCAAAAAATTTTTAATTATTGATTGAAAAAGGTTTAGAAAACTATTAAAAGGGTGGTTCGAAGTGATTTTTGTCATTTTTGACTAGTTTTTGCTCTACAAAAAAACTATTTACCCAATTAAAGGTGATTATCCATACATTTGACACAAATAAAACTATTATTGGGTTTTTATCCACTTTGGAATAATTTGCAATTTTTTTTGATAACCTCACTTTTTAATTTGGACAGAATTTTTCAGTTAAATTCAAAACATTTGTATTTGTTTTTTTAAGTATCGGAGATCTATTAAACCTTGTTTTATTTGAAGCATAAAATTTCTTTAAATGATTTAGTTATAGCGAAAACATATCTCAACACGTTCAGTATCAAAATTACGCTAATTGAAGTTTGGGAACGTACAACCTATATACTGCAATGACTAATCGCCAAAAATCGACAAATAAATGGCAATCTATACCATCATAAAACATTAGCTAGTTCCTGCTATATTAATTGGTACAAATTGATGGTGATATCTCTAAACTTCATCATTTGGAAATTATCCGTAATATGCCAGTAAATAACCAACCGAAAGGATACCGGCTTTTTAAGTAATAAAAAAAAATTATATCCACATACATCTTGAAACTAGTATCATTCTAAATAAAATAAAAGCTTGGGCTATCATGCTCAGAATAATTTCTGTACACAAGGGTTTGCAATACTTTATAATTTATTGATTAATTATGTTCATTATTTAGAAGCTTCACTTACTAGTATACAAGTGTATATAGTTTTTAAGATCATTTACTCTTACTTATATTATAGTGATCTCGTGATTATATTTTAGTTTAATTTTGTGCAAAAATACTATGCAACTCTTTACTTTCTAGCAATATCGGTGGAAAAAATATAAGAAATTCTATATAAGTTCTATAAATTCGTACAATCAATTAGTCATATATACAGTTAATTAGAACTAACTATTTCTTCCATTTAATAGTCAAATTTATTACAAAATTTTAAGTGTATAATTCTTACTCCCAAATGTACACGTAAGAATTGTAATGGCTCCATTTCAAATTAAACCAAAGTTTTTATACAAAATATCCAAATAATTTTCTATTTTTCTTCCTATTTTTGTCATAACTTAACAAATACAATTCCGATCAGTTTTACATACGTTTTATACGAACTTATATAAGTTAGTGAAAGAATCATGAAAATTAATTAATTAGTTTCTGAGTTATTGCGTTTTGAAAATGACAAAAAACCAGTTCGCACCATCCTTTATTTCGCCAAAAAAAAAAAATTCTTAAAAATGGTATTTCCTCAAAAGCATTCGCAAAATATTTTGTTCATATAAATATCTATTAAAAGTAATTTCATTCATATCATTATTGATGGTTTTACTTAAAGTTTGTTGATGATAAAAATTTAAAAAAATCAAATTGAGTTGCTAGCTATAGTTGACATAACGATCAAATAAAAAAAAATAGTAAAAATTTAGATAAATTAGATCAGCAATCGTGGCCCTAGTTAGAGTAATAATTGAGCTTAAGTTAAAGACATATAGTCACTCTAGGAAAATATTTGGTGAAAATTACCTACCGCTGATATTTTACTACATTTAGTGTTTGTGAGATAATAAGGATTTTTTAATTAAACTGACCGCTTTTGTTAATACTATTGTATAATGGAAGTCATAGTCTTATCCAATTGCACAGTAAAGCCATACCTAGCTGAAACTAATCAGCAATCCTGACCCTATATAAAATAAAATTTTCTTTATTCTTAATTAATCAAATATCATTGATTTAATCAAAATTAAGCCGAAATTATATTAAAATTCAATTTTTTTTCTGTAAATTTATCACAATTCTTAGAGATCACCTTATCATGGCTCCAGTTAGAATTAAAATTTGTTCTAAATTAAAAAATAGCCGTTGCTTAAAATTTTTGTAAATAAAATTCGTTCAAGTTCCCCGCTCAAATATTCAGCATAAAATCTTTATATCTTTTCTTAGTATAGAACTAAAAAAAATCTGACTTTTACTACACCTTAAATTCCTGGTTACATACCACCAATAATTACACACACACATTTAACAATGGGTGCGGTGATTTGTAAATAATTTTACTTTCAACATATATTAAAGCTTAACATAATAATTATTATTTAATGATTTAATTTATTAAAGTTATTGCAAAACTAAAGAAAAGTAAACTCAAATTAATATTGAAAAGAAATAAAATTAAACCTCAGATTAATCCGACAATTGCAAAATAAATAAAACGAATATGCATTACAAATATTATTATTTAATTTTAAACGTTTCAGACATCCATAGCTTCTGTGAGCAAAATTCATTATTAATAATGGTTTCTTTTATAGTTAATAAATTGAAAAACTTTATTATTTGTTTATGAGGAAATTTTTAAGAGAAAAAAAATAGATAACTGCTGTAAAAACATATTAAACTTATATCTAATATAAAAAAGTGTTCGGCAAGCAAAATATTTGTTTTAGGAATAAAGAGTAATGAACGATAATATAATTAAAAAAAGCTTACACCTCAGAAAAAATTTTAGAATATGTTCTAAAATCATTAGTTCTAGAACCACTCCAAATTCTCCAACTAGTGGTGCCGCAACTAATTCTGTAACTTATGGAGTAGAACCTTACTGCGACTTCTACATCACTTCTCTGAACGAATTACCAGTTCCCAAATGACTTCCTAGAACTGTTTAAAAAGCTAAAATAAAAAATTAAAAAAAATACAAAAACTAAAACAATCATGAGTTTAAAAAAACTTAAATTGATTTAAAAAGTGGCCTTTAGCAAATGTCTCATTAGAATGAAAAGTAAAGAAAAAGCATGTTCTCAAATCGGTCCCTAAGGCTTCTATAGAATTTTTCTGAAATATGGCAATTTCGAACAAAAATCATTCAATAGAGAACTAGTTCTAGAACCGTTTTATAGAAAGGGTACCCAGCAAAATCTTAACTTCCAATTTTAAAAGCTTCATGAACGCATTACATTGTACTTCTATAATGTACTTGTTAAATATGAAAGGAGAGGAGCGTTGAAAAAAATCAATATTAAAAGTCAGAGAGGGTTCAACTGCCAGCTGAGGCAAACGTACTTTTTAATAAATAATGTTTATTTATATCCCTATATGAAAAACCACTTTTTAATGCATAGAAATACAAGTAAATTGTGGTGTAATAATAATAGTAATAGTTTCTCGGTAATGAGGCGCCATTAATATTTACCTACTCTGTATTACATAAATAAGTACTCAATAGTATAATAGCACAGTAATATTTTAATAACGTGGATAAGTTGGCTAGAGCGCTGGATTAGCAATCTAAAGGTTGTTGGTTCAACCCCATTCTGATGCTATTAAGTTTTTATAATAAAATGTCTAAAAAAATATTTTATACTAAAAAAAGTTTTTGTAACTTAAAAAGTTAAAAACGAATGGTTAATTTGTGTTCAAGTTCAAATCTCTCTGCCGGCAATATTTTTTTTTTTTTTTATTTTCGTTTGGGTACATATATTTGAGTACCCCTAGAGTCTAAAAATAACTCCATAAATTTGTGAACAACTCGAACAAAAATAACTAGTTATTCAGCAAAAAAATAAGTAGTTTATTTTTGTATCCAACTATACCTGCTAGCTTACTAGGAAAGCAAAGTTTTTGTTGGGAAGTAAGACGGCGAACAAAATTCATCAGTTACAGCATAGAAAGAGGAAACTGTTTTTCATATTTGTTCGCTTACAAAACACGCTATTTAGTAGCTACAGAACTAGTTCTAGAGGTGACAATTTCAAACAAAAATCATTGATCGTAAAGCCAAAGTAGAACGATTGTAGGATATTTTCAGCTAGTACATTCTTTCCTGAAACAACTTTTTTTAATTCTATTATATTTTCAACCTTTCAAATTATTAAACAGTTCCTTATTTTTCTCTACTTAATACTCTATTAATATATTATTTTTCTCTACTTAATACTCACAAATAAGTAATTAACTTGTTACTTTGCAATAATAATAGACTGCTCCTTTAAATATTGTAAAAAAAGTCATAAAAAAATCTCTACTTTAACAATTCTTAGAATATTTCTAAAGCCAACTATTTAATGTTCATAGCCTTAGGACAAGCTATATATAGAATAGCCATAATCTAACAATAACTAATATTTTTATAATAAACTTATTTAAATCCAAACAAAAACTAAATACAAATTTAAATCGTCTCTTTAAGCTGACTTTTTTTTTTAAGTGAAAATTTGAAAGTCACTTAACCCCAATTTGGTTAAATGGAATGAGTCAAACAAAAACAGCAAATAATAATGATTGCCAGTTAGCAAAAAAATAAAAAATCTTAAGCAGCCCTAACTTTCCTTTGGCTAATTTTTGTTCAAAAATCTTTAACTATTTCTTATTTTAGCTTCAAGTAGAACAAATGTTGAAAAAAACAAATTCACATCATCATCATACTGAATAGAAGTTTAGCAACAGCAGCATTAAGTTGAAAACAGCAATTTTTTTATAAAAAAAAATCAACTACACGACAAATCCTTTTTCTTCGCATTTCTAGACACGATTTTAATCGCTATTATATTGTATGAATACCAAACTATTTTTATTTTCATTTATTCATATAGTAGACTATATGAGGGGGTTTATACTTATAAAAACATACGCCAACGGTCAAAATAGGTTAATTGTAGAAAAAATAGTAAAAAATAGAAATAAAAAAATCTAATGCTTTAAGTTTAAAATACAAATAGGAATAAAAAATACAAGAGCTAACTAACTACTACAAATTTAAATAACGGCTTGAAATTATTATAGAAAGATAGATTAAAATAAGAGTAATAATAGTAGACCAAGAAATGCCCTAATGAAGCAAAAGGTAAATTCGAAATTCAAATAAACAAAATTTAAAACTTAATAAAACAAAACAAGTAAGAAAGATATAGTCGGTCAAGTCTCACCATATGATATGATACCCCACACCATTTTGTATGTCCGTCAAAATTCTTAGAGGGAAATTATATTAAATATGTGGACAATTGTGGACCGATACTTTTACTAAGTGTAAAATAAAATATACGAATACAGAATATTACATTAGTACTCAGATTTATATAAATTTATACACTTTATGGTGATTGCCGAAAGTGCGCTTATATGGGAGCTATGGTAAATTATGGAGCGATCCTCATAAAATTTTTCACTGTGATTTCTACTTATATACAACTTATTTGTGTGAAATATAAACTTGATACTAATATGTGTATGTGATTTATGCACGTTAAAGTGATTTTCGGAAGAGGGTTTTATATGGGAGCTATGGTAAATAGTAGACCGATATTCATGAATTTTAGCACAAAGATTGTGCAGAACTTCTTTACAGCGAAGTTCATTAACATATTGCAATATTTAGGACATTTATGATCGTTAAACCCCTATTTCGTGAGAATATTTTTATTGGGGCTAGGTGAAATAATGGACCGATCATAACCAATTTCAATAAGCTTCGTTCCTGTGTCATGAAGGTCCTACGTGACAAATTTCATTGAAATATCTTCAAAATTGCGACATGTACTTTGTGCAAAAGGTTTACATGGACAGCAAGCCAGACGGACGGACATCGTTAGATCGCCTCAAAAAGTGATTATGAGTCGATTGGTATACTTTAAGGTGTTGGATGATTTTTCTGTGCTCTAGTATGTGTCAAAGTTTTGTCTAATTTGATCACAAATTATAGTTCTGTAGTTTGACTCTAAATAATTTTTGATCCAATTGGTCACTTTTGAACATTTATCTAGTGAGACTAAAAATTTTGCTAAAATTCATTTATAAATTAAGTTTAAATTAATCGTAAATTATAATTTTAGAAAATTAAATCTTTTGACCAAAATAATCACTAATCAAGGCTCTCAGAGCAAAACTTTTATCACAAATGTATATGCAATGGTGACTTTAGGAAATTTTAGTTCAAATTTACAAGATGTTGAGACTATTTAGATAGCAAGATCAGTTAAAATTTATCACCAATTTTGGGTAATAGTACAAAAAATTTACGTAAATTGATTGCGACTACAGCATGAGTAAATACAAGATCATGGCTCCACTCAGAGTGAAAATTTTGCTTTAATTCACCTGATATGTATTCTTTAGTTAGAAAAAAATTTTAAATCAAATCGATTAGCAATTACGGCTATACTTATATAACAAGATCGATTCAAATTTATCATTTTTGGATATAGTTAGCAATCGTAACTCAAGCAAGAGTACAAAATCAGCACAAATTAGTCAGTAACATGATATGTTTAAGATTAATATCTTACACATGTGGATCATTAATCAAGCTAATGTCTATAATCTATATACATTTTTTAAGTTATTGATCTCCAGTCGAGAATATAGTAAGAGTTCAAATTTAGCCTCGATTCATCTACAATTGAGTCTTTAGTTAGAAAAAAATTCAGTGCTAAACGATCTGATGTTCAGTTCAAATTGATCAGCAATCATTGATCTGCTTAGCATTAAGATTTAGCAGAAATCGATCAGAAATCGAGATTCAAGTTAAAGTCAAATTCTGATCCAAATTTGTGAAATTCAAGATCACTTTTTTAGATTCAATATCTCGCAAAATTAGAAGAATCAGAA
The DNA here is from genome assembly GCA_932274085.1 of Protocalliphora azurea. Lineage (NCBI taxonomy): Eukaryota > Metazoa > Arthropoda > Insecta > Diptera > Calliphoridae > Protocalliphora > Protocalliphora azurea. The sequence goes on along the minus strand of OW026520.1, from coordinate 145,809,952 downwards.
TTTAACTTAAATTATTTAGAGATCGTGATTCTAAATCTAGTTTGAATTTTGTCTTTAATTTTATGTTTATTCAGAAACAATTTTAGCCCAAATTTTTCACTTATAGAGACTATAGATGGAGTAAAAGATCTGCTCAAATCGATCAGGAAATGTGTAAAACTTGGTATCAAATTTGACAGAAATTGATCAGCAATAGTCATTCAGCTAAAAGACAAAATCTAATTAAAATGAATAAATTCCCATTATTCTCTTGCTTGATCAAAGGCATCATCAATTGAAGCTCTTGTTAGAGACTCTGTTTAGCTAGAAATGATCAGCTCTTACGCCACTTGTTATATTCAAAATTAGTTTAAGTTACTTGGTGATCGTTGCACAAATTGAAAGCGAATATTTAATTTAAACTTATCAACTTGATCAGCAAACGTGTAAGTGTTAACAGTTGGAACAACTTTATCAGGAATAGTAACTCAAGGAAGACTCAAAATCTGTGACTGTATTTGGAGTTATCATTGGTTCCAAATAATCAGTTCTGACGCCTTTTATTAGGGTCAAAGTTCGACTAAATTGCTCAGAGATAACGGCAGAAAATATATTGAGTATTTAGCTTAAAATGAACATAAAACGTGAATATACTCGTACAATTGTTAAAAGTTGGCATAAATTATAATTGTTACACAAGAACTTTCACTATTCTATTCGTTGATCTACAGTGACTCTAGTTAGAACTAATCAGCTTTTAAGTCAATTATTAGAGTGAAAATTATATTAAATTACTTTGTGATCGTGGCGTAAATTAAAGTGAACATTTATGTTCTATTGATCAACTCTAAACTCGTATTATCGTGGCTATAGTTATAGTCAAAATCTAGCTTGAACTTGTTTTCATCAAATTGATCAGTAATAGTAACACTATTAGAATCCATATTTTACTCCAATAGGTCACCAGTTATGTATCTAGTAAGAGTCATAATTTAGGTAAAACAAATTACCTCTTCTACCTCTAATTAGGCACAATTAATGAACTGATTAGCAATTTTGAAAAAAAAAATTAACTCAAGATTGCTGTAATCAAAGCCAAAATATCAGCTAACTTATCAGCAAAAACAGTTCTAATTAGAATTAAAATTAGTCACAAAGAGATCAGAAGTCATGATTTTCTTCAAACTCCTTAGCTCAACTAAAATTCATCAACAATAGTAACTCTGTTAGATTCGATATTCTTATCCAACGGATCACCAGTTTCTTTACAATTAGGGTCATAATTTACATAATGATTGCCAGACATGACTATATTTAAATTTAATATTTAATTCAAGTGAATCAGAAATAGGGGCCGCAGAGCAAAAAAGAGTACAAACAATTTTGAAATGTTTGAAAGAAATGTAGCTTTTACCACAAAGTGATAAGTAATCTTGACGTTCGTTGCAGTCGAAACTTAGATTCGTTCGAGCACCAATCAAGTTTCAAGTTAGATTCAAAATGATGACCAATCGTTTATCTTTTCAAGGGTTAAAATTAGACCAAAATGGTTTATTTATCACAAGACCGTAAAGCAAAGACAACAACCAAATTTATTTTAAACTATAGAGTGCATTTTATAACCCAACAATCAAACAAAACTTTATTATTGCAATAAATGCACACTGATCATTGCAATATATTTTACATTATAACAAATTTATTCCACTGCACAACATAACCGCAATAAAAATAAACAAATTTACGAAACGAACTAAAATTGTGAAAGTTTTTCTTTTTCACCCAGCTAACCAACCAATAATACTCATTTAACTAAAATAAAAGAAAAATTTAAATATACAAATATAATAAAATATAAAAGAAAATTACTAAACAAAAAAATATCCTCTTCAATTTTTTTATTTACCATTTTCTTTTGTCTAATTTTAGATTGTACAAGTGACAGCCGTAGATTTGGATACAGGCAACAATGCTCGCATCACTTATCGCATTATCAACAACAATAACAGCAACACCGGCAACCAGCAGGGAAATCAAACCCTCATAACCGGCAACAACATCAATAATAAAAATACAAAAACCAATAAAAATAAAAATATTTCTTCTTCTGCTCCTGGTTCATCTGATGAAATTTCACAAATATTTGGTATATATCCAAATAGTGGTTGGATTTATTTACGTTCACCTTTAGACCGTGAAACACGTGATCGTTATGATTTGACGGTGGTGGCCAGTGATAATGGTTCACCGCCAGCCCAAACAAGCACACGTGTTATGGTACGCGTTTTGGATGCCAACGATAATGATCCACGTTTTTTACGTTCATCCTATGAGTTTTACATAGAGGAGAATATGAGTCGTGGTTCATTGGTTGGTGTTATTGGTGCTACTGATTTGGATTTGAATGAAAATGCGGCCATCAGATATAGTTTATTGCCGGCAAATAGTTCGTTTCAAGTTAATCCACTTACGGGTAAGTTTCTTAAAGACAATTTGGTTATTTGGCCGAAAGAAAAAAAATAAAAAATAAAACAAACAATGTCAGACCTCTAATATTATAAAGTTAACAAAAATTGAAAATTATGTACAAAAAACCAATACCTTACTAAATAAATAGTTAAGTAGGTTAATTTCAAATGAATGTGCTTTAGAGAATTAGGAAAATATTTTTTTTTTTTTTCTTTGATAAATGAATTTGTGCTGCAATTTAACAAGCGGCGGCTTTACTTTATTTTAGTCTTTTAACATTTTAAAATAACAATTGGGTTGTTCGATTTTTAAAAAAGAAATAAATAAGATTATTTATATTATTTACTGAGAACCTGTTAAAATAGCCAAAGTCTTAAGCTATAGAGATTTGGCTGTAATTTGTAAATTTGCTTAGAATTTAAATCGAATAATAAAATTAAATTGTATTATGACTTTTGTTGCAGAAAAATATAGTAAACTAATTAGCTTTGTTGTAGAAAAATAAAGTAAACTATATAGCCTAATAAAGAAGCTATTAGGCTATAAAAGTTCTAACCTTATAACAGACAGATTTTTATTATTTAAGTTAGGTAATTAAAGTTCAGGAAATAAAATTTTAGTTAACTAATTATAAAATAAAATAAAATTATATAACATGAATAGGGATTGGTAATTTACAAGGACTTTTGTGATACAATTTTTCAGATGTTTGATATGTTAAAAGTTCTCTTACTAGTTTTATTTAACACAAATTGGCGTACAAATTATGTGTGTAGTTTGAATCAAACCTTAACTTGAATTGATCAACAATTACGGCTCTAGTTGAAGTCAAAATTTCGTTTTAACAGATCGGTAACTATGGGTGAAATAAAAGCGAATTTTTTTTCTTTTCAATTGATCTTCAAATTAATGGATTTCCTTCGAGTCAAAATAAACACAAATTGATCAGTTATGGTAGTTGCAATTAGAGTTTTTTTTTTTATTTGGATCACTAATCTTTGTCTTAGTTAGCAGTGAAAATTTAATTCCAATTAATTGGCAATTGTGGCTATAGTTTATACACGAGGCTCTACTTAAAAACGAAATTCAGTTTTATATGACTTAAATTCATAACCCTATGATAAAGTAAAAATTAAGCTTAAATTTGTCAGCAATTATGGCTCCAGTTAGGATCAATATTTCTGTTAAATTGATCACCAAGTTTGAATCTACTTAAAATAATATGTTGTTACAATTAAATTATATTCTAATTGATCAGCTGTAGAAGCAGAAAAAAATCTCAAACAGGTCGGTAATAGTGGCCATTTAACATTTTTTTTTTTTTTTTTTTTTGTTGTTTAGCTTGATCTAGTTGCAGTTCAAGTTAAATTTCCGATTAATCAGCAGTAGAGGCTATAAAATTTAGCTCAAATTGGTTAACACACAAGACTCTAGCTAGCATCAAATATAAGCATAATTTGATTAGCAATGTAACTCTTGACTAAAGTAAAGTTGAACTCAAATTAGTCAACAATAATGTTAGAGTCACATCTTTCCGTTAAATTCATCACCAATCACTCACCAATGATAGCTATAGTTAGAGAACAATATTAGCTAAATTTGTCAGTGTTTGTCGCTTCAGACAAAATCAAAATTAAGGACTAATTGATCAGCAACTTTTACGTCGTAGAGGCAAGAATATAGCTCAAAGAAATCAGCAACAGTATTCGTAATTTGAGTAAAATTTTTGTTCCGTTTGATCTAGTTGCAGCCGAAAGAAATCAGCAAGTGTGGCCATAGTTAGAGTAAAAATTTGACTTAAATTGTCTATCAATCATGGTTCTATTATAGCAAGATTAAAAAGTACCCGCAAATTTGATATAAATTGTAATCTTAGTTTAAAATAACATTTATTTCAAATTTAGTAGCAATAGAGGCTTTAATTTCATTCAAATTTCTGTTTGGATGAATCAATAACTAGTAGGAATCAAATTTTAACTTCAACTTATTAATAATAGTAGTTGTAAAAATTTTACATATATTTTTCAGCATTATAGCCCTTGTAAGGCTCAAAAATTAAACTAATTTTCCATAGAGGCTCCAAATTCAAATGCACTAGGATATAGTAATATTTTAATTTAAAATTGTCAGCAAACATGGTTTTTTATTGGAGACAATATTAAGTTCAATATTAGCTACAGACTTGTTCAAAACTTATTAAAATTTTTTTTAATTAATATAAAAATGTGGTTCCAATTAGATTTAAAATTTTATCAGCAAGTTAAGGAGTTTTTAAATATTTAGTTAAAAAAGTTGTCTAATTAGGGCAAATACTTTAAATCAAATTAATTAACCTAATATGATTCCTTAACTATTTCCTCCGTTTTACCCAACTAAGGCTACTGAGACAACTTCTCTTCATTATTCTATTTATTTTCTCTAATAAGAAAACTGTTATCCCAAAGAGTATCTCAGTAAAGAAAAACATTATTTTACTGATGCGAGACACTCCAGTGTCATATAAAAGTTGCATCTGATATTGTAAGCAATATCTTTTCTGTTTTCCTCCGGTCACCAGAGGATAATTTCCTTAAATTAAAATCTGAAGAATATCTGTATGCCTTCAAAAAATTGATTAGTGATCACGGCTCTACAAAAAATACTTTTGATTTATCTATAACTGTAACTTAATTTGGCGATAAGTTTTACAGAAATTTATGCACAATCGAAGCGCTAGTTAAATTACAAGATTAATTAAAATTGATCACAAACTATATCCACAGGTTGTGCTCAATTTTGGCAGAAACTGATCAAAAGAGCTGACTCAATTCAAAGTTAAAATCAAATTAAAATTCATTAACTTAAGTGACTCTCTTGTTGACTCAAAAAGGTTAGCAACTGTGACTCTAGTTGGAGCCGGAATTTAGCTCCAAAAGATTTTTCTATAACGTTATTTAACAACAATTATTTAAACACTGAAGTATTCTTAACTTTATTAAATAACCTAATATGATCTAAATCTAAATTCTGCTTTTCAAGTGAGGTTATGTACACTGGAAAGCTACACGGACCATTGTGATAGTTTTTTGGGGAAAATACAACTCATACTGCATTCTATATGCTTTCTCTAATTCATTTTTTCCTGCTGTTTTGCATTATCAAAATGTCCAGATTCTGAAAATATCGTTTGCTGAATCTACGTTCATGTCACATTTTAGGGAAAATCCTATATATTCAGACATTTCTTAATAAAAGCCTTAAAATCCTTAAACCTATTTCTAGAAAATGAGTTTAAATATTATACAATTATTACTCAATACAATTATTACTCATTTCATCAGAAGTCCTTTTGCGATATCATTTCACAGACGTAGATTAATTACAATACACACGACTGTAATTGCATTTACAAAAACCCATTCAGACTTTAATTCTTTACTGTCTCTTTTCGCATTAATTTCATTTTTTATGCATTTATCCTATATTCGGCTTTTGGTTGTCTTCTCAATAAAAAAAAAAAATATATATATATATATATATATTGTTTTGTTTCAAAAATCTTACAATAGCTGTTTTTATACACTCCACTAGCTGAAGATACCTGTGAAAAGAATTGTTAGGTTAAAATTATTAGTCCGAATTAAATTAATTTCATTTAAATTATTTATCGTTATCCTAAACAGATTGCTATTTAAAATTAGGTAAAACGATTGAATATAAATATTGTTATAGAACAAAATCTAGACCAACCTATAAAAATTTAATTTTTCTTTATAAAATTTGCAAACTAATCAATTAAATTTAACATTGATAAATTACAATCTGAGACTTCTATGTTGGAATAAATATTTTGTGAGGATGCCATAGTTTGTAATGCAATTGAAATAAGGCATTTTGGAAGGCCTCTTTTATATTTTTTTCCGCTTGACAATAAAGTCTCTCTTTTATTTTACGAGTATTTACGTATGTATAAAACATAAATCAACATATTCATACACGCTAAAAACGTCTTACATCAACAAACTTAAATGTTTAAATTTAAACATCCTTTGCAATTTGTTTTACTTAAAAAGTTTTAAATTTAGCCCTTTTGCTATCAATAACATAATCTTATACAATTTTTACACCTTTAAAACTTGTTCAACGTTACAATTGCAACAACATTATCTCTAATCTTTTGGCAACATTGTAGCTAAAATAACCTTTTTATTAATTCCAGACAATAGATTAACATTTTTGTGTTGTTTAATGAAACTTAACAAACGACTTTATACAAATATTAAACAAATTTCAGTTAAAATTTAATTAATTTATGGGCAATTTTATAATGATGGCAAGTAAACAAGCAAACGGAAATCAAGCTTTAAATTACAAATAATTTTTAATATTGCAAGAAAATTTTCACAAGCCCACTATTTATAGAAAATTAAAAATGATGGGTTTTATTTTTATAATAAAGAATTTAAAGAAAAATCTTGAGTTAAACAATTCATTTAATAGATTTTTTCTTGTTTTTTTTTTTTTTTTTTTTTTGTGAAAAAAAAACGTTTCATTTAAAACACCACTCCTAAATGAATGATTAATGTCTTCACTAAAATAAAAAGACAAAAAAATATACATATTTCCACCACCGCCTTTTGCCTTAGCTTTAAGTTCTACTCATAGTTGGCAATTTGAATTTGTATAATATAAAAAATTAACATAAATCGTTATAAACAACAAGTTACCTAGGAAAAATGTTTAAACAAAATACATATATACATACATACATATGTATATACATATAGAGGAAAATCTTTACGAAACTTAAATCAAATAAAAAATAAAAAACTTAATTTTACACGATGGTCAATCGTGCATAGCTTAAACAAAAAATGATAAAAAATTCTTAGAATTTTATTTGTTACTGTTACAAACTTATCATGACTTTTGGTAAAATAAATAATATAATAAAAGAATGAATTAATTGGGGAATACACCCACTCTTTTAATAAACAGAACAAAATATTTATTAAAAAAAATAAGAAAAAACATCTAAGTATATCTCTTTAAGCAGTGATCAGCACAGGGACCGAGTTTTTTACGGTATTTGCACAAACATAAAACGAACAGCAAAAAAAAGCCTTTCATACATTTGCAATAAAGACTCCAAAAATGGAAACACACAAATACCTTTAAATTTGGTCTTCTCTCTTTTTGCCGATCAGTGTTCTAAAAGCATCTAAGTCCTGAGGGTACATAAAAATTGAAGAATTTGATACATTAAAAGTCAATTAGATTTGAGAAACTATTTCTTTTTCGCTGATTCTCTGTAAGTTCGAATTCTGCTCTATTTACTTTCTATATTTTACGAAAACTGGGTAATTAGTGGAGAAATATTATCATAGGCCGAAACTCTAACTTTTTCCCCATATGAAGCAAAATGGGTCCATAAAAATTCCTTCTCTAACTTACCAAATAATCTCCATTAACTGGTGCCAATCTATCTTTTTCTACTCTATATCATAATTAACATGTTTACTCACAATATTTGCCCAAATATTCTTGTCATTCCAAAAAGTAAAAAATATTTGATTCTCACAAGAAAAAAAAAACAATCATCATCAATACTTATTATCGATGAGAAATACAATTTTTTTTTTCTATGTTAAACATTTTCGCTTACAACATGTCGTTACAATGAGCACATGTTCAGCACACTATGCTCTTTTTTTTTGTGTATCCAATAAAAACTTAAGAATTTCCTTTTAACATAAATTAATGTCACTTTAGTCTAACCATACGTTACATCAAACCCACAAAATCATTGACATTTTTAACAACTCACTTAACCACAATCTATGGAAGTTGAGGCCAAATACATGCACAAATACACATACATATACATGCACAAATACATATACATATATATATAGCATAAAAGTATTTACAATGTTGTTTAGTTTTTAAAGCAAAAATCAATCTCCTTTTGGACACAAATGAAGAAAACAAAAAAGTTTGAATCAACATCTAACGTTACTCACTCTCATTTAAATAGAAAATATTTATATTTCTAGTTGGTGAAGAAAAAAAATAAACGAAGCAAGTTGCTAGGTTTATTAAGAGGGGATAAAGTAAAAGGAAGGAGAAATACATGACCACCACATAGGTCAATCATTATAGATGGATATGGTACACAAGTGTGTATAATAGAGTTAGAGTAAAAATGGAAAGAAGTGTTCTACTTTTTAAATTACTAACAATGTATGAATAGAAAATTTTCAGAAGAGAAGCAAAGGTATTGAATCATAAAATCTTAAATGTAGAAGAGGGAATCAATATTTCTTTTTAACTGTATACATATCTTTTTCGAAGTTATTAGAACGTCTTTATTTTCAAACTATTCCCAGTTCAAAATCAAATATATACTATATTTTTAGTATCTATTTTTCTTAATATTATAATGACGAATAATCGATTATGAAAATCGTATAATCTTTTTTTGAAAAATCTGATTAAAACTTTAGTTTTGATTCTCTTAGTATTTTCCTAATTTTCAAATTATAATTTTAATGTTTAATCGCCGATTAGTAAAAAAGGCGAATAAAATATAATTTCTAACACTAATTAATTACATTAATTCTAATAAAAAATACTTTTAAATTTTTTGATTAAAATAATTAATAATCTCAACATAGAAAATATTTTAATGTATTTAATGAAAATGAATAAATTAGTCGATTAAAATAAATATTCGTATTACCAAATAATATGAATAAATTATTTAGAAGATCAATATTACTTTCAAAAAAAAGTGTTCAAGTGCTTCAACTTAAAAGTATTTGGAATTTAAATGTATATACAGATCACCGATACATTGCTTTCAATTGAATTGAAAAATATTAATCGATTATTCGAATAAAATATATTTTAATGACTGATAATGCTTAAAAATTCTTATTTATCTTTTCTTAAAAAAAAATCTGATTTCCTAATTTAGAATAAAAATATAAATATAAAAATAAATATAAATATAAATCTTATAAAATTCTATAATTATAATATTAATAAGATTAATATAAGTTTAGTCTTAGAAGCACTGAATGGAATTATATTACCACAAGTTAATATTAAAATAAAAAAAAAAACATTGCTATTACTGAAAATTATAGCAAAAGTGTTAGTTACAAAATTTCGTATTGCCCGCCAAAATCGAAGTTCTACCTAATTAAAAATTGTAGCTTACTTGCATTTTAACAACCGATAAGTAAGATTGTACCCCGGCTAGATACTTGCCTCTGAAGTATAACAAATTATCTGAAAAGAAAACCACACATAAACATTTTTTTTTTTTTTTTCTTGTTGCGGCTACCCTGAAGAAATGTGAGAATAACCTCAAATCAATTATCTCTAAGTGAAAGAAGTACTAATTTATATTTCTTTTATCTTAAATTATCCCATTTATAGTTACTCTATCGATGAGTAATTATAAGTCAACTTTTTGTAGATTAATTACCCATAAGTCTACCCCTCTACTAAATCTATAAGGTGAATTAATAAGTATACAAACTTTATTACAAATATAAAAATCAATTATTCGATTAAAAGCTATTCGATTCCAAAAATTAAATTAACACTTGTTAGTCATTTCAGTCAATTCCCATTCATCAGAATATTTTTGAATAAACATGAAAAATGTTTACTAATTATTTGATTAAAATAAGTATTCGAGTATCAATCCATATGAACGCTAGTTATTATGAAATAAATTATTCATAATCATATACCAAAAAAATACTTTATTTTAAAATTTCTAATATTTTTGGACTTTTTTAAATCGAAACTCAATTATTGAATTGAAACGCAATTATTCCATTAAAGTAAATATTTAAATTTTACAAATTTAAATTGACATTTACCATACATTTTAATAAATTAAAATAAATCAGCATAAAAATCGATTGTCACTAATTGAAACGAGTTTACGGAAATCTTCTAACGCTAACATATTTATAACAAATATTTGCATAATTATAATAATTATAATAATTAATAACAATTAATTGATTAAAATATATATATATATATATATATATATATATATATATATATATATATATATATATATATATATATATATTCAAATCAATGATTAATTTAAAACGATTTCTTATAAATGTTTATTTTGTATCCTGAAAAAATTTTGTCTAAACTTTATTTTTTATTTATTTTTTAAGATAAGTTCTAAAAATATGAAACAAATATTCGACTAAAAAAAAACGATTCAACGATTTAATTTATCTCTTTAAAAATATAAATTAAAATCTCGAATTTAAAGAAATTTGTGATAATTTTAGTTTCCATTTAATCGTATACAAAGACATTAATCTATTATTCCATTTTTTTCCGATTAAAGAAGTATTCAAATCACAAAATAAACGTTTCCTTAAAATGTACATTTAAAGTTGATAATTGGAAAAAATGTTTGATGTTTCAAAGCACTTTTAAATTAGGATACAAATATTATTCGCTTAAAATAATTATTCAAGTCACTAATAACATGATTTCTTAAGAATTTTAATTAGCACACGAAATTTTAAACCAATTCAAGCTAAATTTTTATGTTTCATATTTTTTTCGCTCAATTAAAGTTATTCGAAACACCAGTTAGAAAATGCCTCTAAAATTTTTCGTAGTGCTTTTTCATACCATCATCGAATATCTTTTACTGATTTTAATTCGGTTAAAAATACTTACGATCCAGTTACAAATATACGCTACATATTATAGCAATTTATAGATTAAAATAAATGTTCAAATCATAAAAAAGTGATGTCTGGGTAATTGGTATAACTATCTTATGTTTTAGATGTTATTTTTTTAATCGGTTACAAAAATGTATAACAATTATTCGTTTAAAAAAATTATTAAAATCTCCAATTAATAAATTTTTCGAATATTTACCTAAAGCTTCATAAGATCACCATGGATTATCTGAAACTTTTTTTAATTGATTGCAAAAATGTATAGCGAATATTCGAATGAAATAAATATTCGTATACATGCCACTTTAAAATTATATTTTAAATTTTATTACTTTTAATCGGTTACAGAAATGAGCAACGATTATTTGATAAAAAAAAATATTCAAATCACTGGCAAAAATTTTCTCTAAAAATTCAAACGATTGGTATTAACACTTTTTGTACTCTGTTAAAAAAATATATAGGGATTATTAGATTAAAAAATATCAAATTACCATTAAAAATCATATTCTTAAAATTATAATTAATTAACTCTTAAAATTTTAAAATATATAATTAAAACTTGCCATTTAACATGGCAAAATGGCAATTTTTGCAGATCTATGAAGTTTCAGATTTTCTTCGAATCGAAAATTTTATAACGGTTATTCGATCAAAAAAAATATTAGAATCACTAACTAAAAAAACTTCTTTAATATATATATATATATATATATATATATATATATATATTTTTGAATTTATATAAATTTGTGTAATTTTAGATAGAACTCTTTTTATAAAAATTAATAGCGGTTATTCGACAAAAAAAATATTCGCATCAGCAGTAAAAAACCTATTACAATTCAAAACTAATTTGGGCCGTTTATAATTATATTCGATTAAAAATTACTGGAATTGTCAATAAAAACAATTTCTCAAATTTTTCTTCTAAAAACATTTTTTAATCGATTTAAAAACAGTAATATATTAACTGATCAAAATATACACTCGAATCCTTAATTAAAACGTCTTCTTAAAAACCAAAATTATTATTCACCAATTTGAACATATTTGAAATATTTTAAGACTTTTTTATATCAACATAAAAAATATTAACCGATCACTCGATAAAAAAATAATCGAATATCTTACTAAAATATTTAATTTTATTAAATTTTAAAAAATCTATACAATTTTTTTAATTACAACAATTAAAAATCAATTACAATATTATTGTTTGAACAAAATATTATAATCACAGTGTTAAAAATATCGAACACTTGTTAAAAATTTTTATTCATCTCAACAACTAAAATTAAGTAGTTTGACTTGTATTAACACTTCATTAGTTAATGTTGATAATTTTAAAAATCGATTGTAGAAAGCAGCATTTTTTTTAATTTAGAATTTATGCGATTTTTAAATTATTTTTTTTTTTTATTTCTTATCTATACATAATAGAGCAACGTAACTAACTGATTGACTGACTGACAGCTCAATTGCCTGAAGCTAGACAGATGAAATTTGAACTGTTGGTTCGTCTCTCACCTAATAGATCCACTAAGACGGGATTTTCGGAAATTCGAATGTTTAAGCGGTAAAAACGGATAAAATTAGTAACCTAATATCTCCTAAACTAATACAGATGTAAACAAAACTTAATACCTATCGTAAATTTAAAAAATAGGCAGACTTTTGTCTGGTACTTTTTTTTAAGTCAGCCCTTCTAGGGAAAGAAACGGGTAAAAACTGTATTTTCGTTATATGTACAATTTAGAAATTCATTGGAATAAAATCTATGGGGAAAAAGAAGTACCAAAAAGTACTAAAAACAAAAAATTACATTCTATTCAAAATCAATGATAACTAAAATAAATATACTATTAAATATAGAAGCATGGAATTAATTATATGTAGTGGTGTGAACCGGTCTTTGTGGTAATTTCTCGTTCTTGTACTTTTTGATTTTTTTTTTTTTGAAACTAAATATACATGGTCGTAGTAGAAAATAATTCACAAGACGGGATTTTTTGGTACGATTTCAATTTTTCAATATTCAACGAAGAAACACGAACTTAAAGATACATGGTCCTAGGTGGGTAAGAATTCAAGATTGATGACTTTGTGGTACTTTTTCATTCCTTTAATTCTTTTAATTGTACTTTTTGAATTTTCTATAATATTGAACTTACAAATATGAATTTAGAGATATATGGTCCTAAGTGAATGAGAATCCATAACAGGATACTTTGTGGTATATTTTCGTACTTCTAATGGTACTTTTTGAATTTTTTATAATATTAAACTCAGAAAAATTAACCTATATACATATATACATATAATTATATGTGATCCTATGCGAGTGAGAATACGCAAGAATGGACTTTGTGATACATTTTTGTTCTTCCAATGGTACTTTTTGAATTTTCAATAGTATTCAACTTAGAAGCATGGAATTAGATATAAACAGTTCTAAGTGATTAAGATCCTATATGAAAGGACTTTTTGGTACTTTTTCGTTCTTCTTTGGTACTTTATGAACTTTTTTTTATATTAAACCTATGCACATAATCTTGAGTATATCTATGTGATTTTATATGCGTGAGAATCTACAAGTGGGTATTTTTTCGTTCTTCTAATAGTACTTCTTTAACTTTCTGTAATATTCAGCCTAGAAACATAAAATTAGTATGTATGGTCCTTAGTGAATTAGAATTCATAAAAGGGTTTTTGTGGTACCTTTGCGTTATTGCAATATTATTCTTTGAATTTTCTGTAATAGTTAATCTATAAACATAATATTAAGGAGACATATGGTTGAGAATGTACAAGCACTATTAGTCACATTCTTTTCTATTAAATAATAGTAATAGAAATAATTTGGTAATTTTTGAACCTTCGAACGTTAAAGATGAAAAAAATGGTACTTTATTAATACCCTACGAATCTTCTAAACTAAATGTATCAAACATGTCGTTGGTACTTTTTGAAAATCCTGTTTTGAAAATTGTTTTACTTTTTGGTACTTTCCTAACTACAATATTTGAAACGTTTATTTTTGTTAGTATCCACAGAATGCCCCAACATTTTTAGAAATTTGAAGTCTTTTTGAGTAAAAGAGTCTCCTTAACTGTTAAATGTAAGAACAAAATTTAAAAAGTTTCTTTTTTCAACCCAAAAAAATAATTTAAAATTTTACGAAATCCGATTTTTTATTTGATGATATATATTTTTCTGTAGTCTTGAAGGATAAACTCATAAAGGGTTACGAACTGGTACGATATACTACTCCTTGGATATTCCTTCATAAATAAAAACGTGGAGACATGAAATTGGAATCATTGGGAGGTACGATTGAGATGTTTTTTTTTTTTTTTTTGAAGACACCAATATTATAACTGTTCCCACGGGATTTACGAGTTGGTTCAATTTTAAGGGGTTTTTTACTTTTAGTATTACATTTTGTTTTTTTTTTTTTAAAGTTACCAAATTTATGAAATGAATATTGAAATTTTAAAAAAGCCAATTTAGAATTAAACTTATTAATTCATTAAATTGAAATTCGTTAAAAATGAATATTATAAAATGATCTGCCTTAATTTTTTATCATTCCAACTAAGATTTTAAATATAAAAAAATTAACCAAAAACAAAACTGATAATAAAGGGAAAGACTTATTAATTTATTTTCAACGATTTAAGTACAAATTTGTAGGAAGTACTGGAAATCAAAAAAGAGTATACTCCTTTACATTTTTCCCATAACAAATATATAATTTTCCTTCAAGCTTTTTAGGAAAACCAATAGTTAAAGAAACAAGTGTTTGTGGAAAAAAGAACCTGTTGTTCATTATAATGAACACAAAAAAACAAAAAACTAAAAACAAAGTAGAAAAGAAACTCTACTAATACAACTAGAAGATGATGATGATCACAAAAATCGATACTATCTGTTATAAAAAGATTTATTTAAACAGAAGCTTTAAAACATTTCTAACTAACTAAGGATTTCTAACTCCAACTCTTTGCAAATAGTTGTGTTATTCATCTTCATTTTTTTATTTCTTTTCTTCTTTTTTTGTTCTCTGACACAAAATTTTTATATTTTTCTAAGCCAAAGGCTGCAT
The DNA here is from genome assembly GCA_932274085.1 of Protocalliphora azurea. Classification (NCBI taxonomy): domain Eukaryota; kingdom Metazoa; phylum Arthropoda; class Insecta; order Diptera; family Calliphoridae; genus Protocalliphora; species Protocalliphora azurea. The sequence goes on along the minus strand of OW026520.1, from coordinate 145,794,673 downwards.
ACAAATGTAAGAAAAAAACTTGTAAGCATGATAATTGTAAAACACACAGCAGTTTTTAAAGGCTACAGCAAACAAGCTCACAACAGCCCGATTTAAACTGCACAAACAACAACAACAGTTTTAGCGCTGCTGTCAGCTCATCCGTCAATTATATGTCTCCACCGATTGACATTTAGGGGCCACTGTAAAACTCTATGGAATTGATAACTTGTATAAAAAAAAAAAACTGGAGTGTTCGTTTGCTCATTCTTTTAAGCTATATAAACATAACAAATATTTAAAATCAATTGCTTAACTTTCATTGTTGCATTTTGCTCACAACAACAAGTTCTTAGTTACTTGCAACATTTAACCAGCTATCTTTGAGCTTACTATGTTGCACATAGGTATTTGATTTAAATATACAATTTATGTTAATCACATCTATTCGCAAAATGTTTCTTTTCACTTGGCGTATAGGCAAAAACGAAAGAAAAAGATTGATTTAAAATGATTAAAATCTGTTTTCTTAGATTTTTTTCTTTTATTTTTCATATTAAAGTCAAGATTTTTCAAACAGATAACATGATTGAGCAAAAAATAAAAAATAAGAAATAGAATAAATGATCAAAGAAATATAGAACATTTCTAGTTTTAATATGAAATGGGGATTTATTAGAGAGAGAGAGAGAGGTTTAAATAATAACTGGTATTAAATGTTGTAACAATTAAGTGATGAAAAATATTTATTTGTGGGAAAAAGGGCAAGAAAAATTTAAGTTAGAAGAGATTTAGTTATAAACCTGGATAAATATAAATTGTCAAAAATTTGAAAGTTTTTTTATATTTAGATTTACTTTTTAATGCATAATTTTCAAATTTTTTTTTATTTTGCAAAAAAATAAAAAATCTTTCATTTTACAATTCCATTTTTAATCAATTATTCGATTAAGCAATTATTTTTTATATTTTGAAATTTTCATTTCACATAATTAATAGACTTGTTTTCTAATATGTGTAAAAAATTATGCCAAATTATTGATGATCAATTGTTCAGTTATTTCATTATTTAATCAATTAACCTTTTGCTTTATTTGAAGTAATTGTAATTTGAATTTCTTAAATTTACCGGAGAAATAATTAAATAATTATTAAAAATAAAAACATTTCGAAAGATTATTCAGTGTTCTTTTAATCGAATAATCGCTGAAATTAAAATCTAAATACAATTTTATAAAAGTCTAATTAAATATTCGGTAAAACAAATTTTAGTGAAGCTAATTTAGTTTGCGATTCGACTACTTTTGAAGTGAATAATTTAAAAAAAAAATTATTTAAATAATTGCAATATTTTTTATCACGTTTAAAAAATATTATTAATTTATTTAAAATATTGAGTGCAATTATATTACACTTAAAAAATATCAAATATAGTACTATTTTTTAATCAAATAATCGTTAAAGTTATGTTTTAAAAGTTTTAAAATGATATTGAAATATTTAGGTATTTAATATATTTTTAGTACGCATTTTAGTGAAGTTATCTTAGTAAGCAAATCGACTACATTTTTAATCGAATAATCGTTATAAAATTTAGCAATCGATTACAGAAAAAGTTTAAAAATATTATAAAAGACATACTACTTGCAAAATTAAAAAAAAGTAGCTCATTTATAAATGATTAAGAGCCCAAATATTTTAATCGAATAATCATTATAAATTTTAATACCAGATTTTTAAGAAAAAGCAATTGAAGTGCTGAATAGTATGAAATTACGCATAATTTAGAAAAGATGCCTAATCAGTTTGTGATCGATTAAAAATTTAAATATTTTAATCAAACAATTGATATATTTATGTATATTTAAGAAACCTGAAAAATATTTAATATGTCTTAGATGGCGATTCGAATATTTTATTTTTTAACATAATTGTTTCTACAAACAATTTCTATGAAGTTTGAAAACATTTGATTAATCGGTTAAACGCTTCATTTAAATTTGAAAAGTTGAAAAGTCGGTTTAACAAAATGCTAATAAAAACTTTAGAAAAATCTTTTTTGTTGGTGATTGCAATTTTTCTTTTAATCGAATAAACGTCAAAAATATTTCCAAAAAAGTGTAGAAACTTCAAAAATTCCTTTAAGAAACTGAATATTATTTTCAATTTTTAAAGAAAATATTTGAGTAAGTTTGTCCAATACCTATTTTTAATTTCTTTATGTTTTTATAATCGATGAGAAAAAAACTAAATACATTTTAAAAAAATCGTTTTAGCCGGTAAATCGAAGAAGCCTTTAATCGATTAATCATTTTAAATATTTTTAATTAATTTGAAAAAAGTTTAAAAACATAAAAAATTACTTCAAAACATAGCGTTATTCAATATTCCTAATAACTGGTTTGAATCGGAGATTGCAAGATTTCTTTTAATCGATTAATCGCTATGTATTTTTACAATCGATTCAAAAAAAATAATCCAAATGTATAAATTACGATTATATATATAATGATTATATATATGGCGAATCGAATTATTTTTATTTTTTAATCGAATGTTCGCTAAAAAGGCGATTATTTCTTTTAATCGATTAATAGCTATCTATCGAATCTTTTGGTTTTTTAGTCACTAGTAAAATTTACAGACAATTCAGAAAAGTATAAAAACTTCACATTTTAAGACTATTAAAATGCTGCGTGTTATTTTTAATCAGTAAGCAAAACGTTTCAGTCAGTGATTGGACTACTTATATTTAATCGATTAATCTTTATATATTTTTATAAACGATTGGAAAAACATCCTATAAATAATAACGCTGACTATATAAAGTGTTAGTAAACAATTTAAGAAAACTTTATTTACTTTTTAACTCGAATATTTTTTAATCGAATAATCGCTAAGCAATTGTACAATCGATTCTAAAAAATTAAAAACATCGATTATATATTGTTAAGACAAATGAGTGTTAATAATAATTTTTATGAAATTGTTTTAACGTTGATACGAATATTTTTTAGCCGATTAATCGATTATACTTAATTTAAAGAAGTTTTCAAAAACTGAGTGTAATTTACAATTTGTGTGAAATTGCTTTAACATGGATTAAAATACTTTTAAACGAATAATCGAGTAATATTTTTATTAACTCCATTTTAAAAATAAATTTATTTAATGGCTTTAATTGGATTTTAGGTCATTTTATTAGCTTTTCTCATAATAAATATTTGTTTAACTTTAATTTCAATATTTCTATTCATCGTTTGTTCTTAATAACCGACTAATTGAGCTTCAGGTGCCTTTTAAATATAAAACTTCACTTCAGAAATGTAACTACATTAAAACATTTTTCCCTACTTAAACTAAATTATACATTTTTATAGTATAATTTACTTTATCCTTTTGTTAATTTTCAGTATTTTAAACGGTTATTCGTTTGTTATGACAAAGATATTGCTAGAAAAAAATAAGCTAAATAAATTTTAAATAACTCATTTGCATTTCTTTTAAAGACTTCTTTAATAATCAAATTTTTAAATCCATTTCAAGTCGGTTACTTTATTTCATCGACTACTCGATTCATATTTTATTTATATAATTCCGGAAAGTCTATGTTAAATATTATTTATTTAAAGGTATAACTGAAACAATCACTTTCCAAAATCTTTTTAAATAGAACTAATTAAAATACTTTATTTCTTTTTAAAAAGAAAATTCACACTAATTACCATAAACAAATCATTTCACACAAAATAAATTATTTAAATTTACACCCACCCTCTAAACTCTCAAAAACCTTCACTAACTCCCTTTCTACTCATCTCTCTTTCTTTTATTTCAGGTGAAATCACAACACGCGAACCTTTGGATCGTGAACAACGCGCTGTTTATGATTTAGTAGCAGAGGCTCGCGATCAAGGCACACCATATCGTAGTTCACGCGTTGCTGTCAAAGTCTATGTAACCGATGTCAATGACAATCAACCGAAGATTGTTGATCCACAAGAGGATGTGGTCAGCGTACGCGAAGAACAGCCACCAGGTACTGAAGTTGTGCGCATACGTGCTGTCGATCGTGATAATGGACAAAATGCATCGATCACTTATTCGATATTAAAAGGTCGTGATTCGGATGGCTTTGGTCTGTTTAGCATAGACGCCAACACGGGTGTCATACGTACTTTGGTCGTGTTGGATCATGAGGAACGCAGCATATATCGTTTAGCGGTGGCAGCAACGGACGGTGGCAATCCACCAAAACAATCAATACGTTTACTGCGTGTTGAGGTGTTAAATTTGAATGACAATCGACCAACGTTTACCAGCTCAAGTTTAGTATTTCGGGTAAGTGCTTTTTTATATATAAATTTATTTATGTATATGTATAAAAGAGTAAGTATATAAAAGATAGATATATGACCCTTTATAAGGTAGTATTCCTTTTGAAATTTAGCTTTGCGAACTCTTAAAGTTTTCATGTTTGTTGGCCTAAAGGGGAAAGTATGGCATCAAAAAACGTCTTAAGAAAATGAGGAGATGAAAAAAAAAATCGTATAGCCCACGCCTGAGTGCATATTTTTTCTTTGCCATATAGTTAGTTAGGTCTTGGCTAAAAGTTAAACATATGATTTTTTGTAAATGTTTGAATGTATGTAAATATATTTTTGTATTTATGTAGTTTTATTTAAACTAGCAATCTTGTCAGTAGTTAGTTGTTTGTACACATAGTAGTAGAAGTATCTTACTTTTGCTTAGTTTTCCTTATAGAATACTGTCTTTTTTAGGAAGTCATGCCAATGTCTTCTTTGTCGTTTTTCTCTGTGTGTGTTTTTTTTTCGTATTCTTATTCTTGCAGTTGTTATTTCACACAATATTCAAATTCTAAGAATTCTATGCTCAAGTCTTTTACGCTTATAACTTCTACTTAGTTGGAGTTATTTTTTTATATTTTTTCTATTTTATTTTATATTTTTATACTTTTTGTTAAGAGTAAAAAAAAACAAAATTGCAACATTTTAAGTAACCGTAAGTGTTAAGTCTTGAAAGGTTGCTGCAACAAGAGAAAGACCGAAGTCGAAAAGACGAAGAAAAAAAAATCGTGATCTTTGACTTTTAAATGTATGTGGACTGTTTTCTTATGGAAAATTTACACTCGCATATAAAACTATATGTAAATATTTTAAAAAAACAAGGGGAAGGTATACTAAGAAACATGAATAAATTTTTAAGAAAAGATTTAAAAACGATGTCAGAAAATGAATTAGTTATTCTATATATATTTTTTTTTTTTTCAAAAAAAAAAAAAGTTCAAAATTTCTTACTTGCCAATATCACTTTCTAGAAGTTATCTAGTAAGCTATATAACAAAAAGAAATAGTGTATTATAATCCATGATTTAAAGCGGAGAACTTTTTTATTTTGCTGTGGCTAATTTAGGTTCTTTAGAAACCATAAATCTATATTATTAATAGGAAAGGAATTTTTTGTGAAGCCTTTTTTTCCCACAATGTACAAGCGATGTTAATAAAAGACATATCATTTGAAACGTATTTATTTATAGTTATGCACAATATGCATTTCATTAATATCGGTGCAATTTTATATCACAGGTTTAACATATTAGCAAAATTTTTTTCTTTAATTTGATCAAATTTGAAAAAGAAAAAATTAAGCAGTTAATTTCTTTCGAAAATAATATTTGATGAAATAATAAATTCCTGAATACCAAATTTTAATACAATAAAAGTCTCGACTTCTCCTTTCAAACCAAGTTCTTTAAATTTAATATACTTTATATACTTAAATAAAGCAACTAGCTAACAAACAAATAAAGCAACTAGCTAACAAAAAAAAAAACTGAACAATATATGATTAAATAGCTGCTCGGTTTTATTTCTCACATACTAACTAAATAAACACCACGAAAACTACTAACTACGCTCAAACAAACCTACTTCATAAAAAACCATAGAACAAATTTTGCGAACTACTTGTTGTATTCATAGTTTTTGCAGTAGATACATGTGTGACAATGATTTGTAGCATCACGTGACAAATGTTAAATACACGAAAATGTAAAAAAAAAAATTGCAAACAAAAAAAGAAAAAAAAATAATGTTTAAACAGAATCTTAAACAAAAAACCCTACGTATTATAAGAAAACAAAAGAATTTGCCGCTTATTTGTTTTAGGATATAGAAACCAAAAATAAGAAGAAGAAAAAAAAGGAAACTCATTTGTTTGCTAGTAACGAGAAAATTGAAGCAAATCTAAAAAAAAAATTTACTAAAATAATAAATAAAGCAAAGAACAAGGCGTGGGATTTTGGATTTTTAAAAGAAAAAAATAAAGAACAAATTTCCATAAATGAGTTTTTATGATAAAATAAAATTTTAAATATGAACCTTGAATATTGATTTTAATAGAAAACTGATTTTAATAGAACTGAAAGTTTAAATAAAATTGAAGTAAAACTTTAAAATATTAAAATATTTAAAATTTGTTAAAAATAAAATGTATATATTTTTAAAACTTTACTTAATATAATATTTCTGTGTATCCTGTTGTTGCTGAACTTTAAATGTATGTTATCTAAACTTGCCGTTAAGAAAACTCTTTATATTTAATAATAAATTTAACTCACGTATAAATTTTGTTCATGTTTTGCATATTTTTATTATATTGCTGGTAGTTTTATTTAAGCTGAAAACATAAAAAAGTACTAAATAATAAACAGTGCAACCAAAAATATGCAAAATCATATTTTCCTTTGGCTTCAAATAAATAAAACAATTATCTGTTTTAGACAATTTTAAGAATTTTGGCATCGCTTTGTTATAGCATATTTTAGCATATTTTAGGCTTAGCAGCATATTTTGTCCCATTGGAATATAAAATCCTTATTTTAGAGCATATTTTAAAAATTTAAATGACATATTTTTGCATATTTTATACCTAAGAGTATAATTTTGTTCATTATACACTTAAGAGAAAAATTGCAAATTTTTTACCCAAGGAAATATTTGACAGAATTTTCCATTAGTGAAAATTTCCTTTTATTGTCACATACCTTTGTCAAATCCGATTCCATAATAAATTTCATCTTATAAATCGATAGAAATTTTATAATTTCTTGATACAATATATTAGCCATAGAATACAACTAGAAGTTTATGTGAGAGGCACTTCCAACTAAATTTTCAAAAAAAATTTATCATGTTTTTCCAAACACAAAAACAAAATACATGTGGCTACATGTATTTTGTTGTTGCATGAATTCGGTTTTTGACAACTGAATCAGGGTTTTTCTCCCACATAAATATCTAGTTATTAATCTATGGTATTAGCTTTGAATGTTTTTAAGTGCAAAAGGAAATATTTTTTGTCATGTTATTTTCAAGTTATAAATAGTAAATAATTTAAAATTCAGTGGAAAAATACTATTTTAAAAGCATATTTTTTAATTTTAAAGGCATAGTTTTCTATTTCAAGGGCATTTTTTATGTGCATAAAACACTTTTTTTAGAGCATACTTTTGGTTGCCCTGATAATAAATTTGAATGTATGGTTTAAACAAAAATATATTTATTTAGTTTTCTGAGGCAATTACTTACATTTTTAAGAGAAACAAAATTAATAAAAAAAAAAAAAAAACTATACTAAAATGGGCTAAATAGTCTAAAACAAATAGTATTCAATCTTTATTAAATCCGAAGCTTGAAAGATGATCTATAGAGATCTTTTTGTTAAAAAAAAGAAATGGATTTTTGTTATTAATTAACAATTTTTTTAGTTAGAAATAGGATTTAGGTAAAAGTCGGTTTCTTATATATATTTAAATTAAGTTTTTTTTTTCAAAGTTTTTGCTTCTTTGGAAAAAGTGGTGATGTATTATTACAAAAAAAGAGCAAAAAGAAAAGCTCTGTTTTTTATAATTTGATTGCAATTTGAATTGTGTGAATTGTTTTTTTTTTTAATGAAAATTAATTTGTTTTGAAATAAAATAAATCAAAAATGGTAAAAATTTGCTCTAAATGGGAATTAGGATTTATGCCGAATTATTATACCCACCATCAAAAATGAGGAGAGGGGGGGGGGGGGGGTATATTGTGTTTTTGTCATTCCGTGTGCAACATGTCGAAATAATAAATTAAGGAAGGTTCCGTCGTAACACCAGTTTATAATTTTCGGCCGATATATTTTACAAAAAAGCATGTACATCAATGAAATTTTACACAATGTACCAATGTAAACTCGGAAACCAAAAATGGGCATGATCCGCTCACTTTATCGCCCAATCCTCATATAAGGCGAAATTTTAAAAATTTACAGATGGTGGATATTTAGATTCTAAAAACCTGAATATTTTCTTGTTTTGTGTAAAATTTGTAAAAAAAACGTTTTTTAGATGAATACATGCATTTTTTTGTGAAGATGAGTTATTTTGCTTTTTATGAAAATTGTGTTCTTAAGTAAAAAATTTGTTTATTATTGAGTGATATGGAGAAAAGGAAATTTAATGCAATTTTTTTTTTTAATGAAAACTAAAATTTCTTGGAAAAATGACAATTATTGGAACAAACAAGATCTGCAAGTTATTTCAGGATTAAAAACTTAATTTTTTACAAAAAACTATTGTTGTTATTTTATCCATAGCACTGCCATTTGTGGATAACTTTTAATGATTTCCAATAGGAAAATTTTAAAAGCATTTTCGATACATTGGTTTATCACATATTTTCCTTAGTTAACTGCGGCTTTCAACAGACAAGTATAAGGACACTGCTATAATGATCTTCATTCATCTTCTTCGTCTTCAAAGTTAATATTAATTACATTTAACCATTATCTACCCTTCAGAATAAAATTTGGTCTATTTATTATTTTATGAAAATTATATATTTTGTCGGGATTCTCTTTCTTGAATTTAATTTGTCAGCGTCAGGTTTTAAATATTTGAACAAAGATTTAATCCCTCAAAATCCAACAGATAGATAACAATTCAAAAATTCTGTACTACTTGATCAAGGCATTTTCTTCCGATTGATTCTATTAATACTTGAGTTTTTAGTTGCTTCAGTAACGTTGGTACTGATGTCCTTTGTCTGATACTTTGTTCTGAACAAAAAGCTGTGTGTTTCTACGGAGTTGCACATAGACTGAATATAAAAAAATTGTTTGCAGTAAAATTAGATCAGATCTTTTATTTTTAAGGTCAAGATGTTTTGGAAACTACCAATTATATCTACAGACATCTAACCATTTTGACTTGAATAACTAATCCACAGTAAAGCAGTACTCAACTGGCTGGCGAATAGTCAAGACCGTCCTGATTTGAGTCTACTTTTTTATTGCTGTCATAAGAGTCCCTAAGATTGTAATTTTCAGTCAGCATTGAAGAGAATACCAATGCTATTTACACCATTGCTCGACACAAAGAGTGGAAGTAAACACTTGAATCCATTGGTGGTTCTGTATAAAACAGTGCTATGCAAATTGACGGACACGTAGATTTACACTCTTAGTTCTTGACATCCACATGCTCTTACAGATTAATAAAATAAAAAAAATAAAATCTTGCTTGAGATTTCTAAAGGTTGTGCTATCGTATAATTTTCAAAAAGTACTGAAAGAAATTTTTTTATGGGCGCTTGTTTATTTAATAAATTTTATATATTTTTTATCTTTTTTTTAGCAAATTGTTTTAATATTCATTTACAGTTTTATTTATAGAAAACAAATTGTTAACGAGCAATTGATCTCTTTTAAATTTAAAATAATAAATTATAAAGTTGAACTTTTTTCTGCGTACTTTTGTAAGAGCGGGATACTAATACGGAACATATACAAATACAAAATGTGAATGATATGTGTTCTCACAGCGCCGAGCAATGGTATGAAAATGACACTTTTACTCTCTTACATTTATTTTTAAGCTTATTTTAAATGATTGAGCTCTTTTTTCGTTCATGTTGCATATATGAAAATATCGAATGGATACCTGTCCCTGAGTGTCGAACAGTAATCTATAGCAGACTTGTTTGATCAAAAAGTCATGAAACCTTAAAAAACCAGCACTCAACTGAACTGCGGATAGCAATCCAATACATCGTGCCTAACATCGATCCATTGGTCTGCAGAAGTGTGAGCTTCTCCGAACTACACATTATGGCACTATGAACCGAAAACATTAGACTGACTAGTTAAGATACCTGACATTACATAGAAGGGTTGGTTATTGTTGCATTTGGTAACTATGCTATAGGCCAGATGTCACTCTTTATTTATATGTTATTTAATATTTTGTTTAAGAATTTTACTCATTAAAATTGAAATAAAAGAATTATTAAATGCTGGAAAAACAAGATATTTTTTCACCTTTAAAGGGCCAAATGTACATAAAAACAAATCGTTTTAAAACCACCTAGAAACCAACACAAATCATATGATAATCTTGCTAAAAAAAAAAGTCACAAAAAAGACAAAATACTAAAAACTAAAAAAGAAAACAGTGTTGAAAATCCAATCTTAAAGCCATAATTCATATATAAAGATAAACCTCTACAACATGAAGGAGATTTTCGCTAAAAAAGAAAAAATATAAAATAACAGCATTTAAAAAATTTATAAGCGTTAAAACTTACAGACATTTATATTTAAGAAAGAAATAAAAAAATAAAGAAATATATTTTTTTCGATGATAAAAAAAAAATACCTGCAACAAGACTACCGCTTTGTTGAAACAAACAAATCATGTTGACTAAGAAAATAAGACATATATGAAATTTTAGGTGTTGTTAGACTTTTAAAAACCCTAACAAATAATTTAAGCAATGCAAAGGAATTTAATTGTAAAAAATAATTCCTGAAGGTGTATGGTGGCTATGTGAAATAGGAATCGTTCCTGAATTATAGATGACCTATGTACCAAATTTCATTTAATTATTTTTAAAATTATGACTTGTTGTTTGATTACAAAGTTTAAATAGAGGGATGGGTAGACGAATATCGTTAAACAGATTCAGAAAGTGATTGTAAGCCGATAACTATACATCAACGAGGGTCCTGCACCAATATTTTTTTTTTGTTAAAAACACCACCTATGGCAGTGTAGGATATCAAAAAGAATAAGCTTTCTCAATATGAAAAGTCTAAAAATTATAAGTAGTATTAATATGTTAAGACGAAGTTGTCTGCATAAATATTTTATCACTTTGATTTTGGTGGAATGTTAAATTCTCGAGTTAAATAGTTTATTTAGACTTTATATTTAATTTTTAGGAAATAATAGTATTAAAGTAAAATGTATTAAAAGTACAACTCAAAACTGGAAACTATTTAAAACTGGAAGTATTTTGTGTTTTAGCTTGAATTACAGCAAAATGCTGATTGTGTAGCTAAATGCAAAATATATAACTACAAAATGTTACAAGTAGACATATGTTGAATTTTTACACATGGACATATTATGATTAGAAAGTTATAAATCGTTTGTTTTTTAACTATATTTTGCTTTTCAAAAACATTGAGTATTTGTTTTGCTTTAATAAAAAACTAACTTCATTATAACTCTCATTCTTTTATAAGACAAGGTTTTGTTATATTCGGCGTGATTCAAACATTATGAGATATTAACAAGATAGAGCGCTATATTCGGCTGTGCCGAATCTTTTATACCCATGATCACTTTACTTTACCAACAAACAACCAGAAACAGTATATCTTAATATTTTCATATCTATACTTTAGAAAATAGTACAATACATTTTTTCCACAAGCAACGCTGTATACAACAAGGAAAAGTGAATTAGGGACCTCGGTTAAAATCTCAGCAGAACCCATTTTTTAACATAGTTGACGACAATGTGCATGATAATATCACTTAGATTGTCTTGCAGGATATTAGTGCCTTTTGTTCAAAAAAGTCATCAATATTTGTACGAAATTATCGTCTTTGTATAGTTCTGCTAAACTATTCTATAGTAGCAAATTTTTTTGTACAAAAAATTCATATTTTCATTGCTCTTGTAAAAATAAGTTCAAATGATAATATAAACAATTCTTCTTCAGAATTATTTATAATATTGGAAAATGAAGTAAAAATAGGGCTTATATTTTAAAACTGACAACCAATACCGTCAAATTTACTACGAAATTCTTTCAAACAATCGAATTTCAAGTATCGAATTAAAACTACTGTAAAAAAGTGCTAAAATGCATTTAGCATATTTTTACCTCTTCAAATGCTAAATCTAACACTGAAAGTCATCTTTCATTCATATTTCGGATCAAAACATATAATTTATTTATCAATAATTTTTGAATATAAAAAAAGCATATTTAATAAAAAAAATTAACATTTTTCTTTTTTTTAAGATCTGAGAGAAATTATGATAGATCACATAATTTCTCTCAGCTATTTTAATCTTGTAGCTGTTTTTTATATAAAATTTTGGAATCTAAATAAATTCATTTCTATTCCCTCAAATTTTCTTTTTAAGTTACCAAACATTTTGTAAAATCCTAAAAATTTCTTTTCAACTATAGGGTATCCATACGACAATGAAATTATACACAGTACAAAAGTATAAAAATCGTTTTGTTCTTCGTCAGCACAAATTATTACATTTGTTTTTTTTTTTTTTTTTGCCTTTACAAGTGTCTTTTCATTTTTCTCTTTATTAGGTTTGCTTTCATTGGAATTTAGTTATTTTTTTATGAAGAAATTTCCTGTTCTTGTTGGCTAAAGTTGGTGTGTTTTCGTTAAGGAAATCATCTTTATGTATGTTAAACTGCCAAAATTTTTAAGATTTATGTTTGATTTTAATGAGATTTATTTGAATATTAATGTGCAGAAATTTACACATGCAATAAAATGCGAAAATTTACAATTTATAAGGATTAATTTATTGAGCATTTAATATGACAATGAACAAATGAAGAAAGAACCAATTTGTATAAAAATAAAATTTTTATAAAGTTTTTAAATGATCTTGATAAAAAAAAGTTAAAAAATGTAAAATTTTTGGTGGAATTTAGGTGTTATTACGGAGATTTTCTTAAAAAAAAGTATAAAGAAAAGTATATTGCTAAATGAATTTTCCTGTAGCAAAGAAATATGTTGAAGTTTTTCGTGAGACCTACCATAAAAATATTGTTTTTGATTTCTCATATATTTGTTGAAATTGCAAACAAACTTCTGGGGACCTTACAAATTCTGATATTAACAAATTAATTCTTATAAATTTTATATAATTTTCTAGTATTTCAAAGTCCTCTAAAATCTAAGCTGCCAGATAGTTTTTCAATGTTTTTAAAGTAATGATCGGCATAAAAACGGACACACTGTGGTTCCAAAATGTTTTTTTTTTTAATAATTCTGTAAATTGTGAACCATTGGAAATATCTTAATAAAATTTCAAATGGCTGGAGATGAGGTATTTTTGAGTTTATTTGAAGGAGCACGGATTCCACAGACCTCCAAAGTTGATCATCCCAGACATACATTTTTTTTCTTTTTTTTTTAATTTCCAAAAATTCATTAAAGAATTTACATATAGATAGTCCTTGTAAGTTCTACAAAAAATATGCTTACCTTTTACACTTTAAGCCTCTTTTTTATGTTTTTTAACTTTGCGCGCTCAATATTGGCCCTAATTTTTTTTTAACTACTTATTTTGTTTCTAACAAAAATGCAGAATCGGTAAAAGGGTGAATTAATCTGAAGTTGGAACTTTAAAAATATTCCATATTTTTCTTATTTTTTTTTTTTCAAAAAAAGGTGACAATCTTTTTTTTACATATAAAATATATTTTTCATTCTGGCCCATAAAATTTTTTTAAGTTATCTAAAGAAATCTTAATGCAGATGCGTGTAAAGTAAACCTGACGGCGCTTTGTGCAGTGGATTCCGCACAAGCTCTACTCAAACTTTGTCAATTTTCTAAAATTTTTTAAATTTGTTTGTAAAATTCTCAAATAACAAAGCTGAAATCAAAAAGAAATTATGTTAATTAAATACCTACGTTTGTTGGGTAAACACACAAAAATTATTTTCTGACTGATGCCTCTTATAACGAAAGTGTGATCATTTGAATGGAAAAATTATTATTTTTTTTTTCTTCAATTTTTAAAAACACGTTTTTTACGGGTTGGCATTTTGGTTATTTTGGGTGCGATCTTAATAAATAATGAATTTTGTGATTTAAAAAAAATTGCATACCCGAGATGATCAACTTTGGAGGTCTATCCAACCCCTTTCTGATCCGCTAGGTATGTGTGGTCTTTCAAATCAAATCAAAAACACCTCGTCTCTGGCCAGGTAAAATTTTATTGAGATATTTCCAACGGTTCATAAGTTACGGAATTATTACAAATAAAGCGTTTTGGAACCGCTGTGGGATGTAAAAATTTAAATGTATAGGTGAGATTTTTAAAAAATGAAATTTGTACTATATTATGATTTTTTGTTTCATTTTTATTTATTTATTTATTTATTTGCGTTCTGTATTTTAACATTTTTTTGACGTTCTTTTTGTGCATGCTAAAACTCCGAATGTCACTGTGCCTCTGGGGGCTATATACCCCAAATCTTTGCTTTAAATTGTATATCGTTAAAGTATAACTTTAATTTATATATGTAGCTTCTAGTATTAGCATTTTGTAGCAAGAGATCGTAATGTTAACTAAATGAAATGTACTTTTTCAAATCTTTACCTAAAAATAAAAAAATAAAAGTTGCGAACAAAGTAGGTTTTTTTTTTGAAAAAGGTTGCAAGAAAAAATAAATTAGAAAAAGGCTCTTTTAAGCAATTTGCCTAATATTAAGAACAAATTTTTTGCCAAAAAATATTATTATATAGCTCAATGAGTTCCCAAAATTCTTTCAAAGTTTCGCAAAAATGACAAATTGTGTTAATCTGTATATTATTCATTAAAGATTTTAGAATTAGGAACTGAAAAAAACAATAGTACTGAATTTTCCAACACTAGTATATAGTACGCAATAGTACTAAATTTTCCATCGCTGGTATATAGTATGCAATTTTTTGCATCTCTCACTTTTATTAGTATATGTAATATAATTTTCATGACCAAAATCAATTTATTTTAAAAAAGATAATATTTTCTAAAAAAAAAATTATGCACCGAAAAAACAACATTTTTCACAAAAAAAAAAAAAATGGATTTTTCCAAAAAAAGAAAATATTTTTTGCATAAAAATTTCCAATAAAATTAATAGAAATTATAAAAATTTAGTTTGAAAAAAAATCAGAATCGGTTCGAAATTCTTCAAAAATAATGCTAATAAAAAAATCGTTAAAATATGCAACAAAAAAAAAACAAATAAAGAAAAAAATAGTAAATAAAATTTACCAGGAAAAAGTTAAGAAAAAAAAACAACTCGTAACAAATTAATTTATAAAATATTAAATTTTCAAAAACAATTATTTTTTTGATTTGATGTTTTAATTTAAATTTTGCAAAAAAAAGGATTCTCAAAAAAGGGGGTTTGAACGAGGAATCGCAAAAATGGAGCTTGAACTAGAAATCGGAATTTTTTGTTTCAAAAAAATCAAAAGCCGGTTTGGATATCTTCAAAAATAATAATAATAATAATAATAATAATAATAATAATAACAATAATAATAATAATAATAATAATAATAATAACAATAATAATTAATAAAAAATCATCAATTATACAATAAGAATAAAGTAAAAATTAAGACAGTAAAAATTTTTTAAACAAGTTTTGCAACAAACAAAAAGCTATATCTCACGCCCCTAATATAAGAAGAACAAGTCAGATTTCAAACCCACCAATTAAAATTGATATTACTTAAAGAAAATTATAAATTATAATGAAAGCGTGGGTTGTTACAATTACATTAACGAAGCTTCAAAAAAAAAAAAAAAAACTTAATTTTGACGCACAAGTTGAACAAAACTCGGAATTTTTATAAAACAACCGAAAATTATTTCGAAGTTAAAAAGAAAATCCAAAACATAAAATAATAATAATAATACACAGAAAAAATATTTACAAAAAAAGTTTCAATTAAATTATTAATCAAAATTTTAAAATTTCAAATATTTTTATAATTAAATTAATTATTCAGAACCAAAGTATTTTAACAAATTAAATTCAAATTTTATATAGAAAAATCTAAAATCCAGTTTCAAATTACATTTAATCATTGTATTATTTGATATAATAAGCAAAATAATTGAAAACCGACAAATTTTTTTTTTATTTTTAATAAAAAATATTAGAAAATATGAAGTTTGATCAATTGAATAATTGAAACAATTAAAAAACTAATTCGAATAGTTTTTATCTGTGATAAATCGTTCATTAGATCATAGCTTTTCTTTGTAGAAAAATATAAAATCCAATTTCAATTAGTATAATACATATTCAATTATTTTATTAATTGAAATTCAACGTATTGAAGAAATTGTACACTCAATTAATCAAATTATCACTTATTTCATTTATATTAATTTTTTAATTGATACAATAAGAAATATTTAAAAGCCGATAAAATGTTTCATCTTTAGTAAAAAATATTAGAAATATTTTAATTTTGATCACTTGTATAATTGATACAATTAAAAAAGTAATTGAAATATTTCTTATCTTTGATAAATCGTTTAATAAACCATATTTTCCATGTTACATATAGAAAGGAAAATCATCAAATAATGCACAAAAAATGGTATTTTCCTAAATCTAATAAAAAGGTATTTTAGTTTAAAAAGGTTTCAGTTTCAGTGAAAGTTCAATTTTTTTGTTTTGCACGAAAAAAAACAAAAAAAAAATTAATTTACATTAAAAAAATCATATTTCCACTAATCTTTGCAAAACGAAAAATTTGTATTCTTAAAGAAAACGCAATTTTTTTGGTGATTTTTTGTAGTTTAATCATATGATTTCTACATATAAATTGTTTTGTGAATTTTTTGAATTGTTCGCACAAATTCTAAAAAAAAATCGG
Source organism: Protocalliphora azurea (assembly GCA_932274085.1). NCBI lineage: Eukaryota > Metazoa > Arthropoda > Insecta > Diptera > Calliphoridae > Protocalliphora > Protocalliphora azurea. The sequence continues at coordinate 145,777,697 of OW026520.1, read as the reverse complement.
ATACAAATGTAAATATTAAAAACTATTAACGTATATTTTTATTATAAAAAATAGAAAACAATAAGAGTTTTAAAATTATAAAAATGCATAGTTAAAAATATTTGATATAAAAAACATATAAATTTATTGGTTTTTCCATGCATGTTTATGCTATTTTATATATTATTTTTTGTTCATATTTATATTTTTCTTCATATTTAAACTTAAAAGTTCTGCAAATCTCAGCAAAGAATTATATCTGAAGTCAATGTTGTTCGAAGCCTAAGTTCCAATTTTTAGGAATGTTCAAAGTCCTGAACAAATTTTCTTCTTCTTCATTTAATTAATTCAACAACTGACATGCTAAATGTATATTATTTTTTTTTTTTTTTTTTCTTTTCGAAAAACTTATAAAAAGTTATTAACCATTAAACATCAGTATCAATTTAAAGTAAAATCGTTAATGTTTTCGAAAAACAAAATGAAATTTTATATGGAAATACATTTATTTTATTTAAATTCAGTTGCATTTTTAGGTACATATAAACCGAATTAAACGGTAGTAACTTCAATAATTTATAATATTACCATTTTTAAATTGTTATTGCAAATTACATTAAGCAATTTAAAGTTAAATATGCAACAAAACAGAGTAACGAAAAAAAACAAGACTTAACATTTGTCACTGATATATGATCAAGGGAACAAGGAAACAGAAAATTTTTGAAATTAACACAAGTAACAACGGCCTGTAAGCGCCCTAAAGAAACTAAAAGTATTTTATTTACCTTTTTCAGTCTTTAATAAGCTTTTAGTTCAACAGCTCATATAAAAAGCAAAATTTAATAATTAAATTTCGATAAAATATACATTTCCATTCACAATAGACTAACCCATGCCTAAATAAAAAAACATAAAAAAATAAAAAATAAAAATAAAAAAATAAACTAAAGTCAACTTTAGAAATAAATAATTTTTTCAAAATTCATAATATGCTTATAGCAATTGTGAATTTATATTTCCCTCTTGTGATTTTGTTACAACTATTGTTTTTTTAAAACTATTACGATTTTCCTATAACTATAACGATTATTCACTTATAAGCGAATTTATTTAATTTTAAATTCATTTATTCCCCGTTTTAGTTATTTATTCCCCAAAACTTCTTTCAACTGTAGACTGCTTAACATTCTACTTTAGCCTAATTTGGTAATCTCACTTGTTTCTTAGTTTTTTTCTTTTTTTCATCCAATTTCTTAAAGCCTTTTCAAAAATTTCTGAAACAACTAAAATTAAACCTTAATAAATGAAATAAAATGTACGAAAGAAAAAAAAAACAACGAAAATGACACAAACTAAAATGTTACGCACTTCAAAAAGAAGAAACCGACTTAACTTAATAAAAAAGAGCGTCTTTATATGTTTTTTTTACCAACCGTTTGTACTTGTAATTTCAAAAGGAAGTTGACTTGTGTATGGCTTAAATGTACATAATGGCATGAATATTGTGATTGTTGTTGGCTTAAAATCCCAACAAATGAACCAACAAACCAACGAGTAATCAAAAAAAAAAAAAAAAACAGCAAAAACTAAATTGTGACAATAAAATGTAACAGTTTTTTAATTGGTATCTCCGTTTTGCACTGTAAATAATAAATGATCAAAATACAATTTTTAAATCTATAGCTATTATAAATGTTTTGCTTTAATTAGCAAATTCTGCTGACAGTTCAGCAGGTTCAGTTTCTTTAGTAAGAAATTATGTCACTATCTTCCTCTGTGTCTCTTGTTTATAAACATAAGTTTCCTCAAGCTAGTATATTATTAAAATCGAGATACGATCATATCTATTTTAAAAATATACTTGCATTACTTAGTGTAACAAATGCATGCTACCATTACTGTTCTCATCAGATTCAGCTCTCTAACTTGAGAATTTCATCTAAGTAATATTGGTAATTTGTTGAACGTAATTTTTAATATCCTAATTATCTCCCGTACGAAGTAGCGATCGTTAAATCAGAGATTCTTTGAAAATATCAAGAGGTTGAAAAAAGATACTAAAGATAAAAAAATATCCAAAGTTCTAAGAATGATCTATGTTTAAAGATGTTTTGGATATCGGCAGCTAAAAGAGTTTTACTTTAGCTACCAAATATGACTAACATGTCAGTAGGTTGATAATCAGCGTTGCAGTTTTGGATTTTTTTTGTACCAAATTTGGTAGGAATTTTTTCCTTTGGTGATTGGTTTTTTTCAAATTAAAAAAATGGTTGATAATAACAAAGGTTTTTAAATTTTAGTAGAAATTTTTATATGTACAGAATGAAGCGTTCTCTAATTGTAGAAAAATTATCTTAACTAAAATAAATTCCAAAATACTTAGTAAAATCTAATGTCTGTCAAATGGATGGCTTGAAGCTTTATTTTATATTTTGCTTTTATAGAGTAAATGACATGCGAGCAACAGATCGTTAGAAAAAATGTATCCCAAAAAAGTTAAGTGCTACTTTTTATTCTTTTATTCCTTTATTATGAATATTAGTCCTAATAATTAATATCAATGTGTTAAAATCAGAAGGGGTACATTAAAAAAAAAAAATGATGGCTTACAGGTTTTAATTAAGAATGACACTGAAGTAGATTTTAAAATAAATATAGTCACATTGATGTTTCAAACATTATTATAAGTACGAAACAATTTAGAACAAACTTAAATATTAAATTATATTTTTTAATCAAATAAAATCTAAATTTGATTTAAAATGCGATTATAAAATTTCGGCAGAAAATGTTTCCTAAAAAAGTTATTTTTTTTTTTTTTAATATTTGCCAATATTTTCCCAAATTTAACAAACCTATATTTAGCTTTCAATCGATTTATTTACGGATATACTTTGTGATAAAATGTGACCTTTTATAAATGTGTTGATCGATATATAACTTTGTATTTAACTTATATAATAATGTGATAAGGAAATATTATTCTGCTGCTACGAAAAATCTACTAGGCCTATAATTTTATATCACTGGTTGTAGCCAAAGAATGAATTTCAGTTTTCTTTAATATTTTCAACTTGCCAATTATTGGAGTGATTTTCTCCAAAATTAAGTTTTGGTATCGATTTTTATAGATTCTTTCGAAAATTGTGATACGATGAAATGTTTTCAATGGCAATACTGTTGATATTCTTAAAAAAATAGATCAGTTCTCTTAATAAAACCAAAGCTATTTATGTTTACCATTTCCTCTTCTTCTCTCTCTATCTCTCTCTCTCTCTCTTTTTGTATCTATTTTCACTGTAAACTTAATCATTTAAGGTTCTTGAAGTTAGTATTTATACGATTAAGACCGCGATGCATATCACATGTGTTTGAAAATTATCCTGGCAAAAACTACAAACTATAGCATATGAACATCGACGAGGTAATGTTAGTGATGTTTTGTTTGTTTGTAATTTTTTAAAATTTCCAAATTTCCAATGATCTTCCGAAGAAAGAGTGTTAGTTTCGTTGAGTTAAAGATTCTTTAAAAAGATCTAAAAATTAAAAAAGTACTCTACAAATTTGAAAAATATCTGGAGGTTTGAAAAGGATCTAGGTTGGAAGATTTTTTGGATATTGGTTTATTTTATTATTGAACAAAGGTTGTCGACAAGAATGATCTGTATGTATACTAACTATTCCAATTGTGTTGATATCCTGGGTCTTGCATCTTATTCCCATTGGTCTAGTAGATAGAGTATAGTGGACGGATTCTACGTTCGGACAATGTTCTTTATGAAAGTGAATTCACTTCACTTCACTGACAGCTATAAACTTCGTGTAGAAGTCAGTTTCTAACTATCCTTCCACCTACCCGACAGCAATGTTTTCCAGGCGGAAGTGTTGGCTACATAGAGGGTCGCTTGATCCCTTGTACATAAGGGCATCCCATACAGGAATATTAATATATACTTGGATGACCAATCGGCTGCCAAGGTCTTTACGGCCAATACTATGTCGTTCAAAGTGGTCGATAATAACCACTGGCCCCTGAGCGAGTTCTGTCTGCACTAAATTCTGGTGTTAGGAGCGCAGTGACTTAAAAGCTAATAGTTTAGCAGTACTACTGTTCTTTCTGTATAAGAAGAATGTAGGTGATCCAATACGAGCAAGCTGCATTTTAGAGAATTAATTCACTGAGAGGACAGCGATCGTTAGAGAAGTTTACACATTTGCCAATTTGCAGCAATCTCTGGGCGGAGCCAATCTAGAATCTCATCGTCTTTCGCGAGAGATAAACTTTTTCTATTGGTGGTCGGCCATGCTCTCAGGTCACTGCGTTAAGGCCCAATTACATTAGCGCATAGTCAGCAACAGTATCAATAAAAATGATGTGCTGTTCATTATCAGAACATCAGTCGTTATACGATTATTTACATTTAATACATCACCATCTTATTTTATTCTTCTTGTCAACTTGAATCTCCCATTTCTTTGCTCACTCTGTTTCTCTCGCTCACAATTTGAGCACTACAAGCTGCCGCTTTTCAAATGTAATTAACTCAATAACAACAAAAAAAAAACAGTGCTTTTTAAAATATCAACTGATACATTCGCTAACTAATTGCTTATGTTATTAGGTACTTTATTATTATAGAATTCACTATGAAACAATAATCACAGTTCCATGTGATCTTCATTTAACGTAACCTATATATATGCTTACAGACTTGGGGTCATACACAAAGGTTTCTATAGAAGTTGCTGTGACGAGGCTGATGGGTATTCGTTTTTTGGAATTTGCTAAACGTTTCGGTTGGTTCGTAGCATAGCTCTGGGTTCTTTTCTATCTTTGTACTTACAGTTCCAAAAAGGCACCAATTGTTGGCACGGGCTTAGTATTATGCTAACAAAAGTTCCATAGAACCAGGACATTTTTTCCGCATATTAGATAGGTATCTTAATGTATGTAGTATGTAACATTGGCTCTTTGTTTGGAGTAATCTTGGGATACTAAAAATGGTATTATTTATATTTATCATATAAATTATACTCTTAAATAATTCAATCATATTTAGCGGAATATTGAGAGATAACAGATCAGCATTTAGACACGCATTATGGAAGTTTAGTTTTAAAAATCCCATTTACCCTACACCACCAAAGGTGGGGGATTTTATTATGCATTGTGCTGATGTTTGTAACACTCGCAAATATTCATCACTTCTGAATCGATTTAACGATGTTCGTCTGTCTGTCCGTTTGTTTGTCCGTCCATGTAAATCTTTTAATTAAACTATCGTTTTTAATGTTTTAAATAATTTGATGACATTTTGCTCATATATATTATATGGTCCTAGGACGAAGAATATTGAAATTGAATACGATCGATCCATTATTTTGTCAAGCCCCCATACAAATGTCCTGGCGGGTTAGGGGTGTAGCGATCAAAAATGTCTTAAATATAGAAATTTTTTAACAAAGTTTTACATATATATTATTTTACATATAATTATATATAAGCATAAATCTGTTTGCCAAATTTCAAAAAGGTCGATCTATAAATCATATAAAATCCTCTTCAGAAAATCAATTTAACATGCATGAATCCTATAGAAATGTTAGTATCAATTTAATATTTGCCACGAATAAGTTTTATATTAGTCGAAATTACAGTGCCAAATTTTATGAAGATCGACCTATAATTGACTACAGGTCTCATATAAATAAGGCCTTTTACCGGGAATCGCCCTAAAGTGAATAAATAAGATAATGTATGCATACGTATGTTTCATAGAAATATATAATACCCTTAATACAAGTATCGGCCCATAATTGGCAACAGGCCCCATATAAAACCCCTCCCACAATTTTTATGCACATAGACAATGGTGTAGTTAAAGTGGAGTGGCTAATTTTCCCTTCTAAATAAATAATAGCATGTCCCCTCACTTTAATTATTAAACATCAAAAATATGAGTTTAATAATGTTAAAATGTTTATTCTTTTTCCTTTATTAAATATGTAATTAAATTAATATATTTATCTTTCCTTCCTTATCTTACAGGTACCCGAAAACATTGCCATTGGACATGTGGTAGGCTCAGTGGATGCCTCCGATCGCAGCAAACAAAACATGATTTTTAACGAAGATAATCTTTATATAACCTACACCCTAACACCCATTTCTAAAGACCTTATAGAAGGAGCCTTCGATATAGATCGTCATACAGGGTCTTTGGTAGTAGCTCGTCCTCTAGACCGTGAATTACAATCAGAATTTCGTTTAGAAATAAGGGCTCTTGATACCAGTGCCAGTAATAATCCACAAAGTAGTGCTATAGCAGTGAAAATTGAAATCTTAGATACCAATGATAATGCACCCACCTGGCAAGAGGACCCCATACATTTACAAGTTAGTGAATTGGCTGCGGAAGGCTCGGTAATCTACAACTTCTCAGCTACTGATGCTGATATTGGTCTAAATGGACAAATACAATATAAATTGTTAAAATATAGTCCCAAAAATTGGAATGTAGATAAAACAGAAAAGGAAGAAGAAGCAAATCTGTTTGCTGTAGATATATTAACAGGAGGCTTAACTGTTATGGGTCCTTTGGATTATGAAAACATTAAGGAATATATATTAATAGTACAAGCTTTTGATTTAGCTGAAAATAAATCAGAACGTTTGTATACCTCAGTAACAGCTGTGGTCAATGTTTTAGATGAAAATGATAATAAGCCGGAATTTGTAATTCCTCCTTTAAATCGTGAGCCTAAAAATAAATATGGTTTGATAAATAAAAATGAAACACCTTCGGCCACAGTATTTATCTCAGATAATAAAAGAGTAGGTGATATATTAATGCATATAGTAGCGATTGATCCTGATACGGGCAAAAATGGACGCATTTCGTATTCATTAGTAAATGGCAATGAATTGGGTTACTTTCGTTTGAATAGTGAAACAGGTTTTCTAGAATTAGCCAAACTTTTGCCACCTATAGTCCACAATACGGCCGATAGAATGTCCAGTTTAACAACAATCAATCGTAATAAATTTGAGTTAATGATTAAGGCTCAAGATCATGGTGCTCGTGAGCAACTAAGTTCGGTAATGAAATTGGAAATTTTAGTAAGAGGTACTAAAAGTAATCCACCAAGATTTATGCAGTCTATGTATTATGCCAATATAACGGAAAATGCTTCAGCCGGTAGTTTTGTAGTGCAAGTAGCAGCCAAATCATTTAATGGAGGAGAGAATGGTGAGTACATTAATTTATATATATTTTTTATTAAAAGAATTTTTTCCACCTTACAAAAACTTTGCTAAAAAATCTTTTAACTGTCTTAATATTCACTCTTTTCTTGATCACATTTTTTCTATTTTTTTTTTTTTTTGCATACCAAAATTTTTTCATGATTTTTCTCTGCTTGTTAAAATTTTCTAAACAAAAATAACATCAAAATAGCAAATCACGAGGTGTCCATCAATCTGTCTACATCATACAATTTTCATCCATCTCCTTATTCCAAAAGCCAAGCATGCAACCACTCACTCAGTCAGACATTTATTCATTCACTTACTCACTCTTCCTTCATTTCTTCACTCACTCATTCACTTACTATATACATATAACTGCCATATGCTAAACTCTAGAAAAACAATTAACGGTTTCGCTTCTCTTATTTTTTTTTATATTTTTTATTCATAAATTCCTTTATATGTTATTCTTATTTTTTTTTTTTTCTAATTCCTTATTACAGCTAATCTCACCTATGAGATACCAACAGGTGTCGCCGATAATCATTTTCATGTTGACACCCAACGTGGCATTGTCACCACACGCGGTCAATTTGATCGTGAAACAAAAGCCTCATATACGGTGCCAATTTATGTATATGATGCTAAACGTTCAACAGCAACTAGTAGCAATAGCAATGCCTTGATGACAATGGCACGTAGGCAAAGATCTTCAGTAAATGAAGCGGCTGCCGCTCAAAATGGTCAATTTGATGTGGCCATTTTACATATAACTATAACTGACATTAATGATCATGCACCAGAATTTAGACCGGGATCATGTTATGCTTTATCAGTACCGGAAAATAGTGATTTGGCGGTAATACATACAATTGTGGCTACAGATTTAGATGAAGGTGCCAATGGTGAAATAATGTATACCATAATAGGTGAGTAATAAAATAAATTTCAATTAAAAATATTAATTATAGGCAAAGCAAGAAATATGTCAAAACAATTAATCATTATCTTTAATTAATTTGTTTAACTTTTCTTTTTCTTTTTAACAGGTGGTAATACGGGCAACAAATTTAGTTTGGATATTAATTCTGGCGAACTAACTGCCCGCCCTTTAGATCGTGAACAACAATCTCGTTATATTTTACAAATCCAAGCCACCGATCGTGGTTCTCCTATTAGCTATCAAGGTCATTGTAATATTACCGTTATTGTAGAGGATCAAAATGATAATGATCCTCATTTTGAACAGGCGAAATATGTGGCTCATATAGCAGAAAATGTTCCTGTTGGCACCAGTGTTATGCGCATTAAAGCCATGGATGATGATTTAGGCATAAATGCTAGACTTTTGTATACTTTGGCAAATGAAACACAATGGGTGTTTGCTATTGATAATAAAAGTGGCATTATCAGTACTGTGGGGTAAGTAAAAAGATATATTTATTAATTTTTAAATATGTGAGATTTATTAGAAACAAAAGTAATTCTTCAAAGTGAAATATTTATTATGTAGATCAATTAAGAGTTTTGTAATTTATTCCATAATTTAGTTTTGACTTTAAAATCATGTATGGATTTAAGGTAAAAAAAATCAATTAAATTTAGGTTTTCCTTGAATCAAATAAAATCATAGTACAGGTAATCCTATATTTTTTTAGTTCATATTTTAAAAATAATATTTTTTTTAAAGAAAATGTATCAGTAAAAAAGCACTTTATTAAAAAGTAAAATAGTAAAATAATTTAATGCTTTCAAAATACTCATATTATTCTTTACTTTTTTAATGCAAAACAAAATTTAACCTTTCGGTTAAACCAATTAGTGATATCCCAAATAAAATCCTGATAAAATCTATTTCATTTCACTATTTTTCTAATTGCTATTGGGGTTATTTATTTGTCAAAATAAAAGTATTATTTGAACATTGTTTGTTGACTTTGATATTCATTGTCCTTCTATTCAGATTTCTATTCCTCACCCAACAAATGGTCCTTCGAACCGGATAATAACCCTTACAGCATTTTGATGCCGTTGGCATCACGGTATCAATATCGAAAGATTTTTGGCTTAAATTTTAAATTTTTTTGAAACATTAATATCACAAATAAATTTATAAGGTTTTGCTTATTTTTAACTCAAAAAATGTGACATTTAAAATAATGTCTGTACGAATTTTATTAAAAACTTAAAAAACACCAATATAAGTGTACAATTTTTCATAAAAGCCTACAAAATATAAATTTAACTTTAAAAATTTTTCTTCAGAGAGGACCGTTTTTGTATTTTTCGACTTTACCTTTACTCAAACTGACCGATAATATTTTTTGTTTCAGATATTGATGAAATTTTTAAATATAGATCTATGACATCTAAAAAAATTTTATTAAATGAAAATAGGACGTATACGTCCAGGGGCAGTATAAATAAAGAATAAATTTTCTCATCTAAACGAATATTATAGTGAAAGTCTCGTACAAATTTAAAAGCAATTTTCATATCAAATTTCGAGTAGAGTAAATAGGTCCAGGGAGAGTAGTAGCCTCCATATAAAGTAAATTTCAGCTATTGCATCACCGATATATAAAATAAATTCTAGCTATCGAAGTGCACCGGCTAGTAAATAACAAATTTAATACTTTGGAATTTTACAAAAGTTCTCGCTTATTTAAGTCAAATATAATCACTTCGGTGCAGAAAAAAATATTTTATAAATCTAAGAAAATATTAAATTAAAAAAAGGTATGGTGGAAAACTTATAGACCGATTTGACTGATTTAATAAACCGAAATTCGAAAAAAAATATTTGTGATAGATTTATGCAAGAATGAGGCCCATGGCTTATATAAGAGCTTCAAAAACTTTAATAATACGTTTTGGCCAATAACTCGGTTAATACTGGATTCACTTAGTTAATTTTTTCATCTGTGCTTCAAAAAGTTGAAAGAAACCAAATATGCCTTAGTTTATTGTTGTTGTTTTTCAAGAGCAGACATTAAGTAAATAAAAAAAATAAATTTGCCAGTAACTGGGTTGTTTGTGAACCGATTTGGTTGATTCAAAAAACCGAAATTCAAGAAAAATATTTAAGATCGATCTATATAAGAATCAAATCCGTGGCTTATTTAGGACTTGGATATCGTTCAAAAATGCATTTGTGACCGCTATCTCTGTAACAAATTTCTTCAACGCAAAAATTCAGTAGAATTTTCCAATTTTTTTGTTTTTTTTTTTTTTTTTGTAAAAACAAAGTCTCTAGCTTATATAGGGACCAAAAACCGGTGTTGAAAACCACTTAAACCATTTTTAAGTCGAAAAACCTCAAAAAAATATGAACCGATCTTGCTGAATTTTAATACCAAAATTCTCGAAAGGATTTCTAATATATAGACATCATTTCTTATAAGAATCCAGAAAATATTAATTTTCTTGCTCCCCGACAAAAATTGTAAAAATTGCAAATGGAATGGCAAACTATTATATACCCTTACCTGTGGTAAAGGGTATAAAAAGGAACGTAATATCTAAAAAAAGACATTATGAATTTGTAACATGTAGGGTTACATATAAAGATTTTAAATTAAAAAATAATTCCAAAGATCTTAAATATATTCTAAAAACATTCTATTTTTAAAAAGATAGGGTTTTTTTTAGAAAAAGGAATTAAAAAGTAAAAGCGGCATTTATCAAAAACTTAAATTATACAAAATTATTAAAACCAGCTTCTAAAGACGTAAAAGTTGTTCAACTTTTAAAACAGCATAAGTTCCTTTTGCGAAAAACGTAGCATTTTCTATAAATAGTAAAAGTTTTGGGGAAGTGAATTTTAAAAAAGTAGAAGTAGCATTTTACAAAGGAAATTTCAAATGATTTTATATTAAAAAAAGTACTATTTTCAAATCAATTGTACCATTGACAAAAATATGTTATATAATTTAATACAAATATTAAAAAAGTTCTTTTGATGAAAAGTAATTTATACAAAAAAATTTTTATTATTTTTGTGTTCGTTTTTAAGTACATTATATACATGTTAGTTCGAGAAAATTGTGTCCTTGACAGATCAGGGTGAAAAAAAATGATTTTCTTTATCTCATTAACAACAGGACGCATATCGTTATAAATAGAACATAATCAATAATTGTTAACCGCTCTCAGCTAGAAAGAGAGTTATTAATAAAAAATATAGGCCTATGACTGGATATAGATTTTTAAAAATATATATATTGAATATAATTTCTTAAAAAGAACTCTACATTGAAATTAAAAATATTTTGTTTTGTTAAAAAAAATAATTTAATCATTCTGACAGCAGAAAAAAACTATAAAATTTTTAATTAAAAATTTGAACATATAAAGCTTAAAAATCCATCCATACAGTTACCTTTGGGGAATAAAAAATTTTAAATATTGTAAATGACAAAAACCGTTTATTGACAAATACCAGCAAAATATGAAATGATAAAATTTCATAAAAAATCAAAGTTTTCTTTACATTAATAATAACTGAAAATTTTCTATAAATACTTTTTTCTGCTTTAACAAATCTTGATCTGTTTTTATTTATGTTGTGTTACAATTCCATATTAAAACATTAAACCATTTACAAAAACAGCAAAAAATACCTTATATGTGAATATTTTGTTGAAAGTAAAAAGAGAGAACAGCAAAAAAAAACGATTACAGACTTCAACAAGTTGCAACATAGTAGTTTGTAATAAATCATCATTTTTTAATCAGCATCTGTCACATGTTAGTCCAAAACATTTTGCCACAAATTAAGCACTTCTTGATAAAAATGCCGCTTTAGAGAAAAAGCTAAAAAAAGAGTTAAATTGTAAACGACTTTTTTTGTGGCTGTTGGTTAACGTACCTCAATTTCTCAATGTGTGATTTCGCAGACTAAAGGGATGCGAAATAAATATATAAAAATTTTGGTTTATTTTTTTACCGAATATTTTTTCTGTAGTAACAAGTGTGTTGAGTTTTTATATATAAAATATATGAAGGTATAAATAAAAAATATACATGTATAGCTAATGTATGATTGTATAAATCTTATGAATATAAAAGATGTCTTCTTCATTTTATGTTAAATAAATTTATGTATTGTTTTTCATACTTTTGATAGAGAACTCAAGTTTGTGTCTCAAGTCTTCTGTTGTTTTTTTTTTTTTTTTTTGTTTTTTTTTGTATAACGATGATTAACCCCCGTTTAAATACAAACACTAGGGCAACAACTGATTCCGAAAAAATAAAAATCTCAGAAAATTGCCAACTAAACTTCAATTTTAACATATACTCAATATTTTAGCCATTACATTTTTTTATTACAATTTTCAGTTTTTTTTTCGTACTTGTTTATTACAAAAAATACAGAAGATGAGAAGAAGAAAAAAATTATGAGTAAAAAAAAAGGATGAAGAACAATTTATTTTTGCAATTGTTGTCATCATTGATTGTCCATATGAATAAATTTGCACCAGAGGGGGTCTGCAACAGAAATCTACAATTTATTTTATATATATATATTTTTTGTATATTTCTTACTTTTCAATTCTCAAAATGTTGTTGTTAAAAGGTTTTTCAAGTTTATTTTTAGACAAAAAAAAGCAAAATATTGCAACAACTTCAATATAGTAGGTACAAGCTAAAAGAAACAACAAGTATTGATTTAATTTCAGTTTTTTTTTTACTCAACTTTTTTTCTTCCACCAAAAACGACCTTTAAGTTATACACAATAAACTAAACTTGCCACAAACTACAACAACTACAATAATAAAAATGAAACTTGACATCGTTATTGTTGTTTCTTGTAAGAAATAATTTCAGTTTGTTGTTTTTTGTCTGACTTTTTTTTCTTATGTTTAGTATAAAGATAAAACAATTTGTTGTAGGTAACATTGAAGGTTTTTCCTTATCCTCAAAACAAACCCAGACCAACCGACCAACTAACCATCCAATGGAACAAGCAAACCATTCAACAAAACATGTGCCTCAATTGCTAAACAGTCTGTTACTCAAATCTCCCAAAAAATAAAAAAAAAAAAAAACTATATAAAAATTGCGTAGGTTGTGTATTAACAAAATTATACGTTTTCCGTTTTTTCTTGTTGTTTTCACATTAAACAACAACAATAACAAACAAATATAAAAACAAAGAAAATTTGTTGAAAGATTTTTATTCATATATATAAATATATATTTATTTTTTAAGGAGTTTATCTGATAAATAAAGCCGAAGGCAACAACTTCACCTTTAATGATGTAAAACATACAAGTCAGTGTTTATTTTTGTGTTTGTTTTCCCTCTCACCCGAAATCCCAGAAAAGAGAATAAAATATTTAAGTTTACAATAATCCTTAAAAGGAATTTGTATATTGTATCATGTCACTAGTAAAAATGACAAAAATATTTTTTCTATTAGATATTTGGAATGGTAGAATAGGAGTTTTGCTTTCAAAAATTATTTGTAGGGTATGCAATATTAGGTTTGCTTTCAAACTGATTACAGTTTTGCAAAAATATCAAATTAGGAAAATTATATTTTTCTGTATCCAACATCTAACCCTAATGCTATAAATACCAACCAATTTTTGAAAATTTATTTTTTTATGTAGCAGAAGATTATGTCTGAAATTTCATTGATGTATCGTTCAAATTGCGATCTAAGTTTATATGGACACAGAGATGGTCAGACGAACGTCGCACAGTGTGCGATTGAAATAATGATCTTGAACTAATTATGCAGTTTCAGAACGTCTGGTCCAATTTCAATGAAATTTCATGGTGCAGGTGAATTTAAGTTTTGAGTTTTAACCGTTTAGACCTAACGGGGGCGGGTTCTATAGTTAGACACCTTGCGTAGCTTTAGTAGCTTTAAGAAAGTAATAAAATTGTGGGTTCAGATCTTAGCAGTCTTCTTCAAAAGATTCTCGATATAGTTATGAGATAAATTTCATTTAAGTTTTCAAAAGGAAATTTTTACAAATAGTGGGTGTATCATTTTTAATACTATCATGTCTCATAATATTGTAAGCTAGCTTTCAAGAAAGCGGGTTCACCTTCAAAATCTCTGTATGCTGGTCAATGATTTGATGTGTGAAAGCTTAAAACTTGTATGATAAATTGTCATTTCTTAGAGGCTGTTCATACTTTGTCCAAATTTGGAAAACGTTTGCTTTTAGGAAATTATTATTTTTACTTAAAATTATTTATCGAAAATCGACGGTAAAATTCTGTGCAAAAAATTCTTACAATTTATATTAACGCTTAATCTTAACATAAATTGTATCAGTGTTGCCAGAAAAATTTTGCCTAAGCTTTATATTACCCCAAAAATCCAATTTTTATTACAGATCCACAATTTTTTTTATTACAGATCCACAATTTTTTTTTTTTTATATAAAAAAATATTAAAATATATCTTGTCAATTGAAAGTTCTTAAAAATAGTCTATTTACAAAAAATAATCATTAAAAGTTTTCATTAAAAAAAGTCAACAAACATTAGTTTAAAAATAAATGTCCTATAAAAATTACATTTATAAAAATTTATCAAAAATTTTCTGTAATAGAATTTTTATCAAAAATTAGTTACAAAAAAAGTAACCAAAATTTTTTATACAAAAAAATCCTAAAGTGGAGATATAAAAAAAGGGACTAAATTTAACTTTAAAAAAGGTCAAAAAAGGCTAAGTGCTTCAAAAAATAAAAGTTATTTATTTATTTTTTTTTTTAATTTTATAAACTTATTTTTTCTCCTTCACATTAATTTTTGAAATTTTTCTAATGAAATTGTAATAAATTTATAAATAAAACCCATCAAAATGACTCAATGAAAAATCTCGCAAAAAAATTCCATAAAAGTTAGGGTTTTCATATTAATTGTTAAATTTATTTATTAACTTTCAAAAATTTTTATTATAATTTTTAATTTCAATCTGTTCATACAAAATAATTATTTAACAAATGTATGAAATATATAAATTCAAATTAAAAAAAAAAAAAAAAACTAATTTATTCCTACAAATATTAAGAGTGCTGCCATATATTTCACATGAAAAACTAACCAATATTTTAAATAAGTTTTTCGTCATTTTTTACTTATTTATAATTTCTTTTTCATTAAGCACTTCCAAATTTTTGGGAGGATTTTCTTATTAATAAAATCTTTTTTCATAAGCAGTTTCTATTGTTGATGAAGACAAAATTAGTTAAGGTACTTTTATTTGGAGAATTTTTTTATAAAATATAAATAATCTTGATTTTTTATGCGAATAAATACATAAGATTACTTAAATGGATGATTCTGTAAAAATAAAATTAGTAATACAGTAAATAAGAAATAATTTAAATACTAACATTTTAGACTTTTTAAGGCAACTTTAAAAATTGATAAAAGGCTAGAAAAAAGCTAGAATCTAAAACTAAAATTTTGATGTTAAAATCAAAATAAAAAGCTAGATTTTGCCATAAAAGTCCTCAATTGGCAACGCTGGTGTTTATTAAAAAATGTTCAAAACTATAAAATTAACATTTATCTAATATTTACCATAAAAATAAAATTTTTGGAAAGTTTTCTATAAAAAAAAAAAATCAAATTTTCCACAAATTCCCAACAAAAACTTTGTTTTCCTAATAATCTACTAGGCATAACTGGAAACAAAAATAAACTACTTATTTTCTGCCTGAATAACTACCTATTTTTGTTTGAGTTGTCCAAAAATTCATGTAGTTATTTCAAACTCTAGGTGTACTCAAAAAGGAAACGAAAACAAAAATAAAAAAAATATAAAAAACAAAAAAATTTTGCTATAAGTGTGATTTTGATTGGGCATAAATTAGCCATGCGTTTTTAATGACTAACGTTTTACTCACTACACCATTTCACACTTTACTAAGTAAAAAAAAAAATTTATCTTTTTACACATTTTGTTAAAAAAAAAAAACTAACAGCATCAGAATGGGATTGAATCAAAAAACTTGTGCTTGTTAAACCAGCGCTCTAGGCAACTGATCCACGTGATTGCAATACTGCTGTGTTACTATAGTATTGAGTACTTATTTATGTAATATAGAGTAGGCAAATAATAATGACGCCTCATTACCAAAACAATTTTTTAATAAGTAGTAGCCATTACCAAGAACCAAAAAGTTTTTGCTGGGTTTTAATTTCATCGCTATTTTTCTATAAATTAAGAATTCGCCGCTATTTTCTTTATATAGAAAATTTATCAAAAATTATTTACAAAAATATAATTTGTGAAAATTTTCTATAAATAGAATATTAAAAGAAAAATACGTACAAAATTTACCGAAAATATATTTTAAATTAAAAATTTATTATATGATTTATTAAATAAGTTGCAATAGAAAATTATTAACAAAACACCTCCACCTGATCAGCATTCTTTTATATTTGGGTTACGCTGAAATTTCAATGTGGTTACATCCTTTCGCTGGAGTAGTTTCGGCAAGTCTAATTTACAAAACCAGGCAACTGAGACAAGAAACGGATTATAACAACATAAACGTTAACGTTACAGACGAGAGCATCCTGTTCGAAGGACCATTGAAAATGATTTGTACAACAATAGTTAGAAATTGGGGAAAGTGAAAACTGATTTGAATTTTTTTTTAAATATTTTTTATATCACAGTTTAAAGTTTTTATGGAGTTTTACTTGAAAAATCTTTTTGTATAGACCAGAAGTATGCGATTAATCTACAAATCGAGTATTCTGTATAATTAAATTTCAGATTAATCTAATTAATATATTAATAATAATTAATGTAATAATAATTAATTCGATTAATTTAACAATTCAATTTATTATATTTATGATTAATCGATTTATTCTGATTCCAATTATTCAAAATTATATGATTAATCAATTAATCATAATTTCGAAAAATTAAAATCTTGAATAATTAAAAAAATTTAAATTTATACGTCTTCCTTTTTTATTTTTTAGTTTTCTTTAAACAATTTCAAAATTATGTGTTTTACAATCGTTAGGATATATAAAATGTTGATACTAAATATACCAAACAGCACAAATTTTAAAATATACACAGTTTTTAGCATTCCTTGTTTCATTATTTAATTTTACAATAAATTTGAGAACTTTGAATAAAATTATTGAAATTTCATTCATCAAATTTAAAAAAAATCAATTAAAATTGTTTATTATTCCATTAACTGATTAAACTGTAAACAGAATAATAAAGTATAGAATAGACTTCACAATTGTGAAATTGTTTATCATTTGAAATTCTTAAGGTATATTACGAGTATTGTTCGACAGTTTGTTGGAAACATTTTCACACCCAACTTACTATTCTAAATTAAATTGGAATAATATCAGTGATTTTTCTAATCAATTTTCAATTTAAAATAAGCTGAATTGGTTCAAAAAGAAAGAAGTTATTGGATTTCAATGTAAATTATAATGAATATTAGGGAATGTTAGTACTGCGAAAATTTTATAACATCGATAGACGAGAACTAAAGACGGAGGGTACAACCAAAAATAACATTCCCTGTATTGCTATATGCTCTTTCTTCTGCTAAATTGTAAGCCTCTGCCTAATATTTAAAATTTTAATATTAAAAAAAAGTTTACTGTTTTGCTTCCTTTTGATCTCTTAAAAGTATAAAATGTTTAAATCCACTTCAAATTATTGTCAGACAGCTAAATAACTTCCTGAACTAGACAATTCGTATTCTTATATCTTAAGATCATTTAACAAAGTAATAGTATCCTCCCTCCCAAACAGCTATTAACGAAACAAATTTTATTCACTATTTTCTAAAATAAATGTTAAATTTTCTTTATGTTCCTCATCATTTTAACATGCAGAACACGAAATAAACAAAACCTTAAAAAAACAAGATCTTTGTAGTTCAGTTTTTTTCCTGATTATTATTTTAATGATCATCATCTTAAACACTCAAGAATCCTAGAAATAAAAAAAAAAAAAACATTGACCAGAAAAAATAAAACAAACCTTTTTTCGTAATAAGTTTCCCCCACCTTCAGCAATATTTAAATGTCAAGGCTAAAATATATTTCGAGTGTTGGAATACTAGAATTGTGTATCATTTTAGCTGGAATTTTTTTCCTCATTCATTTTTTTTTATTTGTTGCAAGTTGTGTTATTGCTGCTGTATTTTAGTTGTTGCTTGATGTTTATTTTTAAAGTTTTTTATTGTAGTTGTTGTTGTGGTTGTTATTGTTGCTGTTATGTTGATGTTGTTATTCTCTCGCTGTTGTTTTGTTGTGTAGTGATCTTGTTGTTTTCGACATACAACATCACGAATTGTTTGTTATTCGTCAGTTGCAATTCAATGGTATGTATTTAAGTGATTTAATCATTGTCCAAAAAAAAAAAAAAAAAAAAAAAAAAAACTAAAGAGAAAAAGTCTCTGTTAAAAAAATCAAAGTAACAACCAGCAACACCAAGCAGAAATATTTTAAATTAACTATTTTGTTATTTACAGTTGTGTAGAAAAGAAATGATAAATTGCAGCTTAGAGCTTTGCATTTTGGTAAAATATTTTCCAAAGAAGCACTTAAAGATGTTCAGATTTAGAGTTTTAAAATCACATTTGACATATTTCAAAGCGAAGCCTTTCCCTAACTGAATATGATTTTTAACGATATCAGGTCTCTAAAGAGAAAAGAAATTAAAGACCTTTTTAAGGATACTAAGACTTCATTAAGAACATTAAAGTAGCAATTATTTTTAAATTAGTGAAAAAATTATAATTTTAATTAAAGACGTTTTTAAGGATACTAAGACTTCATTAAGAACATTAAAGTATCAATTATTTTTAAATTAGTGGAAAAATTATAATTTTTCTCCGAAAACTTAATTCTCATTTCACTTTCCTTCCTCTTTCCAGCCCCTTGGATCGTGAACGTCAACATGTCTACAATTTTATGGTGGTGGCCACCGATGGTGGTCGTTATGATTCCCGTTCTGCTCGTGTTCCCGTACAAATTATGATCGATGATGTTAATGATAACAAACCTGTTTTCGAACGTTATCCATTTCGTGCTCAAGTACCCGCTCTTATACAACCAGGGCAAATTTTAGTACAAGTATCCGCAACCGATAAAGACCTGGGCTTAAACGGAGAAATTCTCTACTCTCTCAAGGAACAAGATGATCCTTCGACAAGAGGAAAATTTCGCATTAATCCAAATACGGGGATAGTAAGTGCCAGTCAAAGTTTGGCTAGTGAATCAGGACGTCTGCTGCATTTGGAAGTGGTGGCTAGAGATAAAGGTCATCCTGCCATGTATGCAGATGGTCTGATAGAACTTCTGATAGGAGAATTTCCTCAAGGGGCTCCTTCTTTGAGGTTTCAAAATGATTCTTATCGCATAAAGATAGAAGAAAATACTCCAGAAGGTTTTCGCTTACTGCAAGTGAATGCTATACGTTCGGATGGCAGAAGGACAAAGTTGTCCTATTCCTTTGGTACAGGTAATGATGATGGAGCTTTTAGTATTGATGCTGCCGTGGGAGAAATTAAAATAGCCAATTCAGAGGCTTTGGATTATGAAAAATATGCAGGCAGTATGGATGAAATACATCTGAATAACAAACCTTTTAACTATAGAGGTCGTGCTTTAATGTACGATTTAGTAGAAGAAGGAGATGCAATAAACACCACCGATTTAGATGAAAATAATCCCTCCAGAGGCCATAGAGCTTTAAGAAGACGTGAAATGGATGATTTGCCCGTTTTATTAGCCTCCGCCATACAACCCCATGAACTAAGATTAATGCTGGTGGCCCAAAGTGAATCACATGCTGGCTCTGTTCCACTCTATGCCTACGCTGAACTTATTGTTGAACTGGAAGATGTCAACGATAATAGTCCACAATTCACACAATCTCAATACGCGGCCACAGTGTGGGAGGGTAATAATAAAGGCACGTTTGTAGTGCAGGTTAGTGCTTTCGATCAGGATTCTGCAGCAAATTCACGCATACTCTATCATATTGTTGATGGTAATCATGATAATGCATTTGTCATTGAGCCGGCCTTTAGCGGCATTGTTAAAACGAACATTGTGTTGGATCGTGAAATACGCGATATGTACAAGTTAAAAGTGATCGCCACTGATGAGGGGGTGCCACAGATGACAGGCACAGCTACGATACGTGTCCATATTGTAGATGTG
Organism: Protocalliphora azurea; assembly: GCA_932274085.1. Lineage (NCBI taxonomy): Eukaryota > Metazoa > Arthropoda > Insecta > Diptera > Calliphoridae > Protocalliphora > Protocalliphora azurea. Next base: position 145,757,267 of record OW026520.1, on the reverse strand, counting down.
AACGATAATCAACCCACATTTCCACCGCATAGTGTGATCAACGTTAGTGAAGGTAAATTGTGACAAAAGCAAAAGAAATCTAAAATGAATGCAAAGAAAAACTAGTTTGTTTATTAACCTGTTAAAGATCGTTTGCTATTTGTTATAGTTAAATAATGTTTAGGCCTGTAAGGGTTTAAGCTTCTTTTAATATATTTCTTGTTTAAAAAGAATTTTGATTTGCTTTATTCAAAACTCTGGGGAGACGTAACAAAAGTTATCATCAAATCATTTTCATTCTCTCTTTGACAAGTTATTAAATTCTTTAGTAACTAGATTTAGAAATTAAAACACTCACACTTATACATACATATAAATATATACATATATTTTTTATTTTAATTAATCCTTAGAGATTACTAAACATTCAACAATTTAACATTTTCTTTATATTTTTTTCTCTTTCACTCTTCCCCATTTCTTTGTTTACTTCTGCAAAGGCACTGAATTGGGTTCAGTCATAACCACCATTTCTGCCAATGACGTTGACACTTATCCTGCTTTAACCTATCGCTTTGGTTCTGATTTACCAGACCAAAAAGCCAGTCATAGCAGCAGAAGTACACGCAGCAGCAGTAATACACCTTTAGACTTGGCAGAATTTGACATTAAATCCATATTTGCCATTGATCGTTACAGCGGCAAAGTAGTACTCAAACGTCATTTGGATTATGAGCAACAACAAGAATATCAATTGGAAATAATAGCCTCTGATGCAGCTCATGAGGCACGTTGTACTTTGACGGTACGTGTAGGAGATGAAAATGATAATACACCAGAATTTGAGCAGCCTACATATTTTGCTATGCTGCCGGATATGCAACTAACATCAACGTCATCTTTGACTACGGACATAGAATTGTTGCGCGTTAATGCCACTGATTTAGATGCTGAAGATAATGTGAATTCTCAAATTGTGTTTAGCATTAATCCCTTGGTAAAAGGTTTCACAGTTAATGAGCAAACAGGAGCTATATATGTTAACATTAGTCGTCTAGCTGGTCCGGATGGTGAGGGTCTTTTGGAAGATTTATTTGTTACCATAGTAGCTTCAGATAAGGGCGCACCACCTCTTAAGTCAACAGCCACCTTAAGAATACAAGTCAAGGGTCATAATTCAGCTAGAGCACAATTTTTACAGTCACACTATCGTGCCCATATACAAGAAGATGCTCCTTTGGGTTCTGTGGTTTTGAAATTGAGTCAGGAGATTTTGGATGCCAATACAGATTTTAATGATGCCAATCTGATGTTTAGCATTGTCTCTGGAAATGATGAGGGCAAATTTGAAGTTTATCAAGCGAAAGCTATTATTTTAGTTAAACCCTTAGATCGTGAACAAATGGATTTGTATAAGCTGCGTTTGGTTATAAGTGATCCTTCCGCCTCGCCACAGCAGCTAATTTCTCAAGCGGCTGAAAATTCTACCTCGGCCATTAATGTATTTGTATCCATAGAAGATTTTAATGATAATGCTCCCCAATTTTCCTCCGATATTAAATATGAAGCTGAGGTTAGTGAACTGGCTCCTTTGAGGTATTCTATAGCAGAAATTGTGGCCACAGATTTAGATGCTGATAATACACCTAATTCGGAAGTTGTGTATGAAATAATGTCTGGTAATGATGAGGGAATGTTTACTATTGATCTAGTGAAGGGTGTTTTGTTTGTCAATAATAAATTGGATTATGATACAGGATCCATGTGTTATGAATTAATAATAAGAGCCTGTGATAGTGCTCCTCAACCTTTATGTTCTTTGAAACCATTTCGTTTATCTCTACGTGATGAAAATGATAACAGTCCTACCTTTCCGGTTTCCGAATATATTGAATTTGTGGCTGAGAATGAACCTGTAGGTACTAGTGTATTTCAAGCTCGGGCCTCTGATTTGGATCGCGGTACTTATGGTTTACTTAATTACACTATAGAACATGAAGCTTCTGGTTCGGATGATATAGCCTGGAAACTTTTTAGAGTAGATACTCAATCGGGCGTGGTAACCACAAATTCGGTGTTTGATTTTGAACAACGTAATCGTTATGATTTTATATTGAGAGCTATGGATACGGGAGGTAAATCTTCAAAGGTAAAAGTACGCATACAAATAGATTCCAGAGATGAATATGCACCACAATTCACTGAACGTACATATCGTTTTGTTATGCCCTCATCCTCAAATGGTTATTTACCCTTGGGTTATGAAGTGGGTCAAGTTATGGCCTCAGATCGTGATAAAGGTCCTGATGGTAGAGTAGTCTATCAATTGAGTTCTCAACATGCCTACTTTAAGGTGAATCGTACCACGGGAATGGTGGTATTAAAAAAGAAACTAGATGATAATTTTGATGATGGTCGTGATATTAGTTTAGTGATTTCAGCCAGTTCCGGTAGACAGGGCTCTTTAACAAATATGACAGTGGTGGAAATTTCTTTGGATCCTTTGGCCGATCCTGGCACTAATCTGGCGAGTAGTGGGGGTATTGGTACGGGTTCCTCAGGAGGAGGTTTGGCTGATTGGATTATAGGTTTGATAATAGCAGTATTGTTGTTGTTCTGTGCTGCCGCTGGTATATTTTTGTTCATACGCATGCGCCGCAGTAAGCCCCGAAATGTGGTAAAGCCTCATTTGAATCAGGAAACTGTGGGTAATTCTAATAGCTATGTAGATCCTAGTGCTTTTGATACTATACCCATAAGAGGTTCGGGAATAACTAATACCAATAATAATCCCGGAACTTCAGGAGCTATGGCTACAGCACAATTTGCTCCTCCTAAATATGATGAGATTCCACCTTATGGCAATCATGCGGGGAGTTCTAATTCAGGAGCAGCTACCACTTCAGAACTTTCAGGCTCCGAACAATCTGGATCCAGTGGTAGGGGGTCAGCGGAAGATGATGGTGAAGATGAAGAAATAAGAATGATAAATGAGGGCCCATTGAGATCAGGAGCTAATGGAGAAGATGGTCGTTTATCTGAGATATCGGTACAAAATACTCAAGAATATTTGGCTCGCTTAGGGATAGTAGATCGTGATAATAATCCTACAGGAGCAGCCTCTAGTACCAGTATGGCGGGTTCTAATAAAGAAACTCATATGCATCATCCTCTACCCATGGTTGATTCTTTGCATATGTTTAGCGAAGATCCTACTAATGAAACTGATATAACCAACCTGATATATGCCAAATTAAATGATGTAAATGGTGGGGCCTCCGATAGAGCCAGTAGTGCCGATGAGGCAGCCACTACAGCAGGAAGTATAGGTACAGCAGTGGATCATGTTATGGGCTACAGCAATCATCCGGTTGTAAATGCTGCCAATGTAGGACCCTCCATGACAGGTTCTTTAAGTTCTATAGTACACAGTGAAGAAGAGTTAACGGGTAGTTATAATTGGGATTATCTCCTAGACTGGGGACCCCAATATCAACCTTTGGCTCATGTGTTTTCAGAAATAGCAAGACTGAAAGATGATAATGTATCTGTAAATAGTGGCACCAGTGGTGCCTCTTCCAGTAACAAAAGTAAACAAAGTTTAGCTCATTCAATAGCCAGTGTAGTAAAGCCTCATATACCCCCTCCCCTATTAACGAATGTGGCTCCAAGAGCCATCAACTTGCCTGTGCTTTCGGGTTCAGGGGTAAATATGAGAATGCCTCCTAATACATCACAACATGGCATAGCAACCACACATTTAGGAGCAGGAAATCAATATATGTTACCCAGATCACCCATTAGTCATGATACTGCAGGAGGCTTTTCTACCTCATCAGCCATGTCACCCTCGTTTTCACCTTCCCTATCACCTTTAGCAACAAGATCGCCTTCAATATCTCCCCTAGGAGGTGTCTCTACGGGACATCATATGGTAAATATGCCTAGACATCAACCACAAGCCTCACAAAGAGCCAAGAATATGGTAATAGATCAAGTAAGAATGTAAAAAAATTAAATTAAAAAGAAATCATGAAATTAACAACAAAAACAACAACAGCAACAGCAAGTGATTTAGTTTTTAGGAATCTAGTTTTTATAAAAAATTAAAAAATAAAAAATAACTTTTATTTCATAATAAGTTTAGAGAGTGTTAAAGAATATTTGAAATCCTACCACTCTCGGCTGTGTTAAAAAATCATAAATGTAAAAAAACTTCCATAAAACCCCGCCCCATTTTTAAAACAGTGTACAGTTTTAGTTCTTTAAGATCAATAAAATGCCATTAATTTTAAGTTAAAAAAAAAACAAAATTCACCTCTAAAATACTCATCAAACAGTTTTTTACGAAAAGAGAATTTTTTTTAAAGGGAAAACCATTGACGAATTTTAAATAAAATAAAATGACAACTTGCCAATTTCATTTTGAAACTTTAGAAATAGAAAATGTATTTAATTAAGTATTTAACAATAATTGTAAATATAAAAGAAAAAAATTGTTAAAAAAAAGACTAAACACAAGCCAACAAAGACTCTTTTGCATGTTAAATATAAATAAAACTAAAAATTACACAAATTATAAATAAGACTAAAATTACAAATTTCTAAGTTAAAGCATATAAAAATCAAGCCATAAATTTTAAGCATTTAATTAACATATTAAAAAAAATAACATTAATTTATAAAAACCTAAAAGTTATAAACATAGTTTAATGTATTTATTTGTTTTATTATTTCTTTAAGTGTAAGCTTTAAAAACACCTACAACATTCATTTTCCCTCTATTCGTAAACCCACAAAAAATCTTCCATTAATTTTAAAAATATCATTAAATTAAAAAAAATTGTACAAATTCTAACAAAATTTCTTTAAGTGTAGTTTTTAATTCATTTATAAGAAACAATGTAAATCTTTAACTCTTGTACAATTGTTATTAATAAATTTAATTATTTTTTAATTATCTATTATTAAATTGTATTTTTTTAATTTAAAAATATGTAATTAGTTTTATTTAAAAATTTTTTGTACATTTTTTTATAGGGTATTTTTTTAAACTTGTTAATAGAACAATATGAAAAATAAATGTTTTTAATATTAACAATATATAATGAAAGTATAATGCCAGAGTTAGTTGCACTTTTTGTAAAAGTGTTTTAGTATTTTTGTAAATTAAAAATTCTTTTGAAGATTAGTTTTAAAAAATAAGTAGGTATGTATGAAGATAGTATGAAGAAAAAAATGTGACAAATTTTGTAAATGTTTTGTTTTAAGTAAGACTTAAATTACATAAATCTTAAAATAACTTAAAATAAAGGAAACAAATTGTTTTTGTTTTTTTTTTTTTTTTTGCCAGAAAAAGCATGAAAATATTAAACGAAATGGTGGTTAAATTTATTTGGAATAAAAGAAGAATTTAAAAGTAAGTATGAAATCAAAAGACGGAATCAATTTTCAATTATTCTTATTGTATCTCTTAAAATTAAATTGGTCCCTAATTAACTGAATTACGAAATGTTACAAGTTGAAGCATTTAATATTATATTGCATTAACTTTGAAATGAACTCAAAGTAAAAAAAAAAACAATCATTAGGACGCTATATTCTGATATAAAGAATCTTTTATACCCTGCATCACCTTTGCGAAAAATAACAAAATTTACGCCTTATAGTATGCTTTCATATTTTTACATTTATACTTACTAAAATAATCTATATTTTTTTCAAACTGCAAAAATGTAAACACAAAACTAATCTATCATTGCTTCCATAAGAAAAAGCAAAGATAGCTTCCGCTGATTACTAAATTTACATATATATGTTTTTGTATGTAGATGCATGCTTATACAAATTACAACACTGAGTCATTGCAATGCTTCCATTTCCAACTAAAAAACATTCGAACATACATAAAAAATGATTGTGTACATGTATATAAAATAAACAACTGCTGTTTGCTTATACAAAAAAACAACACCGAAAGTTATTGCAATGCTTTTTATATATGTTTGTGTGTGTATATTTTTAATAATTTTTTTTCAGATTTTTCCTATAACTCGATTTTTATGGACCGATATGGTTAATTTTAGAAAAATATTTATGGCCTAAAATATTTATGAACTAAATCCGCATCTTAAACAAGGGCTTCTGTCCGATATCTCGGTTGTTACTGAACCGATTTAGTTAATTTTAGGATTTTTATAGAACTAATTAATTTTATGATTTTTAGGACCTATTATAGAACTAGTGTAATCAAAACCGCTTTATATTCTTTCTTTAGTAACATCCTTAGAAATAATGTCATCGAAACCAATATATATAAAGAAGATTCGTAAAGCTTCCGAGAGGATACTGATAGGAGTATTTTTCTTTTTTTTAGGAAAAAATCTCTATATAAAAAATACATTTTTTTATTGAAAAGTGAATTAACTACTGGGTAAAACATACATTTTTTTTTTTTTGTTTTTTTATTTTATTATTATTATTTTTTTTTTTTTAACATCGTTTATTTTATTAAAATTTCATTTTTTGATGAAAAATTCTTTTTGAGTTTTTTTTCGAAAATCAATATTTTTTGGTATTTTTTTTTTTTTTTTTTTTTTTTGTTTTTTAAAAAATTTGTTTTTTTAGGAATAAAAAATTTATATTTAGTTAGCGGTAAATTGATTTTTAGTGAATATTAAATTTTTTAGTAAAAATTTGTGTTTTAGAGGGTAATTTTTTCATGAAAAAAAATTTATTTTTTAATTAAAATAATAATAATAATTTTGTTAAAAGTTAATTTTTAAGTAAATTGTTTTATTTTTTGTATAAAAACATTTTTTTTAGAAAACTTTATTTTCTTGTGATAGATTTAGGTAAAAAGTAATTTTATCACAAATTTATATTTAGGTAAAAATTTATTCATTGGTGGAAGGTAGATCTTTTAGCGAAATACTTTCTTTCAGTGAAAAAATTTTTTTTTTTTTTTTTTGTTTGTGAAAAATTGATTTTTAGTAAAGAATTTTTTTATAAAGAATCGATGTTTTAGTACAAAATAAATTTTTAATGAGAAATTGCTTTATAGTTTTTTTTTAATTTTTTTTTTTTTTTTTTTGTAAAAAATCGATTTTTTTTAGTAAATTCTTCATTACGGTTTTTCGGTGAAAACATAATTTCCAGCAAAATATTAACTATTTGATGAAATAAAAAATTGATTCTTTGATGAAAATTAGATTTTGGATGAAAGACATTTTTTATTAAAGCAAAAACCTTTTATTTTTGTGACATTTGTATTTTGGTGAAAATTAATAGGAAAAATGTGTGTGTGGTAAAAATCCCTTTTGTGTTTTTCTGATTAATTTTTTTTTACGAAGAACTGAGTTTTTTAATGTAAAATTGATTTAAAGAAACAAAAAATAAATAAATAAGTAAATTTATTGAAGTCTGTAGATGCACGAAGGTTGCATGTTATTTAGGGCTACAAAGAACCGAATAAAAAACATCTCATCATCAAATGAACCAACTTTGATTATAAATAAAAAAACGAAATATACGTCCTCCTCTGGGAGCTTATTTATTTTTTAAATACTATAGCTTTCAGTATCAAGAATATAAACCGATTTGGATTTGGAAAAATTTGGATAAGATTTATAACAGACTAATGAGAAAACGAAAGCTTGAAAATTATGTGAGGCGAAAAAATTCCTACCGAAGTTCAGACAGACATTATTGTTTCCCAACTATAACGATATAAAAGAAATATGCGTTAAGTCGAATGAACATTTTAGTAGTTCTTAACGTAATAATGAGGGAACCACAAATATGCAATTGCATGTTTTTTTCCTGAACGTTGATAAAATATTCCTCCGTTTCACATTTGGGGTATAATTACTTTTATACCTCATGAGATTTCTTTCAAATTTGATTTTATAAATGCATAAAAAATCTTTAGTATTTAAAATTAACTTTAATGGATTTAAGATTTAGAAACAGATTAATTTGTCTTATTTAAGCTATTTTGAATTGATCTTCATTAAAGCTATTTTTGAAATTTTGATGGGTGAGCAAATAGAAGATAAATAATGTTTTTATGTGATGTAATAAAAAATGGAAATCACACTTCGAAACAGTTTATAAATTTTATCTTATTTTATAACATTATTTTTTAACATTAAAATATTAATGAAAAACAGAATTTTTCTTAACAAATTACAAAACATTTTTGATTTTAAAGCGCATATTTTCGAGTTTTTATAACATATTTTTCTTTTTTTATTGCATATTTAATGCGCATATTTGTAGTTTATCTGGTAGTAAAAACTTATAATATACCTGAATTAAAGGATATACATATGCAAGAATAAATGATAGATTTTTTGACGCTCTTAGATTACTGTCTCTTTTGACAATGGTTGTGAGATTTATTTGATTAACTTGGCAAGTTTGATGTGGTTTTCTAATGTTTATTGTGTCAGAAGTATCCCGTATAATATCCCTATTAAACTTTCCCTGATCATTTCCTAAATTATTTCTTCTGCATTCTAATTTCTATCTTACTTATGTTGTAAATAGTTTTTAAATACACGAATAACTCACAATATCTCTCAACCAACTCTACATACATTTATGGTCCTTCAAGCCGCATAATTATATGTTTCCAATGCTTTTAATAAAAAATAACAAAAAAAAAACACCTTGCTTTAAGCATTCTAGAGAGAAAAATGAGCCAGAAAGGTACCTGTCATTACAATTTTTTTCAGTTCTGGTTCATGAAACCAGAATTATAAATTCATTGCAGTGCATTTCTGACCTCGTTACATTTAATTAGTTTCAATACATTTTTAATCATAACATAAGAGTTCAAATTTTCCACCAAATAAATTTAATTATCTTTTCATAATTATCACATTCTTTGAATTTGATTTACACTCACATTTATAAAACTATCATATTATCTGTAATATATTTATCAACACCTATGATAAACTCCAAACAAAAAAACCATTGTTATATTAATTTCATCTCATGAAATAAATACAAATTATGTTTGACTTCGGACAATATTGATTTATTCCCATGTTCCTGTTGTTCAAAATCTTTCCTTTAAAATTTATGTATTTTTTAACATAAACTTATAAAAAATCAGGAAAAATCACACTCATAACAAATACACATTCACAGCACACATTACGAAAATGTTACAATTACTGACAAATATTTTATGCAACAATGTTGCATTCTCAACAAACTCAGTTCCTGGTCACTCACGCTAAGATACTTGTAATCAACAAACAAGCTGAGTATGAGTGTAAATTGTTAGGAATAGAATAGAACCAAACCTGACCTAGAATGTCAATATTTCACCACTTAAACTATTAATTTCCCTTTACTAAGCTAGTAGAGAAAAAAGAGAAAAGAAAGAAAATAAGTAAAGAATAGATTTCATCTAAAGTACACCATTTTTATAAAAGAATCATCAGCCTGAAACTGCCACAAAAGCCCATACCCAACATCGCGTATTAAACTTTATTTTTGTTGTTTTTATATTCGTTTTTTTTGCTTCTTTAACATCAGATGATAATGACAACACCAATTCTTCTATTCCAACTAGCTGGGTTTTGTTGTGTCTACAGGCCGGCTGTTTGGCTGCTTAAATTGTTTTATTTTTTTTTAACAATCGTAGAACGTCCAGCATATTTATTGTGATACCAACCATACATCATCCATACAAGTGAACAAAAGAAAGTCATCTTTAAATGTAAGAAAATCCAACTAGCAATTGCTTTTAAGTTGTTACTATTTTTTTTTTTTACTCGTAAGAGTTTTTTTATTATTTTTTTTTTAGAATTTGTTTGCCATCATTCATCTCAAACTCTGGTGTGCATTTTTTATGACCTCTATGGTGGCAGAGCAGAGGTATATTGAGTTTAGGTAATGACTTTGTAACATTACCTTAGGGCCTGAATTTGTAAAACGAAACCAAAATTCATTTCAACAATTTGTACTGAAAACAACAAATAAAGTTTGACTTTTTCGTTTCGTTTTACAAAATCATGCCGTTAACAAAAAACTAATAGTCTACTAGTCAATAATTTAGAATATGGTCTAGACTATAGTCTAGTCAATATATTAGAATATGACCTAGACTATAGTCTAGTCAATATATTAGAAAATATTATGGTCTATAGTATAGCTTAGAAGTTATACTATAGACCATACTATTTTCTAGATTAGAGTCAATAGTATAGACTATATTCTAATCAATAGTCTAGTCAATAAGTTAGATTACTATTAGTCTAGGCTATAATCAATAGTCTTCACTCTAGTCTAGTCAACAGTCTCCACTATAGTCTAGTCAACAAACAAGACTATAGTCTACTCAACAGTCCAGACTATAGTCTAGTCAATAGCTTAGACTAGGATCTAGTCAAGAATATTTATAGTCTAGACTATAGTCTAGTCAATAGTCTAGACTATAGTCAATAGTCTAGACTATAGTGTAGTCAATAGTCTAGACTATAGTCTAGTCAATAGTCTAGACTATAGTCTAGTCAATAGTCTAGACTATAGCCTAGTCAATAGTCTAGACTATAGCCTAGTCAATAGTCTAGACTATAGCCTAGTCAATAGTCTAGACTATAGCCTAGTCAATAGTCTAGACTATAGCCTAGTCAATAGTCTAGACTATAGCCTAGTCAATAGTCTAAACTATAGTCTAGTCAATAGTCTAGACTATAGTCTAGTCAATAGTCTAGACTATAGTCTAGTCAATAGTCTAGACTATAGTGTAGTCAATAGTCTAGACTATAGCCTAGTCAATAGTCTAGACTATAGTCTAGTCAATAGTCTAAAGTATAGTCTAGTCAATAGTCTAAAATATAGTCTAGTCAATAGTCTAAAGTATAGTCTAGTCAATAGTCTAAACTATAGTCTAGTCAATAGTATAGACTATAGTCTAGTCAATAGTCTAGACTATAGTCTAGTCAATAGTCTAGACTATAGTCTAGTCAATAGTCTAGACTATAGTCTAGTCAATAGTCTAGGCTATAGTCTAGTCAATAGTCTAGGCTATAGTCTAGTCAATAGTTTAGGCTATAGTCTAGTCAATAGGCTAGACTATAGTCTAGGCTATAGTGTAGTCAATAGGCTAGACTATAGTCTAGTAAATAGTCTAGTAAATAGTCTAGCCAATAGTCTATCCAATAGTCTAGACTATAGTCTAGTCAATAGTCTAGACTATAGTCTAGTCAATAGTCTAGACTATAGTCTAGTCAATACTCTAGACTACATCCTATTCAATATTCTAGACTACGGTCTAGTCAATAGTCTAGACTGTTGCCTAGTCAATAGTCTATACTATCAGGTATGTGAAGTGAATCGATCCTTTTCAAATCGAACGGCTTGAAAATTTGTAATGAATTTTGATCGATTTTAAGAATTATTTTTGAACTATGTTTAATTTTTCCCTTATAAAATACAAAATTATTGAAAGCCAAGGAAATTATTTTTCGTAGAACACTTAAAATTTTATCATGAAATCTGATAAAGAGTGAAAAAATAAATACGTCACATTTTTTTGAAATTTAAATTCGTTTCGGTTTCGAAATTGATTTCCGTCACATACTTGTATAGTCTAGTCAATATTTAAGCTATAACATAGTCAATAATCTAGACTATTAATATTGGTCTAATCGAGAATCTATAGTTAATACTCTCTTTTATAGTCTAGTCTAGCTCGTTTTTTGTTCTCTCTTACCGCCTCATTCAATCATAACATTTAAAATTTCCTTCGTTTGTGGTTTCTTTTATTTTTCTTAATGTTTCATTATTTCGGTAGGTTGAAATGATGTTGTTGCTATTATTTTTGCTACATTCTATCTAAAGGCCGCCTGCTATCATGAAATTGCTATATGAACATACGACCGACATTAGTTGCTGAAGCAGCAGCTAGGGTAATTGTAATTTCTCAAAACAACTTTAAATAAGCAACAACAATAAGAACGTGCTTCTTGCTGCTAATATCAAAAAGTACAAATCTAACAAAAAAAAAAATTGAAGAACAAAAAAATTACTTTTTGTGGAAATGATTTTATTTAATTTTTATTTTATTTTTTTTTTTTTTTTTTTTTTGTATTTCTTAAGCAGTTAAATTTAATTTTAAATTCAAATCTTAAAGAATAATGAACATAAGACAATAAAGCGAAGGTGGGCAAAGGCTTCTTAAGAATTTAAGTTTAGGCTTAAGACTTGCTTTTAGGAATTGTTGAGAAATTCTTAAAATTTCAATGTCACTGCTAAACTGGCAACATATTTGAGGGAATTTTAAAAAATGCACTCTTCTGCAATATATTGTTAGTTTAAAGTATTACCTAAATTTATTTTTACTAAATTAAATCTTCATAATACTTTTCCCTAATTCCTCTGACAACCTTGAATCCTTTTGATTTACAAATTCTTTAACTGTTGTCTTAACATTAACTAAATGCCACTATAAAAGTTCCACGAACTTTTCTTTTAAATTATACATAAACAACGATTTTCGAAAAAAAATCGAAGTTAATTTTAAATGAACAATCAGTTGCAACCTAAAAAAAGAATAAAAACAACAAAAATATCTTTTTAAACATTTAATCATGCGTTTAATATTCCCCCTTTTTTGGTCTTGATCTCTCGCTTTAGTTTAAAGTTCTTTAAGTTATAACATGATTAATTTGTGATCGTGTATTAAAATAACTGAAAGCCATAAAATTAAACGCCTGGTTATTATTGTGGTAACCAAAAAAAAAATAATAAAATCAAGTAAGATCAGCTACAATAAATACTAAAATGCTAACAACCATCTACAACTGCAATACAATTGTAATTGTATGTTTGAATAAAGAATGGGAGAAGGTATGAAAAAGATAAAGTTTTATTTGCAACATTTATTGAGAAGTGGTAAAGAAACATTTTTTAAAAGAGCAGTAGTAAAAACATATAATTTATAATTTTAATTGAAAAAAATATATATAGAACTAAATTTAAATGATATGAAACATTGTCGAAGTTAGATTTTCACATACTTCTGAACAAATCTTATGGCGAGGAATGTCTCTCCAAAATATATTATATTTGACTTCTCTTAGAAAAAAAAAAAAAATATATATATATATATATATATATATATATTATTTGAATCATGCACTTTCGATAGTATATCATAGCTAAAGGAGTATATTTGCAAAGTTTTCCTTGTTTTCTTCATTGGGAAAAGTTTTTATCATATAATTTTCCATTTCATACCGTTTTTAATTTCTACAGTATTTATTTTAGTCTCTTGATAGGTAGGGGGTCAAATTAACAACATACGTTTATCCTTCCATTCGTGTATTCATCAAAAATAATGTCTTTTTTAATTTAGTGTCGTGTACTATGAATAATTATTGGAAATAAATTGAAAATTTTTAAAAATCGGTGCAAAAGAATTTAGAAAAATATTGTAAGTAATCTAAGTATATCAAGTATATTTACATAGTAAATAATATAAAATTGTACACCTACGACCAGCTTTGCCTTTTCGAGGCCAAATATACCCTTTTCATTTTGGCCTTCAAATTTTCCTTTTAGCTTCTATGTTCTTCTTTTTAGCCTTAAATAGTCTTTAGTCTCAAAAAAGCTACAATAAGAAAAAAATAATATATTATTCACCATTACTTATTTTATTTTGACAGAAATGTTCATGTAATCATTTTTACATATTTTTTTGTATAAAGGATAGCTCGATTTTTTATATTTAAGAAAAATGTTCGCCTGAAGCACTTTATTCTCCAAATCAAAAATAATTAAAATAATATTATGGAGTTAATAGGCCAATTATTCTAATTATTATTTGGATTATAAAGAAAGATTTTAAGATAACTAAAATGCTACGTTTTTCTGCTTTCTTAATCAATTTAATAATCCTAATCCTATATTGACCTAAAATTTAGAGAGACAAATTTTTGAAAATCATTACGTGATATTCTCAAGAAGATCTATAACTCACATGAAAATATTTGTCAACTGTAAATAAAAAGTGTCATTTTGTAGCAGCGTATTTTTTTTTATTACACTTCACTTAGCACGAAATTTCCTACAAATATTACATTGTTTCCAATAAACTTTTACATATACAAATTTTGTACAATTTTAATTACTGATTATTATTGATATTAAAAAAGCTAAATTTATTCAGATGTTATCATTGATTTATATCGATCTTTATAATATAATTGTTAATAAATAAAATTGCTAAAAATACGTTGAATAAAAAATTATTCACCCACTAATTTATAGAACCTAAAAATTTCGAAAAATCTTTGCAAAACATAGAGTAATTTTTCGTATGAAATATGACCCAAGTTTGTATGGGAATTTTTGGGACAATTTTTTTGCTGTCAACAAAATTACTCAATTATAAATTAAATTTATTACAATAGGTTTGTTTCCGTACTTTTTGGGTAAAGTGCGGTAAAATAAGCAAAAACTAATTTTTCTCCCACAATAATGTAACAAGGTACAAAAGTACGGCAAGACTAAAATCCAAATTATTGTCCAGAAATAAAACATCAAATTTTTTTAAAAATTCGTATGTGAATGTAATGCTATTTTTCGGCATATTTGAATGTTCTTAATTTTTTTTAAATGAAATTTTCCTGATAGTAACAAAAGCAAATAATTTTTTATTCCTTTTCGTTCAAACTTTTTATTGTATATTTTTATTTTTTAATTATTTGGCAATTTACATAATCTACCCGAAGAAATATTCTGGTCTGTTTCATGCAGGAAGAAGATTAATACTAATCTCTCAAAAAAACTCTCATTTGTACAATTTTCGAGTATCGGGCGGCTTCTTGATAATATCGGGATCCCGCGTCTTGCCAATTTAGAGTACGGGAATAAAGCTAATATATTTTAAAAATATCAAAAACTTATATAAATGGAAAAAAAGTTTTTAAATTTAAAATAATTTTGCTATTTTCTGGTCTTATTTTTTGGGACATTTAACATTTGTTTGACCTTTTTTTAAAGTTCAATTTAGCCCTTTTTTTATATGGTGCTTCCGACAGCATTGCCTACGACCTTCTATTTCAATTTAAAACCTTAAGAACAAACTCCTGAAAAGTAATAAAAATCAATTATGTAGTTTTACAGATATTACTGAATAAGAAAAACCGATAAAAATAAAATACAAAAATATGAGAAATTTTATGAAAAAATTGTTGCAATTTTTCGTAAAAAAAAAATATTAAAAATAGTAGATTATGTTGTGTCAGAACAATTAATATGCAATTTGTTATAAAAATATTAGATTTTAATATACTAAAAGAAATTTAACATCGAAAAGGTAGAAATTAGTCAAAAATGCATTGTAAAACTGCATTATGAGCGAATGTTTAAATAAATATTTTAACTTTGAGTTATTGTATTCAGAGAGATTTCAATTGGCTTTCAATTTTTTTAACATTTATAAAAATTTAAATCGTGTATAAAGTCGTGAATATTTCGAAATTGGAAAAAATAACAATGAATAATATTAAATAGTTACAAGGGTCATATACTTACCAAATTTTAAAAAATGAGATGATCGTTTTTCAGGAAATGAATATCTTTTATAAATCTCTCGTGGAATGAAAGATATATATTTTGCTCTTTTAGTAGGAAAAAAATATTTTTAAACATTGAAATCATCTTTTCAATTTAATTATATTTATTTCCTTGTTCTCTTTACGAATAGAGAACAGAAACATGCTAAATCCAATAGATTTTACTTCAGAAAAGATTAGTAATCATATCGATTTAATTTAATTAAGTTAATGCCATTTTTAAAAGCAGAAGTTTGTACATATTTAGGATTTTCATAAAAAGCGTAATAAAGCATTCAGAATTGTTAAGTTTATCTAAAAGAACTTTTACAACAGCAATTTGTCAATTCAAAACTTTTCACACAAACACCGCGCATTCATTCAATATCCGAATGCAGCAACAAACAATAAACTCAATTTTTTCTTAAATTTAGTATCTGCTTTTTTAATTTAATTAAATTAAAAAAGAACACATAAGTTATAAGCTCATATATAAGGGGATTTACTCAACATTGTATAATAATCTCCACAATCTTTTATTGAAGCTCAAAAGTCCACAAAAAAAAAAAAAAACTAAAAATCTTCATATGAATATGAATATGTTGCTGTAAAAATATATAATTTTTTTCTTATTTTTTCATTTAAAAAGAAGACAAACATAAATTAACGCAAAAGAGGCACAATTCTGTTTTTTTTTTTTTTTATAAATTTTGCAAATGTTCAAGAACAACCCATTCAGATGGTTACACTAAAGGAACACTTGAAGGAAAATAAAAAGGATGAAATCAGAAGACAAAAAATAAATACAAATAAGAATAAATGCCAAAAGGTTTTGAACGTTTATTTATAAGAACTAAAGGAAAAAAAAACAAACGGAAAGAATAATAACCAACTATATATTTGAGAAGCAAAAGCAGAAAAAAAAAGAAACGGAAAAGAGGGCCTGGCTTAAAGTTGTCATGGTATGGCTAAGAACTGTCGAAACTATTTGACATTGAAATAAAATATGATTTTAAAACTAAATCGAATGGGAAAAACAGAGAAATAAAACTAAAAACTGCCAACATACAAAGAAACAAATAAACTTAGAGTATGTCCTACAAATAAAACAAGTAAAATAAAAAATTAAAAAAATAAAAAAAACTAAACAAGAGGATGACTTCAAAATAGTTAAAAGGACTTCCAATCTTTATATCTTTGATATTGAATTTTAAAGCAAGGGTTTTCTACATTTTGTTTTTTATACAAACAAATTTACTTAATAATTACAAATATCTATAGGAAATCTCTGTACGTTTTTGTTAATGTGAGGGCTGTCTATTTTTATGTATTGTTTTACAAATTAAACCTTTTCACTTTTTCTTAACATATTCAACTCCTTTGTGTATAACTATAGTTACTACCACCAACTATTCAAGTCTCAAGTCACTTACTCTCGCCTTGGTGCACACCCCAATTTTTAGAAATTTTTTTATGTTTCGATTTTTTATTTTTTTTTTCCTTACAATATATTATTACATTTAGACAGACGGATGGAAGGACAGACGTAAATATGTAAGTACAACAACACCATCGCTTTAATATTTGTTGTAGTATATAAATAGTATTAAAAAGTGTTTTAAATGTTGATTTTTATTTTTTACACCCTACACCACCATAGATGGTTGGGATATTATGCATTTGTGCTGATATTTGTAACACCCAAAAACACCCCACCTTAATGTATATATCGGGTTATCATTGGTATCAATCGGTATATCTGAGTCGATTTAACGATATCCGTCTGTCTTTCCATTTAAACCTTGTAATCAAGCTGTAGGTCGCAATCAGTGTTGTCAGTTTAGCTTTTTTATGACCTTTTTACTTTTCCTCAAAATTTTGGTTTCTGCTCCTAGCTTTTCTTTTAGTCTTTTTTAATTCTTAAAATTGTCTTAAAAAGGCTAACATTTTAGCTCTTTAACAAAGAAGAAGGACTTTTCTTATTTTCCTTTACTAAATTTTTTTACAGAGTCACGCATTTATGAATTTCTGTGCATTAATTCGCAAGAAGATCAAGATAATTTATATTTTACAAAAATTGTCACCATTTTCCTACTTAATAAATTATTTATTATAATTATTTTTTAATACATCATTAACCATTGAAACTAAAATAATATGAAAGTAAACATAATTATAAAACATTTTTTATAAAAGTGAAAAATCAACAAAAAAAATTAAATTTGTTAATCAAAAATGAATTACAATTCAAAAATTATGAACCCTTCAAGACATTGGGACATTAAATATATGAAATATAATCCAAATTTGGATGGACATTTTGTGGGTGATTTTTCATTAGGTCATTTTGCTAACAGCGGTTTTATGTTTTATCTATAAATTTGTTATGATATTAAAATAAAAATCAAAAATTAATGAAAAAAAATAATAGTTTTTAAATAAAAAATATTAGCTTTTTCTGGCCTTATTTTTTGGGGTATTTTGGATATTTTGACCTTTTTTAAAGTCGAATTTAGACTCTTTTTTCTCATCTCCTGGCAACATTGGTTGCAATATTAAAACTTATTAAAATATCTGTTATGGTCTGATGACAAAGCCTACTGAAATTGGTGATGATCAGTCTATTATTTCACTTAACTCCCGTACAAATGTGGTTTTAACAATCATAAATGTAAAAAATATAGCAATATTTAATTGAAGTTTAGCGTATATAAGTCTTATATAGGTAAAAATCTATATGTCAAATTTCATGAAGATCGATCTTTATATAAACCTTAACGGGCTTAAATTATAATCAAGTTATTATTTGACACAAATAAGTTTTAAATAAATAAAAATCACAGTGCCAAGCTATATGTTTCTTGGAAATATACAATATTCTTAATACAAGTATCAGTCAACAATTGCTCCCAAGACCCATATAAGGTCCATCCTGAACCTTTATTTGCATATATCATATAGTCAGGCTTGACCGAGTATATTTTGCGTACTTGTTTATTAGTCAATATGTTTTTATGTTCGTAACATACGAAGACCAAAATGCGTGTACAGTAGAGTGTCCTGTTAAAAAGAAATTTTGTACAAAGAACACCCAAACAATGCATATTGATGAGCTGAATACAGGAAAATATTAAAAAAAATTTAAAAAGTTTCCAGTTTTGTTTCGAAGTAAATACAGAGAAGAAAAAATATTTATATATTTGAAAATTTTTTTCATAAATATTGTGAATCGAACATGACTTTTTTCTTCCAAACTTTTTCATAAAAAATGAAATTTTGTTCATAGATATTATTAAATTGTTCATAATGAAAATTTTAGAAATTTTTCAAAAATTTTATTAAATCTATCATTTAGTTTTATTAGATTTGATTAGAAATGGTAAATGAAAATAGTTATATATGAAAATATTAACAACAAATGCCTTAAAATGGCATAATTCCAAGGAAAATCTGTAAAAAAAGTAATGTTTAGAAATTTTAATAATTTCGCTCGCATTTTTTAGCACATCATTTTGATAAAAAGCGCTTCTGTTCTATTTCCATAATGTAGCTAAAAATCATTAAGAATCTTAAATTTTCCGAAGAAAATTTCAAAAATTTTTTTAACAAATTGAAAATATAAATGAAAATTTAAACAATTTTTTCAGTCTTCATGACTTTTGATTCATTTCAACAAATGTAAAAAAGTGTTAATATTAAGACATCAAATATTATGAATTAAAATCAATGCAGGTAAATTCTTATATTTATACACAAATTTTTTTCTGTGTATCAAAAAATTCTTAATACTAAACTTTTCATGAAAAAAGGAAAAATGTTGACAAATTTTTTCATAAAAAATTTCAAGCTATAAGTGGTTATTTCTGCACATTAACTAATGGGGAAGAATTAAAATTTCATTCGAAAACAAGTTCAAAATTAAGAAACATTTTTAGACGTTTTTCGAAAAAAATATTCACCCCTTTTTGTGGGCAAAATGCTCTAGATCTCGAATTTTTAAACAATGAAGTTTTTTTTTTTGTAATTTGTAGTAATTTATCTGAATGATCTCCGTACATTGCAAATAAACAGTTTAGAAGTAAATTTCTGAAGGTTGTTTTATTAGTATTATAAAAATACAACAATTTTCCGAACGTTTTCAATTAAATAATTAATCAGAAATTAAAAATTATTTAAATTGCTTAAATTGTAAGTAAGAGCAGAGGAATATCATAATCCGTTAGAGTTTCTGTTATATCTGTAGCCTACCAGTTTATTGTGCACTCATTTGCCATTTCGATTCCCGGAATGCAATTAAACCTTGGTACACGGACTAGGCTGAGAAATCTAAATTTCGCGTTATGACATCTGTGTTTTATTCACCGTTACAAATGGTACTAAAAGTCATCGAATAGCAGATATTTGGTGCTTTTTTCGGAAAGTATTTATATTCTACACCACCTTAGGTTTTGGTCCAAGACCCAGCTTAACCAATCGGCTTAAAATCACCAGCTGAGTCCTTTTAGCGATGTTTGTCCATCCGTCCATATAAATCTTGTACGGCTGGTCGCAATTTTTAAGACAATTTAATAAAATTTGATACATATGCTTTACATAGCTCAAGGATGAACCCTACGAACAAACGATGAACCTAAATTGGTTATAATACGTTCATCATTTCACCTAGCCCCATATAAACAGCGTTACCGTTGAGAATTTTTAAAAAGTCGCCAAAAAAGGGGATTTCAAAAACAAAGTCGCCAAAAAGGGGATTTGTTGCAGAAAAAAGGTGCCAACTGCTTCAATATCTAAAAACTCCCCAAAATTTGTTTATTTGATAAAAAAAAAAGCAAAAATATTTAGTTTTAAGAAAAACTACCATAAAGATAGTTAACACAAAATTCTCTTTTATACGAGGTTTTAACTCGGACTCTAGTCTTACAAATACCCTTCTAACAAATTTAGAACTGAAAACATGGATACACAAATGCTGACCTGAAGTCTGTTGAACAATTTATTTTTCATTAGTGATCATTTATAAAAAAGACGTTCCGTCGAGGCACTGCTATAAGTCAAAGTAAAAATACAATTTAGTATATAAGTATTCACCAAATCTGTTTTTTAATTTTCATAATCCGATTCAAAAAGATTCGTCATTTGATATTTTAAATAGTTGTTCATAAACTTTATCATTAGCTTTAGTTTTTGACAGTCTGAGTCCATTCACAAATTCGTTGGAGTCTTTTTTTACATCACTATATTGTGAAATAATCTCAAAATAATTAATTTTTTCATCGGAATTAATATGTAATGAGTCGATATATTTCAATCATACACATAATCTTAAAAAGTCGCCATTTAGTTCCATTTTAAAAAAGGCGCCAAAAAGGTGGCGAGGTGATTGAAAAAGGGGCAACTGGCGACAACAGTCGCTAAATAATAACGCTGCAAACAAATATCCTCCCTAAATAGAGGTTTAACAATCACAAGTGTCTTTTAATGAAATTCGTCACAAGTAAGTTCTGTATAAATATAAATCTTTGTGTCAAATTTTAAGAAGAACGGTCCATAGCTATTACATAAACCTCTCGTCCGAAATTAACTTTAACATGCATAAATCCCATACAAATGTTAGTATCAAGTTATTATTTAACAAAATGAAGAAGCCACAGTGCCAAATTTTGTGAGGATCGGTCGATAAATGATAGCTCCCATATAAGTCCCATTTCCGACAATCACTCTAAAGCTCATAAATCTAATATAAATGTTATCAGAGATATAATATAATGCATACGTATATTCTATATAATTAATTACACTTAATACAAGTTTCGGTCCATAGTTAACCACAGGTGCCTTATAGGACTCCACCCCGAATTTTGATATCATACAGTCGGGTGTGATCGATAATATCTTTTTTTTTTTTGACTAAATTCCTTAGATCTTTTTCTTACAGTTGAAAGACTTACATCTAATGAATTTCAGCCTTAGATTCTTTGTTAAAAATTTCTAAATTTTCGATTTTCTCATTAAGCTATTAAACGGAATCCTTCTGCTACTTCATGAATAGAGGATATTACAACTTTTGACTATCATTTGTTAACATATAATTTAGTTTCAATATTTCTGATTTAAGTCCTTATTAACTCATTATGTAGCTATATCTATTGGATAATTTTTCATATTAACGACTCACACGCTTTCTGGAGTGCAATTCGTATGTTAAGTCATAACATTTTTTTATTTCTATAAAAGTTGTATTATAATAGATGATATTTGATGTAACTTTACTAAAATGTAGTGTACAATATATTTAATATTAACCCATCAATAATTGTCGAACTTAATTTCAACAGTATTTGATTTAAAATAATAAAATGTTTAAAGCAAATGCAATCAAAATTTTTATATCGATTCAACAAAAGTTTTGATGGTACACTGTTTCCGTAATAAATATTAGAAATTTATTAAATTAAATGGATATGCCTCCACAATAATTCTCGCGTAAAAAAATAACAAATTTAAGAGTAATTATTTTTTATTTATATACTAAAATTTGGAAAAAAAAATTCTATTGGAAACACTGTACCTATCTACAAATATTAAGACTATTTCTTTTTTAGCAGACAATACGTAACCTATAATCAAGTGGCAAAAATCGACATCATCGTAGTTTATAGACAAAAACAAAGGAAAAATCGTAAACGTCATGTGGCAACATTTGTTGGCAGTGGAATGTTTTTTGTTGTCGTAACATTATTGTGGTCTATAATAAACCAGGTGAGTATGTAATGGGTCTCCTTCATATGTGGAGTACGAAATGAATGTCGACAAATATGATGATGTGGGATTTTTTTTTTTTTTTTTTTCTGGTAACAAGAAAATTTTTTTGTTAAATAAGAAACACATCACATGGCAATGCAACACAATATAAATTACTTTAAAAACATTTTAATTTTATTTAGACAATACATACTTGCAGTTTGATGTAGCATTTAGCTGAAGAGGAAGTTGCTGTTAAATAAAAACTTTAGCAATAATTGAAATTTTAATTTAATGGTAAAACTAAAAATTAAATTAAATGTTTAAAAAAATATAAGCGTGGTTAAAGGCGCCAGATTTAGATTAAGGAAGTATAAAATTTTAAATATTTAGTTCTTAAAGTTAATAAAAAATTTTAAAAATATTGTTTTTACTGCAGTTAATATTGTAATAAAAGCAAAAGACTTAGAAAAGAACCTTGTTTTTATTTTTTTTTTTCAACTTATTTCAAAGGCTTTTATATAATAAACTTGTAAATATATTTGTTTCCTTGTAATTTAGACAATAATTCAAATTCCTTAGAAGTAATTAAATAATAGATTAGCTGTCATAAATTTGCTGCTGTTGTCGGTATTTTATGCCACTTTTAATGATGAACAACAACGACAAAAACAACCACAACTGCCACTAATATCTTTATTAACATTAACAACAGCATAATAACAACAACACCAAAAATATAATAATAATAATAATAGTAATAAAAAATAATAATAATGATAATAACAATCATGATCATAATAAAATACTAATAACAATAATTCGTATTAAATTTCTTTATTATGAATAACAACATTTCTTAAGAAAAAAAAAAGAAATTTTATGAAATAAAATAAAACAACAATAAAAGACTAAAGAAAAAAACACAAGAACATCTAGAAAACCGCCATTATTTATAAAGACTGATGAAAAAGAAGACATCAAGATGGCCAATCAACATGCATTTATTACTCGTTATATACATATGTACATACATAGCTATATATTTATATGTATTTATATGTACATTTGTAATAATATATTTTATTTGTTGTTTTTGTTATTACCACCTTAACAAATTTTTAAATGTCTGTTTTATTCTATACATGTATTTGTATGATTAACAGCAAATCTCAAAAAAGCTGAAAGAAAAAGTTAAAAAGAAAAAAATCTACGAAAGGATGCAAAATAAAAAAACGCATTTGTTGCAACAATTATTTTCTCATTTGGCTTCAAGTTAAAATGCAAAGAAGCAAAAAAGAGTTTAGCAAGAAAAAAAATATAAAAAATCAACACAAAACGTTAATTCTTGAAAAGCTTATTAGTACGAAACAACTTTATATTGCAACGCAATTATACATCCTCCTATAGTGCGGCATATAATTATAGGATCACAGAAGAAATCTAAGAACTGCTATTAGTATGACAGCTAATTGAGTAACATTAATTTGATCAAATCTAAGGGCATTTGGAATTATAATGTAGAATCACCTAAAAGGTTTTCAACCAAATAAATTAAAGTATTAAATTATTTCTTATTTTCTTGAATAAATAAGTGAAATATAAGTACTTATAATTTTATATTTCTTTATATATATATATGAATTCCACGAAAGTACATATAAAAAAGTACAATTTTTGATCTCATGTCTTTTAATTTTCTGCATATTCACTAAATACAAGTAACCCTGTGTTTACGCGATTTCCTTATAACACGATACAATAATAGTGACGATTTCTTGAAATACTCGTTTTTATTTAACGCGAACATCCCAGCAAAAACTTTTTGGTTTTTGGTAATGGCAACTACTTATTATTATTATCATTATTATTATTATTATTATTATTATTATTATTATTTGTCCACTTGGTATTACATAAATAAGTACTCAATAGTATAATAGGACAGTAATATTGCAATCACGTGGATAAGTTGGCTAGAGCGCTGGTTGGTTGAACACCATTCATTAAATGCGAGATATTGTACTGAGTAGGAAGTTAGTAATTAAAAACGAATCGTTAATTTGTATCCAAGTTCAAATCTCACTGACGGCAAATTTTTTTTATTTTTATTTTCGTTTAGGTACTATTTTTGAGTACCCCTAAAAAGCCAAAAATAACTAGTTATCCAGGCAACAAATAAGTAGTTTATCTTTGTTTCCACTTATACCTGCTAGCTTACTATGAAAACAAAGTTTTTGCTGCGTTTAAACAATAATGCCAAAGCGTGAATTGTGCGAAATACAGTACTGTATACTAAATCAAATTTAAAAATGGTTGTTGAAAAAATAGATTATTTTAGAATAATTTTTTAAAAAAGGATCTAAAACAAAATAATTTTTAAACAATTTAATAGAAAAATTTATAATATAAAAGTCCAAAGATAATTTTCCTTTAAATAGCAAAAATATTTTCTATTTGACTTTTTTATAACGAAGAAATTATTCAAATAAACATGATGATCACCACTTAGTACTTGCTCAATACTATTATATGGCTCGTTGTCGAATATGACAGTTTTTTTTTTACCAAAATTTATATAATCGGTATAATCAATGCGTTACAATATTAAGAAACTAAATCATATGCTTCAAAGTGACAGTCAGACGAAAGAGATAACAATGATCAATCATAGACCTATCTTTGTGAATTTAATGTAGTTTATTTTCAATAATATAAAATCCTTTTGCATCACATTTTATCTCTAAACTAATATTTATAAGAGAGTTATGTGTTGGCATTTAGAAAAATTATAAATATTGTACTTATTTATGTAAATATTGTAATTACCTCTAACATAAACAATTTCAAGAGCTTATACCTTCTACAAATCAAGACCGATGTCGATAATTTGAAATTTTTACAAAGTTTTATAAGATAAAAAGTACAGCACAATAATTTACCAGGCGGACCCTTTCTGGCATTTTTTGTTTTCTCTGGGATCGCCAGACACACATATTAAGCACGAGAAAATATATTGGTAATTGCACTAATTCCCATAGTTTTTTAATACAAAATTAACGTTAATTTTAAGCTAGAGGTAAAATGCAGCGCGAAATATATGACAAACAAATTAAATTAAGAGCATTAAATGGAAACCATGGTTATTCGGCTTTGGTGTTGATTTTTCTGGATGGCTGGTCTTGGATTATCATAATAGACCCACTTTTGGTACAACGAGAAAATATATATATATGTATATATATATATATAAATATATATAAATATATATATATATATATTTGCAATAATTTTGGTCTATATTTTAGTATATATAGGAAATTTCGATATTTTTTTCTGGAAAATCGATAAAAATTTCAATGAATTGATCAATTCATATATAGGTTCCAAATCCATAACATCTTTGTTTAAACAGAACAATAGATTTTCTAATAGAATCATTTAACGGAGCATTTTGGGTGATTTGATTACTATTTGCGCAAAAGTTATAGCGTTTCCTTTTCTGGATAAAGATGTTACCTTGTTACTGTATAACATTATTTTAAGATTTCCCTCAACGTCATAAAATGATGCACTATTAATCGATAGAAATCAGATTTTTTATTAAATTTAAAAATTTTTCTGAAACTTACAAATTTGGGTGATATCTCGAATTTTTGATGAAATTTTTGAATTTTGATTAAATTTTTAAATTTTGGTTAAATTTCGAATTATTAGTGAAATTTTAAATTTTTGGTGAAATTTCAAGTTTTAGGTGAAATTTTGAAAAGTCTAACAAATTTCTAGCTCTTTAAAATATATATAAATTGTTCCGAAACAAGATAATCTACTATTTTTGATATTTTTTTTAGAAAAAAGTCCAACATTTTACGTTAAAAATTTATTTATTATTACGAGTATTTTTTTTTTTACAAAATTTTTTCGTAATTTTCATTTTGTTTTAGTCATTCAGTTTTATGTATGTAACTAAATATTCGTAAGTCTTTCAATATGAGTCTTATTTGATTAATTTAAAAACCAGTATAAAAATTTATTACTATAAGTATTCTAAATAATATTGCATAATACACACTATAACTTTCATTAAAGATGCACTCATAACAAGAGTACAATTTTCTGATGCATTTTTTAAAGAATTTTCTTCCCGTTTTATTTTGAATATTTTTATATTAAATATAGAAGAAATATATTTCTATTACGCAGTACATTAGTAATTATTTTGGGACAGGAAGATATTATACCACAAATAATAAATTAAGAAATGTTATAACTAGAACAGGGATGGAAAAGTTGATACGATCATACTTTTTTGATATTGTTTAACATTCAAAATTACCGAAGAGCTCCCTTGAGTCATTTAATACTCTCAAACAATTAGTTGGTTATTCCAGAATTCGATTTAAAAAGTAACTTTTTAAATAAAAACATTTTTCGGATATATTTATAATAGTTTCTAAAAAATTTTTCTTTTGCTTCCAAATTTATATTAGCTAGTTTAAAAATTATGGCTAACTAATATTTTATAAGAAATCGTATGCTATACTAAAATACAAAAGAATTTTAGTTTGATTACGGCAACACTTCTATTTTATTTCTCTCTTTATAGTAAACGATGTATTCTACCGAATATAAATTCCATATTTTTTACAAATTTATATGAATTTCGTAAACAAAATTGAAAAGGTTTAAGGTAAAAAAGAAAGGAAAACAAAATAAATAAAATTTTTGTTTAATTTCCGTTGCCATCAAAGTTTTTGTTTAATTTAACAATGAGGACTATGTAAAGGAATTTGGACTTCTTGTATTTTTACGTTTAGATCATTAAAATTTTTAGATACATTGGTGTTTAATGTTATACACTTTTTTGTTTTTTTTTTTTTACATTAATAAAAGATTAAAATAGTGAATTGATGCGCGAGTTTTTCAAAATTAAAAACAAAATAAAAATGAAGATAGTCAAATGGTGGTAGATATAAAAAGGACACTTATTTAAAAAGTTTTATTTATCTTCTTGTGGAATTTACCCTACAACAAAACTAATACGAAAGTAATTCGAATTCGTATTGCTTAGAAGAAAAATTTTATTGCCACAATAAAACTAAGGTAACGTCAGATCATTTTCTGGATAATTTAAGACATATATAGCAAAATTATGACCAAATCCATTTAGAAATAATATAAGAAAATTTGTATATCTTATAAAACATGCATATAAATCTTAACATCATAAAACAACTAAAACTAAAACGCGCACATAAAATAGCAATTTTTTGCAAGAAATTCAAATTTCTTAAATATTTTTTTCATTTTTGAATAATTCTTCGGCATCTGAAAAAATTTTTATTGAAAAATAAAAGTATTACTTTAAACTGATAATAGGTAATAACCAAATTACTTAAAAAAGGGTGATATATTTTTAAGATAAAATGTATATATATTTTCTCTGTTTATTGCCTAATTAATTAGTTTTAATTAATTAGTTTTAATTAATTAGTTATCTTTAAACTGATAAAAATACCATATTCAAAAAATATTGCTTTGATGACTTTCTTTCAAATAATAAAAAGAAGATATTGCGTAAATGTTTTCTCTGGAAGATATCTTCCAAATGTATGAAGGGTATAAAAACTAAGTTTTTTCATTATATATAGCAACAATTCCATGAAAGACCGCCAAAGACCCAAGATCCAAAAAATTTACCGAGTGTCTTTTGATTTTCATAAAATTTTTTACGCAAATAATTCGCAGATATATTATTATTTTACTTTTCACTTTCTTAAAAACCTAAAAAATCTCAAAAGTTTATAAATTTAAATAACAATATTTCTGGAAGATTATATGGAATTCAATGATCTAAACCGTCTCTGAAATATAATTACATCAGGTTTAATAGAAACATTTAAAAAATGAAAATAATTTTTGAAAAATGCATTTTAATGCAACTGTATTTTTTAAATGCATTTTATGTTGAATATGCTATTTCAGATTTTTGATTTTTTTTTTTTTTTTTTTTTGCATATTTAGAAAGTAGGAATTCTTTACTTTAAAATGGAAATTCAAATACGTCTACTAAAAACTATATTATATATTTGCTGGTATTATTTTTAAAACATCAATAGGGTTACATATTTTATTTAAAAGATATATTGAAAAATTGAAAACCTTTATATACTAGATAAATTAGTATTGCAAATTTTAGTAAATACAGCAATTTTAAATACACTTAAAGAAAAATTAAAATTTAATGATACCACAGTTTTCAAAAATGCATCTATAAATTGCATTTTTTATTTTGTGTATATTTTTATCGAAAACGATATTTTGAAAATGCGGAAAGGATTACCCAAAAAGAGGACAAAAGCCTTTTATAAAAATTATACAAATTGGTCAATAACTTCAAGAGATATAAATATTTATAACTGCATACTTTCTATATTTTGTTAACTTTTATACAAATTTATATCATTTTTTTATAAAAATTTTATTTTTATATAAAAAATGTGGAAAAGTTTTTTGAAAAATTTCATTATACATAGTTGATTTGCGCGTTTCAAAAATTTGAGATTTTTATTTTAAAGTAAAGATTCCTTATTTTCGAAATATGTTAAAAAAAGTCAAAAATGCATTTAAAAAATGCAATTGTATTAAAATGCACTTTTCAAAAATCTTACTTATTTTTGAAATGTTTATATTAAAGCTGCCATAAGCAAAATTCAAACGCCATTTAAATCATAAAAATTTATGAATTTTTATGAGATATTGCTATTTAAAGTTATATACACAGAACAAAGCCACTAATCGCCAAGTATATTAGTAAATATTTCATTCAATTAAAAACCTTTTCAAATTTGCACCTCTCACCAAAATTATTACATCAATTACTAAAATATGTATAAAACGAAAAACATAACAAAAAATTTCGAATTAATAAATTTATCAAATCAATCAAATAGATGATGATGAATGAATTAAAAATTTAAGCGAGAAATAAAAGTTTACTTAAATTTTATTTTTAAATATGTTTATTAAATATGTTTATTAAAATTATATGCAAAATGAAACAACTGTGTTAATTGAAAAGTATATGGTAGTGTTTTTTTTTTTTTTGTGTACTTTTAATTTTTTTGGTTTTTAAGAAAGTACAAAAACGAAATAAAATCATATTTTCGCGAACTGATAACTGAAATTGTTAAATGGCTTAATGGAGTTTGAAAGATATCAGGTAAAAAAAAAAAATCCTTTTTCGAGCGTTCTTTCGTGGAATTGTCGATAGATTTCTAAGAAAAATCTATTTTAATTATGCTTGCAAAATAAATCTCATATTCATTTAATCAATTCCGAGTTATTTTGAAAATTACAAAAAAGTTTAAGGCAAAAAATTTAATTACACGCTGCTACAAAATGGCTCTTTTTATTTCCACTCGGAAAACGATCTATTGTGGGCTGTAGACCTTTTTGAAGGCATCACAAAAAAAATTTTCAAAAATTTTCAAATACTCCATAAATTTTGAGATATAACAACAAAAAATCCGTTTTGAGGGTAGTTTCTGTACTATAGATTTCGTAGCTCCATACATTTTAAGTCAATTTAAAATATTTAAATTGATTTAGAAAGCAAAATTGCGTAGATGTTTAACTATATTACAATCTTTTATGCACATTCAATTTAAGTAATGATTTATTCAACATTTTTAAATTTATTTCCCTTTTTCTTTTTCGAAATTTTGACTGATATTCATTATTTTTTTTTTCTTTTTTCTATAATACTAAACACATTTTTATACAAAGTTTAAAATGCTGCTTTCTTCTTTTTTGAAATATAACGAGAAATCCCTATGTAAAATCGCTTTATAAAACAATTCTTCACACATTTTAAAATAAAATATGTATGTATGTTTTTAAAGCCTACACCACCATAGGAGATTGGGGTATTATGCATTTATGCTGATGTTTATCATACAAAGACAAAGTTTTTGAAATTTGTTGTGATCGGTCCATTATTTCACCTAGCCCCCATACATATGTCTCCCCGACATTCGGTGCAAAGAAGTTCTGTATAAGTATCAATCTTTATGCCAAATTTTATGAAGATCGGTCCACAATTGACCATAGCTCCCATATAAACCCCTCTTACGAAAATCACTTTAACACACATAAATCCCATACGAATTTTAGTATCAAGTTAATATTCGACACAAATAAGTTTTATGTAAGTAGAAACAACATTATCAAATTTTATGGGAATACGTCAACAATTTACTCAATTTAGCTCCCATATAAACCCACTTCCAGGAATCGCCCTAAAGTGCATAAAATCATCTAGATGTTAATATCAACGCATTATTCTGAATTTGTATATTTTATTTTATATTTAGTAAAATTGGCCACAGGTGTAATATAAGTTCCCTTTACGAATTTTTATGCTCGTAGACCATAGTGTACTTTAATTTGGCGCTTACTTTTTAAGAAAAAAATTTTAAATGTATGGAAAGTTTTTAAGTTATTCTAGATAAAATCGAATAAGTTCTAAAATTTTTTTCTAGTTTCGAAATACCAAATCTGTAAATATTTACAACAAAAATGATTTTAAGAATGATTGCATCGTTGTATAAACTTTTACTGACAAAATTGTGAAACTTGAAAATTGTGGAAAAAAATTATTTTTTCTAGATATTTTTTAAAAATACGATTGTAATATTTGATCAAAACATAATAAATGTAGCGGTGAAAAGCTTGTGTTTTCTACTTTGCAACGATATTTAAAGAGCAATAATAAACAAAAGAATGACAGAATTAGGAGAAAATTTATACTAGAACCTACCCAAAAACTGAGTTTTGCAAATAACTCGAAATATGGAGGGTGTATTGCAAATTTTTAAAACTGATTTTCACTGTAGTAGAGTGCTATTATCCCAACATATTGATCATACTCTTTATAATTTTATTATTTTTTTTTTTTAACAATATTTAAATTTAAATGAATTCATTCTTTTAACTAACTGCCTGCAACTATAAAATTCCTCACTAGTATAGAAAAATTGTTTAGGCTTTGTATAACCAAAGACACAATATGAATACTTCTTACTTAAAGGGTAATCAACTAAAACATAAAATAAATAAAATAAAACAAAATGAAATGAAAATCAAAATTAAATTCAAAGAAAAAAAACGTTTTTCAAAAACTAGTAAACAGTAAAAGCATAAAATTGAAGAGTAAGCATATGTGAAGTACGATTATATAAAATAAAAAAAAACCTCTACCAATCAGTTTTTAGTATTCTTTTCCTTCATTTTAAACATTTTGGTTGAGGGATTAAAATATTTTTTCAAAGTGTGAAACTGACATGCGAAGTTTTTCTGTTGCTGCAGCTCAGATTAAGCCATTCTGATGCATTAAGCTGAGGTTGCTCTTTAAGCCGTTCGTTCATATTACAAACAACATATTTAGTTTTTAACTTAAATAAAATACTGACTGACAGACGGACGAATCGGATTGGAGTAAATGACTGACTTTAAATATCTGCCACCTGCTTTAACTTTATTGTAGCGAGTGTAGAGTGTTTGCACTCATTTACTCTTTTATTTAGTTGAGTTGTTGTGTAGACATTTTTCTTGAATAATGGGGTTGCAGTTCTTCCTTTTTTATACAAAAGAATCAGGCAATTCGAAAAAAATTTTAAAGAATAAAATGAAACAAAACTGACACTGGCCATAATGAAGACATTAACGTTAATGAAATTGTTATTAAGGCGTTGCATTGGATTGATGTTTTTGAAGACTGGCATATTTGCCATAGCAGCAACAGCGGCAGAATTGAAGTGTTACTTTTGAGTATTTTTAGAAAATCAAATTAGTGTTTCTTATCATGTCGACTTCAATATGCACTTAATACTTTGTTGCTGTTTGCTGTTAATCTTAGATATATTTTCATTTCCGTCAAAATGGGTGGTTTTTTTTTCATAAACAAAAAGGGGAGTTATGAGTAAATGTATTACAAGGTTTATTGTTTTTTATGTTGCAATACACCAAGTTTTTAAGTTAATGTGAAAAAATCATAAAGTATTGTGCCTTAAACCTAAGTTTTTTTATACAAAGGTGTTTAATAATTGAATTTCTTTTAGCGCTTTTATTGTAAAATAGAAACAGAATTTCATGGAAAAAAAAACATTTTCTACGGGAAAGAAACTATGTCGAATGATAACAATTAAAACTCATAGTTTTTAAATAATATTATAATTTTTCTAAAAATTGAGTATTTGCAATTTTCCGCACTTTTAGATTTCCCTAGTTATAAAAGGGAAACTGTCATATTTTATTTTAATTATTTCGCGAATTTTTATTTTACTTTTTTTATTATTATTTATTTCTTTTTTTGCAAAAAAGACTACTGGCAAATGTTCGCCATTATTTCACTACATTTCTAAATTATATTTCCTCAGATTTTTTTACTTTTCGAGCGCAAACAAATAAAATATACTTAAAAATTTTTTAGGCGCTGATCTTTCTAAGGATGATATCCAAATTAAGATAATTTTTAAATCGGTGCACAGTGTAAAAAATATTGTCTGTTTTTTTTTGTGAAGAGATTTTTTCTCGAATTTTATTCAAATCGATTCAGTAGTTGTTGAGAAGTTTGACTTTTAATTTATTATAACATTTACTGCCTGTTTTTATAACACGAGCCCAAAAACGAAAAGAAATTTAATAAAAAGCATTACTTATGAAAAAAATATTGTAATAATACCCAGGGTAATTTTGTGAACAGGTTCCCAGTTTATCAATTCTAGAAGAGGTTCCACTAGAACCGGTTCCACTATAATCGTTTGTTTGACGATTTTTTAAATTTAAATTTTTTATTTAAATAATATTAATTATTACTATTATTACTATATAATAGCAATAATAATAATAATAATAATAAAATAATAATAATAATAATATTATTATTATTATTATTATTATTATTATTATTATTATTATTGTTATTATTATTATTATTATTGTTATTATTATTATTTTTATTATTATTATTATTATTATTATTATTATTACTATTATTATTATTATTATTATTATTTTTATTAACCAATTATTTAATAATAATTAAGGACAAAAAATTTTATTTTTTATAACAACTAATAACTATAATGTTTATTTTATTTTTTACTTAAATAAATTATTATTCATTCGATTGGAAAATAGCAAATATTCCATATTTAGTTCTATATTATTTCTGTCCTCTAGCAGATATTTTACTTCGTCATCTAAGTGCCGATATTCTACTTTCCATTGACTTCGAATTCTAGAGACAAGCGGATCTTACGGTTCCAGTAATATATTTAACAGATCTTCATTTGTAGAATTTCTTGATAATTTTCTTGTATTGTGCACTCTATAAAATCTGTAATCCTTATTTCTTTTTTCCTGGGCTTCCTCTGACAGATCTCCAAGTGGTACTAAATGATGCTTAATGACATCTTCTCCATAATAAAGGATTTTGTGAACTGTTGCAGACATATTTCTCCATGGATACCTGGTTGTATATATTCGAGCAGTTTTTTTTGCATAATCACCAAATTCTCACGCATCAATTTGCTCATTGCACACAAGTACATCGTTAATTGTTTTAAATCTTGAAATAAGATTTATATCAACATCTGCATTTTAGGTGCTCTATCAGGATCTGAAAAGAATCTTCTTGCTGATCGTTATTTTGGTTGATCTTTAATCAACCCTTTAACCAGTTTTCAAAGCTGGTATAAAATCTTTGTTTGCTCCATCCAACTTGTAACGTCTTGTTAAGTTTTTGATGAAGTCAATTATTTTACTTTCCAATTCCAATTGTATTTCGATGTTGCATGAATATAAGTTTACTTTTCTTTGAACGTATCTTAGAATATCTTTCTTTTATTTTTAAAATACTCTTCGGATAATTCTTTATAACTGAAACTCTCCATATTTTATAAAGTTTATAAAATTTGATTGTTACTACTTATATACATTATAGCAACTGAGTTTATATTCGAATACCACTGGCTATTATCCTTTTCCTACATTAAGTTATACAATAAGAAAGTGCTACAAAACTAAAAAGGACTAAAATAGGTAAAATACGCTAAAAAATATTGTAATCATATAATATTCTTTAGATACCAATCACATCTTGTAGGACTAGGTGTGTTTATATTTGAGTCATATGAACAGATATAATAAAAATAGAGGAAATTTTGGCAGTAATTTCATTCAAATGGAAAAAGTGTTTTACATGTGCAAAAGTATATATGGGTTTAAAGAGGATACCTTCGCATTTCTTCCTTTTGACTCTCAAAAGTTCTGTTCCACTAAAATTCAACTTTGACTAAAATATAGTACCTGAGAAAACATTTAATAACACAGCAGGTATAAACGGTACAGTGACACTTCATGTTATGATGACTATTATGCTACCAATATAAAAAAAAAATCATCGAATTATCGATAACAGTTTGTTAGTAATGATAATTTACTTTTGATCAAATTTACAAAAAACATTTTTTATAAAATAACATAAAATATTTGTCTTTAGCAACATGCCACGCCCATAATTACAGCATATTTACTATAGAATGACATTAAAATTTTGGAAATCGGTGTTCACAAAAAATTAGACTTTTGGCCAATGAAATTAATTTCTGAGTGACCGTGCGGCAGAGGTTGTAGATATGACAGTTGAATATTATATTAATCAAGCGATTAATTTTTTTTTTATTTTTCTTCAAAAACTAAATTTTACTAGATATTAATGGGGTAAATATATATGGCTTTCTTAGTCTTAAAGATTTAACTTTAACTATAATCTCTTTAGCAAATAGCATTATTTATTATTTTTACAGATTATTAGGTTCTCCTCCAACAAACCACTTCTTAAAACAATATGTTAAAGCATTTCGAAACATACCTCAAATTGCTAAAAACAATTATACCAGTTCCATGAAAATTATACAGATTATTTTACTATTCTCAGAAGTATTATTTTATTAAATAATCTTAGAAATAAAAAATAACTATTTAAAGACAAATGGGTTAATTGTACGACAAGTTCATGGGTTAATTATAAATTGTCAACACTTGTTTTGTGTAACATTCGTTTAAAATTTAAATTATAAAAGCTGCTTTTAATCAAAGATATTCTCGATTAAATTAATGATTTGCAGTAACTCTAAATATTTGAAAAAATCAAGAAAATGTTTACATTAAAAGATAAGCTTTCAGGACAGAATTTAAAATGTCACCTTGCTTTTAAACTTTTAGTATAAACTTTCATTTATTTATTAGTATACTATCAAGGTAGTTTTACTCTAACCTATTATTTTCCCTACGAATCGAATGATATATTCATTTTAAACATGTTTTATTTTTATATTTATTTCATGATTGAATATAATTATGATAAATATAATTGCTCATATTTTCTAAATTAAATTAAAATTTCAACACGTACATTTCATTCTATTGCAATCAGACGCAGAGCTGTACACAGACATTTACATAAATCTTAAGGTGTGAAATGTTACATTACGCAGCATTTATATGAAAAAAAAAATAAATAAACTCGATTTTAATGTAATTTTAATCGATAAGAAATCGAATAGTTGTGGAAAATAAATAAATAAAAAAATTAAACATGAAATCGTTATAAAATAAAAATACAAACAGCAAGTTTAAATGTCAATTTACATTTAAAGTAATAAAATCATCAGACAATAATTTTTGCAATTAACACGTTTCACCAATAAACAATATGAAATTTTTATTAAAAGTCTATGTAATACAAAAAAATAAAAAATTATTTAAAATGACCACAAATGTTGTTTTACTATTAAAAGTTTTTTTTTCTCTTTTTTAAAAAATACAAGTTTTAATTTAATAAATAAATACAATTCAAAATACAATTACAAATAACTGGCGGTTTTTTATTTAAATTGCATGCCATGCAAAACAGTACAATGTCGCCAAGGGGACAAAAAAATTAGAAATCTTAATAAGAAAAAACCACAAGTTTTTAATAATTGAAATAAATTGAATTTAAATTTATAAAGATTAAAGAGAACAGGTGTTTTAGTGTTAGAGATTTTATTTAAAGTGAAATTGTAGAGATTTAAGAATAGTTGACACGCACATAAGGAATGCGTTTAAGCTATTAGAAATGCTTTGAATATGATAGAGTGTAAATAATCATTTATGGGTCAATAGTTCATTAGCTCTAAATTTTAGATAATCGATCACTTGACTAGTATTTAATAGTGTTAGAGTTTTTTGTCCTCCACACAGTGGTTTCAAGACGCTTTTTTTGAAAATAATTGTGTAACTTGTGAACCTTTAGAGATAGATATCTGAACATTTCATGTGATCAAATCTGAGTTTTTGTTTAAATTCTCAAAAAGCAACATAAGATACCATATGTTGGCTAAAAATTCAAAAAGGGGTTTCAAATGGACGCACATGAAGGATGAAATTGAGAAAAATGGTGATTAATTGAAAATCAATATTTTGCAAAAGTAATTGATTCTAAGTAAAAATAGATCAAATGGATCAAATCATATCATTATCTTTTAAAAAAAAACGTTCACTCTCCATGTAGTGCACCGTCAAAGATTTTTTGCAATTTTTAATTACAAAGCTAAATTTTTCAAGTTTATATTTTTGTGTTTTATTTTAAAATAATTCCATTTCAAATTTAAAAATTTTGACCTATCTGAAATTTTCTCTATAGCAAGGCTTTCTACCAAAAAAAAAAATAAAAAAAAATTAAACATGGACTTTTTGATACACGTCACTAAAGAAAATTCCTACAAAAACATATTTTAAATAAAAATATTCTCAAAATTTTTATATGACATCTTGAAATACAAGGTTTGAAAAATCCACTGTAAAAACTATTGTTTTGATGTCTTTTTTATAAAAAAAAATATGACCATTTAAATAAATATGTCAATCATTTTCAAAGCTATAGAGTTGCCACAATTCTCAAAATAAAAATGAGAAAAAATCATGTTACGTGCCTCTGTATCCTCCTCTACACACCAAAATTTATCTAAACCGGTAACCAAGGGTCAAAATTTTTTTAAATGAAATTAATCTTCATAAAAAGTACTTTTTTTACAATACAGTTGTTAAGTATAGGTATTGTTGAGAAACATATTTATGTATTTTTTGTAAAAATTAATGTTACAGAAATATTTTTATTATTCTTTTTTTTAATAGGTCTAAAAACGGGCTTTTTTTAAAGTTATATAGAAATTCAAAAAGTTTTTAGACGAATTTGGGTGTCGATAAAATTTAAATCCAACGGAGAATCTGTGGGAATACATGGCCAGTAAAGTTTACGCGAGAAATGCACAGAATAAAACTATAATGACAATAACGGAGTTAAAATTAAAAATTTTGCAAACCTGGAAAGAAATTGACAGTGATATTTTTCTTCACCAACACATTATTAATAATGCTAAATCGGTTCAGTAGTTAAAACGCTTATATAGGATAATGCCATAAGAAATGGCGTTAAACTACTAAAATTGCAATGAAAAAAATTTTATGTACATTTTAAGTTTTTTTTTTATTAACTTTTTAAGTGCAGTCAAAAAATAATTTAAAAAATTAAAGTTTATTAAAAAAATTGATGTGCGTTTATAGGAATATGAACCACTGTAGACGATTTGCACTTTTGACGATTTTTACTATTTCTTCCTTTTACTCCAAATTTGACGATTTTTTACCAAATTTTTCTGGTAACTATTGCTGTATATTTTTTACGATCGAAAAGTTTTATGAAACTCTGTGAGAGGTTTACTGAATACTGAAATTATTTCTTTCACTTTTAAAACTAAATACTGTTACTTCAGCACTACAAGTGCTTAATGCACAATCCTCTTAATCGATCAAGAAACTAATATCAAAAGGGCTATTTAAAACAACATTTCAATGTTCATTTCTTAAAGCTTTTACTGTACTCTCAACACAACACTAACTTAACACATACGTAAGTAATTATTGTTAACTTTTAAGATTAAAATAACATTGTTTCTCTTTCTCTGCCTTCTAATTTTGCTAACATTTTTTTTATAGTTTCTTATTTACCTATAAATCCAAGTTTTAATTTAGTTAACAATTTAATACAATAACTTTTATATGATTTAAAGTTTTTTTTTTTCCAATTTCAGCAATTTCAAATTTTTTAACTAAATTAGTTACAAAAACAAAAAATAAATAAAAGCGGGGAACGAGAGAATAATTTAATGAAACAGCACATAACAAGTATTTTAATGACAGCTGTCAACATGTCAATTGATGTGAATTGTTTGTTGTAGTTGTAACTTATTATTTTTGTTTTAATAATCATAAAAATACTTATATAGAAACTATTACTTATATTTGCATACATGGCGGTATTTAAAATGCTGCTTAACTACACATGTTGCACTTTGGCAAAACAGATAAAAAAAAGAAATAAATATATAAATAATGATATGAACTACGATCGATAAAAAAAAAAACGTTAAAACTTTAAAAAGATAATAAAAAAAACAAGTTTTATCTGCTTTTGGGGTGGAGGCTATAAATCATTTTAATTAAGAAAGAAATAAAATACAAAATTATGTCGTATTAAAAATATATTAATTAAAACAAATCGAGATACTAATCAAGGTAATGACAATCGCAATAAGATTATTATTACGTTTATATAAAGTGTAGTGTTGAAAATTTTCAAAGAGAGGTGTTATTTTAAATGAAGGGAACTTTAAAGCATATTTCTAGAAAAATTTAATATAGGGAGAAAACTAAATTTTTCCAAAGCAAAAAAACGCAATCACCTCCCTTTTTGATAATTGGTATACATACTTATTACGTGAATAAACAAAATAAAGTTATTTAAAATTTTCAAAGCGATAGCTACAACCGTTTGAGAAGAAAGAACATAATAGAACTCCGCCTAAGCTAAAACGTTTGAATATATATAGTTTAATATGGACTTAATATAAATCAAGATTTAGAGTTAAGATTTAAATACTTATTGTTAGTTCACTTAATTTTGTAAAGATTCAATAGATAAATTTTTATGAAAAAAAATCAAATTCGTTGTAGTTTAATGTTTATCGCGGTTCAAAGTTCGCTTTTTTCAAATATTTGTTCAATATATATGAAATTTAAATCCATATATCTTAAATATATCTTAAACAAACTTTGGCTCTAGTTATTGCCTAATAAATCTACTTTATAATTATTTTTTATGAAAACGCCATTTTAGAAACAAGAGGATAATGAAATCAATATTCATCCTTGTATCAAGTATATTTAAAAAATCATATCTCCAATTTTTATAAGTTTTCTTTAAAGTGTTTCTTAAAGTGTTGCGCACAATATAAAAAATTTAGAGAAAATTTACATTATAAAAAATTAATTATTTTAGTAATAATAATTTCTAATTTTTTCAAGGAAACAATTTGTATATGTATATCGATTCTATTTTAATAATTATAGAATATAACTATGTCGTGAAGGAATAATACAAATAACTTTAAAAAATACTTCTTGAAATCAGTATTATCATGGAAATATTTTAACAATAAATCGGCGATTTTTAGCTGACTGTTTAGATTGATGACAAATATCCAAGCAGTGTTACCGTTTGGCGACGTCAGTAGCGAATTGCCCCTTTTTCAATTAACTGGCTATTTTAAGGCTATGTGCTAAATGACGAGAAACTAATTTGTTTGAAATATCTTGACCCATTGTATATCAATTCCAGTGAAGAAATTAATTATTTTGAGATTATTTCAAAATATATTGATGTAAAAAAAAAACCACGAGGAATTTATAAATGAACTAAAACTGTTAAAAACTAAAGATTATGATAATGTTTTTGAAAAAAATTTAAAACATCAAATGCCGAATCTTTTTTTACCGGTTTGGGAAAATTAAAACTTATATCCTAATTTATACTTTTACTTTGGCTCTTAGCAGTGCTTCCGCCGAACGTCTTTTTTCTAAATTACCACTACTGAAAAATATATTGGCAAACACAATACTTGTGTATTCATGCTTTCAGTCCTAAATTTGTTAGACGGGGATTTTTGAGACTGGAGTCCCAGTAAAGACCTCGTACAAAAGCACAGAAGTTTAATTACTGAAAAGAATTTTCGATCGTTATTGTTAAAATACAATATTCTTTTTTAGTTTTTGTTTTTATCACATAAACAAATTTTAAGGTATTTTTAGGCATTAAAGAAGTTGGTCCCGTTTTTAAAAAAATCCACTTTTTCGGACACTTTTTAAAAATTCTCAGCGGTAATGCTGATTCCAAGGAACATATTTATGAGTTTCTTTTTCGGTTTTACGAAATTGTAAAATTTAGCGATTTTTCTTTACCTATTGATATTTTGAAATATAGTAATTCCATTTTAAATTTAAAAAGTTTGACATCTCTGAAATTGTCTCTGCAGCAAGTATAAAGATAATGCTTCCTAAAAATAATAATAATAATAATAGTAAAAAAATAAGAAAATAAAAATAGACTTTCTAGATACACTAAAGAAAATTCTTCCAAAAAATATGTTAATAAAAATGTTTTAAAAATAAAAAATAAAAAAAATTAAAAATAGACTTTTTAGATACACGTCACTAAAGAAAATTCTTATAAAAAATATGTTGATAAAAATGTTTTAGAAATTTTTTTATATGGCATCTTCAAATACAAGCTTTGACAAATCCACTGCAAAAACAATTATTTTGATATCTTTTATACAACAAAAGTTATGGCCATTTAAATAAATATGTTAATCACCTTCAAAGCTATAGAGTTGCCAGAGTTCTCAAAATAAAAATAAGAAAAAACTAATTTTTTTCTAAATCGGTAACCAAGGGAAAAATTTTTTAAATTTAAAATAGAATTACTCAATATTTAAAAAGTCTTAAAAGTATATAACTTTAAACAACAATATCTGGGAGACCAATTCACATATTAAGAGAATTCAAGCAGCGTTTAAATTATTAATTAATTATTAGATTATTAATTGTTGCCATCTACAACTAAAATATTTGGAAAATTTTTCAAGTTTAGAAAAAAATGCATTTTTTAGATGCAATTTTCGTTGAATATACCACCTTAGATATATGTTTTTTTAATATTTTTAGAAAATATGAAATTTTTTTATTGCAATGGAAATCCGAACTTATTATGTACGATATTCATTTTAGAAAAATTTACTCAGATATTTTCATATACAAAACAAAAATAAAGAGTAGCCGGATGTGCTTTTTGTCATTTTAAAAATTCAATAACTCAAAGAGAAATTGCATTATAATGAAATTGAATACATTTAGAGTTTTATATGGGTTCTGTATACGCTAGATGAAGGAAAAGCTTTCATTTTACTCTAAGGATATTTCTAATAAGAACGACTAGAGCTTCTAGAAGTCCAATTCATGAAAATTTTGGCGCATAGATCAGAGTCTAAATAACGACATAAAGAATGTAATGAAACTTCTATTTAAATTCTGTTTAAATTCCGTATGATATCGAATGTCGCATTTTGGCCCTAGGATGAAATTGACCGATTATGATATATCTGGAGGCATTGGTCCTAGTGAAGACTATTTAATTGGATAAGCAAATGTTTTTGAATCGATTAGAAAGTTATTAAATATGTTCAATTATTTACATAGAAAATCGTAAAGAGATTTAATAGAAAAATTAAGGAACTAATAAATATATTTTCATAATTCTTTCACAACTTAACTGATATGGGTCCAAACAATATGTGTAAAATATTATACTGGTCACAGTCGTATTTACTAAGTTACTGGAAGAAAGCAGAAGATAAATTTAGAACATTTTGGGTAACAAAATTTAATGTATAATGGAGCCAATTATAGTTCTTATGTATATATTTGGGAGAAAAAATTATATATTTTACATTTGCAATAAATTTAAATATTAAATGGAAGAAAGTAGTTAGTTCTAATTAATTGTATGTTTGGCAAATTAATTATACAATTTTATGGAATTTATGTAGAATTTCTTATACCATTGCATCGATGTTGTTAAGAAATTAATAGTTGCCAAATATTTTTGCACAAACTTGAACTGAAACATAATCACAAGATCACTATAGTACAAATAAGAGTAAATTGTTTTAAAAACTGTATACATTTGTATAATAATAAATGATCATCTGAATGCCGTCAAAATATTGAACATAATTGATCAATAAATTGTAAAGTGTTGCAAAACCTGGTGCACAGAAATAATTCTGAGCATGATAGCCCAAGTTTTTGTGTCATTTAAAGCAACTTAAGTCTTAAGATATATTTGGACATAATTTTCATAAATTACTTAAAAATTTAGCATCCTTTCAGTTGCTTATTTGCTGGTATATTACGGGTAATATCTAAACGATGCTTTTTAAAGATGTCACTGTCAATTTGCACGAATTAATACAGCAAGAATTATATGATGATTGTCAATTACTTAATTTATTTGGCTATATCTGGCGATCATTAATTGTGGTATATGCGTTACACGTTCCCTAATTTCAATTAGTGTAGTATTGATACTAAAGATGTTGAGATATGTTTCTGCTATAACTAAATAAATCAGGGTTCAGTAAATCTTTAGTAGATAAAAATATTGTACAAACATTTTGAATTTAACTGAAAACCTCTACTAGTGTATGTCCAAATTAAAAAGTGCGGTTATGAGCCAAATCACAAATTATTTCAAAGTGGTTAAAAACTCAATATTAATTTTTATTTTCTTCAAAAGTACAGATAATCACTTTTTGTTGGGCATAATTGGTTTTCCAATATTACAAAAAACTAGTTATTTTATAGCGTTTCAAATATAACAAAAATTACATCGGACCACCATTTGTATTAAAAAATATTAAATTATTACTAATATAAATGGATTTATTTTACTAAAGATTAACATGCTCCACATCCCCTCAAGGTCCCACTTTAAATTTTGTATATGTTGTTCCCAACACTTTAAGAAACATTTTAAATAACAATTATAAAAATATAAGATATGAGTTTTAAATATCCTTGAAACTTGGACGAATACTGATTAAATTATCCTTTGCTTTTCAAAAGTAGCGTTATTAGAAACCAGATTTATTAGGCATTAATTAGAGTCAAAGTGTGTTTAAATCGGACAAATGAGTCCAAAGATATATGGATTTAAATTTCATATATTTAAAAAAAAATCTGAAAAAGTGAACTTTAAACCGCGAAAAAAAATTAACCTACGAGCTTGAAAATTTTGAATAACTTCAAATTTTTTATAGACGTACTGAATTTCATCGAAATCGAAGATGGTG
The DNA here is from genome assembly GCA_932274085.1 of Protocalliphora azurea. NCBI lineage: Eukaryota > Metazoa > Arthropoda > Insecta > Diptera > Calliphoridae > Protocalliphora > Protocalliphora azurea. The sequence continues at coordinate 145,713,610 of OW026520.1, read as the reverse complement.
AGGTTTATTGAGTGTTCGAAAATTTTTATTTTCTCCCTATAGGTAATTTTCAACGAATCAACTTTTTGTCCCCTTTATTTATATTTAATAAAGTATAATTTCTACTTTAAAATATGCACATTCAAATTTAACTCAAAATGAGGAATAAATGAATCGAAATTACATAATTTTAAATTAATTTTAAATCCAGCTCCTACTTACCTCCATATTATAACCAAAAAATAATTTAATTTTACAATGATTTCTTATTTCGCTTTCTCATAGTTCAGTTTTTGGTCAACAAAAAAATTCCATTAAATGGCGTTCATAACCAAAAAAAAATATTAAGAAATATTTGCAACAACAGCAACAAGTTACCGCCGCTGTTGTTGTTGAATACATTAGCATCATCAAAAACTCTACTTAAACTAATCTTCATCAACATTTTTGCTTGTCGCCATTTATTTTGTGCAAAAAAAAGAGGAAAAAAATAACAAACAATCAAACTACTCAAAAACCCAAAGAAACTCATCATCATTCTCCACCAACAACAATAGGAAAAAGGAAGGAAAATTGTATTCCATAACAACAACAAACATTTTAAGCGGCAAACATTGTAAAGTATGGCTGAGACACAGAGATTTTTGCACATTAAGACGCACTCATACATATCTTGATATGATCATAAGAGGGGGAAGTATGCTTTGAAGAAGACAATAATTCACATTTTTGATCCGGATTAATTAATAACGGGTTCTTGGCAATCGGCCACAAATTTACCATTGTGAGGGTATGGAGATAAAGCTACTAATTTTAGAAGAATACATTGCAATGCAGTAAAACACAGATATTGCGATAAGGATCCAGTAATATTCAGACCATTCTATACGCGATCGATAAGCTACAAAATATACTTTACCAGCAAAAGCTTTGCTTTCCCAGTAAGCTAGCAAGTGTAATTTGAAATAGAGATAAACTGATTATTTTTCCCCCTTAATAACTGCTTATTTTTATTCGAGTTGTCCAACCATTCATGTAGTTATTTTTCTGCTTTAGGTGTACTAAAAATATGTACCTTCACGTTGTCCCGATGTTAAACGAAAATAAAAAAATAAAAAAAAATTGGCGTCCGTCAGTGAGCGATAAAAACTCTCTGTTAGAATGAAAACATCATCTTAGATTTTTTAACCAACAACATCAGACTGGGGTTAAATCGACAATCTCCCGCTGGTAACAGTATTACTGTGCTCATATACTATTGAGTACTTGTTTATGTAATATAGAGTAGGCAAACAATAATGACGTCTCATTACCAAGAAACTACTCAAATAAGTATTTGCCATTACAGAAAACCAAAAAAGTTTCGCTGGGTTTAGACAAAGGCGCATACAAGAGTGTTATATTAATTTTTCGGTGATATTTAAGTTAAGTATTAAATGCATTATCAATTCCCTCAGCGCTTCATTCATGAATTTTATTTTATATTCATGATTGTTGTTCAAAGACTGATAGCATAAGATCTTGTATAAACTAATAGGACTTTATAATAAATTTCACACCTTCCTCGTTGCTGTGAGTCTGTGCGCCCCTTAACGAAATACATATTTTGAAATAGGGATTAATACCTACTATAGCAGTAGATAGTCTCAAAGTTTGGAAAACAAGAGATAAAATTTTTAAGAAAGTCAGTTTTTCGCGAGGCACATTAACAGTTTGTAATGAAATAGCATGGATTACTGCGTGAACTTAGTTTTATATTATTTTACACAATAAAATACGGACTTTTCGAATATTATGCAAAAATTTCACTTTCTGTTTTTATATTTTTATATAGCTAATTGCAATTTATTAAAATCTTGCATATATAGATATAAAAACGATTATAAATATAATTAATCGTGACCATAAATTTAAGTCAAATGTGATGATAGTTTTAGACGGAACACTTTTGTAAGAACAGATTTTACTAAGGTACATCGCATGTACAGCATGAAATTTACCATAATTGGCATAAATAGTTGGCGTTTGTGGTGCTTAATGAAAATGTAGAGGCGCATCAGAAATTTTCGAAAGACAATTTTATGGCCAAAAAAATAATAAAAAATTCACTTGGATTAAAAAATGGTCACAATATTTAATAGCACTTCTTTGTAATAAACTCTAATAAAATATATTTTAGTATAATATATGGATAAATACCTTAGAATCGAACTTTCTTTTTCGCAAAACTTTTAAAAATCTCGATTTTTAGTATAATGAAAATGTTTTAAATTTTATTAGGAAAATGTTTTAAATTTTATTAGGATGTCATACTAATACCATCAAACACTGAAAATACGAGTATCATACATTTTATTTAAATAACGCAGTATTACGAGTAAGTTTTACAGAATTATAAATAAGCATCTAGTTTGTAAAATGTTAATATGTTTAAAGCGCCCCCTACACGAAACGATTATTGCGAAGTGATTTTACATGCATTTGAGTCACTTTATATTTATACAAGTGGATTTTAATTCGTCATTAAAAAAAAAATAAATAAAATCAAAAATTGTTGATAATGGCACATAGAAATTTCAAAAAAAAAAAAAAAAAAAAAACACATATCATTATTATTTTGATTATTATTAATATTTTCATAATGTCCTAAATTTGACATACTTAAAATGTAGATAAATTTTCAAATTTAATCAATTAATTAAGTGTGGTCTGCAAGACTTTGGTCGAACTAAAAAGAACAGCACATGTATGAATGTTGTAGGGTTAACTTCCCTTTATAAATGTTTGCTTTTATTTTGTAGCAATCTTATTATTTTTCGTTTCTCTAACTGAAACATAGAAATAATCTTAAGAATAAGAGAAGATAAGATGCAGTAGTAAAAAAAAACATACGAACATGTTCAAAATTGTATATGTACGTATTGCTATCTCTATGTTAGTAATATAACCAAGTTTGTTCATATGTGCCTAAGTAAAGCTACAAGTGTGTGTGTGTGTGTGTCTTTATAAGACAACAAATCTATCTGATGGATAATATTAGGCCTACAAACCGAATTAAAATCAAAGAAGCAAAAAAAACAAAATGTAAAAAAAGGACTGGGCTATTCAAAGGACAGACGGAAAGCTAGACATACAAAGATTTTTAGATGATAATTCGTTTTTGTTGGCAAGGTAACATATGATTTTTTTTTTCTTATGATTTTGTAGTTTTTTTTTTCCGAAGCTATTATTGTTTAGATTTTTTTTCGGTTTTGTTGTTTTCTTCTTATACTTCTGCTGCTTCTGTTGTAGTTGTAGTTGTAGCGATGTCCGTGTTTTATTGTGTGATTTTGTTTAAGTAAAATTTCATTTTGTTTAAAGAACCACAAAAAAGTTATTGTTGCGTCTGGGATTATGATGAGATTCCATCACCATATTTTGAGGATGATCATCAGCATTATCCTCTTTATCATTATTAAACAAACTTAACACTAAAAACTTTTCTTGTTTCATTATTTTTTAGGGTTCTTTTTTAAAGCAAAAAGGAAACAGCATAGATCAGTTCAAAGACTATTGTCTTTTTTTAGATTCTGCGGTTGTTTGTCGTCATTTTAAACCTTTTTTCTGTTTTTAGAGCTGTTGTTACTTGTTTTTTTCGGTTGCTGGTCGTTTTCTTTTACTTTTATGATTATTTCGCGGTTGTTGTTAAAATTGTTGCTATTGTTGTTGTTTTAGCAGTTGCTAATGTTGTTGCTATATTGCGGCTGCTTCTGCTCTTATTGCTGATGATGATTCGTGTGGCTTTTGTCATGATGAAAAGATGTAGTAGCTTTTTTCTTCTCCACTTTTGTACATTTTCAAATGTTCTATACCGCCGCTGATGCTAATGTAGTTCATGTTCTTTTATAAGTTTTTTTTGTTGGCTAATGCTGTTGTTTGTATCTCCTTTTTTTGGTTTTTGTTCCTTTTTTTCTGTCATTAACCAATTTTATTTGAGCCTAGATTATATTATGTTTAGGTCTTTTTTTTCTTTCTTTCTTTTTTTTTTGTACGAACAGAGAATATGTTTGGATTTGTTTCATTTTGCTGTAGCTTTTTTTTCAGTTTTAGTCTATTAATATTTTTTAATGCAGCCTTTTGTTCTCTTCTATGATGATTTAAGTGCCACTGTGTACAATTTTATTGTGCTTATGTTGAGGTTTTCCTGTGAAATTATATTGTATAATAAAAGAAGAAACCATGGAGTTTAAGTAGTTTAAAAACCTCAAACTCTAATTTTAATTACATGTACAAGCAAAATAATTTTAATTAACATCTTAAATTTGTTTATACAGGTGGTGTTTATAAGAGCGATTTCTATACAGATTTTTCTTTTTTTATAATTTCTGACTGCACAATGCATACAGGAAACAAGTGAGTGTTATAGTCGGCCTGGTCGAATCCATATATCCACCATCTGCAATAAAGTGAGCGATAAAGTGGTCGGACCGCGCCCATTTTTGATTTCCGAGTTTATATCGATCGTCGTAAACTATACCGTAACTAACTTAGTACAAAGTTAATGATAAAGTTTTATACATTTCTATCTAGTTTGGAATGTTGACGAAATAAATTAAGAAAAAATTGGAATTCTGAAAAATTTTTATCCCCGGTATAGCGGATCAAAGAAAGATCTACAAAATAGACCTTTTTTCAAATTTAAAAAACAATTCCAAAAATTGTGCAAAACATCTAAGAAGATTTTCAAACGACAGGCAAGACATGAAAAAATAAGTAACTATACACAATATGATGAATAATTTAGTGTAATAGGAGCATCAAACTCCTAAAAATTGGTGTTGCCTAAAACGCATCAATGTCCAATTAGGTTTAGTGTATTTTAACCATATTTGCGCATGGTGGCGCACTGAAAACATGAAAATTGTTAAGTTAATATGTTGAAATTATGCAAAATAAAATATAAAATATTTAAGAAACATATTGTTGATAAAAGTATACATCATTTTTGGAATTAACTTTCACACGAGTAGTTTACACAAATTTTATTGGAGAACAAAAAAGTTGATATTTTCTGCATCCTTGTAAAAATGATGTCGATAGGACGATGTCCAACCTTTTGTCGCTTGAAATTACTTTTATGTTGTTTGATATATGTATATAATATATATCAAACAACCGGAAATTCTTTAGAGAATTTTTATTTTTAGCATTTTATTTTTATGTGAATAATAACAATATTAATACTTATGGTTTAGAAACAAAATATGGTTTAAGAACAAGGAAAAGATTGGTAATATTTAATGATTGTAGAAATAAAAATATTTTTTATATTAATAAAATTTTGTTTCTGGTAAAAATATTTTAATACATACAATCTTTGCAGTCAACTATATTAAAATTTTGATAGAATGTAAATACTGGATGATAAAACTGAAACAAAAACATTGTTATCATAAACACAGTATTATTAATATTAATGAAAATTAACAATGATGTATTGGCAAAACCGTGATCATATTTTTTCTCTGCGTAAAGTTATTTTTTTTTTTTTTTTTTTTTTTTGAGAGATCGAATTATTTTATAATTATTATATTAATTTGTTGAATAAAACCAACAGTAGTTTTAGAAAGCTTACTAATTTTCCTTTTAATTGCATTTTGTTTCTACTCGAAAAGATTGTAGAACTGCAAAGATAATTTTTAATTAATTTTTTGATGTTTAAAAATTTTTGAATATTATAAATTATTTATAAAATTTATATTTAGTTTTAAGACTTTGTACTTATCACATTATTAATTACGCTTCATATTTATTTGATATCCATTTGACCATAAAATATTCCCAAAGTGGAGTTTTTCTTTCAAAACAGATTTCAAATTATATATTTAATATATTGTCAATCATATTTTTTATTTCTTATGTTTCTGTTTACACATTTCTTTTTATTTTTTTCTAATAATGAAATTAAAAATTTACAATATTTAACAAAGTTCTCATTTCTCATAGCAGAAATAAAATTTTGTTTCTCCACAGAAAAAATATTTTTGTAATAAAACTTTTCATCGTTTTACATACATTAAATTGCCTTGCGAAAAAATTTGCAAATCTACCCCTCTAGAAATGAAGATTAGCATGTTATTATATTATTCCCAATATATTACGCCTGAGTGTTTTATTTTACGTGAGCTTGACCATTTTTAAACACATCTAAAAATACATATTTCTTTCAATAGCATTATAAAAATCTTCATTATAATAAAATTAGCTACAAAATATTATAGAGACATATTAATGCATAGAATATGCATTTAAATAATTTTTACATTTCTTTTCATTCGAGAAATATCAAGATTTTATTAAAATTTTTTATTATATTTTCATTATTTAAACATGTAATTGTATATATTTCGGAAATTTTTTAATATATATTGTAAAGGTCTATTGTGATACTATTGAAAATTATGGATAATTAACCCTTTAAAGGCAATATGGTAAATTTTATACATTAGGTTCCCAAAAGGTTAAATCAGAAACTTTTACAAATAACTTCTATGGATTATTATTAAATTTAGGAAAAATGTAATAAATTCTTTTAAAACAGCGGTCATAATTAAATAAAGGAAAGTCTTTGAAGTTTAGTCACTATTTTACATGACAAGTTTATGCTTCTTGTGACATTTATTTTCCCAAATAAATAAATAAATAGATAAATAAATAAATAAAAATTAACTTAACCAATTGCAGACCGGTGATTCCAAAATATTACTTCTGTTACTAAAGGGTTAAATGATTTCATATATCAATAGCACTGAATAAAACCATTCCAATGTTGCTTTAAAATCTAAATTACGATGCAAAATTTCTTAAATATTCTTTAAGTTAGCCTGTAGTAACACGAGATAAGCTACAGGATGTCAAATTTGACTACCTCGAGTATGTAAAAGTTCAATAATTTCCACAACTCAAGTCCGATTTCAAAGATTTTTATATTTCTGTAAAGTGCTTGGCAAGGAAACAAAAACTCTTAATCACTTAATTTACCTCCTGAAGTTAAAAGGATATAGAGTTTTGAATTTTTAAATTTAGTATGAAAAATGGCTATGTTTTTACAAAAATATGATACTATTCTTTCGCTTTTATCTCAAAGTTTTTTTTTACATATTTCAAATAAATTCTAAATTGATTTAGGTTTGCACTCTAAATCAGTTAATATTAAAATGTTACCCAAGTTTCTTTATAATTTTTTTACGATATTTTTTTTATGGATTTACATTAATTTGTATAAAAAAGCATATTAGCATTATATTTTCACTATTATTTCTTATGTTGTGCATTAAATATATGTTAGTCTTTCATATCTGCAAAAATTATTTAAAAAGAAATTTCTCAAAAACAAGCAATTTCTTCTACAACTCTTCCATACATTTGATCCGACTTGTAGTTTAGTAGTTTAGACTCTGGTGCACAGTACCACATTTGGCAAGTTTTGGAACGACAGTTTTGGAGATATTGAACTGAAATGTTATATTATATTTCCGCTAAATATGAGCGGGTAGAATCACTGCCAATCCCATTCTAAGAAGTTTGCATTTCGGATATATTTTAATAATTTTTGTTTAAAAAAATTACTTTAGGATAGCCGTGGCAGGATCTAGACACATCTATCGTAATGCACTATTCGAATATCAAATTTTTAGCCATTATCTTAAATATTCTTACCAAATTGCTAATATGAGGTACCGCACATTTTTTCTAATATTTTAAAATATCGCATAATGTCGCAGTCAATATTCTCTAAATATAATTTTATAGATGTTCTTTTATATAAAATCGTATCTTTAAGTTGGAACTCAATGGAAATTTTTAGTTCTAGTCTAATAAAATAGAATTGATAAAAAAATATACATTTTCTAATATTAGGATTTCTTTTAAATAATAAAAAATTATTTCAATATTTAATTTTTACCTAAAAACTTATAATAAGATATTTTAAATACATTTATTTTTCAAAGTAGCCATTTTGAAAATACACAATTCGTGCTATATTTCCAATATTCTTAGTATTTTTTCCAAAATATATAATGTGTTTACCAGTAAATACGAAAAAAATTACTTCACTACTTTTATTTTTGTCGTTCTTATTTTGCTAAATGTGACACTCTGCAGTGTGTGGTCTATAAATAAAAGTGAAAGACATTTATCAGAACAAATTTTTGGCTTTTAAATTAATACTATCGACAAAAACGATAAAACTAAAAAGTTTAACGCCAAAAAAAAGGATTTTGGATATCTGTAGATAGCCGTTTTTGAATATAAGCCCTCCATATATATTTTTATATTTGAGCTTTTGGCGAAATTTCAGATTTTTTTTTTTTGTTTTTTTTTTTTTTTTTTTTGAAATTTCGAATATATGACAAAATTTTAAATTTTCTTGATATGTTAAAATTTAAAAAAAAAATCAGTTAAGTTCATTTTATAAGTTAACTAGCTTAACTCGGTGCGCTTCGCTGCACTGTTAAAATAAAATAAGTGTGAAAAAATACAAATATATTTTTTTATGATTTATTTTATTTATTTACATAATTTATTTAATTTATTTTGTAAATGGTTTGTAGGATGGTTTTTTTGTAAAAATATATTGCTCCCTATGCACCTACCATCTTTATTTTTGTTTTGAAAGATGTAGTTTATCATAAGAGTGGGTTCTATAAAGGTTGAAGAATTTTTTTTTAAGATATGTGAAATTTAATATTTTCTATCTATGGGGGTATAGCTCCTCCTCTGTCCACCCAGCTTATTTTTATTTTAACATTTATAGTTTTCCATTATAGTGGCTTTAACCGCGTTCTTCAGTTACATGATATTTAATATGTGCATCATATGGGGGTAATGCTCGCTCTGCGCCTACCCTCTTTATTTTAATTTTCAAAAGTGTAGTTTATCATAAGAGTAACTCCTATCAAGTTTGAATATTCTCACTATAACAGTTCTTAAGATATGCGATATTAAACATTGGCATCCCCTTGCAGCTATCTTACTTCAATTTCGGTACTCAGAAGATCGTACTATAAAAAATTCAAGAAAATGAATGCAGCGGCTCTTAAAATATCCGATACGTAATACTGGTATCCTATGGGGGGTACCACTTCCCCTGCGCCTATCGAAAAAATAAGTATCCTATTTTATTTTCGGGGCTTATATGATGTTACTGTAAAAATTTCAAGAAAATCGGTTCAGTTGTTTAGGAGTCTATAAGCCAACAAACAAACATATTTCATTTATATATATATAGATTATTATTCCTCTTAAAAAGTATTTCTGTATTCTTTTTTTTTATACAAAAAAAATCACTCTTTGACTTCAAAATTATTACTTACAAATTAAATTTAGTTTTCCTCAAAACTCATTATTATATTATTTGTATATCAAATATTTAGTAGCGCTAACGATTGTTCTTTGTTATGTCGAGCTAATCCTCTCAAAAAATGTTAAACCATATTTAATATTTTATCTTTAATTTTTATAATTTCTGAATGATTTGCTCTAATGTCTTGTGAAAATTTTCAAGCAAAACAGGAATTTAACAAATTAAATTAAAAACAAACTGCGGTATGTTGTTAAATGAACAACAATATCAAATTTCAAAATTTTTAATATAACCAAAAATTTGTTATTTTTTTTTTTTGCTAAACGTGAAATTTCACAAAAGAAAAATTTTTGCATAAATTCCATCGTTTTGAAGATTGTTGCTGATGTAACAACATATATTTGCATAATTCATAATTGTGCACATAATATAGGTAATGTAAAGGTATAATTGTAATAGTTAAGGAAAGAAAATGCCAGAAAAGATACGAATACGAGGGTAATTATTTATAATATGAAACTAGGGAAATTTGTGTTACAAATCCCCTCACACTGGGACTAATAGAGATTTATACAAAATCTGAGTTTGTATTAGAATATGTTATAATATATATTAATGGGAATAAATTGAGAATGTCGAGACTGTAAACTAATAATAAGAATATAAAAGAATAAAATGATTCTCTGAAACGAATTTTATATGTATATAAGCATAAAATTCAGCTTATATATATATATATATATATATATATATATATATATATATACGAATTAGCTAAATTTTGAATTAATTCTATTCACAACAAAAAAGAATTGAATGAAATTTCAATCAATTCAAATAAATTTCGCACAAATGAATTGAAATTCATTTTCCAATTCTAATGAATTTGTGGAGTTGCAATTCGTTTTCAATTCAAATGAATCTGTAAAATGAATTGCAATTTATTTCCAATTCAAGTGAATTTGTTAAAGTGAATTGCAATTCATTTCCAATTCGTTTGAATTGAATTGATTTTAAATTCATTCAAATGAATTAGAACAATGAATTGCAATTCAAGTGAATGAAATCAAATATGAGTTGCAATCAGTCAAATTTAAGAGCAGATCTAGGGAACGAATGAAAAATGGAAATTTTATAAAAATAAAAATTTAAGTTTATTTTGGCAAATAAACAAAATTTTCCCATTTTAATAGGATTTTCGCCGATACCTAATAATTCAATTCCTATTCTGCCGCTACCTGACAATTCCAGTATATCATGGGAATTTCAAATCTAAGAAAATGAGAGTAATTTTTACTGTCTTACATAAAAAGTTAGTTGAATAAGAAAACGAAAGTAATGCTTACTGTAGATTTACTTACAAATTAAAATAAAATTTCAATCAATTCAATTCAAATGAGTTGGAAATTAATTGCTAATTCTTATTTCTAATTCATTTGAATTAATTCAAAATCAATTCAATTCAAATGAATTGGAAATGAATTGCAATTTACTTTGACAAATTCATTTGAATTAGAAACGAATTGTAATTCATTCTACAAATTCATTTGAATTGGAAACGAATTGCAATTCATTTGACAAATTCATTGGAAATCAAATTGGAAATGAATTGCAATTCATTTTTACCAAATTCATTTGAATGGACCAAAATTTCATTCAATACATTTTTTTGTGTGAAAAGGAGTAATTCAAAATTTGCTAATTCAGTGCATGAAAGATTCGTGAATTAATTCAAAAATGAACGATTCATTTACAGCTCTGATATATATAAAAGCTCTATTGTGTTTTCGGTTAGTTTTACTTGGAATGGATCCACTTCTTTTTAAAATCTTTACTAATGGCACTAATTTGCATACATTTCGCTATTAAAAAAGAAGTGCTTTTCTCCATAATATCTTGTTAAACCAAAATTTTGCTCGACAATTTCGATTTTTTACACTATATTTATTTGTAACATTTCCCATAATATCTGTGATATATAATTCATGACCAAGATGTTGTAAAAACGTAATTTCTATAACCCTTTAGGCAGCATTCATATTTTTTCAAAGAAAATAATAATAATAATAATAATAATAATAATAATAATAATAATAATAACAATAATAATAATAATAATAATAATAATAATAATAATAATAATAATAACAATAATAATAATAACAATAATAATAATAATAATAATAATATTAATAATAATAATAATTATAACAATAATAATAATAATAATAATAACAATAATAATAATAATAATAAAAATAATAATAATAACAATAATAATAACAATAATAATAATAATAATAATAATAATAATAATAATAATAGTTTCAGTAATTTTCGTCCTCTAGTCATTTTTTCTAATGTTCCTATTAGGAAATTTTTTTACTTTGTGTGTCTCTAGGCCAGCTTTTTCAACTTTTCTAATAAAAAGGTTCACACATTCCATTCTTTTAAAATTCATATTATTTTGTCAGCGATCCTAAAATCTGCAAATCAACTTTTTCTTCAGTTAGAAAAACTAATTGTGCTATTAAAACAAAATTTTGCGTATAATTACTGAGAATAATAATAAATGTAAATAAGAAAACAAATATTCATATGATGATTTTAGTTTAATAATTATATATATATATATATATATATATATATATATATATATATATTTGTGCAATTATATTAACATCACTTAGTGGACCTGAAATGGATCCATGTGGTAACGGCCAGCACACAAACTTAAAATCCAAGAAAAAAAAATGGTTTTTGTTTTTCTTTCCTTTGATTCCTGTAATCGCGGATTTTAGAACATGTGTCCAATCCCTTTAATAGAAACTACAAACTTTTGTAGAAATAGGCCAATTTGTGTTCAATCAATGTGTTGTTGAACAATGTGGAATTATATTGTGGACAAATGGTGAAAACAAAATTTTAATTTTTTGCAGTTTTTCGATTAGAAAATTTGCATCGCTTCGAGGATTACAAAAGAAAATATGGGAATTTATAGCTCTTGTAATTATGAATCGTTCTAGATACATCTCGTTAATGCGCCCTCAATAGCAGCACTATAGAGGGTGTCCAAACTTGGGGAGAAAAAACGTGAATGTTTCTAAGAAGTGCCTTTTTCGCGAGACACACTTACAGCGCAATTTCAATGAAGTTAAACACTACAATTTAAAATCGTTTTGACGCGATAAAATATTAAAAGGCAAAAACGTTACAACTTTTTAAAATACTTTTTATTAGCATTTTTTTTTTCTTATATTTAATGTGAAATTATATTTATAATAAGTACATATATTCTGTTTTAATTAAGCAAAAAATAGTTTTCAACAAAAAAGTTGCATAAAAAGTATTTATAACTTGATATCGCGGTATCTTTAATATTTCATAAATCGTCAAGGCACAGAGAAGGTGCTAATTGAAATCGATGAAAATGTAAACCAATCTATGGCACTCGAAAATAATTACGCGTTTGAATTTAACGCAATATTTTTTTTTTTTTTTTGTTATATAACTAATATTTGCAACTTTTTGTTTATTAGCATCATTTAAAGATTTTTTTGATGTGAAAAATTTATCATTGAATTAGATAGAATTAAAGAAAAGATCAAAAATCTTTGCACTCTTTGTATTTTACTCGATATTTTGAAGGTAGGTTAAATCAGAATTATGGTCCTGATTATATTTACTATTATAAAACGTATCGATCCTCCTTTAGTTTGTATTTTGTACACCTATGTGTAGGTTACATATGTGAACTTATTTTTGATATTGGACTTAAAGTGGAATTTTTACAATTTTTTTTAATTTTTGATTTTTAACTACTATAACATAAACATTATTTTCTTATCCATTGATATTATTAAAAAAAAAATTGTTGACTGTCAGATATTCTTTTTTTTTTTTATTTATTTATTTTGTCTATGGAAAATATTCCTTACAGACAATTAAAAATAATACATATTTTACTAAATATACAATTCATTATATAAATATAATTTTCACAAAAGTTTTGTACAGATCTTATGAGTTAAGAAAGAATAAAATATTGTTTTTAACATCTTTAGGGTTAAGTGAATAATCAATAAAATTATAATATGTATTAAACTCATTGCACATTCTTCTTAAAGGATCTGCATTGGCATAATTAGCTCTATAGAAATTAACTGTTAATGGTACGAAATAACGAGTAGGGCGTCGAGGAATTAAAAACTGGATATTATTTATTAAAAAGCCAGAACTCACATTACCATTAATTATATTCAGCATAAAAGTTATATTGAACATAGTTCTACGGCTTTTCAGAGTAGGTAGCTTTATAAGGGCAAATCTAGAAGTATATGGTGGCATATTTAATGGGGTGAAATGAAGACTTCGAAGGCAAAACAGAAGAAACTGCTTTTGGACTGATTCAATGAGATCAATGTATTTTTGATAGATAGGATCCCATATTATAGATCCATACTCCAGAATAGGTCTTACAAGTGATGTGAACAAAGTTTTTGTCACGTAAGGGTCGTTGAACTCCTTTGCCCAGCGTTTAACAAAACCAAGAACTCCTCTAGCTTTATTTACAGTAACCGTGATATGTGAAATAAAATTAAGTTCAGAATCCAACAAAATTCCGAGGTCTAAAATAGTGTCAACTCTTTCTAGTTGATAGCCTCCTAGGACATAATATATCGGTAATCTACATTTTCTTACAAAACACATATATTTACATTTTTTAAGGTTAAGTGCCATGAGATTTATATTACACCAGTTGTAAAATGAATTTAAGTCTTCTTGAAGATAATGATAATCATCTATATGTTCATAACTTAGAAATACTTTCACATTATCTGCATACATCAAAATATTTGAGTAATGAATTACTTGTGGCAAATCATTTACAAATAAGGAAAAAAGTAGTGGTCCAAGGTGGATTCCTTGTGGTACTCCTGACAGAACGTTTATACATCTAGAGCATGAATTTTTGTAATGAACAGCTTATTTTCTATTAGATAAATAAGAGTGTATCCACTTTATACAACGATCAGTAAATCCCATTAAATAAAGTTTTCTTATCAGAAGCAAATGATTAACTTTATCAAATGCCTTGCTAAAGTCAGTGTAAATTACATCTGTCTGTTTTTGTTGGAGGAATGCACGATTTACAATAGTTGTGAGTTGAAGAAGATTTGTAATAGTAGAACACCTTTTACGGAAATCATGTTGATAACATGATAAAAGTTTTCTACTTGAAAACACAGTTGATCAGTGATGATTTTTTCGAATAATTTAGGTATTGTACTCAATTTTGCAATACCACGATAATTTGCAATATCAGATTTATTTCCAGATATATGCAATGGAATAACGTAGGAATCCTTCCATATATCAGGAAAATTACCATGCTCAATAGAATTATTAAATAAAAGTGTTAGAGGACTAGCCAAAGCTTCGGCGCAATTAATAAGAATGTAACTTAGAATCATATCTGGGTCAGAATTAGATGAAAATTTCAGTTTTTTTAACTCTGAACATAACGTAAAAGTATCTATATATAGTAAAGATACTGAGTGATTTATGTTAATGTTGAATGGATAATTTGCAGAGTCATCATACAATGCATCTGAAGAAATCTGCAAACATGTTGCTAATAATATCATCACAACTCGATTCATTCTGATGTAATTTCATAGCAGAAGGGAAGCCAGTAGTTTTACGTTTAGAATTAACAAATTTGTAAAAAGAGTTTGGATCACGTTTAAAATTGACTTTCATCCTATTCAAATAATTAGTATAACATGATTTGTTGATTGAGGTATATTCAGCACGACTAACCGAGTACTTTAAGTAATCATAGTGAGAGCCTGAGTTTTTGAATTTTTTATACCATTTGTTCTTATTGTTTTTTGCATACGACAACAGTTTGTTATTCCATGGTGGGCCAGAACTTGGTCTAAAACTACGTTTCGGAACACATAAGTCCAAAAGTTCGTACATTTTATTATAGAATAAAATGGACATATATTCAACATCAGCAAAAGACGATAAAAATGTTCTCCAATTAATACTTTTTATGAAATAATTTAACATGTCATAATTAGCATGTTTAAAATAAAATGTTTTACAATGCTTTAAAGAAAAGTTGAAGTTTGAATAGATAATTGAAGTTCAATTGTTGGATGGTGGGAATCCTCAGGAGTTGTTAAAGGGGATGAGCAGCTTATGAAGTAATCAGTCACATCATTGATAAAAATTAAATCAAATAATCTAGAATTAGAATTGAAAACACCGTTGACTTGAAGGAGATTTAAGTCATATAATACTTTAAAAAATTCATCGTGATTAGGATTCGATTTAGTTTGAACAAAATGATTATATTCTGGTAAATATTTCCACGAGATTAATGGTAAGTTAAAATCTCCAAAAACAATTACCGAGTTGTTTTTATTAGCAAGGCATGACAACAATTTTATAGCTTCAGCATGTTTATCATAAATTATTTGAGGAGATGATGAAAATATATCAAAAAATTATGAAACTTTTGCATACTTTATTGTTAAGAATTTGTTTAATGAAATGCTAAAAAGTCCTTATGATCGCGATTATCTTCGAAGTCATCAATAATATCGTATCACTTGTAATTTGTATTCAAGACATATTTATGTGGATTATATAAATGTGGTAATTTTTGAAATGTGTTTGAAAATAGAATTTTGGTAATTTTTTTAGCCTTGTGTCTTAAACCTTCATAACACTAACGCCGTACCCTAAAAAACATTCAAGCGAATAGATTTATTGAAAATTCTCTGGTTGCAAAACATTTTCTTATTCTAATAATCCTAAGTGTACATAGTCCCTTTTACAAATTTTTTACATTTTTCCTCCGTTTAAACCATTGATTTTATTGAAAATTATTTTCTGAAAAAAAAAATCAAACAAAAGATACAACAATAATACATGTTGTTTAGTTAATATGTTCACAACAAAATTTTACAATATGTTTTATAAGTTTTTTTTTATCTCAAAATGTTTGTGATATACAACCAACTAAACATTGAGCATTTTTAGGAAAAAAAATCCCAAAAGTAACAAGCTTCAAAAAAGTTTCAAACCAAAGAAATAATTCTTTAGCAGGCCCAACTCCTTGTATTCCAAGCCACACAAGTACAAAAAGTCACAGCTTAAAACCAAAAATAAAGGGAGAAAAAAAAATATAAGAAACATGCATTTTAACAGAAGCATCATAAGACATCAGTAACATTTCCGCCTGCTGTGCCAAACTTATCCAAATCAATTTATAAATCAGCTCAACACAAATAGCAACAATAACAACAATAAAAAATAAAACAAAACGAATTAAAAACAAAAAATAAAAAAAGCAACGCTTTAAGGTCAACAATATCAACACCATAAACTTTCTGCAAGTGGTCTTTTTTTCTCTGTTATTCTGCAATTTTTGGTACTCACAAGCAGGAGCAGCTTAAAAAATTTGGCAAAACCAAAAATATAAAAAAAAAATATTTCATAAACTTCTTTGTAGGAGACCCAAATATTTGAACTCCACTAGCGGGGCTAAAACTAAATGCAATATATCCCAACTAAATAAACCAATTGAAACAACAGCATCGACAATAAAGTCAACGATGTTAACGTACATATATAACTGCTGCCGCTGGTGATGACGATGAGGCTGCTGCTGCTGCTGCTGCTGATGACGATGATGTTGAGGACTACGACGACAACAACACAACATAAACATGATGAGCAATTTATTGTGTCAAACTCAATTATATTCGTGTGATATTTCTTTGGACCTCATACCAAACTTTTAAATAAAAAATAAGATTTTTTTCCCTTTTCCTTTGACTCTCCTTAAGGGTCTAAATTTATAATAAGGTGTATTAGGTGGAAGGGAAAATAATTTCTTTTTTATAAGAAACAAAAACAGAAGTTAATCTGATATTATTAAATCATATGTACATACTTATAAAGGCACCATTCTAAAATAAACAAAAAAATAGGTTTGGCTAGATCTATGTATTCAAATCTCCATATAAAATGAATTGTCTAAAGAATCTAAATGAATTTTGGAATACAAAAGGGCTGTTATCTTGTTAATACACTACACATTGGGCCAAAAATGGGGTTTTGCGGCATTAACTTAACAATTTTTTTTATAAGAATATATTGGTATCGTTGAAAAGAGAAAAAATTCAGTATTTTCAAAATGGTAAATAGTTATATATCACTAGCATTACCGTTTGGCGACTAGTCGACAGTTGCCCCTTTTTTAAAGTGGCCATTTTTTGGCCCCTTTTTTAAAGTGGAACTAAATGGCGACTTTTTAAGACTATGTGCTAAATGATGAGAAGCTAGTTATGTGAAATATCTCAATCTATTATATATTAATTCCATCAAAGAAATTAATTATTTTGAGATTGTTTCATAATATACTGATGTAAAAAATGAATAACCGAAGAATTTATAAATGAACTTAAACAGTTAAAAACTAAAGCTAATGATAAAGTTTATGAACAACTATTTAAAACATCAAATGCCGAAACTTTTTGGATCGTATTGGGAAAATTAAAAAATTAATTTGATATATACTTATATCCTAATAATTATTTTTAATTTGGCTCATGGAAGTGCCTCGGCAGAATGTCTTTTTTTCTAAATTATCATTAATAAAGAACAAATTTTCCAACTTACTTATGGTCAACCCTTGTTAATCCTTGGCTTCAGTATTGAATTTGTTAGAGAAAGATTTGTAAAACTGGATTCAGAGTGAGGACCTCGTGCAAAATTACAGAAGTTTAATTAATAAAATTAACTGTTTTTATGAACAAATCTTAATTTTATTTTTTTTTTTATTATATGTTTTCGTTTATATCAAATAAATAAATTTTAAGAAGTTTTTTAGGTATTGAAGCAGTTGGCACCTTTTTTTAAAAAAATCGCATATTTGGCGACTTTATTTTTTGGAATCCCCTTCTTTGGAAACTTTTTAAAAAACAAAAAAATATAAGCAAAAAAATATACTATGATTTTTTTTTTTTTTTTTTTTTTATTATAACTTGCTTCATTTTAAGATGCGCACTTTTATAGTGTTTTCAGTAATGCTTAAACGCGTAAAAACGACGCCACCTTCAAGTGTTTACTTTGGTATTTAGCGGTGTCCGTCAGTTCGTCTAACCGTTATTAACGCAAAAGTTCTAATCAATATATAGTTTACAGTTTGCAAGATATCTTAATGAAATTTCAGAGAAAAGGAAGTTCCAAGGAGGACTCAAGTTAATTTCTTGTAAATCGTGAAAAAAAATGTTTTTTTCGAAATACGTTTTTACTGTTTCTATTAAAATGAAAATTATGATGATTTGTGATTATCGGCCCAAAATAAGCGTCCGTATAAGGCATACGTGCGTACAATTTATATACACATGTTAGTGCTCGTATTGATGCCAAGTTTAGCTGCAAATTATATAAACTCGCTGCACTACAGAAAAATCTTATAAAAATATTATGTTGAAATTTTTTAGAGTGCTGATTATAAAAATTTAAATGATTATTTACACGCTATTAGTGTTTTAGTTGTTCTTAACATTATTAAATAATTCAAAATTAAAATCCAATTTCGAACAATGAACTTTAGAAATAATTTTGTACAGAAATATATACATAGAAAAAATGATTGTCTAAAATTTTTCAAGCAACACTGTTGTTTTATTTTATACAAAAATTTTATAGTCACCAATTTTTTCAATAATTTTTTTTTTCTTTTATTTTTTTCGAAAAATAAAAGAAAAAATTGACATTTGTTTAAATAATAGAAAATTAACTATAAAAAATATTGAAACAAATTTATACATATGGGAAATTTTTAATTTTTTTTATTTGCCTTCATCTTACACTTAACGGGAATTGGGATTCATTATTTATGGAACAAGGTCCTGCACTTAATAATTTTAACTGATATTTGTTGTTAGTATCGGTAACTTTTCAGATCTCCTCATCGGTAAAAGAGTTGTCAGCTTTTTTAAGCTTCTATCGCCTGTAAATTCTGTAAATTATTAGATTTGATTTAAAAGACTAAACTCTTTTTTAGCCTTTCAAAATGTTAACATCACTAAATTCAACGTCGTCGATTTAGTTTACTTAACTCAATGGGTGCCCACATTATTAAAAAAATAGTCTCATTTTCGAGCACAGTGTAATTAAATAAAAAAAAATACAACTTAAAAACACCTTTCTGACATATAGCTCCTTTTTAGGTCATCAATCTTTAAAACTTATCGTATTTTTTAAAAAAATAATTAATTCTAACATTATATATTAACATTGGTCCTATTAAATTTATAAATTGTTTCAAAGAATTAATTTATTCATTGTAGCCGAAATCATTAACATCATTAATATATTTAAAAGATGATGGAAAATAAAATATCAAACATTTAATACATAAGTATTGTAAAATATATTTTTTAGAATAAAATTCCGTAAATTAAGTTGAAACTATTTACAGATTAAGGCTTTTCATTTTGCCAGATAGGCAAATACTAAATATAGTCGATTTCTAGTAAGAAAATTAAATAGTTTTTTTCCAATTCCAAGCTTTCAAGCTTTTCTTTCACGAGTTGCCTATTCTGTAGCCCATCTAAAATACCAGCTTTCAATTTTTCTTTACTTAAACCTGGAAACTTACATGAAAGAAAATTTAAACATTCGCCAATTTGGTTGTGGTCCTGATACTTAATTTTTTCCATAACCTTAGAAACATTTGCGTATTCTTGTTAGCGTTTTGAAGCAAAATACACTTTAAATCTTTCTTTGCTGCTGTTTATGAAAAGACTGCAATCACTTGGTTGGACCTCTTTTTAAAAATATCTCTTGCAAAATACCGCCAACATCGTTACAAAAAAATAAATCCTTCTCTTTCGATAAGTTCAAATCTCAGTCTTTTAATTATTTCTGATTAAATCGTTGAGATTTGTAGTCTGGATCAGAGTATTCACTTGATGATAAGAAGGTTATACCTTTCGAGATTTTAATTGAGGTGGTTAAACAGAAGATAAGTTAGGATATGAACATTTACTTCGATTTCCAGGATTAATTCCGTTTATTTTCACAACGCAGAAGTAGCAGTCGTCATGATTGTTTCGAGGTCCTCGACAAATCATGGGTGTTACAAACATCTCTTTTTCCACTGGAGCATAACACATTTTTTTTTTTTGTTTTGTTGACCAGTGTTATAGGTCAAATGAAATGAATAATTGTTACTCATACCTATTTTTGTTCCTATAGATACTAAGCAATATCTTTTAGATTTAGGTTGAAGAATAAATACGAACCATTTTGCAGTGGCATCTGCCGATGAACAAAACATAAAAAAAATTAAAAAAATAAATAAAAGAAGCATAAAATATTTTTTAAATAAAAAAAAAACAAACGAAAAATAAAAGAAATAATGAAAATAAAATACTTAAATTTTTTTAATAAAATATTGTTTTATTCAATCGCCAATTTGATAGATTTAATTTAAATATTTATTTTCGATCAATTAATGTTTTTATTAATACAATTAATGCACATAAAAATACTATTCTGAAAATTTTACTGCCTTCATATTCCCTTATGTTTCATTTCACAATTGGCAGCAACTATATAGATTAATATGAAAAATAAATAAATCTACAACAAGTTATTTTGAAAAGTTTTGAATAATTTGCGAAATATTAAATAAAGTCAAGGCCAAAAACAAAAATTTTAAAATTCAATCACAAATATCTTTAAAGTTACATCTCATAAATTTCCCCATAAGGAAATCATCGAAATAAGGTTTGATTTTTTAAAAATTACGAATTTCTAAATTTTAGTCTCGAGGTAGTCAACCTTGAAAACCTCATATCACATATTAAAAGACTACTTGTGCCTAATAAGCCAAACGATATCGAACGATATCATCTAGGTGATCAAAATGATCACTAGTGATAATCATTTTCGAATATAAAACAATAGCTTTTACAAGCTAAAGTATACCTTTATCTGATATCGCTTTACCATAAGAAAACGATATCATAGTTTTTGATATCGTAATTTCCAAAAATAATTATGTCCTTTTGCATTTAAATATACTAAATATAGTAATAAACAACCTTAATGAGCAAAAATAATAAATAATCTTAAATAAATATAAAATATATAAAAATCATCATACATATCATATTTTCATTCAAATGTTATCACACAGAAAATATTAAATTTCGTATTCTATTACTAAATTCATTTAACCAATTATATTCTTTTACTGAAATCGGACCTATCGCTCAATTAGTAAAATCAAATATTCAAATTCATAAATATTTTATTGAAAAAAAAAATAATTTTTTTCTTATTAAAATACGAGGGTGGATCAATAAGTCCTTGACTTTTCGAACTTCTCTCGTAGGTTGTTAATGGCAGAGGCGTTCCATATGGCAGTATGGTTTCGATTTTAAATGATCAGCTGGGTTTAAGAAAGTTGTCAGCAAGATGCTCTCAATTGATCATACACGTAAACGCGTGACAACTTCAAAGGATTCTTTGGAGTTGTTTAACCGCAATCCGAATGAGTTTTTCTGCGTTTTGTAAGTGTGGATAAAACATGGATCCATTACTGTACTCCGGAGACCAAGCAGCAGTCTAAACAATGGGTTTCACCGGGTGAACCTGCTTCGAAGAAGGCCAAGGTAAGTTTGCCGATGGTACTTGATGGGAATAATGTTGCATTTCATTTCAATAACTGATTGATTTTTAAATATTACTTATGTCATTATTAGTAAAGACAATAGGAACTAGTTACATTTTAGATTACAATTTACTAATGAAATACCAGGATATAAAAATCAGTTTTTTGTTGTTTATTTTTTTATTTTAAAAGTAAAATGATTTTATAAATTTTACTTTCAAAAACAACAATAACTAAAAATAATATTTTAAAAACCATTTAAGATTAAAAATTAATTCATTCAGAAATTTTGCCTTTTCATATATCTATATTTTTTAAGCATATGAACTGCTAAACTGAATTAAAAAATAAATAAAAAGTATTATTTTCAGAATTCTGACTGCAAATAAGTAATTACATACCAGGTTACAAATAAGTAGTTAATAAACTTATTCTATGTAATTGAATAAATACATGCCATTACAAAGTTTATTCTACACATATACATATTTAATTAAGTTCTTAATATATACACAATTTTACAAAAAATTAGGTCCAAGAAAAATTGATAAATTTCAAATTTGCAGTAAAAAGTCTTATAGAGCATTCAGACCGATGCGAAATTATAGGGCATTCAGACCGACGCGAAATTACGTACTTTCGTGATT
This sequence comes from Protocalliphora azurea, assembly GCA_932274085.1. Taxonomy (NCBI): domain Eukaryota; kingdom Metazoa; phylum Arthropoda; class Insecta; order Diptera; family Calliphoridae; genus Protocalliphora; species Protocalliphora azurea. The sequence continues at coordinate 145,690,926 of OW026520.1, read as the reverse complement.
TCGGGCGAAATCAAGTTGAAATTACGTAATTTCCCATACATTTTGACACTTGCGAAATTACATAATTTTGTGCAATTTCGGCGAAATTACATTGAAATTACGATGCCCATCTCCGTGCAACTCTGTACATGGTTGGAATAAATGCTTTTTTCAACTATGTACTGCATGTTTCAACCGAGAGAAGAAAAAAAAACAATTCACAGCTGATCTTAAATTTAAACACAAATCTTAAATTTAATTATTAAAGTGATTTTGCAAAATGAAACCTATCCTTTTTACATTTTTAATTATTGCAAGTTAGGGAAGTTCGAAAAGTCGCGGACTTATTGATCCGTCCTCGTATTTTACTATTTGTAAATTTAAATATTTAAAAATTCTTAAGAAATTCAATAAAAAAAAATATAAATTTTTTTGCAGATTTTCAAACAATTTTTATTTTTTATTTAATATTTTTTTACATTTTCTATAATATGTACGATAATTCGGATCGAATGTTAGTTTTGTATTTTATTATGTAAATGCATGTATGAGAATTTGGTGTAGAGAAGCGAAAATTTTATATAATACTAACTAATTAATGGAGACTTTTTATATGAAATATAGTTTAGCGATAATTCACAATGTTTAGTATGTGGATAACACATTGTTATTATGCTGATGAAAAATAATGGTGACATAATAGTTTATGTATTCATGTATAGTAGTATATAAAATATACATATATGAATAAAAAGATATATATGAAATAAAAGAAGACACGACACTATTTCCACATCAAAAACAGAAACGCAATCGTTCTAAATGAATTCAACTACATACCTTTTATCGAAGTGAAATATTCAATGAAACCAAAATAGATAGGATATAACAAATACGCAAACAAACTCTGCTTTGGTAACGCCAAAACCGTACAAAAGGGTAATTTACCATTGCAAACATGTATCATTTTGTTAAGGACCACTTCCGCTAAATACTATTTCCGCAAAATACTTTTAAATGACTTGAAAAACAAAAATTTAAGTACATTAAATTATCTTCAAGAACTCCAGTTACTTTCGCAGAATTTTATCACGAGAGGGAGCTACATGTTCAGACACACAATTGAAAGGACATAGTTTAATCGACTTGGGGATTATACAGCAATATATAATAGACTCCATCATTTATGCGATATATTGCTACATAAATGCATATTTCATATGCTTTTGATTCATCTAGAAGATACACAAAAATAAATCATTATACATATTTGGTAATGAAATATATACGAAAATTAAGGTAACTTCTTAAGGTAACCTCTGGAATCCTGCAAATAATGGATTGTATATTTTTAATTCTCAAAAAACAAGAAATTGTTATTATTTTTCGTATTAGTTTAGAATGAATTTACAATCAATAAAATAATATATTAAAATCAAACATTTTTTTTTTTATAAAATTTTATTTAAAGTTAAATAATGATTTATTTAAAAAATTCTAATCTTCTAATCATAATTTTTTCTGTGCAATAAAATAAAATATTAAAACCAAATATTATTCTTTATTAAATTTAATTTAGATCCAAATAATGATTTATTTAAAAAAAATTTTTTCTGTGCAATTATAATATTTGAAAGCATGATTTTTCTTTATGGGTAAATTTTCTCAAATAAGTATCTAAAAATTTTTAGTATTAAAAAAGTTGTTAACAAATGATTTTTTGTATTTGATTCTCAGCCTTTTTTTTGAAAAATTTTCAATTTTTATATTTTTTGAAGTTTTTTTCAAATGTTTATATTTTTTATTTTATTGAAAATAAATATTTCGAAATTTCGATTTCATAATAATATCGGTTTCTTCAATACAATATGATATTATAATAGGCACCTAATGAGATACTTTTCCTCTATTATTAGATGGTACCAACAGTTTTGTATATACACATGTATATATCATGAGACTTATATTTCATGAGACGTATTTTTTCTCCTGGCCAATATATTTGACTTTCTAGCACAAGAAGTGTGCAAAAGAATATTTCTTTTATTTTTTCTGATAAAAAAATATTTCTTACCAAAATTAAAGATAAATACAATATTGTTCTTTTTTTTTCGTCCACTTGAGTGTATTTTGAAGTGGGTTTTTAATAAAATTCTTTATATTTTTAAAATCGTTTTTTAAAGTTTTCGTATAATCAAATATGTCTTTAACTTTAAGGTGAAAAAAAGAAAAAGCTAAAAGAGAAAAACTGTGAAAAAAGAATTTTAAATTGTTGAAGAAATTTTTAAATGATTATTTTCTTTTCTTTGGGAACAAAATCCCTACTCACTTGATCAATAATTCAGGTGGGTAGTTTTAGCTAAGTCTGAGGTTGGTAATATTAAGAAGTTGTTTCAAATAGAGCCTTGTGAATCCAGTATTTACTTAGCGAAAATTTTTACATTTTTTCGCTCTCTTAAAATCACACAGCATTTTTTTTTAGACACTGTGGTGGAATACTATTGATTTTACAAAACCAAGAGTTAGAAAACGTTCAGCGATTATAACAGAATAGCATTATCATCACTTCATTATAATTTCTAATAAAGTTATAAGAAATAAATGACTTGTATCAAATTCCTAACAAATTTATTAAACTATTCTATTTGCCTTCGTATAAGTTGATTTGTGTCGAAGTGTTGGCAGATTCACATTTAAGTCTTATATTCCTTTTTAAATCTATTTGTAAATCTTTGTGGTAGGGTATAATCAAGTCATAATACCTTTTGTTAATTATAATCTTATTATATATTTTCATTGTTTTCGTGTCGAGCATAAAGTCTAACCAAAAGAAAAAAGTGAAATGAGTAACAATAAGAACAAAAACTGTTTGCATTTCATGATGACACCTTCAATTGATGATCAACGTAGGATTAAGAAATTGCAGAGTATTTATTAAATTGCAGCGATACTGAAACTTTGCTAACAATATATACTATAATTCTCATAATAACTGCAATACTTTTTAATAATTTCTAACAAAATTTAATTGTTTTTTTTTTAAGTAATAATAATACGCGCCAAATGTTAGCAATTTTTTTTTCAGGAATTATCTTGTAATTTTGGAATGTTAACGAGCTAAGGTTCTAAAATACTATCTAATTATTTCCTGTGCCTTCGTATCATTCTTTACAACTTTTTTGTATAAAAAATTTGGGACTTGTTTGACACTTATTTTTAGTAATGTTAGATGTTGAGACATTACAAAGTTTCAGATTCCAAGCAAAAACCTCTCAGTTTGGTCTAGGCTTTAAATTTCTATTGGAAGGGTCTTGCCTAGCTACCTAACAAAAAATGCTGCGTAATTAGACGCAGAAAGGTAGAAAGGAAAACTACTTTTCTTACAAAATGGTTGCCTTACGCTATTGTATATTTCAGCAGCCTTTCTAACAACCAGACTTTATTTATAGAAGACACCACTTCGATTGACATTTATAGAATATCAAAAATTATATGGGCTCTACTATCCCTAAATAGGTACTTAATCAGGTTTCTCATATTCGATTAACAAAAGAAAATAAACGTAAAATAATTCCTTCATGAAATTGTTGTTTTACTATAAAACTATTGATATAAAATTCAGGGTCTCATTTCGCAAAACAAATCGAAAATATTATAAACGAATTTTCATTTCGTTTTACAAAATCAAGCCCTTACTCTACAAAAGTATAAACGATAGATATAATCTTTGAAAAGCATCTCAAATTGATGTAATAAATATTTTATATAAAGATGTAAATTTGGTCTAAAATTTAGACTATAAAAGGCTCCATAAGTGGTGTAAAATTTAGATTACAAATTATAATATATTTTTTCTTTAATAAGAAATAGACGTACGCAAAATTTTTTATAATAAAAGATACAAGATTTTTTTATCATTAAAACATGCAAATTTCAACTGTGAGTGCATCAATTATTAATATAAAATCATAACTAACGTTAATGATAGATATAAACGTAATGTAAAATTTGGACTAGAAGGCATTTGCAATTGTAAAATAGATTTGGAAAATTAAAAAGGGAAAAAGTGTTAACTTAGTATAAATTTAATTTAGAAGGTAATATGAAATCTTTTTTAAATTTGTAATATGGAGAATAAAAACTATAAATTTGATGTAAAATCAGGACTACTAGGACATTCACAATAAAAGATTGTAAATAAGATATAAAACCTGTTACAAAATACTATACAAAATTTTTAATATAACTAAATTCAAAAATACATAGTTTTAATTTTCTCTAAAATGCTGATAGTAAAAAATTTAAAGTAATATTTTAATTACTTAAGATTTTACATCTTATTGATGAAATTGAAATTTAAAAACTCAAATGTATACTATCAAAAGAACTCGCAATTACAATTGAGATACACTAAGGTCCCGGTCTGCATCGTTAATGAAGACCGGAGAATTGCGACGTAAACTGAAGCGACACAAAGCGAATCACTATTTTCTATATATTTGCAGTGTTTTCTTAATAAATGGTTCCAGAATTAAAATATTTGAATAGAAAAAAAGTTAATTTTTAATAAAAAAAGGAGTATTTTCTTGTAAAAAGAAACGCAATTAAAATACATATAAATTATATTTTGGCTTTCTAACTTAACTCAGAGAATTTAATTCATCTTTTCCATTGAAATTTTCTTCAATACCTTTACACCTGTTATTAACAACTATGAAACTCTTTATATAGTGACACAAATCGAAATCATAATGACGCAAATAGAAATATTGAAATTTCGAACAGCGACACAAAGCTTAACGACGCAAATCAAAACGACTTAAATCGAGGCCGGATTGTAAGTTTTTATTAGAAAGCACTACTAATTTTTTGATAAATTTACACTGTAAAAAGACACAATGTTAACAAAAATTTTTTATCATAAAAAAATAAAAATTTATAAAAATTTATTGATAAGAAAACGCTTGATGTAAAATATTAGCAAAATATAAAAATCTATTATATGTAAATTTTTTGTAAAATTCACACATCCAAAATTGATTTAAAATTTCGATTAAGAAAGTATTCACAATGGAAGTAATTTTTTTTTTTTTTTTTTTTTAAAAAAAGATTTATATTTTCTATAAAATATTCACAGTTCAAGGCTAATATTAAGAATGAATTATTAAACGATGTAAAATTCCGACTACACTCAGGTCTCGATTTGAGTCCTTTCAATTTTCATCGTTTCGCTGTTTGAAATTTAAATATTTCGATTTGCGTCGTATCAGTTTGCACCACAATTCTCCGGTCCCCAATAATGACATAGACCGCAGTCTCAGTTTAGTAACGGTTTAATAAGGAAAGTAATATAGTGTAACATAGTGTAGTTTATAGGTATGGCTGAGTAGATTTTTATACCATTTTTGGAATTTTTGATATACAAAAAATCGATTGTTGCATCAAAAAAAAAAAACAATTTTTCAGACTTTGCGACTTTAATAAGTTTTATCCCGAATACCTTCATTATTTAATTTTGATTTTGGGAGTATATTTAAAATTCTAAAAAGGGTGTAAAAATCTACTCACCCATATCTATAAAATACACTGTTACACTCCAAGTGAATTATATATATATTTATTTATTTATTTATTATTTTTTAATTTGGAGCACCGTGTAATTGATATAAATCAGTATGGTGTGATTTATAAATTTCCCTATCACATGGGATTAGACTACAATATGCTGCTTAAACGACGTTACCCCATACTAATTCATGATTAAGATAAAATCAACAATTAAATAAAATTTATTTAATAAGATTTAAGTCTGGTGAAAAATTTTAGCAATACTGCAATATTACTAAAAGATATAAACGTGATGTAAAAATTTTAATTTAAAAGTATTAATGTTTAAAATAAGTTATTATAAAAATATGTAAATTTTATTTTAAAATATCTTGACTATTTAAAGATCCGCAATTGATATAAATTTGATGCAAAATTTTAATTTCAAAAATGAAATGCAGTTAATTTAGTTTAGAAAAACACTGGAGAAAATAATAAAATTGTAAATTATTAATTGTTGAATTGTAACTTATATGGTTACTTAATATTTATTTGGGAAATAGATTGCAAATAAAAATAAATATACAAAAATAAATTAAAAACTTTATGTGAATTTAAAAGATACTCAACAGATATACAATTTTTGCAATAAAAAAAAAGGAGGATTATAAGAGACTCCACGATAAAAAAAAAAAATAATTTGCTGTAAAAAATCAAAATTTAAATTTAAATTTGCTGAAAGCTGCAAAAAAGTAACTTTATAAGTATAAGCGATAAATATAAAATTCTAATTATAAAAAAGAAATAAACTTCATATAACACTCACATAAGTGAAACTTGAAGGGTAAAATATGATGAACTTTATGAAAATTTTACATTATTTCACTGTAAAAGAATTAAGTGTTTAAATTACTGAGACTTTTAAAATTAATGTAAAATATTAACCTTAAAGTTATCTATAATTATTTTAATATTGTAATTATAAATAGATTTTACATCTTTACATTTGATTAAAAATGATACCATTAAAATAACCGTCTTTTATATTTAAATTTTAATGGTAAAATTTGAATTTTATATAAAATTTTAAATGCAATTTTTAAATAAAATTTTTTTTATTAAGAGATTTTCGTTATGTAAATTTTATTTAAAACTTTAACCAGTATTGCCAGGAGACGAGAAAAAAAGAGGCTAAGTTCAACTTAAAAAAAGTCAAAAAGGCTAAGTGTCCAAAAAAAAGGCAAGAAAAAAGTTATTTTTTTTTTTAATTTAAAAACTTATTTTTTCTTATTCTCAATAGTTTTTTAAAATTTTCAAAGATATTGTAACGAATTTATAAATAAAACACAGAACATCTATCAGTAAAATTACCCAAATGAAAAATCATCCAAAAAATTCTCATTTAAATTTGAGTTATATGAAAAATTACCTATTGTTTTGAAATAATTTTTCAACAGTTTTGAACTATGATTCCTTTTTGATTAAACCTTTTTAAGTTTATAAAAATTTGCTAAAATTTTGTTTATAAATAGTTTCTTTGGATAATGAAGCAAATAAAAAAAATAATTATAATAATCTATTTAATATTTCTATCAAACTACTTATTGGTATTTTTTGGTTTACTAGTTGTTCTTGATTTGGATAACGAAGCGCATTAGGTGAAAATTTCTGTTAAATATATAAAAAAATAAAATATTTTTTTGTTCGAATAAATTTACAATAATGCTTAAATGAATGATTCTTAAAAAATAAATTTAGTAGTGGATAATAAGAAATTATTTTCTTCGTTGTTGAAACAGTAACATTTTAGCCTTTTTAAGGCAATTTTAAGAATCAAAAAAGGCTAGAAGCTAAAACGAAAATTTTGAGGCTGAAAGCAAAATAAAAAGTCTATATAGCCTTAAAAATGCTAAGCTGGCAACACTTATTTTAACAGTAAAATTATTAAAAAAATGACATAAAGTTTAAGACTCTCTGATTGCTACAAATATTTCTACCCATTTCATCAGAAAAACAGAATATATATTTGGTTTTAATTCTTTTTTGACGTTTTTTTTTTTGTTTTATTTTTCATTAAGAAAGATTCTTTTTGGCAATTCACAGCTTATCGCCACAATATATGCAACTAAAGTGCTAAAAATAATGATGAAGCATGCAACAAATTTAAAAAGGCAACTTACACGATGCATTTAATGCCAATGACAGAAAAACAGCAATAACAACAACAGCATACACCGCCAAATGACAATGACAGCCAACGACTATAAAAACAAGGAATTTGACATTTGCTCTTCTTAAATTAACAACGACAATAACAAAAAGTAACAATATAACTTATACAAAACCAAATGACAAATGTATAGTACTACAACAATATGAAACAAAACTTAGTACAGGAACATCAGCAATACTAACACCAACAACAACAATAACGACAATGACAATGAAAGAGTTAAAAACTTCTAGAATATTCAAGACAAATAATAAGTAAGAATAATAAAGGATTTTTTTTTTCTTAAGTTTTTAATTTTTTTTTTTTTTTTTCAATGTGACTTCTTAAGAATCAAAACTCTACAGAGAAAAGGTCAGAATGTAATTTTTTGTCAAATAAAAAAAAGAAAAGAACAACAGTTTGGAAAGCAGAGAGAAAAAAAACTCCCAACAGAATTTGTAAACTTTAAAGCCCCCGAAATACATACAATACATGCAAAAACAACAACAACACATAGTAACACAAAAAACATTTACGGAAAATGTTTAATGTCAATTTCTTTTTTTTTATTATTATAGTTGTTGGCAATTTGGTTTTCTTATTTACCAGGGTATGATAGAGTGTCTTATAAATTCTAAATTTCTTAAGCTTAAAGCTTATTTTACAAAAGGATTCTTGGCCATAATCAAAAAGTCATTAGTACAGTTAAAAATTTAACAAAAGTTTTCGAATAAACGAGGGTTGTTTTAAGTTGTAAATAATGGAAATGAAGTGAAATTTTTTATTTGACAAATGAAAATTTTGAGAAATCATATTTACGTAGGGTATTATTAATTGCTTACATAATATCAGCATTCCAGAAAAAAATATATATATATTTTTAGAAGCTGTCTGATTTTTATTACATAATTTAAAATTGATTTTTTAATTCATATTTTGGAGGTAAAGAAGATCTTTATATCGACTATGCAAAGAATTTCATAAATGTTATAACAACTATACATTTAAAAGTTTTGAAAATATCTCAAATTTATTAAATTTGTTTGAAATTTTGTGAGCTTTATTTGAAAACTTTTTTACATACTGTAAAATAATTTCTGAACTAAAGCACACAATATAAATTTGTCAGTAAAATAGAATTTTGAATTTTTTTTTCAGAAATACATTTAAAATTTATTTCTGTTTTACTGTTTACTTAATAACAACAATGTAAACAATTAAATACGTTGAATTTTAACACAATTACAGATTTTTATTAAAAAGTTTATTAATTTTATAACGTAAATTAATTCCTTACATCATGTCAAATAATTTTTTTACACCAAGTTCATTTTTAAATGTTTTCTGTCATTGAGAAAACTATTATTTGTACATCATGTAAATTAATTGTTTAAATAATCTCAACAATGTAAACAGTTGGAAATTTACAGACTTTTATTAATTTTTTATTATATACTTTTGATATGATTAAATTAAATTTATATTTACAAGTAAAAATATTTTACTTATTTTGAAAATGTAAAGAATTTTTTAATTTTTAAAATTACATGAATATTTAAATTTAAACTTTTTATTTAATACAATGTCACAACAATGCAAAGAATTATGAATAATTTTATATGAATTTGATTTCAAAACCTATTTTTTACTTGATGAAAATAATGTCTTTTACCTAAAATCAATAATGTTAAGATTAAAAAAAATTGGATTTTTATGAAAATTTTTTATTTTAAACCAAAATCAGATGGGAAAAATGTATTTTAAATAATAAAAATATTTGTTTATATAATGGAGACAATCTGAAAAAATAAAAAAATATTTAGTACAACATAAATAGGATATTTTATTAAAATTATTGATTTCACATACTACGGCGAAAATTATATTCTTTAAATAATGTCGACTATGTAAAGAATTGAAAAAAATATGAATTCATAAATTTTTTAATGCTTTTATAAGATTTTCTGCGAAGTTGAAAAATTTCATGCAGTAAGCTAATTTTTTACATGATTCTACTACAAAAAATTATTATATTAAAAATTACTGTAAAATAGAAAAACATATTCTTTTTTTTTGGAAAATAATCAAGCAATCAGAGGAAATAGAATTTGTATCATATTACAAGATTTTAGGATTTTATATAGATAATAAATTAAAATTTGATTTTCAAGTAGATTATGTTTCATCAAGAATAAATTTCATTCTAAGGCGATTGTATAATTTAGAATTTTACTTACCTAATAAAATGAAGAGAAGTGTTGCCATAGCATTATGTCTTCCAATATTATTGTATGGCTTAGAAGTATATACTGGTATATCAGTAAATGATATTAATGAAACAAACTTTTAATAGAATAGCCCGATATATATTTGGTCTAAAATATAGATCCCATGCACATATGACATCTTATGCAATAAATCTTCTCCAATGTGACTTTGAAAGCTTTATAAACTTAAGACTATTATTGCAGTTTTATAAAATTTTTAAATATGGTAAACCCAGTTAACTATTAAATAAGTTTATCTTTCGTACGTCAAATAGAACTAATTCTTTAGTTATGCCAAGATACTATTCCCAAATTATGAATAGATCATTTTTTGTCCGAGTGACCAGATTATGGAATAGAATTGTACCGTACAGTGATAAAAATTTTTCGTATTCAATACCAAAATTTAGAACAATTGTACTAAAGAATATGTAAAACTTGCTGTTATACATCACCACAATCTAAAATGAAATTTCAACATTTGTGCATAGGGGGGTATTTTTATTTTTAATAACAAAATAATACTTATATAAATGTAGACATTTAAAATTTAGTAATAAGAATTAAAGTTTGTAATTGCCATAAAAAAAATCTGCATTAATTTGGCCCTATGGGCTTACAATCTATAATAATAATAATAAATAAAAATAAAAAAAAAATATTAATTTTATTAGAGTGGAAGTAAAATTTTAAGTTGAAGTAATACAATGTCAAAAATATAAAAAAAATATTATTTTGTATAATTTTTCTAATTCAATAAATATTTATTTTCTTTATTTATTTATTATTTAATTAAAAGTGTAAATGATGTACATGATTTTTATATGACGTGAACAATGTAAAGAATGAAACAATGTACATGATATAAAATATAATGCGAAATTACGAAAATATTAATTTTATTTTAGTTGTAATAATTGTATTATTTACACAATGTCATTAATGTAAAAAAAAAAAAAAAAAAGATTTTATACAATTTTTTCAATTTTGATAGATACTTCATTAAAAGTGTAATGCTTGCATTATATAAATCATGTTTTACATTATGACATCAATGTAAAGAATCGTAGATAACTATTTTCTTTTCCTTTATATAAATAATTATCTACATCATGTAGACAATGTTAAAGATAAAAAAATTGCATGGTACAAATATTTGTTTAGATTATGTCGACAATATAAAAATCGAAGAAAATTAAATAATTATTTTTTGAGAATATAGATGATATAAATAATTTTCTACATTATGTGAACAACGTAAAGAATCTAAGCAAATTATTATTTTTTTTTAACGTCAATAATGTAAATAATTAAAAAAAACACAATTTATACAATTAATATAAAAATAATTATTTTCCTTTAGTTTGAGCAAAATTTCATTATTTACAAAACGTCAATAATGTAAAAAAATGAAGATTTTATTTACTTCTTAATTACTTCTTTTTCTTATATGTATATACACATTAATATTTGATAATATGTAAACAATGTAAATTAGAATATATTTGGACTTTTTATATAAAAGAATCAATAAAATACTATAAATCTTTAAAGTTTTGTTTAATTTATAATCCCTTTTTCTTTTATAGCTTTACTTTACACCAGCATTTCCCCTGACTATCCTCGTTTCTTCACTAAACCACTTTACACTTAAAACAATGGGATTTAAGTTCAAATAAGAATCAAAAAACAATTTAACTGTTTTTCAAACATTTTCCCGGCTAAATACCTTAAAACCAAAAAAAAAAACTGCAAAATTCTATAAAACTTTTGTTTAAGAGAAAATTGCTTGCAGCAAAAATTCCAAGGAAATATTTCAATAATTTTAAAGAAATTATATTGCCAAAAAAATAATACAAAAAAAAAAAAATCAACTTTAATCCGATAATAAATCTTGCAATTCAGGCCAAATTGTAGAATTAATTATGCGCAAATGCAGGTACATATACACAGCAAAAAAGAAATATTTTTTTGTAAAAATTATTAATGTTTTGCAAATAAAGACAAACGTTTATGATTTCACAAGTCCTTTATATTTCCCATTTTTTTTTTTTTTTTTTTAATATTTCTTTCTGCCAGAAGAGGGAGTCCCAGCAACAGTTTGTCGTTGAAATTATTGGCCGAAAAAAAGTGTCATATTACATTTCCTGTTAGTTAAATATTATTTTCTGTTGATTTTTTTGTTTTATTTTATTTTTGTACGTATTTCTGAGCTTTTTGTTGAACGTTTGCCGTATAAGTTGTATACAAGCGATACTTATGATTATGATTTTTAATAATGACAAATTTACACAGAAAACTCAAGATGAGCATATGAAAATAATTGGAAAGAGAAAAACCTATAAAGTTGGCAAAGGCTTAATAATTTGAGAAGGAAAAGAAACAAAAAAAAAACAGCGCAAAAACTTGTCCCCAACTAAAGAAAATATTAGCGATTTTTTTTAATAAAGAAAAATACTAACAGTGAGTCGAAAAGAAATATTTTAATAAGAAGTATATTATGTTTAAAATTTTTCAATGTCTTTTAGAGAATTTAATAGCTTTCCATATGTATTACTCAGTTATATATACTCCTTATTCTCTGCATTACCCTACAAGGATTTTATAATAAGTTCTTTTCTTTTTGTAGGTTATATACTTCTTTGTAAAAAAAAGAACCTTCATTCGAATATTATGGCCTGATAACCACTGTCCCTCACACAAATATTATAAAAACTGTTTTGTTTGTTAGCAAGTTAGTTTGGCCCAAAATTTTGAATAAAAAAAAATGAAGTAATATTCCTTTATTTCATAAGATCTTCAAGAACAAACATCAACAGATATTGCTGCAGCAAAAAAAAAAAACAAAGAAAAATAATCATAAAAACAACTACAGCTAAATTTATTTGAAATCAGATCCTGGTAATCTTACTTTCAAGATCGTAACGATTTCTCATTTTAATCAATTAAAAAGTCATCGACCGCTCCTTTTTTGCCTAAAAAAAATGCAACAAAAAGCATTTCATATGCTGACAACAAAAAACTTTTTTTTTCTTTAATGCAGTCGCTGCTCAACACACTCTCTCTACTCCTCAAATCTTTTATTCGCATTGAAACAAAACACAGAATACTAACTATTGTCTTTTTTGCTCCTTCCTCAAAGCTTGACAGTTGTGGCCAGTTCAAACAAAAGGTAACGAATACAATTTTTTAAATACACACATAACAAAAGTTTGTTTTTTTTATTTTTCTTGGAGGGCTTTTTTTCGCAGTTTTTTGCTTGATTAATGAGGTGAAATGTTAAGAAAAATGTGAAAAGTTTTTGGATGACAAGAAATCAATACGTTAAAATCAAATGATACGGGAAAAGAATAAACAAACAACAAGAAAAAGAAAAATTATACAAACAGCCAACTGAAATGAGATCGATTGAGGAGGAAACAAAAGTTATATTCGCAAACAATTGCATTGAAAACAATTAAGTATGAAGAAGGGGCCGGTCAAGACAGACTGACAATCTACCGTTTGCAGATGTAATAAATAGTTTTTAGATTATGTTAATGTGATTTATTTATTATCTTTTCTTTCTAAACCACTTTGTTGTTATTTTTTTTTTTTTTTTTTTTTTGGTAAAAAATCTTTAAGTCTTCTTACTAATATATTTTCGTTTAAGTTATGACTACCACTAGCACTCTTAAATACTCGACAGAGTAAACTAAATTTTTTTTTAATATACTCGAAAACTTCCACCAGATGTATTATCAAATCTACAAGCCCTTCATTGAATTTGATCCATATGATCGTTTCGTCAATGATAGAAAAACTTAAAACATACTGGTATCAGTACCAAATTTATTACTCTACAAGTTATCTGTGCATCTTCTGATTATAATTTTGGGAGGGCGGAAAGGAATCGAACCGTAGCTAAAAGTAATACTTAATCCCAAAATTTCAAATTATTCTTTGTGCACGTATATAAATCTCCAGTTCAGGAGTTCTCAATCCAATTCTTATCTGATATACAACAATCTCGTATTTTCTGTAAAGTAAACGGAAACCCTTTACTTCAAACTCACAAATACATGTTTTTGTTTTTTTTTTTTTTTAATTAGTAAACCTCTGAGTAAATAATTTGATTTTTTCAACCCCTAATATCAATAGAACCATCTTAACTCGTAAAAAAAGTAGAGAATGTTCCCGAATCAAAAGTAACATATATTATTTATTTTTTAAAAAGAATTAAATCGAAATTATTCTTTTCTACTTTTACCAAAATTATTCTAAATATACTGCCGTTCAAGTACCTACATCCAGAAAAATATCGAACACATATGTGTACAAAATGACACCATTCAATGTCATTAGTGAATCTACCGCATACTTATTCAAATTCTACACTGCGTTTTCAAATCATTAATGAAAATTGATATCATATTCTAGCGAATGGTATCCAAAAGCCGATAACGTAAATTGTCATTGAGATCACAACCATGGTGGATTCCACATCGAAATTTTTGGGTTATTGTCCCTTCTAAAATACTATTTGTCCTTAACAAGGCTTAATACGAACGAATCATTTCAAATGGGACAGTCTCGAATGTTTGTAGTAAATTTAAACCCATACTGATTTCCCAACCAAAAGAAATATAATTAAAGATCTCTTTAATCTTAAAACAATAAAACTTGATATTTTTTAGTAGAAATAAAGGAAGATTTACCATAGATTTTACTTACCAAAAGAACGGCAAAGATGCTCCATTTCATAGCAATACTAGCCTGATAGCTCAATAAAACGGCCAATCAATGTCAGTATTGGAAAGTAATTTTCAGAGGAAATAATAGATTAAAATTACCAACTTTCCAAAGTCTTAGACCACAAAGTTGAAGATCTTTATTTACAGTATGTATTTTTCGAGGAAATGATCACAGTGACTTACATTAATACTATAAATTCAGATATCTAAAAACGAAAAATTCATAATCTATTCTTAACTAATATTGAGAAATTCTTCACTTCTGATGATTTTCATAAATAATAATCTTATTATCCTCTATATGATTCTGTTGCAAATGATTTGTGATAATAACGTGATTGGGATTGAGTGAAGTCAAAGGTCATTATGGATTATGTAACATTTTCCAATGAACTTGTCTGGCCTTGAGCTTTATCGAATATTGCAAGGCACTGTGATCTTATATACCTTCAAAATATCTTAGGAAATATACTATGTAATTGGCCTGCTAATGGATCTTACAGGATAAAATTTCCAGGCGAAGCCTTGGTACTTACAAAAAAGGTATTTGTTCTCTCATCAACCAAGATAGTTGGATTTATTCACAGAAATGGTAAAAATACAAGGGAGCACAAAAAGTCACTTGAATACTGATACTATGGCCTTCTCCTATCCATCTATCGATCTATCTATCAATCTATCTATCTATCTATCTATCTATCTATCTATCCATATATCTATCCATCTATCTATTTATCTACCTGTGTATCTGTCTATCTCTTTATCTATCTATCCATATACTAACTATCTATCTAAATATATATATATCTATTTATTTATTTATCTATCCTCCTATCAATTTATCTATTTATCCGTCTATCTATCCATCTATCTATCTGTCTATCTATCTATTTATCTATCTATATATCTATTTATCTATCTATCTATCTATCTATCTATCCATCTATCTATCTATCTACCTATCTATTATCTATCCATCTATCTATCTATCCATCTATCCATCCATCTATCTATATGTCTATCTTTCTATTTGTCTATCTATCAACCTACATATCTATCTATATTACTATCTATCTATCTGTTTGTCTATCTATCTATCTATCTATCTATCTATCTAACTCTCTATCTATCTACCTATCTATCTGTCTATCTATCTATCTACCTATCTATCTATTTATCTATCTATCAATCAATCTAACTATCAATCTATCTATCTACCTACGTATCCATCTATCAACTCCAAGAACATTTGCACAAGAACAGCGATATGGTATTTAGTCAATCCTTTCATATTACATAAACTCAAGTTTAAATATTTCGTTATCTCAAATAAACACCCGGGGAAAATATTTTATCAAGGCTTGTGTATCAATACATGTTTGGATATCCTTTCTCATTACTAGTCATGCAGTACGTTAACAACCAGACTTTTAACGTTTAGAACTTGAAATTATTAATCGAAGTTTTCTCCCTTTGGGGAAAAAATATGAATACGAATATCTTACTTATTCACAGACTTAGATCCATCCATATAAAACTCAACTATATTTTGAAAATATTCATTTAAAAAATATTTAATAATTTCTGAGAAAATTATAATTTTACAAATTTTAAAACATTTTTATTATGTTTAATAATGCTAAAAAAGGATTTCTTATTAAAAAATGTTATAAACATAGTTTAAGAGAAGTATTTCAAAAGCAATGAATAAGAAGCATAAAATAAAAGATCCTATCAACGACGACCATGAGTTACAGAAAGAACTTCAGCAGCTCTTTTTCAGCACAAAGTACTTCCTTCCAATAACAACACAATGTTAAAATCGTGACCTTTTCAGCTCTTTTTCAGTTCTATTTTTGCTGGGTTCTCAGCTATATCCATCTAGTCTACAGTTACAAAAAATCAGAAGTACTAGCAAGAGTAGTGTTAAGATTGGCATATCAAGTATTAAGATTGACTGTCATTAGAGTAAATATCCGTACACAACAAATCGCTTTATAATCTGAGGTAAATTTCAATATTTAGATTTAAGAGTAAAAAAATATATCAAAATATTCAATACAGTACTTGGTAAGTTTGGTAACACGACTGGAGGAAAAATACGTTTTTTATATCATTCAGGATTAGAACACAAAAGGAAATAAAAAATGGAAAATCTTCCGAAAGTAATTTAATACATTTTTGAAATCAGCTTCAGAGCTCCTAAAAATTTTACAAACTCATAAAGCACAAGTTAAAATTTTATGAAATTTTCTCATGATTAACGTAGGGTATTAATACCTATAATGAGTTTGCCACATTTAATAAAAAATATTTGTTTCTTTATTGCATACTTTTTGTTGAAGCTGCTGTTGTTGCAACAACCAAATCAACCACCATGTTATTGCCAACAAGTGACAGGTTGAAAACTTCCAAAAATACAGCAAAAACAAAATTCAAAGCAAAAAAAATTAAGAGAAAAATTAAAGTAACAAATGTGAAAAAAATGTTGGTGCAAAAATCTTAACGAGATAAAACAAGGTGTCAACTGCTGGGCTAATTGAAGTTGATTATGAGAACATTCTTGTTTAACAAAAAGAACCTTTATTTCACACCTTTAAAATGTGAGTGTTTTCCGCGAATTTAGTTTAAAATAAACATGTATATGTTAGTATGTGTAAGCTGCCACATGAGTTATCGAAAATCATTAATGTTTTCATGTATTGAATTTAATTTACATGTTGTAAGGAAAAAAAAATAAAAATAAAAAATAAAAATTTTATGTTTTATCAATTAAATCTTAATCTGCATAATATTGTTTAAATTTTTGTTATTTTATTATTTAATTTTATTTTAAGGCATCTACAAATTTTTCAAACGCATCAAGTCTTAATTGTTGAATATGCTATTGTTATCGTTAATCGATTTATTGATAGTGTTATAAAACTTTATGTAGAGTTACACCTACTTTTTTTGTGGGTTAACTATTTCTTATGTTTTTTGAATTATTGCTAAATGAGCAGCAGTTGTTGCTATAATTTTTTAAAATAATAAATATTATCATTATCACATCTAATCAGTTCATTTTGCTATTGGCTTACCTGGTTTTTTATAGCTCTAGCACTTTACAAACTGTTCAAGCGCCTTGATGACAATCAATGTTGTTTATGAATTTTTGTTCACACACCAAAAAAAAAAAAGACAACTTCACGGCTGACTTCCAATACTCCCTTTAATTCTTCTTTTTAGATTGTAAGAATATGAAGTGTGAAAGAATAATAATGAAATACTAAGTTGGAAAAAAAACTAGTTAAGAAATTTAAAAAAAATCATGTATTCCCAATTACACGCGATCAATATAAGTTGAAGTTGAATCGATTGAGTTTGAGGAATTGTTTACGTTGTTCATAAACATATATACTCATAGTTGTTACATTCAACACTATGTAGCTTTAACCGTTAGATTGGTTGATTGGTTGCAATGTTCGAATTGTTGTTTGAAACAAAAAGAAATACTCGAAAAGGAAATACACTGGAAAAAACATTTGGAGAACCCCTTTCCAAATTATAAAAAAATTAATTTGATAAGATCACCTACAGGATCTATTGCATTACCGATCATCAGTTATTTTTCTAAATGCAGATAAACTGAATTTATTTAGAAATAGAGTAAAGAAAATACTGGGAGGATCATCCTTTGTGAAAACGTTGTTAATGTTATTTGCCTTACTTTTTGCGTTCGTCTGACACCAATAAGTTTGGGTATCAAGTGCAGTGTAGATAGTACCTAAAATGCTTCCTTAATCAGTACGTTGTGCTTCATATAATATTCCTGTTCCCGAAAAGCTTAATATTTAGTTATGTAGGTAAATATAGTGTGAAGAGTTTCAAAATGATAACAGTATAATGATTATAGTTTCTTGTAACCATGATGTTTTGCTGGCGCCTTAAAAATCTTTCAAAGTACCGACGCGTCGCTTAATTTAAATAGATATCAAAGGTGCCTTTTAGCAACTTTGACGGCTCTTTTATGATTTTAAAATCTGGAAAAGATCTTAGAAGATGTAGCATATCCAAATCATTTTTTGGCTACCATCAAAATTTGTCTCATTCTAAAAACTAACATATATGAGACAAAACAAACTGCTTTTGGAATTCTTCAACTCAAGAGCAGTGTAACCATTCCAGCAATTTTTCAGCTAAGTTTAGCATTTTGTTATCTTTATTTGTGTTAGGTAAAAGTAAAGAAAGTTCTATTCTCTTATGAGGTGAAGTTACCATGGCCCGTGTTATATCTTCTAACGAACTTGGTATGTCTAATATACATTACTGTTATGTTGAGTTTCTGGTCATCGGGGTAATTTGGATAACAAACGGACTGATTGTGGGGATAGTAAAGGAGATTAAAGCGTTTTTATAGAGCCCGAAAATGGCTAAATATCTCAAAAAATAAGTCCAGAAAAAAGTTAAAATTTTTCCTTTAATTTAAAAAACTTATTTTGTTTTTCTAATTCTCATTTGTTTTTGATATTTTTTTTAAAAAGATATTGTAACAAATTTATAAATAAAATAAAAAATTGAAAAATTGTCCAAAAATTCCCATACAAATTTGGGTAATATTTCATATGAAAAATTACCTAATTTTTTGAATGATATTTCGTCACTTTTAAACTATAATTAATTTTTCATTAAGCATTTCTAAATTGGAATTTTAACTAAAAATAAATAAAATTATGTGAAATTATATTTATAAATAGTATCTATGATTAATAAAAAATAATAAGAAAAATTGATTTAATAAGTCCATAAAATGTTGTTATTTTTTGTTTTTTTTTTCTGTTGAAATGCTAACATTTTAGCCATTTTAGGGCAATTTTAAAATCAAAAAAGGCTAGAAGCTAAGATAAAAATTTTAAGGCTAAAAGCAAAATAAAAAGTCTAGATTTAGCCTTAAGAATGCTAAACTGGCAGCACTGACCATGACCCTAAAAGTTTATGATCGGATATGTCAAATCCAAAAATGGCTGTTTTCTGTCCATTTTGATATTGAAGTAAAATGGACAGAAATTGATAATTCACTCTTTACGAATTCTCCTTATTTGGTCTTGAAAAGTAAACGGTTATACTCAGCTGTTTAAGGGAGCGTCAAAACTTTTGAAAATAGAGTTGAAGTTGTAATAATGGGAATTGATTTTGAGTATTTTCTTAGCTGTGTTACGTGTTAAAATTCTTGGCATTTGTGTTGAAATAGCGGATTTACATAACACAATGTTTATTCAAGAGGCATGTAAAAAAATTGAAATTGAATCTAATGGAATATTTCTGTGGTTGGCTTGCGAAGTTTGTTGACTTTATTAGATAAGATGCTACACGAAACAAATTACTTTTAAGTTTTTTTTTTTTTTTTTTTTGTGGAAAAATAACGTATGTTTGGTTAATTACATTCAAAGTATCTTAAAATACAGAAATTATCCAAGAGCAAAAACAATGTTTTATTATATCTCTCACCTCTACTTACGACTTTTGTCTGCAAGCCAGACACACACTTTTTTCATCTAAGTTGTGTTTAAATTAAAACTAAAAAATGCTAAAAATTTATTTAAAAAAACTAAAAATAATGCTAAATAAATAAAATATATTTTTCAGTGGTATATTTTCATTTTATTTAATTTTGTGCTTATAAAGTTATAAAAACAAAATCGATTGTATAAGCAGAAGAAAGAGCAGAAAGTAAGTATAATAATAACAAGAATTGGTTAATAGGGCAAAAAAGTTATCAGCAGCTATATAGAAGCATTTCTCAACATTTTGTGCTGCTGCCTACTTCCACCAAGCCAAGATGGATATGTGTCTTGCGGCAGTTTGCAGCTAGACATATATCCAATAACCTGTGGACAGTCCTGTTCAAGATTCATACCTTTAGTAACTTGAAGTTCATAATATAATAATATTTTTTTAAGAATAACAATATTAGTTTATAAACTAAATACTTCAATTGATATAATGCCATTTCAAAGAAGTCTGTTTCAAAACCATGGATACAATTATTTAATATTATTAAAGCGCGTCTCATATTATGAATTAGTGAATGGTATGAAAAGTTAATAATCGATTTTCGATTTTTCGATCAACTATTTTAATTTCGATTTTTATAGTCGTTTAATTGAACCCTATAGTCGATTTTTTAATCGAATATTATTTGTAAAATTAGTAAAAAATTAATTAAAATTAAATTAGTTTATGTTTTAAAGGACCCTTAGACGTTTAAAAATTTATATATTGTGTGTCCATATGTTCAAAAAGTAAACCAGAGAGTATACTCTTTAAAACAGACATGTTGAGGATGTAATGCAATGAATACAATAGTCGTATGACTGTTCGAAGAAGATCAAAAGATAATAAAAAGAATTAATATAGTAATTATTAAGCTAATTCCTCAGATCACTCTAATAATGTGTATAAATGTCTTAAATTTAGCACCAGAGAATTTAGATACATGTATTTTATAATTATATAAATAAATTATAAATTATAAATAAAATAATTATAAATTAATAACTTCACCAAACATACAGTGATATAAAATATTACATATAGGATATGGAATATTTTCTGCAAGACAGAGCACTTGTTTCGGAAGATGTAGACTATCAACTTTAATTTGAATGGAAATGCCGCTAAATGCTATAGAAATTGCCGCCTACGGATATAACAGAAATACAGACGGATAATCATATGCCTCTGGTCGAATTGTCAAATATGGACTTGAGAAAAGTATGAGTTATTTTATTGAGAACTAGGAACATTCTTTATGTGAATATCCGGCACTGCGAAAGGAATGTAGATTTTATGTAACTAGTACTCAAACTTCTTCCATTATAATTAAAAATTATTTATTGAATTGTATTTTACTGATTTTTTTTCTTTTAAAAATATGTCCCAATATTTATTTTTCAGAAAACTTAAAAATTTTGCTTTGCAATGCTTGCAATTTATTTTTACAAAAGAGTACTTCACTGAGTTAATTTTTCGTTTAATTGAGGCCTAAAAGTCGATTTCGGTATAAAGTTGGCTGGTAAGAATCCACTAAAAAATAATTGTCTTTTGACAATCCATTTTCGATTATAATCGAAAACGATTTACTAGTCATTTATAATATGAATTAAATTTATCCTATTTAAAACTATACTATTTCCAATTTTCGTTTTTATTAAATTCATGAAACGGGTTAAATAAGCTATTCACCTGATTACAATTATATTTATTTAAAATAGATTCCTCAAAGTCTATATTTTATTAGCTCATTCTAAATAATTCTGTTAACATTTAAGTAATTTATTACATGATTACCAACCACTGATGCACAAATTAAAAAAAAAAAAACTATAATGGAATCATATTATAGTCAAAAATTGCAGTAAATTTAATATTCTAATTTTGACCTTGTTATGAAAAATGCTATAAAATGCTAAACTTAGTTGAAAAATTACTAAAATGGTTACACTGCTCTTGAGTTGAAGAATTCCAAAAGCAGTTTGATCAACCTCATATATATTAGTTTTTAGAACGAGACAACTTTTGATGGTAGCCAAAAATTGATTTGGATATGCTACATTTTTTGAGATCTTTTCCAGATGTCAAAGTAATAAAAGAGACCTTACAGTGAAAAACACCTTTGATATCTGTTTAAAATAAGATAATTTCCATCTGAAAAATCGATGAGTGTTTGTTCCTTTCGAACACGTAGAGAAAAAACATGCATTGCAAGCAGGCATTGTCACCACAACAATATTATGACTTCATTGTTAATTTTCACTAATTTTAATAATACCTTGTTCATGCTAACAATGTTTTTGTTTCGGTTTTATCACTCAGTGTTTACATTCAATCAAATTTTTAATATAATTGACTACAAAAATTTTATGTTTTTAAATATTTTTACCAGAAAGAAAATTTTATTAATATAAAAAATATCATTATTTCTTCAACCATTAAATATTATCAATGGTTTCCCTTGTTCTTAAACCATATTTTGTTTTCAAATCATATTAATGTTATTCCCATAACAATAAAATGTTACAAATGGAGCTAAAAATTTCATAACTTGTTTGTTTTTGAACATATTTTTGTTTTTAACGTTTGTTTTCTACCTTCATTACCTTTGGTTAATAGAAAATATCTTGTACTTATGATGGCACGAATAAATAAAATTAATTAATGAGCAAATAATATGTAAACAATTTTTACGATTAATAAAAAATTTTATATATTATTTCGAAACCAATGTGATGGACTCAATATACAAATTATAAAAATAATTTTAAACTAATGTGTTTTATTTTAATATATGATAAGATGAAGTAATATGGGAATAAGAATATGATAAGATTGGATATTAATATGATAATATGGTATAATAATATGATAAAGTGGAATAGAATGGGATAATAATATTATAAGATGAAATTATAATATAACAAAATTAAATCGTAATCTGATAGAATGGGATAATAATATAAAAAGATGGTATAATAATATGAAAAACTCGAACCATAAAATTGAACACAATATGATGAAATGGATTCAGAACAATTATTATTTATAATTATATTTTTTTAAGCTTTGACCATATGTTCCAATCATAATATGTTGCTCCTATATTATGGTCACTACAATTATTTTTTTTCTCTGCGTGAAATTAGGGTTAAATCCACGGGTCTGATCTTGCACTTTGGTCTGTTTGAAATCACCATTGAACTAAGCTTAATGTCACTAGAATTGAACTAACCATTTATTTCTATCTACCGAAATATAGAATGGAGGAATTTGAAAAATACTCTAAGAGTAAAAGTGGACTTTGTCATATTCCGTTCCCAACTATTATAGCAATTTTATTCTCTCCGTATATATTATATTATCCAAACTACAGCTTCTTCTACAGCAAACTATCAAAAGTGAAAAGCGCTACGCATCAATCCGTCTTTTAAAAGGAAACTCTTTACATATGACGGGAAATATGTCTACCACTTCATCAATACAAAATGTGTGTGATCTCTCTATTACTTTGACTTATCGTTGTTAACTCGCTTTTATAGAACTGGACAATGAAGGGATACAGATCGTTGCTTTCGCGAATTATATAGTGATATTAGAATCAGAATTGTTCTTGGCTACTGTAGCTTATTACACCAAAGACGTTGCCAGATGTAAGTCTACTTACTGCATATGAATTTCTAGGACCAATAGGATCGGTAGTTGCATTATGGGGTTTGCTATTGTTTACTGTACAGCGAATAGAGGTTACTGAAGAAACTGTCTTTAACATCTAGGGTTCCTATGCATTAAAAAGGGGAATGTATGGTTTGTCATTTATACAGAAGTTGATGATGAAGTTAATTTAATAAAATACCACCCAACTAATTTCTCTCTGTATGCTTGGTGTGACCATAAATTGTTTTTTTTTTTTTTTTTTTTTTTTCTTTATTATTTAGAATTTACACTTTCCAATTTATCACATTTATTAAATATTTTCTCATCTCACTCTCACACTATCTCTCTCTCTACGCCGCACTCTATCTATTTCCTTAAGAAAAAGCAACACAAAATAAAAGACAAAACTAAGAATAAAAAAAATTACATAATAATATCATGGAATCGCAATTATGGTTTTTAATAATTCTTGCGATTGCCACCGTTAATACTGCGTTAAGGTGCGAAACAAGTGCCTTGGGGATTATTTGGCATTACTCTACATAATAAACAATAAACAGGAACAACAAGAGCAACTGAGCTACAGAAAAGCTTCTCAAGCTTTAACATATTTTGTCTTCATTTTTTTAGTTATTGTTTTGGCCATTTAGACAGGTTGCTTGCTGTACTCCACGTCGTTGTCGTCGACATCTTAGTAACTTTGGCAAAAATAAAAAATATTTATTATACAATAACTACTGGTTTGTTTATTGATTATAAAGGAGGGTGAACAAAAATTTATTTATAAACAACCAAGTGTTGTTTTTTATCTTTTCATTTAAGCCGTTTTCATAAATTTATCGTTAAATACAATTGAAAAATAAAAAAATGAGTAACACTCTAAATAATTTAAAGACAAGATTATGCAGAATACTTAATCTTTAAGCACTTTGGGAATAGTTCAAGCGAGAGATGAAACAAGAAACTGTAATTTAAAAAAAAAATAAATAAAAAAATAAGTGAATGAATTAAAGGAGAGGAAGAAAATAACCCAGCAAACAGTTTTGCAATTCTTTTTTAATTCAACAACTGAAAGAAAAAAAGCGCAAACGACCATAGTCAAAAATAACAAAATAAATTCCTCTGGATAAAATGAGCATTTTCATATAAAAATGTGTTCTTTTTTGATTAGGCCTTAAACATTATACATTATATTCAGCTTTTGGATCTTTTATCACATTCTTTGCTGGTCTACCTTTAAAAACTCCACCGTTAATTCATTGATCTCAATTATGATTTAGTGTAATAAATGTAAAAAAGATTTAATGTTTAGGATAAACATTACCATCAACACCATTTGAAAAACATTGCATTGGAAAATCGTTTGTATCGTATCGTTTCGAATTAGAACACAAGAGGTGGAGTCTTTATTTAACCGACAATAAAGTAATTTATTTTTTATGAATTGCTAACTTATAACGAACGAACAACATTAAAAAAAATTAATATTATTTTTTATGAGTAGCTGAAATTAACCTAGTGACCTGCATTATGAATATAAGGAAAGGAAATAAAATTAGTGAAAATATAAAGAAATATTAACTCACAATTAGAGCTCTATTATATGTGATTCTTAATTATGATATTTGATTATAAATAGCTTTTCATATTAGCGTTAAAAAAACATTTGGAACAGGGGTGATATTTAAACTGTTATTTAGTTTTGTTCAACAAAATCAGTTTGGAGTTTCCAAAGTTGCATTTTTCCTAGAAACAAAATGCTGATATTACCAAAAAATAACTATTTAGTACAATGATCAATTTTAAAGTGTTCAAAACATTTGCAACTTTGTTCTTCTCTCTCACTATTTCTCTAAATAAAGCAATTTATACTAAAAAATAATTAAAACTAATAAGTTATGATTTTATATACAAAAAAAGAATTTTGATGGAAAAACAAGTGATTTTTCGATTGGAGGCTTATTTAAGAAACTAGATATTAATGTCCTTTTTTCAATTGTTGGCTTATTCGAGAAATTAAAAATGAATTAATTTTCAACTAATTTTACATGAAAAATCGAATTTCGATGAAATATATAATCATGATCACAGATTAAAGTCCTTTTTTCAATTAAAGGCCTATTTTAGTTTTCAACTGATTTCATATGAAATATAGAATTTTTATAAAAATGTAAGTGATCACAGATTGATGTTGTTTCATCAATTGGGGGCTTATTAATGAAACTAGAGCCAATTTTAGTTTCGTCATGATATTATATCAATAACTGAATTTTGATGATATGAAAAATCGTATTTTATTGAAGAATACAAGTGATCACATATAAACGTGCTTCTTTCAGTCGGAGGCTTATTTAAAAAAATAGAGACGATTTTAGCTTTCAACTGATTTTGTATTAAAAATTTCATTTTGATGCAAAATACAAGTGATCCCAAATTGATTTCTCCTTTTCCTAATTGGGGGCTTATTTAAGAAACTAGAGCTGATTTTCAACTAATTTTATGTGAAAGATCGAATTTTTATAAAAATACAAGTGACTACAATTATTTATTTTCTTTTTTTTTTTTTATTGGAGGCCTATTTAAAAATTAGAGACGAATTTATTTTTGTCAGGATTTGATATGAAAAATCAAATTTTATTGAAAAATACAAGTTATCACAGATTGACGTCTCTTTTTCAATTACGGGCTTATTTAAGAAACTAGAGACGATTTTAGTTTTGTCATGATTTAATATGAAAAATGGAATTTTATTGAAAAATAAAAGTGATCACAGATTAACGCGCTTTTTTTAATTGGAGGTTTATTAAAGAAGTTAGAGCCGATTTTAGTTTTCAACTCATTTTATATGAAAATACCAATTTTTTATGAAAACTACAAGTGATCACAGATTGTCATTTTTTGCAATTGGAGGCCTATTTAGAAACTAGAGTCGATTTTAGTTTTATCATGATTTGATAAAAATCGTATTTTATTGAAAAAATACGAGTGATCACAGATTGTCGTCCTTTTTTCAACTACAGACGACTTTAGATTTCAACTGACTTTATATTTTGATGGCTTATTTAAGGACATAAAGCCAAGTTTAGTTTTATCATGATTTTATAAAAATATTCAATTTTGGTGAAAAATTTATGTCATCACAGATTGACGTCCTTTTTTTAATTGGAGGCTATTTTAAGAAATTAGAGACGGTTTTAGTTTCCAACTGATTTTATATAAAAAAGAAATTTTTATGAAAACTACAACTGATCGCAGATTGACGTCGTATTTTTAATTGGAAGCCCATTTAAAAAACTAGAGCCGATTTTAGTTTTCAGCTGATTTTATATGAAAAATCGAATTTTAATTAAGAATACCTGTGATCACATGATGAAAAATACGAGTAATCACATATTGATTGAAACTATAAAAAAGTCGAAATTTTGGTAAAAAAAATTCCCATGTCATTTGTTTTTGTTTTAATAATTCATTATGTTTAACAACAATTAATGATCATATAAAATTTCATATAATTATTTAATAATTTTTTTCTTTTATAAATTAACATAAGGAAAACCTTCATCAATTTGCAATTATATTTTTTGTATTTATTTATTTATAGTATTTTTTTATAATTTTTAATGTTGTTGATTTTGTTCAACTATACAGTTGTTAATTTTAATAAATTTGTCAAATGTTAAAAAATATTTTTTTTGCAGTTAATAAACTAACCAGCATTTGATCTTATCATTGTCAAACAGACTCGCCTTTTTATAACATTTACTGTATGTTGTTTTGTAGTTATGGTTTTTTAAGATTTTTTTCGAAATGAACTCTGCATATGTTTACTAAGTTTTGTTATGAAATAAAGTATTGTTTTCAAAAAAACAAAAAAAAATCTAAACATATGAATACATAATAGTTAAGAGTTATAAGCTACAGTCATTTATTTCATTCGAGTATTAAATAAGTATTTGGAAATAATTTTCTACTTAGGCCAGAGAAGCTAAGGAAGAGGGTGTTATAAAGTTAAGGGCGAAGTTTTAATACCCTTCTGGAAATAGAAAAAATTTCAAGAAACTTTTTAGATGATCAGATCAGAGTGCTGGCAGGTGCACACTCAACTTAACTTATTTTGAAAGGCTTTATTGGAAGTTGTTTTTAATTAGCCTTTGATCAATATCAGCTCTTTATGTTTTCATTATTATTTTTAGTTTAAATTTTTTTATAAAATATTTAGAATCAAATTTTGTATAATATCTCTGGCTTTAAGGTTAAATTCTAAAAAATTTAACTGCCTAAACTTAGCAATAACTTGTGATATTTCCCCTTGTACTTCACCTTTGGCCGTAGGGTATTTAAAAATTTTATAATATTTTTTGAAAAGGTAATTTGGTAAAACATTCATAACGTGTCATTTTTACGCTTTAACACTTTGTTAAAATTGTTGGATTTTTTTTGGTGTGGCAAGGTTTTACTTATTATTGCTTTTTTTGCGGAGCACCTGCATTTAAATAGTAAGTTTGTTTTTAGATATTTTTTTAAAGATTATAAAGACACAAAACAACAACATTTAAAATCTAAACAAGACAAAAAACAAAATACAGTGTTAAAAGTTCTAATAAAATCTAGATTCTTTCGACAGATATTTTAATAAGCAAATGAAAACATGTTAACCAATATGTATGAAAACATATTCATACTAAAGCTACATCTAAATAGAAAATATATGAGGGCAAGATAAAGGTAAAAAATGAAACATGAAAAGAAAACCAAAAGAGAATGCAATATTCGAAAAATCTTAAATATCCTTCAACAATAACATAAAAAACTATTTTAGGTTGATCCAGACTTTGTTCAATAACTATTTTGCTATTGAAATGATTTTAAAAATTTTCAATAAAAATTTGTTTAGGAAAGCAGCAAATCATTTTAGATGAATTTTATTTAAATCAGTTTAGTAATTTAGATGTAAGAAAATGAACCACAGACTTATGGGATCTTAAATTAATTTTTTCTAGCTTATATAAACTTATGTAAACCTTATAAATAATATCTGTATTAATAGCATACAATTATCATGACCCGGGCAAAACAAATATAAATAAAAACAAAAAAGTTGAAATAAAAAAAACTATATTATTTCTATACATTTAATAATTTGTCATTACATTTTTTAGTTTAAAACTTTTAACATAAAAGCCTTGCAGTTATATTTTTTAAACGCCTTGTGTGTTCTTTTGCAATAATTCCCAAACCATAAACCAAACATAAAAATGCCACTACCTCAGGTTTGCAGTTTTATTATTAAAATATTTATTATTATTATTTTTTTTTTTTTTTTATTTTCTACTATTTCTATAGAATTGTCAGCTTCTTGACAAAATTACTTATACAAATTAAAAAAATATAAAATAAACAGAAATATAAATACGAAAAAAATACTATTAAATACACGATTCCATGTATCATTTTATGCATTTACAGTGGGAATGTTGGTAGTTGGTTTAGGACATGTTTACAGTCAGCTGTCGCTAAGAGCATAAAACGTGCGATTTGTCAATTTGTTTAGGAAAGAAAAAATACATATATATTTAAAAAAAAAAAAAAATAGCAAACACTCACACACGCCAAATAGTTTAATGAAAAATATATTTTAAACATGAATATAATAAAAACGTAATATTAAAAAAATATTAAAAATTACTAAAAAATTGCGAAAAGCAGATTGGAATTTAAAGGTACCCTAAAGTTTGAAAATTTTGGACTGACGGACAGATAGAATATAATTATTATTAAGTTTAAAAATGACATTTTAAATTTTGAATGATTTAATTAAAAAAAAAAAAAATAACATTAAAACATTAAAATATTAAAATTTTCCCAAATGTAGCCTTATTTAAGAAACTACAGAAAAGAAGAACGTTTTGTTTTTATAATCTTATATAAGAAAATGGAATTTTGATAAATTTAAGATTGAGAAAAAAAATGTTCAATTACCTCACTATTTTAAAAACTACATACAATTTATGTGAAACAATTTTGATAAAAAGCGTAAGTGATCACTAGGACAACCAAAAATATGCTCCAAAAAATATGCGCATTAAAAATGCTATTAAAATCGAAAAATACTCCTTTAAAATATATATTATTTTTGGTTAAATTTTAAACCAACAACTTTTCTATGCCAAAAATTTGGATTAAAGAATGGTACAAAGTGCTTTCTGTCATTTTCAAAATGCCATAACTCCGAAACTTATAAATATATTTTCATAATTCTTTCACAACTTAACTACTATAAGTTATAACAAAAATAGGAAGAAGGAAGGAAAAAATTTTTGGACATTTTAGATAAAAATTATGGTTTAATATAAAATGGACTCAATTATAATTCTTACATGTGCATTTTGGAGAAAGAATTATACATTTAAAATTTTACAATAAATTTTACTATTAAATGGAAAAAAGAGGTCATAATAACAAATTGTATATAGGACTAATTGATAAAAAAAAAAAAAAACATATAGAATTTATATAGAATTTCTTCTAGGAAGTTAAGAGTTGCGTAATATTTCTGCACAAAATTGAACTAAAGTATAATCACGAGATCACTATAATAGAAATAACAGTAAATGATCTTAAAAACTGTATACACTTGTATACTAATAAGTGATCATCTGAAAGCCTTCTAAATAATGAATATAATTGATCAATAAATTATAAAGTATTGCAAAACCTGGTGGAAATTATTCTGAGCATGATAGTTCAAGCTTCTGTGTTATTTAGAGTAATACAAGTCTCAAGATATATTTGGATATAATTTTTTTTTTTTAGTACTTAAAAAGCTGGTATGCTATCGTTTAGTTATTTCCTGGTATATAACGAATAATTTCTAAATGCCGCAATTTAGAGATATCACCCTCAATTTGTACCAACTAATATAGCCAGAACTAACTAAAATTTTATGATGGTATAGACTGTAGTTAATTTATTTGGCTATTTCTGACCGTTTGTATTGTAGTATATAGGTTATACGTTCCCAAATTTCTATTAGTATAGTTTTGATATTAAAGATGTTGATATATGTTTTCGCTATATATAAGTAAATCATTTAAAGAAATTATATACTCCAAATAAATCAGGGTTTATTAAATTTTTGGTACTTAAATATATTGTACAAACATTTTGAATTTAACTGAAAACCTCTGTGTAGCACATACATTAGTATGTGTGTAAATTAAAAAGTGAGGTTATGAGACAAAATCGTAAATTATTCAAAAGTAGGTAGAAACCCAACCTTAGTTTTTATTTGCGTCAAAGGCATAGATAATCACCTTTAATTGGGTATCATTAGTTTTTTAATAGTGTAAAAACTAGTCATTTTATAGTGTTTCAAAAATGAAGAAAAGGATTTCATACTACCCTTTAAAATTTGCCAAAAAATATATATATTTTTCATTACATGAAAGATTTATAAAAAATGACAATTTTTATGTGGGGGTCATCAGATTTTTTTTATATTCGGTACGCATATACGTAATTTTAAATGAAATTTAATTTTGATATCTTTACGATATAGAGATTTAACTATTCAAGGCTCTAATGAAGGCCAACTGACTGTACAGGCAATAACACAAGAGTAAATTGTTTATTTAAAAATGCACTCGTAATGCAATTGTTTTACAATGTGTTGTTGACAAATTTCTGGAATTTCGACATTTTTATTTTTTTTTAATTTTTTTAATGTTTGAAAGTAATATACTTACTAGAAAATGCAATAATAATTGTTCTGGGGCAAGGAGATCTACTATTTTTAATATTTTTTTAAAAAAATTACCACCAATATTTTCATACAAAAATTTATTTATTTTTATTTTTTTTAGTTTTTATTTTATTTTATTTTATTTTATTTTTTTTTTTTTTTGTTTTGTTATTCACATTTAGTAATAAGTAACTTTAAGTGTTCATAACTCTTTAACTATACGTCGGATTTTATTAATTTAAAAACCAGTATAAAGTTTATTAAAATATATATTAAAAATAATATTGTACAATTCAAAAATAATATTTTTACTAAAGATGCGCTTACAACGAGAATGCAATTTTCAGATACATTTTTAAGAAATTTCTACTCTTTTGATTTTAAATATTTTTTTCTTAATATGGAAGACATATATGTTTATAAAACAATATATTAGTAATTATTCCGGGAAAAGAGGTATTATACGACAAATAACAAATTATGAAATGTTATGACCAAAATTAAGTTTAAAAAAATCTCACAAAAACAGAAAATAAAAAACACAAAAATTATACAAAAATTTTATTTTTGTATGAAAAAATTCATAAGAATATATTTAAAAAATTTCTTAAAATAGTGGACTATTTTATTCCAGAAGAATTTATATCGCAATTTTTAGTAAAAATTATAATTTTTATAATATTAGAGGAAGACAAAAATTGAAAGCATAAAGATTTTTCAAAAAATGCATCATAAAATTTAATTTGCATTATGAGTGCATTTTATATATTGTATCAGAAAATTGGACCACAAATCAATTTGCAAAGAACGCCCAAAAATCGGATTTTGTTTGCTTAAAGTTTTTAATTTAGAGTTAAAAATATATGTGATGATACCCCCCACCCTAAAAAAAAGAGGTGAATGATTTTAATATTGTGTTTTCATTGGAAGGAAGTATTTAGTGCTGACAAAGAGCTGCATAAGTTCTATTTTTAACCCACGGTTGTCATTGGTAAGATATGGTTCTTGTTCATTCTTCTTGATCATTGCCTTTAAAATATTTCTCTCAAAACTATTTCTATGAAATTGTTTAATAAAACTGTGGTTTTAGCTTTGTTAAAAGATAATAAAACTACTTTTTTTTGGGAAGCACTTTATCGTTTTTTTGCTGGGTAAGAATACATAATCCTATATTTCAATAGAATCTTTATTATTTATTTTGTTTAAATTTTAGAACAAAATTATTAAATTTAGGCAAAAAAAATTTCTAACTCATATTTTAGCCTTTGAAAATGAATTATATCAAAAACGAGCGCTAACTTTTAAAAATGGTTAACACCATAAAATTCAGCATCGTCAATTTAGTTTTCCCCAATCTTGCTAAAAAAAAAATAAGTCTAATTTTTGAGCACAGTGCTATTTTTAAAATTATTTCCAATTTAATAAATTCTATGCATTTGATCATTTTTCCATTTCCCATAAAACCTTTGATGTCTTATAATATGAACAATTTGGATAAATTATGAAAATATAATAAAAATATCAAAAAATATATAATTTTGCATAATTCTGATGGCCTGGTGGTTTCTGCTTAACGTCCAATTCTCAATTGGAATTTTAATTAAGAAATTTAAGATTATTTTTATGCTATTGTAGGAAAGTTCGAATTTTATCTCTATGATCGGATAATTAAAATTTAATCTTTATGGGGGCTACTGCCTCCCCTAGGTCTGTCGCTCAATAATATATTTCATATTTTATATTTTATTTTTTACATTTTATATTTTACATTTTATGTTTTACATTTTATATTTTATATTTTATATCTTTTATTTCATATATTTTATGTTATACATTTTTCATTTTATATTTTATAATTTAGGTTTTATGCTTCCTATTTTATATTTTACATTTTATGTTTTGTTTTTTACATTTTATATTTTACATTTTATATTTTATTTTTTATATTTTATATTTTACATATTATGTTTTATATTTTATGTTTCATATTTTGCATTTTATATTTTACATCTTATATTTTATATATTTTACATTTTATGTTTTATATTTTACATTTTATATTTTATTTTATTACATTTTTTAGTATTTGTTTAGCACAGTTTTTTATTTAAATGCCATTTGTAGAGTACTTTTAGTCACTGCTTTTTTTAAATGACGAATTAAATTTATATTTTTTCTATTCTATATGAAAATCTATAACTTAAAGGAAAATATAATTTTTCAAAATTTTTTGCACTTGAATAACATGCTGTGCCATTAGATAAATAAAATGTTATAAATTTTAAACACACCAGAAGTAAAAAATCTGAGCATTTATGCTTTTAGAAAATGAATTTTTATACAAATTTCAACAGAACCAGAAAAAAAGCGAAATTAAAGCAATTATTAAATCACGCACCTAAATATTACTTTATGTATTTTTTGTTGCCAACTTAAATGATTAATAACTAAAAAAAACTTTTGCTATAAGAAAAAAATTCTTTAAATATAAGAAAAAAATTACAGAAAAATGTTAACTTTTAAAATGAATTTGCATAATAATATTATGACATGTAATTTTGGGTTATTTACCACAAATAAACACCTTATATAAAAATATACCAAAAAACATTAAGAAGAAACAAAATATTATTAAAATGTTTTCGTTTTTCTTTTATTTTTACTTTTAAAAATAACAATATTTGCATATTAAAGACACAACATAAAGTTGAAGAAAAAAAAAAACGTTAGTGCTAAAAATTTGTTGATTTGCATAACAAAAGTTTATTATGGTTAGTAAACAAATATAGAGAATAAAACTACAGCAAAATGTTTTTTTTTTTTTTTGTGAACAAGTTGCATTGTTTAGACTTTATTAACTAAAGAAAAAAAAATACAATAATGCTTGCCTGCAAAAAATCGACAAAAAAAAAACATTCAAAAAGTTTTTTTTATATTTTTTTACTAGAAGAAAAGGCATTTTCATATTGAATTCTTGCTGTATGATCATGATTTTTCATTTCATGAAAAACAAAAGTGTAAATAAAGTTGCGCAAAAACCAACAAACAAACCTTCCACTGAATTTAGGAACAAAAAACGTTACAGTAGGCTATATTATGTCGTCGCAAAAATATTCGCATATAAGAGTTAAATATAGTGTTGATATTTGGTGTATTTAAGAACTTAAGAATAATTATGTAAGTAGAGCAATTGATAAGGTATTGTAAATAGTTTTTAAAAAGCTTTAAATGCTAAAAGTTATTTTCAAAATGCTGAGGTTGTAGATATGAAGGTAGCAACAAGCATCAGGTTCGAAGGACCATAAATGAGTTTGAATTATTAGTTTTCCTTGTTGTCTTCGTTTTTGAGACTACAGCTAAGTTAATGGAATAGGGTTGTCAATTATTTGACATTGAAGTTGAATGAATAAAATTTCATAGTTTTGTTAATTATTAATGTTATCGAATAAAATTTGAAATTTCTTCGATAAATCGAAACAATAAAGAATAAAATATATTGTTCAAATAATCAATTACAAGTTTAAAAAGAATGCAAAATCTTGTATTTTTTAAATAAATTTTTGCTTTTATTAAGATAAAACAAACCTAAAGATATCACCTTATTAATATATTTAGAACAAAAAAAATATCCATAGTCAAATTATAGACAAATTATATAATGAAATTAAATGTCTTTTAAAATTGTGGTTCATAAAGAACATAATTAAGCTTTTTTGGCTTTAAAACGCTTACCGTTTATGTTTTTTTAATAAAAACAGATGTGTGGAAAAAATCATATTACCTACTATTGATGGTGGCAATACATGGCATTAAAAGCAAATCTAGTTTTTCTATTCTTTTTAGATTTTCCTAAATAAAGTCAGTGATCATCTATTTTGCTAAAATCTATTTTCTTAATTTTTGATATAATTTATTAATTGATTGAGTTCAGTTAACAAACCATTTCAGAATCGTCGCTTATTTCCGCACCACTTGAATCACTTTTTGTTGAATATTAAAAAAAAATAAATATGCGCTTTTCCAGAATTTAGTAATAACTTATACGTCCCCCATTTATTCTAACTTTAAGACGTTGGATTAAGTCTTTAAAAAAGCTATTCTATTTTTTTTCAAAATAATACTGCAACTTAAATTAAAAATTGATCGAATAAATTTTTATCCTAAATTTTAAAAATTTGTTAGTTCGAAAATAATAAAAAAAATTGTTCCTCTAATATACGAATAATTTCTGCTCGAATGACAACAAAATACGAGAGAATACATATTTTGGCAGCAGCGCACAGTGGGGTCCCAAGTTTTAGCATGAGTGTTCGGTATCATAGAAAAGAAGAGAGTTTCATGCAAATTTTTGTTGTAAATTTGAAAAACAAAATATTTTTAATGGTATGAATGGGAATTTGTATAACTTACTACACCATAGGACGGGCGCTGATCTAGAGGGGTGAGGGAAAGGGAAATTCCCCCCAAAAATGAATTTTTCAACTAAGAAAAATTAAACTCAATGAAAAATTTTCAACAGGAAAAGGAAAAAAAATAAAAATTATTTTCGAAAAAATTAGTTTGTCATAAATAGAAAAAGGAATGATAAATTTATCTTCAATGTTGTCTATCTTAAAATTTGCATCTTCTTTTGAAAATTTTTAAGCAAATCAACAGGTTTTAATAACTGACACTTGTTTAATAAAAAATGTAGGAAATGCACATTTGTAAGTATTTTTATTTCACTTTTTTAAATAACAATAACATATTTATGAATTTTTGTAAAATGTTTAATTCTTCAAATAGTAAATAATTTTGTAATTTCATTTATTTTCCTGGGTTTCCAAAGTTCGTTAAATTTAAGCTTAACTTTTACGGACCATACGATGCAAAATTTCGACTAAAAAAAATAATTTGTTTCATCAGCTAATGAAAAATATTCTCTATTTTGTAAATCAAAATTTATCCAAAACTTTTTACAAAAAGCGCTTAAGTAACAACACTGAAAAAGTTTTCCCCAAATTTTTCATACAAAATATGATATTTGTTCTACATATTATTAGATTATATATAAGGAAAATTTTGCGTATTTTAAGACAATTTTATTTGGAAGCTAAATAAAAATATTTACATATAAATTATCAATGATAAATATCTAAAAATGATAATTTTTCAAGTAAAATCTTAAGAAAAAGTTTAGTTGGAAATATTCATAATTTTGTAAATAAAAATCATTAAAATTTTTGAATTATGCTAAAAAAAACTGTGTTTTTTTTTTTTTTTTGTAAGTTCCTGGACAAATTCTGTTATTGTCTTGTTAATTTTAATATTTTTTGAAAAGTAGAAGAATCAAGTTTTTTATCCGTATATATTTATATATGTTTTGGTGAAATATTGAAAGTGAATTTTTAAACAACATTTAAAAAGAAATAAAAATTTTAAGTTCTAATGCAATTTATTATACAATTTTCTACAAAAGGCTATACAACGATGTAATATTTTTTCAAAGGCCTTTTTTGTAAGCATAACAAGATTTATTTTCTTTTAAATTGGACAAAAATTTCAGAACTTATACGATTTTATATGGCATAATTTACTTAAACTTTTAATACGTTTTTATTTTTGCTCCAAATATATTTCAAATAGAGCATAAAATGATTTGCTTAAAAATATATTAAAAATAATTTCATAAAGTTTTGAAATTTTTAAATAATTTTTTGAGTATTTAAATGATTTGAAAGATTGACCTCTCATTTTATTTTAAATGAAATAGCATTTAAAACTAGATATCTTTAGTGTTATTTTGAAATAAAAAAATTAATTTAATTTAAAAAATTAACAAATAAATTATAAATATATAGAAGATTTAAACAAAGATTAGAAGCTACGTTTTTTTGCTTTCTTCATATAATTAAATTCAAAATTGACTTAAAATTTAAGTAGCTGCGAGATCTTAGTGCACCAACTATAATCAAAATAAAAATTTTCAAAATATCTCAAAATTTACAAGGTAATTTTTGGAAATTTGTTAGTTTTTCGCTTTTTAGAAGTAATGAAAAGTAATAGAGCAAAGCTATTATTACTGAAATCAAATAAAAAAAATAATAAATAAAGTATTTATTTTACTTTTGTAAAAATATATAGATTTTCGGTACCGTTCCCATTATAAGATTAGTTCCCAATTTTTGCATCGGTAAGTTTATTATATTAAGGAATATAATTAGATCTATTTAAGTAAAATTGATATTCTAAGTATCAAAATATTCATATCTCCCTTTCGTGTTTTCAGGACATGTATTTTAAATAATTTCATTGAAATGCATTTATATGTTTAAAATTCTTGCGAGGATAACGATTGAATAAAAACACACCTTAAATAATTAAAATATATTCAATATTCCATGAAATTTATAAACCATAGATTCATATTTATATTTATTTTTTTGTCTTAAATTTTTAGTCATTAAAGTCTTGTGCATGATTTCAAATTTTTTAAAACAAAAATAATTTAAACCACCCCTCCCCCCCCCCCAATGCTTTAGATGGATCTACACATGCCATTGGATGTTGAAGTAATATGTGTTTATAACGCATAAATAAATTATGCTTAAACTTACCTTAAAATATAACGTTCAATTTAAAATCACTTCCTGAGTCGAGATAACAATGTTCGTCCTTCCGTCTGGCTAGCTGTCTGTCCAAGTAAATCTCATACAGATCTAATTTTTTTTTAAATAACGTAAAAAGTAATAAGTTTGACGTGGATATTTATTTCGGCATTAGGACGAAGTGGACTGAAATCTATTAGGATCAGTCCATTATTTACCCTGTCCATCATACAAGTGTCCTTCCGAAATTTGGTTTTAAGCTCTTAAATGCCTTAAATTAATGATGATTTAAATATAATTTGGCAAAAGTTCTTTCTTTATAAGCGTCAATAAGTGTGACAAACTTAACTAAGATCGGCCCATAACTGACCATAGTTCTCATATAAGCTCACTCCAAAAAATCAATTTAATTTAAATGAAAGTCGAAAGCCTTTTGACAAATTTAATGATAATCGATCTATAATTGACCATCGCCTCCATGTGGTACTTCCATCCAAGTATCAGAGTAGCATGCAAAAAGGTATATAAGTGCTATTATCATGATAATATTATGCACATAAACTTGAAGAATTCATAAAAAAATAGTAAAATATTGTTAGAGTGAACAATGATCAAAAATCATTGATAATGCCTCCTTAGGGTTGTATTGAAGTCAGTTTATCTAAAATTAACATTAATATTTAT
This sequence comes from Protocalliphora azurea, assembly GCA_932274085.1. NCBI lineage: Eukaryota > Metazoa > Arthropoda > Insecta > Diptera > Calliphoridae > Protocalliphora > Protocalliphora azurea. The sequence continues at coordinate 145,651,987 of OW026520.1, read as the reverse complement.
TAAAACCAATTTGAAGTATTTTTTTCTAAAACCTCTATAATACATATTATTGCTACAGTAGATATATTTTATAAATATGATATTTATCTGTTTGCTTGCGATTTTATTTTAATTATTTTCTAAGCTTTTAGATTTTACCCAATATTTTCTCCTACTTGTTTGTGAAACAGAGGACATTTCAGTTTAGGTTTAGCAAAATTTAACAAAAGAAAACTGACGATAGTAAGAGTTTGCCGCAAAATTCTGACGCTATCTGAATTGCAGTATAAAATAGACACTTTAGCGAACACTTTAACGTTTTTAGATTCATGCAAGGTCATGCCCAAAAATAAATTTTCGTTCTTCAAACTTACAGGTTATCTTGAGAAACAACCCACATGAACACAAAACTCAAAAATAACGACAAATATATGACTTATGTAAAATTTAAAATGAAGGTCATAAAATATATCCCCTAGACTGCAGTTTTGCATTATATAACATTGTTATATATTTTTCTCGTTATGCGATACAACTTTCATAATTCTAGCTCCATCTTAATAAAAATGTAAAAAATAATATTAAACTACCAACTTTAATGCATTGTTGGACAGTCAGCGTTGCCACATTATATTTTTAAATGTATGCTCTTGATTGCTTGGTTTGTTATCATTTATGAAATACATTTACTTTTACAATTCCTTAAATTGTTATTTTGGAATTTCTGTCAAAAAAAAATTGATTTTTAACCAGCGCAAAAGGAGGCAAAGCATATAAATGCGATTAGACTCAGAAAATGTTGGCGCATACGGTCCCTAGGAGGCCAGCAAAGGCCAAATTATACTTTTTTTCTTTCAAAGTTGAATAAGTTATTTAAAATTTATTAAAAAAAAAATAATACGAAAAGTTTACACTAATTATTAAAACTTTGTAAGTATTCGCGACTTCAAATATTCTCATTGCATTTAATGCAGTCGTAAATTTAATAAAGAAAATAAAAATTTCAGAAAATTTTTAACTTTAAAATTTTTTTTAACTTTAAAAATAATTATGTTAAATAAAAAATATAAGCAAAATATAACAGAAAAATCTTGACTTTGATGCCTCGCACACTAAAAAAGTAAATATGGAATTATATAACTTTTCAGCTATATTCAAATTTTTGCAAAAAAAATTATAATAATAATGATAATAATAATAATAATAATAATAATAATAATAATAACAATAATAATAATTACTCAATATTGACTTTTTGCCAAGTTTTGTGCGGTGTCGTTATCCGGTTCTATGGACCTAAAATGAGTTCACTTAACATACAATTTAAAGATTTGTATAATCCTCTCAAATAACTCCTCAATTACGCCACTTGACACATACGTTTTTGCCACTATTAAGTTTGTTAAACTTTTAGCTATATTTATGCAGTTTTTTTCTTTTGTCTCCTACTTACTCATATGTAAAATTTTCAGAATATTGTTTACAGAAACATACACATACACTCTCGCACACGATAATCCCCCCTTTATCCATATTTGGTTAAAAATGAATTTGTTAAATGCCACCATTTGCAAATATTGTCTGGAATCGATTCTTTGTTTTCCATTATTTTATGATATTTTTGGTTTCATTTCATTTTTTTTTTTTTTTTTTTTTTTTTGTTTCATTTTTAGTTTATCGCAAAATTTTCAAAAAAAAAAAAAAAAAAAAAAAAACTAAAAATCCATATAAACTAAAGCTAAAAAAACAACTATTTTCTTAGGCATTTAAAATGCTTATGGCTAGAATGTTTTCAGCTATTGTATTTCTGTTTTTAAAGCTCCAAAAAAGCCCACACACATGCAGCCAGGCAGGCAGCAGCCTTTAAAACGCAACCAACTAAAAAAAAATTCAAACTAATTATATACACACCTACATGTGTACGTTGCTTTGAAGTAAAATTGCATTTAGAACATAATGCTAGTATAACGACATATGAACATGGCATATTATGAGTGAATTTTCTTGTATTTTAGTTTTTTTTTATAGCTGTAGGATGTTCCTTGGTATGTGTGTAAGGTGCAAGATTTGTAGCACAAATTAGCATAGATAGTCAAAAAGTATATTAAGTTTTAGAAAAAAAACACTATTTATATTTTATTTATTTAGATACATTTGCTTGGTTGGAAGTGCATTAAGCTGTTTGGTAGCTAATAAAAAAAAATGCATTTGTGACAGCTGGAGTTTTTAAATGAATTTTAAATAAATTCGTTTAATATGAAAGTGGATATTTTTATGTTGTAAAGAGGAAAAAAAATAATTGTAATAATATATAAATACATGCACAGAAATATTTAACATAGTTTGTAGATTATTTAAGTGACTGCCGCGACCAGAAATCGGTTCGAAGGACCAAAAATAAGTTGCAATTAATAGTTCTTCTGAATTTGTCTGTTCAAAAATTTGTGGACTATATTTACATATCAGAATATAGGAATATATAGTTTTTCTGTGCCGCATTAAATTATCCATTAATTTTTTTTTTTTTTTTATTCTTGAATTTTATTAAAATTTAAATCTGCATTGTAATTGTAGTAACACCATCCGTTTCAAAGGACCAAAGAAAAGTAAATACTCTTGTTTTCTCTGTTCAGCACTACTAAAGCAAAATTTTTGGTTTTTACATGATATTCTTCCGATTTTATGATGTGTCTTTCACTTGGATTCTGTTGAAATCTAAACAGTGTGTTTGCCTAGGTCTGGTGTAATTTTTAGAAGCCCAACTGCTACCAGGCATTTGGAATAGGTTAGAGATCTTAGTATCGACAATAAGTTGAAATTGCAAACTGCTTTTTTCTCTGATGCTCACTATGAAAAACCAAGTTTTTGGACTATAATTACACTCCCATAGATTGACATGATGCCCGCCTTATAGTGGAGCAACTTTAGAAGTCTCTAGTACCGCTCATGCAGAGGATAATAATATATTTGTAGAGCCGTATTTTGGTTCGAAGAACCATTAACAAGTTGCAATTGTACTTTTGTCTACAACGGAATATGAATGAGTTTTCTGTACCGCAGTACACTCCAGCAGATTGCATAGAATCTTTTTCGGCTTAATGAAAAAACTCCCCAAAATAAAAAAAATGAAATAAATCCCTAACATTTTGTACAGAGCGCAACAGCAACGATAAATAAATATATATTTATATATCTGGAACACAAATTTAGAAAAGAATTCTACATATATTATAAATTTATTATATTTATACAAAATATCTCTATCTTTACTCAACAAAGAAGTGTTTAATGAAATGTACATAATGAAATTCTGTGGAAGTCTTTAGAAGATATTTTTTAAATAAATATTTCCCCATATTTTTCATTATACACTTCCTTGTTGTGAAAAGGTATAGATATTCTATATAAATATAATAAATTTATAATATATATTGAAGACATTTTATTTCTTGAAAAATAAAATGATTTTATGAAGACTGGTGGAGTGTACTGCGATACAGAAAACTCATTTATACTCCATTATAAAAAAGTACAATTGCAACTTGTTAGTTAATACGGCTCTACAAGACATTTTATTTTTTGAAAAATAAATTGGAAACGAATTCTTTTCCAAATTTGTATTCTAGATATATAAATATATATTTATTCATTATTATCTAGATTCAAAAATATTTAGATAATAAATGGGAAAAAGTTTGTTTTTGCCTGCGGCGTTGTATGAAAACGAAAAACATTTAAATCAATAACTTTCAATATATTTATGGATAACCATTGCTTTATGTAATGTAAAGCTTCTCCTAATTCTTATGTAGGATTCTTTTTAAGTATTCCACCCCTTCTACGCCCACTTTTCGTAATAAGATTATGTGCAATATATGAGAAGTAACATTATTCAACCGATTAGTAGATATAACGTGCATTCTTCATTCGAAAAGTAATATAAGATATAATGGTAATAAAACTCCCACGCCCAGTTTTTATAAACAATTCTTTTTTTGAAAGTTAAAATTAAATTTTGCATATATATCAAGTACTCTGTGGAGAAAACTTTGAAGTAAAATATAAGTTAGATTTCAAGTCCAGGTTTTAGCTACTTTCAGTAAAAATCAATTTTAAAACTTTACTTATGCACTAAGACAATTCACGTCAAATTTAATATAAGGAATATATATATTACAAAATTTAATCCAAAGCGCGCCTCGCCTCTTTAACGTCCACTTTTATCATATTTTTATCATGTTATACCTTTTTATCACTGTCATCGAAATATTAGTGTATGTTTATTAAGAAGCAAAGTTACCCTTTTTTCGAAAAAAGTTGACGTAGCATCCAGTCAGTACTTTTTTCAAGGATATACTTACGAGCCACGTTTCATTTTAATCGGTTCAGTGGTTTAGACATAAGGTCAAGGTAAAAAATTTAAATAAAGTAAAGTAAACAGGGTGTGACATCCAGCAAAAGTTTAGTATACTACCATTATTGTACTAGATTTTTGCTCTATAAAATAACAACGACACAAGATTGTAAAATAATTTAAATGTTCTTTATTTCCAATTATATTAAAACAAGGGGTATAAAAAATTTGAACCTCAAGAGGCCATAAAACTGAACTAGCTTTGAAATACTCTTTGGGGATTTTGTTAGGCTACACTTACAGTTTCATTATAAGTTGGAATTACTGAGGCAATTTTTTCTTGTTGTACTGTGTTATTAAAGAATGTGTAAAAAAGGAAACCTTATGTGAGATAAGCGCTTTTGGACATATTACAGAGTTAAAAGATTGAATATTCTTATGATTGAATATCCTTAATTTATGTAAGCTTTTAAATTCATTCATTCATAACCTCAGGGAGAGGCTGCAAAATTTTTTGTCCAAGTAGGTGGGAACAATCTTTCCGCTAAAAATATTAGAGTTACATTGAAGCTAATACTAAATAAGAACTTGAGAAGATCTGAAAGTTATTCTAAGCCTCATCATGAAAATGACATTCAAACACATCTAAATTGAAATTATAGGAAAAACTATTACTGAAGAAAATTTGAAACTTAAATAAGACCTAAAATTAGAACTAATTCACTAGAAATACCAAATACAGAAGCTTAATTACCTAGCAACAACTTTGTTTGTCATTTAATGAATTAAGAAGTGAATATAATGGCTAATATAATATATTAGAGATAACTCATTACCACATATCATTACAAGCAGCAGTGTTATCAGATTAGGGGATTTTACCCAAATTTGGGATTTCTGTTGAGAAATGGGAATGAAAAATTTGTTTGGGGATTAGGGTATTTGTTATAACTATATATTTTCTTTTTAACTTAGGAAAAATAAAAAAAGTAATATTCCGCCGGATATGAATTTTCTAGTAAGATAAACTTTTATTTCAAGAACAGTGCAATGAAGAAAATAAATAATAATTTTGATATTGAATATGATATCATAAAATTAAAAAATTAGTTCCAATCCCTGTAACAAGATGATTATTGTACAGATCTATTATTGTTAATGTAATAATGATCAAGAATTTAGAGGCCATCAATAATTATATATTATAATTAGTTGTTTAAAAGTTGAATAAATCGTATACTTGATTTATCATACTTTCATACTTTTGAAGAAATAAAAACTTAATCTTCTGTATTTGTACTAACTATAAAAATAAGATAAATTATTTAGCTAAAAAGTTTATCGTTACAAACGTTCATACGATTTCCACATAAGAAATCTATAAGAAATTTTCTTTTTCAATATTGACTATTTACTTAAATTTGCCTACCCAAACCAGCATATCTTCAAAGGAAATGGATCGAAGTACTAATAAAAAGTAATGTAGTTTATACTAAGATTTTTGGAAATTTGGTTATTTGGGGATAAATCTCGAATAAAAAATCAGGGAAATGTGACAAGTGGACATTTAAGAGAGTCATTACTGAGATATCATACAATAATTCCAATCTTTTCAATAACTCATTGATTTTAAAATATTATAGAAGTCATTATTAGTAAAAACAATAGGAACTAGTTACATTTTACAAATGAGTAAAAAAAATTAAAATATAAAAGCTGTTTATTATTGTCTTTTTTTATTTTTATTTTAAATGTAAAAAGTTCTTTTTTTTAAATTTTAATTGCAAATTTCGAAAACAACAGATATTTTGGAGTACAAATTAATATTTTTAAGTTGCAGTTGTGAATGTAAATAGTATAATAGCAGAATAATATTACAATCACGTGGATAAGTTGGCTAGAGCGCTGGATTAACAACCAAAAGGTTGTTGGTTCAATCCCATTCTGATGCTGTTAGTTAATGTTTAAAAAGATATATTATACTAAAAAAGGGTTTTGTAACTTAAAATATAAAGTAAGAGATGGTGTACTGAGTAAGACGTTAGTCATTAAAAACGAATGCTTAATTCGTGCCCAAGTTCAAATCTCACTGACGGCAAAATTTTTTGTTAATTTTTCATTTTTATTTTTGTTTATTGAATTGGTAAACTCAATTAAAAAATCAATAAAAAGTATCATTTTAAAAAATCTAATCACAGACATTTATTTGCATACGGGCTATAAATAAGTAATTACTAAATTGCTTGTATGTAATGCAGACAGTATGTTGTTGGCATTGAAAAATAACTACATCCTTAAATATCAAGTTTTTGCTGGGTACGACTTAAAAAAACCTATAATTGAAGGTAGATTTAATCTAAAGGATTGGAGAATGGTATGCAGTGTTAGTTAAATTAGAACTATAGAATGACAAATGATTGAAGTAAAATTGAAATTATAGAAATTATTATTATTGAAACTATATCCCAATAAAAACTTTTCATTATACTGAAACAATAGAAATGCTTACTTAATTGAATAAAGCCTTAAAAATTGTATTAGATTTTTGATTGACCATGTAAAAAAGCTACTTATTAAAATCAATTTCTATTGCTTCTAAGCAGCTTATCATGCATTATAAACGCGTCTTAGTAAAGTCTCAGTAACAAAATTCCTTTTTTTTTTCTTGTCGCATATACCAGCCTTCATAATATCTTTTCCATTTCGGTTTCGTGGAAATTTTAACATAGCGTCCGCCTCTTAATTTGATAAGATTTTGAAGAGTCCTATTTGTTGCGAAAAAAATTTGGCGCAGGTTAGGTAATCTGCCATTGTTAATGTTGAGTTTATAGATGAGACCGCAAGTTAGGATCCGGTTTTAAGGACCCCTTTTTCTCTTTTGGGTGGCAGCAAAGCTGAGTTTTTTGCTCTTCATCTGTATTCATGGTGTCTTTATTTTTAATACAAAAATATTCCAATAACTAATATGGTTATTAAAATAATCCATTTAAAATTATTCTTTTTTAGTTTTTTTTTATTAAAAACGTACCTATTTCTCTAAAGTTCTTTTCATAATCATTCCTCGTTTTATTATAATATTCTTATTCTAAGGTGTGAAAAATTCACAAATTTAATTGCAATTTATTTCTAATAAAAGCAAACAATTTGTTTATTACAAAAACATACAAAATTTCTACAAAAGAAAAGAAATCACAAAAAGGGGAAACATTTATTACACCTTAAAAGAAGGCGGCTTAATGTTTTGTTTGTTACAAAACCCACCGAAAAAAATCTACATTTAGAAATCATATTGAATGCTAATTTTACAAATGTAATTCCGTTATATATGTTTCTAAATAGAAGAGATAATAGAAAAAAACAGCACGAATTATAATTCAAGAAAAAAAAACAAACACACATACATACATACACATACAACTATGTACATAAAATATAAAGGAACATTAGAGTGCTATTAATAATCTAAGTTGCCAAGTATTTTTTTTTTCCTCATACCACTGATTGAAGGAGTGTTTTTTCGCTTTAACTTTCTGCTTTGCTTTGATTTTAGACTTCATCTATTTTTTGTCTTTTTTTCACTATTTTCAAAAAAACAAATTGTACTGATTGTATTGCATAGCATAAGCATCATGTGAATAGAAGGAGAACCCTTTTATTAGGAAATAATAAATAATAAAATGTTGACACGACAACGTCATAACCTTTGAACGTGAAAATAACATTAACAAATATGGCAACAGATGAAGAAAAAAAAAGTACAAACCTAATGCCTTTACCACATGTACATATACATACAACATCACACACAGAGCAATCACAATCTATGAAAGCCTAGAAATTGCGTTGGCAATGAATAATGAATTCAATTAGTTGGCATTTTGTATTTTGCTTTGTTCTCCTTTATTTTGTGGTTAATGCCATTGTTTAAGAGCCTTTTAGTGGCGGCTATTGAGAGGGAATTATTAAACGTTTGTTATTAAAGGAAAAACAAAAAAGTATATTTTTTATTCCTACTAGAGAAGAAAAAAAAGTGTTGAAATACGATCATTTGTTTGTTAACTATAACAAAAGGTGATAAAATTTTAAATTATTTACACAAAACTGTTTTATATGCAAAATAATTTATTAAAAACAAAAGACTTAGGAAATGAACTTTCTTTGAGGCAGAATTTAGAGGAAATTATAATGGGAGGTAATTAGGAAAACTAAATAGAATATAGCTTATAGATTTAGATTTGAGTGGTGCAAATAGATTTAAAAATTAAATAAAAATAAAAAAGAAGACTTGAATTAACAAAAATCACTTTTCTACTTGATGATTTTTCGTCGTCAACTAGTATCCGGCTCAAGGGACCTACATTTAGGCTTGCTTAGCTCCTATTGACGGCTACAAAGCAAAGTATGTGTATAATACAGACATCTTCACTGCTTCAACATTAGTTTTTTTTTTCTTTCTATTTTGCTGTGATGGAAAAGCTTAGATTTTGAAAACAAAATGGTTTGAAACCATACTTAAAGATCGTCATATAAAAATTGTATCTTCAAAAGCAAGATTAGATAATTTACAATTTTTAAATATGCAGTTTTCCTATTTGTAGACAACATAATTATAAAAATGTTGAGTGATAACCTTAAATGAGAGTAAACTGTTAATTTGACATTAAATAATTATTATTTTTTTTTTTTTTTTTGAATAAAATTAGTCTAAAAATACAGCTGATAACTATATTTTAAAGAAAATTTCATTAGTAAGTTTTTATGTGCAATTTATACGGGATGATTCTATGGCATGAATTCAATTAAACATCTTAATAAAACGTTAGCCCTAAAAACCAGAAAGTGAAGAAGTATAAATATAGACATTTTAAATATATGTACGTTATAAATTTGTCAGAATAATAAGTGAAATTTATCTCATAGAAATTTGACAAAAGATTAAAAAAGTTAAGAGCAAATGTAGGTAGTGGGCCTGACTTGCCATTAATTATTCTTTTAATTTGTAACTGGAAAGCTACAGAAAATATTCCTTGTTAATGAGAATGTCTAATCGGGTCTATAACATGAAAGTAGATGCTTTATAAGGGATATTGTATGGAAATTTAACAGAAAACAGACAGAATCCAGGGTGGTTAAAAATTTTGCTTTTCGAGCTACATTTAAATGTACTTAAAATTATGAAAGAATATCACTTATAACATGTTTTTGAAATTTCAAGAATTATTCTACAGTTTTAGCAAATTGTTAATAAATTTAATTTTAAAGGGATTTACAAAACTTGCTTAAAAAATATTTGAGTAAATATTTGTCGTAGTAAATATCTTATTATTCAATTTCTGATATCCCTAATTTTTAGTCACAAATACGACATTGTTTTATGATATATTTTAAATATGAATAACAATGCTGTCGACACACAAAACTTTTTCTTATCCCATTTGGGTTTTAGCTGTTGAACTAATGAGAGTAGTAAAAATTATAGTTTTTAGTCCGAGATCTCGGGAATCCCGGGAAGTCAAAAACTTTTTCCCGCTATCCCGGGAAATCAAAAGACAAATTGTATAGAAAATAACAAATATATTTGAAATTTACTTGTTATTTTAAACTACAGAAAGAACTATGATTGAAGCCAAATAAATCTTTGAAAAAGATTTAAAATTGAACATAATAAGAACTAGGGAAAGACATGAATAAAGCTAAGCGGAGTTTGAAAAAGTCTTAAGATTGAAAGTAAATCGATGCTTATAAAAACATGAAATTGTATGTATTAAAATAATAGCTGACTTTAAATATTTTATCAATTTTTAAAATTTTTGTAAGACATACGTATATTAAACGACAATATTCAGTGTCAATAGTGAATCATCCCAATAGTCAAATCATAAATGAAAATTAATATCGCACTGATATCAAGTTGACACCATTTTAGTGTCAAATTATTAAATAACATATTTTCTCTTCTGTATGTTGTATACGACATGTCGCAACACCGTAAATTGACATTGTGATCACAACCTTAGTGGATTTTCATTCGTAATTTTTAGCTCAGTATCTAACACAGTTTAGTAAATTTATGCATTAGTATCAATAATATAATCGTTCAATTATGCAAAAGTGTTTACTAGAATTGCAAAATTGCCATATTATCACCCGAATTTTCAAATGAATTTTTTTGTGTTGAGTTTTCAACTGAAATCCAAAATTTTAATTGTTGATTGGCCTTTTTGCATTTTAGTAACGATATATTGAGTACTTCTGCAAGTAAATTGCAGTGAAGGGTCAATATATTTTATTTTCTATATTAAATATTAAGTGAAAAATTTTATTTTAGTGAATTTTATGTAAAAAAAAAATAGATTTCTATTGAAAATTAAGATTTCTTGCAATAAATTAAAAAAAAATAGATTTTTAGTAAAAACTTTTATTTTTTATAAAAATTTAAATTTTTAAATAAAATTTAGGATCTTTTGAATAAATATTTTTTTTAATTCTTACTTTTGCATTCTTATATTGAAAATTTAAATTTTTTATAATAATATGAATTTCTTATGAAAATTTTATATTTAATTGAAAAATTAGACTTTTATTAAAAAATTGAATTTTGAGTGAAAAAAATATAATTTTAATGAAAATGTGTGCTTTTAGAGAAAATTAAAAAAAAAGTCGAATAGATTTTTAGTAAAAAAAAATAGAATTTAAGTTTTTGTTAATTTTTTCACTTGCATACTGGGACAGAATCCAAATGTTTTTGATGTAAATCTAATATTTCTAATTACATAAAAGTTGACATAATCGTAGAATAGTAATGTCCAAGTTATAGTTTTGAAGGTTGATCCAACTGACCCTCAGGAGCGTGGCTATAGGATCTCAAACTAGGGCACCACTAATAAGCGAATTTTTAAAACGCTTGCAAATTCTATTTCTATTTTTTATTTCTTAAGGTCGTGATTATGATTTTTAAAAAACATATTTTTTTGTGTTATAAGTATATTTCTAATAGCTATCGAGTTACTCGTATCTGAAACTTTAAATTTTATATTATCTGAAAACCTTAGTTTAGTTTTTTCGAAATACGAGAAGCATTTTTAAACAAAAACAAAATTAATAATCAATTGAATACTAATGGAATGATATTTTCTGATTTCAAAAATTAACCATTTTTAATCTTAAATTTTCAAAAATTATGAATGTTATAGTAGAGCTCCTCTAAATAATAAATTTATTTAACTCAGGGTATCTGAATTAGCCTTAACTATCTTAATCATTTGGTTAATTAATTCAGATAATAAATTAAATCCACAAAAAATTTTACACTAATTATATTTTTAATCTGTAAATTGATTTTCTATATTTTTGCTTCAACCGTTTGAGAATTAACCAAATATAAAGTTTTCTATGGAGATCATTTCAAAAAACAATTCATATCCAACTTTCTAAAGGAGGCTTTAAAAGGCCCTTCCAAATTTTAACTATTTGAAATACAAATTTTTGAAAATTGTGGGATTTATTTCATTCATATCACAAACTTTTTACAGTTCATCATTCTAAATACATAATAAAGTCCAAATTCTCCAGAAGGATATCTCTACTAACAAATATTTTATTGCCGATAAAAAATATTTAAAGTTTCTATAAAAACTATTATTTTACGATCTGTTTTTTAAATTCCAAATATCAAAAAAAGGCTCCTTTTTCCAAATTTATTTCTAAGTCTAGCTGACACAAACAGTTTGAAGTCAATGTATTATTTAAAACCAAAGCTTCGCTAATTAAAATTAAATACGAGTATTTCCCGAAAAATTTAATCTTTTGCATATTTTAACACAAACACACATTCGAACATGAGCAACGAGATTAAATTATTATTGTGGTCCTTTAAATTATTATTGTGGTCTACAATAGCATAATATATTTTGGTTTTTTCTATCTCATATAATAAATATTTATCAGTAAATTGATTTCTCAAAGGTGGTCTTTGAGTATAATTGATCATATAATTTGATCATAGAATACAACTAGAAGTTTATGTGAGAGGCAGTTTTCGAAAAATTTATTAATTTTTTTCAAAACACAAAAACAAAATATATGTGACTACATATATTTTGTTGTTGCATAAATTAAGTTTTTGAAAACTTAATTAGGTTTTTGTCTCTCGCATAACCTTCTAGTTGTATTCTATGTTTGATATTTTTGGAAGACAATCACATTTATTATTAGTTTTTTATTATTAAAGTTATGTTTTAGTTATTTCTTTTTTTTTAACTAAAGACGTTTCAATTTTTTATAAATATTTATACGAAAAATTTTACAGGGAATCCCAAATCATCTAAACAATATATATCTAGCATTATTTAATGACGTCGGTAAATAATCAAACTTTTGAAAAATTCATTTAAAGATCTAAATATTTAGTTTATTGTGCCAGCTGTTAATCCAAAGAATTACAATACAAAAATGGCTAAAATATACAAGATCGTTTAAATTTTTATCAAAAATATAAAAAAAGGAAACAAGATGCCTTGGAAGGTCTTGAATGAGAGTGGGTTAAATTCTATTGTAAAGAACATATGAAACTTCAATTAAAAATATTTTTTAGCACATTAATATATTTATATATTTTAACATAAAATATTTCGTTCTGGGCTCGTCTTAGGTGTTCTCTCTAAAAAAAAATATTATAGAAAAAAAGAAACATTACCTTAATTGCTTCAAACAATTATTTTTTATTTTAAACAAATACAAATAATCACGTTTCCATAACACTTCTTTTAAATTCAATTCAATTAAGATTAAATGCCAATTAAAATTAAAAAAAAAGAAAAAAAAATCTACAAATACACAAATTTATCATAAAACAATAGACCTTCAAAATATCACAAGAATAATTTATATTTGAAAACAAAAATAACAAATCCGAATATAAAACAAAATTTATAAATGAAATAAATAACTACGTTTTGTAAGTAACACCAACAAAAAATCAAATGATCAAACAGAATAAAGTTAAATACGAATTGAAATTATTTTTTTGGAGGTTTGCAATTTTATTTGGCAATAAACATGAGAAATATGATCAGTGATAAAAATCTTCCTATTAAAACAGAACAAAACTAAATGAAAAAATAAATAAATATAAACAATTATTTCTTTTGCTTAACTAAAAAAAAACGGAGACAAGTATTTATGGTGAATTGGTCACCCAGCCAAATAACAAATTTAAAAAAATAAAACTGTTTAAGATTATTTGTGGCAAACGACGATAGAAGAATGAATTACCCACTTACTAACTCATTCACTCACTCGTTTACTACATGGTCAAAGTAATATTTTTACGATTACTTACAACTATTAAGCGGTGTTCAATGCAGGTGTTTTTTTCTCACGTCTTCTGTCTTGTAATTATGTTACTGGGGACCACTACCACTACTATGACTACCACACTTAGTGGTTTCTAGTGGCTGGTCGAAGATTTTTTTCTGTAGTGTTATTTTTTTATAGAATAAATGCTAAATTTTTTTTAAGATACATGTATGATATATATTTGTGGCTAATATCTTATTAAATACAATAATAAAAATCAATTTTTTGAGCTCTATAAGCCATAAAATCAATAAATCGCTTTAAAATGAACATTTTAAAAATTGCAATTTCTGTTTACTGTTTTTGACTTAACTATTAATGTTCAAACTATAATCTCAATTATATGTTTGATGCAAAAGAAAAAAAAAACTAAATAAATATCATTAAATAAGTTTTTAATAGTGTCTTAACATACGACCAGCTTAAAATAAAGTGTAATTTTAATGTTGATTTTTTTAAACTAGAGTCTTTGTAGAAAAAATATGTATTTAGGTATGTAGCAAAACCAAATAAAATATAAAAAATGTGGTAGCCATTTCTTGCGATAAAAATGAATTTATTTAACTTTTAATTTTAATTATTTTTAATTTTATAGTGGTTCTTTTTTTGCAAATAATTCTGGTTTTGTTGTTCAAATATTGTAATAAATAAAAGGTTAAGAATTTTTATCGTCTATTAATGTTGAATTTTTACAAATAATTCTACAATTTTGTTTAAAATGTTTGCACTCGTAAAACATTTGTTGAACATTAGCTATTAAAGTTTGTGTCTTAAATCTTTTGTTTTTAGTGTATAGAATGACTTAGAACATTTGTTAGGACTTGGTATGTTGGCAAACAAAATAAAAAAGAAAATAATTGCCAAATTCACAACCACTGTCGTATCGTTGTATTGATTTATGTCATGAAAATATTAAAATAAATTTACTTTTGCTTCAAAAATGTTGTTTGAAAAACATTTACAACACACATCGTTACCAATGTTGACAGAAGATGAGAAAAATAGAAGCTAAATTGAGCTTTAAAAAAGGCCAAAAAGTCTAAATGTTTTTCTTAGTTTTAAAACTTATTTTTTCACGTTCACACTATCACACTACTGTAATAATTGTATAAATAAAACTTAGAACGGCTGCCGGCAGATCCATTGAAAAATCGTTCAGAAAATTCGCATACATATTTGGAATATATATTTCACATGAAAAATTACTATTTCTTAAAGTAATTTGTCGTCATTTTAGAACTATAATTCCTTTTTGATTAAGCATTTCTAAATTTTTAAGTGAATTTTTGCCTTTAATAAAATTTATTTTAAATTATATTCATAAATAGTTCTGTAGTTAATGAAATATATTAAAACATAATTATAATAATCAATTTAGTAAGATCATAAAATTAGTTAAGTTATTAATGATATGAAGAATGAAGCGCCGTATTCGAATATTTGTGTTGAATATAAATAAATACGCAAAAATTCTTAAATGGACGATTCTGTAAAAATAAAATTAGTAATAGCAAATAAATAAAATAATCGTTATTGTAATACTAATATTTTAGCCTTTTTCAGTCAATATTGAAAATGAAAAAATGCTAGGAAAAAGCATAGAAGCTAAAACGAAAATTTTGAGGCTAAAACCAAATTAAAAAGACTAGATTTAGCCTCAAAAAGTCTAAACTGGGAACAACGATCGATACAACTATACGACAGAGGTTGTGAATTGGGTAGTTATGTATTTGAATGGTGTATTATTTTTATATCTAAACCGCAAATATTATATCGAGAAAAATTAAAATATTTTAAAAATAATACGTAATTGACCGACCCGATCATGCCTAGAGTACTATATTCACCACGACTATAGGAGAGTGTTATGCGTTTGTATTACGAACAGCAATACAAACGTCTAAAATTATTGGCCCAATATTTACCTTAAAGTACACAATTTAAATTTGGAATTTTAGTTTATTTAATTATAAATGAATTAAATTAAATTAAATTAAATGAATTAAATTTCCAACCAATAGTCTTGATAATATTTTCTATGATATCGGTCAATATAAGCAAAATGTTCGTCGATCAGTAGAGATAATTTAATTAATTTAAAGAATCCTAATAAAACATTCATCATAGTCAAAGATTAATTTTTCAGAAAGACATTTGGACATTTGGATCGTCACATAATTTTATAATGATCCCTAATATATTAATTTAATATATTTTTAACATCATTTTTTTAAGTAATGCATTATAATTTAATTAAAATACTTTTTAAGCATATTTTAATAAAAAATTTAAATATTTTAAAAACTGTTAATAAGATTAAATAATCGTTATAAAAAGTTACCTTGAAATGACATTCATAAAAGTGAATCACATGAAGTTTTTTTTTAATTTTTGGAATTTCGTAAATTTTTATTTAAGTTTTTTAAAAAGTTCTAGGAAGAAATTTAGGGGGCCAGTATTTTTTCAGAGAAGTGAAAGTCATACAGAATTAGTTCAACACCACAAGTTGCATTATCACACTTACATTATGTTTTTGTTTAGCGTATAAGCCTGCCAAGGCCAGGAAAAATTTAAAGATAATAATAATAATAATAATAATAATATTTTATTATTATTATAATGAAATGCACAAAAAAACCAAAAATCTTTTCAAAAATTTATATAATAATTTTATTTTTGACGCTTTACTAACTTTATTGTAATTCTCATTTAGCTCACATATGAATAAATATAAATAGATAAAGTTTGGTTATACTCGGTATGATTCAAGGAATATAAGATAGTGATTAACTACCATTAAAGGGTTTAGTTAAAAAAGAATATCTTGCATTTGAACCATATATGGTGGTACAAATAAATATAATTAACGAACAAATAATATACATATATTTTCTATATGACTAATAAATACTTTTCTCTATTATTTTCAATAAAAAATTTATAAAAATACTATTTTTTAATTGATATGTTTTATTTTAATATATGATAATATGCAATAAAAATAATATGATAAAATGAAACAATAATACGATAAGATTTGATAATTGTATGATAACAAGGGATAATATGATCAAATGGAATCATAATATGACAATGTGGTATAATAATATAATAAGATAGTAAAATAATATAATAACATCAAAACATAATCTGATAGAATGGAATAATGATGTACAACGTAATTAAACAATCTGTTTAATTATATGTAAAACTATAATCACAACAAACCATAAAATCAGATACAATATAGCAAAATTAAATCATAATTATTATTACTTATATTCATGTCAATTTTTCTCTACGATAATTTGTCCCAATCATATCATGCTTATCTTATATTATGGTCACTACAACTATATTTTTTCTCTGCTTGTAAAAATTAGTTTAATTTTGTATAAATTTTTTCCAAATATCTAATAAATTGGATCAAAATTTACCATATATTTGGACCAAAGAAACATTAGTTTGTTTTTTATGTACTCAAAAATACCCTGCATGTAATTACGTTTTTATTTTCTTTTAAATCCATCCTTCCCCTTTTTATTTAAATCATTTCTATATATTTTCATCCATATGTTCTTGTTTTAAATTAGATTTAATCATAAAATTCAAATCATCTCTATGATCTTCTTTTCTCACAAACCAAAAAAATAAAAACCAAACCAAAACACAAATTAGCATAAAATTAATTGAAAAACCCCTGTAGAAATTGTCACGATCAATTTTTTTTTCTTTTTTTTTTTTCTTAACAAATGTTTAAATATCTTACCATATACCCACCTTCAACAACAACAAACGTCATCATCACTATCATTGCATACTCACGAATATTTAAACAGAAATATCTAGCAACAGAAGATGGTAAATAAACCGTAAAAAAAAGAAAACAGAGTGAACACATTTGAACACAATCTTATTCTTATTCTATTCTTTTTTTTTAACAACAATGATTTTTCTTTACTACAAGTTGTGTACAAAGTTAGTGGTAAGTATTCTTAAATCATAATGCCACATAATGAATGCAAAAAATGGAGAAATTTGCGTCATACATAAATCAAAGTCAAATGGTTTATTACAAACATACACACATACTCTTTATAGACCATCACTGGTTTATGAAGCAAAAGAATTGTTAAAAGAAAATAAACAACAGCCAAAACAAATGGCAACGACTAACTCATAATACAATGAATGCATGCAAACTGGAAAACATCATAGAAATAGCAAAAAGTAGTAAGAAAAGAATAGAAAAATCATAGAATTTTTGCTTAAAACTGTTTGTGATTGTTGTTGCTATTGTTGTCGTTGTTAGCATCTAAGTATGTGGTGAATGAGTACGTAACAACAACTACTATGATGACGATGACGACGACTACTACTATGATTATTAACTGCCACAAAAAGCTGTAATAGCAAGAAGTAGATGAAAAAAAGCAACAACAAGACGATGAGATATGTTTCAAATACATTTGAAGTGAATAGAACGAATGCTAACATGGCGCTTAATGATTGTTATGAGCCTATAAAGCCACCCCCATGAAAATGTGCAGAAAAAAAAGAAACAGAACATAATTTTTTTTTTTTTTTTTTTTTTTTAGAACAGTAGGACTTTGTTTCTTTACAGTATGAAAGCAGAATAGATTTTCCTAAGTTAATATGCGCTAACTGAATTATTTATTTATATATTATATTTTGTAGTTCCTATAAGGAACATAGGGCCACAATTATTGCTTATGTAATTTTCAATAACTTTTCAGGAAAGCTAAGAAAGTGCTTAATGCTTAATTTATCCGTATATGAAAAAAATCTAATTTTTGACGCATTAGCGAGAAAATCACCGAAAACTTTACATACACAGAAAAAAATTATTACCATATATTTTTCAATTAACACAGTTGTTTCATTTTGCATCTAAATTTAATAAATATATTCAAGTAAATATAAAATAAAATTAGTTAAATTTTATTACTCACTTAAATTTTTACTTCATTCAGTCATTTATTTGAATAATTTGATAAATTTTTTAATTGAAAAAATTTTTGCCATTTTTTATTTTACAGTTTTTGGTAATTGATATAATCATTTTGGTGAGAGGTGTAAATTTAAAGAAAGTTTTTAATTTAATTACGAGTACTAATATATTTGGCGGTTGGTGACTTTTTTCGGTGTAAGTAATAGTTAGAAAAATATTTATGAAAATATGTTTTTATTCTTCTTTTTGTAAACTCATAATTTTATTAAAATACAAATCTGAGCTATGGAAGGATGTATCTTTTGTAAAATATCTTGGTGAAATTTCAACTTCCTACGATGATTGGGACATGCTGCTAAATGATCATCCATTTTTAATGATCTCAGAAGAAATTAAAAAAAAATCCTCACCAATATTAGTTTTGCATATATGAAATGATTGTTAAAGAAAAGTTTATGAATCCATAATTCACGATTTTCCAGAAAAAATTTTTCAAGGGAATATAATTAGCGGTTTGCTAAAAATTCATTAATTCAGTTTTATTTTTTATTATACAGGTTTGTGCTGATGTTTGTAACACATATAAAAAATCACTGGACCACCAGTATACCAAAATCACTTTCTGTGATCCATCGGTCCATGGAAACATTGTAACCAAATTACCAGTCGCAATTTTAAAGACAAATCAATGAAATTCTGCTTACAAACTTCCATTGAGTAAAGTACGAACTCTATTGAAATTGGCTAAGTTCGGTGCATTATTTTTTTATGTCCTTCCGGAATAGGTATTTAACGCGTCTAACCCCAGAATACTAATAATATTTTTTTTTTTTTATTCAATAAAATTAACGACACGTAAATTTTACTGTTCCTCCAAACATTTTACTTGTTCCCTTTAAATCTTTGTAAGATATCTTCCATAGAAGATATTTACACAATTTTATGGACGCAAATCATCAAAGTAATATTTTTCTAATATTGTATTTTTATCAGTGTATTTAGGGAATAAAAAACAAAAAATATATAATTTTTTTTGTCATTTGCATAGTATATCTTATTTTCAAAATATTGCCCTTTTTTCTGTAAAGTGATTATCACCTCCCAGAAAAATTATATAGAATAAATTAATGCAATACTTTAATTTTTCAGTCAAAAATTTTTCAGTTGTCGAAAAATTACTAAAAAATTAAAAAAATAAAATATATTGAATAAAATTGCTTGTCATTTAGCAAAAAAGAAATATTTTATGTGAGCGTGCTTTATGATGTTAAAATTTATTTGAATGCATTACAAAATGAAAAAAATATTCTTTATTATTTCTATATTGATTAAGTTGTAATTATGCTATACATTTATTACATCTTCCAGAAGGTTATCTGGGGGTATCTTCTTTTATTCACCTTGATGATTATCTAGCAATATTGCCTATTTTTCTTCCAGGCGTATTAATTTCTTATTGCTTAGATGTATCGCCTGTGACACACAATATCTCTCGATGGGGGGAACTTCCGCAATACGAATATGATTATTGCGGCAATAAAATTTTTCTTCTAAGCAAAACGAATTCAAATCATTTTCGTATTAGTTTATTGTCGTTTTATCAGCTAAGAACATTATTACTACTTATTTATATTTAAAAAGGCTTAAAGTGAAGAAACATATTCATTAAATAAGAATGAAACATTAAAAAGCCCTTAAAAATATACCAAGATTTTATTTTTGAAAAGTCATGATAAATTATGATCTGGTGTTCTCCAGGGGCTGAAGATATTTAATCAATATAACAATAAGTTCTAAACTTTCGATTTTTGCATAATACCTACATTTTTAATACATTTTGTTTTCCTTTCTGTAGAGAGTTTTTAGTATGATGTATCATACAACAGAAACAAAAACGCACCAATTCAAAAATGGCACTAACTATTAAAAAAAAAACGTTAACGAAAAAAATTCTATATTTGAGTTATTAAAAAGTGCTATCTAGCTAGCGCGAAATGTACTAAATTGATAAGATTTTAGAATTTCATCGCTTTTATACTACCATATTTTACTTATGCCTTTCTTTTGAAAATCGTTAAGCATTATTTTACGGTGTCCTAGATGTTCCTATACTTACTCAACCTTCCACTTTTTACCAAATGACCCACAGTGCTTTATTATTTTTTTTTATGGTAAAAGTAAAAAAAATAAAAACTTTATCCGTAACAATCACTAAAATTGTTAACAACTACCACACATTCCCTCATTCAAATACTTTATTCATTTAAAGTTTGAGAATGACATTTAGAACGCATGTTTGTCGGTTTTTATTCTTCTGCTCAGGGATGGAAAAGTTGAAACGATAGTATTTTTTTATACTATTTAATCTTCAAAAGTACCGAAGTACTCCATCGAGTTATTTGATACTATCAATCGATTGGTTTGTTATTCTACAATTCGCTTCAAAATTAAACTTTTAAAATGAAAGTGTATTTTGAAGATATTTAATTTTCGACTAGAAACCTATAATAGTATTTCATGTATTTTTTATAAAGATCGATTCAAATTTACACTCAGATTTACACTATATATATATATATATATATATATATATATATATATATATATATAATACTTAACCCTAAAAAAATTGTTTAATGATTTAGTATCGTATTTAATACTTCATTCTAGATACACACATTATATTCTTTGAGTTTTGCACTAAATAAACAATAAATAACCGTAGATTATCATACACTGGTGCATATTCCTATAAACACATAAAAATTTTTTTAAACAACTTACCAAAAATGGGGCTAGAAACTAATTTCGATCATAATAGCGAGTGCTTTTAAATTACTGTTGGATCATTTATCGCTCGAAATTTAAGTGTTGCCGATTAACCAAAAATTATAAAAAATTAT
This sequence comes from Protocalliphora azurea, assembly GCA_932274085.1. Classification (NCBI taxonomy): domain Eukaryota; kingdom Metazoa; phylum Arthropoda; class Insecta; order Diptera; family Calliphoridae; genus Protocalliphora; species Protocalliphora azurea. Next base: position 145,630,422 of record OW026520.1, on the reverse strand, counting down.
ATATCAAAAATTTTTGGTTTTTATTCTGAATAAAAGAGCTTATAAAATTTTGTAAAAATAAAAAGTTATAGCTCAATATAGATTTTAGTTTCTTTTGAGTTTATCTACCAAAACTGCCGGAAGTTAATTTTTAAATTATTTATTGACTTCACTTAAAAAATTAATAACAAAAAACTTCAAATGTACATTATTATTATTATTATTATTATTATTATTATTATTATTATTATTATTATTATTGTTATTATTATTATTATTATTATTATTATTTCATTGCAACTTTAATAGTTTATTGCTATTTTTATGGTACTTTTCTATATACGCACTTAAACTAATAATCCAATTTAGCATTAATTATAATGTGTTCATGAAGCTTTGTTTTGGATAACTTGAAAAATTCGATCAGGCATTGTTTCAACTATTTTTTGAAGAAAATCATTTTCAATTTTTTCCCAAAGTTGCTCAGTTTTTAGTTTTAATTTTGTTAATGTCATTATGGTTTTATTCTGTGTATTTCTTGCGTAAACTTTACAGGCCATGTACCCCCATAGATTCTTCATTGGATTCCAAATCTGGACTTCAAGTCGTTCAGTACAATAGTAGTATGTTCACTAAACCACGATTTATATTGGTGCGAGACATGGATTGAAGCATTATTCTATTGGAATATGCAATCTTCAGCCATTTTTTCATCCATAAATGAGAGAATAGCATCTTCCAACAGTTCGTTATAGACTGCACTGTTTACTTTTGTTGGAACAAACCGTAGTTTTGAATTTCCTGCAGTACAAAAAGCTGCCCAAATAATAATACTGCCTCTACCGAAATTACTTTTCGACATACGAATTTTGTTCGACCTCGAATCAAGTCAACAGCAAAAATATGAATTTCTTTTCATCAGAAAAGATTACTTTAATCCACTCATCTGTCCACTTCATATATATTTCGCGCAAATATTATGATTTTATGTTACCATCTGCTCGCAAAATATGAGCAACATAGTAACAGGAAAGTCAAGTTTATTTTTTATTTGTATAGCATTTAATTTATTGCGGGTGGCTTCTTATTTTATTTTTATTAATTTGCCTTTTTGTTAATTTTTGATTACCTTTTGTTGGTTTCCGCACTCCATATTTCTACTCTCTCTTAAGAATAACTCCTTCCGAACGTTTAATTTTTCATCCAGTTTATCTGTTAGAACAGACTTGTTCACAAAAAAATTGAATTTGAATTTTTTCCTGATCTATAAGAAAAGTTCCTTTGAGCGTCCTTTAAGCTGATGAAATTTCCCAAATAAAATAAAAATATTTCCAGTAAACAGAGACAAATAAAATAAAACTGTTAAAATTTTTAACAGTTTTTAGACAAATTTTTTTCGACTGCGTTTATAAGAATATTCAACAGAAATGATCTCAAATATAATTCTGATTGCTAAATTAAAGAAAACAACAAAATCAAGAAGCAAATATTTCATACACAAAAAAGTATCGCTATATGGCGAGTTATTGTAACAACACAACATTGTTTTTGGTTAATAGAAATGAATATACCTCAAATAAAAACAAAAATTTTAAATGCGCTCGTAGGACTATACACCAGTATAAGTACGAAGCTCCGTTGTCAAAAAACCGTGAGTCTAAGAATGTATTAGTAAAAATTTCATTGAAAATAAACACAATTCTAGTACTTGTGCTTTTTTTATTTTATTTTTTTATTATTATTATTATTTCCTTTTCTTGAGCTTCATATTTGTGCTAATCTATGTAAATAAGTAATAAAAATTTTAATTTAGTACTCTGAGGGTGAAAAAGTATTAGTATAAATTTATTTTGATACTGAAAAATATTTTCATTTTCCATCCCTGCCTCTGCTCCTCTACTAAATACAAGCATTTCTAATAAAGTAATTATGTGAACATTTCATAAGATTTCTTTCTATTCGCTTTTTTAATTTTCTCTCCACCAACAACAACAATACATTTTACTTTGGCAATTTTAATTCATTGCCAGCGAAAAATTCTGTGAAATATTTAATGTTGGCAACCAACATTTATGTAGGTTGCTGCTAGCTGATGATGTTGGTTGGTTATATAGTTTTATGCTTATGCGTTTTTCTTGAATTTATTTTATTTTTTCCTTCTTTTGCTGCTTTATGTATGTGTCGTGTTCTAAACAATTTTTAATTGTTTTGATGCTGCTGCTGATGATGATGATGACTGTCTTCTCCTTAGAGCCTCATTTTAAAAGGAGAAAGTAAAGGGGGTTAGAGATGGAAGTAGGAAAATACAAAATTATAACTGGCAGCATTTGACATAAATTTACGCCGACATTAAATTTGTGGGTGTGGGTGGATTATGACAGTCACTACTCTCTTTATGAGCTATTTTTTGTTAGTATTTTTTTTATTTATTTAAACTAAAGTTAACCATCATATAATAGCAACAACAAGTATATGATTGTTTGTAATTGTTGATGTTGCTAGCTATTGTTGTTGGTCTGGGAGTTATTATAGCTGTTGTTGTAGTTTCAGTTGTTATAATACCAAATTGTACGTTTCAGTTGTGATGTTGTTAATGCATAAATAGAACAAGGGTCGGCAAAACGACATAACATCACCATAACAACAACAACAATAGTAGTAACTAACAACATTACTGTGATTGTTGTTTTTACTTTTTCATCTATTTTTTTTTTTATTTTCTTCTTTCATAATGTTAATGTTGTTCTTGTTATAAAAAAAACAGACTCTAATGTTATTCTTGTTTTTGTTTCTATTGTAGTTGTTAATGTTGTTTTTTGCAATGTTTATAAATGTTGTTTCATGATTGTTGTAATTGTTTTTTCCTTAAAAAATTGTACGTCGACATTTCATTGTTTCTAAAATTGTTTCTATTAGTGTGGGGTGGCAAGGTAAGACTAGGGATTAAACAATTAAAGTGAATGTTTTTTAAGGAGAAAAAACATAATGTAGTTCAAATTTAAATAATTGAAAATCACACTAAACTTCTCCCATTTCAAGACTTTAAAAATCGAATGAAATCTTATAAAATCACACATGAAATGACTAAATTATCTGCAAACTGTTCAACTCATGTCAAAATAGTTTAATTAAATTTTATCAAAAATCTGTGGGAAAACATATAAAGCTTGTTTTTTAACTTTATTAATCTCACACAATAAATAAAAACTTTCAATTAACACCTCCACAAAAGCAAAAAACAAAAATAAATCAAATTACATGACGTAATTAAACGAAAGACTTAAGACACATGCACATAAAACTATAACTTTTTTGGGGCGCTTTTTTTCAAAGTTTTCGTTCCTTAAATTTACTTTACATTTGCATTATTTTGTAGACATTAATTTTTCGCAATCAATCAACCAGCAACAACCAAGTTACCCCAAATATCTGAAAGCGAAAAATATACAGTTTTTTTTCTTTTGTTTGGTTAACAATTGTTTCTCATTAAAGGAATTTGTTTTTATTTTTTTTTTTTCAAAAGAAAAATCGCAAACGTTATGAGAAACATTTTCACTTACAATCAGTAAAAATATAGAAAAAATTCAAATTCTTAGTTAAAACATCAACATTAAAATATCTAAGAAAAAACGTCTAAAATCATTTAAGAAAATGTTAAAATGATCACGTTTTTCTTTCAACTAATACAAGGATGGTTTTATATTATATTCCTTTTTTTCTTCACTGTTTTGTTAGAAACAGAAGCCTACCATAAAAAAATAATGTTACATTTTAACATACATAAAAGAACAAAACAGTTTCTTTTAGCAAAAATGTTAGAAAAAATTTCGATTGAACTTAACAGTAAAAACGAAGCATATAAAATAACAGCCACTATATTAAAGAGAATAAGTCCCAATAACTGGAAAATTAAGGGCCTTTTAAAATTCGAATAAATTCGAATAGAATACAATTTTCCCTCACTGCTGACTTTGCCAAAAATCGTTAAATAAAGGATATAGACTGAAAACAACGAAAATCTGTAATCACTAATATTTTTTGCATATAATAGAATCTTTAATAAAAAATTCTTAAAAATCAGGAATTCTTAAAAATCTAAAATTGTTTATAAATTCTTAACCAGTGTTTGGAAACAATCAAAATCTTTTATCATTCATAATTTCTTCAAAAAATCTGATTTTGGATGAAAAATTACTTATAAGTTTTCGACTAGAAGATTTAGAGCAAAAATATTAAAAATCTGTAATCGCTCATATCGAAAATTACTTATAAACCGTTAACTAGAAAGTTTCTAATAAAAACAATAAAAATCGGTGATCTCTAATATCTTTTTTAAAAAACTGAATTTATAATGAAAAATTCTCAAAAATATAAAACTGCATATAAAACAGTGTGTATAGAGTGAAAATAATTAAAATCTGTGATCACTTATTTTTCCTACAAAAAATAGAATTTTAGATAAATTTAATGAAAATATTTGACAACTAATATTTTCCACGTCTTTCGATGAGATAGTTGATAAGGATTTGAGGGGTACTGAGGGCTTGAAAAAATAGAATTTTAGATAAATTTAATGAAAATATTTGACAACTAATATTTTCTACGTCTTTCGATGAGATAGTTGATAAGGATTTGAGGGGTACTGAGGGCTGAAGAAATTTAGATGAGGGTATCGAGGAAGTCGTGAGTAATTTCACGGATTTAATTAGGAATAGCTTTAAGCTCAGGGAACTTAGGGACAAACAGTGTATAGTTAGGAGGTTGTTTAACAGAGCCAAGCTAAGGAGGATTGAAGCTGATTGGGACAGCTATAGGGAAAACTTCATTAAGTATAAAAGGGACACAAGAAGGGCGGAACGGACATCATGGATGAATTTCTGTGAATCCGTGAACTATGTTAAGAAGTTGTCTAGATTTAGACGGGTATAAATCCTGTGGCACCTGGATACATATAATGTGCGGACAACTCGTGGACAGTGTCTGGCTCGGTTTCCCTCAACTTACTGATGGAGACTCACTTCCCTGGCTGTAGGGATATAGGATCTGATGGGAGAGCAGGTAGTGTTAGTGATAATCTACAGTCCGGATCGGAAGAGTGCGATATCGATGCGATTGAGGAGATGATCACTGGAGACAATGTAAGATGGGCGGTAAACACTTTTGGGCCATATAAGTCAGTTTCCGGCCATGTTACAGAATGTCAATGACAGTCACTCACTACTCACTACTACTGTTTAGAGAATGTCGAAAAGTGAGATATATTCCCAGGGGACGGAGAGAAGTAAGGGTCATTTTCATACCCAATGACTACTCACTCGAAACCCAAGGACTATATACCGATCAGCCTATCGTCTTTTCTACTTAAAACAATAGAGCGACTGATTGATCTAAGGAGGCGTATGGGAACTCAGGCCATCAGCGACGCTCAACACGCCTATCTTAAGGGTAAGTCTGTTGAGAGTGCTCTACATGATGTGGTGAGTTATATTGAAAGGGGTCTGTTGCATAAAGAATACACCTTGCCAGCTTTTCTCAATATAGAAGGAGCATTTAACAACATTAGGATAGAGGTGAATAGTGAATCATTCGCTTTGTTAGGTATTAGTGAATTCCTAATTGAATAGATTACCCTGATGCTAAACAGTAGGGGTATCAACTCGAACATGGCAGACACTAGCATAAGGAAGCTCTTGATAAGGGTACATCGTAAGGGGAAGTTCTCTCTCCATTAATGTGGCTCTTGACAGTGAATGTCATATTGAGACAGTTCGCTGCCATGGAAAGGAAGATCATACTCTTCGCTAACGACGTGGTAATGTTGGTCTCGGGTAAATTTCTACCCACGATCAACGATGTCATGCCCTTTGAGCCAGCAGTAATGGATTGGGGGTCAACTCTGAAAAGACTGAACTAGTTCTGTTTACCAGGAGATGTAAGGTTGAAACATTTAGTCTACCAGTATTGAATGAGATAGAACTCAGATTGTCAAGGGAGGCTAAGTACCTAGGTGTTTACTTGAACATCAAATTTTCTTGGAGGAGAAATGCTCAGGGAAGGGCCAGCAATGGGCTTAATGTCTACTACGCATGCAGGAACTCTATAGGGAAGAACTGGAGTCTTAAGCCGATAGTTGTATATTGGATATACACATCGGTTGAGAGACCAATCCTCACTTATGATTGTTCGGTCTGGTGGGAGGCATTATGAAAAGGAACTTATAGGAACCTTCTCTCTAAATTTCAGATATATGCTTCAATTGGCATTACAAGTGCTGTGAGAAGTACACCTCAGGCAGCACTGGACACCATTTTCCACCTTCTTCCAATTGAGGAGTTCGTGAGAGGAATGTCTGTGCGGAGCTTATTTAGACTGAAGGAATTGTGATTAATAGTGTACTTCACAGCGAAGCATGTTAGCATATTTGACGAAATCGAATTTTATGGTCGGACATTATCCTTGGTCGCCCAAACGGTTTATGTGGGAACTATAATTGACTTCGGGGCTACTTCCGTTATCGAAATCCCTAGTAGGGACCTCTGGGCTGGAGCGGAGAAGCTTCATGGAGGTTGTGCTATCTTCACAGATGGGTCGAAAATGGAAGTAGGCACAGACGGCCTTTTAGATTGTCTGATAATTGCAGGATTACTGGAGGAAAATGTTGAAGGGGACACTGAGGTAATCATCTATGTGGATAATCAGGCAGCACCACTGGCAATGATAAGTCACTGTGTTAGGTCCAGATTGGAATTTAGAAGTCAAATGGATGCCTACAGGATGAGACTCTGCTGGGTTCCTGATCACTGCGACATTCTTGGCAATAAAATAGCCGATGAGCTAGCTTGCAAAACCTTAGAGCTGGACAGGTATCGGTTATGATTCCAATTGGGGCATATTTCATGGTCGTAAGGAAATGAACTTTTGGACGAAGGAATCATGCTTGGAAGAATAGATCGGACTGCAAGGCATCTAGAGCATTATGACCTAGTCTTAAACTAGCTTCTTCGCTAATGGCTCTATAGTCGGTGGAGGAGTTGGGTAGAATTAATTTCCTCTAAAATCTTTAAAAAATCAAGTTTTTATCAGCTGTCAAACCCCTCTGATTAACATTTATATGTAATTTAAAATTTTTAAGAACTTTTCATCTAAAATTCGGTTTTTTAAGAAAATATTAGATTTGTTAGGTTAAAAATGGCGACGCCTCCATCTAGAGACAATTCGGTCCATTTTGATCCCTTTATAAATGCCAATAAAGGCTAAGAGAAAAAGAGAGACCTTATTAAGATAGGGCCACAGAATTATAAAAGAAAAAGAAAGATGAAAATGTGAAACCTAATATCCATCAAGACACTTTTTCTCCATTAGGAACCCTATAAAGTTACTAAGTCCCTTGTCCATAACCACCTCTAGTTCGTGTAACATGTGGCTTACAAGTTACTTCAGTCTACTACGCTGAAACCCCACACAATGACAAAGTATATGCTCTACTGTCTCTAGCTTCTCAAAAAAAAAAAAAAAAATTCCCTATTACGAAGTGAACGGTAATCATACCCACAATGACTCTTAGATTCCCACGATTCATGCTCAGAAGATGTTTCGAGTCTGCTAGTTTCGAAATATACTCAACTTTTGAGAGTCTTATGAAATTTAAAATTATATAATTTCATAATTTTTGGTGCTATAACTAATGAATTTTATTCCCGGTTTACAAAACTTCACCACATTTTGCGTACCAAAACAATTATTTCGTTTGCCAATTTTTTTTTTAGACACATGAAAAAACATGTATTTTATGCGTTAAAAAGTGGTTTTCATAAATGGATATAAATCGACGTTATTAAAAAATTAAGTAGTTTATTTTTGTTTCCAATTGTAATTTCTAGATTACCAGGAAGGCATAGCTTTTGCTGGGTGGTCACAAAAATCATAATTTTCATCAACAAAATACACGTAAAAATAACAACATTAATTTTTCAATTTTATTACAAAAAATTATTCTTACACAGAAAATAAAGAAAGTTATAACCGAAAGACTGATTTATCACATAAAGCTGTATTATGAAAATATTTTGTAGTAGTAGGTCAAAAAATGGAACTTTTTCATACAAATGGGTGAAAGAACTTTGTGAAGAATTTGAGCTACATTATGTATTACTAAGACAATTCGGTTAATCGATTAATTTGCATTTAATTGGTTATTAACCGATCAAATTTCAACCTCAAATAGTTATTTGTTGAACTATCTGATTAATATGAAAGCCAAAATAATTAGACAGAATTTTTTACACAAATTGTCATTAGTGAAAATTTACTTTTACTCTCACAAATCCGATTCCTTAATAAGTTATTTTTAACATCAGTAGTAAATTGTGACGAACAAAAGTCATTAACGTTTGTTTTTGGGTCACATTGTAAAATAAGTTATATGTTATTGCTACTTTTATATATAATCACTTACATTTAAGAAACAGTGTCATCTATTATTGAGAAATATTTAATTAGTTACTTTAAAATACAACACCATTTCACAATACTAAGAATAGCAGCTATATGTAAACATCTGTAAGCACTGTTGCCATATTTGCCAATTTATCTGCATTTTTTATCGATTTTTTTAACGTAAAAATTTCAAACTGCGATTTGACGATTTTTGTTCAAAAAAAACTTACAAAATGTTCACACACGCTAATTTTTCATGTTTAAATCTGATTTTGTATTATAGTAGATAGATAGAGAGAGAGAGAGAGAGAAAAGGACTATAAGAAATTTAAACTTTTACTTCGAAATTCGTTTGCAATTTAACAAGTATTGGTGAAACTAAATTTTTGTTTGGGAAGAAAAAAATGTTATTTAAGTAAAACAGTTTTATAGAAAAATAAAATAAAAGTTTAAGGATGTGTTAAGAAGTAAAAAATTTAATTGAAAATAAAACCAATACATATGATTTTTTGAGTAATTTTTTTAATTGAGTTTATTTTTCCGTAAATTAGGATCACCAACCCACTTGATTTTTAAACAATTTTTATAATGACGCAGTAAAACTTTTGAACAGTTCGCTCTTAGTTTTCGATTTATAGATCTAAATGTACCTGAAATTAAAAAAAATTGTTATTTCTGGAAAAAAAAAAGTTTATTCGGCGAATAAATATAGAAGAAAATCTTTGAGTCCAGCTAAAGGTCGGCTACACGAAAAAATCATTATTAAAGTTAAAAAGAAAATATTTCAATTTTAACTGGGATGGTAATCTTAATTTGTTCCTATTTCTCAAATTTTGTATAAAATAAAACAATGCTGAAAGTTTATTTAATACACAAAGAGTTTGAAAACTTAATATTATTTTTTAATATAAACATAAGTAGCCAAAAAGATATGAATTTTAATTTTTCCGATTTTTTGACGATTTCAAAATTATTATGCCGATTTTGACGCTTTTATACTATAATTATCTGGTAACAGTGGCTTTAAGTATTAATTATATTTGTTAGTATGTATATATTTACATAAAGGATCGACACTATAAAAGGAAGGCAGTTAGAGAGTTAACCTGTGGCTGTTGAGAGGGTAAGATATTATTTATTCTGAGAGGAAGTTATGCTTCCGTTTGAAAAATAAAGTTTATGTTGTGATTCTGCCCAATTTGAAAATACTTGTCCTAGAGCCTAGAGTTTCAAAACTTAATATTATTTTTTAATATGAACATAAATAGCCAAAAAGATATGCATTTTAATTTTTCAGATTTTTTGACCTTTGCACAAAATACAGGTCGCGATTTTGAAGATAATTCAATGAAATTTGTCACGTAGGACTTTCATGACAAAAGGGATGAAGCCTATTGAAATTGGTTATGATCGGTCCATTATTTCACAAAGCCCCCATACAAATGTCTTCCCGTAATAGGGGTTTAACGATCATAAGTGCCTTAAATATAACAATATTTTAATGAAATTCGGTGTAAAGAAGTCTTGTATAAATATCAATCTTTGTGCCAAATTTCATGATCGGTCCATTATTGACTATAGCTCCCATATAAAACCCTCTTCCGAAAATCACTTTAACGTGCATAAATTACATAAACATGTTAGTATCAGGTTTATATTCGACATGAATAAGTTTTATATAAGTAGACATCATAGTGACAAATTTTATGAGGATCGCTCCATAATTTACCATAGCTCCTATATAAGCCCACTTTCGGAAATCACCCTAAATGATAGACATGCACAATGGTGTGGCATATCATATGGTCGAACTTGACCGACTATATCTTTTTTACTTGTTTTGATTGCCTTGGTGATCACTCATATCACCTTCTCTTTGGAAGGGTCTCAAATAGAATTTTCCTAAACATATAACTGCCTTGTGGGCCCTTTTTTCCTTTATATGTTTTTTTTTACATTTTCCTTGTTTTATATAAACAATTTTTTAAAAAACCTAGTTTTTCCTTCTAAATTTTATCCAAAAACTTTTCAAAACTTAAATAGAGAAACAAAATGAAAAAACTATGATTTTTCCAGTGATTGGTCATGCAGTGCCAAATGTATTGTTGTTCGTTTTTTTTTTAGTTACTTTTTTCTGTTTTTTTTTTCCTATTGATTTTATTTGTCTACCTTTTGTTTGCATTCCCTGCAAACACATTGAGGAAAAAATTGTTTTTTTATTTAAAACAAAAATCAATTTTTGGCTTTTTTTGTGTTATTTTTTGTCACAGGATGTTTTTTATTTTAATTTTTTTTTATTTTCGGTTGTTCGATTTTCAATTTGTGTTATAGGCAGCCAGAAAACTTTATTTTATTTATATATATATTTTTATTTTTTTGTTTTATATAAAATTTATCTTTGGCATAAAAATGCAAATGAATGTCGATAATTCAAACGATAAGTTTGTCTTTTGTCTTGTTTTTAGCTACTGTTTAATGTTTGTTCGTTAGATTTTTTTGTTATGGGGTTTGTGAATTCGATGATGTTGTTGTTGTTTTTGTTAGGTAGCTGTTGTTTGGGCTTTTTTTAACTATTGTTGTTGTTATTAGTTTAAGGTTTTTAACTGATTTTTTTACAGTTTATAGCCTAAGGTTTTTTTATTCGGTTTTCTAAGTCAGATGCACAGAACTTATGGCTGAACTGTTAGAAAGTGCCCTACAGAAGTCAAATGTTGGAAAACGAAGGATTTAATGAAAATATATTATTTTCAAAAGTTTATAAATCAAAGCTTGGCTCTAAGAACTAATGTTCTCAAAAAGAGAACGATTGTTTACCATTCTACTGTTATCTTAAAGCGTTTTCTGGATAATATATTAATATTTCTTTTAAGAGAGTTTTATCTAGTCTCCAAAAGGTACTACAAATTATATTCAATCCATTTGTATGATGCCTTTCAGTCTTCATTTACCTTATTTAGCATTTTCATCTTAAGTCTTATTTTTTTCTTAGGAGCTTGTAATCCTGTGATTGTTTGAAAAACTTTTGTTTCTATGAGATCACGATTTTTAAGTTGAGACATTTGTTGATGATTTTTTCTAACAGGGAGTTTTTTTTTTTTTTTCTTAGATTTTTATTTTTCTTTATTTGCCATTCTAGTCAAATGAGCATTTAGTGCATTCAAACACAAATACTTAAGCAAAAAAAAAAAAAAAAAAAAAAAAAACCAATACTTACAAAAAACATTAACTAAATGTTCTTTTAAGTTCATGTTTGGCAAAAAGTGTTTTACATACCAGCTACCCAAATAAAAAACATAGTGTTTCTTAGGAAAAAATCTCAGTATGAGTTGCCAGGGGGAGTGTCTAAATGCTGTCACAATGTGGCAAATCATTTATTTTATGCAAAATTATTTTGTTTTTATTTATAAATCATAAAAGGAAAATGTGAAAACAAAATCGATACAATTGCTAAGGAAAAAATGCAATTAAATTCTGTGAGAATTTGGGTAACAGAGAACTAAATAAACAAACAAAATTTAAATAGGAATAATATTGTAGAAAATACAAGTGATCGCAGATTTTTATTGTATTCACTCAAAACCCTCCGGTTAATTATTAATAAGAAATTTAAATCTTTAGCAATTATTCATACAAATTTGGTTGTTTGAAGAAATTGTACTTTTTTGAATTTTTAATGAAAGAAAAAAATAATAATAATAAGAGAAAATTTAGGTGATCGTAAATTTTCATTGTTTTCGTTAATGATTTATAAGCAATTTTCGATTTTTAAAAATGTATACCCAAAACCGCAGATCTTATACAAAATTAATTTTTTGGTACAAAATATAAGTGATCATAGATTTTCATTGCTTTCCCTTTAAATTCGCTTTATCTATAGTTCGATTTTGTTACAAAGTATGAGTGGTCGAAGATTTTTCATTTTTTTTTTTTTTTTTTTTTTTTTTCTCTAACCCTCTGTTAAACGATTTATAATCAGTTTTAGATTTTTAAGAATCTTTTACCCAAAATTCTATTTTTAGTGCGAAATATGAGTGATCATAGATTTTCATTGTTTTCCCTTTAAATCCTCTTTTTAACGATTTGTTAGATTTCTTAGATTTTTAAGAATACCTTTTCCAATTTTTTCCAATTTTTTTTTTTTTTTTTGCTGAAATATGAGTGATCACAGATTTTGACTGTCTTTGCTGTTCAGGGTTCACAACCCTTTGCTTAAGGATTTATAAGCTATTTTAGGTTTTTAAGATTTTTTTCTCAAAATTGGGATTTTGATACGAATTATGAGTGATCACTGATTTTATCCAAAATTCTATTTTTAGTACAAAATACGAGGATCGCAAATTTTAATTATCTTCACATTTAGATTTTTAAAATTCTTTTATACAAATTTATACAGATTTTCTCTGTTTTCATTCTAAACCCCCTGTCTAACGGTTTATGAGCAATTTCAGATTTTTAAAAATTTATCATCTAAAGTTCTTTTTTGGTACAAAGTACGAATGATCGTAGATCGTACAAAATATGAGTGATCACGGATTTTCATTGTTTTCGCTATGAACTTTTTAATTAACAATTTATTATGTATTATAGGTTTTCAAGAATCTTTTATTCAAAATTGATTTCTTGATACGAAATATAAATGATGGCAGATTTAATGCAAACTTCGATCTTCAGTATATTTTTTTTTTTACAAAATATATTTTATTATTTTCGGTTTAAAACCTCTATTTTACTATTTAAGAGCAATTCAGATTTTTGAACGTTTTTCATTCAAAATTCGATTTTTGTTACGAAATATGAGTGATTGCAGAATTCAACCACAGTTCGATTTTTGTTACAAAATATGACTGAACGAAGATTTTCATTGCTTTTGCTCTAACCCTCTGTTTAGCGATTTATAATCAGCTTTAGGTTTTTAAAAATCTTTTACCAAAAATTCTATTTTTGGTACGAAATTTGAGTGATCGCAGATTTTCTCCAAAATTAGATTTTTGGTACAAAATATGAGTGATCATAGATTTTCATAGTTTTTGCCCTAAACCTTTAGGTTAACCATTTATAATAAATTTTAGATTTTTAAGAACTTTTCACCCAAGTTTGGATTTGGGTACAAAAAAAGGAGTGATCGCAGATTTTATCCAAAATTAGATTTTTTGTACAAAATATGAGTGATTATAGATTTTCATTATTTTTGCCCTAAACCAATCTTTTATCCAAATTTAGTTTTTTACAAGTAACAGTAATCGCAGATTTTAACCAAAATTAGACATTTGATACAAAGTCATAGATTTTCATTATTTTTACTAAATCCCTTGTTTAATGATTTATAAGCAATTTTATATATTTAAGAATTTTTTATTAGAAAATCGAAATTTTGGAAAACATATTAATGATTACAGATTTCATATATTTTTTGCTCAAATCCCTCTGGCTAAGGATTTAAATACAATTTTTAGATTTTTAAGAATTTTTAATAAAATATTCAAATATGAGTGATCAAAATTAAAAAAAAAAAAATAGTTTAAAATTTGTAATAATTTAAATCATTTTTCTTTTGTTTTTTTTCACTTGACCATTGTTTGTTTAAATATGCTCAACCACCTTCATGGTTTACTTATAAATTTTCTTCCTGATTTTCTTTTTTTTCATGTTTTTTCTGGAAAATTTCCTGTTCTTCTGATTCTTTTTCTTAATTTAAAATTCGTGAGATTTGTTTTTTTTTCGTGAAACGGTATTTTTAGCTGATATCTCGTTTTTTTTTCTCTTCATACCACATTAAACCACAACGAATATAAATTATGGCATACGCAGCTAAGAAATAAAAAAAATAAAGACTACAAATGATTAAATGTGTTGTTTTGCCAGCATTTTTAAACGACATGACAAGTCGTTGATATGAACGTTAATATGAAAAAATAATAATGAAAAAAGAAAAAAAGCTTTTCCTTTTATTTAATATTGACTCGTGTGGCATGTATGGTGTATGTGTGTGTATGTTTTATTAAAACTGTTGCATTATACACTGCAACTCTATAGGCTGAGAACAGATGTGTATGAGATTTATGTGCGAATGCCAGACACAGTGTTGGTTAAGTATCGTAATGACTGCATATATCTAACTTTATGTCTCTCTCGCTCTTTGTCTGTCTATCGAACTCCGGTCTCCATTGTAAGAGTTAGAGTATGGGTGAGTTGGTGTTTATGATTTAGTTGCCACATGGATAAAATGACATGTTAATTAGTAATAAATATTTGGAGAATTTTTATAACAGAATAAGTGAACATATTTTTGTATGCTTATAATTTAAAAACTAATGTACAAGTGTTTTAAGTATGAAAGAAATGATTTAGTAGACGGTAAGCTAAAGTCTAAAAAATATTTGAATTAAATATATAAAATATTTTAGAAAATATAGGGGGTAATTTGTTAATGAAATAAATTAAGTCATCAAAAAGAATATATATGAGAAATTGGAAATTTATTGCATTTTTAAAATTTGTGAAAATTTTCATATTAAGTTAGATTTTTTAAAGAAAATATAAGTGGTTATAGATATACATTGTCTTCACTTTAAACCATTTAGCTAACAATTTATAGGCAATTTAAATTTTTAAGAATTTTTCATTAGAAAATCGATTTTTCGTGTAAAACTTTTTTCGCTTTAAAAATCTGGTTAGCCATTTATAAGCGATTTTAGATTTTAGGAACTTGTTCAATAAAAACTCGGTTTCTTAAAGGAAATATCAGTGAATACAAACGTTTATTATTTTCACTCCAAGCTATTTAATAATTGATTTAAAGGCAATTTTAAATTTAAAAAATTTTTAGTACAAAATATGAGTGATCGCAGATTTTCATTACTTTCGCTATAAAACCCCAAGTTAAAGATTTGAAAGCAATTTTGGATTTTTAAGAATTTTTTTAATAAAAATTTTATTTTTATAAGAAAATGTGATTGATCAAAAACGTCGATAGAGTGAGAAATCACTGGAGAAATGATATAGTGTACGTTATAGGCCTTGTTGAGGATATTATAAATCAGTTTTAAAAATTTGCAATGCATCCTCAAAATTTCGAGTTATTTGCAAAAAAAAAGTGTTTTTAAGCAGGTCCTTGTATAAAAGTTATTTTTAAATTTTAATAATTTTTTTGGTTTTTAAGTGATTTTATATAGGGATATATCATTTTAGTCTAAACAAAATGGCATTTCAAACTCTGTAAATAAATATATATAATCTATATATAAAAAATACATCAAAGTCAAAACTTCGAAAAAGAAAAGGGCATTACAAAACAATTTAAAAAAATTTCGAGACACCCCCTAAATTTCGAGATTCTGAACTATAGATGTCGTAGCTTCATAAATTTAAGTGACTAAGACTTTCCCAGTACAAACCTTGTTTCCTGGTAAGCCATAAGATACAATTGGAAACAAAAATAAACTACTTAAAAATGCCGAATAAATCATTATTTAATTCGAATATACATAAAATATTGTAATGTAAGCCAATTTAAACCCAGCAAAAACTTTTTGATTCTCGGTAATGGCAACTACTTATTAAAGTAGTTTCTTGGTAATGAGGCGTCATTATTATTTGCCTACTCAATAATACATAAATAAGTACTAAATAGTATAATAGTAATATTTCAATCACGATGATCAGTTGGCCAGAGCGCTGGATTAACAACCAGAAGATTGTTGGTTCAATCCCACTCTGATACCGTTATTTTTTTTTTAACAAAATGTCTAAAAAGATATTTAATTCTAAAAAAAGTTTTTGTCGCTTAGAAACGTTAGTCATTAAAAGCGAATGTTTAATTTGTGTTCAAGTTCGAGTCTCACTGACTCGTTTAGATACATATTTTTTACATATTAGTCTAAAAATAACTACATGAATTAGTGGACAACAAGAAACAAAAATAACTAGTTATTCAGGCAAAATATAAGTAGTTTATTTTTGTTTCCAATTGTACCTGCTAGCTTACCAGGAAACAAGGTTTTTGCTGGGAAAGTCTTAGTCACTTAAAATTTATGAAGCTATGAGATCTATAGTTCAGAAACTCGAAATTTCTCGAAATTTTGGGGGTATTTCGAAATCTTTTTAAATTGTTGTGTAATGTCCTCAAGAAGGTCAATAGCACACGTCATTAGAGTGAAAATAAAAAGTGACATTTTTTAGCAGCGTGATTTTGATTTAAAACAATTTAAAATTTTTTTAAATATCTAAAAAAAATAGTTATCGAAGATTTTCGTTGTTTTGTCAACTTTGGAACTTTAAGAAAATAAAGTGATCACAGATTTTAATTATTTTTGCTCTAAATCTTCTGGTTAATAACTTATAAAACATTTTAGGTTTTTGAGAATTTTTTATATAAAATCACGTTTTGGTCGAAAACAGGATTGATCACAGATTTTCATTATTTTTGCCCTAAACCTTGTATTTATAAACAATTTTATATTTTCAAGATCTTTTCGTTAAAAATATGCCCTTAAAATTAAAAAAGTATGCTCTTAAAATATTGTTTTTTTTTTCTAAATTTTAAATTATCTACTATTTGTGCTAAAAATAATTTGTCTTTTATTAGCAATTAGTAAAAAATATTTTCTTTCTACACTTAAAAGCGCTCACATTTTATCAAGAAATTTCAAAATGTCTATACTTCGTAATATATGTAAAAAAAATAAACTCTATTGGGTGCAAAATATGAAAATTTTTGCTCTTAAGTGTAAAATATGCAAAAATATGCTTTTATGTATCAAATATGCAAAAGTATGCTAATATAACCAAAATGTGTGAAAATATGCTGTAACAAATCGAAAACGGATAAACAACTAACAGTTTGATTCATTTGAAACTCAGGAAAAAAAATGATTTTGCTTATTTTTGTTTGCCCTGGTGATTACAGGTTTTCATTAGTTGCACTCTAAACCCACTGCCTAACGAAAATATGAGCGATCATATTTTTCGCTGTTTTCGCTCTAAGCCGTCTAACTAAAGAGATAAAAACTATTTTATATTTTTCAATTTTTTTAAGCAGTATTTGGTTAAAAATATGACATTCTCAATTTCGCGATAAGACCGCTGGTTAATAATTTATAAGCAATTTTAGATTTTTTTTTTTTTTAATTTTTCTTCAAAAAAATAATTTTTTGATCAAATAATGATCTTCATAGCTTCTAATCTAAGTTCTCTAATTAACGAGAGACAAGAGATCAGAAATTATCAGTTTCTGACTTTAATTAAGAAGTTATTTTGTAGAACTTATCATAAAAAATCGATCTGTCTTAGAAAGTATAAGTGATCGATTGTATTTTTGAATGATCACCGATTTCCGTTATTTCACTCTAAATCCCATTGGTTTCACTTTATAAAAAATTAACTTTCAAAAAGTATATCTCCAAATAAACCTAAATATCTTAAAATAACATTTCCCTACAAAAATGAACTCTTTAAAAAATATTTGCACTCCGGACACAGAGAAAGAGAGAGCAAAATAGCAAAATAAAATATAAATTATCTTCAATACTAAAAGATGCAAATCTTTTATTTATTTTTGTCTTTACTATAAGGTTGACTGTCAATTGTAAACCAATTTTTTTTTTTTTTTTGTTATTACTGCAACTGAAGCTGCTGTTGCAGCTAATATTGGATTTGCTCTGGTGGTTTTTCAAGATCATTATTTGGTACAAGAAATCTTTAAATATATTATTTGGGAAGATAAAACAGCTGGTATGATATACAAAGAAACAAAAGCAAAAGTAAAATATATGTATAGCTACCGTCTACAACTTGTGGGAAGTTTTTGTTTTTTTGTTGCTTGAAAAGAAAAGGATTAAAGTATTTTATTTGAGAGATGCCGCTTGTCAAAGAAGATGGACATTTAGAAGTTTTAAATAGTGGCACAAATAAAAAAAACAGCAGCATCCTCAGTCTCTAGATCCCAAGTAAATGCATTAAAAATCCTGCAAATTGCGGGGCAAAATGAAAAGAGCAAGACGAGGAGATATAAGTTATTGTTTGAACATTGAAATCATACTTGTATAATGTGATAAGTGCTACTAACTGAATAAAATGCCGCAGCTTTTCTTTTTTTTTTTTTTTTTTTCTTTCTCTCTTCATATAATACATTTATATGAATGTATGTAGAGGAATATAAAATGTTTTCTGCCACATTGAATATATCGCTATCCTTAGTATGCAAATGTCTAAAATGTCGTTTATTTATATTTATTCCTCATATGTATTTACTTGGACCAGCAGGAAAGAGAGCTAAAATGCTACTATTTTTTTTAACTGTCATTCTTAAAGGTTTTACTGCAAAATGTTCAAAAAAAAATATATGGTGGAAAATAAAAGCGAAATACATGAATTCTTTTGATTAATTTATTGCGCTGACATTGTCGAAATTGAAGTTGTATGCAAACAATACTCTTATCTTTAGGCAGAAGAAAAAATAAAAACAATACAAAGAAAATACTTTCAATGACGCAAAATGATGCATGTCTTGGCTTTTCAAGATTTTGAGTTAACCGACAGAAAATGAAACTAAGGACGTTTCTTTTTTTCGATTTTAACAAATAAACAAGTACTTAGTTGAAATGGAGGCACTGAGTTTTAAAATTATTTGGACAGCAAATTTGGATCTTTACATATATATAAAGGTCATTGAAGGTAATTTGGAACTTTACAAAAATCTGTGGTTGAATCAAATTGCAAGTATTTGGAAGCTACTTTGAAACTCTGTATATTGAAGTTAATTTAGGATTATATTAGAACCTATGATAAACTTAGTTAGCACTTTATTGGAACCAACAATAAAAGTTAATTAAGTTGATTTAGTACTTTATTTGACCACAGTATTGATTATAATTTGGTACTATAATAAAACCCAATATTGAGACTAATATGGAACTAAATTAAGACTCACAATAAAAGGTAATATAGTGTTTTAATATTACTCACTGTTAAAGCTAATTTTGCACTTCATTAATAGTCATGATTGAAACTAATTTGGGACTATATTAACACTCTAAATTAAATCTAATATTGCATTTTATTATGACACACAATTGAAGCTAATTTGATACTATATCAGACCGTAGGTTAATGGTAATTTAGTGCTTTATTTGAACCCATTCTTTACATTTCTTTGGGGCTATATTAAGGTCAACTATTAATGCTAATTTGGACTATATTAAAACTCGAAATGAAGCTAATAAGGTACTTTGTTAGGGCTAATTTAGCCCTAACAAAGTATATTAGGACTTACGACAGAAGCTAATTCAGGACTATATTACGACTTACAATTGAATATAATATAACCCTTAAAGATCAACAATTTAAGTTAATTTAGCAAAATATTAAGACTTACTAATGAAGCTAATTTGGTACTTTATTTGAACCCATGATTTGTATTTTTTGGGACTGTATTAAGATCAATTATGGAGTTATATTAAGACTCATAATTGAAAAGAATATGTCACTTTATTAGGACTTACAAGTGAAGATAATTTGACACTTTATTTGTGTCTACGATTGAGGCTAATTAAGGACTATAATGAGACTCATAATTGACACAAATTAGACACTTCATTTGGTCTTCGATTGAAAATAATTTGGTACACTTTATTTTTGCCTACGATTGGAGCTAATTTATAATTATATAAGGACACATGGTAAAACCTAATTTGATACTTTATTTGAACACATGATTGAAAGTTTTTGTGAAAATATTAAGATCAACTATCAGTGCTAATTAGAGACTAATTTGAGATCAAATATCAATGCAATTAAGACTCGCAATAGAAGCAAATATGGCACTTTGATATGACTTCCAAATGAAGATAATTTGGCACTTCATCTATGTCTACCATTGAAGTCTATATTAGGACTCACAACTGAGGTTAATTCGATACTTTATTTGGGCTAATTTGGAACTATGTTAAGACTTGCGATTGAAGCTAATTTTCCACTTTCTTAGAGCCTATAATTGGTGCTAATTTGGAAATATATTAGTCTGATTTGGCATTTCATTTGCACCTGCAGTTAATGCTAATTTGGAACTATATTATGATTCATAATTAAAGCCTTATTATGACTAATTTTTGAAGCTAATTTGGAACTTCATTAGGATCCGCAATTGATGCTTAATTGGGAATAGAAAGTAATTCGGAACTGCATAAAATTTAAGTTAATTTGTGTCAACATAAATATTAACTATTTAGACTCTCTTTGGATTATAGAATATTAAAGTAAATCTAACACAAGATTAGCGCAGTTTCAATTTGACACTAAATGAAAAGCCAAAAATATATTTAATTTAGATCAAAATAAGAGCCTTCGAAGCTGAAAAATGTATATGTCATCTAACATTAACATTCCTTAGCCATAATCAGAAATGTCAAAACAATAATATTTTAGATATTAAACTAACTAATTCTACTCCTTATGTCAAATATTCTCATCACTATATACAAAATTTAAATATTACACTTCAATATAACTAGTATGACTTCTATTTCTTACCAATAATTTATATCTCATATATACTTATATTCGTTACAATTTTTAAAATGTCTTAACTTAATAACATATGTTGTTCATATGGCGGCATGTTTGTTTAATAATTTTTAAATAAAACTAACACTTTAAAATTGAACATGTAAATTATAAAATAAAATGACAGGATGTTATGTTAACCAACATATAGTTATTGGCATAAGATTGAAAAAACCACACAAATAAATAACTATAAATTTTTAATTAAATTAAAATGTAAACTATATTACATAACATATTTTTGTCAAAAACTAAAATCAACTTTTTAACTCCTCACATTATGTCTTGCACTTATCACAATCTTGCAACAACAATCTGAATAATTTTTCATTTTTCCTTTAATTTCAAAAAATGTTTGTTTCCTTAAAATCTCTTCGTTTAAAATTACTAAAAGGAAAAAGCAACAACACAATTTAGGTTTTTTATCTTTTGATTCATTATAATCGTTTTGTGACAATTCAAACAGAATTTAAAATGCCACACATTAAGCTCTGCTATTGTATGATCTTTGACACAATTGCAGTTTTCTAGTCTTTTTTTTCTCTCATTTCTTAGTTATTTACCAAATAATAGCATTTCATGGTAAAATAAAAGATACCAAAAACTAAATAAAAAAATCAGTTACAAAAACGAAACATTTCCAAAACTATCACACAGATTTCAAAGTCTAAAGTATAAAATGCAATGACAATTTAAGTTGTTAAAAGATATAGATCTTGAATTGTTTTGCCAAAATATATTTAGGTTTTTCATTTTTTATTTTATTTTTTTTTTTGCTTCTTTTGTGTAATGGATTTAATTAAATTTCATTTAAAGCAAAACAACAATCATTAAACTTTCACAAAAATCTTTAAATGATAAAGAAGTAAAAAAAATAAATAAAACAAAAGACTTAGGAAACAAACTTGTGAAGTTTTGCCCTTATGACGGAAAATGTTTTTTGGTACACATGAAATATCTTTTTATTATTTATTATATTAAAAAAAAGGGAATTTTATTTGATTAGAAAGAGAGAAATCTGAAATAAAATATTTAAAAAAGAAAGCTTATTAGTTTGCATCTTTTAATTAACAGAAATCTAGCATTAGGTTTGAAATCAAAAGTTATTAGCAGAAGACTTCTCCTTTCTTTTAAAATTAACACAATATTATATTGTATGCAGAACTACGATTAAAGCTAATTTCAGACTATATTTCAACCCGCAATTAAGTCTAATTTTAAGCTAATTTGGGACTATATTAGGACACACATTTGAAACTAATTTGGGGCTATATTATATATATATTAAGACTCACGATTGAAGCTAATTTGGAACATCAATGAAATTCACGAACGATACTTATTAGGAGTAATATTATAAACCACCTTTGAAACTAATTCGGCATAATATTAAAATACCACATTTGGAACAACGATTGTAGCAAATTTGGAAGCATATTAATATCCACGATTGAAATCCAATTAAAACTTTACCGAGACCCATGATTGCTTATATAAAGGCACATTATTGAAATTGGAACCCACAATTGAGCCGAAATTGTAACCATGTAAGATCCCATAATTGTAGCTAATTTGATTATAAAAACTCAAGAATAAAGTGAAATTTAGACAATATAAAAGCCAACAACAGAAACAAATTTTGTACTAGATAAATATTGATTGGAGCATAATTACAATTGTATAGAGATTCACAAAAACTGCCATAACCTGCCGGTCCGCGCAGGGCGTAAATCGAAAAAATACTTGCGAAATAACAATCCTCGAACGTCAGAGAAACGTCAGACTTGTCTAAGGCTTTTGACACTGTCGGTCTTGTTACATCCCTCCAGGATATCCTAAATACCCAATAAAATAATTAAATAGATCATGTACTATTGATAAAATTTCTGTGAAAAAATTACTTCTATATCTATACATTTTCTATAGAAAAATTTACTTATCGATAGATTTTCTATGGAAAAATTTACTTATCGATAAATTTTCTATGGAAAAATTTACTTATCGACAAATTTTCTATAGATAAATTTGCTTATCGATAAATTTTCTAAAGAAAAATTTACTTATGGATAAATTTTCTATAGATAAATTTACTTATCAACAAATTTTCTGTAGATAAATTTGCTTATCGATAAATTTTCTATGGAAAAATTTACTTATCGATACATTTTCTAGAGAAAAATTTAATTATCGATACATTTTCTATTGAAAAATTTAATTATCGATAAATTTTCTATAGAAAAATTTAATTATCGATAAATTTTCTATAGAAAAATTTACTTAGCGATAAATTCCCTATAGAAAACTTTACTTATCGATAAATTTTCTAAGATAAAATTATTTAGCGATAAATTTTCCATAGAAAAATTTACCTATCGATAAATTTTCTATAGATATGTTTTCTTATCGATAATTTTTCTATAGAAAAAATTATTTTTCGATAAATTATCAATAAAAACAATTTACTTATTTTCAGAAAACTTTGCTTATTGGTACATTTTCTTTAGAAAACTTTACTTATCTATAAATTTTCTATAGATATATTTCCTTAGCGTCAACTTTTCTATAGATAAATTTACTTAGCGATAAATTTTCTAAGATAAATTTATTTAGCGATAAATTTTCCATAAAAAAATTACTTATCGATAAATTTTCTATAGAAAAGTTTTCTTATCGATAATTTTTCTATAGAAAAAATTACTTTTCGATAAATTATAAATAAAAACAATTTACTTATCGATTTACTTATCTTCAGAAAACTTTGCTTATTGGTACGTTTTCTTTAGAAAACTTACTTATGGATAAATATTCTATAGAAAAATTTTTTTAATTATTATATAAAAATAATTTAGTTGATAAATTTGCTATATAAATATTTACTTATCGACGAATTTTCTATAACAATATTTACTTTTCGATAAATTTTCTTTGGAAAAAATTACTTATCGATAATTTTTTTGTAAAAAAATTTACTTGTTCATACATTTTCTTTAGAAGAAATTACTTGTCCATAATTTATACTAAATCTAAATACTAAAAAAATAATTTACCGATAATTTTTCTACAGAAAAATTTATCACGTTAAGTTCCAACAGACAGCAAAACTTTCACAAGCAGTCGACCTGTGTGTTAGTTTAGCCTAAATCTAGCCTTTTGATTTTACTTTTAGCCTCGAAATTTTTATTTTAGCTTCTAGTTTTTTTTCTAGCCTTTTATTATTCCTAAAATTGCCTTAAAATGGCTTAAATATTAGTATTTAAATAACGAAGAAACTAATTTCTTATTTGCTATTACTATTTTTTTTAAGAGTTTCATCGATTTAAGTATTTTTGTGCATTTATTTTGTGTATTTTCGTATGAAATATAACCCAAATTTTTTTATGAATTTTTTGTGCGATTTTTCAGTGAGTCATTTTGCTGGGTGTTATTTAAAACATTTTACAATTTCTTTAAAAAATTTCAAAAACTAATGAGAACGAGGAAAAATATTTTTTAAATTAAAAAAATTTTACTTTTTCTTGCCTTATTTTTTGGGACATTTAGTTTTTTATGAGCTTTTTCAAAGTTCAGTTTAGCCCCTTTTTGCTTATTTCTTGGCAATACTGCTGTCAACCTCTGAACGCCACATATATAAGAAGAAGAAGGTATTACCGGTGAGGGAACATTATGTTGATTAAGCAGTTCCACTGAGATATGTCAGGCATGACTTTTGTACACATGAGAAGAAATTGATAATAGGTTCTAGCTATTACAACAATATAAAAAACACAATTATGAAAAAAGAACTTTCCTTTATTCTCACATTCTAGCACCTGCAAATAACCTTTTAAACTTTTCAAGGTAGAACAGAAAAAATCTGCCATAATTAAACCTCTTTTGACAATATTTTAATTATCAAACAAAAACAACAAAACATCTAAATAAAATAGAAAGAGATATCCCAAGCTAAATGCAATTTAAGCTACTGTGTCAAAAAACCTAATAAAATCAAAAATATTTTCAAAATTGACATTTTGTATTTGGCTACTGTAATTTTAGTTTCTTAATCCGTTTGTTAATCCGTTTCTCTCTTTAACCCTTAAATTGTAGACCAAGTAAGTGAGTAAGTAAGTAAGTAGTTGTAATAGTTTAGTATCAGTTTGATTATATTTAGTTATACAAAGATTTTTTTTATTAATTTTTTTTCTTTTGCTTAACAGCTCTACTGTTAGTGCTGCCTCAGTTCATGGTTTTCTGATTGCTGAGCCAACGTTTAGCAGCAATTTTCTCATTTTTGTTGCTGACTTTTGCTGTAGAAGTTTGTTGTTTTTTGAAAAATATCTCCTTTGTCCTGTCACTTGGTTGTTCTTTTTAGTAGCAGTTACAAAACAAAAAAAAAAAAAACAAAACCTTAAAACGTTGGCGAAACTAAAACAAAAAACTAAAGAAATGTGAAGCGTATAAAATGCTATTTTGCATACATAAATTCATGTTTGTAGTAACAAATGTTTAGCGGAGATACACTGGGAATAAAAAAGGAAATTATAATAAAAATTTTGAATTTATTTTAAAACAAAGATGGTTCGATATATAAAAGTATTTATAAACAAATTTTATATTTGCGACAAAAAAAAAATTCTTATGAATTGATCTAAAAAATTTTCAAGAAATTCTAACACTCCTTTGGTGTCTCAGTTCCATTGTGTCTTGAAGAAAATAATATTATTTCTACTTTATATTTATTAATTTTTAAATAAACTTTCTTACCTCTTGTTTTAGCTCTTGATTCTTTTAAATAACTCTTATTTTAGTTTTTCAATGAAATTTCTCTCACTGTATTTCTTTCTGCTGCTGTAGTTTTTTAAGAAAAATTTCAATGCTATTTGTGATCAATGAACTGTTTTTCTTTTTTGTGTTTTCAAAACTGCTACTACTCTTGGCACAAACTTAAACATATTTCTCTTGCATTATGGTTTAAGTTGATGATTTTAGTTTAAAAAGTTTTCGATTTTATTTAAACTGAAGAAAAAGAAAAAAAGTCTGTTTTTTTTCTTCAATAAACCTTTTCTGTTTTCTATAAGTTAAACATAAATATTTTCAAGTTCAGACATTGAAATGCCTTAGTTCGAAGTCGATTTGTTTTATTTTATTTAATTTTTTTTTTTTTTCTTCTTTCGATTGCAATGCTGCTGCTTTTTGGCATTTTTGCTGTCAAACTGTAACTTTTTTCAAGCTCTACCACTTATTTTATTCACTGTGTTTTTTTTTTTTTAATATTTTTCATTGGTCACCTCTGTTTCTAAAAACCCTGACTGCCTGCTTTAGTGTTTGGTTGTCTTCCTTGCCATATGATTTCTTAAGTTTATATATTTAAAGACACGATTAGTTTAGTTCAATTTCTGAAGTTCTTTTCTTTTTCTCAAGAATTGTAAGTATGGTTTTTTGTTTAAAATTTTTTCAATAAATCTTCGAACATTTAAACTACAAGTGTTCTTTTGTATAGTCATACTTTAAGCCATATTGTATTGTGAATTTAGCTAGTGGTTGGCCAACAATTATTTGTAGCATTTAACAAGGCAAATAGATACTAGAAGTCACTAATTATCCCCCCAAAAACATTCAGTCAAACTGCCTAACAACCAGTCATACAAATAAAAACCTCTCTACCTACAATAACAACACACACGTTGTATATGTCATGATTAATATCCAGTCATTATTTGTTGGCGGATTTTTCTATTTCTGTTTAGTTTTTTCTAAACGTTTTTTTTTTTTTTGTAAAATGAAAAACTACTTTGAGGTCTGTTTCTTTATTTTGCTCTTTGTCGACATCGTCATCATCTTTTGTTTCGATGTTTTGAGTAAAAAGAATTTGTTTATGTTAAAAAGTTAACAGCCAGTAATTTAATTACTATAAATGGTGACTTTATGAACTTTTTTCTAAATGTTTTTTTTTTTTTTCTTCATTTTCTTGTAGTTGTTTTTGGGTGGAAATTAGTTAAAGTATGTTGTAACTTTGTTAAGTAAATATGTTGTAAATTAAATATAAATATATAGGATTATATTTTTGTCTATGGGAATTAAGTGGAATTAATTTGTATTTAACAAATTAGTAACATGTTGTTAAATTAAACAGTGTTCTTGTAGTTAGTTCCGCCATAAAAGTTTTAATGAGGTCAATAAGGTTGAGTTTAAAATTAAGATAATCTTAAAATATGTTTAGATAATTTAAAATTAGATAATTTGTACTCTCTGTCGTGTTCTAAAAAGGGTGACCTATCTTTAAGACTGAAAATAATTTGAGACTACATAAAAACCCACAATTGAAGTTAATTTGGGACTAACGATACACAATTTAAACTTTTTCGTGACTCTATAAATATTTTCTAATAAAGCTATTTTTGCATTATAACATAAACCCACAATCGATCGAAGGGACTATATAATTAGAAATATAGTTAGTTTCAAGTACGCTATAAATGAAAACGAGTAATTTCCATTAATCTCATATTTTTTTTACCAAATTACAACTTTCATCCTCTCTTGCTTACGGGTATCCAGAATTGTAAACGAATGATTTTTTATTCTTTCGATTTTTATTTACGATTTGTTTGAAATAAAAAGATCTGCTAAGTTGGATGATGCAATAATTTGAACTATGTTGATTAATTGCGATCGTGTGCTCAAAGTATCAAGAATTAAATTTGTTCGTGAAAGTTTAAAAAATATATAGTTAGATGATTATATAAATATTTATTATTATTTATCACCTTAAGAATTTTTATGGCAAGCATATAATCTAATCATAAAATGTTACTCTTAGATTAATATCTCCGCAACCATATTTTTTTCTCCGCGCTGGATTTTGATAGTTTTTAATATTATATCCAAATTTCACATAAAAGTAAATGTTTTTACTATAGAAGCAATTGTATAATAAAAACATTTACTTTTATGTGAAATTTGGACATAATTTTAAAAACCATAAAAATCCAACAAAATCTTACCATTCGATTTAAATGAAAAAATATTTGTGACTATAACTGTAGAGAAAAATAAAAATAATTAATAACACAGAAAAAAATAAGAATTAAATTCAATTGCCAAATTACTAATATTAATTAAAATTTTGTTTGAATTTACTCTAATCTTCAAAATGATCATCTTAGTTAAGAGAAAATAATTAAAAATTTCAATTAATTTTTTTAATTAAATAATTTAAATTTATTATTAAAATTTTGAATAAAATCAATTAAAATTTTTATTAAAACAATGAAAAAAAAATAACAATGCATACCATTGTGCTAAAAAGTCCCCCCACAATTAAAATTCAAATGTTTCACCCAAATTATTTATTGCTGAATTACAAATATATGTTTATTTAATAAAACCAATTATTTCTCAATAATGTTTGTAAGCACGTGAATAAAAATATCTCGGGAATACTCGCTTTCGTCGTAAGTAGTTATACATATCGGTTGGCCTTTCCAGAAAATGGTGTAAAAAATCATATATACAACAATAAGGATGTAAATATATATATAACATATTAAAACTTATTTAGAATCTACAAATATATTCAATGCATAATTTATGCCTTATAAAGAATTTTTTCCAAAAAGCGTACAATACAAAATCGGACCTTGTTCCCTCGACAATTGAACCTAAGCTCGGGAACGACCGGAGTTCAACACGGCCAAAGATTGTCAACTCATTAGCACCTGTATCAACCGGAAGTTGTTCCCCTAAAGAAGAACTTTCAATGAAGGCTGAGCTATTACAATGACAGGAACACCTGTAATAAACCGAAATGTTTAACCATCTTATAAAAAATTAAAAACTTTTACTTACCGAATAAAAAAAGAAATATAATTTCACTATTAAAATCCACGAAAATTTGTATAATCTGCATTTAATAATACTTTGCAATACAAAATTGTCGGCATTTGAAAAAAAACGAGAAAGAAAGATATAGTCGGTCAAGACCGACTATATGTTACCCTACACCATTGTGTATTATCATAAAAATTCGGGAAGGGCACTTATATTAGACCTGTAAAATGTAAAATAAAATATATAAATACAGAATAATGCGTTGATACTAACATCTAGATAATTTCATACACTTTAGCGCGATTCCTGGAAGTGGCTTAATATGGGAGCTAGGTAAATTATGGACCGATTCTCATAAAATTTGGCAATGTTATTTCTACTTACATAAAACTTATTATTGTTGAATATTAGCTTGATACTAACATTCGGATGGTATTTATGCACTTTACAGTAATATTCGGAAGAGGAGTTTATATGGGAGCTATGGTAAATTGTGGACTGATCTTCATAAAATCAAATACAAAGATTGATACTTGTATAGAACTTCTTCGCACCGTACTTCATTAAAATATTTTTATTTTTAAAGCATTTTTGAATCTTTAAATTCTATTTCGGGGGTACATTCGTATGGGGGCTAGGTGACATAATGGACGACATTGTTAGACGTAATTCTTAGTCGATTGGTATACTCTAAGGTGGATGTTAGATAACTTTTTCTACGCGTTACAAATATCAGTACAAACGCATAATACCCCAATCACATATGGTGGTAAAGGTTATAAAAGTAGTAATAGTTTATTGCTTGTAAAATAAATTTTTTTTACACAGAAAAAAGTCACCAATCACCAAATATATCAGCAAATAATTAATTGAATTAAAAACTTTTTTAAATATGCACTTCTCAGCAAAATGATTATAACAATGAAAAACAGAAAAATTAGAAAAATATAAAAAATGAAAAACAGAAAAATTTTTCCAATTAAAAAATTTATCAAATCAATCAAGTAAATAATTGAATGTATAACAGATTTAAGTGAAAAATATATT
Source organism: Protocalliphora azurea (assembly GCA_932274085.1). Lineage (NCBI taxonomy): Eukaryota > Metazoa > Arthropoda > Insecta > Diptera > Calliphoridae > Protocalliphora > Protocalliphora azurea. The sequence goes on along the minus strand of OW026520.1, from coordinate 145,600,593 downwards.
TACTTGAACATATTTATTAAATTCAGATGCAAAATGAAACAACCTTGTTAATTGAAAAATATACGGTAATAATTTTTCTAATTGTTTTTCATTTTGTTTGGGTTTTTTTAGAAATTGTCAATTATTAGGAAAAAGGAAATTAAAATCAATTATCAACTTAAATAAATTTTAAAATAATATGAATTATAAAATTAAATGAAAATGTTTAAGGAATAATTTTTCTATGAACTATAAATGTAATATTTCTTTTATTTTGTTTTACTATCTTTTTTACAGTTTTTCAAAATTTAAGAAGGTTTATATTTTTATCTTTCTTCCCAGTTTATAAGTTCAAAATAAATACCAAACCCTTTTATTATCCTAAAATTTGCATTAAAAAAGGAAACTTTAATATAATTCATTCAGTCATTATTCTTTTATTTATACCCTCCAACAAAAAAAAATAGAAAATAAAGAAACACACATCCTCATTTGCAACAAAATAGTTTTAGTATTTTCCGCATATTTAAATGGACAATAAAAACAGAAAAGAAACATTCAGGAAATAAAACTAAAACAGTAAAAAGAATTGGTGTATTGTTTGTCTTTGAATCACGTTTCTAACGTTTTTATCAAACAAAAATAAAACATTAGAAATAACAGTAACAACAAAAACAACATCAAGTATTTAAAGTTTAAAAGAATGAAACAACAAAACGAAAATGTATATTTCGTATTATTTGAAAATGTTTTCTATCTAACACTATTCATAGTGTTTGTTGTTGTTTGGAATTTTTTTCTATTAACTACATCATCTTCATGGACTTCTTGTTTTTTTTTTCTCAATTTTTTTTATATGTTAAATTTAACATAGAGTTAAAAAGGTGGTTTTAACCGCATAACAAGCTAAAGGTTAACACTTCCTTTTTACCAATACGAGTACAGCCCATCTAGAGAACAAAAACTATATATAAAACAAATACAAAATGCCGAAATACACCAACAACTTTTAAAGAGAACAAATAAAAAAATAATTCAACCTTACATTTAAAAATTACAAGCTAAAAAATACACTTAGAAAAAATTTAACATAATACTAAATTAAATCTAATTAAGTATTTTTATAAATAAATCGCCAATTCTTTTCTTTTATTTAAGCTACAAAACTTTATAATTCTAATTTATTTCATAAAATTTTTAATTTTTCTCTTATTATCTTTTTATTAATTTTTATCTCTGTGTATTTATTTTATTTTTTTTTTCATATTTTATTTTTCCTTCCCCTCTTTAGATTGTTATTTTCATGCGTTTTTCTTAGATTTTTCCTCATTTATTTGTTTTTGTTGTTATTGCTATTTGCTGCAAGTTATACCAGCAACAACTACAACAATAAGAAATTTGTATAAAAATAAACAAACAACCGCGTGCAAATGATGCTATTTAAAGCGGCGTTTAAAATTTAACTAACGAAAAAAAACGTTATCTAGGTTTTTTGCTTCTTTGCCATTTTGCCTTAAACTAATAGTTTAGGCACAAGAAAAAACGCTCTTTAAAAATAAACCGCAACTATGCAAAACATACAGTAAAAATCTTCAGGTCTTTAAACCAAAAAAAAAAAAAATAAGCAAAAAACATACTGATGTTTTTTATCGATTTAACAATTTGGGCTGTTTATGGTATTTTCGGTAAAATTTTCTTAAAGCTTTTAACTATAACATTAAAGATGGTATTTAAAGTTAAGTTGGAAATAGGTAACAATGTGTGATTCAAATACATAAAGGAAAGTGTATCCATTGTTAAGGTAGAACGGGAAGCATATGACATTACTTGTTATTAAAAATTGAGGTCCTTTTTTGGCAACCTTTCTGGGGTTTTTCATACAAAATATTGAGTTTTATAAGAAATAAAGTGTAACAAATTGAAGCCCTTTTCCCGTTTGGAGGCTTATTTATCATACAAAATATAAAGCTTTGTTAAGAAATATAAGTGATCACAAATTGAGTACCTTTTTCCATTTGGAGGCCTATTTAACGAGATATTAACTATCAAAAGTTTTTTGGATTTGCCATATAAAATATCAATTTTGGATAAGAAATATAAGGGATCACAAACTGAGGCCCTTTCCGTTTGGAGGTCTATCTACCAAAATGTTAAGGACTAGAGATTTTTTTATTTATCAAGATATTAACGATTAAAGATTAAATTACTCAGATATAAACGAATAAAGACTTCTTCTAGAAAATACAATTGATCACAAATTAAGGCCTTTTTTCCATTTGGAGGCCTATTTATCAAAATATTAACGATTATTATTTTTTTTTTTTTTTGATTTTTCATATAAAATATCGATTTTTGATCTTATCACATAAAATATCGACTTTTGATAAAAAATATAAGTGATCACAAATTGAGGTCCATTTTCCATTTGGAGGCTTATTTACCGAAATATTAGCGATTAATTTTTTTTTTTTTTTTTTTTTTAGTATTGGGTTTTTGTAAGAAGTATAAGTAATCACAAATTGAGGCCCTTTCTCTATTGGGAGTCCTATTTACTGAAATATTAACAATTTGTTTCACTAATTGATATTATTTTCTTTTATCGCAGATCTTCACTGTGGGTATTTTCCGTGGTAATTTTCTTAGTTTTTGAGATTCAATAAACATATTATTACGTGTTATAAACTTGATAGTAAAGAACAAGAATTGACAAAAGATGTTTTAATGTTTTAATAAATTCATTTAAAATGTAAAAAAAAAATATTATTGGTACCCAAGACTCCTCCTGGGAAGTATGCTTTAGACTGTTGGTAAGCAGGACCCAAATTATCCTCCAGGAACGTCGCAATAAAATACCAGGTACTTTCTAGCTGTATATCATTGTACATATTGACTCCATGGTGTTTATAGTGTGACATTTTGATGATTTAGCCGGCCAAAAGTCAATCTTTTTTATCATTGAATTTAATGAAGAAATAGATTGTATATTTTAGGGAACTCTTGACCACAAAAAATTATAGAAAAAACTGACATTTCTCAGCCCTTCAAAGTGAAATAATTTTTACTCTCTGAAAAACTGAATATGATTGTTGAAAGTTGTTAATTTTAAAAACTTCATAATATTTTACTTCAATCGAATTTTTCTGTAATAATGTTTATTTATAAAAGCTTCTATTTACACAGAAAAAATTATTACCGTATATTTTTCAAATAACACAGTTGTTTCATTTTTCTTTTAAATTTAATGAATGTATTCAAGTAAATATAAAATAAAAATAAAATTTAAGTTAAATTTTATTTCTCAACTAAATTTTTAATTAATTCAATGATCTACTGGATTGATTTGATCAATTTTTTAATTGGAAAACTTTTTCTGTTTTTATTTTTTTACAATTTTAAGTAATTGATCATTTTGTTAATCATTTTGGTGAGAGGTCAAAATTTAAAAGAATTATTTGTTGATTAGTGACTTTTTCCTGTGTAAGTACTTTATCCTGCTTAGATATATGACAAAAACATTAAGCTTTTTCTTATGAAACCATATTAAATTTGTACCTAGGTTTGCCATTAAAGATGTTCTCTTTTTTGATATCTAATCACATGGAAATCATGTTTACAATGTCGTGCAAAATTGATTCCTTAGATATTCTTTTCAGTGCATGGAAATTAGGTTTAATTTTTATATACATAAAATCATATTTTTATTAAAAATAAATACGCATAAAATTATTTTTCATTTATTAAAAATAGTTGTGTTTACTTTTATTGTTATTGGCAAAAAAAAACAAAAATCGGTTCTCAACGTTTTATAGCAGAAAAAATCATTTCAGTCGCCCTAACATCTATGGTTACTATTTATAGTACTTCTTAAGTGCAAGGAAACAAAAACTAATAATTACTTTAGAAGTAATAAAAAAGTACTTTCTTAAAAAATACTTCTATTTATTTTTGCTGGGTATAAAATCAAACATCGACCAGAACAAAATATTAAAAACGTAACTTTATTTTTGATAAAGAAAATTTTATTTATATCTAGTTTAATTTTTATAATTGATCTTTTTAAATGTCAATTAATTACTTCCTCTTCGCAAATATCTATAACATATTAACATGTTATGAAATCAAAAAAAGTAAACTTTATTTTATGACAAAACCAAACAAAGGTAACACCCTTGTTGTTGTTGAAAAAGTTAAACCAATCATTTTTTCCGTGTACTCTTCAGCTTTTTGTTCTAAATATATTTTGGCTATTAATTTTATTTAAGTAATGTGATAATATATTTACTAAATTGTGTAAAATTTGATCAGTAATTAAAAAGCTTTTAAGATCTATCAAAGCCAGCGTTACCGTTGGGTGACTTTATAAAGAAAAATATGAAAATAAAATTCAATTACGAAATGGCTTATATCAGTTAAAATTTTGTTTGATTTTGCTCCAGTCATCAAAATGATAATTAATTTTTTGACCAAATTAAATGTATTATTGATTGAATTTGTGTCCAAAAACCAATTGAAATATCAATTGATATAATTAAAAAGTTAACTAAATATTAAGATTTTCAGCAAAATACTTCCCCAAAAAAATTGAAACATTGGATTTAAATTATTTATTACAAAATTAAAATATTTAATTATCAAAATAATTTTTCACAATATATTCATTCAATTTTTATAATTAATTAAATAATTAATTAATGTTTGCAATTAATTAACGAAAACTATGTGTGTAAAATATGATATGTTAAAATTACTGTACAATATATTGGTTATAGCTCTTGAAATATATTAAAACGTATGGAACATTAAAGTTCGAAAGAGCGAAATATCGTCGGGAAATTCCAGCATGGGAAGTACAGATTTCTCTGAAGAAAGCTTTATAACCTAGGGAATACATAATAATAAACATAAGCGTTTGGTCATTTACAAATCGTTTATAATCAATGTACATAATTATATCACAGCTTTGGCACAAATTAGAACTTTAATTTTGTTGACCCAATGAAAATAACACATTAATTTACACACATATATATGTGATTGGTCGTTCAAAAAACAGCAATAGTTAATGCAGAAATAATATTCTATTGAAAAACTCAATAAATATATTACAGTTTTGAGTCCTAAGGAAAATAAATATATAAATTAATATCACATTTCTTAGAAATAACACAAAGCATAAGAAAGCGTATACTTACCACATATTTTCAAAAATTAGTGTGGTAAATACCACCCTTAAAATATAAGGATACCTTCATAGTCTCAAATAACCCCTAAGAATTAGAAATTCTGAATATTTGGCTTAAAATTGAATTTTATTCCTGTATCTAATATTCATAATATCAAATATGAAATTTGTAAATAAAAAGGGGCTTACTGCCCCTTTTTCAACCACCTGGCCATTTTTCTAGCCCCTCTTTTAAAATGGAGCTAAGTCTATATGCTAAATGATGACAAACTAAGTTGTTTGAAATATCTCGATCCATTATATATTAACTCCAATGAAGAAATTAATTATTTTGAGATTTTTTCAGAATAAACTGATGCAATAGGAAACACCAGAGAATTTTTAGATAAACTGAAACTACTAAAAAGTAAACCTAATGATAAAGTATATGATATGATAAACAAAAATATGCAAAATCAAAACTTTTCTGAGCTTTAGTTATTTATCGGTTTCAGACAATTTTAAGTATTTTGACATCGATTTGTTGTAGCATATTTTTACATATTTTAGTCATAACAGCATTTATCGAATATTTTGAGAGCAGAATTTTGCACTTAAGAAAAAATTTTTGCATATTTTGTACCCAATGGAATTTTTTACAAAATTTGCCATTAGCGCAAAATTTTTTAACTGTCATATACTAATTTAAAATCCCAATTCCTAATAATTTTATTATTATAAATTGATAGAAATGTTGCAGTTATCTTATACAATGTATCAGCTTTGAATGTTTTTAAGTGCAAAAAGAAAATATTTATTGACAATTGTGAATAAAATTTAAGCTGTTTTTAGTATTAATAGTATATCGTTGAAAATTTAGTCGGAAAAAATAATATTTTAAGAGCATATTTGTTAATTTTATATATATTATATTATACATATTTTCCGATTTTAAGAACATTTTTTATGAGCATAAATCACTTTTTTAGATAATATTTTTGGTTGCCTGCTTATGAACAACTATTTAAAACATCAAATGACAAATCTTTTGGAGCGGATTAAGAAAATTAAAAAACGGATTCGATAAATAATTTTATCCTAATTTATATTTTTATAATTATACCCTGCTACGTTAAAGGCCTTCTTGAACAAATCATAAATTCCACACACTCAAAATTTTAAGTTATTCCAAAAACAATTCTTGAGTAGGTTCCTGTATGAATGTATTTCTAATCATTTTATTTCTTTGTTGATTTTTCCTTTTTAAACTTCTTTGGAAAGTAGCAGAAACAAGCTTTCAAACCGTATATATTTGTTATATTCTGGTCAAATATTTAAAGCAAATTTTTGAACAGTATTAAAAAAAATAAAATTTGTTCACAACTTTTCGAGTTTAACTGCTATTAATTAAAATTTTTTCTATAAAAGCCTGCGCAACGATAATTTTTAAAGGCCTTTTTGTTGTAAACATAACAAAATTTTATATTATTAAATTAGACAAAAATTTTAGAACTTATTCGATTTTATCTATAATAACACTATAACTTTCCATACATTTACAACTTTTCCTCAAAAAATAAAAAAACAAGTCAAGATACAAAAAAAAACTATCTTAAAATATATAAAGAATTTTTTAATAAAGTTTTCAAAATGCGTAATAACTTTTTGAAGCTTTAAGCGATTCTAAAAAAATAGCACTTCAAACTTTGGAAACAAGTATGTATAGTCTTGAAGAAATAAATTAGAAAAATTTACATCAAGATCAAAATTTCGAAAAAAGATTGAATAAATCATAACTTCATTTCATTTCAAATCAATTTACAAATTTTAAATTGACTTAAAATTTGTAAAGCTATGAGATCTAGAAGGCAGGAATTACCCTAAAAAGGGGTGCTTCGAAATTTTTGAAAGTTGTTTTGTAATGTCGTCAAGACCACATTAGATCGTTTTCTGAGTGAAAATAAATAGTGCTATTTTGTAGCATCGTGCTACTAGTTTTGGAATATTCGAATTTTCAACTGTTTTTCTCTATTTTCATACTATATTTTCAATTAAAATTACGTTACTTTAACGAAAATTTAAAATGCAAATGTATTTTTTAAATAAATTGATTTTTTTTTTTTTCTTATCAAATATTATAATGAGTTTTTTAGGTTCTGAAATGGCTGACCCCTTTTTTAAATACCCTTTCTAGCGATTTTTTTTTGTTTTGAATGATACCGCTGATCAAAACACATCATAATTGAGTATACTTGTTATAATTAATATTACTCATACGCTAATACGGCATTATATATAATATTACTCATACGCTAACAAACATATTTTTCTTCGAACTTATTTACAATTTTATAACAATTTGTTTTTATTAAAAAAAATACATGAACAAATTAATGTATGCATGAAACTAGGGATAACACATAGTTAAACTACGTGCTCAATTTTTCTTCATGACATCAAATTTCCTCTCGAATTATATGTATACAACTTAAAAAAATTATAAAATATCTACAAAGATTATATCTGCACAATATGTGTGTTAAATTAAAACTACGAATCCCTATATAATAAAAAGACTTTATTTAAATTTTTCAGTATGTGCAAGTCATTGTCACAGAGTGTAATTCATTTGTAATTGGAATTCTACTCAATGCACAGTTTGAAATTTCCACATTTTAAGTGATGAAAAGTCAATATTTTTGTAATCAAGAAAGCTACGAGTATACTGATCAAATTTGTTTCAAGCAATTTTCGGAACAAAAAAAATGAGAGTGATCAAACAACTAGAGCACTAATTTAATGAAATTTCGTTAAGAATGGATATGTATGTACATGTTTTTAAATCCAAAAATAAAAAGTAATATGACTTCTACACAAATTTTGGTTTACATAAATTATTTATCTGATACATTCGGCCTTTTTAACCGTAATAAAACTGGGGGTATTACATTTGACCTATTAGTTTTTCGTAGTTTTCGTAAGCTGCAAATTAATGGATCTGGTGATATTATTAATATATGCAACAAATCTGTATTGGAGTTCCCTCTTGTAAGGACCAAAATTGGTCGAGAGTTAGATTACATCCATCTAGATTGGGGGCGAATTACATTCGCCTAACTCTTTTCAATTCCGATGTTCCGGAGGTCGGGGTAAATAGAAGCCAAAGCTTTCAGGTCGGGAGCAGGTGGTGATTTTGATCTTAAATGGCCATTTAAGGATTAACTATGAGAAGGCAAAAGTAACTGTAGAAAGCAGCAGGTAGAAAAGCCTAGTGAAGACGTTTATGCCTACAGCGTCATAGCTCAAAAGGCGAGTAGCACAACTGACGAATCATGGAAGTAGAAGCGAGAAAAACAACAGCAGAGAGAAGAAGCAGCAGGTAGAAATATACAGGTGTATTAGAGTATCAGCCAAGCAGAGGAAAGATTCAAACACTACAAGCAAAAAGGAGATAAAATAAGCAAACAAGAAGTCGTATGACAGATACTCACACACAGATCAACGAAACTGTTAAATAAAAAAAACTAACAGAGCAGTGTTAGTGAAAAAAATAATAAAGTTGGTTGAATGGATTACACCAATTCAACGTAGGGTATACTGACTTACAATCAGTAGGATTAAAAGTTTCAGCAAGATTTACAATCTGGTTGAGGTGGTAGGAGGTAAGCACTGTTCAGGGCCAAGTGATAGAATATTTTCTTGAAAGTTTTCTCTCAGAAATCTCGGAGTATATCCGAGATTAAAGAATCATATAGTAGATAGTAGATAGGACATAAAGTATCGGCGAGGCAACGCGGAGGCTTCACGGAATAGCACCTTCTCAACAATGAAAAGAAAATATATAAAGAAGAAAAAATAAAGAAAAAAGTAGAATATAAAAATAATATCAGTGTTATCTATTTATATAAGAAACCTTTACACGATTGAGTTTACCCCAGCTGCCAACCTGGGTAACTAGAGGTTTCTTACACTCTAGCGGTTTTCCTATTTTTCAATCTTTATTTATTATCAAAATCATTTACTTCATTTGTCAAAATTTTATCAACCAGATTTATAGCTAAAGCATTTTTATCGTTAGTGACGTATATCATGCATATAACATGTTGAACAATCACAATAATGTTTCTCTTGTTAATTTTTTGCATTCTGCATTTAAGACATTTTCGCGGTTAGCGCTCGATATATGAATTATGAGTGCTCCAACAATTACAGCAGATGCATGTTTTCCTATTGAACGCATTTGTATTTCAGCTGCCATCACTACCTGATAGGAACTAATAGCTTTCCTTAAGACATTTCTTTTAGGAAATAATAGTTTTTTGAAGAATATTTACTAGGCCTTCCTTAATTGATTACTAGAGGAGGAACATTTTTTCAATAATGAAAATTGATAAGTCAATCTCTTAATTTAACCAATTTCTATTTGAATGTAAAAACCAAAGTTTTATTCTTCTCTCTAACAGGCACCTTGAACTTATTTCATTAATTAGTTTGCTTGGAAATGATTTAATTGATTCGATCTCAATAATTTTGACTGAATTTGTATAAACATTTTCATAAATAAACTCAACAACATGCAAACTTTTCTTGTTTTTTTAATGAAGTAATCAAACGTCAAATATTTTTTGGCCAAAAATACGTTGACACCTGATCAGTAAATGCTTTGCGAATTGAAAAATTTTATTACGGATTTTAAAAGACCACCAATCAGCAATTATAATAGTATCAATTGGGTAATGGGACTTTGTGGAACCTTTGAATTTTGTCCAATTAAAATTAATATAAATCCAAAAATAAAAAATAAGAAAGATTTGAAGACTGAAAAACCCTCAAGGCTTTTTCGATTGGTAATATTTTTCGAAGATACAAGATACAGATAAATAACACATCAAACTATAACATAAAAAAATTTAAAGACCATTCTTAGAATATTCAAAATTTTGCTTCTTACAAAAAAAAATACTTATATTTTTCTTCAAATACAGAGCTGTTCAAGGTGCGTTGCTTTATGACAGTTAACATTGCTTCAATTTTTTTTCTAATTTTCAGTTACTGGGAAGATTTTTAATCAGTATATATTCTTTTCAAAACTCGAAAAAAATTTTCAGGGATTTTAAAATGCTAAATTTTTAAAATAACACACTGTGCAATGTCCCTAAGTTTATTTTTCTCTCTCGGATTTAGTAGGTATTTTGCTAAATTTTGATTCTAAATTGCTTTGGAAGTATTATTCTCTAATTATTGCTATCGATCGTTTATACTTTATATCTTCAAAGTTTCATTTCTTGATAACATTTTTCGAAGATTATTATTTTCTTTAAAAGAAAGCAAAAATCTGAAAATAATTATTAAAGTAAAAAACTTACAAATATTCAAAATTTAGCTTCTTACCAAAAAAATACTTTGTATTATGTTTGCCTTCATTATTATTAACATTATTAACATTACGAGGGCGGATCAATAAGCCCGTGACTTTTCGAACTTCCCTCGTAGTTATGTGAAATGCAACATTATTCCCATCAAGCACCGCATGTTAGAAGACCACTGTCAACTTTTGAGTAAGTGTCGAGCCATTTCTTTAGTTTTGGAAATTGGAAGTAGGGGCTAAATTCGGTGAATATGAAGGATTCGTAGCCCAATTCATACAGTTTTGCCATTGAGTCTGCACACGTGTGCTCCCGTGCATTATCTTGATGAAAAAGAACTTCTTTCTTGGCCATATGGAGTCGTTTTCTTTTTAAATTCTCACTAAATCGGTCTAATAAGTTGGCATTATATTCGCCGTTTATTTTTTTCCCTTTTGTAGGTAATCGATGTGGATTATCCCGCGTGCATCCCAGAAAACTGATGCCATCACCTTATTGGCCGACAAACTTACTTTGATCTTCTTCGGAGCAGGTTCACCTGGAGAAACCCATTATTTAGACTGCTTCTTGGTCTCCGGAGTACAGTAATGGATTCATTTTTCATCCACAGGTTCAAAACGCCACAAAAACTCATTCGGATTGCAGTTAAACAACTCCAAAGAAACCTTTGAAGTTGTCACACGTTTACGTTTATGGTCAATTGAGAGCAAACGTGGCACCCATCTTGCAGACAACTTTCTTAAACCCAGCTGATCATTTAAAATCGAAACCACACTATCATATAAAATGCCTATGGCATCAACAATCTCACGCATTTTTACTCTTCGGTCGGCCAACACTATATCGTGGATTTTTTCGACATTTTCGGGTGTACTGACCTCAATTGGCGGTCCAGAACGTTAAGCCACTTTTTTACCATTGAAATCGATGGTGCAGAGTCTCCATAGTATTTATCGAGCTTTTTCTTGGTTTGATTGACAGTTTTTTTTCGCAAAAAAGAATGTTTAATGAGCACTCGAAATTCACTTTTTTCCATTTTTAGAAAAATACACGAGGTTGTATGTTTTGAACAGTTGTTAAACGCAAAGTAAATGACGACACTTCATCAAAATTTGACAGTAGTCTATTAACAGGTAGTACTTGATGGGGATAATGTTGCATCTCATATAACTACGAGGGAAGTTCGAAAAGTCAAGGACTTATTGATCCGCACTCGTATTTTACTTTATTTGTTTCAGTTACTAGGAAGGTTTTTAATCAGCATAACTAATTTTTTCCTGTTTAAAACTATAAGAAAATTTTCAGGGGTTCTGATAAGCTAAATTGTTAAAACCACACACTGTGAAATGTCCTTTAGTTTGTTTTCTCTCTCGACTTTACTAGGTATTTTTATATATTTTGGTAATTGTCACTATATATATCGATCGTATAACTTTGCTAACATACATTTGTCTGTTTAAAATATTTTGTAATTTTCTACATTGTTTCTTCCAACTGGCCCGTAACTTTATTTCTCTTATGCTATTTGTTAGACACAACAAAAGATAGAAATCCGTTAAAAAAGACTGCAACAAAAAATTATAAGAAAATAACGCAAAAAAAATGTTGAATAAAGATTTCTTTAAATGTGATTCTATGTGGCAGTTATTTGGGACAATTTGGTTCAAACCGTTTCGGCGATTTTTTGTTTTCTTAGTTTAAAGACAAACTGCCATCTATTTAATTTAAAGTTTTTTTCCTATTTTGTGAAATATTTGAGCGTTTAAATAATGTTAAATGAGGAGGAGAGTTGATGATGTTGGCGTTTACAAAGTAGTTTTTTTTATATATATAATTAAATTTTTATCAGACTATGTTATTTTGGTGTTAAATACAGTTTCCTAAGGCTAAGAAATTCCTTTGTTTTTTTTTTTATTTCTCCTTTAAACAACTTGTTTGTACAGGAAAACTTTCTTTAGATTTTCCTTACACCTCAATTGTCTGGTGGAATGAAATTGCAAACTGTTAAACTTTTACTAATAGATTTCGTTCGTTATGTTTCTTTGTTTATTTTTAAGTTTATAACATGTTATTTCTTTAGCGTATTTTTTCTGGCTTTATGCAGGGTTCAAAGTGCTGGTGCTGTTTTTAGCTTAAACTTTAGATTTCCAAGATAAAACATTTTATTTGGTAATTAGTTGTTTTTTATATGCACGATATTGAAATTTAACAAAAATCTTTATTTTACATGCAGCATAGAAGAAAATAAAACTAAAACTAAAGTTTTTGGTTATCGAATATAGCAGTAGTTTGGGAAAAAAAATAAAGAATGAAGAGAAATAAAACAAGCAACGAATTTGTTAGCGATAGTATTAAAAGATTGAATTTAGTTAGTTGGCAAAACAACCGTTATCGTTTGTAAATTTAACAAGTTTAAAAACATGTATTTAGCACCCCCTAAATGTAAATAAATTTTCATTAGAGAGAAAGACTAAGGAGACCTGTAAATGCTAAAATAGAAAGGGTATAGGGAAGTATATTAAAAATAAAAATTTGTTAGGATATTTTGATCTTGAAGTGACTTGGACTTTGATATTACTAATGCAAGAGAGTCACTTGAAAGCCCTGATATTTTTTTAAGTAAACTAAACTAAAACTAAAATCTGTTATACTATCGCCAAATAGAGGCGACAAGGAGAGATATCAATAACAATTTTATTTATTTATTTATTATTTTCAGCCTATGGATACAATATTATCCTTACAGACATCAATGCTATTTTAATATACATAATAAAATTAATTATTTAAACAAACTGTTTAACAAATTTTTAAATTCAAGATTTGATATTCATTAGAATATTTATTGAATAATCTCATAGCTTTTATTAAAGGTTCATTCAAAGCATATGCTGTTCTATGAATATCTATATAAAAGATATAGTTATTTTGCCTTAGAGGCCTAGGCGGTACATATAGTTTTATGGTATAAAGCAAATCAGGACAATCAATTAATCCACGAATTACAGCATATAGGAAATACACAGAAGAAATTTTACGTCTGGATTCTAAAGTTTTCATATGAATCAAGGCACACTTATCCGGGTATGTAGGAATCGAAATTTGAGGGTTTACAAATGAAAAATTTAAAAATGAAAGAGCAAACTTTATAAATTTTACTTGAATATTTTCTATTCTATTTATATGTAATTGAGTACAAGAGCTCCAGATATATGAAGCATATTCTAATCTAGATCTTACAAAGGATGTATATAGAACTTTTTTTGTGTAATGATCACAATTATTAGAATTATGGCATAAAAAGCTTAACATTGAATACGCTTTTGGTATAATATAATTTAAGTGATTATTAAATGATAATTCTTTATCAAATAATACCCCTAAATCTAAAATTTCATCTACGGATCATAGTAAATATTGATGTATTCTATATCGGGATATAACAGTGATACAACATCTATGATAAGTCATAGAAAAATCATTTGTTTAAATTAAAAGGTAAACCATTGCGGACTGACCAAGAACTCACCCTATCTGAATCCCCCAGGAGATTAAAAACGTCATTGGCGTTAGCAATTATTTTAAAAATTTTTAAATCATCAGCATATAATAAATAATGAGACTTTCTGAAACATAGGTCAATGTCATGTTATTAAATATTATAAAAAATATTATTAAAAAACAGAGGATCCAAAACACTACCTTGTGGAATACCAGAAGTAGGAATAAATGATGTAAAACAAACACCATCAAGAGAAACTGCGGATTGTCTATCTATCCGACAAGTAATAACGAAACCAAGATAACATTCGAGAATGAACGCCCAATTTATATAATTTTAATAATAAAAGTTCATGTGGTACTCGGTCAAATGCCTTAGCAAAGTCCGCGTAAATCACATCAATCTGCAACAGCCAAATTAGTACAGGTTGATCTTCCAGTCATAAATCCGTGTTCAGATAAAGAAATATGCCCCTTTACATTGAAGAAAACCTTATGATAAACAATATGTTGGAAAATTTTTGAAATATTGGTTAATTTTGAAATTGATCTATAATTAATGTCTTTAATTTTATCATCAAATTTATAAATAGGCAAAATTTGATTATGGTCCTTCAAGCCGGATGCTTCTTAACGACACCGAAAATATATCTGTAACCTCTGCGCAAACGTCGATAAATTTCTTAATATTAGGGTTGTAACGTTTTGTAAAATGCTTTGTATCTTTTTTTAATATTTTTATTTAAAAAATTTTTATATAGAGCTCTAAGTATTTAATTGGTAAAACTTATTTAATAAGTTTGTATCAAAATCATTTTATTTTATATTTCTCTTTCACCTAAATATGAAAAATATTAAGCCCAAACTTATGTACTGAACGATAGTATGGTGGAAGGCTATGTAGAAATCTTTGATAGGATTCTGCATAGTTCAGCGATACTCATAACAGGAACGCTTCGTACAACTGAATCGAAAGCCTATTTGTTCTAATGAACTGGGTACCGCTAAATCTTATGGTTAAACAGATCGCCATTATGACGGCGACAAGGCTCAAGATTATAGGTGCATGGAATGATAGTGAATTCGGCCATGCGACTATTCTGGGATTCCTTAATAGCATTCGTAACAATATGAATTATATATATTCTCGTTTATAAAAAAAACATTTTCTTTAAATTGCCTGATCACTGTAGCATTCTTCCAGCAGAGATCTCGGCCATAGAGAATGCGGTGAACTGGTTAATGTACTATAGGATATTCGGAGTGGATATCCAAATCTATACAGATAGTCAAGCCGTTGATGCGCTTGCTTGGAGACTAGGGCTCCCTTTTAAAGACTTTTGTAGAAGTTGTCGGGACGAGGAAGAAGAGGAAACGGTGGAGGATTTTTTATGCCACTGTCCCACTCTTACCGAGTTCAGGACTGCTAATTTCGGAAGTCCGTTTATGTATATATTACCAGATCTGTCTGATGGATCAATTCTTTCATACCTGCCTTGGGTTGGTTCGTTTCGAACGCTGTTATAGACAAGTGAGTTCAAACACATGATCCCTCAGGGTTTCACAACGGGACCAAATTGGACCCAAGTGAGCTGCCTCTTATTGACTAGACAGCTGCCTTAAGAATCTAACCTAACCTAAATATGAAAAATGTTATGATATGGTCAAGTATTCAGAAGAAAATTACTCAGCATTTATCGGTCATCGGATAAAATATAAAATTCTCATTAGAAACAAATTTAACTCATTTTTGCACAATTTTTTCCCCCAAATTGGTAGGAAACGATTTTGCATTTAAACTTGTATCATAAAATATTAAGAAATATAACAATTAAAGAAAAGTATATAAAATAAAAAATATTGAATTATTTTGTATATAAGTTTTATATTAACATCGCGGTTTCACAGAAATTTTCCAGAAAAATTTTGAAAAATTATTTGATATCAAAGAAGGTAATGAAAAGTATTTAAAAGTTAAGCAATTTGGCGGAAAAAGTAAATTTATTAATTCCCAAACAATATTATTTATAAAAAAATTCATCGCATTTGGTGCGAGAACTTTTTTAACGATCGCGAAAAATTAATATTAATTCCTACAATAACTTTCTATGGTATGTTTGATATTTCCAAAAATTAGAAAAAGTTATAACCTTAATGTACATATTCTATCCTTCTAGTTTCTATTTCAAGTTAATAGACTATCACTTGCTATCGCCAATACAACAACTTATATTAGTTGATGGGACTGTAATCTTACGGCATAGAAAATATGTATCCCAATTTGCTGGCTTTGAGTAGTTCACAAACTTTGCTTTCTTAACGCCAATCAAAAAAAAGCATCAATTATAGGTTAAAACACTTTTTTGGTCCTTCGAACACAGAGGCTATTTACGATTGCATTTAGTTTTAGAATTATTGGTCTATTAAAGTCTTACTTCAAAATTATGTAACTAAACTTAAAATAAATATCATTTTTAAATATTAATTAAAATAATTTCCCAAGACTTTAATAATCAATTTTTCAATTTATTACTTTTCAAATAAATCTTATTAGTATTTAATAACATATTACTGCTATTATTTTTTCTAAAATTGAAAACAACTCCTCTTTTAACACTTCTAACTAACATTACGCAATTTTTATATTTTTCATTAAATAATTTTTGCATTTATTTTTAAATTTTATTTAAGGCGTTTCTTCTATTATAATCCCACATAAATTAATTTTTTTTATAAATTTATATAATAAATGTCTATAAAAAATTACAATTAATCAATACACTAATAACCTCAGAAACCAAACAAATTAACTGTGAATATAGCGAACTTTTAAGCCAGCTATAAAAAAAAATCAATTAACATTTTTCATTAGATAACAAACTTAAACTAAAGAAACCAAATAGAATTTAACCTAAATTAATTGAGCATTAAAATAAGAAAAAAAATAATAAAAATGTGAAATAAAAACTATACAAAATAAAATATTCAATATTAATTTACAACGACAAAATACCAACAAAATTGTAAGTAAGCAAACAACAGCCATAAGGTGCAAATGAATTGGAAGGACTGTTATAGACGTAGCGGCGGGTACGTAAAATATCCAACGAATAGACGATGACAACGTCAGCGCTGAAAAATAAAAAAACTAAACAGCAAAATAGATTTTTATCAAAACCAGCATATTTAATACCAAATTTGTTTTATGCAAATTCAAATGTAAAATGAAATGCGAAACGCCAGCGTTTATAAAAATGTACAATAAATGTTTAAATTCGCATAATGAAATACGAAAGAAAAAATAACCAGAGGCAAATGCAGTTAAGTATAATGCAAAAATAGAAGCATTGAAAACAACACTGAAAAAAATGTGGAAAACAAATGGCATCAAATGTTTTTCTAAATAAAATTTCAGAAACTTTCGATATACTTAAAGAAAATCTAATTATCACAATTTTTCCTTTTTTTTATAAAAATACATCTTTGGTTAAATTTTCTATAGAAAAAACTAAAGAAACAAAATGTTCCTATGGAATATTCAAAATAAAGAAAATTTTTTATAGAAAAATTGAAATAACGAAAACTTTCCTATAAAAAATGTTTCTATATAGAAATTAAAACAACGAAAAAATTTCCAGAGAAAAATCTAAATCATGAAAGCTTTTCCTGGGAAAAATCACAATGTTAAAAAATTCTTGGTAGAAAATTAAAAAAAAGACCAAAAAGCCTCCATAGAAAAATCAAAACAGCAAAAAATTCTTTAGAAATTTTCTATAGAAAAATCAAAATAACGAAAATTTTTCTATAGAAAAATCAAAATAACGAAAATTTTTCTATAGAAAAATTAAAATAACGAAAATTTTTCTATACAAAAATCAAAAAAACGAAAACTTTTCTATAGAAAAATCAAAAAAACGAAAATTTTTCTTTAGAAAAATCAAAATAACGAAAATTTTTCTATAGAAAAATCAAAATAAAGAAAATTTTTCTATAGAAAAATCAAAATAACGAAAAATTTTGTATAGAAGAATTAAAACTCAAAATTTTCTGTTAAAAATTCAAAATAATGAAAAATTTTCTATAGAAAAATCAAAACAACCAAAAATTTTCTATAGAAAAATCAAAACAACTAAACTTTTTTTTATAGAAGTCAAAGCAACGAAATTCTTCTATTGAAAAATATTGTTATCAATGTTTTTTTTTCTATTGAAAAATATTGCTATCGATAGTTTTTCTGTAGAAAAGTGTTGTTATCGATAAATTTCCATAGAAAACTATTGTATAAATCTATAGCAAAATAAAGCAAATGATAGTTCTTCAACAGAAAATTTAGTTTATCGATAACTTTTGCAAAGAAACTAAAATTTATCTATATGTTTTGCGTAGAAAATTTTGTTATCAATAACTTTTCGAAAAAACAACTTAATTTATCAATAAATTTTACGTACAAAAGTTTACTTGCCGACAAATTTTCTATACAAAAGTTAAAGATAAATTTTCTAGAGAAAAGTTTACTTGTAGATAAATTTCCTATAGAAAAATTTTCTTATCGATAAATTTTCTATAGAAAAATTTACTTATAAATTTTCTATAGAAAAATTTACTTATAAATTTTCTTTAGAAAAATTTACTTATCGATAAATTTTCTATAGAAAAATTTACTTACCGATAAATTTTCTATAGAAAAATTTACTTACCGATAAATTTTCTATAGAAAAATTTACTTACGGATAAATTTACTTACCGATAAATTTTCTATAGAAAAATTTACTTACCGATAAATTTTCTATAGAAAAATTTACTTATCGATAAATTTTCTATAGAAAAATTTACTTACCGATAAATTTTCTATAGAAAAATTTACTTACCGATAAATTTTCTATAGAAAAATTTACTTACCGATAAATTTTCTATAGAAAAATTTACTTACCGATAAATTTTCTATAGAAAAATTTACTTACCGATAAATTTTCTATAGAAAAATTTACTTACCGATAAATTTTCTATAGAAAAATTTACTTACCGATAAATTTTCTATAGAAAAATTTACTTACCGATAAATTTTCTATAGAAAAATTTACTTACCGATAAATTTTCTATAGAAACATTTACTTACCGATAAATTTTCTATAGAAAAATTTACTTACCGATAAATTTTCTATAGAAAAATTTACTTACCGATAAATTTTCTATAGAAAAATTTACTTACCGATAAATTTTCTATAGAAAAATTTACTTACCGATAAATTTTCTATAGAAAAATTTACTTACCGATAAATTTTCTATAGAAAAATTTACTTACCGATAAATTTTCTATAGAAAAATTTACTTACCGATAAATTTTCTATAGAAAAATTTACTTACCGATAAATTTTCTATCGAAAAATTTACTTACCGATAGATTTTCTATCGAAAAATTTACTTACCGATAGATTTTCTATCGAAAAATTTACTTACCGATAAATTTTCTATCGAAAAATTTACTTACCGATAAATTTTCTATCGAAAAATTTACTTGCCGACAAATTGTCTATAGAAAAATTTACTCATCGATAAGTTTTCTATAGAAAAATTTACTCATCGATAAGTTTTCTATAGAAAAATTTACTTACCGATAAATTTTCTATAGAAAAATTTACTCATCGATAAGTTTTCTATAGAAAAATTTACTTACCGATAAATTTTCTATAGAAAACTTTATCGATAAGTTTTCTATAGAAAAGTTTACTTATCGATAAATTTTCTGTAGAAAAATTAATATATTATTAAATTTTATGTGGATAAACTTACTAATCGGTGAATATTCCCAAAAAAGTACTATTTAAATTTTCTATACAAAAGTCATGCTATCGATAAAGAAAATCATATTATCGAATTTTTTCTAAAGAAAAATTATATTGTCGATCAGTTTTCTAAAGAAAAATTTTGTTATCGATAAATTTATTATCAACAAATTGTCCAAAGGAAAATTTTTTATATAAAGATTTTCTATAGGAAGTATTGTTATACATAAATTTTTCCATACAAGTTTTTTTACTGCTACATTTAAATAAAAAATATTATTATTCTTAACTTTCATTTGTTATCCACACTGGATTTACATATTCTTCGTAAATATTTTATATATAAATTTTTTTTAAGTTGTGTATTTTTCGAAACATTGAAGTCCTTTTGAGAAAAATTTTGACGTCCTTGAGAAAAATAGGAATTTTTTTTTCGTATGTCAAAAAATGTTTGGGAATTTTATGCACGATATAGTTTTTCTATAGAAAAATTTAGTATTTGATCATTTTGTAATTTTTATTTTTTTTCAGCGTACCTTTTATCAAGTGCTGCTTAGAGAAAAAACTGTTTCAAGTTTCTCTAAGTTAGTATTTTTCTATTTTTATTATTATTTTTTATTAGCAAATTCAGTTGGGTGTTAGAATTATTGCACTTGGCAGTTAACAATTTGGCATTTTGTTTAATTGATGTTTAACCTTGAGAGTTTTTTTCCCAAAACTCCACTGCAAAAAAAATACCCCAAGATATTGATACTTAAAAGCAGTAATCTGCCTTTTATTTAATGAAAGCAGTTGGCGTTGAAAAACCCTCGTAGAAAACAAAAAATTAAATCTCAAAATAAAAAAGCGTAACCAAAAACTTGTTATAATAACACAAAAGTTGTTGAAAGTGATATCGATGATGATGACTGGCTTAGCAATTGCAATAACAGAGAAGTTTGGCAATCGATAGTTAATTTAAGTATTTTATGTTTATTTCTGCAACAAGTTGCAATGAGTAGTGTGGTAAGTGTGAAACGTTTGTCAATTTCTAGAAGTGCGAGAGTACATTATAAATGTTTAACACTCTAAGCTACTGCTGCTGTTTGAATTTGTAGAGTGTTATAGAGAGCAGTGGGGTATAGTATTTTTTTGTAAGCATGCAACAAATTTGATTCTTAGTGGAATCTAATGTATTGACTACTAAAAGCAGTTGTGCTAGTAATAGTAGCTGTATATAGTAGTTCTGGTAAATATCTAGTAAATGCTTATTCAAATAACTTGTCATGCTTAATTTAAGATTTCAAATATTTGATAAGGGTTTTCTTACTTATTTTTTTCAAAGTTTTTTGGCTCACATTTTTTTTAACAACTGCTTATGCTGAGAGTTTGTGGCAACATCCAATCATAGTTAGTGCCTTATTGAATGCTACAATTACTCAGCCATTTACATTTTTATTATTTCAGTTCGCATACGAATTGATCAAGTTGTTGTGGCGGCTGTTGAAATTATATTTATTTTTTTGGATAGAGGCACATAATTTAACGCTTTCAAAATATTTACAATTGTCTATCTATGCTGCCGTTCTGCTTTGTGGCCGTCTGTCTATCGATTTATGTTTTAAAAAAGTTGTTTTATTTCAATTTTAGATTAATAATGTTGCTTAGCTCAATTTAATCATGTTTGTTCATGCTTCTAGGTCAGATTTATCTTTATGATTGACTTATGGTCTTGTTGTTCTTTATTATTTTTTTGCCAAAATTATTTCATCTATAAAGTTGTATTTAACATAACTTTTGACTTGTCTTGACTCGATGCCAATGTTAGAGAAGTTTAAATACCTTGGTGGAAATTTAGTTCTTAGAGGAATGACACAATTATTCATTAGACTAGGAGATATTAAGTAAGCTATTGTCAGTTAGCTAATCATATATGAAATTCAAGAAATTCTGAATAATTCTACGGAATACTTATGGTTGTTTTTAAGCAATACACATTTTAAGTGTGAAGCCAAGCACCAAAATATTTCCCTTATGAGTTGTGTGAAAAATTCCCTACCAGGCATTTAATATTTATGTTGCATTCAATTGCACTGTTAACTGCGTGTTATTACCGAATGCATGTTTGCGTGTTATTTTTCATATTTTCAGTTGTTCATTTTGTGTCCATGAATTTAATCAAATTTTTATTTTAGGAAAATTATCTGATTTAGACATGGAGAAAAAAACAGACTCAATTGCTTAATTTAAGCTCATTGATTTCAGAGTATTTAAGCGCATACAAAAAAAATATTAAACAGTATTAAGTGTTTAATTTGGCCTTTTGATTTTGGCATTGTAACATTGAACTTTTGACTTAAATGTATTAAATTTAGTTTAGATTTAAACAATATGAGATTAATTGTTGAAGAGTTTTGATTTGGATACATAAATGCAAAGTTTCAAGATCAAAAAAATAAAAAAATTTCAATACGTGGAAAATTTTTCAAGGCAAGTCTTAGAAAAGAAAAATTAGAAAAATATTATCGATTACAGGGAAAAATATATATAACTATATATATAATTATAAATAATAAGATTTTTCTGTAGGAAGACATTCGATAGAAAATATTTTTCTAAAGAAAAAATAAATGACAAAAAACTTTTCCATCAAATTCCAATACTTTTAATTTTTCTACAGAAAATTTAACGAAATTTCGATTATTCTGAAACATGTTTATATTAGAATTATTTTATAGAAAAGATATCGAAATTTTAATTTTTCTATAGTAAGTTGTCCAAAGAAAAATTATCAATAACAATATTTTTCCAAAAAAAAAAGAAATAACTACATTTTCTATAGAAAAATTGGCAATAACAAAATTTTCATATACCAAAATTAGAGATAACTGAATTCTTTTATTTTCTTTAGAAAAATTTTCTTTATCGAAATTTTTCTTTAGAAAAATTTTCTTTATCGAAATGTTTCTTTAGAAAAATTTTCTTTAGGGAAATATTTCTAAAGCAAAATGATCGATAACAATTTTTTTTTTCGTTAAATTGATAACAAAATTAAGAATATCAGAATATTTTGACAGAAAACTTATCGATAAAAAATATTTCCAAAGAAATATTGCTGATTGCAAGTATTTTCAATCGAAAAATTATTAATAATAAAATTTTTCAAAAGACAAATTAAGGACAACAGTTTTCTTTCTTATAAATAGCAAAAGATTTTTATAAAAAAAATTATCGATCTTGATTTTTTTATAGAAAAATTATCGATAGCTTGATTTTTCTATAGAAAATTTTTTCGATGACTTGATTTTTCTATAGAAAAATTAGCGATAACTTAATTCATTTATACAAAAATTATCGTTAACTTATTTTTTCTTTAAAAGAGTATCAGTAACTTGATTTTTCTTAAGAAAAATTTTCTCTGGAATAAATTATTGATAATATTCTTTCTCAAGGAAAGCTATTGTTACTTAATTTGTTTCTGGAAAAATATCGGAAAGATATTCTTTCTTTAGAAAAATGATTGATAACTTAATTTTTTCCATAGAAAAATAATCGTTCAGTCAATATCTCTATAGAAAATTCAACTTTCAATATCTCTATAGAAAATTCAACTTTAAAATTTCTTCTTACAAAAATTAACAAAAATCTAAAGAAAAATGATAGATAACAAAGTTTATTCATAAAAAAAATTATCGATAACTTGATCTTTCTGTAGAAATATTATCTATAATTTTATTTTTATAGAAATAAAATCGATGGCTTAATAATTTTATGGAATTTTTATATATTTTCGATAGAAAAATTTTCGATAACTTGATTTTTTCTATAGAGATTTTATCGACTACTTGATTTTTCTATAGATAAATTATCGAGTACTTGAATTTTCTACAGAAAACTATTTTTTTCTATAGAAACAGATGGCTGAGATTTTTTCCATTAACAAAATTATCGATAAATAATTTTTTCAATAGAAAAATATCGATAATTCATTTATACTTTAAAAAAGATATGGATAATTAATTTTTTCTCTAGAAAAATATCGATAACTAACTTTATCGAAAAAAAGTACTGTGTAAAAGTTCTATATAAAAATTATCGATAGTAAAATATTTCTGTAGATTATCGATATGGATAATTATTGTGACCAAATTTCCCTATAAAAAAGCTATCGATAACAAAATAAATTTATTGATAACTGATTATTTTATTGAAAAAGAATAATTAACAACATTTTTCGTTAGATAAATATTTCTTCAGAAAATACTATCGTAAAAAGTTAACCTTTATGTAAGTTCTATAGCATAGACTCGTAAAATAGCGCACGCGTGCAAATTCAGGCAGAGAAAAATATATTAGTAGTGACATTAGTCCAAGAGCAATATATTATGATCGGAATATATGATCACAGCTAAAAATATATATGATTATAAATAATAATTGCTATGATTCCATAATGCAATAAAATGTTATAATAATTGAATCATAACATAAAAAAACGAACCATAAAATCGGACATAATATGATAGAATAGAATCATAAATCATATCTATTTTTAGGTGTGATCAATTGTTCCAATCATAATATGTTGCTCTTGGATTAATGTCCCTACAACTACATTTTTCTCTTCAATAGTTTTATATCTCTCTCTGGTTCCTACAACTATATTTTTTGGTATGAAAATAAATGTATCCAAATTATTATTTTGGTAAATATTCAATTTTGAAGCAACCTTTTTTTAAAGAAATTTTAATATTAAAAAATATATATTTTCTGTAAATTCCATTTTTATTGGACTAAAACTAAAAAGTTCCATCGAGTTCTAATTTAAGTACACGAATAACATATAAAAGAACACCCATGAAATTATATTTGAGAATATTAGCTGCGCTTTTTTACGATCTTTTAAAATATTAGAAAAAAATTACGTACCTCATATTATCAATTAGTTAAGAAATACTTTAAAACTTTAAGGTAATATCCAAAACATTGATATACAAAGATACATTAAGATAGGTGTAGTTAAATCCTGCCACGCCTAACCTAAAGTATTCCTTTTTCTTATAAAATTACTTGTTTTTTTGGGAGTAGCAATGATTTTAGCCGCCCATTTTTAGTGGAAATGTTTACCGCCTTTTCTACTAACAAAATATAACATTTCAGTTCAATATTTTCAAAACTAAAATTTCTAAAAGTGCCAAATGTGGCACTTTCATCGGTTAAAATTAATTTTTTTAATTTTAATTCAAACATAAGGTGTTGGCCAAAATTCAAATATTTCTTTTTTTTCATATTCCTTCACAAACCCTAAACATAATGAACATCTGTCTTTGATGTGAATTCTAGACAATACATTTAAATAGATTTTTTTTTTTTTAGATTATAAAAAATGAATGAAATAAACAGCTACAATGAACATTAAATAAAAGTTCTTCTATTCCTTATATTTTTCGTACTCGTATCCGTATTAATCTTATCAAGCTAAAATTTCAAATTCTATTTTTTATAAGAATTGTTTTTTTTCTACAGCTGCACTTAAAAAGAGAGTTTTCCGGTATGAATTTAACTATTTTATTCTATTAACACAAAAAAGAAGAAAAAAAACAATAACAGCAACGACAAACAAAACGAAAAGAATTATTTATCTCTTGTAACATTTTCCTATGAATAGAAATAAAAAACTATTAAATAAATTGTAAAATCACGATGTTGCAACAGCAAAACACACAACCGTAACAGTTACGACAATTTCAATACATTGACTAAAAAACAGAAGGTAAACAATAAAAAGAATGTTGGTGAAAAGTGAAGAGCGAAGGCGACCGATTTGATAGGCTAATGAAATTCTTTTAAGGTTCGAGAATAACTTTTGCTGAGCGAAATTCTTAGGTTAATTAATTCATGAGTACATAAATGATCAATAATTTTCGCAAGATCATTTTCTGTCAAACATTTGTATGTAAATGTGTATATATGTAACTCGACTAACAAAATTTCTTTTACATAGTTTGTAGGGCACTTTGTAATATAACAAACAATTGTTTCATTGCCAATGTTAAGAAATAAATAAATGCTGGTCATGGACATCTCCCAGTAACAGCAACAACTGTTAAAGCAGCAACAACATTACTACTACAGCAATAATAACAACAACATGATTTCATTAAGGTCGAGGTTATGCAAACAATCACATGCAATCTGTGCGAATGTTTACTAAAAAAATGAAATAAATTGAAAAAAAAACCTACTACACTTTAGAAAAGAAACGAAAAACTTTACTGCTCATAAAAATTGTGAAATTGTATCTTTTTCTCCAACAACTAGGCAACTACTGTTTGTTTGATTTTACTCTATAGCTGCAACAAAAAGAAAACAATAAAAACAACAAACGACAGCATCATAACAAATAATCTTGAGCATGAAAAGCAGTTAACAATCACCATCAAACCTAAACTACTTACAACTATACAAACATACATACTTTCATCTATGAAAAATATTGTTAAATATGAATGAAAAGATGTTTATGAATTTTACGCTGTCTGTTTGCATGTCTGTCTGTCTCTCTTTCCTTCTGAGTTGTTATTTGAGATGTAGACCATATTTTTTTCGAATCTTATTTTCAATTTGTTTCGAATGTCCATTATAGTTTATTAGAGCGGCGCAATCTAAAAAAAAGCTTAGTGAAAAAATCGAATAATTTTTTGCGACTTTTTTCTTTTAAATGAAAGAATTAAAAACGGTAAGAGTTGTGCGCTAATTTTAGTTAAAAGTCAAATTAAATCCTTTGAGTATAATAAAAATAAAAAATATCAATAAGCAACAGAAATACTTATGTCTGAAGTTATGAGAAGAGTTTTCAAATCCATAGAAATATTTAACTATTGAAGTTATCAATACACATAAAGAAATCTAGTCAATAGTTTTTTTTACAATAAGTTTCGTTTATAGGAAAATTTAAAAATATCGACAACTTTTCTATAGAAAATTTAAAAACATCGACAAGAAAATTTTAAAAATATTGAAAAATTAAAAAATATTGATTTTTTTTAATTAAAAATGACAATTTTCTATAGAAAAATTATAAATTATAAAAATCAAAACTTCGAAAATTTTTCAATGGAAAAACCAAAAATATCGAAAAATTTTCTATGGAAATTTTAAAAAATTTTCTATGGAAAGTTAAAAAAATATATCGAAAATTTCTCAATGGAAAAATCAAAAATATCAAAAATTATTCTGTGGAAGAATTAAAAAATTTAAAAATTTTCTGTGGAAAAATTAAAAAAAATTTCGAAAACTTCCATAGACACTGATAAATTGATACATTTTCTGTTGAAAAATTTAGTTATCGTTAAACTTTCTACAGATAAATTTAATTATCGGTCAATTTTCTATAGATAAATTTACTTATCATTAATTTTTCTATAGAAAATTTGCCTATCGATAAGTTTTTACAGAAAAACATCGATAACTTTCCTAAAGAAAACTTTACTAATCGATAGCTTTTCAAGAGAAAAAATTACTTATCGAAAAATCATTTTTTTATATAAAAGCTTACTTATCGATAAATTTTCTATAAAAAAATTTTCCTTATCGATAAATTTTCCGTAGAAAAGTTTACTTATCGATAAATTTTCCATAGAAAAGTTTACTTATCGATAAAATTTTCCATACAAAAGTTTACTTATCGATAAATTTTCTATAGAAAAGTATACTTATCGATAAATTTTCTATAGAAAAGTTTACTTATCGATAAATTTTCTATGGAAAAGTTTACTTATCGATAAATTTTCTATAGAAAAATTTACTTATCGATAAATTTCCCATAGAAAAGTTTACTTATCGATAAATTTTCTATAGAAAAGTTTACTTATCGATAAATTTTCTATAGAAAAGTTTACTTATCGATAAATTTTCTATAGAAAAGTTTACTTATCGATAAATTTTCTATAGAAAAGTTTACTTATCGATAAATTTTCTATAGAAAATTTTACTTATCGATAAATTTTCTATAGAAAAGTTTACTTATCGATAAATTTTCTATAGAAAAGTTTACTTATCGATAAATTTTCTATAGAAAAGTTTACTTATCGATAAATTTTCTATAGAAAAGTTTACTTATCGATAAATTTTCTATAGAAAAGTTTACTTACCGATAAATTTTCTATAGAAAAGTTTACTTATCGATAAATTTTCTATAGAAAAGTTTACTTATCGATAAATTTTCTATAGAAAAGTTTACTTATCGATAAATTTTCTATAGAAAAGTTTACTTATCGATAAATTTTCTATAGAAAAGTTTACTTATCGATAAATTTTCTATAGAAAAGTTTACTTATCGATAAATTTTCTTTAGAAAAGTTTACTTATCGATAAATTTTCTTTAGAAAAGTTTACTTATCGATAAATTTTCTATAGAAAAGTTTACTTATCGATAAATTTTTCATAGAAAAGTTTACTTATCGATAAATTTTCTATAGAAAAGTTTACTTGTCGATAAATTTTCTATGGAAAAGTTTACTTATCGATAAATTTTCTATAGAAAATTTACTTATCGATAAATTTTCTGCAGAAAAGTTTACTTATCGATAAATTTTCTATAGATAAGTTTACTTATCGATAAATTTTCTATAGAAAAGTTTACTTATCGATAAATTTTCTATAGAAAAGTTTTCTTATCGATAAATTTTCTATAGAAAAGTTTACTTATCGATAAATTTTCTATAGAAAAGTTTACTTATCGATAAATTTTCTATAGAAAAGTTTACTTATCGATAAATTTTCTATAGAAAAGTTTACTTATCGATAAATTTTCTATAGAAAAGTTTACTTATCGATAAATTTTCTATAGAAAAGTTTACTTATCGATAAATTTTCTATAGAAAAGTTTACTTATCGATAAATTTTCTATAGAAAAGTTTACTTATCGATAAATTTTCTATAGAAAAGTTTACTTATCGATAAATTTTCTATAGAAAAGTTTACTTATCGATAAATTTTCTATAGAAAAGTTTACTTATCGATAAATTTTCTTTAGAAAAGTTTACTTATCAATAAATTTTCTTTAGAAAAGTTTACTTATCGATAAATTTTCTATAGAAAAGTTTACTTATCGATAAATTTTTCATAGAAAAGTTTACTTATCGATAAATTTTCTATAGAAAAGTTTACTTGTCGATAAATTTTCTATAGAAAAGTTTACTTGTCGATAAATTTTCTATAGAAAAGTTTACTTGTCGATAAA
Source organism: Protocalliphora azurea (assembly GCA_932274085.1). Lineage (NCBI taxonomy): Eukaryota > Metazoa > Arthropoda > Insecta > Diptera > Calliphoridae > Protocalliphora > Protocalliphora azurea. The sequence goes on along the minus strand of OW026520.1, from coordinate 145,571,580 downwards.
TTTTCTATGGAAAAGTTTACTTATCGATAAATTTTCTATAGAAAATTTACTTATCGATAAATTTTCTGCAGAAAAGTTTACTTATCGATAAATTTTCTATAGATAAGTTTACTTATCGATAAATTTTCTATAGAAAAGTTTACTTATCGATAAATTTTCTATAGAAAAGTTTACTTATCGATAAATTTTCTATAGAAAAGTTTACTTATCGATAAATTTTCTATAGAAAAGTTTACTTATCGATAAATTTTCTATAGAAAAGTTTACTTATCGATAAATTTTCTTTAGAAAAGTTTACTTATCGATAAATTTTCTATAGAAAAGTTTACTTATCGATAAATTTTCTATAGAAAAGTTTACTTATCGATAAATTTTCTATAGAAAAGTTTACTTATCGATAAATTTTCTATAGAAAAGTTTACTTATCGATAAATTTTCTTTAGAAAAGTTTACTTATCGATAAATTTTCTATAGAAAAGTTTACTTATCGATAAATTTTTCATAGAAAAGTTTACTTATCGATAAATTTTCTATAGAAAAGTTTACTTGTCGATAAATTGTCTATGGAAAGGTTTACTTATCGATAAATTTTCTATAGAAAATTTACTTATCGATAAATTTTCTGCAGAAAAGTTTACTTATGGATAAATTTTCTACAGATAAGTTTACTTATCGATAAATTTTCTATAGAAAAGTTTAAATATCGATAAATTTTCTATAGAAAAGTTTAAATATCGATAAATTTTCTTTAGAAAAGTTTAAATATCGATAAATTTTCTATAGAAAAGTTTAAATATCGATAAATTTTCTATAGAAAAGTTTAAATACCGATAAATTTTCTATAGAAAAGTTTACTTATCGGTAAATTTTCTATAGAAAAGTTTACTTATCAGTAAATTTTCTGTAGAAAAGTTTACTTATCGATAAACTTTCTAAAGAGAAATTTATTTAATTAAATAATTTTATTTATTTAATAATTTAATGGAAAGATTTATTTATCGATAAATTTTCTAAACAAAATTTCGCTTATCGATAACTTCTTTAAAGAAAAATTGCTTGTCAATTGCTTTTTTATTGAAAAAGTTACTTATCGATAAGTTTTCTGTAAAAAATAAAATTAGTTATCGATAAACCTTCTATTGAAAGATTTTGCTATCCATAATACAAATTTATCGAATTTATCGATAAATTTTCCATAGATAAATTGTGTTATCAAAAATTTTTTTCTTTAGGTTTTTTTCATAGATAATTTTCTACAAACTGTTTCAGTAATTCAGTTCAAAGAAAAATATTGTTATCGGTCATTTTTCTGTAGAAAAAATTTTATTGATTTTTAATAGCGATCATTTTCCTTCAGCCAAATTTTGTTATATTTTTTTTTTTAATTTTTATTTTAATAATTTATGTTTCGAAAACATTGTTATCTACTCGTATGATTTTCTGTACAAAAATGTAAATTTTGTGGCGTTGTTGATACGGTGGTTTGCTACAAAAAAGCGTAGTTAACGATATTATTATTATTATTATTATTATTATTATTATTATTATTTTCTTTTTTGAGAAAATACAATTAAAAATAGCTATTTTACAGAAAAATTTTGTTAATAAAATTTTTATAAAAATCCTTGAATATATAAATTTTTGATAGATAAGTTTTCTTTTTGAACTTTAAATTTCATGGTCTCTAAAAAAACGCAACTAACTTTCTCATATTTAATAATTTCCCATTACTTTGATCTACTTTTTTCCAGCAACAAACATTTTTGTTTTTCCCACATATTTTTTCTCTAATACCTCAGACACGTTTGTTTTAAACACAAAATCGTACTCATAAATTGAAGACAAACTAAATCTATTTGTTCTTCTTCTTTTTTCTACTACTACAGATTCTAATGACACAGAAATGAATTTTAACACATTTTTGTGTTTAAGGCATTATATGTTCCTTCACTTAAAAAAAAAATAAAGAAAAAACGATGTAATAATCGTTGTTAGATCCTTAACAGTAAAATGCGTTTACCAAAACAATAGCAACAATAACAGCTACACCAACAACAACACACACCACCACCATAATGTTAAGATAAAGTAGTAACAGTAATAATAATGACAACAGTAATGATGTTGTGTGATGATGTGCATGAACAAGGAGATGATAATGATGTTGATGAGCACGATTATCTCGTTCTTCCTCTCAATATCTTTAAATATATGTCAGCATAGACAATACATAGATTTCAGTATGATTTTTAGATTTGTTTGGTTTTTTTTTTTTTTTTTTTTTGCTGTTAACTCCATTCATTTATTCGATGTTTGTTTTAAGTATCGAAATAAAAATACGCCTACTTATTCGTACGAGTACATTTGTGTACTTAAATTACACAAAATAATTCAAAAAACGTGATTTAACATTTTTTTCTAAGTTTTCTATGTAGTTTTTCCATAAAAAACAACAATTTTTTATAAGCTTTTCGTTAACTCAAAAAAAAAAAAAGAATGAAAGATAATTCTCTAAAATTTAAACAAAATACTTAAGTAAGTAATAATATAATTTATATGTTGTACGCCATATACAATTTTATGAAAATAAAGTTGTAAATATGTTTGTAACTGTGCTGGGGTCAAAAATTACTTATTAATTTAAGTGCTTTTCTAAATTAAAAAGTTTAAACTCCTTTTAGCTGACCTCTTACGTGTTGAAACAAAAGAGGAAGAAGATTAAAAATACTTTTTGTTAAATTACATTGTTGCCAGATCTTCTTTGTGGCATTTTTCATCTTGTAAGAGTTTCATTTTGGTTTAAAAAATCAAATCATACAATTAATTAAACTTAAACCTATTTCACGGACACTTTATTTAAGTTTTATAACCTTTGCTTAAACAACAATCAAACTCTCAATGAAGCGATTTTCAGTGAATTGGAAAAAAACAAGTTCAAACACACAACACCCAAATAATGAGAAATAAATGAAAATACACTGGGAAATTAAGGTTAATAAAATTAGAATGATCCTGTATGGATTGAAAGTCTTGCTAGCACGTAATTGTAATTAATTATAAAACATAAAATGATAACGATATATCAGGATATTCAAGCGAAGCCAATCTAGAATCCTGTAATCAAATCAAACTCCACCAATGCAAACTACAGCTCTCCTTTAAATTGCAGATGTTACTTAAAGAAGAAATATCGGAATTCTTAAATTTTTCCGAGTTGAGATTGTGAGTATATTATTTGACGACATAAAAGTTATTATTTGTTTTTTATTTTATTTTGTTTGTTTGTTTTCGTGAGTGCAACCGTTGAGCCGAATACTTCCATTTTACGACAAATGCGCTTTAGAAACCCATACGCCATAGGAACGCCACATCGGTCAAGAACATCGTCTGTGGAAGTATAAAAGAGAACCCATGATACAAGAACTCAAACTTTTGCAGGCTTTAACTTGAAAAAGGTTTTTTCATCTTACAAGATCCAATCGATTCAGGAGCAAAAAAATACTGCTTTTCGCAGATTGGACTTCGAGGTGTTTAGAAGACAATTCCAATTTTAGCCAAAAAATCATAAAGGCTCATTTTTAATAAATTAACAATTCTAAGAGATGACGCCAACCGACATCTCGACAAGCGGAATCACTGTTTCATACGTCTTCGGGAACGACTACACATAGAAAAAAGATTAGTTGGAAAACATTTGTGTCTATCATAATTTCATAAGATTCAAAGATTCTTTATTACTACTATTGAATATTTATAAGTTTAACAGGATTTCTGTTCCCACACTTTCAAATTCACAACTATAGTGGAATGTAGGTTTCTACAATTTGAAATTGGACATATTAACTAAATTAAAATTTTGCAGAAGCTATTTCGGCTATGTCGATTGGGGCATATAATTTAAACTTTAAAAAATATATGCCAGTACCATTGATATGGTCTTCGCAATTTCTAAACTATAAATTTTAATGTTCTGTACTTGAATTCAAATATAACGGTTTTAACGGCTAGTTTAAATTTAAATCTCTCAATGCTTCTCGACCTTTCTGTTTATGTTAACAACAGTTAACATGTCTGTAGAAATTATTAACATATGTAGCTGTAAACCTACAACATTGAATGAAAAGCTTTGACCATTGTTTGTAAGTATGGCAACACTAAATGTTTAAGCTGCTAACATTAACATCGAAAGCTCTAGTTTGTCCGTTAAGAACATTGTAGAAAGAAATAGAGCTTTCGAGAAGCATCTACATGGCAGTGCAGTGTATATAAATTGGCCATGAGAATACCATTGAGTCAATCTAATTGGAAGCATCGTAAAGTAAAGACAAATTAACTGCCTTGGCTTTATATTCTTGTACATTATTAAAGTGTGCTGTATAAAGTATGTAAATTAAGTACGTGTGTATTAGAACACATAGTAACTATTTAAACTGTTATTGTTGTAAGTTTTTAAATAAAATAAAGAGTTGTTACAACTTTTCAACTACTAAACTGCTTTTATTTGCAATCAAAGTATACGGGTTATTTAAAGGAAATAAACCACCGTTTTTAAAAGGTAAAAACGTAACAATATATTATCAGTTGCGATAGCCGATTATAATTTTTGAAATTTTTGTCAATTCGATTACTGTATAAGAATATAGTAAATTTACTTATAAAAATATAGATTCAGTACTCTCGACCAGTAAATAATTATGAAATTTAAAATTTCTGCCAAAGAACACAAAATAAAGAAACTGGCTCAATTTCCTACCACAACATTTCTCTCTCCTCATACACAAGTTCTGCGTGAATTCAACACACTTGTGAGAGAGAAAAACAATATAAAATAAACAAAACTTTCCTTTAAAATTTAAGCAAAAATTACACTCGCGACATATTTTTTCACTAACACGCAATATTTTTATTATTTTTCAACGCATATTTATTGCATTTTAACACCCGTAACAGGAATATTTTATACAAACCGAAAAAAATATATTTTTGAAATTCCTTTTTACTATGTTGAAATTTAAATTGAACGAACAAAGTTGCTACTTTTGGTAAAAACCAGAAATTAAAATAATTTTAAATTATTTTCATATTCAACAACAAAAAATAAAAAAAAAGTCTGAACTATATTTATATTTGTGGATATAATCCGTATCAAAGATGAAAATTTATGAAAATCTGCGAATATAATTATGATGGATTTTAATACTTTCTTATTTTTTAGATAAGTCAAACTACGTTGATGATACACGCAAGTAGCAAACACTTACATAGTATGTATGTCCAATGGGAAAAATGATAAAATATGAAATAACACAAATCATTCAGTCGAGTTTGTTAATTGTTTATTCAGTTTCTGGTATACGCCAACAATCAATTATCAGCACAAGTTTGTTTAAATAAACAAAAGTCCGTTGGAAACAGCATTATGTCTTACTTATAATTTAATTGGTGTAGCGCAATCAGTGTCAAAAATATCTATCTTGGAAGCTATTTTAAATGATAGGCTCAGATCCTTGGAAAACCGAGATTATCTATATTTATTCCTGTAAAAAGAAACTATCTCTGAGTTGCAGAATATACAGAACTAGATCAAAACAAAGAGTAATGTGAAATGTGAAATTATATTCAATTGTAGTGTAATTTATCTTTAAAATATAAAAAATTATATATAAAGACAAAAGTTTACAATAAATAAAAAAACTTTTTCTACTTATAAATTCAGTTGTGGCAGACGAATTATTTTGTTTTGAAATCAATTGCTACTACCGAAATTATACAGCAACTAGAACTGAAATGTAAAGATAGTATCCAGAACCAACCAAATTCGATTGGCAAAAAAATCGGTTGCCACAACGAAACGGTTTTATCTGTGTAAGACCATCACCATCAATGGCACATGTTACAAATCAATGATAATCAATTTCTTTTAGTTCGTATTGACACATAGGGATGTGGATACAGCAGGACAGTACTACGAGTCAAACAACAAAGGAGTATCTCTTGCAAAGATAAAGTGATGCTGGACTTTCTGAAGGCGTACTTTGCAAAACAATTAATTGATAAATCAAAAATCTGAGCAGATCAAATAGATCACACGCAAAGAAAAACATGGTTACAGCATTATCAATAAAACAATATTATATTCTCATTGTTAAATTTCTTGAATATTAATAACACTGTGTTCATGATAACAATGTTTTTGTTTAATTTTTGTCATTTAATGTTTATACTTAATAAAAATTTTTAAAATGGTAGACTGCAAAAATTATACGTTTTTAAATATTTTTACCAGAAACAAAATTATATTAATATGAAAAATATCACTACTTCTGCAACCATTAAATATTTGCAGTCTTTTTTCTTGTTCTTAAACCATATTCTATTTTTAAATCATATAAATATTATTATTCTCATAATAATAAAATATTTCAAAAAAAATTTTCAAGTAAACTTAAATCAACTTAATGGAAAAATTCATAACTTTGTTTGTTTTTAATGTTTGTTTTCCAATTTCATTGTAATTCTCATTTAGTTTACATATGAATAAATATAAATAGACAAGATTTGATTTTACTCAGTGTGATTCAAGCGATGTAAGATAGTGATTAACTACCATTAAAGAGTTTAGTTAAAAAAAACATATCTCGCATTTGAGCCACATATGGTGGTACAAGTGAATATAAATAATGAATAAATAATATGTAAATATATATTTTTTTTTTTCGCTAATGAACACTTTTCTCTAGAATTTTCAATAAAAATTTTATAAAAATATTTTTTTGTTAATACGTTTTATTTTAATATATGATAAGATGGAATAAAAATATGACAATGTAGTATAATAATATAATAAAATAGAATTATAATAATATAGTAACATGAAATCATAATCTGATAGAATGGGATAATGATGTAGTAAGATTTTTTCAATTATAAGTCGGTAAAACTAGAATCATAACATAAACAAACAAACCATAAAATAGGACACAATATGACAAAATGGAATCATAATAACTATTACTTACAATAATTTCTCTTTTTTAGTGTTATCATATGTTCCAATCATATTATCTTGACCTTAGATTATCGTCATCACAACTATATTTTTTCTTTGCGTGCAGTTATACAGTTCTTTTTGATCAAATATTTCTCTTCATTTAGATCATACACCAATCCACTATATAATATTGTAATCTTGTACTCTAAAATTCTTGAAAAATTATTTCATTAACAGTTGTATTCAACCTGATAGACGAAATTCCTACTAAGAATTCCTTGAATTTGAGCATGAGGCCTCAAATCGGCATGCCATCGTTCTGACAATTTATACTATCAGTCACGATATTGTCACCTAGAATTCGGAATTCAGCCGTAACCAATCCAAAACTAAATGCTGGTTTTAATGTACTAATCCAAAGTACATCCACAAAAAAATTTTCATATTCATATCTTCAGAAATGACATCAATATTAAGAAAAGTCAAAAAGCCTTAACATCAACTTTATAAATGAAACAGCCGTAAAATTAGTTCCATTTGAAGAAAATATATAGTTTGAAGAATATTTTATACTTTATATACTTTTGCTTTAAGTGAACGATTGTGCAATTTTACTTAATTGCTTAATTATTAAGTAAAACAATACAAATTGTGCTTATGGCCTTTTTGCATTTTTATAATGTTTTTTGTAATTAAAAGGTATGGTTACGGCCTTTTGTATTTAAGGTGACAATATGGGACATTCTTTAACATATATTAGTCCTCAATTTCCTCATTTATAGTACTGTGATCAAAGCTAGTCTTGTGAAACTCAAAGCTGAACTTGCCGAATCGAAAATTATCGACAACCAATAATATTCAGTTTTCTCTATTGGGGCTTCAAACTTTGCGGCTAATTTTGCGTAAAATGTTATTCAATTTTCTTATATCCAGATCGAAAATTATCAATCGCTGTACTACAAATATCTTTGAAGTACTTACATTGGCTCAATTCCGACTATTTATATTATAAGCAGTGTTGGCAGCAGATGAAAAAAGAAAAAATGGCTAAAAGGGTCAAAAAAGGCAAAAATTTATTTGAAAATTTTAGAATTATTATTTATTTTTTTATCATTCTTATTAGTTTTTGATATTTTTGTAAAAAAATTGTAATCGCCAAACAAAATCTCATATAAATTTGGACTATATTTTATATGAAAATTACCCAATGTTTTGAAGTAATATTTCGTCATTTTTGAAGTATGATTCATTTTTGATTAAGCATTTAAAAATTTTTGGGTGATCCTTTGCATTAATAAGATTTTTAAAATTATTTTCATAAATAGCTTCTATTGTTGATGAAGTGTATTAAAAAATAATTATAATAATAAATTTAGTAATTTTACAATATTTATTAAAGCACTTTTAATATGGAGAATAAAGTGCCGCAGGCGAACTTTTTTATTAAATATAAATAATCTCGATTCTTTATGCGAAATGCATAAATGGATGATTCTTTAGAAAGGAAGTTAATAATAGCAAATAAGAAAATATTTTCGACCTTTTAAAGGCAGTTTTTAAAGTTAAAAAAGGCTGGAAAAAAATTTAGAAGCGAAAACGAAAATTTTGGGACTGAATTAGCCTTAAAAAGGCTAAACTGGCAACACTGATCACATTATTAAAAGGCAGTTTCAAGTAGAACACAATTGCTTATTGAGATATGATTAATGACTTTTAAATTCTACTGTTTAGCTACAATTTTTGATTTTTTACTGAAAAATGCATCAAAAGCATCAAAATCTACGCTGTTTCTTTTTGATTTCATTTCGTCTAATTATACAGCTGGATATCATTAGACCAAAATAATTTTATAGTTGAGCAAATACTATAAATTCTTGCATGGAATCCCATGAGATCCTATCATAGCAAATGATCGTCAGTAGTGTCAATTGTATGAGGCCAACTGACGCACAATGGTCCATTAGCCTCAATGGACCATTCGATTTTCACAAATTTACATTGATATCATGGGCAGACCAGAGTCAACAGATGTGTATCAAATTACTAGATAGTGAAGTATACGTATTATTGAAGTTCAGCAAATAACATAACATATCATCTCTTTCTAATTCTGAAAACTTGATGATAATTCTCTAATACAGGAATAGAAAGCCTGATTCAAAATCGGTTACGTATTTTTAGTGGATCGTTTGATCTATACAAACCTTATTGAGCGGCTGTAAGCGATCGTCTGAAATAAAGAAAACCTGTGATTTAATCAAAAAACTTGACTTCAATAGATAGTTAATTATAAATTTCTAAAATCATTCTGAAACTCTATAGGGCTTTTCTAACAACATTGTTTAGAGAATGCCGAAGTCTTTCTTCTGTTGAAGATTTCCAGCAGTTTCTGGTGGCTGTTGCGAACTAGTTACTTGATTAGGGCACCACTAGTTACTTAATTAGCTACGTGAAGTCAAATGCCACCTCCACGACTACCTGGCGGCACATTTTGAACACACAATCGTCTCCACGACTACCAAAGGGTCAGCCATATATCAATCTCCATCTCCAGCGCTACGAAGTGGCACTTTTTTTTCAGACATAATCACTTCCATGACTACGAAGTAACACTTTTGTGTATACACAATCATTTTACTGATTTTAAAGAGTCAGTAAAAAATTTTGTTATCTTCATTAAGTTATCTTCTTCCTGCTTACCATAGGGTGAGTAAAGTGGCAATTGCCATCATGCTCATTGGTGACAGGAGGCAGTGTATACTAATGAAACTTACTGTCTAAAAGGGGGCAAAATAAAATGCTGCCTTATTTGGTGGCAATTATGGGTACTTCAGGCCTTTGATAACGACAAAGTTAAATGGGTTCAAACAATCTTCCATGAACTGTAACAAATTAACTTTCTTTCAAATTGGGGCAAAAAAAATTGTGATCGGACTACAGCAACATTTAAAAACTCTGCGGATCAATATATAATTTCCTATAATTCCTAAAAGGAGCTTAGGCATTGCAGAAAACAGAAGATCAACTTCGTCTCCGTTAGTTGATCTTCCGCCGCTTCCTTGGGGATTCAATCAAGGGATGTACGAGTTGTATCATCTTGAGGCACCGAATATCTGTAATAACGGGTGCTCGATTGCAATTGCCCAAGGAGTTTTTTGAAGTGCATATTTGGCAAAAAGATGCAGATGATCTTTCGCAAGCATCGATAAATAAATGCTTGCTGCATATCTTCTCTGTACGTTCCCAGTTTCGTATAGGATCACTGATTTAAAAATTACATTGAATATTCTGATCTTTGTTATCCTGAAGTTGTGCATCGATAAATATCCTAAAGTTACCCTGTATCTATACCGCATAAGTGAAATGTTTCTCATGGCTATCAAAACCTTCGGTATCCCTATATTTTATAACTGATGTTAAAGTTTCAACAAAACCCAAGAGGAAGAAACGTCAAGAATGGCGATGAAATGTGTTGCGGCAAAGAAAATACATATTCAATTCTTCAGATTTATATTCAAAGTTCACAAAGTCTACTTTGGTACCGTTAAACAGAGACATAAAAAATTTTTTTTCGATTACAACTTGTATATCGTCACCTAAAATGCAAAAGGCCTTAACCACTGAAAAATCAAATGTTGGTTTTTACTGGATTATATCGTACTGACCCAAACTACATCTAAAAAAATAAATTTCATACTCATACCTTTAAAAATGGCATCAATGTTAAGAAAATTAAAATCGCCGTAAGACCAACTTTATGAAAATTTGCTACATTTAAAACAAATTTTGTTTGAAAGAGTGTTTTATGCTTTATCTTTTTTTTTCTTTAAGTAAACGATTAAAAAAATGGTACTTAATTGCTTAATTTTAAAGCAAAAAGTCAAAAATTGTGCTTAAGGCCTTTTGCATTTTCATAATGTTTTTTGATTCTGCTGTAAAAAATTAGTTTGATTACGGCTTTTTGCATTTTAGTTGACGATATGGTCCTTCGAGTAGCATATCGGTTGAAGACGATGTAGCTAAATATAATTATAACCTCCGCATTTTCTGAGCTGGGTACACGTATTTTCCCCTAAAAATTGCACCTAGTGCATGGCAAAGACCAAATATGCTGATGATGTTTCCAGTGAAACCGGTAGCGTGTTTGGATATTAAACCTTTTCCTTGAGTGTAACTCAACGACCACCTACATAACCTTACTTTATGTTTTGTTTAGATTACTTCCTCTCTCGCTCTCGCTCCCCCTTCTCTGATCATACTACTCACAACAGTATGTGGCACATATAATTCGTAAATATTTTGGCTGACTAGTTCAAGTCTATAATATGCTTTAATATTATTACAGTAACATGTGGCATATATTTATTTAGTTTACTTTTTTGCTTTTTTCATTGTCGTTGTTTTTGTTCTTATATCTCTGATGTCAGTGGCTACACCATACACAGTGGTCTATGGTGATGGTAGTAATATTGGCATTGGTGGTGGTTGATTCTTTAATTCATCCTGTTGCTGACTTTGATCACTAACATACAAGAACAACAATAATGTTCTTACAACAATTGTGGGTCCATAACATGACCGTAAGCAACAAAAAATGAAAAAAATAAAAAACAACAAAAAATACAAAAAGAAAATAAAAGCTTAAGCTTTAAATACTGCTGTTAATATTATTGTGTTTGTTGTTGTTAAAGTTGATGTTGCTAGTAGAATGGTGTAATCAAGCTAAATTGTTATAAATCTAAACAAACAGCGTAAAAATGTTTAAATGTTAGAACCGTTAAAATGAAATGTTTTGTACGAGTATCTTTAAAAAAAATTAACTATTTTTAAGGAGTAAGTAACAATAATGGTTGGTTTCTTTTCTTTTTGTTTTGTTGCAAGCATTTACTGCTGACTGTGGCACAAAGTGAAATGAATGGTGGTGGTGTATTAGATAGTTTTTTCTTTTTCTAAATTTGCAGAAATACAAATAACATCAATGAGCAATGAGTCTTTTATTTTGCTAGGCAGTGTGTGTGGCAGTTTCAACAGTTTTAGTTACATTTAAGCTGAAACTTTTTCTTTAATTTTTTTTGTTTGTTTCTCTGAAACTATTTTATGGTTCAATGTTGCTGTAATGAAACCAGTTAATCAAATATTTTTATGTTGAAAAGATGAAAGAATGTTTGACTCTTAACAAAAGATATTTCAATTTTTTCTTTTTTTTAAATATTTTTGAACTTGGCATAATGATATGATAATGAAAAGCATTATGGAGTTAAGGAGATATTGTAGATTAGATTAAAAGATACTTTACTTTAGTTACTTTTATAAATAAATGCATTTTATTGTTAATTTAATGCAGCCAAAAAGAAACATGTATATGTTTTTCTTGCCATTTTTGAAAGTTTTATAAATTTTATGAATTCTTAAAATTATTAATAATCTTTTCAATTATTTATGAACAGAAAAAAAATTGCTACAAATTTTATGAATGCCTCATGGGAAAATGGCAAAACAAAAAAGAACTTAATGTGGGAATTTAGTAACTTTAAATCACTACTGTGGTTTCCTAAATTGTTATGGTAGTAGTGAAATCTTTTACTTTGTTTGTGGTATTAAATATTTTCAAATACGAGGGCGGATCAAAAATTCCGTAGTATATGGAATGGAACACTTTTCCCATCAAGTACTACCTGTTAATAACTACTGTCAAATTTTGAGCAAGTGTGGTCATTAACTTTGCGTAAAAAATAGAATTTTGCGAGGTCCTTAAAATAGGCATTTTTTGGCCACCGAGCCATTTCTTTAGGTTTGGAAATAGGAAGTAGTCACTAAGGGCTAAATCCGGAGAATATGGCGGATGAGATACCAATTCGTAGCCCAATTCATAGAGTTTTGCCATTGAGACTGCACACGTGTGCACCGGTGCATTATCTTGATGAAAAAGAACTTTTTTCTTGGCCATATGGAGTCGTTTTCTCTTTAAATCCTCATTAAATCGGTCTAATAAGTTGGCATAATATTCTTTTCGCCGTTTATTGTTTTCCCCTTTTGAAGGTAATCGATGTGGATTATCCCGCGTGCATCCCAGAAAACTGTTGCCGTCACCTTATTGGCCGACAAACTTACCTTGGGCTACTTCGGAGCAGGTTCACCGAAGAAACCCATTGTTTAGATTGCTGCTTGGTCTCCGGGGTACAGTAATGGATCCATGTTTCATCCACAGTTACAATACGCCGCAAAAACTCATTCGGATTGCGGTTAAACAACTGCAAATAATCCTTTGAAGTTGTCACACGTTTACTTTTATGGTCAATTGAGAGCAAACGCGGCACCCATCTTGCAGTCAACTTTCTTAAAGCCAGCTGATCATTTAAAATTGAAACCACACTGCCATATGAAATGCCTATGGCATCAACAAGCTCACGCACTTATACTCTTCGGTCGGCCAACACCATCGTGGATTTTTTCGACATTTTCGGGTGTACTGACCTCAATTGGCCGTCCAGAACGTTCAGCGTCATTTGTACTTGTGCGACCACAACGAAAGTCAGTAAACCACTTTTTTACCATTGAAATCGATGGTGCAGAGTCCCCATAGTATTTATCGAGCATTTCCTTGGTTTGATTGATGGTTTTTTTTCGCAAAAAATAATGTTTAATGAGCACTTGAAATTCACTTTTTTTCATTTTTAGAAAAATACACGAGGTTGCAAAGTAAATGACGACACTTGCTCAAAATTTGACAGTAGTCTATTAACAGGTAGTATTTGATGGGGATAGTGTTGCATTACATATAACTACGAGAGAAGTTCGAAAAGTCACGGACTTATTGATTCGCCGTCGTAGTTATCAAAAGTTCATAACTTTTGATCTATAAGTTTTAGTATCTTACATTCGCCTATTGGTAATCTGATACACTTCCACTTAAAACAGTGAAGCTAACTGTTCAGAATGTCCACATCTGTTATTAATAGAGATAACTTAGTTTATTAATGATACATATAAAAAATAGAATAAAAAATTAATTTGCGCCATTATAATTGAAATTATTGCAATTTTAACACAATTATTATTTTGTTTTATAAATAAATATTTTTTTTTTTTTTTCATCAAACATTTTCTTATGACAATATAATAATTTTTATTATAAAAGATGAATGATGTTAGATGTAAGAAGTGTGAACAAATGTTTCATATTTTTGACATCTTCCATTCATTTCACTAAAATGTACTCAAGTATGAAAAAGCTATAAAATATTTACATTTTTCGTAAAAATGTTACAGGACTAAATCAATTCCATTGATATATGTATTCCATTCAAAATAATTATTAATTATGTATATGAATATCTGTTTAAGCTTATAGAATTAATTTTAATTTAATTTAATTTAATTTAATTAGAAAATATATTTTTATATTTGGTGTATTCGAATTTCCGTAAAAATTTGTATACACAAACTCCATTAAACAGTTTATAGATCTCAGTTTTCAGTTTAGCGAAATTACGAAAACTCGCGATTTTAAGTATTTCGCTTTTCACTTTCTCAAAAGCCCAAAACATTTCAGAAGTATATAAATTCAAACATCAATATATCTGGGAAGGATTTGTGGATTTTAATGATTTAAACGGTGTTTGAATTTTCCTCATTTAATACAAACATTTCAAAATTAAGAACGAGTTATTTAAAAAATGCATTTTAATGCAAAAGCATTTTTCGTTAAATATGCTATTTAAAATTTTTGATTTTTTTAACATTTTTAGAAAGTATGACATCTTTACATAAAAATAAAAATCTAAAAACTTTTGGAGAAAGTACAGTAGTCTTCGTTGATTTATCGAATGGGTAGGAACAGATAAAGATGTTATAACTTGCTGCCTAAAACATCACTGTAAAAAAGTTTTATAAAAGAACTAAAATTGGCTAATGAAAACTTTAGTTGGATGCAGATTAAACTATTAGCCAAAGGTTGAAGATCTAGTGTCGCCCTCTCATTCAGTTTGGTCCAGAATACTGGACTATTATATAGCGATTTGTCAAATATTCTAATGATATCCCTTTAGTTGTTATTATATTACCAAAGATAACAGGGATGTGGTATGTCTTACAACTCTGTGTTTTCGATGTAGAATTATGTTCTGCTGCTTGTAATTATTCTCATCACTTTTCTTTCGCATACATTAATTTTAGAACACTTCGTTATTTCAAATGATAAAGTCAATAATCACCGAAAATTTCGTTAAGATCTCGTAGCTAATAAATATTTTATTGCAGATACAATATTTAGAGTTTTCAAAAAGAAACAAATATATACAAAATTTTGAAATCAATACACAAAAAGATTGAAGTCAATATCTTTTATAGAGCCGAAACTACGCTACTTTAAAGTTTAATTTGTCACGAAAATAAAAGGCACTGGTCAACAAAACAAAAGAAATTTGTTTCCAGTGATTTTGTTATTGTTTCTATCTCAAATCGACGCGTTTTTTTTTAAATACGGCAACAATTTTTCCGTAACAGCTTTTGTTTATGAGTTATAGCTAACTATCATTTACTATTTTTACTTAGATTTTCGTTTTTTATTGGACTTTAAAATATATTTTGTTGTTGTTTTCGGTATGCCTTCATTAAGAAGATATTGTGTGCTTATCTTTCACTATATTTGTTAGTGAATATATATTTGGAAAATATCGAAAACCTATATCAGACCTTGTGAAAACTGAGTATCATCAATACTATAAAATAAAATTGTGTAATCAGGACAAGCCATCGGTTTCTCATACTGTATATCAGAAGTTTGCGGTATGTCTAACACCTATGATTTGGCGACAATCTCGAAACCATCATGACGACTGCTACTTGTGAAAATAAACGTGACAAGCAACACCATTGGCCACAAAAAGTTTGGCCAGTGCGGAAAGAGCTAAAAGTTGGTACAAAAAATGTTATAAATGTACCTTTAGTTAGCCGAGACCGTATCATACTTCTACCACTTCATATTAAACTCGTCATAATGAAACAATTTGTTTCAATATTCTTTCACGCAACTTTCCAGGATTAAGTACTGAAAAATTTAAAGCTGATATTTTTCATGGGCCACAGATTAGGCAACTCGTGCAAGATCCTAATTTTGTCAAATCAATGACTGAAGTCGAATCCAAAGCCTGAAATTTATTTGTTTTGGTTACGACTAATTTCCTAGGCAAAAAGTCTGACGACCATGTCGAGTTTGTTGAGTACACGCGATCGAACTTGCAAGAGCTAGGGTCTTACACAGACTTTAACTATTTTTCATTAGTTAATAAGGACGTAAAAGCGTGTTCCGAATCGACACATAGAATACAAATAGAAGGTTATGTGAGAATAACGTCCCGGCAAACACAAATGTTTGATATCAAATTGAGAGTGATTTGAAATCAAGTCCTATCTCAAATGTCAAACGTTAGAGAATTATTTGAAAATAACTTGAAAATAATAGCTTTATCAACAAAAAAAAAAGGGAATTAATTGTTAAATTGAGAAATGTTACTATTATGAAAACCTTGTTAAATGTAATTCTCAAATTTTTTCAAATGAGGATTGTGACCACATGTGGATCATAAATAAAAGTAATTCGCACTTTTAATTCTTTGTAACGTTTACTTTTGTATAGATTTGAAATTCTGCCGTTTCAATAAATAAACAATTTTATTTATTAATTTATTTATTTGTATATAATATTCCAAATATGTTTCAAATATCTTCAAGAATGATTTGATAATAACATTTGATATCAAATTAAGAAAACACCATTTTTCGAATATTTATTTATTTGTCTCCTTAGTTTTATGAATGATTTGATAATAGCATTAAATATCAAATTTAGAAAATACTATTTTTCAAATATTTTTAAATTTATCTTTAGGTTTGAGAATGATTCTGTAATAATATTTGATATCAATTTGAGAATATATAGTTTTTCAAAAGTTTTTTCTCAAATGATTCTCAATTTGAAATCAAACTTAAAATTCAAACCTCTACCTATATTTGAAACAAGTTTAAGAAATATTTTTTATATCAAACTTTATTTATTTATTTATTTATTTTTATTTTATTTGTAACTTCTACAACAAAACTTTCGTCTTAAAAAGTAAAAATCTTATGATGTTATTATTTATAGAGAAATATGGATACATTTAATACAAGAAACACTTAAGCAAAGAAACATTAAATATTAAAAAACATAAATTATTAATTATACAAATTTTGTCTTTAAAGTGATATAAATTTTGTTTTAAAATAGTGTAAAATTTGTTGGTATGTTAATAAGTGTTAAAAATAAAAATTTGTTATGAATAGTATTCGAATAATTTTCTCTTAAATTGTAATGCGTTGCTGATAACTTTAAATGATGGAGGAATATTGTTACAAAGACGTATAACGTTAATGAAGAATTGCCACTCCGATATTAAATTATGGTATCGAAATTGAATAAGATTTTTGTTTCTTATAAGTGTACTAAATCTCAGTCTATTAAACAGTTGATATGGCCCACGAGTTGTTATAATTTTATGAAGAAATGTTAGGACTCGTATTGTCAGGAAGTTCTTAATCTCCACCCGATATATTTTCTTGGAATAAGGCGTGATACTCTGGTAATTACCATTTGCGTCAATTTTTTGCAGTCCAAAAACTTACCTTGCGATATTGTTGTAGGTAGAATTTAGCTTTAATTTACTGGTGGTATCACAACTTGCAAAAACTTCACAGACATAGGTTAATATCGGTATTAAATACGTTTTTGCAATTAACAATCTCATTTTGATTGGTGTGCAGTACAGCTTGGACCAAAGAATTCTTAGCATCGAGTAAGTTTTACCACAAGCTTGTAGTATATGATCTGTTCAGATTAGAGTGTCATTAAAAATTACGTCAATATTTTTTGCCTTGCTTACAATATCAATTCGCTGATTATTGATGCATATATTAAATGAGTCAATATTTTTCTGTGATCTTTTACGTATTGCCAAGCATTTAGATTTTGTTGGATTTAAGCTTAGCCCGTTTATATTTGCCTGTATCGAAACTCGTTCTAAATCCTCATTTAGTTTTGCTAAACATTCTTCAAAGTCCTTATTTTTGTTACTAATATATAGCTGGACATCATCGGCGTACATTCTTATGTCACAGTAAAGTAGTTGATCAGGAAGATCATTTGCGTAAATTGAAAAAAGAAGAGGTTCAAGAATTGATCCCTGTGGTACACTACTAATAAGTGGAAGAAAAAGTGATGTTGTTGAGGCATTGATTTCAACACATTGTGTTCGATTTTCAAGATATGAAGCAATAAGTTTAAGGAAAGTGAAGGAGAAATGCATAAACTTTTTAAGTTTTTGAATCAATATCGTATGATATATAGTATCAAAGGCTTTTAATTGATCCAGTAATACCAACAACACTACACAACTATTATCGACTTCATGTCTGATATCCGTGGCTACATCAGTTAAAGCAGTAGTGCAACTATGTTTCGCTCGGAAACCAGATTGTTTCTCAGTTAAAAGGTTAAGGTAAAAGTCATAATATTTCAAATGTTTGACATCGTGTTTGCTGGGGTCAAACTAAACAAAAAAAAAAAAAAAAATATATATATATATATATATATATATATACCCTGCCAGCAATTAGGTGATAGTTTTATCCACTATCAGAAAAATGATTCTTTATAGTATTCTCAAGATGTTATTTTACTCTTAGTAAACAATTTTACAAAAACAAATGACATTAATTTCGATTTTTGATCTACTTATTCTATACTTCTTACTAACTAAAATACCGAAAAAGTCACATAAAAGTTAGTTTTTGGATAAATATAAAATTACCAAAAACTGTCTCCCATTAGTCTTCTCAAGGTGTTATTTTCCTGATAGTAAATAGACCTTCCGAAAATAAAAAACCATTAAATTAAAAGCAAAAAATGTGAAGAAGTGGATGGCACTTTAATTTCAAAGGCGAGCAATCGATTTGTTAAAAATTTTAAGAAAAAATTAAAAAAAGAGTGAGATAAAAATAATATATATATATATATATATATATATATATATATATGTATGTATGTATATATATATATATGTATATATATATATGTATATATATATATAAAGTGAATGTTGTTTATAATGAAGACAAAATGAAAACAAAATTGTGAAAAAAAATTTTGAAATTTTAAATTAAATTAATTAAAAAATAAATATTATTCAGTAAAACGAAGTGAAAATTCATTTTGAAGACAACAAATAAATTTGGATTTATTTCTTGCTTTTAATAATATAAAATTTCGAAATAAATTGCGTTTCGCTCATAAAAATATGTATATTTTTTAAGTGAAAGTGAACCCATATATGTATGTTCATCAAACCTTTCAACTAAATTTTTAAAGTTGTTAGGCTCTTCGAAATCAAAAATATTCAGTTACAATTTATCAAAATATATCTATAATTTTTTTACTAAGGTAAGTTGTTTTAATTTTCCCTAACCCTTAATGACTTTATTCGTCACACAAAAAAAGCAGTCAATAGTGTCATTAAAAAAGTATCCTAACTACGATATAGTTTTGCCCGAAAGATGACTCCTCTTCGATAGGAAAATAACTTCTTTTTCTTTTACTATTTTAAAATAAATATGGATACTATTTAGTCAAAGTTTGGATAGTAATGTTGATAGTATTAAATTAGAATTTCGACAAAAATAGTGATTTTTTCTGCTCCTCAACATGACTCCAATTTGACACATAAAAAAAGCACTTAATAGTGTCATTAAAAAAGTATTAGAACTGCTGCACACTTCTACCCGCACGGTGACTCTTCTTGGATAAGAAAATGATATCATATTCGACTGTTAAAAACAACTTGAGGTTACTCTTTAGTGCAAATTTGGATAGAAAATGTTGGCAGGGTATATATATATATATATATATATATATATATATGTGTGTGTGTGTGTGTATGAGACTACATGTTGGCTTTCATGGTAGTTTACTAAATGAGCCTATTTTTACCCAACAAAAATTGCTACATGTATTTTGTTGTTGAATGAATTATGTTTTTGACAATTGAATTATTATTATTTTTTTTTCTATCACCTAATTATCTACTTATTAATCTCTGAATCGACGTATAATTGAAAGTAAAACGCGCCAATTTAGTGACATTTTTGGTTGCTAAGAAGCACTAAATCTAACGTGAAAAGCGCTAAATTGGCAATGCTGGATATAACAAACATATTCGCAACAAAGTGTGTAAAAAAAACCAAATACACTACCAAATTTTAATTTTTTCGTCCTCTCTTTTTGCCTATCGTTGACTTAAATGATAACATTTTAAGTGAAATTGATTGTTTTATATTATTGTTATTATTATTTTTAAGTATTTTCGATCTTGGATCCAGTGAAAATGATCGATACTAACTATAACTATTTTCTCAATCACCAGATGAAACTCTCCAAACTATAAGTGAAAAAGACTTTTCGGCGTTCTTTATTTTAGTACTTTAAGGGAAACAATTGAAGATGTCAAAGTTAGATATTAGTTCAAATATGAATAAATAATAACAAATATAGATATTAAAAAAAATATATATATTTTCCCATAACGCCCTAAATTATATATATATATATATTTTTTTTTTTTCATTTCACTTCAACTTTTCAATAAACGAATATAAGCATAACAATAAAAAATAGAAGAAAACAGTAGCTGAAATGATAAAAATAAAATCTATTCATGTACAAATCAATGCCCTAAAGCAACATGTTGTAACTTTCAAAATATAAATAAAAAAAAAAAAAAACTGGATAAAAAACAAAGATTTCAATGTCAATTGAGGCAACATGAAAAAATAAAACAACTACAAAGAAAAACCCTAAACAAGAATTCTGAAAAGCAAAAAATACAAAAAAAGAAAACCCCTTCTATTAAAGTCTTGTACTTGAATTTTTTCTCAAATTTTCCATGTTTCTGCTTGGTGTATATGAGCAAGTATTTGTTCATCTATGTATCTATTCTTATAGTACAACTGTCAAAAGGGAATTTGTTAATAAAACGTTTTGTAATATACATTGTTATTTTGTTCAATGTTGTACGTTGCTGGGAATGCTACTATTTGGCTGCTGCTACATTAACTGTCTATATGATTTCGTTTTATAGAGATGACTGTCGTCGTCATCGTCTGTCTGCTCGGTTTCTTTTTAGAATTTTCAAATAAAACTAGAAAGATGCGCTACTGTTTTGCAGAAATTTCATGTTAAATTTCAATGTTATTGTTGCTGCTGTTGTGTTGCTGCTATTAAAAGTCTACGTCCGCTTTTATATTTTATATTGTTGCATGCAATTGTCAATTGAATATATTGACATTTTACGCTGTTTTGCCTTGTTGCAAACCTGTCACTTATCATTCACTCAAAATGTTCTTGAGATTCACCATTGCTATGTAGTAGAAGTAGCATCATTATCAGCAAACTGCTTAAAACTAAAACTGAATTGCAATGAAGTTTTTTTATACCCTACAAGCACTTATGCTGATGTTTGTAAGACCTAAAAATACTTATCTAATACTCACCTTAAACTATACCAATCGACTTAGAATCGTCCGTCTAGCTGGGACAGCTGGCTAGCTGTCCATGTAAACTTTGTGCACAAAGTTCGGGTCGCAATTTTAAAGATAATTCAATGAAATTTGGCACGTGGAACTTTTATGATACAAGAACGAAGCCTATTGAAATTCGTTGTTATCGGTTCATTATTCTACCTAGGCCCCATATAAATGTCCCCCCGGGAATAGAGTTTAAGCATTCAAAAATGCCTTAAAAATAAAAATATTTTAATGAAATTCGGTGCAAAGAACAAGTATCAACCTTTATGCCAATTTTTTGCTAAGATCGATCCACAATTAACAATAGCTCCCATATAAACCCACTTCCAGGAATCGATTTTAGATGTTAGTATCAACGCATTATTCTGTATTTTATTTTACATTTAGTAAAATTAGCCATCGGTGTAATGCTCGTACAGGATGTGGTAGGGTATCACATAACCGACTATATCTTTCTTTCTCGTTTTTTTATTTATTTATTATTTTTTATTTTATTTTATTTATTTTTTTTTTTTTTGCTTTATTTATTTGAAATGTAAATGTTGCTTTTGTTGTAGGTTTTAAGGGAAATTTCTTGGCGATAGGTTTTTTTTTTGCAAAGGGAAAAATATTTATGATATAAAATTAGTTTTTTTAAATTATTGAGACTCTTGTAGAGTTTACTTTCAACCAACATTATATAAGCTCTGGGCATGGTGTTTAACTTCTGAAGGTTTTTATCTAATACAAGCTTTTCCAGAGGATTTTAATGAATTTTCATATCATTTTGTGCTATGATGCCCAGACAGCTAACGATGGTATTGAAAACGATGAGCAGATCTAAAGTGAATGCAAGAAGATTAAGCACCTCCTATAAAGACTAGTGTTGAAATTATAACAATAAACTAAAGATCTTTTATTTATAACCAATTTTCTTCTTAGTGCTCTTATGATATTCAATATATACATATATAATATATATATATATATATATATATATATATATATATTTAAGAAAATTTTAATTTTAGTAAAAAAATTAATTTGTAGTAAAAAAAATTGAAAGATTAAATTTCTTGTGAAAAATTGAATTTTTTGTGAAGAATTGAATTTTGTGTGAAAAATTTAATTTTTTGTGAAATTCTTTTTTTGTGAATTGAATTTTTTTTTTTTTTAAATATTTTTTTTTTTTGTTTTTTGGGAAAAATTTAATTTTTAGTAAAGAAAATTAATTCTAAGTGAAAAAAAGAGTTTTATTATACAACTGATTTTCTTTTAGAGAAAATTAAATCGATTTGATATTGAAAATCTGATTTTTCATTAAAAACGAAATATAAATTTTATTAAAAAAAAAAAACAAAAGTTAATACTTAAAATTAATTATTTTATGTAAATAAGTTGAGCAAAAAACTATATACAATTCTAGCGAAAATTTAATGCGATCACCTGCAACATTTCGTTAAGGACTAAACTAACCATTGCTGCGAGCAAGCTACTTATTAGGGAATTGATTTCTTGAGAGGCAAACGATCAGTTGAGGAGTTTAAATACTTTGCCAAGTCCCTGTACAGAGCTAAGTTCAAGGCGAACTAAAATTTTATCGTCGCTCTAGAGAGGTAAACTCTCTATTTGGCAGTCATTTCCTCGGGTCACTGTCTTATTGGTAGTCATCATCTGAGACTGCGCAAACGAAAAGTTACCCAAAAGAAACGAAAAATTGTCCAAATCTTTACGAAAGGTTACTCACGTTCAATGTCCATGGACTTTATGACATTTTCTGTAATGAAAATTAATACATTATATGATTAAATTTCAAAACAAAACCCTCCGTCTTCAGACTTAAAATGGCGTATTTCAAATCTTGTCTTCGCTAAATGAAAGCTTTTCTGTATAAGATGACTGCTCACTTTACTTTCTCAAGCATATTGAAAAATTAAAAAATATTAAAGTGAAAAGCACCCAAAACTTCACAGAAAAAAATATTGAGTAACACTTTCAATAATTTTTTTTTTTTTTTTAATTTTACATTTGAATTTGATTAAAATTATTTGTTAATATAATTATTTTGTTTACGACTTTAAAACAAAAAATAAAATAAATTAAGATTTCAAAAGAAAAATATTTTAGAAAAAAAAAGAAAAAAATCTGGTTTGGAGTCTCAATTATATGTGACGTTTTATTAAAGTTGTTCAGCCCAAAGACGCCATGTAAATTTATGAAGAAAAAATCCAAATAATGTGGTACACATTTTTATTGAATGCTTGGCGAAATGTATTAATAGCAGTTCTGATTTTTTTGTAGAAGTTCCCTTGAAGGTCCGATTTTAAATTAAATATAAAGATTCAGATTTATTTTAGTTGTAAATTTTTTTTACCTTAGATAGTACCCCTTTCAACCTTGTTTGCAAAAATACTTCCGAATAGATAAACAATCATTGATATTATTTTAATTTTTTTTTTTTTCGCTAAATGATCTTTACGTGTCATCTTAAGGTTAAAAAACTCTTACAAAGTTTGTTCAATTGTTTATTCAGAATTGGTGTTTTATTAGATAACAATATTACACCGAAAATGATTAAATATATATATATAATTATACTTCTGCATACAATGTACATGTACATTAAATAAATGTGTATTATTAAATGCATTATTAAAACTATTGCAAATTTTATTTTTATGTTAGAATAAAGTATACGCATGGTACCAAATTCTGTCAATATTTTAACTATGTCAATTAATATTTTAATTGATATTTAGAAAAGTTTCAGTTATAAACGTAATTAATTTAATTAAAATTTTACTTGAAATTGGAAAATAAACCAATTAATTTTATTTAATTAATATTATCATTTTGATGATTAGAGCAAAATCAGTTAAAATTTTAATTAATATAAATAATTTCGTAATTTAAATTCAGTTTTACTTTTTTCTGTGTTCAGAAATGCTTTATCAATTAATTATTGCCCAAAAATGAATATGACCTAAATTTGTATGAATTTTTTTTTGCGATTTTTTTTTATATTTGCTTTGGGCAATTTTACATTGGTTTATTTTGCTGGCAGTCCTTCTTTGTCCACATTTCATATGTGAACTTTTCAACTAATTGATGGATCCAGGTAGTTTGGATGTTAACCGAATCTTCAACTTTATTAAGAGCTCAGGCATAAATCTGCACTGCACTAATCTTTTCCAAAAAAAGATATGAAAATTATCTGCGTTTCTGTCAACGTTTATTGAATTTTCGGACGGAAATGAGGAGTTATTACACTTTTGAAGTGAATTTATTGAATATTTATGTATTTCTAAAAAAATGAGAAAAATAAAACAATACATCCTTTGCTATTGTCCTGTATTTACGATGTTTTATTACCTTTTATTCAACACCATACGAATCTCTTTGAGTAAGAAGGCTTTTAAGTGACACAAGCACTTTAAAAATTAGCTTCTTGACAATAAAGTGGAAAAGGTTAAATTTTGCTATTTTTTGAATAAACCGGTGGAACAATAACAATGGTGTTAGTCTCTGGCGGCTATATATAATTGTTCTATGTTACGTTCATTTTACAGCAAATGCGGTGACTTGCAAAACGATTATTCAATTTTTGGGCGAGATATAATCATAAAATAGCCATACGTTAATGGTATCCCAGATTGACAAAAATTATTGCCTCTATCCATGATAGTGTGCACAAGAATCTGATGCAATCTATTCCTTGCTATATACAAGAATTTGAGAGAACGCTAACTGAACAAAGTTCATTAGGTGGAAATAAATACATCTACAAAAAGTCAATCTTTAGTGAGGATTGGTCTATACTTCTTCGAAAACGACATAGGTGATGCCATCGCCGTTAACGTTGAGTTCTGCTGATTAATGGAAACAAACTTCTTTTAAGCCATATTGAAAGTTATGAAAATGGAATCCAGCAGGACGGTGTGATCTATTACAAAGCGAATGGCACAATTGATACTCTGCATTATTGCTTTTTTAGGGTAAAGCCATCTCTTGCGGTTGTGATTAAAATTTACCATCAAGATCGTACAATTTGAATACTTTAGATTTTTTCTTACAGAATTGTTAAAGTTCCAGTTATGCTAATTAACCGCAATCGAGCATTGCATTCAAAAGCAATATAATCCATAATGCTAGCGTTTAACTTCAATCAAAACTACGCTGCAGTTATTGAAAATTAAAGAAAAAAATTTCATATTCTTTAAACGGATACCTCACAAATAGCCTATTTCATAATAATTCAAACTTGATTTGTTCATATTAGCAAAATTGACATGTAGCAGTATCTTAAATTTCAGATATCCCAAACCATGTTCACTCAAAACTTGGCTTCCAATTTAAGACTTTCAATGGTATAATTTCAATATTTAACTTGTGGTTTAATTCCTTCTATATTTACACTTCCATCTCCCATTTCCACTCTCTCTCTCTCTCTCTCTCTTTCTCTTTTCTTCCAAAAGCTATAATTTTCCTTAAACCCCAAATTCCCCTCTCTGTCATCATTCAAACTCCATTTATCATTTTCACACATAATTAATTGTTCTTCATTTCGCAAACACATAGCATTTACTAAAACCTTTAAAATTTTTGATACTTACAAACAAAAAAATTAATATTGAAGCCATAAACAAGCCACCATCAAAGGACACATAACAAAAAATAAAAAAAAACGAAACCTTTAAAAACAATTATAAGTTACATGATGGCAAACATCTTCAACAACACATAAAAAAATAAAAAATTTGCAGCTAATAATTTACGCAAACGGACAACTAAAAGAACACAATCTTAAAGAAAATATTTAGAAAGAACTTAACAAAGTTACATTTAAACTTTAAAAGGAAAACAAGAACATACAGAAAGGATAGAATACAAAGTATCAAACTATAAATTGGTGGCAAGTTAATAGTGATACAAAAAGATTTAAACAAATAAAAAATCGACAACTTTTTAACACCCGCATGCCACAAAAGGTGGCAACTACAAACAAACTTAAACATTGATTGTACGCACGCATCATAGACGTCAAAGAACAAACAAACATCTATCAAAAAAAATATGAAAGTCAATAAGGGGCGATAATTGTCTACGAGGGTCGGTTTCTACTGAGAATGAAGTTATAACAAATAAACTTATTTAATTAAGGCAGCAGATTTTTAATCCATTAGAACCAATTTGTAAAGGGTTCAAATGACTGATGTCAAATTAAAGATGGTTCTTTTTATGTCATAACTAGTTTGACTATTTATTAAAAATATGGATTAAAGATGGATTTTTTGATATCACAGGTAATCCAAAAACTTCCTACAAATGCCAACATTAACAACCCTTTAAAGAAAACATCATGAATAGTGATAAAGTGTATTTGAAACACATAAAACAAATAATCCATCCCGTTGATGCTTAACTATAGTCCATAAACTCTGTTTTATTACCGCCGACTGAAATTTCTCTATGTCCTTCGAAACGGATGTGGGACAAGTTAGTTTTCTAACCCATTGCCTATAAACTAAGCTCCTCCAAATTGTCTACAAACTCTACTTTGGTACCGCTAAATATAGACAACAAGGCAGTTACCGATTGCAACCGATAAATAGTCCTTCGAACCTGATGCAGATTGAAGGAACTGCTATAAAAATTTATCAAAACTCCCTCGTTCACATCTATATTGTTAAAAAGATAAAAATAGTTGATGGAATTCTTTAAATAAGAAAAAATCAATCATTTTAAGTATTGAAAAGTTCATGAAAATGATTAACTCAACTTTTCAACAAGAAACAGGGACGTAGATAAAAAAATGAACACTAGAAACGGGAAAAGTACTTAGAAAGAAACTTGTCTTAGAAACAAAATAAAATAGCTAAAGTTTCTAAAAAAGAGTTTAAAGAAAAGATATTAGAATCCTTATACTTTTAATTCCTTAAAATCAATTTCATAAGCGCCAACCACATCACTGCTCTAAAAAAAAAAAATAAAATAAAATAAAATAAAATAAAAAATTATAAGTCAGATCTTTGTCGCAATAAAAATAAATAAAAAATTATTTTAAGCGGATTCATCACCAGCATCATCATCCACATCATCAAGGAACATCATACATGTTTAAATTGTAGCTTATGTTCTAGGTTTTCTCTGGAGTGTGTAAGAAGTTTTTTGTAGATATTTTTTTATTTGTTCTTATATCCTACAACAACCAGTTAGCATGTGCGTCATCATTAAAACGACAGCTACATGATGCGTATGCACACAAAACTCTGCATGAAATCTTTGCCAAAAACAACAAGAACTACAAACAACAACAAAAAAACATTACGAATTTACAACCAATGTTCACATTAAATGATGGAAAAATCTTTAAAAAAACACACACAGAATTAAATACGTATAAGAAAACTACAAAGACAAGTCTTCAAAATAACTTTAGAAAAAGTTAAAGTTAAGCTTTAAAAGTATCGTTAATATCCCCAGGGACATAAAGAGTACCTACTTTACTAGAAAAGCTAGCAAAGAATTTTTTTTTTTTTTTACTATTTTTGTGTTTCTTGTACAAGATAAGTTTTTACTGCTCACATTTAGACAGTCACACAGTCACTCACTCATATTTTTCTCAAAAAATCAAAATTCTTTGAAGAGCACAAAAAAACATCCTGCTAAGAACACTGAGAGAAATTTGGAAAGTAAGGAAAAAAGTGCTTCAGATTTTATTTTAGAATTGTGAAGCTAAAAATAACTAGAAAAGGAATTAAAACTTGATAAATTGTTTTGAAAAGTTAAAAACTGATTGAAACAGAATAATCTTGAAAAAAATTTAAACCATTAATATTCACAAATAAATTCCGGGACACTAAAACCATTAATATATTAAGAAAAAGAAAAGTGGTGCACATACACTGGGGCATATTCCTATAAACGCACATCAATTTTTTTAATCAACATCAAAAATGTGGCTAAAAAAATAATTAAGGTGGTACAAAATATTTTTTTTTAATTATTTATTGACTTCACTTAAAAATTAATAACAAAAAACTTAAAATGTACATTAAATTTTTTTTCATTGTAATTTTAGTATTTTTTATGGCATTTTCCTATATACGCACGTAAACTAATGAACCAATTTAGCATTATTAATGTGTTGATGAAGAAAAAATCACTATTAATTTCTTTCCAGGCTTGCTAAATTTTTAGTTTTAAATCCGTTATTGTCACTATGGTTTCATTCTGTGCATTTCTTGCGTAATCTTTACTGGCCATGTACATCCACAGATTCTCCATTAGATTTAAACCCAGACTGCAAACCGGCCAGTCCAATAGTGAAACACTATGTTCATTAAAATACGATTTAGATTGCTGTTTTAACATTGGCTTACATTTTGGAAGAACATTTCATGCTATCATGTGTTCGCAAAATGTGCGCAGCATGTTTGGAAGTGATTGAAAGGTTAAATTTATTTTTGTAGCATTCTTCTTTTATTTTGTTAATTTGACTTTTTGTTCATTTTTGATTATCTTTTATTGGTTTCCTCACTCCGCCGTTCTGCCCTTTCTTAGGAAAGCCTCGAATAACTCCTTCCTTCACCCAATTTCTCTGTTAGAACAGCCTTGATCACGAAATAATTGAATTTGAATTTTTTCTTGGTCTATAAGAAAACTTCACTTCGGCATCCTTTAAGCTGATGAAATTTCCCAAATAAAACAAAAATATTTCCAGTAAACAGGGATATCATAAAAAACTTACCTTAAGTGAAACATAACTGTTAAAAATTCTTAATATATATATTTTTTTTTTTTTTCTTAATACATTTTAGACAAATTTTGATCGACTGTCTTTACAATATTCCACTGAAATGATCACAAATATGTTCTGATTGCTAAATGAAAGAAAACAACAAAAGCCATAAACAAATGTTTCTTACATAAAAAGGTACTGATATATAGCAAGTTATTGTAACAACACTACATTTTTTTTGTTTAAGAGAAACAAATATACCTCAAAGAAAAACAAAAATTGTAAAAGCGTTTATAGGAATATGTACCAGTGTAGTCTTATATGGATGTTAGGGCCAATAGTCGAATAATCGTTTTTTATATTTTGCAATAAGAATGTTCTGCATATAAAGCATTTGAATTTTGTTTTTCTCAATATCCACATCTGCCCATATGGAAAAGCTCTTAAGTCTATACTTCGGGACGATTTTGGTATAGGAGCTATATAAAATGATGAACAGATTTGAATAAAATTCACAGCAATGAATGACTAAATTAATATAAACATATGTGCATAATTTGTTTAAGTTATTTTAAATACTGTAATCTGTACTTTAACCAAAAATGCTATTAATTAATGACAGTATGTAACAATTTAAAGATAATATTATGAAATTTGGTACATATGATGTTTTTACTACAAAAGAACCAGCCTACTGAAATTGGTTATGTTCGGTCCATTATTTCACTTAGGCTCCATAAATGCCTTAATTAAAGAAATAAATAATTAATTATAGAAAATTTGGTACAAAAAAAGTTTCATATAAGTAAAATAATGACCATAGCTCCCATATACGGTCCTCTTCCGAAAATCACTAAATAGTAGTATCCAATCCATTCCAAGTTTAATATAACTAGAAAAGGAAGTGTCAAATTTTATGATAATCAGCTCATAATTTGGCATAGTTCCCATATAAAACCCACCACCGGCAATCACATTAAAGGGCACACGGAAAAAATTTTATTTCAAATTCATTTACTAAATTATTAAACTCAATTATATTTTTTCTGAAATTGGACCTATCACTAAAATATACAAAAAAATTGCTTAAATTAATTAATATTTTATTTGATTTTGCTCCAATCATCAAAATGATAATATTAATTAACTAAAATAATCGATTATTTTGTAAATTTCAATTAATTTCATTTATCAAATAAATTTTATTCATAATTGAAATTTTTCGTAAAATAAACTAAATCCTTACTTTCATTACCACCAAATTAAAATAAAAAATTAAATTATTTTTACAAAATTATAAATTTTATTGAAATATTTTACAACAATATTTGTAAATGAAATCCATGTAATATTTGTATGTAATGTATTGAATATACTAAAGTTTATGATGTAATGTATTTAACAGACATTTGTAATTATTGTGTAAATTTTTCAACTATTGTATGTCATGTAATTAGTACATGTAATATATTAAATGAGGGTATGGGTTTAATCTATTTATAACTATTTCGAAGAAAGTTCGGACAAAATGGGCTTTATAGCAAAGGGGATGGTTGTTGACGCATCTACGAAAATAAAAAATACATTTAATTGGAGATGTAAAAAAATAATTCGCAATTACTTATCTTTTTGCATATATGTATTTTCCAAAGTAGATCCCTTATTTTTCTGTAGCTTATTTTTCTATCAGAAATGAATGAAACTTCAACCATATACGGAATCCACTTTGAATGGAAATTTCAATGGCAGACATTTTACAAACTTCCTAAAAGGCGACACAGGATGAGACACATTTAATGGTATTTCGTGGAAATCATTAAAATTCCAAAACTGTTTACTCACACGGAATTGTTTTCTCCAAATCCTGCATTTGTAGTTTATCTGACACACCACAGTGAAAATAATAGACTATAGGAGCTATTTATGAATATACCCAACAAACCAAATGATATCGTAATGATATCATAACGATATCAGTTCGGTAATAAAGAAGATGATAGTAATGATATCATTGAATTTAAGCAGCGCCATATTTTAACAATATATTCCAGAATATATACATACCAAAATTGGTTGAATATATAATATTCTAATTATTTTTTCAAAAAATAAGAGTAGATAATAAACTCAAGTTTATCCTGCTGCAAATAATAATTCAATATGTAATACGAAACTTCAGTAATCCGAAAACAGTTCCCCTTAAAATCCAAGCTGATATTGATTCCTTTATGTTATACTTTTTTAATTTTTGAAATTCCACTATTCATATAATACATAATATATATATATATGTATGTATTATATATATATATATATGTATGTATAATATATATGTATGTATAATATATATGTATGTATAATATATATATATATATATATATATATATATATATACGTGTCACGGTGTTTGTAATTGAACTCCTCTGAAACGGCTTGACCAATTTTTATGAAATTTTGCATGTGTATTTGTTGGGTATGAGAATAGGTCGTAAGGTATATTTCATATCGCTAAAGGGCGTAAAATATCCCACAAGGGGTAAAATCTCTTCATCCCTATATCTTCTTAACTAATAAACTGATTTTCTTGAAATTTGGCAAGCAAATAGTGTAACATCTGGAAGGAACTATAGCCTATAATTTTTATTATCTATGACGGGAAATAGGGCAAGAGGGGTAAAAGCTCTTCTTTACTAATCAACCAGTTTCCTTAAAATCCCTACACGGTTAAAATACATATGTTATTTTTTAATTAAAAATCAAAATATTCACTAGAAATAAGTTATATGGCAAAACAACGTTTGCTGGGTTAGCTAGTATATATATATATATATATATATATATATATATTAATCACCCAAAAATTTGGAAATGATTAATAAAAAAAAATACTATAGTTAAAAAATAAGAATATTCACTTCAAAATATTGGCCCGTTTTTTACACTTTAAATTATTCCAAATTTAGCGTGAGAGCTCGCTTTAAAGTCAGTCGGTAAAAAAAATGCGAAAAAAATACATATACATAAGTTTAATATAGAATACTTTAGAAAAACATGAAGCAGATAGTTCTGATTGAAATCCTTTTTGTCTGTATAGAGAAATGGTTCTCAAACGGGGGTCCTCGATCTATAAGGGGTCCGTCTGGACATTGTAAGGGGGTCTTTTATCATAAAATTGTATGAATTTCTTGATTGGTATTTATTTGTTCGTACCTATAAAATGTCTTAAAGTTATGAGTAAAAAATGCAGAGAATTAAAAGATATTCATATGTAGTAATTACTCATTCATATGCGAGATTATTATTATGTATGTGATTTTATTATCCTGTTAACTTTTAGCAAACGTTTTAATATCAAAGACACACAGAATCATCATAATCTTTCATCAAATATTCTTCTCAATCTCAATTACTTTAATAGAATTTTTTTCAAACCTTTTTTTTAAGGTTTTATCTAAAATTCATAATTATTTTAAAGCAAGTGTTTTCAGTAATGTCAAAGATTTAGCAATAATTTGAAAATAATTGAAGAACAAAATCTCTCTCAAATATTTCAAATCCGATTCTCAAATGTATTTCAAACTTTTTGTTGTGAAATTTATAGAATTAAAGTCAAAATATATTTAAGATGATATTTTTTAATGAAACTGCAATAAATCTTAAACGAAATAAATTTTATGTTTTTTTTTTTTTTTTTTTTTTTTTTTTTATTGTGGAGATAATTTAGTCTGATTTAGCAAAAACATTTGATATTAAATTGAAAAAATATCATTTTAAATATTTTTTCTTTCGAATATGGATTTCTTTTTACACAGAAAAAATAATAAATATTTTTTTATAAAATCGGTGTATCGTTAAAATTTAGGTTTTATTAAATTAAATATTTAATTTTAATATTTTATTTTACTGAATTTGAGTAACTTGTATATGTTCTAAAAAAAAACAAAAACAATTTAACATTTTGACAATCTTTATGAGAAAATTAATAATTTATTTTTTTATGATTTTAAACTTTTAGAGATAAGTAACATTGATTTTATCAAGATCACCTAATAATTAATAATACTTTTCCTTTAAAAAGGGACCATTAAAACTTTGGTAAAGGAACTCGCTTCGATTGCTTTATTGAAAGGGAAATGCCTGAGCATTCCATTATAAGCTGAAGAACACTGCAAATCGAACCCTGGTCATCCAATTATAAGCTGAAGATGGCATTCAATTATTCTTGGTTAAAAATGAAATAATACTATAGGTAGACCCATAAAATATAATTAAAAGTTTATGTGGGAGAAACTTCAAACTAAATTTTCAAAAAATGTATACACATTTTTCAAAATACAAATACAAAATATATAACCAACATCTAAAGCTTCTATACTTCTAACACCAGTTATTAAAATCAAATTGATCCGCATTTCTTTCTGTGTAAAAGGCACCACAAATATGAAGTATTAGACGAGTGTTAACATTCTAGATTGCGCTACAATTTCCACAATGACCAGTGTAAATTTGCTACAAAAAGAACTTCAAAAAGTTGCAACAACTACCAATAACAACAACTACAATATAGCCTTTGGCATTTCGATACACTTAACTACACTTTATCAATTGCACCATAGACTCGCGCTCCGACATTTGTTGTCGTCTATAACATGTTGTAGCTGCTCGAATATGTCGTTCATACATTATTTTTCTTCTTCTTCTTCCATACAATACTAAATCATATGAGGTTGTTCTGTGTGTGTGCGAGTGTGTATGTAACATCCGAGTGCAAAACTAAAATGAGAAATGCGTCATAAATACCTTAAGATAACAATTGCAATAGCAATTATACTGTTGGGGACGCATGTTTGCAGGGCTGCCAGATACTTTTTTTGGTCAACCCCAAAATTTAAAAAAAAATCCCCACTCAACAAAAAGAAAAACGTATAATCATTCAAAATATATAATAATCATTATTTTTCGCGTTTTTAACCAGCATTTGTGCTTTCTAATTATAGAGGTAATTTCGTAGTGAATATTTTTACATAACTTCATTCCTATGTATTTCAAAAATACCGGATAAAGTAAAGGCCAAGATAATATCCAGAGGATATATTTGTGCATAACATTTATTTTACTATTGTTTATACTTGATATAAAAAAATATTGACAAAATATATTCGGCTCTCTTTGTGGAAAGTATATTTAATAGGAGGTAGTAAGGAGTGAGATAGAAAAAAAGTAGGATATGTAGTGAGAAGTATGTGCTAAAATTATTAAAAATTTTCAAAAAAATTCAAATTGATCTCACAGAAAATTGGCAAAGAATTAAAATTCTGCCGTCAAAATGTTTGCAATGTTATTAAACAGTATCAGGAGAATTTGACCATTGATAGGAAACCTGGTTCGGGAAGAAAAAAAGGTCCACATGAGATGGCTAAGAAAATTGAAAGCATATTGGTTAGCTCAGTGCTCTGACTATTTGGTGCGAAAAGTTAAAGCCAATGCAGTCTTGAAAAAAAATCCAAAGAGTTCCAGACAGGAATGCTGCAAAAAATTTAGAAGCCAAAAATAGGGCACAGAAATTAAAATCAAATTTCATATAAAAATGCTCATGTTTTACAATAGACGACGAAATGTATGTACTAGAAAACTTTTCGCAGCTTCCGAGTCAAAATTGTTGCTAATGCTCGAGGAAATGTTGAAGATAAGTTTAGGACCGAAAAGCAGACAAAATTTCCTAAAGTTCCTGGTATGGCAAGCTTTATGCAGTTGCGGCAAAAGAAGCAAGTCATTTGTTGCAGTGGGCTCTATAAATACCGAAGTATACATAAAAGAATGTCTGCAAAAAAGGCCACAACGTGTCGACATATTTTTGGCTCAATTTGGCATCTTGTCACTACGGTAATAAAGCTCTGGAGTGGTACCAAGACAATAACATAGTTTTTGTACCAAGAGAGGTCAATATTCCAAAATTGTCCGTTAAGACCAGTGAAGAGATATTGAGCTTTTGTGAAAAGAGAATTGTACAGCACAAAAAGTTGTCCCAAAATATCGAAGATCTTAAAAGGACTATTCCAAACAAGTGACGGAAACAACTATCAAGTCTCTAATGGAAGGGTTAACTCGAATTCACAAGTAGTGGTTAGAAATATAAAAGTTATATTTTTCTGTGATCTGTAATGTAATATCAATTAAGTAAAAAATCAAAACTCTAAAATTATTGTTTCCCAATTATTGAATTTTATATATATTAAGATTTTTCCGATCTCACTCTTTATTAAGAGATTTTCCGAGACATTTTTTTTTACAAAAATAAGAATGAAACATTTATACACCATATATTTTACAAATAAAGCATCATATTGCCAAAAAAAAAGGGTCAAATTGGAAACGAGCATTAAGAAAAACAAAACCTTGAGAAAATGCCAAATGAAATGTTCTTTTCCTGAAAAATTAAAACTTCATAACCAACTTTTTGATATTTATCATCAATATCCCATAAATTTTTTATTACTTCTAAATCGCTTCTTGACAAGTATTTAAATAAGAAAAGAAAAAAACTGCAATTCTTTAAACTTTAAAAATAAGAGCCAATAATTCAGATATTCTTAAACAGGAGCAGTAGATATTAATGAGTTAAGAGGCATCCCGAAATTCATACTGCTTGCTATCTCGAAGTTTGGTTTTTGTTAAAGTCATAACCGAAGATATACATTTTACACATGCGTTTCTGCTTAAATAAGTTCTTTATAATGACATGTATCTATCTGCAGCATCTTAAAAATTATATACTTTTATATACTTTTTTTAAAATTCCAATTTTATTAACTAAACAAGAGAAGCAATTATTACATAATTTTCCCAAATCAAAATTTTTATTCTTTTCTGCAACAAATACCCCAAATTTATAAAACTCCAAATCTGGCAGCCTTGTATGAGTGCAAAAATAAAACAAAAAATGGTCTCTATGATGATGCGTCTGCCATTTATGATAATAATGATGATTGTCACTATGATGATCATTATTATTATGATCATAATGTTATTTTGTGATTTCTTAAAATCTTTTGCTAGTGTGTTTTGCAAGTTCCAACAATAAGTTTATTATTGGTCAATGCGGTCGATCACTTCGTATTTGCTTTCGCTTGTTGAGTGTTGCATATGTGTGTTTATGTTTCTTTTTGCCGTTTGTGGTATGACACAAAGACCTGTGAATATGATAAATTTCATTGGCACTTTGTATGTTGTAATACTTCATACTTTACATTGCTTAAAGGTAATGATCATTGATCATGTTATCATTATTATTATTGATTTTTCTTTAGCTATTTATTTATTTTTTTTTTTTTTTCAAGTTTTCTTTAATTTTTTGTGAGATTTTTTGACGGTGGTTTATAAGAAATGGTATAGTATATGTTGGATATGTTTATGTCTGTTTGTTATAATATGCAAGTGTATGTTGTTTGTCGTAAGGTTTAAGATTGATTTGTTTAAGGAAATATCTTATGGAATATGGCAAGGTTATCGCTCTAAAAGTCATTCATAAGATCATTAAATGATGTTGATTGGAGCGAGAGAAACAATAATGGCATTTTTAATTAAGATTGTTTTTATGATTGTGATAATTTTCGCATAAAATAGAAGTAAAATCATAGCTTTTTTTTTTCTAAAAAACATATATATTTGCAAAAGCCTAGAAGTTTTAAGGATTAATTTTTGATATAAACCTCTTTCACAATTCACGAAAAATCTCTTTAA
Source organism: Protocalliphora azurea (assembly GCA_932274085.1). Classification (NCBI taxonomy): domain Eukaryota; kingdom Metazoa; phylum Arthropoda; class Insecta; order Diptera; family Calliphoridae; genus Protocalliphora; species Protocalliphora azurea. The sequence goes on along the minus strand of OW026520.1, from coordinate 145,534,516 downwards.
TAAGTTTTTTAAAATCAGATATTTGATCTGACTTGTTTATGGTCTTTCGAATCGAACATCGGTTTACTATACTTTACTACTTACCCAAATGCCTGACTCTAATTATTGAGTTCCTCCAAATTATATATATTATAGCCAGAGCAAAGCGGGTTTCAACGAAAGTCCACGCTCCATTATTTAGTGTACAAAAACAAGACAACTGCTTCTATAAATAAGCACCTAACACTCACACGTCAAAAGAACAGCAGATCAGCCTACTCTGACACTTCTCCTAACTTCTGGAGACTTTTATTTGTCTGACGCTGCTAACTGATTCCTCAAAATTACACTTAGAGCAAGGCGGGCGTCACATAAAGCGTTGAACGAAAGTCGACGCTGTAGTGTTCAGAGCCCAAAAACGAAACGAATGCTTCGATTAATAAGCAACTAACACTATCACGCCAAAAGAACGAAAAAACGGCCGACTCTGTCGCTTCTTCTGAATTACGCAGATTTCGATTTCCGTAATTTTGCATTACGATTTGGGCCAACAAAATCAAATTGTCTCAGAAGTTAAAATTTACTGACCATAAATTCCGTTTATTCACTGACTGGATTTGGAGCTTTGGGAAAAGGATCTCAACTATCACAATATATAATAATATACAGAACTTTCGTATATGAAATGAGTCCAAGAAATACCCATTACGCGGGAAAGCTCTTGTATATTTCTTCTACGGGGTTCATAAGACTTTCGATCTTTGAAAGACTTCAACTTGGAAAATTTAGGTTTGAATACAAGATTCAATTGGCACTGGAGTTCAAAGTTAATGATCATAGACATAGGTGCAACGGCCATTTCATCGGAGGCCAAATTTATTTAGGTTGTCCTTGGGTCCTTTGTACCGCAAGTACAGATTTAGAAAATCCTAAATCTATACCACAAACCATTCCGAACTCTTAATAAAGTTCAAGATTTGATTAACATCCAGACTACCCACCAGACATGGAAAAGGAGAGTCACAGACTCCTCGTGCTCGTTGTAACATCTCTCGCAGTAATCGTTATGCATGACCCCAATCCTGAGGGCTTGCCTACCAAAAAGACTGTGACCTGAAAGAATGATTACCAATGCAACTTACATTGACAATGGCAACTTCTCTAACGATTGTTTTTTTTTATCGAAGAATCAATTCTCAAAAATATAGCTTGTCCATATATGGTAGTACCATCCCTGGCGATCTTGTCTGCAATACTCATACGATCCCAAACACTCATATTAAACTACAAGTTTTATTATGAGGGATTGTTGAAAAGAGGAAGTCTTGAGATATCAAATTAAGAAAAAGAAATTTGTGCTTAAGGCAAATTTTTGATGCAGATTTGAAAAAAGATAATTTATATTATTTTAATGAAAATTTTTATTTTTTACTACACCATAGAAGAAGGGGAAATAAGCGTTTATGTTGATGTATGTAACGCATAAACAAATTGGTGCAACACTCACCTCAATATGTAACGTTCAATTTAAAATCACTTCCTGAGCCGAGATAGCGATGTTCGTACTGGCTGTTTGTCCACGTAAACCTTGTACAATCCCAAATTTTTAAGATATCGTAATAAAAATTGGCACGTGTATTTACTTTGGTATAAGGACAAAGTGGACTGAAATTGGTCTATTATTTCCCCTATACATCATACAAATGTCCTTCCGAAATGCGATTTTAAGCTCTTAAATGGCTTAAACTAATCATGATTTAAATAAAATTCAGCAAAAAGAAATTTTGTATATGCGTAAATAAGTATGCCAAATTTCACGAAGATTGGCCCATAATTTAACCTACCTCCCATATAAGCTCACTTCTGAAAATCATTTTAACTTTAACGAAAGTCGAAAGGCTATTGACAAATTTAATGGTGATCGGTTTTTAACTTATCATCGACATCATGTATTAGCTACATCTGAGAGTCACAATAATATGCGTAAAAACCATATAAATGCTACTATCATGATAATGTTATGCATACAAATTTGAAAATTTTATAAAAAAATAGTTTAAAAAAAATTTCATATTGTTAAATAGAATGTTAGAAAAACCAGTTTAACCTTCCGTTGGTAAAAACATATAAATGCGTTTATACTCAGAAAATGTTAGCGCATTATATGCATATGGTCGCTAAGGCGCCAACAGAGGCTAAAATATACTTTATTCTCTTTCAAGGTCGAATATGTTATTTGAAATTTATTCGGGAGAAAAGTCTTAGCTTTGCAGTAGAGTATCTAAAACCGAAACCGGATTCCGGTTTTTTCACAAACAATGTCGGCTTCGATTTTTTTTATAATTTTCGGTTTTTTCAAAACCGGTGATTTAAAGGCAGTTAATTTTTTATGTAATTTTGCTCAGAAAAAGAGTTCGTAAAAGAAAAATTACATGACTTAAAATAGGAAGTTTCATGTAATTTTCTAAATTCAATAAAAATGACAGACCCCTTGGACAATTCTCTTTAAATTATTGATATAAATCGAACTATTCGTCATTAATCATGATGTTGTATATGTATCAAATGAATCCCATCAACTAAATTGCCTCAAACTTCCATCAGTTAAAATAAAACAAATATTTAATGGATACTAAAAGCTCAGAAAAACACACATTACAGAAAAAAAATTTGCCGAATATATTGCAAAAGTTTTGCAAAAAACTTAGAAGTCTATTAAAACCAATAAGAAATTATTTAAAACTAGCATATAAGCCTACCAATGCCAGGAAAAATTGCAATATAATAAAAAAAAAAACTGCACAAAAAAATACAAAAAATTTATGCACAACTTTTTGAAACTGAAAGATTTGAATACGTTGATGGTGAACAATGCTTAAAGTATTCAAAGGTAAAGTTTTTGAAACAAAAAAAAGAAGATTTCAAAATAAAATTCGGCTAAATTCGCTCCCTGATCGAAATACGAAATCAGTTTCCGGTAAGATTTTGAGTGCAATTTTAAACTTTTTGAAACTAAAACCGACTTTTAAAAATATTACAGAAAATAAAAATAAATCCGCATAGGATCTGCCTCCATTAGGATTTGTAGAACGAATAGTTTTATAAATAAGCCGAATTTTAACTTTATATGTCGTTAGGAGCTTCATAAAGCTCTGGAAAGAGAAAACAGGCTTATGAAATTATAAAACTAGACAAAAAAAATATAAAAATCTTATAAACAACTTTTTGATCCTTCTCCTCTCCCTAATCGAAATTTAAAGAGTTGAATCCGTTGATGGTGAATAGTACTTAAAGTATTAAAAGGTAGAATTTAAAAGAAAAAGATTTCAAAAAAATTAATCAGCAAAAATTCGCTCTCTGATCGAAATACAAAATTAGTAAAGATAAGAATTTAAACTTTTGAAAATAAAACCGATTTTTAAAAATATTACAGAAAATAAAAAATAAATCCGCGTTAGGATCTGGCTCCGTTAGAATCTGTAGAACGTACAGTTTTATAAGTAAGCCGAATTTTAATTTTTTACGTCGTCTTAGAGCTTCATAAAGCTCTGGAAAAGAAAATATGCTTAGGAAATTATGTAGTAATCCGAGTATCTCCTCTTCTTGATAGAATTTCCAAAATTTGGCATCGTTAGGATTAGTAGGACGAATAGTAATATAAGTAAGTCGAATTTTAACTTTCTATGATGTCTGGGAGCTTTAGAAAACTCTGGAAAGAGAATAGAGGTTTAGATATTTTCCTATATAGTTTTTAAACTTTCTTTCATAGAAAACATACCAATAGATGGTTACATTGGTATAATTTCAATAATCAAAATTTTAGCCACTAGTTTCTTCGTTTCTCTCACAAAATATTTTTTATTTTGGAAAGACCTATTTTCAAAAACCAGGATTAGTAATAAGATATTAAAAATAGTTTATTAAATAAGAGAAATCAAATAAGTAAGAACAATTTCAAATTAAAATAAGTTAGAGCACTATATTCGGCTATGCCGAGTCTTTTATACTCTTTGCTACCTTAGCGACAAATAATAAAATTTACGCCTTAAAGTATGCTTTCATATTTTCTCATTTTTACTTACAAATGTAATCTAAATTTTTCTCAAATTACAAAAACGTAAAAACAAAATTAAACTTTCATAGCAAGCATTGCTTCCTTAAAAAAACAACAACATTATGTTTATACACACGATTATTGCAAATAAAAATAACTTGCAAATAAATAACTCACTGTTTATAAAAAATAAAATTTTTTGTACAAAAACGCTAGCTTAAACAGGGGCTTAAAAAAGCAGAAAACAAATAAATTTTTAGAGGCCTTTTCGATTTTTTGGCGATATCTCGGCCATTTCGACCGATTTTGTTGAATTTTACAGTATCATTCTAAAAAATATTTCCTATAATTTGATGTATAAAACATATATATCCGGTAATTGGGGCCTTCTAAAAAGTGATTTCAGTAGACGGACATCGTTATATCGACTTCCCTATCAATAAGGGTCAAGAAAATATATACTTTTTGGACTCTTAGATGAATACTGCAAAAATTACAAACGGAATGACAAATTTATACACCTGTGGTGAAGCGTATAAAAAAATATTTTTTCTAAAATTGTAAGTGAATAAAAAATTTTAATTTTGAAATTATGCACATCAAAATTTATTATTTTTGCAAAGTAAAACTTGTATGCACGCATAAATTTTGGCTTTTGCTTAAAAAAATTACAAAAAAAAAATATATTTTCTTGCCAAAGTTCTTTCGAGAACATAATGTCGGCCAACCAGTTTTTTTCTAAAATGAGATTTTTCCGTTAAACCAATTTTCTAAAAATGTCAGTTTTTTGGCTATTCTACTTTGCAACCATGTTAATTTTTTTGCAAAAATATAATTTTTTAATATTCACTTTTTGCTTTTATTACAGGGGATCTCACTATAGAATGGTAACCAATAGAGACTTTTTCTTGTTATTTTTTCTAAAGCATCAAATATATGACAATAAGCCGCAAACGATAGATGCTGTCAAATTCAATCAAACCCATGCGATCGTAGCCATTCAGCTGGATCTACACGGAAGAGTCGTCAAAAAATTGACCTCTTGGATTCATGTCGAGAGTAGATCTATAGTTGGGAAGCCAATTTGATAACTAAACAAACAAACCGAAGCTTCACTCTAGTTAAACATTTTAATATTACAGTGTTTAATTCAAATTATTTCCAGGGACTTTTAAGATCCTGTATGAAAGAAAATTTAGTCATTCTAGTGAATCGTATCTTTCAAAAAAAAAGACAATTTGAGCTTATTCTTTTACGTAAGCGGTAGGAGAACGAAATGTTTAAACAAATATCATTAGGAAGACAAAATGTTAAACGAAAATAAATTGAAAGAACAATTCTTATAATATTTTTTTATTACTAAATCGCTTCACATTTAGGATTCTTTATTAAGTACTTCTACATGTATTAGTACAAGAGGCAAGTCATTTGCTTCTGCACTTTTACAAATAAAAAACTTCTTATTTAAAATCCATTTTTTTTACCCACGCTACTTAACACAAAATTTATGCGTAATTTAAAATCAATACAATTAAAACCACTAATTTAATGTCATTTTAAAAATTCAATTGATTTTCATTCGCTTTATATTCATTCTCTTCCACACCATAACGTTCTTCAACCAATGACTTCTTTATTACTTAAAATCTGCTGATGAAATTTTAATACTAATTATGATGTTAATAATGAACAACTTTCCAATTATAAAACTTTACTTTATATAACTTTTGCAGAACAGTCATACAAAAAAAAATGAAACTAAACAAATCCAACAACAAAACCAATCATCAACTTAATAACAAATAAGAATAACAATAACAGTTTCAGAAAATCAGGGAAGAGCTAAAAGAAGCAAATTACCAGAGATTTAAAGAACAAAAGCAAAAATAACAAAATATGTGTGTGTTAGTAAGCTAAGAGGGGGGGGACCTTTAAAAGGTAAAGTAGGTAAGGTAATCATTTAGTTAAATGGGTAGGTAGATGGGTAGAAAGGTAGGTAAGTATGAATATGGGTATTTAAACTGAAAAGAATGTGATGCGCGTAAATTAACTCGTCAGTTGCAACAACATCAAGTTTAAATGAAATGAGAAGAAAAAGTAAAATATTTAGCAAGCAAAACAACGTACTAGTAACAACAAATAAACAGATGGAACAACAAACCAGTAGATTTTTGATTTAGGAATTTTCTGTTCTACTTGTAAAACCCAGCGAAATTTGTAGGGAACTTTTTAAAAATTTTGAAAAAAATAACTTTTTTGCAATTTATCCTAAACTATTGCAGTTTTTAAGAAAATAAACTGGAAGCTCTACACAACAAAAATGAACATGCAGAGAAAAATATAGTTGCAGTAATCATAATCTTAGAGCAACATATTCCAATTATTGGAATACGTAGTCACAGCTAAAAATATATATGATTATAAATAACAATTGTTATGATTCTACTTCATCATATTGTGTCCGATTTTATGGTTCGTTTTTTCATGTTATGGTTCGAGTTTTTCGTATTATTATACCATCTTACCACATTATCATTCCATTCTGTCAGAATATGATCTTAATTTTTATATTATTATCCCATCTTTACATTCCATCCCATTCGTTTCAAAATTATATATCACACCAAATACACTTATACCCATCTACTTATAATAATTCATGTATAAACTAAATGAGAATTATAATGAAGGTAGAAAAAAACGTTAAAAATAAAATATATTCAACAACTAACAAGTTATGAATTATTCAACCAAATTTGTAAAAAGCGTTTTTATTTGTAATATTTTATTGTTATGGGAATAATAATATTAATATTTGAAAACATAGTTCAAGCACAAGGAAAAAGATTGGTAATATTTAATGGTTTTAGAAATAATAAATAAACAATAAAATTTTGTTTCTGGTAAAAATATTCAAAAACATACAATTTTTGTAGTCAACTATATTAAAATTCTGATTTTATGTAAACAGTGAATGATAAAACTGAAACAAAAACAATGTTATCATGAACACAGTATTATTAAAATTAGTGAAAATTAACAAAGAGGACATTATATTGTTGTAGTGATAATGCCGTAACCATGTTTTTTGTATGCGTGTTTATGACAATACTAACATTTCCCCTATCGCTCTATTTTCGCTCCTATTTGTTCACTTGTACGATTTTGATTTGGTAGCAGTACCGAGAATCTGAATGTCCTACCACACTATCATATGAAACAATAATAGATTTATGTATTTCTTATAATAGCAATCCTTTGTCGCAGTCATAAAATATTAGAAAATCTATAGCACCCACTCTACTGTTCACATAAGAAAAAGAACATAAAATTATCAAAAATTCACACAAGCTTCCAATTAGTTTGATGACTAAAGAGTCGATTTTCATGTAAATGCATGTTTTTAGAAATATATCTAGAGTAATTATATAACCAAATCACACTTTTTATGAAAAATAGTAGTGATTTGTTAGTGCATACCTATGTGTCACAAATAGAGTTTTTTTCGCCGACTTTTTCTGCTCCCGGGAAATCGGGATTGATTTTTAAATTTTTAAAATGCCGGTCAAAAACAAATAATTAAAAATTTTTAAATATTTATAAGATCACAGAATTTCCAAATAATTTGTTTATAAAATTATTAATTCATTTTATATTGAAATTTAATTATATTATTAATAAATATTTAATTAACTTTCTAATTGGTTTAAAGATTTTTGACAAAAATCGACAGCTTTTAAAAAAAATATACAGAAAAAACAAAAAGTTGTTAACAAAAAAAAAATAAATAAAAATAAAATAACAAAGTCAATTTTCAGTCATTTTCAACTATTTGTACTCATTCTATCGTTTAAAAGACTGTAATACGAAATATAAACATGTTGTAAGGATTTGCTCAGTTTTTGGAGACTCTCTTAATAAGTAATATATAAAATATATGATGAAATTTTTAATCGTTTCGATGCTTTAGTTTCAATATTTAAGTTTGTGTCAAAGCTGTTCTATGAAAGATTTTTTGTATGTAAAAGGTCAGTTAATATTGAATATTTTTGACGATTTTTTCAGACATCTGTCATATTTTTTAATGTTTTTATTGTTATCTCATTCTATGTCATAAAGGCGCTCTAATAGGATTATATGAAAATCTTTATTGTAACGAGTTCAAAGATTTCAAAAATCTTATATATACATAATTATGTGTATTTTTAACAAGATGTATAAGACGCCAAATTTCATTCCCCCAATCAAATTTGCAGTTTTATCATTTCTTTCGTTTAATTTTACTTACATTGCATTATTTAAATATTTTTAATAATTTAATAAATAACTGTAATAAAATTCATGCGTTTTTATTGATTTAAGGATTTAATTAACCGTAGAATTGAATTAATAAAACTTTCAGTTGATTTTAAACAAATTCTAATTAATTTGATTAAAAAAGTTAATTGAAATTCAATTGGAGCAAAATCAATTGAAAATTTAATTAATATGAACAATTTCATAATTGAAGTGCATTTTTATTTTTTTCAGTGACATTTCAGTTAAGAAGAATAAAAATGTTAAAACATACTAATTAATCATAAAACGATAAACTAATTCAGTTCTTTCGGAAATACTGAGATTATGAAAATTAAATGGACACATTTTTGTTACATAACAACTCAACCCAAAGTCGAATCGTCACAATTGTTTTCATATTACCCAATGGGTAAAACTTCTCTCGATAATTTTACGCAAGTGAGCTTATTGTTAAGAGACCACCAAAGAATCTTGCAGATTTCTGAAGTCCCATTCTTTTCAGGTTTATAACCGATTTCTATGAGTAATAGTTTTTCTCATGCAAAAATTTAATTAAGTTCCTTCCATTTTTATGCTACACTATTAGAATTAATTTATATCATGTTCAGTTCTTGGAAAATTGAACCCTTTAAATTGCATGGTCTTATAAGTAAAGTTTTTGTAATTCATCTCATAAAAAATCCATATACAGATATTTCCTTAACAAAATCAAATCGTAACAAAATCAAATTATACCTACAACTAAAAACAAAAGCTAAAATCACATTATATAATAAAATAACTATACATAAGTTAGAAAATATAGACATTTTGCATACAAAAGAAATCCAAGGAATTCCCAGGATTACGGAACTGAAAATTTTGGCGGACTTCTTGTCCTGGAATTTCCCGTGAGAAACCCTAGTCACAATTATAAACGCAAAAGATGGAAAATTAGAATAATACGGATGCATGTTAAATTATTCAAAATAATATATATATTCCGATTAAAAAGTTTTTTTTTTTTTTGGATTTTACTACCATTTAACTTAAATCTTCAAAATTTATGAAACTGAATGAACAAAATACAAAAATTATATTAATTGGTAACAGTTGAAATTTATTCTGATTAAAAAATCTCTCCTGCATTCTTTTGACCAGTATTATTCTCAATTATTCCCTGACGGAACTCTTTGTATTAATTACTCCTTCCTTTAGATGTAGTACTCTTTTAAATATATAATTTTCTACTTAAATCTGACGAAACAATGTTTCTAAAATATTTTCAATTGAGTTTTAATCTGAAAACCATGTTTGAATATCCAAGAAATTATTATTTTACGTATTTTTAAATGTTTTTTTTTTTGTGGGCAACCAAAAAATTATATTTTTCTTGGGCTAAAAATGATTTTATGATGAAATTTTAAGAAATTTGGCATCAATTTGTTATTATTATTTTTTTTTTTTAATTTTTGGTCATAACAGCATATTTTGTCATATTTTCATAGAAAATTTAAAAAGCGCGATTTTGCTTATTTTATACTTAAGAGCCACAATTTTGCATATTCTACACTTAAGAGAAAAAATTTTCATATATTGCACCCAATAGAATTTTTTACAGAATTTGTCATTAGCGATTTTTTTTTACTGTCGTTTGTTTTTCAAATTCGATTCCCTAATAATTTTCATCTTATAAACTGATAGAAATTTTGCCATTTCCTGATATAATGTCTTAGCTTTGTATGTTGTTAAGAGCAAAAAGAAAATATTTTTGGCAAAAGCTAACAAAAATCAAGTTGGTTTCAGCATGAATAGTAAATAATTTAAAATGTATCCAAGAAAAGTAATATTTTTCGATTTTTGAAGCATATATATATATATATATATATATATATATTTTTTTTTTTTTTTTTTTTTTTTGTTGTCCTGTTTATTCAGATAAGGCAATTTTTGATCACATAATGGTACTGGTATATTAATTAGAAATCGAATACGATATTATGCAATAGAATAATTCTCAAAGGATTATCTGCAGGCAACTTCTATTCACCTTGAGTGTTTCGCTGCTAATATAATGCTAAGATCCGTGTGTTTTCCACCATGATTTTTAATGACCAAGGAGAAATTTAAAGAATTATTTAACACACTAGGATATCGTTTCCTAGCATGTGGCGACTATAATGCTAACCACACTTACTGGGGTACTATATTGACAAATACCAGAGGTAGACAGCGTTATAAGATACTAGTTGATTGCAAAAGTGTCATAGATTTCGTATCCCCTGGACATCTGACGTATTGGCCGGCTGATCCTAGAAAAATTCCAGAAAATATAAACTGAAATTCAATAACTACAGAAATTTTATATGACTGAACTTCTGCTGACCATTCTTCAATAATAGTAACATATTATGGAAGGAATAACATATCAAACCATCCTATAAATACTTTCTATAGGACAAATTATTTAAAATATAGAAAATATATCAGTGATCACATCCACACAAATCCATATTTTTAGTGTGAGGAAGATATAAACAAATACGTCAACAACTTTACGTCGTTAATTAATTAAGCCTTTCATTCAAAAAGTCAAACTTTTAAAAAAGGTAATAAGTATATATCCAATTACGGCATTGAGAAACTTCTTCTTGAGAAAAAAAAACTTATAAGAGAATGACAACAAACCAGATTACCAGCTGCAAAACTGAGGCTGTCCACAGCAATTAAAAAACTAAGGAAAGCCCTTCAAATTGAAGAGGATCGCCAGAGTAGAAATTGCATTGAAAGTTTAACAAATAATAAATATACTAATTTTTCCTCATAGAAGGCAGCAAAAGATATTAAGCCATAGTCCTTTAAGAACACATAGTCCTTCAAGAAAAGCGGACTGTACCTGGGACCGTAGTAATCCAATTTATTTGCATACTATTTAAGCTCTGTCTTTCAAAAGAAATAATTTTGTATTGGGAGAGACAACTGACACTACATCAAATTACGATACAATTTTTTGTTAGCCCAGAGGACATTAAAACATCATTATCAAAGGAAATATAAATGTTAGAAAATCACCTGAATATGATTCAGTATTACCATCAATGATTAAAAACCTACGGAATGTTGTAACAATCGTGCTGTCAATAATTTTCAATGCGATCTTAAAACTAAGAGTTATTCCAAAAATATGGAAAACTTCTCAGGTTAAAATGACACCTAAGCCAGGAAAGGATTCTAATATACCATATTTTTATAGGCCTATCAGCCTACTATCTTGTTTGTCGAAGCTGTTCGACAAGATATTTCAAAAGAAAATTATACCATTCGTGAACGATAGAAATATCGTCCCAGTCCAGCAGTTTAATTTTCGTGAAATACGTGGAACCATAGAACAAATGAATCGCGTAACTGGAGAAATAAGGAAATATTTTGAATTATAGAAGTATTTTTCAGCTATTTTTTTTTTTTTTGATGTCGCGCAAGCTTTCGATAAAGTATGGCCCAAAGGTTTAATATATAAAATTAAATGTTTACTACCACCATGTACCCACAAATTGCTGGAGTCCTATTTATCTAACCGTTTATTTAGAGTTAAGTATAACGAATTTGTGACGGAAGAATATGAAGTAAAAGCAGGTGTTCCACAGTTCCACAGTGTTCTTGGACCTATCTTGTATTTAATTTACACTTCTGACTTACCAGTATGCAATGAATGGACTGTTTCTACGTTTGCTGATGATGTGGCAGTACTCAGTTCCCACGAAAACCCGCATATAGCATCTGGCCAACTTGATATTTACCCACGACGTGTAGAGACATGGTTGGAAAACTGGCGTACACGAGTAAATAAATTGAAAAGTAACCATGTTACATTCACCCTCGGAAGAGGAAATTGTCCTGCTATTACACTTAATGGCATAAGTATACCTCAGTCAGATCATGTTACATACCTTGATATTCATTTAGATAGGCGACTAACTTGGCGTCGTCATATAGAAACTAAAAGACTTCATATGAAGTTAAAAGCTTTTAGCATTTACTGGTTAATAAACAGCCAATCAAAACTAAGCCTTGATAATAAAGTCATCCTATATAAAACAGTTTTAAAACTTATTTGGACATATGGCATCCAATTATGGGGAACAGTAAATAATACGAGTAGCGATATTATACAGAGGGTCCAATCAAAAATTCTTAGAAACATGACTGGTGCACCATGGTATATAAGGAATGAAAATATCCATAGCGACTTAGAGGTTCCATTGGTAAAAGACGAGTTTAAAAAGCACAGTGAAAAATATATTATAAAACTGCAGAACTCTCTTGCAAGACTTCTTACCGAAGTTCAGTCAAATTCAAAGCATCGTAGAGCAGATTTTTCTATAGCGTTACTAGGAGGACCAATTATTCTTCTAGCTATGCTTTCGTTAGAGATCAAATTAGTTTTCAGTGTATAGTTTTAAGATTTAAATACATATTGTGAAAAAGGCAGATTCAATACATAAATAAAACTTAAAAAATGATATAAAAGTATTATGTATGTGGATAACAAATGTTTAAGTCATTTTATAATTCCATTTAATCGATAAATAGTTCGATGTTTGATTTACCTATTTTCTGTTATATAAGTTCTAAGTTTTAGATCACACTCAGAGAAAAAAACATGGTTACAGCATTATCACTATAACAATATTATGTTCTCATTGTTAATTTTCTTGAATTTGGATAACTCTGTGTTCATAATAAGGTTTTTGTTTAAATTTTGTCATTTAATGTTTACACTCAATAAAAATTTTAATATGGTTGACTGTCACAATTAAATGTTTTTAAATATCTTTACCATAAATAATAAAATTTTATTAATATGAAAAATATAATTACTTCTACAATCATTAAATATTTGCAGTCTTTTTCCTTGTTCTTAAATCATATTCTGTTTTTAGACCACATTAACATTTTTATTCTCATGAAAGTAAAATGTTTCAAATAAATATAAAACTTATCCTTTTCACAAACTAAGTGAAAAAATTAAATACTTGTTTGTTTTTAAATATATTTTGTTTTTAATGATTCTTTGTTCGTTTGTTCATTATAATTCTCAATTAGCTTATGTATGAATAAATATAAATAGATAAAGTTTGGTTATACCTCAAGCAATATAAGATACTGATTAACTATCATTAAAGGGTTTAGTTAAAAAAACATATATCTTGCATTTGAATCACATATGGTGGTACTAATGAATATAATTAATGAAAAAATAATATGAAAATATTTTTTTCTATTATTTTTTTATTTTAATAAAAAATTTATAAAAATAATTTTTTGTTAATGCGTTTTATTTTAACATATGATAAGATTGAATAATAGTAATAATATAACAAACTGAAATAATAATATGATAAAATTAGATAACTATATGATAATATAGAATCATAATATGATAATATGGTATAACAATATAATAAGATATAATAATAATATAATAACATCAAATCATAATCTGATAGAATGGGATAACGATGTTCAATTATAAGTAAAACTAGAATCATAACATGAAAAAACAAACCATAAAATCTTACACAATATGATAAAATAGAATCATAATAATTATAACTTAAAATCATTTATATTTTTTGCTGTGATCATATATTCCAATCGTAATATGTTGCTCTTAGATTATGGTCACTAAAACTATATTTTTTCTCTGCGTGCATTACCTATCAATTAAGGGCAAATCGTAAAATAAGGAAACAACTTAAGACCGAGATACTCCAAAGCTTTATTTATCCCTGAAAAGATAACATAAAATACTGCTAAATCTAAATTTAATAACAACATTTAAACAATACATTTTGCTGGGTTTTTTCACCAACTAGTCTGCCAGTTGTCGTAATGTAATTCTATAGAAAATAATGGCAAAATGAGTTTATCATCTCCCATAAAGCATCTAAAGTTATTTCTGGATATTGGTTGGTCAGTTAGCTGGTTGGTTGAATAGTAGTCCATAGCTGGTTATATGTTTAATACTTTGCGAGTAGTATGTAGTAGTAATGGTAATAATGACGATTATAATGATGCTGATGATGCAGGTTATAGTTAGTGTATATGGTGAGTGAATATGAAATGGTTTTGATTTAAAGAATAAAATCAACAAACCGAAAAATAAACTGCTGCTGCAACAACTGATGATGATGATGACGACTTTGACGACGACTAAAGCTTATTATCCTTTTTGTTAAAGGATTAAAATTAATGCCACACGCTTAATCATGACACAATATAAGTAAGAACTAAAGAAAATGAAGACAACACATACAATAACCTGGCATGTGTACTCGTATATAAAATTAACATTCAAACAAATAAAATAGTTGCACAAACAAGCGAATCGCAGACCTAAAATTCGAACGGGCTTAATGATGTGTGTAATGTATGACAAACAATACAAACATTATAAACCACATGAAGAAAAAATGTAAAACCTTTAAAATTAGTATAAAACCTTAATGGCTAATGATTTCAAAGGCTTTTCAAGAATTTAGTGAAACTATTTTCTTCTGTGTATTTGTTGAAATTAAAGCATCATTTGTGTGAGAAGGGAATTTATAACACACCCAAATTTAAAACCATAAACTACCGTTTCATTTGTCATTGAAGAGTTATCTCCTCTGCTAGTTGGCCATGTGATTGGAAAATCATTAAACTCTATTTAAGGATTTTGAAATATGCGTAAAGGTCTTCAATGTAAAAAGTGCCCCCGTAAAAAAGCGTCTACTGATTAGTTTGTAGTAATTATTTTTTTCTATGTATATATAGTCAACTAAAAATGGCATAGAAATATGTTAGAGCCTTTAAAAATCAATCAACTTTCTTTTTTTAATTTCTTCAACATTGTCATTTAAAATCATCATCATCGTCATCAGCAGCAACATTATCAGCAAAAATGTGTGGAGATAAAACAAAAAAAATCATATAATACACTAGCTGAAGTTCATCATCTCATCATTATTGTAGTATAAATAAGTGTATGTTTTATTTAGTCTTATATAGAGAGGTACGAAAGTGTGTGCAACATTTTTCTAGTTGTTATAAGTAATTGTTCTAACGCTGTTTTGTCATCTTTGGTTAGAATGTAATTTCTGTCAATTGTTGTTTACTTTTTTTTTTTTTTTTTTGCTTCGATTTTCTCGCTTTTTTTGTTTTTGTTGCTTTTACTTTGTTCTAACTAAACATAGAATATGGTTATGAAAAACACTATTGACATTAGAAAACTCAAAGAAAAGTTGGGAGGAGGGAAAGTATGCCAGTTTGTTATATATATATATTTTTTTTTTTTAATCAAATAATATCATAGTGTAAGACTTGTACATTTCAGTATAACACTTGGAAGTCCAATATAAGACTTGGATGTCTTTGGACATTTTGGTATAAGACCTGGAGGTCGTAGTATAAGTCTTAGAAGTATTAGTATAAGACTTGTAAGTATAAGACTTGGAAGTCTTAGTATAACATTTGGAAGTCATAATTTAAGAAAAAGTCTTTGATGTTTTACTATAAGACTTGGAAATTTCAGTATAAGTCTTAAAAGTCTCTGTATAAAACTTAGAGATATTTATATAAGACTTGGAAGACATAGTATAATACTTGGAAGTCTCAGTATAAGGCTTGGAAGTCTTAGTATAAAACTTGGGAGTATAAGACTTGGAAGTTGTAGTATAGGATTTTGAAGTCGAATCGTAAGACTTAGAAGTCTTGATACAAGACTTAAAAGACTTAGTATAAAACTTAGAGTCGTAGTTATAGAATAAGACTTTGATGTTTTAATTTTAGTCTTAGACATTTTATTATAAAGCTTGAAAGTCTTAGTAAAAGATTTGGAAGTTGCAGTTTAAGAATAAGATTTTCAGGTCTTATATGACTTGAAATATAAGATTTGTAAGTCTTGAAATATAAGATTTTAAAATCGTATCATAAGATATGGATGTTTTAGTACAAGACTTAGAAGTAAATGACTTGGAACTCTCACTACAAGTCTTGGAAGTCTTAGTACAAAACTTGGGAGTATAAGACTTAGAAGTATAAGATTTTGTATAAGCGATAGAAATCGTAGTTTAAGAATAACTCATTAATGTCTATTTAAGAACTGAAAGTTTTAGTACAAGCCTTGGAAGCTTTACTATAAGACTTGAAAGGCCTTCACTTCATTCATTACCTTACGTACCTGCTAGTGGTATCAACATATGTTTAAATATAACAAAATTCAAACAAGTAAAAAGAAATTACAAAATAATTTTAGTGAAAATATTAAATTTTGTTAAAAATTTTAATTGCACATATTGAACACTAAAAAATTTTAATGAAAAATATGTTGCATATGTTATAGGTACGGTCATTCCAATCACCAGAAACATTTTGGGTTTTCTCCATCACGTCACATTTTTAATCCATTGACGACCTAAGAAAATGGATTTTTATTTTTCTAAAATTATGGTGGTAATACGCATTTTTTGTCAGTGCGATTTTAAAATTTTACCATTTTTAAGACTTATGGTCATGTGTTAGTTACTCACTCTATACACCTCATTTTTTCATGGCATTATGAGAGCTAATTAAGAAATTCTTATTTTTTACAATTTTAAAGACAAGTTGGAGACTTTACTTATACTACATTTTTGTAGCATCATTTCTTGTCTATAAAACATGGGTGAATAATTTGCTCTACCTATTACCTAGTTTGCTCTATCATAACCTAGAATACTTTCCTTGGTCATCTATGGGTTAAAAGTTAACTTTCTAAGCTATATCAAGACTCAGTCACCGCGACTTCAGTCTCCTGTTTTGCCACTCCAACTTTTGTTGTTATTTTTGGCATTGAGATTTCTGCCGTTTGTTAACAACCTTTTTATGAAAAACTGAATTTTGAGAAAAAGTTTAAAATTTTATAAAAATTTTAATTTTTAGTAAAAATTTCTACAAATTTTTCACAAAATTATAATTTATTTATAAAAAATTTAATTTTTGTTGAATAAGATTTTTTAGCAAAAATTTAAATTTTTAGACAAAATTAGTAATTTTTTATGAGAATTTATATTTTTGGAGAAATAGTTTTAGCCCTAGGCTACTCTTAGTTTTCCGCATAACCGATTCATGTCTACTCCTCATGTCTGTTGAAGCCACTTTAAAAATCCATATTTTCCCATATTTTTATAGCGAAAAAAACATTTTTCAAAATTATATATCTCTGATCCCAGATGGAATTTGGACATAGAATAGATGGCTAATTTTATTGTATTAAGTTTTTTAAGAATCTAACTTCAATTTAAATTCTACGATCACCGAGGCTTTCTAACTTAAAATATTGGCAAATATCAGGCATAAAGACCAACAATCAATTACCTATTCCACAAAACAAATATAGCAAAGGGATTAACAGCAGAAAGATCTCAGGATAATAAAAAGCCATAGCAATAACTCACAAATGTTTAATATAAAATATTCCCAACATTTTTATATTTTTTAAGTAAAATATCTGACATATTTGCTTTAAATTCATAAAACACTTAGACCTCCTTCCCCAGTTGCTGTGTTTCTTTAGCTATGATTTGTGTTTAATTCCTATTACGTTCTTAGAGTTACTCATAATGATTTTGTTGTTGCCATTATTTTTTTTTCTTAATACTTATATTTTTGCTGATGCTTGATGTTTGAATTATTTTTTTTTCTGTCTTCCTTCTTTTGCAATTGCTCCAACTTGTTAACGTTTTCCAGTTCTCATCATATGTCATATCTCATATATATTAAACATGTAGTTGCTAACACATATTGTATATGACTTTTTGTTGTTATTGTTGCTGTTCTATGTCCGTCCTTCCGTCTTGTTTATATTTCATTGCTGATATTTGTAGCATTTGCTATCGCATTGACAATCTTATGAGTATTGAAACCATTGCAATCTATAATTGACATCTGAAGTATTTTGATTGAGACTTGGCATATTATTTAATAGAGAAACCATACGTGATATAGTTTTAGAAAAAGCTTAAGTATTTTAGCACAAAAGTAGATGATGACAAAACCACAGCAGCAAAAATAGTTAGCTGCCTTAAGAATAAAAGAATTTCTTATTTATAAGAAATTTATGTATAAAAATGGTTTTAAGTAGAAGGAATTATAAAAGAAAACACTCAAAATTTCTTTTCAAAAGAAAAGGCCAAGAATTTCACAAAACAATTAATTACTTAATTAAATACAGCAGAAACGTAAAATAAAAAAGGAGAGAGAGACAGAATAAAAGAAAATACACACACAGTAATTATCCAATATAAAAGTCCAAAAAATTTAAATTATTTTCTGCCGAAATTAATGTGAAATATTAAAAATTTTCAGAAAAAATTCTTTCAACCGGAAATTAAAATATTTTCAACAATGTTGCAGACTTGAACAGTCTTAAAATGTATTATAGCAATATGGATCGATGAATATGTCTCTTGAATTGTTGGTTTATTTATTTGTTGTTATTAGTGTTGTATATTATGTACGTGACAATTGTTGGCAACTTGTTATTTATGCCATCATTTAGTGGCAGTAATATTGATACTCTTTATTTGCAGCTATTGCTACTACTAGAATTGATTTCTTTTCTTTTTTTTTTTTTTTTTGTAGCCAGCAGACCCTTAACATAAAGTTGCTTTATGTGTCAATGTTGCTGTAGCTGTTAATTTTTTCTTTATTGCAACTTATACATATTTGTAGTTGTTAAATGTGGCATAAACATAAACCAACAAACCATCGAGTAGAATAAAGGACAATCGGACGGACTGACAGACATCATACTATATTTCATATTTAATAAGTTTCGCACTACTTTTATTGTTTAATGGTAGTCGCACAACAATATTGAATAGTTGCTGGTTACTATTGCTATATCGTCTTGGTTGCAAGCTACCTGGTATGTTGTATGGTATGCCCAAGTTACGCACGTGCTTTAAGATGAAGAAGAAGCATGGTTTAAAAATATACTGTACAATATAAATGTACCTGCATATGTATGTCTCAAAATGATGAAGACTTTTGAAGGAGACACGAATTGTTTTGTAATTGAGCCCTGTGTTAATTACTCAATGTGTGTTCAAAATGAATGGAAAATGAAACGACAGATATAATAGATATTTTTAAAGTGCTTCAATAACTCTTCGAATGATATGAACAAAAAGTGAAAATGTTTAGAAAAATTATGTTCTACAAACTAAGTTAAGTTGTCATTCAAATGTCAAATTAAAAATATGAAAAAACACAAGAAACTGGTAGCTATAAAAGCTACTAAAAAATATATATGTTAAAATAATTGACTAAATTGATCCCAAATGACTAACAATATCACAAAGTTTTTCATTAAATTTTTAGAAATATAAAATCGCTAATAAATCATTATGATTGATAATATGATTTTTACTTTGAAAACTTCAATTTTGCTCTAGTTTCTTAAATAATCCTTCAATTGCAAAAATAATGAGAATCTGTAATATGTTTTTTTTTTTTTTTTTTTTTATAAAGAACTAAAATTGGCTCTAGTTCCTTAAATATAAGACTGCAACTGAGCAAATAATAAATATCTGTGATCACTAAAATTCTTAACAAAAATATTATTTTATTAATGAAATTTCTAAAATTGCCTCCTGCTCCTTAAAAAAGCTTCCAATTAAGAAAGTAGTTAAAAACTGTGATTACTAAAATTCTTCAATAAAATAATAAAATATTATTTCTTATATCAAAAAATAAATCCAGCCCTAGTTCCTTAAATAAACATTCAATTTAGAAAATAATGAAAACCTATGATCACCAAAATTCTTCACCAAAATATGATTTTTTATATGAAATTTCCTTAAATAAACCTCCAAATGTGACAAAAGCGAAAATTTGTGATCACAAAAATTGTTTAATAAAACATGATTTTTTTTTTTTTTTTTTTTTTTTTTTTGAAAAACTTAAATTAACTCTAGTTTCTTAAATAAGTCTCCTATTGGTAAAATAGTGAGAAGTTGTGATTACTAAAATTCTTTACCCAAATGTGATTCTTTTAGAAAATTGTTCTCGTTCATTAAATAAGTCTCCAATTAAGAAAATAATGAATCTTTAATCACCATAAAATCTACATCTACACCAAAATATGAGTTTTTATATGAAAATCTAATTCTTCTTTATCTGAAAATCTAGTTCTTTAAATAAGCCCCCAATCGAGAAACTAGTGAAAATATCTGATCACTAAAATTCTTCATCAAAATATGACAAAATGTAACTTAAATGATTTCCTTAATACGAAAACAATAAAATTCTTTAACAAAATATGATTTTTATATTTTTATATCAAAACTTAAAATTAGATCTATTTCCTTCAATAATACAAAAATAGTAAAAATCTGCGATTACTAAAATTCATTACCAAAGTATGATTTATTATATCAAGAACTAGCATTTGCTCTAGTTATTTAAATAAGCCTCCAATTCAGAAAATAGTGAAAATCTGTAATCATTAAAAATCTCTACTAAAATATGATTTTCTTAAATGAAATCTAAAATTGGACCTAACTCCTTAAATAAGCCTGCAATTGTGAAACTAATGAAAATCTGTTATCACTAAAATTCTTTACTAAAATATGATTTTTTTAAATGACATCCAAAATTGGCCTAGATTCCTTAAATAAGCCTTCAATTAAGAAAATAATAAAAATCTGTGATCACTAAAATTCTTTACTAAAAAATTTTTTATTAAAAAGAAAGAAATTGGCTCTAGTTCCTCAAATAAGCCTCAAATTGAGAAAATAAATATGTAATCATTAAAATTATTTACCTAAGTAAATATGATTTTTTATATGAAAATTTAAAGTTAGCTCTTGTTTTAAAAAAAAATTGAAAAAAAAAATTATATGAAAATTTTAAATCAGCTCATTTCCTGCAATAAACATGCTATTGAGAAAATAATAAAATCTGTGATCACTGTGATAAGATTTTTTTATATAAAAATCCAAAATTGAATACAAGTCCTTCAAAAGCCTTCAATTGAAAAAATAATTAAAATCTGTAATCACTCATATTTCGTATCAAAAATCGAATTTGATATATGAAAGTCTATGTGGGTTAATAGCGGAAACCTGAGAACTCATTAAATATTCGATTTAAATTTTTAATCAAAAAAAGTTTTACAAGGTTTTTCCTTTTTTGTTCTTTCACTCAACCATTATGACATTTGTGAGTCAATGAAGATTATTGCTGATGCTGCTGTTGTTGCATGTGGCATATTGTATATATTAATGCATAAATATTTTTGTTACCACACAAGTAGTCATCAAAAACTAGCAGCTACATTAAATTCACACTTGAGAACATGCCACACACTTGAGCTTTTAAGTAAAGCAGCTTCAAACAAAAAAAAAAGAGAAAACGGAAAATAAAGAAATAGCAACAGCAAAAATAGCAAATAGCGCTAGTCATACATATTAACTTTTAACAATATTATACACATACAAGATATCACAAACACACATACGTATAAATTTAGACGTGGTGGCATGAAAGATTTTTTTCTATATATAAAAGGAAAATTTACTTGTACCCACAAAAAAGCAACAAAAAAAAATCAGAAAAGAAATGTATAAAGTACTTGTACTAGTAACTTAAAAAAACATACAAGTTGCATTACTGAAAATCATGTACTACATAGAAAAAATAAATAAATAAAAAATGCAAAAAAAAAAGATGGACCATGTTGTTTTACTATTAGATCTCTGCAACGCATTGGTATTTCAATTAAGTGTAAAAAAGTGATGAATACGCGCGGTGAGTATTTTTGTTTCTTACAAAAATAAACAAACACATACATACATTTTGCTAAAAAAAAAAAACTTTTTATCTTGATTGAGTTGAAAGCTTAAAAGAACACATCCCTACAACACGATTTCAACTTTTTACTCAAGTTTAAACAAAAATTATGATTTTTCTTTTTTTTCATATATAAAATTGTGACAGTGAAGACACTGACGTTTGGGTTGGTTTTTTATTCAATTCTGTTTTTTTTTTTCTTTGAGCCGCTGCTGCTAAATACTTCAACAATAAAAACGAAAATTAATAAAAAAAAAGAGAATAGTAGCTGTATGCTACAAATTTAAAATGAATCTTAAAGTTTCTCAGACAAACGAGGTAAAAAAAAACTACATTATTTTTTGAATTGAATGACAAGCAAGTAGAGGATTTTTTTAAGAATAATTCTTAAGACTAAAAGGAAGTAGAACAACAAGATTTGAATTGAAAAATTATTTTAAATGTTTGTTTTAATCGATTCAATATAACATTTTGATATGTTTGTTTAAATTTGATATTGTTTTTTTTTTTATTTTTTTTTTATTGCATGTTAAAATTCTACATCTAGCCATCATTTTGTAATATAATTCAGGATTGTAACAGTTTTTCTTGTACACTATACAATTGGTTGGGAGAAAAAGTGTTGATCAAAATATGATAAAATAAATAAATCTTTACTTAAAGACTAGGCAAAAGTTAATAGATTTTTATAGAACTGAACTAAAACTAAAACTGAACTAGAACTGAATTAGAACTGAACTAGAACAGAACTAGAACTGAACTAGAATTGAATTAGAACTGAACTAGAACTGAAATAGAAGTGAACTGTAACTGAACTAGAACTGAATCAGAACTAAACTAGAACTCAACTAGAACTGAACTAAAACTAGAACTGAACTTTAACAGAACTAGAACTGTACTAGAAGTGAACTAGAACTGAACTAGAACAAAACTGGAACTGAATTAAAACTGAACTAGAAATGAATTAGAAGTGAACTAGAATTTAACTAGAACTTAACTAGAACCTAACTAGAATTAACTAGAACTGAGCTATAATTGAATTAGAACTGAACTAGAACTCAACTAGAACTAAAGTAGAACTGAACTAAAACTGAACTAGAACTGGTATAGGATTGAACTAGAACTAAACTAAAACTGAACTAGAACTGAATTAAAACTGAACTAGTACTGAACTAGAACTCAACTAGAATTGAACTAGAACTGAAGTAGAACTGAATTAGAACTGAACTAGAACTAAAGTAGAACTGAACTAAAACTGAAGTAGAACTGAACTGGAACTATATTGGAAATGAACTGGAAGTAGAACTGAACTATAGCTGAACTAGAACTGAACTATAACTGAACTAGAACTCAACTGGAACTAAAGTAGAACTGAACTAAAACTGAAGTAGAACTGAACTAGAGCTGTACTAGAAGTGAACTAGAAGTAGAACTGAACTATAACTGAACTGTAACTGTACTATAACTGAACTAAAACTGAACTACAACTGTACTAGAAGTGAACTAGAAGAAAACTATAACTGAACTAAAACTGAACTATACCTTAACTAGAACTGAACCAGAATTAAACCAGAACTGAACTAGAACTTAAGCTGAACTAGAACTAAATGGAATTGAATTAGAACTGAACTAGAAGAAAACTATAACTGAACTTAAACTGAACCAGAATTTTACTAGAACTGAATTAGAAGTAAACTAGAACTTATTTAGAAATGAACTAGAAATGAACTAGAATTTAACTAGAACTGAACTAGAACTGAATTATAAATGAACTAGAACTGAACTCATATAGACAAGGATACAAATCTTATATTTTTCCAAGTCAGCAAAATTTCCAAATAGTTCTTGGCTTATTAGCTGTTCTCAAACCGAATGGAGTTTTATCTAAATATTTTTGAGGAAATTTTTTCCCCAACTAATAAATTTATGTTTGGCTAACAAAACTATTTTAAATTCTGACAACAACAATATGCAGTAAAATTTTTTTCTTTCGATTTTTTGAAAATGTCACATACTTAGATCGATTTGATGGTATAAAGAAAATAAAACAACAACAGTGAAAAAAAACAAACTATTGTTTTTTTGTGAAGTTTGTTTCTGCTTCATTTTGATGTTGAAAGGCATAACACAAAATGCAAATTTAAATAAATGATGGACACCTTGATGGTGCCACATACATAACAACAGCAGTAACAACAAAAACAGTAACAAAAATAATATTAAGACAATCATCGTATAATCTCATATGCACAAGCAATCTTACACTCAAAAAAATAAAAAAAAAACACAACATACAAATATGTATATGAACGTAGAGACGGACAAATAGACGGAGATTCAAACAGTCAAACGAAAAGCAATAAATAATTGTTTATAATACAATCATTATCGTCATCATCAGCAACAGCAGCAATAACATCGTCATCATAATGAACTTCATGATTATTATTATTATCATTGTTAGTGTTGTTGTTGTCATCATCTGTTTAAAAAAAACAACAAGAAGCTGGCACTTTAAACATCAAGTTACTCTCTTAAGTCTTTTGTTTTAAATATTTTCAAAAACACATCTACTAACAGTCGATTATGCATAAATACACACACTCTCATTCTTAACATTATGAAAAAAAAGCTAAAATTTTTGTTGTTAACATTTTCAGTTTTATTGTTTTTTTTTTTTTTTTTTTCTTACAGAAAAGACTTTAAAGTCTATTTTGCCAACAAAAGCAACAAATAAAATAGATATGGACAAAAAATTAAAATTTTTTGTTGTACATTTTATTCTCTAGTATTTTAATTCTCGAAGGTCATTTTAATGTTTAGTATTTTTGTACTTTGTTTTTTTCCATCTTTTTGGTCTGCATGCCTGCAGTTACAATGCCTAAACTTGAGTTTGTGTGTTTTTTTATTTCGTTTATAGTTTTAATATTGTTTAATTTTTTTATTTAAGGTTTCATTCTTTAAACAATTGCTTGTCCATATGTTGTGTTGTTATTTTAATTCCTTTTAGTAGCTGATTACATGAGCGGTACATTCTTTTTACCAGCCTCTGTAATTGTATAAAATTTCCAGCCCCTCTTTTGGTTATAATCGTCTAAATACCTAAAATGTTGTTTAGAATTTTAGTTATGGTGGCACAGCCAAGCTCTTTTACATTTTTTTTTTTTACAATTTTCTTAATTTAAAAGCTTTTGCTACGTATTTTATTTAGTTTCTATTGTATTGGTTTGTAGTGAATTAAGTAAATACTTCTATGCAGCTTTTCATGTTTACACAATTGACAAATTTATGTCGGCATTAGTTAGATCAAAAGTGATTGTATCGCAAAACATGCAACTCTAAATTTTATAGTATCAATAAATGTATTTGAAAAATGGGGAGAATTTTAAATAAATTATTAAAATTAAATTATACAAAAAAACTAGTTAATTATAATAAACAAATTATATTATTTTAAAGCCAGGAAAAGTTTCAAAACTTATTCTAAAACCTGTGCCACGTATTACCAGCGTAATTTTTTTTAAACGGCTGTCTGCTTATATATTAGTCTATTCCCAAACTTGCGTTTTATATATAAACAGCTTTCATTTAGTTGTTTTCTCTTCTTTATATATTTAAACAATTTTATAATGAATTCTGCAACTCCTAAGCACATATCAGTTTCAGATACTATGATATATTTCGAATCTTCTATACACATTACCTAAAATTTTTCAATAAACACTAATCTTTGGATTAGTATTTAAATTTTGTAAAATTATCAATTGATTTAATCATTTGCTTAATTGATTATAAAGTTGTTCTAAAAGAATTTTAATTTTAATCTGTTTCTAAGAATGTGTAATGAATTTAATATGTTATACAATCTTATTGATTTCTTCTATGATATAAGTGCTATCAACGTAAACATTCGGCATTTTAAGGGTACTCAGTTCCATTTTTGTAATAGTGCAGCCTTACACACTATTGTAAATAATTGAAAATTTTGTTAAAATGAAAGATACATTCAATGATTTTATTATAATTAATGTAACTATAATTTTTTACATCTCATTTATTAATTATTTTAAAATATAAACAAAAGACAGCTGATTTATAAATACACAATTAAACAGTGCAACTTTGCGAGACCCAGTAGTCGCGCAAACTTAGTGTTGTGCAAACGATTTTCCTTACAATTTTTGCAAAGTTAATTTGTGAGTGTGCAAATTTGCACAAATTGCTCAGTTTGCGAAGGTTTTGGGCGTTTGCATGAGGGCTCTTAATATTTTTACATTTCGAGCATTGTTGTCACGCAAAACATTATTTGTAACCAAATTATAAGAAAAACAAAATTAAAATTTTGAAATTATTTATGTAAAAGTTGATATAATTTTTATATATTCAGGTTTAAAATATTTTTTTTAATATCGGCTATAAAGTTAAATTAATATTAACTTGCTTTTAAATTTTTCGAAAATTCTCAAAAGAGAAAATATTTAAATTTAACTATTCAGAATAGGGATGTCAATTTCATAGCTCAGTTAGGAACTAGGAAAAAACAAATTTTAAAAATTCGAAGTTATTATTTCAAAATTAATATAATCATAATATATGTATTCAGATTTTAAATACTTTTCATATTAATCATAAATCTTATTATTATGGAGAAAAATTATTTAAAATTAAACTTTTTACAACAATGTTTATCAAAATGTGGTCCTTGAAACAATTTTGTAGGAGTTCGGGATATAAAGTTTAATAATAAGAATTTAATTACTATTACGTCCTTATGATATGAATTCGAAATCAAACCAGATTGTAATAAATTTATAATTGCAAAGCAGCTGGTCGAGCAGTAATAGAAAATAAGGTTGACTTTTACAATTATATGTTTACAGAAAAAGAATGCAAATAAGAGTCAATATCATTTCATAATATGAATTCCATTTTTTAGAGGCGTTAAAGTCTAAAAATGTACAGTAAAAGATATTTAATTGGAAAGTTTGATGAAAAGATTCTATAACAATCATTCATGTACCAACATATATATGTACTCACATACATATATTAAATTTTATTTAAAAATTGTGTACAAAATTGTGATCCAATTGAAAATACATAGAACACTTTTATTGCAGTTATTTCAAAATAAAGTGGAGCGTTTTTAAATTTTTATTATTTATGTTTTAATAACTAAACAAGATACATTTTTTATTGTGTACAGCACCATATTTGAGAAAGTATACCAATCGACTCAGAATCTCCTTAATAGGTCGAAATTGCTTGATTATTTCACCTAGTCCCTAAATAAATGTTTTTTTAGAGTAATATTTTGAAGCTCGAATATCTTAAATACATATAAGCGTATTTCTTCAGAATTCATCACAAATAAAACAATTTTAATCCTAAAACATTCTATAAAAAAAATGTTGTATGTACCAACATATGGCATTTAGTTTCAAAAGGATTGATTTAAAATTAATTGTAGAAAATATAAAATACACGTATTAAATTATTTGCTGTTATATAAAAATTTGTACATTTATTAGGTTAGGTTAGGTTAGATGGGCAGCTGAAAATGTAACTATATAGCTCACTTGGTTCCTATTGGTCCCTTGGTTCCTATTGGTATCATTGTGGATGATATGAATCTGTTTTCACATGTCCGAAAATAGATTCCAATCGAATCAACCTGATGCACGAACAAAAGATCTGATTCGTCTAACATCAATTGCAGAGAGATCATTAGTCCGTGCATATACGGACTGCCAAAGTCAACAGTCCTTATATTCGCAAGAGTAGGATAATGGCAAAGAAAATGTTCCACTGTCTCGTTCTCCTCCTCGTTAAAGCAACTTCTAAAATAGTCGTAAAAAGGGAGTCCTAGTCTTCTAGCATGTGCACTAGCAAACCAGTGTCCTGTAATAGTGTCACCTTGGTAATCCTAGAATGAAACTTGACCGTTCTGGCTAATTCACTCGCAATAATATTTCCCGGTGTACTTGAGTGACACCTTACCTAGACCAATTCTAGGTTTGAATGTCACGCCATTTCATTTAAAGATGTCTAGCATTCATATACCAGCCCGGATGTCGAATAGACACCCGAAAGAGACTTAATTGCGGATTGACTATCTGTAAAAAGAAAGAAGGGAAAATTAACCGCTCTTTTAGTGGCTGAGATCTCCGCTTGAAGAGCAGTTCAGTGATCCAGCAATTTAAAGGTGATGTTCCTCTTATATGCGGGAATAAAGAAACCTCCCCCAACCCCTTCAGAAGATTTGGATCCATCAGTTTAGACCTCAGTCGATCCGACTCTTATAGTGAGATCGGTTGAGATTGAAACTGAGAAGCCTATATCCAGAAAGGGTTTGGGAATACAATAATCAATATTTTCAGGAATGTCATCCAAAATTTCCAAAATGAACGCATGACTGTTCCATGCACCCATAGTACTGAGCCTAGTAGCCGACATGATAGCGATTTGTTTGGCCATTAGATCCGCTGGCTTCCAGTTCATCAGAAAGAATAATGCCTTGTTGTACGTAGCTCACCTGTAATTAGTAGCGATGAACTACGCAGAACCTTATCGAAGATTCCGCAAAAGGTGTATTTTTCCATCGCTTTCCACCATACTATCGCTCCATACATAAGTATAGGCTTGATCACCAGATTTCCCTATGCCCTTCTTACACATATGAAGAGCAAGGTTTGCCTTTGAAGTCCTAGCCTGGGTGTTCTAGAGCCAGGACAGTTTGGAGATATTTCGCACTATCTGACACCTTTAATTCAACTCCATTTATTCAAGAGAGTGAGAAAGATGGTATTTTGTATCTGGTTCTCTCTTTCCAGAATTCACGCTAAGGCCACTAATTGTACTCCATTTACTGAGTAGGCCCAGCGCATTTTGAAGGCGGTGAGATATGGTATCCAAATATTTTCCAGATACGGCCACCGCTACATTGTCCACATACGCGACGGTCTTGAACCTCAAGGAAACAAGTTTCCTAAGCATTGTATTGATGGCAATACTCCAAAGTAGTCGAGATAGAACTCCCCCCGAGGAATGTCTCTGTTTGCTACCCTATATATGATAGCCGCACCCATAGTATAGATTATATCTCTGTTGGTTAGAAGTCTCCATATGATGCCAATAATCGACTGATGTATATTCAATCTTTCCATAGTCATTTTAATAGCTTCCGGGGTCACATTATTGAAGGCTCCTTCTAAAACAATAAAGGCCACTAATGCATATTTCTTGTACTCGAGAGTATTTTCATATACCCTACAAGCGAGTGCAACGCCGTCTCAACTGACTAGGCGTGTTGGGACGCTGACAAAAGGTGCAGTACAATCAGCCTTTCCAAAGTTTTAGAGAAGAAGCACGATAGACTAATAGGTCTAAAGTATTTTGGTCTCGTATGGGAGGTCTTACCTGTTTTTGGGATAAAGAGCACTTTATATCTAGTCCATGAGTCAAGGATATAAAAGCATGATAAGCAAGCCGAGTATATCCGAATCAGCCATGATACTATGATATCAGCATTATACTGTAGGTATGCAAGTATAATGCCATCTGGGCCCCGGTATTTAAACGAGGCAAAGCTGTTCAGAGTCCATCTCAGTTCATTTTTAGTTATTTGAATTTGAACGTCTCTTAGGTTTGAAACTGTCGCAGGGATCTCCGATATTGGGAGACTGCCAGGAAAATGCGCATCTATTAAGACATCTAAGGTCTCATGGTTGCTTGTGGTCTAGCTGTCACAAGGTTTCTGAATGTACTTGGGACAGTAGATGAGGAAGCCATGAATTTTCGCAAACGACCTGTCTCGGAATAGCCTTTCATGTCGCTACAGAAGACCTTCCAAGATTTGCGTTTCGCATTCTTGAACAGGGTTTTAAACCTGTTTACTGAGGATTGGTAAGTTGACCAGTTTCCCAGTCTCCTAGCTTTCTTAAATAAACGGCAGCACTCCTTGCGAGTGTCACCTATTTCGAAGTTCCACCAATGTGGTTTACTCCTTCCTTTGCAGACCTTCGGTCTACATGCTGCTGCATTTCTTAGCAATTCTACAGAGGACTCAATGTACCCCCGATTACGAATAGCCGGGGGGTTCGGGAGGAATTGGGACAGAATGTCATTTTATACCGTCCAGTTCGTTTTCCTCCTGTTTTGAATCGGGGTTACCCCTTGTAAAGGGACTTCTATAGTGAAGTCAATATAAAAGTGATCAGAGAATGAGCAATCATTTGCGGCCCTCCATTCGCTGATCATGTTCGAATGCCTAGTATTTACTAGCGTAATATCGAGAACCTCCCTTCTATTAGAAACTACAAAGGTTGGTTCCTTACCGATGTTTAAAACATCCAAGTTACTACAAAGGATAAAATTAAAAAGAGACTCACCCCTTGCATTGGTATCCGAGCTTCCCCAAAGGATATGGTGGGCGTTGGCGTCAGCTCCTATCACGGGCGGTATATTTCTGTCATTTGCCGTCTTTGTTATTGCTCGAACTTTAGCATTTGGTGGTGGATCGCTGCTATCATGGGCCATATAGCTGGAGACAATATAGCTGGTGCCACGAGTTGTCTCTCAGGCCGCTACAACTCTGAAATCAGAGAGGATGAAGATACTAAGTTTCCTGCTTGCTACTATGCATGATCGTATCCTACCTGATGTTGCAATATATAGCAGCATAAAGTTATTCGCAAAGTCCGAAAACTCCTTTACTTGGAATCCAGGGTTCTTGGACAAGTGCAAGCTCCTCGTCTTTTCAGCCATCCGGAGCATCAATGCAACCGAAGCTGCTTTTGAGTGGTGAAGATTAACTTACGTTATTTTCACCATTATCATTTATAGGGGTGATTGTAACATCGATGTTATCTTAGTCCGAGGCCAAGAGGACGTCTACTTCGTCCACCCGTTCAAAAAAACTCACCCACGAATTCAGAGTTTGAGTGGGTGTCTTCTTGAGCGAGAAAACTAGTAGTCTCCTCACATGACATTTCCACCGGAGTCGGATCGTTATCGTCCTGAATCAGTCCATCTCGGTCGTCTCCTCGATAGATCTGTAAAAAGATGGACTCGAAACAATAGTATATCTTTCCACTTTTATCTCGAAGGTACGGCAGGTACTACTTATTTATGACGATTACTATCCTCCTGTATGCTCCATCGGATTCGAATACTCTGGTCACCTTTCAATCATTTGTGGGAATCACAGGGTTGCCGAACCGAATGACATAACAATAAAAAATAAACAACATATGGCGGCCTGTCTCTTAAGAAGTAAGTAATCACTATAAACTTACCCCTTATAATATACATAAATATTATTCCAAAAAGCAGCCTAATACAACTTGTATATAAAATTAGACCTGGACGAGAACATTTAAGTACAATAACAACGAATTAGTCATATTTTATTTATAAATTCCTATCAAATCTTTAAAACTTATACTTGTCGAATAATTCTATATTTACGTCATATTTACAACATCAGAAAATCTTCACAATCTGCATTACTCGGTACTATAGTTTTTTTTTTTTTTTTTTTAGTAGAGTCCAAGTGGTTGGAAATTTTCCATAATTGTCATAAAATTATGTTCTGATTCAAAGTTTTTTTATATTTTTTTTATTATTATTTTTTTTTTCTTTTAGTTTATGTCAAAAAATGTAAATCAATTTGAATATTAATTTTATTAATAAACAATTTTTATTAAGTTTCAATTTAAAATGAAAAAAAGATTTAATTGACAATTTTATGGAATAATTTTTTCTGTGAAGGTCAACTGAAAAGATAACCAAATCAATTCCTGCTACTGTTTATAAACCATCAGTGATGACTGAAATTACTGTTTCGAAAGACACAGTTTCCAACTCATTCTTATGTAGTTTTTTTTTTTACCTAATTTATAGTTTGATTTTAATAAAATCTGTCATAAATTTAAAATTTATAGCAATTTATATTTACATATTGCCAATTAAGAACTTTTTGTTCTTTATATTTTATTACGAAACCTAAATTTTATTGAATTTACACATTTGTTGACTATTAAAGCTGCTTTTGTTTTAAATCTTTAAAACTACAAAATGTCTTGTTCCATATACTTATAAAATATTCTTATTATACCTTTTTTATTACAATTCTTATGCTTCCTTGCAATACTTCTTTTGATTTTTTCTAGTCTTTAAAACAAAGAGCTTAAATATAAAATTGACATTAAACATAAAATTCGAAACACCAAATAAGGTAAGAAAATCAAAAAAGAAATATTAAAACTGATAAACATTTACCGCCACAAAACCACAGCAACGTTGAGAAAAAAAAATGAAACAATATAAGTAATAAAAACTTGTCTATACACAAACAGCAGGAGTTGCAGAAAAAATAATATGTTTGAGGCAAACAACCTGCTGTCAAGTGCAGCTTTTTTTCTTTTTTTTATATTTGAACTTGAACACAATTCTTCAAAAAAAAAATAAATAAATGGAAAACTTTGCATTTATTTATATACTTAGCTAACAGTTTGTATTATTTAATTTGTGTTAAAAAAGGTTTTACTGTATCAATGTATAACAGAAAACCCGTGAAAATTTCCTTTAGAAAAAAATGTATTAAAAAATTTTATTATCCTCATAAACGAGTTACAAAAATATGCCATCATAAACTGATTGATTTGTACAAAACTAGTGAGGAAACCTAAAACAACAGGGTGTCTATATTAGCCAACAAAAAAAGAAAAAAAATTTAAAGGAGGAAGGCAGGCAGGCAGGCAGGCAGGCTGTTAGTCAGTCAGTTAACAACTAAAATATCAAATCTACAATAAGTTCTGGTGTTGTGGTATTTTACTGGCTACAAGGTAGGAGTAAAAGTATTTACACATACAAAAGCAGTACAAGATAATGAAATCTGAAAATAAAAGACTTTTTGGCTAAAAATTAACTAGTTTTAAAACGCTTTTCTATTACTGTAGAAGTGTTTTATCTTTTTTTAGAAGCAATTTTAAATAAATTCCAAAAAATTCAAAAACTTACTTTTTGTAGTTATTTTCAGTTTATGGAACATTATTTTTCCCCTTCACCTATAAAATTTAATAGCACACTGTTCTATATAACTATGTTTAACAAAATACCACATAGACTTAAACAAAAAAAGTTATTTACGAGCCACTGAAGAAGAAACATATAAAATTTTTTTATTATTTTTTTTTTCCCAAGTCTAGGCCCAATTGGAAGGAAGTGTGTTTACTGCTAGAGTTTGGCAAAAGTTTAACAACCATCATACAATCATATGGACTTTACTATTATGCACAGGGCCCATAAAGGATAAACAAAAAAAATAATAATATAAAAACATAACGATTTAACTATATTGTAAGCAGTAGCTAGCAAGCAGCGGCATTAAACACAGCAACAACAACAACAACATCAAAAAACGGCAACAAACAAAAAATCCTAGTTTTAGCAATAACCACAAAACAACAGTAATGAAATTGAAAAGTTGAGGTTACAGCAGCGGCAGCAGTAACAAAATTTTTAACATGGAAAAAAAAATAAAAAAATTTTTTTTTTTAAATTATACACTGGTGCATATTCCTATAAACGCATTTAAAATTTTTGTTTTTCTTTGAGGTATATTCGTTCCTCTTAACCAAAAACAATGTTGTGTTGTTACAATAACTAGCGATATAACGGTACGTAAGAAATATTTGTTTCTTGCTTTTGTTGTTTTCTTTAATTTAACAATCAGAACTTATTGGTGATCATTTCAGTGGAATATACCTATAAACGAAGTAGAGAAAAATTTTTCTAAAAAGTTATTAAAAAAAATATATATTAAAAAATTTTGACAGTTTTATTTGTTTGTTTCACTTAAGGTAAGTTTCCGATGACAATATCTCTGTTTACTGGAAATATTTTTCTTTTAATTGGGAAATTTCATCAGCTTAAAAGATGCCCCAAAGGAACCTTTCTTATAAACCAGGAAAAATTTGAAATTTAATTATTTCTCGATCGAGGCTATTCGAACAGAGAAATTGGATGAAAAATTAACCATTCGGAAGGAGTTATTTGAGGCTTTCGGAGTGCCGAAAGCAACAGAAAGTAATTAAAAGTTAACAAAAAGGCAAATAAAAAAAGAATAAAATAAAGAAGAAACCACTCGCAATAAATTAAATGTTACACAAATAAAAAATAAACTTAACCTTCCTGTCATTTAAAAACAAATTGTAGACATTTTGCGAACAGATGGTAACATAAACTAGAAGAAACCAAAGTGTCAGCCAATGTTAAAATAGCATCATAAGGAAAATAGTTTAATATTTGCGCGCAAATACTTGAAATGGACAAATAAGTGGAATAAATTATTCTTTTCTGATGAAAATAAATTCAATTTGGACGGTCCGGATTCATATCTTGCTATTGGCATGATTTGAGGTCGAACGAAAATTGTATATCGAAACGTAATTTCGGTGAAGGCAGTGTTATCGTTTGGGCAGCCTTTTCTGCCGCAGGAAAATCAAAAATATGTTCTATTGCAACTAAAATGAACAGTGCAATTTGTAGTGAACTGTTGGAAGATGCCCTTCTCATTTATGGATGAAAAAATGGATAAAGATTACATATTCCAACAGGATAACGCTGCAATCCATGTCTCGAACAAATCTAAACCGTATTTTAATGAACATAGTTTTTCACTATTGGACTGGCCGACTTGCAGTTCGGATTTGGAATCCAATGAAAAATCTGTGGGGGTATATGGCCCATAAAGCTTACTCAAGAAATGCACAAAATGAAACTATAATGACAATAACGGAGTTAGAACTAAAAATTAAGCAAACCTGGGAAGAAGTTGACAGTGATTTTCTCAAAAATAAGTCGAAACAATGCCTGACCGAATTTTTTAACTTATACGAAACAAAGCTTTATGAATACATTATTAATAGTTTAAGTGCGTATATAGGACAATACCATAAAAATAGCAATAACCTATTACAGTTACATTGAAAAAAAATTTAATGAATATTTTAAATTTGTTGTTATTAATTTTTTAAGTGGTCAATAAATAATTAAAAAAAAATTAATTATTTGTTCGCCCCATTTTTAGAAGTTGATTAAAAAAATTGATGTGCATTTATAGGAATATGCACCACTTTATTTTCTTTTCTTTATTTGTCGAAGGACAAGAGTTTGTGACTATAGCATTACAAATATAGCAAAAATAATTGAAATTCAAGGACGTTCATAAATGTGTTTTTTGGTGTAACTAAAATCAAAATGTTTACAAGTTTGGTTAAAGAATTTTAATCAGCAGGGAGGAATTACGATAAACAGCAATTTGATTGTTATATTAATTTTGTGTAAGAATTTTTTTTAATTGAATTATTTAGTTGAAAACACTTTTTAACGAAACCCAAGTAAAACAGATACCATAAATGCTAATGAAGTGTACAAAGCAACATTGACAAATACAATATTTTGTTAACGAAATTGTTATGGTCCATCGAATCAGATAACGAGGATGCGAAGGCATGTATAACATCGGAATTGAGAGTTTTAGGTTCTCTTACTTTTACTTCTGATCTGATGCTACAAAATGGATTTCTTGAAATTGTACCAGTGTAGGGCAGACGCCACGTTGAGGTTTTAATAAGAACCAAATAAAAAAGGCACCACGAATGCTGATAAAGTATGTTGTAGTTTCTTTTAACCTACTCTATCTATATAATAGTCAGTGTTGCCAGTTTATCTTTTTTAAGGCTAAATCTGGAATTTTTACTTTGCTTTTAGCCTCATCACTTTCCTTTTAGTTTCTAGCTTTTTTAGCCTTTTTTTATTCTTGAAATTACCTTAAAATTTTATTACTTCAACAAAGAAGCAAAAAATGTCTTATTTGTTATCACTAATTTTATTTTTACAGAACCATCCATTTAGACATTTTTGTATATTTATTCGCATAAAAAATCGAGATTATTTATATTTGATAAAAAATTTCGCTTGCGGCACTTCTTTCTCCAAAACCAAAATAACTTTACTTTTTTATGGATTTTAAAAATCGAATAATATAATTATTTTTTAATATAAATACTTCATTAACCGTAGAAACTATTTATGAATCTATTTAAGAAATTCTTATAAAATCGAAAAATTACCGAAAATTTTAAAACTGCTTAATCAAAAAGGAACTTTAGTTCAAAAATTAAGAAAAAACACTTCGAAACATTGGGTCATTTTCAATATGAAATATAACCAAAATTTGTATTAGAGTCTTTTGTTAAAATTTCAATCAGATCACTTTGCTGGCAGCTGTTCTGTTTTATTTATATATTTATTAAAATATTTTTAAAAAAGATATCAAAAACTAATTAGCACAAGAAAAAAATAAGTTTTTAAATTAAAAAATACATAATTTTATACAATTAGTTTGCATAAAATAGTACGACTCTAAAGTCGAGGAATTTTTGAAGCGTTTAACAAAAAACTGGTTTCGAAAAAATTGCTAAAAAAAATCGGTTTTTTTTATTAAATAGTATTAAATTAAAAATCTCACATGGAACAATATTACAAATAAAAATATTAAATCTTTACTTCTATACTGTGAAAAAATTGTGTAACTTTGGCGAAAATATCGAAAATTGTCTAAAAAATTTTCAATATTTATGGACCAGCTAAAAAAGAGCCTCTCATACGATTTTTGTCCTTTGGATTATCAAAATGGTTGCACTTTTCACCGCCCATAATAATTTGGTGCAGAAACAACTTCCCTTTGGGGCGATGCTAAACCATAATTCAGGTTGTAGATGCTTTTAAACATCTTGAAATTATTTCTTAGTCTACTCCCAAAGCACTCCTTACGTTTGGCACGAGTCTTGTTCGTGCAAAGGTTGCAATTCTTGATCTTCAAACTTTTTATTTTTTTTTTTTTTTTCCAAAAAATATTAATGGAGTAAACATTTCTGCGACGCTTCAAAAAGCTATGTTTTGTAAAATTATTCCGCTTGATAAAAATATTATTATTTTGCATATACCCAATGAATTGGAACTTCTACTTCTCTTTAAATAGCTACGGCCACTGAAAGTATATAATACTAATGCCTTAGACTTTCTATATACAACACTAAAGCTCTTAGAGGATTTATTTTAAAATGATGCACCTGTAAATAGTGAACGTTTGTACATATGTCACAACGTTACACAATAGTTCGGACTAAAAGGAATTTTATTCTCTGCATATTATGAAAGCATTGAGGGTATTTAAGTATTCTATGGGATATTATGAAGTTAGCATTCTCTTTACTGAGGAAAAAACAATTGGGAGTTATTTATTGTCAAAGCAGTTGAACGTCATACTCCAAACCTCCAAATACTCCTATAACTGAGCCTAACGGAAAAATCGATCTTAAATTACACAGTGCAATAAGAAAAAATTGCCTCAATAGTTCCAACGCAAAATGAAAGCATACCAGTAGTTTAGCAAAAACCCCCAAAGCGTATTTCAAAATTAATTAGAATTTCGGTTTTATGGCGGAGCTCTTTTTTCAATATAATTTTTAATAAAAATCGTTTAAATTATTCAATTCAAATATTATCATATTTTGTTGTTTTACATATTATATTTATACACAGCTCTTATTTACAAATAAAAGTGTAATGCGTTGCCGTAT
Source organism: Protocalliphora azurea (assembly GCA_932274085.1). Taxonomy (NCBI): domain Eukaryota; kingdom Metazoa; phylum Arthropoda; class Insecta; order Diptera; family Calliphoridae; genus Protocalliphora; species Protocalliphora azurea. The sequence goes on along the minus strand of OW026520.1, from coordinate 145,496,680 downwards.
AATTCTTTTTGTTTCAACTTGTTAACTCACGAAAACAATTCCTGATTTTTTTTTTCAAAAATGTGACAAATTTTGAAAAATCCCAGCAAAAACTTTTTAGTTTTCGGTAATGGCAACTACTTATTAAAGTAGTTTCTCGGTAATGAGGGGTCATTATTATTTGCCTACCTATATATATATTTTATAATAAAAAAAAGTTTTTATCACTTACAAAATTTAGTGCGAGATGGTGTACTGAGTATGGCGTTAGTCGTTAAAAACGAATGCTTAATTTTGTCCAAGTTCAAATCTCACTGAAGGCAAAATTTTTTTTTTTTTTTGTTTTTTATTCGAACAAAAATAACTAGTTGTTCAGGCAAAAAATAAGTAGTTTACTTTTGTTTCCAATTATACCTGCTAGCGAGAAAAATTAATAAAAACAAAAAATTATTTATAAAAGAAAAAAAATGTTTTTTTTTTATTTACAATATAATATCCGCGTATAAACTGTGAGTTCAGTATTTACAAATAACTTTATTTGTAAATAAGAAGTGCGTATAAACTAAGTAATAGACTACTAGTATTATTATACTAGATTTTTTATGGACGCCACTCCCTTTTTACGTCCATTTTTGTTATAATATTGTTTACTTTATTTTACTTGACCTTATGTCTAAACTACTGAGCCGATTAAAATGAAACTTGGCACATATATATATCCTTGAAGAAAGTACTGACATGATGCCACGCCCACTTTTTTAAGAAGCGTTGCTTTGCATCTTTGTAAAAAAAATTCAAATTTCATAAACATTTTGATGACAGTGATAAAAAAAGATCACAGTATAATAAAAGTGGGCGAAAAAGAGGTGTGGCATCCACACAAACTAAAATTAATAATATACAATATTTTATATTCCTTGTGTATGTAAAATTTTATATGAATTATCTTAGTTGCATTAAAAAAATAACAGAATTTATTTTTACTGAAAGTAGGCTAAAAACTAGTCGTGGCATCGAACTCATATATTTCAGTCCATAATTTTGTCCAAAAATTATTTAACACATGTGCTAAATTTAATTTGAACTTTCAGAAAAAATAATTATGTACAAAAAGTGGGCGTGACATTTTTATATACTTTATATACTCTCGAAGCATGCACGATATATATATTTGCAAAGTATCAATTAAATCGGTTGAATACTCATATATAACATACATTCTTGTTATAAAAAGTGAGATTAAATGGGTGGGGCGTTTAATAAAATTCTTACATAATATCTAAGACAAGCTTTGTACAATAAATACCTATAAGTGCGTTGAAATTTACTGATTTAAATGTTTTGTTATTTACAAACATAATGAAAAAAGGGCTCCAAAATATCAAAAGTTTAAGAGTCCATAAAATCGAAATTCGAACTAACTTTGAAAAATCCTTTGGGGATTTAATTAATCTGATAGTATACTTTCATTGCGCGTGGGAAACACTGAGGCAATATTTGATAACACAAAATTTGAAGCAGCTTTACTTTTTATGACCAAAAGAAAAATAATTGGATGCGTTAAACCTAATGACTTTTCCAAAGATTTGAGAGAAGTCCGTCTATTTTCTAGAATCAATTTACTGAAGACTATTTCTAACTTTATCAACTGAAGAAAACGTATTAGATCTAAAATCCAATATATGCAGCTTTAATAATTAGTGCAACATTAACCTAATGGAACTAAATCTTAAGAAATATCATTGCTTGTCTTTCTAAAATATTCCCCAATTTGCAATGATTACTATATTGGTGATATAAAATTGAACTCGGTTGATTCCTTCATTGATTTAGGAGTAGATTTTGATAAAAAATAAAACTCAACTTCAATAATCATATAATAATGACTATGAATAAGGCACATGATGTTTTAAGTTTTATAAAACAGTGGTCGAAAGAATTCACTGATCTTTACGTGACGAAGAGACTATTAGTTAGGCCTATTCTGAAATACGATTCAGTAATCTGGAACCCACAATATAATGTTTGCATTCGTAAACTCGAATCAGTCCAAAAACACTTTCTCCTTTTTTGCCTCCGAAACCTAAGATGGAACCGTAATTCAAACCTTCCTCCATATCATAGCCATTTGTACCTTATAAAACTTCTAACTTTAAAAAGTAGAAGGATCGTTGCAAACATAACGTTTTTCCTGAACATTGTTAATGGAAATATTGATTCCGAATATCTCATTAGTAAAGTAATGCTCTAAATAGACACTATTGAACCGATTCCACTTATATCGATTTCCATAGATACAATTTCGCAGATTTTGACCCATTTCGTAGAATATGCATCGACGTGAGTAAATATTATTACCTAATTGATTTTGTTGATACTAGTAGTGAAATTAAACATTTATTAATAAACTATTTTAACTTCGATAATTTTGTTTATGATAGTAATTAAGTAAATATATTTTAACGTTTTCAATTGCATTTTGTTCTAAGCTGTTGTAGAATATATGGTTGAATTAAATAAATAAATAAAAATAAATAAATAAAAGACCTCTGATATACATACAAGGGCAAATGCATGTATTTTCATTTAAATCAACTTTGAACTAAAATCCTTTACAGCTTTTTATTCCCCTACAATTAAAAAAACCAATTTCAAAATAACATCAAGTGTTGGCCTTTTGACACATAATGAAATTCTTTTATAATTAAAAAAAAAATATATATATATATATATATAAAATATTTCATCTGTATTTCTCTTTCTTAATTCGTGTATTTTTGTAAAATTTTTGACCAACAATTACAATTGTGAATTAAGTGTTGTTTCAACATACCAAAACAAAATTCAATTTAGTTCAACAAATAAAACAACAAACAACAAAAACATAAACAATCAAAATGAAGCCAACAAAGCGTGTACGCATGTTCAGAATTTTCGACATATATTCAATTCACCTTTTGTGCGTAAAATAAAAAAAGAACTTAAAAACTTAGGCAACTTAAATAAAATACGACTCTAAATACACTCATATTAATATAAAGAATTTCACACAGATACTATATATATATATACAAACAATACAATACTTTTTAGCGATGTCAAATTACAAAGCCAACAACGAAGGCGGCTTATAAGCTTTGTTTTAGTTTCACACAAAAAATATAATCGAAAAAATCAACAAGAAACCCAAACCCAATTGCCAGAAATGAGATGACTTTGTACTACAAAAAAAAAAAAAAAAAAAACAACGTGGAATATACTATGTTTATATGTTGCATCCTTTAGTATTACCCAACCAACAACATGATAATAATGATCATGCTTCTACTGATCATCAGGTAAAGAAAAAATGCTAAAGATGATGACGTTGAGTCTCTACGATGATGAGTAGTTTTAGTATTGTCACTGTTTTATGTCATTGCACAAGCTTTAAGTATGGAGTTTGTAGTATGTTCTTTTGTTTTTGTTTAGTTTTATTTTGCTGCTGCTTACATCTAAATGGAGCACAAACGCAGCTGGATTACGTTTAAATCAACATCAATATTGACATTACTGTATGTATTTTATTGTAGGTTTCCCCCGTTTTATACCCTCTATTACCTTCATTGATTTTTGTATAGGTTGTTTTTTTTTTCTTTTTAATTCTTTTGATTGTTTTTGCTGCTTTTGTAGTTGTTGTTGCTTTTTTTATTAGCCGGTAGCCCTGGCCTTTACCTTCTTTAGATTACGTTTTGGGGTTTTGTATTTATATTTAATTTTTTGCAGCTTGTTCCTTTTTTTCCTTTAGTCTGAGAATATTTCATTAAAGCAGCTCAATGTGAAGTCGATGAAAAAATTAAATGGTAAATAGAGAGTTGAAGAAATAATAGTTTAAAACGAATAAAAAAAGCCTTAAGGTGATTGCGAACATTCAATAAGAATATTAAAATTTTAAGGGTAAAAATTTTGGATTTTTGGATTCCGAAATAGGAAAATTACACTAGTTTTTCTTTTCATTTTCTGTTTATTGTATTGCTTATAACCACTTTAACCAAAAAAAAAAAAAATAAATAAATAAATAAATATATAAAAAATATGCTCTTAAATATTATTTTTTCTTTTACAAAAAATTCTAGTTTTCCATGCCGAAAATTACTGGATTTTAATTAGCAATTGGTAAAAAATATAGCTTGCACTTACAAATATTTATTGCATCAAGAACATAGAAAATATTATCTTTATAAGAGGAAAGTAATTGGGGAATTAAATTTGAAAAACTTATTTGACAGTAAAAGAAAACTATTCTAATAGTCTAGGAAAATAAGACAAAAAAGCGAAATTTAATGGAGAGTAGTGAATTTTGTCATATAGCTTCGTATTAGCGTTATATATATGCTACGCTATGAGAGTTATTTACGGTTAAAGGTCCCTAAAATCATTTTTTTTTTTTACAGCAATCTCCCTTATTATGTATTGTATGTGGTTTTAAAGCTATTCTAAGATTTATAGAGCATAAAATTCTAAACAGTTTTACTGACATACATTTTTATGTACCATCATTAGTTTTGGAGTTATATCGCATCTTATGTTCAATCTAATGTTTTTTAGTACTCGCTTTCAGGACGATATAAAGAAATTATAAAGATAATTATACCATCCATTATCTAATGATATATACTTATATTTTGTTGCATATATATTCTAATAAATCCTAAGTGTAAATTTTTCAATGAAGCTAACACAGAAAAAATTATTCCAAATAATTTTTTTAATTAAATGATTAATTAACTTTATATTCAAATTTAATTATATTATTAATTAATGTAATTAACTTTCTAATTTGTTTACAATTTTTAGCAAAAATCGACAACTCTTAAAAAAATATAAAGGAAAAAGAAAAACTTCTCCATAAGAAATATACACTCGAAAGAATATTTAAGTAAATTCAAATGAAAAAACATTAGACACAAATATAATTTCATTTAAAAAGCGGACCGCTTACATTTCATTTGAAACAAATGTGTTTTTCTGTTATTTTTAAATGTTTAACACACAAGTTCTATAATAATAAATGATTTTTTTATTTTTTAATTTATAAATTTAAAACATTAAAAACGAATGTTTTGTAAGTAGTTTTAACTGACAAATTTCTACCTACAAAAGCCTTAAAAACTACGGTTTTTCATTTATTTTTACTGATAAAAAATTACCAGCCGAAACAGTAATAACTATTGCTATGTCATTTGTTGTGTATATTAAATACTTAACCTCCCAAAAAGATAAATCTTATATATCTATGTAAAATTTATATATGAATATATTGTTTTATTTTTATTTTTCATTTATTTTGCAATATTGCAATATATGATTACTTAAAAGAATGTTAAAAATTAGCTTTTAAATCACATCTACACTTAAATCTATAAGTTATAAAATAAAAATACCTGTACTAATAATATATAAATTCATAAGTTTCGAGTCCAACGTCTTTAAATTCGTCTCTGTTTTCCGTTGTCCGCAAAGGCCTGAAAAGTGGCATTCAAACCTATAGATATATGAAAATAGCATTTAGTTAATGTTTAAAAAAATCTATTTGGGATGGATTCTTACCATTTTTCAAATAAATGTCATATCGTGAGAGATTTTGCTTTTGAAAAAATTTGCAAACCAAGGCTTTTAATAAAATTGCTGGACGAAATCTTTCATTTTGTCTTATTTGCTATAAATATTTTTATTCGAAAATTTTATAAAAATATTTTTTTTATAATTGTATTTGGCAACAAAAGCCTTTCAGACATTTTTTCATAAAATAATTTCAACAAAAAAAGAAAAAAAGGACACTTTTGTAAAAAAAAATAAAATAAAATTAAAATAATATATAAGAAAAAGGAAATAACTGATAATATAAACTCTACAAGAAATAATTTTTTTTATGGCAGTTTGTTTTTTTAACAAAAAGCTTAAAAATAATTTTCTTTGTAAAATAACGATATTTTCAATCATTTTTAACTTAAGTGAAAACTTTTTAAATAAATTGCAATCAGTTAATGTAAACATTTTTTGAGTGTAGAAATAAAATAAATTTAAATCAATTTCCAACCACTTTCAACTGTACGTGCACATTACAACCATTAAAAGACAGTAATACGACAAATGTATATATATATATATAATGTCAGCTCATTACGATTATTTTCAATGATTTTTTCAAACATCTGTCATAATCTTTAATTTTTTTATTAGTATATCATCCTAGAACATAAAGGCATTCAGATAGGATAATATGAAATTCTTTATTGAAATGTCCGCAGAAATATTACACACATTGAATGTACATAATACATAAACTACATATATGAGTATATTATTGTAATGTTTAGTTAAACAAGACTACAACACCAAAATTTGCTAGAGAGAAAGGAAGCATGACATATATTTTAATCTTGGCATCTTATATGTATAACTTATTGAAAGTCACAGATAATCACATATGATATGATCCACATGAGAAGTCTATATACTAAATTTCGTTTCTTCCAATCAAATTTTGAGTTTTTATATTTTTTTCGTCAAATTTTACTCGTATATTATATATATATATATATAAATTTTAATAACAAAGTTCTATGAAATTAAAAACTCATTTTATAAAATCTGGCAATGTTCATTAAAAATGTTTACAAAAATTAAAGTTCAAAAATCCTTATTTTTGTAAACAAATAATTAATTGACTCTACCTTCTTTTTTGTATCATGGCACATAATACAAAGTATTATTTAATAAAATAAAATAAAATAAAATAAAATGAAATAAAAAAAATAAGGAATATTTCCATAAGTACATTTTCACCGGTTAATAATGTGGCGCAAATTTGCCCCACTCATTCACGTTTCGTATTTATAATTAAGCAGTGTAAGTCCCTCAAAAATCTTTTGATTATTTGCATAAATTCAAAGAGGAATTTTAAAAATTTTTACCAATGTAAAATGCTACAAAGTGACTTAAAAAACTCCTAATTTCTGTAAAAGTTTTGAAATCGTTTGGATTATGCTGAATTGAAAATCACGATACTTTCAGTATTTCAACCGTTGTGGCCACTCATTGCTACAAGAATATCCAATTAGATGTTATACGTTGCTCCTTCATTCGTTCCTAAAATTGTGTTCGAATAATTCGTCTTGGTTTGTAAGATCTAAAAACTTTCGTACCAATACTTTAATTTTTTAAAAACTGGTCTATATCATAACATCAAATGTCATACACACTGAAAGCTGCAAAAAGTTCCATAGATATTATGGCATTTTTGAAAGTGACAAAAATACCCTTTTATTTTGAAAATGATTAGTTGATGTAACCATATTTCAGGATAGAATCAGCCTTCTTCAGTATGGAAACAATTTCAACTCTGGATTGGTTAGGACTCTGACCTAGATCAAAAAGATGTCCTAGAAGGACACAGGGATTTTAAACTTCGTTTATTCTGTCTGTCAACCCTCTAATTATTGTTCTCGAATGGGTCTATATCATAACATCAAATGTCATACACACTGAAAGCTGCAAAAAGTTCCATAGATATTATGGCATTTTTGAAAGTGACAAAAATACCCTTTTATTTTGAAAATGATTAGTTGATGTAACCATATTTCAGGATAGAATCAGCCTTCTTTAGTATGGAAACAATTTAAAATCTTGGATTGGATAGGACTCTGACCTAGATCAAAAAGAAGTCCTAGAAGGACACAGGGATTTTAAACTTCTTTTATTCTGTCATAAAGTCAATGGATATTATGACATTGAACGTAACTGATCCTAATTTATATGGCAGTTTGAAAATGAAACTTAATCATAACATAACATAATAATCCATAATTGATTTGGAAAACTTACGGTCATTGTAAGTTTCTGTAAGCCACTACCTTTTTATCATATACGACTTATCCCTAATTGTAGAAGAGATCTTTTGCCAATTCTGATTAAAAGACAGTGATTTTGATTTCAGCACATAGATATAGAGCAAATTTAGCTTTCTACACACAGAGAAAAACATGGCTACAGCATTATTACTACAATAATATTATGTACTCATTTTTAATTTTCTTGAATTTTAATAATTCGGTGTTCATGATAACAATGCTTTTGTTTAAATTTTATCATTTAATGTTTACACTAAATAAAAATTTTAATATGGTTGACTATAAAAATTATATGTTTTTAAATATTTTTACCAGAAACAAAATTTTATTAATATGAAAAATATCATTACTTCTACAACCATTAAATATTTGCGGTCTTTTTCCTTATTTTTAAACCATATTCTGTTTTTAAATCATATTAATATTATTATTTCCACGACAATAAAATGTTTCAAACAAACTTAGTGAAAAAAATTTTGTTTTCAATATTTGTTTTCCAATTTAGGATTAAATTGTAATCCTAATTTAGTCTATGAATAAGTATAAATTGACGAGGTTTGTTTATACTCGGTGTGATTCAAGCAATATAAGATATTGACTAACTACTATTAAAGGGTTTAGTTAAAAAAATACCTTGCATATGAACCACATATGGTGGTACAAATGAATATAGTTAATGAACAAATAATATACAAATATCTTTTTTTTTTTTGCTTTTTTCTCTATTATTTTCAATAAGAAATTTATAAAAATAATTTTTTTAATAATACGTTTTATTGTAATATATAATAAGATGGAATAATAATATAAACAAAATGAAATAATAATATGATAAGAGTGAATAACTAATCATCACATGGAATAATAATATGATAAAATGGAATAATAATGTCATAATGTGTGGTATAATAATAATAATAATAATAATAATAATAATAATAATAATAATAATAATAATATAATAATAATAACAATAATAATAATAATAGTAATAATAATAATAATAGTAATAATATAATAATAAGATAGAATAATAATATAATAACCTCAAATCATAATCTGATAGAATGGGATAATGTTGTAGTAATATTGTTCAATTACATGTAAAACTAGAATCATATCATGATAAAACAAACCATAAAATCGGACACAATATGACAAAATGGTATCATAATAATTATTTTTTATTTAATTTAATTATTACTTATAATCATTTCTATTTTTCGCTATGATCAAATGTTTCAATCATATTATGTGGCTCTTAGATTATGGTCATTACAACTATATTTTTTCTCCACAATATAGTGAGAAGAAATGCGGTCATTGCAATTATACAAAAATATTTCTGTAAAATGATTAGGATATTATGGAATTCCCATAATGGTAGAATCGTTGGTTCGGTCAATAATTTTAATCTGTCTCTGCATATCATCAAGCTTTCATAACTACTACATCTTTTTTCAAACTAAAATATTGATGCCAAATCAGAACTTGCCCTTTAATGCAATGTCAAGGTAGTTACACAAAAAGACCTGTGAACAATAATGTTTATTAGCCAGAAGCAGATACCTGAGAACTTAACAGTACGTTCCTAACTGTTCAAGCAACCAAAAATATCTCCCACAATTTATTCAAAAAATAAGTACAGGATATATAATATAAAAATTATATACTTCTGCTTCTTTTTTTTATAGCTGTTCAATGGTTTTTTCGGTTTTTCTTAGGTTTCTTTAATTCTTGTTCAATAGCAGTGCAGCACAATGCGTTCAATTCGTTATTTAAGTGAACTAGTTTTTCATTGTTGTAGCTTGTTGTTGTTATTGTTGAAGTTGTTGTTGTCATCGTAGTCATCATCATCCTTATTGTATGTTGTTGTTTGGTTGTTGATTTTTTTTTTTTTTTTTTGTTAATTTTTATTAAACTTATTTATTCCATATAGACCGGCGTCTGTCTGTTTTGTCATCCTTTAGCGTCTCGAATTTCTCGTTGTCGTCGTAGTCATTGTCGTTGTCGCCGTCTTGTTTTGTCTGGTCGATTTTCATATGCGGTTCTCTTAAAGTCATGTATTTATATCTTTATACACTCACATGTACATCAGCAACATTACTGGCCTGTACAGTTTGGAGCTTTTTTTTCTAAATAAGTTATTATCGTCTCTGATTTTAATTGTTGTAATTGAAAGTGAATTTTTTCATTGTTCATGCACTAATTTGAAAGAATGCGATAAATGTACACCGAAATGAGATAAATAAATATAAAAATAAAAATAAAATAAAATAAATAAATAAATAAATACTAAATACGAATAACATGTGATCTTTACTGTTGACTGGTTGACTGAATGCCTGTCTGGTTGTTTGTTTAGTGGCTGCATCTTGAAATGATCAAGTTATTAAGTAAAGGTGATAATGATATGCAGTCGAGAGTGAAGGGGAGAGAGGGTAAGGTTAAAATGTATTTATGTTTATGGATGAGGGATATTAAAATAGAACACAAGTAGATTATAGATCAGACGCGGATCTAGCCAAATCATTTAAGGGGGGTAAAATTTTTTTGATTATGAAAAATTCGCGATTTTTATTACTAAAACTTTATGTTGATTTAGCCAATATAAAGCTTTTAAAGAATGTATTTTTAATCGAAATGTTCAGCTATAAAATTTGTGTTTTTCTGTTGCCCAAAAAACTTGACATTTTAAATCAATTTTTATTTTTTGAAATACATACAAAAAAAATAAAATTATGCTTTTTGAAAGAAATATTTTTTGAAATTTTTTAAAAAATTCATTTTTTCAGTCTGTAATTTGTAAAATTCATAGAAAGTTTTTAAATAAAGTAAGTTACTTTTATTGTTTTAGGTTAAAAACATTTTAACATAATTTCCGAAGTAGATATTTCATATATATATATATATATATATATATTTTTTTTTAATGAAACCATCAAGACTGGAGTAAAATTATTTTAATATTTCGATGTACAGACGAAATTCTTATGTGTTTTTCAACATAGGAAAACACAACTTTTTATTTGGTATGAAAGCCATACAAAATTATATCCATAAGTATTAATCCTTTTGATTATTTCGGAACTAATCCAGATTTTTGAAAATAAATTAAAACTGAAAATAGATGATCAATAGGTAAATAATTCGGAAATTTTCACTTTATGTTCTAAAGCCATCGGCCATGTTCTAGAAATCGAAATAAAGTGAAATTGAAACCGAAATAGATTTCTGGTTCAATTTTTTACAAAATGACCGTAGTTTTTCCTAGTTTTAAGAGTTGTTCTTGTAGAAATAAATATTACTCAAGGTATGAAGTATATAAGGAATACTTTTATAAACTTTCATTATAGGGTCGTTTTAAAATTTGTTCGATTTTATATCCACTTCATTTCGATTTCTAGAACATACCCGTATTTTTGAAATTTTCTTGGGTATATTTTTCGTTTTTAATGCTTTTTAGCTATATAACAGGTACAGAATAATGCTTTTTAAATGATGTAAATATGTGTTATAGAATTTTTGAAATACAACTACACCCATCCAAGTCCAAGTTATTTTACGAACAAGTAAATTCTAACTGACTGGTCCTATTTACATAAAAATTTAAACAATCATAGCAAATAATTTTCGCATTTTTTGAGAGACAACGCTTTCCTGGCTCAAAATATTCCAAAAATTATTATTTTTCAAATTTCAAATTCAGATTTTTCTTATTTCTGCACTCGGAATAGTTAATGACGTGGAGTTTTTTTCTCTACATAATTTGTATGAAATCGAATTGGACCCAGGTCTTGTTACAATTCGAAATTTTAGTTTTCAGATACGAATAATATGATGACTATAAAAGTTAAACAACATTCATAAGCCTTAATGAGAGAAAATACACTAATGTTTTAAATCGGATGAGAAAAAAATATTAGCAAGCATGTATGATTTTTTCATTTAACTCCGACTAGCTGACCACAATTTATAAATTTACTTGCTAAATATTCGTTTCACATAAAAATTGGCGGACAAACTACATTTATTAACGATATATTATGTCCCGTTACTAGAGTTTCTAAATTAAATACAGTTTTCATGAGATCCAGTCGAAAAATTTTACCTTTAGTTTATTTTTATTGTAGTTATCCTTAAGGATTTTAAAAAGCTTATCTTTTTATTTTACCGGTATCTTTCAAATTAAAGGACTTATTAGCTTATAATCCAACAATTTCTCATTACCAGAAAAATAACTGCCTGTTTCTCTATGTCGAAAGATAAAATGTACTTTTCAATAAAATGTATATATATTTAACATTTTATTGTTATTTAAGCAATTGTACACAACAGTCTTTCCTCTATTAATGTTTTTGGCTATTTGAACCGGATTCTGACCCTGAGATTTCAAAATCAGAATTTTTTCTTTTTCAGAGTTAGTAAGAGCCTTACCACGTCCCATTTGGAATGAAAACTATTTAAAAGCTATCAAATTAAAAATTATCTAGCCGTTTATACTGAAAGAAATTCAAATCATAGCCTTCCTGATTAATATTAAAAGAATTCCTTATTCAAGAGACACACGAAAAAGTAACACAGAAATACATGTCTTTAAATAAATGCATAATTTTAGTATAACAAAATATGTATATATTTTATTTCTTCAGGAAACTAAAGCCAACACTTTGAAATATGGTTGCGCAAAAACTTATTTTTTTCTGAACTTTAGTTTAGGAGATATACTTAATTAAAGTTAAAAAAATGTGATTCCTTATTATTATATTATATTGAGTAATAAAACTATCACTTAAAGAAATAGTATGCAATAATTTATAATTGCCTTTTTTAAACTAAGAAAAAGAAATGAAATTTAAAAATTTTTCTCTATTGGAAAAATATAAAAACGCTTAAAAATATTCTTAGTTAAAAATTCCAAAAATCACTTGCATTTCAATATTTAACTAAGTAAATGATAATTTTTGCAACCTTTCAATGTTGCTATAAAATTTCAATGAAAAAATATAATATTTTTCCTAAAAATGGTTTTATATCTATTATATTGTAAAAAATTCATTCTGCCTTTTTCTATTTTCGATAAACTATTTTTTTCAAAATAATTTATATTTTTTTTTTTTTTAAACCATTTGGTGGGAAGTTGAAATTCCCGCCCCCCCCATGGTTTCGCGTCTGTTATAGATTGTAAGCATAGTGTGTATAAATAACAGAATTATATGAAGTTTATGAATGTGATGACATTGGCTCCAAATGTTGATTAAGCTTTAAAGATAATCTGCTTTAAGTTATAGATACAATTAGCAATAATTCACATATATATAAAATTAAATTTTAATTAAGATATTTAAATTGTTATTTTTATAAAAGGTAATTTGTTATAATTTAATATAGTACGTATTATTAAAATTATATTCTTGTTTTACCATTTTTTCAGTTTTTGTTTTAGATTTTAAATCTTCACTTAAGTTCTAAATGAACTTTTTTAACAAAACAATAAACGAACAATAATTCGGGAAGACCCTCTTAATAGTTAATGAGAATTAAATGCAACAACTTATTTAACCTAATTTTAAACTGTTTTTTTTCTTTTCTCTTTTTTAATTCTATAATCTATATTTTTTATTATTATTAAAACAGATCTTAATTTGAAATATATTCTTAAATATGCAAAAACTTATATAAATTAAACAAACATATGTTGTTTGTTAAAAGCTGCTTTCAAAACAACTCTGTTCAAAATTTATTCAGTACCATCTGTTTTGGCTACCGAAAAAGGTTCGGACACGGACAAAGAACCACTGTTGGCGATAACAACATCCTTAGTGGGACGATCACGGCCATCAGTGTTAACCTTTTCTATTTTACGTACAACATCCATACCAGACAATACTTTACCAAAGACCACATGACGACCATCCAACCAGGAAGTAGGTTTGGTGGTAATAAAGAATTGAGAGCCATTAGTAACTTTGCCAGCATTAGTCGTGGATAACCAACCAGCAGCATAATGCTTAAGCTTGAAGTTCTCATCCTCGAAACGTTCACCATAGATGGAACTGCCACCAGTGCCATCACCACGTGTGAAATCACCACCTTGCATCATAAAGTCTTTAATAACACGATCGAATTCATTGCCCACATTACCTTCTCCTTTAGGTTTTCCAGCCAATTGTTTGAAATTTTTAATGGTTTTTGGAAAATTTTTTCCAAACAAGCCAATTTCAATACGACCGGCCGGCTCACCAGCAATGGTGATGTCAAAGAATACCTTTTCTATTACTTTAGGTCCTTTGCTTTCATCTGACCAAAGCCACCAGGCACAAACTTAATAAAGACTTCATTTTTTTATTTAAAAAAAAATCTAAAATCGTATACTTTGAACGCGATATATCTCCAAAAGTTGTTTAATCTTTAACAACCAACAAATGAATATTGAACATATTTATGCCATAGAAAATAAATTACAATAATAAAGAAAGAAGGAACAAGCAGAAGAATAGGGAAACACATTCTATATTTTAAAAAACTTTATGGGATGACTAGTACTTAGTTCCAGAATAGTGAAAATTGCATTTACTACATCTTAAAAAAACTAAACTAAATAAATGCAATTTCCGATTAGATTTAACCCTTTAGTGCGCTATGATGCACATATGAATCAACCACTTCTCACTGTTATTATATTTTAATCAAATATTAAATTTTCCAATAATATTGCAGTCATTTTTGTTGTTATAAAGTAATATTTAATTTATTACTGAATATTTCGACAAAAATACCCATGATTGTTTTTTTCGATTTGCGAATTTTTTTGCTATGCTGAATTTAATATGCTGAAATTAATAATAAAAGAAATATAGGTACAATTAAATAAGGCAAATTTTAAAAATTCTGATTGCATTGTGTGATCATTATGTGTTTAATTAGTGAAAGAAAATACACAAAATTTCTTCAATTACGATTTCTATATAAGAAAAATGAGTTGATTTTTTTTTTTAAATGTAGCTATTGTAAAAAGTTATGTATTTCCACATTTTTTTCTTTAAATTTTGTGTATTATTGGATATGATTATATTAGTCTATTGTTTCAAGTGCCACTTATTAATAAACATTTAATTCAGATCCTATAAATTGAACTCAGCAAATGATTACAGACAAATGTTTGGTATAAACATATACTCAAAAGAAATGATATGAAATTGCTAATGTAAACAAGTAAGAAAGATATAGTCGATCAAGACCGACCATATGATACCCCACACCATAAAAATTCGTGGAGGGATCTTATATTAAATATGTGGACAATTATGGACCGATACTTTTACCAATTTTAAAATAAATATACTAACATTTATATGAATTTATATACTTTAGGGTGATTCCCGAAAGTGAGCTTATATGGGAGCTATGGTAAATTATGGAGCGATCTTCATGAAATTTGGCACAAAGATTGATACTTCTTTACACCGAATTTCATTGAAATATTGCTATATTTAAAGCATTTATGATCATCAAACCCCTATTCCGGGACGACATTTGTATGGGCGCTAGGTGAAGTAATTTACCAATCATGACCAATTTCAATAGACTTGGTCGTTGTGCTATTGATGTCTCTGTGCATAATGTTTACATGGACAGCCAGCCAGACGGACGAACATCGTTAAATCGACTCAAAAAGTGATTCTGAGTCGATTGGTGTACTTTAAGGTGGGTGTTGGATGATTTTTTCTGTGCGTTACAAATATCAGCACAAACGCATAATACCCCAACCACCTATGGTGGTGTGAGGTATAATTATTTTAGATTTCCAAATATTAAGGACCGCATTACTGAGTAAATGTATTATATCAACTTTTGAGGATATTTAGAACATAAATGTATGTTGGATTAGTGTGATTAGTTGTACAAAAAACAACAACACTGAAAATCGTTGCAATGTTTTCATATATGTTTGTGTGTGTATATTTTTAATAAACTTTGCAGATTTTTGCCTATAACTCGGTTGTTTATGGACCGATATGGTTAATTCAAAAAACCGACATTTTAGAAAAATAATTATAACCGATCTATATAAAAACGAAATCTGTAGTATAAACAAGGGCTTCAAAAATTCATTTTGCCCAATATCTCCTTTACTAACGGACCGATTTAGCGATCTATTGATATATATATTCAGTTCGAAGGACAATAAACAGATTCTAACATTCTCGAAAACATGTTTTTAAGTTATTTTTCTTCATTGTAGGGACTTGGGACACAAAAATGATAAGAGAGGTAAAATAATTGATAAAGTATAAACTGAAGAAAGAAGAAAAAATTAAACAGAGAGCTGATTAATAAAAAAAAACATTCAATACGATACTACATCGTATCCCATCTATGACCAAGTATTTTTTTTTTTTTTTTATAAAAAA
Source organism: Protocalliphora azurea (assembly GCA_932274085.1). NCBI lineage: Eukaryota > Metazoa > Arthropoda > Insecta > Diptera > Calliphoridae > Protocalliphora > Protocalliphora azurea. The sequence continues at coordinate 145,480,395 of OW026520.1, read as the reverse complement.
AACTATATTCAAGATCATTAGCAAACAAAACATAAGTCTGGACGCAGAAACATTGAATATATTCCACCGAGAAGAAGTCGAAGTTGGCACTTTAGTAGGTGAAGGTTATTAAAAACTTGAGAAATGAATTGTCAGGAACAAGAAGTTAGACAGACAATACAGCATAGAACTTTGAACGAATAACATCACTTTGGACAATGCCAAGCTCTTTGAAATGTTATAATAAAATAATTTAAAAAACTGTACTTTTTAGAGCATATAAAAAAGCATATATAATGTCCTGTGATTAGATGCATTAGAGTTCAATTTAAAAAACCCTACACAGAAAAAAGTCACCAATCACTAAAATAATTCATTCAAAAAAAATTTTTTTTGATTGATTAAATGAATCAAGATTGAATTAATTATAAATGAATTTTATTTTTTGCTTGAATATATTAATTAAGTTTTTATGTAAAATGAACCAACTGTCTTGATTGAAAAGTGTAAGGTAATAATTTTTCTATGTAGATTTTCAAATTGAAAGTCATTTAGAAACTAGGCTTTTAAACTATTCGACTCTTACTCCTTCTTCTATTCCATTACGGAATGACGCAAACCTCTGGTGGTATAGGGATTTAATTTCTCCATACATTTCTTAGTTCTTAGGGTTTTAATTGCTTTTTTCTGTTTCAATCTGTTAATCTCATCCTTAAACATAACAATCATATCCCTAATCTTCACAATCTTATTCTGAAAGGATAAAGAACACGAAAGCATTCGTCATTGTTAAACGAATGAGGTATAGATTTATTTCTGGGTGATTTATTAAACTTGTTTTCTATGGCGATTATCTGATTGTGTAGTTTATATTAGCATATATTGTTGAAAAGGACACCGTGTATGCTGATAAAATATATAGAGACACAGAAAACTTGTATTCCATTCCGCAGATGTCTAATTATAGTCCAAAAATTATGCTTTGGTAAAACCAAGTAGAGACAAAAAGACAATTACATATTACAGCTTATTTATGGTCCTTTGAAATGGATAAATCTCTTAAGTGCCCCAATTCCGGAAATTGGAACAGTGCAAGGTTTAGCATTCAGTGGAACCAAAAGTAGAAATGTCAGCTTCAATTTTGATGAAGTGTATTGCCAAACAGAAGGTATAATATATTCCATTCTGTGGTATCTAATTATAGTCCATAAATTATTTTTTCGCCAAACAGATACAATTTCGTGGAATTTCTTTTCTTAAGCTTATTATATTAAGTAATTGCTTTCCCCTTTCACACGTGAGACTATTTTAACCTTATTAGTTTGAATATGTCATCGAATTGAATCCTTAATTGACTATTTATAAGATAAAAAAAAATAAGTTAAACTTTGTAAAAGTATTTACATAAAAATTCCATTAATTCACAGCTTACATTACAATCCCTATAACTATTTCAACATAAACTTGATTAATCTTCAGCTTCCCGACTACAACCTTTAAAACAAATTAACAATGTCAATTTACTATTGAATGAAATAATTTAAACAAGAATTTGTGATGCATTTAATATGTACAGCGAATATGTTCTACCAATAAATTAACATAAACAACAAATTTTTAACAACTTAAAAACAACAAACGGAGATGAAAATCAGCAAAAAAGAATATATATATAAAAAATTAAAGAAAAAAATTAATGAAAATAAAAAAAAACTAACATTTTTACAAGCACTACCAGTTGGAATCGTGACCAATACAAGCGTTAGAATAGGTGCTAATTTATGTCATTCACTTCTCATTAAATCACTTGCAAAAAAAGCACAACTTCTTAAGAGTATGTAAGCAACATATTGAAGCCAACCACACAAACAGTTGAATGCAGAACTCATACTTACATACTCTAAACAGTATTGAAACTAAAATTGCAATGAAAATCGAACGAACTCACTCATTCATTCACTTCACTCACAATTTAAACTATAACTACGAACGAGTACATTACATTATAAACCAGCGGTTCTCACAAGATCTTGCTCCGCGACCCCCTTTTGAAATATTAATGGAAGCGCGACCCACTACAACTTTTAACTAGTTTAAAAATTCGATAAAATATTATGTAAAGATAAAATAATTTAAAAACGAGAAAGAAAGATATAGTCGGACAAGACCGACCGACCGATGATATCCTACACCATTATGTACGAGCATAAAAGTTCAGGAAGAGGACTTATATTACACCTGTGGCCAGTTTTACTAAATGTAAAATAAAATATACAAATACAAACCAATGCGTTCATACTAACATCTAGATGATTTTATGCACTTTAGGGCAATTCCTGGAAGTGGGTTTATACGGGAGCTATGGTAGATTATGGACCGATTCTCATAAAACTTGGCAAATGTTACTTACATAAAACTTGTTTTTGTCGAATATTAACTTAATACTAACATTCGTATCGGATTTATGCACGTTGTCAATTGTGGACCGATTTTCATTAAATTTGGTGCAAAAATTGATATATTAAAATATTGTTATTTAAGATTAAAATATTGTATTGGGGGCTAGGTGAAATAATGGGACGACCACAATCAATTTCAATAGGCTTCGTCCTTGTATCATAAAAGTTCCACGTGCAAAATTTCACTGAATTATCTTTAAAATTGCGACTCGAACTTTGAGCACAAAGATTACATGGAGAGCCAGCCAGACGGACGGATATCGTTAGATCGATTTAAAAAGTGATTCTGTGTCGATTGGTATACTTTAAGGTGGATAACTGTTTCTATGCGTTACAAACATCAGCACAAATGCATAATTCCCCAACCACCTATGGTGGTGTAGGGTATAATAATTGCGACATTGTTTTTGCTTCATGAGATCTTTAATATTAATGGGCTTTTTCTTAAAGGATCGATTTTTTTTTCTTCTGATAGACAAAGGTGCGAAAAAGATAGTTTTACATAAAAATGTATGTTGATCCAACAGAGTCAACAAGCGGATAAACTTTGATATATTTGAACTAAAATGCTTTGAAATCTATTTATTCAAAATTAAATTTAACATATGAGTTACATTTCAACTCTTTTTGATATTCATATTGAAAGAATTTTTTCCTATTTAAATTATAAAGTCATTAAAGTAAATTTTCTTTTCATATAGTTTGCTCAGCATTGAGATGTCGCACCATTCGAACAAATTTTAATATTATTCTACGGTCAAAATTCGGAAAGGCCACTGAAATGACTTTATAAAAAAGTCTTGGCATAATATATGTACAAAAAATAAAAGTAGAGTTTCATGTGAAAAATCATTAAAATAAAGTGTACTATTTATCTTTTAAATTAATTTTTTTCTCTGCCACATAAGAAAGTTTTCTTTCTATTGTGTCAGTGAACAGAGTCCCTTTCTTTATTATTTATTCTTTATTTATTGCCGCCTTTATCAAGCGTAATATTTCCAATTGAAGGAAATCACGGGTTCTTTCATTGTTTTCTTTTTTTTTACAGCTGGTACTAGTTGATTCTTAAAATAAATCATTTTAGAAAAAAATCTTTATTTTTGTCTTTAATTTGGGAAATTTTTGTATAAAGATGTCTTTTCATTTTCAAATAGTTTCAGGCTTTCATTGGAATTTTTAATTAAAATTCTAAATAATATTTACATTAAAAAATTATTATCTTACGGACCCCTTGTGGGTCGCGGACCCCCATTTGAGAACTGTTACTATAAACTTAGTGCAATTGATATATATACGTTTATACTGTATTATAAAACTATGTATGAGCAGCATTTGTGGATAAATTAATAGGTAGTTTAGATCAAGTTTGAATTAAAAGAATTAGTTGATTATAAGGAAATAGTCACCCACATAGTTCGAAAGCTTTTAATTAGTTTCAATTGACACCTTTTGCACTATCATTCGGTACATATTTTTTTGGCTTCCACATAGTTTGAAAATCCTTCTATATTAAACTATTATAATCTCTAATATTTCTCTAACCCCTTCTGTACATGTGGCGCTTTGATTGAGCTTAAAATTGAGAAGTTAAGCTCTTAAGCTATGCTCTTTTATATATATAGCGGTATGTATGTGCGCTCGTTTCAATGTATGTATATATATCTATGTGGTATAGAGTGTGCAACATAAATAAATATACTGTATTGACTTTAGTGATGCCTGCTGCCTGTTTAGATTTGCTGTCGAAGGTTTACAACTAATTAAAATGAAATATTTTGGATACGCAGTCAACATACATTTAAAATGACAACGCATTAAAGAAAAAAATCTTTGCAAACATATAAAAATACTCACACATATCCCCATATCCCCCCCCCCCCCCCCCCCAGCACACATACTGAGAAAGTATAACATATAACTGATGTACGAGTACGAATATACATAAATGCAAGTTAAATTTTACTCCTTGACTGCACCTCATAAGAGCGAGGAACATATACACTACTCGCACTACTACTGTATACAAATGAAATACATGCTATTAGTAGCTAATTGTACGCGTGCTTAAAGGCACTTTGTTACAATTTTTTGTGCTCTCGTGTCGTTGCTTCTATTTCACTCAGCACCAAAATAATAACGTAAACATGCCAGAGAGGTTTTTTGTTTGAGATATGTGGTTAATTTTAAACCTTTATGGGAAGATCGGTGTAAGGACAATGTATTGGAAAAGAAAATATGAAGTACGTATTCTTAAAAAGCGATAGGATAATATGGATTTTAAACTTTCTGTTAATATATCATTTTAATACCGCCAAAAAGAATCATCAATTACTCTAACCAATGTTGCCAATTCAGCATTTTTAGTGCTAGATGTAGCACTTTTTAAAATGCTTTAAATGCGATTTTTAAAGGGTGTGTTTAGCAAAATAAACTTTGTAAAAACCAATTTAATTACAAACAGTAAACCTAACTAATTTAAATGCACATAACTAAACAACTTATTACCTAATTTAAACAAATATGAAAGATATAGTCGGTCAAGCCCGACCATATTATACCCCACACCATTGTGTATGTCCATCAAAATTCATCGAGGGGTCTTACAATAGACAATTGTGAATCTATACTTTTACTAAGTGTAAAATAAAATATACGAATACGCACTTTAAAATTTATGCACTTTAGGGTGATTCCCAAAAATGGGCTTATATGGAAGCTATGGTAAATTATGGAGCGATCCTCATAAAATTGGTCGCTATGATTTCTGCTTATATAAAACTTATTTGTGTCGAATAAAAACCTGACACTAATATGTGTATGTAATTTATACACGTTAAAGTGATTTTCGAAAGAGGGTTTTATATGGAAGCTGTGGTCAATTATGCACCGATCTTCATCGAATTTGCACGGTTAATTTGAAAAGACAACAGTTTTGTGGTGCAATCAAGCGCAAAAATGGCCTAAAATTAAAATTTCTTTTTAAAAGTAAAAACAAACATATACGCAACCTTTTTGCTATTAATCAACTATTTGGAACGTATACCTAAAAATATTAATACAAAACTAGGTTAATTAAAATACAGGTTATAGAGAATCTAATATTATGAAACTCGATCCAAAATTGTTCAGTTCTTGCAATACTTTTCCACTCAAACAATAGAGATAGTCTTTTTAATAATAAAGTTTCTTTACGAATTATTAGTATCTCTGGATAATTTTGAGTACTACTAGAGAGAACTTAGTACAAAAATTGTCAAATAAAAGTAAAAATTTAAAAAAATTAACGTTAACCCATTAAAATAATTTTCCATGTTTGAAAAAAGATAAAAAATTTTTTCGCGTTTTGCATTACTAAAAACGAGCTAAATCTAGCCCGAAAAGGACTAAGTTGGCATCACTGCTTGTGGGTATTTTGTTATATTAAAAAATTTTTTTGTAGACTAAAAATGAGAATATTTATTAGACAAAATTTTTCGAGATTTTTTTTGCTAAAAATTGGTTTTTAGGTACACAGAAAAAATTGAAGCAAATGTTTTAATTATCAAAATAATTCAATAAATTAAAAAATTTTTAAATTTGCACCTCTCACCAAAATGGTTATATCAATTGCTTATAATTTTAAAAAATTAAATAGAAATATTTTTCTCCAATGAAAATCTTGTCCAAAAATATAATTCAAAAAAATATGAACTTTAAATAATGTATGAGTCAAAAAAGTTAGTTGAAATATAATTAATATAATAATTAAATCAATTAAGTAGATAATTTAATGGAGCAACATGTTAATTGAAAAAAAATATTACTATTTTGCTATTACTATTTTTTTTTGCACATACATATTTGTGTATTTCTTGAAATGTTTCTTTCTTTGTTTTATATTATTCTGGGATTTTTTTAATCGCTTCATTTTACATTAAAATTAATATATTCAAGAAATTCAAGTAAGGTTTTTTCTCATTTAAATTTTTAATCGATTCAATCCTACTTGATTAACTTAATAAATTTTTTATTGGACAAATTTTTCGATTTTTCATTTTTTACAGTTATAAGTAATTGATATAATCATTTTTGTGATTGATGAGTTTTTTCTATGATTCATAAATGAAGTATTCCTTTATAAATGAAGTATTCTGTGTGAAAGTGTTTAAACTAGTTTATCTTTTCAAATATAAATTTGTGTCCATATTATTTTTGCCCATATAATTTGCCAACAAGGTTTATTGAAAAATCTAATGAAAAATTTTACTGAAAAGTATTATGAGTCCTAATGACATCAACATTTTGAGTTCTAATTATCATAAGTATTAAATTATATTATATTAGAATCTCCATAAATTATTTTTTATTTTCCATATTATTCTAATTTTATACTCTCATTTGACCCCCACACTACTATTAAGTGTTAATATTTTTTTATAAAAGCATATTGCAGTTTAAAAAGTTTATTTAAATACTTTGTTGTTTTTTTTTTTTTTTTTTTTTTGTTGCAATTAACTTTTTTTAATATAACTGACAGCAATAAGTGTTGCTTGTGGCGTGTTGTTTGGTATTTTTTTGGAACCACTATGTTGATATTGTTGTAGTTGGTGGTGATGTCGGTGATGGTGTTTTTGTTGTGCTGACTTAAAGTGACAAACGACAAATAGTAAATGACATTGAATATGTTTATGTGTAAGTAAAAATGTAAATATAAAAAAAATCTAATGCAACCCAACAGTTCTACAAGTTTAGATAATTGACTACTCTACTATCCCTAAGTAATCTGTAATGTAACAAATTTAAGATTACTAACCGACTACACAACCGGACAGTATATTGACTCTCTTTTACCATGAACCGATGATATAGGTAGTGGCGACCTATAATAATTAGTAATGACGCTAGTTTAGCAATAGTCTCTAAAACTGTTGAACTTTATCATAAACATATTTACAAAGTTGTCTGTATATCTATTAAATTTACCAAACATGTGAGTTTGTAATAATATTGTTTATTTTTCATCATGCATGTTCCACAAACATTAGATTCTGAGGAGTCTGTCTACTCGTTTTTCTTTTTTTACTTTTCCAATTTTTTATTATTATTACTATTATTTTTATTGTGTATTTTTTTACACATCGTATAGCAGAGACAGTTGCATGCCAAAACATTATTGCATTAGTATGAAAAGTATCTACCTATTGTTTATAGTTGTTTTAGTTATACAGTTTCTGAACAGTGGGAGGTTAAGTGTTCTACTTTTTACATTCATTGATCGTTGTTGTTGTTCTTTTTTTTTTTTTTTTTTTTTTTTGTTTACAATTTCAACAAACAAAGTTGCAACAACTTTGGCTTATAATCGGTGCTGCCAGAATAATCTATTCCTCAAAAAATAACTGAAATCTTTACTAATGAAAAAATTATCAATAATTCGTTAAATAGAAAATTTGTGGTAGATTTTCTTTAAATATAAAATTTGTGGAAACTTTTTCTTAAATAAAGATGGAGCTTGAGAAAATTGTATATAAATAAAAAATTTATTGAAAATTTTTGGTAAATTCTTTTCTTTCTTTAGAAAATTTTCGATAATTTTTTTTTATAGAAAATTTAGAAATACTTCCACACAGAAAAAAATATTGTCTCTTAAACGATTTATCAAAAAAAAAGCTATTCTAATTAATTTTTTAATTGTATCAATTATTCAATTGATGAAAATTAAAATTTTCAAATATTTCAAATTAATGGGTTTCAACTATTTTACTTATTGCATCAATTAATAAATTAGTGAAATAAAGATAAAAATAATTGATATTTTGAATAATTAAATATGCAATTTTTTCATAGCTTAAATTTCAATTAATAAAAAAATTGAATATATATTTTTCATAATTGAAATTGGATTTGAATTAATTTTGTAAGAATACTTTGATTTTGAGTAATTTATTTAATTATAAAATATTTGAAATCATTTTAAAATTCTGATTAATAATTTAATTGAAATTTTTTTTATATAATTTTTGAAATATATTTTTTCATAGGAAATTTTTATTAAATAATGTATTTCGATAAATTTTCTTTTTAGTGAAATCTTTTGATAAATTTTATTTTTATGGAAATATATTGATAATATTTTTTTATGGATATATATCGATAAATTTTCTTTTTTAGAAATATTTCGATAAATTTTATTTTTATAGTAATATTTCAATTAAGTTTCTTTTTATAGTAATATTTCAATAAATTTTCTTTTTGTGGAAAATTGTCGTTAAATTTTCTTTCCATAGAAATATTTCAATAAATTTTATTTTTATAAAAATATTTTGGTAAATTTTCTATTAATAAAAATATCTTCATAATTTTTTTTAATAAAAATATTTCTTTTTATAAAATTATTTCGATAAATTTTCTTTTTATAGTAATGGTTAGGGTTAGGTTAGGTTGGAAAGGGCGGCGCATTCACGCCTACACCCAGAGGCCAAACGGCCCATTGTGATCCCTTTATGAAAAGAAGAAAAAGAAAAAGAGAAAAGTGGAACCTATACCCAATCAATCAGTTATGATTGTTCCTAAGCCATTTTATACCCATAACAAACCCTATGAGGTTGACAAGTCCTTTGCCATTAACCTCACCTAGTTCATGTAGTGTATGGCTTCCAAACCACTTCAACCTATTACGCTGAAGCCCTACGCAGTGACAGAGTATGTGCTCCACTGTCTCTAGCTCCTCAACATCATCGCACGTTCTACAGAAGTCTGATGTGCCAATGTCCCACTTACTCATCATATTCCCTATTGAGAAATGACCCGTAACCATACCTACTATGACTCTAAGACTACCACGACTCATACCTAGAAGATGCTTGGAATTTTTATAGTAATATTTCAATAAATTTTCTTTTTATAGAAAACTTTCGATAAATTTTCTATAGAAATATTTCGAAAAATTTTCTTTTACGGAAGTATATCTCTATAAAATTTTATAAAAAATATTTTCCTACAAAAAAAATTTTTATAAAAATATTTTGATAAATTTTCTTTTAATAGAAATATTTCAATATATATTTTTTTTTTTTATAAAAATATTTCGATAAATTTTCTTTCTAGAGAAATATTTTGGTGAATTTTCTTTTTAAATAAGTGTTTCCATAAATTTTCTTTCTATAAAAAAAATTGCGAGTTTCATTTTATAGTAAAAATTTTAAAATTTTTCTTTTTGTGGAAATATATTGATAAATTTACCGTTTATAGAAATACTGTAATTTTCTTTTTACAGAAATTTTACAATAATTTTATTTTTATAAATAAATAATAAAAATAAATTTCCTTTTTATAGAAATTTTTTTCTTTTTGTAGAAATATTTCTATAAATTTTCTTTATGTATAAATATTTCGATAAATTTTCTTTTTAAAAAATTGTTTTGATAAATTTTCCTCTTTAAATATTATATTTAATGAATTTTTTAAGTAAAAAATGTATTTTTTTTTTTATAAAAAAAAATTATCTTTAAAATTTATATTTTAATTAAAATTTTCTAGTTTATCGAATAATTTTAAAATCCGCAAATCTTAAACCATTTTCAATATCTGGCATCATAATTATAATTTAAAATAGTGTCATTTGTTTTTGTAGTTATTGTCAGCTCTTTTTCATTGTGCAGTACATAAGCGAGTGTCTATAATTCCGCCTGTGGTGTAACGAAGGCGTTTATTGGATTTTGCCACAATGTTTGTTTTTGTAATTCATGTCATAGTTTATTTTTAAACATTTGATCAATGTTAATTAACGGTTATTATTTGATATGATCAATGGTTAAACGATATGCAACTAGATAAATTTCTCTGAATGTAATTTAGAAATTTAACCAAATGAAAGCATTTGGAATTAGATAAATATTTTGCAAAGTTTTTACTTTATTTCATTGTCAATAAAACTGTTACACTCAAAAAAACAATCGATCTGATACGTGTACAATACGATACTATTCAGTATCAATAGTGTTTTAGCCTTGTATGTGTTCAATTCATTAACGATAATTGATACCGTGTTGGTATCAACTTAAGACCACTTCGGTGTCGAATTTTTAAGTAACATTATGTTTTCAATTCTGTGAGTTCAAAAGTTATAAACGAAAGTTGTTAAAAACCGTTACCATAAATTGTCAGTGTCATCTCAAACGTTACGGATTTTTAATCATTTCCCTCTGTGTAGGAGTAAATTTTTATTCCAGACTATCAAAGTATCTTAATAAATAATCAGTTTATCATTTGATACTTATTTTTATCTCCAAATAATACTATTCTATAGCGTCAGGTGTTAATACAAAATAAATAAAACTTTCCTATTCATTTTGTTTATTTAATCTCAAAAAAATGCCCTAAATATTCCTTACAAAATAATATAAATTCATTCAGATATTATTTATTATCTTTAATAAATAAATATCTCTGACAAATCTTTAAATAAGCAAATTTCCAATAAAACTATTAAAAGAACGTTTTATATTACTTAGAATCATGAAAACCAAAGTTTATTTTAGCATTTCTGGGTCACGAAATTACTTTTACTATTTTGCTTAAAAAAAAAAAAACTAAAACAACAAAAATTTAACAAAAACTATATTAAGATGACAACAACTGTGTTTTAAAAACAAAAGGTTTAGCACTAAACAATTGACCTTTCTATTTAACTTTTGGTAATAAAATATAATATTGCAAAATAAGAAAAAGAAAAATATAGGAAACTTACCTTATTTATGTTAACAGCTCAATAAATCATTTCACGACACCTGCAAATATAAATTGTAGAAAAAGTTAACAAAAAAAAAGTAATTCGTTTGAAAAAAACAATGAAAATTAAAAGAAAAATTTAGTTATAAATAAAACGGAAATGAGAAAAATAGTTGTTTTGTGTTGGGCTTAAACAGAGGTGTCTAACCTCTAAAGCAAATGCACAAAAAGACTTTAATAGTAAAAGATTCTGGAGTACAGAATGCATGCAAAACGCTCAATACTTCTATGTAAAAATTGCGATCTAGGAATATATTTCTTTAATTAATGAAATTCGTTTGAAGTTCTCACATATTTCACAAAATCTCCAGTAGTATTAAAACAATACGAATTGATTTTATTTTGTATTGTGTAATAAATTTTTATCATACAACTTTGCCCATCTCTGTTACCTATGCATTCCTTTATATTATTTTATAGCATTGCAAATATTTCAATTCACTCTCAAAGAGTTACGAATAGACAATTAAGAGGTCTTGCAATTTCGTAGTTAAATGAAACCTTTCATTTAATTGAAAATGAAAATGTTCAACAATGACAATTAATTTTTATTTTCTTTGTGGCCACAGTAAACAAAACACAAATAGGCAAACTGACTGATGGACAGACAGAGGGTGTCATTAACGTCTACTATTTGCTTGAACAGATAGAAATACTCTAGCCGCAAACACTTTGTTCAAAACAAAGAGAAAGTAACATTTTCATTACGATATTCATTGATGTAATTTTCATTTTTTTTTTTTTTTTTGCATTTCAAACTTGGTGGCAGTTGCATTATTTGTATCTTTTTAATTTTTTTTCCTTACCTCTCTCTTTTTCTCTTAAGCTGTACACAACTTTAAGAAAAAGAACTCCGCCTCCTTTTACTTTAGCCTCAAAGTAAGAAAATTCAAAGAAAGCAAAAAAGTTTAAATGAGAAAAGAAAAAAAAAGAACGTGTAACAAAAACAAATCATGTTTAATTTAACAGCAACAAACAGCAAGTGCGCACACTCATTCACTACAAGTGTAACTAATGCGGGTACAAACACACTCACATATAATCGTATGAACTTGCATGGATTGTTGACTGTCATCTTAACTATTTGTTACTTGCTGTTGCTTAAAATAAAGAAAAAAGCAAACAGCCATCATAACTATTAATGTTTAATGATGATGAATACTAAATAAAATGCATATATATTCGCATGTAAATTTACATACATACATACATACACACATACATACATACATACATACATACATACACACATACATACATACATACATACATCCATACATACATACACATACATACATCCATGCATACATACATACATACATACATACATTCATAAATACATACATATATACATACATACATACATACAAACATGCATACATACACATATTACTGAACTGTCATAAAATAAAATGAAAAAGTAGCAAGTATAGTCAGCTATAATTATTAAAGATAAAAAAGAGTGTAAAAAAATATTTGTAGGTTTAAGTAGAATTCTATACAACCTACAGTTTTGTAAATATGAACCTTAAAGCAAATACTAGGATATTCATTTTACTTGACTCTTTCATTGTTCGAATAATCAAATAACTGGAAAATGGTGTTTTTAAATTCATCAAACAATTGAGTAAATATTTTAAAATACTCGAGTTATTTGAGTAAATTATACTTTAAAATTTTGCTAATTTTTAATGTTTATTTAAAAATTAAACAAGCATTCTGTTATTGAGTAATTCCATTTTAAATTTAAAAATTTTGACCTCTCTGAAATTTTCTCTGCAGCTTCCTACCAAAAAAAAAGAGATATATAAAAAAGAAGAAGAAAATTCTTACAGAAAAAAATATGTTATTAAAAATATTTAAAAAATTTTTGACAAATCCACTCCAAAAAATTATTTTGATATCTTTTATATATATAACAAAAGTTATGGCCATTGAAATAAATATATTAATCATTTTCAAAGCTATAGAGTTGCCATAGTTCTCAAAATAAAAATAAGAAAAATTCATTTTACATGCCTCTTTAACCTTCTCTACACATGCACCAAATTGTATCTAAATCGGTAACCAAGGGTCAAAATTTTTTAAATTAAAAATGGATTTACTCTATTAATCTATTGCGATGCGAAAATTTTACTGTGTAAACGGTGAGTTAATAATTTATTTGCAAGTTAGTAACTCACGTAAACTAATCATGATTAGTGAAAATAATTGCAAATAATGAGTACGGCGTTGCCATTTTCTTTTTCGTTCATAGAATTTTTTATGAAAATAGTTGTATTTTTCCCATCTGGCACAACAATAAATTTATGCAATTTGCGTATAAACAGTGAGTTGTTTATTTGCAAATTACTTTTATTTTCAATAATCGTGCGTATAAGCGTTATATGTATTGTCTTGGTTAAAAAAGAAAAAAAAAAGCAAAGTTAACAATAATTTTAATAAAACATACAAATTTTTTAAAACATCAAAAATATGTCTACATTAATTAAGATCACTTAATTTACAAGAAAGGTTTAAAGCCCAACCAATGTACAAAAAATAATCGTATAGCAATTAGCTGTTTCAACCAGCTTTATGCTTTTGACAATCATGTATTTTATTTTCTTTACAAAATAACCAAAGAACAGGGTTGTTCACACAATGAATATTCAAGAATATATGATACCTTTACTCTTGTTGACTGTTTGTACAAAATGTTTCACTCTACTTTTCTTCATTCTACGTTTGATTATATTTGTCTCTTTTTTTTTATATTCTCTAGTTCAGCGATTCTTAACATAAGGTATGAGTTAACTTCTTATCCGGTATTGCCACAAAGAAAATATTTTTTCTACCAAAATTTTCTCTAAAAGCTACCAAAATTTACCAACATTTAAAATAAACCTTTTTTGCGCAAAATTACATTTGAAATTAGTGTAAGCAAAACGTTCAATAATAAAAATTAAAGATTGTGGTCTGCAAAATGCAAAATATGAATATGTATGTGTGTACTTCCATAAAATTAAATTTTTCACCACACTTTCGGGAAACTACTTTTATTTAAATATTTATGCTCCAAAAAATGGGATGAAGTACCAAAAGTTTGAAATATATTTTCATAAAGCCTATAAAGGGAAAGAAGTACTTAGTAATGAAAAAGAGCTGCAGAGTTAGTGGTTTAAAAATAAAAGAATAGTATGTATATTTTTCAATTTCATTAAAAGTTATTGAATATAGTTTCAAATTATTGAAATTAAATTTTTTTTCGAAATTATTAACATTGTTTCCTGCTAAAATCCAATGACTTCCTCAAAGTCATTATAATTCCTATTTTCTTTGGACATTTTTATTTATATTTTCTGACAAAAAAATGTCTAACTTTTTTTCAAAGTTATAAAGCATTCAACCAAAAAATCGGAACAAACCAACCATTTATTATTATTATTTTAAACATCTGAAGTTTAAAATAATAATAATAAAAATAAATAATCATTAGGATACTATAGTTGAAACAAAAAGTCAACTTTTAGATGTTTTTCAATTTTTAAATATGTAATAGATTTTTTAACTTTTTTATTTTCAAACAGTAGATTTTTCTACTTTTCGACTTTTTCAAAAAGTTAACTTTCGACTATTTCCGAAATTCGATTTTTTACGATATTTTCGAGACTTCACGCCTCTTTTAACTATTTTTTATTATTTGTCTTATAAAAACTTAAGAAATATAAATATATTGATAAATTAACAGACAATCTATGCAATGAATATGCTGGTTACTCACCAAAATATATATTTTACGATACTATTTGTAACATTTAGATGATGTTGTTGAAATAGAAACTGCCTATAAACTAATCCCTTTAAATAAAGCACATTTGTTCTTCTTTTTTCGATACTTTGCAGCTTTATTCGATTTTGCAACTATCTGCCAATAAGAAAGTCAAGTTGTCTAAAATTTCAACTTTTTTCCAAACACTATAATTTATAGAAGCAACAATATATATGTTTTACCATATCAAGTTCAAATTCTTCCTCAATTTCTTTCAAACCCATATTAAATATAAAAATGATTTAAATTTTATACTATATTTTTTTAAGTGACTTTTATATATTTAATTTTAATGATTAACAAGCAAGAAAGATATAGTTGGTCAAGCACGACCACGTGATACCGCACACCATCGTGCATTGTGTTATATTAGACATGTGGGCAATTATGGACCGGTACTTTTACTAAGTGTAAAATAAAATATATGAATACAGAATATTACGTTACAACTAACACTTATATGAATTTATGCACTTTATGGAGCGATCCTCATAAAACTTATTTATGTCGAATACAAACCTGATACTAACATTTATATGTGATTTATGCACGTTAAAGTGATTTTCGGAAGAGGCTTTTATATGGGAGCTATGGTCAATTATGGACCGATCTTCATGAAATTTGGAACAAAGATTGAAACTTATACAAAACTTCCTTACACCATATTTCATTAAAATATTGCTATATTTAATGCATTTATGATAGTTAAACTCCTATTCCGGGAGGACATTTGTATGGGGGCTAGGTGATATAATGGACCGATCATTACCAATTTCAATATGTGCCAAATTTCATTTAATTATCTTCAAAATTACGACCTGTACTTTGTGCACAAGGTTTACGTGGACAGCCAGCCAGCCAACCAGCCAGCTAGACGGTCGGACGGACATCATTAGATCGATTGGTATACTTCAAGGTGGGTGTTGGATGATTTTTTCTGTGCGTTACAAACATCAGCACAAACGCATAATATCCCAACCACCTATGGTGGTGTGGGGTATAAAAACTTCATTGTATTTCAGTTGTATATTCGGTTATTTTCACTGGACCGTAGTTTTCAAAAATTAAAAAAAAACTAAAATTGAAACATCTTTAAAACTGGTTAAGAAAGTATATTTTTAAAATACCTTTTTACTCGAATTATTCGTTTAATCGGTATAATTCATTGGAATAAATTTTAATCGAAATTATTTATTTTAATTTGATCGAACAATTATTTTATTTTAATTTGTCGATTAATGGATCGAACATTATTCGAGTGAATACTCTATCATTTCTAATAATAGCACAGCCTCATTCTGAAGAACGTTGTTGTATTGAGAAACATTGATTCACTATTCAAAGCTTGGAAATATTCATTTTCACTCTCCCCATAATACGAGATTGTAATTATATTTCTGGTATTGGATATTCTATAGATTTTTGTGATTAGATTATATAGTGGAGGCTATGTTGGTAGGTTGAGAAGGCCAACGAAAGTCCCTCATGCAGCCTATTCCTAAGAACTATTCTTAGCATATTCCTAAACCACTCTTAGAAACATCCTCTAATCTATCGATGAATCGACTGCCTAATCATTTCTGCCTACTTCGTTGTAGATAGAGACAGTGACACTGTTTCTATCTCCTTAACTTCCTCACATATACTGCGAAGACCCGAAGGTTCTATCCAGGACCCAATCTTTTATTACCCTTAATTACATTCGCTAATTAGCCTTAAGAAAACGTCCCTTCAGAGCCCTGGTCGCTGCCTGGCTATCAACATACAGAGGTACTTATATGTTTCTTTCTATGTTTCTGCTATTAATTTCGTAACCTTCAGAAAATCTAGAATTTCCTCTTGGAAAACATTACAACTACCAAGAAGTATGTAAGATTTCCTCATATCTTCCCCTAAAAAATAGACCCCTGCTACAGTGCCTATATCCATTTTTTGATCCATCAATTAAAACCAACACTCCACTAAAGTATTTCTCTACTACTATACTGTCTAATGGTCCTAATTAGGAATAATAAGAACAGGCGCTTCCCCGAAGACGATTTCGATGCCCATGTAATCCGTGGAGCTAGAAAAAGCTAAGATATAGCCATTGAAATTGACTTCGTTCAAGAGTTTGGAATGTCCTACTCTGATTGATCCCGTTAGTCCTAATTCATTCAATTTAACCAAGCTCCTTAGTTCACATACTCTTCAATGGGTAGGAGACACAGAGTGACATCCAGAGCCAGATGAGGTGTGCCAATTGAACCATATTTCTGTGCTTTAGACAGAATATTTCTACGACATCTCATTACCTATCACCATACTAAACACATACGCCAGGATTGGTCTCACTACCGATGTGTAAATATATTTTACCACCAACGGTTTAAGAGCTCCACTCTTGCTTATGGAGTTTTTTCATGGGTAGTAGACCTCTTTTAAGTCTTTCCTGTATATTTAACTTCCAAGACAACATGCTATTAAGAAACATTCCAAGATATTTGGCTTCGTTTGCAGTTTTAGCTCAGTTTCCCCTAATACTGGTAGTCTAAACAGCTTCATCTTGTACTTTTTGGTGAATAGAGGAGGTTATAAGCACAGCGACTCCACCGGATTTTGGTCATTGGATTTCTGAAGAGGGGGTGGCATTATCAACTGATTGTTATATTACACATTCAGATCCTCCTATACTACTTTTTTTGTGATGATCTGTGATATTTCCGAACCAGTGTGCCTATGTAGAAATCCAGATTTCGAAAATTCTACCAGACGTTGACAATAAGATATCTTGTTTTACACACTCTTTTATTACATAGATGATTAAGTACTTCCGCTCTTGATCCAGTGGCAACGATGTAATGAGTTACAATGAGTACTAAATACTGTAGCATTCCTAACAAGTTGGATGTATTCCTATGAGATAAATACTTCGGCTCTCAATTATAATCTGATTAGATTAATACTTCGACATTCGGCTAACTACTGAGTTCAGCTAAGGTACGGAAAAAATAACTTCGATCACATGTAGCTACTCTTTTTGTTACTGGATCGGCTCCAATTTGTCATATCAACCTTGTCTTCTTATGTTAAAATTTGTATGAACTGAATATTTCGGTTTTTTATACTATATGCTGTAAGTTCTTTTGTGGTATAATATTCAGCGATTTTTCTAAAGAAAGAGCAAGTGCAAAGAATACGACTACATCATGTAATCAACATGTACGTTGTATGATTTCTGACGACATATTTTTCCAATGGCATTTTTGTATGTTTTAAATACACACAACATCTTTGGAATTGTTATTTTAATACATTTCCGAAAAACAATAGAGTTCAATATCTTACTAAGATATAAAGCTTCTTCGGATTATTTTGAATCAAAATTTTCCGGAGATTCCTTGAGAGTAAGATATACATATGGAAAGATTATCTCAGTTACTTCATATGATGGTGATTTGTGATCCTTAAGTCGATTAGACCAAATGTGATATTTTTGATGATATGGTAATCTGCCACAAGTGTTTCAGCATGTTTGTAGAAATGCAAACAAATTTAATAGAACTTTCTACGAGGGAGGATAGAAAACTTAGTCATATATATCTGAAAGCCAATTTGGTATATAATTTCATAATTTTACATTAGCGAAGCTAGATATTTTTTCTGGAGTGGGTTGTAGCCTAATTTGTAGCAACAATTTTAATATACATTATTTGTTAAAATTCTGAGGTGACCTACTTTTTCTGTCGTGGTCTTAGCAGCCACGAGACCAACCAATTTCCGCCAATGATAGTTTCTATGTTTGTTTTAGCAAACGAAATCCTTTGCATATTCCCTAAAAAAAAGTTGACGGACCCCCAGGGTCCATGAACTCCCACTTAGGAACGTTTGGATCAACCCTTGGATAGTTTAGAAATTAATACATGATGCTTGAATTTCCCCAAATTACAAGAGACAGGAAAGACCTCCGCCGAGGAGTTTGCTCGTGTATGGAGCTTAAGAACGAATATTCCATACTTTGCCTTGCCATTCATTGTACAATCTACACTAAATGTTGATTGCAATGCACAACATAGCAGAATTAAAAATTTTGGAAATAAATCTGTAAGTTCTAATTGCCTAGTTGGATTAACATAAAATTTCACGAGGGCGTAGCAGAAAAGTGTACAATTTTAAGTTCGGAAGGGAAACGCACTTATGCTAAGATGCATATAAAAAATTTTGAAACGTTTGCCAATTTTTACACCCACCATCAAAAAACGAAGGGCGGTATTTTGGGTTTGTCATTCCGTCTGTAACATGTCGAAATAATCATCTAAGACCTCATAAAGTACATATATTCTGGGTCCTGGTGAAAATTCAAGTCGATCTAACGATGTTCGTCCGCCTGTCTGTTTATCTGTCTGTTGAAAGCTCGGGGCGGACGTCCTAGGGGGACGAAATTTTTCTCGAATATTTGTGTTATATAAGGTTTTTTGGTATTGCAAATGAGCAAAATCAGTTTATAAACAAAAAATTTATGGACTAAATACTAGAAAAAAGGTGTCCGTCGTAACTCCAATTTATACTTTTCGGCATGTACATCAACGAAATTTTGCGCAAATAGTCCAAGCACCAATTTAAACTCGGAAACAAAAATGGGCGTGGTCTACCCACTTTACCGCCAAGATGGTGGTATATAAATTCGGCCAAGTTGAATTAAACATTCCCACTTGTTTGTTACTTATTCGATTTCAAATATTTTTACATTTTCTTAATATGTAAAGGATATTATCCTTCTCGCTAAATTCAAACCGACTCCGAAGATTGAATTTTGCAATTCCCAAAAGCTATCAAATCTTTAGAGGGTATATTTTTTAAAGGCTTTAAAGTAGGATAATGGACATAAGCGATTATGTTACAAATCTCATAAAACATATAAACTATCTAAAATCTCGTAGGGCATAGTGAAAAAATATTAAAAATGGCTGACACATTATCTTAAAACTATTCGTAACTCCATATTTTGTTGTTCTTGTCTTCTTTGCGTATTCATAATTCTTAAAATAATTTTTTTTCTTTTTCATATTTTTTTTATATTTTTTGTAATAAACTCTAATTAAAGGGGAGTGTTCATTTGTATGTGTGGTTGTGTGTATGTGCGTTCTGGAACCATCATAATTTGTATCAACCTGTAGCATGACAAAGAATTTACTTTCGTTTTATACAAACATAAGAAAACTGATGGGATTTCACACATACTGGTGTAAACTTTTTTTTTTTTTGCATATTTAATAAAATACCTACATTATTAAGAATTGTTATTACTCTTATAATATATTTGTTGTTGCTGTCGTTTCTTTTTTCCTACAATTTACTTTTTGTTGTTCTCAGCTCTTTTGTTTTTGCAACTTGACCATTTTTTACATACAACATTCTTAAAGTTTTTTATTCTACTTGTACAGGTAATATAGTTGGCTAATATTGTATTTGTTGTTGCTATAGTTAAGACATCATCAAATTGTTGATATGTGTTGTTGCAGCTTGACTGACTGGCATGTTGCATGTCAAGACGCCATATTGATATTTAATGTTTATCGTACATACGTTTGTTTGTATGTTTGTACGTAGAAGTACTTGCATTTAAAGACATTCTATACTTTTTTGTCGTCTTTTGTTGTTTAAAGACCTTCTCAAACGCAGTTATACAAACATCCATAAATGTATGCAAAGTAGCCACACTTTGTGTTGTTGTGGCATTAATGTTCATTGGATTTTATATCGCTCCATTAATTTGCATGTATATGTGGTTAAATTGTACCTTTATAAGACACACAAGTGCTTTAAGAACATCGTTTTTTGATTTTTATAAAATTCATGTGAAATAATCTATAGGAAATATTGAGATTATATATGATTTAAGCGGAAGTTGGGGACTAGTGGTATTTAAATTATGTGATAGGTTTAAAAGCCTTCAACAATATTTACTACAATGAATTTAAACATTTAGACAATGCTGCCAGTTTAACCTTTTAGAGCTAAGTCTAGTTTTTTTATTTTGCTTTTAGTCGCAAAATTTTCGTTTTAGCTTCTAGCTTTTTCTAAGCTTTTTTTATTTTTAAAATTGCCTTAAAAAGGCTAAAACAACGAAGAAAATACATAATTACTAATTTTATTATAACACAAGAAAGGACGATATAGTCGGTCAAATACGACCATATGACACCCCACACCATCGTGTATGTCTATAAAAATTCGTGGAGGTGTCTTATATTATGTAGACAATTGTGGACCGATATTTTTACTAAGTGTAAAATAAAATATACGAATACAGAATACTACATTAATACTAACATTTATATGAATTTATGCACTTTAGGTGATTCCCGAAAGTGGACTTATATGGGGGCTATAGTAAATTATGGATCGATGCTCATAAAATTTATCACTGTAATTTTTACTTATATAAAACTTATTTGTGTCGAATACAAACCTGATACTAACATGTTCATGTGATTTATGCATGTTAAAGTGATTTTCGGAAGAGGGTTTTGTATGGGAGCTATGGTCAATTATGCACCGATCTTCATGAAATTTTGCACTAAGATTGATACTTATACAGAACTCCCTTATACCGAATTTCATTAAAATATTGCTATATTTAAGCATTTATGATCGTTAAATCCCTATTCTGGGAGGACATTTATAAGGGGGCTATGTGAAATAATGGATCGATCATAACCAATTTCAATAGGCTTCGTCCTTATGTCATGAAAGTCCTTCGTGTGAAATTTCATTGAATTATCTTCAAAATTGCGATCTGTACTTTGTGCACAAAGTTTACATGGACAGCCAGCCAGACGCACATCGTCAGATCGACTCAAAAAGTGATTCTGAGTCGATTGGTATATTTTAGGGTGGATGATTTTTTCTGTGCGTTACAAACATCGTTACAATCGCACAATATCCCAACCACCTGTGGTGGTGTAGGGTATAATCATCCTTTTAGGCACTTTTATGTGTTTATTCGCACAAAAATTTAACAAAATTTTTCGCCTGCGACACTTTATTCTCCACATCAAAACTAACTTAACTAAATCTATTATAATTAGTTTAATATATTTCATTATCCATGGAAACTATTCATGAATATAACCTTACACAAAATCTAATAAAAGCGAAAACTCAACCAAAAATTTGGAAATAGAGAAAAATATATATAGTTTCTAAATGATTGAGTCATTTTTCGTATGAACAAAATTCTAAAACTATTTTATTTATAAATATATTACAATATTTTTGAAAAAAAAATATCCAAAACTAATGAGAACGAAAAAAATAAGTTTTTGTATTAAAAAATTTTTACTTTTTCTTGTGCTAATTTTTTTTGGGCCATTTAGCTTTTTTGACATTTTTTTTAAAGTTCAGTTTACCCTTTTTCCTTTAACCTCCTGGCAACACTGCATTTAGATCTTTGCTAAACAAAGGAAACCGTTACACTTACTTTGTGGGGTCAATCGAAAACTTCAGTGATATTGAAATCATTTTCCCGAATTATGACAAGAATCCATTTAATTAAATTTTGTGACAAATTCAATTGGAAACAAATTCGGGCTTCTCTATGTAATAAATACTCTATGTAATAATATGATATCGCTACGATATCATATTATGTAAAAGGCTGACTCTTCAAATGTTAATGACTATTTTTAAAATTTTAAGATCTTTTTCAAGAAAAACTCAAAAACGTGATTGCTGATAGGAGACTAAAAAGCTAATTTATATATCGGCACCTAAAATGTAAAATGCCGTAACCGCACTTTTGAATTTTCTAGAGCAGAAGCAACAAAAAACATTATGAAAATGCAAAAGGCCGTAAGCACAATTTTTAATTTTTTGTTTCAAAATTAAGCAATTAAAAATAAAAAGTATTTTTTAACTTTAAAACAAAAATAGATAAATATTTATTTATTTATTTATTTAATAGCCAATGAAATTACAATTTCTTCTTATATATGCTAATATTATTCTTAAAGCTATTAACAATAAAATATTTTCATAATCATTCAATAACAAAAACTTATTATTTAACTAAGTTAAAAATATTCCTCTTAATGCGGATTGAATTTAATGAGAAATCAATATATGGATAGAAACTGTTGAATTGATTGCATATACGTCTCATGGGATCAAAGTTGGCATAATTGGTTCGAAAATATTTTATTTTTAAAGGAGTATAATTTCTAGTTGGATGATTTGGGATTATGAATTCGATCTTACGAAGCAGGAACTCAGAATTAATTGAACCGTTTACTAAATTAATTACGAATTAAATATTCATATATTTTCTCCTACTTTCAAGAGTAGGGAGAACAATAAGCTGTAATCGACTTTCATATGATAGTAAATTAATATTAGGATTCCATTTAAGATTGCGAAGACAAAATAAGAGAAATTGTTTCTGGACCGATTCAATTTTCTTTATATGAACTTCGTATTGAGGATCCCAGACCACGGAAGCATATTAAAGGATTGGTCTTACAAGAGATATGAATAATTGCTTGGAAACGTAAGGATCATTAAACTCTCTTCCCCAGCGCTTGAGGAAACCTAGAACTCCTTTTGCTTTATTAACGATTTGAGAAACGTGGGAGTTAAAGGATAGTTTACAATCAAGCAACACATCCAGATCAAGAAATTCTTCGACCAGATCAAGTTGATATTCATTTATTGTGTATCTACAGAGTACTGGACTTCTTCTGTAGAACATCATGTGTTTACATTTTCTTAAATTCAGATCCATTAGATTCATCATACACCAATCATAAAGATTGTCAAGATCTGATTGGAGTAAGGAACATTGATAGGAATAGTTAATGCTATGGAACAGCTTTACATCATCAGCATACATTAATATTCTAGAATTATTAATGCAAGCTAGTAAATCATTTATAAATATTAGGAATAATAAGAGGCCGAGATGACTACCTTGTGGAACACCAGATAAAACAGGAATGGTTTTTGATGTACATTCTCTGAATAATACACAATGGCATCTATTTTTAAGATATGTTGAAATCCATTTAAGGAAAACAGGAGAAAATCCGAGTTTATCCAATTTGAACAGTAGGAGATCGTGATTTACTTTATCGAAAGCTTTACTGAAATCTATATATATTGCGTCTGTCTGTAAACCGGAATCAAATGCGGTTATAACTGAGGTTGTGAACTCCAAAAGGTTAGTACTAATGGAACATCCTTTTTTAAATCCATGCTGAAATGGCGAAAGATAACATACAACTTGATGCGAAAGGATTTCAGTAACTATCTTTTCGAAAAGCTTTGGAATAACACTTAATTTAGCAATACCTCTATAATTGGAAATGTTGGATCTGCTACCGGATTTAAACAAAGGTATAATATAAGATTTCTTTCAAACTTCAGGAAAATAACCACTAAATATTGATATGTTGAATAAGTATGTTTTTGGAGATATAAGAGAATGTAAACATTTTATAAGAACACAGATTGGAACACCGTCAGGTCCACATTTATCAGAATATTTTAGATTCTGTACAGCTCTCAGTACCATCGATTTATCTAGTGTTGGACAATGTATTAGGGTTGCAGCTGGAATTGGATAATAGATAAAGCAAACGAACAAATTTTACGACTGTTTCATTTATAAAGTTAGTGTTACGGCCTCTTTGATTGTTATTAATATTGAGGTAATTTTTTAAGATATGAATATGAAATTTTTTTGTGAAGATATAGTTATTATAATGCAGTAAAAATATTTGATTTTTCTATGGTTATGGCCTTTTGCATTTTAGATGACGATATGTGTTTTTTATTTAACACTTATCATTTTTTCTGTATATTGCTTATCAACACGTACTTTAGTAGTGGGTAGTTTTCATATAAAATTTTTCAGATACATTCTAATGAGCACATCGTTGGCTTAATATGGAAAAGACATATCACGATTTTTATTTTTAAATTTAGTTTTCTCCCTTAAAAACATTAAGTGAGCTATGATGGTAATTTTTAAATTTATATTCGTTTTTGAATAGGACCACTTAGTTTAAAAATTCGTTTAATGTGTTTTGTAGATGTTATAAGCGTATTTGTGTAAACAACAAATTTATTTTAAAATTCGAGATATCAGTTTAATATTTTAAACCATTGCTATATCCATTATATATTTGTTCTATTAACTTTTATTTCGAATTTTCGCCTATAAGTGGTGATTTGATTTGTTGAGGCTCTACAATTCATTCTATTCTTCTATTCTTATTCTTTGAATCTTTTCTAGTAATTTAGAAAGCATTTGAGTTCTAATTACATTTACACTGTGAACAGCAAGAATACTGTTTCTATTAGTTTCATTGAAATAATATTGTGACAGAAGTCTCCACTCTCAGACGGTATACCTCCTGATATTCATTTTCCGTCGCAGTAAGATAATTATAAAGTGTATATTCAAAACTTTAGGCATCCTAAAAACCGAATATCAAGAATAAAAACTGTTAGATTAATACACCAAATCCCAACCAGCTGGTTTAAGATATCTAACGAATTCTCCAGGTTTTCTATCCGTAGAAAGTTTGTTAGTAAATTTTTTCCAAGGAATCTTTATCTGATTACCTTTAGATCTACGTATACAAGCTATTTTATTATCCAGGACTAATTCTATTTGCATATTCGATCATGGCCTAAAACTCATGTACGTACTACGTTTCTTATTATTTATGCGCCACTTTTTCTTGTCGATTCTGGATACTTATATATATATCTAGATCAGTATACATATAACTGGGTCCACTAGAAAAGAAAAAAATATTTGAAAATGTCCATGAAGTAACATTCTGTAGGAACTTGTGACTATTATTACATATTAGTAATTTTGTTGTTTTCTTCGACAACGACTTTCATTATTACGATGTAAGTTATTCTAATTTTAGCTTTGTATGGAACGAGACCAAGATAAATGTCTCATTATTGGGCCCTTTTTATGCTAACAATAACAATAGTAATAGATCAATACCAAAACCTTAATAGAATCTACTATTTTTTGTAAAGTGTTGTTGTTTAGATTCTCGTAAGCTTAAAACGGTTCTAAATGCTATTCAGTTAACTCAAAAAGATCGCTTAGATGAAGAACAACAGTTGTTAAATAGAATTCAATTCTATTTGTTTTTTTGACGATCAATCTGAAAATGTCTATGTCTTTATATGAAGAACATGTTATTTAAAAAAGACAACTTTAATTTAATTTTTAATAGTTCCTATAGTATCCTCTGATGGCTTATAAACCTGTACAACGCTTTCTTACCTTGTTTGCCTAATATAGAGATAGATATTAGGCAGCAAACCTCTAATTATATTAGGATAGTTTAAATAGAGAGACAAGTTATATAACCCATGGCCGTTTCATGTTTACAGACATACATATTTCCGATTTTCAGGAAATTTTACACACAAATCTTGACTGGATGTCACGCCCACATTTAAAAAATGCGATTTTTGTCAATTTTGCAGGTTATTAATGAAGCTATTTGTATGAAACTTGACACACAGATAGTTCTTGAGCTGTAAAATACAGGCTATGTAGGATCTTGATCGGATGCCACGTCCACTTTTTAAAACTCGCATACGACTGGTCCGATTGACTTAAAATTTTCACAGCATCATTCTGTGTGTCCCTAAATTTAAATATAATATTTTATTTTTCAATAGGAGCAGGGAAAATGTTGCCCCCATACAAAGCAAATATTTATCATGCCGTATCTAGGGAGCTATTACAGTGAGAGTCCTCAAACTTCATGGGAACCACTATCTTATCATTGATCATTATCGCATTGATGAAATGAAAATAGGATGGATAGGTACAGGGGAAGAAGTAGATCCCATACAAGCATATATTAATTTTCGATTATCTGAAAGTCTTAAAAAGTTGTGGAAATGATTTTCACATCAAGTTTCGAATAGGTCCAGGGGGAGTTGTAGCCCCGATATAAAGTAAACATTAATTATTGCATCAAAAGGTTAGCGAAGCACACCAGGAAAAGCTAGTCACATAATATTTATAATACTCCAAGTTTTGAAAATTTTCGTTTCAGATATTTCAGTGTTGTTGGTCCGCTTCATTACACAATCAGTTTTTAAATAGAAAATGTAACAAAATTCATGCAAATTCAAATTTATAATTAAAACTCATATTGAGTGCAGGTGAGTTAGGAATAGAGAATGCATCCCGGAATTCCCGGGAAATTTGCAATTTTTCATGTCCCGCTTTCCCGGTAATTTTTTCCGGAATTCCCGAGAATTCTAAAAGCATTTAAAGAAAACGTGCATTTAAACAAATACTTATATATTTTAGTAATTTTTTAAAGAAAATTAAACTAAAAATTTAGCTGGGAACTATAGCTTAATAAAAATTTCATTATGTTTTTATGTGCAATAAATTATGGAATAACTCTATGGCACGAATTGAATTAAGCATCTTAATAAAATGTCAGCTCTAAAAACTAGCAAGTAAGGAAGTATAACTGATTGTCAGTAGTATAGACAACATGCAGGATGAAAGTTAAAAGAAAAAGTTAGTAGTAAGTCCCAAAAATCATTAATTATTCATATAATATTCAACTGGAAAGCTACAAAAAATATTATCTGTTATATTGAAGAACGTCTGATCGGATCTATAATATGCAAGTATTTTATACTGGTTATTATAGGAATATTTAATGAATAACAAACTTAAGTATTTCAAAATTCTTTTGTATGATCTACATTTACGTAGTGTGAACAGGACAATAATAAAACAGCTGGTTGTGTACCAGCACATAAAGTATTTTGGGGTCCGAAGTGAAGATACCTAAATCAACTCCCTAAAGTACACACACAAAAAATTAATTTAATAATTTGGCTGCTATTTTACCAAATTGTTACCCTCCCAATAGAGATAATCATCTCTCCTTCACATTTTCTTAAAATTTATAAAATGTCCCCGATAACGTACTTCATCTTACCCTCAATCTCTCCCCTTATTGCTCACGGCTACTAATTATATTTATCCACTCATTTTAATGACAAAACTTTATATAATTTCACTTTAACATTATACAATTTAAGGATTTTTATTAAGTTAAAAAACTTTTTTACAAAAGTGCAAAAATTTATCTTTTTAAAAAAAATTATCAATTTAAAATTAAAAGTAATTTATTACAAATTAGAAAAATTGCAAAATTTAGATTTTTTTTATATATATAAAGAAAAATATTCGTGAAATTTAGTGTGATTCTAATAACAATTTTTTTTTTTTATTTTCAGTTTTCAAATGACAAGGTACGACAAAAATACGAATTCCTTTACGCCTTTATAAATTGCATTTAATTTATTTCACAGGTGACCGCATTTATTTAACAGATGACAGAGATATATCGGCAGTTGGAGGAATTTTTTTGTGAAAGAGGTTATGGTTTTCTTACGTCAGTGTAGGTCCTGTATTCTGGTAAGTATTAATTTCTAATTTCTTTTCGTTTTTCAGGAAGAAATACCCTTTAATTTATTTATTTTCTTTTCAGGTTTTATTATTGATTTTTTTTCTAATCTATTTTTTTTTTTTTATTTTAGGAAAAACATTCCCTTTTTCTGTCTAGTTACCGAAAACCTGAGCTCAACCCTAGATTCATAAAAAGAAAGGAATTATACAGGACAATCGCATAAAAAAAAATATTTTTCTCTAACCTGAATTATTGTAATTTTAATATTTTTTTTTTTATTTTTCTTTTAGAAAAGGTACTTCCTACACTGTTTAGAGCGTCTAGTTGCCCAGGTGCAAACTTACGGATCAAATACAAAAACCTTTTACCAAAGCACCGATTGAAGTATTGAACGTTGTCCAACGTTGGGTGAGATATCTGTGGTCAGTGGCTGATGAAGATGGCAGCAGGACTTGCAGAGATCTTTGTGGTTTGTGTTTTATTTCTTAGTTTTATATATATTTTTGTTTTTACTTTTAATTTAGTTTAACTTTTATTTAATATAATTAGCCACAGGTCTCACCTTTATAGGGAATCAAAAGGAAAAATGAAAGACTTTTCGCTAATTGTCTCCCACGAAACCTCTTTTCAGAAAATATGTCCGCCTATCGACGTTAAAATTAACTTGTATTTAAATCCTATCGTATATACATTTGAATTTTATATGAATTTTCCTATAAACGTTAGCAACAAAATACAGATAATATAACAGTCTTTAACTAAAACAAATTTCAAAAAGATTAACCCTTTGGTTTCATTTTTATAAGCTATAGGAATCTTTAAGTGTTGATATTTTTCTGTATTTTGATCAAATATTCTAAAAAGCTTTTGTCAATATAGTTCTCATTGCACTATTTCTATATATTAAAAAAGGTAACATCATATTTTTCCTAAGGATATTCACTAGAGTGTCCCGAAAAACAAAATCCCATGGAGAAAAATTTTAAATTATTTTTTCTATAACAAGATTAAAATTACACATTTTTTAAATCTATTTTAAGAAAAACTTAAAAAAAAATTTTTTTTGGAAAAAATGTATTTTCAATAAATTTTTTATATACTCAGCTTATCAATACATATCGTATGGTCTTCCTACATCAGAGTCGCAAAAGTTTCGCTGGTCGTAGTACACTTGCGTGTTACTAGTGTCCACTTTGGGCTATGACTAATCCCACTTCGATTTTTATTACTAATCTGCCGGAAACCCATTTTCTACTCTACTATCGATTGGGTCCTTTCAACGTAGTCCCCAATCGAATGCTATTTGACTTTTCTTATCATTTGTTTCGAATGCACTAAGTATTTCCTCTCTCTCTCTCTTTCTCTCTCTATGGTCCAGTTATACATAGAATACAACTAGAAGTTTATGTGAGAAGCACTTCGAACTTAATTTTCAAAAAAATAATACTCATTTTTTTTTTCAAAACACAAAAACAATATATATGTGACTACATGTATTTTGTTGTTGCATGAATTATGTTTATGACAATTTAATCAGGTTTTTTCTCTCACATAAATATCTAGTTATTAATCTATGATTTAAAGGCTTAGTACTTCAAGACAACATCTATCAGAATTGATGTGCCGCAAAAAAATTTAATTTTGTAAACCTATATAATTTGTTTTCCATCATATTTAAAATATATTAAGAATATTAATGATTTTATCGGTCACAATAAGATTAAAACATTTATGAATAAATTAATACCTTGAAATAATTTATAAGTTTAAGAGAACAAATGTTGTTATATAATGTTAGAATTATTTTATTTTTTAAATAAATGTCAATATATTTTTAAAGTTGTTGCCCTCAAATAAAGATATATGTAACCAAACGAAAACTAATAATTTTTGGCTTCATTCGGTTTTTGAATGAAAAACTACATTAATTTCGTGGGTTTTTCCATACAAATCCAAAACCATTTTCAATTAGTTTTTTGTCGAAAACCAAATAAAAACTACTAAAATAATTTTTTATGAAACAGCGTGTTGGAATCATTTCATAACAATAAGCTTTCATATACGAATGAGGAGAGAAAATTTGAAGTTTTAAGAAGCATTTTTATTTGTTAATAAATTTTTTACAATAATTTTATTTTAAAATGCAATTAATGAATTATGAGTGATTTTAGAAATTTTCAAGAAATGTTTACGTCAACGTAAACTTCATTGAGCTAAAAAATGGTATGTAGACAATGTAAATTTTAATTTTTGGTTTTTTTAAAAAACCGATTAGTTTTTCTTTGGTGTAAATTGTATATTAAATTATAATTTAATTTTTTATTTAATTACTATTAGCTACTGCAATTATCATTGGCTTTGTTGAAGCTGAAATTACATTTATAAATTATACGAAATTTTTAAAAGTGCTACGACACTTTAATTGTTTTTGTTAATTTAAAAAAAAAATTTTTTAACCATTTAAAATTTAAATTTGACGGCAGAGGCTCAAAAAAAATCGAACAACCCTGATCCCATGTAGGCCCGTAGTAGTGGAGATATAAATTTTATTTCTTTAAATTAACATGTTTTTAGAAATTCTTAAATATTCCATAATCTACTATAAAAGAACTTTTGCTAAATGCTCTTTTTTCACATAAACATATTTTAGAAAATTACTTTAAAGTACTTAAAAACTAACAGTAATAAACAACACAAAATAGATCTTAGCCATTAAGAGTCAGCATTTGTGAAACAAAATGCCTAAAAACCTATTTCGTACTAATTCTTGAAGCCAAAAAAAAAATCAAAAACTTTATATTACAACACCAGCAACATACAAACCATTTATGAGTAAAATAAGAGTAGTAAATATAACCAGGAAATTTCCAAATAAAAATATAAAAAACTGAGACAAGCGATTGCAAATAAGATGAATTTATAAGACTACAATTTATTTATCTGCAAATTTCAACAAACTCTTTCACACAGCAACAACAACAACAAAATATGTGTAAAACTGTATATATAGACTAAATGGACATTTCTAAGTGATGATGAAGAGTAACAAACAAGACGAATTCAACGAAAATCCTTTACAAAAAAAAAAAAAAAATCAACAAATATACCAACTTTATAAATACACACACATAAATATAAAGTCATGAACAATACGACTTGTTGCATTCGACATTATGTAGCATGTAAGTCATATGTCTCCCGCTAATGAAGATGAAAAAGAATTGTTAACATTTCCCAAAAAACCAAAAGAAAGAAAAAAAAACTAAAGTTTTAAACTCTTATATACATATATATTATAAAACTTTTGAGGGTATTAACATGCTTATGATTAATGTGTGGCCATATATTAAATTCATATTTCGTGGTTTCCCGAAAAAAAAAAATACAAATAAAAATCTGTGAAAAAGATGATGTTTTTTATTCCTCTTAAGGTTTTTAAAAGCTTAAGAAAAAACCAAAAAATTTAACTTGAAAATAATTGTTGCAGTTAAATATATATATATATATATATATATATATATATATATATATATATATATTTTTTGTAGTCATTAAGTTTGAAAATCAACGCTTAAACTCTTTACCAGCCAGGTTGGCTTAAAAACACACATACATACATAAGCAAACTTTAAATGATAAAAGTAAATAAAATTGAAGAGTTGAATGCTCGATTTCATTTGTTAAAGACATGAACAACAACGACTTTATAATTTTTCTTATATTATTTCATTTAACGGTCTATCCCTTAATATGAAAGATATTTTATAAATTTTGGTTTCTGACACTACTGACATTAAGGACGGTATTATAGTTTCTAGTAGATCTTGATACATAAAACTTGATATATATGATAGAAATCTATGGTAAAAAGAAAAAACTACATATGTAATTGATTTTTATTACTTTTCAGCAGACCGTTTTTAAGATTTTAAATTGAAATTAAAGATAATTATCTGCCGTGTAAATATATCCGCAATTCGAAAATTATTTGATATATGTTTCCAACCGATATATATATATTGACTATCGAAAAGTATAATAAAAAAGTTAGAGTTTTGTTACCCCTTTACAAAAATAATAAAGTGCAAGCTTGGTATTCGCGGCTACCCATTATCTCGACGGCCCGGTTATCGCGATGGCTTAATTTTTAAAATTGCAGGTTCTATAAAAGCGACAGTTTAACGGGTTCTATTTTCAAGACTTTTATCTGTTTTTTTTTTTAATTTGATTACAATGTCTATAACCAAAAAAAGGAAATCCCCGTCTTTTAGTACATTAATCATTTTGGATGATTTTCAATTTTGTCTGTTTAACCGCGTCATTTGTTGTGTAATACATACATCTCAAAGTTAAACACATTTTAAATATATTTCTCAAAAATTAGAGATTTAAAAAAAATTAAAATTGAAGATTACATAAATTCAATTTGCGTGAATTACAAGTTGCATAAGTATTAGGTTTACAGCATTATAAAGCAAGAAAATTCATTAAAAAAATTCGTACGTACAACAGAAAGTGGACCTGACAAACGTTGCACCCTAAAGAAAGCTAAGTACCCAAGAATGGAAAAAATGCTTAATATAGTTTGTAAAATAAAGGGGCAAAAATTTTCCAATATCAGCAGCGATTTTACGATGAAAAATCAGTCTATTTCAAAATTTATTGAACCAGTTCAGGTTTCAATGCTAGTGAAGGATAGTTGAAGAAATTTAAGCGTCCATAATTTAAGCATCCATAAAACAATTTGGGACGATAGAATCCTTAAAGGATGCAATAACGGAAGCATGGAGTTCAATTACTAAATTACTTAGAGTCATTATACAAGTCGATGCCAAATTGCATTTTTGAGGCTATTTCTAAAAATGGTGGCAGTACTCATTACTAATTGAATGCTAGAAGATAATAACTTTCATTTTTATAACCTAAAATTTAAAAATAAATTACAGTTTGCTTAGTTTTAAAATATTCCTTATTCAAGTGACACATGAAAAAGTACCACAGAAATACATGTCTTTAAATAAATGCATAATTTTGGTATAACAAATATATATTCAATTCAATCATAAATTTTAATATAGGAAATATGGAAAAAGAACAATATGTTAATTTTTATACAATTTTTACATTTCGAAAAAAAAAAAATAAAATCAAACGAATTATGAGTTATGTTGTTATGTTTCCTAAAATAATGGACAGATTTTTGGAAAAAATTTACACAATATCTAATGAAATTCAACAATTCTAAAAATTAAGAAAATGGAATATCCGATTCTGACCAAAGGTTTGATAAAGTAATAAAGAAACAAGTGGAAGTGTTATAATCGCCTGAGCCGAATCTTGTATACCCTTCACGAAGTCTATATTGCATAAATATATAAATAAGAATGTAAATTCATTAAAACTTTATTTATATTATAATATATTCTTGTTAAACTTACAAATATCGTGAATTTATTAAATTTTATTTATAAAAGAAAACTTAATAAAATTTTTTTCTGAAAAAAATATACGCAATTAAAGAATTTCAAAAGAATGGATTCATATTCATATTATCTATTATCAAAATTAACCATGACATCGGAAACTTGTAATATAAAGAATTCCCGAAAGCTGTTTTCTTGGACATATCACTTATAAAAATCGCGCAGACCATCTGTGTTGAAGAGCCGAAAAAATATATAATACAAAAAATTGTAAATTCCTTTTTCAGTTTCCTAACAATAACTTGTCTCGAAACAGATACCCAGGAATTAGCTATTTTGAACGTGAATTAGCTATTTTAAAATTTTTGATTTTATTAAGTGATAATTTTATAAGAAAAAACATCTCACATGCTCAGATTAAAAACAAAAACAAATCAATTAGATTCCACGAGGATACGAACCGTGGCTTGAAAATTTGTAATATAGAACACTTCCACTGGACTATCTATAAACATATGCGATTTGTTGGAAAACAATTATATGTATCCTACATGTAAACGGTATAAAAATTAACTTAAAACCTATATCTATATTGAATATATTTAAAATTCAACAATGTTGAAAAAGTATTTTTTATACAAAATAAAATAAAAGTATTTTATGAATTTAGAATTTCAAGGGGGTAAGAATTCGTAGGTAAGAGTTTATAACTCCGGCATTCCTGAACGTATTTCATTGAATTTCAATGAAAAGATTTTCGAGGCTATTTGTCATATATGTGTTTAAAAGGAAATGTATTTATTAGATTATGGGCTTCTAAAAAACCATTTCAATACACAGACCGACGGGAATCCAAATGGACAGATAAACTTTTATACACAAGCAAAGAAAAAATATGCTTGCGGGAAGCATAATCGAAGAGCAAGTGATTAGACTATATGGTCATAAATAATAAAAACAATAATAATAATAAATATGAACGTTATAATCACAAAATAATCTAACTTTTCATGTTATGATCCGAGCTTTTGCATTTTGTATTTAAATATTTTAGAATGTTATGGTCCAGTTTTATAAAACTATGTCCTGATTTTCTCATATTATTATTCGGCTTCATCATATTATTTACCATAAAAAATTTTATTACATGTTCAAAATTACTCATAACATGTTTCATATTAATCTCATTATGATCAGTCATTATTTGTTCATTAATTAATTTCATTTCTTTTATTTACATACATATATTGTGCAAGATAATACAAGATACTTTTTGTTAACTAATAGTAGTTAATCAATATGAATCACACCAAATATAACAAAACCTTAACTACTTATATTTATTTATATATAAACTAAATGAGAGTTATAATTAAGTTGGAAAACAAACATTAAAAACAAAATATATTCAAAAACAAACAAGTTATGTGTTTTGCAACCATATTTGTAAAAAGCATACGTATTATAATTATTTATAACATTACATTGTTATGGGAATAATAATAATATTAATATGCTTTAAAAACGAGATATGGTTTAAGAACAAGGAAAAAGATTATTAATATTTAATGGTTTGTTTCATATTAATAAAATTTTGTTTCTAGTAAAAATATTTAAAAATATAAGATTTTTGTTGGCAACTATATTCAACTTTTTATTGAATATAAACATTGAATGATAAAACTGAAACAAAAACATTCTTATCATAAACACAGTATTATTAAAATTAATGAAAATTAACAATAAGAATATAATATTGTTGTAGCAAAAATCTGAACTTAAGGTGTTTTTTTTATAAGAGCAATTTTAGTTTTTTTACAAAAATTTTAATTTTAATTTTTTTTCACAAAAAGCGGGCTATATATGCGCACGATTTTTTTTAGAATTAAAAAAAATAATATGTACTACTTTTCAGAAAAATACGAACTATTCCAATAAAGTTCAAAATTAGTATATTTTAGGACAAGTTTCAAAAAAAAAAAAAATAATAATAATAGAACTATTTTTGAAAAATCAAAATTTCCAAATACTTGAGGAAAAACACACTAACAACACATACCTGTAGTTGATGTTTCCATTTTTAAATTTTCTTTTAAGAAACTTTTTATTTAAAAAAAAAGTACACTTAAAATTGATGAAATTTAACAAGGCTATGATGCCTTCAATGATTTTTATTGTTATAGATATATAATTTTGTATATTTTTATTCGATACCAATTTTTATTACGAAAAGTTAATTTTCAAAATTCAGTTAATTGCCAATTTATACACATTTTACGTGCGGAGGGTAAAGATTGCAAAATTTCTAAGTCGACTTATTATTCGCCTAAGTTGTTTGAAAATAAATTCTAGTCGAAATGAAAAAATATGTATTAAACGATATTCTATTTAAAAATAACGCTTTTCAGGAGTGTATTTTGTCGATAAATTCAATATTTTTTCGAAAACACTTTTTTGGTGCAGTAAATTATGAGAAAAAGAATTTTCCCAATTACTTTTGGCCAAGAAACTTCATGAAATCATACAAATCTTACATAAGTTAAGAAACACGTTAATATACCATAACAAAAACTAAATGGTTTTGTGAAAACCAAATTTAAAAAAAAAACTATACCGTTTACATACCTGCTTTTCTCTCGTTGTGGTTTTTGCAAACAAATTTATTATTTTTAATTTCTATTGAAATTTATTTTTGTTTTTTGCAAAAATTTAAACACAATTTATTCACAAAACATACAAAACTAATAAAACAATTCTTGAAATTTGATAACTTCATTTTATTCATTATATATAAAAGCTTAATGTTCTAAAATCAAAATAGTTTTTATTTGGTTTTCAATACAAACTTGATGAAAATAGTTTTTGATTTGTATGATAAAACTAATGAAATTCATGTAATTTTTTAATCAAAAATCGCATGATGCCAAAAACTACTACGTTTTGTTTGGTGTAAACGTGGTATAACACATTTAGAAAACCCAAGCAAATTCTCTTGTTTTCACTTATAAAATTTAACCTGTAAGAAACATATTTTTTAAAAATCTTTTTTTTTATAAATATTCACTCCTATCGTGAACAAGTGGAATTTTTGTTCACATGAAACTTTTATTCCCCTCGAGGGGAAAAATGATCGTGAATCTCCAGTGAAAAAATTTTCCCGCTATCAGTTCTCAGTGAATGTAAAAAAGAAGAAAATTAAAAATCAAAGAAATTTTTATTCAGAAATGTACACGTACATATATAATATTTTAAAGAAAAGTTAAAAAACAAAGCAAAATATTTAGTATTGGAATGACAATTTGATTAATTTATTGCAAAACAATTCGGCTTCTTTTTGGAAACCCAACAAAACAAAAGAATTATAACAAATTAAAGTTTACAAAATGTTTAGAATTGTAACAATAATTTTATTGCAAGTGGAGGAAAGCAAGCACCAGCGAGATGTTGGTCGAGATTTGCGAGACGCATCTGACCCATTGGCGTTACCCGATACATTTCATTAATACAAAAAACTTTTAAATTAATTCTCTGTATTAGACTTAACCACGTCTTTCGAAAGCTTCACAAATCTGTAGGCAATCGACCTGTTGTTTTGCATTTCGTTGAGCAATATATCAGTTTGTGCCTTATTAACGGGTCGTGCAATTAATATGCATTTTATAAACTTTAATATTGGAATTATAAAAAGAACTACTTACATGTTCCGTTCTATTACCCAGCAAAATAAAGTGTATAATTTAATAGGAAAAGTGAAAAAACTCACGGGAAAAAAATCATTCACGATAAGGTGAATTTTATTTTAGCGTGAAATTATTCACGGAAAATTTTTACACGATTGCAAATTTAGGAAAAGGGAAAACATTTCGAGGGAAAAAGTATTCATGATAGGGGTGATTATAAATTTTAAAAATTTATTTTATTTCAAAAAAGCTCATTACAAATTCGACTCCAGCCAAAACCTCTCAATTATTATTCACAATTTTCTCGAGTATTTTTGAAAATACAAAACGTAAGATATTTTTAAAAATGAGTATCTGTACCTACATATATATGTATGTAACTATGTATATTTTTTATTTTTTGAAATGTGTTAAAAATTTAAATTTATTTACTGTCATTAATTTGGCACCTTGCGCGAAATTAGTTCACCATGATGACTTTATCGTCATTTTTGCATTGTTATGGAAACAAATGAGAATTTCAGAATTTGACTGAATTGTATTCACACAACTTGGCTATATGGCTCGCTGTATAATACAAAAGGGAATGAATATCAGTAAATGTTTGTATCAAAATGTGTGTGTGTGTATTTATTTGGCTTTTTAGTTAGTAGCCGCAAGAAGATTTTTACATAACAAAATGGCCCAGGGTTAAAATAAGATTTAAAATATAAAGACCACTTGATTTAAAAATGTATTTATTGGATATGTTGTTAGTGTTTCTTTCCTTCCAATACAACCAATGTTAGAGGTGGCAATCGAATGATTGTTGAGTTTATACGATTAAATATCAGCGTTTGTATGAGTATGTAAAATATGGTGTTGTGTTATTTAATTGCGTAAAATAAGATCCACTTAGATGAATGGTCGGTTGGTTATGGAAGGGCTTAAGCAACAAAGTTTTACTTGCATTTAAGTTAAAAGCAACACTTTGTTGCATTTAAATGAAATAACACTCGTTGTATGCACACAAACCTACGTATCATACGTATCCCAAAAATATACGAGATACAATTGACAGAGAAAAGATTAAGGTGAAGTAGGCAGAGGAAGAAAAAGAAAACAGCAAAAATAAATTGTTACAAATTATGTTATTAAAATTTAAGTGAGAAAAATGAAATTAAAAACGCATTTAAGATCATTTCACATTTGTACATTTATAAATCATTTTTATTAGGAATTTTATTTCAAAAACTTCATTTCAATTCTTACTCATATAATCCGCAAAGGAACTACAAATTATTGTAGAAATTATGTGAGAATGACAACCAATAATTATGATTTATTGCAAGAAATATTACTTAAAAAAATAATAACATAATTATGATATTAATAATTTAAGTTAAATTTATCCAAAATTAATGTGCAAGAAGTTAAGTTTAGTTTTTGCTAAAAATTGTATAACAAAAAGGTGCTAGAGCAAAAATTATGCAAATCTGTGATTAATTTATATTTCTTTAAAAAAAATCCATTTTATGTGAAAATAAAAAATTATTAGGAAACTATTGATCTGCAATCATTTTTATTTCTTTAAATATCTCACCAAAATTTGATTTTTATGTGAAAATTTAAAATCTCATTTAATAAGAAAATTAGAGGTGTTAGAGTAAAGAGAATGAAAATCTGTGATTATTAACTATGATTTTTTCTATCAAGTTCCTTAAATAAGTCTTCAATTGAGGAAATAATCAGGGTTGACAGATTTTGTTGAGCATCTGTCGCCAAATTGTTAATCAGAAATCGACAAATTAAAACGAGAAAGAAAGATATAGTCGATCAAGACCGACTATATGATACCCCACACTATTCTGTATGAGCATAAAAATTCGGGAAGGGGACTTATATTATACCTGTGGCCAGTTTTACTAAATGTAAAATAAAACATACAAATACAGAATAATGCATTGATACTAACATCTAGAATATTTTATGTCCTTTAGGGCGATTCCTGGAAGTTGATTTATATGGGATTTATGCAAGTTAAAGTGATTTTCGGAAAAGGGGTTTATATGGGAGCTATGGTCAATTATAGAAGGATCTTCATGAAATTTGGCACAAAGATTGATACTTGTACAAAACTTCTTTATACTTCTTTATATTTATGATCGTTACAACCCTATTCCGGGAGGACATTTGTGACATTTCGATAAACTTCGTCCTTTTGTTATGAAAGTCTTACGTGCCAAATTTTATTCAATTATTTTCAAGACTGCGACCTGTACTCTATGCATAATATTTACATGGACAGCCAGCCAGACGGACGGACATCATTAAATCGACTCAAAAAGTGATTCTGAGTCTATTGGTATATTTTAAGGTGGATGATTTTTTCTGTGCGTTACAATTAGCAGCACAAACCACCTATGGTGGTGTGGGATATAAAAATTAGCCAAACAAATCGCCATCATGTTACATATATCGCCAAAAAATTCGCCATGTCGCTAAGCCGAAAATTCAATCGCCAAAAGCGATTCAAAACATTTGGTTAATGCTTTTTCTGGTATTCCTCAGAGAACACATCATAGACCTTTATTATTTATAAATAGTTTACATCCATATTCAAATTTAGTAAATGCCTCTGATTTGCGAATGACCTTAAATTGTTCTCAAATATATCAAATATAATTAAATAACGAAAATTGCTCGATTTGGATGGTTTGTCCCAATGGTGTTTTGATAATGATATTTTAATTAATTTTGTTAATATCCCCAAATGTTGTACAGTTTCTTTCACACATCGCTTAAAACTTATTATATTAAATTATTCTGCAGGTGACACAGCTATTAAACGTGATGTTAAATTTAAGGATTTGGGAATTACATTTGATGTTAAATTATCATTTAATCATCATATTGATAAATTCAGTTCTAGAGTTCATGCAATGATTGGTTTTGTAGAAACAAATTTAAGATAGCTTAGTGACCCCTTTACGCTCAAATCATTTTAGGTTTCATTTGTCCTTAGCATTTTAGAATATTGTTCAATAATTTGGTGTCCATTTTATAAAAAAAAGAATCGGATCGTTTAGAGCGCATTCAAAAAATGTTTACAAAAATAATTTTTAAATTATTATGGCCTAATGTTCCCTCCTCCTATGATGCTAGGAGAAAGTTATTTGGTCTTCAAACATTACATGACCGTAGATCTTACAATTGTATCAAGTTTGTTTATAATATTTTGTTTGGTCAAGTAACTTGTTCTGATTTGAACGATTATGTCAATTTTGTATAATGCACCAAGAAACATAAGAATAAACGTATATTTGATTATGGTTTTCATAAAACTAACTATGCCATAAATGAGCCAATTACAAAATGTTGAAAATTATGTAATAGCATTTTAAATTTTAATATAAATAAAGATAAGTGTAAATTAAATTTATTTATGTTTTATAATTAATTTATGTAATCTGTAAGATTAAATTTGCAGATGAAATAAGTAAATAAATGAATAAAATTAAAGGTCACAATAATTCTTTATCAAAATTTTTTAATTTGTCGCAGCTCCTTAAATAATCATCCTATTAAGAAAATAATAAAAACCTGTGATCATTTAAATTTTTCACAAAAATATGATATTTGATTTGAAAAGTTAATTGAAATAAAATTAAAATCTGTGATCACAATTTTCTTTTTTTACCAAAATATGACTTTTTATGTGAAGAACTAAAATTACCTCCTGCTTGTTAAACAAGCCTCTAAATGAAAAAAATAATGAAAATCTCTGATCAGTAAAATTATTCTTCAAAATATGATTTCTTGTACGAAAAACTAAAAGTTTCTTAAATAAGTCTCCAATTGAGAAAGTGATAAAAATCTATGATCATTTAAATTATGCATCGAAATAAGATTTTTTATTAACTAACTAAAAGTGGTTTGAGTTT
This sequence comes from Protocalliphora azurea, assembly GCA_932274085.1. Taxonomy (NCBI): domain Eukaryota; kingdom Metazoa; phylum Arthropoda; class Insecta; order Diptera; family Calliphoridae; genus Protocalliphora; species Protocalliphora azurea. Next base: position 145,438,891 of record OW026520.1, on the reverse strand, counting down.
CTTAAATAAGCCACCAATTGAGAAAATGATAAAAATCTATGATCATTTAAATACTGCATCGAAACTAAAATTGGCTCTAGTTCCTTAAATAAGCCTCTAATTAAGAAAATAATACATATCTGTGGTCGCTAAAATTTTTCATCAAAATATGATTTTTTTATACGAGAAACAAAAATTTACTCTAGCTTCTTAAATAAGCTTCCAATTGAAAAAATAATAAAAATATGCGATCACTAAAATTCTTTACCAAAATATGATTTTTTTATAAAAAACTGAAATTGGCTCTAGTTCCTTAAATAAGCATCCAATTGAGAAAATAGTGAAAATCTGTGATCACTAAATTTTTATATGGAAATCTAAAATTAATTATTTCATTAAATAAGCCCCCAATAGAGAAAAGAATGAAAATCAATGATCACTAAAATATTTCACCAAAATATGATGTTATATATGAAGAACTAAATTCGCTCTAGTTCCTTAAATAAGCATCTAATTAACAAAATAGTAAAAATCTTGGGATCACTAACATTCTTCATCAAAATATGATATTTAATATGGAAAACTAAAATTCTCTCTAGTTCATAAATAATCTGTTATCAATAAAAAAAAAAAATATGATTTTTTTATATGAATTGAGAAAATAATAAAAATCTGTGATCACTAAAGTTCTTCATCAAAATATGATTTAATTTGTTTAGAACAGGTTCGATTGATTTCATTTTTATATTTTTTTGCTGCCTTCAACATAAAATTGAATATATTAGAAATAAAAGGAGTTATATTTCATTAAAATCGATATATAATTAAATAAATAAACAGATACTTTTTATTGACATAGCTTATTTAATTTGCTACAAAAATAATTTGTATTGCATCTTTCATAATACAATTACTCAATGTAGAATCATTAGAAAGTTTGTTCTGAATTTTATTTACCCTAAAACAAAAGAAAATGGAAGAAATTTAAAACAAAACTACAAATGCAAAAAAAAATAAATAAATAAATAATAAATAAAAAATTTTTGTGAACAATTTTAACAATTTTAACAAAAGCAAACAAATATCCATAAATGTGTTGTCCATTTGATCAAATATGCTTATACGTTCATAAAACGTCCATAAAATGGAGTTCTGTCTTTCAGGAAGCATTTCAAATCACAAATGTAAATATATTATATTTTAAATTTTTCCAAACGTATTGAAAACTCTAGTAATTCTACCTTCTGTTATTATATTATAATATCTTCAAATAAAAAACATTTTTCTTGTATTAAGAACTGAAATAACTTTATTTCCTTATTATACCGGAAATGCTTTAAATCTAATTATAGTATTATTTAAATCACCCTGTTATTACCAATTCCTCAAATTCAAATTTAACAGTTCATTTCATAACGCTCAAACTTACACCTGGCAACATGTCCAAAAAATAATTGTGTTTATTTACAACAACAAACTAATCAGCTGCCACTGCACAAACAGAGACCTGCGCCACTGGCCGCAGCTTTACAGATGGCTGAATCGCGCCGCCTATTATTTGTAAAAGCCGCCGCCGCCATGAAAATTTCGGTTTAACAAGACTTCAATATAGCCGCCGAATTTGATCAAATCTAATGTAAACCCTTTCATAAATTCATTAAGTTTCTTAAATTTAAAACATTTCTTAGAAATTATGACAGATGATGCTGCGCTACACTAATGTATGGCAGCCTTTGAACAAACCTCAATACATATTTGATTTACATGTAAAAGTAGGAATGGAGCATGTATGGAGACAAGTATAATAAATACTAATAATTTCGCTTCTGCGACAATGAGCAGAATAAATTAAATCCAAAACAACAAATCTTAAAATCGGTAATTTGATGTCGGATTCAAAAATCACCAAAAAGAAAATTTAAGCGGTTATCGAACCATTAACAATGACTTACCACATTCTACAATCGAACTTAAAATGGCGAATGGTGCTATTTTGGTTCGTGGCAAAAAAAAAATAATTTTTGCATTTTTGGAAAACTCATAAACTATTCTTTTATTCTACGGGGTGACAGGCACAACTTTTTTTCGACCCTAATAATTACTCAGAGAGAGGCGGTTTTTCACTAAAAATATATATAAAATATTATATATATATATATATATATATATATATATATATATATATATAAAGAATTGAAAAAATTCAAGTAAAATTTATAAAGTTTGCTCTTTCATTTTTAAATTTTTCATTTGTAAACCCTCAAATTTCGATTCCTACATACCCTGATAAGTGTGCCTTGATTTATATGAAAACTTTAGAAACAAAATTTCTTCTGTATATTTTCTATATGCTATAATTCGTAGATTAATTGATTGTCCTGATTTGCTTCATACCATAAAATTAAATATACCTCCTAGGCCTCCAAGGCAAAATAATTATATCTTTTATATAGATATTCATAGAACAACATATGCTTTGAAAGAACCTTTCATAAAAGCTATGAGATTATTCAATGAATATTCTAATGAATTAGACTTCAGTTTATCAAATCTTGAATTTAAAAATTTGTTAAACAGTTTGTTTAAGTAATTAATTTAATTATATTAAAAAAAGTATATTAAATTATCGTTGATGTCTGTAAGGATAATATTGTATTCATAGACTGAAACTAATAAATAAATAAACGGTATTCGTCAGCCCCTTACATCTAAGAAGACGTGGACCCACATTTAGGAACCGTTGTTCTATAAGTTGATGCAAAAAAAAGGAAATAAAAAAATTTTGTATTCTCAGCCGGCTAATAGCCGATTTTGAATCGCCGCATACAATTTTTACAAAAACCGCCGCGTTAAAATTGTTCGACCTGCGCCGAACTGAACTACAAAAGCAGTGTTGCCGTTTTGATAATTCCAATGTGATGATTTTTCCATTTTGATTTTTTTTCTTTAAATTAAAATTTTATTTTTATTCGTTTTAAAAATGTTAATTTTGCTAACAATAATAACCAATAAGGAAAGAGTGTACTAAAAATGTATCTATGAAATCTCATTCCAATTTTAACTGGCAATGAAAAAAACAATTTAAATCAATGAAAATTATAAAGATTTTCTAATATTTAACCAAAAATGAAATGGATTGGGAGATTTTTTGGAGAAAGTTCTAGCATAATAAATAAACTAAATACACTATTGTGCACGTGCTTTAAAAAGAGTACTTTTAACTGATTTTCGGGAAAGGTCCCTATATCGAAACTAAAGTAAATCTTAATGCGATCCTTTTGAAACTCGGTGCCATGTTTTATGTACATACAAAATTTTTTATAGAATCTTTTTAGATTTTTATATGTGTATTTAAGATTTAAGAGCTTCAAAATATTACTCCAAGAGAACATTTATTTGGGGACCAATTTCAATCAATTTAGGAGATCCTGAGTCGATTGGTATACATTAGGGGGTTCCCCGTTATAGTGCTGTAGGGAATAAAAAAAAGTACCTTTTTTAGTTATTAAAACAGTGCAAGACGACATAATTAAATATGAACATATAAAACGGGGTTATTTTACAAATAACTGCATTAAGTTCTCTGTCACTCCTGATATATTTGCAGAATTTTTAAATTAACATATTGAGATTTAATATATATGAGAGGCTTAGTTACATAAGCGATTTATGTTGAATATTTTTACCAAACCTCCTAATCAAATGACTAACTTTAAATCTTTAGTTTTTAAATCTTATAAAAAATGGAATTAATATTACCAAATAAAATTGGCTGTCCTATAAAAAATAATTGCTCGACCCAGTTGTATCGAAATTACAAATGTATTACAATCTGATTTGCTTGCTTCATCATATCACAAGGACTTGTGAATAATTATATTTTTATTATTAAACTTAATATTGCGATCCACTACAAAATTGAATCAGGGACCACATTTTGATAAATATTTTTCTAAACCAGTGGTTTTCAAAAGAAACATCTTCACGACCCTCTTGAGACATTAGAACTAGAGTGTGGCCCACCATAATTTTGTGTAATAAGTAAATAAAAATTCAAAAGTTTGATATCAAATATGTTTTTAAAATAGGTTTAAATTTTAAGTATAATTTCTAATTTTGCCTTATATTAACACTTTTGATGTATAACTGGTTTATTTTTGACAATGACACATTTTTTACACAATCAAAAATTATTAATGAATCTTTGTGTTTTTTTAATTATATTTTTTCACAAAATACTTAAAACAATCACTTTCTTTAAATTATATTTTTGTATTTTAAAATAATTTTTTCTTTGACATTTTCGTTTTCTTCGATTTTCGTACATAAGGTTGCCAACAAAATGTATAAATAAGAGATGAATACTGCAATAAACAAGTTAAATAAGTTTTTTTAACTGGTTAAAACATTTGTATGAAATAACTGGTTAAAAAACCAGAAAAATAACTTGTTAAATGAACAAACCAGGTTTTTTCGTAAATGTAAACGGGGTATTACTTTGCAAAAGGTATTAAATAAATCGTAATTTATTATTTTGATATCAAATGTTAATCTCATATTATTATTATATCTAAAAGTCAATACAAATGAATATTCAATTTATGAATAAACTTCTTTTCTTGTTGAGAAGACTTAAATTTAAGTAATCATTAATTTGCAATATATAAAATATATGAAAATTTTTAAAACTTACATACATACATAAAGATTATATTAATTTTTACATAATAACTTCGCATTTTTAAAATTTGGTTATTTTGTTCCTGTTTGTTTATTTTTTCAAAATTTTGGTTAGAAAAAAATTTTCGCCGTGGCAACACTGTGCACAAGCACGAATTTTTTGCAAATTGTCAAAAATCATGTTATTGTGTAAACAATAACAAAAAGTGAACAGGCAAGTTTTAGTTGGATGGAATATTCTGTAGTATTTGCAAATATAATACTGTTTATTATCTCTAAGTAAAATCAAAATGCCTCACGGCCATTCCCATGATCATGGTCACGATTGCGGTCATGAAGCTACCGATGTAGATCATGCTCTCGAAATGGGCATCGAATATAGTTTATATCAAAAGATCGATATGGAAAATCTAGAATGTTTAAATGAAGAATCCGTGGGTAGTGGTAAGAAAGTATTTAAACCCTATGAGAAGCGTTTGGATTTAACTGAGGTAAGTGGGAAATTAAAAATGAAATATTTTTTAGGATTTTAATAAACCTTTTTTTAATCTTTAGTTTGTTCAAAGTGATGCCGATGAAGAGTTACTTTTTAATATACCCTTTACCGGCAATGTGAAATTGAAGGGTATTATTGTGGCTGGAGCCAATGATGATTCACATCCCAATAAAATGAGATTGTAAGTGATATGTTTTAGTCACAATAATTATTTTTAATGTAATTACCTTAATTTTTTTTAATAGGTTTAAAAATCGTCCAGCTATGACTTTTGATGATGTTAGAGCAAAAGCAGATCAGGAATTTGAGCTATCAAGAGATTGTCGAGCAGAAATTGAATATGCACCCAAGTGAGTACATTTTTAAATAATATTAAATTCATTTTTAACTGTATTGAAAAGTTATTCAATTCGATGTTCTTACCAGATTAAAGAATTCATTTTGGAAAGTAATATCACATGTTTCGGAAAACTCTTTTATCAAACGATTATATTCTATTATCAAGTTCCGAAAGGTAAACATTTTTAATATTATAGTTGACACGTCAGTTTATCCCGATACTTTGAATTCTATTCCCAAGGAAAATTTTTGAACGTATATTATATAATCAGATTTTTACATATTTTATGAAAAATAACTTATTTAATTATTTTGTTTGGATTTCGAAAGGGCTGTAGTACTGAAGAAGCTCATGTGAATGTTCAGAACTATATATGTAAATGTTTGGATAAAGGACATAGCGCTGTAGCAGGCGTTTTTTATGATTTGACAAAAGCTACAGTACTATGGCGTTCAGGGAAATGAACTTTTGATTTCAAAAAGCTATTTAAAAAATAAACAACAATTTGTTAAAATTAAGGAAAGTGAAAGTACTTTGGCTATTTTTAGATATGGAGTGCCCCAGGAAAGTGATTTGAAAAACATTAGCTTATAAGAAAAAATGTTCATATATACTGATGATATTAGCATATTTTATCCCTATAAGCACGAAACTATTCTAAAGCCATATTTAGGAAGAGATGCTGCTTTAATTTGGGAATATATATGTAAGACAAAACATTAGATTTAAACCTTATTTTGGTTTTAATAATGAATTCAGATTTTTGTGTATGGAAAAGAAATTAAAGAAGTCACATATGTTCAATATTTGGTTATTTATTTACAAGGAAATATCATGTGAAATCTTCACATTAAATATCTCAAATCTAAAATTTCTCCAGCTTTGGGTTTACTGTATAAATTTAATACCAAATTTGATAGAAAAACTTAATTAAATTAAATTATCAGGCTCTAATTCGAAACCATTATAACTATTCAGTGCTAATTTATGGGTTCAAAAGGACTACAGAGTCACTTCAAAGACAAAATAAAGCACTAAAGATTGTAGCTAATTTGTCTACTCGGTTTTCAACTAAAATTTAAAAAAATGCTTTTTTTAATGTTTTGCCAGTTTACGATATTTATAAACTACTGTTATTAGTTTACATTTATAAATGCCTCCACAATATCGCACACCATACCATAAATTTGGTGCAGAATCAAAATACATTTAATACTCGAAATAAATATAATTTGAGAGTCGCCTTTTGTCAATCTGAAACAACGAAGCAACGTATTGAACTTTCTGGTAGTAAAGAATATAATAACTTACCACCAAGTATACAAAATTTTGAGAGATTTTCTGTTTAAATCAAATTTAAAAAAACTATTTAATACAACAGGTTGATGAGCTTCTGATATAATAGCAATAAAATAATCTTATATACAAAATAGAGTACTTATTATATGAAATATAAATTTTTTATATTTAAATTTATTTTACAATTTTTGAAAATTTGTAAATATATTTTATTTTGCCAATAAGCCTCTGAAATGCCAATTTGGCGCTGAGGCGCTGAATTAATTATTGTAAAATAAAGATTAAAAAAAGAATTTATATTCTTACATACGTTTTCTTAAATTTGATAATAGATTTATAGATTTGTTTAAATTTTTCATCACATATCTCTTTTAGCTTTAATTTATAAATTTTCCTTCTTAAAAATATCTTTACAGAGTTGTAACATTTTCATCCGTACATCATTTATCCATACATTTCCCTTCCAATTTTGGTGACGATAATACTAAAATATATTACATTGGTAAGTTGTTGAGAAGTTATTTTTTAAGAAGTATAATATAATTACATATTTCTGTAATTACATCCTTTAGGCCTTCGCGGTGAATTTAGTGAAGCTCATTATCATGGTGTGACAATTTGTACTTATGAAGCTCGACCCAATGTAAATGATCATAAAACGGATGCATTTGATGCTGTTAATCGTACTATACAGTAAAGTAAAAAGTAGAAATGGTTTGAAATCGCTCATATTGAATAGTTATTGTTTTTTACTGAATGAAAATATATAAATTGAATTATTATTAAAAGCAAAACAGAATACCTATCAATAGCACTGTTCCAGTACTTGTCTAATTTACATGTTTTAGTCATGATTAGTGAGATATTATATGACAGTTATCGGTGGGCTTCATAAATGCCATTTTAATCGACAAACGAACATCATCATATCGACATAATTTCTTACAAGGATCCAGAAAATATAAAAATGTGAGTTTATACAGATTTGCTTATTAGGGTTCATCAATCGAAATTGACTTTTTTGTTTGAAAATTATCGATAAAAAAAATTACTTCATTTAAAAGGAATAGTTTTTTTTTAGAAATTTTTATTTCAGCTACATCATCTAACTGTTGGAAATTGTGTGCAACCAGCAATTTCATTGCATATGTTGTCTGTTAATTAATCAATATATTTGACTGTGTTGTATACATTTTATAATTTTTAAGTTTTTGTAAGAAAAATGACAACAAAAATCTCGAAAATATCGTATAAAATCGAAAATAGTCGGAAAAGGTGGAAAAAAATTTAATTCATTTACAAAGAATAGTTTTTTTTAGCAATTTTTGTTTTAGCTTCATCATCTGACTGTTGAAAATAGTATCGTAAAAATATATTTTTGTGTGCAACCACCAATTTCATTTCATATATTGTCTGTTAATTATTCAATATATTTAATTTTTTTCTATATATTTTACACCTTTTAAGTTTTTGTAAGACAAATAACAAATATTATCTTTTGGTGGTGAAATTAGGGAAAATGTTGATTAATCATTATTTTCCCTTCTAAACAAACCCCTTTTGAAAATAAAACACATTTTTGTATTTATATTTTTTTTTTAATTTGTTTTTTATATTTTTAAATTTTTATTGTGTTTTTTCTTATTTGTTTTATTTATTTTTCCATACGAAATATCATTATCATTGTTGTTTTATTTTTTCATTTATTTATTAATTTTTTTTTTTTGGTTGATAACTTTTTACGTTTTTTTTTTTTTTTTTTTTTTGTTGTGGTGTTTGTTGATTTTTTATAGTATTTTTTATTTTGTAAGAAATTGTGATTTTTTATTTATATTATTTTTGGTTTTCATTTCTTTTGTTTTCATTTTTTCTTTTTTGATAAAAAGATAAATTTATAATAAATTTGTTTATAACAAAATTGACAAGAGTGTAGAAAAAATGTTAAAGGGTGTGTGTGTGTATTTTTTTAGTGTGAGTTAATAAGTAATGTGAAGTGAGCGTGTATTGGTTTTTGTTAGTGATATTGATTATGTATAAATATGTAGGAAAGGCGTGAATGTGAAAATGATAGTGAGAGCAGCAATAATATGTTAGAATGTATTTAGTATGTATTAGTTTAAAGAAGTTGAAAAAGTAAGAAAAAAAGAAGAAATAATTAAATTAGAATTTAAAGAAAATGTTTGTTTGACTTAGTTAAATTTATCTTCGTTTTTTAAATAATACTAAGAATTAGAAGTAGAAATTCCCTTGTAGGGTACAGCAATTGTATTTTATTTTTGGTTCTTTTGCAGTGTCAAGCACTTCCTGGGATGATGCATTAAAAGTCTTAAAGAAAATCATGTTGGTCCTTCGAATCTCAACATTTATGGCGAAGGTTTTTAACAATTTGGTTATCAATAGAAAGAGGTCTACACATCAAATTTCAAAACTGATATTTATTTTTTTCAGAAAACCTCAGAGATATTTTGGTTCTTCAAACCGTAACGATGAAATATTTTATAAAAGGAAAAAAATTCTACTTTTCAGATTTATTCGTTGAAGGAAAACATTTTGCTTCTTCGAACCGGATCAATCTTTCATCGACAAAAAATTAAAAGAAATAAATCCACAATTGTGACTGTAAAATCCCAAAAAAAAACTCTAGTTATTATGTCAAAATCATTAATGGAAAAGGACCTGATAATTATCATATTTTCGAGAAATATCTCAAGAATCTAATATTGGTTTTTCGAATCGGAACATTTATTAAGTTCAGCATGCAATTGCAAACAACTTACGTTATATTGAACAAATTATTTCATCAAAAAATTAATTTCTGATTTTTCTGGAGGAATAACTCAAACTCAGTTTGGTTCTTCGAACCGTGAAATTTATTAAGGTCGCTATCAATTGGAAAAAAAAAACTATATATATACATACTTTATTACTAATTTTTAAAACTAAATAATAATGATAAGGTTGGTCACTTAAACCGGATAATTCATTCACAATTGTTAATTGATTATTAAATTGTGTATAATTATTTCATCAGCATTTTTTTTTAAACAAATACAAGAAAAATACCTTAAGGAACCTTAAATGTTTGAAGAACATTGATGCCATATTTTCGATATTTTATTTTGGTACTTCGAACCAGATCATTACAATTCTTTTTTATAAACGATTGCTTATAAGTAGATAAAGCTTAAATTCTCTTATTTGAAAGTGGAGTCCCATGTTTCTAAAACTGCGAGGAACAAATGTTGCAAGACCATTCTGCAAGTTATCTTATAATTATTACCGTTTTCGACATTAGTTATCCTTTAATATTATTTAAACGAAGACCACTTTGAAAACCAATTAAAATTCATTAAAAATTTAAAGTTTTGAAATTAAAAAGTAGTTGTAATCAATCAATAATAGTGGTAAAATAATTAATTTTAACAATCTGTGGTTAATTTATTTAATTTAAACAAATAATTATTCTTAATTTTTTTAAATTTATTTTGGTACAAACTTAACAATTTTTTTTTTTATTTTATTAATGGTTTTTAAAGACTATAATTATGATTTTGTTTAATGCATTTTTTTGGGTTTTGTTTATTAAAACAATTGGATTTATATATTTCTCATTAATATGTTTATTATTAATTAATGTATGGTATTTTTTTATTCCTCTTTTTTTTGCGGGATAATATGTAACAATTGCAATTTATGTATTTATTTATTTTATTAATTAATTTAATTTATTAATAATAGGTTGTTGTTGGTTGATTTTTTTGTTTAAATTTTATGTATGAATTTTTATTGATATTTATATGAATTATTTTATTAATTTTTGGTTTTTGCCATTTTTTAATATTTATAATATTATTAATAATATTAAATAAAAATTTTTTTAATTTATTTTAGCATTATTTTATTATCATCTATTACTCTATTTATTTTTTCTTTCTTTTTGGTTTTGGGTTTTAATTTAATGCATAGTTTCCTTTTTTTTTGGTTTTTGTTTAATTTAGCTTAAATTTTTTCGCTTTTTTCTATAATTATTTTTTCCTTTAAACTTACTATACAAGCTCTCTAATAAAGTTTTTTGTCTTATAATTTATGCGTTTTTTTTTTTTCTTCAATGACCATGTTTAAATTTTAATTATCTTTTTTTTACTTAAAAAATATGTTACTTTAGCGTTTTATTTTATATAATCATGCTTTAACAAATATTTATTTTATTTTTAATTGCAGCAATTTTTTTTTGTTTTTTTTAATTTTTGTATTGCTAAGTTCTAGAAAATTATTATTTTTTATTTTTAATAATAAAAATTTTATTTATTTTATTATTCAATTTCGTTTATTTTATTATTTATTTTTTATCTATTTTTTATTTTTATATATAAATTAAATTTTATTTCATATTTATTTTTTTGGTAGGCTCTTAGGGTTTATACTAGTTAATTATTAAATTATTTTTTCATGTATGTGATTGATTTATGTAGTTATATTTTTCATTAATTTATTAATTATTTAATAATGAATTTTATTTTCGCTGTGTGATATATATATATATTTTTTTTGTTTTTCTTTTTTGTATAGAAGTGTGAAAAATGCTTTTATTATTAATAATAATGTTTTGTTTTTTACTTATCTAAATATTCAAAAAATCTCCTAACAAAATGAAATATTTCATACATATTATTCCTTTAATGTTTTAGTTTTAGTTATAAGTCTAAAGGCTTTTAGCCGAAGCTTGAAATTCATTAAATAAATAAAAATAAAATGAAATACAAAGAAAAACAAAACCAAAAAGAAATAAAAAGAAAAACAATAAATTTAAAAAAATTCAAATTAAAATGAAATAAAAAGATTTTTAAAAATAAAATTTAAAACTTAAATAAATTTAAAAAGAAAAAATATTTATAAAATTCAAAAAATAAATAATAATATACAAGTTATAGGAAATTAAAAGAAAAAATGTCACCAACTTTAGTTAAATATTTTATTCAAAAAAACATTTCAGGTATCATGAAATACTCGAGAAAAAATTCTACATTAAATTTATAAACGCAAAAGAAAATAAAAAGAAAAAATTTACACCCAGGAAGCATTTTAGAACATGTTCTAAAATAATTAGTTCTAGAACTGGTCTTTAATAACACCCTTAGAACTAGTGACGTCGCAATCATGGAGTAGAACCTTATTGTGATTCTAATTGTTTTTAATGAATTTCAAAAATTAAAAAAAAAGAAAAAATTAAACAAATTTAATTTAAATATTTTATTGAAAAACTTATATCTAATTTTACAAAACTTTCAAGAATAAATTCAAGCAACAAATGTTGGTCCTTCGAACCTTATCATTTATAAAATTATTTTGGCAGTTACAAAAAATAGTTTAAATAAATTTAAAAGTAAAATGAGAAAAATTATTATTTAAAAAATAATAAATTTTATAACTTTCAAGGGAAAATTCAAGCAACAAATTATAGTTCTTCGAACATAAAGATTTTTTAATGTTGTTTCATTTAAGAAAAAATAATTCAAATAATCAAAAACTATTTATAAAAATAAAAACATTTTAATTAAATATTTTATTAGAAAACAAATTTTGGTACTGTTCATTAAATTTCGCCTGCAGCTACAAAAAATCTAAAAGTGAAAGGAAATAAAGGCAATTCTTTTTACACCAACATTTTCGAAAAAAAATTAAGCAACAAATTTTAGTTCTTCGAACCTTATAGTTTATAAAATATACCTTGCAGTTACAAAACAAACAACCATCACAATCACATCACTTAAAATATCAGAAATTTAAATAACACGCCCATTAATTATTAAAAAAAAAGGAAAAAGTAAATAAATTGGATCGCATTTCACTCAGAGTTGTCAAAAACAAGATAAACACCTCATTTCGATTTTCTGTATTGAAAAAAATCGTGGAATATTTCGGGATAAATATCCTTGGTCTTCCGAACCGGATTATTCATTGAGTGTTTCCAAAAACTGAGGGGTACTACATCAACAAGAATAAATAATACTAATTTCTGAATTCTGTATTTATGAAATTTTTGAGGAAACAAAACAAATTCTTCCTTCCAATCGGATTAATTATTAAGTTTTAATTATGGATGTCGAGAAGTCAAAGATACTTTTTCATATCGAATTAATAAATAAATCTCTTGGGATAACAAACAAATTCAGTTTCCTGTATTTATAAAATTTTGAAGAGGTTTCAAAGGAGCAAAATGTTAGTCTTTCGAACTAGAACATTCGCTAACGATTTATAGAAATTTACCTTACAAACTTTAGTTCACGACGATATGGCAGAACTAATAGTTACAACATTTTCGAGAAATATTAAAAAAGTATTTGAGGTCCCTCGAACCGGATCATTTTACTAACGATTAAAAAAAGACCATAAAAAATACCTAGTTAATTTTCTAAATAAAAACAATAATTTCCACATTTTTAAGGAATATTTATAGTACTTCGAAGGCGATAATTTATTGAATTTTACTAACAATTATCCAACAATTGAAGGAATTACCTTAAAAAATCAAGTTGTTTTAACAAAAGCATCTATGATACCGAAAATATAATAATTTCCATATTTTGTAGGAATACTTTAAGGAAATTATTTTGCTGATTCGAACAGGATCATTCAATGAATGAAGGGATTTAAAGAAACCTAATTGTTGTGAAAAATATCGATGAATTAGAAAAACTAATTTCGAAGAATATTCTAAGGAAAATACTTATTTCCTTTAAACCGTTTAATCTATAAAATGTTGCATGTAGTTAGCTAACATAAAAATAATCTAATCTATCTTCAACAAGTGCAACATGTTGCTCAACTAAAGCAACAAAGATGCCTATACAAATAAATAAAAAATCAAAATATTGTTAAACAAAAATTAGTTTATTTATTAAAGAAAAACTTAACAAGAAAAAATATATGTTTTATTTAAATTTAACTTGAAATTATTAGTAAATAAAATTATATAATAAAAATTAAATGAAAAAATCCAAAAATTATACCCAAAATATTATTTATAATAATTATTAAAAAGGAAAATAAGAAAATAAATTTTACTTCAGCTTTAGAAAATATAAAAAAATAATTATTAATATTATTGTTAGTAAAAATTTTACAGAAATTATTAATATTTTTTTAATCTTTGATTTTATTTTAATATTAATATTTTTTCATGTTTGTATTTTTATTTTATTTACTATACATATTAAATGGTCTTTTCGTTTTTGTTTTAAACATTAACGACCTTAATGATTAGAAAGAGATGATGATTATTTGCATTTTTTCAATCTTATTTTTTTTTTTCTGTTTTAAATTATGTTTTTTTGCTTCATGTTTATTTAGTTTATATATTTTTTTTTTTTTCAATTATTTTATTTGCTTTTTTGTTTTTTATATTAATATTACAAAAAATGTTATAACAACAAGAATAAGAAGAGATGGTGAAAAAAACTAGAGTATTTTGTTGTTTGTTTTTGGAAAAGATTAAGAGCGCAATAGTTATATAATAAACTTTTTTTAAAAAAAAAAAGTATTATATGCAAGGAAAATAAATATTAAAAAATTTCTTTGTGTGGATTACAAATAAAGAAATTTAATAATATTTCAGTTAAATAGTTTTGTTGTTGTTGATTTGGTGTTATGTGTTTGTTAAACACTATTTACAATATTTGGTTTAATTTTTGAGAAAGGAAGTTTCAGTTTTATGTTAATATATATATGTACTTTTTCGTTTTAATAAATGTAGAAAATTTCTTTGAATATGAATAAATGTTGCTTAAACAAATTGAAGTTAATACAACTATTTAGCCACAAAAAAATATTTTTATTATATAACATTGGCAACATTCTAATTTAATGTATAACAATATTGTTACCTACATTTTTGAAATTTTCATATTCACATAATGTGAAATTTTAATGGCAACATGTTGAAAGATTTATATATAAAAAAAATATCAATTTGAAGAGTCGGATATATAGATATTTCGAACAATAGTTTAAAATATTTTGCTGCATATGAAGGAGAAAATCACTGAAATTGATATAAGATCATTGGCAACATCAGCAACATATTTTTATATAAATGCATGTTTTTATAAGCAAATACAGACCTTAATTTTCTTAGGATCATGCTGAAAAAATAATTCATCTTTATAATTGCATTATAGAAAAGTAAAACCACTTTAATAGTGTTCAAAAAAAGCTATAAAATGTCTTAGGAACATTTTGATAGAATTTTGAATAAAAAAGCAAAAAATTAGACATTATCTTAAAGGTGTATATTTAAAACTATATTTCTAAAAGTTTTACATTTAAATTGCTTAGCAACATGAAAAAAATCTGCATTGGCTTTCGCATTTGCAACAAGTTAAAATTTATTAGCCACATATTGATAGATTTGTGTATAAAAGTCAAAATTTATTGGATTCTACTTAAGTAATTTTAAATAATCTGCAAAATTTTACGTTTAAAGCATTATATCAAAAATATAAATTTTGGATGCTTAGGAACATGTTTATATTAATTTAATTCTATCAGCAACATTTCTATATTTATAGAAACTTTATTTGCAAGATGTTTTGATGAGCTTCTTCATAATGTTTACACCATGTTGCATTACAAAAAATTTATTTGTTGGTATGGTAGTTAAACGAATTTACTAAAATTTGTACAGCAATTGATCAACGTTTTAAAGATGTTTTTTGAAAATTAAAACATTTTTTTTATTTATTTATCAATATTTAATAACCTAGCCTCTAGGCCAAAAAATAAACCATTTAAAATGTTGAGGTTTATGTTGTGGAAAGCAGAAAAATCACAAATATGAGTTTAAGATCTTTGACATGTTTATAATAATTTAATCTATTAGCAACACTTGTACATATAAAACTCAATATTTTAATGGTGATATTTGTGAATTATAAAGATTTGAACATTTCTGAAAACATGTTGCTTTAGAACAAACTCTATTCAATGTTGATTCAACATGTTGAATTAGAAAAAAAAAATTATTGGATGTTAATCGAAATTACTAAAATACTTTTGTATATTAAAAAAAGTATTGCAACGTTTTTAAAATTAGACATCAACACGTCTATAGTTTTTCCATAACGTTTACAGCAAGTTCTGAATCTGAAAACATGTTGCGTCAAAAATCTCTTTAGTGGGTGTAAATTCAATATTATACGAAACATTTTTTTATTTAAAATTATAAAAGATAAATTTTGTAAATTAAAAAATATAGCAACATATTAAAAATGCTTATATCTAGCAACCTATTACATAAGAAACATAAGTATGTACTTAACATATTGCTATCTACAGTGTATCAGCAACATTAATGTTACCTAATTTTAAATATTTTCAATGAATTTGATTTTCTTTCTTAAAATAAAAATTTCTCCAAAATTGTAAATAGTGTTGGAAAATTCTTGTGTAGTTTGATTTTTAATTTTGGGTTTTTCAATTATGTTTTTTCTATTAAAGAGGTTATAAAAAAGTAGTTTTTTCGTAACTAATTTTATGTTTCTTTTTGTTTTTTTTTTTTGTTTATATTCTCTTTTCTTACAAGACAAGGAAATAGCAAAAAATTGTTGACATCGCAAAAAAATTATAAAGAGATTTGTTTTTGTAGTTTTTTTTTGTTTTTTTTTTTTGGTTTTGTTGTTTTTGGAAAAAGAGATTTACAAAAATAAGACAGCGGCGGCGTTCATTTTTTTGTTTTGTTTTTGTTTGTTTGTTGTGTATTTGTTTCATTTTGTTTGTTTGTTTTTGTTGTATTAAAGTGGGCGGCAAAAATTTCCATTATCATATGTTGTTTTTGTTTTTTTTTTCTGTTTTTTATTTTTTTTTTATACAAAAAGGAAAACTATAGTGTTATTTTGTTTAAGGTATAAATGGCAGAAAGCAAGCAACATTTTTACATAAAAAAATTGTTGCTTTAAAGGCATTTGTCAAACTGCATAAGGTGCATTATTCTTTTTATTATTTTTCGATAGAGTTTGTGAAGAATGTTGTTGATGTGATGAAGAATGATGTTGAGAGTGATACGTTTGAGGTTTTACAACCAATGTTGATGTGGTATATGGTAATGTTGTGGTTGCAGTTGCGGTAGTTGATGTTGCAATACAACTACTTAGAATAGTTGTAGTGCAGCCAGTATTCGAAGGACCACCAACAATAGCAACACTAGTGTTTTTAGTAGTTATCTGCTGATGCTGCGGTTGCGGTTCATGATGAGGATGATGTTCGATTGGTTTTTCACAGAACTTAACAGTCGCCGCCGCAGTAGTTGAGACAGATTTTGTGCGTTTTTGTATTTGCGATTGTTGAGAGCGTTTTTCACGCCATTTATCGAGTGGAGTGTAGCAACATTTAAATAACGGTTGTCTACGCTTGTGTTTTTCCGATGATGATAACGATGAACTAAGGCTAAAACTTTGAGCTAAAGATGAAGCCGTTAAATCAGTCTGTACACCGCTACTACATAAACGTGTTTCCATGGTATATTGTGGTTTTTGATGCTGTTGTTGTTCCTGTGTTATGGTACGCTTAGAAGCCGGAAAAGGCGCTGGAGCCTTACATATCACTGTTGGTGGCTCAGTCTCATGTAATTCAAAAGAATGTGCCGATGAATGATCTTCTATATAACCAGCCCCTTCTTCTTCATAGAATTCCTCATTTGAGGTGCGCGTTGTGGTGGTTGTGGATGGTCGAAATTCATGAGATGATGATTCGACCATGGCAGTGCGATAGTTGGCAACAAAATTATTTGTTTCCAAATAATGGCAGGAATGAAAAATATAATCATCCACAAATTGTTGTAAAATTAAAGGATCGGTAGCAGCTGTTTGGGCAGCTACCGAATTTAACATGGAACCCTCGGAACAATGCTCATGAGGCAAATGCACATAATGTGGTTGATGATGATGATAGTGGTGATGATGAGGAGGAGGAGCATGATATGAGGCTTGAGCGGCGTGCTCATCTTGTGAAGCATAACGACGTATACCTTTGTGCGATTGTGACGAGGGTGAGTATATCACAAGCGATGTTGCTGTTGGTGATGTCGTTGGATGATGATGATAATGTTGCTTGCTTTCCGTAGTATACGCTTGCAGGCCAACACCATCAACAACCTGCTGTTGTGATTCCAAAGCAACATGTTGTTCAGAAATAGTTTGATCACTGGATACATGTTGCTGTGGTCTTATAGTATCCACAATTTCTTCAACATATTGTTGTCTTATACGTTCAACATGTTGATATTCAGTAAAATTTAAACTTGATCTTTCTTGTTCATGTTGCTGGTCACTTTTAGCATCATAATGTTGTTGTTGCTGTTGGTTATCTGCTTTAATAAAATTTTTCTCCTTGTTATATTGTTGCTGTTGTTGTTGTAGCTGACGCTGTTTTTGCTTCATATCAACAATTTCTATTTCTTCAATATCACTAAAACTATTTAATTGTTTCAACAAATAATGAACATCATTTCGTTCTGATTGCTCATCTTCGGCCAAAGACTGTTTGCTTTCTGTTTGGGTCTCAGGTTCTTGTTCTTGTTGTGAAGATGATGCTGTTGCTGACGACAACATGGCTAAAGCAGCAACAGCTGCAGCCTTTGATGTTGAGGCTACATCTGCTGTTTGTTTAGTCAATGTTGTGCCAGCGTTAGCAGCTGCTGCAGCAGCAGTAGATGTTAATGTTGCTGTATTTGCTGCTGTTGTTGATGAGAAATTAATTTTAGATTTATTTACAATTAGGTCGGTACTATTACTAATATTGCTATAATATTGATGATGATGGTTATTGGCCAATCTACGTTTTAAACTATCACTTAAAATTTGCATCTCATGCAAATCATGTTGTTGTTGCTGTTGTTTTTGTTGATAATGTGGATGCTGTTGTGAACTTTTGGCTAATGTTTCAGCAACATGTTGCTGATAATTATATGTATTTGTAACCGGCACTGTATTGTCAATAATTCGATTAAATTTAGCTAATGCCGTATTTTGCTGTTGTTGTGTTAATGATTTTTTTACTAAAGAGGATGACGACGTTGTTGTAGTTGATGATTTTGCTGCTGCTACACATGTTTTAGATGATGTTGTTGTATTAGTTGTAATTGCTGCTTCATCTATTATATTAAATTTATTAAATTTTTGTTGTAATTGAGGCACTGTTGTGACGGTATCTAATTTATTTAAACCCTTATTAAAACCATTCATTTTATGTTCATCTTCTGGGCCATCGTATACACCATCGTGTCCACTATTACTAGTTAGATTTTTTGTTGCTATTTGTTTTAAATATTGTGTTTGTTCATCAACATTATTTCGTCTTATATTATCCATCATTTCACTAACATTTATATTTAGTTTTAATTTTAATTGTTGTTTTAATAATAATTGTCTACTTTCTTTTAATAACGCGCTAGTTGTTGGAGTTGTTGCTGTATTAGTTGTAGTAGTAGTTGTTTTATCGGCTGTAGTTGTTGAAGTTATAGTAGTTGCTGCTCCTACTTGTCTTCTATTAAATTTTTTATTTAAATTGGTATTAGCTAAATTTCTAGTCAAAATTAATTTTCTCGACGAAATGGGTTCATTATTGTCGCTCCCCCGCGATTACCGACTGTCACGGGTGGAGCGAGGCCTTCCCTAACTGGATGTAGAAGCAATTGGTGATACTGGTGACAGTGGACTACGTACTGTCTCCCGCGGACACCCACTTAATGTTATAACTAGTTTGCGGGAACCAGCTTGATCACGATGTTCACATAACCAAACACCTTGCCAGGTGCCCAACGATAATTTACCATCCGTTATGGGGATTGTCAATGAACTACCAAGAAAGCAGGCTTTAACATGTGCAGGCTATACATATTTAAATCGAAAAGGAAGAGAGAGAGAGAAGGATAAAGAAATTAAATTCTATCTTTATTTAAGGGGAGATAATTGTATAAAAAATATATGTCACCATATCATCGGGTCCTTCACATGAATGTCTATAGGGTAAACCTTCGGGAACTATTTTATTTAACATCATCTCCATGTCGTCTCTACATAAGTGAAGTTAAATTTATGTTAAATTATTGGTTTATTTTTAAATTATAATAAATATAAATTAAGAAAGTTACTACTTATATTTTGAGTTAGTGATATTTTTTGAAAAATTCTCGGGAGCTTATCGGTTAGGTTACAGTTAATGTCATGAAAAACATATTGTCTGAGATACTACCAAATACATTGTATAATGTGGAACACAAATTTGATAATAAGACCTCTGAGCAAGTACTCAATGATTAATATATTTTAGGATCTTGGAGCAGAAATTTGCTTGAGAATGCCCCCAAATGACTCACAAAATAGGACATTTCAATCCAAGACTTGATTAGCTAAATTTACGAACTTCACAAAAAAAACTGTAGATCCAAATTTGATATATTAACAAAATTGGTAATAACCAATTATTGTACATTTGTTTTTACCTCAAAATATAAGTAGTCTAAGCAATTTGCTAAAGAGTTTTTCGATTTGTACTTTACCTGACGTCCGGATCCCAACTTTCGTTTAACGCTAAACTCGCTGATGTGTGTAAAACTGAAAGAAAATAAAAATTAAAAAATAAATTAATAATAATTAACAAATGGAAATTAAAAGGGCAAACAAAATTATTTATTAACATTAACAATAATAGTTAAATTGTAGTTTAATTCTTACACACATGTTGCGGAACGCTGGCAACATGTTTAAAAATTAGAACAATTGAAAAATTCCTATATTTCTTTTAATTATGCCCAATACTAAAATTTTTATTATATTTGGCTGCTGTTGTTTTTATTAAAATTGCATGACTTTAAGTTGAAATAAATATATATATTCTTTTCTTCTCTACAATATTTCTGTTTTATTTCAATTCGTCGATTTTATAACCTCAGGTGCATGTTGTACGGCTTGGAACCATAAAATTCACCTCTAGTAGGAATAACAAAAAAGCCAGTCAACCATTCAACCAACCCAACCAACTATGAATTACTAGGGGGGTTTTTATTTCATAAAAATATTTTTTTTATTTCGTTACTTCATAGTGCAACAACACCTTGTCATAAAGTAATTAACAACAACTTGGGGGTTGTAAAAAAATTCTTTTAAAAATATTTTACTTTTAGTTCTTGGTTTCCTTACTCCCAGTTTTTCAATTTTATGCTCAACTTTAACCTATGAATGAATGTTTATGCTCTCGTAGTTTTAGAATGTAACAGGGTTGTAAAAGATGGTACCATTTGTTCAATACTTACTATTTGAAAAATATTTTTTTACAAATAATTGATAAATTTTCTTTTACACAAAATTCTTGATAAATATTATTTTCTTAGAAAATTTTCGATAAAATATCTTTTTATTGGAAATGTTCGATAAAATATCTTTTTATACAAAATTTTCGATAAATTCTCTTTTTAGGTAAAATTTTCGACACTCTTTTTAGAACAAATTTTCGACAAATTCTCTTTTTATAGGAAATTTTCGACAAATTCATTTGTTATAATAAATTTTCGATTAAATTTCTTTATATAGAAAATTTTTTTTTATTAAATTACTTCTTATAGAAAATTTTTTATCAAATTTCCTTTTATAGAAAATTTTCGTTAAATTTTCTTTTATTGAAAATTTTCGTTAAATTTCTTTTTATAGAAAGTATGCGATAAATCTATCTTTTATAGAAAATTTTCGATAAATTTCTTTTTATAGAAAATTGTTGATAAATTTGATTTTTATGGAACATTTTCGATAAATCTTTTTATAGAAAAATTTTCTCTTATAGAAATTTTTTTGCTTTTATGGAAAATTTTTCGATAGTCTCTCTTCGTTAAATTCCCGTTTCACAGAAAATTTTTGATAAATTTCCTTTTTATAAAAAATTTTGGATAAATTCTTTTATTGAAAATTTCTCGATAAATTCTTTTTTCTTTTTATAGAAAGTTTACGTTAAATTTTCTTTTTTACTGAAACATTGTGCATTAAGGGAAAAAAAATTGTTTCAAAATCCACCACGGTTGTGGTAACATTGAAAATTTATTGTATCGACGTTTTGATATCTTTCGTTTATAAATTTTAAATACAAAAAATTGAAAACATAGTGAATTTTAATAATTTGATACTAAAACGGTTTCAACTTGATACCAATTGATATAAATTGTCGTCAATGTTTTGGAACCGCAGTTTTGAATTTGAACACGGTGCACGTATATGGTAGATTTTTCTCTGGTTTTGGGTACAAAAAATCTTGGGAACATCAACCTTCTGTTGTTTTGGGGACTTTGGAGACTACTTTCCCATTCTGACGCACACACCAATATTTACAACACTTTTATTCATATATTTTCGTACAAAAATTTTACGTTAAAAAATTCGAAAAGATAATTAATCTCTATAGAGTTGAATTTATCAATGTAAGTGGGTTGTTTGTTTGTTGCTACTGCTGTCGTGTGTCATAAGGAGGATGGTTGCTACAATAAGAACAGCCCAGTAAACTAAAGGTTTGATTTAAAATTTGAGAGAAATTTAAAATACATTTTTTTCTCAAATGTAAACGTTTGGGAACGATTTGATAATGATTTGAGAATAATAGCATTCTTAACAAAAAGGGATTTTTTTCTCCAATTTTGATGCAGATTTTAAATAAGGTTGGAATTAAGTTTTGATATAAAAGAAAACAAAATTTTTAAATGTTTGAAATATGATACCTATGTGTTTGTTGGGAGTAATATTAACATCATCAACAATTAATTATCAGAAAACTGAGCAAGAGTATGAAAGTGTGTGTAACTGACCAAGAGAGAGTTTACATTATTTTCTATTTAATTTGGTCAACTAATTTTGCCTAAATGCGGGTGTTTAAGTTAATTAGTTCGAGTATTATTTATTATTCTTTTAAAATATCTTGGGAATTTACACACACACAGAAATTTATATTATATTATACGAGTACAATTTTCCAAAAGGTGTTTGACTGTTAAAGACTTTGTATTAAAAATTTTACATACTCATTAGGACATTCTTTCGCTCTTTTACTCTTTATCTCTCTTTCATACACCTACTATACAAAGAGCGTTAGTAGTATTCATACATGCAAACACATACATTTTAGAAAAAATAATCTAGGTCAATGCCATTTGATTTTAACATTTTAGGTTTGTGAAATAGAAATAAATTAAAAAATTTTTCTAAAGAAAAAATAGGAGCAGCAATAAAGGTAAACAAATAATTAGCCACAGAAAAATAAGGAAAAATTTTCAGAAATGTTTAAAATCGATTAAGAAATATTCTATGTATTAGACTTTGAAAGTGTCCTTTGTTTAAGGCGCTGTTGTTTATAACAATTTACCAATTAGGAAAATTAACCATTAGCTAATATTGAGCAATTATCTATGAGATTCCTATACAGTCCTGAGTTAACATTTATTAATATAAGTACTTTATGCCATAAGCATATATTTTCAGTATAAATTACAATAATCTAAGCATTATTAATTTATTCATTAAAATATCTTACATTAGCTAGTGCATCAAAGAATTTTTAAACATTTAAATTTTCTCACTCGTATAATAATTATAATAGCAACGTTTAAAATATGTATGAATTATATTAAAAATTTTCAAATTAAGTAGTTAGCGTTAACAATTTCAATAATAAGAAAAAATTCACAACATCATTGCAAATGCATCTTTTAATAAAGTAAAAAAGTTTAGAAAAGTAAAATGATAAATTGAAACAACATTTGCGGCATTTAAAAGAATATTAGTTGTTAGTAGTTAGTCATGGTTGATGGTCTGAAACAATGTTCATAAAACATATGTAGCGGGTATTTGTTAGCAAGGGAGAGTGAAAACAAAAACTGATGATTCCCCTTCTTTCTGTTATCGTAGCAACTAGTATGCCAAATATTAAATTTTATTTAATACTTTCGTTAAATTTTCTTTTTATATAATATTTTTGTTAAATTTTCTTTTTATAGAAAATTTTCTATAAATATTCTTTATACAGTAAATTTTCGATAAATTTTCTTTTTGCAGAAAATTTTCGATAAATTTTCCTTTTATAGAAAATTTTCTATAAATATTCCTTTTATAGAAAATTTTCGATAAATTTTCCTTTTGTAGAAAATTTTCAATAAATTTTCCTTTTATAGAAAATTTTCTATAAATATTCCTTTTATAGAAAATTTTCGATAAATTTTCCTTTTGTAGAAAATTTTCAATAAATTTTCCTTTTATAGAAAATTTTCTATAAATATTCCTTTTATAGAAAATTTTCGATAAATTTTCCTTTTATAGAAAATTTTCGATAAATTTTCCTTTTATAGAAAATTTTCGATAAATTTTCCTTTTATAGAAAATTTTCGATAAATTTTCCTTTTATAGAAAATTTTCGATAAAAATTCCCTTTATAGAAAATGTTCGATAAATTTTCCTTTTATAGAAAATTTTCGAAAAATTTTTCTTTTATAGAAAATTTTCGAAAAATTTTTCTTTTATAGAAAACTTTCGACAAATATTCCTTTTATAGAAAATTTTCGATAAATTTTCCTTTTGTAGAAAATTTTCAATAAATTTTCCTTTTATAGAAAATTTTCTATAAATATTCCTTTTATAGAAAATTTTCGATAAATTTTCTTTTTGCAGAAAATTTTCGATAAATTTTCCTTTTATAGAAAATTTTCTATAAATATTCCTTTTATAGAAAATTTTCGATAAATTTTCCTTTTATAGAAAATTTTCGATAAATTTTCCTTTTATAGAAAATTTTCGATAAAAATTCCCTTTATAGAAAATGTTCGATAAATTTTCCTTTTATAGAAAATTTTCGAAAAATTTTTCTTTTATAGAAAATTTTCGAAAAATTTTTCTTTTATAGAAAACTTTCGAAAAATTTTTCTTTTATAGAAAACTTTCGACAAATATTCCTTTTATAGAAAATTTTCGATAAATTTTCCTTTTGTAGAAAATTTTCAATAAATTTTCCTTTTATAGAAAATTTTCTATAAATATTCCTTTTATAGAAAATTTTCGATAAATTTTCCTTTTGTAGAAAATTTTCAATAAATTTTCCTTTTATAGAAAATTTTCTATAAATTTTCCTTTTATAGAAAATTTTCTATAAATTTTCCTTTTATAGAAAATTGTCCATAAATTTTCTTTTTATAGAAAATTTCCTATGAATTTTCTTTTTATAGAAAATTTCCTATAAATTTTCCATTTATAGAAAATTTGCTATAAACTTTCCTTTTATAGAAAATTTTGGATTTTATAGAAAATTTTCGATAAATTTTCATTTTTATAGAAAATTTTCGATAAATTTTCATTTTTATAAAAAATTTTCGACAAATTTTCGTTTTTATAAAAATTTTTTTTTTTTATAAAAAATTTCAATAAATTTTCTTTTTTATAGGAAACTTTCGATAAATTTTCTTTTTTGTAAAAAATGTTCGATAAATCTTCTTTTGTATAAAAAACTAGATAAATTTTCTGTTAAAAAAAAAAAAAATTCGATAAATTTTCTTTTTATATAAAATTTTCGATAAATTTTCTTTTTTATAGCAAATTTTCGATGAATTTTCTTTTTTATAGAAAATTTTCGATAAATTTTCTTTTTATAAAAATTTTTACATAAATTTTCTTTTATAGAAAATTTTACATAAATTTTCTTTTTATAGCAAATTTTTGACAATTTTTTGTTTTTATAAAAATTTAATCATTTAATTTATCATTTAATAATCTGGTCCAAGAGTAAAACCAGTTATTCAAATAAAATGTTGATATATTTAAATTGATTAAATTTTAAATTGTTAAAAAAATAATAATAATAAATAAAATGTTTTAAATAATGTTTTCTAATAACCAATTTTATTTCTATAACGACATGATACCAGCACGCAGATTTAATTAAGCCGTAATTTTTCTGGTTATCTAACATGTTAGCTATTTGAAGAAAAATGTTGAAGGTGAGTCGAAGAAAATGTCAAGTAATTTTACTTAAAACATTTAACATTTAATTTAAATTAAATTGATTTTAAAAACCCTAGAAACGTGTTATCGCAACATCCGTTTAAAACGCTTTTTATGTAATGTTTTTAGTTAGATATTTAAAACTCTTAACATTTTTTTATAAATGCATTTTATTAGTCTTAGAATTAAGTTTAATTATCTGATAGAGGCCATTTAACAATAACATTTTCAATATAATTCCTTTACAACAGGAATAGCATATTGTGGCACATAGTGGGAGTAAGCACCCGAATAAGAAGCAGCAGGAGCAGCACAAGGAACTGGTGACAATTTTGGTTGACAACTGAACAAATAGTTTTTGGGGCAGGGAAGAGCTGGTATGGCCGCTGGTGCTGAATAGGCAGGAGATGCCAAGGAATAAGGGGGTGGTGAGTATGTAGGACCAGCTTGTTTTGAATAAGAGGGAGCTGCTGGTGCTGATTGCGAAGGAGCTGCTGGAGCTGAATAAGAAGGAGCAGCAGCTGCTGAGTAGGAAGGAGTAGCTGGTTTTGAGTATGAGGGGGCTGGAGCTGAGTAGGAAGAAGCTGCGGGTTTTGAATATGAAGGAGCTGAATGCGATGGAGCAGCAGGAGCAGCATAAGAGGGTGCAGATGGTTTTGAGTAAGAAGGAGCGGCGGGTGCTGAGTATGAGGCAGCTGCGGGTGCAGAAAATGAAGGCGCGGCGGGAGCTGAATACGAAGGAGCAGCTGGTGCAGAATATGATGAAGAAGCTGGTGCAGAGTTTGAAGGAGCAGCAGGAGTTGAATACGAAGGAGCAGCTGGTGCTGAATATGAAGGAGCAGCCGGAGCCGAATAAGATGGAGCGGCAGGTTTTGAATATGAAGGAGCGGCGGAAGCCGAATATGAAGTTGCAGGAGGAGCCGAATAAGAAGGTGCTGCCGGGGCTGGAGCATATGAAGGTGCCGGTGGTGCAGAAAATGCCGGAGCAGCCGAAAATCCACCATAGGCTGAACGAGCAAAACGTAATGATTCTGCAACTGGTGCTGGTATTAATATACCTTCCGAAGGTTCCAACTGTATAGTTGTTCCCACTACACCACACACCAAACACGCAACAGCTAGCAAAGTAAATGTTTTCATTTTTTCTCTTTCGAGCACGGCTTGTGTTGTTATCAATACGATAATAGGTATCAGAATAAACTACAGTCTAAAAAATACAAACCATCATTTTATACCCGTTAAATGTTTTCTACTACAATTTATTGCATTTTCAGCGGTATATTGGATGTGGGACAGTGTTCAAAAAAATTGCTTTGATAGACAAACATTAAAAATTGAACTTAATTACGAAATATTGGTTCAAATCAAAAATATGAAATGCGGTAATACGCAATAATAAAAAACGAAATTATGAGGGGGGAGTGTAAATATTTAAAGAAAATGCAGAATCGTGGAGAGTAGAGGTGAACGTCTATATTAAGGTGAACTTATTTATATCTGTAGATCAATTTTGATATCAGTTTTTACTATAAAACTGTAATAATAATTATTTTCAAGTTCAATGCCCAGCCTTCTTTTCCCCATTTTACTCTACAATTTTATCTTCTTAGCTGCTGGAAAAATTTTTGCCTTCGAAGATGAGTAAATATTAAGTTAGCACAGAAAAAAATCAATTTGTCTTTACCAACAAAGTAAAGGATGAAGAACATAAAATCACAAAAAAAAAAAAAAAAAATATGGCTACAATTGTCACCAGAATATTTCCGAATATCTTTTTGTATGATTATCAGTCTTCAAATATTTATTTAAACATATTACAAAAATTATAAATTTCTTTAAGATTTCCGAGATTCCCTTCCCCCTATCCAACTACGTCTCTTGCTAACTTCTACAGTTACAATTTACTATCTTAAAAAAATATTCTGTGCAGCTAAGCATAATTTATTATTTTAACAATATGTTTTTATTCTTTAAATTTAGAACACACAAAATAGTTTAGTTTTGCATTAAAACTTTAAGATTTTTTTATTTTATTGTTACATTACATTTTAAAGCATGTTCACTTATGGACGTCTATTAATAATAATCTTATGCTCATTTAATTTTTTTAACATGACCAGAACCGAATTTTGGGAAATTTCTGATAAAGATGAAACCAGTAGTGAAAAATGGTTACCTTCAAATTTTTATTCCGCAATTAATCATCAATATTTGACATTCTATCGTAGACGAGACATTGTTCATTTAAGAAATTATAATTTTGAGAATGCAAAATATGATTAAAAATCTATGTTAATTTTCAAACCCAATAGGCAACATTTAAAATGTTTAAAATTGAGGTCATATACAATGTATAGATACATGTTGATAATATAAAATTGTCGTTTAAATAGACTTTAAATTATTATTGGGTTTGTGTAACTTTTTGCTTGAGTCAGGCAACAATGTTTCTAAACAATGTATTTGAATTTATCTATATCATTTTAATTGTTGCTTAAATGTTCCATTTAATAAATATATTTATTTGGCTTAGTTTTCTTATCTGTTATTAAAATTAACGACGAATTTTGATATTATCAACATAATAATAGTTGTTCTTAAAAATATATTGCTTGAAAAGTTTACTTGTTAATGCATCTTTTAACTGTGATGCAATAATTTCTAAATTTATATTAACTTTATTGGTTATGTATACCTTTTAAGGTTCCAATAGAAGCTACGGACTTCGTTTTTTATAGAGCTTTCAGAAAGTTTCTCGATATTATTTCGTTGAAGACATTTAAAACAA
This sequence comes from Protocalliphora azurea, assembly GCA_932274085.1. Taxonomy (NCBI): domain Eukaryota; kingdom Metazoa; phylum Arthropoda; class Insecta; order Diptera; family Calliphoridae; genus Protocalliphora; species Protocalliphora azurea. Next base: position 145,410,296 of record OW026520.1, on the reverse strand, counting down.
ATGAGACAAAAATATGTTATTAAACTTTCATTGAAACAATCAGTAAAAAAACAATGACAATCTCCGCACTATGGGAAATGGTAATTTGATAAAATTTTTATTTAGTATTAAATTATAGACATCGTAGTATATTATGTGCAAATATTGCAGTGAAACTAAAAAATTTTCAATTGCGTTATTTTTGCATCATTTAAATTTTTGCACATATTATATACAAAACATTTTAATTATATAGTTATAATTTAAATTATTAAAAACTTAAAATCACGTAAGACTTTCTGCTATATTCAAAATGTTTTGGATGAAAAATTAATTTTTAATGGCATACACATTCCCTTTACCTCCGGGCTGATATTAATACATATAGGATGAGAACTTGATTTATTGCGTAGCTGATTTCCAAACATTTTTTCGGTCGGAGAGGATAGGGGAAAAGAAAATATTGACATAAATTAAACTTTGTGACGGACGTACGGGCATAAATGATCATAATGACGTAATGAAAAGCTGCTTCTGATTCACTATTATAAATTCATCGTGATTATTTAATCGGTTTCGGAATTATTAATGGAAGTGTACAGGTATATAATATTTCATATAAATATTAAAAAAATTTATAAAAAATGTGTTATCCGAACGAAAAACTGAGTCATTTATTTAATAAATATATTTTTTTAAATAATGATTATTTACCCAATATTTTAATTATTAGGGAGTATTTTCGAAAGGCATATTTTCAAGATATAATTACATGAAAATCCGCCCCCTAAGTCATCATAAAGGAGCATTTTTGTGAAGAAGTGGTAAAAAACACTAGCAAAATTTTATCGAATTGATGTTTGGCATATGTTGTGAATTCCCCAAATAAAAGATCTCTGAGAAACATGAATTCTTTGTATTACATTCTATTAAATTACCAGTCGACACAAATATAACTATTTCTAAATTGCAAGAGTAACAATATTGCTACTAATATCATAATACAAATAAAAGCCTAACTAAAATAAGAGCAAAAGTACAAAATTTCAAGTATCTAAACATTTCGTGTTTCTGATTGTGATTATCAAAGATTACAAATTTAAATTATGTTCCAAGTTTTAAACTCAATTTATTTAAATGGAATCAGAATCGATGAAAACACCAAAAGAAAAGAATATAATTCTGAACAATGACTTTTCATTATGGTATCCAACACACCTAAGCATTATAATCATTCTACAATTATTGAAAAACTGCAGTATGTTTTGACCAAAACCATATAAATGCTGACCAAATCAAAAACATTATAAAATTGTATTTTCTCCATAAACAAATACCTTTTGCCAATTATTTAATTGAAAAATGGCATAAATAATTAGTAACACAAAGAAACAGAGAAAGAAAAAGGAGAAAAAGACTTAACGAAATAAGAAAATTAACTTCATTTTAATTATTATGCAAATATTTAATGAAAAAAACTAGGGCTGCCAGATTTGGGTTTTAAGAAAAGGATGAAAATTTTGTTTAAGGATTGGGGAATTTGTTGGGGATATCTAAAATATTTCGGTGATTTTTTCGAGGAAATTATATAATAATTATATCTTTTGTTTAGTTAATAAAATTGGAATTTTGAATAAAAGTATGTAATTTTAAAGATGCTACATTTATATGTCATTATAAAGAAAATGCACAACCAGTCCTTAATATGCTACACATGTGGTGAATGGATATTTTCGATTATGAGTTTCTCAAAAACCAAACTTCAAGATATCATGCAACATGAACTTCCTGAGACATCTTAACTCATTAATATCCGATCCTACCTGATTGAATACAGCTTAATTATCGACTGTTATTTTTAATGCAAACCTAAAAGAGTTGCTTTTTTTCCTTTCTTATTTAAATTAGCATTAAATTAACTAAGTGTTAATTAGTATTAAAAAGCGATTTAAAAGTAATAAAAAGTTTGGAGGATATTAACAATAAATAGTTTTTATCCAAAACGTCCGATTATTTTATATAGGATCGAATAAGATCAAAAAGTATAAACACTCGAACTAAAAGTGTAGAATAACGGGAAAAATGTAAATAATTTTAAGCCCTTTTTCTAAGTTTTTGAACTTTTAAAACAATCATGATTACAAATGAAACCTATTACCGTAAAACTTATTAAAAATTTAATTCAGTTTAAGACAGGTTAAAAATTGTTTATAATGGCCCATTTATTTTCAAGAATTTTTCACTTTTATATATCAAGTACAAACAATAGCAAAACAAAGGTTTTTCACAAATATCTCACCTGGATGTTACCTTGGCCATTAATATGTTAATATTAATAAAATCTGTTCGCAAGAATTTAATCTGACATGTTTAATAATTTTAATTCTAAAGTTATGTATAGAACCAAATCTTTTGATTTACAAGATGGTGAATCTGTTTTTGAATTTTGGTGTTGGCCAAAAAAATATCTGGCAACCCTGCACAAAACTTAAAAAACAAATTCTTTTATAACAACAATAAAATTACACAAACAAAAAAAGGTATAACAACACAAAAACAATTGAAAAATTTTTTAACTTTATATTTTATTGTTGCTGCTTCTGGTAATATTGTTATTGCTGTTATTGTTGCTATTGTCGTTTGACGCCATTGTCATTATAAATTCTTTTAATTTCATTTAAACCATTCTTCTCATACACAAATACATGCATTCATACATACATACATATGTAAATAGAAGAAACACAAGTATGTATTTGTTAAGTATGTATTTGTTAAGGAATATAAATGTGTTTTTGTATGTGAATTAATGTCTGTCTGAAAATATTTCAAAATGTGTTTGCATTTTTTATTTTTAGTTTGTCATTTATTTAATTTTATACTCTCTTTGTATCCTTTTGTGTCGCTCTCTTTTGCTCTCTTAATCAGGCTGATGGCTAAGAAAAAGAGATGTGTAATTTTCAAAAAGTACTTTTAATGTCCTATATTGTACTAATGCTTAAAATAATTAGGTATTACGATTTCAAACTAAAATTCCTAGAGAAAAGATATTCTTATAGGTTAGTTCAGTAACCTATCATTAAAAGTAAAAATTGTGTCAATTTATAGCTTCTGGGATAAAACCATATTCCCTTTCATACAAAATAATTTTTTCTAGAAACCAAGCTCTTTTTTTATAATTCTTTTACATAAAGTTTAAATTCCCTAATATTGCAACCAATGTCACATAGTACCAATAAAAAAAAAGTACCACATTTTATATCCCTGTTACATATGTTCGTATTCGTACAAATAATATTTCTTTTTCTCGTACTCATACTTTTTCAACTTCCTTGATATTCTTCCTGTACACACACACACATTCATAAAAATATACATATCTTGCAGCTATTTTTGTCTGTTTGCTGCTATTGTTTCTTCTTTAAGTTTTTTGTTGTTGTTATTGTTGTCGTGTCGTTGTTGTTATTGTAATGGATTTAACTTAAAACAATTTAACAAACCAAAGCAGCAACAATACGGATGAACAGACAGACATACGGACAACCAAACTTAACTAAACGACAAAACTGTTATTATTATATATGAGGGTAGAAACGAAAAGGACTTAAAAAAATAAAAAAGGGATTTATATTCTTGGAGACGCAATATCGTTAAATTTAACTTGATAAAATATTCTAGAATAAAGATAAAGGATCGATAAAGGATTTTTATATTTAAAATATACATTTTTTCTTTCAATTAAATTTGGAAGACTAGGGTATATAAATATAAATTTTTCTTTAGTGCCAAGTTTGGATCGAAAATGTACTAAGAAGGATTGAAAAGGGCAAAGTATCAGTGTACCCATTTTGCAGCTATATTTATCACTTTTTATTCTGATTTATTTTGCAGACAATAACATTTGAACATAACAGTAATTTTAGTATCAGCCTCAATAAAAAGTCATTAAATTAACAAAAAGGGATAAGTAATAAGTACTTAGTTCAAAAGATTATTTAGTTTATAGCTGTGTTTTGTTGCTCCCGCTGAGTGTTAACATTGGTTGTTACCAAAAAAGGATATTAACCCGATTTAGGAGCACTTTATATTTATTTGTAAATTGTACTACGAAATTTACACGTTTTTCTTTATAAAATTAAAAATGATCAATCATTCTTATATTCATAATTGTATTTTTGTTCATAAATTGGAAGCACTTTTATAGACGTTAAAGTTAACATGTTAAAAAAAAAAACGAAAAAACGAAAATTAGAAACCGTTTTAAAAATATTAAATACATTTTTCCAGTTTTTTTTTTTTTATAAACACGAAATAAAAATATACCACTGAAAAAAGTACTTTATTAATTTATCATTTTTAAATAATTTTCAGAATTTTTTAGCTTTATTTTAAATGCACACTGCAATAATTAGTTTTTAGAAAATTAAACCAAATTAAAAGCAAAAGAAAATATAAGATCTCTTAGTAATCGAACAAAAATTATAGACAAGGTACTTAAGGTCACCATAATTAGGCGAAAAAATATTATTCCTCGAAATGAATGAAAGTAAATAAAAATTAGCGTATATAACATAATCAAACGTTGCACAAAAGGGTTTATCGAACAGTTTTCGAGTAGAAAGACCAATTTTAAAAGTTCGAATTTTATCACATTCAATAGCTAACAATGTGCTGAACTTTACACCAAACTTTTTTTTAGGATGCCGTTTGTTGAACTAGGTGAGCGCCTTGAAAGTCGAACATTACTTAAGTCTCAGACGCAAATAACTCGAAAACTGTAGGAGATAAATAGCTCATGCAAGCATGTTTTTCGGGTAAAAAACAAAAAATTGGCAAGCTCCGCTTATGAAGGTACTGCGGGATCCCCCTTCTAAACTTAATATTGTACACTCCTCTGCTATGTCTGTGTGAAATTTTATGTAAATCCAACCAGCCAATTAGAAGATTTAAAAAAATTTTCGATTCTGCCCCACTGTGTATTGCAACGACAATTTACAGTCAAATTTGATCTCGATACAAACGACTTTCAATGAGGAGTCTTGTGTGAACGCTACTCGTATTTTGGGCCTATAGTCACAAAATTAGGTATCATAATTTTCATTATGATACTTTTTAATATGGTTGTTTTTACTTATTTTAGTTTTTCAAATGTGACAAAAAAAACTCTGTTTGTCCCAATGTGCATTGTATGAAAAAAAAAAACCAAAGAATATTGGCATTTCAAATTTATGAAAGAGAATACCAACGAAATGGTAATATCATGTTACATTGATCGTAGAAAGTTGAAATTTTGCCATTGACGTAATAATTTTAAGTACGTTTAAATGTAGATCGCCAAAAAAAAAGTGTTAGACCACCTTAATATACATATTTAGAATAACTGAATAACTGAAAAATTTAGTCTACATTAGACAAATTTTTATCCTGATAAAAATTTAACGTTTGTTTTGATAACAATTTGTCTAATATAGACTCGACGTAATGTGAACTCTTATTTCATTGTAATAATTGTCTTAAAGTCACTCAGAGTAAACTTGCATCATTTAGTGAAACATGGTGGAATTATTGTAAAGAAAAAGCGCCAAAATAAAATAGTTTCCAAATCTGATATGATTCTGATCATATTTTGTATGACATTCATTACTCATACGCAACATGGTCAGAAGGAATTTTAGACATAAAAAAATAATGAGTGATCAATTAGGGGGCGGATTTTTATGCTTTTATTTTTTAAAAATATGCACTTACTATTATAATCAAATGTCGATAAAAACCATAAAAACGCTCAAAATTTTTATGTGATGACTATAAATATCCATAAAAAATTTAAATACAAAAAAGATCTAAAAATTATCTATGTCTCTGGAAATTTGATAAATCATTTTTGGTGATCTTTCTATATTTATTTTAAGCGATATTTATCATATACGTTCATGTTAAAATGATTTGTTAAAAAAAAATATATATAAATGTGATATGTATTATTAAGTAAAATGAAATACTTTGTCAACTAAATATGTAAAAATATGCACCAACAAATCGATGCCATTTTTCATAAAAAATTACTTTAGTTATATATTGTTTGTTTTCAAATCAATATATAACTTGTAGTCATTAAAACTATTTTTGGATTTAAAAATCTCGCCTCACTTTTATTTTATAGCCCGATTAACTTAAAATTTCGTTAAAAATTTCACCATATTCGAACAATGCTGGATGTAGGGCGCAACTTTCAATCAAATTAAAATTTCTTTTTTAGCTATCTTTGGAAGCCTTTCCTTTTGAAATATGTTGATGAAATATTTTTTTATAAATTCAATTTTGAGAACGAGATAAAAGAATTAGATAATTAAAAAAATCTGTCATTTTTATACTCATTTCAAAGTATTAATTTTGATAAATTCTAGACGTTTTGAGATAATTCAAAAAATTAATTGGGAGTTTCATTTAAAATTAAAAAAAGTCAAGTCAAAATTAAAAATCGAAATTTCCAAATTCAAGCGCAAATATGAATGTTTTTAACCATAAGAGTAAAGTAAAAGAGGCGAGTAAAGATATTTCTTCCACATTTCATCAAGTTATTTACCCCATTTGACGCCCTACAGCTTAACTTTTATTATTATATAATAAAGAGTGACTACAACATGATTTTTGTGAAAGTTTAGTTCCTTCACTACAACTCACACCTATATTTCAATACGATTCGTCCAGTAGTTTAGGAAATACAACAATTTTTGCGATAGGCCCTACTATGCTTACGTTAGCTTACGAAATTTTAAACTACTTTAAGTTTAGTTTCCAAAAATTTTTCTTATCCTACCCTCGCATATAACGAGTGGCCAAAAATGGAAGGAGTTGTACGTTAATAAAATTTAGTGCACGTTCAAATAACGCTTAAATATGGAAAAATTCCAAAATTTGGCCAAAATCACTTCAAGGATTCCCATAGCTGTCATATATCCTGGAAATGAAAAATTAAATAAAATCTACAGAAACTGTCAGAATTCGATAAAATTTTGTATGTGTCTTATGATTTCTGGCGAAGAATATGTCAAGCTCGAAAATGTCCTTGAAGTAGAAATCTATAAAAAAAAGTTGAAAAAACTACTAAACTGAACAATAAATTACTATATATTTATTATATTTATAGTTAATGACCAAATTTGAAGCAAGGACACATCAATCTGGTATATCCTAGAGTCTATTTTTATACAATTTTAGATTAAATCTGAAGAGAAGTGAAAAGAATTACATAAATCCAGAATATAAACATATAAATTTACCAAAACTTTTCTAAACGTAAATTACAAATTTGTTTTTACTATGAAAAGGGTATGATAAAATCGAATTTTATTATCCTTTCGCATACAAATTTTAATATGCCCAGTAAATAAGAGAAAATTCTTTGAATTATTTTTTTATTATGTAAAATAAAAATTAAACCAAATATAAAATTTCGAAAAAAACCTTATGTTTTTGTACCTATTTATACAGTTAAACAAACATACTGAATATCATTTGCATAATACAGTTCTATAACATGTTTGCATAGTGTAGGGCATTGTTGGTACTACAAAAGGGAGTTAATTTGGAACAGTCAACAAATTATGGTTAAATTTCCCAACTGCTCTTATTTTTTCCGTTAATGAAATAATGTGCATACATACCAAAATTTATGTTTTTGTCTTTTACATATAAAGTTAACGAACACAAGTTTTTCAAATTTCTTCATTTATTCAATGGTAATTTTTCCAATATAATTTACTTTTCCCGATTTTGTTTTAAGTTGTGTTAAATAAAATTTGAAACTCTATTAGTTTTGTTTTAAACAATCTTTTATAAAAGTTATTTCCAGAGTATGAGCAGAGTATGATATGTAATTTTCCAATAATTAGTACACTTAACTAATTATTGGAAAATTACATATTTTGAGCCTTTGTCGACACAGAAAATTATAAAAAAAAAAAAATAAAAATGAAAGCACAATGTACTTTTTTTGGGGTATGAGTGATCAAACATCAATAACTTTTGAACGGGTTAATATTTTCGTCCGTAATGCAATAATCATTACAAATTTACATATTTTTCTTGTAAAATTACAACAAAAATTATGTAATATGTCTATTTCGGTAAAAGTCATTCAAGGCATTTGAATTTTGAAACGTGTGGGTCAGTAAATTGAAGCACAACGTCTGTAATTTATACACTTAAAACTTCAACCAATATAGACAATGCTAACGGAACGCGTACTGAGGTTAACGTCCGGACAGATATATTTAAAACGTCATATAGTTATCAAATGATACAAGTTGGCCTGTCCCACAATGTTGAACGAAAAATTCGAAATGTATGGAAAATGACAAAATTTTAAATTTAATTGTTGTTTTCCATATAATTTGTCGAAACGAATTATTCGTTCGACATCGTGGGACAGGCTGATTGTTTGCTATTACGCCCCCCATACGTATATTAATTTTCATATTTTCTTAATTTGTTCCTGAATTATAAATAGAATTTAAATTTTCTACTAAAAAATTTTAATTTAATATTTTTACTCAAATAAAATTAAATATTTTATTTAAATGAAATTTCTAACTACCATTACATGAACATGAGGTGTTTAATCAAAAAATTCACATAAGACGCAATTTTAATACATGGACATGGTTATTTTTTGATTTCATGTAATATTTTATGGAATATTAAGAGGTTCCTTTTCTTTTCATTAAACAAAGTTAATAATACGATTTCTTGCTACTAAATTATATATAAAATAATGGAGATTGCAGCTAAATTACGAGGGCGGATCAATAAGTCCGTGACTTTTCGAACTTCCCTCGTAGTTATATGAAATGCAACACTATTCCCATCAAGTACCACTTGTAATAGACTACTGTCAAATTTTAAGCAAGTGTCGTCATTTACTTTGCTCGAAAAATAGGATTTTGCGAGGTCCTTAAAATAGGCATTCTTTTGGTCAATAATTTCATCGTTGGAGCTGAATCTCTTTTCACCGAGACATTTCTTTAGGTTTTGAAATAGGAAGTAGTCACTAGGGGCTAAATCCGGAGAATATGGTGGATGAGGTACCAATTCGTAGCCCAATTCATAGAGTTTTACCATTCAGACTGCACACGTGTGCACCCGTGCATTATCTTGATGAAAAAGAACTTTTTTCTTGGCCATATAGGGTCGTTTTCTTTTTAAATCCTCATTAAATCGGTCTAATAAGTTGGCATAATATTCGCCGTCTATTGTTTTTTCCCTTTTGAAGGTAATCGATGTGGATTATCCCGCGTGCATTCCAAAAAACTGTTGCCATCATCTTATTGGCCGACAAACTTACCTTGGCGTTCTTCGCAAGTTCACCCGGAGAAACCCATTGTACAGTAATGGATCAATTTTTCATCCACAGTTACAAAACGCCGCAAAAACTCATTCAGATTGCGTTTAAACAACTCCAAACAATCCTTTGAAGTTGTCACACGTTTACGTTTATGGTCAATTGAGAGCAAACGCGGCACCCATCTTGCAGACAACTTTCTTAAACCCAGCTGATCATTTAAAATCGAAACCACACTGCCATATGAAATGCCAATGGCATCAACAATCTCACGCACTTTTACTCTTCGGTCGGCCAACACCATATCGTGGATTTTTCGACATTTTCGGGTGTACTGACCTCAATTGGCCGTCCAGAACGTTCAGCGTCATTTGTACTTGTGCGACCACAACGAAAGTCAGTAAACCACTTTTTTACCATTGAAATCGATGGTGCAGAGCCCCCCCATAGTATTTATCGAGCTTTTACTTGGTTTGATAGACGGGTTTTTTCGCAAAAAATAATGTTTAATGAGCTTTCGAAATTCACTTTTTTCCATTTTTAGAAAAATGCACGAGGTTGTATGTTTTGAACAGCTGTTAAACACAAAGTAAATGACGACACTTGCTCAAGATTTGACAGTAGTCTATTAACAGGTGGTACTTGATGGGAATAGTGTTGCATTTCATATAACTACGAGGGAAGTTCGAAAAGTCACGGACTTATTGATCCACCCTCGTATATATAGAATAATGCAAAATGACCCAGAAAAAACTTTGCTTTCCTGGTAAGCTAGCAGGTATAATTGGAAGCAAAAATAAATTACTTATTTTTTGCCTGAATAACTAGTTATTTTTGTTCGACTTTTCCACAAATTCATGTAGTTATTTTTTGACTCTAGGGGTACTCAAAAATTAGGTACATATTTTTGAAAACAAAAATAAAAAAACAAAAAAATTTTGCCGTCAGTGAGACTCGAACTTGGATACACATTAACCATTCGTTTTTACTGACTAACGTCTTACTCAGTACACCATCTCGCACATAGCATCCTAAGCGACAAAAACTCTATTTAGTTTAAAATATCTTTTTAGACATTTTGTTATAAAAAACTAACAGCTTCAGAATGGGGTTAAACCAACAACCTTCTGGTTGTTAATCCGGCGCTGTAGCCAACTCATCCACGTGATTGCAGTATTACTGCGCTATTATACTATTGAGTACTTATTAATGTAATACAGAGTAGGCGAATAATAATGACGCCTCATTACCAAGAAACTACTTTAATAAGTAGTTGTTATTACCGAAAACCAAAAAGTTCTTGCTGGGGACTTACACTATTAGCCAGTATAAGTAGAATTTTTTGCTGGTTTTGGCAACATAGTTAAGGCTTTGATTGTAAATATAAAAAAATTATTTTTTTTACCAAAAATTTAATAATCCAATCAATATATAATAAATAATGAGCATATTGTCCAAATAAATAAATAAAAGATTATAGATATATAACGTTTGAAAATTATGGGCCCCTAAATATTAAAAATTGTAGTACCAAAAATTATTTATTCTGATTAAATTTAGCTCAATTCAAAACCCAATATCTTTATAACTATAAAATTTACAAGATCAATTAAATCTTATGTAAAATATTAGTTCAAAATCTCAATTAGTTTTTGGGTCAAAAAAAAAAAAAAAAAGATTGCATGTAACATGATATATTCAGAGAAAACTGCTGAAATTGCGCTTTTAATATTTCAAATAATTTTTTTTTTTTTTGCAACGGCTACCTAAATCTGCCTAGATTGCAAGTTTAATATATAATTAAAAATACTATACTCTTATTGTTTACAAATATTGATTAATTGTGAAGTACCGTTAGCAAAAATATCACTCTAATGTAAAGTCGAAATTTTTTAAGAAACTAAAATTTTAGTAGTGAATAAAAAAAAATATACCAAATATGCCTTTCCAGTTTTTTTATATATTATTGCTACAGGTATATATTTTAATATATATTAAATTTCAGTTGCAAAAGTTTGCACAATTTTGATTAGTAAAAATTTTTTAGTGTCAACATCGGTCCACATTAGTGTGGCGGCAGTTAAAGCAAAGTAAAACTAATACTGTAACACAAAATGTTAAATAATTTGATTTGATGCTACTAGGTGCAGAAGCGAACAAATTAAATTTTATACTTTTAAAATCTTGAAGCAAAATTGGAGGAAATATTCGCGTATGTGGTGTAAATTCCGAAATACTTAAAATATAAAAGAATTTTTTTTCTAAAGTTTAATTATCCATTAATACATTATTAAGAAATTTTTTTAGTAAAGACTTATGTGTTATTTTATATTCTTCTGTTAATATTAAATATAAAAAAAAATAAACTTATTATTTTTCAGTTGAAAAAACACTATTTTACCATATTAAATATAAATAATTAATTTTCCTTTCTTCTACAAATTTCAAAATTTCGGGATATGTCGATAAATTGTGGGCGTGTACTTTGAAAAAATATTATATTTCAAGAATTAGTTAATATATTAAAAAAAAATTCTAACAAACTTTGTTTAATTCGAATTAAAATGTTAGAAAAAGGACGATTTTGAAAATACAGGGTGGGTGGGAGTTGGGCGAGTTCTTGATCCGATTTTCACTTAATTTTTTCACTCTTTAAATGACAAAGCATTAAATTGTATCAAGTTTTGTTCAATTCGAATTACAATTTTAGAAAAAAGACGTGTCCTTGATCCGATTTTCATAAAAGTTAATTTTTTCACTCCTAAATGATAAAACATTAAATTGTAGTAGCTTTTATACGAAATCGATGCAGTGTGTCGAAGGGGGAAGGGAAAGTAACTTTTACGAAATCTTGACCCTTGTGATATTAATCCTTTAAAGTATAAAAGATTTTCTTTTTTTAATTTTCCACTAAAGTTTTAACTTATTTAAATTAAGACCTTTTCCAAATTTTTAAAATTGAAATAACCTATGAATTTTATAAAAAATTGGTCTAATTATATTTTTATAATGTAACAAAAATAATTTGTGCAGATTTAGCCATTTTTACAAATAATTTTTAATTTTATTAATCTTTTAGCATTTGCCTATTTTTCAATTTCAATTTATTTTCAATAATTTAATATCAAATAAAAACTTTCAACTTTGATCCCCCAAAACTTCTGAAAGGAAAAACTTTTTTCAAAACTGAAATATCTTTTATAAAATTACATTACCACTTTCCCAAAATTTACCTTTTTTTTTTTTTGGCCACACTCACGACACAGTACCTCGTTACAATATTTGTTATTGCTATTTTTATAATTCATGTCATTGTGTTTGTGTGTGTTGTTTTCTTATTGTTTTTTGTTGTTATTGCTGCTGCTGTTGGTCTATGCGAAAATAATTGAGGTAAAAAACTTTAATAGGTTTATATGTCAATCGTTTGTATGTATATGCATGTAAATATATGTGTGGATTTCTATAAATGAGTGTCTGTATGAGTTTATAAGTGTGTTGAGGTATGAAAAATGTATTTTGAACTGTAATTTCTAGTGTTTTTATTTTATTTTTTTTTTTATTTCCGGTATGCAAATTATTGTTTTTTTCTTACTTAAGATTGTAAAAAAGTTAATTTAAAATTATTATCTATAAGTTCAAAGGAATTCCTAAACTAAGGACATTTTCCTGTGATATACTTATGCAGTTATTTTGTGTGTGTTTGCTTGTAGTTATATTTCTTAGGAAAATTGTATCAATAAAGAATATAATAATTCCTTCCATATTAAGAAACAAATTTTCTGTTATATTTGAAAAATATTTAGCATGTTTTTTAATAATTATAATAAAAATTCTAATATTTATATCAATAAGTTGAAAATATTTAGTTTTATAACGCTTAAAATATTTTTTTTTAAATTTAAAATTTCAAAAAAGTTCAAATTATATTATATAAATATATATATATATATATATATATATATATATAAAAGGAGCATAGAGCATGTTTCATTCATATTTTGTAAATTCCATTGATTTATGTTGTTATAAACTTTTCTTTATATTATTTATATATTTCCTTATATTATATATTTATATTATATATTCCTATTATGCCATTTGCGAAAATTCATCTTTAAGTAATATATAGTTATTTTCATATCTAATGAAATAATCGTACGTGTTTTAGAGTATTTCGGTCATGAGTTCAAAAGCATTTTCTTAATCATAAACATATTTTAGATACTACATGCGTCATATTTGTCTTAGTTTTGACAGAACTTTTATTTTCTATTTTCACTTTATTTTTGTTTGACTTTGTATTATATTAAAAGAAAAATAAATAGATTATTTTTGATGAAAAGAAAAAAAAACACTAAAAGAAAAAGTTAAATACTGAATTAGGTTAAGGAAGTGGTTTTAAAAAAGATTTGCAAATAGTAAAAAAAAGTGTGTAACGTTTTTATTTTTATAAAGTAATTGTAAACAAATGTAATTTCAACAAAATTTTTAAACAATTCTTAAAAGTTTTTAAATGCCCTTTATAAATCCTTGTATAAAAAATTTTTTTAAAGTGTTTTTAACAATAAAAATAATATAAATATCTCAAAAAAAGAAAAAAAAAAGCTTGTTGCTAGCAACATGTTGCAAAGAAAGTTTTTAATATAAGATGTAAATTTATACAGTATTAAATGTTTAATCTAAATAATAAAAAATCTAATGAATATTTCAATAAAAACTTTCTGTTGATAGCAACATGTAGCCAGAATTATTTTTTTATGCTAATTTTTTTTTTAGTTGTGTTTTAAATATTAGTCACAGAATGAATATCATTTTTATTTTTCAAGCACAAACTTAAATTTTTTTATAAAATATAATATTTAAAATATAAATAAATAATATATTGTTCGAAAAAACAAAAAAAAAAAAAAAATAAAGTTGAACTAAGAAACTTTAAAATTTTAAATAGAATATTAATTAATGGTTTTGTGACATTTAAATAACATAAAAAAAGAAATGTTGCGAGCGACATTTGTCAAAAATGAATTAATTTTAAATTTTCATTTATTTTAGCACTTTTTTAATAAAATTTAGATTTGATGATAAATATAAGCTACAAATGTCAGATTACTGCGAGTAACATTTTCCAAAAGGTAATTTAAAATTTACATTTATTTATTTTTTAATATTTCTTTAAATAAATTTTAAATTTTTTAATAAAATTTAGATTTGATGATAAATATAAGCTACAAATGTCAGATTACTGCGAGTAACATTTTCCAAAAGGTAATTTAAAATTTACATTTATTTATTTTTTAATATTTCTTTAAATAAATTTTAGATTTGAAAATAAATGGAAGCTCCGGAAACATTAGGAATTTTTGTATAAAATATTTGTCAACTATTTACAGTAAAAAAACACCAATCGGCAACATGTTGCTGAAGACATACTTTTTCATTTTATTTATTTTTTTTTTAATAAAATAAAAAAATGTTAAAAAATTTTCTGAAAAAGTAATTAGTTTATAAAACATTTTTTTTTTTTTTTTTTTTTTTTTTGTTGTAACAAAAATAAATCTGAACTCATATATAAAATATTCAAAAAAAATTTTTTCGTTTAAAATTTTATACAAAATTAAAAAAAACAAAAAAATTGTATTAAATTATCAGTATTAAAAATAAATTGAAACTAGCTACATCTAAACAACAAAACAAAAATCTTAACTTATTGTTAATAAAATATAGAAAAAAAAAGTTTTAACTGAATTTTACTGGAAAAAGTTTTTTTTTTTTTAATTTCAAATTCAGTCTATATTGTTTATAAGACTTTTAAAACAAAATAAAATTGTTTCTCGTTAGCAACATTTTGAATAAAAAAAATTGAAATATTTCATTTTAAGTTTGTAAAAAATGAATAAAAAATTTCCATAATTCTTTAAATTAATAAACTTATAATAACTAAACGAAACTCTTTTTATAAAATATTTAGAATTATTAATGTTAAGTTTTATTTAAAAATAGCTAAATTTGTAACTAACAACATGTTGCTGTAAAAAAATTTAAATTTTGTTAATTATAACTACTTGAAATGTTTTAATATGAATCTTTATATCCAGTGAAAAATTATAGACATTGTAATCATATGTTGCTATGTGTTGCAAATAAAACATTATAATATGTAATATATTAATTTTCTCGCTAGCAACATTATGGTGAGATATATACTATATTCAAAATAAATTAAAAATAAATCAAAATTTGTATTGCAATAAGTTACAATTAGCTTCCCTTCGTCAAAAACACGTCAAATTTGATTATGAAACATCATTATTAATCACGTTTGCTGCTGATAACATGTTGCATAAAAATGTTTAAATCATAAATTACAAAAACTTAAAATACATATTTTAATATGTCAAAATTTATGGTTAGTTCAAGATTTTGGATAAAAATATTTTTTCCAACTTATCACTTATTTCCTGTAATAGAAATGATGTTAAATCTTAATTTTGTTTTGTTCAAATTTTTAACAAAAATTTTACAGGCACAATGTTTGTTAATTAATCGCAATTTTCATATAAAATATTAATTAATATTAATTTTTTTCTTCTAAAAATTCAAAATAAAATTTAAAAAAACTTGGAATTTTTCAGAACATTATTTTAATATAAAATCCTCTGAATATCACCATGTTGATAGGAAAATATTTGACAAAAAAATAATTTTTTAATATTTTATTAAAAAGTTTAGTTTTTAAGAAATTACTTTATTTAAAACAAATATGAAATTTGGGTTTTAGAAACATGTTGTTAACATTTTTTATTTATCACTTTATATATGTACTAGCAGAAAGATAAATACTAAATCTAAAGATAAGTTCAGACTAGTCAAATATTTGACCAAAATGACATAACCACTAAATAAAATATTTCCTAGTTTCTCTTTTTTAATGGGAAACGATTTTTTACTTATAATTAATCATAGCTGACATTTTATCGAATTTTGTTTGACTCAGTTTTCTCTTACAAAACAGTTGCAAGATCAAACAAGGGCCAACAATATTTTTATAAAACTAGTGGTCACGCAATTTTAATCAAATATTTGACAAATGTGAACATAGTTTAAGTTGAATGATGATTAATGTTTAACGCTAGCAACATGTTGTAAACTAAATATGTATTCGCAACTTCGTTTTACAACAAGTTTTTGGAATACAATTTTTTTTTAGGATGTGTTTCATAATTTTCTTTGTTCTGGCAAGAAAAATTTAGCAAAAACTCTTACATTTCTTTCAGCGTATTAAAGTAGTCATTTTGTCTGCATTTTTCATAATGTATGTGTGAGCTGTACAAAAAAAAAATTCTTTTTTTTAGTTTGAATTTTAGTTTTATTTTATTCACTTCTTTTTCCCATTTTGCTATTTGTATTTTTCATTTCTGCGTCATGGGATTCTAAGATGTCATCAGTTTGCACAGCATTTATAATATAAAAAATAGCTAAAGTCACTACCATCAACGATATACATATTAATACATTTGTTTTTATTATAGATGTAGGTAGTATATAAATATTTGTAAATGTAACTATAAGAATTTCTATTTTAAGCGTAGGTGTTTTATGCCCTCCACCACAGGGGTAAAAGGTATATATAATTTGTCTTTCCGTTTGTAATTTCCACAATTTTCGTCGGAGAGCAAAAAAGTTTTTTGGATTCTTGTAAGAAATGATATACATATATATATATATATATATATATATATATATATATATATATATATATATATATATATATATATATATATATATATATATATATACATATATATATATATGCCTATGCATACGTATGTCTATACATATGTCTAAAAAGGCATTTTTTTTTTTTTTTTAACCGGTTTTCGATTTTTTGCAGTCTCTATATAAGCTAGGAACTTCGTTTTGGCTAAGAAAATTCGGAAAATTGTTCCCGAATATTTGTGCTGAAGAAATTAACTAAATCGGTCCATTAATAACCGAGATTTTGGCCAAAACGCATTTTCGACTTTTTGAAGCCCCTACTAAGTTACGGATTTCCTTTTTATATTGATCGGTTATAAATATTTTTATAAAATTTCGGTTTTTTTAATCAACCAAATTAGTTAATAACAGTCTATTTATGGGCCAAAAACTGAAAAAATCGGTTAAAAATATACAAAACAAGCATTTATGCTCAAGCATTGCAATGTTGTTGTTTTTTGTATAAGCAGGTAGTTTCGTTTACAACAGCAGTATTGGAATTATTATAAGTGTTGTTTTTGTTTTTTGTGTATGCAACAGTTTGTATTTATGTATAAGCAGGACAAGCAAAAATATGCAATATCATATTTTTTCCTGAGCTTCAAATGAACCAAACTTTTAGTTATTTATCTATTTCAGGCAATTTTAAGAATTTTGGAATCGATTTGTTATAGCATATTTTGGTCATAACAGCATATTTTGTCATATTTTCAGAGAAATTCCTTACTTCAGAGCATATTTTAGCAATTTTATTAGTATATTTTTCATAGCATAATTTTGTATATTTTACACTTAAGAAAAATATTTAGCTTATTTTACACGCAATAAAATTTTTGCATATTTTGCTATTAATGAAATTTTCGTTTTACTATCACATACGTTTTTCAAATCCGATTCCCTAATAATTTTCAGCTTATGAATTGATAGAAATTTTTGTAATTTCCTCATAAAATGTATTAGAGTTGAGTGTTTTTAAATGCAAAAAGAAAATAATTTTTAACAATTGCTAGTAAAAATCAAGTTGTTTTTAACGTGGTTAGTAGATAATTTAAAATTTAGCCAGAAAAAATAATATTTTAAGGGCATATTTTTTTTATTTTTAAGAGCATATTTTCCAATTTTAAGAGCATTTTTTATGCGTATAAAACACATTTTTAGAGCATATTTTTGGTTGCCCTACTTATAATTTATTTATTTATTTTATTTTTTTTTTTTTTTTTTTTTTTTTTTTTTTTTTTTAGGCAAGCGATGCTTGTGAAATAAATGTATGTATGCATTATTTTTTTTAAGAATAAGAATATTTTTTATTTCTTGGTAATGTTGTAAAGGGCATAAAAGATTCAGCACAGCCGAATGTAGCCCTCTAACTTGATTTTTTCTATCTTCTCCTTTTATTTTAAAGACACAAACCAAAATATTAGGGAGTCAGAAGAAGTAGGTTGTGGATGATGTAGAAGTTAAAATGTCACGAATTTTATATTAATAAAAATGGATTTGGTATATATCATATTATAGAGATATTCTACTTTCTGTTCACACACAAATTATTATATATTGATATTTTTTCTTTTTTTTTAAATGACCAGATTATTACGGTTAGTTAGTAAATTATAATCATGTTTTTATTTTCTGTGTGATGCCAAATAACTGCACTTTAGTTCAGTGCCCTAAAGCAAGAAAATATGAAATAAAATTCCCTTAACAGTTATAAAAAAATAGGGAATATATTAAAATATTCTTAAATATATTGTTAAAAATACACAGGAACTACACATACATAAGAGTTTCAATTATTTCTTTCAATTTGACAATATTTTTTTTTTTGTAATAAAAGCAACAAAAAATATAATGTTCTCTTTTTAAAAAAGAAAACTTAAAGTACTTAACAAAAATACTTAAATTTTTGGGTTATATAGCAATGTACTTAAATTCATATATATTTTGGCAATTATAAATGGAGGAAAAATAAGGCCTTCACTAAACAGGCCTAGATCCTTTCATAAATCTGAGCTTTGTAAGTTATATTTTCCTTTCTTAAAGACTTCTAAAAACCTTACAATCTGCAATTAAGTTAGAACTTAATCGCATTTATGCGATATGTAGAAAAGAAAATTCTTGGCCTATTTTCTTTACCTCTATTTCCTGTTAAAATTAATGCAGTTGTGTTTGTTGAAATATTACTTTTAAAGTGCAATTTTACAGTTATTTTTATTCATTTTTTCAATTTTTACATCATTATTTCAATATGCATTAGGTAGTTGCCGAAAAAAATATAATAGGAAGAATAAAAATATAATAAGAAGACACTTTGTCAAAAAAATAGATTCATTATGTCAACACTAATGGAACTTTATATATGTAAATAAATTGAACTAAGTACAACTAAATATAATAAAGTAATTTTACAAGTACAAATATAAAGTTATTTTACAAGTACAGTATGAGTGATAAGTAATTATACACTTATATTTTTAGAAACTAGTTTAGAAACTAAAACTAACATGCTGTATTCTCTAAAGGCAAAAAGAATAATTGAAGCATGGACGCATATAAGGGCGTATAAACCTACTTCTTTAAAATGTTTTTTTCTTTCATAATTTTGCATAATTTTGCTTAAGTAACCAATAGAAAACCAATATAGAAATATTTTTAAAATCCGTAAATTACAAAAAAAAAGACTAAAACACGATTTTATGGAATTTTTATTTTTTCATACACATTTTTTTTCTTTGATTTTTAAGTGCTTTTGAATAAATGGTGTACATTCCATTATTATAATGACACATAAAGTTCAGAATATGAAGAAGACATTTAAATTTTATGCCATATTTATTCATATTGCAAAAAAGTTTATTATGTTGTGAGTTCAAAAACAACTAAACTAAAAACAAGTAAAATTGCTTATATCCATAATAAGATGGATCTTATGATATGATTTTGTTTGTAATTTCGCAAAATTTGTTCGAAAAAACAAGTAAACAAATTGTAGTCGGTCAAATCCGATTATTTGATACTCTACAAATATGCATTTTTAATATTTTTGGAAGTGGTCTCTTATCGAACTTGTGGTTAATTGTCGACTGTTTTTTTTTTTTTTTTTTTTTTGAGATAATGTAATTTATATAGCTGTAAAACATATGTATGTGTAATATTGTCCTGATATTATCATTAATATGACCTTTATTATGAACTTGATTCCCGAAAGTAGGTTTTATATGGGAGCTATGGTCTGTGCTAAAACTTTGCGCCAAATATTTTTGTTATGCTAAAATTTATATGGGACTTATCCGTTTTAAGGTGATTTTCGGAAGATGGGCTTATATGGAAGCCACGGGCAGTTTTCTACCGATCTTCTGTTCACTTGTGTTTCATTCAAATTTGTAATTGTTTTGGGAGCAGCATTAGTCTTCCTTAATTTCCTTTTGACAAGGACCCAATATCTTTCAATTTGCCGAAGTTCTGATCAGTTTGGAGCGTTGGCATTTTTCAGAGCATTATGTTTAATTTACCATTCGAAAGTACTTTTACTGTAATAACACGATGCCAAATCAGGCCAAAACAATAATGAGACTCTATGTTTGTAGACATTCCTTGATATAATTATCCAAGTTTATTGCGCCCGATGTTACATACGATTCACTTTTTTCACCACAGCTGCATATAGCTTGCCAAATAAGAAACTTTTTGGGCAATTTCGATTTTTTTTTTTTTTTTTTTTTTTTTTTTTTTTTTGATACGGTACTCTTCTGGAGCATTTCCTTTAACATCTGCTACACAAAACTTTTGTCCAAAAAGCTATGAGAAGTTAGAAATGACGTGGCTTTTATTATACATTACATAATATTTAAATTTTTTAAAACATTTTTTTAGGAGCTTTGCTCTTTTTTGAGCTTCAGCATCTTCTTTGCGTTTCTATTTATTACTTTTGCACTTAAATGTTTTAAGTTCAATATTGACTTTAAATTTGATGAGTCTAGCCACTTCGCGTTTCGTTTCGTGGTATTTTATTTTTCAGGCTCCAGGTTTTCGATCAATTGTAAGGTCATTGTTTAACTTTCTTATATCTCTAAAAACTTATTGTCTGCTGACACGTAGCTTCCAATTGAATTCGCATCATTATAAAATCTGGAGTATTTTTCAAAGATATATTGATCACAAAAAGAAAAATAAGTTATCAGCAGACAAAGTTATAAATAGAAATATGTGTTACATTTTATTCGAACGTACACTTTATGATACCTTATATGCAACTTGTTCTATTAAATTTAGTCAACCTGAAAGTAATATAATACGAATAAGCGGCTACTATGCAGAAAATCAGAATACAAACCAGATAAAACACCACATTTTCCAGTGATCTGATTCCGCTCTACTTTTCTAACTGATTAAAAATATTTTGGAGATGTAACTATTAGAATTTACAATGAGCATCATACGACATTTAATACTCTTGTTCGAGAAGTTTGCCTTCTGCATTTCTTTCCTGATTAAATTTAGGCACCACACTCAGTTCAATTATATTTCGGCAGCATTACATTACACAAAAGTTAGCAGGGGATGATATTATAAAAAAAAAAATAGTTAGGAAGAAAAATTAGGAATGACTTTTGAAACAAAAATTTTATAATTTTTGTCCCGGAAATCTTAACTATCTGATTTACAATATTGTCTTCTATTCTTTTCAAACTATGTTACAGTAAGTTCATAAACCACAAGTAAGATTGTTATATTCGGCTTGGCCGAAAATATATACCCGCCATCTTCCTTATACCTTAATACTATAGCTTATATAAAAGGTATCCGCGTTTTTTTTTTTTTTTTTTTTTTTTTAAAAATTTTGAACCATAATTTTTTTTTATTGAAAATCAATTTTAATCAAATACATATTCGCCATTATTATCTATTAACACTTGTCATTATAAGGTGGGTGCATCAAAACTTCCTAAAAAGTGCAGTCAATTTTTGACGAGTCATCAAAAATATATTAGCCTGACATTGTCACATTTTCTGTGAGACAATTCTGGTCGCTCTTTTTTGATTGCTTCATCAAACTGTCGAGCTGTGAACAACAGAAATCAAAATTGGTTATTTCGCCAGGTTGTAGCAGCTTATAATGAATAATTCCTTTCCGATCCCACCAAACACTCAATATGACCTTGTTTGCCGCCTAACCAGGCTTTGAAGTAGTTTGTGGAGGGTTGCTTGCCTTTGACCATAATTTTTTTTCTTAACATTCACGTAATAAACACTTTTTCATCGTCTGTAATGACCCTCTTCAAAAATGGTTCGATTTCGTGGCATTTCAGCAGCGTTTCAATGATGGTAATTTGGTCAATCCAATTACTTTTTGATAATTCATGTGACGGCCAAACATCGGGCTTCTTTGAGTAGCCAGCCTTCTTCAAATGATTCCAAACAGTCATGTGGTTGATGTTTAATGCCTCCGCTATATCCTGAAAGCTTGCGTGCCGATCTTGCAACGCCACTTGCAAAATTTCATACACTTTTTCAGTGACTGGCCGATTAGAGCCATGTCCATGTCCGACGTTCAGTCACGGCATTCTTACCGTACACCTTACAAATTTTTTCGGCATGTTTTTGCAGCCATTTTTCGTCAAATTTTTCACTCATTTTCAAATCAATATAACTTTTTACACGATCAAAAATGTAACCTGAAATGTCAACTTTCAAACACGTGCTCGTTTGACACAATCGAATTAGTTTTACCCGGTATATGAGCATCAACACCATCAAGTGACAAAAAACCGCTGATACTTTTAATCTCACCAAATAAATTTTTGACTTTATAAGGGTGGGCGGCTTACACCATTTTTGGTTTTCGAGTTTGCAAAGTTCTTTGAACTTGTACAAAATTTCATGTTCATGTACATGTTTTGTCATAAGAAATATCGACGGAAAAGTATTTTTTTTATGAAACAATTTTGACCATTTTCAATACCAAACAAACTTTATATAAGCAAATATTTGAGCAAAATGTCATCCGCCTAGGTGGTGTGCTCCGAGCTCTGTTCTACTTTCAATAGAAGGACGGACATAGCTATATTGTCTTAGAACTTCATGAGTACCCAGAATATATTGATGGTAGGTATAAAAATTGCAGGGCATTCAATATGAATTTAAAATAAGGAAGAATTGTGGGTATTTAAGAGTTCCTCTTCTTTTTTCTGTTGTTATTATTTTTTGTTTTTATATATAAAAAAAAAACATGTTTATGTGAGAGTTTCATATAACACGCATACTTATGCAAATTTAACTAACACAACAACAATACACAGTCAAACGTACAAGCACACAAACACTAATATACATACTAAATGAAGGGAAAAAACGAGAAAAACTTCAACAACAACGACGAATACGAGGACAGATACTAAATCCATATTACATAATTTATTGTGCGGTTTAGTAGCAAATGGAAATGAAGTTAAAAAAGGGACATAAGTGTGTGTTGCAAAGGAAATGAAGCAAATTTTACAAATTCATAAATAACTTGTAAAAAAGTACACATTAGTAAATGTATGTACATATGCATTTTCTTTATGTTTTAACACATTTCGAGATGTTTTTTTTTTTTTAAGAAAACTTATAGAATTAAATGACAATTATTACCAAAACAACATTTATAAGATTTTATATATAGGAATAAAAAAGAATGAAAATTTTATTATTTTTATAACGAGAAAAATGAAGAGTGACTTAACAGGAGAGTTTCAGATTGGTCCTTATTTATTGATTTTATGTCATGTATAGGGTAATGACCATTCATTATTCCTTTAAATTTTAGTTTAATTTATGTATTTTAATACTTAAATGTTTTAAGATTTTCTTATCCTTTTCATAACATGAAAATTGTGTCCACATATTCTAAATACTCATATTTTATACACAAACATAATTAACTTCAATTTCTGTAATATTAGCAAATAACTAACAACTTCTTATAATATATTATCATTTCTATAGTGTTATCAGAATACTTAAAATAAGTATAAGTGTGCTGCTGATGAATATACACATACACACACGCATATACAATTTTTACCAAAAATTGTCTTCTTATGTAAAAATAAGCTTTAGTTATGCTCTTAGGATTTATACTTGTAGATGATTTTATATTCAAAAAAGTTTTATTCTTAAACAAACATTGTCTTTTTTTATATAAAATTTACTCTGCAAATTTTTTTTTTATTTTGGGAACATTTTTTTCCAACTCATTTAAGTAAAAGAATAATAATAAATCTGTATGTGCATACAGTTTTAGTACTCTAGCTTGATTTTTTTTTCAGATTTTATTTTTGCATAAGTAATTGTCAAATACACTACAATACTTAGATAAAATATTATGGAGTAAAATATATTTAGTTACAATATGTACATCATAGATTGTTTTTATTTGTTTATTATAATTTTCACTTTAGCTTTTGGGTAATAAAATATTGTGTGTTTATATTTTCATTTACAGCTTTAGATATTACTATTCTCTGGTCACTAATATCGAATGCAATTTGAGTTTTTTGTTTTCATTGTCAACAAATGATTGAATATATTTTAATAAATGGTTCATCATAATACTCGTTTGTAATGTTAATATTTTCATACACATATACATACGTTTTAAGAGATAATTGAGTTTATTACAAGATTTTTAGTTTTTATAGTTATTAAATTAGTAATTATTGTCATAAAGGAAAATTTGGGAAACATTATATTGAAAAAATGTTCGAAAGTTGCTTTAATTTTGAAAATAAATTTAACAAGTTTTTATACTAAAACTGGCTTTAATTTCATAAATTTTGAAGGTAATTTTAATAGAAAAATGTCATCAATTTTTAAAGAAAATTTTCTTAGAAAAATTTCTTCAGTTTTGAAGAAAATTTCTGTAATTGTGAAGAGAATTTTCTTTGAATTTTGCATCATATCATTTTCTATGAAAATGAAAATTTTCCATGAAACTTTCCTTTAAAATTAAAGAAAATTTTCAACGAAAATTCACTTTAAAATTAAAACAAATTTTCTATGAAAGTTTCCTTTGAGTAAATTTTCTCGAAAATTTCTTCCAAAATGGAAGCAAAAGGAAATTGCTTAAATTTGTATACAAATTTAGAAATCTCCATATAAAATACATCCCTATTAAAATTCTAATTTAAATCCATTTTAAACAATCATTTATTCAAAATAAATAATCCACTAAACAAGAAAGTTTCTTTAATATTTTTAATAATCAATTGAATTTTTTACGTCTTATCATTAACATAAATTAAAATAATAAGTATTCAACATAAACTTTTGAAATTTGTCTACACAAAAGTCTTTCCACAAAAAAAAAAAAAAAAAGAAATAAAAATTCCTATAAGTCATTTCGAAAATGTGACATCCAATGGAAATGTATTTCTCTTACTGCTACTATTCTTATCTATATCATAAATTGCTGCACCTTATAACAAGCATTCAGAAAAACACATTCTGATAAACTAAAGGGTGTACACAGAATATTATTTACATGTAAGAAATTAATTAAATAGAGAAATGTATGTAATAAATAGCTAATAATTAATTTAATAATAATTAAATTGTTATTACCTATTTATTAAACTTTGTCGACATTTTGCTAAAAACCTATGCAGATTTTTAAAGACTTTAGTTCGAAATATTATAAACTGAAATATTTTCTTTAATTCAGTTCAAAAAATATATAATTTCGTTTATAAGAAAATAAATTTTAAAGCATTTATTTATAAAATATTTCAATTTTTATGACAAGTTATATAAATATAAAGTTTATGACAAAATATATAAATTCTCCTGCTTAGATTCTAAAATTTTCGTTTACTCTCTTTTAACTTAAACAAAATAAAGTTCAAAAATTTACACAACAACTAGAAAATACAATATAATAAGTATAGAGTAGAATACAAAACAACTGAGAAAAAATCAATATTGATGTCTCGACCTCAATTGATTATGTGCTGTTGTTGCTATTGTTTCTGCTGTTGCTTCTTCTTTTGCTGATGTTAATAATTAAAGTGGATTTGTTGTTGTTTGAAAATTGCTGCTGCACTTTCATCAAGTAATATTTTAACACACAATCGAATTTAAACGAATCTCTAACCAAGCAATACTAACTTATAAGTACAACATATATCCATCCTTACATGTATGTATTTTTCTAGTACTTAGAAACAGAGGAAAGTATTATTAAATCATTTATACCAGCTGCCAGAGTAAATAGTCGTTTAGATCTCAGTCATCCTGTAAGTAAGTCAATCATTTGCACTTCAATTTTATATTGTTGTTATTGTAGAAATTTTCATTTGCTCCAGCTTTATCTCTTTTTCTTTCTCTTTCTTTGTTGTAAAGGATAAATGAAGGTTTTTGTTTTTTTGAAATGCATAACATTTTAATGAATTTTTTGTTAAAATAAGTCTATTGTCAAGTACTGTCTTAATTAATGTGTTAAATGGTTTTGGTTTGACTTTAGAGGTGATAAGTGTTATAAAGTATATTTTAGAATATGTATTTTTAGAACAATTTTAATCACTTTACCGAAAATAAACCTATCGAAAATTTTCATTAAAGAGAAAATTTATTGAAAATTTCCATTAGAGAAATTTTATTGCTAATTTTCATTAAAGAAAAAATTTAAAGCTAATTTTCATTCAAGAGAAAATTTATTGAAAGTTTTTAATAGCGAAAAATTTTCCCAAATTTTCATTAAATATAAAATTTATCGAAAATATTCATTAAAGAGAAAATCGATCGCAATTTCTTTTAGGAGAAGAATTATTGAACATTTTCATTAAAGGGAAATTGTGTGTTTTTTTTTAAGAAAATTAATCGCAAATTTTGTTTAAAGAGAAAATTTATTGAACATTTTCATTAAAGTGAAAATATATCACAAATTTTCTTGAACAATTTCTATAGAGAAATTTTTTAACAATTTCTATAGAGAAAATTTTTCAAAAATTTTCAATAAAAATAAAAGTTCAAAAATTTTCTATAAAAAGAAAATTTATCAAAATTCATAGAAAATTTTATATAAAAAGAATATTTATCGAAAATTTTTTATAAAAAAAAATTATCGAAAATTTTCTATAAAAAGAAAATTTATCGAAAATTATCTATAAATTATTTATAATTTATCTATAAAAATGTTCTATAAACGCAACTGCGTTTTATTCAACAGCAAGGATATGTGTTTCTTGTCACCCGTACACCTTGAATGCAACTTTGATTTTTTTTTTTCTTAGAATTCATCGAAACTAATTTCATTTTATAAAAATAGTTAAACAAAGTTTTTATTTTTTTATTCTTACTTTCTTTTGCATTTTTATTATTGTAAAATATTTATGCATAAAAAAGTGTTTTTAGGCCATGGAATCTTGCAGTAAAAAATTTCAAAACACACAAACAGATAATAAACTTAAACAGAGTTTTGGGTTAAAGTAAAAGAAATAATATCGTGTTGTATGGAGTAGAATAGTGTTTAAAATCGTGTTGAGTTGGTTTGAGTTTTTGGAATTCAAGAATTTATGCGTTTGTTTGTTTAGTTCTATATGAGCGCAGTGACACAGTTTCTTTAATAATTTAACCTTAAGTTAATTAAACAAAAATAAAAAAATAAATTAAAAGTAGGTTATGTTTCAGAAGTAAAAAACTTAAACCAACAACATGTAATACTAAAGAAATAGCTAATAAAACAAAGGAAATAATTTAAAATGTGTTTGGATAATAGTAATAAATTTTGTTTAGATCAAAAGAAATTTTTAAAAGGCGAATTGAAAAAAAATCATTAATTACATATAACAACAATAGAAAGAAAATTCATTGAGAATTTCATATAGGAAAAATTTTTGGAAAATTTCGTACTGAGAGGATATTTATTGAAAATCTTTCATAAAAAAATTTCGAAAATTTTCTATAAAAAGAAAATTTATTGAAAATTTTCTATAAAAAGAAAATTTATTGAAAATTTTCTATGAAAAGAAAATTTATTGAAAATTTTCTATAAAAAGAAAATTTATTGAAAATATTCTATAAAGAAAAAATTTATTGAAAATTTTCTATGAAAAGAAAATTTATTCAAAATTTTTTTATAAAGGGAAAATTTATCAAAAATTTTGCAATAAAAAATTATCTACAATTTTCTATATAATGAAAATTGATCTAAAGTTATATATAAAGAGAAAACTTTCTACAATCTCTCATAAGTTCAAATAAAAATAGCATATGTTTGTAACTGTTTTCAACATTTCAGTTGAAAAAGTTCTTCGAAATATTTGATTGAAGAATTGTTAAACAAACTACAAATAGATATTTTTATTTTTAAAACAAACTAAATAAAAAGGGAAAACTTGCATTTGTAAAATACATTCGTCATGAAGAACTATCAAATACAGTTTTTACAAATTATAGTTTATTCTTCAAAAATAAAAATAAATAAACTACAGAAACTATTCTAAAAAGTCTTATAGGCCAAAAAATACATATACAAATTTTATTCCTTTTTATTGTTGCTTTTTTTTTTTTTTTGCTTTGCAACATTGTAAATAGTATAAGAATTTAAATTACAGCTGCTGCAGCAGTTGCTCTACATGCAACTCACAATTCCCAGCATGTTTTAACATCAGCATCCGGTTCTCATTTTATAACCTATACTACAATACTTTACTATGCTGCATCATACCAAAAATGCATTTATATTTTGTAGTATTATAAGAAAGGTTTGAACACTTTAAATTAATGATGAGGATTCTATGTATAACTAGTTTCTATAAAACGTGATTATGTTTTACCTATGTATATATATATATATGTACTATATATTTTTATTTTTCAGTTAAACGTGCTGGAATCTTTAATTTTATTTTGTTTTTAAAGATTTTAATAATTTAATTTACTATATATGTATGTATATTCGACATTTTGTTTCATTTGAAATTTTAAATTCCTTTCCCATAGTACGTACGATGACATAATAAATATATATATGACAATAGATATCTAAATTTAATTTGCTTAGTAATATTGGCAATAATACACCATTTCCAAAGTAAGAGCACAAAAATTTATGTACATATTTTATATATGTATTACTATAAAAAAATTATCAAATTATTTACTTAAATTATTTTTGTTTGTGTAATATATTAAAATATTAAAATTATTTTAAGTTTTTGTGTCGGGATTTTTCATATGATACCAAAATTTCATATCGTTCCTTATGAAAAAAATATGAAAAAAAAATATCTATTTGGACACATATATTAAGAAATAATATATTAAAATTAAAATATTCATTTTAGATGGAAACATTTACAACTTCTTTGAGGCCATTCTAACATACTATACATACAGTAGTAGTTAAAACATTTGGAACTGAGATAATATATATATGTTAACAATTCTAAGTTTAAATCAAAATTATTAAATATTATAAAGAGCTCTCGCAATAAAAACTATTATATTCCAAAGAGTTGCAAATTTGAATTTTTATTTGCTTCATCAAACAATTTTTTAAATAAATTTTAGTTAATAAACATTTTTAAATTAGATAACAAAATACA
Source organism: Protocalliphora azurea (assembly GCA_932274085.1). NCBI lineage: Eukaryota > Metazoa > Arthropoda > Insecta > Diptera > Calliphoridae > Protocalliphora > Protocalliphora azurea. The sequence goes on along the minus strand of OW026520.1, from coordinate 145,380,635 downwards.
ATTTTCAAATTATTAAATGAAAAGAAAGTAATTGCCAAAAAAAAAGTGTGATTGCTAAAATTTGGTTCTCAGTTGCAAATGTTTTGGCTATCAATCTGTATATATGAAGAGTAAAAATTCCAAATTTATATAAAAAAATTAAGTGAATATATCTGACATTCGCAAAGACTATTTCTATCAAATATTTTGTTCCTAAAGAGTTGCAAATGTTTTGAAAACTTGAATTTATTCATTAAACATTATTTTCATGTAATATTTTTTTTAATAAAATAATATAATAAACATTTTAAATTATTAAAACTAAATTTCTAAAATAATATTTTTAACAAAACATTGTATTTTCAGTTTCAAATATTTTGTTTATAAGTATGAATCTTTAGTTAATAAATATTTTTTAATTACATAATATAATAAACATTTTAAATTATTAAAAATAATTGCTAAAATATTATTTTTAACAAACAAATATGTTTTCAGTAGCAAATGTTTTGATTATAAGAATAAATAAAATATTAAAGGCTATCGCAATAAGAAATATGATTTTTTATTTGTTTTATTGAAACTAATGAATTTTATATAAATACAGTCATATATAAGACATTTAAAACTCCAGCTAGTTAACAAAAATTTTATTTACCAAAATGTGCTATTCAGAAATATGTCTTGACCCGAACTTTACTACCAAGTATTCTATTTCTTATTGTTCTATTAATAGCTCGAACTATGTAAACAAATGTTTGTCAGGTAATATGATTTGTATTTTGTTCCAATAAGTGACATTCACTCCGATATAATACACTGTTTGCCAGGGAAGTTAGGAAAAATGAAATGAAAAATATTTTTGTACCAATAAATTTATAAATTTTAAAATATTGAATGTGATCGTGAAATGTTTTGGGATATAATCTATGAAAGATTTTAGTTGTTAGAACATTGTTTAAATCTTTTACGACCTCAGTCATTTGTTCGATTAAATTTAACTTAAAATTAGTTCTAACAAAAACTTTGTGTTAATGAACTTTTTAGTAAACCTGAAAGTTTTACAATAACTTATAGTTATTGTTTTGTTGTTAACGGGCCTTATCTAATAAATATATTAATTATTTATAATATAATAATATAAACATTTTAAAATTCTCCGTAACATAAAAAAATGTGATTGCAAAAATTTGTTTTTCAGTTGCAAATGTTTTGAAAGTTAATATGAAGGTTAAGCTTTGATTTTCAGTTGCTAATATTTTGTCTATTAATATTGGGTTATTGTCCTCTGAAGATAGGAATAAAGAACTAAGAATAAATAACAGTAGTTCCAAAGTTTTTTTTAATAATTCTGTAACTTGTAAAACGTTAAAGATATCCAAATAAAGTTTCACATGACCAGGCCTGAGGTATTTTCGATTTGATTTGGAGAAGCTCGAGCCCCTAACCGGCCAATGGACTAGTGGATGGAACTCCAAATTGGTTAGCTATATTTATTTTTTATTTATTTATTTATTTTTTTAGAGTATTTGGATGCACGTGATCATGGAGTATTTAAGCCTCTAAATCATTTTTTTTAATTGACTCCAGTTTTCAGGATAAACCATAATGCACAAAATTGATGAAATTGCACCATATATTGCAACATATCACGAGAACGAATTGTCCGATTTAGTTTAATAAAATATAGAAAAATTTTGATTATAAAAAAATTTTGAAGAAAAGAAAAAGAAAAATCAAAGTTTTAACAAATTTTAAATATTTTTGTTTTTAATGCTATTTTTCTATTTTATCTTAAAGCTAAAGTATTCTTGAAAAAATTTCAATTAAATTATTAACAAGAATTTTAAAATGATTTCAAATATTCTTATAATTAAATAAATTACTCAAAATCAAAGTATTATAAAAATTAAATTAAAATTGTACATAGAAAACCCAAAGGTTCGAAAAAAATTAATTCTTTAATTCATTTCTTAAAATACAATTAAATCATATATTATTAATGCTCTTAAATAAATTCATTATAATTAATTCTGTGACTTAATTCCTAAAGCTTCAAGATATATGAAATTAATTCATTTGCGAATTAATTCTTTGGAGATGATTAATTCCTTTGAATGATTTAATTTTGTTCAAATTCAAACTATTACAAATTAAATGAACAAATTTTTCAACCATTCAATTGAATTAAATTTTTATTATTTAATTCATCAGGTTTTTAACATTTTTGATAACTGCAAAACATTGTATTGTAAGGCAATATTATGTATATATTTCGTGCCGTGCGATTAGTGATTTTTTTTTTTCTAAAAATTTCTTCTTACCAGAAACTTATATATTTCTGTGATATATTTCTTAAGATATTTGTGGTATTTTTATTAATTCTGGAGTGGACTACATTTAATAACTCATGAATCATTTATTTGGGCATGAAGCATGACTAATTTAATATGTTATATGCGCTTAGGTAATTTAAAATCTATAGGATTCATCCCTAAGTCTCGTAGAGAACGTATCCCGAGTATTATTAATTTTTCTTTAAAACTGTGAAGTGCAGCTTCTTTACAAAACTTCTTGATTTTGTGTGGATTTTACTTGAAAATAATACTTATTTTCAAAAAGCATATATAAATAGAATTAAATTTAAAATTTGGCCATTCGATTTATAGTAGAAGGGAATGAAAGGAAAAAATTATCATTCAGTTGAATTTAATTTTATAAGGAACTAATTCTATAAATTTTTCATTCATTGTGTTATAAAATGGAATTAAAGAAAAATTGAATCATTCAAATTGAATTTTATTTCTGTAAGGAATTAATTCTCTAGAGAATTAATTCAATGATAAGTTAAGCCTAAAGAATTAAGCCTGAGAATTATTTTCCAAGAAATGATTTTAAAGAATGCTAAATTCAACTCTTTTAAGCTGAATTAAATTTATATGAGAATTAATTCTAAACAGAGAATTCATTCTAAATAGAATTAATTCTTTCGAAGCTCTGATTCAACCTATGAAAAAAACTATATATTCAATTATTCAAATTATCACTTATTTTTATTTATATTTGATCAATTTATTAATTGATATAATAAGAAAAATAATTGAAAGCCGACTAATTGTTTTATTTTTAATAAAAAATAATAGAGAATTTGAATTTTGATTAATTGAACAATTCATGCAATTAAAAAAGTAATTGGAATAGTTTTTATCTTTGATAAATCATTTAATGAACATGTTTTTTCTGTGTATGTATTTTACAATAAAGTCGAGCCACATTTTATTTAAATCGATGTATAATTTAAGCACTTTTAAGGAGAAAGGTCGTAAAAGATTTAGGCAATGTTCTAATAACAAAAAACCTTCATAAACAATTTACCGATCGCATTCAATATTTTAAAATTTATACTAAAATATTTTTTATTTTTTTCCCCGGCAAACAGTGTATTATATCGGAATGAATGTCACTTTTTGGAACAAAATACAAATCATATTACCTGACAAACACAAATCATAGTTATATACATTTGTGATATATCACATATAACAATTTCATACATACAAATACCTACATACATATAAATGTATTGTATATATAATATCGATTTACTGACAATAAAAGCATAATAACAAAATATATAGAAAGAAAAAAAATAACAATAATAAATAAACTGAAAATGGAATGTTATAAAATAATAGAACAGTCGTACATATAATATTTTCAAAATCATGACACACTAATACAACAATAGACAGACAATAAATAAAAATAAGTAGCATTTAAATAATTGTATATATTTGTAAATATAAATGTGTGCTAAAACTATCTACAAAATAAGCTACGAAGAAAGAATAATATAGGAAATCATTTAAAACATTTGTAGTTTCTATTTTAGCAAATAATTGAAAATGGAAAAACTTAATTATGAATTTTATAAAAATATATTAATTATAAGCGAATAAATTATTTTTATTTAAATAGCAACTAAAACATTAAATAAATATGTCGCAAAGTAATCCTTATTTTATTTTAATAATCATTTTCATGTATTAATATTACATATTTTATTTTTCTTAATGGAAAATCGAAAAATATTAAAAATATCACCTCAAAAATTGCAATTTTCCTAGACCCTTGCAAAGTAGGAATATGGCTGCCAGATACTTTTTTTAGCCAACCCCAAAATTTTAAAAATATTTCCCCAAAAAATCCGCATCCAACAACGGATGAATTAAAAAAAAAATACATTATATATTAAACTTCAGATTCACCATCTTGTAAATCAAAGAAATTAGTACTATACATAACTTTAGAATTAAAAATATTCACCATGTATGATTAAATTCTTGACAACATTAATAGTGAAGGTAATACCCAGCACAGATATTTGTGCAAACATTTGTTTTACTATTGTTTATAACTGATGTATAAAAATTAAAAACTCTTAAAGAAATATACATAAGGCTCTCCTTGTTTGGGCATTTCCAGTACAATTTGTTTTACAAAAATAAATAAGGAAACACATAATATATTTTAGAAATAAAGCATCATGTTAACAAAAAAGTATAATTCGAAAAGAAAATTGGGAAATACAAAAACTTAAGAAATTGCAAAATTATACAATTTGTTATTTTGAAAATGTGAAAGTTTCACAGTCAACATTTTGAGATTGCCCAAATTTTTTATTACTTTTAAATCGTTTTTTGATGCTTCTTTAAATAAGAAAAAACTGCAACTCTTTAAACTTCTAAAATAATAGCCGATAATTCAACTGTACTCAATCTGGCACAGTGGATATTAAAGTTCATACTACACGCTATCTCGAATTTAGGTTTTTGTTAAACTCTTAACCGAAAATACATATTAAACACATGCTTTAGTTCTTTACAATGGCATGTAAGTTGAATTTTTAATTATATATTTTTGTCCAAAATTCCAATTTTATTAACTAAACAAAATATGAAATTAATACAAAATTTCCCCGAAACAATCAGCAAAATATTTTTAATATTCTCAACAAATTCCCCAATCTTCAAACCAAAATTTTCATTCTTTTCCGCAGCAAAAATTCACCAAATTTGGGATCAAAACCCCAAATTTGGCAGCCGAGTAGGAAAGTTGCATTGATTTCTATAAGCACAGCAACACCACATAGAATAATATTTTGCACAACTGTTGCAAAATAGTCATAGTAGAAGTAATTACAAAATTATCAGAGTAAAAAGTTGCGTTAATTTTTATAATGTTGTCACTCTGTAAAAATTTATAAATGGTATTAAAAAATTAAGTATAATTGGAAAGCATCACTGAAAAATCAAACTAAACGTACAAAAGGGTTTTTGGAATTTAACAATAAAACTAAAAACTTAAAATGAATTAAAATATATTAGAAGAAAAATATCAATAAATAAAAAAACAGATAGATATTAATTATATAACTAAGAATATATTTTAGAAATAAAATATCACTTATTTCGGTATCTTGAAAAAAATTGTTTTTTCACTTCTTTTTGCTAACTTTATCAAATTTTTCCAAAAGTGGTTGCTCACGTCAAATTTGAACAGTAAAAAACCACTAGGGTTGCAAAATCTTGAGGTGATTACCTTTATTATATAAGTCAAATAAAGAACCTTTTTAAGAATCGAAAACAGAGAAACAAGTCGGTGCGCCGCCGCCGATTATATGTTCATTTACTATTTTTTGCATTGAAATTCAATGCAAAAAATATTAAATGAAGTGGCTCCATCTTTTACTGTTTATTTCATCATGCGCCACCGTCGCTGAAAAATTTTGTCTCGACTTATTTCTTTGATCTAAAACAATCAGTCTCTGTAGAAATGTATAAAGTGCCTACCAAACAAAATAACAAACATTTTTTGAAAAGAAAAGTATGCCTTTGACACATAAAATATTTTAGCGCCTTTTTTCGTTCATTTTTTTAGATTGATTGCAATTTTTTTATTTGGCTTACTTAAAAGAACATTAATATTTGATTTTTCCTTTTTTTCATTTTGCCTCCATAACTGACTTTATGGGTTTTGTTTTTATTTATTTCCTAGAAGTATGAGTGATATTTCTTTTTCCTCATATGTTAATATTTATTAAACTTTTGTCATAAGATGAAAAATTCTATATGTACATACATATATGTGTTGAGTAAAAAAACTTTAAACAAAATAAAAGATAATATCTATAAAATAAGGTCAAATTTGTTTTTAATATAAGTACAGTAAGTATGTGTGTATATAAAAAGTAGTTGAAGACAGAAGATCTAAATTAAAAACCTACATTTTTAGTTATTTCTATTATTTTTATATTTATTCTTAAGATGATGAAAATATTGCTATTGTTTGCTAAAGATGAACAAAGCAATATATCGTTGTCTGAAATATTAAAATAGTTTTACAAATATATCCATATTTATATTATAAAATCAACTGTCAAGTTCACGCCTAAACCGCTGAACTGATTTCAATGAAATTTTAAATATAGGTGCATTTTAAGCTGGAAGCCACTATAGGATATAAACTAATTGCAATTTTTTTGCTCTTAAAATTTTTTTTAATTTTTTAGATAATATTTACTACAAGTTCTAATAAAAGAAATATTAAGGCAAAAGGAATATTTGAAAATAACTGGACAAAGCTGTAATTTTACGGTTTCTTAAAGTTTTTTATTAACCTTTACAAGATTTCATGAAACGCAAGAGCATTCTGCTAGTGTTTTTATAAAAATTCAATTACTAATCTTATGATATGTACTTATTAAAATATTTTTTATTGCGAAAATATATATATATATACATATTTTTTTTTGATTTATCGCATCATTTGTTCTTCCTCTAAAGTTATTGTAATATTAGTTAGAACCATTAACATTTCAGTTGACGATATGTATTAACAATGTTTTTTAAGGTAACTTCGGCCAAATTTTACATGATATAGCTACAGTGGTATGCTATGCAAACTTAATATGTTACCAAAAACTACCAGAAATTGTAAATCTAAAATTAACACTTGTCGAAATATTAAACATTAAATATTAAAGTTCTATTTAAGAAATAAAAAGGTATATAACCTACATCAAGATATCTAAAATCTAAATTAAAGTGGTATAACATAGTTGATGTTAATATAGATTAGATTATCGCGATCACAGCGCTATTTAAACATTTAATACAAATTTAGAGTAATTAACAGGAAAACTACAAATCCGATAAAATATTTATCCGTTTCAGAACAAATCGATTTGTAAGGGCATCGGTTTGTAAGTGCATATTTTTGCATATTTCACCCCTAATAACATATTTTTGCATATTATCATTTTATGAGCTTATTTATGCCATATTTTGTTATTTTTAGAGCATATTTAAATCTGTTAAAGCATATTTTGACATTTTGAAAATATTAGTTAAAATTTTGTTAAATTTTTTTTTTCATATTTGAACTTTTTATTTTTTGATTATGTTATCGTAAAAAAGAAATAATATCGCCAAAAATATTAAGTATTTTATATAAATTTTAAGGATTCTGTATTCTTGACTTTGAACTTGACTTGTAGCAGAAAATCTCGAATTTTTAGAAAGGGATTAATGGATTTAAATTTTCGAAATATGATGTAGAGAACGTATTTAACCTGCCCGCATTGTATCAATGGATATTGCAAAGAACTAAATATATAAATTTACATATGAATCCTTTTAATAATTTTAGGACTAATACAGATGTTTGGAAATGTACTGGCAACCAAATGAAAGACCAAAGAAGCTTTCATTTGATATAATAAAAAATGTTTGGGAAATTTTTAAAAATGTTAATAAAACTGTTGTAATATTAATAATAATAATAATAGTTTAAAAATTATATTCTTTTTTTTACTGCATATTTAATGCGCATAAAAATTTTTTAGAGCATATTTGTGGTTTTCCCTGTAAGTAAGCATAGGATTTTCTTATTTTTTAATTTTATTTAATTTAATTTAATTTAATTTAATTTAAGAAGATTTTCAAATTATATTAATGAATGAGAAATTACCGCGCCACTATGGTTTCAAGGGGCTCAAAAGTGGCGATAATCGAAACTTATAAATTATATTTTACTAATAATGTTTGGTGTCTGAAGTGTGGTCTGAAGTGTTTTTTTTTTATTATTTTTAAAATGCTATAAAATTACTAAGTTTTGCTCTAGGGAAAAACCCAATTAAAGGTGAATATCTATACTTTTGACCCAAATAAAAATTAAAGTTGAGTTTTTCTCCACTTTGGAATAATTTGCGACTTTGTCTCATAACCTTACTTTTAAATTTGAACACATACTAATCTATGTGCTACACTGAGGTTTTCAGATAAATTCAAAATATTTGTACTATATCGGAGATCTTCTAAACCTTGACTTATTTGGAACATAAATTGTATAGTTAATGCGAAAACATATCTCAACATCTTTAGTATCAAAACTACACTAAGTGGAATTTGGGAACATATTAACCCATTTACTTGAATGGCCATGGAACGAAAAATATGTAAAATCATATTTTTTCCTGAGCTTCAAAAGAACCAATGTTAGTTATTTACCAATTTCAGATAGTTTTAAGAATTTTGGCATGGATTTCTTATAACATATTTTTGCATATTTTGGTCATAACAGCATATTTTTGCAGATTTTGAATTTTGGTCATATTTATATAGAAAATCCTTATTTTGGAGCATATTTTAGTAATTTAAATAGCATATTTTTGCATATTTTATACATAAGAGCATAATCTTGCATATTTTACACATAAGAAAAATATTTTGCTTATTTATTTATTTTTTTATTTTTTTTAAATTTTCCTCTTACTTCACATAAGTTTTTCAAATCCGATTCCCTAACAATTTTCAGCTTATAAATTGATAGAAATTTTGTAATTTCCTGATAAAATGTATTAGATTTGAGTGTTTTTAAGTGTAAAAAGAAAATATTTTTTAGCAATTGCTAAAAAATATTTTCAATGTAAAAAGAAATTGCTAATACTTAGCCAGAAAAAAATTATATTTTAGGAGCATATTTAAAGGGCGTATTTTCAATTTTTTAGGGCATATTTTCGGTTGCCCTGACTGATTGTCATACATAGCCAAATAAATTAAGTACTTGACAATCTTTACCATGATACAATTTAGTTAGATCTTGGTAGAGACTTGTGCCAAGGAATTTTATCTGCGACGACCTAAAATCGGCTGTCAGCCGGCTGAAATTAAACACCCATTTTTCGAATTAAAAATATAAGTATAAACAGAATTGATAATTTATTGAAAATATTTTAAAGAAAGAATATGAGAGTGATCTAAAGATATTTTTTGGATTTTTTTTACATAAAATATTACAAATATTATTACTAGAGGAATGGTCTGCTCCGATATAAAAACATATCAAGAAATGAAAAAGTGCAATAAATAATCAATTTTATATCAATTACTTTGATAATTCCCAAGTACATATCGCTCATTAAGCAAAAAAACCCAATTTTGACTCAATATCACTAGTGCATTAGTAGCTAAAAAAAACCCTTGTGGGTGCAGACACCCTTTTAAGAACAGTTGGATTTATATCAGTTGTGAAAGAATTATCAAAATATATTTATTAGTTTTTGAGTTATTGCATTTCGAAAATAAAAAAGTATTTCGTAGCACCTTTTAAGAAATTGCTAATATATTTTAATGTGTTTCTTAACAAAAAAGAACCGGAAAAATTCGATAGAATAATTTGATAATCCGGAGAGGGGTCTGCAATCCCGATTATCGAGTTTTACTGTACTTTAATCTACAAATTTCTATTAGTCTTATACTAGGAAGAGATAGGATTTTTTAACGCTATAATGAATTTAATAAAAACATCGATTGCATTTTACTTGCAAAATTTGTTCACTCCGCTTTTATAATTTAAGTACGTAGTGGTTGCTTCACTTAATATTTAAAAAAGTATATACTATCTGAAAGGTATTATGAAATATAAAAGGTATTGAATATATTTTTATTAAAATCTCTTCAATATTTCAGTAAAACACTGAGTTTTATATCTCAAACAAAAAATAAATATTTTAAATTGAAAGAGTTGTGCCTAAGAGGAAAGAGTTCAATAATTTGATGTCGCTTTATTGCAGGAGTTTTGTTTTTTGTATGTTACTGTTGCTTTTTTCAGGAATATCCTGAATATGTATGTTTTTGTATAAGAATCTCTACAATATTTTATGTTCCAATTGGAATATTTGATATCGAAAAATAATTTTTTGATATAAGTAGTGAAGCCTACCGGATTTTCTAAAAAAAAAATCCACTTTTCACAAGAAATAAAGCCGACTTTTTTTTAATACTCAACAAATATATTTTTCACAAAAACTAGACTTTTTTCGGTTTCGTTACAAAACACTTTCTATATTAAGGACTTTTTTTGTTAACTTTTAAATAAATATTTATTTTTTATTTAACCACTGTCCAAATATTAAAATTTTAAATCATACCAAATAAAAAGATATTTGTTTGTATTATTTTTTACAAATAAACACACGTTAGACAAAAATAATAAGAAAAAACATAAGAAATTGTAAATAAAATCTAAAAGGCTTTCTTATACATATTTTCATCAAAAGAAGCTTTTAAATATTTTGTTTTATGCTCTCCCTTTGCTTAATATTTCAACAAACATAACAATAAATAAACTAATATTTTTTTGCAAGGTTTTTAATTCTTTAAAATTATTTCGGTACAAAGAAATTAAAAATAAAACTATTAAGTGTTACAAAAGAACAAGAAATATAGATTTTTTCCATAATTTTTAATAATCTTAAGTTACAGTCATAGTCATAGAATACAATGGGAAGTTTATATGAAAGGCAGTTTAAACCAAATTAAAAAAAAAAATGTTTTTTCAAAACACAAAAACAAAATATATATTACTACATGTATTTTGTTGTTGTATGAATTAGGTTTTTGTCGCTCACGTAAACTTCTAGTTGTATTCTATGATCATAGCCATACTTATTTACACTTTTTATTTTTTTATTTTTTTCTAATTTCAAAAAAATCATATTTGTTATAAAATATTTCGAAAAAAATTATTTTGCCGTTTCAATGCCTGCAATATGTGGAGTAGATTGTGGTAATTTCTGATAAAGTATAGGCAGTTAAATTTTTTTCCAAAATCGCGAGTTTTGTTGCAGAAAAAGAATTAGAGATCTAGTGAATTGCACTGTTTATAATTCTTACTTTTTATAATCTTACTTTCTCGCTAAAGAAATAGATAACTACTGATAATTCTGCAAATATTTTAAAAGATATTAAATTTTTATGGCAGATATTTGCTAATTTCTCTTTTAAATGTTTCTATTTTCATATAAGGAATTCTTTTTATTAAAGATTACACGATTTTAATAATGATGTACAATTTTAAATCTTTATTTAAATATTTTTACATTTTGGCGACTTATTAAAGTTGAGTTTGTATCACAAGATTTTATGCTATCTTAAAGACAAAATTTTAGGTCATCTTTGGTAATGTTAAGCGTAAATAATAAATTTTTGAAGCTGTGTTAATAATTTCGAAATATAAAAAAATGTGTGTAAATATTTTTGAAATGAAAAATGCATAATAACTTTTAATATCAGAAATAAATAATGATACTATTTCAGAAATTACCATAATCTACTCTACATGTTTCAGGCATTACAACAAAACTATTTTTTCAAAATATTTTATAACAACAATATTCAAATTCTTATCCAAATTTAAAAAAATTAAAAAAAAATAAATAAATATAACTATGACTGTATATAGAAAAGTTAGTTAAGGAATTGGTACTTACTTTGCACATGACATAATCCCACTGAAAATTGTCCCAACTCAGGCATTTGTCTTAGAATTTCTTCGGTTACTAAATGAACACCTCGATGTTGTGGTCGTAAATTAATTTTGCGTTGAAACCACGCTGAGCCAATTTGTAAGCCTGAACTGGATGGACCGCCGCCGCCACCACCACCGCCTCCTCCTCCACCGCCACCCCCTCCCCTATGATTTGAAGAGGCCATTGTGCTATTGGACGAAGAACTGCGTATGTTGCTGTTACGACTGGCGCTTTGCTTAATATTGGACGACGTTGTGGTACCGCCGCTTTTACCGTGTGGATTCGTGGTGATGCCGGTACTGTTACTACGACGATTATGGCGACTACGGGTAGTAGTCGCTGCACTTGTTGCTGTTTGTTTTGAACTTTTAACTGTAGTGGAGGAGGAAGTAGCGGCTGCTAATGCTACTGCTGCTGCTGATGTTGTTGCTTCAGATGTTGTTAGTGGTGGTGGTGCTTTTGCTGCTGCTGCTGCTGCTGCTACTGGTACTGCTGTTGCTGCCGCTGTTGTTGGATTTAGTTCTAAATGTAGTTGATGTTGTTGGTGGTGTTGTTGTTGCTGAAGCTGTGGATAAGTGTGGGCAGCAGTTAAAGCTATTTGTGATTGTTGTGATGTTTGTTGTTGTGTAGTAGATGATGATGTTGTTGTAGTAGTTGTTGGTAATCCACTAACAGCGGCAGCAACAGTAGCTTGTTGTATTGTTTGTTTTGTTGACGTCGTGTCTTCTGTCGTTTTAATTGCAGTCAACCTTCGTTTGTTACTTTAAGCCTCTCTCTCTCTCTCGATCTTTTTTTTATTTAGTTCTCTATTGGTTGCTTTTGTAGTGTATTTGTTTTTAATCTACTTTTATGCTCTCAATTTTATTAGCTCTTTCTCCAAATTATTCTTTCTTTTCTGTGTAGAACTCTTAATTCGAGTTATTTTTTAATTTGGCGATTTATTATTTTTGCTTTTGTTTCAAAAGATTTTCTTTTTCTATGGCTTATGTATGGAAGGGGGATATTTGCGAATAAAGTTTGTAATAAATCTTTTAAATTTCTTTCGTTTCTTAAACTTTTTGTTATATTTTTTCTGCGTTTTTAATGCACCAGCATGTTTCTTTTTTTAGGATATTCTTTGTGCGCTACTTTACACTTTTCTCCTTTCGTATTCCCATTCACTATTACGGTATTACTAAATTTGTATGTGTGTTAATAATATTGTGGTTGTTCTTGTTTTAGTTTAAGTCGAATGAGAGAAAAATATATAAGATGATTCCTTGCAATTCTTTGGGGGAATATAAACCAAACACCTGCAATAGTTAAAAATGAAATAAGAATATTTAAATAAAAAAGAATTAGTTGAATTTTGTCTGAATGTTATAAATTTAGTTATTTAAATTTTAAAAAAAGTCGTATTTAATATATAAATGTATTTAATGTAAAACCTGTTACTATAATGAGAGCAAGAGAATAATAAATATTCATTATACGCCCTGTTAGCCCAGACAATTATTTAAATTTATTATTACTCATACTCATATTTTGTTGCTAATTTGTAAAGTTTATAATAAAACGATAAATCCATATTTATTAACTGAAAAATATAGTCAAATTTCTATCTTCACCAAAAATAAAATAATAATAATAATAATAATAATAATAATTTCATGAATTTCATAATTTCCTATTTATAAAACCTGAAATAAATTATAAAATGACCATTCAAATGACGCTTATTGAAAAATTGAATACAAGAAAATTTTGCACAAACATTTTGAACATTTTCAAACAATTTCGAACTATGTTTTCCCAAAATGCACAACAAAATCTTTTCGTGGGCCGAAATTAATGAGCACAAAAATTGGATAAAAAGAGCAATATGGTACATTTTCTTAATTCCACTTTATTTCGAATAGAGTATCCGTCTGGAAACATTTTGAGTTCAAACAAATGCTGCAAATTAACTTAAATTCAAGCAGATAATTTATTGTTGGGTTAAGTGGTTTGCTATTTTTAAATAAACTAAATATGTATGTTCAATAAAAAAAAGTTATAGAGTAAAATTTGGACCATCTTCTAAGAAATAATTGATAAATCCTAATAATGTTAGATTTTTTAAACTAGTGATTTGTATGATATACGGAACATCGATAAAGGAAAAGTAAAACTTTTTAAATTAGGTGTGCTAAAAAATGTGCATTAACCACAAACGATATTATTGTTTTGGAAGCGAAAATCATATAGTTTCCAACAAATTACTTAAGTATCACTTTTATGCGCTGTCTTTGATATAAAATTATTTATCTGTGAAATTTATGTTAAAACGTGATTTTAATATACAATTTATCAGCAAGAAAATCTTCTTAATTCGGTTTTTTTATATTTTCCTTAAATTCTTAAATTTATCCAAATCCCCAATTATAATAAACAGGGCAACCGAAAATATGCTCTAAAAAAAGTGTTTTACACGCATAAATAAAAATGCTCTTAAAATCAGAAAATATGCACTTAAAATTAAAAAATGTGCTCTTAAAATATTCATAAATTTTGAATCAATTTAAGATTTTTAAATTGATTTTGAAAGCAGAATGTAGCTTTTTAACTATATATACACTCGAATTGTATAATGAATTATTCACCATTTTTATATTTATTTCCCTTTTCTTTTACGGAATTTTGACTTTGATAGAAACTTTTCTGATTTTTTTCTTCTAAAAGACTACACATGATTGTTTACAAAGTTTGAAATTTTAGAATAAAACGAAATATCCCTATATAAAATCGCTTAAAAACTCAAAAAGTTATTAAGCATTTTCTAAACTTTATTAAAAAATTCTTCATATATTTTAAGATAAAATATTTTTTATATACTTTTGAAGATAGAACTAAAAATGTATGGAAAGTTTTATTAACTTATTACAGATAAAATCGAATAAGTTCCACAGTTTTTGACCAAAAAAATTTGTAAAATATATCAGTTAAATTCGAAAACTTATGGACAAAATTTATTTTTCCTATTTATTTTTCCTATATGTTGTTTGAAAATTTAAAAGCCCATTTCTTCTACTTTCCAAAGAAGTTTAAAATAAACAAAAGAAGAATTAGAAATACATTGATACAAGAAAATTTTGTAGATTTTTAAAACTGATTTATGATATCCTCAAGAAGGCCTATAATCTAAAGTATATCATTTCTCGAGTAATTTTTCACTGTAACAGCGTGTTATTAGGGAATCGAATCTGAAAAATGTATGTAACAGTAAAAATAAAATTTCTCTAATGGCAAATTATGGAAAAAATGTATTTGGTGCAAAATATAGAAATTTTTTATTTTAAGTGTAAGATATGCAAAATTATGCCCTTAGGTGTAAAATATGCAAAAATATGTAATTTAAATTGCTAAAATATGTTCTTAAAATATGAAAAAATATGCTGCAACAAATCGAAGCCAAAATTCTTAAAATTTTCTGAAACGAATAAACAACTAATAGATTGGTTCATTCCAAACCTAGGAATGATTTGCATATTTTTTGTTGCCCTGGAAATAAATAATATTATTGAAGTATATTTTTAAAATATAAGCGCATTTTTCCGAGCATTTTTAATGTTCATAAAACATTTTTTAAGAGCGACCAAAAGGTTGCCCTGGTTATAACCCTATTATTTTTTTATATTTTAATAAAATAAAAAATATAATACTTAAAAATAAAAATGCCCAATATTCACCAATAAACCGTAAGCAAAAAAAAAAAAACAGAAAAAATTCTTATTTGAACTAAAAATACTAATTTTTACTAAAAATATTCATTTTCACAATAGATATTAATTTTCTCTAAAATAAATCTTTTTCAATAAAAATCCAAATTTTTAAAATACAAAAAAATAATAAAATAAAAATTATATTTTTTCAAAAATATTAAAAATTTCACTGAAAATTGAAAATTTTATTAAATTTTACTAAATCTCAACAAAAAAGAAAAAAACAAATTTTCACTAAATACAAATTTTTCGCTAAAAAATACAATCTCACCAAATTTCCACAAAAAATTTAAAACTTTCACTAAAAATCTCAATTTTTTACTATATATAAATTTTTTCTAAAAAATCCAATATTTAATTGACGAAAAATCCAAATTTTCGATAAAAATAAATTTTTTCACAAAAAAAAAAAAAAAATAAAATCCCTTTTTTCAATAAATTCTCCGAAAAATCCAAATTTTCACTAAAATTTCAAATTTTTACATATATAAATTTTTTACTAAAAACCCATTGTTTAACCAGAAATGAAAATTTTCGCTAAAAATAAAATTTTTCATTGAAAATTCGAATTTTCACAAAAAAAGAAAAAAACTTAAAAAATTAAGATCCGTTTCAATAAATTTAAAAAAAAATAAATAAAAATTCATAAAAAAAAATCAACCTTTCAATAAAAAAACAAATTTTCACTCAAAATCCAAATTTTTCACAACAATTCCAAATTTTCGTTAAAAATCCAAATTTTCATTAAAAAAAATGTAAATTTTTCATAAAAATCCATTTCTTCAGTAAAAATTAAGATTTTCACTTAAAATTCAAATTCTATTTTTCACTTAAAATTCAATTTTTCACTAAAAAAAAAATATTTTTCACCAAAAAAAAAAAATTACTAAATAATTTTAGTAAAAATCTTCACTGAAACCCTAATTCTAGAAAAACAAAATTAAAACATTAACTTTGCAATAAATAATGTAATAAATTTACATATCTCTCAATTTTGGCCAATATAACAATGATCTGCAAAAAAGCCTCCTATAAACAAAAATAGGTTTTCAAACTTAATAAGAACATATTTTCATTCTTTTTTTTTTTTTTTTTAATCGGTTTTTATGATTTATGTTCTAAATAAATCCGAAACTATTGAATACTATGAAAGATATTTTTAATATTGTGTATACAACTTTGTACATTTTTTTATTTATTTTACAGTTCAAATCGCTATATTTTGCGAACCACTTGATCAAATTATTTGAAATTTTATGCCAGTCTTAGTTTTGATGATTGTACCAAATATCATAAAATTCGGAAGAGGAAAGATTAAACCAGCTGGTTGGTTTTAAATGGAATGACTCCATATAATCTTTAAGGTTGTCTTTACTTCTAAATATTATAAAGGGTGATCCATTTCGAGGTTCCCTAATTTTTTAAAGAAAAAAAAAAACAAAGAAAATTCAAATTTCATGGGGAATGTTTATTATCATTTGAATGAACGTTCTTTGGCATTTATTTTTTGAAGATTATGTCTATCAAATGTTGGCCGTTGCTACGTCGCAGATGGTCCATCCGTTGAGTCCAATTTTCGATGACTCGTTCGAGAATTTCGACTGGTAACTGGCGAATGACACGCGTGATGTTTTCCTCCAAGGCCTGAATCGAAGCGGGTTTGTCCGTATAAACTTTAGACTTTACATATCCCCACGGGAAAAAGTCTAACGGTGTGATATCACACGATCTTGGTGGCCAATCGACCGGCCCAAAACGTGAAATTATGTGCTCACCGAAGTGTTCTCTCAATAAATCCATTGATTGATGCGACGTGTGGGAAATGGCGTCGTCTTGCTGAAACCAAATGTCGCCAAGATCACGAGCTTCAATTTCAGGCATCAAATAGTCGGTTATCATGGTACGATAACGGTCGTCATTGACGGTTACGTTCGCACCGGCATCATTTTTAAAGAAATATGGACCGATGATTCCACCGGCCCACAAACCACACCAAACCGTTGTTTTTTCTGGATAAAGTGGCAGTTCTTGAATCTCTTCAGGTTGCTCTTCGTCCCAAATGCGGCTATTTTGTTTGTTTACATACCCATTGAGCCAGAAATGGGCCTCATCGCTGAACAAAATTTGCCTCGAAAACGTCGGATCTTCTTGGAACTTTTCAAGAGCCCATAGAGCGAAGCGATGTCGCTTGGGAAGGTCGAGCGGCTTCAGTTCTTGCACAAGCTGTATTTTGTACGCTTTCAATTTAAGATCTCGACGTAAATACGCCAAGTCGTTCCATACGTCGGTTCGAGTTGCTGCGAACGGCGCCGAATCGACTCTCCACGGTCTTCGTGTACACTCTCAGCTACGGCCGCTAGATTTTCTTCACAGCGTGCTGGACATGGTCTATTCGGTCGAATATTATCCAATAATGAATGCTGGGTCTCAAAATGGGTGATGGTGTTGCGAATACTACGCTCAGTAGGCCGATTATGTTCACCATAAGTTGAGAAAAGTGCACGAAACACATTCCTCACAGAACGTGAATTTTCGTAATAAAGATGAACGATTTGTAAACGTTGTTCAGGCGTAAGTCTTTCCATTATGAAATGCCAAACAATACTAAACAAAAATAACATGACAGCATGACACTACTCACACGTGATCTGTCGAAAAAAAGGCCATTGAAAAAAGTATCTCTACTTGAATCACCCTTCATTTTATTGTACATTTAGGCCATGTCCTAATTAAATGTATTTATGCATTGCACAATTGTTGTCAATAAAACATAAATCCTTCTTAGAGAAAAAAAATTGTTGAAATCTGCTTAAAAAAAGAATAAACATTTTATTTAAACTTAACGGATTTATGTTTATATAACAAGGTATTTTAAAATAATAGTTTTAGGTTTTCTTTTATAAGTCAAGAAATATTTTTTGTTTAGTTTATTTAATTTAATTTTATTTGTTTAATAAATAAAGAAATTATTCTAAATTCAAAGCAGTGCATCTTTCTTTTATAAACGAAAATGTGAATTATTATACATATATTTATGAAGAGAATCGTTAGAATTTTTGTAGATATAACATAGAAAGTGAAAATAAATGCTGACTTCAATATCCCCTGACCAGCAAAATTATCTGTATATAATTTAAAATATTTTATTAACGTATAGTGAGTGAATAATTTAGATATAAAAATAATTTCTTGATAATATTATCCAACCCTAATTTAAATAATTTCCATCATCATAATTCACTGAAATGATATTGTATACATATGTATATAAATTTTAAATATTTATTTTTCCCGTTTGTAGTTGCATTTCTGTTTGAACAACATGTGTGAGTGTGTAGTTAAAACCATTCTGTTGCCATTACTCACTCACAATTTACATTTAACCTAAAAGGATTCATTTTACACAAACAGCCACACACAAATAACACAAATAAACACACTTCCAATGCTTATAGTAAAATACATATATTTGTTTTATATAGATTTGTATATACAATCATACATCCTTAAAACAAATATTATAACAATGACTAAAGTACACAGGGAACAGAAAGTAAAAGAAAAAAATAAGTAAAAAAGGAGGGTTCGCAAAAAAGTAGTGCGCAAATTTTGGATATTTGTGTAAAAATATAAGAAAATAATAAAACTAATAAATTAGTTATATATTCTTTAATAAGGACATCGGTCTTAGTTTTTATTTCTCTATAAACAAACGATCTTTTATTTATTTTCTTTTTCCAAATCGTAAAAAAAACTTCCATAAGAAAATCGTTCAGATTTCTCTAGAATTAAAAAGAAATCTTGAAAATGGGGAACCCTATATCAAAGAAACAAATGAACAAAATAAAATCATCGCAATAATAAAACAAAAAACGTGCAAATTCACTTTGATACAACCGTAGCTTTTTTGTTTTATTTTATTTTATTTTTTTGTTACTATGTTCCTTCCTCTTCTTCTTTTTCTTATGCTCGATTTTACTACTCTACCAAAAAAATCATACAAATACATTTGTATGTATTTCTATGTATTTATATTTGTATATGTTTGTAAGAATATGAATATGTATGTTCTTGCATTGGTGCAAGTATACAACACGATTCGCTTGAATAGAGGGAAACAAGTTTTAAACAAGATCATAACTAATTCTATAAAAACAAAGATATTTTTCCATGGAAACAATTTCGTTTGAGATATAAATTTTGTAGATTTTCAAAATAAATTTCAATCGTCATAAACATAAATCGATAATTGTCTATAAAAAGAAAATTTTGTATAAAAATAGAATTTATCGAAAAATTTCTATAAAAAAAAACCATAAAAGAAAATTTTTTGAAAATTGTTCATACAAAAAAAAATATTGAAAAGTTTACATAAAATGAAAATTTATCGAAAATTTTCTATAAAAAAATTGATCGAAAATTTTCTATAAAAAAATTGATCGAAAATTTTCTATAAAAAAAATTGATCGAAAATTTTCTATAAAAAAAATTGATCGAAAATTTTTTATAATAAAAAAATTTTATCGAAAATTTTCTATAAAAAGAAAATTTTCATAAATAGAAAATTTTTGATACAAAAAAAGAACATTTTTCATAAAAAGAAAATTTATAGAAATTTTCTAAAATAAAGAAAATTTAATCGAAAATTTTTTATGAATCGATCGAAATGATCGAAAATTTTCTATGAAAAGAAAATTGATCGAAAATTTTCTGTGAAACGAAAATTGATCGAAAATTTTCTATGAAAAGAAAACTGTTCGGAAATTTTCTATAAAAAGAAAACTGATAAAAAAATTTCTTTAAAAAGAAAACTGATCGAAAATTTTATATAAAAAGAATACTGATCAAAAATTTTCTATAAAAGGAAAATTAATCGAAAAAATTTCTATAAAAAGAAAATTAATGGAAAATTTTCTATAAAAGAAAAATTTAGCGAAAAATTTTCTATAAGAAGAAAATTTATCGAAAATTTTCTATGAAAAGAAAATTTATCGAAAATTTTCTATGAAAAGAAAATTTATCGAAAATTTTCTATGAAATGAAAATTTATCGAAAAAAAAGAAAATTTAACGAAAATTTTCTGTAAAAAAATATCAATAATTTTCTAAAAAAGAAAATTTATCGAAAATTTTCTATAGGTCTAAGTTTACACACAGCAAATTTTTCTTTCTGATTTTTTTTTTATTTTAACTTGCATTTACGATTACACACAAAATTTTACTTCAGCAATTCTTGCTTTAATTGACTTGATTTGAAGCGGATTCAGAAAATATATACTTTATGAGGTGTATTTGATATTATAAAATATTTCAAGAGAATAACTGTTTAAACCAAGGTTGGCTAATGTTACCGTTAAAATACCCTTAACGTTAAAATACCTTTATCGAAATAGCTCAAAATGCTGTTACCGCATTATTACACAGTTTAAGAAAAAATATTTATTTAGAAGAAAATTAAAATAAATCTTGTAGGAATGTTGTCATCTCAGCCCGATCTTTTAATACTTTACCACTTTATGTTTCTTGTTTGTCGGCAGATATCTGCAAAATTTCTTAAACAACCGTTATCGCTAAAATAACATAATCGAAATAACTATGAATACCGTTTCCGCCTAAAAACCATTACCGTTACCTTTTTACCTTTTTGAATAAGTTGCCAACTTCGGTTTAAGCTATAAAAAATTATTTATTTCTTTTTTCAAGGTACTTCAAAATAAGTTGGTGTTTTAAATTCATTTATTGTATATTGAAAAAATCTGGTAAGTCATTTTGCATAAACTTTTTAATTATTTGTACGTATTTAAAAATTAACTGCCTATTTTTATAAAACTTGAGGAAAATTAGCTTCGACTATTTATATTGAAAACAAGTTAGAGCGCTATATTCACCAACTTACCGACAAATAATAAAATTTGCGCCTTAAAGTATGCTTTCATATTTTCGCATTTATACTTATAAAAATAATCTACATTTTTTCCGAACTACAAAAATGTAAATACAAAATTAAGCTATCATAGCAAGCATTGCTTCCTTTAAAAAACCAACAACACTGATAGCTTCTGATGACTACTAAACTTATATACGTATACATATATACATATTTTGTTTAAAACTCGGTTGTTTATGGACCGATATGGTTTATTCAAAAAGCCGAAATTTTTGAAAAAAATTTATGACCGATATATATAAAAACGAAATCCGTAGCATAAAGGACTTCAAAAAATAAAAAATGCGTTTTGCACGATATCTCTGTTATTATTGGACCGATTTAGTTTATTTCATAAAAATTGAGAAAAAAAATTCCAAATCTTTTTTGCAAAGAAATCCCTAGCTTATATAGAAACTTCAGAAAATCGAAAACCAGTTGACATATTTTCTTACAAATTGCGGAAATTACGAAAGGAATGATAGACTTATATATACACTTTACAACTGTGATGAAGGCTATAAAAATACAGGGCCTTTATTCGTAAAACCTTAAAAACAATTTAGAAAATTTTACTAAATATGATTGAAAAAATCTTTCATTTTTATAGCTTTAACAGCATTAATTTATAATTTCTTTTGTACACTAAAACAGTAATGCAAGCACACATATTTCAATGTTCGTTCCTATGTGCAAAGCTGGAATTCCATTTGTTTACAAATTGAATTCCATAAAAAAACATTCCTGGGAAAATACCAAAATTAAGAAATATATAATATACTATACCATATATAATACAGGTAGATTATTTAAATTAAAACATGATTTTATTTAAGGTTATTATTATTCAAAATTTATAATCATATGTTCATTTTAAATTGTTTTTGAGACCTTAAAATTGTTTAATGGAAACCTAAAGCGTTATATTAGCCACACTAAATTTGTACTACCAAACATTTGTAATTGTCAATTAAGAAACAATTGTAATAGGTTTGTTACAACAACAGCAAACAGCAACAACAATAAAGACATACAAGTTTTATCGTTTACGATTAGTAAATATTCTCCTTGTCACATAAGAGTCAAAGCTTATAAGTGTCTTAAAGTATTTACTTTGACTCAAAATTCTAGTTACTTGTTCATATGCTTTTAGTTAGATATGTAGGGCTTATGTGTTATATCTTTAATGTTTTGTCCTACAGTTCCCGCAAATGAAATTTTTTTTAAATAATACTTTTTTCAGTTCGCTCTAAATTATATATTTTTGGATTATGTAACAATAAGCATTCTTAAGGACTTTAGATAAGTTTAGATATTACTTATGAAGTACTCAGTAAGAATTCTAGGTTGGGAATATGTTAAAATAACTAGTCACATATTAAGGAAATGAGGCTAAAAAGGTTTATTTGAATCAGTTAGTTTAGTTATTTAGCAGTTATCAGAACTACATGTTTTTATTTTTGTTGTGTATGTATGTGGGTTCAAAGAAATGTTTTCGAGGGTTGCTGTAAAAGGCCTTGGTATGAGTGGTCTGCCCAATCTACTTTTTTATTTATCGAAAACTTTTAAATCTTTAAATAAATAAAAATTATTGTTTTTGTTGTAAAGATAAGATATTCATTATTAATTCTAATTCTTTAATTTAAAATTAAAGTAAATATTTTTTGGCATTTTATAAATTTATTTAATTTAACAATATAAGCAATTTATAGCAATGGGAGCAGAAAAATTGTATTCCGCTATAAGCGTTCCTAATGACATATGTGTACTTATGTATGTACAGAGAACTTTCATATTTATAAAAATTAATTTTACTTCTAAAAAACGTCTCAATATTTTTTAGTTCTTTAGGAACAAAATTTCAACGACTTCTCTAAACAATTTGTACCGACTACAAATAATATTTTTAACCCTTTACAGATTTTAATCCAATTAAAAAAATAATTTGTATAAATTTATTTAGTAAATTATGCCAACTAATACACAAATTGATAGAAATACGAAAATAAGTTAAAAGATAAAAATAAAAAAGGTACTCTGAGGAAGCCTTGACCGTTAGAGGATTAAGAAAAAAAGTATTTTGATACTTACAAATTAAAAATAAAAAAATTTATATAATTTTTATAATATAAAAAGAGGGACACTTTTTCATAGTCCTTAGGTTCATAGTTAAAAAAGGGACAAAGAATTTTTTAGCCGGGTTTTAACTTTAACTTTAAAACTTTCGTTTTTCTGTCCACTAAATCCAAGTGGAATTTTAAGACATATTATCACAAAAAAAGGAGTTTTTACCATATACATACATTTTGGTTTTTCAGCATACCCATACATTTTGACTCCAAAATATCTTTTCCACGACTCTAAATATCTTTACCACGAAATAATTTTCCGCGAGAACCGGTATTTTCATCGTTGAGTAACATATAAACTGATTTTTCACCATAAACAGTTTTTCAACTACAGCAAACTTTTTTCAAAATCTTGTTTTTTCCAGGGACCAAAAAATTTTTTTTTAATTTTTCATCAAAAAAGCACATGGAATTAAATATTGAACATTGAAGATCCAAAAATACCATATTAATCGATATAGCTATGTAACACGGTCTATCCGCCTGTATGTCTGTTGAAAGAAATATAGATTCATATAAGGTAAAGTTTTCATGTGCAAATTTGGTAATTTAACAAACTGGAACTTTAAATTTTGCATGAAAAGATGTCATAAAATAACTCTTATATTTTAATGATAAAACTCATAACCAGGGAAACTCAAAAAATGCAATTGCATGTTTTTTCACCGTACGTTGAATGGAGCTACCGATAAAATATTATTCAGTTTCAGAACAAAACAAGCATTTTAACATCGATTTGTAAGTGCATATTTTTGCATATTTTACCCTTAACGGCATATCATTTTTTTGCATATAGTGATTCTTAAAGCATATTTATAACATATTTTATTAGTTTTAGAGCATATTTGAAGTGAAAGGTCTATCGGTCATAAATATTTTTACAAAAAAAAAATTTTTTTTGAATCAACCAAATTGGTTCATAAACAACCGAACACATACACAACAACACACTAGCATTGCAATGACTATTATTGTTGTTGCTTTTTGTATAAGCAAGCAGTTTAGTTGACAACAGCACTACTATAATGATTATTAGTATTGTTGTATGTATATATATATATATATATATATATATATATATATATATATATGTATATATATATATATATGTATATATATATATATATATATATATATATATATATAAATATAAAATATAAAAATATTTTTATATATATAAATATATATAAATAATATAAATAATATAAATAATTTTGCATGTATGTACAAGCTATGATTTTTTTTTTTTTTTTTTTTTTAAGAAAGCGTTGATTGTGGAACAAATATATGTATTATTTTTTTAAGTATAAAAATGAAAATATTAAGGCATATCATAATATACTAACACAAGGTAGAATCACTTGGAAGAGTTTTCAATTTCAATTCTTGTTGAAAAAAATGTTCACAAAAAAAATATATATTGCCTGCCACTTGAATAAGGAATCACATTTTTTAAACTTTAATATCACCTAAACTAAAGTTCAGAAAAAAATAATAATAAAAAATAAAATAATTTTCCAAACCAAATTTCAAAGTGTTGACTTTAGTTTCCTGAAGAAATAAAAAATATACATATTTTGTTATACTAAAATTATGCATTTATTTAAAAACATGTATTTCTGTGGTACTATTTCGTGTGTCACTTGAATAAGGAATTCTTTTAATATTATTGTAATATTATTATTACAAAAACATTCTGGAGGAAGCATTTCCAAAATTTAATGGAAAATGTCTGGGTTTGGCTTGCAAGAAAAGTTTATGAAGGAGGAAAACAATTTGAGACGATAGAATCCTTAAAGGTTGCAATAACGGAAGCATTCGCTGAATTACTTAGAGTCATTATTTCTAAAAATGGTGGCAGTACTCATTACTAATTGAATGCTAGAAGATAATAACTTTCATTTTTATAACTTAAAATTTAAAAATAAATTACAGTTTGTAGTTTTAAAATATTCCTTATTCAAGTGACACACGAAAAATTACCACAGAAATACATGTCTTTAAATAAACACATAATTTTATTATAACAAAATGTGTATATTTTTTATTTCTTCAGGAAACTAAAGCCAACACTTTGAAATTTGGTTGCGCAAAAAAATTTTTTTTCTGAACTTTAGTTTAGGAGATATACTTAATTAAAGTTAAAAAAATGTGATTCCTTATTCAAGTGGCAGGCAGTATATACCCAGCAAAAACTTTTTGGTTTTCGGTAATAACAACTACTTATTAAAGTAGTTTCTTGGTAATGAGGCATCATTATTATTTGCCTACTCTGTATTGCATTAATAAGTACTCAATAGTATAATAGCACAGTAATACTGCAATCACGTGGATGAGTTGGCTAGAGCGCCGGATTAACAACCAGAAGGTTGTTGATTCAACCCCATTCTGAAGCTGTTAGTTTTTTATAACAAAATGTCTAAAAAGATATTTTAAATTAAATAGAGATTTTGTCGCTTAGGATGCTATGTGCGACATGGTGTACTGAGTAAGACGTTAGTCATTAAAAAAGAATGGTTAGTGTGTGTCCAAGTTCGAGTCTCACTGACGGCAAAATTTGTTTTTTTTTTTTATTTTTGTTTTCGTTTAGGTACATATTTTTGAGTACCCCTAGAGTCAAAAAATAACTACATGAATTTGTGGACAAGTCGAACAAAAATAATTAGTTATTCAGGCAAAAAATAAGTAGTTTATTTTTGTTTCCAATTATACCTGCTAGCTTACCAGGAAAGCAAAGTTTTTGCTGGGTATATATATGTATATATATGTATATATATATATATATATATATATATATATATATATATATATATATATATATATATTTATTCATTTATATTTATTTATTTATATTTATATTCAGCACAGCCGAATATAGCGCAAACTTATTTTATTTAAAATGTAATTTTATATTAAATTATAAATGACATTAAAATAAAAGTTCTTGTTATAAATTGTTTATTGATTTCTCCTTATAAGTACAAATGTACTTGTTCATATACAATATTACCCAGCAAAAATAAATAACTGAAAAAGTCATGATTTTAACATTGTATTGTCATTGGAAGGAAGTCCATAGTGCCGAAAAAGATCTGCAGAAGTTCTTTTTTTAACATAAAAATATGGTTTCAGCTTTGTTAATAGATAATAAAAATACTTTTCATTTTGTGAAAGTTTTTTCTCAGAACTTATTCAGCTTTTTTCCTGTCAAAAAAACATTTATTTTCACTTTTTTGGAAGTAATATTTATTAAAAAAGTTCTTTTTTGGATGTTTTTTTTTTTTTTTTTTTTTGTTTTGCTGGGTTATTGTTGGGTTATTACCTTGCAGTTTTAACGACTACCCAAGAAAGAACATTTTAGACACTTTAAAAGTAAAAGTAAGTGCGTATTTTCTATTTTTTAGGTTTTTAAAAGTGGACACTTTTTTATGAACATTTACTTTTTTATTAACGACGGATTCAAAATAAAATCAAAATAGTGGAATACACTCCTTAGGCTTTAGTTTAAAATATTTAAATACTAAACGTTAACATATTTGTTTGGCTGATATAGAAAATAACAAAATCTTTAAAATGTGAAAGTGTTCACTTTTGCACCATTTTCAAATTTGATTAATAACCACGGCTATCTGTTGTTTAAATTTGCGAATGAAATAATTTAAAAATATATAATTCAGCTAATAGCGTCTAGTAAAAAAAAATCTTTGGATTCTGTAAAAAAGTATTTAAATACGAAATAGCCTGATTAAATTTAGAAATCGAAAAAATTAAAAATATGTTTCTTGATACATTTCCTCCAGAAAAATTCTCAAACCTTGACAATAAAAATAAAAAAAGTGAAAAGATCCAAGAATGTTTAAAGAATAAACGATATAAAATATTAGAAACGGAACAAAATTGAAGATTACTAATATCGGTGAAAATTAAATTCCAAAAAAAAAAAAAACTATTAAAATCAATAACTGCAATGCTAGTGTTTAGACTCTTTCCTGATATCTTAGAAAAATGGCGCCATTGCGACAAAAAACCTAAAGAACTATAGCCATCAGATAAAATATAGTGAACCTTATGAACAGGGCAACCAAAAACACGCAAAATCATATATATAGTTCAAATTTCAAAGTGTTGGCTTTAGTTTCCTGAAGAAATAAAAAATATACATATTTTGTTATACTAAAATTATGCATTTATTTAAAGACATGTATTTCTGTGGTACTATTTCGTGTGTCACTTCAATAAGGAATTCTTTTAATATTAATCAGGAAGGCTATGATTTGAATTTCTTTCAATATAAACGGCTAGAGAATTTTTAATTTGATAGTTTTTAAATAGTTTTTATTCAAAATGGGACGTGGTAAGGCTCTTAATAACTCTGAAAAAGAAAAAATTCTGATTTTGAAATTTCTGCGTCAGAATCCGGTCCAAATAGCCAAAAACATTAATAGAGGAAAGACAGTTGTGTACAATTATTTAAATAACATGGAAAGATATGGAAAAAACATGAAAGGGCGGAAGAAAATGGCAACAACTCCAAAAGAAAGTCGAAAAATCCTTAGAATTGCATCAAATTCCGTCATGTCGGTATCAAAAATACGTGTCTAAGAACAGTGCACCGTATTTTAAAGTCGTGTCCATACATAGTCCGACGAAAACTGCAAAAAAAACCACCACTTAATGAAAAACGCAAATCACAACGTCTACAGTTTGCCAAAAATACAATGCCATGTTCCGACAAATGGTTTAAAGTTGTATTTTCCGATGAAAAAAAGTTTAATATTGATGGTCCCGAAGGGCATAACTATTACTTCCATGACCTCAATAAGGAATTATTTTTGAGCCGCAGACACAGCCAAGAGGGCGGAATAATGGTATGGGATGTCATTTCGTATTATGGTACCATAGAATAAAATGACTGCAACGACTTACAAAAACATTCTGGAGGAAGCATTTCCAAAATTTAATGACCAACACGACAACGCTTCAATTCATACCGCCAGAGCAGTAAAAAAATGGATTAATCAACAAGGTGTTCAACTTTTGGATTGGCCCCATATTCACCAGACCTGAATCCAATGGAAAATTTCTGGGGTTGGCTTACAAGAAAAGTTTATGAAGGAGGAAAACAATTTCAGACGATAGAATCCTTAAAGGATGCAATAACGGAAGCATGAAGTTCAATTTCGCTAAATTACTTAGAGTCATTATACAAGTCGATGCCAAATCGCATTTTTGAGGTTATTTCTAAAAATGGTGGCAGTACTCATTACTAATTGAATGCTAGAAGATAATAACTTTCATTTTTATAACCTAAAATTTAAAAATAAATTACAGTTTCCTTAGTATTAAAATATTCCTTATTCAAGTGACACACGAAAAAGTACCACAGAAATACACGTCTTTAAATAAATGCATAATTTTAGTATAACAAAATATGTATATTTTTTATTTCTTCAGGAAACTAAAGCCAACACTTTGAAATTTGGTTGCGCAAAAAATTATTTTTTTCTGAACTTTAGTTTAGGAGATATACTTAATTAAAGTTAAAAAAATGTGATTCCTTATTCAAATGGCAGGCAGTGTATATATTTTTTTTTCTTGGACTTCAAAGTGTTAATTATGTATCCGTTTCATACAATTTTGAGAATATTGTCATCGATTTGTTATAGCATATTTTTACATATTTTAGTCATTTTTATACTTACATATATTTTATACTTAAGAGCATAACTTTGCATATTTTACACTTAAGTGAAAATTTTGCATATCTTGCACACGGCAGAATTTTTTACAAAATTTGCCATTAGTGAAAATTTCTTTTAACTTTCGCATACCCTCTTCAAATCCGATCCCGTAATATTTTTCGTCTTTTAAATTGTAAGAAATTTTATAATTTCCTGATTCAATGTATCAGCTTTTAAGTGAAATAGAAAATATTTTTTGGCAAATATTATAAAAAAAAAACAAATTATTTTTAGTACGAATAGTAGATAATTTAAAATGTAATCATAAAAAATAATATTATAAGAGCATATTTTTTAATTTTAAGGGCATATTTTCCGATTTTGAGAGCATTTTTATGCGTATTAAACACCTTTTTGGAGCATATTTTTGGTTTCCCTGCTTATAAATTTCCAAAATGCTATAAATCCTGGACCGTTGAAAATTAGAAACGTGTTTAGTCGGCAGAAAAGACAAACGCAAACATATTTTGGCGTGAATATAACAATGGATTTCGGCTGAAATAAAAATTGCTAGGAAAACTATAAAGCGAGGGGATGGATTTCTAACGGTTTGGAGAAGTTTCCAATGCTTAGATGTTAGTCCGATGCTACTTATTATTAGCATTATATGCTAGGAAAATTTTCTTGAACTAAATGCTAAAATTTTATCAGTTTCTGGGTATATAATATTGAAGACATTGTATTACAGCGTAATTTTGATACCAAACTCAATTTTAAACAAAAGTCCTTACTTAGTTAAGCTGGTCCAAAATTCGCTTAAAATATGGAGTTGCACGTTATGAAAGGATCCCCCAAAAACGCTCGGATTCAAACTCATTTAAAAGCATGTGACACTTTTTTATTTTAACAATATCTTAATTTTTTGTAGTAATTAAAATAATTTTAACTAATTTTAAAATTCACTGTTTTAAACAAGATCCTGACAAATTTACACTATTAATTATTTTTGTATCACTTCACTACTTGAGAAGATAGAGCCTAAAAAAGTAAATAGTCACATGAAACGTATTTGTTCACTTTTGCTCCATAGTGCATGTATTTTTAGCAGGAGAAAAAGTCAATAATTTCTAAAAAAAAAAACATTAAATTTCACAGCTATGAAAGTATTTTTATTATCTTTTAACAAAGCTTTAAAAAAAATCTTTAAAAAAATTATATACATAAATATAGTTTTGAGAAAAGAACTTCAAAGAAATAAATTTCACAGTTATAAAAATATTGTTATTATCTTTTAACAAATCTTTAAAAAAATATATAAATATAGAAAAGAACTTCAAAAGCAATGAACAAGAATCATTAAACATGAATATCCTACCAATGTGACAACCATGTGTTAAAAAATGCTTCTACAGCTCTTTTACAGCCTAAGTATTTCCTTTCAATGACAACACGACGTTAAAATCATGACTCTTTCAGCTTCTTTTCAATTCTTTTTTTATTGGAATTATTTTAATATGTATTTGTAATATAATGAACCGCAATTGCTTTTCAAAAGACTTTAAAAAATCTACAAAAATCAGTCAATCTGAATCTTTAAACTGATTACATTTCAAATTACCTTGAGACAGTAAAATAATTAAATGACTTTTTGTTTGCCTAATCATCCAAAAACAATATAAACTAGAAAATCAATAAAAAAAATATTAAAAGCATATCATTTCAATTACCAGATCTGCAGGGTTTCATAATTTTAGTTATTGCTACTTTGACAATAACAAAAACTTCAATTATTATAGTATAGAAATTTTTCGGATATAAATATGCATATTCTTGGTGTATAACTTTTAGTGTAGATATGTTAGTGTTGCTTTTGTTGTTTTGTGTTTATTTAAGAAAAGGAAATGTACTAGATTTAAATATACAAGTATCTATTTAGGGTAATTTTTAATTATTACGTCTCTATAGATGATTCTCTAAATATGGCAATGAAATTGATACATTGTATGATAGGCAGTATTTTGTATTTCGTAGTTTGGTCTATAAAATAAATTTATTATTTAAATTTTGTTAATTGGTTTTAAAAATTATAAATGTATGTATTATCTGAAAAGTGTTTACAAATCGTAAAATGAATATAATTAAATGAAACATAATTAAGTAGATATTAATAAGAAAACATGAAAAATAAATATAATAATTTAGGCAGTTAGTTTAAACTCCCTCTGTTAAATATAACAAAAATCTAACAGTTTGAAATTTTTATTTTCTTCAATTGAGAATTCAAAAATTCTTCTTGTAGTGTGTAACACGAAATAAAAATTATCTATTGTAGATTTAATTTGTATACTAATTTTTACATAAACATTCATCTCTGGTCAATTAGTTAAATGTTCGAATATTTTTAGACAGATATGTGGTAAGTTCTTCAAAAAAAATTCACTATTCTTTTCTTGACTTGACTCAGTATTTTGATTCAAGACTCAACTCATATTTTATTATATTAAAACTAATAAATCATATCATAAACTACCCTCTTTTCTTATTACTTTCTTAATTCCCTTTAAAATTCAATACAAATTTATAGATTTCAACAAAAATATTGTACTTCTCTTAGTAACATTTAAATCCTTCCTTTAAAGAAATAGTTTCACAATATAAGAAAAAATAACCTAAATCATGTTTTGGTCATTTCGTTTTTTTTTTTTTTTTTAACTTTACAAAGCAGAAGATGTCAATGGAATTTGCATACCATGGCCCCATCTCATACTCTTATACATACACCATTCATACAAGAATATGAGTGAATATTAAGCATAAAAATGTATGTCGATATTTTAAATATTTAAAAAAAAAGAATCTGAAAAAAAAACGTATAAAATAAATAAAGAACCGCAGAGTACCAAATGTTTCACTTGAAAAACAATGAAAATTGTCTACTTAAACGTGTGGCAGGCAGCAGGCAACAAGAAACAACGAAATATGAAACAAATTCAAACATATACAAACACAAACACACACACAAATGTTAACATCAGAAAAAGAAGTAACGTTATACCTAGTAGACATAGTTGCCAGATAAAATTGGTGCAAAATCGACAAATTTTGAAAAAAATCGTCAAAATCGTCAAAAAATAGTCAGCGTTAAAAACTTAGTTTTTTATATAACAATGGACATTTAGTTAAATTTGTACGTTATATTTTTACCCTAATTTAAGTTTTTTTTCTTTAACCCATTCAGAAATCTTATCAAGTTTAAATATAAAAGAAAAAATTAAATAGAGTCAAATAATTACTACAAAATTTAAATATTTTCATACTTAACTGAAGCATTTTTGTGGATGGACTAAGGCCACTTTCAAAACAAACGACTCAGTTATGATTAAAGTGTAAATTAAAAAGAAATTGTGTACATCAATTTGATATTGTCGGGCTATTATGAAAGTCTAGAAATTTCAAACAAAAAAAAAAAAAATATATATATATATATATATATATATATATATATATTTATATATATATATATAAAACAAGATAATAGCAGTTCGGAGAGGATCTTTTGCTAAAATTGTTTATATATGGAGTTTAAAGTTATTAGCTGTTAAGAGAGATAGAGAGAAATTTATTTTTTACATAGAGTGCCATGATTATGAAATTAAATGTTTTTAAAAGAAATACAATAAAATAATACATAATTGAATCGAATATTATTATAAACTGGTTCTCATAAATATTTTCTAAAAATTAACAATTTATTTTCCAATTTTGAGAAGATTTTTATTTTACTTGTTATTATTTATAGCTCTGTTCCAGTACTTGTCGAACTTGCAAGTTTTAGTCAGAATTTACAGGAAAGCGTTCCCGTACTAAGAATTTATGCTAAAAATTTTAAATTTGACAAGTACTCGAACAGAGCGTATGTATGAGTTAATTTTCTTTGAAAAGAAAAATTACATAAGAAAAGTTGAAAATAGTTCAGAATCTCTTTTTAGGAAAAATCGTAAAATTTCTAGCACAAATCGTCAAATCTGGCAACAGTGCTAGTAGGAAGAGGAAGTTGAGGAGACAGAGAGGGCGAAAGCGTGTGTGAGAGAAAAAGAGAAATGGTAAAAAATTGGTAAATGAAGAAAGAAAGCAAACATAAAGTTCATTGTTTTCCATATTACAGCACTTTTAACCTAATTCTAACATATTAACACAAGTTTAACATACACGTACCCATCACATACATACATACATACACACACATATACGGAAGGCATGCATGAACATACAGAATTAGACCAGCAAACATAAATTATGGATAATAAAGATTTTTGTAATTTCAAAATTTATGATTCCGAGTTTCTTAATTTTATAAAAACAGATTGAATTGTATGAAAATTGAAATGCATTCAAATTATTATTTATTTTTTCAGATTTTAATAATAAATTATACGAATTTGTTGATAAACAGTAAACAATTGCAGAACTTAACCCAGCTGTTTATATTTAAATTTTGTTTCAGTTTTTAGCATTACCGAGATATTCTTTTATTTTGAATAAAACCGAATATCGACCAAAAACAATGAATAATTGCGACCAGTTGTCATCCACAAAAGTTTACTAAAAGCTTACTTAGCAATAAATTGAACTGTAAAGAATAACCTTTCAGCAGTGTTCCATTTATTTATTTATTTACTTATTTATTTAATGAATAACTTAATAATCTCGATCTCACATAATATAGTTGTGGAAAAAACAATATGGTTGCAATTATCTCTTTTCTGCGCGTACTTTTGGAATATTTTAGCCACTAGACACAACAGAAAACTACAACAAAGAATTATAATTCGTACTTAATCACAAGAAGTTTGACATGTTTACTCATATTGGCAACTTTCACAACGCACAATATTTTTAACTAACATTAGGCAGACATAATACAACACACCTATAATTTCCGAAGATTGTACTTGGTGAGCTATTTCGCGTACAGAAATATTTATAATAAAAAAAAAATTATTCAAAGTATTGTCCATTGGAAACTAAAATTTTGTTTATCTTTCGAGCAATTTTTGGATTCCAGGCCAAACCAATTGTTGATACCTTGTGTTCTGAAGCGAAACATATTTTAACTAGGATATACAGTAGGAGCAATGTTTTCTGGATATTATTATCCTTTGCTCTCTTCTAACGGTTCAATTGAGTTTCTGTTTTAAAGGTTCATAATAGCTGACACCCTTATTATCCCACCTAATACAGAGCATTAGCTTCTCGCCATTAATATTCGGTTTTGGTGTCGACTTAACTGATTGGTCAAACTTTACACACGACTTTTTACCCCTTGGATAACCATAGCAATTTAACGCAGAAAAGATTTCGTTTTGTGGCGCTGAAGCATCATTTCAAATATGCAAATTAATTTTTGAACTTCTTCCTGCTTTAATTCTTGCGGCACCCAATTTCTTTGCTTTTGGATGAATCCAAATGCTTTTAAACTTCAAGAGATTGTTGCTTAATCTAATCCCAATGATTATACAAGCACTGCGAATTTTGATCGGGCAAAGGCTCGAATTTTTCATCTTAAAATTTTTTCGGGCAGGCCGGGACGCTTCTTATCATGTAAATTGAAATCGCCACTTGTTGAGCTGCCGGAGACAGTGTAATTTGGTTTCTGTGACACCTAAAACCGAAACTAATTTGGATTCGAATATAAAACCGACAATAATGGCATTCATAACACCAATGTAATTTTTTTGTCGTCTTCAAATTCAATTCCATGACGGTCCTGAATAAGACCAACTTCGGTCGAGATTTATTTTAGGGCTATTGACTACTCTTTAAGATGAATGCGATTACGCTGCACTGAATTATTGGTATACATACTATGAGACTAGTTCTGTGACTTCTATAGAAATTGTTGTAATGAGAAAGTTCATGGCATGCATAAAGATGCCTCGCTCCAGCTGCCTTTAAAGCAGATGCAAATTAAAAAAAAAAAATTAAGAAAATTATTTGCAACTCTTGTTGAGTTAGGCTTAATAAATTCGGAATTTTATAGGTGTATGAATTAATTCCCATTATTTTGCAATATATTGCATTACCACTATTTTTCCAAACGGTCCAACAAACAGTTTTTTAAAGCTTTGATTATGGAGAGTTTTACATCATTATTATTTATTGAAGAAAACCGCTGGGGAAAGCCATTGTATTTTGTAGAAAGTTTATGGGGATCATGCTTTAGCTAAAGCAACTTGTCGTGAGTGATTTAGATGATTTAAAAGCGGCGATTTCAATTTACATGATTTCAATTTACAGATTGCCACAATCTCTTAAAAATCTGCTCGCTACCTTCTTTGCTACAACTGCGGATGTAAATTTATTTAAATAAACTACAATTCTTTTGTTATGAGAAATAATTGCGATAAAATAACTTATAAATGTTTAAATAGAGTTTGGAATTTAATTGTAACTGAATCGATGTCGTAAATTAACATAAAATTTCAATTAATTTCGAAGCTTCTTCAAAATTAAAATTTGTGTATGTACATAATTAAATTAGTTAAAAATTAATTAAAAAAATTATTTTATTTTTTTTTTTTTTGAAATGTTATATGAAAAACAAAATGTTATTAAAAAAGTATTGTGAGAATTTCGCTATATTTTTAAATAATTTATTTTTTTAAAGATTGATTTTTTATGTAAAATCCTGTTTATTTAGTTCAAATTATTTTTTTATATTATTTGAATATCATTTACTTGATTAAAAATTCTAGTTTTAATAAAAATTTGATTTGGTTCAATTAAAGAGAACATTTTATTGGAAATTTTGCGATTTCATTAGTATATTATAAATTCCATAATCCGTATTATTCGCTAATCCGAACGGCATTTCCTAACTCATTCCATACTCTATAACACGGATTGAATAATAAAGTCCTTTATTATTAAAATTTTAATCGAACTTGGAAAATACAATAAGAATTATGATAAAATTTGATGTAAGAGTGATTGTAGTTGAATTCCTTCATTTTAAAATAATTTTTGTTCCAAAAATTCTTCAGTAAAAAGAGTACACACCAAATTTGTTTTGAAAAACTAAAATTATAATTTTGTATATAATTATCTAATAATTATTAGACGATAAGTTAGTTTGTACTTGATACCCTAAGTATTTCACGTGTTAAATAACTGATATATTTTAAAAGCTTTTTAACAGAAAAAAGCCTCGCTAATCCGTTTAATTCAACAATCGATGTTCGAGTTGAATTTTAATAATAAATGAGATTTTAAAAATCAAATTTTTCGTAACAGAATCGGATTTTAAAAAGTGTTTTATGGGTATAAAAAATACTCTTAAAATA
Organism: Protocalliphora azurea; assembly: GCA_932274085.1. Lineage (NCBI taxonomy): Eukaryota > Metazoa > Arthropoda > Insecta > Diptera > Calliphoridae > Protocalliphora > Protocalliphora azurea. Next base: position 145,343,966 of record OW026520.1, on the reverse strand, counting down.
GGAAAATATACCGTTAAAATTTTTTCTTGCTTAATTTTGAATTATCTTAATTTATACTAAAATTAACTTAAGTTCTTCCTTCCTCACCTATTTCATAATTTTCTTAATGACCTCTATCAAATTATCAATTCTATATAATCTTTTGCAGATGTTTGCAACACTTGTCTTATTCAATTATAAACTAAGCCAGAATAATATCATACAATTAGAGTAGGATTTAATTATTGTAATGTTAATACAAATTTACGTAGCACTTCACCTTTCTCTAGATTCAAGACCTCTTGATATGCTGGGTATAAGAATACGGTATGATGTCCGATGGATTAAACCATTGATTGGCACAAAGAGAGGACGTAAAAATTGTAATAAATAAATAAATAATTTTTATATTCTTACGCTTTTCGCTATGAGATTTATTTGATTATTTTAAATTTATACACTCTTTGTTGGCAAAAGAGTTGTGTTTGTAAAAATATCGAATGACTCTCTGTCGACCAATGGACTAAACTAATGAACGGTATAAAGAAAGTAAGTTCTTATTTACTTTGTTGTGAGTCTATCTTGTTTCTTTTTTAAACAATTCGATATAAACCTACATTGTTGAAAGAAAGCTAGCATAAAATACTGCCCATTTCGGCGCAATCTACCGTTGAGGTATATAGATCTGGACTAAACACTATTCAAGTGTCAAAAGAAGCATTACAGTACCTCGGATTTTTTAAACTTATTCAACTGAAAATGGAATGTGTTCTAATTAAATCAGTCTACTTATTCTCGAAATCAATTTATTTTAACGTAATACACGTTCACCTTGAATAAAGCTGTTTAGTAATCATAATATAGTAAAAACAAACAACTATTACAGTATCAGTCATCAAAACTGCTTGATTGTGTCTGCTGGGTTAGCATTACTACACACACATGGAGTCATAAAAATATAGAGATGATGAGACATACCTGTACATAAATGTACAAGTAGAAATTTAAAAGCAACGAGAGAGAACAAATTATAGTGTTTCCGGTTTTTGAAGCAACAACAATAATAACAAAGAGTTAAAGATATACCATAAAGAAGAATGGGAAAAAAGAAATTGTGGTAAAATAATATTTAAATGTTAAAAATAGGATTCTATTTCTTTTACAAAATTCTAAGAAAACTAATCGTAAAAATGCAGAAGCATTTTTTAGTTAAACTCTAAATAGAAAAAATAACGATAAATTAAGAATTCGTTTAGAAAATGAAGGAAAAAAAGTATGCAAATAAATTTCTGCACGAAAAACTACATGCAAATAGAAACAAAGGAAAAAGGAATTGAATTTTTACTTTTGAAAAACAAAAACTAATAAAAACAGCAACAACTGCAAATGCAATCTTTTTCATATTGAGTTTAAGTACACACCATCAAAAAAAGTGATCGATCGGTTTTAGAAGAGCTTGAAATTGAAAATACTGGGAAGTAAAAAACGGATATTGTATAGACGGTAGGTAAGGCTATAAACAAATTGCAATATAAAAATAGGCTAGGAGTGATTAATATTTAAGAGAAAAAACTTTATTGCGGAGCCTTAAAGCTTTTAACTGGCTAATTTTTTTTATGAAAATAATTAACATATCCAAATTTTCTTTTAATGAGATATCCTTTTTTAATTTTGTTGTCATTTTTGATGTATTGTGTTATTAAAATAGCTGACTAATATTTCTTTTACCGCACATTTGACCTAATTTTAGTTTTTTTTTTAACTAAAATTTCCATAACTATATAAAGAAAATTGTTTCTTCATATCTGTTGTCTGTTGCCATACCCACTGTTGTCTGTTGCCATACCCACTGTACGTTTTAAGTCTTTTAAACAATGAAATATAACCAACCCAACCATATAAAAATAAACAACCAAACAATATTAGCAGCGAGCTATGGAAGTGATAGCAACAAAAAAAATAACCAAAATAAAAAAATCAATTTTTTCCATATAATTGTCGAAGAGAATGCAATATTTTTACGTTATATTACAGGGGCGGTGTGTTGGATTTATCTTAAGATTTGTAAAACATTCGAAAATTTCAGGCATATAAGAAATTTTATACCAGAACTAGGGAATAATGATTAGTTAAATTCAAAAAATATTTTTTTATGAATTTCATTAAGCAATACTTTAGCTTAATTTTGTGGTTTTTATTTTAAAAGCATTGGTCGGCAAAAAAAAAATATGTGAACAAGATGGAATTTTAGCTGCTAAACTCGAATCTGCTTTCAGTCTTTTTTCATCAAATCGTGATTTTTTTTATAGGCATGTCCCCCTTAATAAGGCGAATACACGAGTGTATTTTACCATAACTTGAGAAAAGGTTGTACGATTTAGACAATTGAAGCACTAAAATATGCAGACAAAAATTATATTTAAGTCACCATTTATTTATCTTTCGGAGTTATTCAGAAATTAGTGTAGGAAATAGCAATTTTTCATGCAAAATTGAAGAACTATTTCATGGAAATTTCTTTTAAGAAATGTGTAATTTTTATCATAAAAGGCTATGAATAAAATAAAACATATGTCATCAAAATTGATGCACAAATCTTGATCTTATTCACAATTTAGTGAAAATACCCATGTGTATACCTACAATTATATAGAAACACACTGGTGGGCAAAAAAAAAAATTTTTTTTCTTTAAACAAAAATAGGTGGGTTAGATGTAATTTGACGTGCTAAACAGGAACATGCTTTCACTTTTTTATACCACAAAATCGGAGAGTAAAAAAGTAGGTAGGACGATACCCGTCCGTCCTTTTGTCGGTTGAAATGGCGTTTATGAAGCCTCTATATGCTGAAGAAATGCTGAAGAAATGAACTAAATCGGTTCAATAATAACCGAGATATCGGACAAAACGAATTTTTTTACTTTTTGAAACCCTTGTTTAAGCTACGGATTTCGTTTTTTATAGATCGGTCATAAATACTTTTATAAAATTTCGGTTTTTTAAATCAACCAAATTGGTGCATAAACAACCGAGTTATGGGTTAAAAACTAAAAAAAATCTGTTAAAAATATAAACACACACACACAAGAATTTATATTAAGCATTGCAATGATTATTAGTGTTGTTATTGTTTTTTGTATAAGCAGTTTAGTTGATAACGGCAGTATTATAATAATTATTGGTGTTGTTGTTGTTCTTGTATATGCAGTCGTTTGTTTGTGCATGCATACAAAAAATATATAAGTAAATGCTTATGTTCCTTTTTTTAAGCCAGTGTTGCTTCTGGAACAACTGTATGTATTATTTTTTAAAGTATGAATATGAAAATATTAATTCGAAATTTCACCAATAACTTAAAATTTCACTAAAAACTCAAAATTTGACCAAAAATTTTACATATAGCCAAAAAAAATTAAGTCACCAAAATTTCCAAATTTAACAAAAAATGCGGTCTCCTTCGATTACATTTTAAAAAGTTTCTTTATAGATATGTACTTGGCTTGGGTAAATCAACCTAATTAAAAATTTAATCTTATATGTATAGGAGAGGGGCGGCACATTTATCCAAATTAGAACGACAAAAATTCGAAAATAAAAGCTTATTAATAGAAGTAATTTTTTCGCATTTACTAGTAAAAATACCATATGATATGGAAAAAACAATATAATATATTTTTATAGATTTTCAAAGTTGCTACTTAAAAATATTTTAATTTTATTTCAAATTTTTGTGAAAAAGTATGCTAACTTTAACAGCAATAATAAATGTATCCAAATAAATTTATTTTAATTTGTTAGGTTCAAAAACCAGCTTAGAAACTATTTCTATATATATATATATATATATATATATATATAATTTGAAAATACGATATATAAAAGAGCATAATTTGATATTGTTGCCTGCGACTTTTTATCAGAAACAATGAAACCTATATAAGATATATAAAGTCCTAGTCGGTTTTCAACAGACGGACTGACCAAGGTACATAACTAGATCGTCTAAGATTTCCATGAAAGTTATGATTATTTCAACATGTTACACGCGGAATAACAAACCCAATCTTTTTTTTTGGTTGTGGGTATAAAAAGGGTATGAGTGTGAGGGTAATCTTTAAAGAATGTTACACAGTAACAAGGTAAAATCTTCAGAAAAAAAGCTATAATATTTACATGGGATTTATGCACGTTAAACTACTTTTTAGATCTATAGTCAATTATGGGTCGATCTTTCTAAAATTTGGCTTGTGCACAACTTATTTATGGCGAATTTGACTAAAATCGTGATATATTTAATAAAAAATGCAAAATCATATTTTTCCTGAGATTCAAATGAAGCAAACAGTTAATTATTTATCCGTTTCCGACAATTTTAAGAATTTTGGCATCGAGTTTTGCATATTTTAGTCCTAACAGCATATTTTAAGCTTAACAACATATTTTATCACATTTTCACAAAAAAAAACCTTTTTAGAGCATATTTTAGCAATTTAAATGACAAATTTTTGCACATTTTATACTTTAGAACATAATTTTGCATATATTAAACTAAAGAGCATAATTTTATATTTTTATATTTTCAACCATTAGAATTTTTTACATAATTTGCATTAGTGACATTTTCTTTTTACTGTTTTTCAAATCCGATTATCAATAATTTTCATGTTATAAATTGATAGAAATTTTGTAATTGCCTAATACAAGTATTAGCTTTGAATATTTTTAAAATATGGGATAGTTTAAAATGTATCCTAAAAAAATAATATTAAATACAAAATTAAAAAATATATATTTATTAATTTTATCGGCATATTTTCTGATTTTAAGAGTATCTTTTATGTGCACAAAATACTTTTTAGAGCATGTTTTTGAATATCCTGATTATTATCGCTACCACCCTATATCAGAAGAAAATGTATATGGGGACTAAGCGAAAAAAATAGAGCGGTCACAATCAACTACAATAGGTCATAATAATAATCGTATGTGCCAAATTTCATCAAATTATCCTTAAAATTGCGAATGTACATAATACCCCAACCACTTTTGGTGGTGTAGGGTACGTTTTCAAAATGTTCTACTTTAAAAAATATATGAACCATTATCAAAAATTTTTGATTTTAGGCCTTCAAAAGGAATCGATTTAATCATTTCGAACAGGATGCGCGAAATTTATAGCGATATTAAGTTGAACATATAAAAATTTTTACAAACTAAAAGTTTATGTATAATTATGGTAAAAATTACGCGTAATATCAAAACCTACGAGTTATTTAAATAAAATTTATAATACTTGCACTGTTTGATAGCATTAGTGGGGCATATTTTAGGGTTTCCTAGTAAAATTTTAAAATTTTTCATTATACTAACAATCGCGATTTTTAAAAATTTTGCGAAAAATGCAGATCGAATCTAAGCTATTTCTCCATATATTATACGAAAATATATTTCTTTGGTGTTTAATTCACAGAAATGTTATCTAATAAGTATCAACAATAAGTATCAACGTTATTTCAATTTTTATTTCGATGAGAAGCTCACAGCCCCGCCCAAAAAATCAAAAAATTTAAAAATTTTGTAATCAAAATATGAATATCCTGTTGAAGGTCTGCACAATGTATGATCGCATAGGATCAAAAAGTAAAAAAATGCGCGAACAAAAAGTGTAGAAGAATGGGAAAAAGTTAAGTAATTTGAAATTTGAACAACAGTCATGGTTATAAAAAGAAAACTGTGGTACTAAAATTTTGCACTATATTAGTTTAAAGTCTTCTGAGTTCAGATCTGTAACCCGATTGTTAAAATTGGTATTACCACAAAACTTATCAAAGATTAAAGTCTGTTTCAACAAGGTTAAAATTTTTTTATAATGGCCCATATGTTTATCAAGTTTCAAGATGATTCAATTATTAAACATTGTCCAGTCAGTTTTGTTCAACATTTTATTTTTAACATTTTTTTCTACATAATCTTTAAGATCCTATAATTATTTCAAATTCACTTAACGCTGTGGTCAGTCTTTAATTAAATTTCTAAATCAAATTTTTATTTATTTTCTTTTTTGGTTTTAATTCCTTTTGTGGTTATAAGTGTAAATATACATATAAACATTAATTTTTTATGTGTTCCTTTTTTTATAATTTGTTATTTCAGCAAATCAGTTACTTTCTTCTTAGAAATTTATTTAAATTATACACTTTTAAACAACTGAATATGTGTGTGATTCTTTTTAATTATTGACATAGCACTGCAGATTGCTAATTCACCTTTTAGTTATAGCTTGTGTTTATTTTTTTGCCATTTTATTTGTTTTTATTTTTCATAGATTTTTATTTCGATTTTTTTAGGGTTTTTTTCTAATTTAGTTAAGTTTTCATTATAACCACAAAAAAATAAATTGTGGTAAAAAAAAAAACAAAACGACAAAATTTTCACTTGCAACTTCACTTGAAAAAAACAACCAAAACCAGACACACATGCCGCCGCACACACGAATTTTTCATTTTATTTTTTACATCCACTTCTTCGTCATGGACTACACTCACTATTTTGTCTGTCTGTTACATTTCTTTCTATAACTTATGTTCCGTTGTACTTTACGATACATTTCGTTTGTTTGTTTCTTTGCTACTTTTTCTATTTCTACTAACAACAAACTCACTGGAAATAAACAACTAACTTGGGAAAAACAAAAGAAAAATCGTATACTTTTTATTGGGTTTTGTTGTTTTTGGAGTCAGGAAAAACTTAGTTTTTAGTACATACATATAGGTGATTACGTTTAACCCTCTAAGTTCTAAATCTGAAGATAAAGTTCAACGGATTTCTTCAAACTTTAGGGTAGACTAAAATTTAAATTTTGTTTTTCATTGAGCAACTTTCAGATAAAACAAAAACAGTTTTAATTCTAATTTTTCCCACAATCAATATTCTTTATTTTTCGCTTTAGTATTTTTATATTTCGCTCAGTTGATCTACACACATACGTAAAACAAAATTAATTTTAAAACTTTGTATAACGTTCCCATTAAGTTGCATTTAACATACTTCTTCAAGTGTTAATATTTCATACACATAATAACACTTGAAATTTTTATTAATGTGTATTTTTGGAAGAATTTTCCAATGATTAACTAACGAAAAAGAAAACAAAACACTATTATAATATAATAAGTTTAATAAAACCATTTATGGTGCTAGTAATTTATATTTTAGTTTTAATTTATTGTATTCTCATTAAAAATCGTTCAAATAAGTATATGATTTTAAACATTTCTATAAAAAATAATTGATAAAGTGATTTCAAATGGTGAACTATTAAAAAGAACTAAAATAATAGATTTTTAAAATAATAAATACTCTTTAATTATGGCAATTAAAGTGATAGAAAAAAAGATACCGAAAAGGATTGAGTCGAGATTTTGTGCTATTATTAATTCTTAATTATGCAATAAAAATTTTATTAATAGATATTTTCTATATGCTGCTGTATAAATTTTTTGATGCTAAACCAAAACTAGTTATTTTTTTTTTTAGGTTTATTTACAGAAATCCTGAAATTCTCAAAAAACATTCCAAAAATAGGATTTTTTTAGTTTTTTTTGCTATATATCGCCAACCAATATCGGAGAGCTTAAATCTCTATTACCAAAAAATTAAAAACCTGTTACATAATATAAAAAACATTAAAATTTTCAGATTCCAATTTTGCGATTTAAAAAATGAAGGCGAAAATTTAAAATTTATGGAAAAAATAGGTCTAGTTCGGGAGACCCTGGTCCTCGCAGGCATAAATTTTTTTATTATTATTTTTTTTTCCTTCACACTATTTTGTATTAAGTTATCTTTCAAAAAACATTATGAAAATGCAAAAGGACGTAATTTTTTGCTTTAAAAATAAAACAATTGAATAAAATTATTCAACTTTTCACTTAAAACAAAAATAGCTAAAGCATAAAACACACTTCAACACATAATTTTCTAAAATGGAACTAATTTTACGGCTGTTTCGTTTATGAAATTGATGTTATGGCCTTTTAACTTATGCCTTCTGAATATGAAATTTTTTGTGTAGATGTACTTTGGATTGGTACATCATAATCCAATAAAAAAAAACTAACTATCAATTTTTGAGTGGTTACGGTCTTTCGCATTTTAGGTGACGATATGCTACTAAAAAATTCGCACATATGTAATTGAAGAAGAATGTGACTACTTTTTCAAAACTCAAATTAAAATATATATAACTTTTGATTTCGTAAAGATTTTTGCAAAATTCTTTCGCGCACGATTTTGTGATTTGTTATTAATAACATACAAAATTTTTTTAAAAAATCGGGTGAAATTTGGACCCGCTATAGGGAAAAAACTTCAACAATTTTGAAACTTTAAATATTTGAAGCCCAAAGCAGAATCTACTCATATAAAAATCTTTCAAATCGGTTGAGATATAACGAATCAGGATTGTTCAAAATATTTATCATACCCGAGATGTCCAACTTTGGGACCATGGGGACCCGCCCGCGTTATGTCTATGTAGTCCAAGTTCTAAACCTAAGCTCCACTAGACTTCATTGAAATCCTATCAACCGGCCAGAAACAGCATATTTGCTTCCATTTAGTTTCTTGAATGGGACACTATGCGTTGTTTACAAAAAACTTTAATTTAGAAATAAAATTTTTCTCATTTTCAATCAAAGTCTTTTATTCAATATAATTCATTCTTTATTAAATTCACTTATAATGAAATTATTTTCAGTATCTGAATAATTTAATTACACTGTGTTACAAAATATAAAAAATTGAATATACTTTTAAAATGACATAGCCTAGCTTATCCAATCAGCATTTTTGCTGGAATTCAAGATGAAACCAAATGTATTTCAAGCTTTGAATAAAGTGCCATTCATAAAGTGAATTAAACATTTACTACACTTTATTTCAATATCGTTCTCCAGTCAAAGGAAATTTAAATTCAAGTAATATTTATTTTACTTGAATATTTTTAATTTTTTTCAATCATATTTCACGTTTAAAATATTTGTAAATTTTAATTCATTTCGGTTTCCAGCAAAATTCCAGCAAGTCTTGAATTTTTGAAATTAATTTAAGCCAATTTATTGTCTTCAGAAATTTTAAACCTGGAGTTATCGAAACGATTTTTTAAGACTTTATGGACTTCTTTGTCTATTGCCGCTAAAAAAAATGTATATAGGAAATTTATTTGTCAAAAAAAATATATATTCGAACAAATTAACAAATTGGGATCTATATACGTCTATAATGAGGACATTTTTATTACATAAAATTTGTAACCTATATATAAAATTTGTAACCTATATATAAAGGTAAAAAACATCTCTGTAGGTGGTTATCTTCGTTTTAAGATAGCCAGGAAACCAGCCTTCAATAAATATTTAAAAAAAGAAAAAAATAAACAAGTAAAAAACAATTAATTCTCTTGAAAATAACACACTAATTCATAATGTTGTCCATTTCACAATCTCTGTCATATTGATGCATTTCGTAAATATTTTTCAAACTAAATTTTTGAATTTAATGAATTTAAAATTTTCTACGATATATGTAGATCGATACAACGATACAACAGAGTTTGTGAATTGGACAAGGGTATTTATTAGTTTTTGAAAATTTTTATTTTTCTTCATATAATAGCTTTGTTCCTGTACTCCAAATTGGGAGCACGCGGGGTCTCAATGTTACCGAAAAGCGTTCCAGAATATTTCTTCGGGTAGATTATGTAAATTGAATTTTAATGATAACGAATAAAAAATTATTTGTTTTTGTTACTAACAGGAAAGTTTCATTAAAAAAAATAATAATAATAAAAATATTAAAATATGATGAAAAATAAAATTACATTAATATACGAATTTTTAGAACAGTTTGATGTTTTATTTCTAGGTAAACAATTTAGATTTTTGTGTTCCCGTACTTTTGTACGTTGTTGTATTTTTGTAGGAGAAAAATTAGCTCTTTTCCAATTTAAAGTACTTTACCTAAAAAGTACGGAAACAAACCAAATACTTTTAGAAAATAACACAATAACGAAGCTATACCTACAAGCAAAATAATACGAAAATTATTTGAATTAATTTAATTGCCGCAATAATCATATTCGTATTGCGAAAGTTTCCCCCATCTGCAGAGATTGTGCGACACAGGCGATACATCTTAGCTATAAGAAATTAATACGCCTGGAAGAAAAATAGGCAATATTGCTAGATAATCATAGGTGAAAAAATAAGATACCTCCGGATAATCTTCTGAAAAATGTAATAAATATATAGAAAAATGATCACTAAATAAATCTTGAAATAATATAATCTTGTAAAGCATGCATGCACCTAAATCTTAATGCACGAAAGCTGAAACGCTGACATAAAATATCCATTTTTTGCTAAAACACAAACAAATTTCGTCAATATTTTTTCATTTTTTAATAATTATTTGGCAACTGAAAAAATTATGACTGAAAAATAAAAGTATTGCATTAATTTCGTCCAGATGATATCAATGGGATATCATCAACACACTTGTATAGGGGCTAGGTAAAATAATGGACCGATTACAACCAATTTCAATAGGTATCGTACTTGTATCATAAAAGTCCCACTAGCCAAATTTCATTGAATTATCTTTAAAGACGGACGGACGGACATCGTTAGATCGACTTAAAAAGTGATTCTGAGTCGATTGGTATATTTTAAGATGGGTGTTGGATAACTTTTTCTATGCGTTACAAACATCGGCACAAATGCATAATACCCCAACCACCTATGGTGGTGTAGGGTATAAACAAACACAAACACAGTTCTGTTCCGACAAATACAGAAAATTATTAGTTCAATTTCGAAAAGCAAATTGTTTAACATTAGTTTGATTTGGTACATGAATGATATCCATTAGGGTTGTCAATTATTCGATATTGAAGTTGATCGAATAAAATTTAATTATTTTTTTAATTATTCGTGTGATCGAATAAAATTTGTATTTTCTTCTATTAATCGAGTGAATAAATTAATTACATTTAATTTATAAATCAATTTTTGGTTTTATTAACATAAAACAAACCTAAAAATGACAATTCATTAACATATTCAATTACAGATAAATTTTATAATGAAAATAACTTCCTTTTAAAATTATCATTCATAAAAAACATAATTAAACATTTTGGCTTAAAAACGATTACTGTGTGGGTAAAATCCATTCACTTTCTTATGTATTGACAAATACATATCATTAAAAGCGAATCTAGTTTTTCTGTTCTTTTTAGATTTTTCTAAATAAATTCAATGATCATAAATATTACTAAAATCTATTTTTTTTTTTTAATTTTTGATATTTTTTATTGATTGATTGAGTTCAGTTAAAAAACCATCGTTATACGTTTAAGAATCTTCGGCCTTTTCAACATCACTTGAATCATTAAAATAATTTTTGAAACGAATAACAAATGACAAATTCTCAAAAATAAAGTATTTGCATATACTTTTGTTTCACTTTTTGTCAAATATTTTAAAAAATTAATATGCGCTGGAAAATTTTCAAAATTTGACAATAACTTATATATCTCCCGTTCATTCTATCTTCAAGATCTTTGATAAAATCTTCAGAAAAGCTATTAACCCGAAATCTATTAAAACGCGGTTTACGCGTTTTAATTTCAATAATTTTCAACAAGGTTTTCTATCTAAACAAAACTTTTTACAATTATAATTTCAAAAAAGTATAATAGTTTAACAAAAACTAGTTTTGAAAAATTATTCGATTAATCGTTAAAAAATGATCGAATAATTGTTTATTCTAAATTTAAAATAAAAAATTTGTTCCTCAAATAATCGAATAATTTCTGTTCGGATGACAACCCTAATATCTATAGAAGATATAAGCTTTCACAAAAAAATAATCTCAATATCTTTAACTTTAATTCTCACTGACAAAAAGAAAAAGTGTTTCCAAAAAAAAAAGCATTTTTACCACTTCAAAAGTAGAACTAAGTGCTTATTTTGTACTTCCAAAAAAGTGAAAACAAAACATTCATTTACTTCATGAACGTCATAACTCGAAAAACTAGTTCTTGAAGTAAATTAGTGAAATGTATTTTTAGCAGGAAAGAAAGAAAATTACAAGAAAATTTAAATTTCACAAATTTAAGTGTTTTATATTATCTTTTAACAAAGCTAAACCAATATTTTTATTAAAAAATTTTATAAACATTTAAGAAAAGAATTTCAAAAACAATGAACATGAGTCATTGCAACGATAACAATCATGGGTTAAAAAAAAGAACAACTGCAGCTCTTTTTCTGCACTAAGTACTTACTTTCAGTTACAACACAATGTTAAAATCAGGACTTTTTCATTTATTTTTTGCTGGGCGCCTTTGTTTTAAATAAATAAATTTTAAATACTTTTCTTTTTTGAGCATTTTCGACACATTTAAAAGAAAGTTAAAATTAATTTTACTGTATTTCATATTATTATATTAAAATAAGTATTTTTTTTTTATATAATCAATTATTTTTTTTAATATACTATTTTTTCATTGAAAAATAAATTTGGATTGTTGCAAATTTTGTTTAAAGTATCTTGATACACAATTCAAATCCAATAGATAGACGACTGAAAATTAAAAAATTTTACAACTAATACTACTTTGATATTAAAAAATCTAATTTCATATATATATTTTTTTATAAAAAAAATTACATGTTAAATAATTTTATCTTTCAATTGCTTATAGGTATTGACTTTAAATTTTACACTTGTTAGTGATAGATGGTGAAGAACAAAATTTGACCTATCCTTGCAAAATGTATTTCTTAAAAGCTGATCTAACTAACATTTTTTGTGCTTTATATTTATTCAATATTTATTAAGGGGACTCACTGCCTATAGTAGGAAAAAAAGTGTTTTTGTTATCCTGAAAACAAACCTTGGTATGTTTTATAACGTGCCCCGAAATATTACGAGAGCTAGAACTAGAAGCTAGAAGGTATTTTTTTAGTTTTTTCATTAAAAATAATAAACGATATTTTGAAAAAAAAAAAAAAAATCCTTGAAAAATAGAATATTTTGTAGAATATAAACTCTTGGATATGTTTTATATACCAATGGTCGCACCTACCAAATTCCTTTCAAATGTTATATTCTATGCGTTGCTTTGAATGAAAATACAAAAGTTTGCAGAAAACTAAATTAAGACATTTTTTAAAAACAGATCAAGGTTAACAAACACTTCCTTGACATTATTTATCAAAATGTAAAATATTGCAAATATTTAACAAAAATCAAATATAACTTGTAAAATGCTTGAAATGAAATACATATATAATATGAGAACAATACTAAATATTTTCTTACAATTTTAGTTATCTATAAAAAGTTCAAAAATTTAAATTTCGAAAAGATGGTCGTTGCCAAAACGATAGTATAAAATATTGCTTGCAATATATGGTTATTTTAATAAGAATATTAAAATATATATTTATATTTTCTCATGTTTCATTCCTTTTGTAAAATAAGTATATTACATATTACTATTATATAAAAGCTATATAAACAGTACAATTCCCTCATTTTATTATAATAAATTTTAAATTCAATTTTAGCATGTGAAACATGGGTAAAACTTGCTTTTAGCATATTATTTTTAGGAATTTAGCAGATGATAGTGAGAAAATTTTGGCAGCAAGAATTTTGCGTCTCGTTCGCACCGGTGCAGTGTATATTATACATAACACAAACATAACTGTAAAAGTTTTGCGTCGTTTATATTGACCGCGTGCTTTTATCTGAGTGTTATATGAAGAACTCCAACCGACAACCCTTTAAATGAAAAGATCTAAGCGGTGCGGCATCCTATATGAAGATATAGACCATCTGGAACTCCACTTGGATCAATATCTCCTCAAAAGTGGCAATACAGACCCAGAGTCTCAGGTCACTTTTTATTACAGCAATCCACAAAGTGGATTTTACACATCGTTGAATGTGTCAAATAAAAAAAAAAATGGTAACGGTACGGGTATATATGTTACCGTTTTTTTTTGCGGGATACGAAGCTTGCTCTCTAAATATTCTAGAAATTTTTATTTGATCTGCTTTTAACTTTTAAAGACTTCAAGATAGAGATAAATTTAGGGAAATATGTTTATGTTTAAAATTTTTCAGCACCGGTTTCGTCCCGACGCAAGAACTTACACCTCTGGAAAGATTGATTTAATTAATTAAATCCGGTTTTATGTATTTAATTTTTTGAATCACATCTCCTTTAATTAAAAACCAAAACTTAGTACACCATTTTTACAAAACAATTTACCTTTCAGACAAGGTCATTCTATTAAAACTAAACAATAAAGTGTAATTGACTTTGAACTAAAACGAATTATAAACAATAATGACAATTACATTTTCCGACTGAATAAATATTAATTAAAATAGTACGTATACCCCAGTACATGTAATAAGACTTTATCAATACAAATATTACAAAAAATTCACAAGTGGATGGAAAAATTCTTGTCTAGTAGCAGATTTTTTCTTTAGAATAGTATTTGTTAAACCGGATTTTATAAAAAGCCACAAACTTTTTTAATTTACCTTTTTGTTAAACACAAAAAAAAACAACACTCATTTGTTGAAATTGTGAGACTACTGTTTTATCAGCAAATTATTTGCACACTTTTTGCAATTGCGTTAGGGATGGTACAAAATGGTCGATAGCAATACCAGATACACTGAGAGAAAAAACACACAAGAAATGCACACAAAAAAAGGAATGAAAATTACAGCTGGTCTATTTTTCAATAAATAACACAATATTTTACTTATTTATATTTTATTGTTTGTATCAAAGCTTTATTAATTAATTACAAATTTTTTATTTTATATTTTTCTTTTACTTTTTCCATTTACAATTATTTTAGAGCAGATATTTTTATTTATATTTTTTTTCTTTTAACAATCGATTTTAAACCGGTGGTTTCATTCGGGTTGCCATTGTTTAATTTTTTAGTGTTTAACACTAAACTTGTTTCTTTAATTATTTAAGCACTTTTTAATTATTAATATTATGATTTTTAATATTTGGCATATTTCAGTTTTTTTTTTTTTTTTCTTTATTATTTGTTCTCATGCTGTTGTGTGCATTTGCTGCTTTTCGTTTCTTTATCACTCTATCAAAAACACGCACATATTTTGTTCAACTCTCTTTGACGTTATTCTTTTCGTTCGTCTTTTTGAAATTTACTCGTTAGTTTTTGAGTTTCTCGAATAAAAAAGTTTTAAAAATAATATTTTATGTAAAATTTTGGCTTTAAAAAGATGTTTAAAAATGCTATTTGTATTTTAGTATAAGTATTAAACATTTTGTTATTATTTACAGTAAAGAAAATATCATTTTATTTCTCTAAAAATGGTAAAAATATTTATACAATCTGTGAAATTAATATAAAAACATAATGAGCTAACACATGTGGTTCCAAAACAAATTTAATTTTTTAGATAACGAAAAATAAAATGAAACAAATAAATTCAATTTTTAATTATTGATTTCCAAATAAATTGAAAATATATGAGTATATAATACACATAATAATTAGTAATTTATATTATTTGTAAAAAATTTTTTTTATAAATTTTTTAGAGCATTTTTTAAGTTTAACTGCATATTTGGTATAAATTAAGTGTTCGAATTCACTATGGATTTTTTTAATTTGTCATCAATGATAATACTTTTAAAGGTGAAAATATTGATGTACAAATTTTTGAGTACATTTTGAATAGTTTGGAAGTTAAAGGCCTTCAAAAAAGTTAATTTGTCAAAAAATTCACATAAAAAAAAATATTAAAAAATTGGGTAAAAAGGAAAAATTATGTCAGCAAAGCAGCTTTTGCATAGAGTTAAAAACTCTTTCGCTATTAAGAAAAATATGTCCCCCAAAAAAAATTTAGTATACACTTGAAATGGCAAAATGATAAATGCCCTTTCAAAAACATTCAATAGATACCTTAATCTTTGCAATCTGATAAATATTGAGGAAATATTTATAATTCTAAATCATATCATTTTTAATCATATCTTCATTTTGAGGTACATTTTTAGACTTTTAAATCCTTATTTTACCCTTAAGTGCTGCTTTTTATATAACTTATATTTACATTTAATCACATTTTATAAAGTTTTAATATATCTTTTTGGTCTATAATTAAACGATATTGAATCTTTATAAATATCTCAGAATTAAATAAAATTAATATTTCTCGATCTTCTTTTTGTTTTTAATAAGGGAAAGTATTTATCATTTGTCGTTTACATCAAGCAAAAATTAGTAGTATTTGGCTTCATTCGGTTTTTGATTGAAAAACTATATAAATCAGATATCATTTTCATCTAGTTTTTATTAAAAACAAAATAAAACTTTTAAAATAAATATTTATGATGAGTGAACTTTTGTATGTGATAAAAAAAAGAAAATTGTCAGAAGTCTTGAATTATTTTACTTGTTTAATAAAATTTGTGCAAACATTATTTTTAAAATGTTGTTAAAAACTTTTTTAACAAAAAAAAAAATATAGATTAAATTTTATTAAAATACATTGGCTTAAATGATTTTACTTTCACTCAATAAAAAAGTTCAATAGAGTTCCAGCATTCAGTCAAAGGACATCCAAGTTTCATGCAAGTAAATCAGAATCGGAGGAATGTTTAAAAAAAACAAAATTACATAAAATTATAGTTTAAAAATTGCTAATAATAATTAAAATTATTTTCAAATTTTTTATAATTTTTAAAAGTGTAATTTGAAATCGAGTACCACATTACGCGCGGAGGTATTACGGTACTTTTGAATATTAAATCGTGTCACAAAAGGTACGATGGTGTTACTTTTTCCATCCCTGTTTGAAATTATGAAACAATTATTAGCCCAAAAAATTGGTATACCTTACATAGTGTCTACATTAGAGATTTTTTTATCAAGACAAACGTCAAACTTAACGCGAATTTGTGGAAGGTGGCAATAGTTGCACAAAAACAACAATATGGTGTATTAATTATTGTTTTTATAATTTAATAATTTCAATACAACCTCAATATTTTGAGTTACACTTATATTAATTTATTCCTAAAGTGTTATTGTTTCATTGATTTTTTTTAAAGAATTGGACCAGTTTAGCCTTTTTAATAATAAATAAATCTAATAATAAATATAGCTTTTTTATTTTGCTTTTAGCCCCAAAATTTTCGTTTTAGCTTCTAGCCTTTTTTTCTAGACTTTTCTGATTCTTTAAAAAGGCAAAAATGTCTTAAAAAGGCTAAAATATTACTATATCAACAACAAAGACAATAACTTCTTATTATCTGCAACTCATTTTATTTTTACAAAATCATATGTATTTATTCACACAAAAAATCTATATTTTTTATATTTATTGAAAATTTTCGCTTATGGCGCTTCATTGTTCAAATCAAGAACAACTAATATACTAAAATAATAATAACTAATTTGATGGAATAACTAAAATTTTTTTATTTGCTTCATTAACCGTAGAAACTGTTTATAAACATAATTTTAGCAAATTCTTGTAAAAGCGAAAAATCAGCCAAAAACTTTAAAATGCTTAATGAATAAGGAATTATAGTTTAAAATTTTCGAAAAATCACTTCAAAATATTAGATAATTTTTCATATGAAATGTAACTCAAATTTGTATGAGAATTTTTTGAGCGACTTTTCATTTTGGATCATTTTACTGACAAAGTTCTGTTTTATTTATAAATTTATTATAATATTAAAAAAAAAAATATGAAAAACTAATGAGAACGGGAAAAAATAAGTTTTTAAATTAAAGACAAAGTTTTATCTTTTTTCTGGCCTTATTTTTTAGGATATTTAGCCTTTTTTTGACGTTTTTTAAAGTTGAATTTAGCCTCTTTTCTTCGGCTCCTGGCAACACTGCTTATATATTTAATGTTGTCATGGTGAAATATTAAAAGCAAATTTTCAAACAACACTCAAAAAATTTGAATTTCTTTTATAGGGCATTCAGACCGACGCGAAATTACATACTTTCGTGATTTCAGCCGAAATCAAGTTGAATTTACGTAATTTCCCATACATTTTGACACTTGCGAAATCACATAATTTTGTGCAATTTCGGCGAAATTACATTGAAATTACGATACCCATTTAAGTGCAACTTGGTACATGGTTGGAAAAAAAAACTTTTTTTCAATCGTGAGATGAAAAAAAAAACAATTGACAGCTGATCTTAAATTTAAACATAAATCTTAAAATTAATTATTAAAGTAATTTTGCAAAATGAAACGTATCATTTTTACCTTTGCATGTCTACAAATTTTTAATTGTTGAAATAACAATTTATTATTAGCAAGTTTTTCACTAATAATTTCCAATTAAGTAAGTAATTGTTTCTTATTTGTTTCCATTTCTAAATACTTTATTTACCCCTACAAAAATTTTAAATGTAAATAGTAAGTATCAGCTGTTCACGAAATTATATCAAATGTCATCTATCCAGTATGAACACTCTAGATTTCATTCGTAATTTCGGCATGAAATTTCGCGCCGGTCTGAACAAGGCTTTAAATTTTTCAAGTTTAACTTCAATTTATTAAAAAAAAATCTATAAAAGTCTATACAATAATTAAATAATGTCTTTACATTTTAAATATATATATATATATATATATATATAATATTCTTTTTTCAAATTGGTTCAAAACTGTAGAACATATTCCATTTTATTTTTAATAATTGATTTAACTCATATGTAGCCTTTGTACCAGATTGAGTAGAGCTGAATTGTCGATTATAATTAAGGAGTCTAAAGAGCAGCTTTTTATCTTTTTCAATTAAATAATTGAGAAATACTGAATTACAACAACAACACATATTTATATATTTACGACAAATATCAGAAAGTTTACAGTGAATTTTCACTATAGAGCGAAAGGATCAATATTATTTGGTTTTTTTCCTCTTACTTTCCCAATATTTTTTTTCAAATTAAGTTATTTTTTAACATTTCATTAAACAAATTTTAAACAGCAAGTATATACATAGATTTCCTCGATTTCTAATTTTATAAAATTTTTTGATATATTTTTAATATTTGGAAATCAATTTTCAATGATAATATAGAAAGTTGTAAATATTATTTATATAACTAAAAAATAAATTTTTCAATGACAAAAATACACACTCAAAAATGTTAAATTCAAACGCATAATTATTTTTGAATTACACTTGATTCCAATATAAGCTATAATAACAGCTGTAGGTATACATTTATGAAATATTAAAGATACCGCGTTCTCAAGTCATGAGAACTTTTTATGCAATTTTTTGATGAAACCTAGTTTTCGCTTAACTAAAACACTATAGATTTACTTATTATAAATATAATTTCACATTAAATAAAAAAAATGCTAATATAAAGTACGCAAAATCTTAGATCGATTTTAAGAAGTTATAACGTTTTTGCAATTTAATATTATATCGCGACATAACGATTTTAAAATGTAGTTTAAAAACCTTTTTTGATCACGCGATACTTTAGCTTTATTGAAATTACGCTATAAGTGTGCATATTCACGTTTTTTCTCACCAATTTTGGGCACCCACTATAGCGCTGCTATTGAGGGTGCCCAAACGCAAATTTTCTAATCGGAAAACTGCAAAAAATTTAAATTTAGAAAATTTTAGTTTCACCACTTGTCTACAATATAATTTAGTGTTGGTCTACGACACATTGATTGAACACAAGTTGGCCTATTTCTACAAGGGATTGTAGTTTACATTAGAAGAATCAAAAGAAAAAACTTGTGATTTTCAAACACCTTTTTTTGATTTTTTTTAAGTTTGAGTGCTTGCCGGTACCACATGGAACCATTTAGGCCTTGATTTTTTGTTGTTTTACTCCACCAAGTGTTGTTAACATAATTGCATCAAAAGTTAATTTAAAAATCTAAATTAAAAAAAATATTTGAGGTTTAAGATCGGCTTCATAAAGATAAACATAAAAAGAAAATTCCTCATATATTTCCTAACTTGTTCTTTGTAAAAAATCGTGCGGGAAATGCTCATAATATGGCCCTGTCCCTAATTAAATTCACCCCCTATGGAAGCTTAATATATTTTTTCAAAAACTTTTATACTTTTATACTTATTTTATGTGCATACAATAAGAAAATAATTGTTTTGCAAACATATGTATATCTGATGCAAATTATAATGGCTTTTAATGGATAAAACTTTCCATAAATATTTGATTTTTGCCCCACAAAGTATGCACCAAATAAAACGTTAAAAAAACGATCAAAAAATATCAACAAATTAAAAAATCAAAAAATATATGAACAATTTATTGACAAACTTTAGAAAATGTTTAACAACTTTTTTAGTTTTTAAGTGATTTTAAAGATTAATATCACGTTTTTAAAAACATAGCATTTTAAACTTTATATGGAAATATATTTAGTTTTGTTGAAAAAAGTTAAAAAAATAAAAAAACGAAAGGAAAATAAATTTATAAATACTGAATAAAGTATTACTTATTTAAAATATGAATATATATAAAAAACTTAATATCGTTAAAAAGCTATTTTTTTCAAAATTTGTATAGTTAAGATATCTTTAGTGCAGAAACTAATCTCAAATTGTTTTTTTTTTTTTAATTTTTAAACATTCTTATGTGTAATCCCCAATTCACATAAGTTTTTCAAGAGAAAATAAAAAGTGTCATTATCCCTAAATTTTATTCTCTAATATTAATTACTAGCGTATTTTTAAAAAACAGTTATTTTTATATTTTCTTATAATCAATATTGATAAATGAATAATGCTTCAAAAATATTAGGTACTTAAATAACTTTTTAAATAAATAAAAAACAGCTCCTATAAAATATACACTCATGTAAGACAGCGAATTATAAATATTTTTTTTCTTAGATTTTTGTGTTTTTATTACCAAAGTTCATGTAAAGAAAAATTCCTTTAAAGACAACTCCTAAAAGAAAACTACTACATTTTCATTAGTGTTTAGTTTTAGTTTTTCTATTCCTTTTTTGCGGAAATGACTACCATGACGATTACACTGACTGTCATTTAATAAAGAAAACACTAACAAAAATAGCAACAACAAGAATACTGTTGACATGTCTCAAAAAAAAAAGGAAAAATGGAATTCAACCGATGACATTTAAAAATATTAAAAATCAAAATTTTATAATGTCATGTAATTAATACTCATAGGAAAATAGGAGGTTTAATTTCAGTGTTTAATGAAATTAAAATTGATTTAAAATATAAAAAATATATTAATTCTATAGTATGTAGGTAATTGTGGTTCATTGTAATTATTTAATAATATGTATAAAGTTAAAAAAAAAAAAAAATTATTTTGCAAAAGGGAATAATGAAAATGCATTGACTAAATGTAATGGAAGCAAACAAAAAATAGAGGAAAATTTGTCGAATATTTTATATAACAAGAAAATTTATCGCAAATTTGTTATAAAATGAAAATTTTTCGAAAATTGTCTGTAAATGGAAAATTTGCTATAAAAAATTTTATCAAAAATTTGCTATAAAAAATTTTATCTAAAATTTGCTATAAAAATTTATTGATTATTTTCTATAAAAAGAAAATTTATATAAAGAAAATTTATAAAAAGAAAATTTATTGAAAATTTTCTATAAGAAAATTTATTAAAAATATTCTATAAAAGAAAATTTGTTGAACATTTTCTACAAAAAGAAAATTTGTTGAAAATTTTCTATAAAAAAAAACATGGAATATTTTCTATAAAAATAAATTTGGTCAAAAAATTTCTACAAAATGAAATTTAAACAAAAATTTTATACAAAAAGGAATCTGATCAAAAATGTCTATAAACAAATTTTATTGAAAATTTTCCATAATAAAAAAATTGATCGAAAATGTTCTATAAAAATAAATTTAATCGAAAATTGTCTACAAAAAGAAATTTGATCGAAAATTTTCAACAAAATGAAATGTAAACAAAAATTTTATACAAAAAGAAATCTGATCGAATATTTTCTATAAAAAAATTTGATTGCAAATTTTCTATAATAATAAATTCAATCAAAAATGTTCTATAAAAATAAATTCGATTGAAAACTTTCAATGAAAAGAAATTTGATCGAAAATTTTCTATAAAATGAAATTTAAAAAAAGGAAATTTGATCGAAAATTTGTAAAAAGAATTTAATCGAAAATTTTCTATAAAAATAAATTTCAACGAAATTTTCTATAAAAATAAATTTGATTGATTTTTTTTTTATAAAAATAAATATAAGCGAAATTTTGCTATAAAAATAAATCGGATCGAAAATTTGCTATTAAAGTAAATCTAATCGAAAATTTGCTTCAAAAAGAAATTTGTTTGAAATTTTTCTATAAAAAGAATTTTTTTGAAAATTTTCTATAAAAATAAATTTCATAGAAAATTTTCCGCAAAAACAAAATTCACCGAAAATTTTGTATAAAAATAAAAATTTCAATAAGAAAAAAAATTATCAAAAATGTTCTATTAAAACAAAATTTAAGATTTTTTTTTTCTGAATCCCATTTAAACTTCAATTAGAAATTAATTTTAACAGGCTTTAAATAGCTGCAGCAAGAGAACTTTCGCATTAGGCTCTATAATCTTAAATATTTATATTTAAAAAAACTCCTTAAAAATTAATATTACTTAAACATTGCACTTTTTAGGAATATTTCTGGCCTATTTGACCATTATTCCATTCAAAAAAATCCATGTGTTATACTTTTTCAAGACAAACTCTTCAGAATTCAAAAGTCAACAAAATTTGTATTTCTTTCAATACAAATGATAGCTACTCTTTATTAAAGGAAGAGAGTTTTGTGTTGAATTAAATAAACCAAAAAAAAAAAAAATTAAAGAAAAGCTAACGAGTTGTAAGAAAAAATAGAGCAATTGTGGCGAGAGTGCAATTTAAACGAAAGGCGGAAACGTGCCGAAGCAGAATAAATCGAATTATTATACAAAACTTACACTCACGACTCTCGTTATATTGTAGATGTATATGTATGATATAGATGTATGGTAGTAGGTCGCCGAGTTTTTTCCTTTATTTCACATTTATTTTTTTTTTTTTTCACTTCATTTTTTAAAGGTAATGACTATTTTTTATTTTTTCTTTGAATAAATTTTGAAATTTGTTTAATTATTTATTAGGAAGGATTTTATTAATTTTTTTAACTTAGTTTGGGGATTTTGTTATTTTTATTACTTTTTCTATTTTAATTTTTTTTATTTACTTGGTATAAAATTTTTCTTTAGTTAATTTTTTCCACATTTAAATTGAATACTTCCTATTTCCTTCTTTTCACTGACTGTTTTACACCACTTGTATCACAAAAAAAAAAACAACAAATCACTTTTTTACACTTTACACTGCTGCTTTTAAATTTTTCTTTTCTATTTTTATTTTCTTGCCTTTGTTATCCTTTATTTGTTTTTTTTAATACAATTTTTTTCAGATTGTGAATGTGTGGTCTTCGCGTATTTAACTCTATGATACCATGCCTAAAAGTATGCTACACACTATATATAAAATTGTGACTGTGTGACACACTCATTCACAAAATTTCTTGGATTTTCACACACACGCAATGAAAAAGAACAAAAAGAAAATCACTTACACAAACACTAAAACATGTTATTTTTATTCGGCTCTCTTTCTATTGTATGCTCTCTAAAACAAGCAGAACATTGTGAATAATGTCGTTTTGCTCTCCTTCCTTTTTGTATTTCCTTTTTATAACGGTAAAACGTTATATGTTCTTCATATACAGTAACTCGTTGATTTAAATAACTTTTTCTGTTTGTTGTTTTATATTTTGCACTTGTTTTTTGTTTTCCTTTTTTCTTTTTTGGCGTTTTTCTGATTTTCTATTCTTTCAATGTTGGTGTGTAACTGTTTCATAAACACACACACCCTCTCGCACTCTCACACAATACCAATCCACACCAATACGAATACAACTCGAAAAGGCAAAAACCGTTAGATTTTGTTATTACCCTGCAAACATTTTCTTTGACGGAAGTCCATAAAAAATGCTGCCAAATTATGTTAGAATTTATAAAACACGCGACGCGAAAAAATTTCAATTCTGCCTTTGGTTCTACGTTCAAACAATTTTTTTTTTTATTAATATTTTTCTTTCCTCTATCACGCTAAAGTTTCTTAGTTGTAACGTCTTTGACGAGAGGCAACTATATTATCTTTAAAATGCTTAAAGGGAAAATGGGCCGTATTTAAAATTATTTGTGTAATAATGATGATAAAAAAAGAATTACATTGACTTAATGTATGGCTATTTGACTGTCTGTCTATCTGAATATTTAGTTTGTTAGCCAAAATATTTAGTAAGTAGTAGTTTTTGAAACAGCAGCACCTGCACCTTTTTAGTAACTTCAACCTCAGCAATTTTCTTAGCTTTCAAAAAATTTCCTTCCTTCTTAAACTCTTCTCCCCTCTCTTTATGTCTTTCTCTTACTCTTTATTACTCTTACTCTTTATGTTACACACTCTTAAAGTTTTACTTTCCTCAAATTACCAAAAAAGAAAAAAGCACAAACACACACACACACAAACGTACGTACGGAAAAAAAGAACTAAGGAAAATTTGGTTTTCGTATGGAATCATTGAATATGATACATTGCCATGAAAATTTCATCACCACTTTTTTTTCTTTTCTTTAACCAACAGTAAAAATCTACAATATCGTGTTTTCATTATAAATCTGCATATTTTTTCACATTTCACAACAAAATTAATAATTCTTTTTGTTTAGTTGTTTTGTTGCGTTTCTTAAAGTATTATTATTATATCTATACATTAACATATATGTAGATTTTTCTTTTAATTCTTAGTTAATTTTTTAATTCCATTTTTTTCTTCTTTTTTTATTATAATAATTTTTAACTAGCGTTCACTATACGATTTACAAAAAACGCAAATTTTTTAGACGTGTTTCCACCTCTTCGTTCTGTGGTGGAGTGTAACTTGAGCTAAAAATGTAACGAGTGCAGTAGTGGAATTGATATACTCGTACTCGTAGAAGGATAACACAAAAAAATTCCAACAAACATAGAGAGTGCAAAAGAATCATATATACATAAGTACAATAAGAATTTGAAGGATAACATGTGGTAATGCAAGTTGGAATAGGAAACATCAAAATAGCTGTAACGAATTGTTATTGCGAATTGCTTGTAAAATGCTTTATTTCCTTTAGAAAAGGTAGTTGTCTTGGCTAAATGTATGAAAGTGTAAATAAATCACAATAAGTAGTATGTTTGTTGTTCAATTTAGGGCCTGATCAGAGACTTTTGCCGCTGAGCCTACAGTTGACTGAAAAGATCCGCCGATTATTTTTAAAAGCCGCCGCCGTGAAAATTTCGGCTTAACATAACTTAAATATAGCCGCTGATTGGATGAAACTTTTAGAAAATTTATTAAATTCCTTAAATTTAATTTTTTTTTTAATTTCCCTTATGATGTCGGCGACATTTTTAGCAGAGCGGCCGCCTCTTGAATTTTTTCATATGTATGTAGTTTAGCTTCAATAAATTTCAATTTTATTTGTTGTTTTCCATACAATTTGTCGAAACGAATTTTTCGTTCGCTTTATAAAAACGGAGTAAATTAAACCCAAAGGCAGAGACCGGCGGAAGCGGCTTTTGAAAAAATTGTCGGCAGCGGCTCAAAATTGGCTGTTAACCGGCTGAAAGGTAAACACAAAAACTTTTATTTCCTTCTTATCGCATCGTCTTACATATAGAGCAATGGTTAAAAAATCTTAGTCAATGTCCCCTTATACATTTTCGCACTTGCAAGGCACATTAAACAAGGTAGCGGCAGTTCGAAGAGGATTTTTGTGCAAATTTCTTATATATACATAGTCATATATGATGTGCTACAACTGAGAGATGATGCTCATGGCGTAACCAGTAAAATGATTTCACAATGGAATTGCCGAAGTAAAATTTTCCGTGTGAACGTAAATTCAAGTTCAAAAGAAACAAAGAAAAATTTCAGAAATAAAAATTGCTGTATGTGAACTTAGTCTAACAAATAATTTCAGGGAATAGTTTAAAATGAAAACAACAATAAAAAATAAAAGATTTTTTAAAATGTAAGCTCACAACCGTATAAGCTGGATCTCAAAAGGTTATTAAGAGGTAAATATTTTAGGAACTATGATCCCTTTGTACTTGGTAGTGTATTTTTATTAAAATTTTATTTAAATATTTATTATTTATCAAAGAGAGGGGTTTTTTTCACCTAAAAATAAATATAAAATATTTATTTTGCAATATAGAGGAATACAAAAATTTGGATAAAATTGAAATTTTCATTTAAAATTTATATCACAGATGAGGGTTACTATAGGGAATATATTGACATCATAAACGCAATTTCGTGAAAAACTGAGATCGAAGGTTTTGAATATAAGCCTTCGATATATAAAACTAAATATGTAAATGATAGATTTAGTTTATTAAAAAAAAATATTTTAACTGTATTTGTGGACTGATGCATATTCCTATAAATGCATTTAAAATTGTTGTTTTTCTTTGAGGTATATTAGTTTCTATTAACCAAAAACAATGTTGTGTTGTTACAATAACTCTTGAAATAACGATACTTTTTTATGTAAGAAATATTTATTTCTTGCTTTTGTTGTTTTCTTTAATTTAGAAATCAGAACATATTGGTGATCATTTCGGTGGAATATTCCTATAAACGCAGGCGAGAAAAATTTGTATAAAAAAGTTATTGCAAAAAAAATATTAAAAAATTTTAAGTTTTAGTTGTTTCTTTCACTTAAGGTAAGTTTCTGATGATAACATCTCTGTTTAATGGAAATATTATCAAATTAAATTTTTTCGTGATCAGGCTGTTCTAACAGAGAAATTGGACGAAAAATTAACCGTTCGGAAAGAGTTATTCGCAGAAAGGGCAGAAATACGGAGTGCGGAAACCAACAAAAGATAATCAAAAATGAAAAAAAAGGCAAATTAATAAAATAAAAGAAGAAGCCACTCGTAATAAATTAAATGCTACATAAATGAAATGTAAACTTGATCTTCCTGTCACTTAAAAACATGTTGCACGCATTTTGCAAACAAATGGTAACAAAAAAATGGAAGAAACCAAAACGTATGCCAATGTTAAAACAGCATCACAAGGAAAATCGTTTAAATTTTGCGCGCAAATACATGAAATGGACAGATGACTGCAATAAAGTAATCTTTTCTGATGAAAAGAAATTCAATTGGGACGATCCCGATTCATATTCTTGCTATTGGCAAGACTTGAGGTAGAACGAAATTCGTATGTTGAAACGCAATTTTGGTGGAGGCAGTGTTATGCTTTGGGCAGCAGAAAACTGTAGGAAAATCAAAAATATGTTTTGTCCCAACTAAAATGAACAGTGCAATTTATAATGAACTCGTCTTTCATTTATGGATGAAAAAATGGACGAAGATAGCATATTGCAACAGGATAACGCTGCAATCCATGTCTCGCAACAATCTAAATCGTGGTTTTACGAACTACTATTGGACAGGCAACAACTTCGAACTAAGAATAGATTGATTTAATAGAACATTATTGATTTCATCACTCATACGGATATTTATTTTTGAACCCTATATGAGTTGATTAATTCCATGAAATCATTACTAAATTTCAAAATATTTTATGAACTAAATTTGAATTATTGGATATTAAATAAAAATACTTTAAATTTTGTATTTAAGTAAATCGCGATCCCCCTAAAATGTTTGTTCAGACCTCTTGTGGATCGCAAATCCCCATTTGAAAACCTTTGCTATAGAACCAAATCCGTACCAAGCTATAAAAGTTTAATACTATTTCTATTAAAAATTATGCAATTCATAATCTATTTAAGTATTTTTAACTCCCTTAAGACTATTTAAAATAATCTTTCAAAATCGTTTAAATGATCTCCGAAGGGATAAGAAATTACATTTATTTTTACAAAAAAATAAAAAAGGTTTTGCTTTAATTTTTCCATTAAAATCATAAAAATTACCACTTTCACATTTTAAAACATTTACAGCAACACCAAACAATCAACATAAGTTTAATTGAGTAATTTAATGCAAAAATGAAAAACTATAGTATGAAAACCAAAAAACACTTTCTCGAAAATAGAATTTTATAAATGCTAAAAATTCAAAGAACACGCACCTTAAATTTTGTATTACATATTTTACATATAATTATTTTGAATATGTGGTAGCAAATGCGCTCTATGTCCTTTTACAACAAGATAAATAATAAGTTTTTTTTTAATAAAAATATTTCTTCTTTATTTTTATTTTTAATTTCAAAACAACTTAAATTAAATTCATACAGCAGGGAGTGCCTTTTTTAACTCCAATTTCTTGTTTTTTTTTTACATTTACAATTATTTCATATACATTTGAAGCAATGTAGGAGGAGGAGGAGGATGGACGACTACCAGCAACAACTAAATGAAAAACAAAAAAAGGACTCTCATATTGAATCGTTTTGTTTTGCTACGTAGCGTCTATATTAAACAATTTTTTATCAAAACAAACGTCAAAGATAGTGCGAAAGTAACCCCAGCTGATTATTTTTGGTTGATATAGCTGTCAAAGTGCATATATAAAAACATAAATGAATTCACCATATTGTTGTTTTTGTGCAACTGTTGCCACCTTCCATAAATTCGCGTTAATTTTATTTATTTTGAATAATATTTTATAACCTAGCCTTTTGCCCATAATCGGTCACAAATTTTTACTGAACAGATAAATTTACATTACAATTCATAAATAAAAAATTAAATATAAAATAACATAAAATTAAATAACATAAAAAAATACACTTAAAAACTTTTCTAATGTAATAAAAACAGTTAAATTGCACAAGTCAACCCAACAAAGCCCCATTAACCAAAAAATAATAAAAATTAAGCAAAAGCTTGGCAAAAAACTAATTACTAATCTTTTTTTTTTTTTAATTTAACTTTAATTTTAACTTTTGTCTTGATAAAAAATTGTCTAATATAGACACTACGTTAGATGGATAGATGGATGATGTGCTTTTTGTCTTGAGCTTAAAACCACAGTAAATAATAAATATATATTTTAAGCGATAAACAGTTGACTACCCTACAGAAAGTATAAATTTTATGCTCACCATCAAAAAGATGGGGAGTATATTGTATATGTCGAAAAAAATCATTTAAACCCGCATAAAGTATATATATATTCTGGGTCCTGGTAAGATTTTGATTCGATTTAGCTATATCCGTCCATCTGTCTATTCAAAGCAAGAAAGGGCTCGGGGGTACGAAATTTGATTCAAATATTTACCTTATATCAGTTTTGTTGGGTATTGATAATGGGCAGAATCGGTTAATAAACAAAAAAGTTATTCAAGGACCTATATAAACTCGGAATAAAAATGCCCACTTTACCACCCACCTCCCATATTAGATGAAGTTCTAAAAAGTTGCAGATGGTAAGTATATAGATTCGGTCAAGCCGAACATAACATTCTCTCTTGTTATATTACAAATAGTTTTAGAAAAAAAGTATTCGCAAATTTAAGAAAGTATTTTAGAAAGTTTGTTTTAAATTATATCATTAGAATTATATTTCAAATTAAATTACTAATAAAACATACTGCATATAATACTGGCGATGAAACCCCCTATACGTGTATGATTGACGATTTCACTACACATTGATCAATCAAATTTTTATTTTTGTGAAAAAAAATGCGAATAAAAACAAACAATTTTAAATATTTTAATTATTTTTTCTTTTAATTTAAAAAGTCTAGCTGAAATTTTTGTAAAAGTCAAAGAAAACTTCAAAAATTCATTCAAAATAATGTTTGCAGTATGAGTTCATTTTGAATCAAAATAATTTTGATTTTTCATACAACAACAACATCTGTGTGACTCACACATTCTCAAGTTCTCTCAATTTCACTTATACATATTTATTGCAGGAGTTTATGCAGTATGTGTCTAGGGGGTGGATTTATATGCATTTATAGATTTAAAATAAGTCTCTAAAATATGCAATCTCCAAATTATCTACCACATAAGTGTATATTATTACAAATTTTAGCGCATATTATAAATTAAAAAAAAATATATATATTTTAGGGGCTTATTAAAAAAAAATAATAATGGATGAAAATTCAGCCTCTAATTATTTTGTTTCCCATATTGCACATTAAAAAGCGAAAAATAAGTAAGTGTAAATTTCTATAGCAAATTTTAGGTGCTTATTTCAAATCTATAAATTCATATAAATCCTCTCCCTTCTAATAATGCTCTTCCTATTTCGAACAAGCATAACAACAAGCTAGATATATTTTTGAACTGTTATGTATATTTGTGATTCCAAAATATTCTCAAAATTTTCCCCATTTTTGTCGTTTTGTAGGGTAAAATAATTTCTTTAAAAGTACTTTTTCTTTTCATACATATTTTAGTTGGATAAAAATATAATAATATGTAATAAAAAAAATTTATATGGTCGTGCTGTGGCACTCCTTGATGTAATGTGTGTATGTATGTTTATGTATCGCTTTCTCTGTTTATTTGATTACAACTGTGTTATGTGGACTTCAAGGACAAGCTAAAAAGTCTTTTAAAGCAACAAAGATATTTTCCTTTAACAAGTACTAGTTAAAGGAAATCTTTTATTAAAATAGTTAAATGAGGATCTATTCCGAATTTGTGAAAAAATAAAAAATTTAACATAAACCAGTATTATTTTTAAAATTTAAAAAAATAGTATTTTACAAAGAAAAAAAAACAATTAAGATATAGTCGGTCAAGTCCGAACATGTGATACCTTACACCATTGTTTATATACATAAAATTTCAGGAACGGGTTTATAAGGGACCTGTGCAGTGTTGCCAATTTTAGCGTTAGATCTACTACTTTTTAAACTCATTTAGCACGAAAAAAAAGAATCTAGCACCTAATACTTTTCGAATTATTTTAACATTTTTACCACTTTTTGCGTATTTTTTTTTTACTAATTTAGCTACGTTTTGTTGCTAATGTTTATAGGCAATTTCATATAAAATTTAATTTTATATACGTTAGGAGTTAACTTGTAAAATTATACATGTTAATTTTAACGTCGATAAAAGTACTACCAATTTATGAACAAAAATACAATATTTGAATGTCAATAAATGAAAAATGTAAAAATACAAATAAATATATTGATAACGAATTTATATTAAGTTTTTTTTTTTTTAATAAAATATAAAGATTTATATGTCCAACTTTTATTTAAATATTACGTGATACCAAGCCGGGTGAGCATCGTTTTTTTTTTTTTTTTGCCAACTATCTACGTTTACACTCAATAGTAGCAACAAAACACAGCTAATTTGTGTATGTGATTTATGCACGTTAAAGTGATTTTCGGAAGAGGGTTTTATATGGGAGCTATGGTTAATTATGGACCGATCTTCATGAAGTTTGTCACAAAGATTGATACTTATACAAAACTTTCTTACACCGAATTTCAATAAAATATTGCATTTATGATTGTTAAACCCCTATTCCGGGAGAACATTTGTATGGCGGCTAGCTGAAATAATGGACCTTCGTCTTAGTGTCCTGAAAGTGCAACGTGCCAAATTTCATTGAATTATCTTCAAAGATGCGACCTGTACTTTGTGCACAAGGTTTACATGGACGGCCAACCAGACGGGGGCATATCGTTAGATCGACGCAAAAACTGATTCTGATTCGATTGGTATGGGGTGTTGGATGATTTTTTCTGTGCATTAAAAACATCAGCACAAACGCATAATAACCCAACCACCTATAGTGGTGTAGGGTATAACAATTAAAAAAGGAACTTTTTTAGAAATCTTTAATATTTTTATTAGAACCTTTAAAAAAAAAGTACCAATTTTCAAGGATTTTTTATGTGATTTTTTTTTTTCTACCTATTGGTAAATTGGTACTTTTTGCAGATTTTTTTAAATTGGCAATTTTTTAAGTCGGTCCTTTTTTATTTTTTTAATTGGTATTTTTTTGAAAATTTTTATTTTTTAAATTTAAAATTTTTGAAATTGTGATATTTTAAAAAATTGTGCTTTTGAATTTTTATTTTACAAAATTTATAATATTTTCGAAATTGTTTATAATTATTATTATTATTATTATTATTTAATTTTAACTAAAAAAATGTATTTTTCTTTTAATGGTACTTATTTTAATTTTTTTAATGTGATTTTTTTCGAAAATTAATATTTATTTTTGATAAATTTTCCGTTTTAAAAAAGTATTTTTTACTAAAAATATTTAAAAATAAACCGTAAAATCTTTTAATGTTACTTTTTTACTTTGTTTTATTATTTTTTTTTAGGAGGATCTTTTTGAAAAATTATGGCCTGTCCCGTGACAATTTATATGGAAAAAACAAATAAATTTCAAATTTTGCTATTGCTTTTCATATATTTTGTCGAACGAATTTTTCGTTCGATGTATGTATTTTTTTTTTTTTTTTTTTTTTTTTTTTTTAATGGTACTTTTTTGTAATTTTTTTAATGTGATCTTTTTATTTTTGATAAATTTTCTTTTTCAAAAATGTTTAAAAATAATCCCAAAAATATTTTAATGGTACTTTTTTATTTTATTTTATTTTTATTTTTTTAGGAAGATCTTTTTGAAAATTTACGGCCTGACAATTTATGTAGAAAGAAACAAAATAATTTCAAATTTTGTAATTGCTTCTCATATTTTTTGTCGAATAAATTTTTCATTCGACATCCTGGACATTATACTTATTTCTGAATCGTGCAAAACGTAAATAGTGTTTCTAGAATCATTGGGAGTAGATGAGGGAACAATTTTCAGATGTTTAAAAGCTATTTTATTCATATTTGAAAATTTTAAAATATGTGATTTTTTTAAATAATTTGTTGTTTGTTTTTTTTCCAAAAAATTCTGCTTGTTTTAATATCGATGCTTTTTATTATATTATATTTATTAAAAATTGGTATTGTGTTTTTAAATCGGTACTTTTTTTTTGAAAAATTAATACCTTTTTTCTAAAAATTGCAGTTTTTTTTATTGAATTGTTCTTGAAAATTTATACTTGTTTTTAGAAAATCAATACAATTGTACTTTTTCCGAAAATTTCATTTTATTTGATAATTGTTACTTTTTATATAAAATTGGTGCTTATTTTAAAAATGTATACTTTTTATTAAAAATTTAAATTTTTATTTGTACTTTCTTTGATAAATTTTAATCAAATTTTTATAGTAAGCATTCTGAAAGTTAGTTCTCTTTTCACAATTTGTACTTTTTTTAATTAATGGAAAAAAATTATTAAAAATTTAAACAATTTTCTTAGGTAATAGTTTTTTATTAAAAATTGTTACTTATTTTCAAAAATTAGTACTTTTATTTTTTTCTTAAATTGGTAAATTTTTAAAAATTGGTAGTTATTTTAAAAATTGAGTATTATTATTATTATTATTTTTTGCAAATTTCAAGCCGATAAAGGACCTTATCCGATAAATTAGTTTGTAAAAAAGGTTTGAGATATTGAAACATTGAGAAATTTATAACAATAGAAATGTCACTATAAAAAAGTAATATTTTTCCATAAATATACTGAAGCATAACTTATGAAATTTCTAAAACAGAACCAGATAGTGACAGAGACCGCAAATAAAGTTATTTTTTAATTATAATATAATATAATATAATTTTTTTTTTTTTTTTTTTTGTGAGCAGAAATTAAAGTACTTTTTGTATTAAAAATTTCTATATTTTGTAAAGGTAATTGACAAAACCAAAATCTTTACTATCAGATATGTCACAGAAAGTTTCGGAAGTGAAAATTTTGATGTTGTCAAATCCGTAACATTTTCGTTTTGCTTCTTCAGATCTAATATGTTTTCATAAACACGAAAAAAGCATTTTTTTTAGAAAAAATGTGGTATTTATACATTAGAACCAATTTATTAATATATAAAAGAGTAATTGGAAATAAAAAATATATTTTAAATCAAATTTAAATTTTGTGTGTTCACTTAACAAACGTAGGTTTTTTATCTATTTACTGTTAATTTAAAAAATGCTTAAAATTTTTACAAAATTAATGTGTGGTTAATGTGGATTTTTTTTTAAATGAAATTAATAAAAGTATTATCCATTATTTGTTTACATTAATTTTTAAAGGTTTCTTACATTTAAATGCCATTAAAATATTAATTCCACTTTACTATTTTTATATGGATTGAAAACGACATTTTTTCGTTTTCTATAGAAGCTAAATACGATTTCAATTTCACTTTCGTGACATACCCGCGTATAAATAAACGCTAAATTGCCATAAAAAATCGGTAAAATACAAAAAAAAAAAAAAAGAATACTGAGGTAAAGACTAAAGACTTTAAAATTTAAAATGTTTATTTCACGATTTTCGAATCAAAAAAAAAAAATAATAATAATAATAACAATAATTAAAATTACATAATAATAATAGTTACGGTCCCTGGATGCTTGGTAATAATATAATGTAAAACTTTGGCACACTCTCTTATAATATAACTTTTTAGATTGCCTTCGTAAATGTCTTTACCATTTGGCCATTTACTTTCAATACAAAAACCCTCCAATGATATGGAGTGTTAGTAGCATATTTAAACATCACATAGTTTCTAATGATATTTCACTCCGTTGTTGTGTTTAAGTAGCACTAACATAAATACAAACATGTTCATACTAAAAAGGAAAATAAAGTGTTATTAATGAAAAACTCTAAAATATTTTTTTTTAGAAATTTCTCTACTTTTTTTCTTAATAATCCACACAATTTCAAACACACAACACACCCTGTATATTTAAATAAATCTTAAGTAAAATCGTTAGAAATTAATGACTAGCTAAAGAACTAAATAACCAAGTTAAGCTAAAAAAAGGATAGGTCTTTTTGTCTTAAACAAAATATTCAAATTTTAGTCTGTAACAAACATTCGAAATAGAATGTTACAAAAATAAATTTTAAATAAAGAAAAAATTAACATTAAAATATAAAAAAAAAATTAACTTGTTGACTTTAAATAAAAAATATTTATTTAAAGAAAAATTATAAAAAAAATATTATAATAATAATAAAGAAAGAAAAAATTAACATTAAAATATAAAAAAAATTAACTTGTTGATTTTCAATAAAAAATATTTATTTTAAGAAAAAATTATAAATAAAAAACAAAAAATAATAATAAAAATATAAACATGAGTGTTGATGAGGATACAGATTTTATGGAACCAAATCCCGAAACTGCTTGGCTAGAACAAAAAACAACTATTGGTGATTTTAGAGTTTGGCATATAATAGCATTTTGTGTGGGCATTTTATTAAGTATAGGTAAAATTTAAATTTTTTTATAAAAAAAAATCGGAATTATAAAAATTATTGTAATTCCTTTTTTTATATTAAAGTTATAATGGTCTGTTGTTGTATGCGTTTTCGGATACCGCGCACAAAACAGGAAATCGAAGCGGATTATCAGCGTAAACAGATTACCAAGAAATTTCGAGAAAAATTACAACAAATTAAAAATTCTGAAATGGATGATATGGATTTACAGAAAGGTAAAAAAATAGTATTAATAATAATTAATTTTATTTTTGTTTTATTTTTATTATTATTTCATTTAAATCACTGTGTATAAAAGCAAATTTAATTACTTAATTTTTTAAAGAAGTTTTAAATGTAAATATGTATTTATTAATGTAAATACTTCTTTCAAAATTAAATGGATTTCTCTACTTTCTAATTGCATGTGTATAAGTCATTTATAACACACATACAACAAGTTCATGGTAACTCTCAAAAATAAAAGTTTTCGTACAAAATAAAATTTAAAAGTTTTGTCCACATATTTGTCCAATTCACACAATGTTATATCCTTATGTAGTTGTAAGACAAAAATATTTGTAAAACAAATCATGTGAGCTGTAAATTTTTTTGGGAACATTAAATAAAAATTTTCAAAAATTTTGCGATATTTCGACAAAATTCGTTTTGAGGGTAGTTCCTACACTAAAGATCTCGAAGTTTCCTACATTTTAAATAAATTTAAATTTTTTTAAAGTGATTTAGAAATAACTATATTAAAATCTTTATTAATTGATACTTTAATTGAATTAAAAGAAAACACATTTCAATTTAGGGTTTATGTTCATAATAAAAATATTTTAGCGATACATTCATCGTTTTATATTCACAAATTTAAATAACAATAAAAAATTAAATACTGCTACTGTAACATGTTAAAAACTTTTATTTAAGGTAACACAAATGTCAAAGTCCCATTAATAATACTTTAAATAAGCTTTTGAAGATATATTTGCTGTAATTTAATAGATTAGCGAAAAGAATATATATAAGACACAATTGTTTGTTAAAACCAATTACACAATTTTGATAACAATTTCCTAAATATAATTTTCTCTTGTTGAAATGTTGCAATTATTTTTTCGTTTGTTTATAAAAAAATATATATTTCAAAAAATCTTTTATTCTTCAAAAAATTTTTCTCTGAGAGAGAATGGTGTTAACTTATTTCTTTATATCATGATTCCAAATAAGTAGTAACTTATTCAAAATTTTTAAATTTATTTTTCTTTTTCAAATTTTCAACTTTGATAAACATTTTTTTGATTTTTTTTTTTTCTTTAAGACAACAATTTCTTATATAAAATATCATTTTGTTCAGAATAAAACGAGATATGTATCTCTCTTTAAAGTCGCTGAGAAACTAAAAAAGTTATAAGCCAGGTGTTCTCACAAGCATCAACTTTACGACCCCCTTAAGACATTACAACTCTAGAACGACCCAACACAATTATTAGCGTAATATTTTAATACCAAGTAAAAGGTTTTAAATACGATTTAAAATGTTTGATATCAAACATGTTTAGCAAACAATCCAGCACAAAAAAAAGAACTGAAAAAAAGCTGAAATAGTGCTGAAAAAGAGCCGCAGAAGTTCTTTTTTTAAACCATGGTTGTCATTGGTAGGATGTTCTTCTTTTGTGCTTTTTGTTCATTGCTTTT
Source organism: Protocalliphora azurea (assembly GCA_932274085.1). Lineage (NCBI taxonomy): Eukaryota > Metazoa > Arthropoda > Insecta > Diptera > Calliphoridae > Protocalliphora > Protocalliphora azurea. Next base: position 145,306,754 of record OW026520.1, on the reverse strand, counting down.
GAAGTACTTCTCTTAAAACTATATTTGTAAAATTTTTTAATAAAAATATTATTTTAGCTTTGTTAATAGATAATAAAAATACTTTTCAATTTGTTAAATTTTTATTTTCTTATTCATCTTTTTTCTTGCTAAAAATTTACTCTTATCTTTTTCTTTAAGTAATTTGACATTCTTATTTCACGATTTTCGAATAAAAAAAAATAATAATAATAACAATAAAAATTACAACAGTTACGGTTTTTATTAACTTCCAAAAAATAAACATCCCCTTAGTTCTATTTTTGAAGTGGTGAAAATTTTCTTTTTTAGAAGCACACAGACCAAAGTTTTAAATTTGAGTTTTGATTGAGGTTTATTTAAGAAAAAAAACATTAAATAAATAATTTCTTATTTTGATATCAAATGTTAATCTTAAATCATTCTGAAATCTAAAAATAAATGCATACATTTTTAGAAAAAACAGAATATTGGAAAAATGGGGTTTTCTTAATTTGATAACAAAACTTATTTTCAAATCATTCTTAAACCTAAAAAATCATTAATTTCCAAGAGAAAATATTTAAAAAATGATGCCTGATATCTTATATTATTCTTAAACTTAAAGACAAAACTAAATTTAGGCAAATATTCTAAACTTATTGAAGACTTACACTGATAACTTTATAATTTATAAACTTAGAATTAGGTGATATAAGTTCTATTCCAGTATTAATTAGTCAGATTTAAGTTTGTAGCCAGAAAGTGTTCTTACAATTACTCTGTATTTTGTGGTTTTTCTAACAATTTTTTACTAAAACCTATAAATGTAACTAATACTGGAACAGAGATATAAATCTATATTGTTAAGTTTGAAAACCACATTTGATATATTTAAGAATTAGGTTTGAAACAATTTCCCTTTTTGTTTTTATTTATTCTCAAAACGTTGATATTTGAGAAGTAGTTTAATTTTATATCATCCTCAATATAAGATCAGGCTTTCGTATTAAAAAAAATATAAAATATAAAAATTGTAATTAAAGTATTGTCCGTTTGGAAGTGAAAGTGCGTAAGGTCAATAAACCTTTAAATAAAAAAAAGTAAATGGTCTTCGCAACACCCCTAGAATGGTTTTTACAGATCGCTTGTGGGAGCGGACCCCCATTTGACAACCATTGCAATAAACAGTTCATACATTTTAAAGCAAAGTATTTCATTTGATGTTTATTTGTTGAATACTTTTTGGGGCAAAAATGAAAAATATATGGAAAGTTTAAAAAGTTCCTGATAAAATCGAATAAGTTATATAAGTTTGTCCAATTTTAAAAAACTAAATCTTGTTATGTTTACATCATAGAAAAATGATAAATAAATTTTAGTTAAACTCGCTTTTTTTATTTATGCAGGGTAAAAACAATTTTGAGACTGTATTGGAAATTTTTAAAACTGATTTATGATATCCTCAAGATGGCCAATGTCATTTTTCGACTTATTTTACACTGTAGTGAAATGTAGAGTGTATTTAAAGTAAAATAATAAAAACTAAAATTTTGTACATATGGCATTTATAATCTAAGGAAAAATTCTATTAAGATTAGTTCAAATCAGTCCATTATTTCACCTAGCCCCCAGAAAAAAATTACTGTGGATATGGTGTTAACGCTCATACATAAATGATTAAAATACGACAATATTAAAATAAAATTATATATTTTACAAATTTTCATAGCGATCGGTCCATAATTGAACATATGCAGCTCCTATATAAGGCTCAGAGAAATACACTTAATATTTGAAATTATCTTTGCAATTACTACTCGATAAAGTATATATTTGACGACTTTTTTCTAAAAATTGTTTCTTCATTTTTTTTTTCCAAACTATACATTTAAAACAATTAAATTTTTCGAAAAGGGACTTTAAAAACACTAAAAAACACAAGTAAGAAAGTAATAGTATTTATGCCGAATTTTTGAAAAATCGTAACACACATAAGTACATAAAATATTAATTAGCGGTAAAACCTTATACCGAGAGGACATTTGTATAGGGGTTAGGTGAAATAATAGATCGACCATGATAAATTTAAATAGGCTTAGTTAATAGGCTATGTGAAATATGTTAATCGTATGTACCTACTTTCATAAAATTATCTTAAAATTTGCTACCTGTACTTTGAACACAAGGTTTATATGAACAGCAGACGAACGGACAGAAGGACATCGGTAAACCGACTTAAAAAGTTATCTTGAATCGATTAGGTGAAGGTCCGAAAATTTTTTCTATATGCTACAAATAACAGCATATATACATAATATTCCAACCCCCTTTTTTGGAGTAGGATATAAAATAAAATTAGTACCTACTATTTTTTCAAGAAAAGTAAAGTTCTCTCTTCTCATGATCGTAAACCATATTTGTAAACTTTGTTTTGAACTAAAGACTTAGATATTATGACTTTAATTTAAGTTTTTTTTCGATTCCGATTACTCTTATCTACTTTACGTCTTTTATTAATTTCTAAAGTGACCAAAAACGCCGAAACTACCCCAACACAAGGGGTAATTTGGACAAGTGGCAGCAGAATCGCTTGCCTATATATGAAATTTGTATGTGAAAATATCTTTATAAAGATACCTTTCTTCAAAAAAGTATTAAAGTTTTCAAATATCACTAATTTAAAAAAGTATAATTTTTTAAGTAAGATACCACCATCAAAAATTTATCGAAAAAGTACTATCAAGACCAACATATTTCAAATAAGAAAATAATTTTCAACTTTTGTAATAAATATCGCAAACGATTTTCTTATTTTTTGTTTCGATCAAAAACAAAAAGTTAAAATTTTTTATGAAAATAAAACAATTAATGAATTTGTATTATTTTTTAACAAAAATATTTAGTTGCTTTTTAGTACTAAAATCCCATCTCTGAAAAATAAGTAATTTTTTTTATAATTGGTTTTTATAGTTGTTTTATTACTTAGTTTAGCTTTTATCTAAAAACGAGCAGATATAGTAACAAATCTATTCCCATTTATTTCTTATTAAAAAATTCCATATCTTTAAAAAATACATAATTGCACGAACATTTTTAAAATGTACTGTAATATATATAAATTTCATTATCTTCTTTTTCCCACAAACAATATAAGTATTTATATATGGAGGTATGCATGTGTCCAACGGCCAAGCCCCTGTTGACTTTTTTTAAGAATGTGATAAATTATTTCTTATATAAAACATTCGTATTTAGGGTCACTCACTTACTACTAAAAAAAGACATGACAAAAAATAAACTAGCAAATAAAATAAGTTTCATATATAATCGATCATTTAAATAAATTTATTAAATATACACTAAACATCAGATAATCTAGATCAGTATAAATGAAAAATATTAAAATCTCATTTTAAATAAAATTGCGCTACCAAAATTTATTTATTTATTAAATGCAAAAAAAAATGTTTAAGTATTAAATGTAATAAAATGTCTTTGTTTTTATTAACTTTTTAACATTGCACACTGGTCAAAAATCCACTTTTTCTGGCATAAATTCAAAAAGATATTGTTAATGTCTTTTTGAGGTTGTAGCGAAGTGATTTTATCTAAAATTATCAATAATATATATTAAAACCGATTTTAAGAATTTTTGCTTAAACTTCTATAATACATAATTTGACTACAATAGACATATTTTTTAAATATGACACTTTTTCTAAGTTTTTAGATTTTAGTTAATTACTAAAACTACTCAATAGGTTAAAACTTAAAATTTTCCCCTACTTCTTTGTGAAAACCAAGAAATTTTAGCTCAGATTTATCAATTTAACTGAAAGAAAATTTAACATTGCAAGAGCTTGCCGAAAGTAGATGCTATGATGCACTTTTTTACATTCGTGAAAATTCATGCGATAGATCTGATTAACCTGTGTGCAATGAAATACTCTCTGTTTCGCACATTCTCAGTGAATGCCATGACTCAAAACTTGATTTACTACTGGATGCTATTCTCGACTAAACCTTCAGTGTGAATTTGCCTATGATATGTTGTTGCCTACAACAACATGGTGTCCAGAAATTTTAAGACCAGTATTAATTTTTTATAATATTTTCTATTATAACTTAGCCTTATTACATTATTTTAGATTTTTTATTATTTTGTTTAATTTAATTTATTAAAATCAAAATTAATTTATTTTTCTGTTAATTTTTTTGTTTACTATGTTCATTAAAATTTTATTTTTATTTAAATTTTTGTTCTTTTCTTTTTTAAAATTAAAAAATTTTTTGGCGCATATGGTCTAGATACCCGGCGCCATAGAATACAACTAGAAGTTTATGTGAGAGACACTTCAAACTAAATTTGCAAAAAAATTACTAATTTTTTTCAAAACACAAAAACAAAATATATGTGAGTACATGTATTTTGTTGTATCTTGAATTATGTTCTTGACAATTAAATCAGGTTTTTTTTCTCTCACATAAATATGTATCTAGTTATTAATATATGCCCGACGCCTTTATAATATATTTTGAAAATTTATTTATAGAATATACTATTAATAAATAAATATCATGTACTATAATTCCATACATATTTTCGGTCTCTCTCGCGGACCTTCTGTTATGTTGCTAGGGATTCCCATTTGGGAAACCTTGATCTAGATAACTGTTTGGACACCCCAATACAGACAATCGAGAATTTTTTTAGCACAATTCCCTTTTTTTAACAGAATATTCCAATAAATATAAGTATATATTTGTTTCCTAAAAACATAAACCCTGTAAATATTTATATACATATTATTAGATTTATTAGTATTTAATATTTTCTGAGCATTTTGCACATTTCTTTTTTTTTCCTAATTTTATTTAAAGCCAAAACAGATAAAAAACTAAATACTTCTATTAAACCATATTACTATATAATTAAACTTCCTCCTCATTCCTTTTCTATACAATAAACCAAAAAAAAAAAAAACACTTAAAACTACTACTAAAAAATAAATAAAACTACTGCTCACAGCACTTGCTTACATTAAATTGGATGAATATGATGAACCATAGCAAAAATAATATGTACTTTTAAATTAAAAGGACTTAATTTAAACAAAATTAAAAAAAAAGGTAAGTTAAACTACAAATTTTAACAAAAAGCAATAATTCAAAAAATGCACTAAATTAATATACGACAAAGACATATCACTATATTAAAAAATTATATTTAATATTTAATAAAATTTTTAATAAATATTCTATTTTTTATATATTACAGCCATTGAATATATACAAACTCATTATCTAACGAAACAAGGCAATAGTGTGGAGAGTTTAGATAAGGATACAAATAAACTTAAAAATCATATTTCTACCATTGATAATATTAAAGTTTAAATAACCTTAAATTAAATAAGAAAAAATAAAAAAAAATAAATAAAAATATTTATAATAATTTTATAAGGAACCTAAATTGATATGTAAAATGTAATTAAGTATTAATAAAAATGTATTAAAAAATTCAATAAATTTTACTAAATAAAGCAAAAAAATCATATGAAATAAGACATATCCATTCTTATAACACATAATTAGATTTTTAATCCTGGTAAAGAAATTTTAGCCATTGTAGTACGTGCATTTAAAATATATAAAAAATTATAATAAAATTATGAAAATATTAATTTATTTTTCAAATTTAATTGAAAAAAATAGTCTAATTATAAATTTTATTGACATAAAAAAATATTTTGTTTTATTATTTGTAAAAATTTAACTCATTTTTTTAAATACTGCCTAATGTGATTCTATACAAATTTAGGAAGTTGAACCTCTTTTCATAAGACAGAAAACTAAATTTATTTCCAATTTTTTTCTAAATATATCGAATAGTCTTATTTGTAATACTCTGAATTTTTTTATTAGCTTTATTGATCTTCCAATTATAATTGTAATATATTTTTAAATATCCGGATTAATTTCGATGTTATAAAAAGTATTAATATGTAATTTTGTATGGCTTTCATACAAAAAATAAATTGTTTTTTGTTCTCCTGAAAAGTTATTCAAAAACACATGGACTTCTCGTTAGCGACGATATGGAAATTATAAAATGTTTTAATAAAAATTACAATTTTCGAGAAAATTCTAATTTAATGCTTCTTAGTTAAAATATTCTAGTGGTATTTACATGGAATGTCCACTTGGCTATTTATTTCGAAATAAAGTTAAGAAAACATGTCCCTTTGATAAAGGCAATTCCCTAAAAGAAGCAAACACAAAAATTATTAGTGCTGTTTAAAGGACGATAAAACTTACATACCTAGCGAACTTTTATCAACTTTTTGGTTTTTTTGGATAATGCAAATGTTGTGGGAAATGTAGCAGACTTAAAATTGTAAAAAAATGTTGGTCTGGCATGTAATTTGTACGTGTGGTGAAAACAGCTCTTAATTCATAATTAGCACAGAAATATGAATGAGTTAGAAAATTATCGTTAGAAAACACAAAGTATCATAATTTTTCTGACCTGATCTCGCTTCTTGTTATTATAGCAAAAAAAGAAATTAAGTGGTATCAAACAAATTTTGTTAATATGTACCAAAGGAGGCCAATCTACCAAGCTGTCCATTTGGAAAGTGTAGCAAAAAAAAACATTAAAAACAACTAAATGTTCAGCAAAAAAAAAGTGTTTGAAAAAAACAAAAAATTAACATAACACAATAAAAGCTCTAATGGATGGTATTAAAAAAATATTTAAAAAAATATATAAAAAGAAATTTTCAAAAAGATTGTTTCATTGCTTTCATTTCTATTAGCATATTTGCATGAACTATTTTTTTTCATGCGCACTCCTTAGTTCTGGTAAAGATTGCACTGCTTAGATCTGAAACTGCATTCCTAGCTTTGAAATTTTGGGATATAAAGTCAAATTTTTTATATCAAATGATAAAATTTAAAAACTTAAACTTTTTTTCAATTTTTAAATAGACGATTTTTCGACTATTGTCGACTTTTTTCCGTCTTTAGTCGATTATATACGATTCTTTCGAGATTTTTCGCATCTTTCGACTATTTTTGATTTTATTCGATATTTTTAGGATTTTTCTTTTGACTACTATTTTTTGCTATTTGTCTTAAAAAAATATATAAAAATACAACGCAGTTAAATATATTGATAAATTAACAGACAATCTATGCAATAAAAGTGCAAAGTAAAGGTTACACAAAAAAAATATGTTTTTGCGAAACTATTTCCAACAGTGAGATGATGTAGTTCAAATAAAAACTGTTAAGAAACTATAGCTTTTAAATAAAGTAAACTTTTTCGATTTTTTCTAACTTTTCGATTTTTTCCGATTTAGTATTTTTTTTTTTTTTTTTTTATTTGACTATCTGACAAGAAGTCGATTGTTCGGTTACTTGAAAGTCGATTTGATGAGCCCTAATCAAATTCCGATGGCTACAGAATTAGCACTATTCACTAAATGGGCTGGTTTTCTTTTTTGGAAGCATATCCATAACAATAAATTTCAGAAAATTATAAAATTTGTGTACCTATATTCTTAAAGAAAATTACTATTTAAAAGAGCAAAAAAATTTGCAGCAATTTGATATATTGAAGACACTAGATAAAATTTTGAAATTTGAATTGTCAGATGCAAACAACTTCATTATTTTAATTCTTCTCCAATGTGCGCCTTATGTATTATTAATATCAAATTTTTACTACCCTCTGATTGCACTGCAACAAAGAAGAGCTTGCATTTTACACACTCTTAGCTTAAAGTGTTGATACTTCAAATTTTTAACCCATCTACCTTATCGTAAGCAGATATCTTAGAGATAAACTATTTTTATTTGCTTAAACCTTGTTCACATATTACACAGGTATCCAAAAAAAATTAATTTTACTTTTAGAAAAAAAAATATATATTCAATAACACTCAACAAACACAACTTCACATGATGTGGAATGATTACCGTAATAAACATCCTATTACTTTGTAAATTATTAAATTTGTTTTTAAAATAGATAATATTTATAATACTCACTTCATTTAAAGTCCACATTCATTTCAAGTATCTCATTGAAAAGCTACTTTATTAAAAAAAACTTTCAAAATAAAAGATTGATTTAGTATTCTGTTTGCAATTAAAATTTCTGTTTTCATTGTTAGTTATGTTTTTTCGTTAGGAAAGTTTTGGATTGTATTTTTTATTGATTTTTCATTTTTCTTTAATTTTTTTTTAACAAATTTTTCATTTATTTTATTATTGATTTTTCGTTTTTTAAGGTTTTGTTTGATTTTTCACAAATAATTAAAAAATTATACAAAAAAAAAAAATAAAATAAAGAACTAAAAATTAATAATTATTTTATTATTACAATAATTGTTTTTTTACTTAAGGGTTAAACCACATTATTTAGTTTTCTTTTTTCTTTTGTTTTATTTAACTTAAATATTTAGTTTCGTATGTTTTGTTTTTCTTATTTTTTTAATTTAATTTGTAAGACAAGTTATAACTTTTGGAATACCTTTTAGTTAAAGAGTTTTTTCTTGTTGTTTAAGATTAAATTGGCGTTTCTTTGCTTGTGTTACCAGATAAAGAAGTTTTTTGTTTTAGATGATTTTTAAATTTAGTATATTTGTTTGTGTATGGAAAATGTATTTTGTTTACTTCGTGTGTTTGTTTTACTTTCTTTATTATTTTTTCTTTAATAATACAAAATTAATACATTTAATAAAAAAAAAAAAAAACAACTAGACATAGTCCATAAATCATTCTTTGCGTATAAATGTTCTCCCCCTAAAAAATGAAAAATTTACAATTAAAATGTAATTTAAATAAAAAATATTCAGATATACTTACGTTATAGTCTTCTTTTCCATGTTTTTAGCTTCTGGCCTTGCACGATTAAGAACTTTTAAGAAATCTGAGGTTTTTGCACGCATTCTAGAGTGTATATAAGCCTTTGAACACTAATAAATTACAAAGAAAAATTATTAGGAAGATTTAAGACATTTTTCTAGAAACTAAAATTGTAAATTATACAAACCTTAATGTGGTAATGTAAATAATCTCGGAACATATGTATTAAATTAATTGTATTATCTCTAGTTTCTTTATTAGTATGACGTGGAAAGAGCACTGTAATTAGAAGAAAATTAACAATAGATTTAAATAAAATAATATGAAAATTAATTAATTAATTTTAAAGTTTAAGAAAGATTTTAGCTTCATCATAATATTGATTAATATAAAATATTTTGTACTGATAAATTTTCTATACAAAGAACAAATGTAAAATTTGTTCAAGAGCATGGCTCAGCTAAAGAATCAACTTTTCTTCCATCTTTTGTCATTGAACGAAAAGAAGTTGTTATTGTAGTATTTGAGAGACAAATTTTTTAACTCATGCTAAATTTTTAATCGAATGAATCTTTTTATAAAAAAAATTTACCAAATTCATAACGAAAGAATCTACTTTTTATCTGCTTTTTAATGAGTTTTTTATATAAAAAATTTAGTAGTGGAGTATTTGAGAGAAAAACTTTTTGAGACCAGAATATCTCACTTTTAGCTCCTGCTAAATTTTTTTCTTTCATATTTTGTCGTAAAAGTAAAAGAAGTTATTGGAAATGTTTGAAAAAAAATACTTTTTCGAAACGAAAGAGAATTGAGTACAAAATTTGTTAAAATTTATGACTTAATGAAAGAATTACGTTTTCTTTCATCTTTTGCCATAGAACTCAAGAAAGTTAATATTGGAGTGTTTGAGATAAAAACTTTTTTTTAGGCCAGAAAATCACACTTTTAACTCCAGTATAATTTTTAAACGAATGAGTTTAAAAAAAATTAGTAGAAAAAGTGTGCACATTCACGACTTAACGAAAGAATATTTGTTTCTTTCATCTTTTGTCATAGAATTTAAGACCAGTTACTATTGGAGTGTTTGAGAGAAAAACTTTTTAAGACCAGAATATCCCACTTTTAACTCCTGCTAAATTTTGAATCGAATGAGATTTCTATGCAAATAATCGAGTATAAAATTTGTTAAGGTGCATGACTGAAAGATATATTTTTAATCTTCTTTCATTTTTTTATATGGAACTGAAGGAAGTTATTATTGAAATGTTTGAGAAAAAATCTTTTTTAGGCCAGAATATCCCACTTTTAACTCATGTTAAATTTCGAATCGAATGAGTTTCATTTACAAAGAATTGAATACAAAGTTGTTCATGACTCGATGAAAGAATGTAATTTTCTTTCATCTTTTGTCGTTGATGTAAATTAAGGTGTTATTGTAGTATTTGAGAGAAAAAGATTTTTAAACAAAAATATCACATTTATAACTCCCGTTTAATCTTGAATTAATTTAAATTTGAAAGAATTACGTTTTCTTTCATCTTTTGCCATAGAACTCAAGAAAGTTACTATTGGAGTGTTTTAGATAAAAACTTTTTTTAGGCCAGAAAATCACACTTTTAACTCCAGTATAACTTTTAAACGAATGAGTTTAAAAAAAATTAGTAGAAAAAGTGTGCACATTCACGACTTAACGAAAGAATATTCCTTTCTTTCATCTTTTGTCATAGAATTTAAGACCAGTTACTATTGGAGTGTTTGAGAGAAAAACTTTTTAAGACCAGAATATCCCACTTTTAACTCCTGCTAAATTTTGAATCGAATGATATTTCTATGCAAATAATCGAGTATAAAATTTGTTAAGGTGCATGACTGAAAGATATATTTTTAATCTTCTTTCATTTTTTTATATGGAACTGAAGGAAGTTATTATTGAAATGTTTGAGAAAAAATCTTTTTTAGGCCACAATATCCCACTTTTAACTCATGTTAAATTTCGAATCGAATGAGTTTCATTTACAAAGAATTGAATACAAAATTGTTCATGACTCTATGAAAGAATGTAATTTTCTTTCATCTTTTGTCGTTGATGTAAATTAAGGTGTTATTGTAGTATTTGAGAGAAAAAGATTTTTAAACAAAAATATCACATTTATAACTCCTGTTTAATTTTGAATTAATTTAAATTTTTTTTCTATAATTTTCTATAAATAAAAAATTTGAGAATTTCCTATAATAAAATTTATAGAAAACTTATAACAAGAAAATTTATTAATTTTCTATAAATAGGAAATTTATCAAAAATTTTCTATAAGAAAATTTATAGAAAATGTTCACATTGATCACATTGATTTCATTTTGACACCGTTCACTTTTCTCTTTCCGTTTATTTATCTTCCCGCAAGAGATATATAATTGCCCATGCGCTTTTGATGACACATGTGTTGTATAGCCTGGAAGCAATATATGGTACTACCTTTTATATTAGCTCAACCGTATTATAAATATGATTGCTCGTTATGTATTCAATATTTCTCTTCGAAAGCATATCTCAAAATATAAAACAGCTTTGGGTTGTTCTTTCAATGATTTTATTTCATATCGTAATACGATGTTGATTTTCAAGGTTATAAAAACTGGACCTCCATTTCAGCTTCGGTCAGAGTTCACATTTTCGCATTCTTCTAGGAGTCCGCAATTTATTATTCCTAGAATTAGAGCCTCTGTTTTGGAGAGATCATTTATCGTAAGGATTGCATGCTGTTGGAATGCCTACTACACCTGTAGAAACTCAATAGGTAAGAACTGGGGACTCAAACCAAAGGTTGTAAATTGGATATACACTTCGGTGATGAGACCAATTCTTACTTATGGTTGTTCTGTTTGGTGGCAGGCACTGTAACTGAACCTTTTGTCGAATGCACAGAGGGGTGCTTCAATTGGCATTACATGTGCAATGAGAAGTACACCACAGGCGGCTCTGGACGTCATACTTCATCTCTTACCCATTGAGGAGTTTGTGAGGGGTATGGCGGCAAGGAGTCTGCTGAGACTTAAGGAATTAGGATTATTAGGTTCATCACGAGCAGGTCACTCCCGGGTCGTATACGAGGTCAGTTATGGTGAGGTTAATCTGAACTCCACAAGGGCATCAGATTACATGGCCGCTGAAACGGACTTTGGGGTAAATCCTGTCGATAAGGAGATCTGGTACAGAACTGAGAGACTGTACGAAGGTTATGCAGTATTCACAGACGGATCAAAGATGGACATAGGTACTGGTGTGGGATTTGAAAGGCTCTTTTAGACTCCCTGATGAGTGTAGCGTTTTTCAGGCTGAGATACTCGGCATTTTGAAGGCCACAGAATTAATCAGACAGAACGTTGCGAGAGGTACAGAGGTTACTCTCTATGTGGACAGTCGGGCGGCTCTGAAGACTTTGGGGGCACATCTGGTGAAATCCAGGCTGGCTGCTGACTGTAAAAAGTCACTCAGAGAGCTGAAGGAACACTACGTAGTGAGACTCTGCTGGGTACCTGGTCACTGCAATATATCTGGTAATGAATTAGCCGATGAACTGGCACGGTAAGACGCAGCAAAGGATGTCTCGGAGAGGGAGACCACCGTGAAACTCCCGCTGGGTTTCTTCTTTGGGAAGATCAATGATTGGATCTTGGTGAGAACCAATTCGGCTTGGGAGAATATAGTGGACTGTAAGGTGTCGAGGACGATGTGGCCAGCAATCGACATGGCAGGCACAGGTACTCTTCTGGGCTTGAGTAAGGAAAAGTTTAAAGATCATGATAGGAGCCATAACGGGTCACTGTTTGATAGGGAAGTTGAGGTCTAAATGCGACTTTTGTAGAATGTTTGGGGACGTCGACGAGACCGAGTCGATTTAGCACTGTTCGCGATTGCAAAATCGTAGGATGAAATGGCTGGCAGTCAATTCCTCGACGGGTTATGTGACGTTCGGGACATGGAGATTGTAGACATCATAGGCTTCGTCATGGGAATAGACTGTCTAAGGGGGAGTTAGGGGTACATCCCGAAGGAGTTTCTTAACATTACTAATCCTCTTCTTTGATCTTTGTTATCCTTAGTTCTTTTCTTCTTCCTATTATTTCTATTCTGTATTTTATATTGTCTTTCAAATGAAGGGACTCACAATGGACCGAGATCGGACTCTGGGTGGAGATGTGGTACAGAGGTATCACGTCAACCTTCTCTATCTATCTAAATATAAATATAATTTGTAATATAAATATATATTACAAGAGCAAAACGCTGAATATTAAAATATCTTAAGAATATGAAAAATATGTACATAATTATAAAAACATGAATAAAATATGCAAATAAAATTACTAAAAAAAAATATTATAATTGACCCCGCAGCCAAATAAATAGTACAAAAACATGTCCCAAAACGGTAGCCAAGAAATAAAATTGCAATATCAAGTACATGTATCCTTTAACAAGCACACAATTTATTCGAAAATTTTCTACAAAAATATAATTTACCGATTTTTTCCATAAATATAAAGAAAATTTATCGAATATTTTCAATAAAAAAATTTTTCCAATATTTTTATAAAAATTAAATTTATGCGAAATTTTCTATAGAAATTACATTCACGGAACATTTTCCTATAACAAAAATTTTGTATAATAAATTTATCGAACATTTTTTATAAAAATGAAATTTATGAAAAATTTTCTATAAAATTTATATTTATTGAAAATTTTCCTACAACAATAAAATTTATCGAAAATGTTCTATAAATAGGAAATTTATCAAAAATTTTTAATAAGAAAATTTATTGAAAATTTTCTATAACAAGAAAATTTATCGAGAATTTCCTATAATAAAATTTATCAAAAATTTTCTATAAAAATAAAATTTATCGAGAACATCGTATAATAAAACATCGAAAATTTTAATAAAAATAAAGTTTTCTATATATATAAAATTTATCGAATATTTTCTATAAATATAAAATTTATCGAAGAATGCTATTTATCGAAAATTTATATATATATATATATATATATATATATATATATATATATATATATATATATATATATATATATATATATATATATATATATATATATATATACATATATATATAATATATATATAATATATATTTTATATATATAAAATATTTATATAAAAAATTTATCGAAAAAAATTTATCGAAAAAAATTTAATTCTTTAATTAATACTTACCAAATGTAACATAACCAATATTATCGCCAACTTTAGCATCCGTATTAGCCAATTCCAATGGTGGTTCACGATGGGAAAAGAGCACTTGTGGTGCAGTATGTGATGCACGACGACCTTCTCGTAATTCTTGCATAAAAACTTTACCTATAACAACATCATCCTCATCACGGAATATGGTACTAAAAACAACGGTAACACGATCCGCTTTGGCTTCAACATATCTAATTAAAAATTGATAAACAACTACTGTTAATAACTCGGATAAATGTTTGATATATACATTTAAAAAACCTACAAAGTCTCATCATTTCTATAATTGATAACAGCACGTTTTTGTCCCTCTTCACCTTGTTCTTGAAAATCAAAATATTTTTCAAAAACTGATGCGAAACAGTTACGTTTTAATAAACCAATTTTTTTGGCCACTTGTTCCCAATCTGAGGGTATATCTTCTAAATTAATAAGTACGGATACATTGTAACCTATTTCAAAGAAGGAAGAAAATAATGTATAAAAGAAAATTTAATAAAAAATTTCAACAATTATATTTAAATAGCAGAAAAATAGTAACTAAAGAAAATAAAATAAAGATTTTTTTTTCGTATTTTAGTTTACACTAACCATCTTCCGTGTCAGTTAAAAGACTACCATATTCACGCTTGAGCAATTCATCGGCACCATGTTCTTGTAATTGTTGATAAAATTTTAAAGAAATGCTGGTCTAAAATTAAGATAGCAATAATAATAATAATAATAATAACATACATATTAAAAATCATGAAAAACAGCAAAATAATTAAAAGAAAAAGTAATTGTAATATTTTAAATCTGATTTTAAGATTTATCTTTTAGTAGTTTATAATAAAAAAAAAATTAAGTTGATTTTTTTTTTTTTTTTTTTTTTGTCTCTATTGAATGTCTTTTATATTCATTTCAATAAGATAAATAAAAATAGTTGTAAAAAAATTTATTAAAACTTTTGTTTTAAAAAACTTACTCTAACTTTTGTTTTATCCCCATTTATGTTGGAAATGTGAAATAAAACTCCATCAAAATCTGCTATTTTAACATCTATTGATTCTGGTTTTAATCTAAAATGGACAAGAAATACATAAACATAAGTATAAGAATATTTGAAATTAATTATAATTATAATGAAATACAGCAGGCAAATCTTTATAAATTTAGAGCAGTTGATAGAAATAAAATTTAACAGAAGCATATTTTAATTTATATTTTAATGTTGCTGAATAATATGCAGATTATATTAAACAAAAAACCATTTTTTACAGGTTAGTCTTAATTTTTGTCTACAACTATTTTTTATTGAACTAATTTATTTGATTTTAAATAACAAATTGCTTAGGAAAACAACAAACAATTTAGGAGATTTTTATTTAATTGCAATTAGTGTTTCCGACCTGACAATCTTTTCCACAGAAGAACATATGACTATAGTTAAATAGACTTAGAATATAAACTTTATGGATTCTTAAATGAGCTTATTTACTTCATAGTGATACTGACTCACTAATCTCCCAAGGAATCTGCAAAAGAATATTCTAATAAAGTAAGACTACAGTGACTACCTCACAAGATATGTACTTATTATCTTGCTGACTTATTAGCCAGTTAATTTCAAATAGAAAATTTATTTTACCAGGTTTAATTTGTCAATTTATTTTTAAAAGTTATCAAAAACATAAAGTATCATTTAACTATAAAAGAATTATAAGTAAAGATAAAGAAAAAAAGATAAAGGTGTTATAAAGAAAAACAAATATTGATAAGAATGTAATATCACCTTTTAAAAATTCAGCATAATAATTTAATTAGTAAAAAAATATAAATAGGAAAATGTAATAAAGTGTTACAGGAATTTTATGTAAACTATAACAATTTTTATTATGAAAATGTTCATTGCATATTAAACTAACTTGAAATAGTAATATATAAAAAAATAAATTTATATATATTTTTTTTTATTTTGCCCATACTCATAATCTTGCTAAAATTGAAAAATATACTTATTTTCCTTTACAAAATGTACAAAATTGAATTTATTATGTAATTTGTTGAAGATTATGTCTATATATATAAAAATTGTGTTTATATATGTTTTTTTAATCTAGCAATGTTTTCTATTGGAGCATTTGAGAGAAAAACTTTTTGATACCAGAATATCCCACTTTTAGCTCCCAACAATTTATTATATAAAAAATTATCTCTACATATTTTACTTTACTATTTTTGTTCAAGTTTATGAATTCTAGATAATATTGAAATTTCTTTCTAGATTTTCATTTAGCTCAATTAGATTATTATTGGAGTATTTGAGAGATAAACTTTTAAAGACCAGAATATCCCACTTTTAACTCCAGTTTAATATTGAACTCAAATAGTTTCCTTTAAAAAAAAAAACTATTTTAATCTTTATTGTTCAGCTCATAAAATAGTTAAATAGAAAAATTTCTAGAAAAAAGAAATGTATCAATTATTATTATATAATAAAAAATTTATAAAAAATTTTCTATAAATACAAAATTTATCAAAAATTTTCCATAAATAAAAAATTTATCTAAAATTTTCTATAACAAGAAAATTTAATGAAAATTTCCTATAAATATTTTCATATTTATTATTTTTTTATTTTTTTTCTATAAATAAAAAGTGTATCAAAAATTGTCTATTATTGGCCTAGAAAGGCTTTGTTATATTACTTGAATTTAATAAATAAAAAAATTAATCGAAAATTTTCTATAAAAACAAAAAATTAATCAAAAATTTCTTATAAATAAATAATTCAGCGAAAATTTTCTATAAATAAATAATTTATCGAAAAATTTCTATAAATGATTTAGCGAAAATTTTCTATAAATAATTTAGCGAAAATTTTCTATAAATAATTTAGCAAAAATTTTCTATAAATAAATAATTTAGCGAAAATTTTCATAAAAAAATTTAGTGAAAATTTTCTATAAATATATAAATAATTTAGCGACAATTTTCTATAAATAATTTAGAGAAAATTTTCTCTAATAAATAATTTATCAAAAATTTCTACAAATAAATAATTTATCGAAAATTTTCTATAAATAAATAACTTATCGAAAATTTTCTATAAATAAAAAATTTTTTATAAATTAAAAAAATTATCAAAATTTTCTAGAAATTAAAAAAATTATCAAAATTTTCTAGAAATTAAAAAAATTTATTAAAATTTTTTATAAATAAATAATTTAGCGAAAATTTTCTGTAAATAATTTATCGAAAATTTTCTATAAATAGTTTATCAAAAATTTTCTATAAATTTGTTTATCGAAAATTTTATATAAATTTAAATTTCCTAAATTTTTAATTTTAATTCCTACTAAATTTTTAATTGCATTAAATAGAATTAAATATTGAAATTGTTCAAGTTTATAAAATAACAAAAGAATAAATTGTTCTTTCATTAATCACCATTAAACTAAAAAAAATTAATTTGGGAGTATTTGAGAGATACTCTTTTTGATACTAGAGTAACCCACTTTTAACTCCTGCTAAATTTTGAATTGAATGAATTTTCTTTACACAGTGTTTAGTAATAACAAGTAAGAATGTTATATTCGGCTTGGCCGAATCTGTTATACATCATACGCAATTTTTTGTGCCATCCTATTTAAAATTTGATCTTATAAGAGAGATGGGCGTTAATGTAGGCGTAACACGTCCATTTTTATTTTCCAAGTTTACATTGATTCTCAAACTGCTTCATCGAAACTCAAACTATTTGTACAAAATTGTCGTGCATGCTTTTATGTAAGAGATATCGTCGGAGCCAAATTTTATGCCCCTAGGTAGATTGCCTCGAGCCCTATGCTACTTTCAACAAGTAGACAGAAAGACGAACATAGCTAGATCGACTCAGAATCTTACCAGGACCCAGAATATATATAATTTATGGGGTGTTAAATGATTTTTTTCGATATGTCACACACGGAATGACAAACCTAACATACCCATCTTTATTGATGGTGTGTATAAAAATTGTTCAAGTTCATAACTTAACTTAAGAATCAAGTTTTCTTTCCTTTTTTGTCTTTGAACGAAAAAAATTAATATTTGAGAGAAAAACTAAAATATCCCACTTTTAGCTCCAAACAGAACATAACTTAAAATATTATTATAACTACATTAGAATATTTTGTTCAAAATAAAGATTTCTGAAATGTATAGAATTTTTCTTCTAAATTGGCCCACAAAGGCATTGTTGTATATACTTTTTATTGTTTTATAATTATATGCACTTTTAAATCCCTCAAGACGATCTCTCTTTATATTAGTACTATTTTAAGTAGCATTAATTTTTAAGTCTCTGTTAAAAATCTAGAACATTTAGATAAAACATTAACAGCTATTTTATTACAAAACTAGTGTAGTTCATGTATCCTACTTAATGGCACTGCTGTAATATAAATGTACGTATTTTGTATATGAAAACAAACAAAAAAAAGCCATGCCTTTACGTTTCCATTCAAATCTCTTTGACGTAGTAAATAAAACGCTATTCATATGTATGTCCATATAAGTTTATGTGTGTTAATAATGTAGACATACAATAAACTGTTATTTAAAATAAACTAATATATATAAAAAAAATAAATAAAAACCTTACAATTTTCCCTACCCACTCCTTAGAGAAAATCATAACGTATAGAGTTTCACAAGTAGAAAATAATGATAAAATAAGTTTTTCTTTATGATTTTTTTATGTATTTTAATGTACGCTCCCCTTTATGTATTCTTATTCTACATTCAAGTGCATATACGTTACATTACGATTATTCATTTTTATTTCCATAAACTCAATTAATATATTTTTTTCTTTTCAAACATTTAGTTTTGAGTCATTCATTGTTTAGAAAATGAGTATGTATGTATATTATGACAATAATGTTATTATATGCGAAATATTATAAGATACAAAAGTATATATGTATATGGAAACATTATTGCAAATGTATTAATATTGATTGTTAGAAAATAAGTTTTTACTATAGAAATAGAACATTTTTTATATTAAACCTCAGACCTCAATTTAATTTAAATTTACTAAGAGCAAAGCATGTATTGTTTGCAAAAATCTTAACCGTGAAGGTATTAGTTTAAAAATTATGATTTTAAAACTGATAAAATATGTTCAAAATTCTATTCTTTTCACAATGTAGATGTAAATATATTGTTCTATCAATATGATGTGAGAATAAATTTTATCTAATATAGGTACTGGGGACCTCCAAGTGTTTCTTTCATGCTGTAAAAAAGTTTTTTCAACGGGCCAATGATAAATGTGTTTTTTATAATTCTGTTACAGATTCTAAAGCACCATGGCTAAGCGGAATGAAGCAATGGACTTAATTCTTTGTGGTCCCACATAGAACTTGTCTTATTGTCCTGACAACAGTAGGTGATAGATAGATAGATAGATAGATAGATAGATAGATAGAGAAGGTAGATGTGACACCAGACAGCACCACATCTTCACCCAGAGACCGATCCCGGTCCATTGTGAGTCCCTTCAATAGAATAGAATAGAAAAGGGGAATAGAAATGTAACGAATCATAAAGGGGGACCAGCAATGCTACCGATCCCCCTAGGGTTAAACCCTTGATTCTCCCTCAAGCAGCCGATTCCCATGACGAAGCCTATGACGTCAACAAGATCTGCGTCCCGAACGTCACTTAACCCGTCGAGGAATTGTCTACCCAGCCACTTCATCCTACGATGCTGTAATCGCGGACAGTGGCACACAATGTGCTCAATAGACTCGGTCTCATCGATGTCCTCACACAGTCTGCAAAAATCAGAACTGTTAGCGTCCATTCTAGACCTCATCTTCCCTATCAAACAGTGACCCGTTATGGCCCCTATCATGACCCTTAAGCTCCTCCTATTCATGCCCAGGAGAGTGGTAGTGCCTGCCCTGTCCAATACTGACCATATCGCCCTCGACACTTTGCAGTCCTCTCTACTTTCCCAAGCCGAATTGGTTCTGACCAAGATCCAATCATTGATCTTCCCAGTAGGTGATAAAACTATAATAAAAATGAGTATTCGTTAGTGCAAAAATTACGATTCTTTTATGACCAAATTTTTCGCTAAGGAATTAGCCTATACACCATATGAACGACGAAGGAACATAAAATCTACCAAGAATATTACCGCAATTAATAAAAGTATGCAGGATAATCCAAGGAAGTTATTCCTCTTATTTTGTAACTTTTGCATCGATATTTATTTAGTAACTGAAAAAAATAACAAGTAAATAATAGATAACATCCTTTGTTTTCTGACTGATTTTTGGGGCGTTTGGAAGAAGACAAAATTTGGCGGAAAATCTTTTTTAACTGCTAAACACGTTTTTGGATAAATTTATACTTTAAAAGCAAAATATAGAACAAAACAATGATAACCAATTTTATTTTTATCTGATTTAGGTGTAGACTAGTGACTGGTAAATCGATTCTTGTTTTCAAAAAACGATTATTTTGTGATCGATTCTTATCAGCCAACTTTATACTAAAATCGACTTTTACGCTTCGTTTAATCAAAAATTCAACCCTTCACAGTGAATTAATTTTTTTGTACAAATAAATTGCAAAAACTTCGAATGAAAATTTTAAACTTTCTAAAAAATAATTGTTGGGACAAGTTTTTAAAAGATTTTGATAAAAAAATCAGTAAAAATACAATTCAAGAAATAACTGTTAAATACAATGGACGAACTTTGATTAGGAGTTATATAAAATCTACATTCGTAAGATGCACTGCTCCGGCAGTGCCACTCAGTCATATAAAGAATCTTACTATCCTCAATAAAACAACTTCTGCAGTAATTCTTTTCTCAAGACCCTATTTGACAGTTCGACCAGAGTAATATCATCCGTCTGTGTTTCTGTTATGTTCGTAGGCGAACAATTTATTGTCACTCATTAGCCATTTCGATCCCACGAATACCCTACCACCCAGACTGAGAAACATGAATGGTGATTAAGGTTGAGTAGACATTAGGACTTCACTACGTACGCGCCTTAATCGTGACATGACCGTTCACATAATAAGCAATAATTTATCTCTTCCCAAATCAGTGCCCCTTCTAGTAAAAAATATTCCGTACTTGGTCCA
The DNA here is from genome assembly GCA_932274085.1 of Protocalliphora azurea. Lineage (NCBI taxonomy): Eukaryota > Metazoa > Arthropoda > Insecta > Diptera > Calliphoridae > Protocalliphora > Protocalliphora azurea. Next base: position 145,285,496 of record OW026520.1, on the reverse strand, counting down.
ATTCTCAGTTTTATTTATTTTATATCATTGCATATTTAGTGAAATATTTTATATTTTATATCAATGCATATTTGGTGAAATTATTAATTTACTTCCTATGCTTTTACAAAATACATGGACTTGAATTCCATGCTGCTAAATTTAAGACATTTAAAATGACGTTAATAGACTGATCTGAGCAAGTGAGTTAATAATAAATTGATCGAATCTCTTAATTACCTTTTGATCATCTTCTCATTCTTCTTACATCCTCAAAATGTTTAGTTCAAAGAGTTGTTAAACATATCAACAGATATGCATATTTATAAGGGACCTTTAAAACATAATCTAATTTGATTTTTACTAATTTTACAAATAATAAAATGATAATAAATGGACTTTTTAAACATAATTTAATCGATTACAGAGTTCGATTAATCTACTGTAAAAGTCGAAAAATTGTTGATCAAAAAATCGAAAACCGATTATTAACCTGTGGTTGCTCGCAATTTCCTTACGAATGGTTTAATGGTATAGTTATCTCTCTCGGAGGTGAATGCAATTGACAGATTGCTTTAAAATCAACAAAGCCAACCGCTCAAATTAAACAGATCAAAGGCGAGCCACCGTACAGTATCACATTTAGCCAAATTATATTGACAAAAATACGAAAATAAAAGCTGTTATTGAATTTTTTTTCATATTTATAGAATAATGAAAAGTATATATAGCGCGAATTATGTATTTTCAAAGTATATATAGCGCGAATTATTTATTTTCAAAGTTGCTCCTTTTAAAAAAAATTTTTTTTTGTTCAAAATTTTTGTGAAGATGTACGTTAATTTTAACCCCACATATCTCAGTAAATACTGCAAATATTGATTTATTTTTTCTTTTTTTTTTTTTTCTTTTTTTGTATATAATAACTGTATACAAATTATTCTATTATAAATTCTTAGGAAAAATTTCAATATTGAAGCTATTATTATTAATATTATTTAAAAGTAAATATAATATTAAAAAATATATATTTTTTAGAAATTCTAATTCGAGTTCCAATTTAAAGATATTGTTAGTATTTGTACATATAATAACATAAAATAATATTAAATTCATATTTGAGAATATTGGTTGCGACTTTTTGTGATCTTTTAAAATATTAGTAAAAAATTAAAATATGTCCCAAATTCAAACGAAAAAATTGTTTTATTATTATTATGGGAGTAGCAGTGATTCTACCCACCCATTTTAATTGGAAATATTTACGGCCTTGTCTACTAATAGTATATAACATTTCAGCCCAATATCTCCAAAACGTTGTAAAACTGCCAAATGTAACACTGTGCATCGTGCAAAGCTGGGGCAGGCATTTAAACTATGTCATATTGCACACATAGTGGCTTTCAAAATCGACTTGCTCTTTATTAAAAGAATATTTTACAACAGGGGTATTGATGGCGATTCTAACTGTTATGTACGTGCTGGAATACAATCAAAGCTTGATAATAATTGATCGAGAAATAAACGGTTTACCATACTACTTTACCCTTATTAAGTATTTTATATCTAGTTCATTTTATCTTGTATATAATATAAAAATAATGTTATATTTGGATTAGCCGAATCTATATACCAATTTTTTTTTAATTTCACCTTATATGGGAGGTGGGGGTTAAAGTGGGCGGATCGAACTTATTATGTTATGAGTTATGACGGACACCCTGATTTTTTAGTATTTGGTCCATAACTTTTTGTTTACGAAACGATTTTGCTCATTTTCAACACTATGTAAGACAAATTTTTGAACCAAATTTCGTTCCCATACGATGTCCGCCCCGAGCTCTATTCTGCTTTCAACAGACAAACGGACAGATGATTATCTTAGATGATAATTTCTACATGTTACACACGGAATGACAAAACCAATATACCCCCGTCATTTTTGATGGGTATAAAAACGAATTGTAAGGTCATTTACTTTCTGCACTTTTTGTGATTTAACTCATTTAAACTTATGACAAACATTTTAATACTAAACAGGTTATTTGTTTAAAAAAAAGTGTTAATTTGTAGAAAACAAAATAACGAACAATTATGACCATAAAAAATCACAGAAATAAAATGTCATCAAATGTGAGCAAACAGCAGCGAATGTCTTCTCTGTCACATCAATGCTGCTTCATTAAATACAAAACCAAAAATAAATACAATATGACAGCTACATATATAAAACAATTTTATTAAATGAATGTCAAAATAATCGAAAAAAAGGAAAAACATAATTTAATTTATACACACACGTACACACTCCACCACCACCACTACTAGTACAACAAATATGAATTGAACTACACCCGAATTTATATTAAAAAAGAATTAAAAAAAAACATAAATAAATTAAAATTAATAGAATGAAAAAGAAAATATGATAAGCATTTGCTTTTCTTTGGTATTTTGTTATCAACATGATTACTCACCCGGCTATAGCATTACGGAATTTAACCAATAGGGTCTCCTCGACTATACGATTATTGATTTCCAACAAAATCATTGTAATTTATATATATATATTTGTTTTTTTTTTTTTTTGATTTGTAGCCCCCAAAGCAGGTAAAAATGATGATTTAATCAAATGCAATTTTAACAAATCTTTAGAAAGTTTGTGTATAATGAAAAAAAACTTGTATGCAAAAAAATAAGTATGCTTTTACAAATTATAACAAAACATGTGGCTATGACCGCTATTTCCTTTTTTCTGTTTGTTTCTTATGTATATGGGCCCTCCTGGAAGTTTTTCTTTTATTTAGCTTATTTTACTATAGTAATAGCAGCACCGCCCTCTTTTAGTCACTTCACTTAGCAGAGGTTATTGTTGTTATTGTCACACAAAAAACTAATATTACAAATTAATGAATCAACATCACAAAATTGCACACACCAACAACAATTTTTATTTTGTTATATTTTTTTAATATTTCAATACTTCTTGACGTCTTGTGATTATTCCACCTATATTTCTTTTTTTTTATTTCATACACTGCTCTGCTGCTGATGTCGGCTTTTTTGGCTTAAATTGAAATTCCAGCACTTTTTGCGCACACCATTTACGAACACATTTCATGTACAAAAAAAAAAAAAAAAGACACCGCACACAACCACACGCACACACTTATACAAACACACGCACTTCAGTTACTCCTCTGCTTTTTTTTCTTCGTCGCTTTGAAGTTTTTTCTTTGGACAGACGTTTACAATTTTTTCTTCAAGAATTTCTCCAAGTTTTTCTCACAATTATCTTTATGAAAAATTTATAATTTGACTAGCGATATTAAAGTTTAATTTTTAATATTAAAAAAAAATGTTTTTATTGTTTAAATTCTTAATTAAATTTTTAATTTTATTTTCACTGCATTGCGTGCGGTCCGTTGTTTCTTCGAAAATTGACTCACGTCACATTGTTGTATTGGAAAAGTAGTAGATTAAACTGTCAGACGAGGAATAACGTTATCAACTTTATTTTTATTATGAAAATCACAAAATTAAGGAAAATCGCTCGTTTTTACAAATAGTGAAAATTCGATAAATAATATATTTATTGAAAAAATTTTATATTGTAAAATATACATTTTATACTGAAGTCAATTTTTTTAAAAATTTTGTATTTATGTATAGCAAATTTGTCGAAAATTTTATTAATTACAAAATTTTATTAATTACAAATGTTTAATAATCTAATAATAAACTTTCACCTGAAAAATTTCTATATAAATAAAATTTTCGATTTATTTTGCATTTCCAAAAAAATTTCGATAAATTTTGTAAATAGAGAAAATTGTATATATTTCACTTTTATAAATAATTCTCGATAAACTTCCTTTTTTCAAGAAAAGTTTTGATAAATTCCCTCTTCAGAGAAAATTTTCTATAACATCCCTACCTAAAGAAAAATTTCCTTTTTAGAGGAAATTTTCTTATTATTCTTACAGAAAATTTTAGATAAATATTCTTCTTACAGAAGGTTTTCCATAAATTCCCTCTTTAGAGAAATTTTCAATAAATTCCTTTTTGGAGAAAAATTTCCCTTTTTAGCTAAAATTTTCGATAAATGCCCTTTTTGGAGCAAATTTTCGATGATTTCTCTTTTAGAAGAAAATTTTTGATAAATTTTCTTTTTTTTTTATGAAAGATTTTCGATAAATTTTCTTTCCTTTTATGAAAAATTTTCGATAGATTTTCTTTTTATGAAAAATTTTCAATAAATTTTTATAAAAAATTTTCAATAGTATCTGAATTTTTCTATATAAAATCGATAATTCATACATTTATGGAAAATTTTTGATAAATCCTTCATTTGTAGAAAAATTTCTATAAATCCTGTATTTTTATTGAAAATTTTCGATAAATTTCATTTTTATTGAAAATTTTCAATAAGTTTCCTTTTTATAGAAAATTTTCGATAAATTTCTTTTTATAGAAAACTTTGCAAAGAAAATGTTTGATAAATAATCCTTTTTTTATAGCAATTTTTCAATAAATAGACTTTTTTATAAAAAAAAATTTCAATTACAACACTGCCGATACGATCTTCATAAGAAAGTAGAAACTGCCGCCGCTCTTAAAATTTTTCGGCACGGGAGTCTGCCATCGCTGTTCCAGCCATAGAGTAACGAGACCAAAGTAATTGTCAAGAACTTAAGTCGTTGTCAAAAACCTAACCTAGTGTCTACATTAGGCAAATTTTTATCTAAACAAACGTCAAAATCAGTGCGAATATATACAAGATAACCTTAATTAAATAGCTGATTATTATTTTGGTTGTTATATTTGTCAAACTGCATATATAAAAAACAATAATGAATACGCCATATTGTTGTTTTTGTGCAACTGTTGCCACCTTCCACAAATTCGCGTTAAGTTTGACGTTTGTCTTGATAAAAAAATCTCTAATATAGTGTCTCTAATCTCTATATCTATATCTCTAATATAGTAACTCATGTAACAACAAAATACATGTAATGTATTATTGTATATCATTTTTTTACTTTTGCGTGTTATTGTTTTGTTTATAAACAAAAGTAAATATATTCGTGGTTAAATTTGTGTTTTTAAAAAAGAAAAAATGCTATCTATAAAAAGGAAATTGAAAGTAGTGGTTAACATCTTTTATGCCAACCAGACAACAAATTATTATTTTTTATTCATACGGTTGTTTCAAAAAATATTCTCTAATATTTTATTTATTTGAATTTTGTATGTGTTGAATACATTTCAAATATATTTTATTAATCTTAAAGTTTTTTTCATACGATGAAAAAAAACTAAAAATAATTTTCAACTTTTGCAATAAATATCACAAACGTTTTGTTTATTTTTATCATCAAAGTGAGAAGAAAAAATAATATAATAAAACTATTGATTAAAATAAATTTTATCTTTCTAATAGTTTGAGATAGTATCTCTATTTTTGCTATTTTACATTACTGTATACGCATTTATATTACGGCAAAATTAATAACATCAAACCTTGAGATGTCTATTAACATAGTGTCTACATTATGGATTTTTTTTATCAAGACAAGCGTTAAACTTAAAGCGAATTTGTGTAAGGTGGCAACAGTTGCACAAAAACAACAATATGGCGTATTCATTATTGTTTTTTAAATATGCAGTTTGACAGCTGTAACAACCAAAATAATTATCAGCTGTTTAACTAAGGCTACCTCGTATATATTCGCACTGACGCTTGTTTTGATAAAAATTTGCCTAATGTGGACACTAGGTAAATGCATGGAAAATTGTTTCGATATTTCACCATTGATAGAAGAATTTAACAAGGTATATCCATAAAGGCAAGAACTACAACAATGCAATAGTAGCAGCTGAAACGACAAACAAAAGAACACAAAAAAAAAATCACGTGCAAATTGTAAACAATGATTGATAAAATTGAAAAGTAATAAGAATAAATTGAAAGAAATTTATTTTCAATGTTTTTATAAATCCAAATAAATTAAATATTTCTATACAGCACTTTCTTCTTATTAAAAATACAAATTTCACTGCCGAATAAATTTGACATTTCAGTCCTACACAAAAAAATGAAGCAAAAAATAATCAGCTGATCTTACAGTATCACCTTAACGACATTTAAACAGCTGACAATTTTTTTTCTTTTCGGAATCAACATGGCGGCTTGTGTTCTAAAATCTGTAGTCATATTGTTGTTTATGTTTACAATCTTTGTTTACTTTAATGTTATTGTGTATGATTACTTTTTTATTACGTGAATATCAAGTGCCTCGTTTTTTGTAAACAAACGTATGAAATGTGAAAATTAAAGTTGACATAAGAGATTTCAATGCAAAAACAAAATACATGCAGTTTTTTTAATGTTGTAAAATTGTCGTTACCCTATTTCTTGTACCATGTGATAGTGACAGTGAAAAAATGCACCCAAAGAAAAGTTGGGTTTAGTAAATGAAAAACGACAGTTATACATAGCACTTTAGTATTATATAAAACATATCTTTTAATGTATTTTTGCTTTCCTTACACTTAAATTTATTAATATTGTCATAAATATAATTCATATTCCTCAAACTTTATCTTAAAACATTAATATTAAATAAATTTATGGTTATTAATTACCAAACCAATTGTTTCCATACATTTTTTTCTAATTCAGTTTGTACTCTTTGTACTCTCAGCAACGACTAAATAAAAGAGCGTATGAATACGTGTCAAATAACGTAGTGTCTATATTAGACAATTATTTATCAAGACAAACGTCAAAATGCACGCGATTTTTTGGTAGGTGGCAACAGTTGCACAAAAACAACAATAAGGCGAATTCATTAATGTATTTTATATATGAAGTTTGACAGCTGTAGCAACCAAAAATAATAATCAGCTGTTTAGCTAAGGTTACCTTGTATAGATTCCCACTGATTTTGCCGTTTGTCTTGATAAAAATTTATCTAGTATAGACACGCGTTAGCCGCTGGTAGTAAATATAGTGTTTATACGCACCTCTTACTCGCAATTAAAAATATTGCGATATGAATATTTTGCCACGTAAACGGCGAGTTTATATGTTATTTGCAAGTTGGTAACTCACGAAAGCGATAATTAAGGAAATATATTTATGCAATTTGCGTATAAACAGTGAGTTATTTATATGCAAGTTATTTTTATTTGCAATCGCGTGTATAAACGTAATAATAAATATATAATGTATAAGTGATAGGTAGACAGAGAAGGTTGACGTGTTACATTCGTTGTACCACACCTCCACCCAGAGACTTATATCAGCCCATTTTGAGTCCCTTCATTTGCACATGATTGAAGAGGGGAAGAAGAAAAGAAAGGAGTAACAAGAATTTAGTAAGGGTGAAATATCTAGTGTGAAAATCTTTAGGGATATACCCTTAACTGTATAAGAGTTTTCCTACTTATTTTTGTAAAACAAATCGTCCTGCAAATTCTCAAAGAGAGCTTCATATATTTTTTAAGATTTTTAATTTTTATACATCAAGTATAAACAATAGTAAAACAAATGCTTTACACAAATAACTGTTTTATATTACCCCAGGTCTACAACCGAGGTTAACGCTGATATAACTCTACGTCTACACGAACACATTTGTGTATTTGTTAACATTACAAATAATGTCGGCAGAATAACGGGAAAACAATTTTATTTCCAACTTTTTGTTAGGGGGTGTAGAAAACATACATGAGAAATTCATATGTTAAATTGTTTTTTATCGAAAATTTTAATTTATTTCGAATTTTCAAAATAAAATTTATTATTTTGCCCGTTTCTTTTTTGGTATAAATCAAGATTACTAGAAAACAAGACTAGAATAATTTTGATGATTCAGTAGTATTTTTATATGTGATTAAAGTATTGTAAAAAATTTTGCCCGCTCGAATGCAATTTTATCCTTCCTCCTTTAATGAATGTAAAAATGATAAAGAAATAAGACACATATATTTTTAAATTATGATATTAACAAACATATTACGAGTAAAAATTTATTGAGTTTTCTAAATAATAATTTTTAAAGTGCTATATTTTTGTTATTTAATAGACTAGGGGTGTAATATTGAGATCATATTTTGAGATAATGGTATTTTTGTAAAAAAATCAAAATAACCATGGGTTAATGATTTGGCATATTTTATATATCAATTGAAAGGCCTTCTTAAGACCTCTCCAATGATATCCATATTCATTTTCATTTAAGTACATATAACTCGAGAACTAACAGAGAGCGGAGAAAAATTTGTATGTAATTTTTTTTTAACCAAAACCATTTGTATGTAATTTTTTTTAACCATTTCCAAAATATTAGTATAGTTAAAAATATATTACTTACTTTTAATAAGATATTCTATTTGCAATAAAATTTTCATTTCTATTTATTTCTTTCACCAGTTTTATTTTTGAGGGTGTTCTAAAGACACTCTAAACAATGTAAATCAAACTCGAAAAATGTTCTAAACATACCACTACTATGGCAGCCTTATATCCATAAGTTTAAAATAAAAAGTCGTGACAGCAAAGGCAAAACCACATGTCTGAAACAAATGCGTTTACCCTTAACTTGATCTAATGTCCAAACTGTATTATGAGAAAAAGCTGTAAAGGTATCAGCGAAGGATTAATCTTACGGGTAAGATTCCCATACAATTATTTGGGTACATGTTTGTATCGAGTGAAGTGTAGAGAGCTTGATTCTGCGATATATGTAATAATGTATGATAATATCTTGTTAGTGAAATTGAGAAAAAAAAAAAAAAATAAATCAACAAAAAATTTTAAATTATTTCCATGGTAGTCAATAGTTAAGGGTAAGAGAGTTAAGTAATACATAAAGCAAATAAAATTTATTAGTATAAAAATCGAATGCAAGTATATTTTGTTTCTTTTTTTTTACTATTGTTTTTCACAATAGCAAAATTTGGAGCAATCTGAATCATACTAAAACTTTATTATTTTTTTTTTAAATTTTCATAATAGTTAATGTAATAGTACATGTCTTAAAAATTAATTAATGTAACAATCCAGCGGTCTAACACAAATAAGTCAACGTTGTAGCGTTAGATGCTCTGTCTATTGCTGTAATATAAAGTTTAATTAATATGCTCGAAATAAGTATGTAGTAACATTTAAGTTTGGGATTTTCACAAAACAAGAATTTCAAATATCTTATTAAAAACTAAACATTAATTTTATTGTATTCTTAATTAAAATAAAAAAAATGTTATTAGTAAATATTTACAGGCTTAACGTCATTGATTTCTTCATTATTTAATATTTTAATTTGACATTCGCATAAAAATTGTAATATTTTACGTTCTGCCTTGTTGCGTTGTTCCGGCTGCAAACCATCTAAAAGAATATGAACCTTTTGCAACATGTCCGTCTGTAAATTAATAGTATTACATTTTTGTAATAATTCTTGTTTAAAGATTTCTTTTTGATGCTGTACAGCTTTGAGGCAATCTTGTGACTGTCGCAAAACACATTCCATATTGTTAATAACATTTTGTAGTTTCTGTTCAGCTTCCGATGGACTTGAAGGATTTGAAGTTTCACAAACAGTTGTAGAATAAACATTTGTTGTTGAATTGTTATTGTTGCTATAAGATGTTTGGTGAGTGTTTGGAGTAGCTGAGCTTATATCGGGTGAGATATGATAAGATACATGTATGGGAGCTTCATTACGTGAGTCTGAGAGACATTGTTTTTTGGGAGCTATATAAAGTAGTTCATCAAAATCATTCATAACTGGTTCCTCTGTTATCAGATTGTCATTGCTATCTTCTGTCTCGTGTTCCTCAATGTGTTGTTCCTCAGCTGTGTCCGAGTAACCAAATGATTTATTTAAATCATCTCCCCAGGGATTGCTGTCATTATTAGCTGGAGATTGTTTGTTTCTACATCTTATTTCGTCCACAGGTAGAGGAATTCTATATAAGAATGAAACAAATTTATTAATATAATATTTTATTGAAAGTTAAGTTTTAGTACCCTTTTCTGTAATGGCTTTGTAAAAATTTCAAATCTTCGAAGTAGATCCAAGTTATAGGTTTCTCAGGATACAATTGCTGTTGCCTGTATTCTCTAGAAAAGCGGTCTCGTAATTTCTTCCATTTAGTGTAACAAATTTGTTCTGTAATTATTTTTGTAAGTATATAAATTATTTAATTTTTATAACGATTTATTTCAAACGTTATAAAATTTACCTGAAACATCCAAAGTGTTAGCTATAACTGACCAGGCTTCGTTTTTAGCCGCTAAATTTTTTGAATCTCGCACTCTCTTGCGATCGTACAAAACATCATGCTGCTTAACCAGGGCAATAATATTTTTATTTAATGCCAATTCTTCTGGTTTTATATCCTCTTCTTCTGTACTAGCGTAATCTCTTTTCGCTTTCGTTTTACGTACACGCGGTGTATACTTAATCGTCTCTATAACATCATTACGGGCAGACCTAAATAATAGATAAATGAAAAAGCCCGCAATATGTGTTAATGTACAGTAATTCCAAATTATTGTTCAATTTTTTCTTACCCTTGTTTGTAGTGATCTTTTAAGAACATCAAATGCGGAAATAATTCCCAATTAGTGGTTTCTTGTGAGTTTTCCTGTTGCCGCCTATATTCCTTGCCAAAACGATCACGTATAGATTTCCAGCGCGTTATGCACGCAATTTCAGATTTCTTAACAATTTGCGCTATCTCTTGCCAAGCTTCATTTTTCATGTTGGAATTCTTTTGGCCACGTGATTGTTCCCTATCATATATTATAGGATAACTTTGCACGAGCTTAATAAATTCCAAATCAGCCTCTTTATTCATTGTTTATTGGATTTTTTCTCAAAGAAATCAAATAAAAAATTTACTCCATCTATCGCAATGAAATAAGATTCGACAACAAACAATAATATAGCACAAAGTCAATTATAAACACTTCCTAAATGTTTTCATGAAAAAGATAAAGAGGGATGCCAGATTAATATTGTTGTATAAATAACATTAAGAAAATTTAATTAAAATAAATCAAAATAAAAGAAATTGCATTTCGGTTTGTTTATATATAGTATGTTTTCCTTTTATAGTTTTATATTTACATACGGCTCGACAACAAATTAAAAATTTTTATATGTATTTATTAAATATTATTAAATAATTTATTATTTTATGCTTTAAATTATGATCTCGGGTATTATTTCTATGTAATATTGTTATTTTAGTCGTATAGGCCTTATATTACAAATATATGAATTAAATAAAATAAAATACATTTTTAGAAGTTATTCTTTTCAACTATAAAAAATATTCTTTGAAACACATTGAACTCCCCAACTTATATTAAAACCTAATTATTTCCTATATTATTTTTCTCTTAAATGGGTAGTTATAAAAATAAACATTTCTCTTTTATAAAAAATTATATTACTGTAAAAAGTTTTTTAACAGATTATTTTTAATCCGCAAAATTTTTGTTTTCTTAATTCGAAATTTTCGAAATTTGATACATATCTGCAAAATAGGCATTTTATTTTTTTAATTTATTTATTTATTTTTTTTTAGAATATTAAAACTTATTGTAATTTTTTTTTTTTGCAAATTAAAACTTTTTAAAGGTTTCTCACTTTGGAAAACCTTCCATACAAATTTTTGAAAAACAAAAACAATTTATATTAATATTTTCAAAGTGTGGTGAAGCGTCTAACAAAATAAGGGCGTAATATTTTTTCAGAAATTGGTACGTTTTTGCCGCTTTTTTTAAATTTATAATTTTTTATACCTTATCCCATATTGGTATTTTTCTTTTTTTTTACTTTATAATTCGAAAATTGGTAAATTTTTTATTTTGAAAATGAAAATTTTAATAATTAGTAACTTTTAACAATTTTTTTTTAATGAACGCTTTTTTATATCGGTAAATCTTATGTATATCTATTTTTTAAAAAGGGTATAAATGGTACCTTTCTTGAAAAAATAGTATTTTAAAATTATAATTTTTTTGTGAAAATATAAGAGTTTTTTAATTAAATTTATGCAACTCGTGCCTCCATTTTTGAAACCTTGAGACACATCCAAATGTTTTACAGTCGGACCATGTACCTATATCTTGCGTTATTTCTGGACAAGTTCAAAACATGACATATTCAGTTTCAATCAAAAACTGGGTGAAAAAATAAATTAGGTGTCAGAACATTGACCAACACGTTACTAATTCAGGTAATCTAGATTTTTATTTTAACAAATTAATATTTATAGTTAAAGAAGCGTTCAATAAAATAAATGGTGAAGTTTGTGGTATTTCACACACCATTACTTTAAAGAATTATTCACCTATGGACACAGCCGTCTCAAGATTCATTCATGATCTTAACGACACAATTCTTGACAGATCTAACGTAGAGCTTACCAATTTCGATGAAGTTAAATCATTTGTACTTTTATTGAAAAATAATAAAGCCCCCGGTTGAGATGGCATTAATAGCATTATTCTTAAAAAGATGCCCGATTACTTTTTTGAAACTATGTAAACTTTTCAACTCTTGCTTAATAGAAGGCTATTTTTCAACTATTTTTAAGAAGGCAAAAGTTATCCCAATTCCTAAGCCAGGAAAGGATCCTAAATTACCGTCTAGCTATAGACCAATCAGCATCCTAAGCCTATTGGATAAAGTATTTGAAAAAATAATTAATAAGAGAATTTTAGATTTTTTCACCCAAAATAATATTATTAACCCTCAACAGTTTGGATTCCGCAAGGAGCACTCCACAGTACATCAACTAAAAAGAGTCGTTAATTTTATTGAATCAAACAATTGTAAGAGCACTGGAGTTATTTTTCTTGACATTGAAAAAGCCTTCGATTCAATATGGCATGAAGGTCTGGTTTTTAAACTAAATTCCTTCAATTATCCAACGTACTTACTTGTAAAAGATAATAAAGAGTTTTTTAGATCAGCGCTCATTTGCTGTATCTATAGATAACACGCTATCTAGTGATAGACAAATCGCTGCGGATCTGCCGCAAGGATCGATATTATCACTTTCTCTTTATTCAATATATATTTCCGATTTTACTACTCGCAAGAATCGATAAGTAGCTTTTTACGCTGACGACAGTGCTTTTCTTTTCTGCGGTAAGATGTCAAACGCAAAAAAAAAAAATGGAAGATAATTTAAAATCTACCAATAAATACTTTTGATAAATGGAAGATACAAGTTAATGTTAGTAAAACACAAGCTATTATACAAAACATTTATATTCTAGGGGAGTTTTTATTCCTCTAAAGGATAGTATCAAATATCTATTTATTATCTTAGATAAAAAAACTATCATTTAAATAACACATACAGTACATTTGTGATAAAGCAATCAAATGAGGCCGTGCACTTTACTCCTTACTTAGCAGAAGATCTAAACTTAATTAAAAAATCAAGATTCTTATTTACAAAATGTGTATTCGACCAATTTTGACCTACGGATGCCAAGTCTGGTTTTATAAAGCTGCTAAAACTTACACAAGAAAATTACAGATAATACAAAATAAAAATCTGAAAATAATTCATAACCTACACCCCAGATATTTTACTGATCTACTGCATAGAAACTTTAAGCATAAAATGTTCAATTCATTTGCAAGGGAACTGACTCTGTCATTTAATGAAAAATTCAGAACGTCTACATATGAAATAATAAGAAATTTGCTAAACAATCACTAAGACTCTTTTCTACTTAAAGAATTATAATTGATGGTTGTTTTTAAGATTTCTTATAACGTGTAAGTATGTACAAGGTTTTTTTGACAACTTTTCCTTAACATTGTGATATTAGTAATTCTCTTATTTAATTATTTAGATGTTAATTTTTGTAATACTTTTAAGTAAATTCTCATAACAATGTAATTATTTTACTCCTATAAAGGTTTCAATAAAGTCAACAATAATAAAAAAAAATTAAATTTAAGTACCTATGTTTATAAAAGAACTGGCTTTGAGTTAATTAGAAGTTATCCAAAATGTATCCAAAATGTATATATATATATATATATATATATATATATATATATATAAATATATATATATATATATATATAAATATATATATATATATATATATATATATATATATATATATATATATATGTATATATATATTTATGTATATATTTAAAACTGGTACCCAATTGAAAATTTGCTTACTTTTTAGAAATATTAATTAATTTAACAAAAATTTTTTAACAAATTTTTATTCATAAGCATTGAAGGGTTAATTTGAGTCGTTATTCCATTTAACGGAAAAAACTTTTAGGAAAATAAAATCTATATTCCTGGGAATTTAAGGGTTAAACATCGTAATTTTTTTTAATTTGTACGTTTTTGTAAATTTTTATAAAAATGTTTAATTTTTTTCGAGATGTTATCTCTTTTTTATGTAAATTTTATATTTTTTTCTAGTTATTTTTTTTTACTTTTTTAATTGCATTTTTTTTTAAAGGCGACGGATTTCGTATATCCCTTTGGAAATTTTTTATCATTATTTTGACCTTCGACCCAGAATATCTAGTGTTCGCGTAGTCCGGATTAAAATGTACAGATTACAAAAGGAATAATATTATTTTATTTTTTAATATTTTACTGTGTGAAAAAAACACTCATCTGGCAATATTGCCTTTACACGGTTGCAATTTAGATTTTCTCACAAACAAATATCCTTGTGTATTAACAGCCGTATAGATGTAACCTAGTGTCTACATTAGGTAAATTTTTATCAAAACAAACGTCAAAATCAATGCGAATATAAAAAAGTTAACCTTAGTTAAACAGCTGATTATTATTTTGGTTATTACAGTTGCCAAACTGCATATATAAAAAATAATAATGAATGCGCCATATAGTTGTTTTTGTGAAACTATTGCCTCCTTCCACAAATTCGCGTTAAGTTTGACGTTTGTTTTGATAAAAAATTGTCTAATGTAGACACTATGAAACATAATATGTAAGATTTTTTTGACAGAGAGTGCCAAATTCAATCTCTGAGAGAATTAGTTTCAAATATTCAAATATTAGTATTATCAGATTCAAATATTAGTATTATAAGATGTATTATGAGACTATTGTGATGAGATTTCTCTACACAACCATCTTATAAGATGAACTGTTAAAAAATACATATATACGAGAGTTTGTTTGTGTATATGCATGTGTATTTGGAAAATTACTAAAAAAACAACATTTTTTGAAAAATTGTTTCCTTTTAGGATTTGTTTTACATGTTAAAAAACATTTTTATAAAAATGGTGCTAAAAAAGTGCGATGTGATTAAATAAAAAGGACATGTTTACTCTGTGACTGATTATATATAAACAAAATGGTTACTCTCCTCTGCCGACGTTATCTCACATATTATATCAGCGTTAATCTCAGTTGTAGACCTGGGGTAAGTAAAGCCCAGCGTTTCCAATTTTGCGCTTTTCGTCTAGATATAGCGCTTTTCAACAAACCATGAGTTGCATTTTTTCTATTACCGCACTATATTATAGTGTTTACATTAGACAATTTTTTGTATATATTCGTACTGATTTTGACATTTGTTTTGATAAAAATTTGCCAAATGTAGACACTAGGTATAGAAAAGGCGCTAAATTGGCGCGTTTTACTCTAGTGATATGTCGATTAGGAACCGTGTGAAATGGTAAAAATTATTTTTAGTAAATTTAAGATAGCTATGAGCTGAACAAAATTTATCTAGCTCATAAGGCTAGTAGAAAAATTATATAAATTTTCGACATTTTAAAATTGATAAAAAATTCAATGTTGTAAAATATTTACACAGAATATTAACATTAAATTGTATATCTCTTATGTTTTCCTCATATTACATTCTTTAAAATACTTCATATTCATTATTAAATGTCCATTCCCAAAATAGAGTGTGTCTTTTAGAATGAATTTAAAATGCAACCAAAACATTTAAAATTTGTCTATTCATATCTCTTGTTTTTCCGTTTACACAATTTTAATTTTTTAATGATAAAATTTTAATTTGTCAATATTTCATAGTTTCCATTTCACACACAGATATAAGAATTTTTCTCACCAGAGAAAAAAACATTTTCTACCATAGAACTATTATTTTTCTTAATTAACTTTCAAGTGCACCAAAAACTAAAACGATTTTTTCATTTCATTTTGAAATCCAAAATATACCTTCAGAATTTTGTTTAAAGTGGTCATTTGAGGTGTATATCAGTTTTCCCAATCCTCTCGAATAAAGAATTTATCAGCAATTTCATGGATTCTCCAAACACGTTCCTATTTATTTTATGAATTGCCATTTTTTGGGAAAAAATTAGACTGATTAAATCAAAAATTTTGCACTAAATTAAAAAGAACTAACCGAAATAACAGTTTTATGAATTTAAATTCTTGGAAAGAAAACTATTATGAATCTGGAAATTTAAATATACATAATTTAAATATTTAAAAAATAACAAATATTGACCTTGTAATATTTAAGTTTAAAAAGAGCGCTAAATTGAACAAATTCCTTTAATTTTGGTTTGGTTACAAATAGTTTACATCGCTGCTTACCCCAGGTCTACAATTGAGATTAACGCTGATATACGAGAAGGGATATACGTATGCTGATAAATCCTGTAAGATATCATTATTTTCAATCAGTCACAGAATAAACATGTCCTTAAGAAATTCGCACATTAAAAGGAAACAATTTTACAAAAAAAACATTGTTTTTCCAGTAATTTCCAAAATACACATGCACACACACACAAACAAACTTTCGTATATGTGTATTTTTTTACAGTTATTCTTATAAGACAGTTGTGTAGAAAAACATCATCACAACAGTCTCATAATACTTCTATAATACTAATATTTGAATCTACACGTGAAATAATTCTCTCAGAGACAATCTCTGACAGAAAAATCTTACATATTATGTTACATCTAGATGGGCTGTTAAGCCCTATTATAATAGCGTTGATAACTATTTTATATATTATAATAGATTCGTGAAAAAAATAAGTACATTTTTATTAAAATCTTGGTTATATTTTATTTTTTTTTTATTTTTTAATTAAAAAAAAAAATAAATTCCTCAAAATATAGACTACGTTTTATTTTAGTGTAAAAAATATATCTCCATTAAAGTTTATTTCAAAACCGCTAGTAGTTTGAGCAAAAAATCTCTACATTATCAACACTGAACTAATGAAGGTAAAGTTTTGTGATTAGGAGAAAGTGTTATTAGTTATACGGTAGTCGTTTGACAATTTGCTAGCATTTGTTTGTTTTATTAGAAGTGTGAAAGTTTAACGCAAGAGATTATAATAATGGCGCCACCAAAGACCTCAAACCCCCCAGCTAAAGAACAAAGTTTTGCCGTTAAAGGATATCTCTTCCTCTACAATGCTATACAAGTGGTAGGGTGGTGTTATATTCTATATCAATTATTTAACTATTACCTGAGACAAGGGCCAGAATTTAGAGCCAACATAACTTTATGGGACTATACTCGTGTGGCAGTTATAGTATTCCAAAATGCCGCTTTTGTGGAAATCATTAATGCTGCCTGTGGTTTTGTTAAATCGAATCCGGTGATAACAACTTTCCAGGTACTGAGTCGCATGATGGTAGTAGTGGGTGTAGTAATGGCCACTCCTACTGGTAAAGTATCACCTGGTTTGCCTATTGCCTTATTGGCTTGGTCGATAACAGAGATAATACGCTATGGTTATTATGCTTTGAACATAGTAAAATTTGTACCACACGTTTTGGTATTTTTACGTTATACTACATTTATTGCATTGTATCCCATTGGTGTTACTGGTGAACTGTTATGTTTCTGGTGGGCTCAAAGTTACGCCAAAAATAATCCCAGTCTTTGGTCTATTGAAATGCCTAATATCTACAATGCTACCTTCTCCTATTTTGTGATATTATGGATTGTTATGTTGCTATATATTCCTCTCTTCCCCCAAATGTATTTGCATATGTTTGCTCAGCGACGCAAGATCTTGGGAGGTGGTAGCAGCCATCAGACATCATCAAAAAAAGTTAATTAAGTCAAATTTCTCTGCCAATTTAAATGAATACAATCATTATATAATTTGTCTTTTTGTAATAAGATTTTGCAATCATTTTCATCTATAAAACATAATTTTAACTAATAGCAAATCTTTTTATACATTATTTTAATTTCTTTTTACCTTTTTCGTAGCTATATTTAATTTTTAACCTTTGTTCATTCGTTCATTTGAAATTCATTAATAATTTAAATGTTATTCAATGTATTTTTTTTTTGTACAGTGAAATGTGTTAAATCAAAGGTTTTCGAATATCTGCTACAAGCATACATACAAGTTATTTGGTATGTATGTATGAGTGTTTTAATTTTTTATTGTAAATTTTACCTAATTTCTATAGGTAAATATTTTTTACATTACCAATTTATTTAGATTTTTGTTATTTTTCCATAAATAATTAAGTTTCGTATATAATAAACTTTTGAAATTTTAGTTTTTACAATTTAGTTGTAGGCGCATTAGTTTGTAAGTTTAAATATTGTGGCTGGTTGTAATATTTAGTTTTTTAAATAAATAAAACTTAAAGAAAACCTAAAACCTGTTTTATTTTTAGTTGTAATGAGATTAAAAAGACGAAAATAATGTGTGACGAAAATAGTTCATACAAAAACTATTGAAACTATAATTCATATTTAAAAAATCAGTTTAGATTATTTGTGGGCAAGTTTGTAATTCGGATAATGAATTCTAGAATACTGATTTAAAACCCCATATATATTTTGTTTCCTTATAGGTAGGGAAATCGAAATAACGATGTTTGTCATATTTAAAATCAAATTTAAAAATATCAATGAGAGAAATGTTTATATAACATGTAAGGTTCACAAATGTCATATTTTTACATATTGAAGCTGTGGGCCGACTTCGCGTTTAAGTTGATTTGTCAGAAATATTAACAATGTTGTTTTAAAAGGCGTATTTCAAAATTTGAAAAAAAATCCAATTATTTTGAAAAAAGGTCGAAAAAGTACCAATTTTATAAAAAGAACAACATTTAAAAAATAATATAAAAAATTATCAAAAAAAGTAAGAATTTAAAAATAATAGTAACAAAAGAAAGGAATTATGGAGATATCAATTTACAAAAAAAGTACAAAATTTTCCAAAAAAGGATTGATTTTCAATAAAGTGCAAATAAACATCAATTTCAAAATATTACTATTTTAAAATATACAAATTAAAAAAAAAGAAAAATATTTATTTCCAAAAAAAATACCAATTTTGAAAGAAAAGTATAAATTAAAAAGAAATCAAAGGTTAAATAAAAAAAAAAAATAAAATAAAATAATAAAAATAAATAAAAACTTTAAAAATCATATAAATTGATAATAGTACACATTTTATTGTTTATATTCGACTTGTCCGAATTTATATACCCACTATCTGCAACTTTGCAAAATTTCTTCTCATATGGGAGGTGGGCGGTAAAGTGTGCGGATCACGCCATTTTTTGGGTTCCGAGTTTACATTGGCCTTTGAACTGTTTGTGCAAAATTTCGTTGATGTACATGCTTTCTGTTTTCTTAGTATTCCGTCCATAACTTATTTGTTCATTTATTTTTTATTTTATTTTCAATACCAAATAAACCTTATATAAGACAAATATTTGAGCCAAATTTCGTCTGCCTAGGATGTCTGCCCCTAACCTTATCTTGCTTTCAACTGTCCATCTGTCTGACAGATCGTGTTAGATTTTCGCGAGGACCCAGAATAAATATACTTTATGGGGTCTTTAACGATTTTTTTTTTGACATGTTGCACACGGAATCAGAAATCCAATATACCCCCCTAATTTTTCGATGGTGGGTGTAAAAAGAGAAGAAATTGTGTCCCGATTTTTAAATTTACAAAAAAGTAAAAATTTTCAAAAATTAATTACTTTTCAAAAAAAAAAAAAAAAAAAAAAAATATAAAAAAAAAACAATTTTGAAGGAAAAATTATATCAAAAGTTAAATTAAAAAAAGTAAAACTATTTTAAAAAGATATGTATATACTGAGTATATAATATAAATATAAACATTTTCAAAAAAGTAAAAATGTTTGAAAAATAAGTAAATATGTAAATAAAAACTAATGATTTCAAAAAGCGATAGGAATCCTTTTTTACTAAAATGGTACTAATTTTACCATAAAAATAAAAATTTCCAGAGAGAACCAAATTTCTTCAAAGTGAAAAATATCATTTCGAAAGGTGCCAAATTTCAAAATGAATGTTAATATTTACAAAAAAGTAACATTTTTTACCAATTTCTTTTTTAAATAGTTTGTAAAAACTACCGTTTCCCAAAAAAGTTAAAATTTTTAAAATGTAACAATTTAAAAAAGTACTAGATTTCAAAAAAGAACCAATTTCCAAAAAAGTACTTATTTGGGAAAA
This sequence comes from Protocalliphora azurea, assembly GCA_932274085.1. Taxonomy (NCBI): domain Eukaryota; kingdom Metazoa; phylum Arthropoda; class Insecta; order Diptera; family Calliphoridae; genus Protocalliphora; species Protocalliphora azurea. The sequence goes on along the minus strand of OW026520.1, from coordinate 145,264,993 downwards.
AAGTAAAAATTTTCCAAACAGTATAATTTTTCAAAAAAGTATAAATTTTAAAAACTAAGAAATTAATAAAAATTGTAAATATGTCTCAATAAATTACTAATTTTGAAAAAGGAACAATTTCAAAAAAAAAAAAAGTTAAAAAATTTAACAAATTAAAAAAACTCATTTTGAAAATTTAAAATTTTTAAAAAATACAATTCTTTTAAAAAAAAAAGTAACTTGAAAAACTAAATCCAATATAAAATAAAGTACCAATTTTAATTTATTTTAAAAAATTTTAATTTTTAAAAATTACCAATTTAAGAAAAAGTTAAAAAATAAACAAAATTGAAAAAATAATTTAATTATAGAACCAATTTTCAAAAAAGTAAAAATTTTTTAGAAAAATGACAAATTTTCCAAAAAAGTAAAAAAAAAAATCCAATTTAAAAAATGTAATTATTAAAAAAAATTTTTTTTGTTTCCAAACAATTACTAATTTTGAAAAAATTATCGATTTAAAAAATATTAGTTATTAAAAAAAGTGTTAAAAACTTTTCCAAATTAAAAAAAAAAAAAAAAAATTAAAAAGGTAAAAAGTAAAAATTTTTAAAAAGTACAAATTTTGCGAAAAAGTTCTACTTTAAAAAATATATACAAATACAATACAAATTAAAAAAAGAAATTATTAAAAATTTTAAATATATTTAAAATAATTAGTAATTTTGAACAAAAAGTACCAGTTAAACAATTAATTAAAAAAATTTTTTTTTTAAATTTAACAAATTAAAAAAATAATTTTAAAAAAAGGTACAATTCTCAAAAATGTTTCTTAAGAAAGTACCATTTTCCAAAAAAGGGTACCAAGATTCGCTAAAGGAACCACTTAACAACAATTTTCTAAAAATGCATAAATTTTGAAAAATTTTAAATTAAAATTTTATTTTTCAGGGCACCAATATTTAATAATGTTCCCATTTCACAAAAATAATAATAACTAATAAAAAGTACAAATTTAAAAACAACTAACAATTTTCAAAAAAGTAACTAAAAATGACAATTTTAAAAGAATTTTGCTATTTTAGGAAAAAAACATGACTTGGGTAAAGATTCGGCAAAAAATCATTTTCGAAGTGATATTTTTTTTTTTTACCTTTTTTAATATTTAATTTCTTTCTTATTTCTTAACACATTATTAAATATTAACAAATATTAAAATTAGCTATTTCAATTTCTTGCGATTTCTTTTAATTTCAAAATATAAGTATATATAGATACAAGTAAAGGAAAAACTTAAAATGACGATTAAAAAAACAAAAACAATATAAATTTAAAACTACTAAAAGGTTTATTTTACTCAAAAAAGAAAAAAAAAGTAATAATAATAATGAAATGAAGGAAATTAATTATAAGTTTTTCTCATATTAATTTATACAAGCAGTCGTTATTCATATTTATATGTATGTGTATATGTTTTAAAGTTTAAGCTACACTATTTAATGTTGAGACCATTGTATGGTCTTTAAATCAATGCCTTCTTGTACCATTTCCCATAAGGGTGACATTTCACGAAGACGCTCAACATGTTTAATACATTTCTCGGCTGTATAATCGACCTCTTCAATGGTAGTGAATCGTCCTATACCAAATCTGCAACAAAACAAAGTTGTTTAGATTATATGCAACTAAAATGAAATATTTATAATTTTTCTGCATACCTTATTGAACTGTGTGCCAAATCCTCGTCAGCGCCAATAGCTCTTAAAACATACGAAGGTTCTAAGGAAGCCGATGTACAAGCGGAACCCGAAGATAAAGCTACATCTTTAAGTGCCATTAATAGCGATTCGCCTTCAACGTAGGCAAAGGAAAGATTCAAGCAACCGCTGTAAGTATGTTCGGGATCACCATTACGTATTACATGAGTCAATTTTGATGTAAGGCGGTCTAATAAACGGTTCGAAAGAAAATCAATCCATTTTTTATCATATTCCATTTCCTTTTGTGCCAATTCTGCGGCAGCACCTAAACCAACAGCCAATGGGGCTGGTACTGTACCACTACGTAATCCTCTTTCTTGTCCGCCACCACTTTGAATGGGTTCAAGACGTACACGTGGACGTCTGCGCACATAAAGGGCACCAATACCTTTGGGACCATAGATTTTATGGCCCGAAATTGACATTAAATCAATATTCATGGCGTTGACATCCAATGGAATTTTACCTACAGCCTGAGCAGCATCAGTGTGGAAGAAGATTCTTTTCGAACGACAAAGAGCTCCAATTTCAGCAATGGGTTGTCTAACACCTGTAATAAATTGAAGAAATTAAAAAAATTATAAGCAATATCTATAATCTCTTGAATTCTTTTAATTTCCTACCAATTTCATTATTAACCGTCATTATGGACACTAAAGACGTATCCGGGGTCATTGCTTTTTCCAAATCCTCCATATCAATTATACCGTTCGTTTTAACAGGCAAATAAGTAACACGAAAACCTTCATTTTCCAATGCGCGACATGAATCCAAAACACATTTGTGTTCAGTTTGTGTTGTTATGACATGCTTTTTCTTGGAACCATAAAATCTAAAAATTAAAGATTCTCAATAAACAAAACCGCACACAACTTTTTTACTCACCTGGCAACACCTTTTACAGCCACATTATTCGATTCTGTAGCACCTGAAGTGAATATGATTTCTTTGGGTTCAGCTCCTATGATATTGGCCATCTGTTGACGTGCAGTTTCTACGGCTTGTTCTGTTTCCCAGCCATAAGCATGGGTACGTGAATGAGGATTACCATACATATTAGTTAAATAAGGCAGCATGGCATCCAAAACTCGAGGATCCTAAAGGGGAATAATTTTAAAAATAATATTTTATATTAAAAAAAAATTCATTTTGCTTTCTTACCAATGGTGTGGTGGCCTGTGCATCTAAATATAAAGGTCTGCCCTCTACATGATCCGACTTAATATTGAATTTGATGCGCTTCTGTCTAAATTCTAAAATACGAAAAAGTTCATTGTTTACATAACCTCAATTTGTTATAAAAGGATATTGTAAAAATGTTGAATTTTTCTAGTTTACACCTGCAAATGCTTTTCTTAATACCTTCGGAAGCTGATAATTTGCCTTCTTGTCCTGTGGCCACTGTTGTAGTGCTCATCTTTGCCACCCATTGTCTGTTTAAAGTTGATTTTGTTGTAATTAGATTTTTAGACGAGTTACTAAAAATTCGTAACATTTTTTACAGAATTCACGAGTTATTTTTTAGATAATTTCACAATAATTATTATTTTATTCCACCTAACCGCAACAATTACTTTTTATCACTCACGATAATTACAAAAGTGAACAGCTGCCTGTCATTTGTAATAAACAATTATAATCTCTTTGTTTTTATTTAGAGGGGGAATAATGTGAAAAAGAACAACAAAGAATTATGTCAGATTTGATTTTACAGTGGCGAGCATAAAAATTCAACGCTATGTGATGCGATCTTTGATCGCATATATTTTGCTTATAGCGAGACCAGATGTGACAGTACTGTTTGATTTTATTATTTGTGGCCATAAACGCCTGTTATAAATTTTGTCGAATAATATGTTGTATGTTAGAAGTGTTTCCCGTTACCGTAGTATCATCATTAAATCAAAAAAATTTTGTCGATTTTATATATATATATATATATATATATATATATATATATATATATATATATACTGCCTGTCACTTGAATAAGGAATCACATTTTTTTTTTGACTTTAATTAAGTAAATCTCCTAAACTAAAGTTCAGAAAAAAACTAAATTTCAAAGTGTTGGCTTTAGTTTCCTTAAGAAATAAAAAATATACATATTTTGTTATACTAAAATTATGCATTTAAAGACATGTAATTCTGTTGTACTTTTTCGTGTGTCAATTGAATAAGGAATCAAATTTTTTTAACTTCAATTAATATTAAAAGAATTCCTTAATTAATATTAAAAAAGGCAGTATATATATATATATATATATATAATGCTATTAGTACCCCCAATAATTTGATTTATTTTAATTGAAATCTATGAAGGCTTCCAAATACCTTTCATTAACTTAATCAACACCAAAAATTCCTTTTTTAAGATTCTTTTAAAGGGGGTTTATTTTGCAAATAAATCAGGATTGCCATAACCATTAAAAATAAAATATTTTTTAACGTTAATCGAGACTTTACTGTGTTGCCGGCCGGGCTTAAATAATTTTTCCTTTGGGTATGTCAAACACAAGCTTCGCTGAATAAGCTTTTTTCAAATATCAAAAATTCTTCTTTAATTCTATATCGATACAAAATGTTCATTTTATTTCCAAGGAGTTAATGTATATCGTCACGTGATATTATCATTAGAAAGGTACTTGTATTTACTTTTAAACTGTATCAATATATTTTAGATTGCATATAAATTAATGAAGATATTCGCAAAAGTTTTTTGAATTTTTAAAATTCAAAATTTTCAATGAAATCAAATTATATGAACAATTTTCTATAAAAAGACAATTTTGCAAATTTAACGAAATTTGTTATATAAAGTAAATTTATATAGAAATTTTCCTATAAACAATAATTTATTGACATTTCTTTAGAAAAAGAAAATTTATCAAACATTCTTCGGAAAAAGAAAATTTATCAAACATTTTCCAGAAAAAGAATATTTATCGAAAATAAATTTAACAAAAATTTGTTACCAAAAGAAAATTGATAGAACATTTTCTCTAAGAAGAAAATTTATCAATAATTTCCTATAAAGAGAAAATTGATCGAAAATGTTCTCTAAGAAAAGAATTAATCAAAACTTCCCATAGAAAAGAATAATAAATAAATAAAAAAAGAAAATTTTGTGAAAAATGTTCTATAAAAATGTTCCATCAAAATGGAATTTGTGGGAAATTGTGAAAAATATTATAAAAATGGAATTTATCGAAAATTTTCTATAAAAATGGAATTTATCGAAAATTTTCTATAAAAATGGAATTTATCGAAAATTTTATATAAAATGGAATTTATCGAAAATTTTATATAAAAAAGGAATTTATCGAAAACGGAATTCATCAAAAATTTTCTATAAAAATAGAATTTATCAAAATTTTATACGAAAATGTAATTTATCGAAAATTTTCAATAAAAATTGAATTTATTGAAAAGTTTCTATAAAAAGGGAATTATGCGAAAATTTTAAATAAAAATGGATTTTATCGAAAATATTGTATAAAATTTGAGTTTATCGAAAATTTTTACAAAAATGAAATTTATTAAGAAATTTTCCAAAAAATGGAATTTATTGTGAAATTTCTCTGAAGATATAGTTTATGGAGAATTTTCTATAATTTCTATAAATCCATAATTTCTATAATTTCTTTAAATCTTAAAAAAATTATCTATAAAAAGGAAGTAATAAAATAGTAGTCTTTCTAGCCCGACCATAGTATCCTACAACATGGTGCATAGGCTTTTGAGAGACAGATTCATTCTGATTTATTATGGACCGATATTTTTTAGAAAAAGAAAATTTATAAAAAATTTCCTATAAAAATAAAACATAAACATAAAAACTTTCTGTAAAAAAATTGATAGAAATTTTTCTTTAAAAAGAAGCATCTAAAATCTTAAAAAAGTAAGAAAGTTGTAGTCGATCTTTGTTAACCTACACCATGGTGTATAGGCTTTTAGGTTATACATGGTATAGGTTATTATAGGTGAACATTGGACCGATTCTTTATAGCTTATTATGAACCAAAAAGTTTGAAATTTCATATTTTGCAACAATTTCTCCACCCCTGTTAAATAAATATTTAAAACATTTGAAGCACCCTATTCTTCGTTTTACTTATCCAATAGTTTGTCTTAACGGATGGCTAATCAAAACAAACAAGACAAGAAAATTAAGTGTAAACTTCAAAATTTTGAAAATATTTTTCAGAAACGAGAAGAACTTCAAAGCGTGTGGATGTTTTCGCGCGTGTTGTAGGAAAAATAGTTAATTTTAATAAATAAAAAAAGAAGATAAAAGTGTAAATTTTGCTACAGAATAAAGAGGAAAATATTATAATTTATAATTAAAATTCCTAAAAAAAGTGAGTTACTGAAAAAATAAAAAACAAAATTATATAAATTTATTGAGAAAAACGAAAATTTTTAAGGGAAAATTCAATAAATTTGTTGAGAAGTGTATAAAGACAACGAATTAAAAAAAGTATTGTGCAAATAGTTTTTTTTTTTAAATTTGAGGGTGCTAGCACCCCTCCTTTACTTAATGCCAAAAGGCACAAACAAAACACGAAACCGGGCAACAATAACAAATAGTAAAAGTAACAACAACAACATATAAAGAAAAGAAGAGCAAGTTTAATTTTTTGTTTTCTTTAAATGGTTTTGTTTAAATGAAAGGGTGGAATCAACAAATATAAAAAAAATTTATATAAAATAAAAATATCAAGCTATTATAAAAGCCAAAAGAGGCACCATATGTTTTTATAATAAAAAAGAAAAAGTTATTTTGATATAGTGTGCGGTGGTTTAATTTATATGACGTGTTTTTCTTTTTTTTTTTGCTTCATTTCATTTTCATCTTTATTTATTTTTTAATTTATAATTAAATTTTTATTTAGCCTTTCCCAAAGTGTAATTTCTTTTTGTTCAAAAGCATATTAAAGTAAAAGAGCACTTTATTTCCTCTTTAATATTAAAACTGCGGCAAATTACTAATTACTAATTTAAATAATACAATAACAACAATCAAATCTACTCTTACATCCTGTATCACCTTAACCCACTCAAAATCAATTTAAAGAACAGCAACAACAACAATAGTGTGGTGTGATTTTCTTCGTCCATGTCTGCTACTGCTGCGTGATTGTTTACATTTTTTTGTTGTTGTTTCATTGACGCCTTTGAGTGCGAAAGGACGTCCCTCAGTCGCATATTTACTAAATACAAAAAATATTAAAACACGTGTTTAAATTAAAATCAAAATTAAAAATAAATATGAAATTTATAGAAAATTTATAAAAATACAAAAAAAAAAAAAACAAAATTATAATAATAATTTTATATAAATTAGACTAATTAGATTGAATACTTCTGCTGTAGATTACAATTATTTCAATAAAGTAAACCAGGGTAAGTGAAATTCATACATATATATCTGATACATATGTGATTATTGTCTTAAAAAAATACTATGATTTCTTATAAACTTTAGAATATTAATTATACAGTAACAACAAAATATTTTGTTTATAATTTTGTTGCAATAATTATCTTATTACTACACTAAAACAATATCTTTTGATTTATTTTTTTTTCATTTCTGCTAATCTGTAGATCGCAGATTTAAAGATTACTTAACTTTTGGACCGGATTCTGACCCTGAGATTTCAAAATCAGAATTTTTTCTTTTTCAGAGTTATTAAGAGCCTTACCACGTCCCATTTTGAATAAAAACTATTTAAAAACTATCAAATTAAAAATTCTCTAGCCTTCGTGATTAATATTAAAAGAATTCCTTATTCAAGTGACATACGAAATAGTACCACAGAAATACATGTCTTTAAATAAATGCATAATTTTAGTATAACAAAATATGTATATTTTTTATTTCTTCAGGAAACTAAAGCCAACCCTTTGAAATTAAGATATACTTAATTAAAGTATATTTAATTAAATTTAATTCCTTATTCAAGTGGCAGGCAGTGTATATAACAAAATCTGGACCAACTTTGGTATGAAAAATATTTAATGGAAATAAATAACTTAACTGTGCCTGTTACAAATTGTTGGCAAAAAAACGTATACAAGGTTTTGTAATTGAGTAACCAAAAATGTTGATTATAGTGCTGAATTCGAATCTTCAGTACTTTTTTCAAAATTCGCCTTAGTTTTCGAGATATCAACAAATTTCTTTATACATTTCATATTTAATAACCAATTTATTGAAAAAAAAGTGATAAATCAGAAATAAAGTGCTAGTATTGTTTCAAATCTTTTCTCATATTCGAGTACAACAGTAAAATCTCAACATGTCCTCGTTCCAAAAACCTCGATTTTCTCTCCTTCTTGTTACTTATACCCCCAAAGTTTTAAGTGAAAAATCGTGACAGAAATAACGAAAATTAAGCATGAAGGAAATTCAAGTATCAAATTGTGGTATTTCAGCAATTAACTCCAAATAATTAAGTTCAAATGGAGCTATTTGCGCTTAATGAGAAAGTTGCAAAAAAATTCCAATTATCTCAGCGTTAGCGGTTTATTGGACGTTCAACATTTTAGTTGGCGAATATCAGTTTCAGTTTTGACAAATATTCATTTATGTCATCGTCTTTTGAGAATCGGGAATAGAGCCTATTTTTTGTTCCCTTTACATTGATGTTTACTAGATTGTTGAAATCATCTTTATAATGTTTTATTTATATTTCTACAAGATATGAATGAATCTTTTTGCGACGATAACATCAAAAATTTGTATATTGCTCCAACACGAATCAATTTGTTTAAAAATAATCAATTCACAATAATGCTGTTTTATAACCATTGTAATAGAAACAGAAATACTAGATTCTGAATCGTTATTTACGAAGTTAAAATCTATGAAAGTCAAATAAATTTTGTTATTTAACATTCCATATGATTTTTTTTTGCCGATTTTTCGAATATCAATTGCTGATATTTTTTAAAAAATTTGCCGTATAGTCGAGTTTTTATGACACTGAGAAAGAACAATTTTAAGCTTTCAATCTATCCGAAATGGTGAGCAGTGTTGCCACTTGAGTGAATTTGTTCCAATAGAGGACAAAGAAATGAAGGAGCACTTCAATTCCAATTCACAGCCCAGCATTCACATGATCAAAATCATAACACATTATCAGTCCTAACTCATCTCCTAGGAGTGGAATGGATAAAGTTAAGGAAATTCGTACATGGCTTAGTTGTATGACAATATGGCATAGAATATTTTGGGTCTCATTCCCAATATTCTCATTATGCAAAATCTACAATGACTATTTTCCATATTTCCTGACATGGGTCGAGAGTATCTCAGACCATAATGTCCAATAAATAATCCTGCTAGTAATCTAAGTTCACACTTTTTGGGAACTTCATCAAGATAATAAAACAAACAAGTAAGTCCGCCACAGTCCAGAAATATTTCCCATATTTGAACAAATTTCTTCTCAACTCAAGAGTTAATTTTCTTCTTGGCATATTCTATAGGTATATCGAAAAGTCGTACTACTCTGTTTGTTATGAATTCAACCAACTCGTTTTTAAGTAGCTTTCATAATCAGGTTTCCGTTCATTAAAAGATGTAATGGAATCCATAACAAACCTTGACTTTACCTCATAAAAGGTTAAAGCTTTAAAAGCAGTCTGACATCATGAATTTATATGAATATACCCTTCGACTTTCTATTCAAACAATCTTTAACACAATAAACCCAACTTCGATATCGCCGTCAGTCTGTTTAGAACTATTGGTGTACCTATACTTGCCAATTTACTCCTGAAGAAAAAAGTCTATCGGGACATTAGCCGATAGGAAATGTAGCCTTTAAAATTAAAAAAAAATTACAATTTCAATCGTCTCAAGATCTCTGTATGTAGTTTCAGTATACTAGTGGAACCACGTGTTTTTCAGTATATATTTAGTAATCTAGGACATTAAAAAATGGTTCCTTATAGCTTTAAGATGACATTAACCATTATTCCTATGGCAGTGTTTAAAACTTGAAAAGTACATAAATGATTTGTTTATGTATTCGTTACGAATGGAAATAGTCTTTTTCCCTTATAATAAATTTAGAGCGGTAATTATACATAACCTCGTTAATCACGAGTATTCTGCGTGCTCGTAATGAATGTAAACAAAACTGAAAGTTGCAGTCATTTTCATTAGCATCTTTGGTTAGGGTGGCACATTTCAGATCCATTCCTTTCTGTTTGATTTGTATAAAATCGATTTTACATATTTATTTAATTACTAAAAATAATAATACCTAAATTTCGGAATATACTGTGTATTATTTTTGTCATCATTATGATTGATTTCAATTTTTAATTTTATTTTTTCCACCACCCACAAAACTGATTGATTATAAATTCCCAAGTATTTTGTTTTATTATTAATGACTACATCTTGACGTGTTCAATTATCATTTTCATTCTTTTTAAATTTTTAATTGTTTTTGATTTTATGAATTGAAATTGAAAGTAGTTTTTGTACTTTTGTTTTATTTTATAAATAAAAATTTCTTTTTGATAACGTAATTGTTTTCTCAACATATTTTTTGATACAATTATGAAACTTTGAAAATATGCCAAAGATTTTTAATTATAATTTTGCATCATTAGTTGTAATTGTGCTTAGAAGAAAAAAAAAATAATAAGATAAGTTTCATTTACTCATACGTTTAAGGCAATTTAATTTTATAAAGACCTTGCTTATAAATATATTCATATAAATAGAATTGTGTAGATTTTTTCTTTGCAAAATTATTATATTATTTTTAATTTCTAAAAGAAGCTTAAAAAGTGGAAGTGAAAAAAATGAATCACTTGTAAAAGCTGGGTAATTTTTATTTTATTTATATTTAATATATTGCGTTTTCTATAGATTTACAATTGAAGGAATAATAAAAAAAACGCTTAAGTTTTTTCTACTTTTTGGACCATATGGAAAATAATGATTTTATTAAACTGTAGAAGTCTAATTCCTCAATTGTATTTGGACATTTTTTTTATAAAGTTTTATATTTCAACTTAAGTTTCTGTGATGCATTTTGGTCATATATCTTTTATTAAACTATATAACTTCCACTTTTCAATTATATTTGGGATTTTTTTTTTAAATTTGTTAAAAATTCAACATAAGTGTCTAGCGGTCTCTTAGAGATTTTGTTCATATTTGACTACATCCTTCCTTGTCACTCATATGGATCATATGGAAAATGAAGACAAAGATCTTCTCTATTAAACTATATAATTCCTATTCCTGAAGGGTATTTGGATTTTCTTCTTATTAATTCAAAATAAGTGTCTATTGGTTTATGAGGCATTTTGGTCTTATATGACCACATTCTTACTTACAACTCCTATGGACCATATATCATACTATATAACTTCCAATCTTCAGTTGTATTTGGATTTTTTCTAATTCGTTGAAAATACAACATAAGTGTCTGATTGTCTGAGGAATTTTGGTAATTTTTGACCATATTTTTCTTTGTTGCCCAAATGGATTATATGGCAAATAAAGACAAGGATCTCCTCTACCAAGTTATATAACTTTCACTGCTTAATTGTATTTGGGAAATTTGTTTAAATTTGTTGAAAATTCAACTTAAGTGTCTGGTGGTCTTAAAGGGATTTTGGACATATTTGGTCACATTGTTTCTTGTCACTCTTATCGAACATATGGAAAATGAAGACAAGGATCCACTCTATTAAACTATACAACTTCTATTTTTCAATTGTATTTAGGATTTTTTTTTTCAATTTGTTTCAAAATTCATCATAAATGTCTGGAGGTATCCTGAGGGATTTTTGTCATATTTGGCCACATCCTTCCTTGTCAATCCTATCTACCATATAAAAAATAAAGGCAAACATCCTCTTTATTAAACTATCTAAGTTTCATTCCTCAGTTGCATTTGGAAATTAAAAAAAAAATTAAATTTAAATTTAACAGTCTAGTGCATTATTAGGGATTTCGGTTATAATTGGCTACATCCGTCCATGTCTCTTCTATATACTATATGAAAAATGAACACAAGATTTTCCTATATTCAAAGGTTCTAAAAGCCTAATTCTTTAATTCACTTTTCAAAATCGAATTAAATTTATTATCCTAGTCATTCGTTTAAAGCTTTCATAATAATTGAATTCATAGACTTAAAATTTGTATACTTCTCATGAATTGAATTAATTCTGTAAAGAATTAATTCCTTAAAAAATTAACAATCAATTATAGAATTTAAGCTTTAATGTATTGATTCATTAAAATTTTCTTTCATTCAAATCTCTTGCAGATTAGCAGAGACCGAATTTTAATACTAAAAAAAAAACACTTTTTATTTTTATTTCAATCGAAAAACAATCTTTTGTATTCAAAAAATAATAAAAATCCATCATATTTTTTATTTTTATTTTCAACAATAGTTTAATTTTTTCATTTAGATCGAAATAAAAAATATAAATATGATTTGTGATATTTATTACAAAAGTTTAAAATTATTTTCGACTTTTTTCATCGGAAGGAAAAGGTTCTAAACAACAATTTCATTGAATAAAAAAATAGCTGAAATGTATTCACACAATACATACAAAATTGAAAAATCGAAAATATTGTTTGAAAAAAAAAAAAACAATATTATGAATAAAACAAGTAAGAAAGATATAGTAGGTCAAGCCCGACCATATGATACCCCACACCGTAGAGTATGTCCATCAAAATTCGTGGAAGGATCTTGTATTAGACATGTGGACCAATACTTTTACCAAGTGTAAAATAAAATACAAAAATACAGAATATTACCTTAATACTAACATTTATATGAATTTATGCACTTTATGGTGATTCCCGAAAGTCTGCTTATATGGGAGCTATGGTAAATTATAGAGCGATCCTCATAAGGTTAGTCACTGTGATTTCTATTTATATAAAACTTATTTGTGTCGAATATAAACTTGATACTAACATGTGTATTTGATTTATGGACGTTAAAGTGATTTTCGGAAGAGGGTTTTATATGGGGTTCTATGGTTGATTATGGACCGGTCTTCATGAAATTTGGCACAAAGATTGATACTAATACAAAACTTCCTTATACCGAATTTCATTAAAATATTGCTATATTTAAGGCATTTATAATCGTTAAACCCCTATTCCGGGAAGACAATTGAGGTGAAATAATGGACCGATTATAACCAACTTCAATAGGCTTCGTCCTTGTGCCATGAAAGTGCCAAATTTCATTGAATTATCTTCAAAATTGCGACCTGTACTTTGTGTACAAGGTTTACATGGACAGCCAGCCAGACGGATGGGCGGACGGACATCATTAGATCGACTCAAAAAGTGATTCTGAGTCGATTGGTGGGTGTTGGATGATTTTTCCTATGCGTTACAAACATCAGCACAAACGCATAATACCCCTACAATTATTTGAAAATTTTTCCATGCTGATATTTATTTTTAAAGATATTTTCTTTTTCATCATGATGGATATTTATATTAAAAAATAAAAATGGCTCACATATTTTTTTCATAAAATGAAAAAACTTTGCGAACAGTAAAGATATTATTTATATTGATTGAAATATAAAAATAAAAAGTTTTCGTGTGCTAGATTAAAAACCAAACTATTAAAAATTGAATGAAAGAAAAATATTTACATTCAATTTGGAGAAGATTTGAGTTAACAAAAATTCAATGAATTCTTTATGAATTAAGTTGATTTTTTTGAAAATTCAACTTAACTGTCTTTTGGTTTCTGAGGCATTTTGATCCTTCTGTCTGTGGGAGACATTTTCATGTCAAAACCATTTTAAATAATAAATAAAATTCTCTCAAGTTGTTTATTACTTTCGTAAGCAGTTTCTTATTTAAATTTTTTTAAATTGATTCAATACAAAGAAGAAAAAAAAGATACAACAAAATCTTAAAATTTTTTTATTTTTTTAAAGTAATTTATAAAATATTCAACAAAATTTCAAGAAAGTCTTTAGTAAAAAAAAAAAATATTTAGATTCTAATTTAAAACATAAATATTTACATTTTAAAGCTATTTAAAATACTGCTAATATATGTGTTAATTACACTGTGTCGCAAATTTTAAAAAGCTGGGCACCCAATTGGTGAAGCTAATTCGAGTACGCTAAATTCAATGGTGTTAGCGGTTTTTCGAAGTTTGCTATATTGGGGTTTAAACTTTGTTATGAAAGTAGCAAAAATAATATAAAATTACAAATAAAAGGGATATTAATTATGCAAATCAAACGTTAAATCGATTGAATATATATTCCAATCATAAATTAAATCAAATTCAACCCGATTTTTAATGTATTTATATTTTTGTTTGAAAAATTGTTCATTGGTAACACTAAGGAATTGTAGGAATATTTTGTCAGTTTAAAATGTTTTTATTTAGCGTTCAAAGTAATTTTTTATTTTGTTTAAATTTAACAACTAGATTAATGAATTTAAGCAAAAACGAGCGCTAACTTTTAAAAATGATTAACATTATTAAATTCGGCGTCGTCGAATTAGTTTTACCCAATTGGTGCCCATCTTGTTAAAAAAAATAAGTATCATTTTCGAGCACAGTATTATTATAACAATAATAAATTCTTTTAAAATATTCATGTAAAATTGAAAATTTTTCGTACATCAAAAGAAGCATGTTCATTGTAAAACTCTAACAAATACCTTGATTTCGAAATCCATTTTATTTTTATTATTCTTCATGTTTTGTTTTTCGTCTAACTCATTTTCTAGCTAAAAAACCAAAAATGTTAGGTCATCATAAAAATAAAATTAAAAATGGAAAAAACAAAAAAAGCAACTAAAATAATTTGACTTTTTTGGGTTTTTATAAAACACAAATTTGTTCACACAGGTAGAAATATTCTATTTCATTAGTTTCAGAAACAAAAACCAGTTTTAACAGCTGCCGGCTTATGTTTGAATGAATGACTATGACGGCTGTTATTATAAACCTAGTTTAGTCTTTATAATTTGTTACCTGGTTTAAATTTTTGTTCTATTGATATTGTTTTAAATTTCAATTAAAATCTTTATTTACTAAAATGCTTTTTTTTGTTTATTAAAATAAGAATTTTTAAATTTAAAACTGGAATTGCAACAATTAATTTTGTTTAAAATTTATTTTACACATACTATTTTGTTATCAACACATTGTTTTTCTTGGAAATATGAGGATGATTAATGCATATTTTTGATAAAATTATGAATGAAAAAGTGAAAGTTATATATACAAATAAATTAAATCAACTCAATAAAGACAATAATACTCTATTTATATAAATATTTCTTTTATCTGGTTTTAAATATTATCATAAATAAAAAGATGATGACAATATTATCTCATTTATTATGGAATTTTTTGGTTTAATTTTTTTATACAAAAATATGTATAAAATATAATTTTATAAATCGTCACTGCTTCGACATGATCAGTTATCTGGCAATTTTTGTTTTTTTTTTATTGCACAATTTTGAACCTTTTTTGGTCTTACATGTTCTCACCTAACCGTTTTAATATATCTTGATTGGTTTGGAAGTTAGTAAAATCAGCAATGTGTTAGTCATATATGAAATGTTTCAACGAAATGAGTTATGTGTACAATTTCACATAACTGTTTTTAAGAATACATTTTTTTTGTCAGTTTTTTTGGCAAAAATTTTATTAGAATGTAAAACCATGAGAAAAAAAAACGATATTTACAGATACTTTGTAAAAAGCTATTTCATATCAAAACGGACTGAAAACAGCCATTTTTGCATTTGACATATCTGATTTCAATGAAATTCACTACAGCCATTGGTTATTGGAGGTGTTTCTTAAATATAAACTTTTAGACTTAGGGCTCTTACTGATCCAAAAATATGACGTTTTGAAAATTTTTAAAATGCTAAAAATTTTTCACTTGTTTAATTGCTAATAAATTTTAAAATATAGATTGTAGAGTTCTGGTTTTAGTTTCATGTCGTAGACAAAGATATTACCTTTACAACGATATTTATAATGTTTATTTTTATTAAAATTTCAAAGTTGCAAATATAAAAATCAAACCATTTTATTTAAAAAAACTTTTTTTAATACTTAAAAAAAAAAAATATATATATAATGTTGACATAGCTCTCCTCCACACTCTTGTAAAATTACAAGGTGGACACTCATTTAGTTTAGAAGTTATGGACCCGAATTTAATCTAATTACAATAAAGAAGATCAATCACAATAAGTATGGTAATACTACGCATATTTCAATTCAATAAGACCTGGTAAAAGTTCTGAGGAAAGTACTGTGAACAGTATTAGAGAAATTTTATATGTATAGAAACTGTATTAAGTAACGTACAAGGTAAGGCACAAAGGCGACTAGATATTATTACCACAAAAGGAAATAAGACAAGTAAGAAAGATATAGTCGGTCAAGCCTGACCATATGGTACCTCACACCATTGTGTATGCCTATCAAAATTGTGTATGTATATCAAAAATTATGCACTTAGGTGCAATTAGGGTGACTCCCGAAAGTGTGCTTATATGGGAGTTATTTTAAATTATGGAGCGATCCTCATAAAATTTGTCACTGTGATATCTACTTATATAAAACTTATTTGTGTCGAACATAAACTTGATACTAACATGTGTGTGTGATTTATGCACGATTTTCGGAAGAGGATTTTATATGGGAGCTATGGTCAATTGATACTTATATAAAACTTTCTTGCACCGAATTTCATTAAAATATTGCTATATTTAGGGCATTTATGATCGTTAACCCCTATTCCGGGAGGACATTTGCATGGGGCTAGGTGAAGTAATGGACATATCATAACCAATTTCAATAGGCTTTGTCCTTGTGTCATGAAAGTCCTATGTGCCAAGGTTTACATGGACAGCCAGCCAGCCAGACGGACGGACGGACATCGTTAGATCGACTCAAAAAGTGATTCTAAGACGATTAGTATATTTCAAGGTGGGCGTTGAATGAAAAAAGTTAACCACCTATGGTGGTTAACTTATTTCTGCTGCTTTACACTTATTAATATTAAGGACATAATTAAGGAAAACGTAATATTTCGAAGATAAAATTAATTAATTCTCAAGAATCCATATCCGCATTGAATAAGTTATTTTTTGGAAACTTTATAAAATTTTCAAAGTAAAGTTTTACGAACCAAAACAATTATATATCAAAAATATTCCAAATCAAAAAATAATTTTATTAAAAATGTTCCAGCATAATAAGTTAAGTGTAGTTTTTTGAAAAATTTTATTATTGCTCTCTTGTATCTAATAATCCCGATTTTTGTTTACGTAATATCTGTAGTAATTGTACTAAGGTTCCAATTAATCATACAAGTTTCAAAGACATTTGTCAAATTACAAAATAAAATATTTTTTTCGCTATTCTGAAAACCTAACAAAAAACACATAACTGAATTTGTCAGGAGAGCGACGAAATGCTTTACTGCTGAAGTTCGGTTTATTAAACTTACAATTTATGTAAATATATTTGACCAATTCACAACCTCTGTCGCACAGTGGCTCAGAATCGTTTTTTGAATCGATAGAGATATTTCAGAATATATATATATATATATATATATATATATATATATATTTTTTTTTTTTTTTTGATGGAAAAATATTTTCTTGCTTTTTTTGTTGAGAAATTTAAAGCTTAAATTGAACTTTTAATTTTTTTTATAGCATTTAGTATGAAAATGAGGATTTTTTGAATCAGCTTTACTTATAAAAAAAGTTATAAGCAAAAAAAAAAAACACATTTTAATAATACCCAGGCTAATTCTGTGAACAGGTTCCCAGTTTATCAATTCTAGAACAGGTTTCACTAGAATCGGTTGTTTTTGGATAAAAAAATTACGATTTTTTTTAATGTTTATTTTGTTTTTTATTTAAATACTTGTAACATTAAGGACAAAAATGTTTATTTTTTATGATAGCTAAAAGTTTTTTAATATTTATTTTATTTTTTACTTAAATAACAATAAAAGAAAATTATTATTATTATTATTATTCATTCGATTGGAAAATAGCCTGCAAATATTCCATATTTATTTTTATATTATTTCTGTCCTCCTGTAGCCTGTAGCTTTTGCTTCTTCATCTAAGTCCCGATATTCTACTTTCCATTGAATTCGAATGCTAGAGATGAGCGGATCTGACGTTGCCAGTAATATATTAAATAGATATTCATTTGTAGAATTTCGTGATATTTTTCTGATATCGTACTCTCTATAAAATCTGTAATCCTTTTTCCTTTTTTCCTGGGCTTCTTCTGATAGATTTTCAAGTGGTACTAAATGATGCTTAATGACATCTTCTCCATAATAAAAGATTTTGTGAACTATTGCAGATATTTCACAAAATATTTGATGTATATTGAATATTATATTCGAGCAGTTTCCTTCACATAATCACCAAATTTTCTAGCATCAATTTGTTCATTAAACACAAGTATATCGGTAATTGTTTTATATCTTGAAATAAGATTTATATCAACACCTTTTATTTCATATGCTCTGTCGGGATCTGAAAAGAACCTTCTTGCTGTGTTCTCATCATTCGTATTGCCTGATCCTTGTTTTGGTTGATCTATAATCAACACATATTTGTGAAATACGTCCTGAACATGTTTCTTTTTTAAATTTCTTAACTCTTTATTGGTGTTGTTGTTTCTTCCACACAGGTGTCAAAAAGGGTTAAACAAATTTGACAACCAGAAGAAAGGCGAAAGTATCCTCTTTAACCCCGTATATACTTTTGTATCCTCTTTAACCCCGTATATACTTTTGTATATACGGGATTAAAGAGGATACTTTCGCCTTTCTTCTGGTTGTCAAATTTGTTTAACCCTTTTTGACACCCAAAATTCTACTAAAATTCAAATTTAAAATATAGTACCTGATAAAACATTTAATAACACAGCAGGTATAAACGATATAGTGGCAGACACATCATACCATTTCTTAAAAACTATTATCCTACCAAAAAAAAAAAAAAATGAGCCAATTATCGATAATAGTTTACGAGTAAAATCACATTTTTTCTAAAATAACATAAAGTATTTTGATCTAATGTTTTGGCCACCTTAGTTTCAATATGTTTAATATTGAATGGTTTTAAAAAATTAGGAAATTAACCAAAAATTAGTATTAACCAAAAATTGAACTTTTAGCCAATGGCATTAATTTCTGAGCCACCTTATGTCAATAGGAAATATTTATATTACAAAAAATCAATATAACGTTAAAAAAGTATAATATTATATAGGCCATGCTCAAGTATTAATGACATATATATATATATATATATATATATATATATATATATATATATATATATATATGAAAACCGCTGGATCGATTTTCTTCACATTTTCACAGTATCAGTAAAATAGGAGCAGGGAGAATGAGAACTATTTCAGCAAAAGTCTTACAATTTTGATAAATTTAGATAAAAGTGGGAATTGTATCCCCCATACAAAGAAAATACTAATTACACTGGTAGGCAAAAAAAAAATTTTTTTTCTTCCCCCTTCCAAAAAAAAAAAAAAAAAATAGACTAGATGGAATTTGACCTGCCAAACACGAATCTACTTTCATTTCTTTTCCATCAGATCGTGATTTTTTTATGGGGATATCTAATATCTCCCCGTTAATGAGGCGAATACACTAGTATATTTTATCATAACTCGAGAACGGGTTGTCCGATTTATACAATTGGAACAATAAAAGATGCAGACGAAAATATATTTTAATCATCTTAACATTATTTTTTTTTTATACGCTTAATATTTTCGGAGTTAAAAAATATTAACTTTTAATGAAAAATTGGAAAAATTTTGTTCCTTAACTCCGAAAATATTAACTGGATATAAAATAATGTTAAGATAACCTAAAGATAATTTTTATCGGCATCTATAGCACTTTTATTTATTTAAATTTGACAAATCTTACTTACTTGACTAAATCATGCACACTGTCTTGAGTTATGGTGAAATATATTCGTGCGAAATATTAAACACGTCCACAAAAAAATCCAAACCTGATGGAAAAAAACTGAAAGCGGATTCATGTTTAGCACATCAAAAACCATATAGTCCAACTATTCGCTTTTAGGCGAGGATTTTTTGCCGACCGGTGTTATCGGATAACTCATATATTTGTTACAGCAAAAGTATTGTAATTATACCGCAATTACTTTCCCATAAACTTCTAAAATTACAATGAAAAAGGTACTGATAGGACCAGGGGAGATGGTACCCCGTAAGAACTTTTACAGCAAAAGTCTTAAAATTCTTAAAAGTTGTAGAAATAATTTTCACATCAAATTTTGAATAGGACGGATTGGTAGAGAGGTAGTAACCGCCTTATAGAGTAAATATTAGTTAAATATTAGTAAATATTAGTTATTGCGTCAAAAGGGGTAGCGAAGCGCACCGGGATAAGCTAGTATATATATATAAAAGAACTATGAATATTGTCTTATATATTGAGTTTATCGCCAAGTGCAATATATAAAAAAATTATTAAAGTTTTTCAGTAATTATTTTGTTTACATAAAAACTTTATAAAACAATTCAAAGGTTAACATTTCATCTTAAATGAATACAAAATTAAATTTTTTGCTTTTTACTTTTTTTGCGCAAAATATTTAAAATGTCATGTTGTTTGCATTTAACCTCCTGAAAATAGAAAAAGTTTAGTTTATGGTGAAATGAAAACAAACCTTAGAATTGTGGTGGTTTTCCTTTTTTTATGTTGTTTAAATATACAAAAACAAAAAGAAAAAAAACAACAACAAATCGAAAAAAAGTTTATACAATATTTTAATCTTTAAGCAGCTTATGCAGTTCTAGCACTATAGTTCTTTTCCTATCACTGATGGGGAATTTTATCCACTATCACATTGGGATCTATCGTAAAAATTTGGTAATAAGCAGGGAAACTACAAGTATGCAATTATATGCCTTTACATGGACCTTGAATGAAGTCATCGATAAAATATTTATCCGTTTCAGAAGAATTAAAGCATTTTGGCATCGATTTGTAAGTGCATATTTTGGCATTTAGCGATTTTGAGTGCATATTTATAGCATATTTTGTTATTTTTAGAGCATGTTTAACCCTTTTAGAGCATATTTTGACATTTGAGGATAATTTTTTATACCTCATGGGATGTTTTTCAAATTTGATTTTATAAAAAAATAATAAAAAGAAATCCAATTTTTTTACGAAAGCAAATGGTAATTTTGATAATTTCTGAATTAATAATAATGTCTAGAAATAGATGGTTAAGAAAATTTAAGATAAATAAAGTTTTTATGTGATATAATAAAAAATGGAGAATCAAATTTCGACACAGTCGATAAATTTCAGTTTTGCCTTATTTTATAACATTAAAATATTAATAAAACACTTTGTTTTAATGAAAAACATAATTTTTGTTAAAGAAGTACCAAATAATTTTTGTTTTATAAGTGCATATTTTCGCTTTTTTAGAGCATATTTTTCGTTTCATAGCATACTTAATGCGCATAAAACTCCCTTTTTAGAGCATATTTGTGGTTTCTCTGGTAATAAATCTGTATCTCCTTAAATACTGTTCGGATTGAATTAAAATTTAAAGGAAAGTTGTAGAAGAGGACCTAAGCTTTCAGAAATATGATCTTGTAGACTGTCTTTTATAACACGAGTTACAGGGTATCAAAAAAGGGAAGATTCCAGAAATATTCTATGTCCTGATTCCGTCTTGGATCTGAGATGTATAATTTTTAAAAATTTAGTATTTTTACTTTGAAAATATGGAAAATATAGAATTTTCAAGTGGCTCCAAAGGGTATTGGGAGTAGACATGAATTGTGTAAGCGGAAGAGTGCCCTAGGACAAGCAGATTCAATCAGGAATCGAAGATATATAATTTTGAAAAATATATTTTTCACTGAAAATAGCGGAATTATTAACTGGCTCCAATGAACATTGGGAGTCGGCTTAAATCGGTTAAGCGAAAGAGTAGGAGTAGCTTAGGACTAGTATATTCCAGAAATATACGTTCTATATCCAGACTTAATACGGGATCGGAAATATATAGTTTTGAAAAAAAAAATCACAATGAAAATATGTAAAAAAAGAAAATTTCAAGTGTCTCCAATGCACACTGAAAGCAGACATGAATAAGTTTAGCGAAAGACTGGGAGTAAAGTAGGATTTGTATATTTTAAAAACATATGTTCTATGATCAGATTCAATCAGGGATCGGAAATACATAATTTTGAACAAATGTATTTTTTACTATGAAAATAGTACAATTTTTAAGAGACTCCAATGAACATTGGGGTAGATATGTCGGGTAAGCGGAAGGAAGAAAGTAAATTAGGATTAGTAGATTCCCGAAAAATATTTCCTAATAGACTGATATATGTGAGTGAAATATGCACTCAAATTAGCTCCATTGTCTCCAGACAAAGATCTGAAGATCTGAGAATAGTTAAATATGTATGTTTTTTCGTCTGTGGATGCATTCTCATATCCAAATTAACTGAATTGAATGACATTTCCACATAATTGGTTTACTCAGGAGAAAAGAAGTTATAGACAGAAATATGAAACAACTAAAAAAAATGCGAGAATTATGTTTTGTAAAATATTGTATTCTCAGAAATTTGACTATGATTAAGATTTCTTTTTGAAATTTATATTAAGTTACAATTTTTTTTTCTCAATTTTCCACAGCTGATTTTTCTTACCAACTGGCACTCATCATTATTTTCTCCATAAACTAATAGACCACATTTTCTTGGGAGCAACACATACGTAGTGGTTTTTACAAACTTTTTTCTCAATGAGGGTACAGGGTTTTGTAACTACTGTATATATATATAGAAGGTATGTAGTCTCATCGGTGGAGCCAGTGGCATAGTAGTACATCTGTTGCAATTCCTTTTTTTTTTGCATAACAAATTTCTGTTCTTTTTTTTCTAACAATATACTTTCCTTTAGTGTTAAAGTGTATGTAAGTTTTTATACTTTTGTGCTTATTTTAGTACGTTTAAATCTATGTTAGTGTGTTTGTGTAGGTTTTTATTTATTGTATGACTAAACTGTTGGGCTTTATTCTGTGTGCAGTGTATTTTTTGTCATCAATTTTGTCGGGTTTTTTTTTCTATTTGTATTGAGTTTATTGAAATTTTTTTTGTTTGCCTTTGAGTTGACATATTTTTGGGCAACATTATGTTGTAGGTTCTCTGTGTATGTGTAAAGATAACAACAGTACAATGAAATTGATTACAAGGTCGTAGGTTCAGGTATTGGAAATTTAAAAATGCATGTTCAGTGATAAGACCACAAAAAAGACGAAAATGTGGAATACTTTTTGGAAATTGTATTCCACATAGATAAAGTGAAATTGGAACATATTCAAATGTAGAAAACCATATTTAAAATTTTAAAAAAAACATATACAAGGCGAAATTGAAATTAAAATAAAAATTAAATAGATACAAATACAGCTAAAAATGCTCTATAACTCCAAAACTAATAATGGAACTTAATAACATACTTTAGAAAAATTTTAGTAAATTTCATAATAAAAAAACTTGTAAAAGCATAAAAGGGGAGCGATGCGTAATATGTAAAAAGCTTTTTGTGATCTTTAAACATGAATATCTTCGCGTTTTCAACATAAAATACGTCAATAAGAACCTATATGCATCAATAAAATTCTAATTATTTTTTCGTCTAATTTTATTAGGGTATACTTTTTTTTGCAAATTTTGTTTTAGAAATTTTGAAATTCCTTAGGAAATTTTTGAAAAATATTATATGTTGAAAATATGTACTTTTTTTTATTTAAAGCTTGAAAATTTGAAATTTTTGTTTGGAGAAAGTTTTTTTTTCTTGTTAGTTATTTTAAAAATTTAAATTATTTTCGAAAATTTGTACTTTTATTACACAAATTTAATTTTTTGGCAAAATTGGAACTTTATTTTTTTAAAAATTTGACTTAAAAATTAGACTTGAAAATTAGACTTGATAATTAGACTTTTTTGAAAAGTAGGAATATTTTAAAAATTGGTAGGTACATATTTTAAAAATTATTCTCTTATTTTAAAATTATCATTTTAATATTTTTTTGGTTGGTACTTTTTTTTTTGACAAAAAAGTTCTTTTTTAAGAAAATGGTCCTATTATTAAAAATTGATAATATTTTTAAAATCTACTTTTTTGAATTTTTAAAAGTGGTGATTATTTTGTTAAAATTGGTACTTTTTTAAAGTTGTTACTTTTTTAAAAATTTGTACGTTTTTAAAAAATTTAGAATTGTGTTTTAATATAAAAAAAAAATTTATATTCCTTTGAAAAAATAGTAAGTGTACTCATTTAAACGCTTAAGTTTCCCATTTGTGCAATTGTGCAAAGTTTCGTTTCAAAGTTAGTTTTCATGAACCCCTTTTCAAATGTTGTGTAATATAAAGGATAGGAAAATAAGAAATCATTGTAATTATATGAAAAATTTTACTAAAATCAAAGACACATGCAATTTTTTTTTTTTTATAATTTACGTAACTATAATTTTTTATATCGCTGTTATTAATAATTTTTAAATATAAACAAAAGACAGCTGATTTATAAGTGCACAATTAAACAGCGTAAGTTTGGAGACTAAATAGCCACGCAAAGTAATAAGTGTTGTGCAAATGATTTTTCATACAATGGTAATTAAAAATAAAACTACTTTTTCGAAAAAGAAAATTTTTACTTATTTTTTTTTTAAATTGTTACTTTTTTTCTTTTTTTCAGAAGATTGGTACTTTTTGGAAAATTTAAAATTATTTTAAAAAATTGTTATCTCATTGAAAAATTATCCCTCTTGATAATTTTAACTTGCTAAAGAAATATTATTTATTAAAATTTGTGCTTTTTGAAAAAATACTTTTTTTAGGGTTGGTACTTTTGTTCACAAAAGTTAAAAAATGTTCTTTTTTGTAAGAATGGTACCTTTTCGATATTAGTTTTGTTTTTAAGAAAATTTTGTTCTTCTCTGCTTGCTACTTTTTTTGAAATTAAATAGCAAATTTGCTTTTTATAAGTACTTTTTTAACAATTTTTGAAAATTAGTAAATTAGAATTTATTCTTTTGAGAAAGGTATTATTTCGAAGGTTGGACCTTTTTTTTCACCATGGTATTTAAAATGAAAAAATACTTTTTCGAAAAGTTGTACCTTCTTAAGAAAATGTTTATTTATATTTTTTTTTAATTGTTACTTTTTTGAAAACGACTTTTTAGTTTTTAATTTATAATTTTTTGGAAGATTGGTACTTTTTTTAAAATTCATAATTATTTTAAAAATTGTTATCTCTTTGAAAAATTGGTATACTTTTTAACTTTTTAAAAAAATAACTTTTTTTTTTTTTGTTAAGAAATAGAAAATTTTTTAAATATTTTTCTTTTTTAAAAAATGTTCTTATTTTTCAAAGGTGCTAATTTATTTAACAAATCGTACTTTTTTAAAAAAGGTAGTACTTCCTGAAAAAAAAATTCTTAGATTTATTTTTTCTTAAAAAATACTTTTTTTTGATTTTTTTAAATTGATGTTTTTATGAAAATTGTTTACTTTTTTAAATTTATTTTAATAAAAAAAATTTGTGCTTTTTGATGTACTTTTTGTAGGGTTGGCATTTTTTGGAGAAAAGGCACTTTTATTGCAAGGTTGGAAACCGAAACGAATAACGGTATCGATAACGGTATCGGTATTCAATTTATTTTTATTTCGGTAACGGTATCGGTAACGGTATTTTAAATTATATCGTTATCGGTATACCGGTACCGAAACTAAAATACAGGTATATACCGTTATTGTTAAAGACAGAGCAAAGACATTAAAGAGTTAAATCTTCTATTTATTTTCAATTAAATTTCATTAAATAAAACTTTGAATTGAATATTTTTATATTATATAACACTTTAAGACATGAATATTCTTTGCAGTTTGATTTTTGTGGCGGTTCAAAGTATACATTTTTTTGATATTTTAAATACATGAAATTTAACACCATATATCTTCGGACCTAGTTTCAATTCAAATAAACTCAATAAAATTTTATAATTTTTGCCTAAGAGTTTAAATGGCGTAACTATCTGCTAACATATTGCCAGGTCGTTCATTCCAGAAGAAGATTCCTTCGCAAATCATCCACTCGATCAATATCTTTGTATAGACGGCTAAAGTTTCCCGAGTAATGTTAAAATCGATTGCATGTGACAAATGTAAAAGCCTCGACAAACTGTAACACAGCTGTATTTAAGACATAATTGACTTGTTCCCCAACCCAGATCGACTTTACGACTCATATCATGAACGTATAAGAATTACACTATAAAAGAACGTGTAGATTAGATTAGTAGATTAAAATATAAATAAATTTAAATTTATAAAAGAGGGATAAGAATGAGCAGAATTTTTTGTTAACATTTTAGAGACCCCACGTCCAGGGAAAATTACAGAAAATTACCGCCCACATTTAAAGGATATTTAAATGCATTGTCCTGGCTGTAACTTTCCGAACAAAACGTTTCATTCTCTTAGAGAATTCTAAGAAAAGAACCAAATCTAAACGATATAGGAAAAGAAGCCAGAATAACGTAATAGTTTTTAAGCCTAATATAAGAAGTTAAGAGTCGTTGTCTCAAAAAACGGAGACGTCATGGAAAATTTTTATTTCTCTATATACTCGAGAGTATTTACAAATTTACGCTCCCAAATCGTAGAAAGTTCTCAAAAGCTGAGGAACGCAAAAAAAATGAATAAATAAATAAATTGTGACCCAAAAACATTCCAGAATGAGGTCTTTCTATTTTGAGCGCGTTTGGATAACTTTGGGTAACTTAGGCAAATTCGTCGAACTCACCTACCATATCTAGCACACAGGATATGAATTACGTAAAATTATTTGCCACTTTTGCCACTCTACCACTTTATTGACTTTTGTTAAGAATTTTTAGAAATCTATATACAAAAAAAAAAAAACCTTAACATATTTTAGACGAAATAAAGTAAAGAACTGAAGATATATTTTTTTAATATTCTTCCTGTACGAATCGTTTTAGGAATTCTATTGAAACAAAGATATAAATAATGAAAGTACCTTAAAAACAAGATTCAAAAAATATTACTTTAAATAACTTCTTATTATTAAAATTAATTTCATCTTTCTTAAAGCAAGTAAATTTATATGAGAAATAATTTTACAAAACATATTTCATAGAAAATAGTATATTTTGAAATACCGAAACTAAAATACCGGTATATACCGGTATTGAGGGAAACGGTATTTGAATACCGGTATTTTTAGAAAATAATAATTTCGGTAACGGTATCGGTTACGGTAACTCATTTTAAACGGTATTTAATCGGTATCGGTATTTATAACGGTATCGGTTTCCAACCTTGTTTTATTGTAAGAAAAAGTACTTTTCCGAAACTGTTTTTTTATAAGAAAATGGTGCAATTTTTCAAAATAAATACTTTATTAGAAAATATATATACATTTTTTTAATTTATACTTTTTTGAAAATTAAAAACTTCTGAACTTTTCTGTGTTACAAACTTTTATGAACATTTTCAGAACCAGTCCACTTTGAAAAATTTACAACTTTTTTAAATTATACTTTTTATAACACATTTTAGTTTAAATAATAGTGTTTAAAAACTGTTCTTTTTTGACAAATGTTATTTTTTAAAATTAGTACTTTTTTTTTAATTTGTACCTTTTTTGAAAAAAAAAAAATATATTTTTTTTTAATTGTTACTTTTTGAAAACGACTTTTTATTTTTTAATTTTTAATTTTTCTGATGATTGGTACTTTTTTTAAAATTCATAATTATTTTAAGAATTGTTATCTCTTTGAAAAATTGGTATCCTTTTTAACTTTTTAAAAAATAACTTTTTTTTGAGAACAGGTACTTTTTGTTAAGAAATAGAAAATTTTTTAAATTATTTTTCTTTTTTAGAAAATGTTCTTATTTTTCAAAGGTGCTAATTTATTTAAAAAATAGTACTTTTTTAAAAAAGGTACTACTTCTTGAAAAAAAATTCTTAGATTTATTTTTTCTTAAAAAATACTTTTTTTTGATTTTTTTTTAATTGATGTTTTTATGAAAATTGTTTACTTTTTTAAATTTATTTTAATAAAAAAATTAGTGCTTTTTGATGTACTTTTTGCAGGGTTGGCATTTTTTGGAGAAAAGGCACTTTTATTGTAAGAAAAAGTACCTTTCCGAAACTGTTTTTTATAGGAAAATGATGCAATTTTTCAAAATAAATACTTTATTAGAAAATATATATATATTTTTTTAATTTATACTTTTTTGAAAATTACAAACTTCTGAACTTTTCTGAGTTACAAACTTTTCTGAACAATTTCAGAACCATTCCACTTTGAAAAATTTATAATTTTTTTTATATATACTTTTTATACCACATTTTATTTTAAATAATAGTGTTTAAAAACTGTTCTTTTTTGACAAATGTTATTTTTTAAAATTGGTACTTTATATTTTTTTAATTTGTACTTTTTTTGAAAAAAAAAAATATATATATATATATATATATATATATTTTTAATTGTTACTCATTTAAAAATTTGTTGACTTAAAAAATGCAATTTTTTCTTAAAAGGTACTTTTATTTATTTTTTATTTATTTTTAATTCGATACATTTTAAAAAGTGTTTGTTACTTTTGCAAATTGATACTTTAGAAAAAATTAGTACTTTTTTGAGAAAAATAGTATTTTTTAAATAGTACTTTTTTGAGAAAAACAGTGTTTTTTTTAAATATAGTGCCTTTTTAAATAAATATTACTTTTTAACCGTCTTAAAAAATGCTTTAGGAATTTTTCCAAAAAAAGTACTTTTTGAAATATTGGTTCCTTTTGGAAAATTCTTTTTTAAATTTATATATTTAAAAAATGGTACTTTTAAAAATTATTACTTTTTTTTGAAAAATGCATACCTTTTTTGAAAAAAAAACACTACTTATTTATAAAAGAAAAGTACTTTTGAAAATTAGTACATATTGAAAATTAGTACATATTGAAAAAAGGTATTTTTTGAATAATAGTATTTAAGTATAAAAAAGTACTTTTTGAAAAATAGTTATTATTAAAAAAAAAAATGGGAAAAAATTAATTAGTATTTTTTGTTATTTTTAACAATTTCTTTTTTTGCTTTTTTGAAAATTTTATAAAAAATTAACACTTTTCATAACTGTTACATATTTTTTATAAAAGGGGTACTGAATTAAAAAATTGGTATATTATTTTTGAAAAAAAAATATGTATATATATTTTCAAGTTGATGCGTATTTTGGAATATTTTTTTTTTCAAATTGTTCCTTTTTGGAAATGCCGCCACATAAATATGCTTTCGTCGTCTTTCGCCCATAACTCGAATATGTATTATGCAGAAATTATCAATTTTGCGTGTCTTGAAAATACGGCCAGTTTATATATAATACTTACGTGTTGTTCTGTTTCATCAAAACACAAGAAAAAAAAAAAAATAACTTCACTCAACTAAATAGCAAAAATGTTGTTAAAAGATTTTACTGCAGTAAATATTGATTACATTTCTCTGCAGCAAAAAAATTCCTTTGTTCTTGTCTAGTCATAGTTATATTTTTCATTGAATATCTTAAAAGTAAGCAAGTATTTTTGTTTATTAAACATTTTTTCATAACCTATAAAATAAAGAAACAAATAACATTACAGTTTTTGCTATTAGATCCATATCGTAAGTTTGTTTAATTTGTTATATAAGGAGAAAGTTTTGTAAACTGTAAAGAGTCAATGAATATTTTATTTAAATAACTAGTCATGAAATAAATAATTCTACGTTTCTATTGCTGTAAGGAGTAGTAAATAGTTACTAACCAACATTCCCTTTATATCGGAGCCTGTCCCTCGTACTACAGGGTTAGTTAAAATCATTTATTTCCAACAGCAAAACATGTTAAATTTGTTTAATTCTTTTTCTCTTTTATACATGGTTTGACCGAGATTTTGTTAAATTTATTTTATAAAATTTATATGGAATATTTTTTGTTTGTATTTGTAAAGCTTTTTAAGTAGTAATAAAAAAGAGAAAATACACAATTTAATCTTTTATTTTGAAACACAAGGCGTACAGTAGTCTTTCAGATTCTTGTCTAGAAATAATAAAAAGACAACAAACAATAAAAAAAATCGTTACATGAAGAACTTTTGGTCCATAAATCAAGCATCAAAATGTCATTATTATCATTCATACATCTATTCATAATTGTAAAATAGACAATGAATTTTTTTCTTATTGTTAATTGTTTCAAAAGTGGCTCATTGTCAAAGTAAAATTGTTTAATTTGTTTGTTTTCCTCTCCAGCCGTCTTTCAATCTATAAAAAAAATTCATCACTATGACGATATTTCCAGCCAGAGTTGCCAGATTTTTTGAGCTTCTGCCTCCAAATCGTTAATTAGAAATCGCCAGAAATCGTCAAATTTAAATTTTATTTGTTTAAAAAGAAATTAATTAACATTTATAAATGTAAATTCAGCTTCAACAAAGCCAATAATAATTGCAGTAGCTAATAGTAATTGAATAAAAAATAAAATTATAACATAAAATAAGGTGCTTCTATGTAAAAATAGGCAGCAATCATAACTTCTAAACTAAATAAATTTCCACCTTCAAATATTGCTTATGTTCGAAGAATAGTTATATCAATATATATATATATATATATATATATATATATATATATATATATATATATATATATATATATATATATATATATATATATATATTATATATACTTTTTTAAGAATTTTGAAAATACCGTTTTTTGAGTGTTTGTTTCTTTTGCAAATTGATACTTTAGAAAAATTAGTACTTTTTTGAGAAAAATGGTATTTTTTTAAATAGTACTTTTTTGAGAAAAGCAGTGGCTTTTTTAAATATAGTGCCTTTTTAAATAAATAGTATTTTTTAACCGTCTTAAAAAGTGCTTTAGGAATTTTTGCAAAAAAAGTACTTTTTGAAATATTGGTTCCTTTTGGAAAATTCTTTTTTAAATTTATATATTTAAAAAATGGTACTTTTAAAAATTATTACTTTTTTTGGAAAATGCATACCTTTTTTGAAAAAACATTACTTATTTATAAAAGAAAAGTACTTTTGAAAATTAGTTCTTATTGAAAAAAAGTATTTTTTGAATAATAGTATTTAAGTATAAAAAAAGTACTTTTTGAAAAATAGTTATTATTAAAAAAAAAAAAAAAAATTGGAAAAAAATTAATTAGTATTTTTTGTTATTTTTAACAATTTCTTTTTTTGCTGTTTTGAAAATTTTATAAAAAATTAACACTTTTCATAACTGTTACATATTTTTTAAAAAAGGGGAACTTTATTTGAGACATAATGGTTTTATTGTTATATGTCTAATTTTGACCTTTAAACTTTTGATACAAATAAAGTTTATATATATCGTTATAAATGTTACATCTTTGTCTTGTATATGAAACTAAAACTAAAGATCAATCATTTAAGTATAGTTAAGAAATTATTATCAATTAAACAAGTAGACTTTTGAGAAGTTTTTAGCTTTTTTTCGTTTTTTCAAATCGTTATATTTCCGAACCAGAAAAGTTTATAATTCAAAACGCCTTCAATAGCCAAAATCTATAGCGGATTTCCTTCAAATCGGAGATGCCAGATTTGAAAAAGGCTTGCTGTTACACTTTTTGACATATAGCTTCACTTTAAAAATGTATTGAAATTTATTATTCATAAATTAAGGACCTTCATTAAAAAAAAAAAAAAAACGATTTCTAGTAAAAAATATAATAGATTTCCTCAACAAATCGTCATATGATTTCTTATGTGCCGCATAGAACAATTAGTTTTTGAGTTATTATGGGTCAAAATTTGCATGTAACGTTATAAATTCAGTGAAAACTGCTGAAATTGCGCTTGTGCTTTTAATATTTAAAATTCAAATCTTTTTGTAACGACTGCCTAAAAATCTGGTTATATTGTAAGTATAATATATAATTAAGAATATTGTACTGTTATTGTTTATAAATATTGATCAAATGTGAAGTACCGTTGGCAAATATACTGTTATAATGTAAAGTCGAAATTTTTTAAGAAACTAAAACTTACCAAAAAATACCTCTCCAGCTTTTTGATATATTATTGCTACAAGTATGTATTTTAAAAAACATATATTAAATTTCAGCTGCACAAGTTTGCACAATTATGATTAGTAAAAATTTTTTAGTGCCAACATCGCTATTGATTCGTGATATTTTTAAGCTGGAATTAAAGCAGAATACAACTAGTACTGTAACACAAAATATTAAATAATATTATGAAAATCATATGAGTTGTAAATTCCGAAATATTTAAAATATAAAAGTATTATTCTCTAAACTTTATTTATATATTAAGACATTTTTTGTTAAGGACTTATGCGTTATTTTATATCCTTTTGTTAATATTAAATATAAAATCATAATGGTGTAACAAAAATTTAAACTTATTAATTATTTTTCAGTTGAAAATACTACTATTTTACCATACTAAATATTTAATTTTCCTTTCTTCTACAAATTTCAAAATTTCAGGATATGTTGACGTGTCCTTTGAAAAAATATTATATTTCAAGAATTATTTAACATATTATCAAAAATAAATTCTACATAATTTTGTTTAACTCGTATTACAATTTTAGAAAATAGACGATTTTTAAAATTCGGGGTGGGTGGCAGTTGGGCGTGTCCTTGATCCGATTTTCATAAAACTTAATTTTTTCTTTCCTAAATGACAAAGCATTAAATTTTACCAAGGCTTTTACAGTTCGGTGTGTCCCTGAACCGATTGCTTTCTTTTTTAAATGAAAAGGCAATAAATTGTACCAAATTTTGTTCAATTTGAATTACAAATTTAGAAAATAGACGATTTTTATAATTCAGGATATATGGGAGGTGGGCGTATCCTTGGGTCGATTTTCACAAAGCTTCGTTTTTCTTTTCCTTCCTAAACACAAAAGCAATAAATACCAATTTTCATTTACCTACGACTCCTCCTTCTATTTTTGGCCAACTTTGATGCCTTTTTATGTTTAAACATAAATCCTATTTTATGTTTAAACAAATATACCTTTTCAACCGACTTGAAAGAAGTGTGTGTATAGGATATGCGGCACAAATCTGTGCTCTTTTGGTTAAATCTTAATAAATAATATAATTAAATTTCAAAAGTTTAAAAAAAATTTAGATTTTGTTTTTTACTTGTGCAGCAATCGATATTACCATTTGAGAAAAAAACTCTCGACGTGTAGTTTTTGTAAAAAATAAAACCGAACTTTCTTTATAGTTTATTTCAAAAATATATTTTTGTTCTATGCGGCATATAAGTAATCATATTACGAAATGCCTATTTAATAAAATGTTTTAAAATAGATAAAAAAAATCGCCACCCTGTTTATAAATCGCCATCTCGCCAAACGAATAATTATGTCGACAAAAGTCGCCTTGTTTGGCGAAAAATCGCCACATCTGACTGCTCTGTTGCTAGCCCGCAAGCAGTATTGTAATTTACTTACATGACTAATGAATTTAAAAGTGTATCATTCCATGTGTAACATTAAGAAAAAATCATCAGTTTATACGAAAAAAAGAAAAATTTGTTTTAAATAAATTTATCTTTCGCTGACGATCTTTAATTTGTTGAAAATAAATTTGTCAATCGCTGGCGATCGAAAAATTTTCTAAAGAAATTTGTCAATCGCTGGCGATCGAAAAATTTTCTAAAGAAATTTGTCAATCGCTGGCGATCGAAAAATTTTCTAAAGAAATTTGTCAATCGCTGGCGATCGAAAAATTTTCTAAAGAAATTTGTCAATCGCTGGCGATCGAAAAATTTTCTAAAGAAATTTGTCAATCGCTGGCGATCGAAAAATTTTCTAAAGAAATTTGTCAATCGCTGGCGATCGAAAAATTTTCTAAAGAAATTTGTCAATCGCTGGCGATCGAAAAATTTTCTAAAGAAATTTGTCAATCGCTGGCGATCGAAAAATTTTCTAAAGAAATTTGTCAATCGCTGGCGATCGAAAAATTTTCTAAAGAAATTTGTCAATCGCTGGCGATCGAAAAATTTTCTAAAGAAATTTGTCAATCGCTGGCGATCGAAAAATTTTCTAAAGAAATTTGTCAATCGCTGGCGATCGAAAAATTTTCTAAAGAAATTTGTCAATCGCTGGCGATCGAAAAATTTTCTAAAGAAATTTGTCAATCGCTGGCGATCGAAAAATTTTCTAAAGAAATTTGTCAATCGCTGGCGATCGAAAAATTTTCTAAAGAAATTTGTCAATCGCTGGCGATCGAAAAATTTTCTAAAGAAATTTGTCAATCGCTGGCGATCGAAAAATTTTCTAAAGAAATTTGTCAATCGCTGGCGATCGAAAAATTTTCTAAAGAAATTTGTCAATCGCTGGCGATCGAAAAATTTTCTAAAGAAATTTGTCAATCGCTGGCGATCGAAAAATTTTCTAAAGAAATTTGTCAATCGCTGGCGATCGAAAAATTTTCTAAAGAAATTTGTCAATCGCTGGCGATCGAAAAATTTTCTAAAGAAATTTGTCAATCGCTGGCGATCGAAAAATTTTCTAAAGAAATTTGTCAATCGCTGGCGATCGAAAAATTTTCTAAAGAAATTTGTCAATCGCTGGCGATCGAAAAATTTTCTAAAGAAATTTGTCAATCGCTGGCGATCGAAAAATTTTCTAAAGAAATTTGTCAATCGCTGGCGATCGAAAAATTTTCTAAAGAAATTTGTCAATCGCTGGCGATCGAAAAATTTTCTAAAGAAATTTGTCAATCGCTGGCGATCGAAAAATTTTCTAAAGAAATTTGTCAATCGCTGGCGATCGAAAAATTTTCTAAAGAAATTTGTCAATCGCTGGCGATCGAAAAATTTTCTAAAGAAATTTGTCAATCGCTGGCGATCGAAAAATTTTCTAAAGAAATTTGTCAATCGCTGGCGATCGAAAAATTTTCTGAAGAAATTTGTCAATCGCTGGCGATCGAAAAATTTTCTAAAGAAATTTGTCAATCGCTGGCGATCGAAAAATTTTCTGAAGAAATTTGTCAATCGCTGGCGATCGAAAAATTTTCTAAAGAAATTTGTCAATCGCTGGCGATCGAAAAATTTTCTGAAGAAATTTGTCAATCGCTGGCGATCGAAAAGTTTTCTAAAGAAATTTGTCAATCGCTGGCGATCGAAAAGTTTTCTAAAGAAATTTGTCAATCGCTGGCGATCGAAAAGTTTTCTAAAGAAATTTGTCAATCGCTGGCGATCGAAAAGTTTTCTAAAGAAATTTGTCAATCGCTGGCGATCGAAAAGTTTTCTAAAGAAATTTGTCAATCGCTGGCGATCGAAAAATTTTCTAAAGAAATTTGTCAATCGCTGGCGATCGAAAAATTTTCTAAAGAAATTTGTCAATCGCTGGCGATCGAAAAATTTTCTAAAGAAATTTGTCAATCGCTGGCGATCGAAAAATTTTCTAAAGAAATTTGTCAATCGCTGGCGATCGAAAAATTTTCTAAAGAAATTTGTCAATCGCTGGCGATCGAAAAATTTTCTAAAGAAATTTGTCAATCGCTGGCGATCGAAAAATTTTCTAAAGAAATTTGTCAATCGCTGGCGATCGAAAAATTTTCTAAAGAAATTTGTCAATCGCTGGCGATCGAAAAATTTTCTAAAGAAATTTGTCAATCGCTGGCGATCGAAAAATTTTCTAAAGAAATTTGTCAATCGCTAGCGATCGAAAAATTTTCTAAAGAAATTTGTCAATCGCTGGCGATCGAAAAATTTTCTAAAGAAATTTGTCAATCGCTGGCGATCGAAAAATTTTCTAAAGAAATTTGTCAATCGCTGGCGATCGAAAAATTTTCTAAAGAAATTTGTCAATCGCTGGCGATCGAAAAATTTTCTAAAGAAATTTGTCAATCGCTGGCGATCGAAAAATTTTCTAAAGAAATTTGTCAATCGCTGGCGATCGAAAAATTTTCTAAAGAAATTTGTCAATCGCTGGCGATCGAAAAATTTTCTAAAGAAATTTGTCAATCGCTGGCGATCGAAAAATTTTCTAAAGAAATTTGTCAATCGCTGGCGATCGAAAAATTTTCTAAAGAAATTTGTCAATCGCTGGCGATCGAAAAATTTTCTAAAGAAATTTGTCAATCGCTGGCGATCGAAAAATTTTCTAAAGAAATTTGTCAATCGCTGGCGATCGAAAAATTTTCTAAAGAAATTTGTCAATCGCTGGCGATCGAAAAGTTTTCTAAAGAAATTTGTCAATCGCTGGCGATCGAAAAATTTTCTAAAGAAATTTGTTTGTTTGCTGAAAAAATGTATCTATCCTTGATGATCGAAAATTTATTCTAAATAAATTTATATAACGCTGGCGATCGAAAATTTGTTCGCAGGTGGTCGAAAATGTGTTCCAAAGAAATTAATATATCGCTTTAGTGCAGGGTATAGTCGAAAATAGTATTTTTATGAATGAATTTTAAAATTTTTTTATTCATTCCATTTTCTTGAAAGCAAAAAAAAAAAAAAAAACTTCATGTCAGTCTAAAAAGTTTTTTTTTTAGAGTTGTGAGTAAATATAATTTCAAGCAATTAAAACTACTTCCCCTTCAATTCCATGATGGATAATTTATTTTAATTTGTTTTTTCGATTTACAAAAATTTATATAAATTCCTAAAATTTCATAAATACATTTTTAAGAACATTTTTAAATTATTTTCAAAAAGTCTGTTTTATATCGACCACACCCAAAGTACTTAAAACAAATGAATTCAATTATTTACAATGGTTTTCGTTTTATAAAAATCTCATATTCGCCTAAATTTCATAATTCTTTTAGATAAACAAAACAAAAAAAAATTGCTTCAAATTAAATAAAATAAACGAAAATAGCAAAAAATGCGTATACGAACAAACGAACGGATACCAAAACAAAATAAATAATTTATATATAATGAAATTCCGGTTAATTTACATCATCAAATGAACAAAATATTTGAAAAAAATACAAAAAACATGATCAAAATTCTAATTATAATAGAAACTAAAAAAAGGCACTAAGAAATACAAATAGAATATTAAATGTATATTAACAAATAATTAAGAACATCAATAGCCTTTACTTGCATACACTATATTATTGTTGATTTGCTTTTTTAACTATTAATAAAATCACAACTTTTTATTCATTTACATAAAAACTTTTGATACCAATAGTGCGAGTACTGTTTTTATAAAAAAAAAAAATATCTATATTATACATTTTTACAAACTAAAAATTTAATAGTATTTTAACTTACTAAATTTAGTCAAAAAACAAGAATATTTAACAAAATTTGTTTATAAAAAAACAAAAAATTTTTATAAAAAGACAATTTTATAAAAATTTTCTATAAGAATTTTAAACGAAAAATTTCTATAAAAAGAAAATAAAATTTAACGAAAATTTCCTATAAGAAAATTTAACGAACATTTTCAATAAAAAGACAATTTACCGAAAATTTTCTATAAAAAGACAATTTACGAAAATTTTCTATAAAAAGAAAATTTACCGAAAATTTTCTATAAAAAGAAAATTTACCGAAAATTTTCTATAAAAAATAAAATTTAATGAAAATTTCCAATAAAAAGAAAATTTAATAAAAAAATTTTCAAAAAAAAAAAAAAAAAAAATTAATGAAAAATTTATATAAAAGAAATTGTAACGACAATTTTCTATAAAAAGAATATTTAACGAAAATTTTCTATAAAAAGAAAATTTACCGAAAATTTTCTATAAAAAGAAAATTTACCGAAAATTTTCTATAAAAAGAAAATTTACCGAAAATTTTCTATAAAAAATAAAATTTAATGAAAATTTCCAATAAAAAGAAAATTTAATAAAAAAATTTTCAAAAAAAAAAAAAAAAAAATGAAAAATTTATATAAAAGAAATTGTAACGACAATTTTCTATAAAAAGAATATTTAACGAAAATTTTCTATAAAAAGAAAATTTAACGAAAATTTTCTATAAAAATAAAAAACGACTTTTTTTATCAAAAGAAAATTTAACAAAACAAGAACGAAAAATTTCTATAAAAAGAAAATTTAACAAAATTTTTCTATAACAAGAAAATTTAATGAAGATTTTCTATAACAAGAAAATTTAATGAAAATTTTCTATAAAAAGAAAATTTAATGAAAATTGTCTAAAAAAAAAAATATAACGAAAATTTTATATAAACAGAAAATCTGCCATAAATGAAAAATGTATCAAAAATTTCTTATAAACAACAAAATTTTCGAAAATGTTCTATAAACAAAATATTTCTCGAAAGTTTCTCAATAAAAACAAGTTATATTCGGCTTCCTACAGCCGAATATAGCGCTTTTAAATCTTTTAAATTCTTCACCACTTTACCGACAAACAATATAATTTACGCTTTAAAGTATGCTTTCATATTTTCACATTTATACTTACAAAAATTTGTAAGTATACATTTTTTCCAAACTACAAAAATGTTAACACAAAATTAAATTATCATAGCAAGCGTTGCTTCCTTAAAAAAAAAAACAAGAACAACACTGATTACTTCTGATGATTACTAAATTTATATACGTATGTTTGTATGTAGAGACATGCTTATACAAAAAACAACAACACTGAGTCATTGCAATGCTTCTATTTCCAACCAGAAAACGTCTAAAGATACATAAAAAATGATTGTGTGTATGTATATACAATCAACAACTACTGCTTGCTTAAACAAAAAACAACAATACTGAAAGTCATTGCAATACTTTTCATATAAGTTTGTGTGTGTATGTACATTTTTAATAATTTTTTCAGATTTTTATACTCGATTGTTTATGGACCGATATGGTTATAAAAAAAAGAAAAAAACGAAATTTTAGAAAAATATTTACAACAGATCTATACAAAAACGAATACGCAAGCTTATATAGAAGTTTTACAAAGCCCAAAAATGCGTTTTGACTGATATTTCAGTTACTAATGAATAGATTTTGTTCATTTCTTCCGCAAAAACATTCCAAAAAAGATTCCGACTTTTCTGTGTAAATCTTATATAGAGGCTTAGAAAACTTGGAAAACAAATACATTTTTAGAGGCCTTTTCGGCAATATTTCGGCCATTAATGAACCGATTTTGTTAATTTTTACTAGTGTCATTCTAAGAAGTATTTTGATGTATAAAACATATATATCCGATAACTGTGGCTTTCTAAAAACTGATACCAACAGACAGACGTACATTGTTATATCGACTTCCCTATCAATAAGGATCCTGAAAATATATGCTTTTTGGGGTCTTAGATGAATATTGTAGATATTACAAACGGAATGACAAACTTATATACCCTCTACACTTGTGGTGAAGGATATAAAAACGATAAATGCTAGTCCGCATTAATACAGTGGTTCCAAAACGCTTTTTTTAATAATTCTGTAACTTCTGAACCGTTGGAGACATTAGAATGAAATTTCACGTGACCAGAGCTGAGGTGTTTTCACATTGATTTGGAGGAACACATATTCCTAGAGCGTCAAGGGTTTAGTGACTGGACCTTCAAAGTTGATTACCTTGGGTATGTAATATAAAAAAGTCGCCAAAAATGCATGTATGATTTGATTGTAAAAATTTTATAATTTATTGAATATTCTACAAAAAATATGCAATAAAAATTTTAACTTCATAGTTAAAAAATTGACGCCAAAAAAAAAAAAAAAAAAAAAATTAAATCACTCATAATTGATTGTGAAATGTAAACAAAATTATCATTCAGAATAACAAAATAAATGAATAAATAAATAAATAATAACGAAATTAGACGTTTTCAAATAAATTAAGGTGTGAAAATAATTAAATGCAAGTAGCTGTCAAAAATTTAATATTTGCTTAAGATTTCTAAACAGAAATAAAGAAGTATATATATTTCTTCAAATTCGTTTACTTTTGGGTTCAAAAAAATTTGGATTTTTTTAATGGCTCATCAACACCATTTTGTACCAATATTAACTGGCTTTAATGATAGAATTCTATTTTCAACAATATTTGAAAAATTATCACATGTAATACTTCATCTAAAATACAAATTAGGAGTGATACGATATAGTTGATTCCACCGAAGATAATATCGATCATAGTGATTTTTTAACATTTCATTAAA
This sequence comes from Protocalliphora azurea, assembly GCA_932274085.1. Lineage (NCBI taxonomy): Eukaryota > Metazoa > Arthropoda > Insecta > Diptera > Calliphoridae > Protocalliphora > Protocalliphora azurea. The sequence continues at coordinate 145,224,892 of OW026520.1, read as the reverse complement.
AAAAGTTTAATTAACAAAATATACATAGATTTTTTCGTCTTTTAATTTTATAAAATTTGTTGATATATTTTTCATATTTGACAAACAACAATTTTTTTTAAATGTGTTGTGTTAGTAAAAAATCAAAAATTAAAAAAAAAAAATTGCAAAAATTCCATTTTAAGTCCGATATCAAAAATTAATGCATATACATATGTAACCTAAAAAAAGTACATAAAATAAAAATTAAAGCAGGATCGATACGTTTTATATTAGTGAACATAATCGGGACCATAATTCTGAATTAACCTCTCCTTAGAATATCGGGTGAAAAACAAAGTGTACATAGATTTTTTTCAATATTTTTATTGCATTTAATTCGCTGATGTATTTTTTACACCTAAACAACTAACTCTTCAAATGATGTTAATAAATAAAAAGGTGCAAATATTAATTATGTAACTATAAAATACATTTTTTAATAACAAAAGTACACACCCAAAAATTTCAAAAGTTGCATTAAATAATAGCTACAGATTAGTATACATTTTAACCGATTTCAATTAGTGCCCCGACGATTTATGAAATATTAGATACCGCGATTTTACCTCATGAATACTTTTTATTAATTTTTTTTTTAAACCCATTTTTCGCTTAACTGAAACAGAATAGATGTAGATGTACTTATTATAAATATAATTTTACTTATAATATAAAAAATGGTAACAAAAATGGTGGTAAAAAATGGAACGCAAAATTTTAGATCGATCTTAAAGAGTTATGAAATTTTTGCAAATTGATATTTTATCGCGCCACAATGATTTTAAAATCTAATTTGAAAACCTTTTTTTTATCATGCGATATTTTAGCTTCATTGAAATTACGCTGTGAGTGTGCTTTGCACTTCTTAGAGCATTCACGTTTTTTCTCCCCAAGTTTGGGCACCTCCTATAGCGTTTCTATTGAGGGCACATTAGCGAGATATATATCAAACTATGCATAATTACAAGAGCATAAACTTAAATTTTTTTATTTGCAACATTTTTAATAAAAAAAACTGCAAAATATTAAAATTTTAATTTCACATCTTGTTCACACTATATTTCAACACTGGTCAACCAGCCTGTCGTTGATTACACGTTGGCCTATTTCTGCAATTGTTTGTGGTTTACATTAGAAGAATTGGACACATATACTGAAATTCGCAATTACAGCTATCTAAAGAAAGAAAAAAACTTGTTATTTTGAAGCATTTTTTTGAGATATTTTAAATTTGAGTGCTTGCCGGTACCACATGGAACCATTTCAGGTCATGAATTTTTGTTGTTTTACTTGCCAACATAATTACATCACAAGTTATTTAAAAAAATCAGAATTAAAAAATATTTGAGGTTTTAAGTCGGTATCTTAAAAGTAAAGTTAAAAAGAGAATTCCCCATATATGGGCCCCGGGCCCCTCCACGAAAGCAAATTTTAAAATAGATACGTATTTTGCGCTTTATCTTGTCGATGTGCCCGAAATAGAAAAACGCAGTAGATAGTCTCAAAGTTTGGAAAACAAGAGCGAAATTTTTTTAAAAAGTCAGCTTTTTGCGAATCATATTCAAAGTTTTTAATGGAATATCATTGATTACTGTGTGAACTTAGTTTTTTGTTATTTTACTCAATAAAATAAAAAATAAATTGCTCAAAAATTTAATTTTTGTTTTTGTATTTTTATATTGCAAACTGAAATTTGTACAAATCTTTCATATATAGGAACGGCGATAAATATAATTGATCGATACCATATATTTTAGTCAAATGTCTTTGATAGTTGAAAGCGGGACACTTTTGTCAAAACACATTTTGCTAAAGAACATCGCATGGACAGCACAAAATTGATCATAATTTGGATATTTAGGTGGTGTTCGTAATGCTTAACGAAAATGTAGAGACGTATCAAAAAATTTCGGAAGATACAAATTTTATGGACCAGAAAAAATTTACTGGGGTTAAAAAGGATCACAATATTAAATAGCATTTGTTTGTAATAAACTCTAATAAAATACATTTTCGTATAATATAGAGAAATAACTTATAACGTATTATGAAACCCTAAAACATGCCACACTAATACCACCAAACACTGAAAATATCAACAATTTTATTTAAATAACTCAGTAGGTTTCGATATTACGTGTAATTTTTACCAGAATTATACATAAACTTCTCGTTTGTAAAAATTGTTATATGTTCAACTTAAAACCGCTATAACTTTGCGCTCCTTGCACGAAATGATTAACGCGAACAGATTCTACATGTATTCGAGTCACTTTATATATACACAGAAAAAAATATGATCTATTAAACGATTTATTAAAGATAAAAGTTATTTCAATTAATTTTTTAATTGTATCAGTTATTCAATTGATCAAAATTATAATTTTCTAATATTTTTTACTAAAAATAAAAGAATTAATCGACTTTCAATTATTTTTTTTTTTTTATTGTATCAATTTTCATAAGTTGAATTTCAATTAATAAAATAATTGAATATGTGTTATTCGAAATTGAAATTTAGATTTTTATATTTAAAATTTGAATTTAATTTGTCAGAATACTTTGATTTTGAGTAATTTATTTAAATATAAAAAATATGAAATCATTTTAAAATTTTTCAAAATATGCTTTTCTATGTATAAATGGAATTTAATGTGCCACCTATGTAAATTTTTTTAAAAATTCATTTATGATTCGGACGTAAAAATTTTATAATTGATTAAATATTCTATAAAAAATATGCGATAAGAATTTTTACTTCATACTTATAAAATTGACGCCAAAAAATACAAAAACTCTCAGAATTAATTATGAAATGTAAACAAAATTAACATTCAGAATGACAAAATAAATATTTTTCCAAGTTACATAAATAACGAAATTACTATCAGAAAAATATTTGCTTAAGATTTTTATTTAATATATATATATATATATATATATATATATATAATTAAAGATTTGAAAAACTTATATTAAATTTTAGCTTCTACTTAAAAATATTTTAAAAGTCAAAATAATTTAACTATATGTACTTTGACTTTTTCAATATTTGTTGTAACATTAAAATACTTATTCTTTATATCATCTAATATTTAAGTGCTTAGAGCAATTTATTGTTTAATTCTTATCAGTGTTGCCAGATGAGGGGATTTGTCCTCAAATTGGGGATTTAAACTTTCATTTGGGAACAGTTTTTCGTGGGGAGGGATTTGGGGATTTTCGTAAAATATGGGGATTCTTTATTAAATAGTACATTTATTCCATTTTCGATAAATTTTAATTAAAAAAAATCTTAGAAAAAAGAAATTTTCAATGAATTTACTATTTACATATATATAATTGCGAATTATTTTTTATTTAGTGAAAAAATACTAAATTATTATTTACTGTTCATATGCTAGTAGTTTTTTTATGAAAAACTACATTAATTTCGTTTGTTTTTCCTTAAAAATCAAAAACAATTTTCAATTATTATTTTTTCCAAAACCAGATAAAAACTGCCATAATTATCTATGAAACAGTTTGTTTAATACATTTCATAACATTAAGCCATGAAGCTTTCGGTAAATTTCAAATTTATAGAAAAATTCAATACATTTTCTTTTTATCAAAAATAAATTTTATTTTATGGGAAAATGTTTTTAATATTTACTTTTTATAGAAAATTTTTGAAAAATTATCTATTTTTAGGAAAATTTCGATAAATGTTTTTATTATAGAAAATTTTCATTAAATGTCCTTTTTTAGGAATTTTTGACAAATTTCCTTTTCATATGAAATTAATGATAAATTTTATTTTATTGGGCACAGTGATAAATTTTCTTTTTAAAGAAAATATTGTTAGATAATTTTTTTCTCTTTTTTTTAGGAAATTTTTGATAAATATTTTTTTTATAGGAAATATATTTTAAAAATAATGTTCGTGAAATTTCTCTTTATAAAACATTTTTAATGATTATTAGCTATTTATAGAAAATGTTCAATACATTTTCAATTTAAAAAACAATTTTATATAAAAACATTTTGGGGATAAAATTGGAGATTTACATTTTAAAATGGCGATTTTTAGCTTCGGGTTTGGGGACACCAAGCAAAATTTTTCTTACAACACTGATTCTTATCAATATTTCGTTTTTGTTTTTGTATTGATTTGTAGGCGAACTAGAACGACCGGCATTTAAAAAAAAAAAAATAATAATAATGAAATAACTATTCCAAAACAAAAATGACTCATAATTTTTCTTATCTACTTTTTGTAGCTATTTTTGCAAAAATGTTGCCATATGTTAGAGAAATACTAAGTGATTATTTTTTGCAGAAATTCTTTACACAAACATTTTTTTATTAGAAGGAAAATTTAACAAAAATTTTTTTATGAAAAGAAAATTTTACGAAATTTTTTATAAAACTAAAATTAAACGAAAATTTTCTATAAAAAGAAAATTTAACGAAAAATTTCTATAAAAAGTAAATTTTTCGAAAATTTTCTATAAAAAGAAAATTTAACGAAAAATTTCTATAAAAAGCTAATTTAACGAAAATTTTCTATAAAAAAAGTTATCGGAAATTTTCTATAAAAAAATTTATTAAAAATTTTGTAAGGAAATTTTGTTTCCTGATGAAAATTCCAGATTCCCATTATAGAGAAAAATCTCTTCTATTTTGTTGGCCTCACTGCTGTTGGTAACTCTGACTTGCATTTATTTACTCATTGCATTGTTATGGATGGCAAACATGTAGAATCGTACTTTTTTGTATATTTTTATATCTATTGGTACCGTGGTGCTACCACGACTCATTTGGTACAAATAGATAAGATCTTATTTACATAATTTTTTATTTAAATAGCAAAAATTTTTATTATAGAACAGTCGTTTTGAGGCTGAATGCAAAATATTCAATAATACTTAAAATCCGTCTTTATATATAAGTGCATAAAGTAATAAAATCTGGAAATGTAATCGGATGCATATATATCTACCAATATAAACGTTTCTATTTTACCAAATAGCTCGCCACTTTGAGAACAAAAATTCGATAATAAATGTGATGTATCACCATAAACCTTTCGAAAAATAATGTTTACATTGATGTCATTTTCTATGGATTGTAGATATTTGTATACATTTTTCAATAATATTAATAGTTAGTTGCTGGGAATTAAAAAAAAAAAAATCTAAAAGAAATTTTACAAATAATTTTGCAATATTTTAAAATGTTATGTGTTCTAGGATATAAAATATTTTCGGAAAATACATGCGTAAAATATTTCCAAAATAAAAAAAAATTAAGTTAATAAATACTTAATATAGAGCACTAGTCGGTGTGGAGGAAAAAAGAAGTACAAATTTACTATGTCAAAGTAGTACCAATTTTGTCTATTCCACATTCGTTAGCGAAAACATCCTACTAAAATATTATTACAACAAAAGAAAGAATTGTAATTAATTTCTCTAATGCGTTAAATTCAATTCGAAATATTTGTTGCTGCAATTTTAAAATTGTAAGCAAACTAAAAACTAACTAAACTTACTTATTTTATTATATTATAAACTAAACTTATTTTATAAAAATATGTTTATAATCTAATAAATTTCTATGTAAATGCTTTGATTAAAATATATTGACAAAATTGGTACCATTAAGCTCAAAAAAGTACATTTTATTTTTATGATTGGTACAATATAAAATAAGCCATTTTCCATCACTGTTCTCAATAATTTTGTTTGTATTTGTTTTTTTACTCTCGTGGAGAAATTCTTTATATGTATTATTATCTATTTGCACAACAAACAATTCTATGAATGGTGTTTGATTTCAATCAATTGTTTACACATGTTCTCTATATTTAGAACAAATTATAGATTTTAAAATTTGCCTTTATTATTTAAAGTTGTTTGTTATAGAATACAACTAGAAGTTTATGTGAGAGGCGCTTCGAACTAAATTTAAAAAAAAATTACTGATTTTTTTTCAAAACACAAAAACAAAATATATGTGACTACATGTATTTTGTTGTTGCATGAATTAGGTTTTTGACAATTGAATCAGGTTTTTTTTCTCTCATATGAATATCTAGTTATTAGTCTATGTTGCTTGTTTTGATTTTTCTTTGCAATTTCAAATTGAATTAATTTTAAAGACTTGCTATAATAAGCTGTAAGTTTGATAATTATTGATAAGGATTAATTTTATTAATTGTCAAAATTAAAGAAACCAAAAATAGGCTATCTACTGGTTAAAATCTTGTCTGTTTAAATTGAATTTTTAAATTAACAAAATTACTTTTTACTGAATTTGTTAAGGTATTTAGAATAATGTTGTCATATTTACTTTATATCTATGTTATGATCAGAATTTCTACTATAAAGAAATTTATTGCCGGTCTGCCTGCTGTATATCTATTAATTAAAGAGTTTTAAAATACATAATTTATTTTCCCAAATTTCAAAGGGGAACAGAAATAGATCTATAAAAGAAAGATCTTCATATGATATTTATTCAGGCGTGAAAAATTAAACTAAGAAAATTAACTTTTTTAGAATTGATAAATTTAATTATTACCAGGGTTGAATGACAACCATTTCATATACCATTATTAATTATGTTTTTATTCGTGCAATTATAGAGAATTTATCATTTGTACATATGTCACCATGACATTATGTAATGAATAAAAAAAAGTTATTAAGAATTCAGTAAAAAAATATTAACAATGATTTATATTAAAATAGTGCGGGTTAAATGGTTTTGAGAAGTTACCACCAAGCGTCTTCTCATTGAAGTTATATAGTATGTGCTCATCAAATGTTCCAATAAATAAAATGATTTTGACCTCTGCTATATGAGATGTTGATAAAAAAAAATAGATGTTTTACACAATGACTTTATCGCTGAAAAGAATATTCTTTTGAAAATCAGGATCAAGCAGTCTACTTAGGAGTGGATTTGGAAGTTCTCGAGTTGGTTCGCTTCTGATAAGTAAATTTTTAAATGCTAAGAGGTTGTTCTAGATTTTGTTATAAAAATTCTTTTTTTACTGAACCAATTCGTCCGATTTTAAATAGAAAAAAATAAAAAAATGTTTAGGACAACATTTGGGTAAGTTTCATATAATTTTGACTAATAGTTCAAACGTGAGAATGTTTCCCACAGACTCAACGACAGGCAGATATAGCTGAATTCCATTTTTTAATTAAAATTTGTCTTTCTTAATGTTTCACAAGGAATGGCAAACTTATTATATGTATGTACTTTATTTTACTATACTCTAATAATACATTTTTTTTGTTTAATTACAGATTTTGATACGTGTTGTTGCCAATTGGATGGGAATAGTGGTAATATTAATTTGCAATTTTCTTCTACTTCATATATTATTATATTTAAAATATCATGAGTTTCTAAAATTAGTATTTTTTATTGATTATTAATTTAATTTTCTCTTCTGGTTAAAGTTTAACGTAAATATTAATTAATCAGTATATATCTCGAAATAGTTACATAGATACTTAATGTAGACATTTGAAAAGTTGAATTTTTCTATAAAAGTTAAAAATGAAAAAGTTTAAAAAATAATAACATATATAAGTAAACATTTTATAACAATTTTAAAACAACATTTACATTTAGATTAAAATTCTTAATTTTTCTTTAAATTTTTAATTTTTCTAGCATTTGAATTTCTAAATCTTCAACAGTTGTACCGGCATAATTTTCAGCTGTTTTATAGTTTGGCACATATTTTTCTATTAGTGACATATTTAGATTGTTTTTGAAAGCTAAATGTGCTATTGTATCACCATTTCCCAAGACTTCATAATCCAAAATATTCATATCATGTTTGATTAGAAAAATAAACAGAACTTCCAATAAATCGTAATACTCTCCGAGAAGGGCATTATGTAAAACTGTATGACCGTCATGATCGTAAACCCTTAACATTTGTTTAATATCATTTTCGACTCCTTTTGGATATTTTGAAGGATCATTGATAGGTTTGTGTATTTCTAAAATGCAATCGTTATGTTTGTTAGACAATGCAATATGTAATGGTGTCTTTCCTGTATAATTCTGCTGATAAACATGACATCCCAAGCTTATTAAAGGGCGTATGGCCCAATATTTATTCATTCGACATGCCAAATGCAAAAGATTTTCACGATTTTCATCACGATAATCGGCAATCAGATTTTTTCTACTAGAAGCACGAGCCTTCATATAAAGATGTATTATTGCATCTTTGGATTCTAAAGTTTCGTTGAACATTGAATCTGTAAGACAAAATGAAAGTGTAAAAGAGTAAAATACTATTTTATATCTAGAGCTGGGTATATTACCTAAATATTCAAATGAAATATCTTGTCCCGATTTATTAATATTACCGAAAACATTATCAATAATTTTTTTGATATCACGTTTGCTACCAGAATCAATTTGTGTAGAATTCAGTACCTGCATCGATGTACAATCAACTGATACTTCCTGGACTATTCTTTCTTTTTTTCCTCCTTCTCCTACTATTTTTGTTTCTGCTTTTCGTTTAAGGGAACGTTCATTGATATAATAAAATTTGGTTTCATTTGATTTGTACGTGCTATCTTCAACCACTACACACAAAAAAACTTCAATTTCATCTTCATTTGTTTCTCTTGGTCCTGTATAAGGAGGCGTTATAAAAGATATAGCAGCATTTAAAAATATATCATTTCTTGAAATTGTAATCTTTTCAGACCATAACGTTTGCTTCGTTTTAGGGTCAATTTTCCTCATTAAAATGTTAAGAGTTAAATTTGGATCAACTTTAATTAAAATCCTTACTTTGGTGCCTCCGTGGACACTTCCTTTTATATTGCAAAGATCGTGTATTTTTAAATCATCACCGTTGTTTATATTACAAGAGTAAATTGTGTCTCTATATAAGGAATATGTGTTATCGTAAAAATCCTTTTCGAATATTGTAAAGCCCAAGCAAACCTGTTGAAATAAAAGATATATAAAAAATAAAATTCTTATCTCTCGATAGAATAATCGAGAGTTTTTTCTCAAAACAAAATTTTGCAAAAATATTATACAAAATTTAAATTTTACAATAAATTTCTGTTAAAAGAAAATTTTGCGAAAATTTTCTTTAAAAGAGTGTAAAGAAAATTCAGCGAAAAATTTTTCCAAAAATTAAATTTAACGAAAATTTTCTATAAAAAGGAAATTTCGCGAAAATTTTCTATGAAAGGAAAATTTGGCAAGAATTTTCTATGAAAGGAAAATTTGGCAAAAATTTTCTATAAAAAGAAATTTTTTCAAAAATTTTGCGAAAATTAAAAAATAAGAGAAAATTTAATGAAAATTTTGTATAAAAAGATAATTTAGCAAAACTACGAAAAAAAGAAAATTTAGCAAAAATCTTATAAGAAGAAAATTTAGCGAAAATCTTCTATAGAAAGAAAATTTAGCGAAAATTTTCTATAAATGGAAAATTTAGCTAAAATTTTCAGTAAAAAGAAAATTTAAAATAATATTTTATAAAAAGAAAATTTAGCGAGTTTTCTTTGAAATACAAATTTATTAAAAATTTTCTATTAAAATTAAATTCAACGAAAATTTTATTCAAAATGTGTTATAAATAGACAATTTATCGAAAATTTTGTATAAAAATAAAGTTTAGTTCATATTTATATTATACTTACGTTGCCGCTTTTAATGTTTTTAATATTTCCATTATCATTTAAATCTAATTGCCCTGCTAACGTTTCAAAGTTTTGTGGTAAATGTAAATTTTGAAATTCCTGCCTTTTATTCTCCAAAGATCTTCTAAAATGATTATTTTTTTCACGCACAATAACATAGTCTTTTAACTCCCAAACATACTCCTCTGGATTGTTTTCTGTCATTCTCATTTGTTCGAATATAAATTTATAGTTAATTTCATTTACATTTGTGCCTTTTAATTGAAGAAGGTGTGGTGAAAGTGTTTTCATGTTATCAAAAGAATGCAGCGAACAGAGTACAAAAAAATCGCGTTTATTTCCGAACTCATCAAGTCCAGCATTTTTTGGCAAAAGAAGTTTAATTTTTGGATGATCTCCTTGTTGACCTTTCAATGTACCATGTGTACTTTTTAAATCGGTGACGTAGCGAAAGTGAAAATTTTGTTTTGGTTCAATTTCAATCGTAAAATTATTTATTAAAAATTCGTTGTCCATAATGATTGATCAAAAACTTGCAACTTTTATAATTTAAATTTAACAGCTATAATGGCGATCGTCTACTAAAACAATGCAGATTTACGTGGTGTAGTTTATAAGTATATTCGCTCTTAGTTAACAAAAAAAAAAAAAAAAAAAAAAAAAAAAAAACAGTGTTGCCAAATTTAAATTACAAAAAGTAATAAAAACCTTATTAAAATTTAAGTAAATATTGGCATTACATTTTTAAAATTTTTTTAATATTAAATTTTTCCGATGTAAATATTTAAATCTATGATTTTATTACTTAATTTTTTGGCAATAATCGAATGCTTTGGCAATACTGAGGGTATAAACCCTGTTTTTCTTCTCTCTAATAATTTTATCTCTAAATTATTTATTTGTATGCATGTGCAAATATATGTATGTTGTTTATTATTAAATACAAATACTTTAAATATTCGTATACAGTAAAATTTTAATAAATAAGGGATTTTCCCTTTTTAAAGACTATAAGAATCAACTTATTGCTTCGTTCAATAAACTCTGTTCTTGGTCCGTACAGCGAAAAATTTGCGTATTTTTTTTCACTTTGATAACAGCGCGCAGTGGAACCAAACACAAAAAAATCTATCTGTTTCTCCTAAACTACTGGTTGGATCGAATTGAAATGTTAAGAAAAGTTGTAGTTTTATACAAAAATTAAATTTTGTGACATTTTTATATAAGAATTAAATTTTGCTACATTTTTCTATACAAATAAAATTTTCTACAAAAATAAAATTTAGCGACAACTTTCAATAAAAGTAAAATTTAGCACAAATTTTCAAAAAAATAAAATTTAGCAAAAATTTTCTGTAAAAATAAAATTTAGCAAAAATTTTCTGTAAAAATAAAATTTAGCATAAATTTTCTGGAAAAATAAAATTTAGCAAAAATTTTCAATAAAAATAAAATTTAGCAAAAATTTTCTGTAAAAATAAAATTTAGCAAAAATTTTCTGTAAAAATAAAATTTAGCATAAATTTTCTGAAAAAATAAAATTTAGCATAAATTTTCTGTAAAAATAAAATTTAGCAAAAATTTTCTATAAAAATAAAATTTAGCAAAAATTTTCTGTAAAAATAAAATTTAGCAACAAATTTCTATACAAATAAAATTTAGCAACAATTTTCTTTAAAAATAAAATTTTGCGAAAATCTATAAAAATAAAATTTAACAAAAATTTTCTATAAAAATAAAATTTAACGAAAAAAATTTTCTATAAAATTAAAATTTATTTTTATTTTATTTATTTCAATTCACAGTAATATAAAAAGCCCTTTTAGGCCAATAAATATATATTACAGATTTATTCCTGAATAAGGATATATTAAATAAAAACTATAACTAACGAAAATTTTCAATAAAATTAATTTTGGCGTCGATTTATCGTCGATTTTCTATAAAAAATATGGCGAAATTTTCTATAAAAATAAAATTTATCGGCGATTTTTTATAAAAATAAAACAGCGAAGATTTTTTACAAAATAAAATTTAGACACGATTTTCTATAAAAGAAAATTTAGGAACAATTTTCTATAAAAATTAAACTTTTTTTATAAACAGGATTTTATAAAAAATTACATTTAGTGACGATTTTTTATAAAAATAAAATTTAACGACAATTTGCTATAAAAATAAAATTTTGCAAAAATGTACAATAAAAATAAAATTTAATGAAAGTAGACTTCATTGGAGCAGGGGGAGTGGTACACCCCCTCCCGCCATACAAAGAAAATTCGCATAACTTAAGAAGTATTACTGCAAAAGTCTTTCAATTTTAAAGAAATAACTTCCTTATCATCCTTTATAATTGAGATGCAAATGGAAAGGATAGAATCAAGAGGAATAGTATTCCCTATTAAATAGCTTAAATATTGTTAAAGCAAAATTCTTAAAATTTCACTGGAATTACTTTCTTATCAACCTTCAGACTTAAAATGAAAGGAATAGTACCCCATACAAAGCAAATATTAATTATGGAATATCTATAGAACTATTATAGTGATAGCCTTCAAACTTGAGAACCACTATATTCTCAAATTGGGTACTCGGCACACAAGGTGTCCGTACAAACATTTTAGGGGGTTGCGAAGACAATTCACTTAAACACAAAATTTAAAACATTTATTAAGCTTAAATAATTAAAATTTACTTATAAAATGTTTTGAATTTTTTAAAGAATTTATCAAATTGACCAATTTATATAGGGGTCGAAAATAAATTAAATTATAATTATATCCGTGTGAGTGCTTAAATTAATTACGTCCAATTAAGTCAACATATTCTTAGTTCGAAATGGAATTGAGCTTATATGCATATATGCTTATATGCAAAAAACTGTGTGCATGATATTACCACAGAATATACATTTAGTATCAGAAATCAGACTCACAATAAATGTAATTTATATGGAAATATCACTATATTATATATATATATATATATAAGATTTTCTCTAGAAAAATTTATTTCTAGGTTTAAAAATTATTTGAAAATTTTTGTTTGAAATTGAGAAAACACTATCAGGCGTAATCAAAATGAAAAAGTCTGTGCCCGATAACGAGTGGCTAAGATTTTTGTGTGTAACTTTCCATAAGAAAAAGTTAGCCATTCGTTAGCAAGCATACATTTTTTATACCCTACTCCACCATAGGTGGAGAGGAAATTCTGCGTTTGTACTGATGTTTGTAACACCCAAAAATATTGGTCTAATAATATCCACCTTTATGTACACTAATCGGCTTAGAATCACTTTCTAAGCCGATTTGACGGTGTCCGTCCGTCCATGTAAACCTTATAATAAAACTACAGGTCGCAATTTTGAACATAGATGTTTAACCATCATAAATTTCTTAAATGCAGAATTTTGTGAAATTTGGCATATATAAATTTTATATAAACATAAATCTGTGTGCCAAATTTCGTGAAGATCGGTCCATAATTGACCATAGCTCCCCTATTAACCCCTCTTTAGAAAATCCCTTTAACGGTTATAAATCACATACAAATGATAGTATCAGGTTAATATTTGACACAAATCAGTGTTACGTACATATGTAAATAGAAGTCGCAGTGCCAAACTTTATGAGGATCGGATGATAACTGTCCATAAATAACAATAATGCATACGCATGTGTCAAGTATGGTTCGAGCCAGTGGCGATAGAAAATAAAACGAACTTGTATTCTTATTAATTCATATAATGCAACTTAAATTTTGTTATGTTATTTTCAAAGTATAGAAATAAGTCTTTTTTTATAGATTTTCAACCGTTGGTTTTAAAACGTTCGCATCAACAACCTCTTTCTTTTTTGCTTGACCTCTATATGCTTGAAAAACTGTCAAAACAATTCTATATGTACAGTTGTATCAGAAAGTAGTAGGTAGGTCCACAATTGTCCACAGGACCCATAGAAAACACCTCCCCGAATTTTGATGCACATACTTTAATGGTGTAAGGTATTCTATTATTCGGGCTAGATGTTCTATTTACTTCTAACTTGTTTCATTTTGAATAAGGGAGGGGGTATGTTTTTAAATATTTACTCTTATATACAAATGTATGGACGAAATGATATTAGTCTCAATTAGAAATAAAACTTAAAATTCTATGTCTATGTTGGAACAAAACTTGTTTCAATATTAAACATTAAATTCATATTGTATTTGATGTTTATTTATTACATGAAAATTTTGGTGGGTCGATTTCGAGTTGCAAAGGGGTCGTGAAACTGTTGTTTGTGAGAACCCCTGTTTTTTGCATTGGCGAAATAAAAATAGGATGGATAGGTCCGGGGGGAGATATAGCCTCCATAGGAGTCTTAAAAATTTATATAAATAATTTTTATATCAAATTTCAAATAGGACGGATAGGTCCATATAAAGTAAACATTAGTAATCGCATCAAAAGAGGTAGCGAAGCTAGTTTTCTCTAAAAATAAAGTTTAGCAAAAATCTTTTATAAAAATAAAATGTTGCAAAATTTTCTATAAAAAGAAAATTTAGCGAAATCTAAGATAGAGGATCTTGAATATATGTTGAATTCTCAAAAATGATTTTCCATAATATTTTTTGTTTAAACTTTTAATATTGGATAGAAAATATGAGAGATTATTTATTTACAATTCAATTATAAATAAACAATAAAAAATTTTTTAAATCCACAGAAAAATAAACATTTATGTATGAGAATTTGGCACATGGTCATTTTGAATAAGAAAATTTAAAAAAAAAACATCATCTGTATGTATATTTACCAAAAAATTGTTTATATATGAAATAGTACAAACGCAAGTAAACATTTTAAAGAATATAAATTAAATTAATACAAATGTTTATTTTTTCTCTCCTTAAGATTACTTATAGAATATAATATATATTTTTAAATAAAAACAAGTAAAAAATCAGGGTAAATTTACAAATTATGTAAACAAATTGTTGAATTTTTATTACTTTATTACTGTTTTAGCTAATTTTCAATAGCAAATTGCTCAATTAAGAAATTTGCACTTAAAAATGTTTCCCACGGGCATACAGACGGACTGAATGGTAAAAAAATGATATCTCGCAATGTTATCTATTCTTTTTTACAATTAATAAATATAAATATCAATTATAATTTATATATTAGCGCTAACTATCTCAGCAAAATATAATGCTTACCTAGAAGTAATAATATAAGTACTACTGAATGGTAAGGAAAAGTATCTTTCGTACACAGTCAATAAAAAGACTATATACATATATTTATAAATGTAAATATAGATTCTTTGGCCAATACCTTGCTCTATTGTATTTTTGGAAGCTTTATTCAATTGTGCAAGTAAAATACATTGCTTTCATCAGTTTTAATTACTGCCAAGTTTCAAATGAAGCTTTTTTTGCGGAGTATAGTTCACTTTGTATATTATTTATTAATAATTTTTAAACTGGTTCTATACAAAATTTTATTTTAATTTCAATTATTATTTCTATAAGAATTTTCTTTGTGGTCTACTTACAATTTTTTTCTTTTCTTTATACACTGCCTGCCACTTGAATAAGGAATCACATTTTTTTTTTAACTTTAATTAAGTATATCTCCTAAACTAAAGTTCAGAAAAAAATAATTTTTTGCGCAACCAAATTTCAAAGTGTTGGCTTTATTTAGTTTCCTGAAGAAATAAAAAATATATATATTTTGTTATACTAAAATTATGCATTTATTTAAAGATATGTATTTCTGTGGTACTATTTCGTGTGTCACTTGAATAAGGAATTCTTTTAATATTAATCAGGAAGGCTATGATTTGAATTTCTTTCAATATAAACGGCTAGAGAATTTTTAATTTGATAGTTTTAAATAGCTATTATTCAAAATGGGACGAGGTAAGGCTCTTAATAACTCAGAAAAAGAAAAATTCTGATTTTGAAATCTCAGGGTTAGAATCCGGTCCAAATAGCCAAAAACATTAATAGAGGAAAGACTGTTGTGTACAATTATTTAAATAACGTGGAAAGATATGGAAAAACATGAAAGGGCGGATGTAAATGGCAACAACTCCAAAAGAAAGACGAAAAATTCTTAGAATTGCATCAAATTCTGTCTAAGAACAGTCCACCGTATTTTAAAGTCGTGCCCATACATAGTCCGATGAAAACTACAAAAAAACACAAATCACAACGTCTACAGTTTGCCAAAAAAACAATGACATGGTCCAACAAATGGTTTAAAGTTGTATTTTCTGATGAAAAAAAGTTTAATATTGATGGTCCCGACGGGTATAACTATTACTTCCATGACCTAAATAAGGAGGAATTATTTTTGAGCCGTGGACACAGCCGAGAAGGTGGTATGGGGTGCCATTTCGTATTATGGTACCATATAATTGGTTTTTGTATTCAACAAAATGACTGCAACGACTGGAGGAAGCATTTCCAAAATTTAATGATTTCTTTAGACCCATGCCTTGGACGTACCAACACGACAACTTTCCGATTCATACCGCCAGAGCAATAAAACAATGGATTAATCAACAAGGTGTTCAACTTATGGATTGGTCCCCATATTCACCAGACCTGAATCCAATGGAATCCTTAAAGGATGCAATAACGGAAGCATGGAGTTCAATTTCGCTAAATTACTTAGAGTCATTATACAAGTCGATGCCAAATCGCATTTTTGAGGATATTTCTAAAAATGGTGGCAGTACTCATTACTAATTGAATGCTAGAAGATAATAACTTTCATTTTTATAACCTAATATTTAAAAATAAATTACAGTTTTTTTTTAAAATATTCCTTATTCAAGTGACACACGAAAAAGTACCACAGAAATACATGTCTTTAAATAAATGCATAATTTTAGCATAACAAAATATGTATATTTTTTATTTCTTCAGGAAACTAAATCCAACATTTTGAAATTTGGTTGCGCAAAAAATGATTTTTTTCTGAACTTTAGTTTAGGAGATATACTTAATTAAAGTTAAAAAAAATGTGATTCCTTATTCAAGTGGCAGGCAGTGTGCACACATAGAAATAAAACAAAATGGTAAATATAATTTTGGTTTTGCGCCATTTATAGTCGTAAATTTATGTGTATAATTCATTTCATTTGCCTTCACGCATCAAACTGTTTTTGTTAATTTTCAAACAAAAGTTTTATATTAGGACTGATGACTACTTGTTATTGTTTATTTAAAATATTTATATACATGCAAATACATGCATAATTTTTGTATTTTTTGTATATTTTTATTTTAACAATAAATATAGAATTTATTGCCAAAAAAAAAAAAAAAAAAACATTTAATAGCAATATGTGAATAGCGAAAGATTATGCTGGGCTGGGTGCTGTATAAATATTCAACAATTTGTATTTTTTATAAGAAAACAAATAGATAAATAAGTATTGTAAGATTTTAAAAATATTTTAAGCTGAACTAGTTAAAAAAATATTAAAATCAAGAAACTAAAGTTATGTTCGTATTCGCCTAATGTAAATAGTAAATATTTCTGTGAAGTAAATTTGTCAAGTGTGAACATTAGAATAATTGTAAAATAAAGTATATACACATGTGATCATTAAAATAGGTATTCAAAAAATTAAAAAAAAAAGTCGAATTTTTTTAAATAATATTATAAATAATATTTGTTTTTTGATTACTTGGTATATCTTAGGAACAATGAACAATATTATTTAATTGAACAGAAGTTAAGCCATAAGTATCTAATAATATTGATCAAAAATCAAAATCCACCTGGCCATTAAAGTAGGTACAGAACAATTACGAGTACAATGTGATATACCATTAACTATTTTAAGAAAAATTAAAATTTGGTCTTTGGTTATTATAATTACATAGTTTCCTATTTATTCCAGCCTTTTTAAATATCTTTTCTAATTTATGCGCCATAAAATTCGGAAATCTCATCCAGATGTTTTGAATCAGGAATTTTGAATTTTTCCTTAAATTTTAGATTTATTACGGCGAAATTTTTTTAGATCTTCCCGAAAAGTTCCATTATGGTTTCAATCCGCTGGCCAAATTAGCCAATGAAAAAATGCAATTTGATTACTTTGGAATTATTCATTCAACGATTTTTCGGATAAATTTTGACCATGATTTTACTGAAACTCCACCGAACTCAAATGCTTTCTTCAGGATAAAATAGCTTAACGTTCAGTGTAGATTATTTTAAATTTTTCTTCAGAATTTTTAACATTAATAAGTATTATGAAACAAATCTCCGTCATCGGAGTTGTACTTAACCATTTCTTTGTAAATATTTTTGCCAAATATTAACCTATTAAACATCTAAATTGTTATCGGAATAGTATATCCTGTTTTGTCCTCTAACTTCCGTATTTACACACCATTTTTAGCACACCAAGAATGAGGGTTTTTAACTTTTAACTTTTATGTTTATAATCTTAAAGTATCGTTTGAAAATTACAAGAAAATTATATAAAAAATTAACTTATCTTATGCTGATAATAATATCAGTGCTTGATGAGGATATGACTCCAACTCCAACGCATCTCTCAAAACAAAAAAAAAAAAAAAAAAACTTGGTCTTAAAAAATTGTAATTGAAATTTTAAAGCAATTAAGTCAATAACTGGATCGAATCAATATTGAAATCCTTCGATTAGATCTAGAAAATCATATCAAAAAATATTCAGCAAAATAAATAAGAATTTCAGAACAAATTTCAAAATTCTTTATAAAAACACTCTTGGGAAGACTTTGCAAAAAATGAATCAATTTTTTATCCCACAGAATAGAAAAATTATTCCAAAAATGTGTACAACACATAAGACAAGAGATAGCAATTATAATAATCAAGAGTTTTTAATTTATCCTTGCTTTTAATCTTTAGTGTAGTACAGGCTAATTTTCATAATCTATCCATATCATTAGAACCTTAATATTTTACCTACGTCTAATGAATTAACTTAGTTAACCTACCCTTTGATACAATAAATAATTAAACGTAAATCATTTGCCAAAGAATATTAGCTAAAAATTTTTAAAAATTTTATGCCCTACCTATTTTAATGACCATATTTGTATTTTCTTGGCTCATATTAAATTTTGACGTTGAAACCACTAAACCAAACTAAAACTTATGCAGATTATACTAATACATATTATCTCTTAATAAGGCGCTCACACTGTAATAAAATTGTATCCATTATATTTTTAATTTTTTATTATCAAAATCGGACAAAGCATTCTAGAATTATAGTGAAATATTCTAGTGTGAACACATTATTAAAGAGGCCATGATATAAAAAACTTAAAAGAGAATTAGACAAATCACGTTAAACTCTTCTTTTTTTTTAAGAAAAAAAAAAAAAAATTAAAATAAGTTATTCAACGAAATCTGAAAGACAGTACATATAAATTAATTAAAAAATTAATTAATTCCCATAAAGTTATATATTCTTGACGCTTATTAAATATTATCTGTCTATAGGAAACATTTTCACGTCAGTACTACTACATAACAGAATCTATAACAACATAATTTACAAACTAATCAGTAGAATAAAATAAAATTTCTCCCCGATATTTAATTGTGATCAATATTTATTATTAATTACTATGGGCGGATTTCCATGCAAATGCATGTTTTTATCTGAACATTTAAAAGCTACTTTATGTGGTTATCTATCCGAACCACATTTTTTAATGAAAAATGTCATCGATTTGTTAGTGAGTATTTTTGCATATTTAATGAAAAATTCATATTTTTCATAATAATACAAATTAATTTACCTTTTTTTCAAATTTTTATTTTTGTTTTCCTAATTCTTTGCTAAAAAAAAGTATTGTATCAGCTTGCAACTCTATACCAGCTGATCAAAGGTGATTTATAAAAGTAAACGAACATTTTACCAACAAAGGTTCTCATAAAAAGTTATTTCAATTTTTTCATTAAAATTTCTTATATTGTTTATAATTAGTGCTAGTTTTTATATGAAAATCTTTAGTTAGTGAAATTTGGTAAGATCTATAAAGAAAAGTTATTAAATATTCTTTAGACTAAAATTCCAAATGTAAGAACTTCAAAAACTTACGTTTTAAATTAATAGCAAAAACGCCCACTATCATTTTTAAAACAATATGCACAAAGCCTTTATATGTATCTGCAGACATTGTTTTGATGAAAGTATCTAATCCGATTTTATTGAATTTCTTATACCAAGCAGCTGATGAGTACTTAATAATTTTGACTGCATTGATTCATTTATTTCATACACAAAAAAATTCACCAATCACCAAAATAATTCATTCAACTAAAAATTATTTAAATTTGCACTTCTCACCAAAATTATATCAATTACTAATTACAGCTTGATGCCGTAATGTTCGATTGTGATGATTTAAAGAAAGCTGTGGATGAGTGTTAAATGATAACGCTACAAACAAACAAATGAGTATCAAATCAAAAAATATTAAAATTAACCTCTCATTTATTTCCAACTACGGATTTCATAGTCAAACTATTGCTAACTTAGAAGGTTTTGATTCTATAAGCACTCAAATCAGTTTAATTTATAGTGCTATTGAGAGAATCGAAGCTGTAAAAGGCGCTATTACTTAAAAAAATAAAATTAAAGTTACAAGCTGTGATTAAAAAAATAATTAAATAAAATAACGAATAAATAAATAAGTACCCAACAAAAACTTTTTGGTTTTCGGTAATAACAACTACTTATTAAAGTAGTTTCTTGGTAATGAGACGTCATTATTATTTGCCTACTCTGTATTACATTAATAAGTACTCAATAGTATAATAGCACAGTAATACTGCAATCACGTGGATGAGTTGGCTAGAGCGCTGGATTAACAACCAGAAGGTTGTTGGTTCAACCCCATTCTGAAGCTGTTAGTTTTTTATAACAAAATGTCTAAAAAGATATTTTGAATTAAATAGAGTTTTTGTCGCTTAGGGTGCTATGTGTGAGATGGTGTACCTAGTAAGACGTTAGTCAGTAAAAACGAATGGTTAGCGTGTGTTTTTTGTTTTTTTTGTTTAGGTACATGTCAAAAAATAACTACATGAATTTGTGGACAAGTCAAACAAAAATAACTAGTTTTTCAGGCAAAAAATATGTATTTTTGTTTCCAATTATACCTGCTAGCTTACCAGGAAAGCAAAGTTTTTGCTGGGTAAGTAAACAAATAAAGAATTTGAGAAAATAAAAAAATTAAATAAAACTCAATTATTCTACATTCAGATCTTGTTTAGAAAAATACTCTCCTTCTAAGCTATAATTATACAAATAGGTTTCTATTACAGTATCACATTTGTCAGTTTTAGAACGACAAAAATCCAGTTTTGTAGATATTGGTCTGAAAATTTATATTCTGTTAGTAGACAGGGCCGTAAACATTCCCACTGAATCACTGTCATTCCCATACTCAAATATTATTATTATTATTTTTTGAATTCCAGACATATTTTTTTAAATTTTATTAAAAAAAAAATGAATACTTTAAGGGTATTGTTTGCGTAATAAATTTTTACCCAATACCTTAAAATTTTTAAAATAATCTTTAACAAATTTCAAATATGAGGTACCGCACATTTTTTCTAATATTTTAAAAGATCGCAAAAAGTCGTAGCCAATATTTTCAAATATAATTTCATAGATGTTCTTTTATATACCAATCATATTTTTAAATTGGAACTCTATGGTACTTTATAGTTCTAGTCTATAAAAAATATAACTTTAAGAAAGTATATATTTTTAATATCAAGACTTCTTTTAAAAATAAAAATATATTCATACAAAAAAAAAAAAAAAAAAAAAAAAAAAAAAAACATATTAAAGTCTGTATTTATTGAGATATATGCAGTTAATGTTAACATACTTCTTCACAAAAATTTTAAATAAAATTAAAATATTTTTAAAAGTTGCAACTTCAAAAAGCCATAATTCGCGCTACAGGCAATATTCCAATATTCTAAGTTTTTTTTCCATAATATATGATGTGTTTACTAGTAAATGCGAAAAAGTTACTTCAATTGATAAACTTTTATTTTTGTATTTTTTTGTTCTAATTTAGATAAATGTGACACTGTGATCCGTTGACGTAGGAAGATCATTTTCTATATATTGCATAGCTTACAAAGGAATGATTTTTGTTTAATATAATAAATTTTTTCAATTCAAAAAAAAATTAAAATAAAAATCCGCCCCCTACTAATTATAAATAAAATGTGATCAATAAAATAAAAAAAAAAAAACAAAAAACCAAAAAATTTGGAAATAAATTTCCTTTCTTGGGAATTTTTTAAACATATTAAGGGTCTAAACTGTATTAGCAAATTTAATGTTTTCTTTTTTAAAATTGTGTACTCAATCAAATGAAGGCTTAGAATAATCTGCTGTCAAAAAATTTAAACTTTTTTAATAGGTCCGAAATTTTAAAATTATTCAACTTTATACGTTATTTGATTGATCTTCTTTTGTATTTATAGTTACATTATTTTTCGTTTGAAGTGGCATTGCCAAATCAAATTTTTTACTAAAAGAAAAGAATTTTCCCAAGTTATCGCCACTTTAATATCATCTTTTAAGGTGTATCTATTATTTTGAGCAGATGTGTACATTACTTTTTGTCTATTTTTTTTTTTCTTATTGTGTCAAAAGCACATTAACAAACATGTATCATTTGTCCCCCTTTTAAAGTAATATTTATTTTAATTATGAAATGATTGTACATATATTAATTTTTTAGTTTTTCTCTCTATCTCAATTTTTGTTTGTTTGTTTTTTCTTGGGAGTCAACATTCAGCACACGCAACAGTTAATAAAATATACATATGTGGGTGTTTTTTCTGGCAACTGGGATGACACATCTAGTTGATATGAGTAAATCATTGTTTTCAAGTAGGGAATATACCCCATAGTTTTTAGTTGAAAATTTATTTATTTATTTTTTTTTTACAGAAACTTGTTGTGAAATTGAATTTATGATATGGATAATGTGTTTGTTCATACAATTCATACAATTTCATATACCTATGGACTGCGCACGAAAAAATCCGTGCACACTTTAAGGTTTATAACATAGATTAACGTAGATATGAAGCTCAAAAAAAAAAAAAAAAAAAAAAAATCAATTGAAAAAAAGTTACTCAAAAAATACATGTAATATAATTGTTTTTGTTTTAGACTTAGGTTTTTTTGACAACCGACTTAAGTTTTTGACAATGAAGCTTCTCATCTATGTTAATCTATGGATTATAACTTTTACTACATGTGAAAAAAGTAGTACCATTAACTTGTTTACACTTGTAATTACTCTCAGTAACTATGTACTTAATTTTGCTGTAACAATGATTTTTTTTACATAACTTAAAACTGAAAAAAATCATTCAAATAGATAATTCAAACTTATTATCGAAACACATGTCGAACATATTAAATAATTGCTAGAACGTAGGTATATCAGGAAATATAGTTTTTTAAATTTTAAAAATATATATTTTTTTGATAATCGTGATCTCGATCACCAAAAAAAAAAAAAAATAATCCTGATAACGAAAAAAAAGTTGATTTACAGACTCTAGTATCTCAGACAAAATAATATGGATTATTCTTTAAATTTCTCTGTATCTTTTATCAGGAAAGTTAAAAAAGCTGGCCTGAAGATCCACGAAGTAAAAAAAGTTCCTAATAGAAACGCTAGTAAAAACGTGAAAGCAAAAGAGATCATGAATTCCATATCAATGATGTTATGGAAAATCATCACATCAAATCGTCACCTAAAATGCAAAAGGCCGTACACTTTTTACTTCAAAATTAAGCAATTAAATAAAAATTTTTAATCGTTCACTTAAGGCGAAAATATATAGAGTATAAAACACTCTTCAAACCAAATTTATCTTAAATTGAACACATTTTACAACTGTTTCGTTTATGAAGTTAGTGTTAATATTAAGGTAATTTTTGAAGATATTAATATGAAATTTTTTATGTTTGGCTCAGTACATTATGATCTATAAAAATCTAAAATTATTTTTGAGTGTTTATGGCCTTTTGCATTTTATGTGACGATACAAATATCGTGTAAAAAATCGAAATTATCGAATAAACTTTTTCCCTGGGAATACATTTGTAGATGTGGGGAAAAAAGCACATCATTCATAACAAATGACGCTTTTAGAAATGTAGGCAAATGAGTGTCATCAGAAAAAAACACAACGAATTCTAATTTTTCTGGCCTGGTCTCCCTTCTCATTACTGCTATGTACTAAAGGAGGTCAATCCACTACACTGTCCAGAACTCTGTCAATTTTAAATGTACTGGGTCATATAAAAACATATTTAAAGAATACTTAAAGCTGACTAAAAAATAAAATACAGTGGAACCATTCTAACAAAAAAAAAGTAAAATAATAATAATAATAATAATAATAATAATAATAAAAGTAATAAAATAAAGCTTATTATGTCGAAAATATTGAATATTTTATTAAAAATGAATAAACAAATAATTCTTTTAAATTTAAAACTTGAATATAAGAGCCTTTAAAAAATCTAAATTTCAAAAGTATTGACATTGGTTTCATTTTATAAGCTGAATTGTAAGCACTAGATTTTTTGTGCGCAGTCCTTACTTTAATAAACCTATTATAAAAAAAATCCTCATATACCTTTACCAATCTCTTATACTTCTGCTAATCTCTTTTATATGTTTACGAG
Organism: Protocalliphora azurea; assembly: GCA_932274085.1. NCBI lineage: Eukaryota > Metazoa > Arthropoda > Insecta > Diptera > Calliphoridae > Protocalliphora > Protocalliphora azurea. Next base: position 145,200,430 of record OW026520.1, on the reverse strand, counting down.
ACCAACTTACAGTCCAAATTTCATCTCCCTAGCTTCAGCGTTTGGGCTGTGGGTTAGTCAGTCAATCACGTTACTCTTTTATATATACACTGCTTGCCACTTGAATAAGGAATCACATTTTTTTAACTTTAATTAAGTATATCTCCTAAACTAAAGTTCAGAAAAAAATAGTTTTTTGCGCAACCAAATTTCAAAGTGGCTTTAGTTACCTGAAGAAATAAAAAATATACATATTTTGTTATACTACTATTTCGTGTGTCACTTCAATAATATTAATCAGGAAGGCTATGATTTGAATTTCTTTCAATATAAACGGCTACAGAATTTTTAATTTGATAGTTTTTAAATAGTTTTTATTCAAAATGGGACGTGGTAAGGCTCTTAATAACTCTGAAAAAGAAAAAATTCTGATTTTGAAATCTCAGGGTCAGAATCCAGTCCAAATAGCCAAAAACCTTAATAGAGGAAAGACAGTTGTGTACAATTATTTAAATAACGTAGAAAGATATGAAGAAAACATGAGAGGGTGGAAAAAAATCGCAACAACTCCAAAAGAAAGACGAAAAATTCTTAGAATTGCATGAAATTCTGCATTGTCGGTATCAAAAATACGTGAAAAAAGTGGAGTCAGTGCCAGTCTAAGAACAGTGCACCATATTTTTAAGTTGTGCCCATACATAATCTGACGAAAACTGCAAAAAAAAATCCACTTAATGCAAAACTCAAATCACAACGTCTACAGTCTGATTAAAATACAATGACATGGTTTGACAAATGGTTTAAAGTTGTGTTTTCTGATGAAAAAAAAGTTTAATATTTTATGGTACCGACGGGTATAACTTTTACTTCCATGACCTTAATAATGAGGAATTATTTTTGAGTCGCAGACACAGCCGAGAGGGCGGAACAATGGTATGAAGTGCCATTTCGTATTATAGTACCATAGAATTGGTTTTTGTATCCAACAAAATGACTGCAACGACTTACAAAAACATTCTTCAGGAAGCATTTCCAAAATTTAATGATCTCTTTGGACCCATACCTTGGACGTACCAACACGACAACGCTCTGATTCATACCGCCAGAGCAGTAAAACAATGGATTAGTCAACAAGGTGTTCAACTTTTGGATTGGCCCCCATATTCACCAGACCTGAATCCAATGGAAAATATCTGGGGTTGGCTTGCAAGAAAAGTTTATGAAGGAGGAAAACAATTTGAGACGATAAAATCCTTAAAGGATGCAATAACGGAAGCATGGAGTTCAATTTCGTTAAATTACTTAGAGTCATTATACAAGTCGATGCCAAATCGCATTTTTGAGGTTATTTCTAAAAATGGTGGCAGTACTCATTACTAATTGAATGCTAGAAGATAATAACTTTCATTTTTATAACCTAAAATTTAAAAATAAATTACAGTTTGCTTAGTATTAAAATATTCCTTATTCAAGTGACACACGAAAAGGTACCACAGAAATACACGTCTTTAAATATAAGCATAATTTTAGTATAACAAAATATGTATATTTTTTATTTCTTCAGGAAACTAAATGCAACATTTTGAAATTTGGTTGCGCAAAAAAATTATTTTTTTCTGAATCCTAGTTTAGGAGATATACTTAATTAAAGTTAAAAAAATGTGATTCCTTATTCAAGTGGCAGGTAGTGTATATATATAGACAATGTGTAGTACATTACACGTGTTTTTTTTATCAAAAAAATAAAACTAAAAACTGTTTATTTACTTATTTTGTTTGTGAAAAAATTACGTCATGGTTGCTATTTTAATGCGAATTAATTTTATACATTTGTTGGTACTAAATACAACGCCACCGACGACAACAAGGAAAATTAAAATAAAATAAAACAATAAAAGTAGTTTTAGTTGTTGTAATTGAATTGAAAAAGAAACCAAATTGAATTTTTTGCGACAAAAATAAATGTTGGCAAGTATTGTAGATTTCCGTTTTGTTAAGGGAGCTAAAGTTCAAAAAAAAAAAAAAAAAAAAATGGATTGAAATTTTGGTTTAGCGACAAGGTCAGGGGTAAACAAAAATAATTATAAATTATAAAATTTTCGTTTTTAATGAATTGTAAAAAAATGTTTACCAATTTCGCTGAACAATTTAACAATTATTGATGTTCTCAAAGATTTTTTTAAATTCAACGTAATTTAGTAGTTTAAAGCCTACCAACTATTTTTTGAATTAACAAAATTTTGAATTTAGAGCTCACGTTTTGTAAAGTTTGTATAAAATTTTTTCTGAACGAAAAAGAATTTTATAAATTAAAAAGAGTTTTATGCTTAATATTGTACGCGTTTTAATAAAATTGAAAGTATCATAAAAAATGAAAACCAGCATAATAAATATAAAAGTTATAAAAAACCTTTTATGCTCTAGAATAAATTTCGAAGTTGCGTTAATGATTTTTGTTTGTTTTATAAAGCATTTATAATTTAAATATTGTAGGTCACACCCCTATATATATATATATATATATATATATATATATTCAAAGAAACTAAACATTTTTATACAGCAGTACATATATATATATATATATATATATATATATATATTTTTTTTTTTGTGAAAATTTTTACTTCAGCTTTAGTATTTAGTTTCTTTGAAAATTAGATAAACTTTTGGAAAAGTTAAAGCTTTTTAAAAATTTTATCTACTTTTTTTGGATTTAAAAATTGTTATAAATTGAAAAATGCTACTTTTTTGATGATTGGTACTTTTTTAAATGGTATTTTTTTAAATTTTTTTGAAAATTTTTGTTACTATTTTTAACTTAGTACCTTGTTTTATTTTATTGAAAAACGGTAATTTTTTCATGTTTGCTACTTTTTTGATTTATTTTAATCATCCTTTTGATACAACATATATATATATATATATATATATATATATATATATATATATATATTTACATTAATTATATTCCTTTGTACCACCATATGTTGTTCAAATGCAAGATATATATTTTTTTACTTTTTTAATGGTACTTAATCAATATTTTATATTGCCAAATCTTTTCTATTTTTTTCCTTATTTTAATTTTTTTATTTTAATGTATGATAAGATGGAATAATAATATGATAAAATTAAATAATAATATGATAAGATTTTATAACTATACGATAACATGGTATAATAATATGATAAAATGGAATAATAGTATGAAGAATGGCATAATAATGCTATAAAATGGAATCATAATATGACAATGTGGTATAATAATATAATAACGTGAAATCATAATTTGATAGAATTATATGTAAAACTAGAATCATAACATGAAAAAACAAACCATAATATCCGACACAATATGACAAAGTAGAATTGTAATAATTATTACTCATAATCATTTTCATTTTTCGCTATGACCATATGTTCCAATTATAATATGTTGCTCTTAGATTATGGTCATTATAACTATGTTTTTTCTCTGCGTGTATAAACTTTGTATTAACACAATATTAACTTAAATTTACCATCAACATAATCTAAATTATTACACTTAAATACACATCAAATAACAAATGTAAAAACAAAAATGTATATATTTACCGAAAAATATGCATAAATATATAAAATATTTACATTACACGTACGTGCTTTTAACAGCAGGGAATATGTTAAGAAATGTAACATAAATAAATAATATGATGATTTTAATCATCACCATATGTAGAATGAATACCATCAACACTTCTACCATTTTCAACTAGTAAATAAACAACCAAAAGTGGCGACATTTTTGACACGCATCCTATTTATTCACTCACACACAGACACTTGTACAAAATAGTCTAACAAGATATTAATGTCAGTTAATGTCATTTACATGCAAGACGTTTCCTCCGCGTGCTCTTCTTTTTTACTGGCAGAAGGCAAAATTACTTTACAAAAAATAGGAATATTATTCAATATAAAATAAATAATAAAAAAAATTGTGTTACATATAATTTTCGAACCCTTATTAAATATGAATTGTAATACAATTTTTAAATTAAAAAAAAAAAAAAAAAATACTTGTACAAACAGTTTATTTACTTTTATTTCATATATAAAAACTGGAATAAATAAGAATCATCTTGTCTATAAAATTGTATCCTCAATTGAAATTAGCCTATAAACATAAGTATTCTGAAAGTTAAAACTACATTTCAAATATAATTATAACTTTATATATATTTATGTCTAGAACTATTTTAGTACATGTTTTTTTTTCTTTATTTAAACCAAGGATTCTTATAATTCGTATGTATCGTTTAGAGAAAGAAATGTTATTAACATTCTCCTATTAACTATATATTTTTCTTTAAAAGTAAGAGAAATATAGCTGAAGTAGTACACTTGTTATAATTTACTTATATTAATCATACGCTGATGTAACCAGTGCAAAATACAAAGTTATTTTAAATTACAAAATTTAAAATGAATTTAATGTAATATATATTAATTTCATGATATTTGTATATTAGGTTTAGTCAAAATAACTATAAATTAAAAATTAACAAAAATAATTTTGTATACATATTTTAGAGATTTACTATGCACAGTGGTTTAGGATGAATTTTTTGGAAATAAATCTGGAGATTCTAATTGCATGGTTCGATTTACAAAAAAAAAAAAAAAAAAAAAATATATATATGTATATATAGCAGAGGACTATTCGAGTTTAATTTTGGAAATAGGTCTATTTCTTTATTTCTATTCTATTTTCTTTATTTTTCTCCTTTGCGCTATTTTTATTGAGTGTTTTTTAATTTTACATTGTTGACATTATGTAAACAATTAAAATTTGTGATTATTATAATTTTGATCTTTTTATGTTTCAGGTAATGTTTTCAAATTTTTTTCTTTTATTTACATTAGGTAAATAAGGCAATTAGGTAATAAGGTAGTTTTAAACTAATTTTTTTCTTTTGCAAAAAATTTTATAGCTTTTTACATTATATACATTTTTGCCACGTGAATTTTGAGTCATTTTACACAAATATTTTTTATTCCTCCATTGTTAACATTATGTAAAGAATAATCAGATAAACAATTGAACATTTTGTTTAATAAGGTTGTTTTGCAAAAAATTTCTGTTTTTTTTACAATATTTATATTTTTGACACGATGTAAACATTTTGTTGAATAAGGTTATTTTACAATAACTTTTTACTTTTGCAAAAAATTTATAGTTTTTTTACAATATTTACATTTTTGACACGATGTAAACAATTGTTTCTCTTGGTTTTGGAAAAGATTTTTGAATTTAAACATAAATTTAGGATTTAAAGTTTGGTATATTTATTTTTTACATTAGTTAAACAATTGTTTTTTACTGGTTTTGAATTATTATAACTGATTTTTTTGTTTCAGTTATTGCCTTTTATATTTTTTAAATTATTTACGTTTTTGACATTAGGTAAACCATTGAACATTTTGTATAATAAGATAATTTTAAACCCTTTTTTCTTCTGAAGGAAAATATCGGGTTAACATAAATTTAAGTCGTAAAATTGGTTATTTGAACTTTTTACATTATTTACATCAGGTAAATAATTATTTTTTACTAATTTTAAGTGATATAACTTTTTTTGATATTTTGAAGCCAAAGTTAATATTTTTTACATTATTATAATTTTGACATGTTGTCAACAATTGATTTTCTAAGTGTGATTTTTTCGTAGTGGTGAATTTTGTTAAATAAACCTTTTATAGATCAGAGTTCATTACAAATAAATTCTTTAAATATTTAAGTACATTTAATATGTGCAAAATTTTCTTTTTATTTAAAAATTTATATGTATGTATATTTTCTTTTATATGTATATTATGAGCATACGTAATTAGAAAAATATTTTTTTGCTCAGTGTTCTTGAATTTCAGTTTTTAATATTCCCATTACAAAATAAACAAATCAAATTCTAAAGGACATACAACAAATACAAACCTATCCTTCTAAATATGTGAGTGTGTGCAAGTTTATGAGCTACAAATTATATTAAAAAAAAACAGTTACGAAAAATACTAGGATAAGGGAGTGTAGCAGGGAGTAGTAAATAGTACATACATTGTTGTTAGTTGTTAGAGTAAGGTCGTGTTATGTGAATGTTTTAAAATAGTATGAATTTTTGTTAGTACAAGTACTTACTTTACCCAGTCAACAATTACATATGATATTATACAAACAGATTATATTTTTGATGGCAGAAAGTCAAGCACAAACTTTTTAATATTTCTTTCTTCCATGAAAGTATTTTTTTATTGAAAAATTTTTCGTTATGATTACGTAAATATTTTGATTAATATTTTTGCTATTATGATGATATTTTAAATTTTAAACTTAAAAAAAAAAAAAAACTATTACAACTTTAAGATTTTGTACGCTACTACTTTTTGAGTAAATATTTGTTTGTTTGATATAAATATTTTTAATTATTATAAAACTATACTTATTGGGTTATCGTTATTGTCTACGGTGTGTGATTTGTTTTGGATGTGCTGTAACTTCCTAACTTCCTTCCATGGCTACTCATTGACTTGAGTGACTTGTGGCTTGTCTTAAACAACCAACATAGGCACACCACTAGCTGATTTTATTATCATTATTATTAAAAAAACCACAACGATGCGCCGTTCGTTGCACAGTGGTTAAAATAAAACAACATTATAAAAGGACTAATTAATATAATAAATTAAATCAGTTTTAAAATTATTAATAAATAATTATTGTGTGCGCTATAAAAAATGCTCTTAAAATCCTTTAAAATTAAAAAATATACTCTTAGAATATTAATTTTTCTAATTAAATTTTAAATTATTTACTATTTTGTGCCAAAAATGACTTGACTTTGAATAGTAATTTCTAAAAAAAATATATTGCTTGTACTTAAAATTATTAAAATTACAAAATTTCCGTATATGTATTTGAAAATAAAAAGAAAAATTATCTAATAACAAATTTGTGTAAAAAGTTCACCTGAGTGTAGAATATGCAAATTTATGCTTTTTAGTGTAATGTATGCAGAATTATGCTCTTTAATATAAAATATGCAATTGAAATTACTATTGTCTGAAATGGATAATTAACAGTTTGGTTAGTTTGAATGTATATTTTTGGGTGCCCTGGTTATATAACTATAAAGTAACAAAAAATTTTAAATTGACGAAAATTATTTTGCATACATATTCTAAAATAAATAAATATGAACAACAAATATTGACTTTATTTCCAAAGTATTAAGAATAATAGGTTTTTATAATAAGAGAAATAATTCTTTGTGGATAATTAAAATAAAGATTAAAAATTTATGCATTTAGGGAAGTTTACGATCCTTTGTCACATTTGTAAAATTTGTAAAACAATGGATTTTAAAATTTTTATTATTTAAAATTTCAATAAGTAAGAGTTGTTGTGAGCAGTGGAGCATATTGAACATCTAGTTCGCTGCTTGGATTTACATAAAAAGCTCAATATTTACAATAATATGCTGTTAAGGCCAAATTATGCAAAAATAACAAATCTATGAAAAAATTATGAAAATTGTTTCAAACAGATTAAAGTACAGGAAAAAATATGACATTAGATATTTTTGGTAGCCCTACAAGAAATATAAATATATATATATATATATTTTTTTTTTTTTTTGGTTAAAAATAAATTGTTAATTAATATTAGATTTGCTAAATTCTTTTGAATTTTGAATATTTTGAGAACATTTTATCAGAAAATAATTAAAAAAATAAAATTTTATTTTGCAAATTATATGCAAAAAATTAAAATTGAAATTTTGGTTCAGATTTTCTTTCTTTTTTTCTACTAAACCAATTTAGTTGCTCTTCAATAAGAAACTGCTTAAGAAAATAATTAATAATCAAAATAAGTTTCATTTGATTCGGGTTAGTAGTTTGTATATGAGAATTTACAGACAAACTAAATTGTTAAAGAATTTCATAAAAAATCTATAAAATAAATCCTTTAAGAAAATTTTATGTTGAATTTGTTTTTTTATTTTTTTTAGAAGAATAAAAATTTAAAAAACCTACCAAAGTACTTACCGAATTACATAGAGCAACACTAATTGTAAAAAACTATAAAACATAGATTTTTAAGTCAATTAATATACAAGTGATCATAGAGTTCTAAGCTTACAAATCATTTTATTTATATATATATATATATATATATATATATTGATATTTGTTAATATAAAATTAATAAGGTTGCGCCATATTATTTGCAATATATTTCTCGAACGAATTTTCTGACTTAGTTTAATAAAATTTCAAAATATTATAATGCAAATTATCTTCAAGTTATACTTTGAAGATATGTGATTAAAATTAAAAAAAATATAATAATTAAATAAAAAAAAATAAATAAAAAAATATATAAAACTTGTTTTAAAAAATAAAAAATTATAAAAAAATCAAAATTTCCAAAAAATATATATATATATTTCTATTTTGTTATAAAGCTGGAAATCACAAATAAAACAAATCATATTCCATTTAAATTGTTAAAAAAATATCACATATATTCACAATTAAGTGAAATAATAACATTTACAAAAACATTTCATATCTTTTGAGATACGATCATTTAATTGTAACCAAAATCGATATTTATGTATAGATTTTGAAGAAATTTCAGTCCTTTCGTTTGAAAAATATTCAGCTTTCTGATAAAAGAGAAAATTTTTTTTATTTTCGATTTTGTATCAGTTTGTTTGAAAATCAAAAATATTTTAATTTTATAAGTATTTAATTTATTTTTTTAACACATTTTTTAAATCTCCTAAAATATTAATCTGATTAATAAATAATGTAGGTATAACCCAGCAAAAACTTTTTGGTTTTCGGTAATAACAACTACTTATTAAAGTAGTTTCTTGGTAATGAGGCGTCATTATTATTTGCCAACTCTGTATTATATAAATAAGTACTCAATAGTATAATAGCACAGTAATACTGCAATCATGTGGATGAGTTAGCTAGAGCGCCGGATTAACAACCAGAAGGTTGTTGGTTCAACCCCATTCTGAAGCTGTTAGTTTTTTATAACAAAATGTCTAAAAAAATATTTTAAACTAAATAGAGTTTTTGTCGCTTAGGATGCTATGAGCAAGATGGTGTACTGAGTAAGACGTTAGTCAGTAAAAACGAATGGTTAGTGTGTGTCCAAGTTCGAGTCTCACTGACGGCAAATTTTTTTGTTTTTTTGTTTATTTTTGTTTTCGTTTAGGTACATATTTTTGAGTACCCCTAGAGTTAAAAAATAACTACATGAATTTGTGGACAAGTCGAACAAAAATAACTAGCTATTCAGGCAAAAAATGAGTAGTTTATTTTTGTTTCCAATTATACCTGCTAGCTTACCAGGAAAGCAAAGTTTTTGCTGGGAACTAATATGGGTTAGAATTATTAGATATTTTATTAAAACAAATTAGACATTTCCTTCCCAAGATGTTTTGCCATATATCGTGCAACCTCATTAATTTCCTAAATAACGATTTAATTCGAGAACTAGAGCAATCAAAAAAATTATATGTGACCAGCTTCTTAATTGACTGAAAAAAGTTTTTTTGTGTAGCCCTGTGTTATTCATCCCTATTGTACATTAAAAAAATGTTACTCCATTAATATTCAAGTTTCATATGACAAGAACTATCCTTGTTCTTCTTTATGGCATGAATGTATACATCATAGAAAACAACTAGAATTCCAGCTTGCTGTAAGAAACCTAAATCAGCTGGCAAAAAAAAAAAAAAAAAAACGCGCTCTTTGTATGTGTTAGTAGAATTTTCTTCAGCACGAAGAGTACTACATGTGAAGAGTACTTTTTTTTTGCTGAGCGAATTAAAGAGTTTGACTTCTAGTTGTTTTCTATGATAAACAGTCTTATGTATATCGTGCAATATGTCTGTATGTTTTTTTTCTTTTTCAAAAAGGCCTAAAAGGAAGTGTAGTTATCATAATTGTTGACTTAAGTATAATTAAAAATGTGTCAATGTTTTGTTTCCTCTAAATTAGTTACAAAAACAACACCAGCAACTAAATAACATTAAAAGATAATTATTAAATTAGATTTTTTTCTACAAAGGAACAGTGTTTAACAATGTTAAAAGAATTTATAAATATACTAAAGATAACCAGATAATAGGGCTAAATTTTTGCTAAAATATAATGTCAAGTACATACAATTTTAATCAGCAAATGTGGCCATAACTAATTTTTTTTTGCGAATTTAAGAATATGAATGCATGCATGCCAGAAGGTAATTTTTATTATTAAAAGTAATTATTTAAAAGCAAAATAAGAATTTTAATAATTTTTGTGTACTTTTGATTTAATAAATTAATTTTTGAAAAGATGAGTACTTAATTTTGGGAGTGTTCAGGGCAAATAAAATTAGTAAAAATATCTTTTAGGTATCTAAGGTGCGTAAGATAAACTTTTTTAAAAAATTTTTTTCAATGAAATGCCATCACTTAATTTTAAATAAAGTCGACATTTATAAATCGATTTTAATAAAATATGTCTCGTTTTAATTCTAACATATGCAGCTTTATGATAAAGAGGAAAACATAGCATATTTGGAAGTTATCGATTTTTTTTTTTTAATTTTTTGTAAAAAGAAAAACAAGTAAATTTTGTCAAAAATTTAATTTTTTCTACACAATTTTTTTAATATATCCGCAAATATTGAGCAGTTTAAAAAATTATGTCAACATGACTTGAAGATAATCTCAATTACAACTTTTTAGTATTTTATTAAACGAAATCAGAGAATTCGTTCTCGAGATATGTTGCAATATATGATGCGACATCATTAATTTTCTATATTACGGTTTATATCGAAAAGTCAATTCAAAAAAAGTTATCTGTAGGCTCACTAAAAAAAAAAAAAAAAAAAAAAAAAAAAAATATTTTAAATAAAATCATTTCTAATGAAATTATTAAATATCAATTTCATGATATAAAAACCAACAAAAATATCATGATTTATTTTTATAATGTACTAAAAACATTATTTCAACATTCCTCTGTTTTCATAAGCATGTAAAAAAAATTTATTTCAAATTCTTTTTTTTTTATTGTACCACACAATGTTGCCATCGTTGCCATTAGAATCGGGCGAATTAAAAAAAGGTTCGAAAAAAAAGTGAAAAGTTACAAAGAATTGAATATTTGTATATATGTATGTATTTCCATGTGACTGAATTTATGTGAATGGCTTGCTGGTTGACTGCAATTTTATGTAGTTTTTGTTTAGAGCCTGGTGTGCTAAATTGTTAGCAACAATTTAAATTGTCAGCATTTTCCATGTAACACTTTAACCTTTATATTCATTCATAGAGTATTTTTTTGCAGTTTTTAGATTTGTTTCTGATTATGAAAGCAACAAATAATTGCAAAAATATGAAGAGTGCTTAATGGTTTTCTAAGTAGACATACGGAGGGACTATGATAGAGTTTTGGAATGTTTTAAAATGGAAATTATAGAATATTAATAAACAATATTAATCAATAAAAAAATATTTTATTCCGCAGCCAATTAAGATAAATGTGATTATGATGTTTTAAGACTATAAATCAATTGTTTTTGAATTGACTCTAGTTTTCGAGATAAATAGTTGTAAAGAAAATTGAAGATATTGCAACACATCTCGAGAAAGATTTTAATGAAATTCCAAAAATTTCTAATTCAAATTAGCTTCAAATTATACCTACATCATTTCTTAATTTGCTTAATAGTTTCGGAGATATTTGTGTTAAAAAAGAAAAATAAATTAATAAATTTTACTATTTTTTGCTTTTAAAAAATCATAAAAAATTATAAACAAAAAAATTCTTACAAAATTTAGAAATTGTTATAAATTACAGTTTCAAAAAAAAAAAAAAAAAAAAATGCTTTATTCTCTACTAACACTAGCCTATTCTCACTCTTCCGCTTACCCGATTCATGTCTGCTCCCAACATCCATTAGGACCACTTGAAGTAATATATTCGACTATTTTTTTTATTGTAATGCGTTTAATAAATATATTTCGATTTTTTTTTATTTAAAATTTAATTTTGATATAGTTTTATTTTATTAAAAAATAATTTTGTTCATTTTAAAAACTCTATTAACAGCGTGTGGAGTGTATTTAACATTTGTAACTGACGTATTTATCTTTACATTCTTCATATTTTTTACATAATTAAAGAAGAATAGTAGAATTTAGCTGAAAAACTATTTAAAAATTTTTATAAATATAATTTTAAGCATTTTTTTATATTTAAAAATCTATAAAAAATTACTCTTTTAATATATCAAACTAAATTTTGGAGCACGGATGGACTGCAATGTTGTTAATAAACTTCATTAAAAATAAAATTTAAAAAATTGTTTTAATTATGATTTTTCTGCTCTTAAAAAATAGAATATGAAAACTTTTACTATTCTCATGAAATCGGCTCCCCTGTCTACATATTTGTCCAGGCGGCAAACAGTTTAGTGTTAAATTGATCTATATATACAGATAAAGTATGTGATTATTAAAAATATTCTTTAAATTTTTTTATAATTTCGTTCAATGCTGGATTTAGGGTGCAGCTGTCACCCTAAATCTAGCATTATCTTATCTTTTTTATGGATACGTATGTTTCGAAATAAGAAAAATATTTTATAATATTTTGAGAAAAAAAAAGTAAATGAATTAGACAAAAATTTTGTAAAAGAATCACAATTTTTCATATTAATTTCAAAATGTTGACTTTAATAATTTCTCACGTTTAGACGTATTGTAATAATCGAAAAGTTTTCAACATATTTTTTTTATATTTAAAAAAAAAAAATTGGTTCTCTACCAGGAAATTATTTGCAAAAAGCAAAATAGTAAAGAGGAAAAATAAAAAATTCAAAATTCAAGGTGTAAATATCATTTTAACCATAAGAGATAACTAACTTTATCAGACCAAATTATTTTTTCAAAAGATCCTCCTTTACAACTTTCTTATACATTTCAATGCAATCCCAGTTTATGAGATATCGATTTATTATCATATATTTTCCGATTTTGCAATTAAATAAAATAGTGATTGATTTAATTAAAATATTAATTAACGTATATGTTTAATTAATTTATTGTTTTAGTTAATTAAAAACTTTATTTAAAGCTTATCTATTTTTTAAATATTTTTTCAGTTTTTAATGTCAAAAAATTTTTGTAATGTATACTTCAAAATTATTTAAATGGACTTAAATGTGAATCAATTAATGTTCAAAAAATTACAAGTAAAGAGATTTCAAATTCAAATTATTAAAATAAAATAAAATTTTTTTAACTTATGAGAAAAATTTTGTGTAAATATTTTAAAACAAGCAACTATAAGTTACAATTTTGCATTTTTTTTTTCTTTTTTTGGCAAATTAATTGAATACTTTTTTGCTATTCCCTCCGTATAGTATATCACTATTTTCCTGTTAAAAGCGTAGGCTGAGAGAGACTGTCATCTGCCTTTGAATTAATGATATGACTAGTTGACGTTGTATAGAAAGAAAAACTTAGTTGAATATAATGGAATAGCAGAGAATGTACAGAGTCGGCCAAAAGTAACTGAACAAAATTTACTTTTTAATTAACTTGAGTATAACCCGACTTTTTCTTCGTTTCGAAAAAGAATATTGTTAATATAAAAAGATGGAACACCAATTAACATTATAACAAAAATATATTTTTCGAAAATATAATTTTCGTTTTTTAATGCATATGTAATGCACATAAAACACGTTTTAGAGCATATTTGTGGTTTCCCTGGTCATAACACTTTGGAAATCTCTAATGGGTTGATTTTTGACATACTCCCAATGTTTTGATTTAAAAAATTAAAATTATATTATATTATATATTTTTATTTTTGCACTTTAGATAGATAATTTTTGCATTGTATATAATGCAAAATTATTTACAAAATTTATTCATAAAACAACATCAAATATCTTATGTCCTATTAAAAATTTTTGCAGAATGTTAATTTTTCTTTGATATTTCAACAAAAACGTATTTTGTTCAGTTTGTTTTGTCGCGCTCTATTAAGAGTTGCACCAACACTTAATTAAATTTTATGTTATATAGACAGGAAAATGTAACAATTTATTGTTTTTGTTTAGAGCGGAAAACAATCTTTATATGGAAGTAATTATTTTTGTAAAAATAATATTACTCTGTTCATACGTAGACAATCTTCTAAATAAAGGATTTGCTTAGTTAGTTTTGGCCGACACTGTAGGTGTAAAAAAAATTAAAGTTCCCGTGTGCATTTATACAAATTGCAATTTGTTTTTCAACAAGTAACAATGAAATGCATAACACACCTAATTTACTACGTTTACGGTTTTTATATGAGATGTACTCTCATGTACTTGAGTTGATGCTTAATTTTCCTAAAACATTTTGTAAGTAAGTTTTTAAAGAATTTAATCATAAATATTTGGAAATAATTTAAAAATATATATAAAATGAACTTAACTTAAATCTTGTATAAATTTGCTTTAACATTTTCATTTTATAATTTTTCTTCTAAATTTCAATCTGTATCGATTGCGAAATTCATTCTCACGTCCAAATTACTAACCTAAATTAACGTAATTCACTCAGATTATTTGTTATTTTTCTAAGAAGTTTGCTATTCGAATTAGCTAAATTGATTCAGTTAAAATTCAAATTTAACATTCAAGAAATCAATCTTTCAGAATGCTGTATTTTATAAGTGTTTAAATATTTTCCAAGTGTTTAAATTAAAAATAAAAAAATAATAAGTGGGATAGTCACAAAAGCTTTTTGCATTTTTCTGCTACAACATTAATTCTTTTTCCGCTTTCATTGAGCATTTTACTTGTAAATTGTATTTTTTTTTTGTAGCTAGTGATTTTCTTCAAGAAAATAAAAGTATTAAACTTAAACAGGTTAAGGGTAGAGAAATAAAAGTTATTTTTTAACAATTTTGGCAACAGTCGTCCTTGAACTTTGTGGTAAATGTGCTTGTTTTTCGTTTTCAATTATTTTAACATATAAATTACTAGTAGTGACTAAATATAAGCGGGACAAACTAAATTTATGATTCAAAATTAATGGAGTTTTTTATAAAAAGAAAATTAATTTAAAATTTTCATTAAAAAGAAAATTAATGAAAAATTTTCTGCAAAAAGAAAATTAATGGAAAAATTTCTATACAATGGAAATTTATCAAAAATTTTTTATAAAATGGAAATTTATCGAAAATTTTCTATAAAATAGAACTTTATCTAAAATTTTTAATAAAATGGAAATTTATCGAAAATTTTCTATAAAATGGAAATTTATCGAAAATTTTCTATAATATGGAAATTTATCGAAAATTTTCTATAAAATGGAAATTTATCGAAAATTTTCTATAAAACGGAAATTTATCGAAAATTTTCTATAAAATAGAAATTTATCGAATTTTTGTTATAAAATAGAAATTTATCGAATTTTTGTTATAAAATAGAAATTATCGAAAATTTTTAATAAAATGGAAATTTATCGAAAATTTTCTATAAAATGAAAATAGATCGAAATTTTGCTTTAAAATGAAAATTTATTGAAATTTTACTTTAAAATGAAAATTTATCGAAATTTGTCTATAAAGTGGAAATTTATCGAAAATTTTCTATAAAATGGAAATTAATCGAAATTTTTATATAAAAAGAAAATTTATCGAAATTTTTGTATAAAAAGAAAATTTATCGAAATTTTGCTATAAAAGGAAAAGTATCGAAATTTTTCTATAAAAGGAAAATTTATCGAAATTTTTCTATAAAAAGAAAGTTTATCTAAATTTTGCTCTAAAATGAAAAATTTTCGAATTTTTGATATAAAATGAAAATTTGTCAGAATTTAGCTATAAAATGAAAGAAAATTTATCAAAAATTTACAATAAAACTTAAATGTATCGAAAATTTACTAAAAAATGTGAATTTATCCAAGTTATACTATGAACTAAAAACTTATGGAAAGTTTACCACAAGTTATATTAAAGAATTTATGGAAAATTCCAGTTTTCCTTGAGTAAAATGTTCTAAATATATTTCTCATTCTTATTCTTTCAGAACATTTTTCCTGCACTTACAACAACAAAACCAAAACAATAAAAAAAAACTATGTTGAATATTTGGCTAAAAACTGTTGCTGCTATTCTTTGCTAAAATGACTGCTAAAGATTAGTTTGCTTACTTTGTAATTAATACAACAGTTTAATCCTATCAAATAATTACAACGACAAAATATCTTCCATTTTCTCCTATATACAAACACTAACTGCAACAATAAACTCCAACATATAATGGCATTCAGTTACGCCTGCCTTACACTACAACGTGTAGTACTACCAATTATTTTGGTATTGGGTAAGTTATTAAAGTTAAAAAAAAAACAATCCAAACAATCAAAATAATAATTTATTTTTATTTAATTTTAGCTGCATTATATCGTCCCGTTGGTATATCATTTGTGTACCTGTTGATGTTTTTCATTTCACCATTTGTACCAGTGGCTACAAAACAGAATTTTAAAACATCCGTTACACCGTATTTTATAATTTTAATAGCGTTAAGTACAATATTACTACTATGTCACATAGGTCTACAAGTATCGATATTGGCCCTCAAGATTGGTGACAGTTTTGGCTCGTGTGCTGTTTTAGAACGTTTGCTGAGACATGTTGGCTTTATTGGTTTTAAAAGCCTGAAGTGAGTGTTGCCAAAATAATGTAGATTTTTAAATTGTTTTCAGGATAGCATAGTCCAATCTGACTATAGTCTAGTATGATTACAGTCTAGTATGACTATAGCCTAGACAGACTAGTCTAGTCATACTATAGTCTATTTAGGCTGTAGTCTACTAAGACTATAGTCACAGTCTTGATTTTATTAGTCAAACTACAGTCTGGACAGACTATAATATTCTGTTCATACTATATAAGTCTAGTGAGACTATAATAGCCTAGTTAGACTGTAATAATCTAATCAGACTTTAATAGTCTAGTCAGATTATAGTCAGATTATAGTCAGACAATAGTCTAGTCAGATTATAGTCAGACTATAGTCTAGTCAGATTATAGTCACCCTTTGTTCTAGTCAGATCATATTCTAGTCAGACTAGTCAAGTTTTTGTTTTATATGTTCGATAATTTATTATTTATTATTTCCAGGGTTATAGCCATTATCGAATGGCTAATACCAGAAGTTGTGGTTTTCATAACCGCCCTAGTCGTCTATTTGGTAACCAAGAAGATTACACAAAAGGTCGAAGTCTTAGTTGAAAATGGCATTGTTGATGCCGCGGACAACGAAGAATCCTTAGAAGCTGCTGGCTCCACAACTGCTGGCGAACTAACAGCGGTCAAGGTTAATAATGACGTAGCGCGTAAACAACGATCAGAAGATAATGATAAACCCAATTTTGATGGGCTTATAAAAATTTGTAAGTATTTAAACAACAAATAATGTTATCATTAAATAATTAAAATTGTTAATAAATTACAGCACCCCTATTTTGTTTGGCCACATTATTCTTTTCGGCGGTCTTAAGACCAAGTGTACCAGGTGGTTTTTATTTTTTAATATTTCTACTATCAGGATCATATTGGGCAACTTTCCAAACATTGCAAAGGTAAGATAAACTTATAATGTCATAAAATGTTTTTTTTTTTTTTATTTAAATATGTAAAAAATGTTATGTATGCATAAGAAAATTTAATATACTTTCATTCATATTTTGTTTTTAAATTATATTTTGGTTTGTTCTTTTTGTTGTTATTTTTTTTTTTTGTAGGAAATTTGCCATTTTATTACGTTTAGTAATGGTGGTGATTGTGGCCCATACTATTTGTATAGTAGCTTATCAAACACCATGGATGCAAATACATTTAGATAAAACAAGTTTAACGGCCAGGTAAGTTTAAAATTTCTTTATTTTATTTTAGTTTCTTTAAAGGAGGAAACTAATGTATGTATGTAAATCTATTTACTAAATACTCTGTAAACAGTATTTGAATGGAATAAAGTTAATAGGGGATATTATTTTAACACCTAATACTTCACGACTTGTTGTGAGAGAGAGTATATAAGAGTTTGCCATTCCATGTGTAATTCTTAAATAAAATCATACGATTTATAAATTTTTAGACCTTATGAAATTCTGAAAATTTTAAATTTTAGCTTTATTAGTCTGTCCGTCTGCTTATGGGAAACATTTTCAAAATCAAACTTCTAACCCCAATTAAATTATTAATTATTAAAATTCACCAAGATTGTTCTTTTTACTAAGACTTTTAAACTTTGGACTGTCAAAATGTGAAATTAAACTCAAACGAAGCTACAGTGGATTAAAATTACGGTAAATTAGTTACAGAATTACCTTAAAAAAAGTTTGGAAATAAAGTGTGATTCTTGGAGGAGTCAGTCAAATCCTTCTGATTTGTTTTGATTACATTTTTGTTAATTTATCTTTCCCTTTCTCTCTTTTCAGATTAATTGGCTTAGAGCCTCTTATAACATCATCATGTGAAAATGATATTAGAGTTATAGTTTATGATACACAATTTAAAGCTGATTCATTCCTTAATCCAATCGTTTTATTTTTTACATATTATGCATTAGCATTAACCACCAAGAATCTCATCAAACCTAGGGTAAGTGGAAAATTTTTTATTACTTAATAACTGAAAAACTTCCTACATTTTAAATAATAAATAAATAAAAAAAACTAAAATAAAACACTTTAACTGTATTATAATTGGGTGCGTAGAATAATATAATTTTAAAATTTAATTAACAATATTACAATGACAATATTACTTCTATACAATTAATTTTTATAACTAACACTAAAACAAACATTTCTTGTTTTTACTTATCTTCTTTTTTAATGCTGCTTTAACTGCCGGCTTCCTTATTTTTTTTTTAACATTTTGATTGATTCAAAAAATTTAATTTTAAAAATTTTAATTTGATTTTGAAAAAAAACATTATATAATTTTAACTACAATTACAAA
Source organism: Protocalliphora azurea (assembly GCA_932274085.1). NCBI lineage: Eukaryota > Metazoa > Arthropoda > Insecta > Diptera > Calliphoridae > Protocalliphora > Protocalliphora azurea. Next base: position 145,181,359 of record OW026520.1, on the reverse strand, counting down.
CAAAATCACAAACAGATTATTGCTAAACCAGCCACTGCTTTTGGTCATGAAGTTGATAATAGTAGTACCCATAAGATACAACGTCAAATATCGCTGATCACACAAACATCACGTAGTAGTAAAAAGGATGGTAGTAGGAGTAAATCCCAACGTTTGAATGTAAGATTTTTTCTTTCCAATTTTTGAGTTTGTTTTATTTTTTTGATTATTAATTTTTTTTAATTATTTTCGAAACGAACTTTATGAACTGGTTCTTTTATTAAATAAAAAAACTAGGTGCTCGTTTTTTATTATTTAATTTATTAGGTTTTTTGTTATTTTATTTCTGTAAAAACATGTTTTTTCATAAATTAAATTATTTAAATTTAAATGTTTGAGAACTGAAATTACACTTATTTTCATATTTTAAGAAATATGTTTACGAAACATGATATGCAAAAAAATGTATAAGCATTTAAAACCCAAAAGTGGTACTTTTAAAATATTTTAATTCTGCCCTACTTTGAAATTTAATAATAAATTTATGTAAATTATTTATTTTGAATTAAAAAGTTAAAAAACTTGTTTTTGGGATATACGGTTTTTTCACTTGAATGTTTATACAATATTCTACCTCCTTAAGACATAGATAGTTTGATGTGACCAAGAGCATAATTCGATGAAAAAAAGATTAGAATATAAAGAAAGGAAACAGATTGCTTTGGTACATGTATTTTAAATACAAGTTGTTTGTAAAAAGAAATGGTTGTTTAATTTTTTAAAATTAATATAAAAATAATATACCATCGTACATAATATATACACGATATTTTTACTTTAATTGTTAAGATTTTCTATTAATTTTCCTTTAGATAAATTGTGCTATATTTATTTTATTAACTAAAAATTGAACTAATTTTTTAAATACCAAAAATAAACGTATTACGAGATCGACTTTGAAAACTCACAAAAATTAACGACTTAAAACTGTTAAAGACTGTAAAATCTAAAAAACGTTTAAGGAAATATGTATCGTTGGATTACTAACAAAATGTTTGTTATTTAATTTTACACTTTAAATAAAAATAAAAAATAACAACTTTAAACAGGGTGCAATATGTTTATAAATAAAATAAAAATGCTAAGATAAAATGCTTATTTTTAAAATCCTACCCAGTTATCCACAAAATATTTATTTAAGGTAATCACAGTTTCATAATTCTTAGTTATGTAAGTCAGGCATTTTCCTAAAATTGTAAAATTTCCAATTTTATTACACAACTTTTAATTTAAAATGATCTGCAAGATAGACCAAAAACAATCACCTACGTTTTTTTTTTTTTTTTTTTTTTTTTTTTAATAAAATTTTTCTTTTAATATTTATTTGGATCTTTAGGATTACTTCCGCTACTTTTGATATTGAAATCGTTTGAAATAACTAACCGTAGTTAATCGTTTTGGCAAGACCTTCAGGCGATAAACTTTCCTTTTCTCCTGGCGAAAACTTCAGCTAAAAAATTCTCACACAGTTGTTGAATATTTTAACAATACGATATAATTTTATATATGTATGTATGAATTTGTAGCTTGGTCACATAAACCCCTTTGAGTGTTTTTTTTTTCATCACTACATATTGCCTTAGCGAGATATTAGGCGATACCGAAACACATTTCTCAATTTATCCATTTTTTTCGAGTTCTGTGATTGTCAATAGTGAACAATTCAAATTCAACACAGCGTGTTCAAATAATTAATGAAAATTGATACCGCATGGCATCAAGTTGACACCAGTTCAGTATCGATTCATTAAATTACATTATGTTTTCTATTTTTGAAAGGCGCTTTCGAAAAAAAAAAAAAAAAATAAATAAAAACCGATGACCAGTATTAACCAGTTTTAATGGCGCACCATGCAATGATTAATTAGCTTCTCGTGCATGAAACGAGGATTCTCAGAGCCAATTTTTTGTTTACTTAGCCGTACAGATGAAAATGTTTTTCACCGCTCTTGACAAATTTCAACCAAAAATAGTTCACTTCGTCGTTGAGGTAACTGTAACTGTACTTTAAAAGATATCAAAACAAAACTGACAGTTGCTCACCATTTGCAAAAGTTATAAAATCTACCGATAGCGTAATAAATTTGGGCCTCTTTGTCCAGCACAATAAGCCGAAGTCCGACCATATGCTACTCCACACCATTGTGTAACTACGTTAGAGTGATTTTTGGCCTTATATTAATGATTTTCGCCAGTGGGTCTTATATGGGTGTTATACTCAATTATAGCATAATTTGTATATTTTTATAACTATATAACGCATATGTTCTGACCCTTATATAAAACGCATATTTAAGAAATTTATGAAGGTTAAAACCTTATTCCGATAGATTTTTTCTACGGAAACTGGATCTAATAATTATGCCTAAGAAATTTCATCAAATTATCTTTAAAATTCCGATCTATACTTTGTTTACCAAGTTTACGTAAAAAGACAGCTGGACGTACGGATCGGCTCAGAAATTTATTCTGAGTCGATACATTAATCTAGTTTACAGTACAAATATCAGTGCCTATTGTGGTGTAGGGTATATTTATAATAAAAATAATACATTTGAGCAGTATATGGATATGGTTACGTTAAACAATTAAGAAAACTTCTCTGTAAACTATAAATACTATTCTATCTGACGGTAAGGTTAAATTTAAATTATTTGGAATATGCCTATGTGGAAATAGCAAACAATTTTAAATTTTAAAGAAACTAAATTTATCATAAGTTATTGAATCTTCTTTCAATCAATAAAAAAAGTTTTATTTTCAAAACAAATTTGTCAACTTTGATTACCTTAATATTCCTATGCTTTTCTCTATTAATTTAAATCCTTCTTCCAAAAAAAAAAAAAAAAAAAATATATATATATATATATAATTTGCATAATATTATTACTTTTTTGTTTATGTTTTAACTTTTATATATATTGTATGTTGCTCTTTTTTTACTTCCTGCTTTAGGTAACTTTGCGCCGTGATCAACAACGTCCTCAAATTATAACTGAACCGACTGAAACGACGCCTGTACGTAATTAACTAACTACATGATAACTTCTACTTCTGCTTACCCACCCACTACTATATATAGCTTATATATTTAATACATCGGTTGTGGGATGATGATTTAAATTATTAAAATAGCTATCACTACTTAAATATTAAAAAAAAAAAAATTCACCAAATAACAAAGTCTAAACAAATATAGTAGTTGCAGTTGTAGTTGATAGTGGTTTAAAAATAAAACTAAAAAAAGAATTATACAAAATTCATTAAGAAGAAATAATAATAGTGTGTCCTGTCCCTTTAGATAATAATATTCGTAAATGTTTTGTATCTATCTAACTACTGCTACTAATAATAACACTTTATATTTAAGCTTAACATTTGTAATGTGTTCTATGTTACAAAACTTAAAAAAAAAATATCTACTATTTTATTATTATAATGTAGAAACTTATAGTTTAGAATTTTATACCATTTCCAGTTCTATGACTTATTAAAATCGTATATTGATAACATTGTATCGAATTAATGTTAGTGATCCTTATAGAGAGTGGATTTCATATAACAATTAAATTCAACTTTCTGAAGACCCCAGTTACGTAAAGACATGATTATTATGTATCAATATATCATTGTTGTTTTTTTATACCTAAATCAGACAAAACGTTCTCGAGTTATTAATATTACTCATGTCAAAAGTTCATACTCATGTACAAAAGTTCATACAAAACAAAAAAGATTCTTATTAAGCTCGTTAAATCCTTTCAAAAAATGCAATTAAAACTCAAGTATAAACGTAGTACTCGTATAATAAAATCACTTGAATAAGTAATTTTTTAATATCAGAATAAGTTTCTTTTTAATTTTGGAGTTTTATTTATCTAATTCGGATAAACCTTTATCGAGTTATGGTGAAATATACTAGTGGAATCCCCTTATTAAGAGGATTATATTAGGCATGTTCACAAAAAAAATGTACGTGATAAAAACAATAAAACGTAAAACAGATTCTTATTATATATTCATCCTATTTTTTATTTATTATAAAAAATAGAAACCACGTATAAACACAGTATTTGTTACTTTTTAATATCAAGATTCGTCTATAATTTCTCTTAAATTTTTCTTTAAATACTGTATGTGTTCCGTTTGCCATAATTTTGTTAAAGAAATGGAAATGGTGTAAAATATACGCTCTCCTTTGCTGTTATACGTATATAGTTTTTCTTATATCGTTTTTTCTAATCGTATCATTCGTAATGTGTTACTAATTAACCCCCTAATAATATTTCATTGTATTCACTCTAGTATTAAGTACGTCTGTCTAAACATTCTGTTGTATATTTGTCCTTTCTATATTACAAAAAAGTCCTTTTTATGTTTTATAAATGTATGAGTGGGTTTGTATGTTAATGTGTGCTAATGTGTGCTAAAGTGTCATATGTATTATGTAAGTGTGTTTGTTGTTTTGTTGCCACTAGCAAAATAACTAGAAAAAACATAGATTTTTTTAAAACATTCTCTCAGTAGGTCTGGGATATTCTTTGTCTTTGTATGAATTGTTGTCGGTTTATTTATTTATTTTTTTTTTAAGAAATATAATTAGGTGCTATTATTATTATTCTTAAAGCTTATTCACTGGTATAACTTAAAAAATAAAGGGTTTTAAAAAAATATTTAATTAATTTAAATCGAGGAATTATTGCTACATTTTATATGTTTTAAATAAAATAATTTATTAATGCGTCCCACTAACGAAAGCTTTGTTCAAATTAGTGCTCTTAGACATTTTAACGAAAGCCTTGTTCGAATTAATGCTTTAAGGAATTAAAAGAATGAACAATTTATAAATTCACTTTCCTAAAACAAAAGTAAAATACAAAAAATTCTATTATTTGTTTAAATTTGGAATTAAAGTACACCAAGTTTATGACAATAATTTTGTTATGATTGTATAGAGAGTTTTAGAAAGCTTTAACAAAGCTCCCAGTTCTCAAATAAAGCATTTTAAGAAGCTTTTTTTATTGCAAACTTGGGTCTTCAAAAGCGGATAAGTCAAGATAACAATTTACCAGCTTAAGTGTAAAAACTTTTAGAACTGATTGTTATAAACTGGAATGTGAACAAAATAAATTTCATTCCATTTTAAAACTCCTTTTATTGAAATTTTCATGCATTTCTTCAAAGAAGTTTCCATAATTATGGATGCTTAAAATAGGAGAATTCGAAATAACAACGTTTGTCTATCCGTCTGTTTTAGAACTGATTGTTATAAACTGGAATGTGAAACAAAATAAATTTCATTCCATTTTAAAACTCCTTTTATTGAAATTATCATGCATTTCTCCAAAGGAGTTTCCATAATTATGGATGCTTAAAATAGGAGGATTCGAAATAACGTTTGTCTATCCGTCTGTTATGTTACTTTAATAAATTGAACAAACTTTTAACAATAAATTAATTCCACAGTTCTTTTTAAAAACCGCCGATAAGCTAAAAACTTCGATGTATTAAATATCTATTAGAAATGTCAAATATATATATTTTAAGGTCGAATTAACAATGTATGATCTTTTGAGTGTTAGAATCCACTTTTCAAAGATCTCCAATATGTACACGTACATCTATGATTGTTCTCGTAAATATCTCGTAAGAGTTAAGAGCAAAATATATTTGTTCTGAAAAATCACGAGTAAAAAAGCAAAATAAGGTTAATTAAGTTTTTATACCCTTCACTAAAGAACTCTGACATATTGAGATCTTAAAGGTGGAGGTGTCGAAATGTACTAGATAAGTTTCAGACTTTGTTCTTTGAAATACCTATCAGAAATGTATTTATTTTTTTATATTCGAAATAGCAATGACTGTCTCTCCGTCTCACAGTGGAAAAAGAAATAAAGTAAATAAAAAAATGGTAAGAAATCTGAGTTTCTAAACTACTTGTGGGATCGAATTGAAATGCATGATTAAGTTGTAAAGGAGGACCTAGTCTTTCAGAAAAATAATATTTAGTGTAAAATTTGACCATATCGATCATGAAAAAGCTTCAAGAGCATGTAACTTCTACAAATTAACACCAGTGATTTTTAAATTTTTATAAAGAATTTAAGGAAATAAAGAAAATCATATGCTTATACATCTACTTCACCTCTTGAAGTTAAAAAGATATGAAATTAGAATTTTCGAATTTTTTTTTAAAATGAGTATGAAAAATTACTGTTTTTTTATTTTATTAAAAAAAAAAAAAAAATAGACCTTTCTTTTCAAAATCTAGTTAATATTTTTTTTATATATTTCAAAAGATAATGCTATAAAAATGTTTAACAAATAAATTTTGGTTTTTCTCAATTACTAACGAAATTTCAAGTTCATCGGGCTACAAAAAAAGTCACGCGAGATTTTTCAAATCTAAAAAATTGTTTTAATAATCACATGTATAGATCGATCTGACCCATCCGCTCAAAAATGTAAACCGAAGGGCATTTTTTGTGAAAATACTAAAATTTTTATCTTTTTTAAGTGCACAAAAAACATATTAAAATTAATTTTGTTTAATATAATATATTAGCCAGATAATGGTCTTTTATAGCTTCAGTGGGTAATTTTTAATAAATTCTCAAATCTAAATTTCTTAAATTTAAATTTTTTCAGTTAAACTCCTTCCTTCTTTTAAGAATATTGAAAATATGAACTCAATATAATTAATATTGATCTATAAATGAGCTATGAGTAAAAAATCAAATATAAAAAATTTTCGAAAAAATTTTTTCTTTTATTACTTCAACTAAGCTAAGGACTTCGTTTTTCACACATTTATCAGAAAATTTCTTTATCATTTTAGAAATATCTGTCCTTACCAAAAAAATCGATTTTAGAGAAAAGGACACTAAGTATATTAAACTGTTTTGTGTTTAAAAATATTTTTCACAATGTTGTTTAATTATTCAAACTTTTCTTTCTATATTTGTATTATATGTTAACACAAATATCACACTCATGTAGCAAACTTTTCATTGTTATTATCTATAGTATATGTATGTGAAACATTAGTTAATAGGTCCGTTCGTCTTAATGAAATGTTTATTATGCCATAATTTATAGAAAAATTGCTAATAATTTCATATTTCTAACTTGTTAATCTATAACAATTTGTTCAACAAAAACGTTTTTCGTAGTTAGTCTTAACACAAATAAGGTTTTTAAATTTTATGTTCACTTATATATTTGTTTTATATATTTATTATTTATGTTTATCTCACTATACTAATTTTGTTATTAAATTAAAACTAGTTGGTCTTTCATTAACATTTCTTTTAATTTTATAAAAAAAAAAAACATTCAGTCCAAACATTATTTTTTCTTTGTCTTTCATTTTTTTCCTCCCGTTTACATTTCATAATCACCTTGTAAATGTTTAATATTTCTTAAAAATTTCTAAATTATAGTTAATGCGTTCAGCAACACGTAAAACAACAACTACAACAACTGACAATAATAGTGGTACAACACCACAGCAACAGCAACTAAGTAATGACATACCTTTATCGTCAATGGATGCTAATCGTTCTACCGATGTAGAATATAAGACGGGTATATGCGATCAAATGTGGTATGGTATAACGGGTATAGGTGGATTTATCTATCAAAATAGTTATATATTTACGAATGTTTTAATGATGGTGAGTAGTTATTAATTATCTTATGAGATTTAAAATTTTAATAAAACTGTTTTTATTCATTTAGGCTTGGTCCATTGTCTATCATAGTTGGTTAACATTTGTTTTACTCTTGTGGGCCAATGTGTTGTGGATGATACCCAATCAACGCAAAGCCATGATGCGTTCGAGTCCTTTTATTGTTATCTATGCTGAATTATTATTGATAGCTCAATATATCTATGGCATGGATCTTAATAATGATGAATTACCCTCCCATGTAGATGTATGTTGAAATTTTTAAAATAAAATTTTGTTGCTTATACCTTCTCTCTTTTCCTAACAGATCTCTGGTATTAATCTCAAGCAAATTGGTTTTGAAAGGCCCCAAGAAAATGGCATGCAACCTTGCATACCCCTTATAGTTAAAACATCATTCCTACTCATGTTTTGGGTTACTTTGCGTCAATTTTTCAAAGAAAAAACTGACAAAAGACGTGACAGTACACTGGCCGATATCTTTGCACCACTACAACTAAGTGTAGGTCATTCTATTGGTGATCAGGGTCAAGTTGGTGGTAAAAAGACTTCCAAGTTCCTGAAAAAAATGGGTATAGTTATCAAAAATCTTTTGGTCAGATTATGGATCTGGCTATTAGTTTTGGTAATATTCTTATGCGCCATGACGGGTGAAAAAATGACTGGTTTTCGTATATGCTATATGGCCTTGTTTCTATTTTTCCTGTTAGTCTTTCAATCATCATCGAAAGCATGGGTTAAACTTATGTATGGATTTTGGTTATTCCTAATCTTTTATGCCATGTCCATATTGATATTGATTTATACTTATCAGTTTGATAAGTTCGATAAGTATTGGGAACAATATCTTAATATATCAAAAACATTGTAAGTATCTAATTAATTGGATAATTAACTGGAGAATAATTATTTTATTTTAATTTTCAGACAAACCGATATCGGTCTGGAGCGTTATAAAACCAAAGATTTATTTTTACACTTAGTGTCACCTACCATCATTGTAATTTTAACCGTAATACAAGTTCATTATTTCCATAAACGTTTTATTGCATCTATAAATCAACCAACTGAAGCTGTCGAACGTGACTTCGAAGAGCGTGTTCGACATAAATCACGTACTACTTCCCGTGTGGCTGAATCAGAGGGTCTGGAATTTGTCGAATCGGCTGGCAATTTGATACGTTTGTTTTTGAAACGTTGCCGTCATAAGACTGAAGTATTCTTTAAACATTTTAAAGGTGTTATTTGGAGACTTTTGGAATTGCATTGGATTAAAGTTGTATATATAACGGCCTTTGTATGTGCTGTTAGTGAGGTAAATAGAAATAGAAGTATTAATCGAGTACTGCTTGAGATTCTTTAAAAATATCCTCATGGTTTCGAAATTACTTTTAAAACCTTTTTTTTTGTTGTTCTTATTTTCTTATTTTTGCATTTTTTTTTATTTCTTTAGGTCTCCCTTCTTCATGTACCTTTTGTTGCTTTGTGTGTAGTGGGTGTCGTTTCCAATGTACGCATGAATTTCTTCTTTAGTCGACTTATTTCCTTGGTTGTCACCATAATTGTCCTCTCGAAAATGATCTATCAAATTGCCTACTTAAATCATGCCAAATATGACTATAAATGTGCCAATAATAATGGCCAGTACAAAGGCAATAATGCCGAATGGTTTGGTCTTTACAAAGCCAGTCCCGTTTATGGGTTAATGGGTCTTCTAAAGAGATATATTATTTATATGGTCATTGCCACTCTTCATGCTGTTATAACACTAAGACAATATCAAATGCGCCGTTTAAAGGGTACACAAAATGATCCTATACCAAAGGTGGCTTTTCCCGGTGTGGGACGAGAAGATGCTGAAAAGAAATTAGAAGGAATGATTAAATATTTATTAAATTATGGTTTTTATAAATTTGGTTATGAAATATGTTTGATTGCTTTGGTTTCAACAATAACCTACAGACAGGATATAGTAGCGGTAGCATATGCCGTTTGGTTGATATTATTACTATTGTTTAGAAGAAAAAAGAATGCTCATATATGGGGTATTTTACAAGTGTTCCTTTTAACTTCAATATTAGTGCAATATGTATTGCTGGTGGAATTCCCGCCCTCTATGTGTATAGGTAAGTGGAAGGATAATAATATTACAAAGAGGGAATCTTTTGTAAATTATTTAAATTTATTCTTTTTGTTCTAGAATACGTTTGGGTTAATACAAAATATTCCGAAGCTTTGCAACGTTGGGCCATGTTACCTGGTGATCTACATTATGATCATACCAAAAAATTAGTCTTCGATTTTATACTCCTATTGCTCGTGAATCGTCAAAAACGTGTATTTGCACTGGAAAATGTTCCTGACTATCCTGGTGGCAGCAACAAATCTGTGATAAAAGATATTGCCAATTTAGGCAAAATTGAATTTGAAAATCCCACACATGATTTCCTCTCACATATACGCAACTATTTGGACATCTTTAAACATGCCATACTATGTGGCTTTTATTGGGTCACTTTGGCTGTAGTATTTTTGGCCGGTACAAATATCTCAGATGTTTTGGCCATTGGCTATTTAATTGGTGCATTTATGTTCCTCTGGGAGGGTTCAGATTTTTATCTAAGACCCATACGTTCGATAATATCACGTTGGAAATGGCTATTGGCCTATAATGTAGCCAATATTGTAATCAAAACTTGTTTACAAATGGTTGGTTGTTTGTTTATGGAAACTTTACAAATGAAGTGCTGTTGGTTGGTACATTTATTGGGTATTAGTTGCAGCAGTAAGGATATTATGACAACTTTGACTGCAGATCCTAACAACGAATGTACGGCAATTACAGTACAATCCGTTTTATTGTGGGATGCAATCTGTTTTGCATTCCTTATATTCCAATTGAGAATATTTAAGTCTTACTATTTCTGTCATATAATAACAGATACTAGTGCTAATAATATATTGGCTTCAAGGTGAGATTTAACTACAATTTGTAGTGATTTTAATTTAAATAATAAATTTGAATTTGCTTTTAATAGAGGTGCTGAAATAATTGAACGCTTACGACAAAAACAAATAGAAAAACGTCAAGATTATGAGGAAGAAGTTCTGCATAAAATCAAACGTAAAATGGAAAAGATTAGAGCCACACAACAAAAGATGTTAAGACCACTAGAGAAACCCACACATTCCGATGGTATGTTAAAATGTTTTTCAATTATTTCGTTAATCTGTTATTATAGCTTTATAAAAGTTTGATATTAAAATAGAAGGAAACAGGGACAGTTAGAAACAGAATAATATGTTTAATATTTATACTTTATTATTAAATATATGTAGGATTTTTAAGTTTTTTTGTAAACCAATTTCTGTCTGTTTTCTTTAATGTGTGAATACGCGATTTTTTTCTTTTTGCACAAATTTCCCAAAAAAAATTTTTGAGTGGAAATTTGATTTTTGTATTAAAAGTGAATTTTGAACAGAAAAGAAAACAATTTGTATATATATTAGCTCCCAACAAAGAAACAGATCTAAAACTAGCACCACTGGCTCACTGCAATAGCTTTCTATCCTGTCAAGGTTCTGGTTATAATACACCAGAAGATGAAGATAATCATATAAATTCAGCCAGTACAGCAAGTATAATAAGTTGTAGTAGTGAGGAGGATTTAAGTAAAATTTATATTAACACACAATATGCTGACATTAAATCAATAAGTGACTACGGCGATAATATAAATAATAAAAATACAAAACAATATATAAATTTGCCAGAAATAGAAATCGAATCCCATTCACAGGTATTTTATTAAATTTATATATTGTATACAATTTTAAATAATTATTTCGTTGTTAATAAAATACACTAAAGCCAATGACACCTACATCCGATGGACTAACTATACCCTTAGAGGGTTTCTTAGAAGCTCCTAGATTATCCATGTATTCTCATCGCACGCCCTCTGATTTGTCACATCCGAAATATGATATTTCTGAAGATTCTAATGAAGTATTTTATGCGGTAAATTAAATCAAATTTCTACATAAAGAAAATTTAAAACAATTTTTTAATACAAACATTTTTATAGAACAAAAATCCACCTAGACCCTCACCTCTATTATTGTCTGCCAGAAATCTAGAAGCAGATGTTATGAAAAGTACTAATGGTTCGATTATTTCCTCTAATGTAACAAATGAACGTAGATCTTCATTAAGCACACGACATCGTCGTCAGTCGTCCGTAAATGCAGTTTCTTGGAATGATGCAGTATCAATTAAATGTTCCACTCCCAGTAACCCTGTACAAAAACCAGAAGAAGATGTTACTATGCGCAAAAAATTATTACATCGTCGTCATCAAAGTGTAGGAAATGCCAAATATTCTTTAGATGATTCTTCACAGAAACGTCAAGATGCAAATAGACGTTTCAGTAATTTATCGTGGGCTCAAGAAGAGGTTTTAATGCGTTACTCTAAAAGACCTAATAGTTGGGGTCCTGTTGGTACGGATATATATGCTACGGATACTTCAATGTTATACGCGAATGCTTGCTGTGATCTACGTTTGCATGGACAATGTATTTTTGATTTCTTCTTAAAGACAATACCATTTTTTTTTAAATTTTAAATAATTTTTCTATAACAATTTTGTAAAAATGATTTTAATAAAATATTTTTTTCTAAGAAACAGAATCACATTTTTTTTGATTGTAAATAACACTAATTGGCCTTTAATAAATTATTATACTAAAATAAATTTTTTAAACATTTTTTTTAAATGTCCTAGTTAGTAACAACGCTGCCGTTTCTAATAAAAAATGTAATTCTTTATAAATAATTAAAATTAAATTAGAAATGGTTTAAACTAAACAAAACCTGTGTATAAATTCAATTTTAATGAATGCCCTAAAATTATTTTTTTTTTCTCAAATTCCTTTTCTCTCTAAGTGTTAGTTTTTTACGGAAGTTTTAGATTTATAAAATTTATATTTTTTCCCCAAATCACTGGATCTTAAAACTAATCCAAGTTTTCGACTTTTTTATTCGGCTTTATTTTATACCTTTCTGGTATATATATTTTTTATTTTGCTTTCATTTTCTTTTTTAATTTTTTTTATTATTTTCTTTTGCTTTTATTTTAATTTATTGTAGAACATGGAAATCCCGTTTATGGCTCAAGACCTCATAAAAGGAAAGAGATTAAACTGCATCCACAGGGTAATTTATTATTTGTGTTTCTTTATTTGTATTTAAGTTTTATTTTGTAGTTTATTAAGTTTTGCACAATTTTTCTAATATTTTATAAGCATGTATGTATTTTTATTATTTTAAGTATTTTTATTACCTTTTTTAATAGTTTGTCAGCTTTCTATATTTCAAATGTATTGTATATTGGCGCTAAGCATGATTTATTTGCATAGTATTTATAATATTTAACTATATTTAAGCAAAATAATAATTAAGTCATAAAAATTTGAGTATTAAACTATACAACCTAAACTAAACCATAAAAAGTTTTCAGGGTATTATTTTAATCATATACCTATAGCTTTATTACAAAGATACAAACTTTAAGGAAATTTAACTTGATTACCTTTAAAAAGTTACAATGCTAAATTCGGTTGCGCCAAATTTTATATACCCATTGACATAGTCTCAAATTAATAACTTTTTGCAATTTGGTATTTTTTTCATTTATTCTTTTTTTTATTTTTTAATACATAGATATTTTTATAATAAAATGGGCATTTTTGAATTTTTATTTTTAAGATTTTTTGGAATTATAGTACTTTTTCGGAAACGTATATCTTTTGAAATGAGATTTTTATTTCAGAAATTAGCGCCTTTTTGCAAATTGCTGTTTTTTTCATTTATCCTTTTTTTGTTTTTTTTTTAATATTTTTTTTTTAATTCTTTTTTGAAAATTAGTACTTAAAAAATAATAATGGTCATTTTAAATATCATATTTTTAAAAAATAGTACTTAATACTTCTGGAAAAAATTTATATTTTTTAAATTAGATTTTTGTTAAGATATTAAAAAACGACTTTAAATGAGTATCTTCTTTTGAATTCCGTATTTTTGCTCCTTTTTTAAAATTTGTATTTTTTGAAAGTGGGTACTTTTTTAAAGTAATTTTTTTAATATAACTGTTTTTTGATAATTTGTTGAAAATTTTTAATGGTCCGTTTTTAATATAGCTGTTTTTGACATATTTTAGGTATCTGAGATTCTTATCGACCAAATTAGTTCATTTCTTCGAAAAGATAACATCTCTGGTATATCTTTTCGCAGTTTATATGATTCTTCAAAAAATCGAAAATACATACAAAATGCGGCTTTTTGATGTATAAAATATTTCCCTTTGTTAACAGAGGTCTTCAGGAAGTTGATTTCTATAGACAGACGGAAATCTGTCCCAGATAAATATTGTAAAAATTAAGAACTAATCACCTTTGGTGAAGAGGAATAAAAAGATTTTAGAGATGTCAGTCTTGACTCATTTAATCTCTTCTCTTTTACAAATGTGGACCGGTTCGAGAGAATAGAATTTGTTAACCACAAAGAAAATATTTCAAATTTCAAAAAATTTTTATGTTTTGCTCCTTAAGTATATGATGTTAATTTACAATTGCTCTGTTCCAGTACTTATTTGATTTCCAAGTTTTAGTTTAAATTGTGAAAGTTCAAAATATGAAGTACAAGAACACTTTCCAATGAATTCTGACGAAAACGTTTTAATCTGATTTGTAATGGAACAGAGCTAATATGTAATATGTATGTATTTATTAGTTTAAATTTTTTCGTTTGATAAAATTTTGTACTAAAATTTATTAAGAATGGTTCGATTGAAATTAATATATATATATATATATATATATATATATATATATATATATATATATATATATTTTATATGTCAAATATAAAAGTTTTCACAAATAAAAGTAAAAAAATGTTTTTTAGATTGGAATTTTAAAAAATGGATATTTTTAATTGCAATCCAATTATCTGATATATAATACTACTTCATGTGATTTTTAATACAATAGTAAAAAAAATCTTTCGTATTAAGCGAACCATTTTTTTAATACTCGATATCGTAGACATAGACATATTTTCATTTATAATTATTTCATTTATTTTATTATTTCTTAATTATTATTTGTTTTATAACATACATACTATATATTTTTCTAGATTACAATACAGATCTTAGCCATGATTATATACAACATTTATTTTTTTTATTTTATAAAGACGCAAGTACGTACTTCAGTTTTAAATATGATAAAAATTAAACTAAATCAATGTGGCTTTAATAAACAAATAAATAATTTAATTTAAAAAATGGGCCGCAAATGTAATACTCATAAATAATAAACTTGCAATGTACATACTATTTAAATATATTTTATACTTTATTTTTCTATTAATTATTTTTAATATATAATTTTTATTTATTCTTTTGTAAATATAGATGTTTTGTATGTTAGTAAAAAACAACACAAAGTCAAAATAAAACAAAAAATTAACAAAATATTTATTTTAATAATATTAGCTGTACGTGCTGGAGATTATTATATGTTCGATGATGTTGATGATAAATTCGAATTAGAAGTTATAACCGATTCTGAGGGTTTATTCGATACCGACAATGAAAACATAACCGATAGTGAAATTAAAATGAGTCGTCGTAAAACTTTATATGATGTAAGTATATTTAAATTTGTATGACTAAAATTATTTCTTAAAAATGTATTATTGTAAAATTTTGAGATCGAAACGAAAAACAAAACTAAAAAAAAAATTTCAAAATTTTGTGCATGCATTGGATATTGTTTAAATTAAATATTTAACATAAAAAAAAACTATATAAACAAATGTGATCTAAAACAAAAGGTTTGGAAGGATATTAGTAATGTTCAATACCGTCGTCAAGTTTATTTAAGACAACGTTCTTATGCTTCTGCACCACCATCTCATATTGGTTTATTGTTTGATGATCATCAAACCACCGACGATGTAGATGCGGGTGTAGGTAATCGTATTTCAACTTTATCCGAACCTTTATGTTACGCTCAACGTTCAACAAGTGAATATTTTGTGAGTTTTTTTTAGTTTAACTTCGAAAGTTTTCAATGTAATTTTTAAACACTTCTGTTACAATTTTTTTCCTACACATAATTCAATAAATTATTTATAAATATTTGAACACTTTTCAGAATTACACCCAAAAATTATTTGTGTTTATTTTTACGTTTTCATTATTTTAGTTAATAAATTCAAACAGAATTGAAAATATATTACTTAATAACGGCTAGATTATAATAAGCCTTTCTTATATAATTGTTGTAATAAAATATTTGTGTATATAATTATAAATATATTAAAAACAATGTTAATTGTAATATTTTTCTGCAATGTTTAACCCATTCAAGAGAGAAAATCATTTTTTTTTTTTTTTTGTTTGTTAGAGGAAAAGAAAATACAATTTTCGTCCATATTAAAATTTAATTTTAATACGTGTTTATTATTTCCAAACAAAAAAATTGACAGTTTATAGAATATAACACGGATTGGTTTTACAACATTTTCTCAACAAAATTGGGTTCATGTATTCGATTTCTTTTTATGAAAACCAATAATTGGATTTGAAAATTTAAATATGTTCGTTCCCAGTATATAAAGAGAATTTAAAAATAAGACTTAAAATCGTTTATTATTTATTTAAGAACATAAAAAATATAATTTAAAGCAGAAATATTAATCCTTTAAAAAAAATTCCATTACGTTTTCATAAACCAATTTCAAGTTGAAATTGGATTAGTATTTCATTTTCAATTCAATTTCATAATCAGGCTGAATAATTTAAATTTTTAATGTTGAAGTTTTATTTTAAAATAGAACACTTAAGTGAAGTTAAGCTATAATGAACTAGCCAGAACCCAAAATTACTTTCCTTTTATATTTGTTTTCATAACAGTGACGAAAATATAAGAATATAAAGAACATGAATAGTATTGTTTAACTTATTCTGATGAACGAAGTGATTATCTCCAAATTTATCTATTTTAGGTTTATTTAACTCCCAAATATCATGAGATTTGATTTATATTTTTTATTGTCGAATCTCTAATTTGGCACCATAAGATTTCTGCAGTTCATTCTATTAGTTATACATTTTCCTTTAAGTTTTTTTCAAAATAACAAAATAATAAGTGAATAAAAATTAATAAGGAAGTAGAACTAAAATAATATTATTTAATGTGACTTCTCATGAGTTTTATTAATGTTTGAATTTTAAATATGCGATGGGTTAAATTTAGAAACTCTAAATATTTGAATTAGTTTTGAAAAATATTATAAATGGCACCTAATGAAATGTTTATTTCAAACCCTTTTTTATACTTTTAATTTAATTTTTGTCTTTACCATTTATATTTTTTAAGGAGAGTCAAAAACCTAAAAATATTAAAGATGGCCAAACTGATATAGGACCTTCAACTAGCAAAGCTGGAGAAATTCCTTCTAGAGCGCAAACAAGTGAAGCAAAACCGAAAACTGAAGTTGATAGCGGTGATACTGGAGAGGACTCTGATGCGGGTAAGTAAATAATTTTATAATATATTCCAAATCTTATAGTAAGATTTTTATTTAATTATTTTCTTTTTTTATAGATTTCCAAGCAAATCCTATTATACGTTTAATGGAAGCATTTTTAGTTTCATTAACCATACGTTTAAATCGTTTTTCACGCAATTATCGTTATGTCAATAAGATTTTAGCTGAAGAAAAAAAAGCTCTTAAAGAATCAAATAATATGTGTATGTTTAAAGGACGTGTTAGTGCTAAAAATGCTGCTTCATTATTTAGTATGATGAAACGTAATATTGCCAGGTATTTATGACACGATTAAAAAAAAGAATAAATAAATAAATTAATAAATATATATATATATATATATATATATATATATATATATATATATATATATATATATATATATATATATATTTATCATTTGAAGTAATATGAAATTTAAAACATATGTTGAAGTAATCTTAGAGATTAATTGCAATCAAAAGTTCATTTTTGGTTTTTATTTTTAATTACTATACGTTTAATATGTAATTAATTTAAAGTATTTTTAGTTTTTTTTTAGGTTTCAAACAATTTTGTTTTTATTATTTTTTGACTTCCCATGAACAAATTTTTTTAAATATGAGTTTTTTTTTAACAAAATTATTAAATATTTCAATATTTTTGTTCATGAAAGAAGTCAATATTAATATTATTTTAAGTATAATTTTTTTATTTATATAAGCCGAAAACTATAAACATTTAAAATCTGCAACACATTTCAACTTAATTACATAATTACTGGGATTTTCATACAAATAACCATTAAACTATTATAAAAATTTTGTCAATTGATCTAGGGATTTATTAAGAATTTGTCAAAATACTTAAAATATTTACCTAACCTTGTTATATCGAAATTAATTTATTAAATACTTCATTAAAAGTAAGCAAATTGAAAACACAACATAATTCAAGTCACAACAGAATAATTTAATTTTACAATATTATAAATTATTGCAACCAATTTGAATGTAAATATATATTATAAAGTATTAGTTATGAAATAGTGGTAATATGAATTTTCTGAATGAAATTACTTTTTTACAAAATTTTTAAATCTTCTTGAAAAATGAAAAAATACGTCAACATTTCACTTGAGTAATCTTACAAAGATTTTCATAATTTTAAAACTATACATATACTATTATACTATTAAAATAGTATATGTATTCTAAATTTTTAAACTTATGTACTACTTTATAAAGACTCTAAACGTATTTTTAGAATCTCCAAAGACATAATATTTTAGCGATTTTTAAGACATTTATAATTAAAATCTAAAACCATTAAATTTGATATTTTGTCTGAAAGCAGCAAGCGTACATTAATACAACATATATACATGCATAAAATTTGTCTATATGCGCAGGGTTCATACAGTTTAATATTATCAATACTTTCCAGAGTTTAAATTGCGTTTGTGTTGCATTCAATAGTAATTTTATAAAATTTAAATTCTGTTGCATTCAATAGTAATTTTATAAAATGTTAATTCTTAAAAATACTCCTTTTTTATGTATAGAAATATAATTAAAATTTCGTTTCATAATTTCATTAAAGTTTTGTTTATATTTCTTTTATTTTTTCTTGCATTTTTAATTTTTTTGCTATATGTATTATTTGCTCTACCCGCCCTCACCGAAATTTGAACTCAAATCACCATCATCAACACATTAAACAATAAAATAAACATCACTGTTAATTTTCTTTTCTTATTATTTATAAAAAATTTGGTTTTACTTTTACACAAAATTGATTATGTTTCTTCTTTTTTTATTTTTCAAAATATTGTACTTTTTATTGTTTGTATGGATTTTATTTATAATTTTGATTGATTGAATTGAAAATTTTTGTGACAATGAGTAGTGATGAAAGTGAAGATGCCGCCGCTCCTTCAATATCATCTAAACGGAATTCAAATAATGCACTAAATAATATTACAAACATACAAGAATCGCCACAAAACAATCACAATACTTATGAACCTATGCAATCACCAACCAATCCACAACCACCACTGCCAACATCACAACCTCCACCAATACCTACCACCACTGCCACTACCTTCACCATACAATCATCTGATATACAACAGTATAACGATGAAGCCATTGATTCATTAGATGTCGTTGATGCTAGGTAAACAAAAAAATATAATTGATATTTTATTTTTATTTAAAAAAAAAAAATAATTTATATTTTTTTTAACTGTATAATTTTCAAAAAAATTTCTCAAATACTAACCACAAAACTACAACTATAATTATGTAATTTTTAATTTCTTTTAATTTTTAAAATTTTTCCAAATCAAATTTGAAATTTTAAATAACTCTAAATTTATCCCAAAAAAATTTTTATGCCTTTTTTTATATTCAACTTTTTTATTATAGAAGCAAAGAAAGTATTGCGGATCGTAATAGTAAAATTATGCGTGGGTAAGTTATTTTTAAAATTATAATTATTATTTATTTTGTTTAAAAATACAGGAAAAAAATAAAATTTTGTTTTAGTTTTTAATTATATTTATTAAAGTATCATTTGATTTTAACAAAATTGTACATAATTTTAATAAATATTTGGTAATTAATTATGTAGTATATATATTATGTGAATATTGAGAATAATTTTAATTTTTGCCAAAAATATGTTTATATTTTTAAAATTACACGGATCAAAGTCTTAAGGCATTAAATCAAATAAATTAATATATATATATATATATATATATATATATATATATATTATCAAAGAAATATTTATAAACCATATTTATAAACGACTAGCATTTAACCCGCTACTGAGTTAGCGGACTTGCTTCGTAACCCTTTAAAAGTTCCTTCATTAAATAATAGGGTACCTAAAACTAACCAAAGTATATACTATATTACCCAATAAAAAAAAATTGCATTTCATAAAATTTAAAGCTATTTTTTGGGTAGAACAAAAATATATACATATTTAAATTATGTTCTTACATTTCACAGTCTAGGAGATGTATAAAGTACATTTTCTAGGCTCTACCCAAAACTCCAAATTTCTAAAAATATTGAGGGAGAGATATCTACAGTTCGATTTCTATAAGACATTGTGTCGCCATTAACAATAAACTTTTTAATTATTTTAGCTTAAAAAGTATCAAAAATTAAAATAAACAATAGGATTTTCAAAATGTACAACGACATGTTTGATATATTTGTGATAATGAAAGGATACCATGTATTTTTAATTTAGTTATATGGTTTTTGGTTTGGCAGATTTATATGATACCAACAAAGTACCAGTTTTTTACATCCTAAATATTCAAAGGTTCAAAAACTACCAAACTATTTCTATTATTATTTTGTAGTAGAAAAGATTGTGACTAATAGGGCTTGTGGATTCTCACCCACATAGAACCATATAGAACAATATATCTTTAATATCATATTTCTACCACAAATTAACCACATGTGGATTCTCAATGATTTAGGACCACATATTTTGAAAGTCATGTTTCTATATTCAATATAAAAGAAAGTTCCAAAAGTACCAAAGAAGAACGAACAAGTATGAAAAGAACAAAAATCCTTTCATATAGGATCTTATTCTGTCAGAGTTGTTTATATTAAATTTCATGTTTCTACATTGCATATTATAAAAAATTCAAAAGGTACCATCAGAAGAACGAAAAGTACAACAAAGTCTCCCACTTGAATTCTACATTGGACCAAGTATTTTTAATTTCATGTTTCTAGGTTCAATGTTATTGAAAATTCAAAAAGTACCTTTGGAAGAACGAAAAAGTACTATAAAGCACTTGTGGATTCTCACTCACTAAGTTTATGTTTATATTATAAAAAAATTTAAAAAGTACCATTAGAAAACGAAAAAGTACCACATCTTTAATTTCATATTTCTAGGTTCAATATTATTCAAAAAGTACCATTATAAGAACAAAAAAGTACCACAAAGTCCCCATCTTGAATTCTTACCTACATAAGAACATGTATCTTTAAATTCATGCTTCTAGGTTCAATATTTAGAAAATTCAAAAAGTACCATAAAAAACGAAAAAGTACCACAAACTCTCCTCTTGTAAATTCTTATTCACACAGGAATATGTATCTTCAATTTCATGATTCTTATCTGCTTAATTGGCTGGAGATCAACCTACGGTACAAATTTAATATATATATATATAAGTTGATCAAATGTAATATAAATATATTTTTGACTACAGTGAAAATCTGACTATATTTTTAATTTAATCAAAAAAATTCTTTAATAACATTTAATTTAAAAATAAATTCGAATCCCTTGTGAGTTATTCGAGACATTAAATTTAAAAGTTCAAATATGTACATGCATATATCCCTTTATTTCAAGTATTTGAAATTAGATGTTATCTATATCTTCTTATTATATTTCCTTTCAAATCTCCCTAAGGATTTTTGATCAAATTTTATAATTTTCAAATTTAATATTTCGTCAAATTTAATTTCTAATTATTTACTACGATTTAGTCTGTGTAAATTTTTATTTAAATGTATTATATAATTTTTGTATAATCTTTATACTCTTTATTTATATGTATCATTTATAAAAAAAACATTCGCTTAAAATAACATCTCATCCTTGTATTTATAATTATATACCTTTATTATTTATTTGTGTTTTTTGTTTATTTAACAAAATTATTTAATTCTAAAATATTGGTGTTCGCTTTTTGGCTTTTGTGTTTTTCTAACACTACGTTTAATAATAGACGCAAATCAGAGCCTTTACCAGAAATACGCATAAAGGCTCCTTCGTTTGATCGTGGCCATCGAGGCTCAGGTTCTATAATAAGTAAACAATGGTCTCAAGAGAAAGTAACCAGGTAGCTTAGCATTTTCTTTTTTATTAACCAAATAAATACAAAACAATTTTTAAAAATAAACTATTTTTTCATTTTAATGTAGCATTTGTTTAATTGTCTCTCATATAATTTCTCACATATTTAAAATCGTTTCTGGTTTTATTTTTTTTATTGCTACATTTTAAAAATACTTAGAGTTTTAAGACATTTTTTCATAAATGTATATAAACTTGATTTGTATATCAATAATTTCATGAATGATATATATGAGAATTTGTTTAAATACTTTTAATAGATTTGATTAAAATTATATATCAATACAATGAAATATAATTTTTTTTGTTAAAATATTGTAGAAATAGAGATTTTATTGGAATTTATGATTTTAAAGAAGAAGATAAAAATTTCTATTTTATATTTTATTAAACCAGTAATTACGACTATTAAAAATAAATAAATTTAATTTGTTAAATTCAAAAAAATGTAAAAATCCAATTTAAAAAATTTTTCATAATATTATTCTTGAAACAAACGATATACCTCTTTGTCTTTATCTTACAATATCTGTCCATGTGCTTTAATGCTTGATATTTAATTTAAAAATGTTCTTTTTTTTTAACGAACTGCACATTTATAAATGTATGTATTAAAAAATGTTCATAAAATAGCATGATTTTTTATTTTTATTTATTTTCTTTTTAATTGTTTTTGTGTTTAATGGAATTTGCACATTAAATGTCTAAGCATCTTAAAAACTGTATTCATTACTAAGTTTTCCTCTAAAAAATAAAATACTTTAAATTACAAAAAATATACATACTAACTACATGAATAGGAAAGCTAGTACTATGTATTTTTTTTAATATTTTTATATGTAACATTTAAAAACTAACTTCTTAAACGATATATAGACCACATAACTTGAGTTACAGTAACACAATTTTTTAATATATTAAATTGATTTTTCTAATTTAATTTTTTTAAATGAAAATATTTTTGTAATATCTCTGTGGTTTATATTTTTTATTTAAAATACTATATGCATATTGTTTAATATTATAAAAAAAAAGGTTATAACAGTTTCTAAGGAATTTAAGTAAATATATTTTTAATTGGCAATTAATTACTATTTAAAGATTTAGGCAAAATGTTTGTCATTAATGTTTAATGAAACTTTTATAACCATGAGTACATATATCGCTCATTTACGATAAATATATTTAAACTTAAAATATATGGAACCACGTATGAAGAACGGGTCCCCTATCAGACAATTTGATATACTATCAATCTAATCTAATAATAAAAAAATATCTAAAAATCGTTTTCTTCATTCCAGATCATATAGTTTCAAGTAAATTGATATTTAATATTTTAAATGTCTTAGTACTATGATCATAAATCGAAATATTTGAGTTATAACAAACTTGCCGTCAATGAGCGTTATTAATTTTATTTAATTATTATACAATTATGATTACGTATTTAATAAGTATGTATATCAACATTAAAATAAATTCAGTACTGTTCTGTTTATTATTTGATATCTATACTCAAACATGAATCACAAAATTTAAAATTTATGGGTCGATTATGTATGACAATCGAACTTTAATTGTGTTGCCTATTGGCAATGCAACCCATAAGTAAATTTATATTTTGAATGACAACTTTCTTTCAGTTACCAAAAAGTTTTCGAAAATACTATTTTGAAAGTTCAGCTGCTGAAATAAATGTAAACAAACAAATAAACAAGGCAAGGTTATTTGAGAAAAAAAGTTTGATAATTTTTCAGCTTGATAATAAATTTTATTTACAAAAAAATTATTTCATATTCAAGGGAAAGAAGTGCGCACAAAAAATTTGGTTCGTACAATTCTGCTTCTAAAAATTAAATCAATGTATGAGTCTTAAATTTGGTTTTTATTAAAACTGTTTGTCATATTCAAGCTTTAAATTTAAAAGAAAAATTAATTTTTTATTAGTTTTTAATAAAAATATTAATATTCTTCCATAAGAGCTTTTATTGTGTTATTTGTTACTTATTGTTGGAATGAGTCCACTGCCTTTTAAACTCTATTTTATTTTCAAATATTTGTTTACTAAATATTTTTTAACTTTCCAACGAAATTTCTAATCAGATCAGGATTTCTAATGAATTTAAGGATTTTTGGTGAAATTTCAAATCTTTTATTAAATTTTCCAATTTTTAGCGAATTTCAGTAAAATTTCGAATTTTTGGTGAAATTTTAGAATTTTTGTAAAATTTTGATAATTTAATAAAGTATTAATTATAAATATTAAAAAAAAAAATTTTTTAAATAAATTCTTCTAGCAGAAAAGTTTTAAGTTTATTGTTAATAAAGCGCAGCATTACATATTAGAGGGTATCCTCTAATATGTAACATATTTTTTAAATTTAATAAAGGCAAAATTTTAGCCAAAAAAGAAAACACTGTTAAAGTGTGCGGCAATATTATCGTGCGCATTTCTTATTTGAAAATGGTATTTTCTCAATTCGATGTTAAATCATTCTTAAGCATAAAGACTTTTCCGAGATTTATATCGTGATCGTAATATTTAACATGCCAAAGTGAGAAAATAATTTTTCTTCGTGTGAAACTGATTTTAATTTGATATTTGTGAATGAATATTCGATTCGTTTTAATTTTTTTTAGTGTTAAGTCAAATAACATAAAAGGCGACAATTTGTCAGGTAAATTGTTTTTTTTTTTCTTTTTTTAACAAATCTATAAGTATTATGTATACATTTTCAACGAAATATTAAATAATGCGATATTGAAACACATTTCTGTATTATTATATTATTATACAACTCTTATGAATATTTGTATAATAACAGAACAGTACTGATCTGAAACTATATAATTCGCTTAATAATCTCCATTTTCAATATTTTATTTTAAATATCCACAGCACGGAAATAGCATTCGATGATGAAGATTTTACAGCTAGAGATCACAATATAATTGTGGAGGTTTTAATATCTGCCTGGTATGCGATATTATCAAATACTGATTTGATTTGTTATTTAGTGGTGTTTATAAATCAAGTAAGTGTTTCTTTTTCTTATTAAAAAACCAAACAAACTTATTAATAAAATGTATAATAATTAATTATTTTAATACTTTAGGTGGTAAATGCTAGTTTGATTTCATTACCTCTCCCCTTGATGGTCTTCCTTTGGGGCACATTATCTTTGCCTCGTCCTACTAAAACCTTTTGGGTCACTTTGATTGCTTATACCCAGGCTATAGTACTTATAAAATGTATCTTCCAATTTAAAATAATCTGGGTTAAATATCATTACAATTTACCCAATAATCCCTTGGGTATTGAGAAGTTGTTTGGTGTTGAAATGTCATCGGATTATGCTACCTATGATTTATTATTGCTATTGGTATTATTTTTCCATAGGTAAGAGTTTTACTTAAACAAATAAATTTCCTAACTTTTTCATTGATTATTTTAAATGTTTTAGATTCATATTGAAATCCCATGGCTTGTGGAAAATTGACATGTATAAACCTATTGTTATATATAACGAAGATGATTATGATTCGAAATCTACTTTGTAAGTATAAATGAAAAATATTTAATATTAAATAAATTTAAACTTTTTAATCATTAATTCAAATTTTTAAAGGGCAGGTAAGGTTAAATTTAGTTTCCTTTGGGAAATTTTAATAAAGAGTACATATATGAAATTCCTTTAAGAACGTATTAGAAGAATATCAACATGTCAAGATAAAGTTACTAATACTGATATTATATCAAGCTCAAGTTCAGATACAAATTTTCCTATAGATTCAAATCAAGATACCAGAATTTTATTTAGAAAATTTCATAAAAAGAGAAGAAATATAACTATAGCTGAATCTTTTTCTAAAATTAATAAATTTGATAAAGTTGATAATTGGGTTAATACAAGTCTTGAATCAATTTCTAGTCAAGATGAACTAATGAGTCAGAGGTATTCTAAATAAGTTATATTAAATATAAAAATTTTGTTTTACATCAGTTATAATAAATTTATATATTTTTTTCTTATATTAGAAATGATACAAATCCTGATGAAGATAATAATTCAGAACGTCGTAATTCTGCTGGTTCGGAACGTAATAGTGAACAACGTTTAACTGTATCACCTAATGATTTAGTCAAACGTGTGGAAAATTTACAGTAAGTAACAAATTATTAAATTAAATTATTTTAACTAATGTCTTTATTTGTTTAATTTTTAGGCGCAATAAATATCTTTCTGGTTTGACGAAATTTTTCCACAATCTAGTGCATAAAGCCCGTTTGCCCACTGATGTTTATGCTCTCATGTTCTTGTGTGATTTTATTAACTTTTTCGTTTTACTCTTTGGTTTTACCGCCTTTAGTGTAAGTTTTTTGAATTATTTTCGCTAGAGCACATACAAAAATATATTATTTGATTTCTGTTAAACAGTCTAAACAAGCAGATGGTGGTGTTAAAACATATTTGGCTGAAAATAAAGTTCCCATACCCTTCCTTATTATGTTGCTGGTACAATTTGTTTTAATTGTTATAGATCGTGCTCTATATCTACGCAAGGCATTAGTTTATAAAATAATATTCCACTTTATTTCTGTGGTGGGCATTCATGTCTGGATGTTCTTTATAGTACCAGCCGTAACGGAAAGAAGTTTTTATGCCTCGGCACCTCCCATCATTTTCTACATCATAAAATGTTTCTATTTATTGCTTTCGAGTTATCAAATAAAATGTGGTTATCCAAATCGTATATTGGGTAATTTCTTAACCAAGAGTTTCTCCATGATTAATATGATATCGTTTAAAATGTAAGTTTATATATATATATATATATATATATATATATATATATATATATATATATATATATATATATATATACCTCTCCGAATTTAAAATGAAATCATAATTATTTTGTTTTACATTTCAGCTACATGCTTATACCTTTCTTGTATGAGTTGCGTACTATTTTAGATTGGCTATGTACTGATACCACAATGACCCTATTTGATTGGCTTAAAATGGAAGATATATTTGCGAATATTTATTCCATTAAATGTTTGCGGCAAATGGAAACTGATTTCCCTGCTGTGAGAGCCCAAAAGAAGGCCACATTTATGAAACTATTAATGGGTGGTTCTGCTATACTTTTAATCGTTTTTGCCTTATGGGGTCCATTAACATTATTTGCTCTTTCTGGTGCTGTGGGTCAATCTAATGTACCAACAGAAGTGAAAGTTTCTATACGTATTGGTTCATATGATCCCATCTATGTAGCTAGTACACGTGAGAGCACGTTTGTATTTGATGAAGGCATGTTTTCGGATATGAAAAATGCTTATATTAAGGATAAGGAAGCTTTATCATTCCTACTAAATTATGATGCCTCTGATGTTGCGGCTATTAAATTGAAACGTAACTCACCGTCAATGTGGAATATAGCACCACCTGATAAGGCTAGATTATTGGCCGAATTGGAAAGTAGTAAGTAAATTGTTGTGGAACGTCATTATTTTGTAAATTAAAACTCTTTTTTTTTTCTAGATGTAACTTTGGTCGTACGCTTATCCTATGAGCTAACACGCACACCTCCTGTTAAAAATCAAGTTGGTACAGTTGGCTCTGAAATTACTTGGGAAATGACTGCTGACTATCCGGAAAGAAAGAAGTTAGAAGATATGATAAGTACAGGCAATGTTAATGATACGGATGCCACCATACCCAATATTGTACCAAAATTTATAAAGGTTTTAAATTCTGGTGATCCTACTTACATTTCAGCACTGGTACCCAAAGTCAATAATACTAAATATTCAGGTTTGTTTAAAAAAAGAAAGATCATGTCACTAATAATAATTTTCTTTTCCTTTTTTTATTTTATTTAGATTTTACAAATATGAGTATATCTATGAATTCTGCTGGCAATACTAGTTTATGGTGGGAAATTACAGATTATTGTGGCGAAGACAATGCCGTGTCTACGTTACTAAAGAAATTACCTCTATATGATTGTTCATCGGGTATAGTGTTTTATACGTTTAACGATAAGAAATTTCCTTCCACATGGACATTTTTAACAGGAGGAGGGTAAGTTTTAGAAATTTGTAATAACGATCATAACTGAAATAAACAAAAACTTATTTTATTTAAATAAAATAATTACCCAATTCACATCATCGTTATGTTATTTGTTTAAGAATTATATATAAGAAACATAACATTTTTTTAAAAAATAATAACCTTTGCGAATTAATATATTATTTTTAAATGTGTTAAAATATAATAATTTTTGAAAAAACGTTGAAACATCCAGTAATAGTCTTTTTCACACATGAAGAAATCATTATATTCATAAAACTAGAGATTATGCATAATAAAACTGCGTTTTCAGTTTTAATCCAGGACGTCCAATTTCTTCTTAAAAGGAATTCAAAATTTCGATATATATTGTGAAGATTATTGGCTTTCATTTAACACTCATATTGGGTTCATATAATCTTTTCGATTTAGTGAAAATTTGGGTTTTTAGTGAAGAAACTAATTTTAAGTAAAAAATCGAATTTTAAGTGAAAAACGGAATTATTGGTGAACATTTTTATTTTTAAGCTATATAATTAAATAGTAGATAAGATGTTTTTATGATGCTAAAATATTTATATCCATTTTTTTTTACTTATTTTCCAGTATTATCGGTTTGTATACTACATTTGTGTTATTGGCATCTAGATTTTTGAAGAACTTCATGGGTGGCCAAACGAGAAGAATTATGCATGAAGATTTGCCAAATGTTGACAGAGTTTTGCAATTGTGCCTTGATATATATTTGGTAAGTTTGAAAATAAGAAATCATATTTTAAAATGATCACATAAATGGCAGCTTAAAGAGGCATAATATATGAAATCTTGAGATTACCAATTTCCCAAAAAAAGATAAAGTTAATAACACCTTTTACTATGTTCTATTTATTTTTTCTCTCCATAGGTAAGAGAAGCTTTAGAATTTATGCTCGAAGAAGATCTGTTTGCCAAATTAATATTCTTGTATCGATCACCGGAAACCATGATCAAATGGACACGACCACGTGAAGAAATTGCTGATGATGAGACCGATAGTGATTCGGTACGTAGCCGTATGAGTGGGCGACGTAACGATCATCCACAACCAGCTAATGTTCAATAACCTTAACTGACTGTGTCTTAAAATAGAAAGAAACAAATACAATATTTAAAAATCAATTTTTTGCAGCGAACAAATTCTTAAAATATTTTAACATTTATAAAATTTTCACTCTACATTTTTCAAGATTTTATTAACCGTTTGTTTTTTCCATATACACACAATCAAAACTTAAGAACTGCCTACGAATTATTATTATTGTATGTATAATCAAATTATAAATATCACTATTTATACTAATGATCATTGTTGATATTATTTATGTGTAATTTATTATTTATAACATATGTAAAATTATTTTAATACAGAATAATGTTAATAATTTTATTTCATTTTATTTTCGATAGAATTTTAAGCAAAAAATATTTTTTTATATTTAAAAAGTTAAAAAAAACTTATATTTAATCATTTTATTTTCCATTTTTTGTTTAAAATTTTCTTCAAATAATTATAAAACTTATTAAACTCCGCTTTTTATATTTTGAAAAAAATTTATTTTTATTGTAAACAAAATTTTCCCTTGCATAATATTTCCTGATGAAATGTGACCCTAATGGCTTATTTTGTTATTTTTATTAAAATAATTTTATTTAAAATTAAAATCTTATTAAAATACAATTTATACTACATATGTATATAGTAATATAATTATAATTGTAATAAAATGTGAACTCATATTCAGGGATTTTAAGCATTTTTTTGATATAAAAACAAAATAAAATAAAAATTAAAAAATAATAATTTTGTATAATGTAATTAAACGTGAAAGAAAAAGTAAAATTAGATAAATAACTTATATGTTTAATATTTTTAAACTAGTAATTCTAAATAAGTGATAATATATAAAGTTATTTGTATTTTTTATATTACTCTTTAATGATTTTTTTTTTACTAATTGCAATATTATAATAAAGTGCTTGAGTATAAAATTATTTTAGATATATTTTGAGTAAACAAAAAATAGAGCAAAATAAATTATAACACTGGAATATTGAAATAAGTTAAACTTAAATACTAAGTTCGAAATTTGTTTTATTTTTATTTTTTATTTTTTGCAGTCCTTTTTTTCTTAGAAATCATAAAAAATTTCTTGAAGTTTTTAAATTATTTAATTTAAAAATATAATAAATTCTTGCTTAATATTAAAGAAATTTTACTTCATTATTTAAGGAGTTAGAGTTTTACCAATTTTTAATTATCTATATTTTTTATTACACCCCACTTCAAACAAATTTCGTCTACGTTTAAAAAATGTTCAAAAATCAAATAAGTATTTTTTATATCTAAAACATAATCTCTTTATTTTATGTTTAATGAAAAAGAATCTCAAATAATTAAAACTTTCACAATTTTGCTTAAATTTTATCAAAACTTGAAAATCCAGTGTTATATTAGGAAAAAAATAAAAATATATTATTTTATTGAAATAAAAGCCAAAATATTTTAAATAAAATGCCTTAAATGTTGTAATTAAAAATTAATATTAATTAAATTAAAATCAAAAGAAACAGAATACCAATAACCTAAATATGCTTGCAATACTTCTCCACAAAACATTCATTCATTAATAAATGTCTAAAACTATGTATATTATAAAACAAACAAAAAAAAAAAATACTAAAAAATAATCGTATCATTATAACAAGTTAAAAAATTATAAAATTACTTAAACAACTTATCGAAAATCAGTCAGTTAGCTAGTTAGTCACATCGTTCATATCGGTTAAAATTAGCCAAACTGTTCATAATTTTTTATAATTGGAATTGATACTTTTTGCGAAAATCAAAATGCATAACTATTTCAGCGACAAAAAAACGAACAAAAATAAAAAATTAATTAATTAATAAAATATATGCATGTATGTATCTATGTATATGTATAACCTATAATTAATAATTTTTGTTTAGTCTTTAGGAATTTTTTATATAAATAAAATTTTTTTGATATTTATTGCAAATATAATAATTGTTTGACATAAAAATAATGTTAAAAAAACTGAAAAACAACACAAAAAATAAATGTTTTTTTTACCTTTATTAACTATTTATTAATATAAACAAATAAAGAATGGTACCTATTTTAATGTTTAATATTAGACAAATTTAAAATCAAATAACGAATTAAATAAAAAAAAAAAAAAAGAAAACTAGATTTTTATTTAATAATTATGTAAAGTATAACATAAATAAAGTTTGTATTTTTTCAATAAACTATCAACTTAATAAAAAAAAAATATTTATATAAATGTGTTATTTTTTAAACTTTTTAGTTATAGAGAATAATGATAACAAGCAAGCAAGCACTTGGCACTTAAAAGCTAAACGCCGTAGCATCATATCCTCAATCTTCATCAAAACTTAGAAAATAGTTGAAATAGTATTTAAAGTAGTAAGATATCAACTGTCTAAATAAAAGAAGTTAAAAACTTTTTAATTTCTATCCTATGTTGTAGTCCATTTTATTCTATATCTTTTTGCTAATTTCTGTAAAAATATCGCACTGAATTCCAGAGATATAAGAATTTAAATATTAACAAGCTTTAAAATGCTTGCATATCAAATATTTCTCATTTTCTTTCAAAGCCTACATATTGGCTATGCTGTTGAAACATTTAGATAAGAGACATTTATCATTTAAAAGAATAAGAAATAGTTATCATTTAGTTACAAATTTTATCACCCACTGCAACACCTACTACAAGAAAAGTGCGTTTTAACTTTACAAACGCTTATAACTTAAAAAGGAATGGGCGTGGAAAAAACATTTTTGACTATATTTCAGCTTATTTCTTTTACTACTGGAATGTAAAATTTCATTGCAATACATTTGGTACTTCAAAAGTTGTAATCATTTGAACAAAAAGTAAAATAAACCCGCATTTTTTGAATTTTGAAAATCGTCAAAAATTTCCGAATGTACTGGGCGAACATAATTTTGCAGTAAGCAGATTTTTATATTGAATTTCTTCTAAACGGTATAAGTCAGCGAATAATTCAAATAGTTACACAAAAATTTTACAATTTGAAAGAGTAAGATATGTGCTACCCAATAATAGAAATTTTTACCGCCCTCTGCCACACCTACTATAAATAAAAAGTGGTTAAATGTTTTAAACGCTTACCACTGAAAAGCTAATTGTCGTAACTTCTTAATTTCTATACTATTTTGTAGTGGATGTTATTTTCCACCTTTGTGATAAATTTTTGTAGCAATATCTCATTAAATTGCTAAGATATAAACCATGGAGTTTTTACTTTAATAAGCGTTAAAATTTTTAATTTCAAGCATTTTAGCTTAAAATGCTTGAAACCTCAATTTTTTATTTTATTGAAAATGTCACAAATAAACAAGTAAAAGAAATGTTTAAATAAAACTTGTACCATTGCCACGCCTGCTGTAAATTAATAGGAGTTAAATGTTTCAAGCGCTTACCATTGAAAAGCTAATTGCCTTAAATTTTTTATTTTATTTTTGTATTATTTTCTGTAGTTGTCCATTTTATTCTCTATCTTTATGTTAAATTTCGGAAAATAATATCT
Organism: Protocalliphora azurea; assembly: GCA_932274085.1. Classification (NCBI taxonomy): domain Eukaryota; kingdom Metazoa; phylum Arthropoda; class Insecta; order Diptera; family Calliphoridae; genus Protocalliphora; species Protocalliphora azurea. The sequence continues at coordinate 145,148,386 of OW026520.1, read as the reverse complement.
CTGAATTCCAGAGATATAAACCTTAGAGTTTAAACTTCAATATACGTTAAAATGCTTAAAAACCAAATATTTTTAATTTTCCTTAAAAGGTTACAGACCATTGAGTATTTGAGACATTTAGATAAAAAACGTTTACCATTTAATTGAGTAACAAATGGTATATCTTTTGGTCACAAATTTTACCACCCATTTTCACGCCTATTACAAGAAAAGTGCGTTTTAACTTTACAAACGCTTATAACTTGAAAAGGAATAGGCGTGGCAAAAACATTTTTGCATATATTTCAGCATATTTCTTTTACTACTGGAATGTAAAATTTCATTGCAATACCTTTGGTACTTCAAAAGTTGTAATCATTTGAACTAACTAAAAGTAAAATAAACCTGCATTTTTTGGATTTTGAAAATCGTCAAAAATTTCCGAATGTACTGGGCGAACATAATTTTGCAGTAAGCAGATTTTTATATTAAATTTCTTCCAAACCCTATAAGTCAGCGAATAATTCAAACAGTTAGGCAAAAGTTTTACCATTTGAAAGAGTAAGATATGTGCTACCCAATAATAGAAATTGTTACCGCCCTCTGCCACGCCTACTATAAATAAAAAGTGGTTAAATGTTTTAAACGCTTGCCACTGAAAAGTCAATAGTAGCAACTTCTTAATTTCTATGCTATTTTGCAGTCCATGTTATTTAACTTAAAATATTTGAAACCCTAATTTATTTTATTTTTTTATTTAAAATGTTTTGTGTTTTTATTGTTACAAATCAGTGAGTAAATGAGATATGTCGTAATCCATTTTATTCTCTATATGCCAATTTTTGTATAAATATCTCGTTGAATTCCCGAGATATAAGCATCAGATTTTAGACTTTAATAAGCGTTATAATTAGTTTTTAAACTAGTGAGTTTTGCGAATCTTTATAATTATAGAACAAGTTTTGTCCCTATCGTTATGGTTAATTCTAAAATTCGTTTTTTGCTGAAATACACACGATGAATAATTTTCAATACTTACTTATTGTCATCATTTTAAATAACGAAATGAAATTCATATTTTTTCAGTTTCTATACAGAAACAAATTCTCAGCAGTTTAGATCGATGTGATTTTTAAATTTATTTTGTTATGTGATTAATTTGGAAATTATCTTCGTGCTGGTTATAAACACACAATCAAATAAAAATCCTGTGACATATTTTTCATCATTTTTACATTATTCATGTTACAAAAATACTTCATTCAACACTATTATCTACTTAAAAAAACTTATAATTAAAAAATCCATATACGTATACGTTTAGGCGAACTAGTACTATAGTTATTTTAATGCCATTTCAAATGCATTCGTGCCAAACAAAATCAATAAAACTGTTTTATTTTTCCAACAATATTGATTAACATTTTTCCTTATGTAACTCTGGTAGAACAACTGCGATAATAAGCAAATTGAGGGGCTTGTGAATTTGTAGCAGCATTATCCTGACATCCAGGACGATTAACATTTACATTGGGATAAACTTCTTCCCATTCCGATTGTGAACAGCTTAAAACACCTTTAGCACCTTGTGATAATCTTCTTTGTGTGGGTTTTCCCATACGATCTTCAGGAGGCAAAGGATTATTCAGCATATTTGTTACACTTTTTGAAAGACGCACGGAATGTATACGATTATATCCCGAACCAGTGGGTTTGTAACGTTGCCATTTCGAGGATAAACGTTCGATTTCATGTGACATCCATTTTTGCACGGAAGAGGTACCCATAATATTCTATAATAAATTATGCTTGAGGATTTAAGTTAACTCGCATTGAGTTTTTAAAAAATACTAAATTTTTTCCATTCGTGACCTGGTTGTTTTATATTCTACTAATTTGCGTTCATTTGTTGTGTTGTGTTATGTTATTTTTACAATTTTGTTTTGCTTTTAAATTTACATAAAACCAATATATAATCCGTGTGTCCGAAAGGGTGTTTATGAGCTTTGTTTTATTTTTTTGGATTTTGTCTATTATTGATTTTTATTTATTATAGTATATTATTTAATTTTATGTTTGTGGTTTTCAGTAGATTTGTTAACATTGTGTTGGACAAGTTCATATTGTGTTTTTCAAAACATTAGCATTTTATGAAAGGTTCAAGGTTGTTACTTACTTAACACCTAAAAGGTTTCTGTTGCATCAATAACAATCACAATACATGCAATCCTTTAAATTTATAATTTCATACTAACTTGTTTTTGTTTAAATTTCTATTATAAGTAAATTAAATATTCATGATATACAATAAAGATGTACATATACATACATATATAAGTTTATTCCATAATAATATCTCATTTAAAAAAAACAATAATATTTTCGAGAAACAATAAAGATATGATTTTCGAGAATAGCTAAAATTAATTACTAAAGTTTCAGAAAAATTGTAAAAAAACAAAAAGTATAAATATAAAATAAATTCATAAATATTAATGACAATTTAGAAGAGCATTACTGTCATGGTTAAGAAAAGTTCAAGGGGTGAGGTGGTCTTTAAATTTAAATTCTTGGTTAGGTTATAATAAAAAATATAAAATTTGAAAATTACCAAAATTAAAATTTAAGAAACTTTGCAAGTTTCATCATGTAAATTTTCCTCACTGAAATTGTCACTTTGTGTTGAAAAGGCACCTCCTTGTAAAACTTTATTCACTGCAGCTCTAGCTAAATAACCGGTGGTTTCATTATATACCAAAGCATAAAAAGGTGTCATGTCATTATTATGTCCCTGTATATTATTATCCTTTAAAAAAAAATGCAAGAAAACGTTAGTGTTAATAAGTGTGGTAAATATGTACTATTTAAAAAAATCATACTAACCTTACAATACATTAAAAATGCTTCCAATAATATTTCATCTAAATCTAAAGCATGTTTAAAATGTAATTCCGGATTTCTGAAAATGTAATTAATTTTAGATTTGTTATATTCTTCTCTGTTTTATTGTTATTTACCTGCTTAAGATTGTTGCTATAATACATAATAACTCCACAGTTATTTGTCGTCTTTCGGGTTTCTCTATACAAATCAGAGTCTCTTCTACTAATAGCGAAAAATTTAATTCACCTCTACTCATATTAACTAAGGTAGGTGAGGCTGGCAATAAATGGCCTTGAGTGGTTATACCCAAAGGTGTTCGCAGTAAAATTTCCCAGATTTTATTGTAAAAGTTTTTGGGAACTCTACACAAACAACCTTCGAGTTGACGTTTTTGTAAAGTTGTAAGTCTGTAATATAAACGGAAATTTAAAATAAGGTTTAATTTTATCAATCCAATGCCAAAGGTCTCCCTATATGTCTTTTCTTCTTTTATAAGAATATTTTAACTTTCTGTCCTGAAGTCCAGCGATCTTGTAGACAAACGAAATTTTATTAAATTTTCTTTAAAAAACAAAAAATCATTTCCAGATGAGAAGATTTAACATAACCTTCTAAGTTTTTATTTATAAATATTTTAAACACATACCTTTCTTCTGTGGCCCATTCACTAACAGTTAGAACCTTTTGCAATAATATGCGTACTTGAAATGGTGATAAGTTATCAACATCTATAGATTCTTGGCCAGAGATTTGTAAATAAATACGCATGGCTTCCAAAACCCAACCAATACGGATCTAAAAAAGAAATAACCACCAAAAATAAGCAAAATTCTTTAAAACACTGTTATCTTATACTTACCTTCAAAATTCCTCTAAACATTGAGGGATTAGTAGCGATTAGTCGACCACAGTATAACACAACTTCCTGTTGCAATACAGCTTGTATAACGTTATACGGTTGGACACTATTATACATAACGTCTCGAATTTCAGCTGGTGTCATAGGTTTATCAAATACTGTTTCTTTTTGCCCAATAACACCTACGGTTAACTCTTTACCATTTACCAGCACCGTTGTTATGAAGGGACTAATGGAATCGACAATGTGATGTAATAGGGAAGAACAATAACGTACAGCACGCCAATAACGCAAAGAGCCAGCACGATGATATAATTGTGTTAAAGCTTGTTGAACTGACAAACCGTTCACTTCAAAATGTGATCCTTCCCGATTTAATAGAATACCCCACAGTTGACATAGACAGAATAGAGACTCTGTACTTCGTAGGGCATCAATAATTTCATGTGTAGGTTTGTGGTTGTAGTGCTGTAAAAATAAATAAAAAAAATAACAAAATGATTGCGATTAAAAAAATTGGGATTTTAGCTTTAAGTTTGAATAAGATTTAGACCATTTCCATAAATAAGCTCACCTCTACCGTTACTTTTTCTTCAGTATATGTTTGGGCTTTAGGAACATCTGTTAAAGACTGATAGCCAATGTACTCATGATTTATTTGAACAAAGGCATTCTCTTCATCTGATAAATCATTTTGATTCATGAAATCCAAATGTTCTAAAATAAATTTATTAAATTACACGTAAAATAAATTTATTAAATTACACATAACTTTTTTCATGCTTTATTAAAATATATTCACTTACCTATACAAGAACTACTTATAAGATTTTGCAATCTTCCTATACGAACTTTCATGCCATCACAATAGCCCTTCTTAAGCATGGCTAATAAGTTCAACATTTCTTTAAACTGAGGATCACGCATATGCTCCTCACGTATTAATAGACATACGGTAGGTCTACCCGATAAACGCCAATATTTTCCAACAAATTGTAATTCCGTTTTAATGTCATCAATTAATAAAGCCATATCACGGTAAAGATAAAAATCAGATACTTCAAAAATCAAAGGATAACAGAGAACTGTCATGCCACAAATACGATACACTTTGCTAGTGCCTAAAGAACCAACTGGTCTGGAGGGACGACCAGATAAGCCAATTTTGTTATTTACTCCCAAATGTTGATAGACTTTAATAAGTTCAGTTGAAGACCAAATTTGTACTGGTTCAACCTAAAAATTTAAGAAAATTATTGAAATCAAATCAAGTTATACGTTATAAATAAATTAAACATACCTCATGTGGTGTTTGAGTTTGTATACCATAAGTAGCCATCATGGCTTGCAAACGCATAGATTCAGCGATTAAAACAATTTGTACTACCAAATCGGTAGCAGTACCCTAGGAAATACAAATAATAATAAAAACAAAAAAAAAAAAAAAAACAAAAAAAAAAGTATAATTTGTAATTGTTTCATAATTGCTTAATTTCAAAACAAAATGCATTTATAAAATGTAATGAACACAAAAATATTAATAAATAAAATTCAAGGATTTGTAAAATAAAAAAACATCATGCAATTTTTAATTCATTTTATTAAATACATTAATTAGCATTCGAAAATTAAATTAAAATAAATTTTGTTAATTATTGATTAAAATATTTACACAATGTCCCAATTTTTTTTATCTACTTTTTCTGTTTTTTCTTTTGTTTTTTTTTTTTTTTTTTTTTTTTTGGAATAATCTTAAAAATACTGTATTTGTAACAATTACCTTCTCTTTATCCTGTATAAAAGGTACATCCTAGCATTTTGTTTTTAATTTATAAATAAATTGAAAATGTACTTTAAAGAATACAAGTTTATTAAAATTATTTAAAGTAATTATTTGTAAAACTAAAGCTTTATAAAAATGTATTGATTTATATTGTTGTTAATCACACAAAAAATTTTTTTTAAGATTTTTTTAAGCAAAGTGAATTTACAATAAATAAAAATACAGGATTTTATAATAAAAAGATTGAATTCTAAAATTAATTTACATACATATAATTAACATATTGTGGAAAAAATTGTTGTAAGAAAACTAATTAATAGATTTCGCTATCTTAATTAAGCTGATATCAAAAAGAACAAATATAGTGGCCATTTATTAAAAGCAATAGTGCTTCATGGCAAAGTCCTTAGTGTTTGGAGTATTGTTTTAACATCTCAAAACTTTCTACATTTATTTATCGAAAATTTTTGATCACAAATTAAAATTGCTTGAAATAAAGTTGATGAATTAAGGTGTTAAGATTTTGTTAAAGTTAAATCTAATTTACAAATTAAAACCTAACTAATGTTTATTTTTTAGTTAAACATATGTAATTGTAGTTAGATTCCATATCAATCTAATTTTTAGGTTTGTATAAAACTAAAGATTAAGAAATGCCTATCGACAAATATTAAAGGTAAAATTAAAATATAAGAAATCGGATTGATTTTTGGCTAAATCAGAACTTTTCGGTGAAATGTTGATATTTAAAATTTTTGTTGAAATTTCCAATTTTTTGCATTATTACACTTACGTTTGGTCAAAATGCAGGATTTTTGGTGAAATTTTGAATTTTTGTAAAATGTCAGATTTTTGGTGATATTTCGGATTTTTTTTTATGAAATTTTAGAATGCAATTATAAAGCAATAAATATTAAAAACAAATTTTTCTTCATCTGATTAATATGTTTTAAAGCAAACACTATAAGAAAACAACATCTGACCCATTTACAGTATTATATTTTTTTCAGAATAGAACAGAGCAAAGGCCGGAATAAAAGCCATATAAAAGAAAACTCCATTAAAAACAAAATAACAATAATAATAAATAAATAAATAATACGCTGCTACAATATGTCACTTTTTTATCACTCGGAAAACGATCTAATGTTGACTGTAGACCTTTTCTTGAGGACATCATAAAAGCATTTTTAAAAATTTCGATATAAACCCCAAATTTTCGATATATTCCCATTTGAAATCGCTTAAAAGCTCAAAAAGTTATAAAGCATTTTCAAAACTTTATTAAAAAATTCTTCATATATATATTTTAAGTCAAATTATTTATTTATATTTTTTTGTTTAATTTTTACTTTTTGAGGAAAAAATTAAAAATGTAAGAAAAGTTTTAGTAAGTTATTACAGATAAAATATAATAAGGTCTACAGTTTTTTTTTTTTTTTTTATTTAAAGATATTAGATTTTGTAATGTATACAACAAAAATGCCTTTAAAAAAATCGTTTAATGGCTTTTATAGAAAAAATTGTAATAAATCGCAGTCAAACACAAAAAATTTTGCAAACATAACAAATGCATATGGTGGAAAGCCTGTTTCTTCTACTTTCTAAAGAAGTTTAAAAATGAAAAATCAACAAAAGAATCATAGAATTAGGAATACATTTTTCCAAGAACCTATCCAAAAAAGTTTTTTGCGAATATTTGAGGCTACAAATTTTTAAAACTGATTTATGATGTCCTTAAAAAGGCCTATAACGTACGATACATAATTTTTCGAGTGATTTTTCATTGTAGCAGCATGTAGTAATTACAGTTTTCACAAAAACATTTAAGAATAAAATATATATATATATATATATATATATATATATATATATATATATATATATATATATGTCTTTCTTTTTAGGAAATGGTACTTTTTTGAAATTTCAAACTTTGCTTTGAACTTATTTTAAATTGGTACTAATTTTAAATTTTTAAATCAGTTCTGCTTTGAAAATTGTTATTTTTTAAATTCTGCACATTTTCGAAAATCGGTTCATTTGAAATAATTTATACTTTTTTGAAAATAAAACTTAAAACTTAACAAACTTCTAGAATGCATATAAATAGCCTGCACACATTCATTTCTAGTTTGACGTTACGGCCAATGATTTTTGTTCGAAATTGTCACATTCAGAACTAGTTCTATAGAAGAGTTGGGAAACTTTTCAAGAACTAGTTATAAAAATTAATGATTATTTTTATTATATTTTTCACAAAATTATTTTAATTTCGTTAAATTTTTGTTTGAACTGTTCAAGAAGCACTTATCAAAATTAATGATTCTTTTTATTATATTTTTCATAAAATCATTTTAATTTTGTTAGTTTTTTTTGGAAATGTTTGTATTTTTTTCAAGTTTTATAAACAGTTCCAGGAAGCCATTTGGGAGCCAATAATTTGTCAGTAAAGTAATACAAAACTAGTTCTTAAGCGCTAGTCCATACAAAATTTTTTAAAACTAATTTAGAATCAGAATACGGTTCACTCCATGAGTGCCAGAATCGGTTGCGATACCACTAAATTTAAAGAAGTTGTTCAAGAATCTGAAGTGGTTCTATTTACAACAAATCTAGACCGAGCTCTAAAATATTTCCAGGGTTTTTGTATTTTTAAAAATTTTTATTATTATTATTATATTACTTTTATTATTATTAAAATTTTTATTATTTTTTTTTCTGAAAATATAAATTTCATTTTAATTTACATTTTTTAATATATCGATTTCTTTAACGTAAAGTACATATTTTGAGAAAATTTTTTAAAAATCTGTATAAAAACGTAGTCCGCATACAAGTGCAAAAAAAAAAAATCGCAAAATATCGGTTCTTTACTTATATTTTTGCCATTCATGGATCGAAATTGATGATTTTTAAGCAAAATTATAAGTAGATAAATTTGAAGGTACTTGATTTATAAACGCTCCCTTAATTGTAGTGAGACTTCGGAAAGTTAATTTCAACAGACAAGACGGACATATTATGAGATCACAGATGAATATATTGTAGAATTTAAATGGAATGACAAACTAAAAAAAATTATGTATCCTCAATATCTTAAATGATATATAAACGAACAGTAAAAGTGTTAGAAAAATTCATGGTATGAAAAATGAATTGTACGAAAAACCATTAATATTATAATTTGAAATACAACGAAGTCAATTGATAACAATTATTTTTTGGAATTTTTTTCTAAATTACTTGTTATAAAAACATACAAAAAATCTTAAAATTTTAAAATCATATTCAAAACAAACAAACAAACAATGATTTTTCATTTTTAATACAGTTATAAGTAATGAAAATAAAATACATTTATAAATAAACTGACATGAAACTTAAATTTATTTATGAATTTTGATATAAATGTATATCAATGGTAGAAAGTTGAAAATAGCAGATAGCATTCTTAGATAAATAGTTCCCTATAGCATTTTTTATTATTTTAAATCATCCTTAAGTAAATTGTTTAATTGCCGTCTATGAACTACATTTCATATTTAAATATAACACAATTACAACACACAAAAACTTAAAATATATGCATAACCAAAAACGAATAAAATTTAAAAGTAAAAAAAAAAAAAAAAATTAATAAAACCCAACTACATATAGTAGCGTAAAAACCATTAGTAAAAAAAAAACAAGAAAAAATTTAAATAAAAAGGAAGTTTAGTAACCCAAAAGTAATTACTTACAGTGCCAGGTTTAGCCTAATAATAGAAAAATATATAAAAAATAAAATATTAAAGAAAAAAAAAAAAAAAAAAAACTTTAAATATGGCATAAAAGGCAACTAAAGAAAACACAAATATGTTAGACACGTTAAAAAAAAGTGGGTGGTATTAGTAAATTAATTAAAAATAAATACGCTTAAAAAATTTTGAAAATATAACAATAATTAGATAAAATTTTGACATAAATATGTAACTATATGTTTAAATTATACATTTTATTTACTACTAAAAATTTTACTAATTGGTGCTATATAAAATGGTGCCTTCAACAAGTCAAACGGAATTTAAATGTGTGATGTAAGTAATTTTGATAAACATATGTATGTATATATGTATAGTGTAAAAAATCTTAAAAAATAAATAAAACTCGATTAAACAAAATTTATAATTAATAGCACTTACGTTGTGTTTTTCATCGAAGGCTTTTCCCTGGATATTTTTTTTTTTTTTTTTTTTTGTATAGTATGTGTTATGTTAAATTTTGTAATACCAATTTTAATTATATATTTTTTGTTATTGTATAAAAATAAAATTACGAGGATAAAAACAACAAGGTAGTAGTAGTCGATTTAGTGTAGCAAACGTAGTAGGGGTTAAATAAAATATACAGAGAAAAAATTGGACAAAACTTATTTCAATATATATATATATATATATATATATATATATATATATATATATATATATATATATATATATATATATATATACATATAAAAGAATTATTGCATATATAGATATTGAGAATTAAGCCAATTAATTACACAAAACTAAAATATGATAGACTATTAAAAAACCTACAACCGCAAAATATTATCAAGTAAAATAAAATATTTATATTTTTATTCAGTCATACCTGAAAGGCTGAGTAACGGCCAGCTCGTCTAGGTCTATTATAGCTGGGCAAATAACGACGTATGGGATCTAATTCGTTAATATGTAGGAGTCCGGCAGTCAAAAGTTGAGCTATTATAAACATTGATTGACCCCATAGGAAAAGCGTTTGTGTGGGTGCTTTTAAATAGGAACCCTCACCATCTGGTGCATAATACATAGTAACCACTGGATCACCATATGCATCAGCATACAAACATTTTCTTAGTTCATTTTGATATTCTTCAATTTGTTCATTATTGTTTTTGAAGACACCATCAATTATCATTTCGATGAAAAATAATGGCCACTCACATTCAAAACCTTCAAATTCTTTTAATTCACCTGTATGGTAATATCTGTAAGAGTTTAGGAATAAAATATAGACTTTTATGCGGTTTATACTAAACATACGCTTTACTAACCTTCTATTTTTGTCTTCCATCTTACTCAAAAAACCATCACGACTAAATCGTTTAAAACCTTTTTTGCCACGCAAGCGATTGATTACATTATGTTTAGTTTGTTCTACCAAGCTTTCTTCATGAGAAGCAAATGCCGGAAAAGATAAAGTAAGTAATAGAGAAGCATCAACGCCCTTTATGAATGGATTTTAATTTAATATTTTTTAATTATACAATTTAAAAATAATTAACCTTTGAACTGGATTCTCTAGGAAGCATAGTTTCAAAAATACTGCGATTACGATTGTGGGCATCTATGTCAACATAGACAACACTCCAGGAAGCACCTTTTTCACCAAATAAATTGCAACCATTAACAGCTTCCAAGGCAGATTTGGCCATACCTAAATATTAGAATATATTTATTATAACTTTGTAGTAAAATATTTATTATCAAAAAATCTTACCAATTGAAGAAGCATGTATTTCCGGAGTACCATTATTATATTTAGAACCTCTTTCCCACATACCAAAATCTGGTGTGCGGTAAGCACGTTCAACATAATAAACTAAATTTTGAACAAAAGCCACTTCATCCTAAAGAAAACAAAAATTTTTAAATATTTTAAATATTAATTTATGGAAATGAAAAATGCTTTAAATTGATAATTTAATAGCGTTTTCTTTTCTGAAGAAAACGTTACCTTGTTACTGTGTAACATTATTTAAATATTACCCTCATCTTCATATTTTTATTACTACAATAAAACAAAAAATGTGTGACCAATTCTGTAATTGTATTAATTTTTAAAGTGTTTATAAGAAAAAATTGTATTGAAGGAAACCGAGTTTAAAAATTCTATTTTTGGCGAAATTTCTATTTTTTGTTAAAATTTTGGAATTTTGATAAAATTTAGAATTTTTTGTGAAATATCGAATTTTTAGTAAGATTTAAAATGTTTGGTGAAATTTCGAAATTGTGGTAAAATTTTAAGTTTTTAGCAACATTTCGATTTTTTTGTGAAAATTGAGGGTTGTCATGAAATTTCAAATTATTGGCGAAGTTTCGATTTTTGTGCAAAATTTCTAATTTTTGGTAAAATTTCGGATTATTTTGGAAAAATTTTGAATTTTTTGTGAAATTTTTAATTTTTGGTGAAATTTTCATAATTTGGTGGAACATCAATTTTAAAACACTAAAAATGAAACATAAATTCTTCTCTCAAATAATGTTTGAATTTGCTGTTAATAAAGTGCAGCATGTTCACTCTCATTTAATTTGAGGATAAACACTATTTGATAATTACATTATTTTCTAATTACACTATTACATTTTTTTAGAATAGAACACAAAAGAATATAAAGAGCAGAATAAAGGCCATAAGTAAATTGAAAACGCCATAAGTAAATTGAAAATTGTTAATTTAAATAAATTGATAAATGTTGTACTTTACTTGTGTATAAATAATTTGTAAACCTGATGTTATCATCTGCACCAAGAATATAATATAGAGAGATACCACATCAATTTGTAAATGATTGTAAAAATCATCTGAATAGATTTCTTCTCCCGTATGCAAATGAAATTTACTGTGTAAAGCATGTTGATTTGACTGCCTCTGTTTGAATAGTTCAACTCGAGGGGCTTGTTTAACCCAACACTCTAATATACCACGCATACATTTAACAGTAGATTGACCAAGTTCATAGGATTTGCCACGATCATCATCTATACGGCGATAGGCTTGATACAAACTCCATACAGCAGCAGCACAATAGACACTATCACGGACGGAACCAATTTCATGATCAGTACTCATAACTGGAAATAGTCCAGTTATGGGACTTTGAAAACGTAGTAATTGTCGTTTAACTAAAGAATAATGAAAAAATAATTTAATTAATATGATTTTTATATTCCTATTTTACTTATTATTACAATCATTTGTTTGTCTCAATAACATTTTAATTATTAACATAAATTAACATACATATTAGGAAGAAATTTCATAAAAATTATTTAATATTAAACTATTCAAGCTAATAGTGTTAATTATTAAAATTTTTAACATGTTGATTCCATATTCGCATGTAAACAAGTTTAATGACATTTATAATAACATTTTGTAAAAACAAAACTGTGTAAACAAATTAAATATAAAAATTTTGTTTATAAACAAAAACGAAAAGCCAACAAAAACAATAATCGCATACATTTTGTTTGCATCAACAAATTGTTTCTTTTTATACATGGATAAAGTGAGGTGTGTCAAACAAATTGAATGTCCCCTATGTATTATAAGATAGATTTTTAAAAATAGATCTATGAATAAAACACAATTTTTCTTCATGTATGCCAATTAAGTATGCTTGTGCAGAACAAAACATTCTCATTTAGAAACTAAAATATGTATATATGTGTTAAAAAACATATAGTAGACTAAATAAGGTTATATAATTAAATTATTAAAACGTATTTTACATTAATTGCTAATAAATTATTAATATTTATAGAAGAATGAAACACTCACCAATGCCATAATAAATATCCAATTGTTTGACAGTATCCTCATAATTAGATGTTTTCAAAAATTGATCCAGATTAATATCTTCTAAACTATTTTGTCTTCCTGAGGTAGATGCTGCAACAGAGGTAACAGTGCTACCTGGAGTAGTTATAGTTATACCCAAACTGTGAAAAAATATTTAAAATAATTTATTGTTAAAAATAGTATATTAGTATTTAAATTATATTTTTGAATAGTCTTACCTTTTGGGTGGATCTCTCATTGTATAAAGTGCAAACTGTAAATAATTTATGCCAAATTAAAAATTTTCTTGCATTGATATAAAAAAACTCCTGTAATAAAAATACCCTTGGACAGTAGTTGTAAAAGTCAAATTTGACACCTATTTGGCAATCAGCTGATAGCAACTTTATGGATTTAACGGTATATCATGAAGAAACCGCTACGTTAACAGGGTGCTTACAATAAAAATAAATTATAATTTGTGTACAATTGCGAAATATATATATATATATACACTTTTTTACAATTTATATTTTAGTATATATTTTAAGTTAAATTATTTTTTAATACAGGTATATTATAAAAAAAGCGAAATATGTTTTTATAGATCAAGGTATACATACATAAAGTATATCTTGTTACTGTGTAATATATATAGAATCTATGGTGGTACTCTTTAGGGTTCTCTGAATCTGTTAATTTATCAATATATTTGACTGCGTTGTATGTATATATTTTTGAAGTTTTTATAAGACAAATAACAAAAAAAGTCAAAAGAGGCAAAAATCTCGAAAATGACGTATATAACGTATAAATTAAAAAAATCAAAAATAGGCGAAAAGTCGACTTTTTGTTCCAACAGCAAACCCTATCATGAAAAATTTGTGACCAATTATGTAATTGTATTTTTCGTTAAATTTCATATTTATGGAAAATTATTGGCAAAATGTAAAATATGAAATTTTAATTTCTAATCAAATTTGGAATTTTGGGTAAATTTTCACATTTATGGTAAAATTTCGAATTTTTGGTGAATTTTCGGATTTCTTGTGTAATTTCGATTTTTTTTAGTGAAAATTCGAATTTAATGATATTTCGGATTTTTGGTAAAATTTTGTGTAAAATCAATTGAGCACTAAATATTCAAAATAAATTCTTACCTTCGATTTTTGTAAAATTTCCGAATTTTTATTGGATTTTCTAATTTTTGCAAAATGTTAGATTTTTATGTGATATTTAAAAATGTGGATAACTACTGGATTTTTTAATTTTAAATTTTTTGTAAAATTTCAGTTTTTTTCTGTAAAATTTCAATTTCTTGGAGAAATTTTGCATTTTTGGTGCAATTTAGAATTTCAGGTGTAATTTAATTTTTTTTTTTTTTTTGTGGATCTATGAATTTCTAATAAAATTTTAAATTTTTAGTGAAATTTTGAAAATTGATGAAATATAAAACATAAAAAATAAATTGTTATCCCAAAAAAAATGTTTGAGAGCAGCATGTTTACTTAGAATAGAACACAAAAGAAGACAAGGGCAGAATAAAGGCAACATTTTGGTCAGAAATTAGAAACTTTACTATTCCTAATTAAAAAAAAGATTTAAACAAAATACAAATACATATTTAGAACGTTCAAGGCCACTATATAAATTCTTTTCAAGATCTCCCAATTATTTTCTCTATTTGGGCGAAAAAGTTTTTCACAATAATGTCTACGTCGAAAGATTTTAAAAAGATATATTTCGACATAACATTTTTTAAATAACTACGGATTTTTAAACCCACACATCAAAAAAGATGTCGAAAAAATAAAGTATATATATTCTAGGTCCTAGAAAGATTCTGAGTCAATCTAGATATGTCCGTCCGTCTGTTAAAAGCTGGATAGGACCAATTAGGGGGACGAAATTTGGCTCAAATATTAGTTTTATATAAGGTTTGTTTGCTATTGAAAATGAGCAAAATTGGTTCACAAACATATAAGTTATGGGCCAAATGCTGATATCTCATAAACAAAAGCATGTGCAACAATGAAATTTTGTATAGATAATTCGAGGATCGATCTAAACTTAGAAATCAAAAATGGGCGTGATCCGCCCATTTTACCGCCCACCTCCCATATAAATTTTAAATTAGGGTGGCACAAAAAGTTGCAGAAGAAGCATATAACAGATTCGGCCAAGCCGAATATAACATTATTACTTGTCGAAAGTAAAAATTCTTATAAAAGTAATAAATTTCTAAAAAGTACTGATTTGCTTTAAAAAAGAAATATTCATTTTCAAATGAAATACAAATACAATCAAAAAAAGATGAAATTTTCGAAAAGTGAAGACTTTAAAAAAGCCCCAATTTAATATCGAAACTTAATCAAAATTGGACAAAATTTAAGTATTGTTTGAACCAAGAGAACTCCTCTGATATTAATAGAAGTACATTTAGACATACTCGAATAAAGTAGCTATTTGCTTTTATCATAAAATAAATAATATTTGAATCACCTACTATCTAATATTACGTTTCCCTCGATTCCAAACTATTAAGCAAACATAAATTATATTTGTCATAATTAGCATGTGTTTTTAGCATTTGTATACAAACATCACCACCTGTTTAGGTAAACAATTAAAAAATAGTTACTCTCCGCTCTTAATGTCTCTAAAAAAAACCTTTCGACTCTCATTTATAAACAAAAAGTGAATGGTCATAAATACCACTCACGATTCGCTTATCCCATAAATACACAACATTTATATATATATATAAAGCATACATACATATGTTTATATACCTAAACAAAATTTGAATTATTGGTAGCATAAACAACCATTAAACTAAAGAAATGCCAAATGTTACTTGTGAGTAAACAGCAAACTATAAAATGATAAAGCTTATGTACGTACAAAAATATGTATGTACCTACTTCATTGTATATACTAACAAAAGAAGAAAAAACCAAGCGAATGCGAAACCAGATTTGTTTTATACCTTCTAAGGTATATACATCAGCAAGTCAGTCATTCGCTCAGTTGGTGAAGTTAAGCGCATCATAGCGAACGTTAAAAGAACTATTCAAAGATTTGATTAATATGAGAAACGAGCTGGAAAAAAGTAGTGAATACATAATTATGAAGAAAAATATTAAAAAGCCGGTATATGAATAATTGTGTTAAGGTAGTAAGCAAACAAATGAATCTCATTAAACATTTCAAAAAGAAGATAAATTTATACACATCGACACCAATATATTGAAGATTATTGTTGGATTCAAGTGTGAGGTCATCACGTATAACAACAGTGCAAAGAAAACGTGTTATACCTTGCAACAAGAAATTCAAGGCCATAATTACTTAAAACTTTAATAAAATTTTATATAAAATTATAAACAAAGTGGAACGAACATGTTCTTCTGACCTCATATATGGATAGAAATTTTGAACTAGTTTAGTAAAGAAAGGAAAACAAAAACGATTTCGACGCCATAAACAATGGAGAAACTTTTAATACTCATACCTATATGGTTATTATTATTATGTGTTCACAATTGCGGATGTGAAACCAAACAAAACACATTACCTGATTTACCTTTAGAACATTTAAAACGCTACTTAAATACGTTCGATAAAGTAAAAGAACAATGTGGAGAAAGCCAAGAGTGCAGTAATAAATTTTTGAGAGAGATTTCAGAAGAATATAATGAAGTTTGTTGGGGCTTTGAATCGGATTGTGTAAAGAAAAATCGTTTCCAAACACCTTCCTGTCCAGGAGCGCATACAGGCTGGGTAAGAAATAAAGAAGCACAAGTGGATACTTTTTATCAACAGGCGGACTTTGGTTATGTACAACAACAAATTGATGAATTAATGTTAATGTGTGAGCCTAAACTTATTACGGATTCTTCTTTGGAATGTACTAAATATTTAAGATTTTGTAGAGGAAGATATTTAATGCTAGATTTTCGTGATTTAGCTAAAAGAAATGAACGTATACGTTATCATATGGATGTTCTTGGTCCTGGTCAAATTAAAGGATACTGCAAGCTTAACGAAACAAGACTTAAAAATGAAATGGATCATATGGGTGCCTTACAATCGTGGTCACCCGAATTAAGAAATTTTGAACAAGCTTCAAGCAATTTCAATGAAAACAGCGAAGAATGTGATATGTTTATAAATACGCCCACATTTTTAATGAAAATCGATGCTACGTATAATATGTATCATCACTTTTGTGATTTTTTTAATCTCTATGCTACACTGTTTGTTAATCAAACTCACTATACTTCATTCGATATAAATACTCAAATAATTGTATGGGAAACTTACCCGTATGATTCACCTTTTGCTGATACTTTTAAAGCTTTTTCTCATAATCCAGTTTGGACATTAGATCAAGTTAAAGGTAAACGCATTTGTTTTAGAAATGTGGTTTTGCCATTGCTGCCACGAATGATTTTTGGTCTATATTACAACACTCCAATCGTAAGTTTAAATTATAATAGTAATTCATTTTATTTCATATTAAAAATTTAATAACAGATTTTTTCTTTTTATATCTTCTTACTTTAAACTTATAGATACAAGGCTGTCATAGTAGTGGTATGTTTAGAGCCTTCTCCGAGTTTGTGTTACATCGTTTAAGAGTGCCTTTCGAACCTCCTCAGAAGAAAATCAGAATAACTTTTCTTTCACGACGCACAAAATATAGACGAGTTTTAAATGAGGATAAATTGCTGGAAGAAATAAATAAAAATGAAAATTTTATTGTAAATAGAATATCTTATGAAAGGTAAGTTTTATTTTTAAACTATACTAATTTAACTACACTAATATTTTGGAAATGTTAAAAAGTTGTATTCAAAATGGTTTTGTTAAAAAGTCAAATTGACCAAGCTTTATTGGCTTAACAGCTTAACATAGTTTTATAAATTTTAATAAACTTGTAAATTATCATTATAGACATATTTACATTTGAATTGAACTTTTTTCAGTAAATATACACCTGTTTGTCATTTCTCATTTAAATAATTTTCAACAAATTATATATTAATATATTTTATAAAAAACGAACTCTGTATAGACTCTATAATTCGTAGTGTTACTAATTGAAAGAAGTTTTGTTTAATAATGCTTGTAAATATTTATTCTTTGAAAACATAAACAATACAATTTTTTATGAAAAGTTTATTTTTAAAGCGAAAAAGTTAGTTTTTGTTTAAAATTAGAAAAGTTTATTTTGTTATTTTTGATTTTTTCTCACGATGTAAAATATAGAATATGATTTCAGAATAAAAGCATGAGAAACATAAAAAAAGTTTACGTTTTATTTTTTAAAAAATGTTATTTTTTAGAACTAATGCGTTACTTTTCTACACAGAGAGAAAAATACATATATTTGAAATATTTTTTCATAAATATTATGAATCGAACATGATTTCTTTTTCCCAAACTTTTTCATAAAAAATAAAATTTTTTTCATAGATATTATTAAATTGTTCATAATGAAAATTTTAGGAATTTTGCAAAAAATTTTGTTAAATCTTTAATTTAGTTTTATTAAAATTGATTAAAAATGGTAAATAAAAATAGTTATACATGAAAATATTAATAACAAATGCCTTAAAATGGCAAAATTTCAATGAAAATTTTTTAAAGGGTTATGATTAGAAATTTGCATAATTTTGCTCCCATTCTGCAGCACATCATTTTGATAAAAAGCCCTTCTGTTCTGTTAACAAAATTTAGATAAAAATTATTTAAAACTTAAAATTTTCCGAAGAAAATTTTAAAAATATAAAAAAAGTTTTAATGGTTAAGAAATTATGCTTAAATATTATGAACTGAAATCAACGAAAGTAAATTTTTATATTTATATACAAGTTTTTTTCTTTGTACTTACTTGTTAAAAATGTTCAATATGTTCAAATTTTAGAACCAAAAAGGAGTTAATTTTCCAAGATTTTTCCAAAATATTTGATGATAAAAATACCAAAATTCTGCAAAATATTAAACAGATGAACTGTCAAAAAAATACACTTATACCAAAGTTTGTTTGTGTGTGCATGTGCATTTTGGAAATTACTAAAAAAATAATGTTTTTTTTTTCTAAAACTGTTTTCTTTTAATTATTGTTTTACATTTTAAAAATAGTTTTATAAAAATTATGCTAAAAAAATGCAAATTTCTTAAATAAAAAGGACATTACTCTGTAACTGATTGAATGTAATGATATCTTATAGGACTTATAAGAATACGTGTACCTCTTATTTAAGATTTAACATAAGTATAAACAAAATGGTTGAATCTCTTCTGCCGGCGTTATCTCACTTACTATATCAGCATTAATCTCAGTTGTAGACCTGGGGTTAATTAATTCATTTACTGATAACAGAACTTTAAAATTTAACATATTCCCTACAGTGAAATAAAATTTAAATGTCTTTTCTTCCGATCCCAAAATAAAGTAGCTTATTTGAATTATTTTTGTTCTTAAATAACTATTTAGCACAGAAACTAAAAATCATACACTAAATATTAACTAAATGTATTTTTTAAAATGCAAAACACTCCATCTTTTTAAAATTGCCAATATAAAAAAAATATTAAAAACAAATTATATGTAAGATTTAGTTGTGGTTTTAACTAAATATTGTAAAAGAATTTTTTAATTACTTGCAAAATAAGATAAATAAACAGCGTTTTTGCTCCCTTGAAAAGTTGTGTTTTTCGAGATAGAAGGTTTTGAATATAGGCCCTCGATATGAAATATTTTTCTATATAGGATATATTATTCAGCGATACCAATGTTAGGCGTACCTTATAGTAGCAAATACAAGTCTAAATTGCAAAGTTAATTCTTTACGAAATCTACATTAAAAATTACAAGATACTAATTTAAATTAGATAGCAAAATAACATTATTAATGTACCTAGAGGATTACCCGATTACTGTTTTGTTCTTTTCAAAATTTGCATTCAACTCACACTTATGTTTAAAGAGCCGCCTAACTGTACTGCTTTTTAGCTTTTTGAGTTTTTCCATTGAACACATGTATTCATTTAACCTATCTTTTTGAGATATCAGAGGAAGCTCATTAATAGTAATTTATGAACGAATTTTTTTTATTTCATGTAAAATGACGCCAACGTTAAGAAATAATATATTCCAATTACAAATTCTAACCTAAAAAAAAACATTTTTTTTACAGAGACCTTTCATTTCTACAACAACTGGAAGTTACACGTAATACCGACGTCTTAATAGGTATGCATGGGGCCGGACTAACTCATCTTCTATTTCTTCCCAACTGGGCAACAATATTTGAACTATACAATTGTGAAGATCCAAATTGCTATAAAGATTTGGCCCGCTTACGGGGTGTTAACTACATTACTTGGGAACATCGTGATTTAGTATATCCCGAAGATGAGGGACATCATCCTGAAGGTGGAGCACATGCTAAATTTACAAATTATGATTTTGATGTAAAAGAATTTTCACGTTTGGTTCAAAAAGCTGCCGAACATGTGATCAGCCACGAGGAGTTTCAAAGTTATCAACAAAAAGAGGCTACACTTAAGGACGAATTGTAGTTAATTAAGATTGAAATTATATTGTACTTACATTGTTAGGATATTGTTTAATGTGATTTTATTGAAAATATATTTTGTACTTTTTCCACAAATTGAAAAGCTTTTTATTGTATACTTTGCGCACAACAACACTTAGTGCTTTAATAAACTTTCTATATAAAATATTATTATTCTACAGTCATGGCAGCTTGAGTTTCTTTCAAGAAGTGTAAAGAAGCAAGCAAAGTAGACAAAAAGGCACGAAACTCAATTTGAGGGATGTTCGTTTTCATCATTCACTTTTTTTCATTTTGCTTTACCTAGCGTCTACATTAGGCAAATTTTTTATCAAAACAAAAGTCAAAAACGGTGCAAATATATACAAGGTAACCTTTGTTAAACAGCTGATTAGTGTTTCGGTTTTTATAGTTGTCAAACTTCATATATAAAAAACAACAATGAATACGCCATATTGTTGTTTTTGTGCAACTGTTGCCACCTTCCACAAATTTGCACCAAGTTTGACGTTTGGCATGATAAAAAATTGTTTAATGTAGCCACTATGTTACATAGTGTCTACATTAGACATTTTTATATCAAGACAAACGTCAAACTTAACACGAATTCGTGGAAGGTGGCAGCAGCTGCACAAAAACAACAATATGGCGTATTCATGATTGTTTTTATAAATGCAGTTTGGCAACTGTAACAACCAAAATAATAATCAGCTGTTAAACTAAGATTACCTTGTATATATTCGCTCTGATTTTGACGTTTGTTTTGATAAAAATTTGCCTAATGTAGACGCTAAGTAAGAGGTACACGTATTCTAATAAATCCTATAAGAAATCATTATTTTTAATCAGTCGCAGAGTAAACATATCCTTTTTATTCGCACTTTTTAGCACAATATTTATAAAAATGTTTTTTAACATGTAAAACAAACACTAAAAGGAAACAATTTTCCAAAAAAAAAAACATTGTTTTTCAGTAATTTTCAAAATACACATGCACACACACAAACAAACTTTCGTATATGTTTATTTTTTGACAGTTCATTTTATAACATGGTTGCGTAGAGAAATCTCATGACAAAAGTCTCATAATACATCTTATAATACTAATATTTGAATCTACACGTGAAATAATTCTCTCAGAGAGCGAATTTGACACTCTCTGACACAAAAATCTTATATATTATGTTACAGCCCGCGTAGACGTAATATAATATGTTAGATTTTTGTGTCAGAGATTGTCAAATTCGCTCTCTGAGAGAATTATTTCAGGTGTAGATTCAAATATTAGTATTATTTTTGCCTATAATGAAAATATTTCGAATTTCAAGGACATTAGTTAATAAAAGCTGAAGTGCTCGATATTAAGGAATTGTTCCTGGACGACTTTTTTCTTCGTTAGTTTATTTCAATAATAGGGCCATATTTTATTAGGATCTTCATATTTTAATATAGTATTTAACCGGAATGAAATCATTTAATGAATTGGTATTGTATTTAATCCTTTGTTTTAGATATACAAATTACATTCTTTAAGTTTTGCACTAAATAAATAAAAGAAGTACATAACATAGTGTCTACATTAGACAATTTTTTACCAAAAAAACGTCAAACTTAAGACGAATTTGTGGAAGGTGGCAACAGCTGCACAAAAACAACAATATGGCGTATTCATTGTTGTTTTTTATACATGCAGTTTGACAACTGTAACAACCAAAATAATAATCAGCTGTTGAACTAAGGTTACCATGTATATATTCGCATTGATTTTGACGTTTGTTTTGATAAAAATTTGCCTAATATAGACACTAGGTAATGGGTAAAGATCCATGAATCGCATAATGAATTAGTGTTGCCGCATGTAAAAATGTTAAAATATTTTTTAATTATACAAAAAATTATAACAATTATTTTAATTAAGAAGAGATGTTTCTTCAGTTAAAATTAGATTAAAGTATGTTTTTGATAGGTTAGTCTATTAAAAACTGTAAAAAGCAACATAGTTGGATAATGGTAAAATATTTTATTAAATTAAAGTTGAAAATAAATGGTTTGCACTAAAAATTAAATAATTTAAAATTTAAATTTCTTTTTTTATAAATAAATTAAATTGCAATATTTATAAAAGCGGTAACATTGACATGCTTAAATAAAAAAATAGGCATGCCTGAAAATTCATCGTATAAATGTTCAAGTTTTTTCGAAGGATGTTAAAACAAAATTAAAGATGTTATGTATGAGAAAGGCATTTTCTAAATTCAGTATTAGTTCCTATTATAAAATTTCACAAAACGTTTTAAAATTTAATTTCATAAAAATAACATTACAAAGTTTTAAATTTAATTTTATCCTCTTCCGATTTTTACTTTTTGTGCCGCTAAGGCAGAACCAAGGCGAATTCAAACAGGTGACCTCAGCTGATTATTTTTTTTATTACTTACAACTAATGCTTTTTCGATTCTGAGAGTATTTTTAATGCCCATAAAACACTTTTTAGAGCATATTCTTAGTTGCCCTGGTAATACACTGTCTTAAAAACTTTTAGAAATATAGATAAAATATAAAACACATTTACAATTTAAAAGAATATCTATGCAAGGGAAGTGTTAGTTTAAAAAAAAGTTTTTACGATACTATTTTCAACAGTTGAGATAAAAACTGACAAAAAACTGTTTCTTTAAATTAAGTAAATTTTTTCGACTTATTATGACTTTTTGCGACTATATTCGACTTTTTCTGACTTATTTCGGTTTTTTTACTATATGACAAAAAGAAAGTCGATTTAAAAATTTCCGAACTAAAAAGTCGACTTTTTTGGACAAAGGTCGATGTTCGATTATTCGAAAGTCGATTTAGAGAACCCTAGTTCAATTATTTAAAAGTCTAATTAGAAACTCTAGTACTTTTGCTTACTAAACACACCTCTTGCTTAAACAGCTGATGATTACAATTTTCGAAGCAACAACAAAAACATTGGATTGTTTATACAAACCCCATAAAGTTTTCCTTAAATTTATTTTTTATCAAAAGATAACTTACTACTTATTACTAAATAGCTCACGATTTACGACTAAACAATAACAATTTTCTATTATAAAATCAATGCCAATAACAAACTAGAACTATTCATTGAGTTAAAGATAACTTTCAAAACGTTTAGCCTTAAGTACCCTTCATTTAAAACGAGTAGAAAAAAAAAATAAATTGTAACAATACAATAACACATAAACAAAAATAAACAAAATCTAATCATGAATGCTAATAATATTTTATCAAATTGTATTAAGGAAGACTGTCACAATGACGACAATCACAATGTCGATAAAAATAATATCGGAGGAGAACAGGCTGGGTACTATTGTAATGCTACGCCACGAGACAATCAAAGTCTATCGTTGGTCGCACAACTATTATCATGTTCATCGGTTGATAAACGGTTGCAATTTGTAAGATTGCCAAAGTGTTCAATCCGTGGAACGTTTCACGCAATGGAAACGTATGACAAACATTCACTTAAAAGCTTCTATCGAATTTGGCACATACAATGTACAATTATTGTGACGTTAATATCAATAGCATTGGCGCGCGCTTTAATAAGTTTTTGCGTCGATAGTGACGGAAAAAGTGACAAATTTAAATTATGGTTACGTTATTTGCTAGAATTTACCGTGATCTCTTTGCCCGTTATCGTTAGTGTAAATGTAGTCAATTCATATGTCGAATTTATAGCGATATTTGCTTGCCTTATTTTGGCTTTTATAATTTGGCATACAAAGTGTTGGCAATTAGCGGCCAAAAGAGAATATGAATTTGGTCGTAGACCTACTCTCTTTACACTCATGCGTTCTACCATTAACTTTCTAACAGCTCTCTGTATATTGGCCATTGATTTCGAAAGCTTTCCTAAAAAATTTCGTAAATCGAGACGTTATGGAGTTGGCCTTATGGACGTTGGCATAGGATTATTTGTACTTTCTATGGGTTTGGTAACATTAAGACCACGTAAAATTTCCGATTTACGTAAACTTGCATTTACTGTTGGCTGTATGTTGATTTTGGGTTTAGCACGTACTATTGTTATAAGAGCCATTAATTATCAACAGGATGAACATGAGTATGGTGTACATTTAAATGCATTTTTCACACTGGGCTTAACGAAATTATTTGCAACTGGTTTTGGTTTTATGGCAAAGAGTAATAAATATTTATTGGCAATGGGTTTAGGTAAGTTAAGATTTAAATATTTGATTTGTTAGGCAAAATTTGGTTCAAAATTAGATTTAAAAGGTTTCTTAAAAATGTGCTAAAGTATTTTTTTTATGATATTTTTTAAAATTCTGAATCAAATAGTAATAATTAGTTATCTTAAAATTTTGTATTTGTTTAATTATTTTTATATTGGTACAATTACAAAATTAACTGAAGAAATTTAGGAACAAAGAAGCAAATATTAAAATAATATTAATTAAATGCAATTTGAACACGATGTAAGATAAAAAATAAAAGTTTTTAAATCAATTTGCTTAATTATTGAAAATAAATCTGTTTAGTATATTGCAAATTATACAGAAACTATTATTTTTAATACTTTTAATTTCTTTTAATTTCTGTACAGTGATTCTACTTTTACACGAAATTATTCTACAATGTGGAATTTTGAAATTTGTCATGGACCCCGACCTAGAACGTACTAACTTTTTGAACTCAAATCGTGAAGGTCTCTGTTCATTACCTGGTTTTATAGCTCTCTATCTTTTATCACAATACTTGGGACAATGGCTGCAAGCGAAAGATGTACTTAGTTTTGAAGAAATTAAAGAAAAATTTAAAGCACTCACACTAACCAGTTTATGTTTATGGTTATTGGTATCATTAGCTATATTTATATTTGGTATAGCTAGAGTTACCTGTAATATGGGTTATGTTATGTGGATCTTAGCCATAGCAGTAACCATGTGTACATTATATTTATTTGTATTTGATATAGTTTTAGACACCTTGAGACCTGTAAATAATGAAAACAATAAGGTGAATTTATCAGAATTGGGCATAAGTAAATCATCATTAGTTAGTATAAATTCCAAAATACCACTAGTAATGGAAGCGGTTAATTACAATGGTTTAACATTTTTTTTGTTAGCCAATATTTTAACAGGTTGTACAAATATATTTTTAGCGACAGATGAAAAATCTAATTTGGAAAGTGTTTTTATTTTATTCATTTATATGTTAATAACAACAACATTTATTTTTATACTATATCGTTATAAAGTAAGAATAGCTTAAATTTTGTATATTGTATGAACGAATACCAGTGATTGGAGTTTATTTTATA
The DNA here is from genome assembly GCA_932274085.1 of Protocalliphora azurea. Taxonomy (NCBI): domain Eukaryota; kingdom Metazoa; phylum Arthropoda; class Insecta; order Diptera; family Calliphoridae; genus Protocalliphora; species Protocalliphora azurea. Next base: position 145,122,371 of record OW026520.1, on the reverse strand, counting down.
AATATTTTATTATTAAATCTTAATCAAAATGAGGTAAATAGCTAAAGGGTATTTTTTAACAAATATTGCAATTGCTTTTATAATTTTTGTATAATAAAATGACTTTTAATTTATCTCCAACTTATGCATGGTATAAAAAAAATATACTTATTTTTTTATTCCATTTTATACAAAACCATTATATTTATTAGCATAACCACAGGTTTATTTTTTATGTTTTTCTTATATTAGTCATTCCTATAAAACATTTATTTCGTATTGAAGTAAAACCAATTTAGGGATTCTAATTAAATAATATTAAAATAACTATAGCACTTTATTTCAACTCTAAAAATATATTGTGTATCACTCAATTGGGTTACAGATACAATCACTGGTATTCACTAGATATTTTATAATTATTGTGATAATCTTATACTTTAATGTCTTAAATATAGATTATTTACTTATGAACAAAATTTTTTATTAGTAACAAATTATAAATAACTATTTTATAATTTAGGATTTTTTTATAAATATAATTTTATACTAAAATTTATCTTAATATATTTTAAGAAATTGTACAAAATTAAAAATTATAAGAATAAAATAACAATGAATAATACAAAAAGTTATGAAACGTTTTTATATACATATTTATTAACAAAATATTTGGAAAGAGATAAATCGATCTGTTTATTATAAAGCAAAAGTTATTAACATAATGTTTTGATATACATATTTGATTATAGTTATGAAAAAATTAAAGGTTGTTTTATTTGGCTATAATGATTCTTTTAAAATTATAACTTTAAAAGGGTTTATAAAACTGTTTTAGTTTTTGATTTTTTTTTTTTTGAAATGGTGGTAAAAAACATAGACTCGTTAGAAAATACGTAAACATTTTGTTTTAAATACTAGATAAAATATAAGGTGTTAACTTTGATAAAATTTTAAAAATGTGTTAAAAACATAAAATCGAAAGGTTTATCTTGTGGCATGTAATTTAGTTATTTTTATCTAAAAAAGTTTGAATGTGGTTATTCACTTTTTATATTATGTTTATATTTTGTTTTATCAATTGCGATTGGAAGTTAAATAAAACTATTGAAATTCAAGTATTAATTCGTTTTCAGATAAGATACGGTTAAACAAAATTTATTACGTTGAAAACATTTTTTTGTAGGTATAAAAAATAAATTTAAATAATAAAAGGTACAGTGATTACCCGGTTTATCGAATACTCAGTTTAGGGAATTCACCTTAAGTACGTCCAAATTTTTTCCGTTGCATGCCTTATATTACGAAGAATATTTTAGTACTTGATTTTACGAATTTTTGCAAAAATATCATTTAAAGTCTATAGAAATAAGAGAAAATAAATGTAAACACATTTAAACAAGTTTGCAATCGTAAATTGAATCGTTGTCTCTGTTTGTCAGTACCAAAGTAGAGTTTGTGGACTATGATTAGACACCAGCAGAATGAGGCGTACGTATTTTCTGTGTCGCTACACACTTCATCAGCATTCGTGGTGTCTTATCCATTTTGGTTTCGTTGAAACCTAAACAAGATTTCTCATTATACTGAAAGTGTACTACTCCATTTGTTATGCAGAAGGAAGAGAATAAGAGATTTTTGTTTGGAAATGATTTTTTCATTCGAAAACTATTTTTTAATAATAATAATAATAAAAAAAAACAGTAAATGAAAGCAAAATCAAAATACTGTTAATTTATTCCCTTTACAAATATACTTTCGTTTGTATTTTCTGCAATACCCTATACCATCAAATGTGATGCTTTTATATTGAAAAATGGTCGGACCTCCGCTTAAAGTATCCATTCGATTCAGAATTACTTATTAAGTTGACTTAACGTTTAAATTAAATTAAATTAAATTAAATTAAATTAAATTAAATTAAATATTAATTAAAATACAAATTATTGATCTTTCTAAAAAGATCTTGAGAATTAAAAATTTGTGAATTAATTTTTTCACTTTTGTTTTCATAAGATAACTAAATTGTGTTTTAATGTTAAAAAGTGAAAATGTAGACCTTAAAATAAATCTTTAGAAGTATTTTTATTAGTAGGAAAATATTAACTATTTAACGCATTTTTCGATTTTACAAATTGTCCTGACAATACATCATTTGTTAAACCGACAAACAACTGTATTTTAAATTAATTGTAATTATTTAAATAACACGTACTGTTCTATTTTATATTCCTTATATTTTTTAGAGAAATATTTAATACTTAATGCCAGAGAATAACAAATAATTGAATTTTGTTTTTAAACTATTTATTTCTTTAAGATTTTTAACACAAAAGCTGGTACATTTTTTATAATCTAACAAATACTATGATTTCACGAAAAAATATCAAACATGAATCAAGACTTCCTACAAAAAATAAAGCATTAAAATATTATCCTTTATGCTTTATTTGTGTTTGTAACAAAACAGATTTTTTGTCATGGTTACATTAATAAAGCTTTCAGACATCTTTTCGATAATCATCATTACCAAGAGCTACCACATGCTCATTCTGTTCTTAAAATGCCATGAGAAAGAGAAGAAACCATTTAAATGATATAAAAAAGTAGAAAACAAGGGAAAAAACTGATTATAGGGATGCCTCGGTTTAATCGACTGGAAGGTGATATGATTATATTGTAGTATTTTATGTATTTTAGTGTGTATGATTCTTGCTATTGGAGTTGTCATAGATAAACAAAAGCATTTTTGCAGACAATCAGAGACTACTTGCATTCATATGGATATGAAAAAAAAAAAAAAAAATCGAAATCAAACATTTAGAAACCATAGAAATATGAGATGCTACTCATTTCCAAGAATAAAGATTTAGAAATTTTTTGGAAAAATTGTTTTTTTTTTGGTGAAAATTTGCGATTTTATTTTGCAAATTTTTAGTTTCTTAATACAAATTTTCTGAAATTTTTCTTCCCCCACCTCCAGAATTCTTCTTATTTGGTCACTATTGTGGCATACGTTAAAAGTATTTATCAGATGTTAAAGAGATTATCATTAAGCTGCTTTATATTGTGTTAAATTTTTTTTGTATCTTTTCCTTAACAGTGATTTTGAAGAACAGATAAAATTTCTATTAAGGAAATGACAAAAATTACTATTGTCTATTGTTCATAGCTTGGGAGATATTAAAGGTTAAGAACTATCATGCTTAAAGACAACAAACAGTAAAAGAAACGGACAAAAATAGGATATTTAATTTACTTAACAAACAAAAAGTAAAGAAAAAAAAAAAAAAAAAAAAAAATGTGGGATAAAATTACTCTTAGAAAAAAAGGTGTGAAAATACAAGAAAATTGCCAGTAAATAGACAAAGTTAAGGAAAAAAAAAAATAAATAAATGGACATTAACTACTGATTAATGATTATACTCTTTTTTCAGTGTTGCCCAAGACATTATTCCCTAAGGGACTAACAAATGTAATTAAAAAAAAAAAGAAAAAACTTTTAAGGACAATTTGTTTAAATTGCTAAAAAATTATGAACAATTTAAAATTATTACTTTTTTAAAAATCTCGATTTTATAGCCATAAATATTTTTGTAATTTATAGCTTAATTTGTTCGATTTTATTTATTGATGCTTTTAAGATTTTTTTTTACACAATCCTAATATGTTTTAAAGGATGTTTTTTATATATTCCTTTGTTGATACATCGACACAATGAGCCATAAAGACATGTGGAAATAATATTTAGTGGTGGTTTTAAAAGAAATCTTTTTTTAAAGGTTGGGGGTTTTTGTTTCTTAAAAAATACAAGAACTTTTGATTTGTTTCTTTTTTTATATATAGATAAAAAAAATCATTGGTAAAAAATAACAACATAAAAATTAATCTTCCTAATGCAATATAAAGGAAAACAGGGACATGTGAATGTGACCCCATTACGATTTGAAATCAGTTCAAAATATATACAAGCGTGTGACAATAAATCAATAGAAAAAAAAATTGCACAAAAAGAAATAAATTCGAGATATTTAAAGGAAATTTTCGATTAATTTCCTTTTAAAAAATTCTATTTAAAAATTCTATTAAAATTCTATTTAAAGAATATTTTCAATAACGTTTTAGTTCAAAGAATTTGTTTAGAACTTTTTCCATTTTTGAGATAAATTTTCTATTTAAAGGAAATTTTTAATAAATTTACTATTTAAAGAAAATTTTTGATAAATCTTCTACTTAAAGAAAATGTTTGATAAATTTTCTATTTAAAGAAAAAATTTCGAGAAATTTTCTGTTTAAAGAAAATTTTTGATAAATTTTCTGTTCGAAGAGAATATTTAATAAATTTTCTATTGAAAGAATATGTTGGATATATTTTCTATATAAAAGATATTTTCAATAAATTTTCTCTTAAAAGAAAAAACTCGTTATAATTCGATACAAAAAATGTTTGATAAATTTCCTTTTCAAAATGTCGAGAAATTTTCTATTTAAAGAAAATTTTTGATAAATTTTCTGTTCGAAGAGAATATTTGATAAATTTTCTATCTAAGAAAATTTTCGAAAAGTTTTCTATTTAAAGGAAATAGCAATTTTTTAATAATAATTTCGATTAAAATTGTATCTTCAGACAAGTTTCTACAAACTTATGATTTAAAGAAATTTTCAATTTAAAGGAAATTTTAGATAACTTTTCTATTAAAATGTTCGAAATATTTTTTATTTAAATATATTTTCAATAAATTTCCTATTTGAACAAAATCTTGAAAAATTTTAAAGGAAATTTTCTATTCAAGGAGATTTATGGAAAAATTTTATATTTACAAAAAATTTTCGATAAATTTGCAATTTAAAAAATGTTAAGTTAAAGCAATTTTTGGATAAATTTTCTATTCAAAGAATATGTTGGATATATTTTCCATATAAAAGATATTTTCAATAAATTTTCTCTTAAAAGAAAAAACTTGTTATAATTCGATACAAAAAATGTTTGATACATTTCTTTTTCAAAATGTCGAGAAATTTTCTATTTAAAGAAAATTTTTGAGAAATTTTCAATTAAAGTAAATTTCCGATAAATTTCTATTAAAACAAATGTTCTATTTAAAAGAAATTTTTGACACATTTTTTACTTAAAGAATATTTTGCGATAACATTTCAGTTTAAAGAAATTTTTTAGAATTTTTCCTTTTAAAGGAATTTGTTTCTATTTAAATAAAATTATTTAATTTTTTAACTAAAGGCAATTTCTGATAAATATTTATATAAGTAGAAACATTTTGATACAAAAAACTATCGATAAATATTATATTTAGTAAAAATTTTCGATAAATTTTTTATCGAAAGTAAATCTACTATTTAAAATAAATTTTCTAATTAAAGCAAATTTTCGTTAAATTTTCTATTTAAAAGAAATTTAAAAAATTTTTCTTTACAAACATTTTTATTTTACATAAAAAATATTTTTGATAAATATTTTAAATAAATTAAAATTTCGATTAAAAATTGTTGAAAAAATTTGTATATTAATATGATTTTTAATAGTTTTTTTAAGAAAATTTCCCATAATTTTTCAGTTTAAATAAAAATTTCGATAAATTTTTTGTTTCGATAAATTTTATATTTATAGAAAATTTTCGATAAATTTCAAATTTATAGAAACTTTTCGATAAATTTCATATTTATAGAAATTTTTCGATAAATTTCATATTTATAGATAATTTTCGATCAATTTCACATTTATAGAAAATTTTCGATGTTCATATTTACAGAAAATTTTCGATAAATTTCATATTTATAGAAAGTTTACGATAAATTTCATATTTATAGAAAATTTTCGATAAATTTCATATTTATAGAAAATTTTCGATAAATTTCATATTTATAGAAAATTTTCGAAAAATTTCATATTTATAGAAAGTTTTCGATAAATTTCATATTTATAGAAAATTTTCGATAAATTTCATATTTATAGAAAATTTTCGATAAATTTCATATTTATAGAAAATTTTCGATAAATTTCATATTTATAGAAAATTTTCGATAAATTTCATATTTATAGAAAATTTTCGATAAATTTCATATTTATAGAAAATTTTCGATAAATTTCATATTTATAAAAAGTTTTCGATAAATTTCATATTTATAGAAAATTTTCGATAAATTTCATATTTATAGGAAATTTTCGATAAATTTCATATTTATAGAAAATTTTCGATCAATTTCATATTTATAGAAAATTTTCGATCAATTTCATATTTATAGAAAATTTTCGATCAATTTCATATTTATAGAAAATTTTCGATAAATTTCAAATTTATAGAAAATTTTCGACAATTTTCTTATTTATATTTTCGATAAATTACATCTTTATAGAAAATTTTCGATAAATTTCATATTTATAGAAAATTTTCGATAAATTTCATATTTATAGAAAATTTTCGATAAACTTAATATTTAAAGAAAATTTTCCATAAATTTTCTATTTAAAAAAAATTTCGATAAATTTTATATTTGAAGAAAGTTTTTCGAAAATTTTCCTCTAACATTTGCACAGAATGTAGTTATAATGAGATTTTAAGCAAAATCTACATTTTTTATTTTATTACATTTTAATTAGATTCTCCATACAAATTAAATTCTATTTTGTAATGAAATTTTGCCAGAATCTAATAAAATTTAAATAGATTTTGAAAAATATCTCTTTTCAACATTGTTTTTCTTTAAGTGTGTAAGTAAAATACAACAATGTGCTAATAAAAATGAACAAATATTTCTGAAATTAAAAAGTAAATCAAATTTTATTTGAAAATTATTATAAATTAACTTAAAATTAAATAAAACAGGTGTGTGAAGCATGCAGTTCATTTAAATTTGAATAAAAGTCAGTTGTTAAACAAACTCTACAGAACTGTCGTTATTGTGTAATGTAAACAGGGTAGATTTTGTTTTTTCGAAATCATATTATAATAACACAAGGAGTAATCACTAGTGAGAGTCGTGAATTTTAATTCTAGTTAAGTCAAAAAAACTGAAAAATGAAAAACAAAAAATAAAAATCAAGAATGAAAAAATATGAAATGTTTTGTTTACATTTATTATTTGAATTGTTTTTTGGAATGCAGAACTCTATCTTGGTACAAATGTCCAACTGGACATTTATACATAATATATTTGTGCTTATATTATGTCACACACATTAGTTTTTTACTTTTACAATAAGTTCGGACATCATTGTTCACATATCATTTTATTGTGTGTTTCTTTTTGGCTTGTTTTTCGTTTGACAAAATATTTTCATAAATTTTTGATTTAAATAAAAATTTCACGCACAAACAATTTCTACTTCAAATATAAATAAACAATTCGAATCGAGATGTCTTTTGGCTTTGAAATATATGAAAAAACAAATCTATTTATTTGTATTTTTTGAGTAAACGACTTGTTAAAAAAAAACGATATGTGAACATAACATTATTTGTTTTATTTTAATAAAATTTAGTTGAAAAATGTTTAAAGAAACTTTTTGTTTTAAATATAAAATATTATTCTTTTTTGTATTTAAAGTTTATTTTTAATTTTTTACATTTTGTTTTGCTTTATATGTGATACACTTTTCAGGGTAAATAAAATTGACTTTCTTTCAAGTAAGTGTAAGTTGGGTATAAACAAAATGTTCAATCATTTTCTATTTGAAGACAGTTTTCGATAATTTTCCATTTAAAGCAGATTCTTAATAATTTTATAAATAAATTTAATTTTCATTTAATTTTTCTTTTAATAAAAAATGTCGATAAATTTTATATTAAAGGAAATCTTTGATACATTTTAAAACTAAGCAATATTTTTTTTTTTTTTTAATTTTAGATAAGTTTTTCCTTTTTTAAAAAAATTGTTGCTAAGTTTTGTTTATAAAACTAATTTATTATTCTTTCAGTGTATTTTCAAATAACTATCAAGTTTAAATTTTTTTTTATTTACAACAAATTGTTATTAAATAAATATACAGCTTATCATTATTACATCATGCATTGTAAATTACAAACGCCGTCTATTCCAAGATGTTCTTTATATGCCAAAACCTTTAAGAAAACTCAAATTCCTGTTTACGATGCATTTGGACCGTTTCCCGATGAGATTTTAATGTCAAGTATAGATCGAGTTTTATTTTTGTTTGGTGCAAGAAAAATACAAAAATATTTTAATTCAGAAAGTTCCCCCATAATGAGTGAGAGAATAGATGATTTTGAATTCCCGGAAGAGAAACAAATGGAATGTTGTAAAGAACACATCATGGATCATAATCATAATAGCAGTGATGAATGTTCTGTAAGAAATACTCCCACATACAGTGTGTTTCATAAAAGTGATATTTGCTCCAATAAAAGTTTAAGTTTTAGAAAATCGTCACTAAATCATTGCCGTTCTATAACGCCGCGTATAGGTATTAAAGAGAGCACTTACCGACAAGATAGTGGTAAAGTTGGTATACCTTTGCGTGTTTTAAAAAGATCGTTTTCCTTGTGTTCATTGGCCTGTCGAAAACTTAAAGAGAAATTAACATTTGCTCCATCACCAACTCCCGCAATGCCAATACTTTCGTCACAATGGTTATGGACCAAAGTGGAAAGTCATGCTGATGGTTGTCAGGTATATGAGGTATTTAAAAATTCCAGTGCTACTTCTCATCCTACAAAAATCGGTACAAGTAAAGCATCAAAAATTATATTTGTTATATTACCAACGGGTATTGTAATGCCATTTGAGACTTTGGTACGTCACTGAATTATATTTTTTATTGATTTGAATGTGAGTGATTTGATAGGTCAAATATTGTAAACGTTAGTGTAATATTTTTAATAAAATCTTTAAATTTTGGTGCAATTGAATAAAGTTGAAGAAGTCTTTTTTAGTCGCAATTTTTTATTTGACATCAGCAACCCATAACTCTACTAAATAAAGTAATATTTAGAGGTATATCTCCCAAAATTTACTCATAGTTGGGCTTACATTCTACGCTTTGAAACTCTGCTATAATAAAAACTGTTATCGATATTCCATTGTAAAAATTGTACCCTCTTATAAGTCTCATATGTTCCCCTTTAATAAGGTAGGGTATACAAAGTCATTAAATCAAAATTTGTTTTTATGTTTCGATCAAAACAAAATAAATAAAAATAATGAAAATTTGTATCAATTTTCTAAATTTGACACATTTATTCTGGACCACAATTATTGCTTTAAATATCTATGTAATATGGCTTTTATATTGTGTCGCTAAACAATATCTCTTGGATCGTATTGTAAAAATAGAAGCTTTACGTAAACTAAAACAAAAACTGGATTCAAAAAAACAACAATACTTGTGGGAAACGGAAGATGCTTTAAAACATTGCTCTTAAGCAAGTTCTCTTGAAACAAGATCATGCATTAAATTTAGGTTCAGCTATTCTGGTTGATTGATAACTTGGATTCTGAAAATGTATTTAAATATGGCTAAAAGATGGATCATCTAAGAAACAAAGTTAATTCTTCGTCACATCTAACAGAAGTAACATTTCGATTTAAAGATGATAATTTTTAAAAAGAGAAGTAAAATAGAGACAATGTTTAAAGTAGTTTTGATATTGAAGCAATAAAGTTAAATTTGTTAACTTTCAACGATTTTTATTGGAAATAAAAAGTTTTAAAAGTTCTGAATTTAAAGTAATGGTATTATTTGTTAAGAGGAAGTACTGGGAATAATTCTTCAAATATTTGCCTAACTTTCTGTCAGAAAATGTGTTCATCCAAATTGTTACATATAATGTCGATAATTGTGCGAAAATATACGATGATTATGTTCTTAATGTTTTTCACTCTTGATACAATTAGTGAAAAATAACTTTTCATGTACTGTGTGCTGCAGAGTCTTATGTGGAGCAAATATTTCGGAGAAGTCTAAAGAAAATATATATTTTAAACTCCAAGAATATAATGCATTTAAAAAAGTCTTATAATTTAGTGGATTTTTTAAAAATTGATTTTAGCTGAAGAACTTTCGTCGAGGACTTTTAAAATTTATATCAGCACAAGACTCTAATGTGTGGTTTATTATTTATTTTATGTCTTCGCCGAACAATGTTATCGGTAACGCCTGATTATTGTTGGAAGCTTAAATTTGGTTTGCAATTTTTTTAAAGGTACTAATTTATAAAATATGTGTAATTTTGAATAAATAATAAAGACTTCAAAAAAGAGTTATTTTTTTAATAAGAGAACAATAATTTTCACAAATGCACAAATTAAAAAAATATAAATAAAGTGCATTTTTTTAAATTTTACATTTTATAAAAAAAATACCAAATTGTAAAAAATATAATTTTGAAAAAACGCTCATTCTCAAAAAAAAAAAAAAAAAAAAAAAAAAAATCGTACCATTTCAAGGAAAGGTAAATATTTTCCAAAAAGTATCAGTATCCAGTTAAAGTACCATTAAAAAATAATGTTACTAATAACTAATAATTTTCAAAAATGTTCAAATTTTAACAAAATTTCAGAAAAGTTAAATTTTCCAAAACGTACAACAAAGTTTCATTTCATAAAAAAATATAATTTATTTTAAAAAATATTATATTTTTTTAAAAACGTACATGTTAAAAGAATTAATAATACAATATATTCTCAAAAAGTTCCATTAAAAAAAAAAAAAAAAAACCAATTTAAAAATAAAAATTTCATAATAAAGAAACACTAAAAAAAGTCCCATTTACAAAATAGTACCAAATTATATAACTTTACTAAAAAATTACCAATTTTAAAGACAAGGTAAATACCAATTTATAAATAAAAGGTACCATTTTAATTTTACAAAAAGTTTTAAAAAAGTATACATTTTCACAACAGTTCTATTTTATAAAACAAACTTCAAAAATGTACTAATTTTCAATGACAGCAATTTTCAAAATGAAATTTTCAAAAATTTAATTAAAATAAGTATAATTTTCTACAAAAGAACCAATTTTTAAAAAATTTTTTGAAAAACTAAAAAAAAACATATATTCTCAAAAAGAGGTACCATTTTCAAAAATGCAAATATTTTCGAAATAAAGAACAAATAAAAAAATACAATTATTTTAATGAATACCAAATTATAAAAAAATATAATTTTCGTAAAATATGTCAATTATCTAAAATACACTAATTTTTCAGAAAAGTCGTGTGATAGTTTATATATAAGAAGTATCATTTACTTTTCCACAAAAAGTACAAAATTTAAAAAATGTATCAGTTTGGAAAAAGTACAAAAAATCCTGTTTTATAAACAAAAATTTCAAAAAAGTAGGTACGAATTTCCGATAAAACTAAAAGTTTTAAAATATTCTCAATAAATACTAATTTTCAAAACAAGTATAATTTTCCACAAACCGTAGAAAACAACTAGAAGTTCAACTCTCAGCAAAAAAAGAAAAAAAAAAAAATTATTCTCTTCACATGTATAAATTGGTTCTGTAGAAAATTCTACCAACACATATAAAGAGTTCGGCTTTTTTTGACAGCTGAGTTAGGTTTGTTGATAGCAAGTTGGATTTCTAGTTCCAATTTTTAAAAATGCAGTACTTTGCAAAAAGTAAAATTTTCAAAAGACTTTTAATAAGAATAAAATTAAAATAAATTCGAAAGTAAATTAAAAAAATTGTAGCAGAGTTACACATGTTATTTTCACACAAAATTTGACCTAATGTGTGATTAAAATCTTTTTGAGGATAACAAAAAAAAGCTCTAAAAAGTGTTTTACGTGTGTAAAAATGCTAAAAATAAATTACACGATTACTAGCAATTTATAAGATGAAAATTATTAGGGAATCGGTTTTTATGTGACAGTAAAAAGTAAGGCAAATATGAAAAAATTCTATTGGGTACAAAAAATACACAAAATCATTTTTCATTATAATAGTTCAAAAAATTCGAACGTTATTTTCAATTTTAAAATCCAAAAATCATTAAAGAAAAAATAAAAATACAAGAAGTGAAACAAAATATTTATTGGTGTATGGTTATACTCAAATCCTTGTCAGATTTAAAAGGTGTAGCTGATTTTTTGTTTTGATTTTTTCAGATGTCAAATATGTTTATATTTAAAAAAAAAAAAAAAAAAATCATGTGTGCGTGTTTGAAAAAAAGAAAACAAATAAAAAGTAAAATATGTGTAAAAATGATTAAAATTTGAATTTTTTGTGTTATTATTGTGTTTGTGGAATAAAATTCCTCATTAAAAGATTATACGCTATTATCAATATCAAGGATATGCACTCAATCATGTAATAAAATGTAAAGAAAATTTGGTCACACAAATTAAACCAAAAATAAATACATATATTTAAAATTTTCATAAATTTTCTTTTCTTTACCACATTTGCTTTTGACAGCCAGAAATACTTCAAGATGGGGTGTTGTTTGTTTTATTTTATTTAAACAAAGAGTAACAAGAGAGGAAACTAATTGTCAAAAATCAACTAATGCAACAACAAAGTACATGTAATCAAATGTATTTTGTTGTTGTTAAAAGAAGTAAAAAATATTTTTTTCAAAAAAAAAAAAATATTGTCAAACTAATGTTTCGATAAATTCGAACTTCAAAACTGATTATTAATTTTCGAATATAAATTGTTGACCTTATATAGAAAGTTTAGGATATTTGATATGATTGATCTCTTAAGCTTTAAGTGCATTAAAAGCTATATATCAGGCTCAAATTTATTATCTACCTCTAAATCATCGTAGGTTCTGAGGGCAGCTGTCCAATCAATAAGAGACAGCTCACTTGGGTCCAATTTGGTCCCGTTGTGAAAATCATCGTAGGTTACACTAAATTTTGAAAAGATCGGTAAATAAATCTTATATATAAACAAAACTCAGAATTATAAATTTTTCGAGGATCATCTCATATATTTATCGGTCAAATTTAATATATTATTCATTGCATGAAAGATCGCCCAAAATTTTTTCTTAAGCCGCCCATAGACAATAAGTATGTGTTAGTAAAATTGAGAGAGGTTATGAATGTGAGCGTTACACCGACAATGCAGTATGAAAAATCAAAATCGTTTTGATTTTAAAATGAACTTATACTGCAGACAATTTTTTCAAATGTCATTTATGGAAATTTTAGTTAACTTTTTACATTAAAAGAAAAAATAATAAAATATTTTAATTTTTTTAGTTTTTATTGGTATTTTTGTTCCCTTGATTGTTAAATGTTCATTGGCAGTAACTCTCTATAATGCAAATACAATTTTAGGATGCCTTTTTGAATAATTCACCGTTCAATTTTTTCTCCCTCTGATATTATAAAAACTAAAAATTGTAATATAAATTGTTCTGGGACAAAATGGTCCATTATTTAAAAACAATTTTAAAATATTACTACAGGTTTTTTCATATAAAAATAAACACTTTTAAAATTTTGTGTTTTTTGTTAGTTTATTTTAAATTTAATTTTAAATAATAATTTTAAAATTTAATAATAATAATTAATTTTAAAATTTTAAAATAATTTTAGTCATAACATTTCTTAATTTGTATAATACCTTTTTATCCCAGAATAATTACTAGTGTACTCTGCAATATTTAAAATCAAAAGCCTAGAAATTTCTCAAAAATTATTGTTGCGAGTGCATATTTAGCAAAAACGTTATTTTTGAATTACACAATTTAATTTACAACATTTATTGTAATAAACTTTGTACTGGGTTTTAAATCAATAAAATCCTACGTATAGTTAAAGAATTATAAGCACTTAAAAGTTACATATTACTGAATGAGAATAAAAAAATAAAAAATAAGAAATTATGAAAATATTAAATTTTTGTAAGAAAAAAAAGGTAGTCATTTTTCTAAAAAAAAAAACATTAAGAACAAATTTTATTGCATTTTGTGGTAAAGATATTGCCTTTAAACATATTACAAGAAAATTAAAATCGAAGGGGCAGAAATTTGTAAAACTGCAATTGCTTTACGAGTGTATGCACGCTGAGAAAAAATATAGTTTTAGTGAGCATAATCTAAGAGCAACATATTATGATTGGAACATATGATCACAGCAAAAATAGAAATGGTTATAAGTAATAATGGTTCCACTTTGTCATATTGTATCCGATTTCATGGTTCGTTTTTTCATGTTATGATAATAGTTTTACATATAATTGAGCAATTTTATTATACCACATTGTCATATTATAATTCCATTTTATCATATTATTACTTCATATTATCATGTAGTTATCCAATCTTATCATATTATTATTTCGTTTTGTTATACTATTATTCCATCTAATCATATATTAATAAAAATTATTATATAAAATTTTTATTGAAAAAAAAAAAAAAATAATAATAATATATATATATATATATTATTATTATTATTATTATTTTATTCATTTGTACCACCATATGTGGTTCAAATGCAAGATACCTTATATTGCTTGAATCACTTGAATCACACCGAGTATAACCAAACCTTGTCTATTTATATTTATTCATATATAAACTAAATGATAATTACATTGAAGTTAGAAAATATATATAGCGTGATTTATTTATGTTTATTATCATTTAAAAGAACATTCTTTGGCATTTATTTCTTTAATATTATGTCTATCAAATGTTGGCCGTTGCTACGTCGCAGATGGTCTATCCGTTGAGTTCAATTTTCGATGACTCGTTCGAGCATTTCGACTGGTAACTGGCGAATGGCCTGAATCGAAGAGGGTTTGTCCGCATAAACTTAAGACTTTACACATCCCCACAGGAAAAAGTCTAACGGAGTGATATCACATGATCTTGGTGGCCAAACGACCGGCCCAAACGTGAAATTATGTGCTCACCGAAGTGTCATCTCAATAAATCCATTGATTGATGCGATGTGTGGGAAGTGGCGTCGTCTTGCTGAAACCAAATGTCGCCGAGATCACGAGCTTCGATTTCAGGCATCAAATAGTCGGTTATCATAACACGATAACGGTTGCCATTGACGGCTATGTTCGCACCGGCATCATTTTTAAAGAAATATGGACCGATGATTCCACCGGCCCACAAACCACACCAAACCGTTGTATTTTCTGGATGAAGTGGCAGTTCTTGAATCTCTTCAGGTTGCTCTTCGTCCCAAATGCAGCAATTTTGTTTGTTTACATACCCATTGAGCCAAAAATGGGCCTCATTGCTGAACAAAATTTGCCTAGAAAAAGTCGGATCTTCTTGGAACTTTTCAAGAGCCCATAGAGCGAAGCGATGTCGCTTGGGAAGGTCGAGCGGATTCAGTTGTTGCACAAGCTGTATTTTGTACGCTTTCAATTTAAGATCTCGACGTAAAATGCGCCAAGTCGTTCCATACGTCAATCCGAATTGCTGCGAACGGTGCCGAATCGACTCTCCACGGTCTTCGTGTACACTCTCAGCTACGACCGCTATATTTTCTTCACAGCGTGCTGGACGTGGTCTATTCGGTCGAATATTATGGTGATGGTGTTGCGAATAGTACGCTCAGTAGGCCGATTATCTTGACCATAAATTGAGCGAAGTGCACGAAACACATTCCTCACAGAACGTGAATTTTCGTAATAAAGTTGAAAGATTTGTAAATGTTGTTCAGAGGTAAGACTTTCCATTATGAAATGCCAAACAATACTAAACAAAAATAACATGACAGCATGACACGACTCACACGTTATCTGTTAAAAAAGGCTATTGAAAAAAGTATCTCTACTTGAATCAAACATTATATATTTAAAAACAAACAAGTATTGAAGTTTTCAACTAAGTTTGTGAAAAGGATAAGTATTATATTTATTTGTAACATTTTATTGTTATAGGAATAATAATATTAATATCGTTTAAAAACAGAATATGGTTTAAGAACAAGGAAAAAGACTGCAAATATTTAATGGTTATAGAAATAATGATATGTTTCATATTAACAAAATTTTGTTTCTGATAAAAATATTTAAAAATATATAATTTTTGCAGTCAATTATATTAAAATTCTTATTGAGTGTAAACATTAAATGACAAAAGTGAATCAAAATCATTGTTATCATGAACACAGAGTTATTAAAGTTTAATAAAATTAACAATGAGAACATAATACTATTGTAGTGATAATGCTGTAACCATGTTTTTTCTCTGCGTGTGGTTCAACAAACAATTTATCTTTGCATTTTTTTTTTTGAAATTGGAAAAAATAATAATGAGAAAAACTAAATGGTTCCATAGGTTTTATGAGTACCAAATATGAACAAAATCTGATAATTCTCTGTTAAAAAATGAACAGTTTTTATAAATCTCTCCTGGAATGAACGATATATATTAGAATATAAATAATTTTTGTTACGAATATGTTTTATATAAACAAAAACTAATATGTATATTTGGAGAGATAGTTTCAAAATGCATTATGTCTCTCTCATAAGATCCACTCCTGAAAATCATACTAAAGAGAAAAAATTTTTTAATCATGATTAAATTTATCACAATTTTGTTAAAAAAAAGAAAAAACAACGAAAAGATTGTATCTAATAATTTCACCAAATCGTGCTTAAAGGACTTTTGGCTTGTTACAAAATAAAATCATTTATCAAAAACATTATTTATCTTGAAGAACGTGTGTAAGTAAATAATACTAGGAACAACTGCTGCAATAAGCAATCTTATCAAAGAATAAAATTAAATTTCCTTGGCAATTTTTTCTTACATCCTTTATAACCCTTTTTTTTGTTCTCTGCCAAAGGACATAATGTAATTTTTTTCTCAGTCTAGGTATGAGTGTGTTGTATCCTGCTAAACAAAGTGACAATTTATATTGAGTTAATAGTTAAAGTCACAGGATATATAATCATATTCATTAACTTGGCTTGTATATGACTATTATTTCATTTTCCTTCCCCTTTGAAAAATACATGGATGGAAAGGAAGTAAGTAAATTCATATACATTTATTTAGTTAGACAGAAAAAAAAACGCCCACCTGTTTCAGGTTGAAAATAAATACAAGGGGTGTTTGTTATAACTTAGTTGCTAAAAATGAGTGGATGGGGTGATGATACTCTTAGCTTAACAAACAAACAAACGAACAAGCAGAGAGTCATACATACATATGAGCAATAACTGATGGCTAGCTGATGATTTCACTTTGATGACAGATTATATTCATTACCACGGTTTATGTATATTTCTGTGTCCGTCCGCCTGGATATTTATATATTTGCTACCAAATCCATGTCCAAGTCACTATGTCTGTCCGTTTAATTATCTCTACACACAGCTAGCTATACTTTTTTTGTAAACTTTTTTTGTGACTAAATTATTATTTGAACGTTTGTTGTTGATGAATGATAAGAATTTATTTGTAAATTTTTTCCATATTGGGGGAACATAAATGAATGTTTTTTTTATTGTTGTTGGAAATATTCCCACACAATAAAAGGAAGAGGAATTTTGTTGTTAAAAATATTTTTTGTACGTTATATGTTAATTATAATGTTTTTTTGGTTTATTATTATAATAAACATTTAACAAAAATGTTTCCTTATTAACCACAACATGGTACAAAGCGCTTACAAATGAGAGGTGGGGTGCACAAATTCTTAACTTATATTTTCCATTACCTAAATACTTACCTACCTATGTTTGTATAGCATGTTGTTTAGATTAATAAAAGAAAATTAATTTTTAGAAAAATGATTCATGTTTTTATGATTGATAATATAAACTATAAAAAAAATTGTTAACAATTAACAATAGTCAAAAAGTACAAGTATTTTGTAAGCATAAAAATATGAAAAGAAATTGATTTATTTTCGTAATTATTATTTGTTACGTTTTATTTCCAATTTAATAACCCTTAAATCCGATTTTATTCATTAAAGTATGGTTTATGTGTCTTTTTACTATGAGATAAAAAATAAGAATACTTTTCATATGATATTTTTGTTGTTGGATGATTATGGGGAAAAAGTAGAATTTTTAAAGGGTGCTGAAACAAATTGTGTTACATATGTATATAATTTAGGATTTAAGGTAGATGTGGAAGTATTCGCCACTTTTTGTTTAAAGTTCTCTCTTCTTACAACCATAAACGATGCCCATAAACATTATTTTGTACTAAAGATTTAGATATGTTGGCTTTAATTTAAGTTCTTTTGATTCTGACTAGCATGGAAAACAACTAGAAGTCCAACTTGCTCTAAAAACGTAACTTAGCTGTCAAAAAAAAAAAAAAAAAAAAAAAAAACCAACGGTGTGTGTTAGTAGAACTTTCGTCAGAACGTGCGAAAGTATTTATTTTTTTGCTGAGCGAATTAAAAGATTTGGACTTCTACTTATTTTCTATGCTGACTAACTCTCCGTTTTTTTTGTTATACCCTACACCACCATAGGTGGTTGGGGTAATCTGCGTTTGTGCTGATATTTGCTACGCATAGAAAAAGTTATCCAACACCCACCTCAAGGTATACCAAACGACTAATAATCACTTTTTAGATCGATCTAACGATGTCCGTCCGTGTGGCTGGACGGCTGGCTGGTTGTACCTGTAAACTTTGTGCACAAAGTACGGGTCGCTATTTTGAAGATATTTCAATGAAATTTGGCACGTGGGACTTTTATTATATAAGGACGACCGATAGTCCTTTCATTATTTCACCTAGCCTTCATACAAATGTCCCGGAATAGAGTTTAAACACTCAAAAATTCCTTAAAACTAAGGAGTTTGTACAAGCATCAATCTTTGTACCAAATTTTATGAAGATAGGTCCACAATTGATCAATGCTTCCATGTAAACCCCTCTTCCGAAAATCACTTTAATATGCATAAATCCCACGCGAATATTAATATCATGTTAATATTCGACACAAATAAGTTTTATGTAAGTAGAAACGACATTGTCAAATTTTATGAGAATCGGTCCATAATTTACCATAGCTCACATAGAAATCCATTTCCTTGAATCGTCCAAAGTGCATAAAATCATCTAGGTGTTAGTATCAACGCATTATTCTGTATTTATATATTTCATTTCACATTTAGTAAAATTGGCCACAGCTGTAATATAAGTCCCCTTTCCGAATTTGTATGCTCTTACATAATGGTGTAGGGTATCATATAGTCGGTCTTGACCGACTATATCTTTCTTTCTCGTTTTTTTATGAATTTCTGAAATTTCAAAAATGGTAAAACTACTCAAACCCATTACTACAATGCACAATGGGGTAGAATCGAGATTTTTTTAAATAAATCAGCTGGTTGGATCTATATAAAATTTCACATAGCTGTAGCAGAGCAATGTACATTTTTTACCTTGGAAGGGGGACCCTACAGACCTTTCAGGAGCTCAGCTATTGGTGCCTGAAATATCTCCGATAAAATCTTTTTTAGTTCAGATATCTTAATGAAAGTTTTGGTGAATGGTATTTTTTTTAATTTTGCTCATAAAGACATTTGTTGTATGTTCGAAGAATTTTTTTTTTGAGTGGGATAGAATTCTGTTCGATTTTTCACTGACAGAAGAGGATGATTATGTAAGATAGTGAATTATTAGCATTCGTTACTTTTTTTTCCTATTCAAAGTACTCTCTTCTCATGGACGTAAACGATATCTGTAAACTTCTTTGTACTAAAGACTTAGAAATGTTTGCTTTAATTTAAGTATTTTGATCCTGACTATCTATCTGTTACGTTTATTTTTTATGAATTTCTGAAGTTACCAAAATCGGGGGCAAAACGACCCCAACCCATGGTGTAACATTTATATAGGCAGAATCGTTTGCCTATATAAATGTTTTTTTATTTTATTTTAAAACTGCAAAGGAAAAAAAAACAAAAATTAATATTTTTAATTGAATTTTATGAAATATAAATAAAATTTCAATTAATAATGCAGATCCAAAATCAGTGCATTACGAGAATAATTATATGATTTTCGCTTTAAGTTCTGTAAACATATAGTAATTATGTGTACAATAAAGTGTCCCGTTGAAAAAATTTTGTAGGAAGACCTCTCAAACTATGCGTATTAATGAATAAATATGGAATAATATTTAAAATTTATCTTCAGTCAAAAAAAAGTTCTGAGTTTTGTCTCGTAATAAAAAAAAATATTAAAATTTTTTTTCGCAAAAATATTAGTACATAAACCGTCATTTCATGCGACAAAAAAGTTTGATATTTTTATTTTTTGCAAAATGTATAAAAATTTTGTAATTCTGTTCTTTCTATGGGTAAAATATTGAAAAGTTGGTTTATTTACCAAAATGCACTAAAAAGTCCTCTAGCGGAACAAAATATCAAGAGGAAAAATTTATAAATATTTTTTTTCCATAACAAGCTGAAAATTACGAATTTTTTGAGACCTATGTGTTTCGCGAAAAAAAACACAAACTCTTTTAAGCTAAAATGTTCAGACTTGAGATTTTTAATCGTTGGTTGGGAATTGAAGATGAATTTTAAATTTAAATTACTATCAAGTATATAACACGGAACAAAACCTTTATTAAATCCCAAAAACTAAGTCAAGCCAGAAAATACTTACAACGAAATATTTGGGATAGTATTGAAGAAATAATTAATCACGTCTACCTTCGATCAAATGGATGAAAGAACAGCGATAAAGGAAAAGAAAATCAAATAGTGTCACAAAAATTATTACTTCGTTTTTAAGATAATTAGCAATGGCAGATGTGCTTCTATGTCAAATGCTCCTCCGTCTATCCTATTCATTGTATTATTTTAGTACAATATTAAAATGTTTTTTGTACCCTACATTTCTGATATTTATAATGTATCAATCAAATGGTTATACACTAATTTTTTAATTATACTATGATAATGAAAATTTTAACAATGCTTTTTTTTCAATGAAGAATGCTATTGTTGAATTTGGTTCCTTATTTTAATAAATATCTAAATATATGAAATTTGTTGGTATATATATATATATATATATATATATGTAATTTTCTATAAATAAGTTTTATACTGACAATAACTTTCTACTGCAAAATGACACTTTATATTTTTATTGGAAAAACGACATAATAGCTCTGTTCCAGTACTTGTCAAAATTACTGATTTTAGTCAGAATTAGTCAGAAATTGTCAGAAAAAATACAAAATACACATAAATTCATAGTGCGGAAACATTTTGTAAATTCTGACTGAAACTTGCAAGTCTGACAAGTACTGGAATAGAGCTAATGTGCGTTTTAGATCTTTTGGAGTACATCACAAACCAATTTTCAAAAATTTTTAGATATTCATAAATACCAGTTTTGAAGATAGTTGCTGCACTAAAGATCTTGTAGCTTTCTAAATTTTAAGTAGATTTTCTAATTAATTTAAAAATCTTACGAACGTAGCTTTTTAAATTACAAATCGCTCATAAGGTAGGTGTACCTGAGTTCGGCATGCACTAGTAGTAGGCATTTTTAATTTTAAACCGAAATAATTACCAATAGCCACTACTAAATATTAATATAAGATATATTCTGCAAATAAAGTATATTTATTTTTCTATTACAAATAATTAAAATATACTTATATGAGCAGTTTGGTACAATTTCCTCCATGCTTAAACAACACTTTTTTTTTTTTTTAGAAAAAATTAAGGATAAACCAATTTTAAAAATGTTATTAATCATAATAATCCAAGTTGTTTTTAACAGAAAAAGTATTCAGAGAATAGATATCAATTAAAACCTTATTTTTAATGTCTAAAATTTATGTAAAATTTTGAGTAAAGGATTCCACTTTTTTGTTTTAATAGCTGTCAACCCTAGGAACAAAAAGTTTCATAAATAATAATGTAAGTATACTTCGGATCTAAATTTTTCTTTCAGATGCATTGAGATCGTATTATATAATGACTTATCTTTCATTATAAGGGGTCATTTCAATTCTGTTTGTAAGAAATGTGTTTAAAGTTCTACAGAATTGTTCTACGTAAATTTTTATTAGAGGTCCTTTGAGCTCAAAATTTTATCCGTTGAACTTTTTTTTCCCAAAAAAGATAAATTGTAAAGTTTTCAAGTATTTTGTTAACAATTTTCAGATTTTGTTTAAATTATGTTAATTTCAGAGCATAGTTCAGGGAATTTACATAAAAAATGTGAGAAAATTTATATAATAAATGAAATAAATTTCATGCCGAATATTGGATAAACGTATGACGAATATTTGAAAAATATGCCAACTATATGCAAATTCGATGTATTTTATAAAATGTAATAATTAGTTTTTTTTTAAAAAGCTAGATAAATCTGAAATAATACACTTTAATGAAGTGGAACAATTACTCGTTATCCAAATGGCATGATAGCGCTCGAAAATAAACAACTTATAGTAAGAAAAATAGTTAAACTGCTGACTACTGGTACCCTATAAGTAATGATTTATTCAATATTTTTAAATTTATTTTTCATTTCTTTTTCAAAAATTCGACCTTGATATACACATTTTTTTATTTTTTTCTTTAAATCTATACACAACTGTATATAAAGTTTTAAATGCTATTTTGTTTAGAATAATACGAGATATCAATCTTCAAGTTTAAAAGTTATCAAACAATTTCTAAACTACTAAATAATTCTTCATATATTTTGCCAAAGTATTTTATTTGATATTTGATTTGGTGCATACTTTTTGGGGCAAAAGTGAATAAAATGTATGGAAAGTTTTCTAATTTTAATTTGTCTAATTTTAAATTTTAATATAAAAAAAATTGCTTTTAAACTCGAAAAGTTATGGACAAATTAAATTTTTTTAAATGTTTAAAAATTTGTCGTTAATTTTTGAACAAAACATAAATAAATTTATATATACTTTCCAAAAAAGTTTAAAATAATAAATAACAAAAAGAGTAACTGAACTCATTTATACATGAACCTATCCAAAAAATATAACTAAAAATTTTGAGGATGTATTGGAAATTTAAACATTTTTATACCTACTATCGAAAAAGATTTGGGAAAAATCATTTAGAACCTCATTTTTTGTTATGGGCAAAATAGTAGAAATACAGGGTGTCGGTTGTAACTCCAGTTCACACTTATTCACAGATTTATCTTAAACAAAATCATGTGTGCGATAACAAAATGTTGTACAGATACGTAGAGGATCGATGTAAATTAGGAATCCTCTCATATAAGATGAAATTTTAAATTAGGATGACACAGATTCGGCCAAGCCGAATGTAACGTTCTTACTTGTTTATGATGTACTCATACGATATATCATTTCTCGAGTGACTTTTCACGGTAGCAGACTAACTAAAGTAATTGAAAAAAATTAAACCATAAATAACATTTCTTATTCGGACCCTCTTTTCTATATGATGGATTTCATAATATTACACACACATATAAACAGTTCATATGTGTATCGTTAATATTTACTGAATATTATTGTGTTTTGGTTGTTTGTTATTTAAAAACTAAGAGTGGGAGTAGTTTCAAGAGGCTTAGTGAGTCTCGAGGGAAATTTATTTAAGCCGTTCATAATAACAATTTTTACCACATGTTTAATACAGAGTTTCATCTTTTTATTTTCTATTCCTTTTATTATTTACTGTTTTTGCAGTGAATTCATTCAGGTTTTATTTGCTCCTTTTTTTGCATATAAAAATTGTTTGAAATTGTCATTTAGCTGTATAATCTTAAATTTAAATTTTGAAGAAAAAAACGGATTTCAATGACTTTAATTTTGAACCAAACTTAATATACTTAAAAGTTTATATAAAAATTATACTTTAAAAATTCTTTTCTTCTAAATAAATAATTAAAAAAATTACCATTTTAGAAATAAGCTGTCTGGTAAGTATTTAAGAATATTTTTAAAATTCAAACATTTTATTTTATTTAGAATAATGATCATCTTTGCTTCACATAAAACTCTTCTTAATATAAATATATTATCACTATTCCCTGCTAAAACAAATAATCAAGAAGACATCAACAAGAAAACATTTCCATAGAAAGCAAAACTTTAAGTCAATATCCTAAGGTCAAACGCATGTTGAGGTATTGTATTGTAATGATGAAAATCATACGTGGAAAATCTTTGTTGATTTTAACAGATTCAAACTGTCAATCTATCAAACCAACCACTCAATCATTGGTATTTGCTTTTTTTTTTGTTGGGGTTTTATGAAGAAATAATGAAATGACTTTTTGATTTTACACGGAGAAAAAAAAAAATATTTGAAAATTTTTCTTATAAATATTATGAATCGAACATGACTTTTTTTCCCAAACTTTTTTCATATAAAATAAAATTTTGTTCATAGATATTATTAAATTGTTCATAATGAAAGTATTAAGAATTTTGCATAAATTTTGTTAAACTTGATTAAGTTTCATTACATTTAATTGCAAATGGTAAATGAAAATAGTTATACATGAAAATATTAACAATAAATGCCTCAAAAGGGCAAAAATTCCAAGGAAAATCTGTTAAAAAATAATGTTTAGAAATTTGCATAATTTTGCCTGAATTCTGCAACACATCATTTTGACTTCTGTTCTGTTCCCAAAATGTAGCTAAAAATCATTAAAAACTTAAAATTTTCCAAAGAAAATTTCAAACATTTTTTTTACAAATTGAAAATACAAATGAAAATTTAAACGATTTATTCAGCCTTCTTAACTTTTGATTCATTTGAAAAAATATAAAATAAGTTTTAATGCTTAAGAAATTATGCTTAAATATTATGAACTAGAATCAATGAAAGTAAATTTTTATATTTTTGAAAAAACTTTTTTCTATGTAAGAAGAAATGATTTTAGTATGAAAAAATAAATAAAATGAATTTAAAGAAGTTAAAGTACTACATCTTTTATATAGCCTGTATTTGCAGAAAAATCGGGGTTTGTAAAAGAGATATATTCGTATATATTCGCGGTGTTTTTCATTAAGGGGAGTCGTAAAAATGACATACATTTATGAACTTCCAATTGGTTGGCTGGAATTACGAAAAATTCTTAAAACACGTAGCAGAAAAATATTAGATTTTAAGTTTGATATAGGAAGTGCGTCCAGAGAAATATCAACTACGTTCGTGTATAAAATGACACCATTCTGTGTCAATAGTGTTTCAGCCTGATATGTGTTTCAATTGTATACTTCATGCTCAAATCAATAACGAATAATTTATACCAAATCAGTGAGAAATTTTAGTTTCTCATCCAATTTCTAAGATATTTATATTTTCTTAAATCTCTCGCTAAGGCTACTAAAAGTGACATTTTTTATATCATGTCATTCGTGCCTAAAAGTTCATATTTCACAATTTGACAAAACCTTGGTCTAGTTTTCTCAAAATACTTTCGAGCAAAAATGTATCGTCATTCATTCTATTCTAAATGAAACCTTAATTAAGATCATATAACAATTTTATGCATTTGAACTATTTTAAATAAAAATGTTGTTTTCAGTCCATACGTTCTAAAATTCTAAAGCTGCGATTAAAATTCAGAATGAGGTTTTAGAAAATTAATGTGTCCTTCTGCTACTTTTGCTATTGTCTTTTACCAAATAAACAATAAATATCATCACATAAAACGCAAAAAGCCGCAACCAAACTGTTTAATTTTTTACAGCAGAGGAAAAAAATATTATGTAAATCCAAAAGTCCGTACTTAAAATTAAACAACTAAGTAAAATGTTTTAATCGTTCACTTAATAAATATAGCAAAAAACACTCTTCAAACTAAATTTTTCTTAAATGGAACAAATTTTATGACTGTTTTGTTTATGAAGTTATTATTACGGCCTTTTGACTTTTGTTAATATTGATATCATATTTGGAGATATGAATATGAATTATTTTTGTGTAGATGCAGTTTGAGTCAGTACATTATAATCCAGTAAAAAACGAAAAGGAAAGATATAGTCGGTCAATACTGACTATATGATACCCTACACCATTGCGTACGAGCATAAAAATTCGGGAAGGGGACTTATATTACATCTGTGGCCAATTTTACTAAATGTAAAATTATATATACAAATACAGAAAAATGCGTTGATACTAATATCTAGATGATTTTATGTACTTTAGGGCGAAGCCTGAAAGTGGGTTTATATGGAAGCTATGGTAAATTGTGTATCGATTCTCATAAAATTTGGCAATGTTGTTTCTACTTACATAAAACTTATTTGTGTCGAATTTTAATTTGATACTAACATTCGTATGAGATTTATGTACACTAAAGTGAATTACGGAAATGGGGTTTATATGGGAGCTATGGTCAATTGTGGACCGATCTTCTAAATATTGATATTTGTACAGAACTTCTTTGCACCGAACTTCGTTAGAATATTCTCATTTTTAAGGCATTTTTGAGTGTTTAAACTCTATTCCGAGGGGACATTTGTATGGGTGCTAAGTGAAATATTGGACCGATCACGACCAATTTTAATAGGCTTGTATCATAAAGGTCCTACGTGCCAAATGTCATTGAATTATCTTTAAAATTGCGAACAAGTCCTTTGAGCACGAGGTTTACATTTACAGCCACTTAGCCTGCCGTTCAGCTAGCCAGACGGACGGACATCGTTAGATCGATTTAAAAAGTGATTCTGAATTGATTGGTACATTTTAAGGTGGGTGTTGGATAACTTTTTCTATGCGTTACAAACATCAGCACAAACGCATAATACTCCAACCACCTATGGTGTTGTAGGGTATAAAAAATCATATTTAATTTTTCAGTGGTTATGGCTTTTTGCATTTTAAATGAAGATATGGACTTTATGAAGAAAATTCAGAAAAATTTGTTCGAATTGTGGGATTGTTTTTATTCAAATCTTTAATTTTAAATCTTTACCACTATGTTAATGTCCTTCAATCTCAGGAAATCAACTTTCGAAAGCCCATATATAACTGAGGGGTATGTGTATTCCATCAATACACAACAACAAAAAAAAGCAATTGTTTTTTTAATTATCTTCAAAGAATTGTTCCTTTAATTATGGAAGACAAAATTCTTGAATCACGATTTATAGTCTTTTATAGACATTTCTAAACCGAATTTCCAATCAAGAATATAAGAGAGATGTTGCACAAATTGGAAATATTGAAAAAGTCTAGCATTTTAACTAAAAACTTTTGCTGTTATTACATATGAAAACAGTTGATAACTCTTTCTTTTTGTTTCTATTATATTAAAAAATTGTTCTTTGTATACTAATCATGTAAATATATATCATCGTCATACATTAATATCGTTTTTTAACATGTATTCGTAATATTAATACACAGAGTTTTAAATGATTTTATTCGATTGGATTTCATACTTTTGACTCACTAATAGAATTTATGAATCATTAAGAAAGTCAGGGAAGGATATAG
This sequence comes from Protocalliphora azurea, assembly GCA_932274085.1. Classification (NCBI taxonomy): domain Eukaryota; kingdom Metazoa; phylum Arthropoda; class Insecta; order Diptera; family Calliphoridae; genus Protocalliphora; species Protocalliphora azurea. Next base: position 145,095,014 of record OW026520.1, on the reverse strand, counting down.
TAATTATTTTGGAGGCCCGAATATAATTATTACCGTTTATTTTTGCATGAAAAAGATCAACAATACTTAAATCTGTCCCAATACCAATATAAAAGCTTAATAAGGTTTTAAGAGATATCTGGGATCAATCGATAACAATATTTATAAAAGTTTTGGTGACCTCCTAGATCCGTAAATGAATTCTCATTTAAAACCATTTTAAGAAACCATTATTTTTAATATCTGTCCATTTACAATAAAATAATATTTTTTTGAATTCCCTTAAAAGGTTTCAATATCATCGTCAACATATAACAGCAATAAAATCTACCAAAAAAGTACCTTTTAACACATGAATGCATTTACATTAATATACGTACTTCTAAAATCTAAGTATATTCATACATAACATACAAAAGAAGGAGAAATTCATACAGAAACATTTAAGGAAAATCTTATGAGAGACTAAATCAAAACCTAAAAGATTTTGTGGTAATGGTTACGATTTACTTGTTGTTGTTACTTTTGTTTATTATTGTGGGTGGTAGACCGCATCAGAAGAATGTTCCTAATGTATGGTATCGAACCACAAAAACAAAAAAAAAAAAAAAACATCATCGCCCAAAAACAACCACCTTGCTTGCTATATTCTACGTTTGTAAAAAAAATAAGTAAAAAACTCATTTCATTTTACGCTCGATGTCGATTTTATATATATTTTTTCTAAAGTAGAAAATAAATACATTTACCTCCATCATCAGTTTGCCTTTTTATCTTTCTTGATATTGGTAACATTTCATTGAACTTCCGCTCAATGTTATAAATAAACAAACAATCAACTTTATGACTTGATTTTCTTCGGAATACAGTAAGAAATCTTAGAAATGAAAAAAAGAAGTAAAAACATGCAAAAGAAATTGTAAAAAATTAATTTATTTTAAAAGTAAAAGTAAAATTTATTTGGGTATTGTTAAAATTTGTTTTTGATTTCAAATGTGAATTTTTATGGGAATCCTTTTAAAAGCAATTACTTCGTACTTCTTTTTCTTCTATCAATAATCAGAATTACAAAATCTTTGATCGAATATTGTTTTTGAAAATTTAAGTTGTTTTCGAAGATTTGGCAACACTGCTTTTGCAGTTTTGTTAGTAAAATTCGTTAAATCTTCAATTTAACGAAAATATTTGATAAAATTTCTTTTTGCAGAAAATTTTTGGAAAGTTTTCTCTTCATAAAATATATTTAAAAAGTTTTCTTTTTAAGGAAAATTTTCGCTAAATTCACTTTTTATAGAAAGTTTTCCATAAATTCAGTTTTTATAGAAAATTTTCGATAAATTTTCTTTTTATAAGAAATTTTCGATAAATTATCTTTCTACAGGTAATTTTCGATAATTTTTCTTTTTACCGGACATTTTTATAGGAAAATTTCAATAAATTTTCTTTTTATAGGAAATTTTCAATAAATTTTCTTTTTTCGGAAATTTTCGAAAAAATTTTCTTTTTATCGGAAATTTTCGATAAATTTTCTTATTCTAGAAAATTTTCGATACATTTTCTTTTTTTAAAAAATTTTCGATACATTTTCTTTATCTAGAAAATTTTCGATAAATTTTCTTTTTCTAGAAAATTTTCGATAAATTTTCTTTTTCTAGAAAATTTTCGATAAATTTTCTTTTTCTAGAAAATTTTCGATAAATTTTCTTTTTCTAGAAAATTTTCGATAAAATTTTCTTTTTTAGAAAAATTTTCGATAAAATTTTCTTTTTATAGGAAATTTTCGATAAAATGTTCTTTTTATAGGAAATTTTCGATAAAATTTTGTTTTTATAGGAAATTTTCGATAAAAATTTCTTTTTCTAGGAAATTTTCGATAAAAATTTCTTTTTCTAGGAAATTTTTGATAAAATTTTCGTTTTATAGGAATTTTCGATAAAATTTTCTTTTTATACGAAATTTTTGATAAAATTTTCTTTTTATAGGAAATTTTTGATAAAATTTTCTTTTTATAGGAAATTTTTGATAAAATTTTCTCTTTCTAGGAAATTTTTGATAAAATTTTCTTTTTATAGGAAATTTTCGATAAAATTTTCTTTTTAGAGGAAATTTTCGATAAAATTTTCTTTTTAGAGGAAATTTTCGATAAAATTTTCTTTTTATAGGAAATTTTTGATAAAATTTTCTTTTTATAGGAATTTTCGATAAAATTTTCTTTTTATAGGAAATTTTCGATAAAAATTTCTTTTTATACAATATTTTCGATAATTTTTCTTTTTATAGACAATAGCTCTGTTCAATACCAAACTTGCATATTTTAGTCAGAATTGGCAGTAAAATGTTCCCGTACTAAGAACTTATATGTATTTTGTTATGTTTCTGAAAATTTATGACTAATTCTGACTAAATACTTTAAATTTTAAAAGTACTGGAACAAAGCTAATTTTTGATAAATTTTATTTTTATAGAAAATTTTCGATATATTTTATTTTTATAAAAAATTTTCGATACATTTTCTATCTATAGAAAATTTTCGATAAATTTTCTTTTTATAGAACATTGTTGATGAATTTTCTTTTCATAGAACATTGTCGCTAAATTTTCTTTTCATGGAACATTGTTGATAAATTTTCTCTTTATGGAAATTTTTCGATAAATTTTCTTTTTATAGAAAATTTTCGATAGATTTTCTTTTTATAGAAAATTTTTGATAAAATTTTTATATATAGAGAGTCTGCACTAAAATTTGTATTCTATTTAAATAAAAGTTCTTGTAAAGAATCATTTTATGAATATTTTACACATTTCGATGTTTATAGAAAATTTTATTTAAATAAAATTGTCGATAATTTTTTTTTATTGGAAGAAATTTTTCAATAAATTTTATTGTATTCATGAGAATTCTGGGATAATTTTTATTTTTATATAAATTGTACTAATAAGTATTAAATTTTCGGGTAGAAATTTAAAAAAATATGAAAATATTGCTTTTATTTACCATTTTCGTTCTTCTAAGTGCAAAAAGATTATAATATATTTTGTTAAAATCTTGTTCATAGATGTATAATATATAAAAGATATTGATTCGTCTTTATATTGGTTTTTATTGTTCTCTTTCCTGCCGTAATGAATCTAATCACTTACGCCTGAGTGCATCAATTATGTTTCTACCATTTATTATCATCTATTTTGTTGTAGTAGTCACACTCATACCAACTCTCGGCAGTCTGTCTGTCGGTCTGTCTATCCATTGTAGTCCATTCATTTAAAAATATCATCTATGTTGAAAACATGTCCTTTTGTCTACTTTCTCGTGTACTGAACACTCAACCAAGCAACAAACCAACCATCCAACCAACTAACTAACTGACTGACAGCCGTGACGATGTTGTAATTTAGCAAAAATTTGTTTACGTCATCATAATGAAGATGATAACTTTATGATTTTTATACTTCAACTCATCATTTTCGTCCTCATACTCCTCTTTTCACATAACAATTCCACAGTTTTACTGGCAGGAGGAACGATTTTAATACTTTAGATTTAATATGAATATGTTCAACGTTCTCGTAGTTGTATGTAAATATGAGGGTGACTTAAATAAAGCATTTTATGAAGTATCAGATGTATTTCAATGCTAAATACTTTAAATGAGGTAAATAGACAATAGAAAATATGTGTGAGAATATCTCGTCCTATTGCAGAAATAAACTTCTTTTGTTAGGTGTTTAGTGAGCTCGTTAAGGATTTTAAAGATAAACAAATTTTTGGTCATTTATTTAAGAAAATATTTTTTTAATAATATTTTTGAGTTCAAAAATTAATTATATTAAAATCGATTTTATTTATTAAATTAGATTTAATATACATACTCTAGGTATTAAGGTTATATTTCTTTTATTTTATAAAAATTGCGAAAGACTGTTCAAAAACAAAAAACTAATTTCACGCACTTTTATTTTTTTCTCTTAAGTAAAAATTACTAAATTTTCAAAAATGTTTTTAATGTTAAATGAGTTGTGGACAATGTTGTATATTGTTGCTTCCCCCAAAAACTTCATGCGACAACAATAATAATCATCACCACGATATTTTATGCATTAGTCCAACAAAAAAAGTGTCGCTTCCGTTTATGACGCGTTCCCCCATTTATTTCACACACATACATATAAATAGAAAAAAATTGCTGTTGGGCTTTTTAGACTTATGCAGAGCTTTAACAAAAGTGTGCCGTGTGCACTCTACCTTGAAATAAAACATTATTCCGGTATTGCTCCTTTTTTATATTCTAATACTCACTGTTATTCTCTATGTAGTATTTATTTTTAAGCTAAAAGCATTTGTATGCAGTTGGTTGATGGGTCCGACTGGTTGGTTGGCTGGCTGGCATGACATTTTGGCTTTTGTGTCATTTTTCATAAGGCGTAAAACATAAATTTTATTTCAACAATTGGTTTGTAGTAAAACATTTTTACTTGCAGATAAAGGTGTGAGAATTTTTATTTGAAAACATTAATCGAAAATGAAATGCATAAAAAACTTTCTTTACCGGAGAATAATAAAGAAGAAAATTTCAGTATCGAAAATTTTCTCTAAAGCAGAAATTTAACGTACAGTTCTATTGAATTAAATTGAACAAAAATGCTCTATAAAAAAAGAACAAAAATTTTCCATAGAATGAAAATTTAACAAAATTTTTTTATAAAAAAATAATTTATCGAAAACTTTCTATAAAAATAAAATTTATCGAAAATTTTTTATAAAAATAAAATTTAACGAAAATTTTCTTTAAAAATAATATTTATCGAAAATTTTCTATAAAAAAATATATTCAAAATTTTCTATGAAAAGAAAATTAATCGCAATTTTCTATATAAAAAGAAAATTTATCGCAAATTTTCTACTAAAAGAAAATTTATCGCAAATTTTCTATATAAAATGAAAATTTATCGAGAATTCTCTATAAAAGAAAATTTATCGAAAATTTTCCATAAAAAGGAAATTTATCGAAAATTTTCCATAAAAAGAAAATTTATCAAAAATTTTCTATAAAAAGAAAAGTTATCGCAAATTTTCTATAAAAAGAGTATTTATCGTAAATTTTCTATAAAAAGATAATTTATCACAAATTTTCTATAAATAGAGAATTTATTGCAAATTTTCTATAAAAAGAGAATTTATCGCAAATATTCTATAGACAATAATATTTATTTTTGTCGACAATTTTTAATAAAAAGAGATTTTATTAAACATTTTTTTATAAAAATAAATTTTATAGAAAATTTTATACAAAAAAAAAAAAAAAATTATTGAAAATACAAAATTTATCGTGAATTTCTGAAAAAGAAAATTTATTGTGAATTTTCCAGAAAAAGAAAATTTATAGTTTTCTATAAAAAAAATCGGATTAAAATATTTTCTGCAAAAACGAATTTTATTAAAAGTAATTTTTATTGGACAATTTTCTATAAAAAGAAATTTCATTGAACATTTCCTATAAAAAAAAAATTAACGAGTTTTCTTAAAAAAAAATTTCTACAAAAAGAAATTTTATTGAATATTTTCTATAAAATGAAATTTTATTAAAATTTTGCTTTATAAAGGAAGTTTATCAAAGATTTTATGTAAAAAAAGAAGTGGAATTTTATCGCAAATTTTCTATAAAAAGAAATTTTAGTGAACATTTTCTATAACAAGAAATTTTATCGTCAATTTTTCATAAAAAGAAAATTTATCGCAAATACAAAAAGAAAATTTATTGAAAACTTTCTATAAAAACAATTTGTTTTTAACATTTTCTATAAAAAGAAAATTTGTCTAAAATCTTTTATAAAAATAAAATCTTTTATAAAAATAAAATTTATCTTCGATAAAAAGAAAATTTATTGAAAATCTTCTATTAAAAGAAAATTCATTGAAAATTTTCTATGAAAAGAAAATTTATTGAACATTTTACATAAAAAGAAAATTATCCATAATAAAAAATTTTGTCGCAAATTTTCTATAAAAAGAAAATTTATCAAAAATTTTCAATAAAAAGAAATTTTTTAACGAGTTTTCTTAAAAAAATTCTATAAAAAGAAATTTTATTGAACATTTTCTATAACAAGAAATTTTATCGTCAATTTTTCATAAAAAGAAAATTTATCGCAAATATAAAAAGAAAATTTATTGAAAACTTTCTATAAACAGAAAATTGTTTAACATATTCTATAAAAAGAAGATTTGTCTAAAATCTTTTATAAAAATAAAATCTTTTATAAAAATAAAATTTATCTTCGATAAAAAGAAAATTTATTGAAAATCTTCTATTAAAAGAAAATTCATTGAAAATTTTCTATAAACAGAAAATTTATTGAACATTTTACATAAAAAGAAAATTATCCATAATAAAAAATTTTGTCGCAAATTTTCTATAAAAAGAAAATTTATCAAAAATTTTCAATAAAAAGAAATTTTTTAACGAGTTTTCTTAAAAAAATTCTATAAAATGAAATTTTATTGAACATTTTCTATAACAAGATATTTCATAAAAAGAAAATTTATCGCAAATATAAAAAGAAAATTTATTGAAAACTTTCTATAAAAAGAAAATTGTTTAACATATTCTATAAAAAGAAAATTTGTCTAAAATCTTTTATAAAAATAAAATCTTTTATAAAAATAAAATTTATCTTCGATAAAAAGAAAATTTATTGAAAATCTTCTATTAAAAGAAAATTCATTGAAAATTTTCCATAAAAAGAAAATTATCCCTAATAAAAAATTTTGTCGCAAATTTTCTATAAAAAGAAAATTTATCGAAAATTTTCCATAAAAAGAAATTTTTAATACAAATTTTCTATAAAGATTTTTTTTGAAAATTTTCTTTAAAAGGAAATTTTATTGAAAATTTTTATGCATAAATTTAAATAAAGTGTAATATCAAATAAAATTTCTTTTATTTAATTTGCTGCAACATCTTTGAAATAAATATTAATTTATTTTTTGAAAATAATACAACTTATAACTGACAGTGAATGTAAATAAAATACAAGAATGAAAACAAATAAAATAAGGATTATAAACATATAGATTCACACATCTTTAAGCCTTGAAGGAACAAAATAGAACAAATATTCACAACAAAATCTGACACACTCAACAAATATTAAATATTAGAAAAATCATAGACTCATCTTTATTTATTTATTTAAGCTCGTATAACTAAAGAAGGAGTAGTGTCTGACATAGGAAAGGGCGTACGGACGGCCAGGATATACGTTTGGAGTAAAAGCAGAAAAATCAAACAAAAAAGTAAAATTTTATATACTTTTGCTTACAAAGCCCTTAAGCAATAATAACAACAAAAATCTCTACAATCCGAGCAGAAAAAGAAAAAGATATAATATATTAAATTTCAAAAATGCTTTTGCTACTTTTTTTTCTAACATTTTTTGGTTATTTCCGTTTAACGTGCGTGCTAGTAGATGAATAACTCTTATTTGCCTAACATCATAGAGCAAGAGAGAGAAAAAAATAAATGAAAAACTTTTATTATTTAAACACAACGATTAAGGGTGCATTAACCCTCCTGATAGATAAACAAACATTTTACGAAATAGAAATAAACAGTAAATGAAACAATATTTTTCTATCTTTTTTTTTTTTTTTTTTTTGCTACCAACTAATAAATTAAGGCTTAATGTTATACTTTGGGAAAATGTTGCTGATTTCAGAGGCATCAAAATGAAAAATATTCTGCAAATTGGGGAATTTTCTGTTGATTGACATAAATGAAGAAAAATCGAATTTTAGTGTAATCAGTAATACATTTTCGTGAAACTTTCTTCTTTTTTATTTCTTTAGTAAATAATTTACTCTAAAACACTAGATAAATGTCATAAATTATAAAATAAGAAAATGTGTCAAATGAAGTTTGACAGCTCCACACTCCCCTTACTAAATAATAATTTAAACAGCAAGTAAGCTAAAATATTTCATAGTAATTAGTGAGTTTTAACATTATCCTCTTCATCAACACCGTACTTTGTCTCTTGCCTTTTCAAATTCTATAAAGCTGCTCAGCATGAAACCTTAGAAAACTTCAAAATAATCATAATCACAATTTGTTTGGTATCTTTTCTCTAAGAGTAGATGATTTTGTTTTATTATTTTTGTTAAAGCTCTCCTCTAATTACTTTTGTATTTTACAGGAAGTAGTTTGTAATTTTTTTTCTTACTCTTTTCTTTTTTGATGTTGATGACTTCTGTTTACAGCCATTTTAGCTGTGGGATTATTTTTTTTTCGTCTTTGGTGTTTTGTATTTAATATTTTTAAAGATTAATGTGGTTATCATGTTGCATTCAAATTTAATTACTGGAACTTTTTATATATTGTAGTTGTTGTTGTTGTGCTTAAATCACATTGATGAAAATTTAATTAAAAAACTTTTATGGTAAATAATTAAAAGTGGAGTAAATAACAAGAAATTCTATTGAAATATTAAGGGGGTGAAATTTGTGAAAGTCAAGAAGGTTTCAGTCAAAGACTTACGTTAAAAAAAAAAAAAAAAATTACAGTATGTGACAAATTTTGGATCATTGAATATTGTCTTTTCTTGTGGCATTTTGTTATAAAATATATAGGTAAAAACTATACTTATGACAACTTATGGCAGTAGTTATCAAAAGGTATATCCATTCTGCTTTTCGTCACCATAAAGGAGCGCTTAGTTATTCGTCGATCTTATTATCCGATTACGAAAAATTATACTACATTGCAATGAAGCAACTGGTTTCTTCGGTTCATCTGAATACCATTGCATTATCCAAACTGAATTATATTTTTCTGCTTAATTGAGTTAACGTGGTAACTAACCTATCTTAATGGATAGAATAAAGAAGATTATAAGTCCATATCGAAAACATGAATGTTCTTCGTAAAAAATAGAACTTATTACACCATGCAACAATTTCCCAAAAATGTTTTTCACGCATGAAAAAATTGATATATAGAATCTATGACGAATCTTATACACCCTTCACCCGTGTTGAGATGTTATATGAAAAATTAATATATTTTAAAGTTAATGAAACAACAATAATACCAAATGACAACATTAATTAAAATAATTAAAAAATGAAGACAACGTTAATTAAAACAAAAACCAATTATGATATAGCTCACTGTTGATGTCGTTTTTCAGTGCACATAAAAACAATAAATATACGAAAAGCAGCCATTAAATAAATAAAAAAAAAGATTTGCCAATAACTTGGTTGTTTTTACACACAGAGAAAAAATATAGTTGCAGTGACCATAATATAAGAGCAACATATTATGATTAGAACATATGGTCACAGCTAAAAATAGATATAATTATAAATAATCATTGTTATGATTCCATTTAATCATACTGTATTCGATTTTATGGTGCGCAGTGTTGCCGTTTTGCTCATTTTTAACCAAAATTAGTTATTTTATTTTCTAATGTGGAGATGGAGACTTTTTCCATTTTGGTTATTTTTTCTTTAACCAATATTTAATTTTTGTAAACTAAATTTAAAGCACTTTGTCAAAAATAAAATAAACATCAATATGATTTTTTGCAAAAAAGCCATTTTTAGCAAAAAACTGGCTGCCTAGATCATCTGATATTATACCTTTGGATTTCCTTCTTTGAAATTATATGAAGTCAAAAGTCTTTTTCGATAAACAGCACGAATCAAAACTTTGAAGCCAACATTACTTGCGTAATTGGCGAGATAAAGATAGTAATGGTAAAAAGTGTGATCGAATATTAGAGCTTTCGAATGTATGTATAATACTATGTTCACGTATACGTGTTTTTTGAAAAATATTTGGTTTCTTAATTAAACACAAACATTAGAATTGTTTTTCATATATTATATCTCATTTTGAAATATTTAATTATTTAATATCTAAAAACATGATAATTTTCCATATAGGGAAGAATTTTTTAGTATTTTTATAAGCACCATTATTCTAAACAGTTAAATTTTAAATATTTTTATCTTTTGAGGATTTTCGACTTATCTAAAAGCAAATTATTGGGTCCTGAATACATAAAAAATACATTAACGTTTACATAAATAATTTCAAAATTTTAATTTTGGTAATTTTTTCCAATTTGGTTACTTTTTTTCAAAATTTTGGTTACAAAAAAATGAGTTGCCGTGGCAGCACTGATGATGCGTTTTTTCATATTATGGTTGCAGTTTTTCATATTATTATCCAATCTTAATGTATTATGTGTTTATTAATCATAAAAAATTATTTACATATTATTTTTTCATTAATTAATTTTATTTATTTGTACTAACATATGTTGATAAAACAAGGATATTTTTACTAAGTAATCAATATCTTTTATTACTTACATTAATTCAGATATAAACTAAATTAGAATTATAATGAAGGTGGAAAACAAATGTTAAAAACAAATTATATTTAAAAACAAATAAGTTATACATTTTTCAACCATATTTGTAAAAACTTATTTATTTGTAACATTTTATTGTGTGTGTGGAATAAAATATTAATATGGTTTGAAAATAAAATATGGTTTAAGAACAAGGAAAACGATTGATAATATCACTGTGCTAATGGTAAATTTTAATAAGCTGGGCACTGGTAAAGCTAATTCGAGTACACTGAATTCAATGGTTGCAGCCGTTTTTCGGAGTTAGCGCTCGTATTCGCGATATTTGGGTTTAAACTTAATTATGGAAGTTCAACAAATTATAGAAAATTATAAATAAGTGTACATAGTTTATGTATATTAAACATTAAATCGATTCAATATATACTCCAATTATAAATTAAATGAATTTCAGATCGCTTTTTAATGTTTTTATATCTTTGTTCGAAAAGGTGCTTATTGGTAACACTTGTTAGCTTACTTACGGAATTGTAGTAATATAATTGTTGGTTTAAAGTGTTCGATTAGTTTTACCCGATGGGTGCCCATCTTGTTAAAAAAAAAAATAAGTCTAATTTTCGAGCACAATGTATTAAATGGTTGAGGAAATAATAATATTTTTTATATTAATATAATTTTGTTTTGTTAAAAATATTAAAAAACATAAATTTTTTGTACTTAACTATATTAAAATTTTGAATGAATTTAAAAATTGTATGATAAAACTGAAACAAAAACATTGTTATCATGAACACAATATTATTAAAATTAATGAAAATTAACGATGAGAACATAATATTGTTGTAGTGACACTGCCGTAACCATGGTTTTTCTATTCGTGTAGACTGATTTGGTTGATTCAAAAATTTAGAATTTGAGAATAATATTTATGACCGATCTATAAAAGAATGTTTGTTATGTAATATTTAAATAAAAAATATTATTTTGCAGGGATTCGTAGCATTCGTAAATATTTTATAACTTTCTTAAAAATAACGCGTCTTTCGAAACTTTAAAGTCCTTTTAAGAGGAAATTTGACATCGTGGAGAAAAACTTTGTACACAGTATTACCACGGATGGTCATTACATTTGTAGCAGGCTGATATATATTTGAATATAAATATTAAAAGGTGACATTATCAAAAGGATATTTTCTTAAGTTTTTGTGCTGAAACATTTAAATAAAAAATATTATTATATTGCAAGGGTTCTTAACTTTATTTGACACCCATACTGGGTTGACATAATATTCGTAAATATTTTATATTTAAGAGAAAATTTGACGTCTTAGAGAAAAACTGGTACGTAGTTCTCTCTAGTTTCATGCATATATCGATTTTTTCATGTGTGAAAATGACACGGTGTAATTAATTAATCAAATATACAATTAGTTAGAACTAACTACTTTTTTCCATTTAATAGTCAAATTTATTGCAAATTTAAAATATATAATTATTTCTCAAAAATGAAAACGTAAGAATTATAATTGGCTCCTTTTTAAATTAAATTATAATTTCTACCGAAAATGTCCTATATTTTGTCTCTTCCTTCTTAATATTTTTGTAATAACTTAGTGAATTCGATATTATTTGGACTTGTGTCTATTAGGTTGTGAAAGAATTATGAAAAAGAATTACAAAAATCTCTTCGGACCACTCTTTATTAATGTTTGTAGCATATATATATATATATCCTATGTTATGCATATTGTTTACATACCTTTCCAAATGAAGATAATACTACGATCTCAATCTGGATATCTCGTCCAAAATTGCTAAAAATGCACTAATTTCTTGTATGTGTACATACATGCATGGCCATACTTTAGAGAACTTAATTAAAATAATAGATTTTATAGCAATTTCACACTATCTTTAATCTAATTAGATTTAATCAAAAGCAATGATATTATCTCATACCATGTTTATACGTGTTATTATTTGGAACTAAAAATTTTGCCAAATTAAAATTTTGTCGCTAAATATAACGTTAATTTTTTATTAAAATATGTAATATTTTCATAAAGTTTAATGAAAAATTCCATAATTCATTAGAAGTAAATAAAAACTCGTATCTTCCTAAAAGTCAATGTTCATTTTAATGTTCAAAAAGCTTTAAAAGAACTTATGCAAATTTTCTTATTTTTTTGCTACATTGACAATTTTAGTTTTGTAACAAAATAAAAACTCCCACTGGAAATATTTCAAAACGCCTAGATGTTGTGGGGAAACAAAATTTGCCAGAAAAAGAGCAATTGTAAAAAAATTACAAATCGTTCTCCTGGGGGAGGCTGCTACAGACGAGTAACAACGACGTTTAGACAACGTTAAACAGTGGGTGGCATTAAATTTAAAAAAAAAAACACAAATATAAAAAGACCACAAAGTGTTTATTAAAAAATATATTAAATCGATAGCAACACTTTTATTTAAAACTGCAGCAGCATATTCGTATCATTCCAACCAGCCAAAAGTCTCAATTATACTTTTCATCATAAAAAAAATATTCTTTCATGGAGAAGATAATGTATAACTGTATGTGGAAGATAAAATGCATTGAATACTTAAGTGAAATTGAAACTCAAGTGGGAAGGATAAAACCATAGAAAAAAGACATAATCAATAAAATTGTTGGCAAAAAGTATTCATTTGAAAGTGTTCCACCCATTTTGCCCACTACACAGCGGGGTCACTAGAGAAGGAATTATTATATAGATGTGATCATTATCATATTATAGCATGTACGCTATGATTATGAAAGTATACTTATAAAAAAAAAAAAATAAAATAAAATTAATATCTCGCATATCTTCGATTTTTTATAGGAAATTTTCTATGAATTTTCTTTTTAAAAGATATTTTTCGATAAATTTTCTTTTAATAGAAAATTTTCCATAAATTTTGTTTTTATTTTTATTTTTGTATACATAAATTTTGTTTTTATTGAAAATTTTCGATAAATTTTCTTTTTATGGAAAATTTTCGATGAATTTTAATTTTATAGAAAATTTCAATACAATTTTCGTTTTATTACAATTTTATTTATCTTCAATAAGTTTCGCTTTTATAAAAAATTTTCGATAAATTCCGTTTTATGGAAAACTTTCAATATGGAAAAAAATATGAAAGATTTTCGTAAAATTTTTTTCCTTAATTTCCATTTTATGAAAATTTTCGTTAAGTTTTCTTTTGTTTATAGACAATTTTCATAAAATTTTCTGTTTTTGGAACATTTTTGTTAAATTTTCTGTTTCTAGACAATTTTTCTTAAATTTTCTTTTCATATGTAATTTTCTTCAAATTATCGTTTTTATACCTAGATTTTTTTTAAAATTTTTCTTTTTATGGAAAATTTTCGTTAAATTTTGTTTTTACTGAAAATTTTCGTTAAATCTCCTTTTTGTGGAGCATTTTCGTTAAGTTTCCTTTTTTTTAGAGAATTTTTGTCAAATTTTCTCTTTATAGGAAATTTTCGATAAATTTTCTTTCTATACGAAATTTTGTTAAGATTTCTTTTTGTGGGAAATTTTTGTTAAATTTTCCTTTTATAGATAATATTCGTTAAATTTTCTCTTTATAGAAAATTTTCATTAAATTTTCTTTTTATAGAAAACTTTTGTTAATTTTTCTTTTTATAGAAAACTTTCGTTAAATTTTCTTTTTATAGAAAACTTTGGTTGAATTTTCCTTTCATAGAAAATTTTCTTTAGATGTTTTTTCCTTATAGAAAATTAAATTTTCTTTTTATAGACAATTTTTGTTAAATTTCCCTTAGGAAATTTTCGTTAAATTTTCTTTTTGAATAAAATTTTTCTTTTGTTTTCGTTAAATTTAAATAGACTTTGCATTAAATTTTGCTTTTATAGAACATTTTTGATATATTTTATTTTTGCAGAGAATTTTCGTTAAATTTTCTTTTTATGCAGAATTTTCGTTAAATTTTCTTTTTATAGGATATTTTCGATAAATTTTGCTTGTATAGGATTTTTTTTAAATTTCTTTTTATAGGAATTTTGAATCTGAATTTTCTTTTTATAGAAAATTTTTGTTAGATTTTCTTTCTAAAGACAATTTTCGTAAAATTTTCCTTTAATAAAAAATTTTTATCTTTCTTTTTATACGAAATTTTCGGTAAATTTTTCTTTATTTAGGAAATGTTTGTTAAACTGCCTTTTTGTAGGAAATATTTGTTAAATTTTCGTTAAATTTTATTTTCACAGACTTTTCGTTCAATTTAATTTTTATAGAATATTTTTGTTATATTTTGTTTTTATAGAGTTTTCATTAAATTTTCTTTTTATAGAAAATGTTTGTTAAATTTTTTTATATAAATATTCGTTAAATTTTCTTTTTATACAAAATTTCGTTAAACTTATAGGAAAGGTTAATTAAATTTTCTTTTTAAAAAAAAATTTTGATTTTCGATACAAAATTTTTGACGAAAAAAAAAAATAATAAGTTGGATATTTATGTGTAAAAAATTAGTATTTCTTAGGAACATAGATCTTTAGTTTGGGATCATGATATAGCTCGTTCATTAGACGTCTAATATGCTTATCAACCAGTTTCTTAAACTTTCTTTTGGTTTTTGCATGCCAAAGCATGTTTATGAATTTATTTAAATATTTTGCATATTCTTGGGTTTTCCAAAGAATCTACAGGAAATGGATAAAAAAATCACATATACATGTTAACAAACCTGTCCTTACTTTCTTCTTTCAAGTGTTCCTTCAACCCAAACCTACTCTTACTCTAATAGACAACCAGACTCCAAGAAATGTATTGTTTTTAAGAGATTCCCCATTAACTTTTTTGTTGTTGTTGTCATCATACACGATGTTCAGCTAGTAGTCTCTGGTATTGTGACTTAATCTACTTAAATGTATTTCTTTAAATTTAACGAAAATTTGTTTGCTCAACAAATGCTTGTTTTTTTTTTTTTTTTAAAGGGAGGCAAAAAAAGGAAGTTTTAGCCGTCATCACAATTCTCTTAAAAGGATATTAACAAGGATTTATAGGGTATCATTGAAGTTTTTAGTGGCATTTTAAGCGCAAAACAAATGCTTAAACATGTTTGTTCATGCTATAGAAATACAATGTTTTACGTAAGAACATACACAGCTCAAGAACATGGATGGGTATTTTTATAAAAGAGTATTTTAGAGGATTATTTGATTAAAATCTTTAAAACAAAAGATATAAAAATGTTTCGTGCACAAAATTTACATACTTTATATTTAAATTGATTAAACTTGAAAAAAGTTCATTTTTATGGTTTTTTCATCAAGGTAACGAACAAATATATATACATATATTTTTGTTTTGTTTTTTTTTTGGGTTCTAGTATAACTTTTCATTTAAAGAAATGTAGTTAGTTTCCTCCCTGATGAAAGGTGTTACAAAATGCCATCAAAAAATAACATTTATTTCAATTGTTAAAATACCTAATTCATAAAAATCTCCTCCCTGGCAATTAAACTCTACAGGTGGCAAATTTACAAAGCTGTAAATATTTTTCTAGAAAAAAATTTTTAGCAAAATAAATACTCAGTGCTCCGGAGATTACAAAAAAAAAAAAAAAAATCCAGCTAATACCAACATTTCTATTAAATCTTACAAGCAAAAAGAAAAAACGTGATTTTTTTACAATTTCAAGGATTTTTTTCAAAACAATATTTTGAGCCAACAATAAAATTGCCTCGAATTTTTGTGGAAAAAAACACCCAAGAAGTTTAGCATAATAGTAAATGTGAGTTATATTATATTAATACTAGTATTATATTACAATTTGTATTTATTTACATTTCATTCTTTCTATTAAATTTCAGTTCGTTTTGAAAGCGAATTTAAATTTGTATTGAATAGTGACTGAAACCTAAATATTGGCGATAAGGTTTATTTCACATTTTCATCACACGTTTTCGCACTTATGACAAACAAAAATACCGAATGAGAAAAATAAATAAAATAAATAATACTCCAGAGTATTATAGTAGTGGTGACAAAATACAAGGAAGAGTGAAAGAGCTGAGGATATGAAGTGTTAAATAAACATTACGAACAGTTGTGGCATTGTGGTGTATTTAAGGGATCTCCTCATGTCTTCTACGCCATTTACTTGGATAGACATTGTGGCTGTTTAAAATGCAAACAATTGTTGGTAATATTCGTAGTTGTTTTTGGCTTTGTTTTATTTTCGCAATTTCAATTAGTTTAATGCATTTTTAAGCCATTTGTTTAATAGATTCTTATGGTCACTCATTGTATTTTCTCACTGTATTTCGAACACATTTTTTGTAATTTCTTATCAGTGTTGCCAGATTTGATAAAATTTATTTTTTATGAAAAATTTTCGATAAATTTTCTTCTTACAGGAAATTTCCGATGAAATTTCTTTTTGTAGGAAATTTTCTATAAATTTTCCTCTTATAGGAAATTTTCGATAAATTTTCCTCTTATAGAAAATTTTCGATAAATTTTCCTCATAGAAATTTTTCGATAAATTTTATTTCTATAGAAAATTTTCGATATTTTTATTTCTATAGAAAATTTTCGATATTTTTATAGAAAATTTTCTATGAAAATCGAACATTTCATACATACATTCTTATAGGAAATTTTCTATAATTTTTTCTGTCATAGGAAATTTTCTATAAATTTTCCTGTTATAGGAAATTTTTTATAAATTTTTCTCTTATAGGAAATTTTCGATAAATTTTCTTTTTATAGAAAATTAGCAATAAATTTTTCTTTTATAGAAAATTTGTAAAAATTTTTTATAGAATAGTTTTAATAAATCCTTTTTTATATTTTATTATAGAAAGAAATTTTCTTTTATAGAAATTTTGCGACAATTTTTTTATAGAAAATTTACGATTAATTTCTTTGTAGAAGAAATTTACGAGTCATTTTCTCTTTATAGAAATTTGCTTCTTATAGGATATTTTCGATCAGTTTTCTTTTATAGGAAATTTTCGATAAGTTTTCTTTTATAGGAAATTTTCGATAAATTTTCTTCTATAGGAAATTTTCGATAAATTTTCTTTTATAGGAAACTTTCGATAAATTTCCTTTTATAGGAAATTTTCGATAAATTTTCTTTTATAGGAAATTTTCGATAAATTTTCTTTTATAGGAAACTTTCGATAAATTTCCTTTTATAGGAAATTTTCGATAAATTTTCTTTTATAAGGAAATTTTCGATAAATTTTCTTTTATAAGAAATTTTTGATAAATTTTCTTTTATAGGCAATTTTCGATAAATTTTCTTTTATAAGAAATTTTCGATAAATTTTCTTTTATAGGAAATTTTCGATAAATTATCTTTTATAGGAAATTTTCGATAAATTATCTTTTATGGGAAATTTTCCATAAATTTTCTTTTATAGGAAATTTTTGATACATTTTCTTTTTACTTGTAATTCCTGTAATTTTTTTTAAGAAAATTTCTGATAAATTTTCTTTTTATAGAGCATTTCCAATACATTTTCCTCTTATATAAAGTTTTCGATAAATTTCTTTTTTATAGAAAATTTTCGATGTTTTCTATTTAAAGAAAATTTTTTATAAATTTTCTATATTTATAGAAACTTTTTTGATTTTTTTTTGTAAAGAAAAGTTGCGATAAATTTTCTTATTAAAGGAAGTTTTCGGTAAATTTTCTTTTAATAGGAAATTTTCCATAATTTTCCTCTTATAGTAGATTTTTGATAAATTTTCTGTCATAGGAAATTGTTTATAAATTTTCTTTTTATAGAAAATATTTGTTAAATTTTCTTTTTACTTAAAATTATCGTTGAATTTTTTTATACAAAATTTTCGTTGAATTTAATTTTTATAGAAAACTCGTTAAATTTTTTTGTTGTAGAAAATATTCGTTAAATTTTCTTTTATTGAAATTCAAGGTTAAATTTTCTTCTTCGTTTTTCATTAGTTTCTTATAGAAATATAGTTAAATATTGCTTTTAGGAAATTTTCGTTAAATATGTTCTTTGGAGGAAATTTTAGTTTAAAATTCTCATTGAAGAAATTTTCTTTATAAAAAGTTTTCGTATTTTTTTTTTTGTATAAAAATCAAGTTTTTTAATTTTCTTTTAAATCTTCCAATTATGTTATTTTCTACATTTGTTTGGCTTATACTAATATTTTTTCGAAATGTTTTTGATTTAATAAATAAAATTTCGTTGTTTTTATAATTATGCAAAATTATATTAATTTTTATTTAATTTGTATGTTATTTTATATATGTTACATACCTATAATATGTCTTTTACTAAAGTATTTTTAGTTTAGTAAATAAAATTTCGTTAAGTTTTTTAAAAAGAAACTAAGGTTTCCTTAACTTTTTTAAAACTGTGTAAAATTAAGGTTTTCGTTAAGTTCTATTAGTTATCAACATTTCTGAAAATGATCAAATTTGTGTAGTAATTTATGTTTGCTAAACTGATACACAGAATTAAATGTTTTCCGTTTCGAAAATAATCATCCGTTAATTAAGAAAACTCAAATATACTAATAATATTTATTTGTATTAATAAATAAAGCAAAAGCTCTTAATAGTTAATTTTTTAAACTATTTTTAAGTTCACGCTTTTTAATTTTACAACAAAACATCTCAGTTTAAAATATTATATTTTTATTTATTTTTGTTTTATATTTGAAAATCTTATTTTCATATTCCTGTCTTATAGAAAATGTCGAAATTTTTCTTTATTATTTTCATTAACATTTTTAAATCAAATTTGTTCTTTCTTCATGTTGAATTTTCTGCTTATAGAAAATGTTTGTGTATAGAAAACTTTTGAAAAATTTTATTTTTATAGAATATATATATATATTATTTTCATAAAAAATATTTGTTAAATTTTAATTTTTCATTAATTTTATTTTATTTGAACAAAAAAATTCAATAGATTCCCTTTTAATAAAAAATTTCAATAATTTGTAAAATATTTCAGAAAAATATAGACATTTTTTGAATATATATATGAAACTTTCGAAAAAATATAAAATTGTCAAAAAAAAAAAACATTTTCTAGAACGTTTTCGAAAAGAATATAAAATTTTCGAATTTTTTTTATTAAAATATGTTTTATTTTAAAATCTGTATTTTTGGATTAAAGGCAAAATTTTTCTGGCATTGCTGTTTGTTATGACCACATCTGTAGCATACTTTTAGGGGTCATTGCTTTCTTGTTTGCAAAAGCAGTATCCTTGTGTTGTGTATGAATATTTTTACAATAAAATTCTTATGATTTTAAATTTAATGTTGACATTTGTATTTAGTTTTTTCTATAGTAGATATATTTCTGTCATTGTGTTTAAAAATAAGACTTAAAAAATAACCCAAGATTGCAAATGTGCGATATTATTGTTGCATGAAGTACCATTTAAGTAGTAACCACTTATGTTTTTGTTATTATATCTACCTAAATACAACATCATTATGTTTATGGACATAAGTACAAATATTTTCCAAGATGTGATTTTTTTTGCTTGTCAATTGAGGCTTTTAAGAAAATTATTTAATTTTGTTAATAAGTATGTGTATGAGATTTTTGTAAATATTTGTAAACATACAACTTACATTTAAAGTTAATGATAAGTGGTAAGAAATTTCCTTTATTGTCCATATCGTTTACAGTAATAGGTTTTTATTTGGGGGTTATATTTTGTATTACATCCGTGGTAAATATTTATATTCAATAATACATCAAAATTTTAGATTTTTTTAAGTTTGTAAAGTTTGAACCGTACGGAATAAAAACATGCTATTTTTTTACGAAAACTTGTATTTATTTTACTTACTATAAAACATCATTTCATAAAAAATAATAAAAAATACTCCCCGACCTAAAAATAACAAATAAAATTAAAATAATTCGTGCTTCAAATATTCGATTACATTTAATTGAATTTTTCTTAATTCAAGAGGCTTAAAACTCTAAATAAGAAAAGACTTTATATTTCACCAAATTTTCGAAAACAATAGCGCAGAAAAAACACGCTTTCCATATAAATAATATAAAACGCGTGTCAAGACAGGACATTTTTTCATATAAAATATTTAAATTACGGCATTAAGAAAAAGTGTGCAACTAAGAAGATACTAAAACAATACGAGAACGATAAAATGCTTATAATACTTCAGAGTTACTTGCAAATTGTATTTGATTCTTTTTTTCATCATTATTTTTTTCTTTTATTGATTGCCTTGATTAAATTACAATTGTGAAAAAAAATGTAATAAATAAAAAAGGGGAGGAAAAATAAATATGATACAAACAAATGAAAAAATTATAGAAAAAAGCACGATTTTTTAAAAGAAACACAAACAAATACTTCAAAGAAAAAATGTTGGAAAAAAATAGCGTGGTTAATTTAAAGACAATAAGAAAGAAAAACTTTAATTTATAGCAAGAAAGGTAGCTTTATGAAAGCAAATAAAGAAGAAAATAAAAATAAAAGTAAAAAAATCATGAATAATTCAATTATTAGCTTATAACAAGCTTAAAAAGCATATAAAAATCACTAAAACCTGCAATTACCTGTTGACAATCTACTTTTAGTTTAGTTTCGTATTTGATAAGAACATTCCCCTTCAGTCTATTATTAAAAACAAACTTAAAAGGAATGAATTCACTAAAATCAATCTATGCTGTAGTTTATAAACTTTAGACTATATTCTAAACTATAGTACGGACAATAGTCTAGTCTGTAGTCTGAACTATATTCTAAGCTGTCTTCTGGAATATATTCTAAACTATAATATGGACTATAGTCTATTCTATAGTCTACTATAGTCTTGACTATAGTCTAGTCTAGTCTATAATATAGTATAGTCTATATTCTTGACTATAGTCTAGTCTATAGTCTTGATTATAGTCTAGTCTATAGTCTTGACTATAGTCTAGTCTATACTCTTGACTATAGTCTAGTCTATAGTCTTGACTATAGTTCAGTCTATAGTCTTGACGATAGTCTTTTTTTCATTAGGCAGGTGGAAATCTTTCATAAGATTCTCACGATTATGGAGTAACCGTGAGATATGTCGGATTCATACCGACTAAAACCACCTCCTTCGTCATTCAGCCATCCTGCGGAACTGTCTACAAAGATATTGCATCGCATGGGTGGAGAGCCTTATCTAGGCTACTTTTGGTGTCTGGGATTTCCTCAGATTCTCTTCCGTTCTAAGTTTATCATGGATATTTTTAATCATTGAGGATATTACTTCCCAATTTTCTCTCTTATTAAGGATGATGTCAACAATATTTTGCGGATTAAGTTGGCACCCAAGGACTTCTTCTGTTTTCTGTCGATCGTGGCGAAAGTGTTCAGGGTCTTCCTCTTGGCTTGGACAGTTAGGGCAATATGGGAAGTTATCTAAACCCGAATCTGTACAGGTAACTTCGGTATCCTCCGTGGCCTGTGAGGAACTACGTTAAGTGGTAATTTACTTCTCTATGTAATCTGTTTAGCCATACATCTATTCTCGGGATAAGTTTAAAGGTCCACATTCCTTTGCGGCTGTCTTCCCATCTGCTCTGCCATTGTCTTATAGAAGCTTCTCTTTCAAATTTACGTACACGAGTGTCTAGTTGATTTGGGTCTCTTCTGTTTTCATCCAAGCGTTTGGCTTCGTCAGCCAAGATATCTACGGAATCATTCCCGCTATGCAATGGATCATATGTGTCCTAAAGTTAAGTCTGGCATCTATGAGAGCTCCCAAATATATGAGATGGGATTTTAATGTCACCTGGTGTTCTCCAACTGTTATTCTCATAGTCTCTTTTTTACGACTGCTTGTAACTAATACAATCTCCGTTTTATGTTCGGCAAGTTCCAACCCCACACTTTTCATCCAGTTTCTAATAGTCCATGCTACTTCATTCGAGATTAACTCCACTTCGTCCATATATTTTGCTGAAACCGTAACTGTTATGTCATCTGCAAAACCTATAATATTCGCCTCTTCTGGAATGTTAAGCTGAAGAACATCGTTGTACATTATATTCCACAGTAATGGACCAAGCACAGAGCCTTGAGGAACTCCTGCAGTGACAATGTGTGTTACGACACCTTCGTCGGTTTGGAAATAGAGCTTTCTGTCTGTGAAATATCTTACTATTAATCTTATTAAATACGCCGGTATGCCGATTCTGTTTAGTTTTTGAATTATTATTCCCCAGTTCGCAGAGTTAAACGCATTCTTTACATCAAGCGTTATGATAGCACAGTAATTCCTACTTACTCCCTTGCCTTCTATCGCCATTCGTGCTTTATCTACTACCATACGAATGCATCGATGGTCGATCTGGCTTTTCGAAATCCAAATTGCCGATTCGACGGATCATTTCTTTCCTCAACAATGGGTAGCAATCGATTGTGTATGATTTTCTCCAGAATTGCCCTTTTTGTGTCGAGTAGACGTACTGGTCTATAGGCAGAGGGATCGCCTTGTGGTTTATTGGGTTTCGGAATTAGTATCAAATTTTGTTTTTTCCAACAGTTTGGAAAAACTCCCCTAAGACGTTTGGTTCGTCTTCTAGCTCTTATACACAATGAGCGGAGGTCGTTGATTTCCGAGTTCCACCAGTATTTGGGGAACAGTTCCTCGTCATTCTTCGTTTTGGCATAGCGACGTCACATGTGCTTTTGATTCTCGATGCCATTTGTTTCACTTTTTCCAGTGCTGTACCATTCAGTTCAATGTTGTTTCCAAATTCCTGGGTAAATACTTCTTTGTTAAGTCGTTTAGAGGCCCAACCAATATATTTTGGTGCATCTTCTTCACGAGAAGGATATCTACTACGCAAGCTATGGACTAAAAATATAATAGCTTGATGGTCACTGTGAGTGTATTGTTCGCTGACTCTCCAATTCATATCCCTTGCCAAGGAACTACTCATGAATGTTAGATCCACGACAGAGCTTCTTACTACAAGTCCGTCTTCTGAGTGCTCGGATTGATTGAGATTTAATTGTAAAAATCTCATTAACGCAATTTACTAAGAGCCCGCCTAAAAACAGGAAATCTTCCGCTCTCAGCTACGTGTTTTGTATGCGTGTTTTCCACTTCTTTACAGAATATACAATTTGGATCCTTGGTACAGTCCCTCGCAATATGTCCACCTTCTCCAGACCTTTTACACAGTTTCGACCTGTCTTGAGGATTCGTACACGATGAGGAAATATGTCCAAATTTCAGGCATCTGAAGCATTTTTTGACAAGCAGCTTGGCTTTACGGCCAAGTTCTATCGGTAAGACAATACTTGCTATCTGTGTGCCACCGTAAGCCCTCATTAGACTCCTTACGTTAGTTTCCCTTAGTTCAGAAACTCCTAGCAAGTTGTTAAGGGCTTCACTAATATCTGCTTTTGTTGTAATCTCATCGATATCTTTACATTCAATCATAATCTACGGAGTGTGCGATACGATATTTGCCTGTAATCCTACCGATCTTTCCACCTTTCCTTGGAAGTCTTTGACGGTCTCGGACTTATTAATTTCTAAAAGAAGATCGCCTTTCTGGGTTCTCCTTATACGAGAAACGCATTCACCCAAATTCTTAAGGCTAGGATCTGACTTCATATGCTTTAATATATCAGCATAACTTGCTTCTCCTTTCGTTGAAATTATCATAACTTCCTTCATTTCCTTTCTCTTTCGAGGATGCTTTTGGATTTCTCTGGGGGAGTATCCTTCATAACTTCTAATTTCTTTTGAGGTTTGCTTGCCTGTTTCCTTCTCTTAGCTAATTGGGGTTTTGGCGATACCTCTCCTGATTCTCTACTTCGTTTGAGATCCTTTTCTGGTGGACACGTTTTTGGGGTAGTTTGTATTGCCAGCTCCTTTTTTTCAGGGACGTGAGGTGTTTTATCGCAAGACACTACGTCTCTAACTTTATTGTACATTACTTTTATGGCTCTAGCCTGCTCCTTTATGGCATGATGTACATTAGATTTGCCCTTCATAAATTCTATCAATCCTGTAATTAAGTTTCCAAGTTCCACGAAATGAGTATTCTCCGAGGCCGTCTGCACTTGAAATGGAGACTGAATAATAGCCGTAGTATGCTCCATAACATTTGCTGTTGATGGTGGTGACCTTGGAATTCCGAAGTTTCTACGAAAAGGGTTTTCCACATTCCACCGCTCCTTGTTTGTGTTGCCTGTAGCTTTAACTTATAATTCAACCAGGTATGCCGAGTTAGAAGTATTGCAGTAATATGATTTCGACGATCGAGGGCCTGCTTTCACACTCTCCAAAGCCGCCGGTACTAGGTTTATTACTCCCTGCACCGTAACGTTTAATTTATTCTTTCCATTATAGTTTTTTTTAAGGATTTGCGTTTTTACCTAGCCGCCAGGTGTTGTACCAGCCGCTCCTAACCTGGAAACAGACGCTGACCAAAAAGCCGCCCAATTTGGTGACTAGAGATCCACGAAGTTCTCAACCTTCTAACTACCCCTCTCTAGAGGGGTACCCATGTGGATAGATACCTAATTTAGGGCGGTATCCATTCGCCCAGTCGTAGGACTTCGACAAGCTTATGCATCATTTTAATGCGCTCTCCATACCTGTCAAAACTAGTGATACCCTTGCAGTAGACTATAGTCTGGCCTATAGTCTGCACTATAGTCTGAACAATAGTATCATTTCTCATTTCACCAAAACTTTAAACATTTAATGAATGCATTCATTACCATCTCTCTCTATCTGCTTAAACACAAAATTGTGTGTTGGTTTTTTGGTTAACATTTTCTTACAAAATCAGTCTCACAGGGGGTGGTTTGTTGAAAGTAACTACTTGAATATTTTTTCCTCATACTTAACTACGTGTCTACGTTTTTAGCAACAGGCTTACTATACGAGGTAAAGGTAAAAATACACAAACATGTCTACCACACTTACATAAATAGTAAATTCACTTTGGTAAAAATTATCCATAATACATACAAATAATCAAGAATGCAAAAAGAATTAAATGAAATTCCCATAGGCCATATAAATTTTATTAAGTGTAATTCACACCTTCTTGTTACAAAATACTACATGGTTTTGATAAAATACGATTCACAAATAAACGATTTCGAAATGTGGAATTATATTGCGGTTGAAAGTTGTCTACAAGTATAAAATTATTATGTGATTTGTAAGAACGTGTGGGAATTTTAATGTTAAGTATAAAGAGTGTAATAACGATATAATTATTTTTTATGATATAATTTGGAAATTTTATTGATAGAAAAAGATTTCAGCTGTTTCTAAGAAAAACTTAATAAAATGTTTAATTGATAGAACATTTGTTATAAAGATTATTGGCTTTATCTGCAACTAAAATAGTCGAATTAGTTTAAAGTGCTAAGAAGAAATTTAAATTCCTGAATATACTTAGTAGTTTTATTGTTAAACAAATATTTTTATTAAAATTTGTTTACCTGTTTAAATATAAAATATTTATAGCTATTCCTATTGTTCTTCTAAAGACTTTAACAAATTTTGATTTCACCTTTTATATAGCAAACGTACAGTCTTCCCTTTTGTTCTCCCTAAATATCAACAATGTTTATGTAATTAAATTACTTTAACGTTAAAAACTTTTCAATTATCTGCCAAATTCAATTAATTTACCAACAAAACAGAAAAAATACGTCTTCAATAAGCATAAAAGCAGCCAACATAAAACAATATATAATAGAGTCTAACCAAACTTGTTTATAAAATCATACGAATTTGAAGCCTTAAATTCAATTAATGTCAAGTGCTGCTGTTTAGTTTCATAGATACACAGATATACATATATGCTTTTGCTAGAACAGAAAACTCATAAAATCGAATTGAGGACTTAGCTTGAAAATCTCACACACAGGAACATACTCATATATAAAACAATAGATAGTGGTAGAAAACAGCAGTTTTATGGTGTATTCACACCTCATCATCATCATTGTCATTGTCAACATAAAAATTGTTAAAATTTAAAAGGAAGCTGTATGTGCTTAGATGACTATATGTAGAAAAAGAAAAAGCAAAAAATTTAATATAAAGAAACTATTATCGAACGAAATTTTTCGGTATATTGATTTATTATGTACTATTAGGAATGAAATTGGGCTTTGAAAAAAAAATCAAACTGGGTTAAAACCTATAATTTCTTAAAAAAATTACTAAATCCATATCCGAACTTTAAGGATACGTTAAAAGCTTAGAATAATAATGATGAAGGAGTAGTTGTTAAAAAAATAAAATAAAATAAAAATATTGACCCATATAATTTTAGCTATATCTTTTGAAATAATTAACACTGATTCTGCGGCATGGAATTTCTTAGTCAATTTAGATACATGTGGCTAGGTACTTCTAAACCTATAAATCATTTGTTTTTTTAATTGACTTTAGTTCTCGAGATATATTTTCATACACGAAAATTTTTGATATTGCATTATATATGGCTACATATCTCCAAAACGAAATGTTTAATTTTGTTACATAAAATACCCAAACATTTTGATTTTCTCCAAGTTAAAACCTTAATATGACCAATAGTTTCTGAGCAATTAAAAAAATTTAAATTTTTTTCTAAATAAAAAAAAAAATCGCAAAAATCATAAAAAATCTAAAACGATTAAAAATATTTCTTTTTCTGTTTTATTATAAAGTGAGTTATGTTAGATATATAAAATAAATGCATAAACATCGACTTCATTTATAGTTAAATAAAGGTATCCCATTAAAAAATGATAAGGACGCTGAATTCGAATCTTCACTCATTTTTTCGAAATTGGTTTTAATTTTCGAGATATAAAAAAAATATTTTTTTACTACTTATATTAGAGATCTGATAACCAATTTATTTAATAAAACCTAATAAATCGGAATTAAAGATCTAACAAATTGAATCGTTCATATTATTTGCGATATGCTTTACGTATTTGAGTCCAACAGTACGAACTCATCGTGCCCTAGTCCCAAAATCTTTGGTATTCATTTTTGATTTTCGCCAAATTTTATTGTATTTGCTCTTTTTTCTCTTTACTCGTCTCGTACTGACAAGCTTTTAAGTTGAAAATCGAAATATCGAATAAAGAAAATTAAGCCAAATGATTCTGTCCAGCATTACCGTTAAACATTTTTAAAAAGTGTCCAAAAAAGGGGATTTCAAAAAGTAAAAAGAAGTCGCCAAAAATGGATTTTTATTTTATAAGAAAGGGGCCAACTGCTTCATTACCTAAAAAACTCATTCAAATTTGTTTATTTGATAAAAACAAAAAGAAAAAGTACTAAATTCAATTTTATAAACAAAAATGCTAGGAACACAGTTGCGACGTATGAACGTAGAAGCGTACTACGTAGGTAGGTTGTCAAATTAGAACTTATACATGTTTATTGAAAAGCACACAACAACCGGCGTATGTATGTCGTATGTTCAAATAGATTTAATTCTATTTAAAATAATAATTTAAAAAGAAACGATAAAGAAAGATATAGTTGGTCAAGATCGACTATTGTGTACGAGCATAAAAATTCGGGAAGAGGACTTATATTACACCTGTGGCCAATTTTATTAAATGTAAAATAAAATATACAAATAAAGAATAATGCGTTGATACTAACATCTAGATGATTTTATGCACTTTAGAGCTATTCCTGGAAGTGGGAATGGGAGCTATGGTCAATTGTGGACCGATCTTTGTAAAATATCGTACAAAGATTGATACTTGTACAGAACTTCTTTGCACCGAATTTCATTAAAACATTCTTATTTTTAAGATATTTTTGAGTGTTTAAACTCTATTCCGGGGGGACATTTGTATGGGGGCTAGGTGCCAATTTCAATAGGCTTGGTCCTTGTATCACAAAAGTCAAACGTGCCAAATTTCATTGAATTATCTTTAAAATTGCGATCCGTACTTTGTGCTCAAGGTTTACATGGACAGTCTACCAGCCGTCCAACCAGCAAGACGGACGGACGGACATCGTTAGATCCATTTAAAAAGTGATTCTGAATCCATTGGTATACTATAAGGTGGGTGATGTATAACTTTTTCTATGTGTTACAAACATCAGCACAAACGCGTAATACCTATGGTGGTGTAGGGTATAAAAGTGCTGTATTTTATTTAAATTTTATAAACAACAAAATAATTTATTTATAATAAATTCTTATTAATTAAACTTCTGTACTTATTTACTAGGTCTTTACTAGGACCCCAGTCTTCCAAATTCCCGGCTAACAAATTTAGAGCTGATATTATGGATTCACAAGTTTTAACTTGAAGTCTGCTGGACAATTTATTTTTCATTAGTGATAATTTAGAAAAATGACGTTATATGAGGCAAAGTAAAAATATAAATTAAGGATTCATAGAATCACTACTTTTTTTAATTTTCCTAGTCAGGTCCAAAAAGATTCGGCATTTGATGTTTTAAATAGTTCTTCATAAAATTTATCATTAGCTTCAGTTTCAGTTTATAAATTCTCCGGGTTCTTTTATAATATTGTGAAACAATCTGAAAATAATTTCTTCATTGGAATATAATGAAAGGTTGCCATTTAGACCCATTTTAAAAAAGGTGCAAAAACTGGCTAGGTGACTGAAAAAGTTGACTAAAGCCATCAAACGGTAATGCTTATTCTGACATTGCAGTCGATTTAAAAACTGAAATTTTTATTTTAAAATTTTATTACAAAGAGTTCAAAACATTTCAAAATCAGTTTTAACTAGAAAATAAATATTCAAACCTTTGAAACATTACTCTTTGAATTATACTACATATTGTCCTTATTACATCTTTATGTTTTTTGATAAACTTAAACTTTAACCTCACATTAACCTCATCCACCCCTCTGACCCACACATGTAGAAGACAACTTTATTTAGATAAAAATGAAAATAAAACAATGTCACATAGAATAAAAGACGAAAAAAAAAAACACGTAAATCTTTGTCTTAGATGGTAGTTTATGACTGAAAAGCTATAGAGTTAGTAAAGATTCCAAAGAAACATTATTAACCTGTCATTACAGTTGATTAACTAGGAGTTTGAACTTCATTAAGGGTTGTCTTGTTAGAGATAAAACATTAATTTTTACTTTTACTCTTATGGGTTTTTTTAGCACTTTATTACTATTTGTTTGTAAGAGTCTGTATTTTTTTTATTATTTTAATATCTTTAGATTATTTTATTTGTTACTGTTGTTTGTTTATTTGTTCTAATAACTTCTGGGCATATAATTTTTCGATCAAGAGATCAACAAACAATCACTTTGGTATTACACGTGCAATATTTGCATATATTTTGTTTTTAGCATATTGGGTTGGGGGAAAAATTTAGCGCAGATGGGAAGGGGAAAGCTATGAAAATATTTTTTTAAATGTTTTTAATAATAAAAATAAGAAAACTTAATAGAGAAAAAAATGCATATATTTGAATTTTTTTCATAAATATTATGAGTCAAATATGACTTCTTTTCCAAAATTTTTTCATAAAAAATAAAGTTTTGTTCATAGATACTATTAACACGTTCATAATGAAAATTTTAAGAATTTCGGAAAAATTTTGTTAAATCTTTGATTTAGTTTTATTAAATTTGATTGCAAATTGTAAATGAAAATAGTTATATATGAAAATACTAACAACAAATGCCTTAAAATGGCAAAATTTAAGGAAAATCTGTTAAAAAATAATGTTTAGAAATTTGCATCATTTTGCTTGCATTCTACAGCACATGATAAAAAGCGTTTCTATTCTGTTTCTAAAATGTAGCTAAAAATCATTAAAAACTTAAAATTTTCCAAAGAAAATTTCAAACATTTTTTTTTTACAAACTGAAAATATAAAAGAAAATTTAAACAATTTTTTCAGTTTTCTTGACTATTGATTCATTCGAAAAAATATAAAAAAGTTTTAATCCTTAAGAAATTATGCATAAATATTATGAACTGAAATCAATGAAAGAAAATTTTTATATTTATGTACAAACTTTTTTCTATTTTATTTTCTGAATATGGAAGAAATTTATATCTAAAAGTCGAAATTTACGGAACAAAATTAAAAGGAAAAATTTTATAATTTATTGTAGACGATAGATAACGACTTTATGTATCGAAGTTAAGTTTATAAATTATCATTTAATATTATGGTCACTGGAAAAATCAATATAATTGCAGTAATAATATTATTATTATAGCAACTAAATATTTGTTTCTGTAACCAAATTATTTTTGTACTAATCACAAAATATGTCTTTCTTAATCATTTATATTATGATTATGACAAACATATTTTATGTTTGTTTAATTACTTTAACATAATATGGTTGTTCAAATTATAAAAATTATTGGAGTGGCCATAATATTATAAAAAAAATTTAAACATTATATATTTACGTTGATAATGCTCATCCATATATTTTCCCCCGGTCTGATCTTGCAAAAAGTATGTTTCGAAATATTAAAGGAATGCCTTACGAATACTTTTACTCTTAACCAACACTTTAAAAGCAATAAACTGTTTTACTGAAAAACAAGGGTTCTTTAAAACATTTTTCAAATTCATATTTTATTCCTTCTACATAAGGGTGTTTTAAGATTTTCTATTTATTGTTTTGCTACATTTTTTTTCATTTATTGAAAAAATTGTTTACTTTTTGTTTTCATTAACTTTTATGAAAAATTTTTTTTTATAGTTTGTCGATGAGATGATGTTCTTTACTATGTACATAAATTGTATCTATTTAGTACCGTTTTCTATTCAAAAGAGGCGTTTTATTTACTGTGCAATTGTTTCGGTTTCTTTTTTATTTCGAAAAAGTTTATTTTGTCTGCTCCTTGTTTTTCCCTTTATATATGTATCAAAGTGTGTTTTGTGTGTGGTTTTTGGTCCGTTATTTATAATTAACATTTCATTTTTGGTTTTTAGCATTTTTAGTGTTTGTTGAAGTTGCTAAATAAATCTTACGCCCTCTGCTGTTATTGTTGACATATGTAAATTTTATGCTTTATTTGAAAAATTGTGTAAAATGTTTAAAAAAGGAGTTTTACGATATTGAAATTTTATGATAATCGTAAATAATGTTTATAAATATGTTATAAACAGGGAAAGTTTTTCAAGCTTTTGCATATTTCACAAGTATTTTACCAAAAATACATTTTTTATAATATTTGCATAAAGTTGCATATAATGAATACAGTAATTAGTTTCCTTAACAAAAGCGCTATTTTTTGTGATTTTTTGGTCTTGATTAACTGATTAGTATAAATTATTTTGTAAATGTTTTAATACCTCGTACATAATTGAAAAAAAAAAAAATCAGACGTATCAAGTATGAGTGCCATGGTCTATTTATGTATATTTTCAATATATTTTTAATTTTTTATTTAAAATATATATATATATATATATATATATATATATAAAACTGTCAAAATTTTAGTTAGAAAAAAGTATATTTATTCTTATTTATACAATAAAACACATGAATTTGTCAGTTTTTATACTTTTCCTAGCGCATATTTTAATTTTTTTCGTACATATTTAAACTTGCCCTTGTTATAGATATGGTTTTCTGAAAAACATATAATATGTATATTTATTGTACTATTTAAAATATTAGTTTGAATTTATCAGAAAAGTAATTGTATAGTCTTGACGAAACATCCGAAGTGAAAAGGATCCGAGGCATCTCGATGGTTATGAATAATCAAGTAAAATCGATATGATTTCATTCTGATAGTACCACTTGATAGGTATATGAGAGCTACATCAGAGCTATATACTAGTGAGATGAGAGACTAGATTCTTTACATAGGGGCAAAAAAATAAATACGTCAGTATTTCAAGTGCTTATGACGAAAAATTTTTAAAGCAAAATTCAGTAATTATTAGGCTTAATTTTTTTTACATCAATATAATAAAAATAGAAGGAACAAACTAAATTTAAAACACAAATAAAGTTAATGTTAATATTCTTGCCAATTTTCATTAAATTTGGATAATTTGTGGAAGCAATTGGCGATTTTTCCGTTTAAATATAAACGAAACAATACAAATTGAAATGAATATTTCGTATTTGCTATGACATTTTTTGTAATAATTCTTAAACTATTCCGAGTTCCAGAATAGCATTTACCATGAGTATAGAAAACATTTTCACCATTAACATATATATTTTTTTAATTTTTCAAAATACCATTTTTCAAAATACCAAGCATATAAAAGTCAATTTTGAACTTTGTATTTTTTAAGCTTTTTTACATATTTCGCGAACTACTTGATAAAATTATCTGAATTTTTGTGTTAGTATTAGTTTTGATGAGTATAATGTTCGTACAAAATATCATCGAATTCGGAAGAAGTGAGGAAATCAACTGGTTGGTTTTAAATGGAATGACTCATTTGCGTAGTTATTACTCCTTCAACCTATATTAAATTTAGATTTTTGTTAGATATTAGCAGTGCAATGATAATAATATAATTTTTTACAAATAATTGGTTTCGATTTTAAACATACTAGCTAAATATTTCTTACCAGAAGAAAGTATTTAAACCTCGAAATTAAAGGAACTGGTCAATTATTGTAAGAAATTTTGCGGTTGAATGGTTCTTATTAATAAGTAAGTCTATGGTAAGTGAGATATCTGTAAGTAGTTAACACTAATTATAATTTGATTGCTGTAAGCATAATGATATGTCAATTACATATCCTATAAAAATAATGCTACCTTTCTTAGGATTTATCATAAGATATTAAACTATAATGTCAACAATAAACAATTAAGAAAGATATAGTCAATCAAGCCCGACCATATGATACATCATTGTGCATGTCCATCAAAATTCGTAGAGTGTCTTATATTAGACATGTGGACAATTGTGGACCGATACTTTTACTAAGTGTAAAATAAAATATACGAATACAGAATTACGTAAATACTAACATTTATATGAGTTTATACTCTTTAGGTTAATTCCCAAAAGTGGGCTTATATGGGAGCTATGGTAAATTACTGAGCGATCCTCATAAAATTTGTCTACTTATAATGGGTGATTCAAGTAGAGATACTTTTTTCAATAGTCTTTTTTTTTGACAGATCACGTGTGAGTCGTGTCATGCTGTCATGTCATTTTTGTTAAGTATTGTTTGGCATTTCATAATGGAAAGACTTACGCCTGAACAACGTCTACAAATCATTCAACTTTATTACGAAAATTCACGTTCTGTGAGGAATGTGTTTCGTGCACTTCGCTCAACTTATGGTCAACATAATCGGCCTACTGAGCGTACTATTCGCAACACCATCACCCATTTTGAGACCCAGCATTCATTATTGAATAATATTCGACCGAATTGACCACGTCCAGCATGCTGTGAAGAAAATATAGCGGCCGTAGCTGAGAGTGCACACGAAGACCGTGGAGAGTCGATTCGGCGCCGTTCGCAGCAACTCGGACTGACGTATGGAATAACTTGGCGCATTTTACGTCGAGATCTTAAATTGAAAGCGTACAAAATACAGCTTGTGCAACAACTAAAAATGATACCGGTGCGAACGTAACCGAAAATGGCGACCGTTATCGTGCCATGATAACCGACTATTTGATGCCTGAAATTGAAGCTCGGGATCACTTTATATAAAACTTATTTATGTCGAAACTTGTTACTAACATGTGTATGTGATTTATGCATGATTTTCGGAAGAGCGTTTTATATGGTAGCTATGGTCAATTATGGACAGATATTCATGACATTTGGCACAAAGATTGAAACTTATATAAAACTTTCTTACACCTAATTTCATTAAAATATTGCTATATTTAAGGCATTTATAATCGTTAAACCCCTATTCCGGGAGAACATTTGCATGGAGGCTAGCTGAAATAATGGACCAATTTCAATAGGCTCTGTCCTTGTGTCTTGAAAGTCCAACGTACCAAATTTTATTGAATTATCTTCAAAATTGCGACCTGTACTTTGTGCACAAGGTTTACGTCCAGGTAGGACATCGTAAATAGACTCAAAAAGTGATTTTGAGTCAATTGGAGTACTTTAAGGCGGATGGTGGATGATTTTTTCTGTGCGTTATAAACATCAGCACAAACACATAATACCCCAACCACCTATGGTGGTGTGGAGTATAAAAATAATTATAATGAACAAATATGAAGTAAAATGGGTTTACGGGGATTGAATATAAATTTCAGTTGCTGACTAATCCAAATTTTCGCCGTTTAAAGGGAATTCTTGTATAAATGTTATTCATATAAAATGGATTGAATCATAAAACTTACCTTAGACGTAAAATAAAATTGTATGGTACTGGCCAGATTTTGTATTTTATGTTTTGATAACTTGTATTTCCTTTCTAGAAAATATAAACTATTAAGTCCATAACCCAAAAAATCTGAGAAAATGTGTAACGGTGTCACGGTTATTGTAAAATACCTTAACCTTACTGTCAAAAAAAAAAAAACAACAAAAAAAAACAAAAAAAAATGATAACTTTACCATCTCAATATATCTAACATCCAATGCAGTCCTAATTTTAATCAAGTCTGTAGTGAGAGAAGTTAAACTGTGAACACTGAACCACCTTTAAAAAACAATTTCCGATTTTAAACAAAAAATACGATGAATATCCGATTTTATTATATTTATTGAGTACGAATAATTTTAAAAAATAGATTTTATAAATAATTTATGCTAAAGTAAGTCAAACGTGAAGTAACTTCATTTACATACATTTTTTGTACGCTGTACAAACTTTAAATGGTCAAATTTAAAAATAGTTAATTTTAAATAGTTCAACATTTTTCTCTTTTTACGAAAAAATTTTATAGGGGTGTACGAACTTTTAGTGGTGGGGGGTAGCAGAACAATATTATTGACAGGGTTTTTTGAATATAAAAAAACAAGAACGAAATAATAACTATAAGAATTTTTAAATTCCACACCCTTTAAAGATAGAGAGTACCAAATAAAAGAATTTACAATCAATATTTGGAATATATAGAAATTATCAGCATATCTCAAGAAATTTTCTTCGCTGTTGTATTGTATAAAATACATATTGAACTTATTTTGTTGCATTTATAAATGTAAAGTTGCACAGATAATGAAAACTGGATTGAAAAAACAAAATATTTAAGGCATTCACAGAAAAAAAAAATAAAAGTGGACTTCAATTACAAAATTGCTCATATTAATTAAATTTTTGTTTGATTTTGTTTCAATCAGCAAAATGACAATATTGGCTAACTGGAATAATTAATTGTGACTTAAATTTCTATTAATTTTTTTAATAAAATTAATTAGAATTATGATTGAATATTTGTCTAAAATTAACTAAAAATTTTATTGATTCAATTCTACAATTAATTAAATCTCGCCTTCAATAAAAGAGAACGGATTTAAATATAATTATTTATTGAATTATTAAAAATATTTAAATAATAAAATACAAGTAAAATTAACGAAAAAAATATTAAAACTCCAAATTTGATTGAGGGAAACGAAACTTAGTATATATATAGTTTCATCTTTGCCTGTTGAAATCACCGATAATCACGTATAAATCAAATTTTTCTAAACTTTGACCTCGAGTATTCCATGCAGCTCACATGTGATTATCGGTAACTTTTAAAAGGATTTATAAGACGACAAGACGTAACTATATGTTTCGTTTCCCTCTATTAAATTTTGGTATTATACACTTATTTAACTAGGTTTTACAATAATGTATGTATAATGTAAAAATCTATATACTATAACGATTATAAAATGTGTACTTTTAATAAAATATTTAAAGTATGTAATATTTATACTTATATTTAATTCCCGAAAAAAAGCGTTCCTCTTTGTGGGACGCTCCAATAAAGATCATATATGACTTTGCGATCTAGGACCAGATACCAATAACAATATGACAGATGTCTAAACAAATAGTCAAAAACAATCAATATAAAGTGACTTTATATATATAAATAATCTTTCATAGAATAGCTTTAAAGCAAATTGGGATCTTGAAATTGAATATAACCTCCTGTACCAATGACGGGAACATCTACAATAGCATCGAAAGATTAATAATCTCATCAAATATTTAAAATTCTACTTACCAAATAATTATACATTAAAAATGTCACCGTAGACTGAGTAAATCTTGTAAATATTTCGTATTACTATTTTTTACCGATATTAAATACAGCTGAGAATGGTTAGAAATTGAATTAAAGTTATTTTATTTTTATATTTTTTATTGACACGTTTTTCTTTTTTCTTTATGTTTTTTTAAGAGCTGTCGATTTTTGTAAAAAAAAATGTTAAACCAAGTAGAAAGTTAATTACATTAATTAATATTTGCAATATGAAATTAATTATTTTAATAAAAAAAATTATTTGGGACAATTTTTTCTGCGTTAGTTGTCGATATCTGATATGATTCTTTTCGGAAGAAGGACAGAATGTTATAAAATAAAATGGACTTCACACATAAAAAAATTAAAATTGATTTCAACTACAAAATTGCTTATATCAATTAAAAGTTTGTTTGATTTTGCTCCAATCATCAAAATAATAATATTAAGTGAAAATAATTGCTTTTTGCAAAAATTTCTATTAAATTATTTAATGATTAAAATTAACTAAAATATTAATTGAGTAGGTAATATTATATATAATATACAAATTTAAATCAAATGTACGAATAGTTGAGAATGAATTTTTTGTATTGTATGTAATTAATATGTAATATATGTGTACTACTACACGTAATAGTTATAGGTGATAGTCTTAAAATTAAATATTCGTGTACTTGTCGATTTCAGCGGGCGTTCCAATATGTCACTGATAGAACCTTTATAACCTAGGGGAATACACATCAAAAATAAATATGATCAAAAAGTAATAATGCTTACTTACTCTTTATGGAGCTCATACTGTGGGGGGTTGGGATTTTAATAGGTCATTAGTGGACGTGCGGACAATTGGGAGGTTGGGCGATTTCGCCCGGGAGGTATTTGATAGGAGAAGAAGGAGACATAAGTAGTGGAGGCGGCTCCTATATGAGCAACCGTAGTGGTGCTCCTTGCCGTTGTTGCTTGGTCGCTTCTTTCGTCGCTGTTGTTTGTCCACGGTTTGCGGGTATGTATATGACTGTTGTAGTTTACTGGCATGATGGATTGCTATCTTTGCTCCGACTTCGCTTTTCTGTTTCGCCGTTGATGTTTCTGGCTGCTTGCCTCTCCCTATCGTCTCACCTTGCTGTCTCTCTTGTTCGTGTTTCTTCTCTGTCCTCGTTGTTGGTTCCAGGTGACTTTTGTGACCAAGACCACCCGCGAGGTGTCACACCATGTGGCCAATGAATCGCACGTGAGGGCGATGGTTGATTGTTTGTGATGTAATTGTTGTCCATTCATGTTGATGTGTGTTTTGTTTATGGTGGCGGGTCACCAGACTTGAACTGTTTGGAGTTCAACTGGTAGTAGTCATCTTTGGCTACGAAGTCCGACCGGTGACTTAATACGGGTACCACGGGTGTCAGGAGCCCCTGGAACTTCGGTTCCAGCCTGGCAAAGGTGCGGCCCCTTGGGGAGCTTCGTGGTGGTTGTGGTTTGGACCCAAATCGCGGGTACAGCGTGAGCTCAGTATGGAGTTGCATTGCAACCGGGTGCCGTGACCCAAAGATCGGAAGGAGTTTAGATAGGCTCCGCTCCTAACCAAGAGGGAAGTCATGTCCAAATACATGACTTTAAATTGGTACTCAAGGATGGCTTCTGTCAGACTTGGGGGCGTTGGTGGACGCATTGTATTCACCCTGTGCGAAGAGCACCGTGAGGTTGGGTCTACATAGACAAGTACTCACGTAAAACCTTCGACGTTACCCTTTATAGAAAAATATTATTCCACGGATAAGGTGAATGCAACACATTTTTGATATGAATTAGCTCCATCATTTTTCTCCCGGGAACATCTACAATAACAACGTAATACTTAGAAGTAAAACCGAAAAATCAAAAACGTACGTTTACCGATTAACTAACAAAAGTTCTGTATTAAAAGTCATTTTTAGGTGTACGATATCCTAAGATAAGGGAGATATCCCCATACTATTTTTTACAATTAATTAATGCCAAGAAATCAAAAATTGTGAACGGTTGGCACAAAATTTATTTTAATTGCTGTATACAGAAACTCTTTTGAAAATGTTTTTATTTTTCGTTTAAATTTTAATCTGTGATTATATTAATTAATCAAATAATTAAATTTGTACAAAAAATTAAATAACAAATTTTTTTGAAAAATATTATCCAATAATTTTTTCTGTGCAAATTCCAAAAAGATTGTGATGCAAAAGCATAGGGTTTAAACGATTTAAGACTCAAATTAAACTGAAGCGCAATAATTAACTTTTTTTTTATAGAAAAAGTGAACATTCATCACTCATATAAGCATTACTTTAAAGGATTTTGGAACTGAATCTTTTCTAAATATTCAAGAGAATTTCAAAAATCAAAATTATATATACAAAGATGGGAAATTAGAAGTATTAGTGCGTAATTCTTGTTAAAAGGACCTTTTAATGAAAACTGATAAGATTGGACGGAAAATTCAAGGAAGAATAATCTTAATACTACTCTAGATATGACAAAATATTCTCTTGCATGATAATGCGCGTTCACATGTTGTGGCACTGTTCAATACCTACTTGAAACTTGTTCCGATCAATTGCACATGGCAGACTGGTCATCGCAGCATAACACAAATAATGAGCAATATTTTAGAACTCAAATGCTATAGCTGAAATATGAATAGTTGAGTGTCCCGTGGAAACGCTTTATCGCGATTTCGATGTAGGAAGATGCGTATTTACTTATAAGCTGAAAATGGAAAAAATATTGAAAATCTCAAATCTGGTATATTTGGACCAAAAAAAGTTTCGAGTTTTTCTGCGAAATAGGTCTCAAATAATTCGTAATTTTCAGCTTGTTATGGAAAAAAAATATTTAAAAATTTTTCCTCATAGGACTTTCTTCTGCTAGAGGAATTTTTAGTGTATTTTGGTGAACAAATTTTTTGAAATATTTAATTATGGGCACTTTTCAATATTTTTCCCATAAAAGGAACAACGACTAAATAACGGTTTATGAACCAAAGTTTTTACGAAAAATTATTTGAATACTTTTTCCCATGGCGAAATGAAACTGGTGGCAGCAATTCTACAAAAACAAAAATATGGCCAATTCATTAGTTTTTTTTTTTACATGGAGTTTGACACTTCAGCGGGTAAGTAAAAATTGTGCTTATATGGAGTTTGACAGTTCTAAGTGCTAAAAAAAAATCAGCTGATTAAGTGAGGTCTTTGAATTCGCTTTGTTTTTTTTATAATAAATTCAAAATTATGAAATTTTGTATACCTTTTTCGAGACAAGACACGAAAATTTGTTTAGACAAATTGTGTTAGACCCATGATTTTCAATTGCTGGTAGGCAACTGAAGATCAATTTTATTATTTTTTAAGGGGTCTTTCTATTTTTTTTTCAACGCGAAACTCTAATGAAAACTAAATCAAATTCCAATACAATATAAATAAAAAATTCTTAGCTTGTTTACGATATATAATTTATTTATGAATGTGTATAATTATTGTCTTCAACTAGATACTAATACATTTATAAATACTTTTACATAAATAATTTAAGTTTTTATTTATTTTTTTATCTTATTTAAATATATAATACGATTTTATTATTAAATAATGTTAAATATTAAATTAAAATTAATATAACATTAAGATAAGATATGAGTTGATATGATTTTTTGGTTGATATTTTCTCTTGGTTGTTTAATATGTTAATTCTTCATCTTCTTTCTTCTCTTTGCGTTGGATCTTTCACATCAATTAGCGATTATTTAATTTAAATAATTTTACGATATTTCTTATGTTTTTGTATATAAAACCATAATTCCTTGGACATTGTTTTAACAAAATTACAATATTTTGGTCGTAAATCCATTATAACAGATGTAAAGTAAATACCGACGGTTATTTTTTCAAATTACTGATATTCCAAATTTATTGTTAAAGAATAATTCCGGTTTGTTTTACCGCTACTGTTTACTTAAGGAGTTTGGTAAGTAGAATTAAAATTCACCAAAAGGTTGTTGGGCTTTATATAGAAAATAAGTTGAGTACACACTTAAATGTTGCTACATTAATATGGGGAGGCTGTGAAAAAAGCTTTTTATTTTTGTTTTGTGAAGTTATGCGCAAAAGCTTTATTTTTCGTATAACTATACATACTTTTCTTGTATTTGTGTATGTATGTGTGTATAATACACTGATAAGGCAGGTGGGAGTCCTTGTTATCAGTATACAAAATACGAAAATATGTCACTCATACTTTTGGTTTTGGAAAACATTTATAGGTTGGTTACAAATGTTGCCATATTTCTAATTTATAAGGGGGCACATATATACGTGTAGTACATAGTAAATTTTATGTTTATGTATTTGTTATTTTTATTAAGTATTAGTATGTGACCTGTGTTATATGTATATATATTGCATATAAAATGGTAGCTCTGCATGTATCTTAGCAAAAATTTTGTATTGTGTGTAGGTTTTTCTTTTATTTCCATGTAGGA
Organism: Protocalliphora azurea; assembly: GCA_932274085.1. NCBI lineage: Eukaryota > Metazoa > Arthropoda > Insecta > Diptera > Calliphoridae > Protocalliphora > Protocalliphora azurea. The sequence continues at coordinate 145,053,960 of OW026520.1, read as the reverse complement.
GGAGCCTTCTTTATTTTAATTTTGAAAAACGAATAACAAAATATAAAAACTTCACAAAGATGTATTTGTATAATACCTAATAACTTCTGAATTATATATGATAGATCTCTAGTTTTAATTTAATTTTAATGATAAAGATTTTACCTTTATAACGATATGTATAAGGTTCATTTATATCAAAAGTTCAAAGGTCAAAGTTAGACATATAGAAATCAAACACTTATATCTCAAAAAACAAAACGTTACTTTTAAAATTCATAAAAAATATATAATGTTAACGTAACTTTTCTATGTACACGTTTCAAGCTGGACACTCATTCAGCTTAGAAGTTATGGACTAAAATAAAATCTAATTATTAATAACTTCTAAACTATATGTTATAAAAGATAAAGATATTGGCTTTAAAACAATATGTAGTGAGTTAATTTATTACGAAAGTTCAAAGATTAAAATTAGATTTATAAAAATTAAACCACTATATCTCTAAAAAAATTATATAATTTTAATATAACTCTTCTCTGTACACGTGCAAAATTTCATGTTGGAAACTCCTTTAGTTTAGAAGTTATGTAGCAAAATAGAATCTAAAGTCAAATTTATTATTTAAAATTATTATATTTTTAACTATGAGCTCATAAAAAACATACTTTGAAATTAATTTTTGTAAATGTTTTAAATTTCACATACAAAAAATTTGCTTTTTAACATATTTTGCTTCATAACTTCTAAACTAAATGAAATTTTGCACGGGTACAGAGAAGAGTTATGTTAACATTATATATTTTTTAAGAATTTTAAAAATGTTGTTTTTGGATATATAGTGGTTTAATTTTTATAAATCTAATTTGGACCTTTGAACTTTTGATATAAAAAAACTTTATACATATCAGTATGAAGGTAATGAAGGTATGAAGGTCTTTAATAGGAAAATAAAATCAGAGATCTACCATGCATATTTTAGAAGTTATTAGCAATTAAACAAGGATACCCTTGTGAAGTTTTTATCTAGCTTTTTTCGTTTTTCAAAACGTCACATTTATTGATCGGAAAAGGCCATGAACCTAAAAGTTTATGATTTGAGAAACACTTCCAATAGTAATTGTCTTTAGTGAATTTCATTGAAATCGGAGATATCAAATTCGATTGCTGTCCGTTTTGATATGGAATCTGTCAATTTAAACAAGTAGGAACCAGTGTTGAGAAAAAAAGAGGCTAAATTGAACTTAAAAAAAGGTTAAAAAAGGCTAAATGCCTCAAAAAATAAAACCAGAAAAAAGCTAAATATTTTTTTTTTTAATTTAAAAACTGTTTTTTTCTCATTCTCTTTAGTTTTTCATATTTTTAAGGATATTGTAATAAATTTATAAATAATATATAGAACAGTTGCCATTAAGATGATCCAATGAAGAACACCCCAATAAATTCAAACAAAAATTTGGATTATATTTCATATTAAATGTTTCGAAGTGATTTTTAGAAATTTCTATAATTTCTTTCTATAATTTCTTTATGATTAAGCATTTGCAAATTTTTGCATGATTTTTTTTTAAATTATATTCATAATTTTATATAATTATAAAAATAATTGATTTGGTAACTCCATAAAATTAGTTGTTATTTTCGATTTGGAGAATAAAGCACCGTAGGCGAAATTTTCTGTTAAATATAAAAAATCTTGATTTTTTGTGCAAATAAATGCGTAAAAATGCTTAACTGCATGATTCTGTAAAAATAAAGTTATTAATAAATTATTATCTTCGTTGTTGAAATACTAATATCTTAGCCTTTTTAAGGCTATTTTAAAAATTAAAAAGGCTGAAAAAAGCTAGAAGCTGAAGTGAAAATTTTGGGACTAAAAGCAAAGTAAAAGGCTAGATTTAGCCTTAAAAAGGCTAAACTGGCAACACTGTTAAGAACCGACTTAATATAACTAAAACTACCTGACTACATTAAATCTTTTTAAATTGTTTTTAAGTGCTCCCTTTTAATTGAAAATAAAATTATTCTACTATAGCGATCGATTTCGGCACTTATATTTTGTTGGAACAATTCAACCCACATTTTTAAAGTGACTTTTCTATAGATCCTTTTTAATACGAATAGTTCTCGGAATTACAGGTCATCATGATTCTTATCTTTTTTCAGTTCTTAATTTTTAATATCGTTCAAAAAATTTTATAGAAATGTTAAAAATTAAAAAAAAAAAAATAAAAAATTTTTTTGATGAATTTTTATGCTGACCCTATTTTTTGTCCGTACTGAAAAAAGAACTATTTGATATAATATACCGTTATGGGGATAATGTTTAATGGATTAATGTTTGTAATGATTTAGCTCTAAAGATTTTATTATTTTGCATTAAATTTTGTCAATCCTCTTGTTTTGTTCGTGGGTATATATATAGATCAACCTATTTTCCTTCCAGTTATGTTAATTGTTAAGAAAATTCTTCTGTAACTAATATAATTAATTTCTATAGGGACTGCTACTCCCCCTAGACTTATACATCCTATTTTAATTTGAATTGCGTAAGTTGAGGATAAATTTATACCACAAAATCTAAATATATTCATTATAATAGTTAAGATATATGATTATCAATATTTAATTTGTATGGGGGTTATGACTCCCCTTAGGCCTATCCGTCCTAAGTTTATCTTAAGTATGGAATGAGGTATGAAAATTATTCCTACAAAATCCTAAGACTTTAGCTGAAATAGTTCTTTATATATGCCATTATCAATATTTACTTTGTATGGAGGCTACGACTCCCCCAATTCTTGCTCGTCCTATTTTCACCTCAATTATGTAAGTTAATGAAAAAATTATTCCTAAAAAATCTTAAGACTTAGGAAGACTTAGCCTACTTAAAAAAGTAGGGCTACGATTCCCCCTGGGTCTACTTGTTCTATGTTCATCCCAAATGTGTAAATTGATAAGAAAAGTATTAAGGTTTACGCTATCTTTAGATGTACGATAATAAATATTTGCTTTGTAAGGGAGTATCATCTCAATTTTTTGTTTGGCGAGTGTATATTTATTTCTAAACCATTTGTTCGTTACTTGTAGTACTCTACAAAAATATAATTGCTTAGAACCATACTGAGCAGTATTGCCAGTTTAGCTTTTTTAAGGCTAAATCTAGCTTTTTTATTTTACATTTAGCATCAAAATTTTTATTTTAGCTCTAGTTTTTTTTAACCTTTTTTGATTCTTTAAATTGCCTAATAAAGGCTAAAATTTTAGCATTTCAAGAAAATAGAAAATAATTTCTTATATGGTTTTACTAATTTTATTTTTAGAGTATCATCGATTTAAGCATTTTTGTGTATTAATTAGCAAAAAAATTGATATTAATTATATCTAACAAAAATATTCGCCTGCGGCGTTTCATTCTCAGAATCAAATATTACTTAACTCATTTTATGGACTTAATCAATAATTATAATTATTTCTTAATAAAGTTCATTAATCATAAAAACTATTTATGAATGCATATATAAAAAAAATTCCTATAAGAACGAAAAATTACCCAAATATTTTAAAAAGATTAATGAAAAAAGTATTAAGTATAATTCAAAAATGACGAGAAATCACTTCAAAACATTGATTAGATAATTTTTCATATAAAATATAACCCAAATTTGTATGGGAATTTTGTGGCCGATTTTTTATTGGATCATACTGTTGACAGCCGTACTATGTTTTATTTTTAAATTTACAACACCTTTAAAAAATATTAAAAACTAATGAGGACAAAAAAAAAAAAAAATTAAAAATGAGTTTTTAAATAAAAAATATTAGATTTTTTCTGGCCTTATTTTTTGGATCATTTAGCTTTTTCTGACCTTTTTTAGCCTCTTTTTTTCACACCTCCTGGCAACACTGATACTGAGCGCAGCAATCTTTTTACACCACATTTTCAATACCAAACAAACTTTATTATAGGTGAATCACCCCTATGTGATCCGAACCGAGAGTTATCGTGCTTTCAACTGACCAACTAACATCATTAGATCTAATTTCGTCAGATTATATGTACGTACTTTATTGGACCTTAGATAGATATTTCGATATTTACAAACGGAATGACAAAGTTAATATACCATCTTTTTGATGGTGGATATAAAAATATATTTTCCCCACATTTTGTGTAAAGAAAAATAAAATTAAAACTAAAATTAAAAAATTAAATTAAAATTAAATTAAGAGAGTTCTTATGAAGTCATTTCAGAACCATTATCCACACACAGTGGGGTCGATCGCAAAATTTTTGGTAATAAATCTGTATCTCTTAAGCAACAGGTCGGATTGAACTAAAATATATGGGAAGTAGAAGAGGACCTATGCTTTCAGAAATATGATTCTGTAGTCACCTTACCCTAAGCTAAGGGTATCGTAGATAACTACCTCGAGTATGAAAAAGTTTCCAACAATCGTAATTTCTACAAATTAAGTCCGATTTCAAATATTTTTATATTTATGTAAATTGCTTGATGAGATTAAGAAAAAAATAAGCTTACTCATATAAGTTGTTGCAGAAGTAATGTGGAAATAAATAGTAAATATCGTATAATTTTGAAAATTATTGAAAATATTCATTGGAATATTTTAAATAATTTTCAGTCCGGAATTCTTTATTTTTATACTATTTTCTATATCTTAATAAATCAACATAAAAACTTTGGAATTCCTTAAATGGTTACAAATATTAATCAAAACCAAGTTACACATTCCACATACGTATTTGGCAAAAATAAAACAAAAAACTAATGGTCACTAAAACCATTTTTATGTAACAAAAATCGAAAATAATTTTTTACTTACTCAAACACATACAAATACAAGTAAATAAAAGCCAAAATCATTTATAACAACCTTGGTAACATAACCAGTAACCAAGACATCAAGGACAATAATGGAAAAGGAGCTGCACACACACGCACACACACTTACCTAGAATAAGAAGAAAAAGAAAAAGAGGAGGAAAAGTTAATATCGTTCAACTTCATCATGGTAAATTAACTTGTTGGTATTTGTTTTTATTAAACAAGAAATTTTGAAATGTTTGATGTCATTGAAAGTTATACGAGTGGAATGTTTTTTTTTTTTTAATTTTTCTTTTCTGCTTTCAATAAACAGGGAAAATCTCACAGTTTATTGTGCTAACAGTCAGTTATATGTATTCGTATGTATGTACTGTTCTTAAATGTTAATATATGCGCGATTATTGATAACACTTGTTAATAAATGCTTGTTAGGTTGCCAAGAGTTAGAATTAAATTTAATTTCAACCCTCGTTCAAGGTGGCATTGTATTGCCAACTCTATTTATTCATTTTTTTGTTCTACAAATTTTGAAGGCTGAGGTTGTTGTTATTGTGAAAATTTATCTCTGTATTTTTATCTTAATTTGCATCTAGATTTAATGAATTAAATGTTTTGGAAATTTTTTCTATGAATATAGAAAAAAAAATCGAGATGAAAAGTGCCCTAATAAAAAACAATTTTCGTTTTTATTTATTTTGTTGAGATTTAAGATTAACAAAAGGACAAACATTAAAAACAATTTAAAAAGAATTTTATGACCAAACTGAGTGGGAAAAAGAAATAGAAAAATCAATGAATTTAAATAAAGAAATCATGGAATGTCTTCTGGAGGTAGAATAAATAAAAGTTGAACAACGGCATAGTAGTTAAGTTATAAAATATTTTTCTTTTGGTTGTTAAAGAATAAAATTATATCATAAAAATGTTAATTTATTTGCGTATAAAATCTCTATTAATTTAAATGAAATCTTTCTTTAAACAATAACTGAATTCCTTATAATCTCCTCATTTATTTTAAACATTTTACTAATGGATTTGACAATAGTCTCCCCACCATAAAACCACCATGGAGACAATGTGAATGGTAAAGGGTTGTGTTGAAATTACCCTTACACTTCAACACCCACAACACATACACGCACATACCTACATTATGTCATAACAAAGGGGAAGGTATGCGGAATAGTCTTTAAAATTTTTCTATTAAGAATTTGATTTTTTAAATGCTAAAAATTATTTTTAAACAGATTTCTTTTTCCAAATTACATATTTATTTTTCGAATTGTCTTTCTAAGGTATCCTTCCCTTTATTATGTTATATCACCATAACCCCAACATTGTGTTACTCTGCTGACAACACTCTATTAATTGAAGCCAAAGACTTATTCTAAATTGCATTGTCTTTTTCATTTTGAATTCTATAAAACCTGCTTCATTTACCCTTTCTCTTTGCTACCGTTTATAATATATTACAATATATATTTTTTTTAGCGGAAGTGTGCGTCTGTTTTGCCAGGATAACGTTTTCTCACATTATTGTTACAAAATATATTTTTAGCTGCTCCCTTGCTTCTCAATTTGTAATTTTGTATGCATAAAAATGTTTTTGCAAAATCCTTTATAATCCTTGATAATTTTGTTAATGGTATTAATCACTCAAACGGTACGAGTGTATTTATATTATCGTATTATTATACAGAGATTTACTTATAATTATTTAGCTGTAATGTGTTTAAATAAAATTAAAAGGAATTTGTCTTTTATATACTTATTTTGGTAAATGAATAAATTCTATGTTAGCCTTTCTGGAAAAGAAATTGTAAGTTTTTTACAGCTTATTAAAAATTTAAATTTTAAGCATTTTATAATATGTATCGGAAAAAATATTTAAAGTCTTATGAATGATATATTAGAGCATAAAAATAATCTATATTTTCGTGAATCGTTTTATATACAAAGTTAAGAAAAATATAATTTAAATTGATTTTTAAAAGCTCGAATTATGTAATTTGCAGTACGATTTTTTCTACAAACCTAGACAAAATGAGTTAATGGGGTTTAACTTTATTTCTATTTAAAATTAATATATTTGTGCACAAAAACTTAAATCCTTTTAAATTTGGTAAAAATAAAAAAAGTACACTTTTGTGACAATTTTTGAGAGATATAAATTGGAAAGAAATTCGTTCTTCCATTTTATTTATGTTTTAACTTATATTTATGTTTTAACTTATAAACTAAATTTGACACTCAGATAGTACCAGTGCCGGAGGTAGGTTATAGGCTTTGTTAGATCTCGATTGAACGTCACACCCACATTTTACGCCTACTTTAAAAAATATATTTTTTTTAATTTACACGTTATTAATGAAGCTATTAACATGAAATTTGACGCACAGATAGTGTTTGCACTGTAGTAAGGCACGGATCCAGCCAAAGCATGTGAGGGTGGGTAGTTTTTTTTTTTTTTTTGTTTTGAAAAATTCGAAATTATGTACAAGATTTTAATGGCTAAAAATTTAAGCTGATAATTTTATACAATATTTTTATAAATACTTTTTAACTATATTTTTTTTTAACTATATTTTTTTGTGCCACTAAAAAAAACTTGATATTTTACTTCATTATTTCGTTTTAATTTTTGAAATACAAAAATTTTTATGAATCTATGGTTCGTAAATTTCAGCGAACATTGAATAGATTTTTCAAATAAATAAATGCATTGCACTGAAATTTATTAAAATGCACGGCCTGAAAAACACGAAAGGTTGAGTCATGTAGCTTTTAATACTTAGAATATCAATTTTATTGAAATAGATCTAATTATGTTCTTTAATATCAAAAATTTACGGAAGCAAAAATTTGGAACTAATATGATAAAAGAAACCATACCGAAAATCGATATCTTTTTTTGCAAAAATAAAATAAATACTTTACTTTTATTTGATTTCAATTAATAATAGCTTTGCTCCATTACTTTTTACTACTTGTAAAAATTAAGAAATTATAAGAAAAACAACAAAGTTGTTAAACGAGAAAAATTAAAAAATTTTCAAAAATTCAAAATACCCTTTAAAATTTAAGATATTTCGAAAAAAAGTTTTGATGATAGTTGATGCACTAAAGATCTAGTAGCTGCCTAAATTTTAAGCCAATTTAGAATTTAATTCAATGAAGAAAGCAAAAGAACGTTTCATTTAAACTTTATTTCTATTTACTACAAATAAAAAATAATTTATTAAATTTCTTTTTTAATTAAATTTGCTTTTCTATTTCAAAATTTCGTTAATGATGTAAATCTTTGGATTTTTTTGTTTAACACTAAAGATATCAAATTTAAAATGCTTTTTCAATCAATTTTTCAAATCGTTTAAATACACAAACAATTATTTAAAAATATAAAACTTTATTAAATTATTTTTCATATATTTTTAAGCAAATCACTTTATACTTTATTTGAAATATATCTGAGGCAAAAATAAAAACGAATAAAAAGTTTAAGTAAATCATTACATATAAAATTGAGTAAATTTATAATAAATTGCATTAAAACTTAAAAAATTTCGTTTTTGTAAATGTTGTTTAAAAATTTTCTTTTAATATTTGAACAAAACATATACCAATATATATGGATAACAAGCTTGATTTTTCTACTTTCCAAAAAAAAAAAAAAAAAATCTTAAAATGAAGAAATTAAAAAAAAAAAAAAAAAACAATAACATAATTTATCCAGAAGCTTTTTTTGAGCGTAATTCAAAATTTTTAATGATTTTTAGTTAAAAAATTAAGAATATTTTTAATTAACCTTTTTTAACCTTTTTTTTTTACTTGAAAAATTATGTGTAAATATTTTTAATTAGCTTCCAAAATAAAATTATCTCAAAATACGCAAAATTTTCATTATGTATAATTTAATAATATCTAGGATAAATATCATATTTTGTATAAAAAAATTTGTTGAAAACTTTTTCAGTGTTGTTATTTAAGCGCTTTTTGTAAAAAGCGTGGATAAATTTTGATTTATAAAATAAAAAAATATTATCGAAAGATGCATTTTTAAACGTATGGTCTATAAAATTTGAGCTTAAGTTTAACTAAATTTGGAAATTTAAGATTTCGGAAACCCAGGAAAAAATAAATGAAATTACAAAATTATTTATTAGAAGAATTTAACATTTTATAAAAATTCTTTAATATGTTATATGTTTTTTCTTTTTCTTATTACAAATTTTTCTTCGTGTGTAATGTTTTTATTTAAAAAATTCATTTTAGTGGGGGAAATTTCCTTTTTCACCCCCGTGGATTCGGTATCTCCCAAACAAAGAAAATATAAATTTTCTCATCTTAAGGACTATTACCGTGAAAGTCTTAAAAGTTTTAAAAGTTATTTATATAACAAATTTCAAATAGAGCGAATAGGTCCAGAGGAAGTATTAGCTCCCATATAAAGTTTACATTAGTTATAGCATCAAATAGGGTAGCCTATCATACCGGTAAAATCTAGTACATAACAAATTTAATACTTTAAAATTTTACAAAAGTTCGCACATATTTAAGGAAAATATAATAACTTCGGTGCAGAACAAATATTTTATAAATGTAAGACAATATTAAATTAAAAAATAATATGGTGGAAAATTTATGAACCGATTTGACTGATTTAAAAAACTGAAAATCGAAAAGAATATCCTTGATAGATAGATCTACTGAGTTCATTTCTTCAACACAAAAATTCTTAAAAAATGTCCGGATTTTCTGTGAAAGACCGAAATCTCTTTCTTTTGAAGCACACAGGTGCTTCAAAAAGTTTAAAAATAAACCAATATGCCTTAATTTATTGTTGTTGCTATTAAGTACCCATGAAAACAACAACTATAAAAGAAGCAGACATTAAATAAATAAGAAACATATTTACCAATAACTCGGTGGTATATGAATCGATTTGGTTGCTTCAAAAAACCGAATCTATATAAGAAGCAAGTACGTATCTTTTTTTGGACTTGGATATCTGTTACTAATGGACTGACTGAGTTTAGTTCTTCAGCGCAAAAATTCTGAAAAGTTTTCCAATTGTGTTTTGTAAAAACTATGTCCCTAGCTTAACCTTTTGGAAAATTATTTTGATCATTTTTCAATTTCAATTTATTTTTATTCATAACATGTAAGCCAAAAAGACAAAATTAGTTACATAGTAGTTTATAATGGCACTAATAACTTATTATATTAAATAATAGCATATAAATTACAAAAAATAATTTAATTACTAATTTCTAATCGCTTTGTCACAAATCATCGATATACGTAGCTTTAACAAAAATATGATAACACAGAAAGTTTAATATTATTTGATTACCATTACCAATTATAAATATGCATATATATGTAGGTATAACATTTTTAATATTATTTCGCAAATATTTATGAGTGCTTATCATATGCGATTTAAGTGGATTGTGCAGGAATGCCCATAAAGAAATACATTTATTAATACAATTATCAATTCAATTACTTTTGAAAATTGAGTGACGTACTTCTGAATGAAAATATTTCTAATAATCTTTTGAGATAATTATCAAGAAATATATTTAAAAAGTGCCATTATTTTGTTTTTAAATTCCCCAATAGAACAAGCAAAGTGTCTATCGGTAAATATCAAAACAAAGTTCTAAAACCTATAAACTCTTACCACGAACGATCTTTGCATTATTAATGAATGATAATGAGGGCATAGTAGGATATGTGATAGTAGTGGAAAGGTCTTCCAAAATCAAATCTTGATATGAAATAATTTCCTGATCTTTATATATATATACTATATTACGAAAGAAGGCTTATATATATATATATATATATATATATATATATATTTTTTTTTTTTTTTTTCTTAAAGTGCTTCTCATAACCGTAAACGTTATAAACATTCTTTCGTACTAAAGTTTTAGATATGATGCCTTTAATTTGATCCTTTGTTCAAATTCTGTAAACACTAGAGAGTGTACAGTGAAAAATTTACATCTAGTAAGTGATTGCGTAGCTTATTGCGACGTTCGAGGAGAATAAGTTAGATTCGATCTACCAGCAGTTTAGTGAATATTATTCAAATGGAGTTTTATGCACCAATGATAACTTTTTAACACTTTAAATAAATTAACGCGTATTACCAGCAAAAAATTTTTGGTTCTCGGTAATGGCTACTTACTAAAGTAGTTTCTTTCTAATGAGTTCTAATGAGGCGTCATTATTATTTGCCTACTCTGTACTCTGTATTACATAAATAAGTACTCAATAGTATAATAGCACAGTAAAATTGCAATCATATGGATCAGTTGGCTAGAGCGCTGGAATAAAAACCAGAAGGTTGTTAGTTCAACCCCATTTTTTTTTTTAACAAAATGTCTAAATGATATTTTATACAAGAAAAAGTTTTTATCACTTAGAAAATGAACTGCGAGATAGTGTACTGAGTACGGCGTTAGTCATTAAAAACGAATGATTAATTTGTGTCCAAGTTCAAATCTCACTGACGGCAAATTTTTTTTTTTTGTTTTTATTTTCGTTTAGGTACATATTTTTGAATTCACCTAGAATGTAAAAATAACTACATAAATTTGTGAACATCTCGAACAAAGTTATTCAGGAAAAAATAAGTAGTATATTTTTGTTTCCAATTATACCTGCTAGCTTACTAGGAAAGCAAAGTTTTTGCTGGGTTGTAATAGCTGTTGTCAATTGTTGTTCATTACTGTCATGTTTAAAATACTGAATAAATTTTTATTAAATCCCAAAAACTTAAGAAAGTTATCGCAGAAAATATAGCGAAATTTGTGGAAAAGTATTAAAAAATAATTAATCACGTCTAACTCCGTTCAAATATAAACTGAAAATATCAAAATTTAATGGGTGAAATATCTGCGGTAAAGGAAAAAATTCAATTAGTATTACTAAAATGATTGGGTCATATATAAAGTATTCTCGATTTTTTCGTCACCATATGATATTTATGCCCATATATTGGGTAACACTAATTCAATTGTAAAAGGTAACATTTCAGCTTATATTTAAAGTGAAGGCAATTCTATGTTTCGTCCCTCGTGTAAAAAGTTATATTGATTTAAAAATTAGTGAAATATCTGAAAAGGAAAAAATGCTAAAAAAACATGCTGGAAAATTAGTAAGAATGGTTTGCTCAATTTCGTTCGGGAAATTTCGATATCAAAGGTGCATATCGCTTGGAAATTATATATAAATCCGATATATCCGCTCCCTGACAGAAATTTTAAAAATCTGGTTCCGCTAGGATTGGAATAGTTATTCAATTATACGGAACTTGAATTTTCTACGTTGTCTGGGAACTTCAGAGAGCTTTAGAAAGAGCAAATAGGCTTAGGAAATTATATATAAGTTTGACTTTATTAGGATTTGAGGGATGAATTATAATTAAACCGATTTGGAATTTTCTGCGAAGCTAAAAAAGCTCTGGAAAAAGAAAAAATGCTTAGAAAATTTTATATATAGAAATAATTTTCATAACTGCAGCAGCCATATCATTGTAATTATAGTAATTAAACATTGGTTTCTATAACAAAAATTACGATTGTAGTAAACATAAAATATATTTGTCACAATAATTTTTATTACGCTCTTCTACCCAATTCTATAATACGGAATGCTTAGCTACTATAATAATATGGTTGATGTTATTAAATAAATTATTGCAGTGATCAGAGAGAAAACTTTTAAATATGATATGTTTGGTATATGTTTGGTTTGAAAGAGTGGTTGAAATTTTCAAATTGGTGGATATTACATATTTTGCAAGATAATGATGTGCTGTTATGGCGAATGCTCTCTGTTGTACCCTATCTAGTTTTAAATATTTTTTAGTTGTTCTCTTTAAACCTCATAACTAAAAAAGAATATATATATATATATATTTTTGATTTTTTAATTTTTTTATTTCATTTTAGATTTTTTTGTAGCGGAAATATTTACTATTTTTAATAAAAAAAAAATATCAACACTTTTCCATGTAAAAAAATTATTTTTCTTTAAATATTTTAGTGTTTTGTACGGTCTGTCTACGAAAAAAATACACTTTTTAAAACTTATGTTACTTGGTATCCATAAACGAAATCAGTACAAAAGTGTTAAAACACTTTTAGTTTTCAACTTTAAGAGATTAGTAAATATAAAATATTGTTGGTACAAAAAAAAGAAGAAAAAAAAAACTCAAGGTATAGTAAAGTACCTCGGATTCAATCATGTGGGTTTTGTGTCCATACAGAGAAGGGGTCTGTGTAAAATATGTAAAAAAAATTATATATATATATATATTTTTTTTTTTTTTTTTTGAAATTTAGCAGTCTACTAGTAGTTGAATTATCTGAGACACAAAGAGATGGTTGTAGAAGGACTAAGAAATGTTAAAATTTAAATCAAAAACTGTTTAGATAGGTCTATAAAAACCTTTATTCAACAACACAATGGTCTATGGTATTTTAACCAAATTACAAAATTGAATTGTACAATCAAATATTATAAATTTTATTCCTATAGAAGTAATTTATTCAAAGTGCCCAGAGATTCGCCATACTGAGAGATATTGGACACTGATGAAAATATCATTCATTTTTTTTTTGTGGATTTTCAAAAATGTTAATAACGTAGATACATAACCAAAATGCCAGGGTATCCCACGTCTGTCCAAGTGGATTTCTATTCGACCTATATCTTTATATAGGAAGCTGTAACGCTTGGATCATTAGTATTATCTTGAGTTTAAATGGTCTTAACCAGGGTATAACAAATTAAATACACGCGGCCATTATAAAGGACGCATAACTTTTACAGTTATGCGTGGTAATACACTGTACTGGTGCGAGCGAGACGCAAAATTCTCGAACAACAAAAACCCGTCTGACTGTATTTAAGAAATAATTAAAGCGACGCGAGAGTTGTTTCCCAACCCAGAGCTACTTTACGACTGAAATATCATTAAAGAAGAGCAAGTAGGTATCGCAAAGCAGCCAACATTTTTAGAATAAGTGTTCTAATGTTGATAAAAGTACTGCACAAAAACTAATGTGGGCAGATAAGATAATGGTCCGAAAATTTTATGAAGACAAATCGCAATAACATAATTTTTATTTTATTTTTAATGTAAATGTATTACAATTTAATTAAATAAAGTTTTAGTTGAGATTTAAATGCAGGAACTGATTTCATGATAAAAATTGCAAAGGGCAATTTTTTTCCCTGAATAGGCCTTGCATTTTAAGCAAATAGTAAACAAATTAAAACATATAAAACTACACACATAAGTGACAAATTTAGTTGATTTAAAAATATATTTTACAGGTACAGTGCAAGCTCGGTATTCGCGACAACCCATTGTCGTGATGGCTTAATTTTTAAATCGCGACAGTACGAAAAACAGATTCTATTTTCGCGACTTTTATCTGTTTTTTTTTTAATTTGATTACAATGTCTATAACCAAAAAAAGGGAAATCCCCGTCTTTTGGTATATTAACCTTTTTGATCTTCAATTTTGTAAGTATATTCGCGTCATTTTTGTGTAAATAGACCTCTTAATATGGGAAAAGTTCAACATATTTTAAAGCCAACGATTTCACAAAAATTTCATGTGGAAAGTAATGAAGAGCAAATGGAATTATCAGATACGGAATCGGAGGATTTATACGATAGTGGTCATGAAGAAAACAAAACTAAAGTGGACGATTGTATAACATCGATAAACATATGCAAGTTAAGGAATCACATTCATAAATAAATTCAAATAATTATTTTGGGCTCATATTACAACACACGCTTAAAAACATTCCCATATTTTTATGCTGACACTATGTCTGCAACTTTTATAAAATTCAAAAATAAAAACATTCCCACATTTATGCTGACGGGACAAAAAATTTTAAATGCTTCTGGATGGATTGACGAGTTTATTTTTAAGTTAGACTTAAGACAAGTAAGTAGAAAAAATAAAATTATATTTTTTTAACAAAAATTCAATTGTGAATTTTAATTTGCATACAATGGGATTTGGAAAATGATACGACGACAACAGCACTATATGAACTACGTGACTCAGCTGTTATTTTAAAAAATAATTTGCCAAAAAAGCAACTCAAAATCTATTATTTCTTTAAAAATGTTTAAAATGTAAATATATCAATAAAAGAAATTCTAATTTTAAAAATTACATAAAACTTTTAAATAAAATTTTGGGTTCTGTTATCGCGAAAACTCAGTTTTCTCTAAAGGTCTGTTTTTAATTAGTCGCAAAAAACGAGTTTGCACTGTATTTATATTTGCTTTAAGTTAGATAATTCAAAAGTAAAATTTTAGTTATAAATTACATTAGATTCATAGATTTTTCAAGTGTTTTTAGTCTAAAATACAAAAATATTTGAATAAATGAGTTTTTGTATGGAAACATTTTTAGGTATTTTTTAGAAAAAAATGTAAAAAATATTATAGCTTCTCGTCACAAAAAACGTAAATTAATTGTTTAGTCAATATATAAGTTTTAAGTGTATTTAAAAAAATCGAAAGGGGAGGAAGTTTAAAAAATGCATTCAAAAAATGTATTTTTTTTAATTATTATTTTTTAATTATGATACAATTTTTTAATTTCTTTTCTAAATCAATGAAATCGGACTTTAACATCAAAAGATATGTATAATTAAAATTACATAGATAGTGAAATATTTTAATTTTTTTAATTTTAAAAACTTGATACTATCATACCACCATAGATGGTTGGGGTACTGTACCACCATAGGTGGTTGGGGTACTGTACCACCATATGTGGTTGGGGTATTATGCGTTTGTGCTGATGTTTGTAAAACACAGAAAAAATCATCCAACACCCACCTTAAAGTATACCAATCGACTCAGAATCACTTTTTGAGTCGATCTAACGGTGTTCGTTTGTCCGTCTGTCTAGCTGGCTGGATGGCTGGTTGGATGTCCATGTAAATCTTGTGCATAAAGTTCGGGTCGCAATTTTAAAGATAATTCAATGAAATTTGGCACGTAGTACTTTTATGATACAAAGCCTATTGAAATTGTAATTGGTCCATTATTTCACCTAGACCCCATAGAAATGCCTCCCCGGAATAGAGTTTAAACACTTAAAAGTACCTTAAAAATAAGAATATTTTAATGAAATTCGGTGCAAAGAAGTTCTGTACAAGCTCCCATATAAATCCCTCTTCCGGAAATCACTTTAACGTGCATAAATCCCATACGAATGTTAGTATCAAGTTCGACACAAATAAGTTTTATGTAAGTAGAAACAACATTGGCAAATTTTATGACAATCGGTCCATAATTTTCATAGCTCCCATATAAACCCACTTCCAGGAATCGCCCTAAAGTTTATACAATCATCTAGATGTTAGTGTCAACGCATTGTTCTGTATTTACATTTAGTAAAATTGGCCACAGGTGTAATATAAGTCCTCTTCCCGAATTTTTATACTAGTACACAATAGTGTAGAGTATCATATGGACAGTCTTGACCGATTATACCTTTCTTTCTTGTTTTACAATGGTGTTGTTAAGCATAAATATGTATTTAAAAATATAACTACGTTTTTTTTGTTAAAAAAATTTTTGTAGAATTATTTTTAATACTTTTGTAATAAATTCGGTTTAAGAATAGACATTTTCTAGATGAAATTGGCTTTTAGATGAACTTGGGTGAAAATAAAAATTTTGTATTTTTACGTAATATGTGTAGTATGGAAATAAAAAAAAAGAAACATTTTCCAGATTTTTTACGATTTCGAAGAAAATAAATATTTTCCAAAAAGATCCAATGAATATATGCTTGTTGTCAGAACAAAAATGAAATTACTATATATTTAAAATTAAAGTTTATTTAACTTATTTATTTGCTTTATTTAAAAAGAGATCTATACAGAATTATAGAAAAATATTGAAAACGAGTAAGAAAGTTACAATCGTGCAAGTTTTGCTTTATTAAATTACATTAGTGCTCAAAAATAATTTTGAATTGGCATTGGCGTGACAGGTCCTTATATGGAAGCCATGATCAATTATGGTCCTATCCTTCTGAAATTTGACTGTAAGACTAATACTTAAATATATTTTATTTTATTGTATTTTATCTTTATATGAAGATTTATAAAGTCTTATACGATCCTCACGAAATTTATTGGTATGACTATTGTTTCTACAAAACTCTCCAGTTAAAAAATTTGTAGAAATACAGAAATATCTAAGACATTTATAAGAGTTTGATCCATTTCTAGGAAAATTTTATTTGGGAGCTCAATGAAATAATGGTTCGATTATAACCAATTTAACATGTTGTAGTATTGACTCCAGAAAAGCTCACGTACCTAATCTTACCTAATCGTACCTATCTTTAAAATGGTGAACTACAGATTATCTCAAATGCTGGCTATTGGTGTACAGAAGGCCGGTTTAGGCTAAAAAATATATATATAAATTCAGAAAATATTTATTTGACGTACTAATAATAAAATTATTACAACAAAATTATAAATAATGCCCTTTCCCCTTCCCTGAATTAAGCGCCATTTTTGGCATTTCTATCCCTGCGTTAGACAGTGATAAAACATCTCACTGTCAGCAGCAGCATTTTATGTGGGACTTATTTATGTACTTCTATGGCTCCCATATAATCTCCTCTCTCGGAGGAGAGGAACGATGATCACTTTTCTACCGATCTTCGTGAAATTTGGCACACTGATTTATGTTTATATGTAGATTACTTGGTCCGAATTTTAATAAAAGCATTTATTAACATCCATTACTACTATAGTAATTTGACATGTTCTGATCTGATTTTTTAGTAATACTTTGCATACAGATAGATGCTGTATAAATAAAATAAACCAAATATCGAAAAAAGTAAGAAAACAATTAAGTTTTAAGATTTTATGAAGTCTTTATCATTTCCTAAAAAATTTTCTTCATGGTTTGTACGTTCTTATACGCGCCCATGCTTCAATTTTGGGTGTATTTTAATGAAAACCCAGCAAAAACTTTGCTTTCCTGGTAAGCTAGCAGGTATAATTGAAAACAAAAATAAACTACTTAATTTGTGCTGAATAACTAGTTATATTTGTTCGAGTTGTCCCACAAATTCATGTAGCTATATTTTTAGACTCTAGGTGTACTCAAAAATATGTTCCTAAACGAAAATAAAAATGAAAAAAAAAAAACAAAAAAGATCTGCCGTCAGTGAGATTCGAACTTGGACACAAAATCAACCATTTGTTTTTAATGATTAACGTCTTACTCAGTACATTCATCTCGCACTTAATTTTCTAGGTGACAAAAACTTTATTAGTATATGTTTTTAGACAGTATTAGAATGGGTTTGAACCAACAACTTTCTGGTTGTTAATCCAGCGCTCTAGCAAACTCATCCACTTGATTGCAATATTACTGTGCTATTATACTATTGAGTACTTATTTATGTAATACAGAGTAGGCACATAATAATGACGCCTCATTACCTAGAAACTAGTTTAATAAGTAGTTGTCAGTAACGAAAACCAAAAAGTTTTTGCTGGGTGGCTATTTGTTGGGAAAATATTTTAAAATAAAAATAATTAAAAATAGTCACTTTTCTGAAAAAAAAACTAAATTGTAATGTCAAAAATGGTAGTTTATATGAATTTATGAATTGAACAAATTTAATAAATTCTAAATAATGCAATAAATTCTATTCTTGGAAATCTTCCATTATATTTTGTATTCAAACTTTAACCTTTATAATAAAAACATAAATCTCTACGTATGATTTCGATTTTAAACGACCTTTAACCAAATTATAAAAAAAAAGAAAACAACTCATGAACACTAAAGAATTTTTATTGATTAATGGAAAATAAAGCCTACACTAAAAATTCCAAATTCCAAATGTCAAATTTTTGAACCCAAACTTAACAAATGAATGGAATCATAAAATTTTATTGAAAAGAGGTAGGAAGAGAAATAACATCAACATAGCAATTCAAAATGGCTGACAACAATGCCATCAAAACGGCTACATTTAAATAAAGATACACATACTAACGACATTTTTTTAGATACTATACACATATTTACTTAATATATACTGTAGTATAAATACATAAACCATATAATAGTATTATACAAATACATACATATGAATGAGCCTGGAATGCTAGTATGTATGGATTCCATTTAGCAAAGGCAAATAGAGAGAAAAAATATAAAGATTTCAGCAAAAATTTTGTTAAAACAATAAATATTTTTCTCTGCAATATAGCTGAATTGCAGGAATATTATAAGAAATATTTTTTCCCTTGATTTTTGTAGTGATTTTGGAATAAAATATGCTAAAATGTACTAATATCTAGACATGAAATAATATATGTATGTACAGTAAATATTTATTGTTTCAAAATAACTGAGAGACAGATTATTAGAAAACTAAAGGAAAAAAATATATAAAAGTTTCCATTAGGAAAATGGTCAAAAGCCAAACTCCACCTTTGTTGAACGTTGATTGGCTGTATACAAACAGGTGTTAACCCACACCACTATTCTTGACTGTATTAAGAAATGCAAAACCACCCACTTTAATATTGCTACAGTTAATAAACAATGGACGTTTTAATATAGAAGAAACCCTTAGTCAGATTTGAAATTCCATCACTTAAAGTTTTGAAATTTTCAATGCGCAGGTTTCCAATTAACTAAAAGCTTTTCACCACACTAGTGCTGTCACTTTTGTACTTGGGCGCGTAAGCAGGAAGGAAATGGAAAAGTTTATGCTTTGATTTCAGCATAATTTGGTCCATTGCTGGTATTTTTCTGGTTTTAAGAATTCATACAGTAGTTCTTCGTTTGTAGTCCTGTTGTGTGGTGTAAAAAACGGTATAAAGCGGTTCTATTAAACTCTTTGAGTAAATTAAGAGGTCGGTTTTAGAAAAATATTAAATAAAAGCTAATTTTAATTTAAAAACCAAAAAATATAAAAAAAAACAATTTAATAAAAATAAAAATTCTAAACTGGGGTTGAAATTTTTTAACAAATTGTATTTTTTGTATAATAAAAAAAAAAAAGAAATCAATTCAAAAAAATTTAACATTGAGTGAAAATTTTCAGTCTATATAAGACTTTCCAGTATATAGATAGTGTATCAAAGGAAAGGAAAAATCTCCTCCTTATAACCCTTGCCTTTGCAATTCCAAACCAGTCAATGATTGCATCATAACTTTGATTTTCATTTCATTCCATTACCTAAAAGAGAGTTTTTTCTTTCCAATATTTATATAATATTTCCATATTTTTCTTCAGAAATACTCATGTATATTATATACCTTTCCAGTTAATACTAATGTATCTACCATACCTCTCTTGATCCTCATACCAAAAAAAAAAAAAAGAAAGAAAAAACGAAACATAAATCTGTGTTTTTTACCTTTTAAATAGAGGAGAAATTTTCTGTTACAATTACAGTCATCAGACAGAGTTCTAAACGGGTCGCTGGTTTGTCCCTACAAACCAATAACTCTGTCTGAAAAATGTCACTTCAAATTATTCAAGTTTGAGGGAATTATTTTTAATTTTACTCTATTTTCGGGTTATTTACTTTAAAATTTATCATCTGCTGAATATAATAATTTAATTTAACCAATACTTTTGTTTCAGTGTAAATATAATAATATCGTACCGTTATTTTTATCATTATCGTAATTTGTGTACCTTTAATTCGTTAAAACCGATTTTATCGTTAAAAAATATAATTCATATGTATGTGTATGAAAGTGTTAAAATCTAATAACATTTTATGTTTAAATAAAAAAATATAAAAAAAAATATTTGTATATTTGATTGAGTCCTTGGATTGATGACATCATCTCATCGATATATTATTGCAATGTGTGACATAACCTCAAATGTTATTATGGATTATTTTCAAAATTAATATGTAAGTATAGATGTATCTATGTTATCATTAACATTATTAGAAAAATATAAAATTAAAATGTTAGATATTCAAACATATTCTTAATTAGTGTATAAAACGGTATTAATACTATTAACATCTAAATTTGTTTTTAATTTATATTTTATCAAAAAATAAAATTAAAGCAAAATCAAATAAAATTTAGCCCAATTTGCTTATACAAGACATTTAATTTTGCAATGAACTATTTGAATTATAGTACCTATTTAGTCAGTTTAAATTTTAAGTCTTTATACACAATTTTATATATTTAAAGCTTTTTATTTTGTTTAATATTTTCTCACACCAGAAAGAAACCAGTAATGAGTTGCTATTGAATAAAATAATTTTCAAATATTTATTATGACAGAGTTGTATTACAAAAAAATGTTTAAATTTATTGTCTGCAGTTGTGATCAGAAATGCAACTCTGAAATTTGAACTTAATTAACATGGACGACTTGCGATTTTAATAAGATAGTTACAGCACATTAGCACAGTTTCTATAAAACAATTGCTCATTTGCGATGTAATTTATCAGTTATATTGGCGATAGCAAATAGAGCCTCTCATAAATTTATAATCTGCAGATAATCCTGAATTTTGTTTATGCTATTTCAAAGACAGACTTATTAACCATCCAGAAAGGTCTTTTAAAAATGGGACCAAATTAATTTAATTGTTTTGTGTAAAGCATTCATAAAGTAAAATTCTTAATCTGATAAAAAAAGATCTGAACATTAATATCCTTCATAATATTTTATTCAAATATCTATCATTTTCGTTAACTTCTTTTGGGTACTGCTTTCACAATTCTTTAACATAATAAATTACCAATTTCTCTATATTTTCCTAATTTTTTATTAATTTTGACACTAAATTGAACTTTTTATGACAAAATGGGGTACCTACTAGAGACCCTATATTGTATTTTGCGTTTGGCGAGCTATCATGAAAATAAACTAAGTTCAATTTTATTATAAATGTCAACAAAAAAAAAAAAAAAATAGATTTTTCAAAAAATTATGTTTTTTTTAGTTAAAAAAAAAAAAAAAAAAAATCGGATTCATAGTATAATATAGGATTTTTATTGAAAAACAAAATTTTTAATGAAAAATCAAGTTCTTAAGGAAAAATCGAATTCTTAGAAAAAAATAACGTCCAAAGAAGTCAATAAGATCCTGAACTTGTGATCCCGAAATAGTGCAAATTCGAATAATTTAAAATGAATTTAACATAGCCTTGTCATTGGAAGATGTTCCCTTTTTTGATAACTAGTCACTGAGTAGGAAGTCATGTTTACGATGTCATGTAAAATTGATTTTTATGTACTTTTTACCAATTCAAGGAAATTACTTTTAATTTTTATATAAACCAAATATTTTTTATTAAAAAAATATGAATAACTTTATTTCCTCATTTTTATTTTGAGAACTATGGTAACTCTATATCATTGAAAGTGGTTAACGTATTTATTTAAGTGGCCATAACTTTTGTTATGTAAAAGATATCAAAATAATTTTTTTTGTAGTGGATTTTTCAAAGCTTCTATTTTAAGTTGGCATATAAAAATTTTGAAAATATTTTTATTAACATATTTTTTTATAAGAATTTAGTAACATGTATCAAAAAAAGTCCATCTTTAGTTTTTTTTTTTTTTTATTTTTTTTAGGAAGTTTTATCGATATACTTGTAACAGAGAATATTTCAGAGAGGTCAAAATTTGTAAATGCTACAAAACAATACTTTTTATTTTCATTCGAAAAACGTCATAAACCAGTTTTCAGAAATTTAGAAACATCCTCTAAATTTTGAGGTATTCTGAAAAAACCGTTTTGAAAGCAGTTGTTGCACTAAATATCTCATAGCTCTTTAAATTTTAAATAAATTTTAGATTTTATAATTTATTTAGAAAGCAGCTTTTAAACATATATATTAAAATCTCTTATATATACTCGAAATAAGTAATGATTTATTCAACTTTTTTTTATTTATTTTCCTTTTCTTTTGCAAAATGTCGAGTTTAATGTAACAAACAAGTTTAAATGACATTTTGTTTGGGAAAAAGCGCATAAAAGTCAAAAAGTTATTAATCATTTTCTAAACCATGAATTTTAATTTAGTCAGACTCGAGTTCATATTTTATTAATGTAATAATTAAATGAAGAATATAGGATAAAAAAAATGTAAACACTAGCAGAATGCTTTTTAATGTCAATTGTAAATATCATACTTTTAACTTACAAGACTTCAGAATTATAATAAGTAACTTAAATTTTTATAGTAATTATAATATTCTAAACCTTTTTAACAAAATCTTCATATGTACATTTTAGAACTAAGTATTTTATTTAATGTAGTATTTGGTGCATACTTTTTGGGGCAAAAACATTGTATGTATGGAAAGTTATAGTAAGTTATTACACATAAAATCGAATTAGTTCTACAGTTTTTGTATAATTTTTAAAATCAAAATCTTGTTATGTTTACAACAAAAACATAACGTTACAACAAAAATATCCTTAAAAATATTGCATCGTTATATAAACTATTTCCAATTTCAAGTACAAGCTGTGAGAATGGATTTGAATTTCTTTTCCAGCAAAAAGGATCTATTATAACAATTGTATAATAGAGCCTTTTCTATTATAACATTTGTATAATATAGCCTTTTTCTCAATTACTTTCACAATTTAAAACTAAGCTGAATGTTTCTTTAACAAACAAATGTTTCTCAAATATTTCAAAACGTTTTTAAAAAATTTTAAAATATACTTGAATTAAACTAGAAAAATAGTTTTTTCTAAACTATTTTTAAAACTGAAATTATACATTCATATGTGACAGATTGATATATTTTTTACATTAGCTGAATAGGAAATTTTGCATTCATTACTTTAAGCACATTGTCCATCATATTTCATGGATCATAATAGCTGATTTTGTCCATTTTATTGCGGCAGAATTGCGTACAAATATTTTCTTTAATATAATATATGTATAGTATTTCATTTTTTTTGTCAAATATGTCTAAGTTTTAAAGTTTTTTATGAAAAAAAAAAAATAAATAACAATTAATAACAATTGAAAAATACAAAATAAATTGAATATAAAAAAACTTAACTTTACACTTTATAATCACTTGAAATTTTTTTATAGGAAATTATTTAAATTTTCTTGTTTAAGATGAAATCACATATTTTGCAGCTCCGAATACAATTTTAGAAATATTCTATTTATTAAAGGAAATTTTTCAAAAAATTTTCTTAGGTTTGAATCGATGTTTATTGGGATGTATAATAAATTACATATAGCGTTTATACGCACCTCTTACTCACAATTAAAAATTTTGTGGTATGAAAATTTTGCCGTATAAACGGTGTTATTATTTTATTTGCAAGTTAGTAACTCGCGAAAATAAATTACGATTAGTGAAACTAATTGCAAATAAATCGTGCTACGTTGTCACTTTCTTATACGTTCATAGAATTTTCGATGATAATGGTTGAGTTTTTCCCATTCGGCACGACAAATAAGGATATTTTCTTTATGCAATTTGCATATAAACAGTGTGTTATTTATTTGCAAGTTGTTCTTATATGCAACAACCTTACGTATAAATGAAATAACAGTTAAATAGATTGCTTGAAAATTTTCTTTTAATATTTGACTAAAAAAAGTGTTTAAAAAAATGTAATCTTTTTGGAAATACTTTTTTTACGTTAATGTTTTATTGGAATGTGTTCACTTATTTTGAAAACCTTTTTTTATTTTTGCGCAAAACTAAAAACTGTTGAAATGGTTCTGTCCATTTGTAGATAGGTCTCTTTTGGTACATATAAACACCATTTGTTTGATACTACTCAATTGATTTTTTGCTGTAATGAAAAGTAACGAGATCAGCCCAGAAAAATTATGATACTCGGTATTTTCTAATGAAAGAAAGAAATCTTTGCTGAAGACATTGATTCATATATATATTTCTGTTTTAATTAAGTTAGTTATGAATGAAGTGCTTCTATCCTCATAAGTAGAAATGGCTTATCAGAAAAGAAACGTTTACGTCAGTTTTGATTTTTTACACGATATTTGTAGAATACAGTTCCTCTAGTATGTGAAACATAGAATTTGTGACTAGGAAGTTATGAAAAGTTTGCTAGCACTCATAATTTTGATAGAATATCATTTCAAAAATTTTTATTTACCCATTTGCATCCAAATTTTTCTAGCGTTTCTGTCAGAAACTTTTTGTACTTTAAAGGTATTTAGGTCGTTTTTCTAAAATTTTTTTCTGGGTTACTTTCCTGACAGAGACAAAATTCATATTATTTTTTCTTTGTCTTTGGGACAAAAAAAAAAATATTATGTCTATCTCGGCAAAAAGTCCTTATCCAGTGCGTACAAAAAAATTTACCATATTAAGGAGATAATATGTATATAAGATACGATATATCTGAATATATCACCCTCAATTGATTAAAAAAAATATTTAGAGTTTAGGGAGGGC
The DNA here is from genome assembly GCA_932274085.1 of Protocalliphora azurea. NCBI lineage: Eukaryota > Metazoa > Arthropoda > Insecta > Diptera > Calliphoridae > Protocalliphora > Protocalliphora azurea. The sequence continues at coordinate 145,028,621 of OW026520.1, read as the reverse complement.
TTTTATATGGGAGCTATGGCCAAATGAGTACCAATACTTGTATTAAGCGTAGTGTATATTTCCATGATATTGTGTTATTTACGCACTTCCCGAAAGTGAGCCTTATATGTGAGATATGCTTAGTTATGGACTAAATTTGGCACTGTGGTTTTTATTTCTATAAAACAGAATTTTTAAAATGATTTTCTAAACAGGGGTTTATAAGTCAATTATGGACCGATCTTCATGAAATTTACATTCAATTAAAATATTGACTCGCTTAATTCATTAATGCTCGTTTAACTCCTATTCCAAGATATATATTTTAGCAAGTCTAGGTAAAATAATTGACTGATCTTAATCAATTACAATAGGCTTCCTCCTTAGACCATAAAACTAATTGAATTATTTTCAAAATTGCGGCCTGTAGCTTGATTACAAGGTTTACATGGACAGACAGTCAGAGAGTGATAAATCTATTCAGTAAGTGATTATAAGTGATTTCCGATTGGTATATATTAAGGTGGGTCTTAGAACAATATTTATGGGTCATTAGCACCTATATAATATAGAGTATAAAAATCTGTTTGCCAGCATTACATCCACTACTAATTGCTTAATAGAAATAATATTTCTCGCTTTAGATTTATAACTGCTGTATCTACAGTAAAAAAGATTTTCAAGATTTTTTTTTTAAATTATATAATTAGTAAATCAAGTTGTATGCATGTAATAATAAATGCATAAAATAATAATAACTTAAATAAATTAAAATGTAAAATTTACAAAATTTATTAAAAAAAAAAAATTATTCCAAAATGTTAATTCTACATAAAAACTAACGTATTTATTCGAATAATGTTCGTTCGAATTATGCGAACAATTTATTACGAATAATTATTCGAAGAATTAAAAAATAAAAATAAATAACGAATAATTAGAATATTTTTTCTTTTTTTTTTTGAATAAAGCGAATAATTTTATTTCTTTGAAATTCAGCTAATTTTATTAGAATTTTATAAAAGAAATATTTCTTTATGTTAAATGTTTTTTCTAAATCGAATTTTATAAAAGCAAAATAACGAAATCGACTGAAATACATTCATTTAAATTTTATTATTTTTTAGAATTAGGAAAATTAAACGTATTTTGCAAGTCTGGAAAGGAACCTTTTGAAGTCAGATCGTTAACACTACTTAGCTTTGGAGATATAGTTCACATTTAGGATTCGCTGAAACATAAATAAAGATTTTGTGAAAACCTTTAATGTTTATATATAATTCACGCTGTTACAATGAAAAATCACTCGTGAAATGACATAGTGCAGGTTATAGGCCTTCTTGAGGACATTATAAGTCAGTTTTAAAAATGTGCAATACACCCTCAAATGACATAGTGCAGGTTATAGGCCTTCTTGAGGACATTATAAGTCAGTTTTAAAAATGTGCAATACACCCTCAAATGACATAGTGCAGGTTATAGGCCTTCTTGAGGACATTATAAGTCAGTTTTAAAAATGTGCAATACACCCTCAAAATTTCGAGTTATTAGCAAAAAACTGTTTTTGGGTAGGTTGCATAAATGTATTTTTAATTCTGTTATTCTTTTGTTTATTTTTTCTTTTAAAACTTCTTTGGAAAGTAGAAGAAACAGGCTTTTCAACTGTATGCATTTGGTTTGTTTTGGTGAAATATTAAGAGAAAATGTTCAAACAACTTCTAGAAAAAATAAAATTTTTCCACAATTTTTCGAGTTTAACTGTGATTTATTACATTTTTTTTCTATAAAAGTCTATACAGCGATGCAATAGTTTTTATTTTTGTTGTGAACATAACTAATTTTAATATTTTTAAATTGGACAAAAACTGTAGAACTTATTCGATTTTATCTGTAATAACTTACTAAAACTTTCCATACATTTTGATTTTCATCCTCAAAAGTAAAAAATATAAAAAAGTATTTTGTTTAAAAATATATGAAGAATTTTTTAATAAAGTTATAATATTCTAAACAAAATAACATTTCAAACTTTGTAAACAAATATGTGGTCTTTTAGAAAAAAAAAATCAGAAAAATTTACATTAAAGTCAAAATTTCGAAAATTGGTGAATAATTCATTATTTAATTTGAGTGTATATAGAAGTTAGTAATATAGTTAGAAAACTACGTCCTTTTGCTTTCAAAATTAATTTTAAAATCTTAAATTTACTTAAAATTTATAAAGCTACGAGACCTATAGTGCAGGAACTACCCTAAAAACGTTTTTTTTTCAATTTACGGAGTGTTTCGAAATTTTATAAAATTGTTTTGTGATGTTCCCAAGAAGGTCTATAACTCACATTAGATCGTTTTCCGAGTGAAAATAAAAAAGTGAAATTTTGTAACAACGTGTTATTAATATAATCAAAAGTTTGTAGTACAATATGAATTTTATAACATTTTGGCAAGTGCTTCCACAAAGCACTAATACTTCTTTCCTTCGACTAAAGGTAATTATTAAAATTTTCCAGAATTCTCGAAATAAATAGAGTAAGATTAATTTTTATTATTATTTTTTATTTCTATTTTATTTTAATTATTCGAATAAATCGAATAACTTTAAATACGTGGTCGAATAATCTGAACAAATTGAAATGTCTTATTTAAACATTTTAAAATATGTAACTGTTAACTCTTCATTTATTATTGTTATTTTTTTGCAATTAAGTTTTTAATAAATCTTATATAATCCTGCATAATTAGTCTATTTTATGTTGTTTCAATTATTCGAATAATTCGAATTATTCGTTTTTTCGAACAATGAAAAAATTAATAATTTGAATACCCTAATAAAAACTCTATTCTATTTGCAAAATTTTCATAAGAGAAAAATATCAGCCTCCACCATTTTTTTTTTTTTTTTCAAAAAGAAATCCGCTTAAAAGTTCCTACAAATAAAAATCACATAAAATCCTTTGAAGTATAACTATATAAATTTTGTTGCTGTTGTTTTTATTATCGAACGAATAACTTTACATACTAAATTCTTATTATTTAAAACTTTCATCAGCAAATTTGTTTCACTCATACTCTACTGAAAAAAGTAAAATTTATGAATATAATCGGCTTATGTTGGTTGCCATGTTTTCATTTGTGGCTACAAAATGGGAAAAATAACACATACATACGTAACAAATAAAATACTAAAATAATATTATACAACTTACAAAATTGCTTATCAGCAAATGAGCATGACTAAATTCCAATTTTTATATTATTATATTTTTTGTTTTCTTTGTTTATCCTTACAGGAGGCAAAAGTAAAATGAAAATGACCCATAACTGCCAATTTGGCATAAAATCGTATTCGTACAACAAATCTACAATAAGAACTAGCTACTATTTATAACAGCTCCAGCCCCGTAAAAGTGAGAATGATGATGATGATGACTATTGTTGAGATTTCATTATAAATAAATTAAATGGAATTATGGATACACCAATGAACAGCCAGTCAGCAAGTCGCTTGTAATAATTATTAAGCCTCCATAGAAGCACAAAACGGAAAAAGAAGCGAGTAAAAACTAATAAAAATAGATTATAGACAACAGGACACACACCAATCAGCCACCCCACTCACCAAGTGTTAAAATTTTGAAAGTGATGTAAAAAAAGTAATAAAAACAAAGTTTCATTTCATTTTGTCATTTGTTGAAATAAAATCCTTAACCGTGTTACAAATAAATACAAAAAGAGTAAAGCGAAAGAAACGTGTGAACAAATTGATATTGCACAGTGGGGTCAATTGCAAAATAAAAGGTAATAAATGTGGATCTTTTAATCAGTTCAACCGATTTTGATGAAACTAGGAATGTCGAAAGAGAAGAAGTTAAGCAAGAACGGCGCTATGGTGGGCCAAATTTGACCACATCGAGAGCGAAAAACATTTGGATATAGGGTGAAAGTTCAAAACTTTTAAAAATTACACTTTTACGCTTTTTTATGGTTCAGCCTTTCAGGAAACAACAAAAAGTATTGAACATTTTTAACAAAATTAGAAAAAATGAAGTTACTTTTTTTGGCATTTAATTACAATTTTCGAGTTATTTTCAAGTTTTGACTTTGAAATTTGTTTTTTCCTGTTATCAAATTGAGATAACTAAAAAAAATTAAAAAATGTTACTTTAAAAGTTATGGGGCAAAAACGCAAAATAGGAAAATGAAAAATTTAATTTTTAAAGTCAAATAATTTTTAAACCATAAGAGATAATAATTTATTATTTTATTTTGGCCCACTGTAGCGCTGTTCGTGCTCCAGCTACACACTCCACAATATACTGAAAGCTTAACTCCTTCTCTATCGATATTCCTAGTTTCATCAAAATCGGTTTAGCGGTTTAAAAGATCCAGACTTATTACCATTTATTTTTCAATTGGCTCCACTGTATATTGCTAGGAATAGTAAGTCAGAACTACGTGTGAAACGTATGTGAAATTTACTAGATTAAGATTATTTTTCAACTTATTATTGGTGGAAAGGACTACCTGCGGTGAATCCTTATAAACAAAAACAACAAACATCAAACTAACAACCAACCACAAAAGTACAAAAAAAGAAAAAAACATTTGAAGCAAAAAGTTTCATTTCACATTTTCTAACGCCATGAAGGGTTTAACAGCGTTTAAGGAAAAAGCCACGGGAGTTTTTAGTGGGTAAGTATCTTTTAACTTTATTTATTATTATTATTTTTTTTTTTTTTTGTTTTAACTTCGATTTCTTTCTCTCAACTTAACCACTGATTTGTTAACTTTATTTGGGTAAACAATTTTATGAATTATGATTATCGATATAACCATGTTATGCTTTGATTGCTGTAGACTTATAAAAATAAAAGATAAAACAAAATTTAATTTAACGGACCAGTGAATGGCTGCAGAAGATGGTCATTGATAGCTTTGAGTATGAGATTATTAAAAATAAAATTGATGAGCTGGTAAAATTTGGAGAATTTTTTTTTTGAGAGAAATTAATATGGATTTAAAAAATTTATTGCAAATTTAGCAAAAAAAAAATTTATTTAGTATTTAAGAATATTTAGATAAAATATTTAGTATTAAAACATTTAGATCATATTTTATGAGGATTACTATTTCAACCGGAGAGCCTTTGTCTACTCACTATTTTCTTATATGTGCACACGCACACATGCACAAATTTATGGATACACTTTACAAAACTTAATTCTTTTTGACATATATGCATAGATGTAAATCCATAAAAATAGCCAATTTTTTTTACAATTTTGACAAATATATCTGGATTGAGATCATTATATTTGCTTCATTTGGAAAGGTATGTAGACGATATATACATATATCAGTGGATAGTTAATTAGATACGTCTATATTTATATTATGTTTATTTTTTTTTTACATACATACAAATTAGAAGAAGTATGGCTTGAAAAATTTTAAATTTAGGTGTTTCTAATTTTTAAGAAAATGTATTCAGATTTGAAACTTTATGAAAAATTATCCGCTAAGGCTATTAAAATGATTTTTGGTAAACGAAAAGATCGTTATCTTCCCAATACATCACATTAAAAATAAATTCCAAAAAATAAATTTTAATATAATTTTTGTGCACTTAATAAATATGTTTCTAAAAATTTTACTATTTTCATAAAATATTCTCTTCTGTCTATATTTTCGAGCGGGCGGAAACTAAATGAAAATTTCTTTGTTATCAATTTCTGAAGCCTAATTTTTTTGAAATATGTGAAAAAATAGTTTTTATTAAATAAATTTTGAGAAGAAAAGTGAAATAATCGGACCACTTTTTGTGTAAAACAAAGCAATGTTTCGTAATCAATTTAAAGTCTTGACTTTGAAAAATTTTTACGCATCTTTTTGGAATATGTTGTGAATTTTAGCATATTTAAAAAAAAAAAATGTTCGCTCGGAAGTCGAGACAAAAATCTAAATTTCCAAATTCAAGCGTTAATTTTTTTGAAGAACAAGTTCTTTACAAAGGTTTTTAAATCTTTGAAATCGGATTTGATTTGTAGGTTACGATTTTTTGAAACTTTTTCATACTCAGCTTTGACACCCTGTAGCTTATTTAGTGTTATCACAGGGTGACTACAAGATGATTTTTCTGAAAGCTTATGTCCTTCTTTACTCTTCCATACATTTCATTTTGATACGTCGAGTAGTTTAGGAGATACAGATTTATTATCAAATTTTTGCGTACTTTTTTATATGTTGAAGTTATTTTTTTTTTAATATTTAAATTAAATTAAATTTTCGAACATAGTTAAAATGTTTTTAAAATAATTACTTATTTTTTTCCATATCCTCACTTTAGTAATTATTTTTGTTAATAATTTAAGAAAGAAAAGAATTTAAGCTACGTTTGAAAGTTTATATTCGGTTTAATCGAATATATATATCGTGTTAAAATTTTCTCGTAACTTTTCGGAATGTTTGAGATTTGAATTTTATTTTGGCTAATATTTAAAATTTTTATACGAATATTAGAAATTTTTATACGAAATATTTTAAATATTCAAATATTTAAACTTCGCAAAATACTATAAATCTATTTAATCAAATCATATGTTTTTCAATATTTTATGTTTGAATATTGGTGAATATTAAAAAAAATAATTTAATTGAAGTGTTTTTCTAATAAATCATTGAAATTTTATAAATTTTTTATTCCATCAGGTTTTAATATATGTTTTTGCTCATTAAAGATAATATATTCCAAATGACGATAACAGTCCGTCCGTTATTCCGTTCAAATTGTTTTGCATTAAATTATTGGATATGTTTACGAACAAAAAACTATAATTTTTTCGGAAATCGATCCTTAGATAAATTTATTATTTCATTTGCTTTAAAATATCGGAAATACAAAGTAGAAATTTGGTTTTGGATATTCGAAAAATTAGTCCATATATCTGTAGACTTTTGTAAATTTTTGTTCAAATATATCTTCAAAACTAATAGTAGGAATGTTTTTGTTAAAAGTCCACAGATACGTATATGGGGCAGTATCAAAATATTTTGATTTTAGGCTTTAGGCGGATTAAAATCCATTTGTATAAATATGTTGAATCTGTTCGCGTTAATCATTTAGATCAGGTGGCGCAAAAGTTATAGCGGTTTTAAGTTGAGCATCTAAAAATATTTACAAACTAGAAGTTTATGTATAATTCTGCTAAAAATCGCGCATAATATCAAAAAATACTGAGTTCTTCAAATAAAATTTATGATATTTTCAATGCTATTTTTTATACAGAAAATCGCGATTTTTAAACATTTCGCGAAAAATGGGGTTCGAATCTAAATTATTTCTCCATATATTATACGAAAATATAATTTTCAATTTCCTATATAAAAATACAAAAACAAAAAGAGTAATTTTTGCGTAATTTTCAAAAAGTCCATAAACTTTTTTATTAAATTTATTTTTAATGCTTCTCCTATTTTATTGTGAAAAATAACAAAACACTAAGTTCAGTAATCCATACTCTGAATGTATCTCGCGAAAAAATGACTTTTTTAAAAATGTTCGCCCTTGTTTTCTAAACTTTAAGACCATGTACTGCGTTATCAACGATTAGCAATCCATTTTTTAAAAAATTTGCATTGTGGGGCGCATAGACTCCGCCTAAAAACCAAAAGCTTTTTAAAAATGAAAAATTTTAGTCATCAAGACTCGACTATTTGTATTTAACTGTTGAAAGTCTGCGTAATAACACAGATGGTGAAGAATTTACCCACAAATTCCGATTAGTTTATATAAAATCGAACAGGATCAAAAAGTATAAAAGTCCGAATAAAAAGTGTAGAAGAATGAGAAAAAGCTACATTATTTTCAGCCTTTTTTCTAAGTTTTTTTTTTAACTTTGAACAACAATCATAATCACAAAATGAAACCTATGGTGCTAAAACTTTGCACTCTATTAGTTTCAAGTCTTGTGAGTTCAGATCTATAACTCATTTGTTTGAAATGGTATTAGCATAAAACTTCTTAAGGATTAAAGTCAGTTTCAGCCAGGTTTTTTTTTTGATAATGGCTCATATATCTTCAACTTAGTTTATGAAATTTTATCCCCAAAAAATATATTTTACAATACTTATGTACGAGTAATAAATTTTTGATAATTTTTTTTCCGTCATCTTCTAAATATATAAAGGATACAAATGATTTCGGTCACAATGAAATGAAAACGTTCATGAATAAATTAATTCTTTAAAAAAAAAAACTATAAATTTAATAGGACCAATGTTGTATAATAAAATTCAATAAATTTAAAAAATGCAGCTATATTTTTTATTAAATTTATTAAATTTTTTATTAAATTATTATTAGCTACTACAATTATCGTTAGCTATGTTAAAGCTGAATGTATATTTATAAATTACACGAAATTTTAAGTACTAATTTTAGTTAGTTTTTTAAGCAACCGAAAGGATACTAGCTTTTTAAGTAATTTAAAAAATTATGTCCAAACATATGTTGAGACTTCAATTGCTCTAAATAATAAAAAGCTTGGGCCATAGAATACAACTAGAAGTTTATGTGAGAAACAAAAACCTAATACAGTTATCAAAAACCTAATTCATGCAACAACAAATTACATGTAGTCAAATATAATTTGTTTTGAAAAAAATTAGTAAATTTTTTGAATTTTTGAATTTTGAAATTTGAATTTTGTTTGAAATGCTTCTATGGATTGGATTGGTTTCTATGGATTGGGCTATCATGCTCAGAATAATTTCTGTGCACCAGATTTTACAATACTTTATAATTTATTGATGATCATTTATTATACGTATGTATACAGTTTTTAAGATAATTTATTCTTATTTATATTTCAGTGATCTCGTGTAAAAATATTTTGCAACTCTTAATTTCCTAACAATATCGGTGAAAAAAAATACAAGCAATTCTACACAAATTTTTTAAAGTTGTATAATCAATTAGTCAAATATACAATAAATTACAACTAACTATCTTTTCCATTTAATAGCCAAGTCTATTGCAAATTTAAAATATATAATACTTTCTCCCAAATGCACATGTAAGAATTATAATTGGCTCCATTTTAAATTAAAACATAATTTTTAGCCAAAATGCCTTCAATCTTTTTCTCCTTTCTTCCTATTTTTGTTATAATTTAGTTAATATGACTCCGCACTTTGGACAACGCTTTGTTAAAAAATATAACGAATTATGATCCATTTTTGAAAAGTTTTAATAATATTTCATTTCAATTTGACTTCAAATTATAAAAATGAAAATTCAATCAACTAAAACAAATTTTACAATTAAATTTCGTAATTGAACTTACTCTCGAATCAACTATAAATTAAAAATAAATTTTTCACATAGAACCAAATTTTATATTTAATCAAATAAAGTTATTTTACTTATAATTTACCATTTAATTTAAATTTTTTAATTTAAACTTTTGATATGTGATCAAGTATTAATGAAATTAAGTTAAATTATTTAAGTTTTAATATATTCGAAAATTTTAAATGAAATTAAATTTGGTTGATATTATTCGATTGTTTAGATTTCAAAAATTCAATTAAAATTTTAATTAAATTTTAATATCCTACTTCCAAATAAAAGTACATAACAATCAAAATTAATAATATTCTTATAAAAAAATTTGGAATTTTGGTTATTTCTTTAATTTTTCTAACATGAACAAATATTACACACATAGTATCAAAAATTTAATTAAGTATTATTGTATTTTCTTTATCTCCAAAGATTTTTAAGTCTTTCTCGAATTGTTTGAAGAGTTTTCGAACTTACCAAAAAATATAAATTAAGTTTAATATTTTCCAACATGGATATTGATCCATTATTTATAACTAAAACGTTTAAAATTTTTCTTAAGAATTTAATTTATGTAATTCTCCAATTTCTTTAATAAAACATCTTCAATTTTAAATAAATTAAAAAGAAAATAATAATAATTCCACTTTGAACTCAAAACAGCATAAACACACAAATAAAAGCAATAAATTTCAATTAAGTTCTTTAAATAATTACAAATTTCAATTATCAATTGAAATTCAATTTTACTTTCTTCCTACGTTACTCAATTTCAATGAAAATGTAAATATACAAATGACACCTTCCAAACAACTAAATAAAATTTAATAAAATATCAATACAAATAACATCTTCTGTAATCCTGCAAAATAAAACTCCTGGCAAACATACAGTCATCCTGTAAGAAAAATTTCAATAAATGTGCGGTTGCCATGTTAACTAACTTAACTGCACGAGTATATTAACACTTGAAATTTGAATTTCGTATTCAAGACATGATGCTGACGTTTTGGTTGAAGAAGGCAACATGAAAATAAGAAATAAAATATATAAAAAAATTAAACGAGTGTTTGTGGCGCCACTTGAAAGTTAGAAAGGCAATGAGTGAATAAATGAATACTCCATACAACTAAATGAAGAATTATTATCACTAAGTTAAAACATATAGAAGGGGAAGAATCTTGTGAAAAAGAAGAGAAAAGGGAAGAGGTGAGTGATGAGTGAGAGTGCTTGTGTGTGAGAAACAAAAGGACAAAAGAAGCGTTTACGCGTTTTAATGTTAAAAATTGTTTGATAAACGTTTTCTAAAGAGTTTTGGTTGCTTTTGTTGAACACTATGAATAGAAATGAAAATGTAGTTTTCTTTTCACGCATTTCAAGATGTTAACCAAGCAAAAGTTTTGTTTTCTAAGGATATGAAATGTTTTTTTTTTCTAATATTTAAATGACATGAACAATAAAAGTGAAAACATATAAATACTTCAAAAAATTTTAGCAATAGAAAAATAATATGTAAAATTTTAATTTAATAAAAAAACTAATTTTGATATACACATTGAAACACATGATACACTTCTGTAACAAAAAAAAAAAAAAAAAAAAAAAAAAATACCTTGAATAATTTCTGTAATTTTTATTTCAAAATTTTCTTTTAAAAAATAGAAAAAAAAAACATTTTCTAATTTAGTTTTCATTACGATAGCTTCTAAATAATCATGTTTTCATATTTGTTGATTGTAAAAGAAGAGAAAGAGAAAGAAAAAACAAAACTGAAGTCATATAAAACGCACTTCATAATCATTTCCCTTTCCGCTTCGTATTCAGCCTGCACGTGCATGAAACGTGCAAGGAATTCCTTTTCTTAACACTTTTGTTCAACAACTATGAATACAACAAGTTACTAAACAGCATCACTAACCAAGCAACCACCATCAGGAGCAGCATCTCAACATCTTTATGATGAAGTGTTCATTACAATGTTATTTAAATCAGAGTATTAAAGGAAATGATTCATTTAAAATTATGTTAGCTACTATTAGTACTTTTATTCTACTAATAATTTTCTTATTCAAATATAACGAAACATACTCTAAAAAGTATTTTGTAGAATAATAATATGGTCCTAAGAATTGGGTAAGATTATTCCACTACTGTTGTTATTTTTCATGCTATGTTCTGATGTGTTTAGGTATCAAGAATGTCGCCCTTTACCAATAAAATATTTGGTTTAATAAAAAATCTGTTTTACAATTTAGGGAAAGAAATTTCTTAAGTTTTGAAAATCCAGTCCAGATTGTTGAAGGCAAAATAAAAGTCAAATTGAAAAATACTATTATTAACAAATAATCCTTACATAAAATTCTCAAACTTTTTTCAAATATTGATTTTGACTACTTCTATTTGACTTCTTCTATTTATTTACCACAAAAATAGAAGAATTTGCATTTTTAATTATTTTTATTAATTTAACTTTTTGTGTATTTGTAAACAATTTTTGAAATATATTTTTGTAAACTTTTTTAATTTGTTTTAAGGTTTAAGAATTTGATAATAATATTTGCAACAGAAATTTAAAAATTTCATTTTGCAAATATTAAATTAAATATTAAATTTATTTTTTTTTCCATTATTTTTATTCTTGTCTTTAAGTTTGCTAATAATTTGATAATAACCAGGCAATAAAAATCATATTTTTTTGAGGTTCAAATGAACCGAAATGTTAGTTACTTATTACCTTAAGACAATGTTAAGAATTTTGGTATCAATTTCTTGTGACATATTTTTGCATATTTTGGGCTAATCAGCATATTTTTTCATATTTTCATAGAAAATTCTTCTTTTAGAGTATATCTTAGCAATTTAAATGACATATTTTTGAATTTTTTATATTTAACAGCATAATTTCGCTTATATTACACTAAAGAGCATAAGTTTACTTATTTTATATCATAGAGAAATATTTTGCCTCCAATAGATTTTTTACCATAATTTTCCATTAGTGAAAATTTCATTCTTCAAATATATACCTTTTTCATATCCGATTTCTTAGTAATTTTTATTTTATGAATTTTTAGAAATTTTGCACATATTACACTAAATGCAATAATTTTATTTTATACCTTAGAGAAATATTTCTTTATACCTTAGAGAAATATTTTACACTCAATAGAATTTTTCTCATAATTTGCCTCAAATCCGATTCTCTAATAATTTTTATCTTATAAATTGTTAGAAATTATGTAATTTCCTCGTATCAGCTTTGAATGTTTTTAAATGCAAAAAGAAAATATTTTTAGTAAATGCTAATAAAACTCAAGTTATTTTCAGCATGAACCGTAGATAATTTGAAATTTATCCAAAAAATAAATAATATTTTAAGAATATATTTTTGTAATTTTAAGAGCAGAGAAAAAATATGGTTTCAGGAGCCATAATCGAAGATCAAAATATTATGATTGGACTATAATGTCATAAATAATAAATATTAACATTATAATCATAAAATAATCTAACTTTTCACATTATGATCAGAGTTTTTGCATCTTGTATTTAAATATTTTATAATATTATGGTCCAGTTTTATAAAATTATGCTCTGATTTTTTCATATTATAATTCAGCTTCATTATATTATTTACAATAAAAAGTTTTATAACATGCTCAAAATTACTCATAATATACTTTATATTAATCTTAATATGATCAATCATTATTTCATTAATTAATTTTAGATATTTTATTTACATAGCAGTTATACAATAACTTATACTGCTTGAATGACACCAAATATAACAAAATTTTGTCTACTTATATTTATGCATGTATAAACTAAATGAGAATTATAATAAAGTAGGAAAAAAACATGAAAAACAAAATATATTTAAAAAGAAACAAGTTATGTGTTTTCGACAATATTTGTAAAAAGCATACGTATTATAATTATTTGTTATATTCTATTGTTATGGGAATAATAATATTAATATGTTTAAAAAACATGATATGGTTTAAGAACAAGGAAATATATTGGTAATATTTAATGTTTGTAAAAATAATGATATTAAAATATAAATTATAAAAAAAATATTCAAACACATAAGATTTTTGTAGGCAACTATGTTAATTTTTTATTGAATGTAAGCATTGAATGATAAAACTGAAACAAAAACATTCTTATCACGAACACATCATTATTAAAATTAATGAAAATTAGCAATGAAACATGCCGTAACCATGCTTTTTCTCTGCGTGTAGGCACATTAATAACATTTGATAACAAATTAGGAAGGTATAATTTTTCAAACGTTTTTTTTTTTCAAATGATTCTGAATTTGAATTCAAATCTTTATCTGCACTGAATCAAGTTTGAGAAACACGTTTGGCATCTATTGCCATTCGTGATTTTCAGATACACAATATTCTCTTTTGTCGCTCGATGATTTACATATTCAGTTCTAGCAGAATGACAAGGTTTCTTTGAGGTATTAACAAAGAGGTAATAATAATTTGAAAAAAATAAAAAAGGTAGCAAATAAAAAGGAGAACCTAACAAGAGAACTCTGGATCCAGAGGTACTGAGTATTTTTCTTTTCTGGATAAAATGAAAAATTTTTTGAGAGAAGAATTGAAAAGCTGTTAAAATTTTTGAGAGAATTTATTTTAAATTTTTAGTATTTTAAAATGGGCCCCGAAAATTTAAAATTTTACCAAAAATCGAAATTTTACCAAAAAGTCGAAAATTCAACAAAAATTTTAGATTCTAACAAAAATCTGAAATCTCATCAAAAAGACACTTTTATGAAAAATTAAAAATTTCACAGAATATGAAAAATTTCACCAAAAAGAAAAAAAAAACGAAAGTTTACCAATAATTTGAAATTTTACCAAAAATCTGAACTCTAACAAAAAAAAAAAAAAATAAAATGAAATTTTACCAAAAATTCACTAAGAATTCAAAGTTTTACAACAAATTAAAAAATCAAAAATTTTACCAAAAATCTGAAACCATCAAAAATTTTAAATTTCATCGAGAACTTACAAATTTACAAATATACCAAAATTCAAAATTTGCAGAAAAAAATCCAAAATTTCACCAACATTTTAAATTTTGTCAAAAATCCGATTTCGTTTGATTAAATTTTGTGTTCATTTTAATGTTTAAATGCTCTTAATGTGAAAAAAGTTCATATTTAGATACAATTTCCATGTCAGGAAAAATTTTTAAGATTGTTTCATAAATTGATTATGTTTTCCCATATAATCCAAATAAGTCGCATGGTATTTAAGGTTAATAAAGGAGAATATATTGACTAATTTAAGACGTTATTTCAATTTAGGTTTATTGCTAATTAGGTAATCAATTGATTTAATTATTATTAATTTTTTGGATGGAAATAAAACAATTTTAAAACATGTTTTTTAATAGATACAATAAAATTTTTTAATTATATTCGAAAACAAAATTAGTGTTTTAAAATCAATTAAATTATTGATTGAATAAAACAAAGCTTTTTACTTAATTTTTTTTATTTATTCAATTAAACATTTTGCTTAAATTAATTGGAAATAGTTATTTTTCCATTTTTTTTATTATGAGAGGTGCACATCTGAAAAATTTTATTTTGTTTTTTAATGCATATTTTTGATAATTAAACTTATTTCCGAATATTCTTTGTGTGATTTTAAATTTAATTTGTTTCTATCTAAAAAAAAAAGGGAAAAAGTCTGTCATTATATATGGTAAAATTAAATTTTAACCAATTCCGTGCTTTGGTTTCAATGAAAACTAAAATAAAAAACTCTCTATTATTAAGAAAAGAAACCACAGAAAATACATGTATAAATATGTATTCTATTCTTCTGGTGATCCACAAACTCTGCTTTGATATCTACAGAAACAACAATGACAATTGCCTATCAGTGTTGCCAGGAGCTCAGAAAAGTGTCCAGAAGGGAAAAATGTCTCAAAAAAATAAAGCTAAAAAAAAATTAAAATTTTTTCTTTAATTTAAAAACTTATTTTTTCGTTCTCATTAGTTTTTTTTTATATATTTTTAAAGATATTCTAATAAATATATAAATAAAACATTGAACAGTTATCAGTAAAATGACCCAAATGAAAAACCGACCAAAAAATTCCCATAAAAATTTGGGTTATAATTCACATGAAAAATTACCTAATATTTTGAAGTGATTTTTTGATATTTTTAAACTAAAATTCTTTTTTTATTAAGTAGTTTTAAGTTTTTGGGTGAGTTTTCGCTTTAATAAGAATTTGCTAAAATTATGTTTATAAATAGTTTCTATGGTTAATGAAGCAAATAAAAAAAGTAATTATAATAATAATCAATTTAGTAATTCCATCATTGATTTAGATAATGAAGCGGCGCAAACGAAAATTTTTATTGTGCCAATAAATATTTTTATTTTTTAAAAATAAAATTAGTACTAGATAATAAGAGATTATTTCCTTTGTTGTTGAAATAGTAACATTTTAGGATTTTTAAGGTAATTTTAAGAATAAAAAGAGGCTAGAAGCTAAAACGAAAACTTTGAGGCTAAAAACAAAATAAAAAAGCTAGATTTAGCCTTAAAAAGGCTAAACTGGCAACACTGTTGCCTATTTTAAGATATTTATAGTCCTTCGAATCAGATGCTCTTACAGCGCGGGAAATTACCATGTGATCAAAATAAGTTTACAAGAATTGAAATAAAATGCTGAAATAAAAAAATTCAAAATATATGTTATCGAATTCCTTTAAATCTCTGTTATAAAAAATTAAAAGAATTCCATAACGTTCGTTGTCATGTTTGAGGAATTTTCTTAAGTTTTTTTTATTCGCTTAACAAACATATATCGATGACTTTATTTTTCGCAAAGACTCCTCTTCAAAGATAGTGAAAGTTATATGTAGTCTGTATAAGAATCATAATGACATCTTAAACATGCCAATAATTTTTACAACTTTCTTTATTTTCCTTCTTTTGGTATTTTTATATTGTCATCATTTTACATTTAATATGTTTATGGCTAAAATGGATGTTGAAATTTTTATTGTATTTCATAGATTTCCTGCAAGAGTTTTTTTTTTTTTTTTAGTTTAGTATAAATATAAAAAAATATATGGTCGCGTTTTAAGGCTTAAATAAATGGCGAGACTGTGTCTTAGAACTTTGCCGCCAAGTTAAGTTAATTTAAAAGGACATTGGTTGTAATATATTAGATAGTTGCTTAAAATAAGTAAGTAGTATTAAGTAAATACTAGTAGTGTTTAAATTTTATAAATGTCATAAGTAACTTTTAGAAATTTTATGAATAGTTTTGTATTTTTTTTTTTTATATAAATGGAAAATAAAATAATGTGATTACTTTGCTGATTTTTCCAAACCTATTTTACTATTTTACCCTTTTTTAACTAAAAATATCTCCACTAAGTAAAGTATCTTTAATAAATAATCCCCTTAATGTCTCCGTAATTCCTAGCCCATTCCATTAATCTTCTTCATGTTACATTTTTAACAATTGTCATTTAGTTTTTTTAATCTTTTAAGCGTTGGAATCTTGATAAAATGTTAAAACACACATAAATTTAATATCATTAACCTAAAAACCTTTTAACAAGACAAAACATAAACGGAAAGAAATCCTGAAATAAAAAAATAACAAACCAAAAAAGTTTAGTATATAAAAAATCTCTGCAATTCAGAGATAAAATAAAATGATTCAATCAACTATCAATATTCTTTCATTCACTCATAGAAAACAAACTCACCCTTCTTAAATTAAATTTTCCTTGATTGTTATACAATCAACTTTCCTGCCGTACACCACTGGCAAATCTATGTAGCAGTCAAAGCACTTAATAAAATCGAATTTTATTTCAATTGAACACGTCTGTTTTTATTTTACCTTATAGTTTTGCTCTAAAGTACCAACAAAAGTAATCATTCGTATTTCGAACTAAATACTCGTGTTGTTGTTTTATTTATTTCAACAAATCCTTAAGGATATTATTTTGTTGGTTGCTGAATCTAAAATATTGTAGAAACATGTAGTTATTAAAGGGGGAGGCAGTTAGAGGAGGGTTCTTGAATTCTAGAGCAGAAAAGCTTAAGTAAAATGATATCAATGATTATGGTTTATTAGTGTGAAAATATTTGTGTAATTTTATGTTAGTGAGATCCCTTGAGGATTGTAGATTGTTGCTGAAGTATAGTGTGTGTTTGTATTTTTTTTTTCTAATAAATTATCGAGGTATAAAGGCAACAGGCGATAGATTTGTTAAATATGCTATCAATGTTTTAATAAACGACTGACTCATGATAGGTAAGATGAAATTCTTTACTCTGTTGGATTTCCAGGAAAGCTGTGAAGTCATTAAAATCTCTTTTTTTTATTAATTACGGATTTTAATTTCAATTGTGGATTATTTATAAGTTTTAAATAAACAGTTTAACATAAAAATTGGACCTTGATGTCATCATATCCGACATTTTTTTCAAATAGTCAAAAACTGACCTTATCCAACCTAGAAAAAGAGGGAAAATAAAAAGTCCCATTTTTCCAAAAGTATTTTTTTATTTACTTCTTTTTAAAAATAGTACCTTTTTCAAACAAAATGATTTTTAAACTTGTCGAATTTAAAAAAAAAATTATATTTGTGTTTTCTTGCACTCAATTTTGATCGATGTATTGTGGTTTAAATTGAAAATTTAAATACAAAAAATTAAAAAAAAGTGTATGT
Source organism: Protocalliphora azurea (assembly GCA_932274085.1). Classification (NCBI taxonomy): domain Eukaryota; kingdom Metazoa; phylum Arthropoda; class Insecta; order Diptera; family Calliphoridae; genus Protocalliphora; species Protocalliphora azurea. The sequence goes on along the minus strand of OW026520.1, from coordinate 145,010,559 downwards.
CTTCAGTTTGAAACAAAAATAATTTAATAAGGAATTCATCTTTTATCGTCCTTTTAAAATGTATCTTACTTAATGTGAATTTTAAGAAATTCTTGAAATTGTGTTTATTTTATACAACATATATATTTTTTAGAATATGTCCTTAAAAAATCTCATACCATCTCGTACTATCTTTCATTTTATGAGAATTTTAAATAGTCACCCATTATCACGACGGCTTAATTTTTAAAATTGCAGGTTCTATAATCGCGGCAGTTTACGAAAAACGTGTTATATTTTAGTTACTATTATCTTGTTTTTTTTTTTAAATTTGATTACAATATCTATAACCAAAAAGGGAAATCCCCGTCTTTTGGTATATTAACGTTTTTGAATGATTTTGATCTTTAATTTTGTCAGTTCATTCGTGTCATTTGTTGTGTAAATACATCTCTTAATATGGAAAAAGCTCAGCATATTTTAAAGCCATCGATTTCTAAAAAATTTTAGATTAAAAAAAAATTTAAAGTGGAGATTCCATAAATTAAATTTTGCGTGAATTACAAGTGGCATAAGTCTTCGGTTTACCGCATTATAAAGCAAGAAAATTCGTTAAAAAAATTCGTACGTACAACAGAAACGTTGCACCTTAAAGAAAGGTGAGTACCCAAGAATGGAAAAAATGCATTATAAGTGGTTTGTAAAGGAGTAAATGGAATTATCAGATATGGAATCGGAGGATTTATACGATAGTGGTCATGAAGGAAACGAAATTAAAGTGGACGATTGTATAACATCGATAAACATATGCATACCAAGGGTTTTTGAAAATGATAAGCCGACAACAGCACTATATGAACTACGTGATTCAGCTGCTATTTTAAAAAATAATTTGCCAAAAAAGCAGCTCAAAGTCTTCAATTTCTTAAAAATGTTTAAAATAAAAATAAAAACAATTCTAATTTTTCAATAAAATTTTGGGTTCTGTTATCGCGAAAATTCAGTTATCGCGACAGGTCTGGTTTTTAATTAGCCGTGAAAATCGAGCTTGCACTGTATTTATTTTACGATTACCAGGAAATTTTAATCATGACTTGCAAAATTTAATAATAAAGAAAAATTTTTTTATGTTTAATTATTAACAAATCGAGAACCTACTGTCAGTCGAGAAATAGTTTTTACAGATTTTTCAAAATATTCATAAAATAATTTTGTCCACCTAGATTTCAATTTCGAACCACAGTAGCTTGCGTTAAAGTAACGTGCGTTTTTCGGCTCTTAGAGTCACTGCTGATATTTTTTTTTTTTTAATTACAATAGCACAAATATGACACACTTCTAACAAATTTAAATAAATAGCTGTCATTACGTTTATACGGTAGCTATTTAAAATAAAAAAAAAATATTTTTTAAATAACTAACATACTGTTTGTACGGCAGATTGCATACAGAAATAAATGTACTTACTAGTATAGCAAAAATATCGTCGAATATTTTATGAACCTTAACAGAAGTGCCAACGTCTTAATTAATGTCATTAGATATTTAGTTATTTATTTGTTTATTTACAACTCGTTTTTGAGTAATCTTGCCAATTTTTTTTTATTTGTTAATAAGACTTACGTATAAACGTAGTAGTTATATCGACTATACGTAATGAACTACCGTATTTGTGTTTAGATGAAATAAAGTCATTTAAAAAAAATCAAAATTGCTAAGAAAATTAATTTAAAAAAATGTTTACTACGTCAAGTCGTAAAAAATAGTCTTTTTATCGATAACATCAGATTTTGAGGGTGTATCGAAAATTTTAAGAAGGGCGTACTGATCTACTCAATGTGATCTACAACACACAGAAAGTCATTTCAAAAGTATGTTTTTATCAATAAGTTTTCTTTTTATAAGAAATTTTTGATAAATTTTCTTTTTAGAAGAAATATTAAATAATTCTTGTATAGGATATTTTCGATAAATTCTTTTTATAAGAAATTTTTAATAGATTTTCTCTTTATAAAAATTTTGATAAATTTTCTTTTTATAAGAAAATATTAATAAATTTTATTTATTTAATTTTTGGATAAATTTTTAACGTTCAATAAAATTTCGATAAATTTTTTTAAAGGAATTTTGTAATATTTTTTTTTATTGGAAAATTCTAGATGCTTTTGCTTTTATAGGAAATTTTAATTTTTGATAAATTTTCTTTTTATAAAAAATTTTTAATAAAATTGCCTCTTCCAAGAAATTTTCGATAATATTCTTATAGAAAATTATCTATAGATTCTGATATTTTTTTACAAATTTTATTTTTATAAGAAATTTTCGATACATTTTTCTTTTTTTTGAAATTTTTTAAATAAATTTTTATTTTATAGAAAATTTTCAATAAATTTTCTTTTTACAGAAAATTTTCAATAAATCAAATTTTTATTGATATTTTTTCATTAATTTTTCATTATACAGAAAATTGTTTTTGATGGAAATTTTTCGTTTTATAAAAATGGTTAACAATTTTTTATTGATTTAAAGATGTACTTTTGAACAAAGTAGAGATCGGTAAATTATGATGGAATGTAGAATAATTATTTTACCTAGCCCACATACAAATGTCCTCTCAGAATAAAATGCTCATAAATGCCTTAAATACTGTAGTATTTTAAAGAAATTCAGTACAAATAAGTTCTGTATAAATATAAATCTGTGTACCAAATCGGTTCATAATTGATCATAACTTCCATACAAATCCCTCTTCCGAAAATCATTTTAACATCTATAAATCTCATTTAAATTTTTGTATTATAATTATATTTGCCACAGATAACTTTTATAAAAGTAGAAAGCAAGGTTCCAATTTTCACAATCGGTCCATAGCTGACCATAGCTTCCATACAAGACCCACTTCCGGGAATCACCACAAAGTACATATAAGTGTTAGTATCAACATAATATTATGTTCTATCTCTTTGATAAAAAAAATTAAATTTCCAAAACTGCTTTAAATCAGTTTTTCAGTTTTCTTTTTAATTTTTCATAATACTTTTAATAATCATTTATAAGAAATAAAACAACCCAACAAAAATTCCATTGAGTGTAAAAATCAATTATTTTTGAACAAAACATAACGTTGTCATAACATCAAAAAAGCAAAATATTCTTATAATAGAGCATTTAACAAAACAATTAAAAGGCTTCAACAAAACATTGCTTTACTATGAAAAATATGTTAAATTGAAAATATAATTGACCATTATGTAGTATAAAATACCATAGAAAATCATAAATGAAAACTTAATAATGCTAAATAAAATTTTCTTTGATTTCTAGTAAGAGTTGCCAATAACAACTGTAATCATAAATATCTTTGCAAAATATGAAGAGAAAAAAAAAAATGGAAAATTAAAGAAATCTTTTTACTTCCCTTTAACTTGCTACACAATACGTTTAGGTTATTTAAAGAGATTCAAACAACTTAATAACAAATATTAGTAGACTTCTACAACTAACAAACAATTTTTTTCTATTGTGTCCTTAAATAGCTTCCCCTCCTTTGGATGGTAACTATGAGTTCTTGTTAAATAAAGCCTATTAAAGGATGTTTTTGTGGATTTTTAACAAACATTTTTGTGTCTCACAGAACTATGAATTTCTCCCCTCAACAAAATATTGCACAGTGGGACAGAATTGAAAATTGTTGGAAATAAATTTGTAATTTCTAATAGGCTGATTGGATCTATACATAATTTCAAATACATAGCCGTGACGGAGGAGTGCAAACATTTTTAGTTTGGAAATTGGACCCCATATACTACTTAGGAGCGGAGATATGGTGGCTCACAATAGAGTACTTCTGACATAGAAAATTTTTCATTGCTTGCCAAATTTGTGTTTCTTATCCGATTTCAAATATTTTTACATCTTCTTAAAGCTTTCGGTAATGCCTACGACTTATTTGTGTTTGAAATTTTAACTATCTCAATTTTGCAAAATCTTAGTACAGTTTTTTAAGTACATAGCCCTATATTTTCATCATCATTTGAAGTAGATATTTTTTCCGAGTCCAAAAAAAAAAAAGATTTTAAATTTAAAAATTGCAAAAAAAGTTTTTTTGTCACTTTTTTTTCTCTAAAATTTTTTTCTTTAAGAACATGTAACAACTGTATACTTTTCTGAAAGGTACGCAGATGATTTAAGAAGTAAACACAAGCCTAAACGTTTAATAGGATTAAGTACAGTCCGAATTCTACTCATTTTATATAAAAATTTTGACTTCAGCCTACATGTTCTAAAATCCCAAGGCATGAATCTACAAGCAAAATGCAGTTTCAGAAACTCCAATATGTTCCAAAGAATTTGCCAATGGCTGTTTCCAGACCTGTAACAAATGTGGACTTTATGGGCTATGTTCCAAAAAATTCCATTTTTTGGTATTTTCGCCAGTTTTTTGGAAATTTTTACAAATCCTTTTCGTTAGAATATCTTAACAAATAGTTTCCCCAAAAACCAATTTTTTACAAAAAAATTACATTAATTCTAAAAATAGGAAAAAGTAAGAACTCGATTTTTTTCCAAATACATTATGTTGCGTAGATGACATAATTCTTAATTATATACAAAAGGATTGAAGTCAATATGATTTATAGAACTACAATCACGCTACTTCATAGTTTAATATCTCACGAAAAATTGCACTATTTCAGCAAAAAATCACCTCTTCGAACATTAGCTATGGGAACAAATTATTTATAAGTTATGACTTTTTAACATCCACAATAGTGCAATGTTTTTATAATTTTTCGCAACATCTTAAATTATAAAGATGACTAGTTTTGGTCCAATAAAAGATATTGACTTCAGTCTTTTTGTATGTAATTAAGAATCATATCAGCTAGACAGAGTAGTTTATTTGAAAAAGGTGAAGTTCACACTTTTTCTTAATTTTGAAATTAAAGTAAAGTTTTCGAAAAAAATAGTTTTTTTTTTGAAGAAACTATAACATTTGATCTCTGGAATTACATCGGAGATTCAGAAACTGCATTCCTTTTGTAGGTTCGAGCTTTGGGACTTAAGAACAATTAGGCTAAAAATAAAATTTTGATACAAAATAGATCAAATTCGGGAGGGTTTGGATGATTGGAATCATTTTTTACTATAAAATCATCAGAGGAGTTTATAATTATTATATGTATTTAAGGAAAATTTTATTTTGAAGAAAAAAGAATAAAGACACCTCTTCATCCAAAAAACATAAAAAATCATAATTTTTTGATTCGGTAAAGATATCGACTTCAAATCTTATTTAATTCATAGATAATTTTGTTCTTTAACTAATTTGAAAAAAATAAAAAATCGGATGAAAGAATTGGGCTATATATTTAAAAAACTGGATCAAGATATTGCAAAATTCAGACAGTTGAAATTTCAAAAACTATAACACATATGAGCATGCTTTTCATAGGCTTTACCGATAGCTTTAAGAAGATGTAAAAATATTTTAAATCGGATAACAACCAAAAATTTGGCAAGCGTTTAAAAATTTTCTATATCGGAGGTACTCTATTTTGAGATCCAACATAATCGCTCCTGAGGGGTCTGTGGGGCTCTCTTTCCAAACTTAAAATTGTAAACTCTTTTGCTATGTATATGTGAAATTTTATATCAAGCCAACAAGCCGATTAGAAGTTATCAGAAATGTTCAATTCTGCCCCACTGTGCATTGTTGTGTTTATTTTTATGGTCATGCTCATCTTATAATTTTACTATTTATGTGGCCTCATTTTTCGTCATCTTATTTTATTTGCAAGACAAATCTATAATGTGCTACTGCTTTTATGGCGTGGATCTTGTTGAGAGTTTTTTTTATTTGAGAAGGGAAATGTGTTAAAGGAAATATAACGTTTTTTTCTTAGTACTTTTGTTATCCTTTAATGCCAGTCAGTCTGACGCCTGAAATGTTTTTTTTTTATTTATGCTGAATTTGTTTTTTCTGCGTAAAATTTTGAAATCTTTGCAGACTTTATGGCAGCCAAAATATTAAAACTTAGTGGCGCCACTATTTGACAATAACAAATGGCATTGGAATAGTAACTATTTGACATTTATCAAAAGTAATTTTGGAGTTATGTTAGAGTAGTGAGGAGAGATATTTAAGATATGACTAATAAGCAAAATAATGCTAAAAAGAAATAATTTTAGTTTAGATGTTTTTCTATCTTGTGTTATTTTTATATCTAACTTACACTTTCCCATTTCCCTTTCCAGCATTAAACCAAATTTTGAAAATTTCGAAATCTCTAAAGGTCATCATGGCGGTTTGGGTGGCTATGAAGAAATGGAGGGAGCTGAGCGTGAGGGTGATGGACCTGGTGGCGGTATACCTTATGACGATGATAGACCTGATTCACCAGCATCATTTGAAGAAATTGAAAGACCACCTTTACGTAAAATTGATAAATATTGTAAGGCTCAGTGTCCCTGTATGTCGGCGCGTTATACAATAGCAACAATGGCATGTATAGGATTTATGATTGCATTTGGTATGCGTTGTAATATGTCGGCAGCCAAATTAAAAGGAGAACATAATGGTGTAAGTATAAAATTTTATAAAACCATATAACATCATCATTAGAAATGAACATTACAACATAATTAAATAGATTAATTTCATTTTAAGTCATAAATGAAAATACTACATATCGAAAAAAAAACCCAAAAAATGAAACTGTCAATTAAATTTTGTAACGAACAAGAAACAAGTCACGTTTTCTCATTTTTATAACATTAAACATCAGTTTTCTTTAAACACAGTTAAAAGTTTGAAATTTAATTGAATGTAATATCATGAGAGTTATTGTGCTTTATAATTCTATCACGCTCGTTAATATTTGCCTTACGGGCCTTATTTGTCAATAGCAACATTACTCATATACAACACATATAAACAACAATTGTTCGTACCCTTACTCTTAAATAAAATTCATACTTCATATATATTTGGTGTTTTGGTAACAGGATGTTTTTGACTCCTTTCCTGTTTTGTTGTTACATAAGTCTTTTGTATTTGTTATTTAGTGTAGAGCCTTTTAAAATATTTTTTATTCTAATAGATTTATTCTATAAGCTTTATGATTTCACGGTCTTTTGTTCTTTTTTTTAAAGATTCTTTTACTTGTAATGGCTGTTGTTATTGTTGCTAATGGATGCATTATATTTCCGTTTTATTTTATGGAATATTTTTTTAATAAACTTTTGAAAGTTTCTTTTTTTTTTTTTAAATTAATAACTTAAAGTGAAATTTATAATATGTATGTTAATTCCAACATCATTGGAGTATCGATAGAGCAAAAAGACGAAAATATTAAATCTTCCTAACAAAAATCCATTTGTATATGAAGAACTAAGATTCAATTTTATACTTAAACCAGTAAAAGGGTAAAAATCTGAGATCACCCAAATTTCCTACCAAAAATTTATTTTTATATGAAAAACATAAAAATTGATTTTTTAGGCAAATCCAAAATTTCCTACAAAGAATAGATTTTTTTTAATGAAAACCATAAAAACGATTTTAAAGCTAAACAAAGAGGACAAGTAAGAATGTTATATTCGGCTTGGCCGAATGTGTTATACCCACCATCTAAATTTTTCTGTGCCACCACTTTCTGTGGGCGCCCACTTTTGGTCTTCGAGTTTACATAGATCCTCGAAATATCTGTATAAAATTTCGTTGTTGCACATATTTTTTTTATGAAATATTAGCAGAAAAGTATGAACTATAGTTACAACCAGTGTTGCCGTTTTGGTTATTTTTAACCAAAATTGGTTATTTTATTTACCAATGTGAAGATGATGACTTTTTTCCATTTTGGTTATTTTTTTGTTGAATCAAAATTTTATTTTTATTAGTTTTAAAAATGCTATTTACTCTGTTAATCTTGCCAACAATAAAAAACCAATTTAAATCCATAGATAATATAAAATCCATAGATAATATAAGGATTTTCTAATATTTAAACAAAAAGTGAAATGAATTGGGAGAAATGTATATTCGGTGAAGATCGAATATATGATATCCTACACAATTGCTTATGTACCTTAAAATAATACATACTAGAGAGAGAGCATTATATGCTACTATGGTTAATCTTATTTGAGTCAAATTTCATTAACTTACTAACATTTAGATTTAAGTACTTTTAACTGATTTTCGCGAGAGGACCCTATACAGAAGCTACAATTAATTTTAAAGCGATCCTTTTGAAACTGATTATCATATTTTATGTAGGTACATACAAAATGTTTTACATAATGTTTTGGGATTAAAAATATTTTATTTGTGCAGAATTCTGTAGAAATACGCTTATATGTATTTAAGATATTTGAGCTTTAAAATATTACTCCAAGAGAACATTTTTTTGGGGATTAGGTAAAATAATGAACCAATATCGACTAGTTAAGGAGATTCTTCGTCGATTGGTATACTTTAGGGGGTTCCCCAATATGATGCAGTAGGGAATAAAAAAATGTACCTTGTTTAGTTATTAAAACTGTGCAAGACAACATTATTTAATAATAATACAAATTTAAAAAGGCACCACATTATTTTGCAAAAAACTGCAATAAAAGTATTTTATCACTTCCGAAGTATTTTTAATTGGACCACAATTTTGTGCACTATTTTTAAATTAACTATTAAAATTTTGTACATGAACGATTGATATTAAATGTTTTCGCCAAACCTCCCAATTAAATATATTTTACTATAATTTTTTAGATTTTAAAGCTTCTAAAAAATGGAATTCATATCACTAAATGCGATTAGCTAAGTCCGTATGAAAAATAGCTCTTGTTTGCATTCTTTTTCTGTAAACACATAATTGTAAAAGTCAACCTTATTTTCTATTACTGCTTGACGCAGTTGTTTTGCTATTCGACATCATATCATAAGGATATGAGAATAATTAAAGTTTTATTTTTAAATTTTATATCCCGACCTCTTACAAAACATTTTGATAAACATTGTTCTAAACAGTTAAATCTTAAATACTTTTTTCTCCTAAAGACTAACTATTATTAATATGCAAAATATTTAAAACCTGAATATATATATTAAGATTATATTAATTTTTGTATAACTTTGAATTTTTAAAATTTGGTTAGTTTTTTCCTAATTCGGTTATTTTTTTTTCCGAAATTTTGGTTAGAAAAAATTTTAGGCGTGGCAACAGTGATTACCCTGCTTTTCTAGTGTTTGGCCCATAACTTTTTTTGTTTATGAACCGATTTTGCCCATTTTTAATACCAAACAAACAAAGGTCTTAAATGATTTTTTACGAAAACTCGATTTAAACATAAATTAAAAACATAAGTAGAAACCAGGATAGATGGAGCAAAAAGAAAGAAAATCTGCGTTCACAAAAATTTCCTTACAAAAATTGATTTTTATATGAAAAATTTTATATCGATTTTTATATGATTTTATAGCTAAACCGCAAGAGACAGAGCAAAAGGATTTAGTTAGTTATTAAAGAGGGCCGAATCACTACAATGTGCTCCGAATCTGTTCACACACAATAATCTTTTGATTTAGTTTTCTTAGCCAGGATGATAATATCCTTACGAAATCTAAATAATCAGCTTTATAATAAACCTAATGACCTATCCTTGACTCACTTCGTTGTTTATTTTAATAGCTAAAGAAGAATATATAAATATGAATAATAAAAAATGAATATAAATATATAAATAATGGACTGATTTCAACCAATTTAATTTCAGTGAATTATATTCAAAGTTACGATCTGTAGTTTGACTGACGAAAAAATTGGTGCATGCTTTAAGGCTTATAATTTTTATTATAAGTGAAAAATTAGTACCGTCAACTTGCTTACATTTGGTTGATTCAATACTGAAAAGGCGTATCTCGATTATTTAAAATTTACTTTCCTGGTAGCTTTCTTTCACTCACGACTCCCTTAAAAAAAATATAATCGTTTTAAAACAGAACTACTTAATTTAGAATTTCTTTTAATGTATTTTAAAATAACCCCTTAAGCAAACGATTTGTTATTATTCTCAGTAATTATGAGCTAAATTTTTTTGTAATATCATAGGAATGCAGGTGAGCTGGGAAATACAGTTTCTTGAATCATAAAAAATGCAAGGAGTTCACAATCACCGAAAGATACCCTGATAATCGAAAAAAAGTTGATTTACAGACTGTTGGATCGCAGACAAAATAATATGAATTTTTAGAAAGAAAATCTTTACATCTCTCTCATTCATAAGGTAGAGAGGCTTTTATCAGAAAAGCTAAAAAGCTGGCCTGAAAACCCATAAAGTAAAAAAATATTTCGCTAAGAAGGCTAGAAAACATGTGGAGGAAAAAAGGAGGACGAAAATTATTGACATTAATTTTTTAATATAAATGCGCTAAAAGTACCTACTGGCGAGTCCTAATTTTTCTGAGTGGTATCAGACAAAAGGTGCCGAAATTTACCAAAGGAGGCTAATTCACTAAACTCTCCAGAACTTAGTTCATTTAAAATGTATTGTGTTGTAGTAAAAAAAAAAAAAAATATTAAAAAAACACTTAATGTTGAGTAAAAAATAAAATACAATTTAAAAATAAGAGGAACCGTTCCAATAAAAAGTAACCAAAAAGACAATAAAGCTATTATTGAGGGTAATCCAGGAAATATTAAATATTTTATTAAAAACCAATTAAATATTATTTTTTTTCTTTTAAATTTAAAACTTGAATATAACATTATTTAACAAAAATAATAGTTGAAAAGGATTGACGCATTTGTTTCATTTGTATAAGCTGAATTGTATGCACTAATTTTTCCTTAATTGTGAAAATTATTACTTAAAAATTGAGAAATGATTGGAGACAATATACCCTGATCGTAAATAAGTAAAGATATAGGAAATAAATATAGAACAATATTTGAAGTTTTCAAATATAAATACTTCTGAAGTAACACTGGATGAGTTTTGTGAAAATTGTTCTAATGGTACTCATTCAGAGGTTTTGAAAATGTATGTATATTAAAGTGACCAGTATTGAGACTAGACTGTTACTCGTCCAATGATACCTAAACGGAGGGGGTTAATTAATTAAATCCCCTACTTACAGGTCTCTTCATATAGTAATCGAATTTAAAAAATATATATACAACAAACAAATATTACTCCAGCGATATTTTTTTTTTTAAATCTGATATAAGCGTAAATGGGGACACAACAAAATCCTATTAATATTATAGAATGTTCAACTTCTCATTACTTAAATACTATCAAAGCTTTAAGCATAAAATTAAAGTTTTCAATAAATAAAGTTGAATATAAAATGTTTACAGTAAAGTCGTACTATTACATCTATTTAATGATGGATAAAATCTTCAAAATAAGAGACGTATATATTATTTATTTTATTCTTACACATTAAAAAAAAAAAAATCATTCTTATAATTTAACATCATTTTCTTCCTTTTCAAAAACATAATAAACCGGAAGTACACTTATGCCTTTTTAACATAATAACAAAAACTCAACACCCAATATAAACTTCTGCTCATTTTTGAAAATCATCATATTCATATAAACAGCAAATATAATGGACGACACTATTCATAAATATAAATCTTATGAATGAATATGAAAATAATTGAATACAAAGATTTATTTTATTATATTTTTCTTCTCAAAAGAAAATACAATAATAATGATTTTATTTTGTTTTTATTTATTTTTCTCTAACTCCCTCCTTATCATATGATAGACGGCTTTTATGAATTGGACAGTGGCCACAGAGAGTCATGTTGATTCTTCATTTTTCTGGGGTTATTTAGTTACACAAATACCGGGTGGTTTTATTGCATCTAAATTTCCAGCTAATAAAATTTTTGGTCTATCGATTGCTAGTTCTGCGACATTGCATTTATTTGTGCCATTTGCAATGACACTGTTGGAGGGTGATGTGGTGATATGTGTTCGTATATTGCAAGGATTATTTGAGGTGAGTAATATGATATAGTGTTTTTGTCTCTTAGATATTTCTTAGATGTTTGTTACTTTTTATATTTTTGAAATAGAAGATAAATTTTTTGTTTTATTTTTTTATTATATTTGTAAGCAGATCAAAGCTTTTTTTGTGCGTTTTTATTTGTAAGGTGACATCATGCGTTGTTTTGATGAATTTGGTTATAAATCTTAATGTATGAGAGTATGTGTAAAAGGACTTTTTTATTTTTCTTTGTGTATGTTCTTAAAGTATTTAGGATTTCTGTTTTATTGTTAAAGATTTTGTTAAATATGGTGTAATACTTTTTTTTTTTGGTGAAATCCTTTTAATAAACATTATCTGTAATACTTATTTCCTAGGGTGTTACTTATCCAGCCTGTCATGGTATCTGGCGTTTTTGGGCTCCACCTATGGAACGTTCTCGTTTGGCCACACTAGCATTTAGTGGCTCTTATGCTGGTGTGGTGGTAGGTCTACCCTTATCTGGCCTATTAGCTGATTCTGTAGGCTATCAGGCTCCTTTTTATGCCTATGGTGTATTTGGCATTATATGGTAAGATTTTCTAGACACCTTTTACAATTATAACTATTTAATTGTTTTTACTTTAAAGGTATTGCTTTTGGCTATGGCTTTGTTTTGAGAATCCCCGCAAACATCCTGCCATTAGTATACCTGAACTTAAGTATATAGAAAAATCTCTGGGTGAAACTTCCGTACAGCCTACAATGCCAAGTTTAAGGACTACGCCATGGGCTGCTATGGTTCGTTCTATGCCTGTTTATGCCATTATTGTGGCCAACTTTTGCCGTTCTTGGAATTTCTATTTATTGGTGTTATTCCAGTCTTCGTTTCTTAAACATAAATTTCATTTTAAAATAGAAGAAGCTGGTTTTGTGGGGTCTTTACCTCATTTAATAATGACCACAATTGTACCGTTTGGTGGTATGTTGGCGGATCATTTACGTAAAAATGGCATTATGTCCACAACGAATGTTAGGAAATTGTTTAATTGTGGTGGCTTTGGTATGGAGGGTATATTTTTCCTTTTTGTAGCTCATGCAGATACAGCGGTGAGTATGAGGAGGTAAAAAGATAATTTAAAATATTTTTTAATGTTGTTGTATTTAGACTGGTGCCATGTTTGCTTTAACTTGCGGTGTTGCCTTTTCCGGTTTTGCTATATCCGGTTATAATGTCAATCATTTAGACATAGCTCCTCGTTATGCAAGTATTTTGATGGGTCTTTCAAATGGTATTGGTACACTGGCTGGCATTATTGTACCATATGCCTTGGATGGTCTTATACAAGAAGATGTGAGTATAATTGATTTGTAGAATAAAGAAGTCATTAAGAAGTGTTATTTTTAAATTAAAATTATTTATTTAAGTAAGGTCATGGTAAGGAAATTATTAGGTGTATGCATTGATTCCTATCATTTTACATTAGATTTCGTTAATAGCATTTTTTCCAAGCAGTTCATTTTTACAACTATGCCACCGGAATTAGGCATTATTTTTCAATATGTGTTATTCGATTGAAACATAAACAACACAATTTTTTAAGCTTTGAAAATAGTGTTTCGTGTTAAAAACAATGAGCTTTTTACGTTAAGTTTTACTTCTTTATTATAAAAAAAGCTGCGAAAAGCCATAATATTTCGTTGGAAGTTTATGCTTTTACAGAGTTAAATTGATGTAAGTGGTTCGGACCAATTAAAACTGGGGATTTCAATCCCAGTTTGAAAAAGAAGAGTTAGAGGCTTTGCCATTGCCAGATGCAAAAAGTGCTTCCAGAATCATTGTAATAGGTGAATCAACAATTCTAAGACGTTCAAAAGCACTTGGATTCATCCAAAGCATGGAAGTAGAGTACTACACGAACTAATACAAGAAGAGTCGAAAGGCTACTTTGCATATCTAAAATGCATTGAATTGTTCCGCCGATAACAAGTGGATCTATTATGAAACCAGACAACCAGGAAAATTAACACCAAAGCCGAATATCCTTGTACGCAAGGTTATGCTCTGTGTTTAGAGATATCAAAAAGGTGAAATATATTGTGAATTATAAAAACCTGATCAAACGATCGTGGGAGTTCGAATACAATTCATCCTTTTAAAAAGACCATTAAACGAAAAACATTGCACATTCTGATCATTATTTGTTTCATTCGATTCGGAATGCCCTAACTGGAATATGAGTCATTTCAATAGAAGGTATCAAAAATTGCCTTTATTTGCTTCTGGAATCAAAATATGAGATGTTGTTTTGGGATGGAATCAGTAAATTACCAGAAAGATGAGAAAAAGTCGTCACTTCTGATGGACTAAACATTGAATTAAATATATTATGCTTTTATTAAGATATTAAGATATTCCTAAAATGGTCCTTCGCACCAGATTTTAGAAGAACTTAAACATAATTTTGGAATTTGAAATTATTATGAACATAAAGATCATATTGAAATAAAATAAACCTCTCAAGTTACATATCTTATTTTTCATAGGAAATGATTGGTTTTTAATATTAACCAAAAATATAAGTTAGGTCAAAATGATCCTTCGAACCAGGAAACTTGTAAGAACATAATTATGGTGGAATAAAATAGAGACTGACGATTTTTAATGTTAAGCCAAAATTGTCTTTTGAAACAGAGTTCCATAAGAATGTAAAGAAAATGTTGGTAATAAATATTAAATCTTAACTCTTGTTAACTGAGTCAAAAAAAAAAAAAAATATTAATATTTATATTAAATTATAACATTTTGTTAGTCGGACAAAAATGGTAGTACAAACCAGGGATTTGAAAGAACATAAAAATCATATTAAGTTAAAATAAATCTATTAATTTATATTTCTTTTTAAGGTTTTAAGGTAATATCCTTATCAAAATTTAACGTTAGTTAAAAATTGTCCTTCGAACTAGAGCTTCACAATGTAACAGGAGAAATAATTCCAACGCAAAATGAAATCGTATTTTTGGAGCCTCTTTTTCAATATGATTGGAAATAAAACAAAAAAATAATTATTTATCCAAATGCTATATCCCAGCAAAAGCTTTGCTTCCTGATAAGTTAGCAGGTATAACTGGAAACAAAAATAAACTACTTATTTTTTGCCTGAATAGCTAGTTATTTTTTGTTGAGTTGTCAACACATTCATGTAGTTATTTTTAGACTCTAGGGGTACTCAAAAATAAAATAAAATAAAAAAATAAAAAATAAATAAAAATAAAAAAACAAAAAAATTTTGCCGTCAATGAGATTTGAACGTGGACACAAATTAACCATTCATTTTTAATGACTAACGTCTTACTCAGTACATCATCTTGACCTTAATTTTCTAAATGACAAAAGCTTTTTTTTAGCATAAAATATAATTTTAGACATTTTGTTATAAAAAACTAACAGCATCAGAATGGAGTTGAACCAACAGCCTTCTGGTTGTTAATCCAGCGCTCTAGCCAACTCATCCACGTGATTGCAGTATTACTGTGCTATTATACTATTGAGTACTTATTTATATAATACAGAGTTGGCAAATCATAATGACGCCTCATTACCGAGAAACTACTTTAATAAGTAGTTGTCATTAGTGAAAACCAAAAAGTTTTTGCTGGGTCAGTACAACATCACGCACTTATCTTTTTAGACAATTTTTTTTTTTTAACATACAGCATTAGAATAGGGTTGAACCAACAATCTTCTGGTTGTTAATCCGGCACTTTAGCTAACTCATCCAAGTGATTGCAATATTATTGTGCTATTATACTATTGAGTACTTATTTATGTAATATAGAATAGGCACCTCATTACCAAGAAACTACTTTAATAAGTAGTTGCCATTACCGAGAACCAAAAAGTTTTTACTGGGATGTTTTTGTTTGATTATTATACCAGATTTTTACTGGATACCACATCCATTTCATGATATAGTTTACTTTGCTTGAATTGACATTATTTTTAAACTGCTAAATAGATTATAATGAAACTTGTTATATATGTATATTCCTAAGAGAAGAACCGACTGTAGAAAAAATGTCAAATTATTAAATATTAAAATCTTGACGAAAGTAATAAAACATAATACCAATAATAAAAGTGGGCAAAAAAGAACTTTCAAAAAAAGAAATGTATACAAAATGTGGGCGTGATATTTTATTGATAATATAAATTATATTTTCTTTCTGAAAGTGCTCATAAAAGGGTGGATCATTTAATAATAAATTATCTTAATAAAACAATAAGTATCCACAAATACATTAAAATTTTCTGCTTTAAATGTTTTTTTTTTATTTTCATACCTAATGAAAAAAAGTGTTCCAAAAATTTTGATATTTTAAAAACTTTGGAGATTTTATTTCATTTCACGTTGGATTTATTGAGTCAATATATGATGACCCAATATTTGTGGCATAATGTAATAAATAAAAATTCTGATTCAATGTTCATTAAAAATGGTCTTTCGAAGCAGAGTTGCATAAAAAATTTTTTCCAAAAAGATAGATTTTGAAATAGGTAAAAAAAAAATAAATCGTATTTTTCTAAAAAGATTTCTTTACTAAAAATTTATGTATAACAACGTTATACAAAACGTTCGTACTGTTCGTCTAAAATGGTCCTTAAAGATTCTTTTAAAGAAAGTAAATTTTCAACAAAATACACAAATTAAATTGTTTAATATTAAAAAAGATATCTGTTGTAAAAACTTCTATGGAATATTTTAAAATATGCAAAATTAGGGTCTCTTTATATTTATACCAGAGAAAACTAAGTTATTATTGTATGTATAAAGTATCTACATAGAGTTTTTAAGGCATCTGAGTTTTTCTATATCCATTTTTATTATAGCCTGAAGGTTGTTGGACAACTGTTTTCACCTTGGCCGCTTGTGTTCATTTATGTGGTTGTACTTTCTATGGCATATTTGCCTCGGGCGAATTACAACCTTGGGCTGAACCACCTACAGAGGAGAAACACGTCTGGTCACCACCAATGGGCGCTATTACTGAAGATCCTACTCAGGGGGCAGCAGGTGCCGTGGGTTATGTTAAGGAAACATCATTTGTAAGTTCTCACTAAAAACAAAACTTTAACATAAAAATACATTTATAGAATAATTATAAATAAAAATACTACAATTACATTTCTATTTTCATTTCCACCAAAAAAGGGTGAAACACCACAATATACCGAACAAAGTCAAATGCAACAACCAAATACCATTAATTATGGTGCGACAGGACACGTGGCCAATAATCCTTTTGCCATGGCTGGCGTTGGTTCAATAGCAACATCAACCATTAGTGAAGAAAGCATGCAACCTGATGCCACTACAACAGACAGTTATCAAAGTTACGATTATAGTACACAACAGCCAACAGCAGCAATAGCAATGGCACCACCATCACTATCACTACCAATGGGACAAATGCCAACATATGAACAACAATATCCTCAATATCAACAGCAACAATAGAAAATATAATAAACACGACAATAAAAACAATATTTAAAGGTAAGAGTTAAAAGGCAAAAAGAAATTTATGGAACAATAAATTAACTCATATAAATAATATAAAAAAACACACCTACATACATATATGAAAAAAAGAAAGCAATCAATATTTCAAATATTATAAAGGAATTTGCAAAAAACAAAAGAAATTATGAAATTAAAAAAAAGTCTAACAAATTATGAATGCTAAATAAACAAAATATATATTTAAACGAAACCAAAGTACGAAAATTCAAAGATTAGCAGAATATATAAATAATTAAAAATCATATAAAACTATATTCTTTAAAATCATTAAAATATCATGCCAACCTACAAAACACTTCTTCATACATATTCCTTAAACAACTTAATGCATATTATGTTTAAGAAAACATACAAAATTCCTGTTAAAATTTATTGTGAAAATGAAAAATGTATACCTACTGAAATTTAGAAAAATTTATATATTTTACAAAAAAAAAAAAAAAAAACACAGACAAAAAATTTATAATAGAAAAAAAAAAAAAAAAAATGGAAAGAAAATTTTAAGTGATTTGAGAAGAGAAGAAAACATTAAGGAGTTTCACAGAATAGCGTACGAGCAAACCAGTAGAATCACAAAATTTCCGTCTTGTGTCTGCTATTTGATAATGTTTGTGCTGCAAATGCTCCCGAAAAATCTATGTCTGAATACGTCGAAGACTGGTCATTCGTATAGAAGATGAATCTCCGTTCCTTCCTCTTTGTGATCCTTACAACTGCGATAACGTTTTTTGAATATGAAACCCAACTATCCTCAAGTTTATCAATCGTTTAGTGACCTGATAATATTGCCAAAAATCCTGGAAATATTTTTTAGCAGTAGGCCATCCTACAGTAGCTTATTTTGGTCTACATATCTTATATGAATTTTTGATTTAACTTTCAATAGTCTCCAGCTGCATTTTGACAGATATGCAGGGATCCAGGGTAGTGCACACAATTGGTATGGTCTGAACATCTTAAAAAAAAAAAGCTCTAGCTAATTTGTCTGCATAATCATTACTCTTTATTTCTATATATCCAATCGAGGGTAGAATCACACAATCGGCGTAATGCGAACAGCTCTTCCTTTCATAGCCCGACAAAAAACAGGGGCAGTTATATGCGGTTGAACGATCTGACTATAAATACACCAATATTTCGATAAATATTTCTATCGAGTAATATTTTTAATGACTGCCTTTAAACACACTTGCTTCTTAAGAAAGAAAATACTCCAACTACAGATCATCGTAGATCCGTCGATGAATGTCTTGGTGTCATTATGTTTTCAGCGATCTCCTTACCTCCTGTCTAAAAAAAAAAAAAATACTTTTTTTTTATCCCTCGAAAGTCTGTGTGGGGAATGATGCAGGCAAAGGGTTGCATTCCTGGCATCATTAAATTATCATAATCTGAACAGCTCTTCTTTACATAATAATAATACAAATGCCGCTAACTATCGTCAAATATATCAATATTAGTGTCATAATGTTTTAGGGGACCTCCTTAATTGCTTTCTGAACGGAAATACATACAGTAGAATCCATTCTGGAACGAAATATTTTTTTATCTCTCCGAATTCTTTGTGAGGGTTGATGTAGTTGGAGATTTGTATCCTTTCTAAAGGGAAGATTAAACTTAAGAGCGTTTCAAAAGGTTAAATGATGTCTATAGGAACAAGGTGTAAAATAGATCTATAGGAACAAGGTGTAAAATAGTGTTCACAGCTTTGAAGGTCTAATTTGTATTAAACACTTGCACAGTTACACTCAAACCACACCAATTTCTTTGTCTACCAGTTTGATGAGTATTTTTGTGTTTTTGTTATTAGTTGGTATTGTTACTTTCTCTAGTAGATTAGGTGTGAATAAATAAAGAGCGAATAAGAGTAACGTATTTGTTTTACTATTATTCGCTGAAACGGATAAAGTGGATATACGAGCTTGTATTATTAGTACTTGTTGTATGTTGATAAAACGTATTATGCAAATGCAGATGTTAAAACGATTAATTTATTAAATTAAAAAAATATTAAAAGTTTTAAACAATATTAAAGTGTTTTAGTTAACAAAATAATTCAGTCTTTATGTTTTAAAAAACTAATAAAAAAAAAACAAAATAGGAATTTAATCATTAGTATACAGAAAAAAACAAATTAAAATTTCAAATAGTTTCGTACAGTTAAGTATGGTCGGATATCAGAAATAATCCATTTTGTTAAAACATCCACTCATGCCTTTTTAGCCTCTTGAATCAGTTCAATAAGTTCATTTTCTTTTTCTTTTTTTAACAATGCACAGTACTTATGTTTGTTTAAATTTGATAGCGAGTTTTCCAAGCAATAAATTTCGGTAATTCACTATTATTTTCATCTTTTATAAGACAAAAATAGTCCCATATTTTGCTTCGTCCCCTTTTTTCACTAATTTTATACATATTTCTTGATTTTTTTATGTCAATATTATTCATTATTAAATACAAATTTTATAAAAAAATTCACTTATTCACACACTGCATAATAAAAACTAATATATTTACTTGTGTTAACAACAGGTACTCTAAAATACTAGTAATACAACAGTTACTTGGAAAAGAAAAACAAATAAATTTCTCACTCTATGCAAAACCAGAAATAACTGTAACAGGTTTTATGCGTATAGTGAGTGTGTAAAAACAAAATCATACCACATCAGTTATACTCATTTTCTCATTTATACCAATACTCACAAGTATTTATTTGTTATATTTGTTTTGAGTATACTTTCAGTCCTACTATTGCACGTCTTTAGTACGTACGTACTACAAGGTGATATTTCATATTTGTAGCTGTCTATTATAGCAGAGGTCCACATGTGTGTGTACTATTCTGTTTACAAGCAATTGGTTTTCAAGTTTCATTTAACACCAAACGTTTTATGATCGGTATAATAGGCAATTTTAGCCTTTTTAACCCTGTGGAGCACATTAGTTTCATGAATGGTAAGATATTTTAACTTCCCTAAATTAAAACAATGGAGAGATAATGTAATTTTGTTTGTAGATTGCTTAAGATTTCATATAAGGTATATGATAATTTTCCATTAATTTCTAATGTACCGATATTGAGTCTCGTCCTGATGCAATATCTGCCAAATTGATTTAAAAAGCCTAGCTATGTGTATGCTAAACAAATGTGTGTTGGCTTAGTCATTCGGTAAAGAACAGACGACTGTGAAGGACTACTCAAGAAAACACAAATTTGTATATAAAAATTTATCCATAATACAAATTATCTGAATTATTGAAAGAGATAAAGCAACACAAAAGTTGGAAATGTCTTGCAATAAACGTTCCTGAAT
The DNA here is from genome assembly GCA_932274085.1 of Protocalliphora azurea. Lineage (NCBI taxonomy): Eukaryota > Metazoa > Arthropoda > Insecta > Diptera > Calliphoridae > Protocalliphora > Protocalliphora azurea. Next base: position 144,989,692 of record OW026520.1, on the reverse strand, counting down.
TTGAAATTTACTCAAGATTTTTTCGAAAATTTCATTAAGATGAAATAACTTTTTTCAATTTTAATTAATAATTTTTGGTCAAATTTTACGATCCACCATTTTCTTAATTATATGCTTCAACCAATTATAATGCATGATGCCAACTTAGCCCTTTGCGGGCTACATTTAGCCCGTCTTTAGTAGTCAAAAACGCGACAAATATTTTTTAGCCTGAAACTAAAAAACAGAAAATTTAGCACTTTTAACAATTTTCTTTTAGCCTTTTTTTTTGCTCTTTTTGATTTTTTTTTCAAAAATGTGAAATTATTTTAAAGAAGTAACGTTAATTTTTTAAAATTTTTGCTTTTGTTTGACAAAGTTCTCCCTATATTTGTGAACAGACTACATAGTACCCAAGTTTATCCAGAGATGTTAAAAATTCTTAAAGAAAATTTGTTATTAAAAAAACTGTCTTCAACAATTAAAATTATTTGAGTGGAAAAGTATTGAAAGAACTGAACAATTTTGGATCGATGTTCATAGTAATAGAATCTCTATAACATGCATTTTAATTTATTCAGTTTGCTATTAATATTTTTCCAAATGATTGATTAATGTTAAAATATTTTTCTTTTTACTTTTCAAAAAAAATTTTAATTTGAGATTTTTTCGCAAAATATGTCTTGATTGTACCGCAAAACTGTTACCTTTTTAAATTTAGTCCTTTTTAGCAATTTTTTCAAACATTTCTACGTGTTTAAGTTGATAACAGTTGGCATCACTGGTACAAAGTGTTCAAAGCGTAAAACGTCACGTAACGATATATTTAAATATTTTCAAATGATATAATAGATTTTGTTAAAGTTAGGATATGTTATGGTCGGCTACTTAGCCTGGTATAATAAATAAGAACAAATATAAGATGAATTTTGTAATTTCAACAGCCAACATTTTAAGAAAAATATAATACCTTTTAAAATTTCTAAAAAATTCATAAAAAAAAGTAACTAAAGGGAAACTCATTATCTATAATTCTTGTTTTAAATACCAAAAATTTTGTGACAAAATTTTTATATAGTTCAAATATAGAAATTTCAAGTTGGCGTTCAACTTTAAACTCTAACTGAAACTTCTCTAAATCCAACCAAAAATTTTTATTTTCTTTTTAATTGAAAATTAAGCAACTATAAAAAAACTTCATACCATAACAGAAGATATTTATATAATTACTATAACACACAAATTTTAGTTAAACATATTTTAATTGCAAAACATTTTATTATTAAAATCAAAAAAACAAATTAAAATAAATACACAAATTGTTATAAACTATATTTATATGAGAAAAAGTCTATCTTGTTGTTAATTTTATAGTTCATAAAAAAAAAATAAAGTATTTATAACATAATATACAAAATATTAAATATTTACTCCAAACATTTTAAATGTCCATAATGTAAAAAAACCGTAAAATATTTTAGTAAAACATAATAATAATTTTAATATTAAAAATAATAAACAAAAAGTTGTGTAAATCATTCCAAAAACTATAACAGATTATAAAGAGTTTCATTATAGTTATATTAAGAAAATAGTAATAGCAAAAAATTGTATATAATAATATTAAATAGTATTATTATTTTGGGCTTATTTAAGTTTTTAGTTAAATATTAAAGACAAAATTATGAATTTTATAAATTATTCATAATTTATATTACCGTAATTGATATTCTGGCTAATATTAATTAGTATATTATATATAAAATTAAGTATTAATTAATAAATTGTATTATTGTTAATAAAAGAAATTATAATATAATACTCAAATAAGTTTATGTATAAATTAATTAATTAATTAAATAATTAAAAATATTTTTAAGTAGGAAATTTAGAAATTTTTTGAGTTTGATTTGTTTGAAATTAATTTATAAATTTTTCATTCCATTTATAGCAACCAAATTTGTTGTTGTTTAAAGGATTCAAGCTGTTGTAAACGAATTTTTTGGTGTCAGTGTCAGAAATTTTGTTAAAAAAAAGATGTATGTTATAAAAGCAACTGATTTGGTTGTCATGAATAATTCGTTTGATAAATATGAGTCTATACTAAAATCAACGATTTTGGTTGTGACAATTATAAAGCTGTGTCATTATATTTCTAACAATTTTGTTTGTAACAATTAATTTGTTTTCTTTTGTATGGAATCTAAAGGAAATTAATTAATTTACGTTTTTTTTATTTATTTTCGATTGTATAAAAAATATAATTAAAATGTGTTTAAAGGATGTAATTTCTCTTCTAAATAGAAAAATAATAAAAATTTAAATTGACCCTTAAATATCAATTTCTGTGTATTTTTCCAATTACAAAAATTGGTTCCTTTTCAGACAAATACCATACGAACTCCATTACAGATCATGGAACTAATACCATTTAGAAATTAAAATGGCAAAGAAAAAGTCTTTTTCGTTCTAAAAACTCATAATTATAGAGAGAAAAAACAACTAAAACTCGATATGGAAAATAGAATATATTTTAGATCGAATCATTTTATTCAACAATTTAAACTGTGTAGATCTGAAATATCCTAAAATATATCCTCTGCATATAGGTCTAGAAAGCAGGAAAATAACTTGACGGTAAACTTCCGTATTATGTATAAAGAGGTCGTTTCCAATGATTTTAATATTATAAGGCACCAAAATTAGATTTTGATTTTTGAAGCACAGCGTGCGATCCAAAAAATGAAATGGACATAGTTATGTAGTTTCGGAATGGTAGGTCCGATTTCAGTAAAATTTCACATAGTGATAGTAGAGGCAAGTTTAGTGGTATGGGCAAGTTTAAGTCTTGAGTTTATATGGACCTACCAGTTTAGGAGATATTGAGTTTCAAAAATTGCAATTTTTACTTTTTAACGTACCTTGGTGAAGTTTTTTTCGCTATAACGATTTCTTTTAATTTTTTTTTTATCTTATTACTAACAAATAGCAAAATAGTGTAAAGAAAGAATTTTGAAAAAAATATTTACGGAGTCAAAAGTTATCGACTTCGAAAAAATCGATTTTTCCGCACTCTTTTTCTGAATACAAATTTTCTATGTAACATATAATATTTTTATTTTTCTGAAAGATATCTAAATACAAAATATTCTAAAGGAAAAAAAAAAAAATAAAAAAAATTTATTCCTGCGAGAACCATGGTTTCCTTAGTTTGAGCTCATGGAACCAAACAATTTTAATATCTTTTACATCATGTAATATGTTTTTAATTTTTTTGTTAATTTTTTCTCCCCCCGATGTTGGTTGGGAAGATGAACAAAAAAAAAAAAAGTAAAAAATACCATTTTTGAATATTTTTCAATGTTTTTTGGGAATTGCGGCATTTTTGTTGACAAATCTGTACATATATATATATATATATATATATATATGTTGTTGTTTTCTATATATATATATATTTGAAAAGCATACAAAATTTCCAAAACTCGAAATCAAACAAGAAAACAAAACTTACTGCCTGTTCCACAATTTATATAGAAAACAACAAATAATTTAAAAATTTTGTTATTGGTTTCCATAAAATTTGTCGAAACTAATTTTTCTTTCGATATTGTGGGACAGACAGTTAAAATCGCCTACACCTCTACTATTACTATGTGAATTTTAATTGCAATCGTTGAAGCCATTCCGAAACTGCATAGTTATTTTAATTTCATTTTTTTTTATCGCACACTGTGAGACTTTTGACATTCACCAAGTATTCAAAATATAATGCTTAAATATTTTGAGTCACCTCACCTCACCTTTCACCCCCCATTAAAAATTGTTTTCAATTTGTAAATTTTTAAACAAATATTTTGTTCAATTTTAATTAAATGATCCAAACAAATAATACTCAAATAAAATATTTAGATAAAAATAAAAACAAATAATTGTATGAAATATGAACAAAAAAATTTTCTAACTAAAAGAGTCAATTCTTATTCAGTAATTTGTACAGATACAGTAAATTTATTATAATTAAAATAAAGTAATTAAAAATATACTTAAATATAAAAATGAATAAAATATTTAGTAAATATACATAAAATTAAAAAAAATATATATATAACTATTAGACAAAATAACTATTTTTGTTTAAATTCTTTATGTTATAATTTAAATAAAATATATGTATTTATTACAAAAAATATATATATATATATATATATATATATTTAGTTTAATCAAAAGTTATAGTGTTCATTTTTAAACAAATAATTCATTAAATATGACATTATAGTAAACAAAATAAAACAATCCTGCTTGTGAAAGTAACAATAATTAGTAATTAAGATCTAAGAAAAAATTATATATATTTATTATAAATATATTTATTATAACATAATCTTCATGAAATTAATGCAAAATGTAGTTAATAATATAGTAAAACGCACATATATTTGATAAGACATTTAAAATAACTATTTAATTTATTTTTTATAATTGGCACTTTTATAAAAAGCACTGGAATTTTTTTTTAAATATATATAAGCACTTTATAACTTGAGATATTAGCACTTTTTTATCAGCACTTTTTACAAATCGGCACAATTATTATTTTTCTTTATATTTGAAGACTCAATTTTATTGTTTACACAAATTTAGGATAAAACTAGCACAAATTAATATTTTAAAAATTTTGCACCTTTATAATTTCTTCAGTCTAAATTTATGTTTTTTAAGCTGTTAAGGTGTTTTTTTTTTATTTTTAATTTTATGTTAATTTTAAAAGAGAATACTTTTATTAAATGCCACAACACAATTTGTTTAAATTTTGAAAAGCATAAACATTTTTGTTTTAATAAATTTATTTATTTTTAAAACCTTCTTATTGGTATATGCCATTTACACCAAACAAAAACTAGTAGTAGTTTCATCTAGTTTTTGTTGAAAACCAAATAAAAACTACTAAACTAAATATTAATGATACAGCCTGTTTGATTGTTTTCAGACAATTAAGCCTTTGCATATAATGAAAAACAGAAAATTGTCAAATTTCTTGAATTATTTCATTTTTTTTTATAAAATTTGTGTGCAAATTATTTTTAAAATGTTGTTAAAAACGTTTTTAACAACAAAATTAAATTAAATTTTATCCAAATACAAAAATGTGAAAAAGGAAATACATCAACAAAAACCACATCGAGAGAAAAAAGTTATGTAAACGATTTGGATTTTAAATTTAGTTTTTCAAAAACCAACTTGTTTTTGTTTTAGTATAAACGGCATAGTAAATATTTAAAAATTTCATTTAAATAAAAAAAATTTAATTTTTTAATTTTTGTTCAATTGCAATATTATTGGCGTAATTTCTTAATTCCAAACTTTATTTTGAAACTTAGTATAAAAATTACATTGCACTTTTTAATCACTTAAAATAATTGGCAAACTTGCACTTTAAATTTTATAAGCACTTGTACACCAAATTGCACTATTTAATTTTAAAATTAATAATTTGTACAATTTTATTCAACTTCACAAATTTGCACAAATTATTTATATAGAATTATTCAAAATATTTCATTTTACATAAGCACAAATTAAGTATTGTAATTGGCACCATTTTGTTTTTATTTGAAACCCAAAAAAATAAAGCTTTTGCACTATTCTCAAATACAATCTCAATTCAAAAAACTTGCACCATTTTATTTAATTACACAAAATTGCACACTTTAAATATGTAAAATAATTAAAAAACATTCCATTCAAAACTTAGGCAATTAGCACCATTGTTTTTATTTAATTTATTTAATAGTTTAATAGATTAATATAAAATTTCGTGTTTATAAATTAATCTTTTATCGATATCATAAAGATCACTTCTTTTAATTTCATAAAATTGCACACTTTAAACAAATATATATATTTTTTAATATTTTATTCAAAAATTATGTAATTAGCACTATTTTCATTTCAGAAATTAAAAATTGCACCTTATACTTTTAAATTATTAAATTTCTCAAATTTACACAAATGATTTCAAACATTTTAATTTATTTAAGTATTGGCACCATTTGCTTTTAATTGAAAACCTATTTATTTAAAAATATATTTTTTTTAACTTAATTTTGATTGAGTATACAAATGAAAGTATAAAGCGTAATGTAAAGGGTAAGGACTATACATTACCAATTAATATAGGAGATATTGAGTTTAATAGTTCAAAAGATTAATATTAAATTGCAGTACTTAGATATTTATAATATAATTTTTAATTTATTAAAGAATAATAAAAGCTTTATAAAACTATTATATTAATAGAATTTAACTTTTACCGAAAATAAAAAGACCTCGATTGCCTTCAAAACGCAATTAGTTTGTTTAAATGTCAGTGGTAACCGGTTACAAGCCTTTTGGTATTCTAACACACCCAGAGACTATAACAAATAGAAAACAATTAGAAGAACAACTCAGCAAAACAAAGTTACCCTATTCTTACGTATAAATTTTTTCTGTAGAAAATTCTACTAACACATATAACGAATTCTTTTGACAGATAAGTTACTTTTTTTTAAAGAGAGACAGAGAGAGTTAAGTAGAAGATCATAGAAAATAAATAGAAGTCCAACTCTTTTAATTCACTCAGAAAAAAAGAAAAAAAATACTCTATTCATACGTATTATTTAGTTCTAAGGAAAATTCTACTAACAAATACAAAGATTTTTTTTTTTTGACAGCTGAGTTACGTTTTTTTGAACAAGTTGGACTTCTAGTTGTTTTCTATGTTCTAGATGCTTTTTTATGTAGGGTTCCCAGATTCTTTTCGAGTCACATCCCCAAATAACAAATACTTCCCCAAAAATCTCAAAATAACTGCTTATATTATCCCCAGAAATCCTTAATAAAATAATGCGTTAATTTTAGAGATTTATTTGTACTTTAATCTATTTCCTTTGTAGATATGCAGATTTGGGTATGTAAATTTACCTAAATAGTCAATATTGAATAAGAAAATTCACTATAGATTTTCAAAAAAAAAAAAAAATAAATAAATAATAATAATAAGATTTTATGATGTGGCCTCTATTTTATGATCTCAATATTATCAGAAATGGGGATGAAAAATTTGGTTTGGGGATTAGGGGATTTGTTACCAATGAATTTAAGGTTTTAGGGATTTTTAGATTTTTTTGAGGACTTATTTTATTTGTATAATTTTTCTTTTCAACTTAGAAAAAAATATTCCGCCGAATATGAATGTTTAGGAAGATAAACTATTTATTTATTCAGCAGCAATGAAGACAATAATGTTAATAAATTAAATTAAAAAAAATTGGTTCCAATCTGCAGCAAGATGATTATTTTACGAATTTTTTAATTTTTTATGTATTATAATTGGTTGTTAAAAAGTTGAATAAAGTGTATTAAAAATAATTGAAGCAATGGAACTTAATTTATCATTCTTTCATAAAAGTTTAATTTTGTTATTAGCGTTAACTATAAAAATGACGTAAATTAAAAAACGTTGAAACGATTTTCATATAATCTCATTTTTTTAATCTATAAGAAATTTTATTTTTCAATACTGACTATTTAGGTAAATTTACCTACCCAAACCTGGAAATGGATTAAATTAAAAAAGGTAATGCAGTTTATACTAATCTCTAAAATAAAGGTATTATTTTAGTGAATATTTTTGGGGATAATAAAAGCAGTTATTTGAGGTTTTTTTTTTGGTGAAATTTTGCTATTTGACTGGAAGAAGATCTGGCAACACTGTACGACCTTCATATAATGAGATATAAAGATATAATAATGATCTAAATCTTAGTTCAATCTACATACGAGTATATTCTAAACTAATTTGTGTTATATGCCTTAGATAAATTAATTATTTTATTATAAATAACTAGCTGACCCGAGCCGCGTTGCTGGCCCTAAGCAAACATTAGTGTTGTATTACTGAACGATTTAAATTGATATTTTAACGAAATTTACGACCTTTAAATAAAAATCTAAGGAATACCTATTATAAAGTGTTTTTTACAGAAGAATTTAAATATGATGTAGATGTGGGCTCAATCAAAAAATATACGCATGTATTTAAGGCAAATTTGAATTTATATTTATTTATTACTTCATCTTAAGGTTAGCAGATAGACAATGTCTTTTTTTTTGAACGGAATGATGAGAGCTGTAGTCGAAATTGCAGTTGTAATGGAACGCTGCTTGATTCAAATCAGAACTTGAAGCAATTCTTCTTATGCGTTGATTAAAAATTTTAAAGTTGTTGAATTGCTACATTTGCTCGACGATTTCTCATTGCTAACCGAGCCGTTTCATTTCTCGCCTGCCTTTCTTCCTGCGTTTGTGATGTACGAAGTCGGGCCAAACTAATACGGGGTTGTTCTCGTGCGATTTCTCGTTCATATATATTCAATTGATTGACGATATTACGATAAGTACTTGCATTACGTGTTCGACGCGAAATATTAGATCTCCGGGGTCGCGGCATTGTGAATAACACTTAATAACGAATGCCAAAAATACAACAAATGGTTTTAAATATCACAACCTCACTAAATGATGAGCTTTACTTGGAACTTACCGTTTGGAAATAGAATTCTACACCACCACCAGAAAACAAATTACACAAAAAAGTAAGCGTTTCGATAGAAACAGAAACAGTAATTGTTATAATTTGTATTAAAAAAAATATTTTTAATGATTATTAAGGCAAAGAAATTATGACAAAAAAAATTTTTTTTTTATCGCGGATTTTTCGCGAATTTTTTTTCGTATTATCCTTTTCTGGCCGGTGACCGGTCCGAATTGGTGAGAATCATCAAAATCGGTCTAGTCGTTCTTGAGTTATAACAATAGTAACTAACATCACTTTCTTTTATATATATAGATTTTATGACATTATTTTTGATTGTATCTTTGACATTTTAAAAATTGATTTTATAGAACATTTTTTTTAATTTACACTTTTTGAGCACTATTAAAATTGGCACCAGTTTGTTTCAATATAGCACTAACTTTATTTAGTTAAAGTTTTTTCATAAATTTAGAATTGGCCTATTATTATGCACTAATTTTTCTCTGTTTCAATTAATTGCACAAAATTGCACTTTTAAAGCTCACGATAAATATTGACAAAATTGCACAAATTAGCACAAATTTCAAAATAAATTAATTTGTTCATATATGCACTTACTTTTATTTCAAGTTAGCACTTTTTATTGTTTATGCACCAAACATTTTAAAATTGCACATAAATTCTTCTATAATTTTTGTTTGATAATTTTGCAAAGACATCTAATTAAATATTCAGCGTATAACTCAAGTTTTTCGACTATAAATCTATACACTTTGAATGCAGCAGGAATCATGGAACTGCGCTAAACATATTCATCGCCGATGGCTGATTAATAAAGCAGGCTTAAGGAAAATTATAAAATTAAAAACAAATGTAAGATTTTATTATCGAATTACAAGAATCTAATTTAATAAAATTCTTTTATTGAAAAAATTATTGGCAGGGATCCATTTTAATTTCTTCTAGACCTTGAAAGCGATGGAGCATATTGTACTGTAATATGTACTTTTTTCATATGAGAATATTTAACATAAAATATTACAATTTAACTGAAATACCTATTCAAAACTTTCTTTTTATACTGCGCTAAATTCTCTTTAATTTTTTGTTCTTAATAAAAATTTAATTGCATCAGTATTTTTTCAACTGCACATTTTTAAGAAAAATAAAATATTTACTAGATTACCCGGTATTGTATTGTCATTATCTTTGCGGTACATTTTTTTTTTTTTGTTTAAGATTAAGTTGAAATACTTCTTTTAATTCTTTTGTATGCATTTTTAAAAAAATAAATACCAACTAGATTACCCAGTAATGTGTAGTCTTTACCTTTACAATGCTAACATATTTTTATCGTTTGAGATTAAGTTAAATTTTTGCATTTTAAATTTAGATATTATTTTAGAATAAATTTTTTTAGTTAAATTAAAAATATATTTTTATTAAGTTAAATTAAATATTTTTTATAAAATAATTTCCTAGTGTTTTTTATTTAGTTAAATATGCATTTTTTATAATATTAAAGTATAATATAATAATATTTTTATAATATTAAATATTAAAAATAAAAATATAGATATTTCTTGTAAAATAAATCCTTAAAAGAGTGTTGTACTACCATTTATTTATTTTTAAATTTAAACTTTTCACTAAAAACTATAAATTAAAATGCACTGTATATAAAATTGCACACAATTATTAGCATTAATACAATAAAGGTTTTTCAAGCCTATAAATATAAATAATTTAGTTTAAGATTTAACTTTCAGTGTGTTCTGTTAAACTTAGTTTAACTAAGAAATAATTTTGAACACTTTTATAAATTACTTAATATATTCTTAAGTGTGTAGTAAATTTATTTTAATTAAAACAATAATTTTTGTTCAAACTTTTTATTAAACAATTTAATTTCCTTATTAAGAAAAACAATTTCCAAAATTTTTTAATGATTTTTTTAAAGAAAGGATATGTAAAAGTTTAAAGTCGGGCATTGTGTAATACCAAAAATTCAGTTAGAAAATAGATTTAAAATTCGACTGCTCCTTAAACGATTGATAAAAATAATATTAAAGAATTTTATAAAATAGAAATAATTTAGTTTGTCCTGTTAAACTTAGTTTAACTAAGAAATATTTTTGAAGACTTTTACAAATTACTTAATATATTCTTAAGTGTGTAGTAAATTTATTTTCATTAAAACAATAATTTTTGTTCAAACTGTTTATTAAACAATTTACTTTCCTTATTAAGAAAAACAATTTCGAAATGGGAAGGAAATGTAAAAATTTAAAGTCGGGCATTGTGTAATACCAAAAATTCAGTTAGAAAATAGATTTAAAATTCACTGCTCCTTAAACGATTGATAAAAATAATATTAAAGAATTTTATAAAATTCAAAATATTCTGCTTGAAAATTTTAATGAACTTTTTCGAAGTTCAAATGTATTTTAAGGTTAAGTTTCTAAGGAAAAACTGCTTTGAATTTGCAGCACTAAAAAAACCAGTTAACTCTTATATTTCATTATTATGAATGTAAATAGTTTTTATTTAAAAACGTAAAAGATTATATTGTTTTACGTTTTACGTTTTTGAAAGAAGGAATAAAGATCTAGTTCTTTAAAATGTGTCAAATGTCCTTTTAGCTCCTTTAAACTAACTCACTAGATTTTTTCCTTAATTATCTTCTAAATTTGATAGCCCATGAACTATTCACACGCAAGAACACGAATAATAATTTACGAGCGAATTAAAAAATGTACAAAAAAACAATAAACAAGTTTGATCGTAAACTAGAGAATATCAATAAAAATAATTTACGAGCGAGCAAAATAAATTAATTTTCGATAACAATTTTGTAAATTTTTTCCTCATATGCATTTCTAAAGCGTTTGGAGCAGTTTTTATTTTAATTAGATATAATTAATAAATTTATTAATTTTAATTTTTATATGAGAGGTACACACTCTCAGGCTGTGTTGACAATAATGAACACAAAAAAAAAAAACCATTAAAGTAATTATTATTATTTTTTTTTTATAATTTTGTTAAATAAATGAAATTGATTTTAGTTTAATTAGCAAATAATAGAAAGTAAACCTAAATAAACATAAAATTAATTAATAAATATATTAATGTAAATATGTTAAATGAAATTTAAAAAAATAGCAAATCATGAAATGCTTTTGTGAGTAATTTAAGTTAAAAAATTTGTAAAAAATTAAACCTTAAAAAAATAAAAAATGGTATAAAATTAAAACTTTAACATAATTTAAGTAAATTTAAATAATAATATTTATAACATAAATATAAATAAAATGCTGTGGCAGACAAATAAATAAATTTAATAAAATAAAAAAAAAACAATTTCTTTCGAAATATAAAGAAATTATTAATAAATGAATGTTATATTTTTAAATAAAAAAAAAATACATTGAAAACTTTTTGATGTTCAAAGAAAATTAACAAAGAACAAAAAATCTAAATGAAATTCCAAAATATTGTAGTAAACCCTTTTCTGATAAATAACCGCCCAAATAAACAAAATTTTCTAAGTGTTTTTGTTGCTTGTTTAATTTTATAAAACTTTTAATAAAAAATCTAAAAAAAATATTTACTAATTTATTATAAAATGTTTATATTCGTAAATGTTATTTATTATTTTATCATTGTTATTTCTTTATAAAATTTAATATGAAAGTAGTAAAATTGACTGATAATGCCATTTAATAAAAGAATAAAATAATTTCAAAAAAATTATATTTAATTAAAACTATATTTATGTGTTATTTTTAATGACAAATTTAATAAATTAAACAAAAAAAAATAATAATAAACTATAAAAATGAATAAAGAAAAATTAAAATAAAATCACTGTCATCCAAATAAAGCCTAAACTACTTATTCAAATATTTATAATATAAATTAATAAAAAAAATCTATAATCTAGAAAAACAAAAACTACACATTAACATTACTAAATACTATATATAATCAAATTTTAATTATTAATCTAATATCATTGTAATCAAATGCTAAATTAAAACAAAAAACATATAAAATAAACTAAATTAATTGTAAATTATTTAATAAAAAAAAGTTTTGTGGAATTTAGCATAAAAACATCAATTGATATAAATAACACAAAAAAAAAAAAAAAAAAAAAAAAAAAAACTATTATCAAAAAACGAATGTAATACAAGCAACAAATATATAAATAAAACAAATGTTAAATTTATTTAATATTTAGAAAATTTAATCCTTTTGAAAAACAAATCAAGTAAGTAAGAAACTCAAGATCAATCAGTGAAAAAGTTAAATGAAATTTAAAACTTTTATAACTTCGTAAATATAATGTTTTTCCCAAAAATAAATCTGTAATCACTTCGAGCTTTTTTTAAAAATATATTTTTTATGTAAAAAAACAATTGAAACTTAAGCTCAATCTATCGTCACTTCAAAAAAATTTATATGAAAAAGTCGAAAAAATAAACTCAATCTCTGATCACTTCGACATTTTTCCAAAAAACCTTTTTTTATATGAAAAAGTCAATAAAAAATAAAAACGTTTTAACTCAATCCAAAATTGTTCAGTTCTTTCAATACTCTTTCATTCGAACAACTTTAATTGTTGGGAATAATTTTGATAATAATTTTTCTTTACGAATTGTTAAGATCTCTGGATAAATTTGGGTATTAGTCCTTTCATAAATATTGGGAGAACTAAACAGAAAATTGTCAAATAAAAGTAAAAATTTAAAAACAATTAACGCTGCCCCATTAAAATAATTTTCCATTTTTGGAAAAGTAAAAAAGAGTGAAAAGGGCTAAAAGAAAGTTGCTAAAAGTGCTTAAATATGCGTGTTTTTTAATTTCGGGCTAAAAAATATTTTTCTCGTTTTGGACTACTAAAAACGAGCCAAATCTTTCCTGAAAATGCTAAGTTGGCATCACTGAACAGAAGCTTTGCAATGACTCAGTGTTGTTGCTGTTTTTTGTATAAGCATGTATCTAAACACAAATATATACATATACATTTAATAGTTATCAGAGCTATCAGTGTGTTGTTGTTTTTAAAGAAGCAACGCTTGCTTTGATAGTTTAATTTTGTGTTTACATTTTTGTAGTTTGGAAAAAAATTTGTTATTTTTGTAACTATAAATGTGCAAATATGAAAGCATTCTTTAAGGCGTAAATTTTATTATTTGTCGGTAAAGTGGTGAAGACTATAAAGGATTAGAATTTAGCCCTCTAACTTGTTTTGTTCTAAAATTAATTTTTGTACTAAAAATTCGTTATTGTTGTCAAAAATATTTTTTAATCAAAATTTTATATCAAAATTAAAATTGTTGCAAAATCCCAGTACAGTTTCATTTTGTTGAGTGTCTTTCATTTTTTATTTTGATATATTTCATATTGATTTATTTTCCAAATATTTATTCTTATTAATTGTTCATGTACAATTTATTTTCATACTTAAGAAAGTAAAGTGATTTTTATCCCCTTTTAAATATAAAAGCATTGGAAAGGCGTTTGAGTACAAAAAAAAATGATTTATTAATTATTTTTATATAACAATTTCCTTAACATAAATGTCAAAATTAATTATTTATAGAAAAATTGCAAATATATTAAAATGAAAATGAAAAATAATAATAAAATAATTATGAAATGAAATGAGATGAGAGATTTTTTTATTTTATCATTTTTCAAAATAAAACTGTACTAAATGACGTTTTGTTAAAATTAACACAAAAAAAAAAAAATACGAAATATAAACATATGTGAGACATTGAAATCATGAATTTTATTTAGATTTAGACTAGAAAAAGACGTTTTTTACGATAATAAGCTCAATCTGTGATCATTTCAACATTTTTCCAAACATTGATTTTTTTTATATGAAAACGTCAACTAATATTTAAATCCTTTATAACTCTGTAAATACTACGCTTTTCGCAAAAAAAAGCTTTATTTGTGATCACTTCCAATTTTTTTCAAAAATCGATTTTTTTTATATGAAAAAAAGTTTAATTTGTGATCACTTCGAAATTTTTTAAAAAATTTATTTTATAATTGTAAATGCTACGTTTTTCACAAAAATAAGCTCAATTTGTGATCACTTCTAAATATTTTCAAAAATTTATTTTTTATATGAAAAAGTCAATCAAAATATAAAACCTTTATGGCTCTGTAAATACTACGTTTTGCGCAAAAATGTGCCTAATCAGTGATCACTTCGAAATATTTTCAAAAATTTATTTTTTATAAGAAAAAGTCAATCAAAATTTAAAATCTTTATAACTCTAAATACTAGGTTTTTCACAAAAATAAGTTTAATTTGTAATCACTTCAAAACTTTTCCAAAATTAGATTTTTTATATGAAAAATCAATAAAAAAAAAACTGTAAATACTACATTTTCCGCAAAAATAGGCTCATATTATATGTGTATGAAAATCTCAATTGAAACTGAAAACCTTTTTACCTCTATAAATACTACGTTTGACGCAAAAAAGCTCAATCTGTGAGCACTCTGTGACTCACAGATTGATCACTTTTAATATCCTTAAATATAAAATTTGTATACGAAGAAGTCGATAGAAACTCAAGACCTATATAAATTGGGTTTAACTTACCTTTTATTTATATTTAGTTCTGCATCATGGTCATCCACTTTTATTCTAGTATAATTATTTTGCATTAAAATTATAATTTTGCCCTTTTTTTTGTTATTATCGCTGGATTAATTTTTTATAATTTTTCTTTTTATTTTCTTTCATGCAATTATTAAACAAGAGATGATTACAAAATGTATCTCATTTATATTTCTTACACTTAGTAAAACAACACTACTTTATATTTTTCAAAAAACAAATTATATGCACATAATTACATATGTGTATACAATTTGTTGGTATTATTTTGAATAATATCAACTTTTTCTTTGGAAAAATTAAATTTTAACACTTAAATTAATAATTAAAAACACTGCACCTTAGTTGGCGTCTTAATTCATTGCTAAAAAATTCCGAACTAAATAACAAACCACAAAGAGTATAGTTTTTTGCTGCAAATGTTGATGGTAGAAAAAAGTACCGTTACATAAGAGTGGTTTAGAGTTTTGATAAGTGTGTAAAAAACACAGAGTAGTTTCAGAACGCGTTAGAGGTGAATTACAGAGTTGGTGAATTTGTTATTGTTACACTCTGTGGTAAAAATGGTTTAAATATTCCGAGGCGCCATCTAGTTGTGATCTAAAGCATTAAATAATGTTTGATTTAAGCTTTTATGGTTTGTTTTATCATTTATTGTTGTATTTGTAGTATTTTTAAAGATATTTTTTTTATTTAAATAATACATTTTACTGCTAACATATGTTTTACTTTTCTTAAAATTAATAATTATATTACCTAATGATTAGAGAAAGTTTTTTTAAATATGCAAAATTTCTTAACTTAATGGCGGTCTATTTCAAGTAAATAAAAGTTATGAAAAACATTACCGTAACCCAGAAATGTTTTCTATTTGTTAACAGATAATGTTAAAATAATGAAATAACCAACAGAGTTTGATAATGTGTGAGACGAAATGGAACCTGGTTGTAGATTGCTTCGTTAAGTTTTAACTGTATAACTACATTTTTTTCATGAAATTTAAAGAAAATTATTGTTATCGATAACTTTCCTATTGAATATTATTACTATTACAATGGAAGATATTAATATTGAAACTTTTCCTATAGAAAATTATTAATATCGATAAATTTTCTATAGAAAATTTTTAATATCGATAAATTTTCTATAGAAAATTTTTAATATCGATAAATTTTCTATAGAAAATTTTTAATATCGATAAATTTTCTACAGAAAATTTTTATTATCGATAAATTTTCTACAGAAAATTTTTATTATCGATAAATTTTCTACAGAAAATTTTTATTATCGATAAATTTTCTACAGAAAATTTTTATTATCGATAAATTTTCTACAGAAAATTTTTATTATCGATAAATTTTCTACAGAAAATTTTTGTTATCGATAAATTTTCTACAGAAAATTTTTATTATCGATATTAAAAATTTTCTATAGAAAATTTTTAATAATCGATAATAAAAATTTCTATAGAAAATTTTTGATATCGATAAATTTTCTATAGAAAATTTTTGATATCGATAAATTTTCTATAGAAAATTTTTGATATCGATAAATTTTCTATAGAAAATTTTTGATATCGATAAATTTTCTATAGAAAATTTTTGATATCGATAAATTTTCTATAGAAAATTTTTGATATCGATAAATTTTCTATAGAAAATTTTTGATATCGATAAATTTTCTATAGAAAATTTTTGATATCGATAAATTTTCTATAGAAAATTTTTGATATCGATAAATTTTCTATAGAAAATTTTTGATATCGATAAATTTTCTATAGAAAATTTTTGATATCGATAAATTTTCTATAGAAAATTTTTGATATCGATAAATTTTCTATAGAAACGTATTGTTATTGATAAATTTTCTATAGAATATTATTGTAATCTAATAAATTTCTATAGAAAATTGTTAATATCCATTAAATTTTCTATAGAAAATTATTTTTATTGGTAAATTTTTTGTAGAAAATAATTGATATTGATAAATTTTTTATAGAAAAGAGTTGTTATCGATAAATATTCTATAGAAAATTGTTGTTATCGATCAATTTTCTGTAGACAATAATTGTTATTAAATTATTGTTGTCGATAAATTTTCTATAGAAAAGTATTTTTACCGATAGATTTTCTATGGAACATTATTGTTATCGAAAAATTCTCTATAGAACATTATTATTAACGAAAAAATCTCTATAATACATTATTGTTATCGATGAATTTTCTATAGAAAATTAATGTCATCGATAAATTTTCTACAGAAAAAAACATTGTTATCGATAAATTTTCTATATACCATTAATGTTATCGTTAAATTTTCTATAGAACTTTAATGTTATCGATAAATTTTCTACAGTACATTATTGTTATCAATAAACTTTCTATAGAAAAATATTATTATCGACAAACTTTCTATAGAAAAATATTGTTATCGCTAAATTTTCTATACAGAATTATTTTAATCGATAGTTTTCCTTTACAAAATTTTTAATATCGATAGTTTTTCCTTAGAAAATTATTGTTATTGATAAATTTTTTATGAAAAATTATTGTTATCTATAGTTTTTCTTTAGAAAATTATTTTTCCCGATTATTTTTTGTTAGAAAATTGCTGTTATTGAAGAATTTCTGCAGAAAATTTGTGTCGCCGTGATTGCTATTGATAGATGTGGAATTTTAGATATCAGAAGAGATTTTGTATTTAGTTATTTGAAAATTGCGATTTTTTTTATCCTCATTTAGTTATTTCAAAATTGAGATTTTTTTATCCTTATTATTTCTAACAGCTTAATAATAAACCAAGTACTTATATAAATAATAGCTTGTAAAAAATAAAATATGTTTAAGTTTTGTATTTTTTTGTTATAAAATATTGACAATAAATATGCAAAAGTTTTCTAAACAAAATAAGGTACACCTAGTTAATATAAATCAACTACACAGTAAATCACAAAATATTAACTAAAATTAATTAAACGTGAACAAAAAAATAAACAAATGGTGAAATGTTTAATTTTTTAATTCAAAATGCTGGCAAATGACGTCGTCTTCTAACGCCTTGATATTCTCCCGTTGTAGCCGATCTACCTTTGCCGGGAAAACCGCGGGCATAGGGAGGTTTGGCATTGGTGGTGACATAGTACGTGCCACGGGCTCTAAAATAATATGATTAAATAAAATTAATTCGGGAAAAACTTTAATTTTAGGTAAGAATAATAGCTGTTTAAAGTTTCGTCTGGTATTAAAACTTCTAGGAGAGTTTTGATCTTGTTGGTCTTAAAATTTGAATGAATATTTATTTACTTACTTATGCGATACATGCTCTCCCATTAATACATACTCCGAGTCCTTTGGCTCACACCAGCCTATTAAATAAGTAAATAAGTTCGGACAGGGGCCAGCATAAAAACCTTTTTTCGTTGTTATTGATTCTATAAAATAGGGTGTTACTTTGGTATGATCACAGGCCAAGGTTTCTAAAGAATAAAATTTTCATATTAAAAAATCAATTATTTTTAATTTAATAAGAAAAGAACTTACGAAATAGTGTAGGAGAACCCACACAAGCCGGTTGACGTGTACCACCATTAACATAAAAATCTGCATGACCACTAGAATGCCATTGACCCAAAATACCCGCTCCCGTATGTAAAACATCTACAAAATGAGCATCCGAAGAATCCAAATCCTTTGAATTATTAGTACCCGCATAAAAGAATATGGTAGGATCCAAAGCAGTAATTCTACCTAATTTTCCTTCGCCTGGTTTTAAATAATTGGCCACTAAACCTGCTATATGGGCACCCACACTGTAACCAATAAAATGTAAATCATCTGGTTGTACTCCTCTTGGGTGTCGGGCTAAATATTTCACTAGTTGTGAAATGCATAGACCACCAAAACGTGGTGCCCAGTCCATTTGACTTAGGCAAGGTTCCCTTACTGCTGAACCATAGTCAACGATGATAATATTATATTCTCCTATGGTAAAGTAAGCCTGCCGTATATCAGGACTTGGACTTAAATTACGACCACCACCAAAACCATGTATTACAATTTTGGTGGGATGCCGAGGATTAAAGTGAGTATAGTAGAGGGCATTATCATCTAAAACATCTATAAATTCAGGATTTTCCTGGGTTCGCCGGGTATATAGATAGAATTGTATTTTTGGATGTGGACATCGAAATGGTTTCTCTAAACAGGATTCGGTAATATAAACTTGTGTTGTTTCATTTTTAGCTTGAGCCTCTGTGAAAGGAAAAAATTAATATAGATTTTTAACAGTGTATGGTTTATTAAAAAGAGATTCCATTTAAATTATATAATCATCTTTAGTGAAGAAAAACTGGTTACCTCAAAAAAAAGAAAACAAAAAATTAACACCTAAATCTGTTTTTCATATGTCACTTAGCGTGTGGAATGTAAAGAAAATAATATGTATTTTCTTTCCTTATTTACCATCACTTTAAGTTGGGCGAAAGAAACATCCTCAGCATGCAATGCATAGAAGAGTAGGGGTATTCAGTTAAAGATTATGATTAAAGTTCAAATTAATTAAAATTAATGAAAAATGTGGATAAATGTAAAACTGCTCTAGTAAAAGTTAAAATTTATTTTGTAAAAAATAAACCAACAGACGATGGTCCTTAAAACGGGATTACGATTAATGGTGCTTCAATTACATATATAACCATAGCTGCAAATAATACATAAAAAAATTACCCCACTGCACTACGGGCAAGTTGGGTTAATTTCATATTAATACCATTTAGTACGAATTTGTTTATATTATTTCATTATTCATGCACTCCCACTACATTTTCCCTATAAACAATTCTAAACTGAATACCCCTAATTCCCCAAACAAGTTTTTATTTCTTTTTCCTTTACTTTTTCTCACTAAAGACAAGTTTTTTATTTATTTTTTCATGATTTTCTTTTTATTGCATCTTTTCAGAAAGAAAAAGGAAAGTAAAAGTACCGGAAGTTTTTATTCAACTCTTCCACAGTTTTTCTGCTCCTTTTGCATTTTTCCAATGTAAATATTAGAGTATTTTAATGTTTGTTGTCTTATTTTCCTCTAAACTTGTTGGAGTTGTTTTGCAAACGGAGTCCAACTTAAATTGTGACAGTAGGAATAAGTGCTACTTATGTTGATCATTTATATTTTATTTTGGCGCCATTTAATGTATAAAATACTTACATAATATTACTACAAAATACCAGGTAATTTCAATTTGTATTGATTTTATATTAACACTTTAGATTTTGAGGATATTTACATAAGTAATTTAGCGGAAAATTTTTATAATTTTTACAACGAAATGGCAAATGTTTATTTAGCGATCTACTGACATAATTAATAGTGACTAATGAAAATATGTATATATATATATTTTTTAAAGAGATCAACACGAGATCAAAGGAAATTGAAAATTAATAAATTGTTGGTATTAAAAGTATAAATATGATTTAAATGAAGAGACAGATCATATATAACAATATGTCAGTGTAATTACGAAAAACAAACATTTCGAAACTCTACTGGATAGAAAATTATTTTAATATTTCTTATAAAAAAAAAAAAAAAAAAAAATTAATAGACACAAGACCACTTATATAGATAAGTTAAAGATATCAATAAATTTCTGTAGAAAATTTATCGACAACAATAATTCTCTAAATAAAAATTTATGGAAAAAAATAATTTACGACAGAAATTTTATCGAAAACCATAAATATCTTCAGAAAAATTTTGAATAACTATAATTTTCTAGAAAAAGTCAACAAAATTTATCGATAACAATAATTTTCTATAAAAGATTTAACGATAGCAATAATTTTCTAGAGATAATTTAAAGATAACAAGTTTCTAGAGAAAATTTATCGACATTAATTCTATAGAGAATTTATCGCTTTTAAATAAATTTCTATAGAAAATTTAACAATAACAATAATTTTCTATAGAAAATTTATCGAAAATAATTTTATTAAAAACACATTATCGATAAAAAAAAATTTTCTATAAAAAATTTAACGATAAAAATAATACTCTATAGAAAATTTATCGATATCAATAAATTAAAAAAATAGCAATAACAATAATTTTAATATAGAAAATTTATCGAAAACAATAATTTTTCTATAGAAAATTTATCGAAAACAATAATTTTTCTATTGATCATTTATCGAAAACAATAATTTTTCTATAGAATATTTATCGAAAACAATAATTTTTCTGTAGAAAATTTATCGATATTAATAATTTTCTGTAGAAAATTTATCGATATTAATAATTTTCTATAGAAAATTTATCGATATTAATAATTTTCTATAGAAAATTTATCGATATTAATAATTTTCTATAGAAAATTTATCGATATTAATAATTTTCTATAGAAAATTTATCGATATTAATAATTTTCTATAGAAAATTTTCTGTAGAAAATTTATCGATATTAATAATTTTTCTATAGAAAATTTATCGATATTAATAATTTTCTATAGAAAATTTATCGATATTAATAATTTTCTATAGAAAATTTATCGATATTAATAATTTTCTATAGAAAATTTATCGATATTAATAATTTTCTATAGAAAATTTATCGATATTAATAATTTTCTATAGAAAATTTATCGATATTAATAATTTTCTATAGAAAATTTATCGATATTAATAATTTTCTATAGAAAATTTATCGATATTAATAATTTTCTATAGAAAATTTATCGATATTAATAATTTTCTATAGAAAATTTATCGATATTAATAATTTTCTATAGAAAATTTATCGAAAACAATAATTTTCTGTAGAAAATTTATCGATATTAATAATTTTCTATAGAAAATTTATCGATATTAATAATTTTCTATAGAAAATTTATCGATATTAATAATTTTCTATAGAAAATTTATCGATATTAATAATTTTCTATAGAAAATTTATCGATATTAATAATTTTCTATAGAAAATTTATCGATATTAATAATTTTCTATAGAAAATTTATCGATATTAATAATTTTCTATAGAAAATTTATCGATATTAATAATTTTCTATAGAAAATTTATCGATATTAATAATTTTCTATAGAAAATTTATCGATATTAATAATTTGCTATAGAAAATTTATAATATCGATATGAAAAATTTTCTATAAAAAATTTATCGATATGAAAAATTTTCTACAGAAAATTTATCGATATTAATAATTTTTTATAGAAAATTTATTGAAAACAATAATTTTCTGTAGAAAATTTATCGATATTAATATTTTTCCGTAGAAAATTTATCGATATTAATAATTTTCTATAGTAAATTTATTGATATTAATAATTTTCTATAGAAAATTTAACGATATTAATGATTTTCTATAGAAAATTTATCGATATTGTTGATTTTCTATAGAAAATTTATCGATATGAAAAATTTTTTATAGAAAATTTATCAATATTAAAAATTTTCTATAGAAAATTTATCGATATTGAAAATTTTCTAAAGAAAATTTATCGATATTATTAATTTGCTATAGAAAATTTATCGATATTGAAAATTTTCTAAAGAAAATTTATCGATATTATTAATTTGCTATTGAAAATTTATCGATATTAATAATTTTCTATAGAAAATTTATCGATATTAATAATTTTCTATATAAAATTTATCGATATTAATAATTTTCAATAGAAAATTTATCGATATTAATAATTTTCTATAGAAAATTTATAGATAAATTTTTACAGAAAATTTATCGATATTAATGATTTTCTATAGAAAATTTATCGATATTGTTGATTTTCTATAGAAAATTTATCGATATTAATAGTTTTCTATTAAAAATTTATCGATATTAATAATTTTCTGTAGAAAATTTATCGATATTAATAATTTTCTGTAGAAAATTTATCGATATTAATAATTTTCTATAGAAAATTGATCGATATTAATAATTTTCTATATAAAATTTATCGATATTAATAATTTTCAATAGAAAATTTATCGATATTAATAATTTTCTATAGAAAATTTATAGATAAATTTTTACAGAAAATTTATCGATATTAATAATTTTCTATAGAAAATTTATCGATATTGTTGATTTTCTATAGAAAATTTATCGATATTAATAATTTTATAAAAAAAATTTAACGATATTAATAATTTTATATAAAAAATTTAACGATATTAATAATTTTCTATAGAAAATTTATCGATATTAATAATTTTCTATAGAAAATTTATCGATATTAATAATTTTCTATAGATAATTTATCGATATTAATAATTTTCAATAGAAAATTTATCGATGTTAATAATTTTCTATAGAAAATTTATCGATATTAATAATTTTCTATAGAAAATTTATAGATAAATTTTTACAGAAAATTTATCGATATTAATAATTTTCTATAGAAAATTTATCGATATGAAAAATTTTCTATAGAAAATTTATCGATATGAAAAATTTTCTATAGAAAATTTATCGATATGAAAAATTTTCTATAGAAAATTTATCGATATGAAAAATTTTCTATAGAAAATTTATCGATATGAAAAATTTTCTATAGAAAATTTATCGATATGAAAAATTTTATATAGAAAATTTATCGATATGAAAAATTTTATATAGAAAATTTATCGATATGAATAATTTTCTATAGAAAATTTATCGATATGAAAAATTTTCTGTAGAAAATTTATCGATATGAAAAATTTTCTGTAGAAAATTTATCGATATGAAAAATTTTCTATAGAAAATTTATCGATATTAAAATTTATCTATGGAAAATTTATCGATATTAAAATTTTTCTATGGAAAATTTATCGATATAAAAGATTTTCTATGGACAATTTATTGATATTAAAAATTTTCTATGGAAAATTTATCAATATTAAAAATTTTCTGTGGAAAATTTATCAATATTAAAAATTTTCTATGGATAATTTATCGATATTAAAAATTTTCTATAGAAAATTTATCGATAATAAAAATTTTCTATAGAAAATTTATCGATAATAAAAATTTTCTATAGAAAATTTATCGATAATAAAAATTTTCTATAGAAAATTTATCGATATTAAAAATTTTCTATAGAAAATTTATCGATAATAAAAATTTTCTATAGAAAATTTATCGATATTAAAAATTTTCTATAGAAAATTTATCGATATTAAAAATTTTCAATAGAAAATTTATCGAAATTAAAAATTTTCTATAGAAAATTTATCGATATTAAAAATTTTCTATAGAAAATTTATCGATATTAAAAATTTTCCATAGAAAATTTATCGATATTAAAAATTTTCTATAGACAATTTATCGATATTAAAAATTTTCTATAGAAAATTTATGGATATTAAAAATTTTCTATAGAAAATTTATCGATATAAAAAATTTTCTGTAGAAAATTTATCGATATGAAAAATTTTCTAAAGAAAATTTATCGATATTATTAATTTGCTATTGAAAATTTAACGATATTAATAATTTGCTATTGAAAAATTTTCGCTTTTAATCATTTTCCAAAGAAAATTTTTCGCTTTTAATCATTTTCTGTAAAAAATGTATCGCTTTTGAATAATTTTCTATGGAAAATTTATCTTTATCAATAATTTTCTATAATGAATTTATCGCTGTTTAAACATTTTCTATAGGAAATATATCGCTTTAAATTTTTTTTCTGGAAAATTTTTACAAATTTGGAATTTAAACTATTTTTCTTCTCGACTTATGCTATTGTAGGGTGCAACAAGACACTCTTAACATTATTTAGGTAAACATTTACCTACAATTTGAAACCTCTTAACATAATGACACTAAAACATGTTTGTAGTTTTTGTACGCGTTTTTTTTTTGCAAATTTATAGTATTTATTTTGTAGACCATTTGCCCGACCACCTTTGCTAGTCTATCGTCAGCTTTACAATTGTAAATGAATATTGCATTAACTTGAACTTACACGATTATCTAATAATTTTTGAGTTTTTTGTTTTTTAATATTCAGCTTCTACTGTTCAACCGAAAAAGCGTACATATTAAACATAACTTCCTACTTTTATTTTCATTTTATGTTATTTTGTTTACATTTTACAAATTTGTTAAAACTACAGCGATAACAGCAGTAAATTTTTTTTTATAAAAAAGATGTAGTTGTTAGTAGCTCATAGATAAAATAAAGTTAGCGTCATCGATGTAAAAGCAAAATGATTCGTCGGTTATATACTTATAAATGTTGCAAAAATAAACGTGAGTCGCATCATTATGGTTGAATTTTTCATTGTTTTATAAACCAAAATAGAAAAAAAAAACTAAAGAGTGAAGAAAAAAATTGATCTAAAAGAAAATAGAAAATAAATTTATTAATATGAAAAAAATATTAATAAAATTATTAAACACCCAGTAGAAATTTGTTTTGTTCAGATTTTATAAGTGAGT
This sequence comes from Protocalliphora azurea, assembly GCA_932274085.1. NCBI lineage: Eukaryota > Metazoa > Arthropoda > Insecta > Diptera > Calliphoridae > Protocalliphora > Protocalliphora azurea. The sequence continues at coordinate 144,964,036 of OW026520.1, read as the reverse complement.
AGGGAATTATCTTAAAATGCCTTTGATGACCTTTAATAGAAAACGATTTAAATTGACTTCTATATAAATACACTAGCAGCCACATTTATATTAAGGATTCTATGTATATAATAATTTAATAATTTCCTAAAATTCTTTGAATCCACCAATCGATTAATTCAAATAACTCTATTTACCACAAGGCTGAATTTATTCATGCATTAAATCCAATTATGGGCTTGCTAGTATCTATTTGATAAATATTTCTAGACGTTTCAATATTTTACACATTTTGTTTTATCTCTTTTTTTATTACTATATATTAGGTATTAATAGTGTTGTTACACATTTCTTTATTTGGCCAAAGAAATATATTTCTGGTTTAGTTACTTACATACAAAATAAATTTTATTTATTTATTCATTTTCAGTTGTGGTTTATTTTATTAAAACTATTTTATTTTTTTTCGAATTCATTTCAATTACTCAGTTAACAAAGCACAGTTTTCCTAATTTGTAATTTTAATTTCTTTCAGTGTATTTTATTTTATTTTTTATTTTATTTTATTTATGATTGATGTTTTTTTAGTAATTTAAACTAGTTTTATTTTTGTCGGTTTTGTGGTTAAATACTTGTTATTTGTAAATGTTATCAAAAAGGTGTTATTATAACTCTAGATGGGGGGATTTTCCCACCAGCATGATAAACATTATAAGCAAATAAATAAATAAATAAATTATGTTGCATATGAAATATTACAACTAACGGAAAACAGATACAATTAAATAAATATGTAAAATAATTGGACGTAAAAAATAATGTTTGAAAATTTGACTGCAAAATTTGTTTATGCTAAAACTTCCTAAATATTGTTTAAGTCAAATATATGTAATATTATATCATAACATTAAAATGTGGTGCGTGCCGATCACTATAGAAAATAAATTATTTAAATACTTGTTTAAAATTTCTTTAAGATAAGGAAACTTTTTTTTAAATACGGTAGTTTAGCTGGTATGATATAACAGAAAGGCTTTTAATATTAAAAACAAATGTAGTAAAGCAGTATAATAATCAGTACCTTTATCACTTAATTTTTTTTAACATTTTCCTGATTGTTTGGGCAGACCTTTCAACTTATGGACTAGATGTTTGATGATCAATTCTCCATTCTAAACAAAATTTGCTAAATTCCTTTGAATGATAATGGTGGACCATTATCCGAAATTATAACAGTTGGTATACCGTGTATTGCAAAAATATTTTTCAATTTATTTATAACGTATTGACTTGAAAATCCCACGTTTAGGTGCCTTACTTCTATATATTTTGAAAAATAATTTTCAACAAGTAAATAATATTTCTTATCAAATTCAAATAAATCTGTACCCACTTAGGTTAGGTTGGGTTAAAAAGGGTGGCGTCTTCACGTCTCCACTCAGAGACCATCTCGTCCATTGTGATCCCTTTATAAAAAAAAAGCTAACAGAAAAGGCAAGAGAAGAAAGAAAAAAACCTAAGCAGAAGAAGGCTCTAGAACAGAAAGATAAGGAAATAAAATAATATTGTGGGAACCAAGACCCACCAATCAACTCTGACTGCTTCTAAGCCACTTTATCCCCATTACGAACCCCTATTACGCTAAAACCCTACATAATGACTTAGTATGGGCTCCACTGTCTCTAGCTCCTCCACATCATCGCACGTCCTATAATACTCTGACGTGCCAGTGTCCCACTTACTGGTCATATTCTCTATTGGGAGGTGATCTTACCAACAATGACCCTTGGATTCCAACGATTCATGCCCAGAAAATGCTTCAAATCTGCTGGTTTAAGATTAGGCCATAAGGCTCTAGATACTTTGCAGTCCATTCTTCTCCTCCAAGCATGATTCGGCCTTTTTAAAATTCATTCCTTTATGGCCATGAAGTATGACCCAATTGGAATCCTAACCGAGTCCTCTGAGCTAGCTCATCGGCTATTTCATTGCCGAGAATATCGCAGTGACCAGGGTCCCAACAGAGTCTTATTCTGTAGGCATCCATTAGTCTTCTAAATTCCTTCACTGAAGCACTAATCTAGACCTGACACAATAACTTGTCATTGCCAGTACTACCGCATGACTATTCACATAAATAGTCACCTTAGTGCCCCTCCCAACATTCTCCTCCAGTAATCCTAGGGCCTTGTGAATGTCTAGAATTTCTGCTTGGAAAACGCTGCAACTATCAGATAATCTAAAAGACCATTCGATTTCCGTTCCCCAGAAGTAGACACCAGCCTCTGTGCCTACTTCCATCTTTGAGCCATCTGTGAAGATAGTACATCCTCCATGGAGCTTCTCCGCTCCAGTCCAGAGGTCCCTACTAGGAATTTCGACAACGGAAGTAGCCCGAGGTTAATTATAATATCGACATAATCCGTTTGGGCAACCGAGGATAATGTTCGACTATCAAACTTGACTACATTAAGTATGCTAACATGCCACACTGTGAAGCTCCCTATTAATCCCAATTCCTTCAGTCTAAACAGGCACCGCACAAACATTCCTCTCTCAATTGGAAGAATGTAAAGAATAATGTCTAGTGCCGCCTGAGGTGTACTTCTCACAGCAACCGTAATGCTAATGGAAGCACACCTCTGAACTTTAGAAAGAAGGTTCCTATACGTCACCTTTCTCAATGCCTCCCACCATACCGAACATCCATAAGTGAGTATAGGTCTCACAACCTATGTGTATATTCAATATACAATTATCGGTTTTAGACCCCAGTTCTTCCCTATGGAGTTCCTGCACGCGTAGTAGGCATTAAGCCCCTTCCTGGCCCTTTCCTGAGTATTTATCTTCCAGGACTACCCAATTTATACCACACAATTTGTATTATTACATGAGCCATTGGAGTTTTCCTGGGATTGAAATTTCTATATTTAATGCAATTTTCGCAACCCGATGCTATATTATAGATATCATTGTTTATATTTGGCAAAATATTTAATCTTTTGCAAGATTCTGATACCTCTGAATATCTAAATGTCCTTCGTGTAACTTTCCCAACATTTCAGATCGATCATAAGCATTTCGATATTATGATGCTATTGTCCTATTATTATTATTGTTCTATTATTTTCTTCAAACAATTTTCTGGCAATTCTATATTATTTGTAATAGTATGACAATATCAATCAATGTCCTTATCAATTTTAACTAGAGCATTTGTTTTTAACGGAGCCTTAGATAAAGTATCGGCAATGTGAAGATACTTCCATCAAATTGTATGAAAGAAACCTCATCATTAATCTTTGAAGTCTTGAAGGTTGTAGTGGTTTATGATCTGTCTCTACAATAACATTATGACCATATACATATTGGTGAAAACGTGTACATCCAAATAGGATAGCAAATAACTCCCTTTCTATTTGCGCATAATTACTTTGACAATACGTTCAGGATGCTGATGTGCTTTACCCCATTGTCATAAGGATTCCTTCTTTAATAAATCTCTTAAGTGTTTGTTCTTCGTGGATAAATTTTCTATAATTTGACACAGACAGTTAATCATATCCAAGAATCGTTGAAGTTCCTGAGCATTTCTTGGTACTGGCATTTCTAAAATAGAATTTACCTTGATCTCATCAGGCCTAACACCATTTTTACTGAAAACATGTCCAATAAACTTTATTTGCTTTTATAAAATTTAGCTCTTGTCTTTATTAAATCGAAGACCAACCTCCATGGTCCTTTCTAGTAACTTACATAAAATTTTATTATGATTTTCCAACGTAGTAGGAATTAAGAAATCATCCATATATATTATTAAAAAGTAAAATTGTTAGTAAAATCGTTATGTTATGATGTTTTTTAACAAATGTTCTTAATATTTTTTAAAATATTATTCCTTTAGCAAATTCTAGGGTACATAAGCTTCCATGGTATACCAAAGGACTCAATAAATTAAAAAATCTTAGAAATAAATATTAAAAAAAATATAATTCCACAAATAATAATGTTTATGAACAAAAGTTTCTTCGATTCGAAAAATAATTTAATTTTCTCAATAAATTTCTCTACAATCAGTATATTATGAGTCTTAATAATGACTTAAAGTGCCATCTAAAACGATTTTGGACTTTTATAAATTCTAAAAGAAATTGTTCTTACATCCCTTTATGTATGAACTATAATAACTTAACTTTAAATAATCTAATTGTTGCACTGAACTTGTTCGCATTCTATTTTAAATCCAATTTTAATGATGAAAATTTATAGTATGATAATTTTGATTTAAATGAAATAAACACCATTATGGATTTCGGTAAATTGCAACTATTTGAAGAAGATATTGCAGAAGGTATTGTTAGGCTTTCTAATTCATTTAAGGGTGATAATGATGGTTTACCAGCTTTTTTAATAAAGAAATGTTCTTCTTCATTATGTCTAACATTGAAAATTATTTTTAATAAGTCCTTAAGCAATGACTATTTTATTAAAAAGTGGAAATTTTGCTACAATTTTGCCTATTTATAAATCTGGTGATAAAAATATTATCATTAATTATATATAAGTTATGACTGGAAGATCAACCTGTACTAATTTGGCTGTTGTTACCAAGTATTGTGTTGATAGTTTTGTAGATCGATTGCAGATTGATGCGATTTACATGGACTTTGCTAAGGCATTTGACCGAGTACCACATGAACTTTTATTATTAAAATTATATAAATTGGGCATTCATTCCCCAATGTTATCTTGGTTTCGTTATTACTTGTCGGATAGACAATCCGTAGTTTCTCTTAATGGTGTTTGTTTTACATTATTTATTCCTACTTCTGGTATTCCCCAAGGTAGGTTTTGGGTCCACTGTTATTTAATATATTTATTAATGAAATTGACCTATGTTTCAGAAAGTCTAATTATTTATTGTATACTGATGATTTAAAAATTTTTAAAACAATTTCTAATGCCAATGACGTTTTCAATCTACAGGAGGATTTATATAGGGAGAGTTCTTGGTCAGTCCGTAATGGTTTACCTTTTAATTTAAACAAATGTTTTTCTATGACTTATCATAGATATTGTAAAACTGTTATATTTCAATGTAGAACATTTACTTTCATCCGTGGATGAAATTTTAGATTTAGGGGTATTATTTGATAAAAAATTATCATTCAATAATCAATTAAATTATATTATACCTAAAGCTTATTCAATATTAAGCTTTTTATGCCGTAATTCTAATCATTTTGATCATTACATTCTATTCTAGATCACATCCTTTGTGAGATCTAGATTAGAATATGCTTCATTTTTCTGGAACCATTGCACTCAATTACACACAAATAGAATTGAAAAAAATCAAGTAAAATTTATAAAGTATGCTCTTTCATTTTTAAACTTTTCATTTGTAAACCCTCAAATTTCGATTCCTACATACCCTGATAAATGTGCCTTGATTTCTATGAAAACTATAGAAACGAGAGGTAAAATTTCTTCTGTATATTTCCTATATGCTATAATTCGTGGATTAATTGTTTGTCCTGATTTGCTTCATACCATAAAACTATATGTACCTCCTAGGCCTCTAAGGCAAAATAATTATATCTTTTATATAGATATTCATAGAACAACATATGCTTTGAATGAACCTTTAATAAAAGCTATGAGATTATTCAGTAAATATTCTAATGAATTAGACTTAACTATATCAAATTTTGAATTTAAAAATTTTTTAAATAGTTTGTTTAAATAATTAATTAAATTATGTATATTAAATTATCATTGATGTCTGTAAGTATAATATTGTATCCATAGAATAAAACTAATAAATAAATCAATATGATAACACCTCTTATATCAGCAAATAGTCTAACCATTTCGGCACGAAAAATTTCTGCTGCTGAATTTATTTCAAATGGTAATCGAAGAAAACGATATTGTCCAAGAGGTGTTCCGGTGACTCTTCACCCAATGGCACTATCCAAAAGCCGAAATTTGAATCTAAAGAACTAAATAATTTTGACCCACTCAATTGAGATTTACACTAATCTATGATAGGAAAGTAAATATTGGGAAAAAAAGGCCTAACAATAACTTTCTACGATGCAGGCATAACCTCAATGATCCATTTGGTTTTGTTACAAGAACAATTGTATTAACCCATTCCATTCGTTCTGTTTCTTCGACAATATTTTTATTTAATTTTTATGAAAAAATTTTTATAGTGAAAGAATCAGACCACTTTTTTGTAAAAAAAGCAGTTTTTCGTATTCAATTTAAAGTCTTGACTTGGATAATTTTTCACGGTTAGATGAATTCAAAAAATTAAAAAAAAATATCCTCCACATTATTTTATAATATGATATTAAAAAAATTATCACTCCTATATTATGAAAATTATTTGAAAAAAAGTCAGGATAAAAATTTAAATTTTTGCAATTCAACGCAAATATCTTTTTAACTATATGAGATTTCGTATTTGAGCAAGCATATTTTTTCTTTATATTATCATGGTCTTTAGAAACGTTTTTAAATCTTTTAATTTTAACTTGTTTTTTAGAATTAAAAATTTGTTTAAACGGTTTAATATTCGAAGTAGTCAACTTTGACACCCTGTGGCTTATCCTGTGTTACTATAGGGTGTCTGCAAAATGATTTTTCTGATAGCTTAGGTTCTCCTCTACAACTATTTTATACATTTCAGTTTGATTAGTCCAGTTTAGAAGATACATATTTATTACATTTTTGTGATCGGCCTCATTTTTCGTCAAATGCATGTTCATATTGAGAGTCTTTTTTAAAAAAATGTACCTAATAATATATAATTTAATAACCGGTACTCAAAATTTCCCATACAACCCACGTAATTACCCTGCTAACATAACGATACACCCACTAATAATACACAGTTTTATAGCTGGTCATTTAAAGTTTTTTAAAGCAATGTGTTGTAATTTTGAAACTAAAAACAATAACAACTAAATAATCAATAAGTAACAGTAACCAAAAAATATGTTATGCATCGTTTCATATAAAATAATATTCAAAAAACGAACCAAAAAAAAAATATATGAAATTAAATTTCCATAAAAATCTTGATAAAAATCCTTAAGTGATAAAAATAATGTGTTTAAATATCAAAAGATTTAAAAAGATACTCAATATAAAAAACAAGATCAAAATAATTTACGCGCCAAATAGCAACTGCAACTGATATAATATGAAGAAAATGTAAAATATTGAAATCAAGGTGACTAAACATGCAACTTGAATTTTATTTTATTTTGTTTTTAGTTGCCTCAAATTATTTCATAATACTTGCTACTTAGTACAGGTTTAGTAAGTCTATGAAACCACATTACAACTTCATGTAATAAATTTAACTTGTGTGGGTACAAATTTTAAGCGGATTTTCATGGAATTTTTCTATTGCGTTGTAATTAAAGTAATTTTTTTTGTTGTTGTTAAAAGACACACATGGAAGTAAAAGAAAATAGCTTTTGGTTTTTACAATATTTTTTTTTTGGTTTTCTTTATTTATTACAGTATTTTTAAAGCAAAATACTAAAAATGCCAAATAAATTAATTAATTTACTTCTTTTCTTGGTTTTATTTAAATCTACAAAAAGTAGTTGCCGGAATTTAATTATCAGCAAATTTTAAAATAAAAAAAAATTATTGTTAACTGCGAACAGCCGAAAAAAAATATAAAGCAAAAAATATATAAAAATCGCATAAACTAAATTCGCTTTATATACAAGTGCCATGAAGTAGTAAACCCGCTCAATTTGTATGTAATATAAATCCAAGTATCTATTTTTACTTGATTTTTTTTGCTGGGTAATAAATAAAATAAAACCTAAAAGCATGGTATTAAGCAAAAACAAAAAAAAAAAAAAAAAAAAAAAACAAAATATATATGTTTATTATTATTTTTTACTTCTTTTTGATGTATCAGTCTATAAAAGTCTAGTATTTGAAATGTCTGTTATGAAGATGGCCTTTAAAACACAAAAAATAGTGGTTGTCTATAAAAATGTACTCATGTATTGCATAAATCAATTGTTATGGTTTATTGAACCAAATCTATGTTTTGTCATGAAATTACACAGTTTTATTGCTTATTACTTATATTTTATTTTACTCAGTTAGTTTTGATTTTTGGTAAACTTGAGTGGGTTAAATTATATTACTAACTAATATTTACTTACTTTGAATAATTGGAAATTCCCCTGCATATGAAAACAATAATGTTGTTTGTGTAAAGAAATTTCCAAAAAAAATAAAATAAAAACAGAAAGAAATATTTTTTAAACCGTAAGCTTTCTTTAATATGATATGATAATAAATGTATTTTTATTTTAATGTGTTTGCGGAAGCTTAACGTGTATTTTGACTGTTTAAAAACATAAGACTTAAGACACATGCTGATAATTATTATAGCTAACGAAGTTTGTTTCTTAAGTCTTTTGTTACCACGTAATAACTTTTAAAAATTTGCGCAAAATTTAAGAATTTTAATTAAAAATAATAAAAATTGTTATTTATAATAATTAAATATTTTTACAACCTAGACAGTAATAAAAATATATTTAAGACGTCTTGAAGTACATTTATTTTAATTATATTTATTTTTTAATTTGGACAGGTATTAGTAATTTTAATGGGTTCCAGTGTTATATCATTATTACTATGGTTTTGTGATAAGTCTACACTTATTATTTTTATTATAAAAAGTGGGTTAATATTTTATTTGTATCAAAATAACTTTAGAAATTTCGCAAATTAAATAAACATTTAATTTATCAAAATCAATTGGTGTATTAGCTTTTTATATTATTCGCTAGAAAGTAATGTAATGAACTAACAATTGATAAATTAAAAATTGAGGGAAGAAATCATAGAATCATAAAAATAGAAAATGTGTTAGAGCCGGATAATAAAACTTTGTCGAAAATGTTTGAAATTTGGTAAAGTTTTTAATTTTTTTTTGAAGCTTAGTCATCATGGATCATTATGTGTAAATATTTAAAATTTTAATCAATATTACTATCTTAAAATATTGTCGAATTTAAACATATATCCAGCGTTAGAAAAACTAAATTCCAAGTAACTTTAGCAACAAAAATACCGAAAATTGCCATCTATATACTCAGGCTATCTTCACTTTTCAGTAGCAGTAGTTTTATTTGTAGCAAACAAAAAATCAATGTAGCAGAGATTTTATATTTATTATTTCAGTTGTTGCCTAAAAAGAAAATACATTTTCGTAGTAGATGCATTGCTTGCCGTTTTACTGCTACCATTGTTTAGTAGTTTTAGAGATAGTAAAAGCATAGCAATAGAGAAAGCAGAAGTAGCAACTATGCTAGTAAGAGAGGTAGCAATAAAGGTAACAATAGAAGTAGTCAAAAAATAGAAACTGAAGTAGAACAAGTAAGAATGTTATATGTATTCGGTTTTTCCGAAATACTCCCCAACTTTTTTGATGTTAGGTATAAAAATTACATAACACACACAAATTATGAAATATAAAGTAATAAAAAAATATTTTAAGGAGTTTTTTTTTGAATCGTATAACTTTTGCGAAAATTGTTTATTAAAATTTTAGAAAAAGAGTCTTCCGGTTGCAGTACAGATTTAAATTCTTGTACTGATTGCATGTAGAATTTTCTGATCGAAAAATTAAATTTAAATGGAATACATTTGTTATGCTCCCTTTTGCCTACGCTCTAAATTTAATATAAAATTAAAGTTTGATTAATTGTGAGGATAAGAAAAAATTTACCTAAATTTATCTTTATGACGGACATACGGACGGCTGTAATTATATCATCGTGAATATTTTAAATGATATAAGAAAAATATAAGCGTTTTTCTAATATGATTATTATACTTCAAAAATATTTTGAAAAATATATCTAAAAAATTTACATTTGACCCTGATGAGTGATTTATTAGTATTATTTAAATTAATTAAACATCACTACAAAACTTTTCTTGGCACGTATTTCCCTTAACTTATAAATTGTTGCTTATAATTAAAGCTTAACTGTAGTTAAAACCACTTTGTCTAAGGTTAGACTTTAATTCTTAAAAACAATTTTATAAGTTAATGACCCTTAAAATAATTTTATATATAATTTGTTTATAAATAATATTAAACATTAAATTCAATAAAATATTATCTGCGGACGGATTAAGCTGATATTGAACAATATTATACATAGATATTTATAATTTACGTATTTATGAATATCTATATTACATGTATTATTCTTTTTTCTGAAAAACTGGCTTAATTTAGACTTTTTATTGCAACTTTTGAAATAAAGATGTCATAAATTAATAAATTAAATTGCAAATTTAAGTATACTTATTCTTATATTAGATAATTTAAAGAAAAGAAGACAAATACGTTTTATATCAAATTAATTATAATTATTAAAAATGAAGGCAATTTTTTTAATAAATTAAAAGTCTTTCATTTATTTAATTCAAGATATATCTTTGGCAATTAACGGTCCCAAACTAAAAAGAAATTTGGTAAAAATATTCTTACTGAATTTTCCATCATAGAATTTCTTTTGGTAGTGTTACATATTGTGTTTTTGCTTAATTTCAACTGGCCTATTTTTATATAATCTTATTTATTTTTCGTTTAGGCAAATATTGGCCTTGTCTTTTTGACACTATCTTAACAACAGATGTCAAATTTTTTAACTGGGTTTAATATTTATTAATTTTTTATGTTTTACAGTTTTTAATCTGAAAATTTTTTCTGTTTCACTTTTAGTTGCCAAACTTAGTCAGAATACTAATCTGCACATTATTTAGTATTTTAATTGATAGATTATGATATTGTCTTTTCTTTGATGTATGATTCACCGAAATTATAATTGCTAAATTAACATTTTTTTCTACTTGAAGTTGGTTAATGCAGTGTTCAAAAAATTTACTCAAATTTAATTTTCTGTTATATTCCAATTTTTGAGTTTAACGGTTTGGATTTAATAAAAAAAAGTATCATACTGCTTACAGGGGAAGAAATAATTGAGTTTTAAAATTTAAACACGTTTTTTAAAGAACTTTGTCTAAACAATTTTTTTGATATTTTACAATTTTTAAGATACAGATAACCCTCTATTTACGCCATACCTCATTTATGCGAATTTCTTATAACCGATTTAATAATAGCAACCATTATTTTAAAATACGCGTTTTTATTTAACGCAAACTTTATATAAAGCGGTTAAACAATAACGACAAACCTTGAGTTGCATGAAATACAATACTGTGTTCTGAATCACGTTCACAAATTGTTGAATTTGAGCCAAATTAATAAGCAGAAAAAAATTATAATACACTTTTAATTTAAATATAACCAAATTAGCAAAATAATATATAAACAAACGAAAGGTTTTAAAATATTGTGATTGTTTGAAACAATCTGAAGACGAATCCCATAAAATCCATTTTTGGCTATTAGTGCCACTTTCACGAAATTTATCAGGTGATTTTAAAGCTATTGAAATACTATTATCATATTTTAAATCAATTACTAAATGATGGTATGAAAATCGAAACCAAAACGTATAAAAAGGAAATACTTTCATGTGTTTTAATTTAACGCGATTTTTAGGTCCCAAAATAATATTTTTCATTTAATTTGTGCTTTGATTTATGCGATATATAGAAATTCTGATCCCAAAGTATAATTCAAAGTATCTATTCTGAAGCTTGTTTTACGCGTTTTTAATTACATGTAAATTGAGGGTTACCTATATATCGTTGACTGGTCTCTTAAAACTATTCGCAAGACTTTACAGAAACAAAAATCTTTTAGCGTTTTTTAATATTACAATCTGTGGCTTAAATATTTGAAATTGAAAATGTAAAAATTTTTCGTTATAATTATAATTATAAAACATATTTAAAATAAACATTTAATATATATATATATATATATATATATATATATGAAATTTCACGAATTTCACTTTTTTGTAATTCGCGACAGTTTAAAAATAATATTGGCCTTTGAGAAAGTGTAGCCAAAAGTAGACATTATATGATCATAAATTTTATAGGTATAAAATGAAAACTTAAATTTTTTAATTAATCCTCATTATCAGCACCGTAGAACCCAACGTACTGCGCTCCGAACCGAAAATATGTGTTCAATAAAAATATGGTCTTAATAAAAACATTAACTTATAATATATGTACTTATAATTATTTTTTGAAAAGTATCTTTTCGATGGTTTTTATAAAATAAAAAATATGAAAATTATTAAATTGCATTATATTTAGATCGTTCTGAATTTGACATATATTTAACCATATTTTAACTCTAATCTATTTGTTTTAAAATTGTAAAATTACGAAAGAATTAAATTCGGTTTTGGGGAAACCCTATTGCGGATTGTACATATTCTTGATGGATTTCTCTGAATTTTAAGTTTTTATGAAGAATTTAACTGACAGACGGACGTAGAATTAGAATTTTATTTATACAAAAGGGAGTTTTAAATAATTTTTTCATAGTTTTATACATGTAATAACAAGTTTACGTGTACTTTTTTTTCACCACTGTACAGTGGTGGTGAAAATTATAAATATATTCCAAACAATTAGTACTTAATTTATAAAAGTTATAAATATGTTATGGAATAGTTGGTACACTTATATTATTTAAAGTTGAAGTCTAAACCGCTGTTATTATACATTTTTTTAATTATTTATTTTTTTCATATTTAAAGATTTAATTTTTGTCACAGCCATAAAAAACTTGTTAATTTTATCATATTTTTGAAAGGAAATCTGATGATTTCCTCCTACAAAATATTATTATTATTATTTCAATCACTAAAACAACTGTTTTTAAATTTTAGTAGAGATTTATAACAAAATTTAAATTAATTTATTAAAACTAATTTGAAGATTATTTTTATTTAAAAGTGGAATGTAGATCGTTAATTTTATATAATTGATGAAAAAAATTACTTCAATCGACTGTATAAACTTTCTTTTCTACGGTATCCAAATAAATCTATTATACGATGGTAATAATGACAGGAACGCCGGAGTAATGATAAAGCTTTCGTATTGAACTCTGTTTGGCTACTTGTCAAAAGAAAACAGTTCACTATAAGTAGATATAACAGCTCCTCAAAGTTTTTCAAATTTTAATGTTTAAATTTGTTTTCTTTTTAATCACGCTTGTATTGCTTAGGCCTTTCAGACTTTTTGTTCAACACTCGTTTATGAAGAGTATGTTGAGAAGGACCTTAAAAATTGTGGATTAGTATAGGGATTTTATTTATTTTGTTTAGATTATTTTTGAGCAAAGTAAACTTTATGATGTCATAATATAAGGCTTTCCAACATACCATTATCGAAAATTTCTTTGAACTCTAGGTTTCGTTTGTAAACAGAGTGTGACTCAAATTTGTAAAAAATGGTTTGAACTTGTTTCATTTATGCTTTAAAATTCGAACAAATTCATTTTAGAATCGATGAACACATTATATCTTCAAATGTGAACTTTCACTCGCAATGTTCAGTCGGTTTTTTTTGAGAATTATTAACTAGGTAAATAGGTTAAAATTTAAATAAAGTAGGAAATTTGATGATTTTTACAGCAAAATAATGATTTTTATACATTCAAATGATGATTTTTTGTCAAAAGTTTCTGGCAACGCTGCTTGTTGACAAAATAATTATTAAATACTTATTAAAAACTTAGCTACTGCATATTTAATTTATGGTTATAAAAAAAAAATAAATAATAATAATATTATATATATTTACTTATTCTACTTCTGAAAATAGTATTCTTCTTGATAAAAATAATGTCTAATCATTTCGCTTAATTGTAATAAAAAAATAATAAAAAATTTATAGCAATTATTACCTTGATACTTTCTTATAGCATTCATAGCTTATAAGGGCATACACGCATATATGTTTTTATAAGTAACTATTTATTAATTTATACCTTCACAATTTAAAAACATAATAATAAAAATCTTTTATTATCATAAAACATATAATTTCTCAACTCGCACAAAAAAATTGGCACTTGCTGTTAATTTAGCCATACGTCTATTGTAAACATTAAAAACAGAAAAAAAAACAAAAAAAAAAAAAAAACAAGTAAGAAAGATATAGTCAGTCAAGCCCGATCATATGAAACCCCAAACCATTGTATACGTCCATTCTTGTAGGGGTCTTATATTACACCTGTGGACAACTGTGGAACGATACTTTTACTAAGTGTAAAATAAAATATACGAATACAAAATATTACGTTAATACTAATAACTAATACTTTAGGGTGATTCCCGAATGTGGGTTAATATGGGAGCTATGGAAAATTAAGGAGTGATCCTTATAAAATTAGTCACTGTGATTTCTACTTATATAAAACTTATTTGGGTCGAATATAAACTTAATACTAACATGTGTATGTGATGTATGTGATTCTCGGAAGAGGGTTTTATATGTGGGCTATGGTCAATTATGGACGATCTTGAAATTTGGCTCAAAGATTGGTACTTATACAGAACTTCTTTGCAACAAATTTCATTAAAATATTCCTATTTTTAAGGCATTTTTGACCGTTAAACCCCTATTCCGGGAGGACATTTGTATGGGGGCTCGGTGAAATAATGGACTTATCATAACCAATTACAATAGGCTTCGTCCTACGTGCCAAATTTCATTGAATTATCTTCAAAATTGTACTTTGTGCACAAGGTTTACATTGACATCCAGTCAGCCAGACGGACATCGTTAGATCGACTCAAAAAGCGATTCTGAGTCGATTGGTATTCTTTAAGGTGAGTGCTGGATGATTGTTGTTTCTGTGCGTTACAAGCATCATCATAAACGTATAATACCCCAATCACCTATGGTGGTGGAGGGTGTAAAAATGTAAGATGAAAGAAAGGAAAGAGAAAAAAAACGCATATTTGCGTTATGATGTTAACAAAATTCAATATTTATTTCATTTAAAAAAAAAAAAAATAATACTATTAAAAGAATTTCACTAAATAATATTGCTATTTTAAGGAAATTTAAAATTTGTTATTTTTATCTCATTAACAACTTTTTTTATTGCCTTAAATGATGGGCAATTATCTAAATTATGCACCTGTGTCAAATTGTTTTTTTTGAGCTTATTTTCTTTTAAATAAAATCCATTAAATGTTTTAATGAAATTCTTGAATATTTTATGAATAAAATCCTTGAAAATTTAAGTTCATATTTGAGTAAATATTTTAATGAATTTATGAGGTGAAATGATAATAAGGTGTTAAGTTTATAATTATTTGATTTAAGTTTAAAAGTTATGGTGACTTTATGATAAATATTGTAAAATTAAGAAGCTTTTTAACTCATAATTTTCGAAAATTTTGAAGGCAAGTGTTTGTTATCTAAATTACATCATTTATTGTTAGAATTTGTATAAAAATGTACACCTTAAGTAAACATATTGAAGTCATTAGATTGGTTAAATTTCTTTTTGAGGATTAATTGAGGAAACTTATTTTTTGTTATTTAATTAATCATTTTATTGAAACGAAGGTATCTGATTAAAATAATTTTATTAAATAGACAATAACTGTAATGTTGGATAATTTAAATTTATGTTGTATAATGCAATTAAATTTGGAATTTTTGATAAAAATATCAGTGCTTGAAGTGGTTAGGCTAATAGTGATTCCCCAAAATACAAATTTCGCACATAGTTATACATTGAACTAATTAAGAAAAAAACAGTTTACAAAAATTGTTGGTAAGGATTCCTACATGTTCATCCTAAATATTTTGTAATCAAAAATGGCCAAAAATTTATTCTGAAAAATTTTCATGGTTCCGCATATATGAGAGTTTTAAAATCTCCTATGAATTTGGTATAAATCCATTGCAATTTATTATGTTTTAAATACATTTGGGTTGTTAGTTTAGTAGCTTGTAAAAAAATATATATATATATATATTTTTCCACTAAGATTTAGTAGTGTTCCTTATTCCAGCCTACACTTATTGCGATTGCTTAATATTACCTATTTTTATAAATTTATCTTAAATCTGCAATACTTAAAGAGAAAGAAAAGCATATTTGCGTTATGATGTTAATAAAAATTCAATATTTATTTCATTTAAAAAAACAATACTTTCATTTGCTAAAATGAAATAAAAATTGATGAAGTTTCATTATTTTTAACTTAAAATATTTACTCTAACAAAATATAAAATAAAATAGATCTAAAATTAATTTCAAATCTATTGTATTATAAATTTCCAAAAAAAATTTATATCTTTGCTGATAAGTTCTCGATTTTAGTAAAAAGGGGCTTAAATTGTTTATTACATAATGCAAACTTAAAATAAATTTACAAAAATATAGAGTTTCATATAAAATAATAGAAAAAAAATGCCGCGGAAATTGAAAAAATTTTTAACAATGTTTCAGCAAAAGTTCGTATAATGTAAAAAAATACAGACTTATTAGGACAAAGTGGAGTATGCTTTAATTTAACTAATATCAACCAATAACCCTTCAATGGAACCGTTATATAGAACGGATTATTGTCCAACGTTTTGCATAAAAATAATAAGAATTATTTATCTTTTGGTATTATTTTTCTGCGTTTTTTTCAAATAGACTTTTTTTTGGATAAAATGGGAAATGCTGGGGTAAAATGGAAAGTATTAAAAATGGTAAATTTAAAGATATTTAATATTTCTTCAATATTTCTAAATAATTTTTGTATTTCCGAGGCCGCTGCATAGCAAAGTTCAAGTAAATGCTGAAATCAGATATGTAGTAACTGATAAAATTAACAGAGAATAATAAAATAAAATTTTCAAAAATATGCAGTTATTTCTTACATTTGGAATAGTTTAATTCATAGGTGTAATAAATTGCCATAATTTTCACACACTTTAAGTGTACAGACCATTTGCATGAGTTCATCTTATATATCATTCATTTTAATAGCATCCATTATTTCCGCGATTTTTAAATCCAGATTTTCTACCTTTTCTTCTTTTTGGTTATCACTGTTGAGTTCATTGAGTTATTTTAAATTTTCGTATATTCTATTGCTTTTACTAAAGCATCTAATTTTGTATTTGTTTTATTAAAGTTTCTTATATATGTTCAAATCATTCGTAATTAAACCAATTATTTACTACATTTGCAGCAAAATTTGCAAAAAAAAAAAATGGTTGAAACATTATACATCGCACTTTACCCCAAATATATAACATTAATAATTTTTACGTCAAGTACAGATCTGAAAATGCATTATGTTTCTGGAACAACATTTTTTTGCACTTTGAATATGTAAAAAAATTAAGTATTTAATTTTGTATTCACTGATTGAAAAATGCACTTGACTTGAATATCTTCGACAGAAACACCTGCACCTAAAAAACTTTTTCAATCTATTTTATTTGCTTGCGCTCGAAAAGCAATGGAATCAGAGATTTCTTGAATACAATATAATTTAGAAATGTGGTGCAATAATGACAAATATTTACCAGTAACCTTACCACATGTGCCATAATATCCCACACTCTTCTACATAATTTTTTAAGAAAATCTTTTTAAAAAGTTCAAAATTTTTTAACATGATCTGAAGGATTAGAAAGTGTAATTTGGATAACTTTTAACAAGCACCCTACACCAAGCAGTTGTTGAAAATGATAAATTTGTGCACAACAGCTCCACTTTTTGAGTCTTTATAAATTGTTGATTGTTATTTCGAAGCTTTTTTAAATCATATTGGATAGAACAATAGGTTTTAAAAGCTTATGGAAAAAATTATATAATCTATCGGTAAATAAAAAGGTTACACGAGTTGATTTGGTGGAAAGCACCAAATTTTCGATAATAAAATTATATAAATTTATCCCATATTATTTTTTATGAATACCTATTATGACGGGTGCAAAAATGATTTTTAGACCTATAAACGTTTCAAAGATATTCAGACTCACAATTTATAAAATATATTACTGTAAGCATAATTCATATTTTTTAACAAAAGTATTTTATTTTATTATATCAAATAGTAAACTAATTTATACATCATCTGCAAGTAGAAATAATTTCCTTTCTAATCATACATAACGTGTCTATTTTATTGTATACTATCTTAACCCAGTGTGCTTCGCTGTCGGTATTAATGTGAAAAACTTTGCATTGGGGTTAATTTCCTTGGGTTTATCAGCCTTATTCCCAACTAAACTGCGAAGTTTAAAAAAAATATTGCCACTAAAAATTTAAGACCATCAATACAATATCTCTTTAGATATGAGAAATCAATATTTACTTTGTATGGGGGTAAGTATTCCCCCAAGACCCCTAAACTTGTCCCCCCTATCTTCATCACAATTATATATTTTGATAAGAAAATTATCTCAACAAAATTTTAAAACTTTCTGGGGGCTACCATTTCCCCTGCCAAAATTAAAAAAATCATCAATACAACATTATTGCTGTTTATTTCATGGCTCAGCTGTTTATACCAAAAATAAAGTAAAATTTTTAGGTATCACAGAAGCGGTTTAGCTTTCTGTAAAGCCCAAACGAACAAACTATTTATATATAGATTTGAAACGTGTCCAGTAAATAAAATGTAAACGCTCATTTGATGAGACGATTAATAGAATTAAGTACTGTGTATCCAAAGACTCAGTATTTATGCATTTCTAATCGACTCTCTTTTGATTTTTTTTAAATAAACCTTTTGCATATTAAAATGACAATAATAAGTGATTGACATATCAGTGGTTTTCCAGCAATTACAAAGTTGAGAGTACTAGTGTTCAAAAAACAAATTAATTACAATTCCAAATTGTATCCTATATAATATTATTTCAGATAACTTTCAATTTATATTCAGAAAGCAAATACCTAACAAATAAAAATATATGTCAAAAATGTTTAAGCAACCCGTATTATCAAATTTATTTAAGATATTTATTAATTTTGCCAAGTCATCATGGATTTTTATACAAATTATAACCCTCATTTTTAAATAAAAAAAACTGAAGCTATATAAAATGTCTATATTTTAAACCTTGACCTACTGAGTGTAGGGTACATGTTTGCATAGTTTCTGAAAAAGCACCACTAGGCTTAAAATTTAACTAATTTTTTATTATAAAAAAAAAAACAATAATATGAATTATAAACAAAAAAATAGAAAAAAATAAAAAACGAAAATAATAACAAACTACAATAAATAACAATAACAAAAGAAGAAAAAAAAAGCACACACATGTGTTGATATGTAAATAAATTTATAAATTCAACATTAACCTTTGAATATTAAAAACATTAAACGACAAAAAAAAGACTTAACACACATGAACACTGAATGAATTTTTTAAGGGCCGACATAGCAAAAACAACAACAAATGAAGACAGTTAATCAAATTTACAAAACATGACAATGACTCACAAACTTTGGGGACATAATATTTCCAAACAAAAAAAAAAAAACAATAATAAGTTGTTAAGAAAAAGAAAAATTAAATAAAAAATTACTAAAGGTAACCAGTTAAATGGACTAAAGGGGAGGCTTAAGAGAAGAAATGCAAATATTGGAGATATAAAAAGCGAAAGTAAAAGTTTTTATCAAGAAAAACAAAAAAAGAAAAATAATTGTTGGTTAATAAAAACAACAACAATAACAAATACAATGATTTATTTTGTTCAATACTTACCGGCTTTTTGGTATAAACAGCTGAGCCATAAAATAAACAGCAATAATGTTGTTGTATTGATGATTTTTTGAATTTTGGCAGGCATGTTGTAATCACAATTAACTTATTTTTTAAATTTAAAACTTAAACATAAATTGAAAACTGTTAAATAACATAGAATTTAAAGAACTTTATTGTTTTGTAACATAAACACTTGAAAAAAATATATTTGATTTAAATTAAATATAAATTTTAACCAAATTATTATGCAGTTAACAAGTTGTTGCGTTTGGGGGTTATAATTTTTTTTTAGTTATTTATTCGTTTATAGGTGTAGTTGTTTTTATGGCCTCTGTATGTTGACATAAATGGTGGTTGGCTGGTGCTAGCAATTTGTGGTTAGTTTAGAGGTTTGGAATTTAAGATATTTAATGCACAAGAAAAAAATCAAACAGCCGCAATAACAAAATAAACTAAAAATAGTTGTTGTTGTTGTTTATTTTGGTTAGGATTTTGTTAGAAGTAAAACAAAATATAAACAAAATACACACAAAAATTATGCAACACTGTGATAAAATATTTAAATGAGCTAAAAAATTTAATTAAAATTTTACGCAAGATATTGGCATTTTTTTGTCATTTAAAGAAAAAAGCTATAAAACTTTTAATTTAATTTGATTGGTTGTTGTTGCTGCTGCTTTTTAAAACATTAGTATCCGTTTTTGTTGTTATGTAGGCTAATAGGTTGTTTTTTTCTTTTTATTTTATGGTTTTAATTGCTAAATTATTTTAAACTTGTTATTAATATTATTATTTAATTTTTTTGAAAACACTTAGTGGAAAATCGTTTAATCGTAGTCCGCAGACATCCGTTTTTGTTGTATTGACCGTTTAGCTGGCGTGCTCAATTAAATCTGTTTGCTTGCTTACAACTTTTGCTTTCATTTGCTGTTGCTATTGGTTTCTTTGCAAACTGTCAGATGACTGTGTGGCTTACATGAATGGATCTTAAGCTTTTTTTGTTGTTGTTGAATATGTGATTTGGTTTATGCAGTTTATATATTTTTAAAGTGTTTGTGTTTTAAGCAAGTTAATTAGTTTTGGCGCTATTTTTGAGGTTTTAAACAAAAAAGCTTAAAAATTAAGTTTAAAATTTGAGTTATTTAAAAACCGTTATGAAAGGAAATTAAATCAGTTTGAAATATGCCATTTTATAAATAATTTAAAATCCTCCATTTTTTTTATTTGAGATCATTAAATTTATTTATAAAAAAAAAAATACAAATTTATTATAGTTTTTTATTTACAAAAATCTGAACAAATTAAATTTTTAAAGGCAAGAAAATCAATTACATAATAAAAGTTTACTTAAAAAGTATGAAAAGTTTTGATCATAACACCAGAATCTTACTCAGTCTTATAATTCTGGTTTGGAGTAATCCTTTTAGATATCAGACTTTCATTTAATAGTGATATTATGTAATAATTTTTCTTTAAAATCGCTATTTTTAATAATAAAAAAAATTATTTATAAAAAATATGAAATGTAGATTTTACTTCCAAGTCAATAAAAAACTAAAAAATAATAAATTAAACGAAAATAATAAGAACATAAATAGTTCAGCAAAATAAAAATTCGAACTCGGTATTTGATCGAATGGAGTGAATTTTGTAAAAATTTAAAAATTTTAAAACTTCCGTTTACTTTCAAAAAAAAAAAAAAAAAAAAAAAATTTTTTTGTTTCTCTCCTTTTATCTCTTTGCTTGAAGTTTTCATATCAGAAATCACTGCTTTCGAGAAAAAAAGTTTTCTTGTTGATTTTTTAAACAGTTTTTTAACTTTTCCGAATAAAAAAGCCGATAGATTTTTTATGTATATTATTTTTCAAAACCATAAAATAGATAATAAAATAATATAAATTATCAAAACGCCTTTGTTAACCTGTTTTTTTTTAATCAAAAATGCTTTTTCTACAATTTAAAAAATATATTTTTTTTTATTAAAAAACCTATTTTTCTCCAATATTACAATCAAAGAAAAGGCTTTTAATTGAAAGCATTTCACAAAAAAAATATATTCTGCAAAAGTACTCTTTAGCAAAAAAAAAAAAAATCTATAATCCTAAAATATGAATACCATAAGAACCATAAGAATTATTTAAAATTTTAAATAATATAAAAAATGCCTTAGTATTAATTTTATTTTTTAAAAGCAATTTCGCAAAATAATAATAATAATAATAATAATAATAATAATAATAATTTTCTTAAGGTTGTTTTAAAAAACGCCGAAAAATAGTACCAAAAGATAATCTAATATTATTTATGTAAAACATTAGACAATAATCCATTCTATATAACAGTTCCATTACAGAGTTCAAAATATTATTGGTATGTATGCCCAACTTTACCCCATCCTCCCCTTTGCATGTATATTAAACGAAAATAATAAGAAAATAAAAAGTACAGTAAAATAAATCTTTTTTTGCAGTTATTTGCGAAAGAATTTAAAAATTTAAAAATTTCCCTTTATTTAAAAAAAAATACTTTCTCTCTGTCTTTATCACTGCTTGAAATGTTCATATCAAATCATCATTGCTTTTGAAAAAAAAACAATTTTTTGTTGATTTCTGAAAAAGTATTTTAGCTTTTCTGAATAAAAAAGAATATATATATATTATTTTTCAAAAAAATAAAAAATAAAAAATAAAAAAAAAAACGAAATGGATAATAAAATAATACGAATGGTCAGAAAGTCTTTCTCCAAATCAAGCTTTTTGTAAGTAAAAAGATTTTAAGGAAAACTTTCTTCTGGAAAACCTTTTTTTTTAAAAAGTTATATTTTTCACACCAAGAAATTGTTTTTCAATCAAAAATACTTTCATCACCAAAGAAAACTTTTTGAATAATAAAAAAAAAACAAAATAAATAAAAAATCAAAAAATAAGTAAGTTTTATTTTTTATTAAAAAAAAGCTTTTTTTCTCCAATATTAAAATCGAAGAAAAAGCTTTTAATTGAAAGCAGAGATATTTTTTTAGGATATAATTTTCGTTAAATTTCTCTTTATAAAACATTTTTAAATATTCAATACATTTTCAATTAAAAAAACAAAAACTTAATTTTATATTAAAACATTTTGGGGACAAAATTGGGGATTTACATTTTAAAATGGGAATTTTTAGCTTTGGTTTTGGGACATGAGATAAAGTTTTTCTGACAATACTGCGACTATCAATGAGAAAACTTATGCATAAAGCGCTTTTATATGAAACCCAGAAAAGAAAAATTGCTGTTATCACAAATTTCGTTACGAAATGATATTTAAAACGTAAATATTATTTTTCATCCCTTCAAAAATATTTATCGAAAATATATAAAATATATTTTAAAAAAACTTAAAGAAAGGCTTTTAATTTATATTTTCTGTGTAGTTATAATATTTTGCACCAACACTTTTTTTAAATTTACAGTTCATATGCTTCATATTTTATTAAATTTCTGAAGATATTAAAATATTTTTGATGCCACATTAGACTGGCACATAATTAAGAAAAAAAAAAAAAAAAAAAACATTATAGGATAAATAAAAGAACTATGATTTTCAGTTGAAAAACTTTTTTTGAAAATTGGGAAATTCTATTATAAATATACAAAAGCTCAAAGCTTTTCGTTTGCTTTCTTGATTTCATTTAAGTACATATTAAGTGAGCAGTATACAATAAGACATTGTCCCAAGAACGTCTCTATAAATGTGAAAAAATTGATTTTACTAAAGAATAATTTATGATAATTATTCACAAATCATTAAATATATATGTTTTATTGCTATTCCACAATTAAACCGGTAAGAAAATAATTAGTAACTGTTTTGGCATTTCAATCGACTACTATCGACATACAGAATACGAAATTTTAAGTTAAATAACGTAATAAATTGTCATTATCAAAGAAAAACAATCGAACAGTCGTATAATGACATAGAGAATATAAAAATAAACACTCAATAGCATTTCAGTCGGAAAACCAAAAAAAATCGACATACATAATTGGGGCGCTAAAAATGTTATAGATTTATGTCTCAATAAGTGAAAAAGTTTTAGAAGGATTGTTTGTAGGTTACCAGAGACTTGAGTTTTAATTGTTTAATTCGAAACTAAAATATAAATAAATTGAATTTCATTAAAAACAAAATATGGTTTAATAATAAGGAAAAATATTGACAATATTTGATGGTTGTGGGAATAATGATACTTTTTCATATTAATGAAATTGTTGTAGTGACAATCGCGTAACCATGTTTTTTCTCTACGTGCAATGGTAGTCTTATGGTTGAGTTAAATTTTAAAGAAAACAGTGAGCAGATGGTTTGATACATAGTATAATTAATTAGTAAAGAAACTAGTATGCCGTTTATACCAAAATAAAAATGAATTGGTTTTTGAAAAACAAAATTTCAAAAATTACATCGTTTACAAACCATATTTTTTCCCGATGTAGTTTTTGCTGACATTCTCATTTCTTGGATATTTTTTATTTCCGCTCTATTTGCTATTTCTTCTATCAGAGAATACATAGTTTCAATATTAAAGCATATTTTAACAATTTTTAATAAATTATTTATTGTAATAATTTCATAAACAAAAGAAATAATTTCCATAAATTTGAAATTTTATTTTTCTCTTTATATATAAAAGTTACGGTTCTCAAAATTTGCTAAACAGGATGTATAATAAATAGTTATTTTAGTGGTTTTTATTTAGTTTTCAATAAAAACTAGTTAAAAATGGTTTTTGATTTGTATGGAAAAACCAAACAAATTTACGTAGTTTTTTATTCAAAAACCAAATAAAGCCAAAAACTACTAGTTTTTGTTTGGTGTAAATGGCGTATAACTCTCTTTTTTACAACTAAAACAAGTCCCCACTCTTCACATACATATGCTGTGTGAATATAATACACTTGTGAGAGATGTAAAAAAACAAGAAATTGCCAAAATTATCCTTCCAAATAATAAAATTATAATTCCAAATAACATTCGTAGCACATTTTTTCGCACACACATAATATTTAATTATTGATTTAAATAATACCGTGTACGTGATAATAACGTTTTTGTTTTATTTCTAAAATTCAAGAGTTACTCACAATCAAAATTTTAATATAGTTGACTACAATAATAATAATAATAATAATAATAATAATAATAATAATAATAATAATAATATGTTTTTACATATTTTGATCAGAAGCCAAATTTTATTACAATGCAGAATAACATTATACTTACAAGCAGAGACAAAATATGGTTCTAGTGACCATCATCTAAGAGCAACATATTATGTTTGGAATATATGATTACAGTTACAAATTTGTATTTTGGTAAATAATTATAATAACGATTCCAATTTATCTAACTGTAGACGGTTTTATAATATTATAAACTTCTATTATAATATTGCTCCCGATTTTATCATGTTTTTATCATGTAATGATTAGACTTTATCATATTATAGGGCTTTTATTAATCAATTATATCATATTTTAAATCCATTTTATCATATATTGTTTCCAGTTTATCATATTATAATTCTATGTTTAAATTATATAAAAATTATATATATATATATATATATATATATATATAAACTATAATATTATTCTATCATATTATATGAAAAAATTTATAATATTATGATTGTATTTTATAATATTACGATTCCATCCTATTATATTATAATTTCATTTTACTATATTATGATTTTATTGCATCCTATTTTGATAAAAAATTACGAATTTCCTGTATAGAATATAATATTAAAATAAAAAATATTAATTCGAAATTTTTATTTTCATTATTTGTTTATTGAGTATATTACATGTTTTCAAAAATAAGGGGGAAAAATTTTTATTTTTAAGTTTTTGCATATTAATTATTTACATATTAAATATCTACATATAAGTTATTTACATGGGAACTTAATTCAGTAGTTTTATGTTTTCTTTGGAGATACACATATTGCCAATAAAATTTGATTCTGACGTTTTAATAGAAATCATAAAATAAAAATCCACTATTCTACTTGAAATGCTTGAAAATGTGGTTTAAAAGCTTTTGACTGCAAAAATAGTAGGATTCATTAGGACAATATATATGGTTTATAATGGAATGTCGTTTTGGTGAATGTATGATTAACAACGCCACAAGATGCGATAATTGATAATAAGTATATGTTTTTGATATGGTATGTAATGCTACTTGAAAATTTAATTTTTTTATCTTTTTTATTTAATTTACTTTTATATCTTTTTCATAATTATTATTTATTTTATTACGAATTTTGAATAAATATGTAAAAACTTATTGTTCACATACAATAGCTGTGCAGAAAAAAATATGGTTAAAAGGAAATACCCAATACTTGTGCGAAGCAAAACAGAGTCTAAAAACAAATATTCCATATTTGAGGAAAACATAACATGTTCTAAAAACAAATAATCAACAATTGTACAAAACAAAGTATGATTTAAAAACAAATATAAATATTTAATAATAAAAAATAAATAAAGTTTAAAATAAATAAAGTTTAAAATTTGTAAACATTAGAAATTATAGCGAATACGACAGGGCACATTGGGCAGAATCGATTTTTTTTTTGAAATAAATCTGTAACTTCTGATTTGGTATAGGCGTAGCAGAGGAGTGTACAATGTTAAGTTTGGAAGGGAGGCACAACAAACCACTCAGGGGGGGAGCTAAGGGGGACTCAAAGTTAGGTACCCCTGACATAAAAAGTTTTTAATCGCTTGCCAAATTTTTGTTTCTCGTCCGATTTCAAATATTTTTATATTTGTAGGCCCTGATAAGACCTATAAAAAACATGCTTATTTATCTCTTATAGTTGAGTTATTTGGTCCAGTTTTTTTCATATATATCCTAGTATTTTAGACCGATTTTATTAGTTTTTTTCTTAACTAGTTAAAGAACAAAATTATCTATTGAATAAAAAAATCTTTACCGAGTCCAAATATAAACGAGTTTGAATTTGAAAATGAAAAAAGACGACTTTTTGTGTTTTTTTAGCCGAAAAAGTATCTACAATCCTTTTTATCTAAAATAAAATTTTCTTTAGCAACATATAATAATTTTGCACTTTTCTGAAAGGTAACTTCACAGAGATGACTCTAAGATCAAAAACAAGCCCAATAACTCAATTGGTCATGGTACATACCCTCCCGAATCGACCCATTTTATATAAAAGTTTTGATTTTAGACCATACTTTCTCAAATCCCGAATATTAAGAATATTCGGGATTTCTATTTTAACTTAATCAATAAGTATTTAATTAGTTTACATTTATGGTGTTTACCTAAATTTAACAAATGTATTTATATATTGGTGATGGTTCAAAATTTATATATTTATGATCTAGTTGCAATGTACAGGTATTCTTTCCGATGATACCTAGCTGCAGCACTGATGGTAAATTTTCGGAAAATTATGTTTATACTAATTACTTTTTTTTTTGGTATGTAGATAGTTGTATGTATATATTTGTCAACAAATAATATTAACAGTTAATTGATGGGAATTTAAAAAATTTGCAATATTTTAAAATGGTACATGTCTTTGGATACAAAATATTTCCGGAAAATATAATTTTGAGAAAAAATTATTCAATTGTTCCCGCTTCGTAAAATATTTTTCCAAATAAAAAAATTTTTTTTGAGTTAATTAATATTTAATATAGAGCACAAGACGGTTTGGAGGAACAAAGTCTCAAAAATTTATTATTTCTAGTCAAAGTATTGCTGATGAAAAATCGAATAATTAACTTTCTGCTTCCAGACATATCGGGAGTTATTTTAGGAATTATGTCTATTTCACATACGTTAGCGAATGATTCCTACGAAAATATAATTGTAAGAAAAGAAAGAATTGTAATCAATTTTTCTGCCGTGTCGTGCTGCAATTTTAAAACGGTAGGTAATATCTTTATTAAAATTATTTAGTAAAAATATGTTTATGTTTATTTCTATCTAAATGTTTGTAATTAAAAATCTATATTTTATTTTTATGGTTCGTACAAAATAAAATAAGCCATTTTCCATCCCTGGTACATTAATTCAAATGATATGAGGATGTTTTGAAAATTCTAAACAAATAAAAAAAAACTCCTAAGCAAGATAACAGATAATAACCACACATCAACTATTACAAACTGCTAAACAGGTGGTAGAGAGTAGAAAAAAAAAAGAATCAGCTTATAAAAGCTATTAAGTAGTGTGAAACGGTAATTATTTCTTAAGCACACATTAGCGTAAGAGGTACGAAAAACAAAGATAAAAGAAATTATGTTCAAAATTGTGATATTTATAATATTTTTAAAAGGTAAAGAAATTATTTGAAATTCAATATTTAATAATAAATTAAACTTTAATTATTTAGGATTATGTCTGGCAAATCCTTTTAGGGGTTTATTTGATCCCAAATGTATAGTGGTTAGCAATATGGAATGTCCTAATGAAAATGTTACTTTTTGGCTGTATACCAAGTAAACCTTTATCAATAAAGTTCTTTATTTTTTAATTAATTTTTTTAGATTATTTTAATATTTCCTAAAGACAAAATCAAGATTCTCCCATCAAACTGGATCCCTTAAATCTTCAGTCTGGTGATTTTCAACCTAGAAAGCCATTATACATTATTATACATGGTTATAAAGGACATCGTGATTATTCTCCTAATAGTCAAATAAGACCAGCCTTATTGGAGGCGGAAGATGTTTATGTTATTTCAGTGGATTATGGTCCTTTAGTTCCTTATCCCTGTTACTTTGCTGCTGTAAAAAATGTACCTGTGGCCAGTAGATGTTTGGCTCATTTAATTAATACTATGGTGGATGAGGGTGTGGTACAAAATGAAGATATTCATATGATTGGTTTTAGTTTGGGTGCTCAGATGGCAGGACAAACTGCCAATTATCTTAAAAGACGTTTGAAGAGAATTACTGGTATGATTTTGAGTTTTGTTTGATTATTGTTTTAATGGTTTAATGTTTTTTCTCCTCAGGTTTAGATCCTGCAAAGCCTATGTTCATTACTGTGGGTCCAGATCGTAAACTCGATCCTACTGATGCTGAATTTGTGGATGTTATTCACACAGATGTTTTGCGTCGTGGCATGTTGAGAGCTATGGGTCATGTAGATTTTTATCCCAATATTGGCCGTTATCAACCGGGCTGTCAAGAAGCGTCAGGTGCGTTTACAAAAAAAAAAAAAAAAAAAAAATGCCGTGCCTCGACAATAGATTGCGATATTGTCTAATCTATAGCCTATAGTCTCGACTATAAATTATACTAGAGTTTCGACTATAAACTACACTATAGTCACGAGTATAGACTATACTGTAGACTGTACTATCGTCTTGACTATAGACTATACTAGAGTTTCTTCTATAGACTATACTATAGTCTCAACTATAGACTATACTATAGACTATACTATAGTCTCGACTATAGACTATACTGTAGTCTCGACTAGAGACTACACTATAGTCTCGACTAGAGACTACATTATAGTCTCGACTATACACTACAGAATATTTTCAACTATAGACTACACTATAATCTCGATTATAGACTACACTATAGTCTTAATTATAGACTACACTATAGTATTGACTATAGAGTACACTATAGTCTCGACTATAGACTACACTATAGTATCGACTAAAGACTATACTACAGTCCATACTGTAGAATATACTATAGTCTCAACTAGAGACTACGTTATAGTTTCGACTTGAGACTACGCTATAGTGTCGACTAGAGACTACGCCAGTCTTCATTAGAGACTACGCTATAGTCTCGACTGGAGACTACGCTATAGTCTCGACTGGAGACTACGCTATAGTCTCGACTGGAGACTACGCTATAGTCTCGACTGGAGACTACGCTATAGTCTCGACTGGAGACTACGCTATAGTCTCGACTGGAGACTACGCTATAGTCTCGACTAGAGACTACGCTATAATCTCAACTATAGACTACACTAAAGTGCCGACTATAGACAATAATATATAGTAGACTATAATATAGTCTACACTGTAGACTATACTACTGACTCCAGTATATACTATACTACAGACTATAGACTATATTATAGACTTGACTATTGACTCGGCTTAAAAATATAATGTTCTATAGACTCTCTATAGACTGTTCTAAATTCTAGACTACATTGTAGTCTCAGCTATAGTTTATTGTTGAGACGATAGAATGTACTAAAGTTTCGATTATAGTCTTAGCTATAGTCTAGTCTATAGATTGTGCTATAGTCTGGACTATAGAATGTATTAAAGGCTCGACTATAAACTCTAATATAGTCCTGACTATAAACTGTACTATAGTCACGACTATATATTCACTGTACTATAGTTTCAAATATGGATCATTTTCTATTTTCGACTATAGATTGTACTATTGTCTCGATTATAAACTGTACTATTATTTCGATTATATTGAGTATTATAGTCTCGACTATCGACTATAGAATATACTAATGTTTCGACTATAGACTGTATTATAGTATCGACTATAGAATATAGTCTGGACTATACTATATTATCGACAAAAGAATTACCACTACATATTTTTCTAGATCCCAGCAGGTGTAACCATAGTAGAGCTCCCCAATATTATGCCGAGTCTATAAGCAGTGATAAAGGTTTTTGGGCCTACAGTTGTCCTAGTTGGCTGCATAATATCCTTGGTTTATGTAACACTCAGTCAAATGATGAAGTAATGGGTTTTCATGTTAATCAAAGGTATTAAATATTTAAAAAAAACTAATAAAATATAAACTCAAAATCTATAAAATTTATTTTCCTTTTTTCCTATTTTTTTTTTTTTTTTTTTTGATTATTACAGTTCTTCTGGTTCATTTTTCCTTAAAACCGCCAATACAAAACCCTTTGCTTTGGGGCCTTTCAATGCAAGTTCTCGAGCTTAGCATCATAAATTACCACCACAGCTCAACGGTTACAAAGATATATATGATGACGAATTTGAACCACAACTTAGAAATGCATTTGTGGATTAGACTGATAATGATTTTGTAGAATTACGAAAATTATCTGCCTCTAATACAAATGATTTGAAACCTTAATTGCGGGCCTTTTTTATTTAAAAAGTGGTTTTAGTTAACATGTCTTGATGGTTAAACCCTTTTTTGTTATTTAATAATTCTTTGTAACTGTGTCTATGTATCTATTTAATAATTAAATTACGAAAAATATATGCAGAAAAAATTATTATAGACTTTTAATAGCATTAGCAAAATAATATATGAACAAAATAAAAATAATATGATTGAACGAAAGGTTTTAAAATATTGTGATTGTTTGAAACAATCTGAAGACGTATCCCGTAAAATATATTTTTTGCTATTAGTGTCATTTTCACGAAATTTATCAGGTGATTTTAAAGTCATTGAAATACTATTATCATATTTTAAATCAATTACTAAATGATGGTATGAAAATCGAAACCAAAACGTATAAAAAGGAAATACTTTGATGTGTTTTAATTTAACGCGATTTTTAGGTCCCAAAATAATATTTTTCATTTAATTTGTGCTTTAATTTATGCGATATATAGAAATTATGGTCCCAAAGTATAATTCAAAGCATTTTATAATTACAAGTAAATTGAGGGTTACCTATATATCGTTGACTGGTCTCTTAAAACTATTCTCAAGACTTTACAGAAACAAAAATCTTTTAGCGTTTTTTAATATTACAATCTGTGGCTTAAATATTTGAAATTGAAAATGTAAAAATGTTTCGTTATAATTATAATTATAAAACATATTTAAAATAAACATTTAATATATATATATATATATATATATATATATATATATATATATATATATATATATACCTTTTTTTATAAATATAGTCTTATACCACAAGTATATGTATCCATTTAAATAAATATACTTTTAAAAAATATTCAAAAAGATATGATTGAAATATCACGAATTTCACTTTTTTGTAATTCGCGACAGTTTAAAAATAATATTGGCCTTTGAGAAAGTGTAGCCAAAACTAGACATTATATGATCATAAATTTTATGGGTATAAAATGAAAACTTAAATTTTTAAATGAATCCTCATTATCAGCACCGTGGAACCCAACGTACTGCGCTCCGAACCGAAAATATGTGTTCAATAAAAATATGGTCTTAATAAAAACATTAACTTATAATATATGTACTTATAATTATTTTTTGAAAAGTATCTTTTCGAAGGTTTTTATAAAATAAAAAATATGAAAATTATTAAATTGCATTATATTTAGATCATTCTAAATTTGACATATATTTAACCAAAATTTTTAACTTTAATCTATTTGTTTTAAAATTCTGAAATTACGAAAGAATTAAATTCGGTTTTAGGGAAACCCTATTGCGGATTGTACATATTCTTGATGGATTTCTCTGAATTTTAAGTTTTTATGAAGAATTTAACTGACAGACGGACGTAGAATTAGAATTTTATTTATACAAAAGGGAGTTTTAAATGATTTTTTCATAGTTTTATACATGTAATAACAAGTTTGCGTGTATTTTTTTTCACCACTGTACAGTGGTGGTGAAAATTATAAATATATTCGAAACAATTAGTACTTAATTTATAAAAGTTATAAATATGTTATAAAATCGTTGGTATACTTATATTATTTAAAGTTGAAGCCTAAACCGCTGTTATTATACATTTTTTAATTATTTATTTTTGCATATTTAAAAATTAAATTTTTGTCACAGCCATAAAAAACTTGTGCAAATGTGCAGAATGATGATTTTATCATATTTTTGATGATTTTTGAAAGGAAATCTGATGATTTCCTCCTGCAAAATATTATTATTATTATTTCAATCACTAAAACAACAATTTTTAAATTTTAGTGGAGATTTATAACAAGATTTCAAATGAAGTTATTAAAAATAATTTGAAGATTATTTTTATTTAAAAGTGGAATGTAGATCGTTAATTTTATATAATTGATGAAAAAAATTACTTCAATCGACTGTATAAACTTTCTTTTCTACGGTATCCAAATAAATCTATTATACGATGGTAATAATGACAGGAACGCCGGAGTAATGATAAAGCTTTCGTAAGTTCTGAAACAGTATTGAACTCTGTTTGGCTACTTGTCAAAAGAAAACAGTTCACTATAAGTAGATATAACAGCTCCTCAAAGTTTTTCAAATTTTAATGTTTAAATTTGTTTTCTTTTTAATCACGCTTGTATTGCTTAGGCCTTTCAGACTTTTTGTTCAACACTCGTTTATGAAGAGTATGTTGAGAAGGACCTTAAAAATTGTGGATTAGTATAGGGATTTTATTTATTTTGTTTAAATTATTTTTGAGCAAAGTAAACTTTATGATGTCATAATATAAGGCTTTCCAACATACCATTATCGAAAATTTCTTTGAACTCTAGGTTTCGTTTGTAAACAGAGTGTGACTCAATTCTGTAAAAAATGGTTCGAACTTGTTTCATTTATGCATTAAAATTCGAACAAATTCATTTTAGTATCGATTTACACATTATATCTTTAAATTTTTTTTGAGAATTATTAACTAGGTAAATAGGTTAAAATTTAAATAAAATGGGAAATGTGATGATTTTTACAGAAAAATAATGATTTTTATACATTCAAATGATGATTTTTTGTCAAAAGTTTCTGGCAACGCTGCTTGTTGACAAAATAATTATTAAATACTTATTAAAAACTTAGCTACTGCATATTTAATTTATGGTTATAAAAAAAATAAATAATAATAATATTATTTATATTTACTTATTCTACTTCTGAAAATAGTATTCTTCTTGATAAAAATAATGTTTAATCATTTCGCCTAATTGTAATAAAAAAATAATAAAAAATTTATAGCAATTATTACCTTGATACTTTTTTATAGCATTCATAGCTTATAAGGGTATACACGCATATATGTTTTTATAAGTAACTATTTAATAATTTATACCTTCACAATTATTATCGTAAAACATATAGTTTCTTATTAATTCTTTATTATTATCATAAAACATATAATTTCTCAACTCGCACAAAAACAATTGGCACTTGTTGTTTATTTAGGCATACGTCTATTGTAAACATAAAAAACAAAAACTGAAAAAAAGAACAAGTAAAAAAAATATAGTGGGTCAAGCCCGACCATATGAAACCCCACACCATTGTGTATGTCCATCAAAATTCGTGTAGGGGTCTTATATTAGACCTGAGGACAACTGTGGAACGATACTTTTACTAAGTGTAAAATAAAATATACGAATACAAAATATTACGTTAATACTAATAACTAATACTTTAGGGTGATTCCCGAATATGGTCTTATATGGAGTGATCCTTATAAAATTTGTCACTGTGATTTCTACTTATATAAAACTTATTTGGGTCGAATATAAACTTAATACTAACATGTGTATGTGATGTATGTGATTTTCGGAAGAGGGTTTTATATGTGAGCTATGTTAAATTATGGACGATTTTGAAATTTGGCTTAAAGATTGGTACTTATACAGAACTTCTTTGCAAGAAATTTCATTAAAATATTCCTATTTTTAAGGCATTTTTGACCGTTAAACCCCTATTCCGGGAGGACTTTTGTATGGGGGCTAGGTGAAATAATGGACCTATCATAACCAATTTCAATAGGCTTCGTCCTTGTGTCATGAAAGTCCTACGTGCCAAATTTCATTGAATTATCTTCAAAATTGTACTTTGTGCACAAGGTTTACATGGACATCCAGTCAGCCAGACGGACATCGTTAGATCGACTCAAAAAGCGATTCTGAGTCGATTGGTATTCTTTAAGGTGAGTACTGGATGATTGTTGTTTCTGTGCGTTACAAGCATCAGCATAAACGTATAATACCCCAACCACCTATGGTGGTGGAGGTTATAAAAATGTAAGATGGAAGAAAGGAAAGAGAAAAAATGCATATTTGCGTTATGATGTTAATAAAAATTCAATATTTATTTCATTAAAAAAAAATAATACTATTAAAAGAATTTTACTAAATGATATTGCTATTTTAAGCAAGTTTAAAATTTGTTATTTTTATCTCATTAACAACTTTTTTTATTGCCTTAAATGATGGGCAATTATCTAAATTATGCACCTGTGTCAAATTGTTTTTTTAATCTTATTTTCTTTTAAATAAAATCCATTAACCGTTTTAATGAAATTCTTGAATATTTTATGAATAAAATCCTTGAAAATTTAATTTCATATTTGAGTAAATATTTTAATGAATTTATGAGGTGAAATGATAATAAGGTGTTAAGTTTATAATTATTTGATTTAAGTATAAAAGTCATGGTGATCATGGTGATAAATATTGTAAAATTAAGAAGCTTTTTAACTCATAATTTTCGAAAATTTTGAAGGCAAGTGTTTGTTATCTAAATTAAATCATTTATTGTTAGAATTTGTATAAAAATGTATACCTTAAGTAAACATATTGAAGTCATTAGGTTAGTTAAATTTCTTTTTGAGTATTAATTGAGGAAACTTATTTTTTGTTATTTAATTAATCATTTTATTGAAACGAAGGTATCTGATTAGAATAATTTTATTAAATAGACAATAACTGTAATGTTGGATAATTTAAATTCATGTTGTATAATGCAACTAAATTTGGAATTTCAATGTGAACATTATCAAATATTTAATATTCCACAGACAATAGGATTTTTTGGTAAAAATATCAGGGCTTGAAGTGGTTAGGCTAATTGTGATTCGACAAAATACAAATTTCGCACATAGTTATACATTGAACTAATTAAGAAAAAACAGTTTACAAAAATTGTTGGTAAGGATTCCTGCATGTTCATCCTAAATATTTTGTAATCAAAAATGGCCACAAATTTATTCTGAAAACTTTTCATGGTTCCGCATATATGAGAGTTTTAAAATCTCCTATGAATTTGGTATAAATCCATTGCAATTTTTTATACATTTTAAATAAATTTGGGTTGTTAGTTTAGTAGTAGTAGTAGTAGTAGTAGTAGTAGTATATATATATATATATATATATATATATATATATATATATATATATTTCACTGCATTAAATCTTATGAATTTCTCTGCAATAGTTCTTTAGATATGCTATAATTAATATTTGCTTTGTATGGGGACTACCACTCTCCCTATACTTGACTGTTCACTTTTCAACTCAATTGTGAATCTTAATGAGAAAATCTTAGGAATTTCTCTGAAATAGCTCTTTAGATATGAAATAATTAAGATTTACTTTATATGGAGTAAACTACTCCCCTTTGTTCGCCCTAACTTCATCCCAATTGTGAACCTTAATGAGGAAATTATTCTCGCCAAATCTTGAGAATTTCTCTGCAGTAGTTCTTTAGATACGCAATAATTAAGATTTGCTTTGTATGGGTCTATCACTCCCCCTTGACCTAACCGCTCCAATTTTATCACAACTATGGAACTTCATAAGGATATTATTTTCACAAAATCATAAGTCTTCCGCTATTATAGTTCTTGCGATATGCAATAATTAATATTTGCTTTGTGTGGGGGCTACCATTTCCCCTGCCAAAATTAAAAAAATCATCAATACAACATTATTGCTGTTTATTTTATGGCTCAGCTGTTTATACCAAAAATAAAGTAAAATTTTTAGGTATCACAGAAGCGGTTTAGCTTTCTGTAAAGCCCAAACAAAAAAAAACTATTTATATATAGATTTGAAACGTGCCCGAGTAAATAAAATGTAAACGCTCATGCGATGAGACGCTTAATAGAATTAAGTACTGTGTATCCAAATACTCTTTATTTATAGACTTCTAATCGACTCTCTTTTGATTTTTTAATAAAACTTTTGCATATTAAAATAACAATGATAAGTGATTGACATATCAGTGGTTTTCCAGCTATCACAAAGTTTACCGAGACTACTAGTGTTCAAAAAATAATGCACTAGTTTTCAACAGTTGATAACAAAATTTTAAATTACAATTCCAAATTGTATCCTATATAATATTATTTCAGATAACTTTCAATTTATATTCAGAAAGCAAATACCTAACAAATAAAAATATATGTCAAAAATGTTTAAGCAATCCGTATTATTAAATTTATTTAAGATATTTATTAGTTTGGCCAAGTCATCATGGATTTTTATACAAATTATAAACCTCATTTTTAAATAAAAAAACTGAATTCCTAAAAACTCCAAAATAACTAAGCTATATAAAATGTCTACATTTTAAACCTTGACCTACAGAGTGTAGGGTACATGTTTGCATAGTTTCTGAAAAAGCACCACTAGGCTTAAAATTTAATTAATGTTTTATTATAAAAAAAAAGAAAACAATAATATGAATTATAAACAAAAAAAAAAAAAAAAAAAAAAAAAAAAATAAAAAACGAAAATAATAACAAACTACAATAAATAACAATAACAAAAGAAGAAAAAAAAAGCACACACATGTGTTGATATGTAAATAAATTTATAAATTCAACATTAACCTTTGAATATTAAAAACATTAAACGACAAAAAAAAGACTTAACACACATGAACACTGAATGAATTTTTTAAGGGCCGACATAGCAAAAACAACAACAAATGAAGACAGTTAATCAAATTTACAAAACATGACAATGTGTCACAAACTTTGGGGACATAATATTTCCAAAAAAAAAAAAAAAAAAAAAAAAAAACAATAATAAGTTGTTAAGAAAAATAAAAATGAAATAAAAAATGAAATAAAAAAATAACCAGTTAAATGGACTAAAGGGGAGGCTTAAGAGAAGAAATGCAAATATTGGAGATATAAAAAGCGAAAGTAAAAGTTTTTATCAAGAAAAACAAAAAAATAATTGTTGGTTAATAAAAACAACAACAATAACAAATACAATGATTTATTTTGTTCAATACTTACCGGCTTTTTGGTATAAACAGCTGAGCCATAAAATAAACAGCAATAATGTTGTATTGATGATTTTTTGAATTTTGGCAGGCATGTTGTAATCACAATTAACTTATTTTTTAAATTTAAAACTTAAACATAAATTTAAAACTGTTAAATAACATAGAATTTAAAGAACTTTATTGTTTTGTAACATAAACACTTGAAAAAAATATATTTGATTTAAATTAAATATAAATTTTAACCAAATTATTATGCAGTTAACAAGTTGTTGCGTTTGGAGGTTATAATTTTTTTTAGTTATTTATTCGTTTATAGGTGTAGTTGTTTTTATGGCCTCTGTATGTTGACATAAATGGTGGTTGGCTGGTGCTAGCAATTTGTGGTTAGTTTAGAGGTTTGGAATTTAAGATATTTAATGCACAAGAAAAAAATCAAACAGCCGCAACAACAAAATAAACTAAAAATAGTTGTTGTTGTTTATTTTGGTTAGGATTTTGTTAGAAGTAAAACAAAATATAAACAAAATACACACAAAAATTATGCAACACTGTGATAAAATATTTAAATGAGCTAAAAAATTTAATTAAAATTTTACGCAAGATATTGGCATTTTCTTTCATTTAAAGAAAAAAGCTATAAAACTTTTAATTTGATTTGATTGGTTGTTGTTGCTGCTGCTTTTTAACACATTAATATCCGTTTTTGTTGTTATGTAGGCTAATAGGTTGTTTTTTTCTTTTTATTTTATGGTTTTAATTGCTAAATTATTTTAAACTTGTTATTAATATTATTATTTAATTTTTTTTGTAAACACTTTAATGGAAAATCGTTTAATCGTAGTCCGCAGACATCCGTTTTTGCTGTATTGACCGTTTAGCTGGCGTGCTCAATTAAATCTGTTTGCTTGCTTACAACTTTTGCTTTCATTTGCTGCTGCTATTGGTTTCTTTGCAAACTGTCAGATGACTGTGTGGCTTCCATGAATGGATCTTAAGCTTTTTTTGTTGTTGTTGAATATATGATTTAGTTTATGCAGTTTATATATTTTTAAAGTGTTTGTGTTTTAAGCAAGTTTATTAGTTTTGGCGCTATTTTTGAGGTTTTAAATAAAAAAGCTTAAATATTAAGTTTAAAATTTGATTTATTTAAAAACCGTTACGAAAGGAAATTAAGTCAGTTTGAAATAAACAATTTTTAAAATAATTAAAAATCGTCCATTTTTTATTTGAGATCATTAAATTCATTTATAAAAAATACAAATTTATTAGTTTTTTATTTTTGATTTTTTTTTACAAAAATCTCAACAAATTAAATTTTTAAAGGCAAGAAAATCAAATACATGAATAAAAGTTTACTCTAAAAGGAATGAAAAGTTTTAATTTTATTCTAAAAATGAATAAAAAAAGCTTTTTCATCTTGCATACGGCCGAAGGTTGAATGACACCTACTTAGTTCAGATCAGAATCTTAACCTTAATTGTGTTGATAGTTTTGAAGATTGATTGCAGATTGATGCGATTTACACGGACTTTGCTAAGGCATTTGACCAAGTACCACATGAACTTTTATTATTAAAATTATATAAATTGGGCGTTCATTCCCGAATGTTATTTTGGTTTCGTTATTACTTGTCGGATAGACAATCCGTAGTTTCTCTTGATGGTGTTTGTTCCACATCATTTATTCCTACTTCTGGTATTCCCCAAGGTAGTGTTCTGGGTTCACTGTTATTTAATATATTTATTAATGACATTGACCTATGTTTCAGAAAATCTCATTATTTATTGTATGCTGATGATTTAAAAATTTTTAAAACAATTTCTAATGCCAATGACGTTTTTAATCTCCAGGAGGATTTAAAGAGGGTGAGTTCTTGGTCAGTCCGTAATGGTTTACCTTTTAATTTAAACAAATGTTTTTCTATGACTTATCACAGATGTTGTAGCACTGTTATATCTCGATATAGAATACATCAACATT
Source organism: Protocalliphora azurea (assembly GCA_932274085.1). Lineage (NCBI taxonomy): Eukaryota > Metazoa > Arthropoda > Insecta > Diptera > Calliphoridae > Protocalliphora > Protocalliphora azurea. Next base: position 144,924,349 of record OW026520.1, on the reverse strand, counting down.
TACTTTCATCCGTGGATGAAATTTTAGATTTAGGGGTATTATTTGATAAAAAATTATCATTTAATAATCACTTAAATTATATTATACCTAAAGCTTATTCAATGTTAAGCTTTTTATGCCGTAATTGTAATCATTTTGATCGTTACACAAAAATGTTCTATATACATTTTTTGTGAGATCTAGATTAGAATATGCTTCATTTATTTGGAGTCCTTGTACTCAATTACACACAAATAGAATTGAAAAAATTCAAGTAAAATTTATAAAGTTTGCTCTTTCATTTTTAAACTTTTCATTTGTAAACCCTCAAATTTCGATTCCTACATACCCTTATAAATATGCCTTGATTTCTATGAAAACTTAAGAAACAAGACGTAAAATTTCTTCTGTATATTTCCTATATGCTATAATTCGTGGATTAATTGATTGTCCTGATTTGCTTCATACCACAAAACTATATGTACCTCCTAGGCCTCTAAGGCAAAATATATAAGATATCTTTTATATAGATATTCATAGAACAACATATGCTTTGAATGAACCTTTAATAAAAGCTATGAGATTATTCAATAAATATTCTAATGAATTAGACTTAAGTATATCAAATCTTGAATTTAAAAATTTATTAAACAGTTTGTTTAAATAATTAATTTAATTATATATATTAGATTACCATTGATGTCTGTAAGGATAATATTGTATCCACAGACTGAAACTAATAAATAAATAACCAGTTCTGGTCTGGACCAGAGCTGTAAATGAATCATTAATTTTTTAATTAATTAGCGAATCATTCATGCACTGAGTTAGTACATTTTGAATTAATTCTTTTCACACAAAAAAATGAATTAAATGAAATTTGAGTCAATTCAAATGAATTGGTAAAACTGAATTGCAATTCATTTCCAATTCAAATGAATTTGTAGAATGAATTGCAATTCGTTTCTAATTCAAATGAATTTGTCAAAGTGAATTGCAATTCATTTCCAATTCATTTGAATTGAATTGATTTTGAATTAACTCAAATGAATTAGAAAATAGAATTAGCAATTCATTTCCAACTCATTTGAATTGATTTTGTAAGTAAATCTATAGTAAGCATCACCTTTCGTTTTGCTATTCAAATAATTTTTTATGTAAAAGACAGCAAGCATTACTCTCGTTTTGTTATCACCTAGTACAGTCTAAAAACACGAAATTCTTAGATTTGAAATTCCCATATATACTAGAATTGTCAGGTAGCGGCAGAATAGGAATTGAATTATTTTGTTTATTTGGCAAAACAAACTTAAATTTTTATTTTTATCAAATAGTGTGAAAAAAATTATTAAAGGTGTGTTTAACAATAATTTTTTGTTTAAATAATCTCATATTTGTATATTGTGGAAAATTTCTTTTTTTTAAAATTGTTCAATCGAATTTTAAAGGATCCATTTTTCATTCTCTCTAGATCTGCTCTTGAATTTGATTGATTTCAACTCATTTTTGATTGAATTGCATTTCATTTTACAGATTCATTTGAATTGAAAACGAATTGCAACTCATTCTACAAATTCATTTGAATTGGAAACGAATTGAGATCCATTTCTGCCTAATTCGTTTGAATTGATTCAAATTTCATTTATTTTTTTTTTTGTTGTGAACAGAATTAATTCAAAATTTAGCTAATTCGTAACGAATTAAAACAAAAAAGAATGATTCATTTACAGCTCTGGTCTGGACTAATAAGATATCCTAGACTGTAGGCCATCATTTAATTAGAATACATATACTTTTCTGTTTAAAATTGATTTTCAGAAAAATATTATTAAAATGCCTTTGATCAGTTATTCCAGATAAAAATTTGAAAAAATACCTCTATTTTATAAAAAACTTTTTCCTATATTAAAAAAGATTGGTCTAATTTTCGCTCTTTAAAATCGCTATTTTTAATAAAAAAAATATATATATATATATATATAAAATGTGAAATGTAAATTTTGCCTGCAAATCAATAGAAAACTAAAAATAATATACTAAACGAAAATAATAAGAACATAAATAGTTCAGCAAAATAAATGATCGAACTCGGTATTTGATGCAATGGAGTGAATTTTGAAAAAAATTAAAAATTTTAGAACTTCGGTTTACTTAAAAAAAAAACGAAATGGTCTTTTTCCAAATCAAGCTTTTTGTAAGGAAAAAGATTTTAAGAAAAACAAAATAAATAAAAAATAAATAAGTATTATTTTTTATTAAAAAAAATATTTTTTGCTCCAATATTAAAATCGAAGAAAAGGCTTTTAATTGAAAGCAAAGATAGTTTTTTAGTAATTTTTTAGGATATAATTTTCGTTAAATTTCTCTTTATAAAACATTTTTAAATTTTCAATACATTTTCAATTAAAAAAACAAAAACTTAATTTTATATTAAAAGATTTTGGGGACAAAATTAGGGTTTTATATTTTAAAATGGGGATTATTAGCTTTGGGTTTGGGACATGAGATAAAATTTTTCTGGCAATACTGCGACTATCAATGAGAAAACTTATGCATAAAGGGCTTTTATATGAAACCCGGAAAAGAAAAATTGCTGTTATCATAAATTTTGTTACGAAATGATACTTAAAACGTAAGTATTATTTTTCATCCCTTCAAAAATATTTATCGAAAATATATAAAATTTTAAAAAAGCTTAAAGAAAGGGTTTCAATTTATATTTTCTGTGTAGTTATAATATTTTGCACCAACAATTTTTTTAAATTTACAGCCCATAAGCTTCACATTTTATTAAATTTCTGAAGTTAATTAAACATTTTTGATGTCACATTAGAGTGGTACATAATTAAGAAAAAAAAAAAAAAAATTTAGGATAAATAAAAGAACTTTGATTTTTAGTTGAAAAACTTTTTTGGAAAATTGGGTAATTCTATTATAAATATATAAAAGATCAAAGCTTTTCGTTTGCTTTCTTGATTTCATTTAAGTATATATTAAGTGAGCAGTATACAATCGGACTCAACAAAGCTCTTTTTCAATTATTTTTCTTTATATAAGTTTTTGTTTTTCTTATCAGAAAAAATATTTTCATTAAAAGCTTTTTCTAATATATTTTATTAAAAATATTTTTTGATTGCTGCTGAAAAGGAGCTGCAAAAGTTATGATTTTGACCCACAGTTGTCATTTGATGTATGTTTACTTTTTTTGGATTATACTTAATTTATAAGTTTATACTTATGCCCTTATTCTCCAAATTGATTTTACATTCCGTTTGTAGACGAAAAATATTCATACATTTTATTCTCCAAGTCGAAATAATGTTTTCGCCAGAGTCATGTGGTTTAGGTCTGTGATGTACTTTGCTTTCAAATAAGATATTTCCAATATTCAAAATAATATGAACTAAAAAAAAAAAAATTAGTTAATTTTTTTTTAAATTTTGTTTTTTAAAAATGTTAATACTGTTCTAATTCTTTAGCTGAAGCAATTAATATTTTTCATTGAAATATCCTGAAGAATGGTTAACACTTCGATCATTATAATGTGGAGAGTAACTTTCTCACTTTGTCGTCTAATGGAGATTTGCACTCATCACTTAAATTGCGAGTCATCAATATTTCCTAATACCCACAACGTGTGTAAATGTTGATTTTATTTTCAGTAACAAAAACTTGCAATTGTGAGCACATTTTTTATGCAAGAGATTATTTATAAAATTGTATTTGTTGTATTGATAATATATTTCCAAATATAATAGATAAGTTTTACATCAGTATAAATCACAGTACTAAATATTAAGATCTGTCGAAGTTAACCAACCATGACTTCTTTTTGTTATTTTTAAGAAATTTAAATTTGGCTCCAACACAGTGTCCTTCTGGGACAACAAGACATTGTCCCAAGAACGTCTCTACAAAAGTGATAAAATTGATTTTACTAAGGAATAATTTATCATAATTATTCAGAAATCATTAAATATATATGTTTTATTGCTATTCCACAATTAAACCGGTAAGAAAATAATTAGTGACTGTTTTGGCATTTCAATCGACTACTATCGACATACAGAATACCAAATTTTAAGTTAAATAACGTAATAAATTGTCATTATCAAAGAAAAACAATCGAACAGTCGTATAATGACATAAAGAATATAAAAATAAACACTCAATAGCATTTCAGTCAGAAAATCACAAAAATCGACATACATAATTGGGGCATTAAAAATGTTATAGATTTATGTCTCAATAAGTGAAAAAGTTTTAGAAGGATCGTCTGTAGGTTACCAGAGACTTGAGTTTTAATTGTGTAATTCGAAATTAAAATATAAATAAAATGAATTTCATAAAATAATTTGAATTTCATTGAGTTATAAATTTGTTCTAATTTCACTTTGCTGGAAATAAATTTTACACAGAAATAGAGTTTGCACATTTAAGGATTTCATTAGAATTAAAAAAATATATAAATAATTTTGTAAAAATTGCTGTAAGCAATGTATTCTTTAATGACACACATAGAGAAAAGAATAGTTACGGTGGCCATAATCTAAGAGCAACATATTATGATTGGCCTATATTCTTACTGTAAAAATTTTCCTGGTCATAGATAATAATAACTATGAAAATTATTATAATAAAAATTTTATCATGTTATGATCCAGTGTTATCATGATTCATATTTTCTCATATTATGTTTCGATTTCATTATATTATGAATCGGTTTTATCATACGTAAAAAATTGTCAATTTTTCTGATAACATGTTTCAAATTTATCGTCTCATCAAATGTTATATTTTCGTTAATTATTTATTTGATTCAATATATATTGTAGAAGGCAATAGAAATATATTTTTATTAACTAAATTATTTAATAGTTATATTGATTAACAAATTAACTCATATTCTTTGAATCACACTAAATATATCTAAACCTAGTCTAAATGGGAATTATAGTAAAGTTGAAAAACAAACATTGAAAACAAAATATATTTAAAAACAAACAACTTATGAATTTTTCAACCATATTTGTAAAAGTATACGTATTATATTTATTTATAACAATTTATTGTTATGGGATTAATAGTAATATGGTTTAAAAACAAAATATGGTTTAATAATAAGGAAAAATATTGACAATATTTGATGGTTGTGGGAATAATGATACTTCTTCATATTAATGAAATTCTGTTTCTGGTAAAAATATTCAAAAACATAAAATTTTTTGTAGTCAAAAATGAATAATGAGAACATAATATTGTTGTAGTGACAATCCCGTAACCATGTATTTTCTCTACGTGCAATGGTAGTCTTATGGTTGAGTTAAATTTTAAAGAAAACAGTGAGCAGATGGTTTGATACATAGTATAATTAATTAGTAAAGAAACTAATATGCCGTTTATACCAAAATAAAAATTAATTGGTTTTTGAAAAACAAAATTTCAAAAACTACATCGTTTTTGCTGTCATTTTCATTTCTTGGATATTTTTTATTTCCGCTCTATTTGCTATTTCTTCTATCAGAGAATACATAGTTTCAATATTAAAGCATATTCTAACAATTTTTAATAAATTATTTATTGTAATAATTTCATAAACAAAAGAAATAATTTCCATAAATTTGAAATTTTATTTTTCTCTTTATATATAAAAGCTACGGTTCTCAAAATTTGCTAAACAGGATGTAAAATAAATAGTTATTTTACTGGTTTTTATTTAGTTTTCAATAAAAACTAGTTAAAAATGGTTTTTGATTTGTATGAAAAACCAAACAAATTTACGTAGTTTTTTTTATTCAAAAACCAAATAAAGCCAAAAACTGCTAGTTTTATTTTGATGTAAATGGCATATAACTCTCTTTCTTACAACTAAAACAAGTCCCCACTCTTCACATACATGTGCTGTGTGAATTTAATACACTTGTGAGAGATGTAAACAAAACAAGAAATTGTCAAAATTATCCTTCCAAATAATAAAATTATAATTCTAAATAACATTCGTACCACATTTTTTCGCACACACATAATATTTAATTATTGTTTTAAATAATACCGTTTTCGTGATAATAACGTTTTTGTTTTAGTTCTAAAATTCAAGAGTTACTCACAATCAAAATTTTAATATAGTTGACTACAATAATAATAATAATAATAATAATAATAATGATAATAATAATAATAATAATAATAATAATAATAATATGTTTTTACATATTGTGATCAGAAACCAAATTTTATTACAATGCAGAATAACATTATACATACACGCAGAGAAAAAATATAGTTCTAGTGACCATAATCTAAGAGCAACATATTATGTTTGGAATATATGATTACAGTTTATAATGTGTATTTTTGTAAATAATTATAATAACGATTCCAATTTACCATACTGTAGTACGGTTTTATCATTTAATAATTCGAATTAATAATATTATAAACTTCTTTTATAATATTGCTCCCGATTTTATCATGTAATGATTAGGTTTTATCATATTATAGGGCTTTTATCATATCATTAATCAATTATACCTTATTTTATATCCATTCTATCACATCGTGTTTCCATTTTAGTATATTATAATTCTATATTTAAATTATATATAAATTATTATTATAAATATATAATAAAAATAATATATATAAACTATAATATTATTCTATTCTATCATATTATATGAAAAAAATTATCATATTATGATTATATTTTATAATATTAGGTGAATGTATGATTAACAACGCTACAAGATGCGATAACTGATAATATGTATATGTTTTTGATATGGTATGCTACTTGAAAATTTAATTTTTTTATCTTTTTTATTTAATTCACTTTTATATCTTTTTCACAAATATTCACTATCTTATTACGAATTTTGAATAAATATGTAAAAACTTATTGTTCACAGATAAAGTGATTGCTTACTGACAAACTACTGAACTGATACACAAACATGTGTATTCAATAGCTGTGCAAATATGGTTAAAAGGAAATACCCAATATTTGTGGGAAACAAAACAGAGTCTAAAAACAAATATTCAACAGTTGTACAAAACAAAATATGGTTTAAAAACAAATATAAATATTGGTGACATTTAATAACAAAATAAAACTTAACATTTGTAAACAATTATAATTATTACAATAAAATTTGTTGTATTATTTGAAACTACAAATTCAGTTGACACGCATTTAGTTAGTACCTTTCTTTTTGGAAAACATAATATTTATTAAAATATCTAATAAAAAGTATTTTCTAAGCCTTAAAATTGACCCATAAACCTTGATCTACTAATTTCATTATTTTTATATCAAAAGTGTTAAAAACTTTATATAAAAAAATTGCAAACAACTAAATAACTAATTTGAATGTGACATTAGAAATTAGAGCGAATACGACAGGGATGGCAAACATAGTAAAATTGTGATTTTTTTGATACATTTTTATATCTTTTCATGCTGTGGTACTTCCACGACTCATTTGGTACAATTTAATATGATCTAATTTGTATATTTTTTATTTAAATAGCAATATCTTTGTTTTTATTATAGAACAGTGGTTTGCAGTTTAATCAAAAATATTAGTACTTAAAACCCGCTTTTAAAAGTTGTCCTTTTCATTTCATTCATAAAGTATATAAAATCTGTGAAATCGGATGATGTAAAATTCATGTATGTATTACTATCAAGATAAACTTTTCTATTTTACTAAATAGCTCGCCACTTCAAGAACATGGATGTTATAGTAAATGTGATGTATCACCATAAACCTTTCGGAAAATTATGTTTACACTAATTACTTTTTTTTTGGTACGTAGATAGTTGTATTTACATATTTGTCGACAAATAATATTAACAATTAATTGATGAGAATTTAAAAAATTTGCAATATTTTAAAATTGTATGTGTCTTTGAATACAAAATATTGTTTTGAGAAAAAATTATTCAATTGTTCCCCCTTAGTAAAATATTTTTCCAAATAAGAAAAAAAAAAAAAAATTGAGTTAATTAATATTTAATATAGAGCACAAGACAGTTTGGAGGAAAGAAGTCTCAAAAATTTACTATTTCTGGTCAAAGTATTGCTGATGAAAAATCGAATAATTAAGTTTCTGTTACCAGACATATCGAGAGTTATTTTAGGAATTATGTCTATTCCACATACGTTAGCGAATGCTTCCTACCAAAATATAATTATAAGAAAAGAAAGAATTGTAATCAATTTTTCTGCTGTGTCGTGCAGCAATTTTAAAATAGCGGGTAATATCTTTATTAAAATTATTTAATAAAAATATGTTTATAATCTATTCATTTTCTATCTAAATGTTTGTAATTAAAAAACTATATTTTATTTTTATGATTGGTACAAAATAAAATAAGCCATTTTCCATCCCTGGTACATGAACTCAAATGATATGAGGGTGTTTAAAAATTCTAAATAAATAAAAAAATTCCTAAGCAAGATGACAGATAATAACCACCTACCAGGTTAACCAAAAAAATACAAGTAATTCATTAATTTTTTTTTCTAACAAATGATAAATAAATATTAAAAAAATGAAATTTGGTTGTTAATTAAATTGGGATAGGTTAGTACACATCAACTATTAAAAACTGCTAAACAGGTGGTAGATAATGGAAAAAAAATAATCAGTTTATAAAAGCTATTAAGTAGTGTGAAACGGTAATTATTTCCTAAGCACACATTAAGCGTAAGAGGTACGGAAAAAAACAAAGATAAAAGAAATTATGTTAAAAATTGTGATATTTATAATATTTTTAAAAGGTAAAGAAATTATTTGAAATTCAATATTTAATAATAAATTAAACTTTAATTATTTAGGATTATGTCTGGCAAATCCTTTTAGGGGTTTATTTGATCCCAAATGTATAGTGGTTAGCAATATGGAATGTCCTAATGAAAATGTTACTTTTTGGCTGTATACCAAGTAAACTTTTATCAATAAAGTTCTTTATTTTTTAATTAATTTTTTTAGATTATTTTAATATTTCCTAAAGACAAAATCAAGATTCTCCCATCAAACTGGATCCCTTAAATCTTCAGTCTGGTGATTTTCAACCTAGAAAGCCATTATACATTATTATACATGGTTATACTGGAGATCGTGATTTTTCTCCTAATAGTCATATAAGACCAGCCTTATTGGAGGCGGAAGATGTTTATGTTATTTCAGTGGATTATGGTCCTTTAGTTCCTTATCCCTGTTACTTTGCTGCTGTGGAAAATTTACCTGTGGCCAGTAGATGTTTGGCTCATTTAATTAATTCTATGGTGGATGAGGGTGTGGTACAAAATGAAGATATTCATATGATTGGTTTTAGTTTGGGTGCTCAGATGGCAGGACAAACTGCCAATTATCTTAAAAGACGTTTGAAGAGAATTACTGGTATGATTTTGAGTTTTGTTTGATTATTGTTTTAATGGTTTAATGTTTTTTCTATTCAGGTTTAGATCCTGCCAAGCCTCTGTTCATTACTGTGGGTCCAGATCGTAAACTCGATCCTACTGATGCTGAATTTGTGGATGTTATTCACACAGATGTTTTGAGTCGTGGCATGTTGAGAACTATGGGTCATATAGACTTTTATCCCAATATTGGCCCTTATCAACCGGGATGTCAAGAAGTGGATGAAGGTGTGTTTAAATAAAAAAAAAAAAAAAAAAAATACCGTGCCTCGACAATAGATTGAGATATTACTATACTATAGTCACGAGTATAGACTATAATATAGATTGTACTATCGTCTCGACTATAGACTATACAATAGTCTCAACTATAGACTGTACTATCGTCTAGACAGTAGAATATACTATAGTCTCGACTAGAGACTACACTATAGTCTCGACTATACACAACAATTATAGACACAATAGTTTCACTATAGTCTCGACTAGAGACTACATTATAGTCTCGACTATACACTACACAATAGTTTCAATTATAGACTACACTATAATCTCGATTATAGACTACACTATAATCTCGATTATAGACTACACTATAATCTCGATTATAGACTACACTATAATCTCGATTATAGACTACACTATAGTCTCGACTGTTGACTACACTATAGTCTCGACTGTAGACTACACTACTGTCTCGACTATAGACTACACTATAGTCTCGACTATAGACTACACTATAGTCTCGATTATAGACTACACTATAGTCTCGACTATAGACTACACTATAGTCTCGAATATAGACTACACTATAGTCTCGACTATAGACTACACTATAGTCTCGACTATAGACTACACTATAGTCTCGATTATAGACTACACTATAGTCTCGACTATAGACTACACTATAGTCTCGAATATAGACTACACTATAGTCTCGACTAAAGATTACGCTATAATCTCGACTATAGATTACACTATAATCTCAACTATAGACTACACTATAGTCTCGACTAAAGATTACGCTATAATCTCGACTATAGATTACACTATAGTCTCTACTATAGAATACACTATATAATATAGTCTGGACTATGATATATTATCGATAAAAGAAATACCAATTTACATATTTTTGTAGATCCCGGCAGCTGTAACCATGATAGAGCTCCCCAATATTATGCTGAGTCTATAAGCAGTGATAAAGGTTTTTGGGCCTACAGTTGTCCTAGTTGGCTGCATAATATCTTTGGTTTATGTAACACTCAATCAAATGATGAAGTAATGGGTTTTCATGTTAATCAAAGGTATTAAATATTTAAAAAGAAAAGTAATAAAATATAAACCCAAAATTTATACAATTTATTTTCCTTTTTTTTATTATTACAGTTCTTTTGGTTCATTTTTCCTTAAAACCTCCAATGAAAAACCGTTTGCTTTGGGGCCCTTCAATGCAAGTTCTCAAGCTCAGCATCGTAAATTACCACAGCTCTACGATTACAAAGATATATATGATGAGGAATTTGAACCACAACTTAGAAAAGCATTTGAGGATTGGACTGATAATGATTTTGTAGAATTACGAAAATTATCTGCCTCTAATACAAATGATTTGAAACCATAATTGAGGTTCTTTTTTTTATTTAAAAAGTGGTTGCAGTTAATATGTCATGATATTAAAGTGGTTAAACCCACCCTCTTTTGTTATTTAATAACTATTTATAACAGTATATTGTATCTATTTAATAATTAAATTACAAAAAAATCGGTAATTTTTAAGGTCATAATAATGTGTTTTGTTAAAATTTGCATTTTGTATATAAATAAAATTGTTATGGAATTATTAAATATTATAATTTGTTTAGGCAAATATGAAACAATTTAGTTTTCATTTAGTGGTGGCTTTGGCATTAGGTGAAAGTGAGTATATTTTTACTTTTTTTTTTGTATGATATATTAAAAAAATATTAAATTTTTTAAAATATTAAATATTTTCTGTAAAATTTTTCATTTTTATAGTTTTTAGTTTAAATTTAACTAGTGCTTCAACCGCCAGAAATAATAGTACAAGATTTTATTGCTATTATGCTGAGGATCAATGTCCCAATAAGGATATACATTTTTGGTTATATACCAGGTACGTGTTAATCTTGTATTCTAAGAATCAAGTTGTATTGAAAAGTAACTACAGCAAAGTTTTCATTTAAATCTTTTTATAAATAATTGTAAATTTATTATTAAATTTATTAGATAGTTGGAATAAAATTATAATGATAATAAAATAATATTGAATAATTGTTAATACAAAATCATATTTTAGAAAGCATTTATAAAAAAAAAACAAATTAATTTGAATTAACTAAAAAGTTTTAAGTGCAAATCAACTTAAATTATTGTAAAAACGATGAGTTAAATGAAAATTTTAATTACGTTCAATAATATTTTAATCAAACAATTTATTTCAACCAACAAATTTGTTTTGATAATTTAATATAATAAATCGAGTATTTTATTCGGTTATTTGATTCATGAATTAAATTTATAAATAGAAATTTTTAAAGACAAAATAGTTTTAAAAATCTTAAGAATCGTCGAGTAAAATTAATCAAAAAAGTAGTTAATATTCATTTTAATATATTTAGCCGACAATATAATTCAATTATTTAAATGTTTTATTTGGTTATTCGATTTTAAAGTCGCTTTTCTTTTTCTTTTTATTAATATTTTTATAATTACTTATATAATGCAAACATAGATTAAGTTTAGGAAAACTTATTGAACAAATAATTGATTGATATAAAAAAAATAACTGATTAGCTGTTAAATCGATTATATAAATTAAATTCCAAAAGAAAAAACACATATAGGAAGAAAACATAATTTTTCGAAAAAAACGCTATTTTTGACTTCATCACCTATAAATATTGATAAAATTTGGATACGATCAGTATGCAATTTGAAGTTTTTCAAAATTTTAAAATTTGCTGTAGTTTCATTTTTATTATGGTTCAATGTTCATTTTTTTCAGATTTTTTTAAAGACACGAAATTTAAATACATATCTCTTCGGACTTATTCGTCCGAATTCAACAAACTTTGGTTCAAACTGATCTTAGTTTCTAATTATTTTTTTAAAAATACCATTTTTGAAAAGAAAAGGATAATAAAATCAATATTCGTCCTTTATCAAGGATATTTAAAAAATCATATCTTACATTTTTATAATTTTTCTTTAAAATGTTTCGTAAAGTGTTAGCAATAATATATAAAAATTAGAGTGGAACTATGAGGGGATGCTGAGAAAATTAACATTTAGTAAAAAATAATTTGAAAATTTCTAACGTTTTTTGAATGAAACAATTTGTTTATGTATAAAAAAAAACGTTAAAAATTCTGCTTATTGTTAGCGATGCTATTTTATTAAGTTCAAAAATTGCACAAAAAGTAACTGTATCTTGGTGAAATAATATAAATAACTTTAAAAAATAATCCTTGAAACCAGAATTCTCAGTGCGGTTAATTGAAAATATTGTAACAATAAATCGGCGAATTCTAACAGACCGATGAATATCTGAACTATTCCAAGGAATTTTTTTATAAATTTTTGTTTTAGTTCTGCGAAATTGTAAAATTTTCTTACTTTTTTGTTTACCTATTGATATTATGAAAAACTTAAAAAGTCATAAAATTATGTAACTTTAAATGACAATATCTCGGAGACCACTTAACAGATTTTTAGATGTAATTTTCGCTGTAAATACCATTCTAGATTTATGTTTTTTAGCATTTTTGGAAAATATGGAATTTTTTCATTACATTGAAAATCCAAACTTTTTGTGACACTCATTTATTATGTACGATATTGATTTTAGAAAAATCTCTTCACATATTTTCATACATAAAACAAAAATAAATAACAAAATATCAAATTATTACTGAAATAAATGAGTTTTTTTTTACTTTAGTTAATTTTCTTAGCATCTCCTCATGGCCGCACTCTAAATTTTTTATATATTATTTAAGGAACATTTTGAAGAAAATTTATAAAAATGGAAGATATAGTTTTTTTTTAAATATCCTTCATACAAGGACGAGTGTTGATTTCAGTATCCTTTTATTTTCAAAAAAAGGTGATTTTATAAAAATAATTAGAAACTAGATTTACTAGGCATAAATTTAAGCTAAAGTTTGTTTAAATCGTACAAATAGGTCCGAAGATATATGGATTTAAAATTCATGTATTTAGAAAAGTTTTTGAAAAAAGTAAGCTTTGAACCACGATAAAAACTAAGCTACAACTAATTTGAAAATTTTGAAGAACTTCAAAATTTTGTATTGACATAGTGAGGGTATTTATCGATTTCATCGAAATCGGAAATGGTGAGGTTCGTCGGATATTCAATTTTTTTTTTTTTGTATTTTGCCAATAGTAAACATAACTATAGTTCGATATCTAATAAATCGTTTAAGAGTTGTTAATATTAATTAGTAATCGAACTTATTATTTGAAAAGATTTTTAAAATACCAAAATATTCGATTATCTGTGTAGTGGAATGAGATATAATATTCTAATTAAAATTTAATTGTATATTCGAGAATAGAATAATCGATTAAAATGTCAAATTAACTACATAATGTTTATATATTTTTTCTAGATTTTTTATTGAGAACAATTTAAAAATAATAAAATATGGATTAAAATGCTATTTTAACCAAATATTAAAAATATATGGATAATCGAATAAAATAACCAAGTAATCGTTTAAATTGAGAGCAACGTGTACATTTTTCACTCTGAATGAATAAAAATAAAATAATGGAATATTTGAATCTATTAATCATTTAAAGGTTGTAAAAAACTGTTAGATTTTTTTCCAAATATATAAAATGTTTTCTATTCAATTATATTCAATTATAGTTTATGTTTATATAAAGATGGAGTTATTCGAATATTTTATCCGATTTTATTCGCTTAAAATAATCGAATAATTTATTCGATTAACCATTTATTGAAAAAATTATTCAAATTTTTTTGTTTGTTATGAGTTAATTAAAATTTTAATAGTAAACTAATACGAGTATTCGAATATTCGATTACTCATATATGTTTATAACTTATATTAAAAGATTTAAAGTCATTTAATAACATTTTTTAAAATAAATATTTGTTTTTTTTTATTTAATTACGATTATCTTATGCGGTTTTTTTTTTGATATTTTATTCGATTAATTTATTTTAGCTTTTTGTTTTTTTTTTTCTATTTTATTCAGTAAAATATTATCAGTATTTAAAATATTGAAATAATTTTATTCCATTATTTGTAATATTAATTTCAAGAGTTTTCAACTATAAGATTGTTAATTTTAGATAATTTTATATTATCTATTTTTAGAAACATTTAGCAAAGATGTCAGAAGTTTATTTCATTTGTTTATTTTATGCAATATTTTATTCGAATATTTGAATTTTCATTCGGTTCTTTTACTATTTTATATCAATGATGTCAAAAGTTTATTCAGTTTGTTTATTTTATCCAATATGTTCTTCGATTATTTGGATTTTTATTCGGTTCTTTTGCTATTTTATTTGATTATCTGAATTTTCATTCGGTTCTTTTGCTATTGATTTCCTTATATTTTGAATATTTTTTTAAATAAATATTTGTATAAATAAATATACAAATACAGTAGTTATTTATATAATAGCTAATGATTTGTATAATAACTAATAAAACTTAACTTATGTTTCAAATATAAAATATTTTTCGGTTAATTTAATCGATTAATCTTAAAATACATTGTAATATTTCTTACAATAATTTATTTTTCAAATAGGTTTCGCTGATTCTTTAAATAAAAAAAGTAATAAACATTTATTTATTTAGCATAAATATTTTATGATATTAATCGAATAATTTATTCGGATAAGCATTACGCATACTAATTAATAATAGACTTTTCCCGTTCATTCAATAATTTCGAATAACATTTTGGTTTATTACGTTTCGATTATTTAAATGAATTTTGTGAAGTTTATTCGATTTTTTTTGTTAATATATAAGTTTATTCGATTAGATTTTTCATTGCTTTATTGAAAATATATTCTATATATTATTTTTTCCTTATATTTACTAAAAGTTTTAATTTGTTATTTTTAAAGAAAATGAATTTTTAAAAATTTTATTCGGGTAATAGATTTTTTAAATCAGATTTTTATTATATTTTATTACATACAATCTGACATTCATTATTAATTAAAGTAAATGAATAAATATTTTAATATATATTTGTATTTTAATTAATTATATATTTAATTCGTTTATGCGAATAACTTTTTAATTGAATAGTTTATTATATTAATTACACTTTTTGTTCATTATTTTATAATTTATTAGGTTATCACTTTGCTTTTTCGATTATTATTCGATTATACGGATATTTTATTTGATTAAGTTGTATAATATATTTTACTTATTTTTTTCTGAATATATGTATTTATCATTCAAATGGCAAAAATTTTATTTATCTAATACTTAGTAGGTTCGATTATTTTAATTGTTTTTTTGAATAAATTACTTGTTTCTCAAATATTTTATTAACATTATTTAAACTTTAATTTGATTCTATTTAACTCGAATAAAATATTTGATTAATGAAATATTTTCGAATATATTATTTGATTTATTTATTCGATTATTTGAATATGTGATTCGATCTTTAATTTGCCTTTTAAAAGAGAATTTTCAATAAAATTAAAATTTTGAAATTTTCAATAAAAAAAGTCCAAATTTGCAGTAAAAGAATAGAAGTTTCAAAAAAAGGATATTTTCCTTTCCATAAAACAAAATTTAAAAAAATAATCAATTTTAATAAAAAATTTTTATTAAAAATAATTCTTTTTTTTTTATCATAAATCCGAATTTTCCGCATAAAATAAAATTTTTACTAAAAAATCAACTTTTCGTACAAAACAAAAAATTTTCAATAAAAAATTAAACTTTCCAAAATATAAAATTTTTTCCATAAAACAAAATTTTCACTAAGAAATCAAATTTTCACCAAAAAAGGGAATTTTTAGCAAAATTTGGAATTTCAAAAAAAAAAATAAAAAAATTAAATAAATAATGATAATAATAGAAAAAAATAGAATTTTCACTAAAAAGACAAATTATAACCCCAAGACCAAATTTTCAATAAGAACTGTTCAAAAAAAAAAAATAACCAAAACAAAAACAAAAAAAAAAAAAAAAAAAAAAACAACGAAAACCCGAACTGAATGAAAAATAGAAAATAATTAATATTTACTAACTACATATTCTAATTTCTTATTAATACCAACAAATTTGTCTTCTATTTCCCCAGGGAAACCCAACAAAACCCCATATTGCTCGATCCTCTCAATCTCTCTGCCAATGCATTTCCCGAACGTTTACCTTTAAAAATCCTAATACATGGCTTGGGTCTTAATCATAACCTCTCGCCTAGTGAAGAATTGCGGCCCCTGTTACTGGAGCATGAATCAAATTACGTCATAAGTGTAGATTATTCTTCGCTTTCACGTATTATTTGTCTTTATCCTTGGGCCATTCAGAATTGTAAAGTTGTAGCCAAATGTTTGGCTTTATTGATCAACAATTTTATGGAACTTGGTATATTTACACCGGAAGATATTCATCTAATTGGTTTTAGTTTAGGTGCACAAATAGCGGGTTTGACAGCAAATCATTTAAATTATAAAGTTAAAAGAATAACAGGTTTGTTAAAAATTAATTAGTTTTTTGTTAAAAAAAACTTTCCTTACATATATTTTTTTACAGGTTTAGATCCTGGTCGTCCCACTTTTGATACTGACATTTTAACTGAGCGTTTAGATTCTTCAGATGCTGATTTTGTTGATGTTATACATACAGATCCAAGATTTTTTTCCTTAAGTACTGCTATGGGTCATGCAGATTTTTATCCAAATTATTTGCATATCGTGCAGCCAGGTTGTAGTCCTTTGATGGAGATAAGTAAGTTAATGGGTGAAAGTTTAAATATATGTATATTTGATTAAAGAATCTTTTTTTGATTTCAGGAAATTGTAATCATTTTCGTGCCAATATTTATTATGCCGAATCTATTGTCACTAATGTGGGATTTTGGTCATATAATTGTGGTAGTTATAAGGAATTTTTACATAATGAATGTGCTAATTATTCTAGTTTACCACATGTTCAAATGGGTTATTATGTAGATGAGAGGTATGTATTTAAAGGATTCAATGTAAGATATTTTTGTTAAAATGCCATAAAATCGGTTGCAAGTTAAAATTTCTATAAAAGATTTTCCTCTAACATAATATATTTGTTTCTTCATTTTAGCGCTAGAGGTTCATATTTCTTAGAAACAAATTCCAGACCTCCATATGCTCAAGGACAATTGGTACAGGTGGAATTAGAGGTAGTTGACAATATTGATTAAAGGACATAATTTATAATAGACATCATAAGATATAAAATAAAATTGCATTTAAAAGTAATGACACCAACATTTCTCATGTCAAACCCAAATTGTTTCATTTATAAGAAAATTCCGTATTTACTTAAATTCATTCCTATAACAGTTCTAGTTCAGTTCCACTTTAAGCAGTTCAATTTTAGTCCAGTTTCAAATCATTTTGGTTTAGACGTAATTCAGTCTAATTCAATTCAATGTCAGTTCTATACCATTTCAGAAATTTCTATTTATATTTCAGAGATCTCCAATTTTTATTTTAGAATTTTTAATTATATTTCAAAAACTTCTGTTTCACAAAATTTCTATTTGAAGTTCATAAATTTATATATGTAGTTTAGACAATTCTAATTGTAATTTAGAAATTTTTAATTGTATTTTGGAATTTTTCAAATTTTATTCCCGAAATTTCTTTTTTAATTTCAGAAATTTCTAACTGAATTTATAAATTTGTTTATAGAAAGTTTTGGAAATACAATTAGAAAATATTTAAATACAAATGTAAATTTCTGATATACAATTCAAAAATTCTGAAATATAAAATTCTAAATTACAATCAGAATTTTCTGAATTACAAATAGAAAATTCTGAATTAGAAATGGACTTTCAGAAATTTAATCAGAAACTTCGGAAGCTTAGTCATAAATTTCTGAAATATAATAGGAAATATCTAAAATAAAAAATGAAATTTAAATAGAATTTTCTGAAACATACTTAGAAATTTTTGAAATATAATTAGAAATTTCTAAAATATAAATAGAAATTTCTAAAATTTAAATAGAAATTTATGAAACATGAATAAAAATTTCTGAAATACAACTGATATGGTATACTTCAATTCTGGGTTGGTTCTAATTCAGTTCTAGTTCAGTTCCAGTTCACTTCTAGTTTAGTTCTAGTTCAGTTCTTTTTAATTTATGGCTCATATATATATATAATCAAGTTATAGTTCAGTTCTAGTCGAATTTCATATCAATTATAGTTTAGCTCTAGTTCTCTTTTAGTTCAATTCCGGTTCAATTTTAATTTAGCTCTAGTTCAGATATAGTTTAGTGCATCAATTATATTGATTTAATATTGAATATTCAAAATCAGTGTGCGGTCTTAAAGTAGTTGCTGACATCTGTAGAAAATAACACCAACTAATATTTAGCAAAGACATTTACCCTACTCAGTTGTAAGGGGTACTTGAACTAGCTTAACATTATACAAATCAACCGCAATTAACCGCTGGTTATACAGCTGTTTTTACATCACACCTCAGATGTCTTTTGTTTACATTTTTTTCCACACAAATTTCAGATTCTTATCAATTTGTTAGATTAAAGCCAATAAAAATCATGGAGTAAATTAAAAATAAATATAAAAAAAAAAATTAAAACATACATTTAAAATGTCTGCCCACCTAAAACATTTATCTAACCTAAGAAACATCTTTTTAAAATCTGTGGATGCGGTGAGACCAAAAAATCTTTTAGCAGCCGGTAATAATTATAATTTGGAACCGCGCCAACTGGAGAACGGTAAAACATGCATACAAGTCCAAGGTAAATATGTGGATATAACAAATAAAAAGTGCCATATGGTGGGTTTTGGCAAGGCTGTGTTGGGTATGGCCGTGCAATTGGAGTCATCGCTGGGTGATTATCTCGACAAAGGTATACTTAGTATACCTAAAGGAAGCCGCCAACAATTTGAGAGTGTAAAAGAAATGTCTCTACGTAAAAATACTTCAATAAAAGTATACGAGGGAGCTGAAAATAATCAGCCAGATGAAAGTGCTCTACAAGCTGCCCAGGAAATTAAGAAATTAGCTGAAGCTATGACACAAAACGATGTTTTATTTGTTTTAATCTCAGGTGGTGGCTCAGCTCTATTACCTTTACCTAAAACTACTCTAAAATTGGAACAGAAAATGAAGCTTATTAAAAATCTCTCCAATTGTGGTGCCTCCATACAAGAAATGAACATTGTGCGTATAGCTCTGTCTGCCATTAAGGGAGGACAATTGGCTGAGGCTGCCTCTCAGGCTCATGCAGTAATATCATTTGTTATAAGTGATATAGTAGGTGATCCAGTAGATCTTATAGCAAGTGGTCCCACCTGGTGTTCACCCACCAAACACCAAAAAGCAGAAGATATTTTAAAGAAATTTAACTTGTGGCAAAATCTAGAAGATGATATCAAACTTTTAGTATTAGAAGAACATAAACAAGAGGCTAAACAATTAAAAAATAATTCTATATATATAGTGGGTGATAATAAAGTAGCTGCAGCAGCAGCGGTACACGAAGCTTTAAAACTCGATTACAATCCTTTTATAGCTTCCACCTGTATACAAGGAGAAGTTTCAAATTTAGTAAGAATGTATTGTGATTTCTTGAAAAATATTTATGATTTTAAGGAAGGTCTGATTGGAGAACAAGAATTAAGTGAAAAGTTTCCCTTTGATTCACGAACCTTTCAACATTTTCTTAAAACTTTGTTAATGTGTGAGAAAACACAAAAACCTTTGCTCTTGATAATGGCGGGAGAGCCAACCGTGAAGGTAAACTAAAATTTTATTAATAAGATAAAATATTTTTTTTTAATTCTCAACAAATTTTTTAATTTTAAGGTTTCTGGTTCAGGTATTGGAGGCCGCAATCAGGAGCTAGCTTTAAGACTTTCTCGTGAATTTTATTCGCAGTCCCGTTTAAAAAATGTTTGCTTTCTTAGTGCTGGCACGGATGGCATTGATGGTCCCAGTTTAGCTGCTGGTGCTATGGCTAATTCGCATGTGGTTTTGGATTTTCTTGCGGAAAAGACTTTGAAGAGTTTTAACGAATTTGTGGATAATAATGATTCTTATAATTTTTATAAACAATTGAAACAGGGTGTATATCATGTTGTGACTGGTCACACGGGTACAAATGTTATGGATTTACATTTATTGTTGGTTTTATGATTAAATTTTAAAGATTTTTTTTTTTTAATTAAGGAGAATAAAATTTTGAGATTTATAGATACTGCTGAAATATGATTTTAATTAAAAGATTTCTATACAAATATTTTATTGGAATTTCATTAATAGCTCTATTCTAATACTTGTCTGTTTTACAGGTTTTAGTCAGAAATTGTAAGAAGAACAACAAAATATATGGAAATGTTTAATAAGGGATCACTTTCCTGTGGATTCTGACTAAAACCTGAAAATTTGACAAGTATTGCAACAAAGCTAATATTTTTTATATTTAAATCAAATTTAAATGTATTTGAAACTATTTTTAAAAGTTCGAAAAAAATTAAAATTCTTCGAAAATGTTAAAATGTATATTGTTATAAAAATTTAAGTAAAAAAATACTTCCATATTAGTCCAAAATTTCAAAATATAATTCGAACATCGATAAATATTACAAAAACCGATTTTCCAAAAAAAAAAAATAAAAAAATAAAATAAATTATTTGATTTAACTTCAAAAATCTCAAATGTAATTCGAAAATAGCTAAATATTGCAAAAACCAAATTTTATTAGATTTATGCCCTTTTCAAATATATATATATTTTTTTTTTAAATACCGAAATTTCAAAATCAAATTAAAATGTTTGATAAATTGATTAATCATAATTTTAAATAATTGAA
This sequence comes from Protocalliphora azurea, assembly GCA_932274085.1. Lineage (NCBI taxonomy): Eukaryota > Metazoa > Arthropoda > Insecta > Diptera > Calliphoridae > Protocalliphora > Protocalliphora azurea. The sequence goes on along the minus strand of OW026520.1, from coordinate 144,902,822 downwards.
ATTAGAATAAATCGTTAAATCATAAATATAATTAATCGGATAATAGATTAACCTGAAATTTGATTATTCAGAATACTTGACTAGATTAATCGTACATCACTATAAAATTTTTCGAAATTATTGAAAATGATAATAATGAAAATTTTAATTACAAAATTATTTATGTATATGTATATATATATATGTATATATATATATATATATATATATATATATATATGTTTGAACTTTTTTAACGATTGACATTTGAAATCTTTTATTAAAATCGAGCTTAGTTTAGTTTTAAATTTACTACTTAGTTGTAGTTTATTTTCAGTTCTGTTCTAATTCCATTCTAGTTCAGTTCCAGTTTGTTTCTACTTCAGTTCGAGTTCATTTCTAGTTCAGTTCCAGTTCGTTTCAAGTTCAGTTCTACTTCATTTTTATTTATTTAATTTAGTTCTAGTTCTAATTCAGTTCAGGTTTAGTTCAGTTCGAATTCAGTTCAGGTTTAGTTTAATTCGAATTCAGTTCAGGTCTAGCTCAATTCTTCTTCAGTCCTAGTGCTATTCTACCTCACTTCTAGTTCAGTTCTGGTTCAATTATAGTTTAGTCAGGTCTAGCTCAATTCTCCTTTAGTTTTATTTCAATTCTAGTTCACTTCTAATTCAGTTCTATTTCAGTTCAAGTTTCGTTCTAGTTCAATGCTAGTACAGTTCTAATTCAATTCTACTTTAGTTCTAGTTGAGAATTATGTTGCTTTCTAAATTACTAACTAGTTTAAAAACTTTTAAAATCATACATTAAATGATAATTAAATGTATTTTTACAATGGAAAGCCTTCTATGTAGTTATATTACGTATACACATTGAAAAATCTATCTCTCCATATTGGAAAATATTAAAAACAAATTATATGTAAGATGTAGTCGTGGTTTTAAATAAATATTGTAAAACAAAATTTTTTTAAATACCTGAATAATTAGAGAAATAAACGGTCTTTTGCTCTCCTGAAAAGTTGTGTTTTTCGAGATATAAGGTTTTGAATATAGTCCCACAATATAAAAAATGATTTATCATTTCCATATTTTTTTCAAAATTATATTCATATATATTTTTTGTGGTTAATGAAGTTTTTTAAAATAATTATCTACAATAATTAATTAAGTCCATTAAGTTACATTTCATTTGTAGATTGAATCACCGCAGATAAAGATTTTTCTTAGATATTAATAATCTCGATTTTTTTTGTGCAAATTAATACACCAGAATGCTTAAATGGATGATTCTGTAGAAATAAAATTGTAAAAGCAAATATGAAATTATTTCCTTCTTTGTTGGAGGACTAAAATTTTAAACTTTTTAAGGAAATTTTAAGAATAAAAAAAGGCTAAAAAAATCTAGAAACTAAAACGAAAACTTTGAGGCTAAAAGCAAAATAAAAAGGCTAGATTAGTCTTAAAAAGACTAAACTGGCAACACTGGAGACTACATTTAAATTTTCTAAAGTTCAAATATAAGTTATTGTTAATTTATTTTCAAATTATTTTGTTAATTATACAATAGTATCCCAAGCAGTGTTGCCTTCTCACCTTCTGGTAACTCCAAAAAAGGTCAGAAATTTAACCTTTTCTCAAAAAATAAGGCAAAAAAAAGCTAAATTTTGTTTTTAGTTTAGAAACTTATTTTTTTCTGTTCTCATTAGTTTTTGATAACTTTTAAAGATATTTTAATAAATTTATAAATAAAACATAGAACGGTTGCCAGCAAAATGAAGCACTGATAAATCTTCCAAGAAATGCCCGTACAAATTTGTGTTATAATTCATATGAAAAATGATCTGAAGAGATTTTCCGTAATTTTTGAGCTGTAATTCCTTTTTGATTACGAATTTTCAAATTTTTGGGTGATTTGTCGTTTATATACAAATATTTTAAAATTTATATTCATAAATAGTCTCCATTGTTAACAAATTTTATTAAAAAATAATTATAATATTCGATTTAGTAACTCCATAATATTAGTTGTTATTTTTGATTTGGGCAATGAAGCGCTAGAGGTGAAATTTTTTTTAAATATAAATAATCTCTATTTTTTTGCGCAAATAAAAATCGTAAAAATAAAATAAGTAATAGAAGATAAGGAATCATTTTCTTCGTTGTTGAAATAATATTTATTGCCTTTTTAAGGCAAATTTAAGAATCAAAAAAGGCTAGAAAAAGAGCTAGAAGCTAAAACGAAAATTTTGAGTTTAAAAGCAAAGATATAGCCTTAGAAACCCTAAACTGGCAACACTGGTCCTAAGGAAATGCTTTTTTGAGATTTCGATGTAGGAAGACTCCTCAAACGAGTCGTATTGATGAGCTGAATACTGCAAAAATATTTAAAAAAATTTTAAAGCTCATCTTCAGGTCCTTACCAGCGATTGAAAATTTCAAGTCTGATTCATTTTGGTAAAAAAATTTCCGAGTTTTTTTTTTGCGAAGTTGGTTTCATAAATTTCGAAATTTTCAGCTTGTTATATAAAAAATATTTAAAAATTTTTCCTTATGAGATTTTTTGCATTTCTTGACTTTTTAGTGCATTTTGGTAAAGAAATTTTTTGAAAATAATTTATACTTCTAAAACGCAGTTTTTCAATAGTTTACCCATAAAAGGAACAAAATTATAAAATTCTTAACTATTTTGCAAACAAAACGAGAAAGAAAAATATAGTCGGTCAAGACCGCTGTGATACCCTACACCATTGTGAATCAGCATAAAAATTAAGGAAGGGGACTTATATTACAGCTGTGGCCAATTTTACTAAATGTAAAATAAAATATACATATACAGAATAACGAGTTGATACAAAAATTTAGATGATTTTACGCACTATAGGGCGATTCCTGCAAGTGGGTTTATATGGGAGCTATGGTAAATTATTGACCGATTCTCATAAAATTTGGTAATGTTGTTTCTACTCATATAAAACTTATTTGTGGCGAATATTAACTTGTTACTAACATTGGTATGGGATTTATGCACGTTAAAGTGCAATTTCAATTGTGAAATAATTTTCATAAAATTTGGTACAAAGATTTATACTTGTATAGAACTACTTTGCACCGAATTTCATGGAAATAATATTATTTTTAAGGTATTTTTGAGTGTTTAAAATCTATTCCGGGGAAACATTTGTATGGAAGCTAGGTGAAATAATGGATCGATCACAACCAATTTCAATAGGTTTCGTTCTTGTATCATAAAAGTGCAAAATTTTATTGAATTATCTTTAAAATTGCGACGCATGCTTTCTGTACAAGGTTTATGTAGACCAAACGGACGGACATCGTTAGATCGATTTGAAAAATGATTCTGAGTCAATTGGTACACTTTAAGGTGGGTATTGGACAACTTTTTCTATGCGTTACAAATATCAGCACAAACGCATGATACCCCAACCACCTATGATGGTGTAGGGTATAAATATCGAACTTTTTCTCGCATTACGTACTAAAATGACAATTTATGGAGAGAGTTTTTATCGCAAGAATTCCCGAAAAGAAATTTTGGCAATTTTTCACTATCCGTTTCCCGAGATTTTTTGTCGGGAATTAAAAATTGACACAAATATGCTTTTTTAAAATTTTTTACAATTAAATGTTCTATAAAAAACGTTGATTGACCATAATCAAGCAAATATACGGTTAGATGATTACATTGCTCTGTACTCAGTTCGATGTAATTAACTCCAAAGAGTTTATTAAAAAGAAAAAATAATTTCCGAACGAAGAAATACTAAAATGACAAAACTACTTAAATATTATTATAAATATTTGAAACTACTGCTATTAGAATACAAAACTTAGAAAACCTCACCCATGTTAAATGAATGCATGTCACAGTTTTGTAAGATTTTTATTTTGACCTTTCACCTCCAATAATTTTTAAATATTCATTTTCTATATTTAAAATTAAAAAAATTACTATTTTTAAGTCTTGGAGAAATCCATAGGGATCCAGTGAGATTAAAAAAAAGAAAAATCTCGAAGACAAGCTTATTTATGATTTATTAAAAATGTTCGGTGGCTGTGATAAACGATATATAGGATTCTTTCTTGTAAGTTTTTGTTGTCGATGATGAATAACCAGATACTTAAATAGTAACACATTTTTAGTTTTTTTTTTATAGATGTAGGTGTGAATATATTTTTAAAAAAAGCAATGAAATTCCAAATAAGCATTTTGAAAATATTTATACCCGTATTCACAAACAACTTTTAAATTTAAAATGTCTTTTAACACAGAAACAAAAACTTCATATATTTGAAAATTTTTTTCATAAATATTATGAATCAAACATGACATTTTTTTCTCAAACTTTTTTCATTAAAAAATAAAATGTTGTTCATAGATATTATTAAATTGTTCACAACGAAAATTTTAGTAATTTTGCAAAAATTTTGTTAAATCTTTGGTTTAGTTTTATTAGATTTTATTGAAAATGGTACATGAAAATAATAACAACAAACGCCATAAAATGGCAAAATTCCAAGGAAAATCTGTAAAAAAATAATGTTTATAAATTTGCATAATTTCACTCGCATTCTGCAGCACATCATTTTCATAAAAAGCGCTTGTCTTCTGTTCCTATAATGTAGCTAAAAATCATTAAAAACCTAAAATTTTCCGAAGAAAATTTCAAATATTTTATTTTTTACAAATTGAATATATAAATGAAAACTTAAACAATTTATTTGAAGTCTTCTTGACTTTTGATTTTTTTCAAAAAATTTAAAAAAGTGTTAATATTTAAGATATTATTCTTAAATATTATGAACTGAAATCAATGAAAGTAAATTTTAATAGTTATGTACAAAATTTTCTCTGTGAATATAAATTTAAATTTAAAATTTATTTGTGAATATTGTTATAATGCATATTTTATTTATTACCCAAGAGAAACATTTATAAAAAGTAATTATTTAATTATTTTAAAAAAGTCACTTTTAAACATATATTTTTAATTCAAAGTATATATTTGCGTGCAAATTTATATGTAAAATATAGCTTTTTTTATTTAGTTTTCATGCTTTTTAAATAATATTGTACTTTTCTCGAATACTCGGGAATTCCTGGGAATGACTTAAATAAAATCCCGATTCCTGGGACTTAACAAATGCTAGGAAATTAAAGGCCCTATTTATAGATGAAACATTTTGCGAACAATTTTTTTAAATATTTTTCATAACATAATCAAAATTACCTATTTTCTATACCTATTTAGAGACAATACTCAAAACTTTTATTTATACAAAATGTTCGGGACCTGTGGCTTTCAATCGCTGGTAGCGAACTATAGATCAATTTAAAAAATTTTTCTAATATTTTTGCCATATTCAGCTCATTAATACGCATCGTTTGAGGGGTCTTTTTACAAAAATTTTTCTACGGGACACTCTATTATACATGTTTATGTACTTTACACATATACCTAAAAAACTGCTAGACAATTTGTACTCATTGTCAATAAGACACATAAATTCTAAGAAAAAAAAAACAAAATTCTTGATACTTAAACAAAATGCTCCAATTAAAATACTATTGAACTTTGAATGAAACTAAATTATATGGTGTCATCTTTAGCACAAAATCAGCAGCAGCAGCTGCAGAAGCAGCAGCCATAAAACAATATTTGTAAATAAGTACAACGACAAGTACAAACCAATAAAATAAAAATAATTTAGTACATTTTTTCAGTTTAATTTGCATAACAAAATATTTATAAATGATGTCTCTAACTATTGTCCGTCCTTTCTTATAGCTAAATGCCAGTCAGTCCGTCTGTCCATTTTGAATGTCTCTAATTCTTAAAGTGTAGAAAAAAAAAAAATAAGTATGTGTTGTCATTCACACACATATAAATTGCAATTAAACATATTTCAATTGAACTTTAGTTTGTTTGGTCTTCTCTAAAGAAATTCCTTGCATATGGGCTACGTTGACCACGAAAACGATGATGGCAAAAATGATTTTTTATTTCCAGCACAGACTATGATTGTCTCATCTTTATTTTAGTGAAAAAATTAAATCAAGCAAAAGAATTTTGTGTTAAACATAAGTGAATCATATAATTATTAATTTTTTTTTTTTTAAATAAAAGAGATTTTTAAATATTTTTTATTTTAACACGTGTTGCCCAGAAATAATCACAGATTGTTAGACTGGCAGACAGACAAAAAGAGTTGGTGTCGAAAAAATCTCATTAAATTTTATTAAATTCACACATTTTTTATTTCTTAATAAATTATTACTAATTTGAAGGAATAGTTATAAAAAATATAAATTTACAGTGGGCTTAAAGAGGAAATAATATTATCACTGGAAGAAAATTTAAGCTTATATTAGTGTTATAAACTGTTAGGTAGTTAAGCCTAAAATAAACATTAATTCTACCTCAATTGTACCACTGTAATTAAGCAAAAAATACTGAACTAAAAAATTATTAATATAAACTCAAGGTTAAATTTTGTAATTAATTATTTAAATTTTTTTCTTTTTATTCTCTTCTGGTTTTAAATTTATTTATGCCTTATAAAAACAAAAATGAGGACGCAAGTTCAACATTTATTATTTTATCAAGTACATACTTTTTATTTTTCCTTCCTCACAGATATTGCACATTAAATTAGAACAGAAACAAATTTCAGTAGCAGTCGGTTGAAGTCATAAAATTTCATTTAACAAAAGGAAACTAGAAAACAAGAAGAATCATAAAATTTTTTATTAATTTCAAACACACATTTATGATTTTTTTTTTCGTCTATAAAATTTAAGTTGTGGCAAGTAAGTATTTATTAAAAATGGCTTAATTTGTTTTTATAGCATAATTTTAATACTTTTTCATTTTGTTGTTTTAATTACAAAAATTTTACGATCTATTTTATTCATTTGTGTAAGGTTGTGAGGCTGATCGTATAATTGTATCAATTTCTGAAAAAAAAAATATTGAAATTTTGTTGCTGTTCTATTTACATTGAAAATTTTATGATTGAACAATCCTTGTTTTTTTTCTTATAAATTTTAATGCAGTAGATGATTTTACATAATTGTGTAATATTAATTTATATTTAAATGAACTGAAAAAAAATTTACATAATTATTTTTATGGCTGAACGAGGCACGTGCAATTGAATGGAACTCGGAAGTAATAAGCATTTAGTTTAATGAATAATTATAGTTGACGTTAAAAAATGCAAGAATTTATTTACAATCAAATTGGAATGTATCAAAAAACAGTTTCAGTTCTAAATCAGTTCTAGCCTAGTTCCAGTTCGGTCCTAGTTGAGATCTAAACTGGTTCTAGGTCAGTACTAATTCAGTTCCAGTCCAGTTCTATTTCAGTACTAGTTTAGTTCCGGTTTAGTACTTGTTTAGTTCTAGATCAATTTTTATTCAGACAAGTAGACAAGCTGAATAGCTTTACGGGACTGCATTATAAAAAAATTTTTCTTAAAAAAAATATGAAATAAATAAAGAAATAAAAATTTAAAGTAAATAAAATACATAAATATATATATATGGCAAAACTTTTTAAGATGAAGGATGAATTCCCCAGCTCTATACACGAGTGATGAAGACATCGAAATATACACCATTAATTAAATTGTACATTTGATATAAAGATTTATTAAATTAATAATTTACAATGTATTTAATTTATGAATTGTTTTATATTATTTAATTTAATAGTTGTTAATAAAATATTATAACTAAATAAAATTGAAAAAAAGTTCTAGTTCAGTTCAAGTTCGGTTCTATTTCAGATCTAAATCGGTTCTGGTCTCGTAATAATTCAGTTCCAGTTCAGTTCTAGTTCAGTTTTAGTTAAGTACTAGTTCAGTTCCGGTTCAGTTCTAGTTTAGTACTAATTCAGTTCTAGTTCAGTTTTTGTTCAATTCTAATTCAGTTCACTTCCAGTTCGATTCTAGTAAATAGGTTCTAGTTCTGTTCAGTTGTAATACAATTCTAGTTGAGTTCTAGTACAGTTATAATTCAGTTCTAATACTATTCTAGTTGAGTTCCAATTCAGATCTAGTTCAGTTCTAGTTCAGTACTAGTTCAATTCTAGTTCAGTTCTAGTTCAGTATTAGTGCAGTTTCAGTTTGGTTTTAGTTCAGTTCTAGTTCAGTTCCGATTCAGTTCTAGTTTAGTACTTGTTTACTTCTAGTTCAGTTTTAAATCATTTCTAGTTCAGTTTCAGTTCGGTTTTAGTAAATCGGTTCTTGTTCAGTTCCAGTTCAGTTCTAGTAAATCGTTTCTAGTCAAGTTCTAGTTCAGATTTAGTACAGTTCTAGTTCAGTTCTGGTTTAGTTCTATTTAAGTTCTAGTTCAGATCTACTGCAGTTCTACATAAATTCCTGCTCATTTCTAGTTCAGTTCTACATTAGTCCCTGTCCAGTTCTAGTGCTGCTCTAGTATGGTTTTAGTTTGAGTCGGTTTTAGTTAATTCCCTTTGTTTCTTAATTTCTTTTGTAAAATTTTAAACATTTTACTTGACAACAACGCCTTCTTATCAAAGATGAAATTAAATTTCAACTCCCACACGAAACAAAAAAAAAAAAAGAAAAAATAACTAAAAAATGTATATCCGTTTCCGCAAAACCACTATAAAATAAGCGAATTGAATAAATTGTTTGGAAAATTATCGTAATACTTCTTTAAATGGTACACACTCATAAAAATATATCTAGTAATTAACATGAAATCTAAACTATTTTTATGACACTTCTGTCAACGAGCACATCTTACTCTTCAGATTAGCTATAAAATATTTAATGAATTCATGTTTAAAATGGAAAAAAAGAGATCATTCTAACTGCCTGCAAGAGGGAGGGGAAAAAGAAAAACAAAGTGATCATATTGTTATATGCTGTTGCATGAGTAATAAGCAAACAAGTGTTTATTTTTATGACAAACATAGATCAGAACTAAGATCACGATTTATATTTAAAAAATGTCTTATTTTGTTCTTTTCTTAAAATAAAGCAAATTAAGGCAGCTAGAAAAAAAAGAACGAAAGCGTCAATTTGTCTGCTGCTAAACTGTAGGAAAGAAATGACACTAACACTATTTGAAAAACACGCACGCTTTTAGCTAAATTAAGCACAATTAAGGCGACACACTACAAACTACAATAAAATTAAGTTTTTAAAATTAATAATATATAAAAAAAAGTTGCAAAAAGTTTTGCGGCCTATAATGTAGAAACCTTTGAAAAAACCAACAAGTATCCCACACACTCTTCACGAAAATAAAAAAACTCCAATAGATCTTAATCTCGATCACGAACAAACTATTAGTAAGTATATGACTACCATAATGAACTGAAAGAAAGATCATCATCATTATAATGACCGCAATTATAATTATTTTTTTTTTTGTTGAATGTTCCACCACAAGTGTGACACTTTACTTTCCAAAAGACTACCAGCACATCGTTTACACTAGAGACTGTCTGAACATGTGTATGTATGTGCATATACGTTAGTATCTGTGTGAGTTTCTTAAAAAAACAATATACAAAGTGTCGCGTTGATTTATTAATTAAATGTTCATGCCACAATATGCCGCTGGCAACTAATGAAGTATTTAAGTGGGAAAATTAATTGTTTTTCTCTGTGCGTTTACAGCACAAACTGCGAAAGAAAAAATCAGGAAAAAAACGTATAAAGTGTGTACTAAACAGAAGTTTGACATATTGCCAGTTAAGAAACATTAACCATGTGCCATGAGGCAGAGCAAAGAAAAATTTTAATGCTGAAGGCATAGAATTGAATGATAACTGAATTAGAATTGAATATTGTACAAGAACTGATTTAGCACTAAAAAGGAACTTAATTGAAACTGAATTAGAACTGAACTAAAACTAAATTTGAACTGAACTAGAAATAAAATCATTATGACATAAGATTGGATATTAAAATATATTTGAAATATTTAGCTGGGGCCTTGGATTTCCCAACAGTGATAAAACAATAAACTCTTCCTTCGTACATCTGTTTTGAAAGTGGGAAGCAATACAAGTACATGATCATACACCATTGTATGTTTGAGTATCAAAAAAAAAAAAAAAAAAAAAAAAAACACAGACAGTATATATTTGTATATATGTATGTGTGTATATATGTATGTATGTATGTATTTACTTTTTTTGCCATTTTTATAACAATGACTTATGACCGATCGCATCATTTTTTAAACACTAAACATGCATATTTAATGAATAGTGCTTCTGTTAACTCCTAAACTTCATTGGCACATACATAGACCTACATAAATACATTTACATAAACACACATGTACAAGTACACTGGCACTTATTTAACATATCTTAAGGAGATTCGAGTACAAAATTATACAATTTATTAAGACATTCTTAACTATTTCTTTGCTAGACTTGTTGACGTCTTTTTTATTTTTTATTTATTTTTTTGTTTCTTGTGTTTTATTCTCATTTGTGTGTTTTTTAGTTGTGCTGCAACTTAAGATTGTGAGTAAATTTCCTTAAAGTCTTTAACATTAAATATTTTTTTTCCTTCTTTTTAATTTTTGCATTTTTCATAAAATACGACAACAAAAGTATAATTGCAACATCATTGCTGGATTAAAAGCAAGTCGGAGAGAGGGGGTAAGAAAAGAAGGAAAAATGCTTGCAACAATATCAAAGCCATTTAATATGAGTATTAAGGCATAAAGGAGAAAAAAAGAAACTGGCAAATCAACTCATAGTAATGAGCTTGTTCAATAAGCAAGCTGTAAAGGAATGTAATAAAAAAGGATTGAAAAGGAACTTTTGATCAAAGTTAAGTTATAGTTCAAATTTAGTTAAGTAATTTTCAAATCTAGTTAAGATCTAGTTCAGTTTTGGCCTAATTGTTGGACTGTAATAGAACTAAAAATAAACTGGAATTAAACTAGAACTGAATTGGAAGTGTGCTGGAACTGAGGTAGAACAATCGAATTAAAAATTATCTGAAACTGGACTGACCTAAAACTGAGTAGAACTGAACCAGAACTAAACTAGAACTTAACTAGAACTGAACTAAAGCTGACTTAGAACTGTACTAAACTGAACTAGAATTGAACTAGAGCTGAACTAAGAGCTGAGATGTGGAATTGAACTAGATTTTTTTGTTAATTAGAACTGAACTAGAACTTAACTAGAACTGAACTAGAACTAAACTAGAACTGAATCAGAACTGAAGTAGAACTTAACAAGAATTAAACTACAACTGAACTAAAATTGAACTGGAGCTGAACTGCAACTGTACTGGAAGTGATGTAGAATTGAACTAGATTTTTTTGTTAATTAGAACTGAACTAGAACTTAACTAGAACTGAACTAAAATTGAATTAGAACTGAACTGAAACTGTCCTAGAGCTGAACTAAAACTATAAGAGAACTAGATTAACTAGATCTGAACTAGAACTGAACTAGAACTCAACTAGAACTGAACTAGAACTTAATTAGAACTGAACTAGAATTAAACTAGAACTAAACTACAAAACTAGAACTGAACTTGTTTGGTTTATTTGGAACTGTAAAATTTTTCTTTCAACAATTAATACTTTTAGAATACTGCCTGTAGCCCTGTAGTGGTTGCAAATGTTGTTAATATTGCTGCCGCAATCCGTGTTGTTGTTGTTGCTGTTATTATACAAGCTGTGTATAATCACTCGTTATTATTGCAAGTGATTGGATTTGTTTTATTTGTAGCTGCTGCTATTGGTGCTATAGCATAAATTTATGCTAGGATTCCAACATTTTTATGTTTCGTTGTTAGTGATTGTGGTTGTATGTAGCTTGTTTTTATTGTTTTCTTTGGCTGCTGCGGTTGTTATTGCTGTACATAGTACCTTTCATAACTGCTGAAACATGCTGCATATGTATGCTGTCACACAGTTGTTCATTTAGTTCAAGTGTGCTATAAGATTAAGCTGCACTATAAGACGTTGTAAAAAGCCGATGGAGAGAGGAGACACAAAAAGAATGTTGGTCAAGTGATTGTAATGTTTTGTGTTAATGCATTTAACAACAAAAACAGTCAGCAATAACAAAAACAGCATCTGCTGTTAAATGATCTATACATTTTTAAACAGCAGGTATTCTAGTTAATATTTTTATCATTTTTTTTATTCTGTTTTTTTTTGCTATTGCATTTTTATATTGTTTTATTCTGCCACAATGAAAAAGAAATCAAGTGGAATGTTTGTGTAGATGAAAAGAAGTTCAAAATATTGTTGTGGTTTTTTAGTTTTATTTTGTATTTTTGTAATTCTTGTTAAAATGATTGAAAGACATATAGACAATCAAGTGGTCAATGGCACCATGAAGTCTCAGAAAAATTAAAAATAATGCGGGTTTTTTTTTCAAGGATTAAAAATAAAAAAATTCAGAGATTATTTATTTGACAAGATTTTAGGAAAATAAGTTAACTTTTAATTATATTCATTTAGTATAGTTCTCTTTATTTATTTCTGAATACATAGCTTTAATATTTTGAGTCTATTTTATTACTACTTTTATGACTAATTTTGAGTTATATTAACATTAATATGAATTATTATCACAAACTGGCGCTTAATTTCTATATTTCAAATATTCTTAATAATTTTAAAATTAAAATTTTTTAGGCGTACTTTATTTTAATTGATTTCTCTGAATTGATAAAATTATAAAATCGTGCTATAATTAACATTTTAATTTGTTGCTTTTATTGTTTTTCATTTTCAACAAATAGAGTTGTTCAAAATCATTTAAAATATTTCTCTTGAAATTTCTAAGAATTTTCACATTAATCATACGTCTCCTGGTACAAAATGCGCATTATTATTATTTTTAATATTCACAATATTTTTTCTACATATTTTATTGTTTAATTGTCTTTTGCATTTGAATACTGTTTGGTATCTTTTGTATATAAACAATTACAAATAGTTGATTTTATTAAAATTGTATTATTTTTATACTCTTATACATAACAAATAAATTAAATAAGAGATTCATATCATGGTAGCAAAAAAAAAAAAAAAAAAAAAAAATTATAATTAAAAATTAAAATAATATCATATTCTAAAGACCTTGTTATAAAAATAGCTCAAGTTATTTTAGAATTTTTAATTATTTTTAATTTGTGGTGTAAGTAAGTACGGGTGCAAACAAACATTTGTTTTTAACATAAATTTGTATTAAATAATAATTAAAAAAAAAAAAAAATAGAAATAAATAATTAATACGAAAACGTAACAATATTTCAATTAAGCTATAATTATTAATAAAGCTGATAATAGTAGTGGTTATGACAGAAAAGCGAACACCCTTTTTTTCAAAATTTTGGAAACAATTATAGCTAAATCATTACACTTTAGTTGGACCTATAAGAAATCCTCTAGCTTACTGGATATGTAATTTAATTATTAGCAAATTGTAGCAAGCGCCTTACATTGCACAGTGGTCGACATCACTGATCCAGCAGCATTTAATTCAAATTTTGAAAGCTTTAAGTCGATAAATATTTTATGGTGTACAGATTACCAATACTTTACCAAGCAAATTGACATTTTTACATTTTTTTGTTCTCAATATTCGCACAGCTGAAAGCGGTCAAAAATAGCATATGTTGCAGCAAGTGCACTGAAAGGTTATGTCGAATATTTATTCAGTTTGTGTTCAGTGTGTTTTTCGATATTTTTAAATCAATTTTAAAAACTATATTTTTTTTCGAAAATGTATTTATGTATGCCGGGGTTCTCACACAGCAATTTTTCTTGCTGCAATTCCGAGTTCATTGGAGAGAGAGGAGAAAGTAATACGAAGTTTTTACATTCTCTTTGTCTCTCTCCTGTACGAAGTCAGAATTGGAGCAAGAAAATTTGGTGTGTGTGAACCCCGAGTATTAATCAAGGAATGAATTTTTGTGATGGCATATTTAAAGAGAAATACTTTATAGTTTCGTGGACTGCAACTTTTGGTATTCGATTGCATTCGGTTAGATTCTTGTTCATTCTTGATTCTTGATCATGTCTAAAATGATCTGCCCGTACCTGACCACTTATTTATTAAAGCACTTTTTATACAGCGAATGTTAACAAACGCACCATTGTGCACAAAGAACAGGTAGCTATTTTAGAGATATATTAATAAAATTTGCACGAATAACTATTTTGGTGCAAGGGCATTATTTCACCTAGGCCCCATACAAACGTTCTCCCGGAATAGGAGTTTAACACTAATAAATGAATATAATATACAAATATTTTAATAAAACTCGGCACAAAAAAAATCTATATAATTATAAAAATATGTGTCAAATTTAATGAAGATCGGTCTATAATTAATTCTAGTTCCCATACAAAAACCTTAGCCGAAAATCACTTTAACATGTATAAATCCCATATAAACATTTGTATTATGATTAGCTATAGCTCCCATATAAGACCCAATTTTGAAAATCAATCTAAAGTGTATATATAATATAAAGGGATGTGAAATATGGGCGTGACACCCAAAAGGTCCGGTATATCTTATCATAAATTAAATTATGGGTATTATATACGGTCAACATTTCATATTTACAAGTTCTAAAATTATAAGATAACATTGTCAAAAATATAGCAATATAATTATGTGAAAATAAGCGTAATGGTGAAGTCATAATAAACTTTTTTAATGATAGAGCAGCAAATAAACTATTTTAATAATAGAGCATATTATATGAGTCGAATTGTATATAATTCCCTGAATTATTTACGAGAAAAATAACTGTTTTTAAAAAATTAGGCGTAAAAAGTGGTCGTGGCATTCGATCAAGCTCTGGCAAAGCACAAATTGAGTTAAATATTAGTTCTTTGAGCAACTCAATACATAAATGAACACTAAACTTCGTTATTTTCCAGTTACGAGTTTAATGCCGCTAGAATGTGTATTCGCATAAATTTTGGTAATAAATTTGTATCTCCTAAACTACTGATCGAATCGAATTGAAATATATGAAAATGTTGTAGAAGAGGACTTAAGCTTTCAGAAAAATTATCTTGTAGTAACCCTGTAGTAATTAATACTCGATGTCAAAGTTGACCACCTCGAATATGTAAAAGTTTCAAAAAATCGTAACTTCTACAAATCAAGTCCGATTTTAAAGATTTTTATATTTCTGAAAAGTGCTTGAAGGAAAAAGCATGCTTACTGATCTAAGTTATCTTTTATAGTTAAAAAGACATTTACGCTTGCATTTTGAGTTTTGGATTTTTTGCTTGGAATTTATTTAATTTTTCGGGAATTAGTCCTCAGGTATATGGAGGATTTTTTTAATATTCTGTAATTTCTAATACATTCCGAAATAAAATGCCGAAAAAATATTTTAACTATTTCAACTCGTCTAGCCGTGAAAATATATTCAATGTCAGCACTCAGAAATGGCTATTTTTTACAAAAATATAGTACAATTCTTTCACTTTTTTCTCAAACTTTTGTCAATAAAAGAGTTTTTACTTTACATATTTCAAAAGACCATAAATGGTTAAAGGTTTCATAAATGGTTAATAAAGAAATTATAAATTGATTTAGACAAGCATCCTACATGTAGCATTGGTCAAAAATGGTAAATTTTCGAAAACAAATTCATGTTTATCGATTAATAAAAAATTGTCATGCGAGTTTTTTTTTAAATTTATAGACACTGTTTTATTTGAAATATATTTAAATTGATTTAGCACTAAACTGTTTCCCGCCCTTCCAAAAATGAATGAAGGAGTGCAGATTTTATGAAAAAAGTAAATTTTTATTAAATTGCACAAAAGCATACTAGCATTATATTAATACTATTATTTCTTATGTATTGTGTAAAATAAACATCTGGTTTTCATTCCTTAGAAAATAATTCGAATAACTTCAACAACCAATTTTTGGAAATTTTTCAAAAATAAATAATATTTTAAGAAAGTAAAAAACTGAAACATTATTTTGGAAGCAAAACTCCGTCTACTTTCCACAAACTTATAAAATATTGAAAGAATATAAAAATATACTTATTTAACATATAATCTATAATATATCTATATAAATCGTTTTAAAAAAAATTAATATAATGGCCCCAAAACCGACAACTCGTATTAAAACTTACTAAACTCTACTATGTTCTCAATTTTTATTTAATTACTCGAACAATAAATTCTATTCTTTACTCATTTGATTAATCGAAGAAAATTTAAATTTTATTCGATCATACGAATAATTAAAAAAATTATGAAATTTTATTCGATCAACTTCAATATAGAATAACATTTTATTCAGAGAAGTTATATGGAAGTAACACAGAACAAGTTCTTATGCACTAGTTGCATGAGTGCAAGAATTGATTGCGATATAACAAATTCAACAGTTGTTATTAGGTATCTGATGTAGATATAGAACTTATGATTTTAGAACAAGTTCTAACATTATTCCTGGGAATCTACAATTTTTCTAAACAAAACTTCAAATGTTGATGATTTTCTCTTGAAAACTCTAGTTACTGTAATTTTTTATAAAAACTATCAATTTTCTGTAGAAAAACCTAGTTATCTATTTTTATAGAAAAATTTGGTTATTGATAATTTTGCTATAGGAAAGTTTGGTTATCGATAACTTTTTTATAAAAGATGTTCTAATCAAGAATTTTTCTCTAGTTATCGATATTTTTCGTATAAAATATTCGAAATATCGATAATTTTTCGTATAAAATATCTAAATATCAATAATTTTTTATAGAAAAATCTATAATTTTTCTATTGAAAGTTCTAGTTATCGATAATTTTTCTATAAAAAACCCAAATATCGATAATTTTTCTATAGAAAATGGTTATCTATAATTTTTCTATAGAAAAATCGAAATACCAATAATTTTCTGTACAAAAATATAGTTATCGATAATTTTTCTATAGAAAAATCTAGTTATAGATAATTTTATTTATCGATAATTTTTTTATAGAAAAATCATAATACCGATATAAAACTAATCATTTTAGAACAAGTTTTAACACTATTTATAATTTTTTTGTACAAAATTTCAAATATCGATGGTTTTCGTTCCAAAACTCTAATTATTGTAATTTTTATAGAAATTATAGAAAACTCTAATTGTTGATTTTCTATAGAAAAACCTAGTTATCTACTTCCTTAGAAAGATTTAATTATCGATGATTTAGCTATAGAAAAGTTTGGTTATCGATAACTTTTTTATAAAAGATGTTTTCGTAAAATATGTTACCGATATTTTTCGTATAGAAAATTCGAAATAACTTTTTTTTAGAAAAATCGAAATATCGAAATTTTTTTTAGAAAAATCGAAATATCAACAATTTTTTACTTTTACTATTTTATAATATTTTATTGTTTATTTCCACGCGTGCGTAGACGTAACATAATCCAAACATTTTTTTCAGGACTAATTCCCGAAAACTTAAATAAAGTTGTGGCAAAAAATCAAAAACTTAAAATTCAAGCGTAAATATGTTTTTAACTGTAAACTTAGGTCAGTAAGCATGGTTTTTATTTATCTCGCCAAGCATTTCATAGAAATATAAAAAATCCTTGAAATCGGAAATTATGATTGTTTGAAACTTTTACATACTCGAGGTGGTCAACTTTGACACCCTGTAGTTTTTCTCGTATTATTACAGAGTAACTACAATTTTTCTGAAAATTTAGGTTCTCCTCTACAACTTTTCTGTACATTTCCATACATAGTTTTGGAGATACAAATTTATAACTAAAAATTTTGCAATTGACCCCACTAAGCGTCTTTTTCATTAGTTTTGTTACATTTTTTATTTAAAGTAAATTTAAAAATTTAATTAAAACAACCAATGTGGTAGTGTAATATTAAATTATATTTAGATTTATTTTTTGCTTGCTCCAAGATAAGAAAAATATAATAATTTTTATTTAAATTCTATTCAATACTATGACGTATTCTTTCCGTTTAAAGTAGGCATGGGTAGTTGTTAGAATGTTAGTTTTTTTTTAGATTTGAATACACAAATGAGTAAAATATAATTTAAAGTAAGTTTCCAAGAAATTAAGCACATCCTACTGTTTCGCAATGGTGTAGGGTATAAGAATAGATTAACAGAATAAAAGCAGAAGTTTCATATGTTTTAAACTTTTATAGAATATAAAAATATAAATTTTATTTTTCTGTTTTTTTACAATAAATACTTTTTTAGTCGTATTAGTGAAAAAGTCTTGTAGCATTTATATACTGGGTCCAAAATAAAAAAAAAATTGAAGAAGAATTTTTTCGAGTACTGCACAATTTATTTATATAAAAACTTATTAAACTTTTTATTTTCAAAATTAAACCACAACCTGATAAATATATAAAGATATGTATCTTTAGTACACATTGATATTTTAGACAAAATGTACATTTAATGTAGCATTTTGCGCTGTTTTCATTACTTTTATTGATTTGTTAAAGCCTATTTAAGCTACAGGAATATTAGAAGCATTAAAGTATTTTTAAGGGACTAAACATTATTTTAAACACAAAAGATAGTCAAGAACTTTTAGTTTCTTGTATCTTCAATTCAATTTCACCTATTTAAAGGATAGACATTAGGGTGTTCCAAAATTATTTTTTGGGAGCTACATTTGAACATACTTAAAATTATGAAAGGGGACCTCTTTTAGAACATCTTGACCAAACATCCTATGATGATTGGAACAAGATGCTACACAGCAAGTTATGTTGAAAATCCTAGAGCAAATCTTAAATAAAATCTCAGCAAATTTAATTATATATACATTAAACGATAGCAAAAGAATGCTAAATACACCCATATTTTTTTAAGTTAATAGGAAGAATAAAAACGTTATTTTAACGAGAAAGAAAGATATAGTCACTATATGATACCCTACACTATATACGAGCACAAAAATTCGGGAAGGTGTCTTATATCACTTCTGTGGCCAATTTAACTAAATGTAAAATAAAGTATACAAATACATAATAATGCGTTGATACTTCCTGAAAGTGGGTTTATATGGGAGCTATAGTAAATTATGGACCGATTCTCATAAAGTTTGGCATTATTGTTTCTACTTACATAAAACTTATTTGTATCGAATATTGATACTAACATTCGTATGGGATTTATGCACATTAAAATGATTTTCGGAAGAGGAGTTTACATGGGAGCTGTGGTCAATTGTGGACCGATCTTCATAAAATTTAGTACAAAGATTGATACTTAAGAAGAACTTCTCTACACCGAATTTCATTAAAATATTGTGTTTAAACTCTATTCCGGGGGAACATTTGTATGGGGGCTAGGTGAAATAATGGACCGATCAGAACCAATTTCAATAGGCTTCGTCCTTGTATCATAAAAGTGCCACGCACCGAATTTCATTGAATTATCTTTAAAATTGCGACCCGTACTTTGTGTACAAAGTTTACATGGACAGCCAGCCAGCCGTCCAATAAGCCAGATGGATGAACATCGTTAGATCGATTTGAAAAGTGATTCTGAGTGATAGGTATACAAACATCAGCACGAATAATACCCCAACCGCCTATGTAGTTGTAGGGTATAATAAAAAGAACTCATATAAAAAATTATGTAGAAATAAAAATAAAACTAACAAATTTTTAATAAAATGCTATTTTTTCGGTTCCATACTTTTTTGGAAAATTACGAAATATGGTTATAATATTTTTTATGAATTATCGTTTGATGTATATAACGTTAATTTTGGTGAGAACAAATTTTTGACGATTTGTTCAGGAATCATCAACTTAATGGCTGTGTAGCATCCTGTTCCAATCATTGTAGGAAGTTGAAAATTTCCAGAGATATTCTAAAAGATGTTCCCTTTCATAATTTGAGGTACGTTTTGGTTTTTGTGTTTTTTTCGTACGATGTTTGACTACCCTAATGGATACATTATAAAAAAATTTTGGGAAAAAGAAAATATTTTGGCTGAAGATTTATCGTGAATTATTTGGTGAAAATTTTAAATGAATAAAATTTTTAAATTTTATTCACTTATTAAATTTTAAAAATTTATGACAAAAATTTAATTTTTTGGTGAAAAATCGTATTTATAGCAAAAATCTTATTTATAGTAAAAAAAATATATTTTGGATAAGAGTGAAAAATTTAGATTTTTTGTTAAAATTTTGACTTTAATGAAAAAAAAAAAAAATATTTTTTGATGAGAAAATCTATTTACAATTAAACATATTATTTTTCATTATAAATTGGGTATAAGTTTTATTTTGGGAGCAAAAAATGAAACATACAAGTCAGCTTAAATAGTAATAATTGAATCCAGTTCTCGCGATAAATATATTTCAATAACGATTTAATAAAATATAAAAAGAAATCAAATTCAAATTATTTCTAAGTTATATCAAACCATTTCTTAATCTGCTCAATAGTTTTGAAGATATTTAAAAAATATATAAAAAAATATAAATTTTAAAATGTTTGTTATTCAATTTAAAACGATAAAAAATGCTTCCTTTTTGTTTCATAGAACTGGGTATGTTGCAAATAAAATAACCTATATTTCATAAAAATCGATACATAAATATCGATTTCATTCACCATTCGTTGAGAGAATCTCATTGTAAAAAGATGCAAAAAATAGTGAATTTATTTACAAAAATATTTTGAAAGGACTTACGAAAATTGTTTTCTTTTTTTTTAATATCATAACTTAATTGTGAATAAAGTCGATTTTAATGAATTGTGAGTCCTTTTATATAACATTTTAAGATTTATGACAAAAGAGGTAAATTTTTTGATAATTTTTTGTTAAACCAAAATTTTTATTTTTTTTAATTTTTAATATCTCTGAAACTATGAGTTTTAATTATAATTTTTTTTATGTACAGTTATATTTTGGTATATAGTTATGTTGCAATATTTGCTAGGCTAGAACTATCAAAATTATATCAAAATTGACTGAGAAACCCCATGACGTAGAATCAGTGTTGCCAAGTGTAATTTGCGTCAATTAAGTTTTTACCAAAATTATTAACTTTGAAAATGAAATCATTCCTATCCATTCTGCTAATATTACAAAAATACATATATTAACTTCTAATTGTGGCAAATCAAACATTGAACAAATAATCTACAATAGGCGGTTTATTGTGTTGGTGTCTTTATTTTTTTTGTGTTTATTCTAACAAACCCGGCGGTCTGTTAGACTAAAATTCTCAACTTGACTGTCATAAATGACTTCGACGTACAATACTAAATATGATACATTTTTTGTCGTTGTTGTTATGCATACATTTATATATCTAGACGTTGTTGTAAATATCTAATCTCAATTCAATTCACTATTGCATCCATTGTTTACACGATTATTATTTCATTTAGTTATTTAAGTTTTGTGTGTTTGTTGGATAAATTGTTCTAAAAATAAACTTTAATTTAAATTTTTAATTGCCAACATTTTTTCATTTTATATTTTATTGTTGTTGTTGTTTTTGCAATTTTTTGCTGCAGCTTTGTATCTGTGTATAACCACAACAATTGTTTTATTTTTTTGTGGCGGGCTTAAAAGTATTTGTATTTGTAAGACTAATTGTGGATTTGTAACAAACTTTTTTTGCTGTTGTGTATAAATAGTAGGGTAATCGATTATTCGACTTTCTCAAGAAACCGGTTTTCGAATAGTTTGAATAGTTGAAACTTCGAAATTTCGAAAAAATCGGTTAACAGTTTTTTTGAAGTTAACATTTTTATGAAAGTAATAGTTTTCTTTGAAAAAAATTCAATAAATATTATAATATTTCTTAAATATAAATATAAATTATTAAATACAATTATTTTGGGAAACAACAAAAAGGTAAGAAAAAGAAATCACTAAAAATGAGACTTAGTTTTATACAGTATAAACAGAATCTATGGCATAATATGGAAAAAGCGTGTCTCAATTCTTTTTAAATCGAAAAATTAAGTACGCTATATGCAGAGAAAAAACATTGTTACAGCATTGTCCCTACAAAAATGTTATATTTTCACTGTTAATTTTCTTGAATTTTAATAACACTGTGTTCATGATAACAATGTTTTTGTTTAAATTTTGTCATTTTACTTTTACACTGAATAAAAATTTTAATATGGCTTACTGCAAAAATTATATTTTTTTAAATATGTTTACCAGAAACTAAATTTTCTTAATATGAAAAATATCATTACTTCTACAACCATTAATATTTGTAGTCTTTTTATTATTCTTAAACCATATCCTGTTTTTAAACCATGTTAATATTATTATTCCCATGACAATAAAATATTTCAAATAAATACAATACTTACCCTTTTCACAAACTTTGTAGAAAAATTCATAACTTGTTTGTTTTTAATATATGTTTTCCACTTTCATTGCAATTCTCATTTAGTTTATATATAAATATATAAATAGATAAGTTTTGGTTACACACTTTTTTCTGTTATTTTCAATAAAAAATTAAAAAAAAAAATTGTAATTTTTTATTAATATATTTCAATATATGATAAAATGGAATAACGATATGAAAAAATTAATTAATAATATGATAGGATTGGATAACTATATGATAAAATGGAATAATGCTATGACAATGTGGTATAATAATATAGAATAATAATAATATAATAACATCAAATCATAATCTGATAGAATGGAATAATCATGTAGTAAGATTGTTCAATTATATGTAAAACTAGAATCATAACATAAAAAACAAACTATAAAATCGGACAAAATATGACAAAAATATTACTTATAATCACTTCTATTTTTCGCTGTGATCAAATGTTCCGATCATAATATGTTGCTCTTAGATGATGGTCACTACATCTATATTTTTTCTCTGCGTGTATTATATATTACAAATATTGAATTAAAAAAACTCTAAAATATTAAAATGTTACAGGTGTTACAAGAAAAGAAAATGATTTCCATTAATATGCATTATTCATCCCAGATAATTATTACTTAATTACTTTTTTAAACTTACAGAATTAATTTCAATTTAGTCTTAAACTATATTTACAAACCACTAGCTTAATCCGGTGTGGTTTGCTACCCTTATTGATGCAAAAAATAATATTTACTTTGTATGGGTTCCACTACTTCTCCTAGGCCTACTTGTCCTATTCCCAACTCAAGTGCTAAGTGTAAGAAAATTAATGCCACTAAAAGTTTAAAACTTTCACTACAATAGTTCTTTAGATATTAACTTTACTTTACTCCTAGATCTATCCGCCCCATTTTCATCTCAACTATTGAACTTTATAAGGAAATTTGTCCAACAAAATCTTAGGACTTTAGCTAGTTCATACTTAGTTCATAATTAAGGGATAATTAATATATGTTTTGTCCTATTTTCGCTGTGAATCTTAAAGGTAAAATTGTATACATATATATTTTTGCAATAATTTTTAGACAAATTTTTTTCGACTGCGCTTATGGGAATATTCCACTGAAATGATCACGAATATGTCCTGATTGCTAAATTAAAGAAAAAAACAAAAACAAGAAACAAATATTTCTTATATAAAAAAGTGCCATTACATCGCGAATTAGTGTAACAACACAACATTATTTTTGATAAAGGGAAACGAATATACCTCAAAGAAAAATACAATTTTTTAATGCGTTTATACGAATATGCATCAGTGTATAAATGATTGTTTCCAAATTTAACTAAAAATTTGAGAATGAGGGAACATTTTAAGAATTTCTTTCGCCCCTAGATTTGTCCGCCATTTCTTCTTCTTAATAAGGAAATTATCTCAACAAATTCTTAAGACTTTCCTTTCTACAGCTCTTTAGATATGTCATAATTAACATTTGCTTTGTATGGGGGCTATCACTTCCCCATGATCTACCTGCCCCGTTTTCATCTCAACTATGGAACTTTGCAAGAAAATTACTCCCACAAAATCTGAAGACTTTCGCTGCTACAGTTCATAAGATAATTAGTATTTGGTTTAAATAGGGGCGACTACTCGCCCAAGATCTACCCATCCTATTTTCATTGTGAATCATAACGAGAAAATTATTTCCAGCAAATCTTAAAAATTTCTTTACAATAGTTCTTTAAATAGGCTGTAATTATTATTTGCTTTGTATAGGAGCAACTAATCACTAATCTCAATGAGAATTATTATTTTCACCCAATCTTAGGAATTTCTCTGCAACAGTTCTTTAGATATGCAATAATTAAAAGTTACTATGTATAGGGGCTATCACTCCTCCTAAACTTGTTCGCCTTTTCTTCATCTGAATTGTGAATCTTAATAAAGAAATTATCTGTTAGAGATCTTTGGATATGCACTAGTTAAGATTTGCTTTTTATGGGGGCTATCACCCCGCCTTGACCCGTCCCGTTTTCATCACAACCATGGGACTTCATAAGAAAATTTTTTCCCAAAAAATCTTAAGTCTTAAGCTGTTGCAGTTGTTGAGATATGTGATAATTAATATTTGTTTCGAATTGGGGCTACATTTCTCCCTGCTCCTATGGAAAAATTAAATAGCATATTAACTTTTTGGTATAACAGAATGATACTGCGAAAATTTTTATAAAGCCCAAACCAACAAAGAAACACAGATTCATATATATTTCACTTCTACTATATTTATTTATACTATATATATTTATATATACCTAGTTATGCCAAAATCTCTGCCGATTTTTTCTGTTTAGGGGAAAAAACTTTCATTTATATAGAATGAAGTTTAATAAAATTAAAGAAAAATTTAAAATTTAAATTTTAAAGAACTATATATTAAAACTTACATTGTATTCCAAAGAAAGATAAATTATGTCACGCACTTACCTGTAAAGAAATGTAAAAAATTATTTCATTATATAATATTATCACTTTAAATATTCATAATTTTATATATTAACAAATAATTTTAAATTAATATATCTCTTTATTATTTAACACAATTCTATTTAAATGGATTTGTACATCTAATTCTGTTTTGATAACTATCCCTTACCCCAAAATAACCTCTCATTTTTTTATCTATTTTTAAACATTTTTTATTTTTACTTTCTGATTTATAAAAATCTGATTTTATAATTTTATAATCTCTCATTAAAATAATCTTAACTTTTCCATCACTAATTTTGCTGAGCACAATCATAGTAGCATTTTATGTTCTTTGCAAATTATTATAATTAGTATGATTTATTGTTAGTGGAACTGCCATAAAAATATGGAAACAGAAAAACTACTACTAAATAAATATAGTCAAGAGTAAGCAGCATTAGCAATACAGGTAGTATCAGTAGCAGCTTGTTAGTAATTATCGATTTAACTGTAGAATTATTCAATTTGCCATGTATTTTCACACTTGTTAAAAATTATTACCATTAGAAGTTAATAAAAAGAAATAATAAAAAAATTTTGTAATTATGAGAACTAAAAAAGTAAATGTATTAGAGAAGCAATTTAATAGAATTGTTGTAAAAGAAATGAAATGGCAGATGCATTTTAGTTTATTGATTAGTTAATATTCTTTACATTTAATTTTGTAATTTTGTCTCCTATTTTCGATTATAAAAGGTCACCTAAATGTATATGCATTATGTATTTTACTCCTTGCGTATGATTAATATTATCCATAATGTGTGGCTCAAGCGTATGAGTAATATTTGGATAGTTTCCGGTATAATCATCTCACAAAGTACAAAAATAATTTAGACATAATTATATAAAAAAAAAAAAAAAATAATAATAACAAGTAAGTCTCGTTTTAGTTGTTGTTTTATTTCTATAGATTGAGAATTAAATGCCAAGAAAAAAATTCATTAAGTTGTTTTTATTATTATAGAAATATTATTTTTTTTTCTTAAGCTAAGTTCAGATTACGCAAATATTTGACACGAAATATTTCATTTCTGCGACTAAACACAGAGTTGATTTCTTTCGTTCACATTGTGCGCATTTATATGACGTTTTTTTTTTTTTTGATGAAACAACTATCAAGTATCGTAAAATATGAGAAGGGGAAAATATTTTAAGCCTGTTAAGATTAGATGCATAATTATTTACTTCAAATTATTTGATTAAACACACTACTACCATATATTTATTTGACATCAATTATTAAATGAATTTATAGGAATTTTTTTTATTTATTTTGTTTTAATCAATTCAGAACAATTTGCTGAGAGAATTTTCGAATATGTGGATGTCAAGGTAAAGTTTGTAGCGTTTTTATTTAATGTAAAGTGAAAATTTGCTATGTAAAATATTTAAATATATTTGACAAAAAACGAATTAAACGAATTAAAAACTTCCACTGCCAAATAATTAGTTAAAATTCTATTATAATAACACTACTTTACTTACATTTTAGCAACTCATTATTTAACACAATTGTCATTAAAGGAAACTAGTTACCATAAATGTTTCCAAATAGAGTCTTAGATAATTAACTACTCAAACATAAATACATAAGAATCTACTCAATAGTTACACAACTAGTTACATGTAATGCAGAAAAACATAAACTGTTGACATAAAACAACTTCAAGGTATTGCAGACGGGATGTCGATGTTGGCGTTACATTGAAAAGCATAATTTTAATGAAACTGCTACCTTTGCATCCGCTATTAAATAAATAATAAGATAAAAGCTTAATTCATTATATATACGATTTTCCAAATTGTATCTGCGGATGTTGTCAGGTGATAACAAATTGATACCGCATTGGTATCAAGTTGACACCAGTTCATTTTTAAATTATTAAACAATATTTTGTTTCCCATTTTGTGTATCTAAATTTTGCTATTATGACTACTTACTTCAGTAAAATTCCAAAGTAATAACAAAGGTTTCTGGTTTAATATACTTTTTCATAAAAATTAATATAATTTTTTATTTGAAAAAAAAGAAGGGTGTTATTTAAACGATTTTTATAATACCTTGGAAACAAATTGCGTTCTCATTACGAGTATATAATAAGAACGATGATGATCTTATAATGTCAGTCCGGATGTCCTTCTGAGTAATCAATTCTTTAGTTTCAGTTTTTTAAATTGGTTATGCTTTTAAATAGAGATTATTTTTGGTCAAGGGCTTTAATTTTCCAACCCACATTTCTTCAGGTTTAAAGACTTTTTTAAAAAGAAAGTAACTTTAGTTTTTGTAATATAATAAACATTAAATATTAATTTTAGTGAAATATTAATTTTCAAACGGATTAAGATCATACTGAAAAAATATTGTGGAGAATATAATTCAGATTAAAAAATTATGGACGTTATAAGTAAAAATGTTTTTTGGTATAAAACCGGTTTGATTGTAAAAAATCTTTTTTTTTTATAGAAAAATTACTTGAGTAAGAAACAGCTGATTTTTTTTTAAATTTAAAATTTATTTACAAAATTTTTATATATATTTTTTTTTTTGGGTCGTAAAAAATGATTTTTTTTATAATTTTTTTTTATCAAAAAGTCAAGAATGAATAAAAATGTTTTTCTATCGTATAGCAGGATATGCTATCGACTTTATTCTTAATTCTGTGAAGGTGTCTCATTAAAAGTTAATAATAATAATAATAATAATAATAATAATAATAATAAAATTATTAACTAAAACAAAAAAAAAACATTTCAATAAGAGTTTTTTTTTTAACTTTCGATCACTTTTAATTTTTACGATTTCCTAAAAAACTAAATATTAAAAAATTTTTCAATTTGTTTTGACACCTTTTACACAGAAAAAAGTTTGTACATAAATATAAAAATTTACTTTCATTGATTTCAGTTTATAATATTTAGGTATAATTTCTTAAGCATTAAAACTTTTTTTTTATATTTTTTCAAATAAATCAAAAGTCAAGAAGACTGAAAAATTTTTTTAAATTTTCATTTATATTTTCAATTTGTAAAAAAAAAATGTTTGAAATTTTCTTTAGAAAATTTCAAGTTTTTAATGATTTTTAGCTACATTTTGGAAACAGAAGAGAAGCGTTTTTTAACAAAATGATGTGCTGCAGAATGCGAGCGAAATTATGAAAATTTCTGAACATTATTTTTTTTACAAATTTTCCTTGGAATTTTGCCATTTTAGGGTGTTTTTTGTTATTATTTTTATGTATAACTATTTTCATTTACCATTTGCAATCAAATCTAATAATATTAAATCAAAGATTTAACAACATTTTTGCAAAAATTCTAAAATTTTCAATATGAACAATTTAATAATATCTATGAACAAAATTTAATTTTTTATGAAAAAGGTTTGGGAAAAAAATTTTAAATGTATGTACTTTTTTTCTTTGTATATGTGATTCGAAATATAATTGTTTGGTATTTAATTAAATCAAGTCAGACAATTCATTTTAAAGATATATGTATTGCAATATATTGTATAACCTCATTAATTTTTTACAAAACAGTTTATCTCCAGAACCAGATTCAAATAAAAAAGTAATATGTCGGCTTAGATACCAGCAAAAACTTAACTTCCAATTTAAAAGCAACAGCTTCCTGCATGCATTACATTGTAGCTACTTCCAGTATTACCTATTAGTAATTAGATAAGAAGTTTTTTTTAAATTTGAATTTGGAATTTACATAGCTCAGTTGTCCAGAGCGTCTAACTAGAAAATCGTTGCATAAAACTCAACTTCTAGCTGAGGCAAATTATTTTTTTCAAATAAATTATGTTGATTTATATTCCTATATGAAAAGCACCTTTTAAAGCTTAAAAAGAATTCGATTGTGGTGTAATGAGTAAGACACCAGACTAACAAATGTAAGCAGTATATCGATACAAGGATTCAAATCTCAACCAAGCGAAATGCTTTTTTGTACGTGTAGAAATTAGCATCCAAAACTACTGTTTTGGTACCCAAATAAAAATTGGAGAAATTTTAGGCATCGCACAGTGTACTTTGTTGTGGGTATGAGTGATCAAAAATCAATAAATTTTGAATGGGTTATTTTACACAAAATTAGTTATCGGCGAGAATACAATAATCATTACATATTTCCATGTTCTTCCTTGTAAAATTACAACAAAAATGTTATAATATATAAAATGTATGGATCGAAATACTATGTCCATAACTTATCAACCAATGCGGACAAGGACAATGGAACGCCTTATAATTAGATATAATCTTTAGACGGACGTCCGGACGAACATAATT
Source organism: Protocalliphora azurea (assembly GCA_932274085.1). Classification (NCBI taxonomy): domain Eukaryota; kingdom Metazoa; phylum Arthropoda; class Insecta; order Diptera; family Calliphoridae; genus Protocalliphora; species Protocalliphora azurea. Next base: position 144,873,630 of record OW026520.1, on the reverse strand, counting down.
TTACAACATAATATGTTTATCAAATGGCGTAAAAGTAAACTAAATGTTATCCACTATTGTTTCTTCCGTACGTTAGTAAATCTTCATAATATTTTCATAATTTGTTCCTAAATTATAAACAAACATGTTCTGGTAAATAAAAGATCTTCGAACAATTTTTATTCAAAATAAAGTTGAATAATTTATTTAAACGAAATTTTTCTTTTCGCCATTATGTTCACATAAGGTTTTTTTTTTTGTCAGAAAATTCACATTAGTTGCGATTTAAACACATAGACTCATTGGTGTTTTGGTTTTTTTTTTATTTTCTTTTTGAATTTATGAACTTTTTTATGGTTTGTGAAAAGATTCCTTTTTTTCCCCTTAACATTTTTATATTCTTATTTTGTTTTAAAAATTACAAAGCCACACGATTTTTTTTATTAAAAGCTTTCCGAAATCCAGTCTGGCAGTCTAGACATGAATATACCATTAAAATAAAAGAATAAGAAATTAAAAGTATATAATAAGTTTAAAATAATGCGTACCGAAATATTAAAAATTTTCCTAACAAAAATTATTTTTTCATTCTGGCTAAATTTAGCTGATTTTTAAACCAAATATCTTTTTAACTAAAAGAGATACAATAAAAACAAAAATTATTTTTTCATTCTGGCTAAATTTAGCTGATTTTTAAACCAAATATCTTTTTAACTAAAAGAGATACAATAAAAACAACAACAGATTTAGAAAGTTCATCATTTTACATTAAGATCATACAATTTATATTATTCAAATATTGATTTTTATATTTTTACTTATTTTTGATCACTCACACCAAAAATAAATAAATAAATAAATAAAAAAAAAAATACGTAGTACATCGCGAACAAAATTCATAAGTTACACTTAGTACCAAAAAGAAGCCGTTTTTCATAGTGTTTCGCTTACAAAACAAATCATTTAGTAGGCGAAGTTTTTGCTGGGATCATGATTCATGATCATGTCCAGTGTTACCAGTTTAGCTTTTTTAAGGCTAAATCTAGCTTTTTTTACTTTGCTTTCAGCCTCAAAATTTTTGTTTTAGCTTCTAGCTTTTTTGGTTCTTAAAATTGCCTTTAAAACGCTAAAATTTTAGAATTTGCTTTTATTTTGCTTTATTTTGCAAAAATTTTGGACTGCGATGCTTTATTTTTTAAATTAAATATAACTTAACTCATTATATGGACCTACTTAATCAGTTATAATAATTATTTTTTTAATAAACTTCATTAACCATAGAGACTAATCACTTCAAAGATTGAGTCATTTTTCATGTGAAATATAACCCAAATTTCTATGGGAATTTTGTGGCCGATTTTTCCTTGGGCAATTTTGTTAACAGCGGTTCTAAGTTTTATTTATAAATTTATAACAATATAAATTTAAAAATATCAATAACTAATGAGAATAAAAAAAAAAATAAATAAATAAATAAAAATAAAAAAATGTATTTCCTTTTTTTCTGGCAGAATTTTTTTTCTTTTTCGGGGGCATTTAGCCTTTTTTGACCTTTTTTAAAGTACAATTTAGCTCCTTTTTCACCTCCTGGCAACATTACTCATACCTATCTAAATTAAGTGAGAAAAGGTTGGATCTCAGCAAAAACTTTGCTTTCCTGGTAAACTAGCAGGTATAATTGGAAATAAAAATAAACTACTTATATTTTGCCTCAATAACTAATTATTTTTGTTGAAGTTGTCTACAAATTCATGTAGTTATTTTCAGACTCTAAGGGTGCTTAAAAAATATGTACGTAAACGAAAACGAAAATAAAAAGATTTAAACTTAGACACAAATTAGTCATTCGTTTTTAATGACTAACGTCTTACTTAGTATACCATCTTCCATTTAATTTTCTAAGTAACAAAAACTTTTTTAATATAAAATATCTTTTTTAGATATTTTGTTAAAAAAAAAACAAACTAACAGCATCAGAATGGGGTTGAACCAAGAACCTTCTAATTGTTAATCCAGCGCTCTAGCCAACTGATCTACATGATTGCAATATTACTGTGCTATTATACTATTGAGTACTTACTTATTTATATAGTACAGAGTAAGCAAATAATAATGACGCCTCATTACCAAGAAACTACTTTAATAAGTAGTTGCCATTATCGAGAACCAAAAAGTTTTTTCTGGGACAATTTAATATGTACAGGAAATCATGGGGTTATGATAATGCTAGGTACGTTTGTATGGGACCATTAAGTATAAAATATTTTGCTTCATTTCGACTTAAGTTTTATAATGCTAATAGCAAATTTTAACTATTCAAACTATCAGTATACTGCAAACTATATTTCAAACTATATTTAGAATCTCATAAAATAAATCAACCCAAATAGAAATATAGACACAACGTTGTTTATTACCTTACAAAAAAAGAAAAATAATAAAACTATTTTATTTAGTTTAAAAATCGTTTTTATTTGTGCTATATTTTATTATTAGTTATTGTGAGAAAAATTTAATGGAACTAAATTAACATTTTATAGTTAACTTTTATTGTTTATTGTTAATATTTGCTAATAAATTTTCGTATTTCTATCATCATAAAATTGTACAAACAAAAAAGTTTATTGTATACATATAAAATAAAATTTGCAATAAATTAATTTACTTAATGATATACAGAATAATATGCCTTTTTATGGAGACAGAATTACACCCTATATGAATGAGACATTATAGCTATGACGGTGACAAAATTATATGGTGGGAAATAATCCCATTGAGGGGCCTTTAGTAAACTTGGCAAAATAAAATTAAAAAAGTTAAGAACTCGAAGAAGATAGGGTTGTTAAAAGGTTCGTTATAAATGTTATATAGAAAACTCTACAGAGCATAAATGATTACAAGTACACAGTATTAAATAATTGCTACAATTCGTATAAAAAAATTAATTGGCAGAAATATGTTTATATTATTATTCTTTGTCAAATTATGGCAAAATATGATCCATTTTCTTTTTTTTATAATATTTAACTGAATTATTATTTAAAATTCTCCCTAAATCTTTCAACTTCTAATTGTAATAAATCGAAAAAAGTAGAATATAAAAAATAAAGTCAAATATTAAATAAATTAATAAAATTATTATGAAAACGTGTTGTCTTTTAGAAGTTGATTTTTCTTTTGTATTTGTGATTTTTGTTTTATAAATTCTTTTTATTATTTTTGTTGTAGCTATAAGTCTCTAAAATAAAAATCAAGTTTTTATTTTTCTCATTCGTATCTTTATTTTCGCTTTTTTCTATCGTTAGAAGAGTCTTAGAAAACTAGTTTATTATAGAAAAGCTAAGTTTGTTGTTGTGGTTCACTTTAAAATATTTTAACTAGAGATATGTATAATCGTTGCACCTTCTTGTATAGAGCCAGTCAGTAGCAAAGCTAAAAAGAAGTAGTGTAGTGGCGTCTAAAGATTTCTTTGAATTGGCTTCAATTGATTTGAAGTCAAATGTTTGTCAAATAAATGAGATGTAGAAGTTTTATCGTTATGTTATGTTTCTGTTATTTACTTTTTTGAATTTCAAGTTAAAAAAAATAAGTGTTTTTAAAGAAATCAAATGATTATAGAATTTTTTAAATACGTTAATTTAAATGTTGATGAAAATCTATTTTTAAGATTTTAATGATCATAACGATTAAATTTATTTTTTTTTTATAATTATAAAACACTGAAAGAAACTATGACTTTAACACGTACATTTTTTAAACTTAACCTCTTTATTTTTCGAGTCTTCAAAATGGTGTAATTTTTACCCCAAATGTTTCACAGACTTAATTGAAGTTTAACAAACACCCCACCCACTTAAATATCGATTTAAGACTTTATAAAACATTTTTATAAATTGGTAAAAAAAATCTACAACAAATTTTTAATTGTAATAATATTAAAAATTTTGACCTTTGACCTCAATTGTTAAAAGGCCTTAATTTAGTAGAAATTGGAACACATTTTGAAATAAAATAATAATTATAATGAAACAATAATTAATAATAAAAAAACTAACATTTAACAAAGAATTTCTATGAATAAGAAGTTTTACGTTTCACTAATGATTTAAGGTATTAGGACATATTTCTTAAGTTTTAAATAAATTTCGTCTAAAAATATCAAATATGCGTTTAAAATATCTCAAGTATTTTAAACCATAACCTTTGACATGTACTAAAAAAGTTTTAAATTTAGTATAAGTTAAAAATATATCTATTGGGGGTCATATTAATAATTAAAATGCAAAGAAGAACAAAAAGTGTTGATGAATTTCAAATAAAGGATCTTTGTAGGTTTTCACGATCATCGATGTTAAACCAGTCCAATCATTTTATGCTAATGATTTTACAGTAGATTGAAAAAAAAATGATGTTTATAATATTAAAAAAATATTTCTAAAAAATCTATATATTTTTAACGATTTAAAAAAATTGAGTCATTTAGGATCTAAAGGGTTAAATTAGATTTTGTGTGTTTCAATAACGAGCGAAGTCGCTAGAAAGTATTTTTTTTTAGTTTTATATATAATTCACAAAAAAAAACAAATATGTCTTTTTGAAAAATTTAAAATATTTTATATTTTGACCTTTGACCTCTAAAAAGTTCCCAATTTAATAGAAATTAATATATATATTGGGTGTGATAATAATCGGAACTTATTACCTATAAAGTAAAAAAATTATTGATGGATTTCAAAGAAAGGATCTATGTATTTTTCCACGATCATCAATATTAAATCGGTAAATCGTTATAATCGTTTTATGGTACTGATTTTAGAGTAGATTGAATTTTTCTAGTTTATAATACGAAAAAAATTTTGTCTAAAGTATCTTTATATTTTTTTACGAATTTCTAAAATGGGGTCACTTAGGACCCAAAGGTTAAATTAAATATATCTGAAAAATTTCAAATATTTTAAATGTTAACCTGTTATCTCTGCTAGAAATATTGCTAATTTGATAGAGATAAAAAAATGTTAACTAATTTCAAAGAAAGGCTTTTTGTAATTTTTCACGATCACCAACATCAGATGAACTCTGCTAAAAAAAAGTTCTAAATTTGGTAGAAATAACAAAAACTGTTAATGAATTTCAAAGAAACGATTTTTATAATTTTTCGCGATCAGCCCAATTCATCTTAAGTAGAGGAATTTATTCCAAGATTAAGGCTCATAACTTCAAAATTTCTTGTCCTACTTATTGAAAGCATTCTAATATACATAGTTTTACTTGCTACTTTATCTTTCAACAATATTACTCACATATTAGTTATTCTATAACACCAATAATCTCTCACACTGATAACTAAAATATTTTCTTATAACAAATAAAACTCCTTATACTCTCTCATACTTTCCTCATCAAGCAAAAATATGCCAGAAAAAAAAAAGAGTAGAAGAATTACAAAACTTGTAATCTATTTGTGTAACTAACTAAAGCAATTTTTATTCATTTTATTACATTGAAAATCTTTGGAAAACTTTAAATAATCTTTTTTCTTTTATTTACATATTTATTTTTTACACTAAATTATCTATAGATTACTGCTTAAAGTTCAAGTGGTGTTGTATATTTTTGTATATATTTATTTTAATAGTTGTATTTTTTAATATTTTTCAGAGTATAATAGTGTTTTAATATTATGTTGGCCTGTGGCAATGTTAAGCAAATGAGTTGAACAAAATATTCATATACGAGTACAACACGACAATAACAATAATAACAGAAACAACAACATCCAGCAGCAGCAACAGTAAGCAACAACTACAATAATAAAAAGAAAAAAAAAAAAAAAAACAGCCAGCAGCAGCTAACAGGCAACCACGATCAGCTGAAAATGATACAAGAGCAACAACTAGTAAAAGTTTTGGGTAGAGAATAAAAGTTTTTGGACGTATATAAGTGAAGATATTAAACCGAGGGCTTTTTAAAATTATAATAAGGGTTATCTATCCATCTGTCTATCTATCTATCTATCTGTCTATTTACCTATCTATCTATTTGTCTATATGTATAAAAGAATAATGTTACTGAGTGATTGATTGACTGACTGACTGATTTACTTACTAATTCATCATAGCACAGCCTAAACGCCTGAAACTAGAAAGATGAAATTTGGACTGTAGCTTGGTCTCCCATCAAGTAGATTCACTGAATTTTTGGAAATTTGAATGTTTAGAGGGTAAAAGAAGATTAAAAAGGTTAAATTCTGTAATCTTATATCTGCTAAACTAATATAGATACGAAAAAAGTTTAATAGTTATCGTTATTCATTTAAAAAATAATCGGACAGGTGGCTGACACTTTCTTGAACTTCAACTCTATTAGGGAGAAAACAGGTAAAAACTGTATTTTGGTACTTTTTTTTTTGACACCCTATGTATATTCGAATCCAGTAAACGCAGAAATAAAACTTACATTGTATTTATAACTTATTAAAAAATTAAATATATGAATTTGGTACTTTTTTGAAATTTCAACGTTTAAGGGGTAAAAATCACGCCAGTTTTTGGTACTTCTTTCATAAAACAGTTTATCTATTTATTGACAAATACATATATATTTTATTATGGGATTCCACTATAATTTTGGAATTCATTGGAATATATTTTTTGCCACATTCATAGGGGGTAAAAAAGTACCCAAAAAAGGGTTTCCCTCTTTATTCAAACCTTTTCATACAATTTTTATAAAATTTGAAGAATTGTTTGATTCTTTTAGATTCACAAAAAAAAAAGATAAAAATAAGGTAACGGGACGTTATTTGGAACTCGGCTACTAAGACATAGATAGAACCAAATTCGGGTAATTAGTTTGGCACTTTTTGTAAAATATATATATTTTTTTAGTAATTTAAGGCAGAGTCATATCTGTGATATGCGAATTTAAACACATAGAGTATTTTGAAAGTTCATATTGAACGGTTCTGTTCCAGGGCGGAAAATGGAAATTGGTACTTTTTTCTTTATAATGGTACTTTTATAAATTTTTCAATAAATAAATATACCCACATATGGTTCTGAATAAATTAAAAATCAAGTAAATTGGTGCTTAACGGTTAGTTTTTTTTCCCTATAATGGTACCAAATATTGAAGTGTAATAATATTTTTGAATTTGAATTCACAAAAAACGGGATTTAGTGGTACTTTTTTGTTCCTTTAATGGTACTTTCTGTATTTCGTAATCTACGAACTTAAAAGAATAAAATTAAACGTGGGCCTGAGTAAATGTGAGCAAATATGAAAGAACATTTTATTACTTTTTCGTTTTTCTAATTGTGCTCTTCATATTTTCTATAATATTGGACCTAGCATGAAAACATGAGATTCAAGATACATAAGATTTCACTAGGCGGACTTTGTTATATTTTTTCGTTCTTCAAATGGTACTTTTTGAATTATCCGTAATATTGAGTGTAGAAACATGAAGTTAAATATAAGCGGTCCTGAGTGAATGAGATCCTGTATGAAGGGGCTTTTTCGATTCTTTAATGGTACTTTCGAATTTTATATAATAGCGAACCAAGCAACATAATGTTAGAGATACATGGACCTAAGTGAGTGGGAATCCAAAAAGGGGACTTTGTCGTAAAAGCAAAACAAAAAAAAAAAAAAAAAAAAAAAATACATATTATTTGTTCATTAATTATATTCATTTGTACCACCATATTTGGTTCAAATGCAAGATATGTTTTTTTTTTAACTAAACTAAAACTAAAATGGTAGTTAATCAATATCTTATATCACACCGACTATAACTGAACCTTGTCTATTTATATTTATTCATATTTAAACTAAATGCGATTTACAATGAAGTTTGAAAACAAACATTAAAAAAAATACGTATATTTAAAAACAAAGAAGCTATGAATGTTTTCACTAAGTCTGCGAAAGGATAAGTCTTATATTTATTTGAAACATTTTATTGTCATGGGAAAAATAATATTAATATGGTTTCAAAATAGTATATGGTTTAAGAAGAAGGAAAAAGACTGCAAATATTTAATGGTTGTAGAAGTAATGATATTTTTTATAATAAATTAATAAGATTTTGTGTCTGGTAAAAATATTTAAAAAACATATAATTTTTGCAGTTAACCATATTAAATAGTTTATTGAGTGTAAACATTACATGACAAAATTTAAACAAAAAAATTGTTATCATGAACACAGTGTTAGTAAAATTCAAGAAAATTAACAATGAGAACATAATATTGTCGTAGTGAATTTTTTATAATAATTAACCTAGAAACAGAAAACTAATGGTACAAGGTCCCAAGTGAGTGAGAATCTACAAGTGGGAACTTTGTAGTACTTTTTGAATTTTATATAATTTTTTATAATATTGAGCCTAGCAACATGAAATTAAAGATACATGGTCTTAATTGAATGAGAATATATAAAAGGTGGAATTTGTAATACCCTTTTGCCCTTCCAATGGTACTTTTTTAATTTTTGTAGTAATTAATCGAGAAGGATGAAGCTTCGAACGTTTAGAATGTGAAAAACCTGTATTTTGGTGCTTCATTAGTACCCTACGGTTCTTTTAAACTAAAAAAGATAGATATACATTTAAAAATATATTATTTTCTTACCACAATCATTCCATTGGTACTTTTTAGGGGTTAAAAGGTACTTTTAAATAAAATATTAAAAAGCTTTATTGTTGTTGATATAATGACCTATAGAAATTGTAAGTATATTTCTGCCAAAATATCTTTACTTCGGTAGTTTTTTGGCACCCTGTGTTATCCCAATCTTTGGATGTTACTTATTTAAGTATAAACCTGGAGTCATGACATTAGAATCATTAGGAGGTGTGATTCAGATTATGTTACTAATTTTTAAGGCTTGTACTTTAATTTTATATTTTAATTTTTGTTTTTTTGGCACTATAATTTATTTTTTCTATATAAATAAAGTTACAAAATCTTCAAAATTTTTGTAAGTGGTGACGATACGTAATCCATGGACCTTTTGATTCTATTAGTCAATAGTATTAATTCTGGTTATAGAAATCATAAGAAACCGTTTCACCATTTTTCTTCTAAATATATCTTCTCAGTAGATACCTTTAAAAAAATGCATACTACCGCTCAATATAATAGAGCCAAATGGAATTAATCGAGTTGATTAATTTTTCTTTAGTCCAGTCAAATAAGCGTTCGATCTCGGAATTTCATGGTGAGAAGCGAATTTTGAAATATAGCTACGTAAATTATGTATATGATAAGCGATTGATTTGCGGTTAAAGGCTACAAAAATCAGTATGCTTCTTATATATCGTCCTAACTTCAAAGCCATTATAGTATCTATAAATTACAAAATTTCCTACAATTTTGAAGATATGCATTTTTATGTACCGTCATCAGTTTTGGAGTTATAATGCATCTTAGGTTTAATTTAATATTTCTTAGTTCTCGCTATATTTCTTCACGAAATTGTGATATTATAAAGATTAATATAGCATCCATTAACTTAAAGTGCTTCATAACTCCAATTCACTTGGGACCAGTTTTAACAGGATTGTCAAACAATAGCGTAGGCAAAGTTAAGTGTATTTTGGAGATATTTTAGGAGAAATAAGTTTTTTCCAAGGAAGTAACACGTTTTTTCAACTCTATAAAGCAGCCGACCTTACGGTGAAGATAAAGATAGTATTAATCAGTTGTTCAGTATTTTTAGCGGAATTTTCTTTCTGCCTCCGAATTCACATTATTTTAGGCTTCTTCTTGTCCGAAAAGGTCACTAATGCATATTTTTTTACACCCAAGTTATCCTTCTTATTTATACCCACCCAGCGGGAAAAGGAAGCACTAAAAAGTCCTTCGAAAATATCTTGTTATACCTTTAGACTTCCTCTAATAAATTCGTTTATATTTTACAGAGAGCACTGTGGGAAATGCTAGAATACGAATTGATCATAAATATTTTTTTAAAATGTTTAAAATTTTATAAAAATGTTAATTTACTGTAAAGTTATCATATCATGAAGTACTTATTATGTGAAAATATTGAAAAATTCTAACTAAATTTACTGTCCTAAAATATCCGGTAAATTTTGTGTATTTAAGATGCAACAAAAATTTTTGCATCTTAAACTTTGTAGAATACAATTTATATCATTTTGTATAAAGAACTTTGTATAGATTTTTAAATGGAATTCGTACTTATTGCTTCCTTTACCTCCGCACTTAAATTAATACAAAATGAAAGACTGATACCTAGTTTGTTGGGTTTTTCTAATTTTATTTGGGGATATCCGCGGATGTAGTCAGGAGATAACTAAGCATTGTCTCTGCACCGGACGTACGGGCGGATGTAATTATGCCACCAAAATTGTTTAAAATAACATAGTGAATATATGTATATTTGACTCACTATCATAACTGTAATAACTCTATAAATTTTCATTATTATTACTCGATTTCTGAATCTATATATATAAAAATGGTGTAAAAAATGTATAGTAATTCATAAAATGAGAACGGCTGGGCCGATTTCTGTAAAATTTTTTGTCAGTTGTTCGCATTTTCGAGGAGAAGGTTTTACGGAAGAAAATTTTGGAAAATCCCTCCGGAAAAGTCGGAAAATTGGAAAAATCGAAAATCGAGTTTTTGTATGCAATTTTGTGTGAAATTATTCCTTAATGGCTTTCCAAATCAAACAATAGAAAGTTCTTAATATAAATCATAGAAAATAGCGGAAAATGCGAAATGCTGAAAATTGGAAAAATCGAAAATTGATTTTTTTGTACGAAATTTTGTATGAAATTATTCCTTAATGGCTTTCCAAATGAAAAAATAGAAATTTCTTGGTGTAAAACATGGAAAATTGCCGAAAATTCGAAGTGCGGAAAATTGGAAAAATCGAAAATTGATTTTTTGTATGAAATTTTGTGTGCAATTATTCCTTAATGCCTTTCCAAATGAAAAAAATAGAAAGTTCTCAGCCAAAATCCGATAGATGGCGATATACGTTGACTTAGACTTTGCGCAATCTGACAGGTGTAATTTTGACATTGTAATTTTCTACAGTAAATGTGCTATTTTTCTTGCTGCAATTTATATGAGTTTTGTGTATTGTTAAACTGATTCCGGATTGTCGTAAATCACGTATTATATCCATATACGGTAAAAGCATTGCAATCAATTTAAATTCAGTGCAATATTTATCAAAAAAATCGAAAATAGATTTTTTTGTATGGAATTTTGTGTGGAATTATTCCTTAATGCTTTTCAAATGAAAAAAATAGAAAATTCTTAGCGTAAACGAATAATTTTTATACATATTATATTACCCTAAAGTTTGTCTGAAGGCTTATAATTGGGGCGAAGCAAAGTTCTCCGGGTCCGCTAGTTATTAATAAAAATGACTTGGTATTTACGCATTTTTTGTACTAAGTATAATATATAATATAAATATTTTTATTTTTTTTAATAAAATAAAATTACTTAAAAAACCTTATTTACTTATCACAACATTTTTATTAGTAACTCAGAATTTCATTAATTCATTACAATGAAAATTTTGTATGGAACTGGAAGAGATAATACTAAATAATACCCTATTTACCACCGATTATTATAAATTTACATAGTGACCACATTATGCTCGTCTGGCTGTCTTTCCGAAAAATTAACCTTTAAAATATTTAAACTAATTCTTTAAGCCAATGATTTTAATATTTCTGTCCTTATTCCTCAAAGTGTCAAACATTTTAAATATAATTTTGACTTATGTAATCAAATAACAAATAAATTTCAAACACAAAGGTAGTTTGTCCAATAATTTGTAAATGAATTTATCTCACATTAACTAGTATTATGAAAAATATTCTCATGATTTTTGATGCAAATTTTTATTCATTTATTAGTAAATAGCAAAAGATTACAGAACAGATTACAGAAAAGAAAATGACAAAAATTTCCCACTGTGCAGCGTGTCATTGGAGGCCTTGTTATACCCCTGCTAAAAGAAACGAGTAGCGAAGGATTTGCTTTTAAATAAATCGAGTTACTTATGTACAAATTATTTTATTTTATTAAAAAAAAAAAAAAAACATTTAAAATTTTAAAGTAAGACTAAATAATTTTGAGCTCTTTCAATCTCAAATTAAAAAAGTATTTCCAAATTATTTTACAGCAGAGTGTTCCGGGGAAACAAGATTTCGGTATAGGAAGACCCTTAAAACGAGCGTATTGATTTTTAAAATTCACCTTCCGTTCTCTCAAAGCGATTAAAAAGCTCAAGTCTGGAAGGTTTTAGCAAAAAAAAAAAAAATTTTTTTTACGAAATAGGTCTGAAAAAATTCGTCATTATATTATAAATATAATAGGTTAACAAAGGCTTTCACAAAGGCTTTCATTATATATAAAAATAATTACATCTTAAGCGGGTGTATCCAAGATATCAGGAGTGACATCGAGAATTTGATATCGGATTCAAAAATCACCAAAGAGAAATTTTAATCATTTTTAAACCATTAACAACGTATATCACAATCTAAAATCGGACTTAAAATCGCAACGCTATACACAAAATACAAAAAAGGTGGTATTTTAATGCGGCGCATAAAAGTAATTTTTGCATTTTGGAAACCTATTCTTTCATTCTAGGGGGTGACTGACATAATTTATTATTGTAATTATTATTATTTTTTGTATGGAGACCGACCCACTCTAATATACATCCACACAATCATTTTTTATGTATGTTTCGACGTTTTCTAGTTGGAAATAGAAGCATTGCAATGACTTAGTGTTGTTGTTTTTTGTATAAGCATATATCTACACACAAACATATGTATACAAATTTAGTAGTCATCAGACACTATCAGTGTTTTTGTTGTTCTTTTTTTGAGGAAGTAACGCTTGCTATGTTAGTTTAATTATGTATTTGTATTTTTGTAGTTTGAAAAAAAATTCAGATTATTTTTGTAAGTATAAATGTGAAAATATGAAAGCATACTTTAAGGCGTAAATTTTATTATTTGTTGTTAAGGTGGTGCAGGGTATAAAAGATTCGACAAAGCTGAATATAGCGCTCTAACTTGTTGTACTTAAGAATATTTAAAGCTGACAAATTATAACAGAAAATTACAAAATTCTTTTAAATTTATAACATTAAATTAATTAGAATGTAGGATTTGAGGTGTACATTTTTGACGGTGAAATAACCCTTTAATGACAAATATGCTTTAAATTCTCTAAAGTATAAAATACGCTTTAAATGCAAAATTATGCTTTTTAGTGTAAAGTATACCAAATAGTGTTAATTTGTAAGAGGTAAAGCCCAAAATATGCATAAATATAATGTGGAAAATAGAACCAAAATTGTTAACATATTTCAAAACGGATAATAACTAAAAGCTTTGTTCATTTGAAGCATATGAAAAAGCATGGTTGCCTTAATTATTAAGTTCATTCATTCTCCAATATGTAAATAACTCAAAGATGTAAAATTTGAAAACTGATTATTTTTTTGAATTAAAGTAGTAATTTCGGTTCTAGAAAATATTTAATAAATATGGAAAATATAAATATTTAGTTCAATATATAATTTATACTATTTTAAATTATTTGACTGGAATTTTAACACATATAATTCCAAACTCTTAGCCCCTCATTTAAAAACTTTTTCGCCATTCAATAGCCAACACCAAAAACTCTTTCCTATACCTAATATATAAAAAAACAAAACAGCACAACGTGAAGCTGAACAACTGATACAAACTGTTATTTTAAGTCAGTCGTAATCAACAACGTGTGAGACGCGCTCGAAAAAATATCAACTGAAACTAACTTTCAGGTCGTTATTAAAATAATTTTTCAAAAAAAATTATAAATAAAAAATAAAACATAAAAATTGAACACAAAAATGTAAAATAATTGAAAAAAAGTAAAAAAAAAAATATCCAAACAAATATTTTGTATGTAAATTAAAGTGAATTTGAATATTTTATCGAAAACATACAAATGAAATGAAAGAGAAAAAAATGAGAAATTTTCAAATTATATGTAATGATAATCATGTCAAACAAATTTTTTCAAACAACAACATGAAAGTTAATGGTAAAAGGAGAATTGATTTGAATTTAACCAGATAAAGTGAAAAGGAAATTTATTAAAAAAATCAATACCAATTGCTTAAAAATCAGGTGTTAGGCACAGAGTTTTAAATTACCAAAGAAAATAAAAAATAAAAATATTAGTTTAAAATATATTGAGAAAAAAATTTGGATAAAAAAGTGGTTAAAAAAATATAATAACCAGTTGATTATATTTGTGAAATAATATTAATAAAAAAAAAATAAATATATAAAATATAACAACAAAAAGTGGTTTTACTACTAATTTAAATTGAATAAAAGAAAAATAAAAAAATAAATATTTAAATGAAGTTGATGGTAGAAGGCAAATCACTTCATAAATGCAAAATCTAAAATAATAATAAAAAATCAACAACAACCAAAAATGTTTATATAAAATTTATATACTAAAAAAAATACAACAAAATACTAAAAGATAATGAATAAAAAAAAAAAAAAACAAATATATATAAAAAAATTTAATACGTCTACATAAACCCATATGAATATTATGGATTGCCTTCAAATAAAGAATTTAATAAAAAATAAAAGAAATTCCTACACTTTATCTCAACTTAATCTTAGAAAAAATAAACACAAGTTTTTTTATATTATTATTAAATATAAAAAAAAAAACAACAATAAATCAAGCTTTGTTTACTGAAATCTAAAAGTTTATGGAATAATTTAATTTAAATACATATTTATAGAAATTAAATGAATAAAAAAAGAGCACGCCTTTTGACCTGTTAATTTTGTTAATTTTTATGAGTGTAAAATTTTTCAAAATTCAAACGATTCATACAGGAAGTTAAACCTAAAACATTTACAAACACGCACACACACACATACACCCTCACAAATAAACAAACAAACAACGGAAATTGCCGGATTGTTTTAAAAGTTTAATGACTCCTTCCATCACTAATACTCTTTCGCTCTAATAAATTGATTTATAATTTTTTATTAAAAATATTGAATAAATATTTTTTTTAATTTTTCTATTTTTTAAATCTTTATTTTTTCTTTTTTTATGCAAAAATGAAGAATTTCTTTGTCTTGTTTTTTGTTTTAATTGATTTATTAGAAAAATTCCTCTGAACAAGTTTTTCTCAAGTTTTCTTCTCATTTTATTATTTTACTTTTTTTCGTGTTATTATGGTTGTTGTTATTTTCATCTCTTGTTTAAAGTTTTTGCATGTTTATAGTTGTTGTTTTTGCTCTACGTTCTTGTTCTACTAAAATAACTCAAGTATAAGAAGAGGAAAATAAAAACAAAAAAAAAAAAAAAAAAAACAAGTGTAATATTTTAATTACGTTCAAGTAAGAACAACAACAAGTACATATAAATACCCCGTATCAAAACTACTCTGAACTTATAAGAGATGGTTTCGAATCAATGATTAAGTTGCCAGACTATTGCGAAGAAATATGCAGTTAGCGAACTAAAATCCTCATATTCATTCATTATGTTTAGCGGATAAAGGGGCTAACAACTCAGCCACAGAAGTTATGAAGAAGATGGGAGCATATTGGGTTTATAATTCATCTAAGACCCCATATAGTATATACAGTTACGGGTTTAAAAAATCAACGCTAGTCTGTGTGATTTTTTATCGTATTATTTAGTAGTAGTACATTATTAAATTGGCCAATTCTGTTATGGTTTTATTCCTTACAGTCTTAGGCAACTATTGTATGTCATTTTGTTCTCAATTAATACACATAAAAATAATTATTAAAAATGTTGTTAAAAGCGTTGTAAATTAATGGGAGCAAAAAAATGCAACTTTTAAAAGCTCACTGGACTTTTTTAAATTTTGATAAAAATAATTATCGAAAAATGGTGAAAACTTTAATTTAATTGCTACCAATCCACTTAAAAATTTAAGGTCATTTTAATTGCAAATGATATTGATAATATTAATAAAAACTTTGTTCTCCATTATTTTTAAGAATTTAGGAATGTTTTAGAATAATATGATGATGATGGTACTGAAATAATATTGATGTGTGGTTCTAATATGGGGATTCTTAAAAGTTATCTTATGGACCCAATATTAAAATGATCATGCCTGTAAAAATTGATACAAGTTATGTAACAGTAGATATTTGATATTACCCTAATAAACACATGTGACTATTTGAAGCTACTACGACCATTAATCGTTGTTATAATGATGTTAATATGGTAATGGGAGACCCTAAAATATCACATATTATTTGCTAAAGTTAAACTAGCACACTTACTTTTGAAGGCAGATCTTTTATTATTTTACCGAGTACTTTAAAATGGAAATGGGGTCTATTACAACAATTTGAATTAATTTGACTCTAAAACTATATATATATATATATATATATATATATATATATATATATATATATATATATTGAACGTAAACTATCTAGGTAGGTATATTTTCTTAAATATTGATCTCCAATAGTAAAAAAGAGCAACAGTCCAATAACTAACGAAGGATGAAAGTAAAATTATTTAACATAGGAACATTAAAAAATAGGTATAATTCTTAATTACCTTTCCCTGTGTTAGAATTTGCTCCATAACCAAAATCAAGCGATATTTGAACATTATTGCGTTATCGAACATTAAATATTATATCATTGTGAAGAAATTACATTTAGCTACTGATTACATCACAAAAACGATTGAAAGTGGTCGCGTTATTGCGTTCGAAATTTCTTATACAATTATCAAGTTAGGTCAAACTATCATAAATATTTGATCATTTTTACATAGAGAATTTTTGTGAGATTTCAAATTAATAGTAAAATAAATAATTCCAAAAATATCTATCTATCTTTGTGGACAAATTCTACCATTGCAAAATAGTATAGAAAAACAGCAAAATTTAATAGAAAGTAGAATAATTTGACACTAACTATAAAATATCTGTAGATTTTATGTCTTCTAGTCTGTATGTAAGAATATAAAATCATGGTATTTAATAATATTATAGTTTTCAACCTTTTCTATTACGAATTTTATAAAAATTTAAAAAGTAATGTTGATTTTTTTAGTTGCACTTCTTTGCTCTCTGGTACTGCTTTTACTAAACGTTTAATAATTCTCCTTATATACAAAAATATGCGACAAAATTATATATAATAAGAGTCTAAGGCAACAAACAATAGAATTACAATCGTGCTATTATATTGGGAGTCGCGATAAAAAAATATATGCGAACAAAGATAACATAGCGTTGCATTTTTTATGTTCGCAACTGTGTATTCTGAATCTAAGATCAACCTATGTCCGTCTGTCTGTTGAAAGATGGATAGGACTCAGGATGGACCAAATTTGTTTCAAATATTTGTCGTTTAAAAGGTAATGAAAATCGGTTTATAAAAAATATGGGCCAAATTCTCTTCGTCGTAACTCCCATTCATATTTTTCCGCCGATATCACCTAAACAAAAACATGTTAGGAAATGAAATTTAGTACAAATAACTCAAGGATTGATATAAACTACAAACCTAAAATGGGTGCCATCGGCTTACTTTACGGCTCACCTCCCATATAAGGAGAAATTTTTAATTAGAGTCACACAAAAAAGTTAAAAGTTCCGAATATAATCTTCAATTTTTCTTTTTTGAGTCAAATTTTCTATTTCGACTCCAAAAATATACAATTTTTAATTTTTTTAAGCTATTTTATTCTATAACGTCCTAGTTGGTTTGGGTTCTAAACGCTTATTTGTACTGATGTTTATAACGCGCAGAAAAAAATTTATGTTTTAAGATGGATATCTGCACCTTAAAACATACAGTTTTACTCAGAATCGCTTTCTCATTTAATTTAATGCTGTACGTCCATCTGGGCGGCTAACTGGCTGTATGTGGGCATGAATAGAAGAAGATAATTTAATTAAGTTTAAGCACAAGGATGAAATCTATTGAAATTGGTTATGAAAGATCTATTGTTTCACCTAGCCCCCACTTACACTCAAATGCCTTAAAAGTATACATTTTTGAATGAAATTTGATCAAAATGCATTTCATTACACTATAAATATGTATGCCAAATTTGATCGGCCCATAACTGAGATCTGTTCCCCTTTTTCTTAGTCATGTTATAAAGTTACAAAAAAATTAATTTTGAATACGTTTTTAATAAAATATTTAATATTTTCTGGAATAAATCCATATGAACTTTATTATGTTAGTTTTTTGTTGGACTTGGTCCAGTTATTTTCATACTCTATTTAATTTTAAGTCAGCTTTTTTTAAGTTCTGGATTTTTTTTCGAGTTCTGGACAGTTTAGTGTATTGGCCTTCTTTGGTATATAGCAGCACTATTTGTTTGATACCATTTAGTTACTTTTTTGAGGTAATAATGAGAAGAAAGATAAGGCCATACAAATTATAATTCGTTATGTTTTCTACTGATAGGAAGGAATCATTTCTGATGGCACTCATTTACATACATTATTCTATTAAAAGTGTTATTTGTTGTGAATGAATGTTTTCTTTTTCCACATATACAAATGTCTTGCCAAGCCAAACATTTATTCGGCACTTTCGATTTTTTTACACGATATTTATCTGATACATTTCCCATAATATCTGTAATGGAGAATTCATTACCAATATATTTTAAAAAGTCTGCTAGTGCGTATTTTTTATCACGCATTAATCAGTAAACATATTTTTGAAAAGAAAAATAATCTAAATAATTTCAGTGATCTCTTTTGCATTCACATTTTATCTAGAGTTCCAATTAGAACCTTTATTTCATTCGTGGGTTTTCGGTCTAGCTTTTTCAACTTTTCTAATGAAAGATACAGTGAAATTTAAAGAAGTCCATCCAGGGATGTAGAGATTTTCTCTTAAAATATTATTTTGTCTGCGATCCTATAATCTATAAATCAACTTTATCTTCACTTATCAGGATTATTTTCGGTGATCTCGAAATACTTTTTTGGAAATAATTCTGTAACTTGTGAACCGTTGGAGATATCTAAACAAAAGTTGATTTAGAGGAGGAATAGAAGGTAGACCTACAAAGTTGGTAACCTCGGCTATGTAATAAAAAAAAAAAAAAAAATTTATAATTTGAAATTATAGGTAGTCCTTATAGGTAATCCTTATGGTCCTTGTAGGTAGTCCTTATACCAAAACACTCAATATCTCAGTCCGGAGAAAACTTGTTTCAAAAACTGATCACCCAGCCGTTGTTAGAAAATATTTGTAGTGTCGTTAACCAACATATAGGGGTATATAGTCAATATATTTTTTTTGTTGATGTCAGCTTTAACATTTGAGAATTTTACAAAAAAAAGTAACTTTTTCAAAATTAACAAAGTTTGGATAGCTCTTAAGAGGAAACCGTGGCCCAAAACGCGTCCGATTATGTTTTACACGCATTTACGTAAAGATTTCTTTCTTTTACCAAAAAGTCTGAAACAAAAAATATTTTAGAAATTGCAGCATATTACCACCTTTTTGGAAAATAACCCCAAAAAATATGATTTTTTTTTTTTAAATTTTCAACTTCAGATAAACGTTATAAAAAGTTATATTTTTATCGGATAGAAATATAATTATTGCAGCAATATTATTTAGAATTAAAAAAAAAATTTGGTGACCAACTAAGGCCTTATTAACCTTTTCAAAATTAACAAAGTTTGGATAGGTCTTGGGGGAAAACCGGTTCCCATAGCACATCCGATTTTGCTTTACATGCATGTATGTTAAGATTTTTTTTTGAAGCCATTAAAAAAATTCTACACTCCGGAACAAAAAACTATTTTATAAATTGAACAATATTGCCACCTTTTTGAAATAACTCCAAAAAATGTGAATTTTTTTAAAGTTTCAACTTCAGATTAATATAACTTTTTATTGGATAAATATATTTATATGATTATTATAGCAATATTATTTAGAATTTTGTAAAAACAAAATTTAGATCCCAAATTAGAGCCTTATTAACTTTTTCCAAATTAATAAAGTTTAGATAGGCTTGGGATGAAACCGATGTCCATAGTACAACTAATTTTGCTTTACATGCATTTACATTAAGATCATTTTAAAAATTCTACGGTAAAGAACAAAACAATATTTCAGAAATTTAAGAATATTACCGCCTTTTTGGAAAATCACTCCAAAAAATATTATTTTTTTTTTTTTTAAGTTTCAACTTCAAATTAATATAACTTTTTATCGGATAGATGTATTTATATAATTATTGCAGTAATATTATTGAGAATTTTCTAAGAAATCTAATAGATATTTTCAAAAAAATTTTAGGACCAGCAAGTTAAAAAATTAAAAAAAAAAACAAAGCCGAAAATTATGATAAAATTTGCTTCTACCTAAATATCTCTTAAACTAAAAGAGGTAACCTACATATGTAAGCATGGTATGTACCTGCATGTAAAAATTCAATACAAAAATAAATAAATTAATTTTTTGCGAATTAAAAAAAAAACAAAACGGACATACCCCGTTCACCTCGGATATGTACTCTCTACTCCAGTGACCTACTAGGGACCTGTGCTCCTCCAAATTAACTCGGAAACACCTCGGATCTGTCCACAAGTTACAGAATTATTTCCAAAAAATATAAATTGTTTTGGGACCTCTATGTGATGGTGAACTCTTTGTATTTTTTATGACTCAAAATACTATATTTCCCAACTGTGCTGCATTCCTAGCAATTATTTGATATGTTCGACATGTGTTTCGATAATAAATTGGAATTATGTGTTTTGTTCAACTTTAATTTTAAGAAAACCTAATTATGATATTACAGCAAAATTAGCACATAATTGTTGAGAGTAACTTTTTCACGTTAATTAAAAATTATAAGCCTTAAGATGTGCACATATTTTTTCGTGCGCATACCTTATATAAGTTTTTTAGATTTATGAAATGAATTTCTGTCGTTACTCTTAAAAATAAATATATAATATTTGAATGAACTAAACCAGAAATTTGTGCTATAGAAACTTTTAACCATACGGCAACACTTTTATTACACTCAAAATAGTTAATCACTAAGTCCACTCTTTGTAAACAAATGTGTGATCAACATACACATTTTTTTTGCACTTTAAACGGACAACAAGAATTTCTATAAGTTTGTATGCTGTTGTTGTTATTTTTATAAATATTTTAATTTCGTACAACTATTTTTGGTTGGTTTGTTCAGCAACAAGAATATCTATAACTTAATATTAGTAAATATGTATAAAGCAGTTTATATATATTTATGTATGTACTATGTACAAAATATTATTACTAATAGAAAAAATTGTATGGTTACAATATTTTCATTAGTTACAGTTAATAAATTAAAAGCGAACTAAAAATATAAACTTGTGTGTATGAATAGTTATTAGTTACTACGTATGAATATAAAAAGTACGTACTTTTTTTTTGTATGTAGGGTACAAAATATCATAGAGCCAGAATTGAAAATGAAGTTGAGAAAATTTTTTGAAAAACAAACCAGTTAAAAAAGTATATAATATTCCTTAAACACAACAGAAAACGACACATAGGGTGAAATTGAGCAAAATGGTGATTAATTAAATATTAATATTTGGAAAAATTGATTGTAGTTAAAAATAGATAAAATTTTTAATCACAGGCCACGGAGGGGGTCTCTCGAACAGTTTTCCGGCAGAAAATCAAATTTTGAAAGTTCATATTTTACAAAACTAAATATCACATTTAATAGCTAACAATGTGCTGAACTTTACCCTAAACTTATCTTTTTTAGTATGCCATTTGTTGAACTAGGCGAGCGCCAGCGAAATCAAAGTTTTTTCAAATATTATTTTATTTTTTGAAACTACTGGAATATACCATAAACTTTTTATGCATAACTTACATATATGGTAACATTTCTAGTTTATTTCCCCTTATATCATAAATTATTGATATCTTAAAATACAGAATTATAAATTTAGAGTGCCCATTTATTAATTAGATAATAACAAACATTCATTTTAAAATTATTAACTTTTTAATTAAAAAAATTATGTAAATTTTATTTTCAAGATGTATAAGTTGGGCCTATGCCTAGGTTGGAGAACATAAATTCATATGTATATTAGTTCCAGTATTCCTAGGTTTAAAAATTTAATAAAATTGTTTTTCCCTGGCCTTATATGGCGGATCAGTGGAATAATGTTTCAATTATAAGGAATTTTAGCATGTTATATTACTGGCCCAAGAAAAACTCTCGTGCGGTATTTCATAGTATTATCTTTAAAACGGCGAACTACATATTATCCCAAATGTTGGTTATTAATGCACAGACAGCAGGACCGTCAGTGATTTAGGCTAAAGAAGTTATTTATAAGTTCAGAAAGTATTTATTTTATGTACTAATGATCTAATTATTACGTCAAAATTATAAATAATTACCTATACCCCTTCCCTGAATTAAGCACTATTTTTCACGTTTCTACCCCATTGTGCAACAGGCTGTTTTATTCATTTGAACGAATAAGAAAAAGTTGTAATAGTATTGAAAAGAAAGATGTTCAAATGAAGAAACAGGTGGATAGATTTTTTTTAAGTTGTAGTTTTTTTCTACAATAAAGTGAATGTGGATGAGCATTAGAGAATAAGAGGAATTTTTCAATATCAATAAACTTATAAATGAGGAAGAGTTTTTGGAGGTTGTTGAAGGAAAATGTGAATTTTTTATTTATGTTTTTGATAAGCAAAAATTTATTTCTTAAGACAATAATATAAATTATTATCTAGCCATGAAATGTTTGTAAGAAGTCAATACAACATTTCAGCTTAATATTTACAATTAGCATAGGGGAAAAATTTCCCCCTGGCTTATGTTATTTTTGGAACATTTTTAAATTAATTATTAAATTAATTAACTAATAGCCTGTTTCTCAATATCCAACGAATGCTTTATTTCGACTTCTAAGCGAACGAAAGCTGATGTTTTCTAACACACTTCTATTCGAAAAATGCCTAACAAGTGCGTAAAATTAAAAATTTTCAAGTAAAATAAATCTGACTTGAATTTAAAACGCTATTGAATTAAAGTGTAATATAAGTTTAATTCAATGCTTGGCACTGGATTCAAGGCTTGAAATACAATTGGTTTCAACTTGAATTCCAGCAAAACTGTTTTTTGGGTGAGTTGAACGAGAACGTATGTTTATTACTTACCAGGATATTGCAAATGTTCCTCAATCATGTTTGGTATTCATTTGAAAAAGCACCGCATCGTGAAGTGAAGTTTTTTTGTTCAGATATCAATTTATAAATTAAAATTTCTCAATAGAATTTTTTTCTTGTTTTTTAATTTCTTTTTCATTTTTATTTGTTTACATTATTTCACTGGCATGGTTGTATCTATATTTAAACAATTTAGTAGTATTTTTAATATTTTTTAGACAAAAGTGTTATAAAAAAACCAAATTTTCTCATCTTGCATTACCTTGAGAACAAAATACAAAAAAAAAAATGTGAAAAGATGTAACTCTTTGTGAACGAACGTTTAATACAGAAACCCAAAGTGATTCGAACTCATTGGAGTCGTTTTCGTTGACTTATGCCCCTATTCTCTATTTTCATTTTACGTACCGTATGTAGACGGAAAATAGTCACAAATGGTATTCTCTAAGTCGAAATAATTTTTTCGTCTGGGTTACGTGGTTTAGCTCTATGATGTACACGTTGCTTTCAAATGAGATGTTGCTAATATTAAAAATAATATAAACTTACAAAAAAACAGAAAAAAAAGAAAACAAAAACAAAAACATTTGATTTTTTTTACAATTTTACTTTTTTTATAATTTAAAAAAAAAATAAAGAAAATGAAATTAAAAACATTTCTAATAAAATTTGTTTATTCTTTAATATATTTTGTAATTGTGTTTGTAAAATATGTTTAAAGAGTGGGATTATTCAAATTACTGTATCTTCTGACCAATTAAATAATATATTTTAAAAGTTCAAGTAGAATTTTCCATTTATTTCTATTTGGTCGCTTGTCAGAGACCAAAACTCTTTAGCGGAGGTAATTTATATTCTACATCGAGATCTTCTGAAGAATGGTTAACTCTTCGATCGCTATAATGTAGAAAATAACTTTGCCACTTTGGAAGCTTTGGACTTATTACATAAACTGCGAATCGTCATTATTTTGTGATGAGCACATTTTTTATGTAAACTTCAACGATTATTTATATAATTTTGTTTGTAGTATTAATAAAGTTTTCCCATATAACATAGATAGTAAGTAAGTAGGATTGGTCCAAGATTGACCTGCTTTCAATATAAGATCCACTTTTGATATTCAAAGTGTATAAATGTTATTATACTCATTTGGTCACAGTTTCATTATAAGATCCTCCACAAAAATCACTTTGGTTCATATATATCTATATCGGGCTTGAGCAACAATTACTTAATTTTTGTCATTTTTATCGCATTGTCAAAACACCTATTTGAAATTTGGCTCTCACACAGTGTCCTTCTAAGAAAAAATGAAGAAGAAAAGAAGCATTTGGTTTTATTAAAGAATAATTTAGCATACGAGAGCGGATCAATAATTCCGCGAATTTTCAAATTTCCCTCGTAGTTATATGAAATGCAAAACTATTCCCATCAAGTACCAACTGTTAATAGACTACTGTCAAATTTTTAGCAAGTGTCGTCATTTACTTTGCGTAAAAGATAGGTTTTTTCGAGGTCCTTAAAATAGGAATTTGTTTGGTCAATAATTTCATCGTTGGAGCAGAATCTCTTTCCACCGAGCCATTTCTTTAGGTTTGGAAATAGGAAATAATCACTATGGACTGAATCCGGAGAATATGGCGGATAAGATAACAATTCGTAGCCCAATTCGTAGAGTTTTGCCAATGAGTCTGCACATGTGTGCATCCGTGCATTATCTTGATGAAAAAGAACTTTTTTCTTGGCCATATGGAGTCGTTTTTTTTTAAATCCTCATTAAATCGGTTTAATAAGTTGGCATAATATTCGCCGTTTATTGTTTTTCCCTTTTGACGGTAATCGATGTGGATTATCCCGCGTGCATCCCAAAAAACTTAACTTGGCCTTCTTCGGAGCAGATTCACCCGGAGAAACCCATTGTTTAGAGTGCTGCTTGGTCTACGGAGTACAGTAATGAATCCATGTTTCATTCACAGTTACAAAACACCGCAAAAACTCATTCGGATTGCGGTTAAACAACTCCAAACAATCTTTTGAAGTTATAACACGTTTACGTTTATGGTGAATTGAGAGCAAACGCGGCACCCATCTTGCAGACAACTTTCCTAAATCCAGCTGATCATTTAAATCGAAACCACACTGCCATATGACATTTTCGGGTTTACTGACCTCAATTGGCCGTCCAGAACGTTCAGCGTCATTTGTACTTGTGCGACCACAACGCTAAATGGTAAAAGTTTTTTACCATTGAAATCGATGGCGCAGAGTCTCCATAGTATTAGTCGAGCTCTTTCTTTGTTTGATTGACGGTTTTTTTCTCGCAAAAAATAATGTTTAATGAGCACTCGAAAGGCTAAGACACTTTGACTTTTATTTAGGTTTGAACTAATTTTATTTTACTAAGTGTATAAAAAAAAGCTGTATGTCTTCAATGAAAAAGGAATTAATCATAAATGTTTTTATTTAGAATTTCAACAGTGTTTTGTTTACATTACTCAGAAAAATGTATGTTAAAGAAAATATAATTTAATTACTTGACAACATAAAGAAATAAAATAATAAATTAAACAACAAGAAAAAACTCAATTCTATAATATAAAATAACAATACGATATGAATAATATAAAAAATTAAATAAAACAATATTCTAAAGAAGCAACTTAAAAAAAAAAGAAAATTAAAACTAAAATGAAAAAAATAGCAACAACAAAAATTTTATTATTACATATCGTCACCTAAAATGCAAAAGGCCGTAACCACATTTTTTAAATTTTTGAAGACGAAGCAAAAAAAATTATGCAAATAAAAAAAAGGTCGTAACCATAATTTTAAATTTTTTGCTTCAAAATTAAACAATTAAATAAAATTTTTTAATCATTCACTTAAACCAAAATAATAGATAAAGCATTAAACCTCCTTCAAGCCAAATTTTTTCTTAAATGCAACAAATTTTACTACTGTTTAGTTTATTAAGTTGATGTTATGAGCTTTTGACTTTTGTAAATATAGATGCCATTTTTGAATATACGAATATGAAATTTTTTTTTTGTATAGATATAGTTTGGGTCAGTACATTATAATCCATTCATTATTATCCAGTAAAAACCAATATTTGATTTTTCAATAGTTACAGCCTTTTACATTTTAGATGATGATATATATTATTAAACAAAAAGAGAACAAAAGATTTAACCACAACAACTACTTTTGTATAGACGCCAGGCCAGCCTCAGTTTAAATTTCAAGCCAGTCAGTCAGTCATCCATCCATTCAAACCAACCCAACCACCCCCGGCCTTGCGGAATTTATTATCTTATGAATATGAAAAAATATAAAAAATATATGCAAGCAGAACACGATGAAAATACATGAATATCAAATACTAAAACATACATACATATAAACATTTACAAATACATGTACAAAATATATATATATATGTACATTCATAGAAGTGTGAATATTTACTTGTATGTATTAATTATTTGCTTAAAGTACTTACAGCTCATTATTATGATTATAATTCATATATATTTCTTTCTGTGTGTTGTTTAATTGTTATAGTTGTTTTTATTATTTTTAGTACGTATTACATTTATTTATACTTACATATGTATATTTATGCACATTTAGCAATATACGCACTTACATTGTCTTACTTAGAGACACATGAAACAGATCTCTAAATAATTAATTCATTTCGTATTAAATTCGCTTAGTAAAAATAAAAAAAAAAAATGTTTGTGCTATTTTTAGTTTAGGCATATATAATTTTAGAATTCATATTTATTCATGTAAGTATGTGTGGATGAGCTAGCTTTTAATTGGGTTTATGAAATTATTGTAAAAGATTAAATTCTTTGCATAGAAAAAAAAACTTTTTAGTTTCATTTCGTTTATCATTTCATATATTATCATTTCATATATTAAATGAATAAAAAAGGAAACCTCGTTCCCGTATAAAATTGGGTTAAAAATCGTATACAGTTATGTGTACGTATGTTAAAATCTCGTTTCAAAATATTTGAAACTACTGAATATTTTTAAATCTATTTCGAAAAATTATAGATTTTTTAATCTAGTTATTGTTCAGTTGCTGGCAGGGAAGAGAAGAATAATTTTTAACATCTTTTTATTATTTTTCCTGTATTCAAATAACACTCGAGAAATTGATTTTTGTGATTCTGATGTGAAAAATACTAAAAAAAATTTAATTGGTCATCAACTCCCTACCAGCATTTATTACATTTTGTAAAAATAGATC
This sequence comes from Protocalliphora azurea, assembly GCA_932274085.1. Classification (NCBI taxonomy): domain Eukaryota; kingdom Metazoa; phylum Arthropoda; class Insecta; order Diptera; family Calliphoridae; genus Protocalliphora; species Protocalliphora azurea. The sequence continues at coordinate 144,846,073 of OW026520.1, read as the reverse complement.
TCAAAATTTCGTTATTTTGAATTTGTTACGAAAAAAATAATTCTAAATTTTTCTTAAGAATATTGAACTTTTAGCCATTATTTTTTAATATTTTTCTTTTAACAATCTCAAAACTATGAATTTTTTTATACCCATATAAAAAAAAATATTCGTTTTATTTATTTATTTTTTTCAATATGTGACTTTCTCTCGGAGATAGGTAAAGAAAAAATTTAAAAAAATCGCAGTTAAACTCAAAAAATTGTGAAAAAATTTTATTTTTTCTAGAAAATGTTTGAAAATTTGCTTTTAGGTTAGGTTAAAAAGGGCGGCGTCTTCATGCCTCCACCCACAGACCATTCGGTCCATTGTGATACCTTTACAAAATAAGAGAGAAAGCTGATAGATGAAGAAAGAGAAAAATCCTAGTAGAATATGGCAAAAGATTGAAAGGAAAGATAGCTAAATATAAGAAAAATAAGAAAGGTGTGGATTCTAAGACCCATCAAATCAACCCTGACTATCTCTAAGCCACTTTATTCACATTACCAACCCTATAAGGTTGCCGAGTTCTTCACTCGCAGAATAGTTCGTGCAGAATATGGCTCTTAAACCACCTCAGTCTACTTCGCTGAAACCCTACACAGTGACAGAGTATATGCTCCACTGTCTCTAGCTATTCGACATCATCGCACGTCGTGAAAAAATCTGACGCACCAGTGTCCCACTTACTGGTCATATACCCTATTGCGAGGTGACCAGTAATCATGCCAACAATTATCCTTAGATTCACACGACACCTGCCCAGATGATGCTTCGAATCTACTGGTTTAAGACTAGGCCATAACGCTCTAGATACCCTGAAGTGCGATCTACTCCCCCAAGCATCATTCGTTCTACCTATAGTCCATTCCCTTATAGCCATGAAATATGACCCAATCGGAATCCTAACCAATACCTCCATAAAAAACCTGTCCAACTCCGAGCCCTTACGACATAGCTCATCGGCTATTTCATTGCCGAGAATATCGCAGTGACCAGGAACCCAACAAACTCTTATTCTGTAGGCATCCATTAGCCAAATTTAATTTTAATATTTGACCAAAGCAAACCAAATATATATGGTTGAATAGTTAGTTTCTTATACTTTCCGAGAAAGTTTAAGAAGAAAAAATAAAGAAGAGAATAACTGAATTAGAAATACGTTTATACAAGAACCTATTCAAAAACAGTTTTTTGTGAATAACTCCAAATTTTAAGGGTGTATTTAAAATTTTTAAAACTGATTTATGAAATCCTCAAGAAGGATTATAACCTACATTATATGATTTCTCGAGTGATTTTTCACTGTAACAGCGTGTTATTATAATTTACTGATATTACTCATACGCTTACATTGCAAAATATGAAATTTACCTTATAGGGGACAGAATTTCGTGGTGGATTAGTGGGTATTTCTGTTTGTTATGGGGCATTATAATATCACAGGGAATCATTAATTCTACTCTATAAGATTTTTTAGTAAATTTAGGTATAGAACTAGCAGAGACTTTTAGTGAAAAATAATGGGATTGCAACACATCTCGGAAAGGAATTGTCTGATTTAGTTTAATATAAATTTATCCTATCAATAGGGAAAAAAAATCGATTTATAGAAAGCTATCGATAAATTTTCTTTCATTAGAAGATTTTCGATAAATTTTGTTTCGATAAATTTGCTTGCTATGGAAAATTTTCGACATTTTTTTTTTTTTTTTTTTACAGAAACTTGTTGATCTGTAGACAATTTTCAGTAATTTATTTTTCTACAGAAATGTTCTATTAATAATGTTCGATAAGTTTTGTTTTCTTTTTATACAAAATTTTTGGCAATTTTTCTTGTTATAGAAAAATTTCGATATTTGCTCTTTATATAGAATAGAAAATTTTCAACAATATTTTTCTTGAGACATTTTTCGATAAATATTCTTCCTATAGAAATTTGCGATAAATTTTATTTTTTTAGAAAATTTATTTCAAAATGATAAATTTAATTTTTGTAGCAAAATTTCGGTCATTTCATTTGCATTACATTATTTTGATAAAATTTATTTTATACCGAAATTTTGAAAATTTTAATTTTTATAGAAATTTTTTTATAAATTATATTTTTATAGAAAATGTCTTAATAGAAAATTTTCTTTAGAACATTTTTTGCAAAATATTGATAAATTTTATTTTTATAGCAAAATTTCTGTCATTTTATTTGTATAGCATTATTTCGATAAACTTTATTTTATAGCGAAATTTTGAAAATTTTTAATTTTATAGAAATTTTTTAAAAATTTTATTTTTATAGCAAATGTCTTTTAAGAGAAAATTTTCTTTGTTTAGAAAATGTATTGGAAAATAGTGATAAATTTTATTTTTGCGGCACAATTTCGTCATTTTGTTTGTATAGCATTATTTCGATAAACTTTATTTTATAGCGAAATTTTGAAAATTTTTAATTTTATAGAAATTTTTTATAAATTTTATTTTTATAGCAAATGTCTTTTAAAAGAAAATTTTCTTTGTTTAGAAAATGTATTGGAAAATACTGATAAATTTTATTTTTGCGGCAAAATTTCGTCATTTTGTTTGTATAGCATTATTTCTGTAAACTTTATTTTATAACATTTTTATTTTTATAGATTTTTTTTATAAATTTTATTTTTATAGAAAATGTTTGAGAAATGACATTTTTGTTAAAAATTGTTCATAAATTTTATTTTTATAACAGAATTTCAACAAATTTCATATTTTCATCGAATTTCGATAAATCTTACATTTATAGTAAATATTTTTTTTTTTAGATTTTACTTCTATAGAAAATTTATAGCAAAATTTCGATAAATTTTATTTGTATAGCAAAATTTCTATCAATATTATTTTTTTTATAAATATTTCATAAATTTTATTTTTATAGAAAATTTATATCAAAATTTAAACTTTTATTTTTGTAGCAAAAAAAAAAAAAAAAATATATATATATATTTAAATTTTATTTTAATAGTAAAACTTCTATAAATATTGTTTTTTTAGAAATTAAAAAGGAATATTTTTATAGAAAATATGTAACAAAATTTCGAAAAATTTTATTTTTATAGAAAATTTATAGCAAAATTTCGAAAAATTATATTTTTCTATAAAATAAGTGTTGTATTTATAAAAAACAGCAATTGGATTTTACATCCGATCTCAAATCATAAACTTTTAGACTCATGGCCCTTTCTGGTCCAAAAATACGTTTTGAAAAAACAATGCCAAAAACTTTACAAAGGTGTACTTAAACTCCTAAACTAAATGATTGTCCAACTTCAAATTTTATATGAGTGGGGAGAAGAGTTATATCAATATTAAATCATTTTTAAAAAATTTTAAAAATATTAGTTTTTGAGATATAATGGTTTGAATTTTTGACCTTTGAAATTTTGACATACATTTTTTTTTTTTTATAACTTTTATTCAAAAGAAGAATCAATGGATTAAGAAGGATGGATTATGCTTGAAAAAATTTTAATTCTTTAACAACTAAATTATAAGTCTTGATAACTTAATTCTTTTAAACTTCTGTTTTTAAGTAACTAGTAAATAAATGGATGATTCTTCCATATACTAACTATGGTTAGATAAATGATGAATGTAAGCCATTTGGTCTGGAAACTTTGTAACAATGATTAATAGAGAAAAAATAAATACTATAAAACATACATACATGTTTACATACATATAAAAATTAAAAATAATATATATATTTTTTATTTTCGTTTCTAATGCCGACATTTTTCATTTTTTTTGCATTACAGAAGGCGCTTAAATGCTGCCTGCTGGCTGCTGTAGTGTTGAATAAATTTATTATAAAAGTGGATCACTTAAGCGTAAAGTGTCAATATCAACATTTAGACTTTTTGTATTAAATTTCAGTAAAAAATGAATTTACAAATAAACTACATGTAAAATATAGAAAAGAACAACAACATTCTCGGTTGAAATGTGGTTTCAAAAACAAGATGACATAAAAAATATTGCAGTTGATTTAAATATATATATGTATGTGTGTGTATATATTTGGCCAGAGTGATTGTTATGTATTAAGCAAAATTTTTAAAATTTAAAAGCTAAGGAAAATATTTACTTTAAAAAATGAAAAATTCATTGGACTTAGTAGTTTTAAAGATAACTAAAATAGAAGAAATTAATATATTTTTATTAGATCATTTGATACGAGTCAGCTTTTGAATTTCTTCATGAGCTTCTTTAATGCAAGATTCTGTTTATATGATTCACGAAATTCATGAAAATAATTCAAAACAATACTGAATTAAAAAAGGAAAAAAACAATAAAAGAAATAATTGAAAAATTGTTGATCCATTTTCATAAATTGAACAGATTTTTTTTTCTAGTACGAGAATGAATTTAAGATCACAAAAAAAAAAAAAAATAAATAAATAAATGTACTTAAGAAACCTTACCGATAGTAAAATATTTTTCTGCAGATTTTTTTTGTCTGGTTAGTAATTCTGTGTTGTTTAGAAAACTTAATTCCCCATATCTGGGGGCATAATAAATATTCATCCATTGCTAGAGGTTAATATTATTTATATAAATGTATTGGTAAATAAAGCGCCATCTACATGCCGATTTTAGATCAATTAAAATACTCTCTTTCTTGCTCTATAATTTCAAAATGTTCATTTTGTTTCTCTTTTGGTGATCGTCAACGGAAAAAACATTTGTTGGCATTTTATTTTATTGTCTTTTGCCTTCTATGTATAAGTTTGAATTAATGTGTGAGTGTTTGTGTGTGTGTGAGAGTTTTAACTAATACAAGATCGTCTAGATTTCATTACACTTCAAATCAGGCTTTTTATTCAAGTTAAACAAACGTTATTCGTTGTCGGTTTCATTTTTTTTTTTGGATTTTATATTTAAAAAAAATGTTCGTTATTTTTTCAATCTGTTTTAATTTCATTTCTATTTCATTTTATACGTTTAAATAATATAAATTAAATCAAATATAATAATAATTTAATCGTTGTTATATTTTATTTTGCTTTTACTTAAACATTTGTTAATAATTTTCTACGACAACTATTACTATTCTTAATAATTTATATGTGAATACTTATAAATTTCATTTTGTGTTTTTTTTCCAATTCTATTGATCACTTGTTAAAAGCGTGCTCTTTTTTTATATTTTCTTTACTAAAGACATAAAAAAAAAATTATAACGAGTATTATTTATAGCTTCAAAAAAATGTGAAAAATAGTAATAGGAAAAAATGATCATTATTAAAATAATTATTCAAATAAAGCTTCTTTTATTAGAACAATAATTTTTGTTTTATTTTTCTCTTGTTTACTTCCAGTGCAAACAAAAAATATATAATTTTACATATAATTTATTAACAAAAAATTGTTAAATAATGTAATTTTAATAATATCTTAAATATATAAGAGCATTAAGAAGAAAAATGGAAATATTTTTTAAATATATATTTCCCTGTGTGTAAATGTGTTTTTGTGAAAAAAAATTCAATTAATTTCAATTATTTAATGTATTAAAAGTGATAATGGATGCAATTTTTATAACCAGTTATAATTGGAAATTATTACATTTGCAGCCGAAAGATTTGTGGATTTTAACGTTTATTTGAGAAAGGTAAGTTATTATGGAAATTATTAAAAAAGAATGTATGAAATTACGTACGTATGAAATTAATGCAACTGACTAAATATTAATTTATGGAAAACATAAATTGATATTAAGGCTAATCCTGAACATACCTTAAGTAGGGCAATACAAAATATGCGATATTATATATTTTACGTCATTTGCGACTATTGACCGTAGGGATACATCTGCAATAGCCAATAGTTTAACGATTTTCGAAATCCACTCATATTGGATCATTTTATTGAATTTTTAATTGATTTTCATGAATTTTTATACCTTTTATAAGCGGTCCTAAGCACCCATTTTTTATTACTTTAAATGGCCAGAACCAAATGCACTTAAATTATAAATAAAGAGTGTTTACAAACATCGATTATGAGATGAAAGCATTTAAAAAATGGCAAATGGTCCCCTTTTACCTTACTGATTAGTAGGGATATTATCTGTATGTTGTTGAATAACCGTTCAGCATTCTCTTTCAAATGTTTTTGTTGCTCGTGCAAATGGCTGGAAATGAGCCGAGGTCTAGAAAAGGTAAATGTATTGGCACTTGTTGTCAGTTGGCTAAAAAGTAAAAAAAATATCTTTAAAAACATCAAATTTAAATCTGAAAGTGCTTTCAGACTAGTCAAATATTAGACGAAAAAGGCTAAATATTAAAATATTAAAATATTATTATTATTATTATTATTATTATTAATTAGGAAATATTTTCTACAGTTGATATTTTATTTGACTATAAATAAATATTTGCTATATGTGAACACATTAAGATGAAGAATTTAAATTTAGAAATAAAAATCATATATTTCAAATTCTAAAAAAAAGATTTTTTTCTTTTTTCATTGTTTGAACAACAAATTTATCTTCGACTTCTGAGTCGCAGAATTTCAAAAAAATTCACAAAAAATTTTTTCAAAATAAAATACTAATTTACATAAAAAAAGCCTTTAATCAAAAAGTAATAATTAAAAAAAATTAAAAATACAAAGTTTCAAATCGTGACAATATCAAAAGGTTTCATTAAACATTTTTTTTTAATATGCATGTTTTAAAAAATACAACTTTTCTAAAAAGTACCAATTATTTAAAATTTTGTGAATGTATTTATTTTCAACAACAAAAGTACATGTTCAAAAAATTAAAAAAGTACTATTTTTAAATTTTTTAAAAATTATTAACAAAAAAACCAAACATTTACAAAACACATTTTTTAAATCACAAATTAAAAGAAAAAACTTATTTTAAAAAGTACCAATATCAAAAAAAGAAAAAAAAAAAGAATAAAAATAAAACAACAAAAAGAATTACAGAAAGAGTAATGTTTCTTTAAAAAGAAACTAGTTTTCAAAAATTAAAAGCACAAATTCCAGGTATTACAAGAGGTACGTACCATTTTATAATTGAAACAATTTTTGAAAGTACTTATTTTCCAAAATAAAACCACCTTACAAAAACATACTATTTTAATTAAAAAAATAAATTAAAAATTTAATAATGTACCAATTTTCAATAAAGTACAATTTTGAAAGCAAAAATTACGAATTAGAAAAAAAGTACTACAATTTTGTGAAAAGTACTAATTTTAAAAAAACGTTCTACAAAATAAAAAAGTACCAATTAAAAAAAAAATTCTCTTTTTAATATAAATTTTCAAAATGACAAGTACTAATTTTATAATGTTACAATTAACAAAAGCACTACTTTTTGGAAAAATGTTAAGAATATAAAAGAAAAGACTTGCAAAAATACCTACCAATTTTCAAAAATAAAAAAAGTACAAACTCCATACAAGTATTAACTTAAAAAAAAAAGAAATAATAATAAATAGTTAATTAAAAAAGTGATAATTTTCAAACAAATAAGTACCAATATAGACTGATACACTAAATTGATCAAGAGAGTACCAAACGGACAAAAAAGTTGCTATTAGAAAAAAGTACTATTAATAGAATATACCAAATTTAAGAATATTACTAGTTTCAAAAATTAAAAAAGTACAAATTTATAAAAGTTAAAAATTTTCTGAGAATAAATGAAAAAAATATAATTTTCAATAAGAGTAAAATGTAAAAAAAAAAAAAATAATTTATTGTAATAATTCAGTAAAAGTTAAATTGTTCAAAATAGTTACAGTTTTCAAGTAACAAATTTACAATTTATCTCAATAAATTTCACATTTTAAAATAGTACGTTAAAAAAATATACCAAATTTTAAAAAAAATTACCAATTTAGAAATTAAAAATTAAAAAATACCAATTTAAAAATGTAAAAATTGTCAGACAAATAAAAGAAAGCATTTTAAAAATAAGTAAAAGTAAAAAATAATAAATTTAAAAGAAAAGTTGAAAAGAGAGCCAATGTGATGAAATACAATTTTCTTTAATACAAGTACCAATTATTTTTAATAAGTACTTTTTTGTAAAAGAAGAAAATAATGTATATGGGTCATTATCAAAAATTTTTAATTTTAGGCCTTCAAAAATACAAAATAATAATAATAATAATAATAATAATAATAATAATAATAATAATAAAACGTAAATTTTTTTTATGGCACTGTAAAATCTATTTGTATAAATATAAAGTAACTCGATCCAGTTCGAGTTAATCATTTCGCGCAGGAGCCGCGAAAGTTATAGAGGTTTTAAATTTCACATATAAACATTTTTGCAAATTAGAAGTTTATGCATAATTCTAGTGAAAATTATGCGCATTATCAAAACGTACTGAGTTATACAAATAAAGTTTATGATATTTTCAATCTTTGATGATATTAGTGCATTATATTTAAGGGTTTCCGAGTAAAAGTTAAAAAATTTTCTTTATACTAAAAATCACGATTTTTAAAAATTTTTGCGAAAAATGGTGTTCGCATCTAAGTTATTTCACTATATATTATACGAAAATATATGTTGTTAAAATTTTAGTACAAAGAAATGCTATTTAATATTGTGATCCTTTTTTAAGCCAAGTACAATTTTTTTGGTCCATAAAATTTTTATCTTTCGAAATTTTTTGATTCGCTTCTACATTTTCAAAAAGAATTATAAACATCACCTAATTATGCCAATCATGGTCAATTTCGTGTTGTCATTGAGATGTGACTTAATAAAATTTGTTTTGACCAAAGTGCTCTATTTTCAACTATCAACGATATTAGACTTAAATTCATAGTTCCGATTAATTATATTTATCGCTGTTCTTATATCTATATATCAAAGCTTTGTACAAATTGGAATTTGCTATATAAAAACACAAAAAAAAAGTGCAATTTTTGTGTAATTTTCAAAAAGTAAATAATATTTTTTTATTAAATTTGTTTTTAATGCCTCTTCGATTTTATTATGCAAAATAATAAAAAACTAAGTTCACGCGGTAATCCATGCTATTCCATTAGAAATTGTGTATGAGCCTCATGAAAAACTGATTTTTTTTCTTTAAATATTCGCCTTTGTTTACCTAAGTTTGTGACTGTTTACTGCGTTGAATATTTAGGGCACATCAAGGAGATATAGCGCAAAATACGCATAATTACAACAAGTATCAAATCAATTGTTTCAAAATTTGTATTCTGATGAGGGGCTCACAGACCCCGCCTAAGAAAAATAAAAAAAGAAATAAAAATTTAAATGAAAAAAATTTGTCATAGAAATTCGACTAGCCTGTATTTAACTGTTAAAAGTCCTCAAAATAACAAAAAAAGGTGTAACATTTATCCACAAAGTCCTACTATTTTATGTAAGGTAGCACGAAATCAAAAAGTATAAATGCACGAACAAAAAGTGTAGAAGAATGGGAAAATGTTAAGTAATTTAAAGTCCTTTTTCTAAGCTTTTGAACTTTGAACAGCAATCATGTTTATAAAATGAAACCTATAGTAATAAAATTTTGAATTCTATTAGTTTCAAGTCTTGTGAGTTCAGATCTGTCATCCGTTTGTTCAAAATAGTATCGCCACAAAGCTTATTAAGTATTGAAATCAGTTTCAGTCAGGTTAAAAATAATTGATAATGGCCCAACAAATTTTAAAAATCTAAAAAGTAGGTATAGTTTTTATAAAAATGTTTGAGCAATTTTTTTTTTACTTCGTTTTCGAGTTTTAAAACATTGCTAAGAAATGGGATATGAACTTGGCGAATTTTGGAAATTATGTTATTAATACTTATAAGGATATTTATATATTTAAATCTAATTAAAAAATTCCTTTTAACAGCACTTGGGATCAAAACGATCCCAAATTTTTTGTAAATTTATATTTCTATAAATTCTTAAAACATTCACTAATTTTTAAACATTTTTATTGTTGATCTAAAACCTTTATTTCCGTTCTAAGTTTAGGTATTAAAACTTTTCTTTAAAATCGTGTTTGTTTTAATTGTTTGCCACGCAAATAATATTGTAATTAATACTAAATATTTGTATTTTTTTCCTTTAAAATTTTAAAATTCATTAATCATTTTAATTAACAATAAATTATTAATTATTTAATATTTCTATATGTTAACCCAACTAAGGTATAACTTATTTTGATTAAATCATTTATCGATTTAAACAGTTTTTTTTAAATTTAAATTAAAACACAATTTGTCACACTTTTTTATGTATTTATATAAATGAGTTGTCATGGAAATTTTTTTTTAATATTAATAATATTAAATTAAAAATTGTTTTTCATCTTAAAGACAATTACTTAAGTTGATTTTATTTTTGTCTTTAATGACCACAAAAAAATTATTAAAAAAATAATAACATAAAAATTCAACCCACCTTTAAAGGTGTTAAAATTGTTAAGTCATAAAATATATTTTTTTTTCATATTATTTCTAACAAATGACATTCAATAAAACTCATAAATATTTATTTGTTTATTTACTTACTTACAGTTTTTTTTAATGAATATTATTGTTATTAATTTTATTATTATTTACATTATATGTATTCAAACGTTATAGATTTGATCATTAAGATCAGTAAGAAGAAACGTTGTCTTTTTCTGCTTATAACTGCAGTTATTCTGATTTTTTTATATTGTTTTTATTATGGATTCGCAATTAATTTCTTATACTTTATTAATAATATAAAAAAAATAAAAATATTTTAAATTTCTGTTAAGAAAAAAAAAAAAAAAAAAAAAATCTAAGTTCAAGAAATATTGTCATTTCTATAATGACTTGTTAATTTGTTAAAGTGTGAAAATGTTTTAAAAACAATGTGGCTCTAGGGTGTTTTTTTAATATTTTTTATATCCATTTTGTAAAAAAATTTATAATTATTTGTAGTTGAATTAATTTGAAAATAATTATAATTGTATATGAAATGTACATGAGAAAAGACCCTATAGGAAATTAGATGTGTATTTAAGCAATATAATTTAAAAGAAAAATTTACATTAAGAACTTTTAAAAGAAATTAAAAATAAGTTAAGTACCGACATTTAAAAAATTTATACCTGATCTCTGGACTAAGGAGATTAATTCTGAGGTATTAAATTTTTCGCTTTTTTGGAAGTTATTCTTTTGTTGAGAATTAGTACTTATCGTAAATAAAAAGTTTCATATGTCTCCTTTTCCTATTGACCTGTTTTTTTTTCATTTGTCGGTAATTATTAATTTTTTTTAAATTATTTTTAATAATGATCTGTTTAATAAACTTAAACAGAATTATAGGAATAGAGTTGGATTAAATCATTGTTTTGCTCATTTTAATTGCTTAGATTAATAGGTGTTATGGAATGTTGATTGATTTAAAAGTGATTTATTATACTCTCAGAACATATCACTCAAAATAACCTATGATAAGCTATAATTATATTTGTTGATGATTAAGTCTAATAAATTAATATTTGTTTAAAAAGACGCAATTAGAAAATACAACTTAATTAAAAATTTGCCACATTCCTAAGATATTATGAAAAGATATATTATTACCGTTAAAATAGTAAGTCGTTTGTTTAAAAACTAATTACTTTTTGAATTTTTGTTCCATAAATTATAAAATTTCAGTAAAGTGTCTTTAAGTTCTAATCATTGTATTTTTTATTATACTTTTTGTAGTTATATCTATATACTATATATAATTTCCTAAACATAATTTCTCTTTCCGAAGCTCTCAGGCTATGCGCAGTGATCCCAAAACGATTTTTTTTTAAATAACTCAATAACTTGTAAACTGTTCTAGATATCTAAAAAAAAGACTTCACAAGGTCAGAGTTGATGTGTTTTCCAGTTGATTTGAATTTGCACAGCTTCCTGGCGGGTTACGTGTATGTACTTATTTTTAATTCGCCAAAAATTCATTTAAGATTTGAATGTAAAAGAGATTTGCATGTAGGTAGTTCTTATAAATCTCTTGCTTATTCTTTTAGATTAAGAGATATTTAGGCCGAAGCAAATTTTACTATTATCCTTGGCCTAATTTTTTTAAGTTTTTCTAATTTGGGGGCCTTAATTTTGGTCTCAAAATTTTTTTGAAAATATGCATTAAATTTCTTACAAAATTCTAAATAATACTGCTGCAAGAATCATATAAATATACGTATCATATAAAAAATTATATTAATCTAAACATAAAACTTTAAAAAAATTTCATATTTTTGGGGTTATTTTCCAAAAAGTTAGTGGTAATATTCTTCAACTTCTAAAATATATTTTTGTTCCGGACTATAGCATTTTTGTAATGGTTTCTAAAGAAATCTTAACGTAAATGTGTGTAAAATAATATCAGAGGCGCTTTGGGCAACAGTTCCCTCCAAGCCCTATCCAAACTTAGTCAATTTTGAAACAAAAAAATTATTTATTTATTTTTATTTTTTGTAAGATTCTTCAACGTCACAGCTGGGATCAACAAAACGGTATATTGGTTATATACGAGTACCTCTATATGTTGGTTAAACACACAACAAATATTTTTTGCACCATGACTTTTACAATGGGGGAGTGATCATTTTAGTGAAAAAAGTTAATTTATGAAGCAAGTTTTCCCCGTACTTGGATATTGGGTATTTTGGTACGAAAAAACGGGAGGATTTTTAATTCCCTGATTTTAAAACAAGTTTATATATATTGTGCCAAAATTTCATTGAAATACCTTTACTTGTTTAAATTTTATTTAGATCCAAATATTAACATTATTTCTTAAAAATATGTTTAAAATCCAAATTTTAAGTTTTTCGGGTCATGGTCTGGAGAAATTATGTTTTTTGTAGAGATCTACAAGGACTAGCTATATATAAAATATTTTACATTAAAATCATACGTGAATTTTTGTCAAATTTTTTGAAACACGAGTTTACCAGATTTGGAGGTCTACATACTACCCCCGTGAACCCCTAGGAAGATGTGCTTCTCCAAGTAAACTGGAAAACACCTCAGCTCTTACCTTGTGAAAGTTTATTTAGATATTTCTAACGGTTTATAAGTTACAAAATTATTAAAAAAACCGTTTTGGGACCACTGTGCGACGTAGAAAATTAAAATTTGGCATACTTATAAAACTATTTATCCTATCCTAAAAATTTCTTTCAGAATTTCTGTGTAATATTTTTTAAAGTTTAAATTTGCTATACTCTTTGTTTGCTCTCTAAATTCTATCGGAAAATGATTTTGAAATTCGATCAGAGAATGCATTTACGCCGTTTATTATTATTCTTTTTTTTATTTCAAAAAGTTTGCTAATTAAATAATAATGCTTTATTCCATCAAATCTTTTAACTTTGATTAGAGAGAGGAAAAGCGTCAAAATGTTGTTCATATATTTTTTTTAACGATTTTCGGATTTGTTTGTCAATATTTTTATTATAATAATACTTATCTTGGCATTGATAGGCTTGTACGCAGGTATTTAATAATAATTTATTTTAATTTCTATATTTCTATATGTGCCCCTTTTTTATCAGTCTGGTATGCTAACTCAAAAAGAAAATCTTGTCGGTTACTTAAATTTACTTATATTTCAAGTGGTGACATTTAAGCAAAAGAATTTTGACACATTGACGCCCAATACAATACCGTTTTTTTTTTTTTTCATTAACCATGTAAAATTTATTTAGAGGAAAAAAAAAATAAAGAGAATTTATAATATTAAACAAATACTTTTCAAATGAAACTTGTCAATAACACAAACAGCTGGAGATGAAGTTTAACAGCATGTTGTCTCAAACCTGAAATAAGCTTTGAAATTTTTTTAAAAATTGTAAAATTTTTTACATAAATAAACAGTGGAGATTGTTAGTTTGTTTAAATATAGAATAAAGCCTAATTTAAATAACACAGTTGGAAACTTTGAGTTAAAGATTGATTATTTGAGAATTGATTGTTTTTTAAGAATATTTTCAATTAGTTTGAAAGAAAACTAAAGATCTAGCAGATAAAATTAAGATTTTTGGAATTTACTTACAATAAAACTAAATAATTTGACTATTAAATATTAAAAAAATTGATTTTTTAGTTTTTAAAAGAGTTCTTTGAATAATTTATATTTTACACTCACAATTTAAAATATTTTGAAAACATACAATAGATTTAACAAGTTTTTGATTTTTTAATCATAGTTCTTTTTAACTTTTAATGTTTTTTTTAATGTTAACTTTAACTGAAGGTAATTTTAAAACAAAGTTTTAGCTTGAAATCTTAGTAATATTAAGTACACAAAAAAGTCACCAATCACCAAATATATTAGTAAATAATTCATTCAATTAAAAACTTGTTTAAATTTGCACCCCTCACTAAAATGATTTCATCAATTACTATAAACTGAAAAAAGTAAAAAAACAGAAAATTTTTTCCAATAAAAAAATTTATCATATCAATTAAGTACATGATTGAATAAATTAAAAATTTAAGTGAGAAATAAAATTTTAAATTTTATTTTATATTTACTTGAGTATATTTATTAAATTTAGATGCAAAATGAAACAACTGTGTTAATTGAAAAATATACGATAATAATTTCTTCTATGTATGTAATAACTTAGCTTTAATAGTAGTCCTCATGCAAACTGCGATGACTTATGTCACGAACTATCATATCATAACTTAAACAAATGTGTTTACTTTATGATATGCCTCACACAGTATTCCGGATAAATATAACAGCAAGACGAATATTTTCTTTTTTTTTTTTTAATTTCGACTTTTACGTGAACAATTAAGCCTAATACGATTGAATGTAAGAGTGTATAAATCTCGATTTCACAACATTTGAATTGGGGCCTTTATTCATATCTGATGAAGTTAAAATATATGCACTTTTACCTTAAAGCTCTTAGATGTCACGATGTCAGATTAGTGTGGGTGCCAGGTTATGAAGGTATTAGTAGATAAAAACATATCGAAACATATCCGCTATAGACAGAATAATGAAACATACTGATTTTCATATTCCTTTGCTGGAACAATCCAACCTGCTCTCGATTACAATATTGCACTTCTAAGATGAATTCTGACGGGACACTATATGATAGGGAGCATGTCAAATCGTACAAAAATATATTTATTATATATATATACATATATATCTATATATATATATATATATATATATATATATATATATATATTATATATATATATATATATATATATATATCTATATATATTATTCAATAAAATTTTTCAAGTAATTTGTTATTTAATTTGTTTTTAAATTTAATCATATTAGCTTTGTTCCCGTACTCTAAATTCGGACTACGTGAGATACCAATGTTACTGAAAAGCGTTCCCGTATTTGAAAATTGGGCAAAATATAGCTATTTTGAGAGCATAATATTCTTTGTTTTGCATGAAACAGCCCACAATAATTCTTTGGGTAGATTATGTAAATTGTCAAATAATTAAAAATAAAAAAATACAATAAGAAATTTGAATGAAAATTAATAAAAATTTATTTGTTTTTGTTACTAAAGGTACGTTCACATTAGCCAAATATTTGACCAAAATGACATAACCACTATATAAAATATTTCCTAATTTACCTTTTTTAATGGGTAAACATTTTTTAATTATCACTAATCATAGCTAACATTTTATCGAATTTTGTTTGACGCTGATTTCTCTTAAAAAACATTTGCAAACAATATTTTTGTAAAACTAGTGGTTACACAATTTTGATCAAATATTTGCTAAATGTGAACACAGCTTAACAGAAAGTTTCGTTTATGAAAATTAAAAACATTCAAATATGCTGAAAAATAAAATTGTATTCACATACGAATTTTTAAAACAGTTTGATATTTTATTTTTAGGTAAACAATTTTGTACGTTGTTGTATTTTTATGGGAGAAAAATTAGCTTTTTCTTATTTTATCGTACTTTAGCCCCAAAAAGTACGGAAACAAACTAATCTTTAATTCATATAATTAATATCTTTTAAATTATTTTTGAAAAATTGGCAGCTTTTAAAAAATTAGTACAAAAAATGAAAACATATTGAAAAACAATTTTCACATAGAACAATTAAATCTTAATCTTAAGGGTGCCAGGATACAAAAATCTTATTAATTTTTCGTTAAGTGCATGTGTTTTATGAAGTTTTATATAATTACTCTTAAGTGTTCTGAAGTTACTTTGGATATTCCCTTCATTGATGTCGAAATTCAAAACCTATTTTCTTGGAAAGATAATTTTCGTGATTTTTTAAACAATCAAAAACATGTATTTCATATCTCTAAGAATTCCCTACTCGCAGAAATGACCGCTTTTATAGGAAATTTCAATAGAAATTAGTATAAGTGAAATTAATTTTAGTTTAAAATATCTTTTTAGACATTTTGTTACAAAAAACTCACAGCTTCAGAATGGGGTTGAACCAACAACCTTCTGGTTGTTAAGCCGGCGCTCTAGCCAACTCATCCACGTGATTGCAGTATTACTGTGCTATTATACAACTGAGTACTTATTAATGTAATACAGAGTAGGCAAAAAATAATGACGTTACATTACCAAGAAACTACTTTAATAAGTAGTTGTCATTACCGAAAACAAAAAAGTTTTTGCTGGATATATATATCATTATAAATGATATGTGTTATAAGTGTACTTTCTTTAGTAAAAATAATAATAAACTTTTTAAATATTTGTATTTTTAATAAAAACCGGTTAACTGGTTTAACCGGTTTTTTTAAAAGGGTTATTTATCGAATAACATGAAAACCGGTTTTCTGAAAATCTTGGTATTTTGAATACACTAATTTGAATATTAGTGTTTATATGGGAATATTTATTCGTATTTTTTAGAAAAAAATACTAAAATACTATAGCTTCTCGTCACAAAAAAAAAAGAAAAAAAACTTAAACTTAGTTACTAAAAAAACTTAAACTGAGTTATTAAATTAATATATTAAATAAACTTCAGAAAATTAAAAAAAGAAGGTTGAGAAAGTTTTTAAAATATATTTTTTCTAATTTAAAAGAGAAATTAATTGCCATAGAATGCAACTAGAAGTTTATATGAGAGGCACTTCGAACTAAAAAATTACTAATTTTTTTAAAAGCACAAAACAAAATATATGTGACTACATGTATTTTGTTGTTGCATGAAATAGGTTTTTGGCTATTGAATCAGGGTTTTTACTCTCACATAAATATCTACTTATTAATTCATGTTAATTGCCTTTTTAATGACTCTTAAATCAATGAAATCGGACCTAAACTTCAAAACTACATACAAAGTGAAATATTTTAATTTTTTACGAAATTAAAAAATTGCATAAAATCGCAAGTTTTTCTAAATTTAAAAAAATTAAAATAGATACGTCAATGTTGTCTTAAAAAGCATGTAAGTACCAAATATGAAAAAACATGGTATTTTCCATATGTGATGTCTCATGTAATTCATGATAAACCAATCTCTTCCTGAGACTCATTTCAAAAACACAAATTTATAATCAAATTATTAATGACAATTGTGCGCAATAATTGTTAATAATAATAATTACTAGAGAAGGAAATAAAACTTGAAAACATTTATAAACAAGATTTAATAGCAATAAATTGCAAAATTTAACTTTTACAATACTCCTGTATAAAGTCTTAGCAAATGCATTAATAATTTTTTTCCAATACTGGTCCCAGTTTGTAAATGTAATATTGTCATTTGTAGCACAGTTATTGAACGCACACATGTTGTTAGCTTTTTTTTTAATATTTAAATAAATATAAAAAAAAATATATGAAATAAAGAAAAATATGAGAATATCTGAATATGACAAACAATTGTCATAAATCTTAATTTTATTGCCCCTGTAGTCATAAATTTTGATTTGCATATTTTTGTAATTTAATTTTATTAATATTAATATTTGTTTATTAATGTTTAGCTTGTCGTTTTTTTTTTATATTTTTTCTCTTTCTTTAACTTTTAATGTTTTCCTTATGAATTTTTTTCTACATATTATATTAAAAAATATATACTTTTTTTCTTTTTTTCTTTCAGTGTAAATTTATTTGTTTTGTCATATTAAGAAAAAGAGCTGCCAGATTTTAATTAAAGTTAAAGTGAAGAAAAAATATTTTATAAAAAATATTTTTTAATGTGATTTGCTTAAATTGTGTGAAGAGGAAAAAAATGTGCTTTTAAGTTTTGTTTTAAAATAAAGTTTTGTACCAGAAGGCCTTTTAAAGGCTGGTATTAAAATTTTGGTATTATATACAGCCTGGTGAAATGGAATTTCTTGCATATGGTGAATAAAATTAGAAATCTAAATGGGATTACTTTAAGCAATTTTAATTGCAGTGACTGCATTTTAAAGAAAAAGGTAAGCAAAAATTTTGTTATTGTAATACTTAATTTGAAATTTTTGTCTAGAGAAATTTTGATGCTGAATCCAAAAAGATTTTAAAAATTATATTTTCCTTTTAGGAAAGAGAGATGTCGTTTATTTTTTCTCTCTTAACATTTTAGGAGCATTATGGCTGGAGTTTTAATAAATAGTGAAAGGAATTTTATTTTCTCATTTTAACCTAAAACTGTCTAATGTAAATTCATAATTATTTTTAACAAAATTTATTTCGTTTATATTTAAATTTCAAGGTGTTTTATTTAATATGTATTAAAAATTAATATAATTTCCTTAAACAAATCATAAGCTAAAAATAATTTTTATTTAATAACACATATCGAAAATATCTAAATATATAAAAAATATCATAAACCCATTAACACATTTCTCCATAAGTCAGTTACTCTCCTCCAAATCACCTCAAAGTGAGTTAATCAATCTTTTTTTTTTTTGTTGAACAAAAAAATTTAAAAAATTTTGTTTATACAAAAATGAAGGTCTACCACTTTCTTAAAATAAAAAATAAACAAAAAATAATTACAGCCAACAGAAAATAAATAAAAGTAGTAGTAAACAATAAAAACAACATCATATATAATAAAATAATTTAAATAATCATAAAAAACAATAAATAACATAAAAAGACACAAAAATATCTAGAGAAACGCAAAAAATAGAATTGAAATGAAATGTTTAAAAAAAATCTGTGTAAGAAATAAACAAAAAATGTTAAAAAATTTAAAATATGCAAACGAGTTAAATAAAAAAAATAATATTAAATAAAAAATAATATCTACTACAAAAAAGTGGTTTTCTGTTCGAGGAAGATACAACCAACAACTGCCTGAATGACTGGAATTGACTGCAAAAAAAAAAAAAAAAAAAAAAAAAAAATACACACACATTCTCCTCTAATAAAAAATCTACACAATTTTAAAACATATAATACTTACTTACGGGTGAGTGTATTTATATAGCATCTATTTAGTGGTCTTAGTTTAAGTCTTAGTAGCCACAAACGTAGTATAAAGTGGTAGTAAAAATAAAAAAAAAAAACATCAATGTTAATGTTTTTTATACACGTTCTCTTCATTGTATCTACATTTGATCGAACAGATGCGATAACAAGATGCGCAATAATTTGCAGATGCGTTTTAGCTACTGGTCATTAGCAAAAACAACAATAACAACAACAGCACCAAGAAACAAAAACATAAAAAATAAAGTTAAAACAGCAGCATTAGTCGTCGTAACACAAGTCAAACGTTTTTAAAGATAGGTCTTGAAATATGTATTAGAGGAGACTGGCTTTAAAAACATTTATTATTAGATTTTGAATTTTGTAGTTGTTGTTATTTTGTTTTAAAGCAGATGTAAAGAGTAAAAAAATTGAAATAAAAAAATTTTAATTTTAACACTGAGAAAAAAAATTTGAATATTTTTAAAATAATAAAGTGAGTTTTGCAGAAAGAAAAATACTCGCGAAATAGTTTAAGTGTGAAGAACAATAGAAACTAAGCTGGGATGAGGAATTATTGCAAGTAGAAAAGTAAGAGTTGTATTTCTGGTAATACTTTTGGAGCATTTACGGATTATTGATCACTTCGCCTTCAGATGAAATCGCATGAATCGAGTCTTCATTCTTGTTTTTTTTTTATGATAGTTAAATACTTCAGCGTTCATTTTTAAATGAGATGAAATAAGCTTAACATAATATTATATGCACATTTCTGTAAGAAGAGAATTTTTTTTTAATTATCTGGGATTCATTTTAAACCATAAACACCGCCAGGTTTTATTATTACATTTGTCGTCCTGGTGCACTATGGGAAATACTAGAATACGAGCTGATCATAAATATTTTTGAAACATTTTTGAAATTTCTAATTTACTGAAGAGCCAGAATATTATGAACAATTGTGTAAAAACGAAACGAAAAATTTTTTACATTTTCAAATGTAAGCATTTTAGTACCTGCAGAGGGTATAAAAAATTTCTAAAACTAGAGATTCTAAAGATTACGATTATGCTTATTGTTTTTGTTTAAAGTTATCGGTCACGAAAAGAATATAAAAATTGTAAGAATTTAGAAAAAAAATTTTGACACTTTTTCACATAATTTTTTAAGCACTTTTGCAAATTTCTTATAACATAGTTCTAATAAATATTTGCAGTATTCTTACAATTTACACTTTTTTTGACACTATGTCACTATGACTGGGTTTAATCCTTATTAATTTTTTGTGATACATATGTATATGTATTCAGTGTGCTTTACAGTTTTTAATCTGAACTATTTTACCGATTCACCTTTCGTTGCCCTAGATTTGGCAGAATATCGAACGGCACATTATTTAGTATTTTAGTTGATCAATTGTGTCATTTACCGAAATAACTATTACTAAACTAAGATTTTTTTGACCTGAAAATGATCGATAATTTTGTGTTATATTTCAATTTTCAAGTTTATGAATGAACGGTTTGGATTTAATAAGAAATATTTCATATAGTAATCAGGGAACTATGCGATTTATATTATATTGCTTACACGAACCGAAATAATTACATTCTAAAATGTAAAAAAAAAATATCTTTTACACCTTTTTTAAAGAAGTTGGTCCAAATTTACAGTTTTTAACATATTTTATTGACTGATCTCTTGAAACTAAAAAAGTAAATGCATGTATATTCTCCACATAACAGATTTTCATTACTTTCTAAATTGGAGGCTTATTTAAAGAGTTAAAACCAATTTTATTTTTTCATGTAAAAAATCATGTTTTAGTAAAGAATATTAGTGAACACAGATTTTCATTATATTCTTAATTGGAAGGTTATTTCAGAACTTGTAAATTCAATATTCCATTTTTTCAGTGTACTTAAAATATTTTTGTTGAAAATAACAAGTGGTGTTTTCACTTACAATAAATACAACAAACAACATCGAACAATGTTGTCATACCGAACACATTGAACAGATATTTAAATATTTGAAGCTTAACGAACAAACGAGGTATGTGAATAAAAAATAAAACTAAATAAATATTAACTTCGATATTAAAGAGATTGTAAAAAAAATTTAAGATAAAGATCATAGATCTACTGGTTTAAAGCTGTGGGCTATCCAACCAACAGTTGAGCTCAAAGATTAAACAAATAAAATCCAAACTCTTAAACAAATAGATACACATTAAAAAAGATGGAAAGAAATGCTGAAAAAAAATCAAGTGGTGGTAATATTATGAATTTTTTTAAAGCGGTATTTTGTTGTTTAAGCGATTTACAGGTCTAACTTACGCACACTCATATATATAGATATCTATATCTAAATGCGTAAGACACTTATCAAATTTCCATGCAAATTAGACCCCGATTGCGCGTGCTTAAAGCTAAAGTTTGTGTGTGTTACCAACCCAACCAACCAACGTACACTCAACTTCATATAGACAAATGTACTTGAAGTTGAGAAAAAAAAAAACATTTTACATTCTTTAGCATCTCTAGGCAAGAGTATGTCTATTTTATTTATAAAAAATATATGCATGACATGCTTGCCTGAATGCGTGTGTCATTTTCCAAGTGTGCATGAGCCATCTAGCCTCGTTGAGGTGGTATAAGTGTATGTGTGTTGGTCCACAAAGTATGCAAAAGGGGCTGTTGTAGTTGCAAACAAGTTTATTTTGAATACAAGTGCTTGTTGAATGCATGTTGCAAGTAAAATATGCTCAAGTATGTTGTGATTTTTTTTGTTTTTGTGTATGAGTTATTCTTGTTGTGCATTTTTAATAAAATAGTTAACGTGGACTTAACTTGAGAGCCTCCTCTATGTCTACATAGGAAAACCATATGATTTTGTTTATGGCAGGACTTTAAGGTAGTGAGTTCTTTTAGGGGAAATTGAAAAAATGTGCAATATCTAATAAACCTTTTTAAAATTTTTTGAATTTAAATGAATAAAATCTATATAAAGAAATATATTTTTTAAAATAACTTGTATTCTCAGTCATTCAGTCTTACCGTTAATAAATAAAAAACATTTGAATTTTATAAAACTTCTTAAAGCCACTAACATCCACTCATACATATATTAACTTTTAAAAGCCATAAAAAAACTTTTGTTTAAATATTTAACTAAAGAATTAAAATAAATTATTGGATTAGACAAGAGACCAAAAATAAAATCAAAAAATCATAAACAAATTCTAAACAAACTTGTCAATCAACCTCATGGAACATGTCAAATAAATATATTTTATTTATTTTATTTAAATATCTTTCGCTTTAAAAATAAACTTTATAGCAGCATCGGGTTACGGTGATTCAAGTATTTCAGTTAACCATCACTTTGGCAATTACCAACAACGAAAAAACCTTCAAACTTAAAAAAAAATCAATACAGACAAGTTTAAATTATTCTCAATATTTTATTTGAAAACAAAACTTAGAAATACATAGTCGGTCAAGCCCGACCATATAACACTCTACACGAATGGGTGTATCAAAATTAAGGGAGGGATGTTATATTGAACCTGTGGCCAATTGTGGACCGATACTTATTTTAAGCGTAGCGTATATTGCTATAAAATATACGTATGCATTATGTTATTTTATACCTTGTAACATCAATTTTCACACATAAAAATATAGATATGTGCATGAAAGTGGAGACAATACATAGCAAAGCTACATACCTAGTTCTTCTTCATGACGTCAAATTTCCTACCGAAAGGACTTTACAGTTTCGAAGGATACACATTTTGAAAAAATTCAACCCAATATGGGTGTCAAATGAAAGCTTCGAATCCCTGCAATATAATGTTTTTTTTAAATGTTGCAGCACAAAAACTTAAGAAAATATCCTTTTGAAAATGTTACTTTCTAGTATTTATTTTCAAATATATATCAATCTGCAACAATCATTTTCACCGTGATAAAATCATTATATGAATTAAACTAGAAACAATCCATTGTAAAACTGTGTACCCAATTTTTCTCCAGGATGTCAAATTTCTTCTCAAAAGGACTTTAAAGTTTCAAAAAATGTGTAATTTTTAAGAATATTATAAAATATATATGAACATTAAATCGACCCAATATGATCAAATGAAAGCTACGTATCCGTCCAATACAACAAAAGGTTTTATTTAAATGTTACAGTACAAAAAATTAAGTATCTTTTTGAAAATTTAACCCGTTAATATAGTATTTATTAGTTAATTATATCTATATATATAAAAATGAAATATGTTTGTCTGTTTGTTGGCTTTTAGACTCCTAAACGACTGAACCGATTTTCCTGAAATTTTTACAGTAACATCACATGAGCCCCGAAAATAAAATAGGCTACTTATATTTTTGATAGGCGCAGGGGAAGTACCAATAGGATACCAATCTTATATCTTAAGAGCCGCTGCACCCATTTTCTTCAATTTTTTGTAGTAAGATCTTCTGAGCACCGAAATTGAAGTAAGCAGGGGGAGTGGTATTCCCCATAGGACGCCAATGTTTAACGTCGCATATCTTAAGAACTGTTATAGTGAGAATGTTCAAACTTGGTAGGAGTTACTCTTATGATGAACTACACCTTTAAAAATTAAAATAAAGGGGGTAGGTTCAGGGCGAGCAATACCTCCATATGAAACACATATTAAATATTGCGTAACTGAAGAACGTGGTTAAAGCCACTATAATGGAAAACTATAAATTTCAAAATAAAAATGAGCTGGGTGGACAGAGGAGGAGCTATACCCCCATAGATAGAAAATATTAAAAATAACGTATCTCAACGCAAAATTCTTCAGCCTTTATAGAACCCATTCTTATGATAAACTACACCTTTCGAAACAAAAATAAAGGGGGTAGGTGCAACAGCCAATGGTTAAGTGAATGTGCATTACTTGCTGCCAAAAATATTGACGTTAGTTCTGTTAACAATAATATACTGAACAGAATCATAAAATCATAAAAAAAAAATATTTGTATTTTTTCACACTTATTTTACTTTAACAGCGCAGCGAAGCTCACCGGGTTAAGCTAGTACTTTATATAAAGGATGTTATCTTCGTATTTTGTGTTGCAACGTTTACATAAAAACTCATGATATATTGCAGGGATTCTTGGTTTTCATTTGACATCCATATTGGGTTGATATAAAAATGTTTTATATATTTTTTTTAAAGTTGTGTATTTTTCGAAACTTTGAAGTACTTTTGAGAGAAGATTTGACGTTCTGAAGAAAACCTGAGTATTTAGTTTTATTACGTATGGGCTCTAGTTTGATGAATATATCTCTTTTTTCATGAGTGAAAAAATTTTTGGGAAATTGTTGCACTGTGTTTTTTGTGCAATTTAGTGGACCTTATATAGGAGCTATCATCAATTATGTGCCGATCCCCATAAAGTTTGACACTTTTTTATAACACTGTTTTGTGTCAAATATTAACCTCAGACTATGATTATTATAGGATATATGCTCGTTAAAGTGATTTTCTAAAGAAGGGTTAATATAGGAGCTATGATCAATCATGCACCGATCTTCACAAAATTTTCTGTTTACTCGTATATAGAACTTATATGTGTTAAATTTCATAAAATATTTTTATATTTAAGGGATTTATGATCGTTAAATACCTATGCCGGGAAGACCTTGATATGAGGGCTAGGTAAAACAATGGACCAAACTTAACCTCGGACCAAAAAATATTAGTGTACCAAATTTCATTTAATTATTTTCAAAATTGCGACTTGTAGTTTGATTAAAAAATTTACATGGACAGATAGACGGACGGACATCGTTAAATCGACTCGGAAAGTGATTCCAAGCCGACCGGTATACATTAAGGTGGATCTTAAACCAATATTTTTGAGAGTTACAAACATCAGCACAAACGCATAATACCCATCCCATCTATGGTGGTGTAGGGTATAACAATTTTGAAATTTAGTTGTTTAAACACTAACAAACATTCATCAAAATAGCAACAAAATTTCGAAAATTTATTTAACTATGAAATTTAAAACACGAAATATTAGATTTTTTGATATTTTTTTCATAAACCTTTCTGAAGGATAACAACCTTGTTTTAGTTATTTTACCATAAAGAACTGTTTGCAACAGGTGTTCGTTCTATTTATGATAAGCTAAAAATTTTATGCACAACTAAAAATAAAATTTAAAAACAAACTGCATGGAAAGTGGTGTCATTAGTAATTATCTAACAACTATTTACTTCCACTACAACAATAGCAGCGAAACAACAACAACAGAAAACAACCACAAACAAGTAAAACTTTTAAGTTTATTCATTGGGATGTTTAGCTAAATTTATGATCACTAGCAGAATTTTGTTTTATTCTTGTTTTATCTATTTGTGAATTAGAATACTTGTTTTAAAGAGGATTGCTTAAAATTATTGGTTAAATAATGAAAATATTTAATTACATTTTTTTTTAATTTTTCTTTTATTCAAACGTATATTTTTTTATAGCCAAAATGCAATCTCAGAAACTAATGAATATTGATATAGGTCCAAGTGATATGAGCGCAAAATATTATACTGGTCGGATTCGTATACTAAATATTTACAGTTCTAAGTTATTACAAAAATAGGAAGAAAGGAGAGAAAAAATTTAGAATAGTTTGGGTAAAAATTATAGTTCAATGTAATATGGAGCTAAATAGGAGAAAGAATTATATATTTAAAAATTTGCAATAAATTTGACTATTAAATGTATTAAGTGCTGCATTTACACTTAGATTAGAATGCATTTTTAGTATTTACATAGTGCAAAAACTAGTCATTGTATAGCGTTTCGAAAATGACAAAAAGCACTTCGCACCACTCCCTTATTAATGTTAATATCATGATAATATATTACGCATATAAATTTTGTATGAGTACAAATGTTACTATCAAATTTTATGAGATTGGTTCATAATTGACCATCGTCCCACTTTAGAAAATGAATTTTAAACAAGGAGAGAAAATAATCATTGTTTTTGAAATTTTAAACAAAAAGTCAGGTATCAAAAAACGACCGGATAAAAGTGCTAAATACAGAAATATAATCCTCAGAATAGGTTCTATACTTAATATTATTATTTTTTTGTTTTTATTAAAGATATCAATTTTAATGATTATTTTTGATTTTTTTCGCCCATAAACTAAAACATATGTTGCGAAATGATTTTTAGTAAAAAATTAATTTTCCTACCTCAAATTTTTTGTAAAAATATGTTTTTTTTAAATAAAAATAATTTTTTACAAAAAATGCAATTTTTTACAAAAAAAAAAAAAAAAAAAAAAATATATATATATATATATATATATTTACAGTTATATATTTTTAAATTTTTTTGAAAAAAGGAAATCAAATTTTCACTTAAGTCTGATTTGAAAATTTCAATTTTGGTAAAAATTTTGGCTTTTAGAGAAATATCTTATTTTTATAAGAAAATTTAAATTTTTAGTAAAAATATAGATTTTTGAAAAAAATTTATTTTTTAGCAAAAATTTTGATTTTTAGAAAAATTTAATTTTTAGCAAAAATTTTGATTTTTAGAAAAATTTAATTTTTAGCAAAAATTTTGATGTTTAGAAAAATTTTGATTTCTTTTATAACACTGTGGAACATTTTTGGGATTATTGTCTGGGGGGTGAGAAATTCCAAGGGTGATGGTACTAGGTCAGTATAGTAAAACCCTCAAAGGGTTTGGCGTTCGTATGCGTCAGTTTTTTTTTATGACATTTTAAATTTTTTTCTTATCTTGATGTTTTTTCGCTTAGTTGTAACATTTTGGCAAAAACGTAGTTTAACATAACTCGAGAACCACTTGTCCGATTTTGATGAAACAAATTTAGAAAAATTAAGAATTACAATTTCTCTAATCTGTTTCTATACCGTTTTCCTATATGTGCAACACTTTCCAAGTTAAAAATGAATGTATGAAGGGAAAAAAGTATTTTTTGCCTAAAAATTTAAATATTTTTTTTTCATAAAAAATCCAAAATGGAAAAAAGTGCCAAAACTAATTACTTTCGCGTAAAGTCACATAACTCATGAGCAAAAAAAGGCATAGATCATGAAAATCGATGCACGCGTTTCTCATTTATTCACAATTAGGTAAATGTATGAATTTCAAAAATTTGCTCCAGATATGCACAACATTATTTGGAGAAAACATTGACACTCACAAGCCGAACTCTCCCATATTTTTCTACTGTACTAATTTTTTTATAGTCATATATAGTCATATATAATTTCGATTTTGATTCAAATTTCAACTTTTAATGAAAAATCGGATTTTTTTTAATGTTCCTCTTTTCGTAAATATTTTGATTTTTGAAAATATTTTGTGTTTTTAGTAAAAATTTAAATTTTAAGTAAAAATTTTGATTTAAATAAAATATTTGATTTTTTGTAAAAATATATTTTTTTTTAATAAAAATTATTTTTATTTTCCAAAAAGTAAAATTTTTTACAAAAAATAATTTTTTTAGTCATATTTTTTTTGCAAAAAAAAAAAATCAAATTATTACTAAAATTTTACTTTTGGTGAAAAATTTTACTTCGTTATAAAAATAAAAATTTTTGGAAAAAATTTAGATTTTTACTAAAAATTTTGATTTTTAGCAAAAATTATGATTTAAGTAAAATATTTAATTTTTTGTAAAATTTTGGTTTTTTAGTAAAAATCTTGATATTTAGTAAAACTTTTGATTTTTATTAAAAAATTAAATTGTTATTAAAAATTAAAGGTTTTTTGTTAAAAAATTTTTTTTGGTGCTAAATCGAATTTATAACAAAAAAAATCAAATTTTTACTAAGAATTGGGAATAAGTTTTGTTATATGAGCAATAAAATATAAATCGCACATGATTTTTCATACAATTTTTGTCAGTTCATTTTAGAGTGTGCAAACTTGCACATGTTGCACAGTTTTTGAGGGTCTTGCGCCTTTTCATGAGGACCCTTATTATTTATCTAGACAAAATGTGATCATTTAACAACCAGTGGAATTATCAAAAGTAACTAGTGTAACTCATTAAAGGTGCTCATTTAAATGTTTAAGTTTCCCATTTGTGTATTTATTAACATTTATTATAGCAATAAATAACATATGTATATAATAACATAATTTTTAAATACATTTTTATAACTTTAGAAAATGGCAACAATATTTGTTAGTTTTTTTTTGTCGTTAGTATCGCCATCGGAAAAGTAGGTATCGATAATACATGCAAAATAAAACTATCGATACTATCGATAGCACATCGATTGTTTTGCGGATCTACTGCAAAACCCTATAAAATTTTTAGAGAAAAATCTGTTTTTATACTCAAATTTTGAACTATTATACCTGATTCATTTATGTAAATATTTCAAAATAGTTTACTTTAGGATATGCATCACCTGGATCTAAGGGCAAAGAAGTAATTTTGGGATTTTTTTTTAGTTCTTTTTTAAAATATATAAAACAATAAAAATTTTGTTTTATAAATATCAACTTCGTAATTTTGTAATTACTGCAATGGTAAAGGTATTGAGAACGAAAATATATATTCAAAATGCACAAAACTCTTAGCTTTCCATTGATATATATTTGACAAAAAATTTTTTCATAACTATTCGAATAATCATTTTTATTTAAAAGATTTCACTTTTTGATTTACATTCACAAATTCAAAAAATCTGAAATGTGGTCTTTAGGTACAATATGTTTTATATGGATGCTAGGGCCAATAGTGGATTAATATTTTTCATATTTTGTAATAACAATGTTGTGCTCATAAAAGATTTGAAAGATTAATTTTTTTTGTCAATAACCACATCTATCTATTTGGAAATGCACTTAAGACCATATTTGGGTAGGATTATTGTCTTTATGCGAGCTATATAAAATAAAAAACCGATTTGAAACAAATTCACCGCAATGAATAACTAAATCTATATAATCATACATAAATGCAAAATTTGTGGTTAAGTTATCTTAAAAACTGCCATCTGTGCTTTAACCAAAAAATGTTGCCAGACAGACAAACGGACGGTCGCTAGCTTAAGAACAAAAAAAAAAAAAAAAAAAAAAAAAATAAATAAATCTAAAATTGCAAAATTTACTTTTTTTCCTTGCTTATTCCCAGCAATATATAAAGTTAGTTTTTTTTCATAATTTCCAGTGAAACCAATGTGCGTCTTATAAATGTTTTTTCATTTATAAAACGCACATTGGCCACGAGACAAAGACAGACATTCAATAATTACACCATAACCGACTGTTCACTAAATTGCATATACGTCGCAAAGGAATATAACACACTAAACTTTTTTCTGCGACCCTCGATACTACAAACATTCTTTAGTATTTAATTTTACAGGAAAAAAAAAAATAAAACAACAAATGTGTGCTCTTTTTCACATGTTATGTGTGTAATTTTATTTTTAATATGATGCGTAGAATTTCGAATGCATGGCAACATGCAAAATGCTATTTAAAACTAATTTTTATATACTGAAAATATATACATGTTCATCTAAATAACTATGAATAAATAAAAATATTTCATGCACTATGAAATGATGAATAGTTTTAGTTTTTTCACTTTGAAAATTTTCTAACTTTCGAAAACTTTAAATTCTGAAAAAAATTATGGAATTTTAGCTAAAAGAATGAAGAAAAGAAAACTCGTAAAAATTGAAAATTCAAGATAAAAAATTTACTATGATTAATCACCCGAGTAAATACTTAATTTTCAAAGAATAAATATAAAATAAATCCCTTTAGCTATTAAAAGTTTTAAGCAATAAATTTTCTAAGGAAATTGATATAAAGTCCATATACTTGTAGAATTGTATAACAAATTTTATAACTGAACTAAGTTGATCAAAATTTATGCGGTAGTTAGTTTTAATAATAAATCCAGTTTTCCTAACAAACTCACTAGTTTGAACTAATTGTAGGCAGTTTTATATTTTTTTTTTTTTACATATCCATATTAATATAAATATTCACGTACTAGTTTAATTACAATTATTTATAGATTATGAGGTAAAGTTTTTAAAGAAAATGATAATAATAAAAAAAAAATTAAAAGAAAGAGGAATGAGTCATATAATTTAAATAGATTACATTCTTAAATGGGGACGCAATTTTTTAATACTAAATGATTTTTCCATTAAAATAAGGAATAAAATTGTAATTAAATTGATTTGAAATTATTTAGTGATGGGCTCTATTTTCTTGAGAAATAATAACTGAAATTATTATAAATACAATTATATTTTAATTATTTTATTTTTTATTTATTGATTTTTATATTACGATTACTATGACTTGAAGTCAACATCCTTTAGAGCATTCACTTTTATTATGAAAAAAGTATAAAATAATTGTAAAATAGAGTAAAATATAATATAAATAAAATATAAACAAATTGTATTTTCATTATCTACTTTGCTATAAAATAAAGCAGACATATTGTATTTATTAAAAAAAATTGTCGACAATTCCATCAAAGAACGCCCAAATATGGCACTTTTAACGAGTGCCTTTCAGTTTCCATAAAAATTTGTATACATAAACTAAATTAAATCATTTATCGATATCAGTTTTCAGTTTAGCGAATTTGCGAAAACTCGCAATTTTATTTCGCTTTTTCACTTTATCAAAAATCAAACAAATTTCTAAAGTTTGTAGTTTTAAATAAGAATATCTCCGGCAAGGTTTTGAGCAGTTTATTACTCGTATTTAAATGGTCTTTGAGTTTTTCTTATGTCGACTTTAACGCGAACATTTTAAAAATATGAAAGATTTTGTAAAAATGCATTTGAATGCAAATACAAAATGTAAATCCATTTTTCGTCAAATATACACAGAAAAAAGTTTGTTCATAAATATAAAAATTTGCTTTCATTGATTTCAGTTCATAATATTTAAGCATAATTTCTTAAGCATTAAAACTTTTTTTATATTTTTTTAAACGAATCAAAAGTCAAGAAGACTGAAAAGTTGTTTAAATTTTCATTTATATTTTCAATTTGTAAAAATATTTTTGTAATTTTCTTTGTAAAATTTTAAGTTTTTAAATATTTTTAGCTACATTTTGGGAACAGAATAGAAGCGATTTTTATCAAAATGTTGTGCTGCAGAACGCGAGCAAAATTATGTAAAATTTGTAAAGTTTATTTTTTTTAGCAGATTTTCCTTGGAATTTTACCATTTTTAGGCATTTGTTGTTAATATTTTCATGCATAACTATTTTCATTTACCATTTGCAATCAAATCTAATAAAACTAAATCAAAGATTTAACAAAATTCCCAAAAATTTTCATTATGAACAATTTAATAATATATATGAAACAAAATTTTATTTTTAATGAAAAAAGTTTGGGAAGGTCATGTTTTAATCGTAATATTTGTGAAAAAATTTTTTCAAATATATGAATTTATATACCCTACACCATCATAGATGGTTGGGGTATTATGCGTTTGTGCTGATGTTTGCAACGCATAGACAAATTTATCCAACACCCACCTTAAAGTATACCGATCAAATCAGAATCACTTTTAAATCGATCTAACGATGTTCGTCCGTCCTTCTGGTTGGCTGGTTGGTTGTCCATGTAAACCTTGTGCACAAAGTACGGGTAGCAATTTTAAAGATAATTCAATGAAATTTGAATTACTTCTTAAGCACAACGAATACTTATTGAAACTTTGGAAGTAATGAAAAAGACATAAATTTATCTTAAAAATAAAAATATTTTCTAAATTTATAATTCCAGAAATCCACTCCGCTAAATCTCGGTTAATCGGTTATTTGACACAAATTATTCGTTTTATTCATTATTCGAAAATAGATAATATTAGGATAATCGAATGAGGGTTAATCAATTGGATACCTTAGTAATAAAGTAACTCATATAATTTTGATACAGGGACGAAACCTACTGAAATTGGTTGTGATCGGTACATTATTTCACCTAACTCCCATACAAATGTCCCCCCGGAATAGAGTTTAAACACTGAAAAATGCCAATGCCTTTTAGGACGCGCAAATATATTATGCATAAAATAATATATATATATATATATATATATATATATATATATATATATATATATATATATATATACATATATATTAATGCAATTGCATTGAAATGCTTTTTTTAAAAAATAAATTTTATTTGTGCGATTCAAAAAATGAAATGGAAATAATTATGGCATTTCGGACGGCTCTTCCGATTTCAATGAAATTTCACATAATGATAGTAGAGATGTAGGATAGTTTAAGTTTGTGCTTGGACCAGACCCACAGGGGGCAGATCCACAGCGCCTCAAAGTTGGACATATCGGGTATATATTAAAAAAAGATGATCCTGAATCTTTGTATATAAACCGATTTGAAAGATTTCCAAATTCCATACTAAAAATTAAACTAAAGTAGTACAATTACTTAGTTGCAAAAATTTGATTATGGCAGGATTATCAGACAGAATCTAATTAGGCATCTTAATTTTCCGCTATCATACTTTGTCTCATCGGTATATAAAATTCTAATTACTATGCTTTTAAAAATCTGTCTTAGTAAATATTCCATTTGCTGTGCTTTGCACTAAGAAGCCGGTTAAAGATTAAATTCAACATTGTATTCAAAAAACTATTAAATAAAATAATAATCACACACTTACAAGAAGAAAATAAAATTAATCTTATATGACAAATGAAAATGTTCAAGTAAATAAATATTTATGTACGTTACTTGTTTTAATAATGATTTCTAGTCAACCATATGATTTTGTTTTGAGAAAAAAATATTACAAAAAAAAAAAAAAAAAAAAAAACAAATTATTAAACAAAAAAGTATCTACGAGTAATAAAATCATCTTGAAATAAATTTTTATAAACATCTGTAACGTAACGTGAATATTGAATGCATTAAAACGAGAAAAAAAACTCTCTCAAACTGAGTGCACGTTACAGATACAGATTCCAATCTTCATGGAATGTCACCAAACTGGTTGATGAAACATTTAAAGTGAACAAAATTGTTAAAAAAAAATATTAAATAAAGAGATGGAAAAAAAATTACAACAGGCAGTGATGGTGTATTTGGAAAATATGCGATTTTATAAATATAAATATAAACTACTAAACGAGGATTTGAAGAGGTCAGCAATAGTTTTAAGAAAGAAGATCAAATAGTTTGTTATTGGGAGAAAAGGGTGAAAAATACTAATAAAAATTAAGAAAACGTTTAAGTTGCAATTTCGTTTGGAATTTTGCAACATTAATAATTATGATTGTATTCACAATTTAATAAATTAATTTAATTAATTAATTTATAGCATTAATTAAAGATTTATAATTAAGGCTAAATATGAGCCTAGAAATTAGAGGCAAAATATGGATTATATAAAAACTACCATAGCATCCTAATTTGGACTTTATAATGGCTTTTTTGGACTATTCATAAGATACAACTGAACCATACCAAAACTATTTGCAGGTCTGTAATTGAAGTTAAAATGAATTCACATAAAGATCAATGAATGAAGGTAAATTTGAATTCGATAAAGATTTATAATTGAAGCTAAAATTTGATAATAAAAATAATAATATTTCTACATTAAATTTAAAGGATATATGAATGAAGCCAAACTTGAAATGTACAAATAATTATGGACAAACTCGAACAATATAAAGATCAGTAATTGAGGACTGAAGTTAAAGTTGACTTTAAAAAACATCGCAAATTCAACTAATTTGGGCTACATATAAAAAGATGATAATTAAAGTAAAATTTGAACAGTATAAAAATTGATGATCAAAGCCGAATTTGAACTATATAAAAATTGGTAATTCAGGCCAGACTTAAACACTATAACCATCAATGATTGGTGCAAATATTTGTTCTATGTAACGATCGATAATTGAAGCCAAATTTATACTCTATAAAGATCTATGATTAAGTCAAAGTAGAACTAAATGAAGTCTTATGAGGAAAACTGAATTTGTACATTAAAGGTCTATCTACAACTTAAGTTCAACTTAGACCGTAAAATTTTTTATAACAAAATTTTCTATTATATTCTCTTATATAAAAAAAGTATAATATAAATTTTCTTTTTATAGAAAATTTTTAATAAAATTTCTTTTTACAGAAAATTTTTAATAAAATTTCTTTTTACAGAAAATTGCACTAAATTTCCAATAAATTTTCTTTTTATAGAAAATTATCAATAAATTTTCTTTTTATAGAAATAAATTTTCTTTTTATAGAACATTTTTAAAAACTTTTCTTTTTATAGAATATTTTCAACAAATTTTCTTTTTCCAGAAAATTTTCAATAAATTTTCTTTTTATAGATAATTTCCAATAAATTTTCTTTTTATGGAAAATTATCAATAAATTTTCGTTTTATAGAAAATTATCAATAAATTTTCTTTTTATAGCAAATTTGCAATAAATTTTCTTTTTATAAAAAATTTGCAATGAATTTTCTTTTTATAGAAAATTTGCAATAAATTCCTTATTATAGAAAATTTGCAATAGATTTTCTTTTTATAGAAAATTTGCAATAAATTTTCTTTTTATAGAAAATTTGCAATAAATTTTCTTTTCATAGAAAATTTGCAATAAATTTTCTTTTTATATAAAATTTGCAATAAGGTTTTTTTTTAGAGAAAATTTGCAATAAATTTTCTTTTTGGAGAAAATTTCCAATAAATGTTCTTTTTATAGAAAATTTGCAATAAATGTTCTTTTTATAGAAAATTTGCAATAAATTTTCTTTTTATAGAGAATTTTCAATAAATTTCATTTTATAGAAAATTTGCAATAAATATTCTTTTTATAGAAAATTTTCAATAAATATTCTTTTTATAGAAAATTTCCAATAAATTTTCTTTTTATAGAAAATTTGAAATAAATTTTCTTTTTATAAAAAATTTCCAATAAATTTTCTTTTTATAGAAAATTTGCAATAAATTTTCTTTTTAAAGAAAATTTGCAGTAAATTTTCATTTTGCAGAAAATTTTCAATAAATTTTCTTTTTATAGGAAATTTTCTATAGATTTATATGTAAAATTTTTGATAAAATTTTTTTTATTGAAAAATTTCGATAAAATTTATTTTTATAAAAATTTTTTGATAAAATTTATTTTTAGAAAATTTTCAATAAATTTTCTCTATATAGAAAATTGTCAATATATTTTCTTTTTATAGAATGTTTTTGTTAAATTTTCCTTTTATAGAAAATTTTCGTTAAATTTTTTATAAAAATTTTTTGATTTAAAAAAATTTTTTTTTGATAAAGTTTCTTTTTATAAAAAATGCTTTTTTAATTTTCTTTGTGCTAATATCTGCTTAACTAAATTTTTTTCTAGAATAATGTTGATATTTTCCTCTCTCTAGAAAAATTTATCAATTGATTACTAAATATCCATCCATCCAATAAAGCTAAGTGTACACCACTTTGTGCAATTAAATTTCATTGCAATTTTTTTTCAATTCAAAATTCATTTCAATTTCAATATAATTTTTTTGATGCCGTAAATGTGTCACACGTACGTATATAACTTACAGCTATAAATAAACTAATAAATAATTATAAATAAACCATAAACAAATAAATATACATTATTTTTATATGGTCACCATGATCGCCATAAAACAATAGCAAAACAAATTAAAAAAAAAAGAAAAAAGTATTTAATTTAATACTCGTAATAATTATAAAAAAAATATATATATATATTTACAAATATTTCAATAATTGTGAAAAATTCTGGCGTGCGTGTCTGAACGTAATCAATCTTAATTATTAAGAAAAATGTTCATATTTATTATTTATTTATTTTTATTTATTTCTATCTACAACTATAAATATATAGAGGATAAGACTTCTTTAACCACAATTCAGCCCCTAAAAGTAATTATTAATAGTGTTTAATTTTAGCAATTTTTTTGCGTTTAATTGTGGCTAATTTTAAAATTTTATTTCACAAAATTGTTAGCTTAATTTCCATTGAAAAATTGTTTTATTGTTTTATTAATATAATGAAAAATATTTGCTTTCGCATTTCTAATAATTCAAATAATTTTACTTTTCATTTTCAATAGCATTTTTTCAGTTATCATTGATGAGTGATTGAATATTTAAATGCGCATCAAGTGTTTAATTGAATATTGAAATTCCATTTAAAGACAAATTGTTTATTTTTTATTGATTGATTTTATTTGTTAACAAAGTAGGTAAATGTAATAGAGTGAAAGGTAATTAAAGGGACAAGGAAATTAAATTTTGTAGGCTATTTCGAGAATTGAGTGTAGCTTTTGTTTATGAATTGATTTAGTGGATTTTCAATATCAAATTACTTAGGACAACAATAAGCAAGCTGGATGAATTTCATATAATTCGGCTGAGAAATTTGGATTTGAGAATGTTCACCACAAACACACGGACCAACTATAAGTACTCTCTATATATTTAATTGAGGTTAATGTGATAATTAAATTCGAACGACATTTTTCCCTTAATTTAAAAACCAATCTGCACAAAAATTCCTTTATCGAAATGTTAATGATGACATGAACAAGCTGCGTTTGGTATTTTAAAAATTTGATTTTCTTTCAAACATAAAGAAAAAATATGTGTATCTGTATATATTCTGTATATCTGTATATATTTTAACACACACCTGCTGAGCATTTTATGCACGCAAAGTACAAAAAAAAAGAAATAGAAATTCTAACAAAACGTGAAAAAGTAACAAAAACCTTAATCGATTGAATTAAAAAAGTTATTAAAAGCTACAACAAAAACCATATAAAAACAATCAACACAAAAATAGCTTTGACTATAAGAAGATTCTCACTGAGAATTTCTCACACAAAATCATTAAACCAGAGAAGAAAAAAAAAATTAACGAGAAAAAATTTTAACGCGAAAAACAAACGACAACCCACTGTGATATCCTGCCGCGTTTAAAAAAGTCACGAGCAGTACAAACGTTTAAATAGATTCGTTTGGTTAGAGTGAAAAGTGGTAGAGCGGGAAAAAACCAAAATTAAAATAATTGAGAACCACAAATGATGCGTATATTATGATATTGAAATTAATTTTGGAATATACACATATTGTTATAAAATGATTACGACTGCAATAAACCCATATTAAGAAAGAGCCATATTTACATAACCTTGACCATTTTATTTAGGGGCACAAAGAAAGAAAAGAAAAAAAAAACTCCTAAACTATTAAGTCTAGTGTTGTTAGCAGTATTATTTTATTTTGATAATAAGAATTTATTCAAGGTTATTTCAATTTTTTATGGTAGCTACGCACCATGTTATTTGATTATAATAAAATTTTAATACGTTGGCTCAATTAAACCTTAAAGTATACTACAGAAAACATTTCAAGTTGCTTTTCCTTTTATAGATAAATGATGTAAATTTTTTTCTAAATTTTCTTGTTATAAAAAATGACAATTACTTTTCGTTAAACTTTCTTTTAGAGAAAATTTGCGATAAATTTTATTTTATAGAACTTTTTTCGATATATTTTAATTTTTTTTTTTATTTTAATATATTTACTTTTTATAAAAAATTTACGAGAAATTTATTATAAACAAATTTTTAACATATAAAAAATTTGCGATAAATTTTCTTTTTGTAGAAAATTTTTGATAATTTTGTTTTATAGAATATTCTTGATAAATTTTCTTTTTATAGAAAATTTGCGATAAATTTTCTTTTTATAGAATATTTGCGATAAATTTTCTTTTCATAGAAAATTTGCGATAAATTTTCTTTTTATAGAACATTTGCGATAAATTTTCTTTTCATAGAAAATTTGCGATAAGTTTTCTTTTCATAGAAAATTTTCTTTTCATAGAAAATTTGCAATGTATTTTCTTTTTATAGAAAATTTGCTATAAATTTTCTTTTTATAGAAAATTTGCTATAATTTTTCTTTTTATATAAAATTTGCGATAATTTTCTTTTTATAGAAAATTTGCTATAATCTTTCTTTTTATAGAAAATTTGCAAAAAATTTTCTCTTTATAAAAAATTTTCAAAAAATTTCTTTCTATAGAAATTTTGCAAATTTTTTTTTCTATTGAAAATTTACTATAAATTTTCCTTTTATAGAAAATTTGCAATAAATTTTATTTTTAAAGAACATTTTTGATGCGTTTTCTTTTTTTGGCAATTTTGCAATAAATTTTCTTTTTATAAAAAATTTTCAAAAAAATTTCTTTCTATAGAAGTTTTCCTCTTATAGAAAATTTGCAATAAATTTTATTTTTAAAGAAAATTTTTGATGCGTTTTCTTTTTTTGGAAATTTTGCGATAAATTTTATTGTTATAAGTAATATGCGATAATTTTTTTTTATACAAAATGTCCGATAAATTTTTATTTTATAGAAAATATCCAATAAAATTTCTTTACATAAAAAATGTTAAATAAATAATCTTTTTTTTAGAACATTTTTAATGAATATTCTTTTTATAAAATATATTTAATAAATTTTCTTTATACAGAAAATTTTAATTAAATTTACATTTTTTTGTAGAAAACTTCCGATAAATCTTTGTATAAAAAGTGCCATAAAGTTCCTTTTTATAAAAAAATTGAGAATAATTGTCTTTTAATAGAAAATTTATGATAATTTTTTTTTTTTAATTTACGAAAAAAATTTTATTTTTTTTTTTTGAAAATGTGCAATCAATTTTGTGTAAAAAAATTTGCAATAAATTTTGCAATAATTTGTTTTTCTACAGAAAATTTATTATAAATTTTTCTTTTATAGAAAATTTGCGATACTTTTTCTTTTTTAGAAATTTTGCGTTAAATTTAATTTTTATAAATAATTTGCGATAATTTTGTATACAAAATTTTCGATAAATTTTTATTCTCAGAAAATTTTTAATAAACTCTTATTCTATATAAAATTTTCAATAAATTTTTATTTTATGGAAAATTTTCAATAAAATTTCTTTAAATAAAAATGTTTAATAAATATTCCTTATAAAGAAAATTTAAAATAAATTTTTTTACGTTGAAATTTTGCAATAAATATTACTTTTTAAGGAAAATTTTGAATTAATACTATTTTTACAAAATATTTTTAATAAATTTTATTTATACAGAAGATTTTCAATAAATATATATTTTTCTATAGCACTTTTAATAAATATTCTTTTCATATAATTTTTTTAATAAATCTCTTTGTATAGAAAATTTGATCAAAATTTTTTTCTATATAAATATTTTCAATAAATTTGTTTTCTATAGAACATTTTTTATAAAATTTCTTCATATAGAAATTTTTTAATAAATATTCTTTATATAGAACATTTTCAATAAATTCATTTTATATAGAAAATTTAAAAAAATGGTACAAAAAAGTGGTAGAAAATTTTAATAAAATTTACAAAAAATATGGAAAATTTTAAAAAATGGAAAATTTTTAAGAATTTTTTTTATGAAAATTTTTAGAAAATATTTTTAATAAATTTTCTTTATATAGAAAATTTTCTAGAGATTTTCTTTATATAGCAAATTTTTAACAAATATTCTTTATGTAGAATATTTTCTTTTTTTAGAAGAATTTCAATAAATATTCTTTGGGCCTGTTTGAAATAGTAGGAAAATCATATGCTAAGAAATATTTTCACTATGGTGAAAAAATTGTTATTTCAGCTGTGTGAAATGAAAGCTTTGTAATATTTGCAAGTCATTCATGACCTTTTAATACATAAATAAATGTCTTTAAAATTTTAAAATTAATTATAAGTGTTCTAAATATTTTATAGTTTTAAAATATTTCCTATAGAATTTAAAACGTCAAAAATTTAAATACATTTGTCAAAAGTTTTACTAGCCCTGTGAGCTAGTAAAGTTTCATTCACTTCATTACAGTCAAAAATTTACTTTTCTATCCTTTCACACAGGCCCTTTTTATATAAAATTTTTGATAGATTTTCTTTCTATAAAATTTTTTTGATAAATTTTCTTTATAATGAAAATTTTAGATAAATACTCTTTTTATAGAAAATTTGAGAGACATTTTCATTTTATACAAAATATGTGATAAATTTTCATTTATTGAAAATTCTCAACAAATTTTCTTTTTAAAGAAAATTGGCATTAAATTAGAATTAACTTTTTTCGTTTATAGAAAATTTGCGATAAATGTTTTCTTTTTATAGAAAATTTTCTCAAAGAAATAAAAAAAAATTTTTTTGTTTCCTTTGAACTCCTAAACGTAAATATATATTTTTTAATTTTATAAAAGCAACAGCATATAATAATCTTTTTACGTTATTAATTTAACAAACAATATTACCTAACAATGCATAACAAGATTATTATATTTTGAATTAAATTGAAATTTTTTTCTTACATTTCTTTTACAATTAGCAAAACACGAGAAAACCACTATCTAAACATTATATTAATAAATTTTCAAATAGTATCAAAATTAATATAATTTCATAATCTTTTAACATGCAACATGTGAAAAGAATATTTAATTTTACTAATAACAAATATTTATTTAGTTTAATTTTATTATTTGTTATTTAGTAGATATGTGTACATTTATTTGTTGTTTTCTAAATCTAAATGTGCGAAAAGTACTTTGTGTCTACATTTCAACAACTAAATAACACCTGTATAAAATATTTATTTCGTTTTTAAACAATTTATTGGGTGAAACAAAGTTAAAAAATAATAATAAAAAAAAATTATTAAAAGTGCAGATAGCTTAGTATTATGATTTAATAGAATCAATGAAGAATATGAGAAATTACTCTTAAACAGTGTTGCCAGTTTAGCTTTTTAAGGCTAAATCTAGCCTTTCGTTTTACCTTCTAGTTTTTTTATAATCTTTTTTGATTTTTAAAATGGCCTTTAAAAGCCTAAAA
The DNA here is from genome assembly GCA_932274085.1 of Protocalliphora azurea. Lineage (NCBI taxonomy): Eukaryota > Metazoa > Arthropoda > Insecta > Diptera > Calliphoridae > Protocalliphora > Protocalliphora azurea. Next base: position 144,804,675 of record OW026520.1, on the reverse strand, counting down.
TATTTTATTATTTATTATTACTAATTTTATTTTTACAGAATCATCCATTTAAGCATTTTTATGTATTTATTACCACAGAAAAATTGACATTAATTATATTTAATAAAAAAATTCGCCAGTGGCACTTAATTCACCAAATAAAAGTGTCCTTAACTAATTTTGTGGAGTTACTAAATCGATAATTTCAATTATTTCTTAATATATTTGGAAAAAAGGAATCATAATTAAAAAATTATGAAAAATCACTTCAAAAAGATTTTTCATATGAAATATAAACCTAATTTGTATGGGAATTTTTTGGTCCATTTTTCATAGTCATTTCATTGGCTATTATTTATAAATTTATTACAATTTATTTTTTTCAGAAAATTTTCAAAAACTAATAAGAACTAGAAAAATAAGTCTTAATTAAAAAAAAATAACTTTTTTTCTGGCCTTATTATTTGAACTTTAAAAAAGGTTAAAAAGACTAAATTTTTACCCTTTTTAAAGTTCAATTTAGCCTCTCTTGGCAACACTGTTCTTAAATTATCGTAAAATCATTATTTAGTGTACGCTTTTTTTAACATTTAAATTAAAATTTTTAAGTTATTTAGGAGAACTTGAAACTTCTTTGAAAAATCAAGAAACCCTATGGGAAAGTAAATTTTTGGTGAGCTAAATATTTAAAGCTATGAATTGAACAAGCAACGGGTTTCCAAAATGTATCTTTTGTGATTAAAAAACTTCAAATAGTCTTACTAAAGATGCTTAGGTGAAAATTACAAATAGAATGATAACAATGTGTTGACAAATTAATTAATTCAAATTAAAGATTATTTATTTACCTTATATTAATAAAAACTTGAAAAGATAAGAAAAGTGTTTATTAATTAAAAACTTAAATAAATTAAAATTTTTCTAATAATAAAAGGATCTCTTCAAGCATAAATCAAACAAAATTTGTTAGTCAAAGCCCTAAACTTCAATGAGTCCGATGGAGTGGAAATTTTAAAAGAATAAAAATGTTACCGCAAAAATAATTTTTTAACAATAAGATAAAATAATAATAAAATTTTCAAATTTATAAGAATTTAAATTAAATTAAATGTTTTCATATTTCAATAAATTATTTTAATTTAAATACCCCTACGGATTTGTTGGTTAAAATAATTGAAAATATCAACATGACCGCCTGTAGCTCAATAAAAATTCAAAATTCGTATTATTTTTCTTTCTTTTCTTAAAATTTATTAGAGCGCAATAATTTTTATAAATACACAAACAGCAACAACCATAAGAGAAACAAATAGTATTTCGTAATTTGTAGAGATTGTTTCAAATTTCCATGAAAATAAACAAAAATTCAAGCAACAAGAACAAGTTTTTTTTTTTTTTAAATATATTTAAAACGCAAAAAGCAGAACAAAAATAATAAAATTATTTAACAAAATTTCATTTGCAATTAATACAAACATTTGTTTAAAATCTGTTTGCTAATAATATTGTTATTGGCAGACCGCACGTCCACAGCGAAATATTGCGTTTCTATAGTCTTAACAAAATAAAATTCCCTCTAGTGTTTTGGTTACACCGGCCGGCTTCGTGGTCTGTATTTAGAAAAAAATTTATGAGAGAGAGTAAGTATATATATATATATATATATATATATATATATATATATATATATATATATATATATATATATATTATTTTATTTTAATGGTATTTAGTGATGTTGTAGCCATAATTAACTTTAATGTTATATCTGTTTAATGCGAAGATTATTATTGCACAAATATCACACTTCTTTCTCGTATACTTTTGTTTAGAAAAAAATTTTCTTTATTATTTTTTTAAGCGAAAAATTCCTAAAATGAACTTATTAACACCCGCTGATCGTTGAAATGGGCCATTAACATTCTTATGGGATATTATTTAAAATAAAGAGAATTATAAATTAGAATTTTTCATAAATTGAATTTGAAATGTGGGAAGAAAGATCAAGTATTTTAAGTTTGTTTGATTTTGTATTCCATAAGAAATTGATGGGTAATATTTTAAAAAACTTGCAATAAAAAGATTTATTTTCAAATAAATTTTAACGATTTTTATATAAATGAAAATTTATCGGAAAATCTTTAGAAAGGAAAATTTATCGTACATTTTCTAGAAAAAGCCAATTTATCGTAAATATTCTAGAAAAAGAAAATTTATGGTAAATTTTCTAGAAAAAGCCAATTTATCGTAAATTTTCTTGGAAAAGAAAATTTATCGTAAATTTTCTATAAAAAGAAATTTATCGTAAATTTTCTAGAAAAAGAAAATTTATCGTAAATTTTCTAGAGAAGGAAAATTTATCGTAAATTTTCTAGAAAAAGAAAATTTATCGCAGTTTCTTAGAAGAAGAAAATTTATTGTAAATTTTTCAGAAAAAGAATATTTATCGTAAATTTTCTAGAAAAAGAAAATTTATCGTAAATTTTCTAGAAAAAGAAAATTTATCGTAAATTTTCTAGAAAAAGAAAATTTATCGTAAATTTTCTAGAAAAAGAAAATTTATCGTAAATTTTCTAGAAAAAGAAAATTTATCGTAAATTTTCTAGAAAAAGAAAATTTATCGTAAATTTTCTAGAAAAAGAAAATTTATCGTAAATTTTCTAGAAAAAGAAAATTTATCGTAAATTTTTTAGAAAAAGAAAATTTATCGTAAATTTTTTAGAAAAAAAATTAATCATAAATCTTCTAGAAAAAATGAATTTATCGTAAATTTTCTAAAACAGAAAATTTATCGTAAATTTTCTAGGAAAAGAAAATTTATAGTAAATTTTCTATAAAAAGAAGTTTATCGTAAATTTTCTAGAAAAAGAAAATTTATCGTAAATTTTGCATAAAATAGAATATCACAAATATTCTACAAAAAAATTTTTATCGTTAATTTTCTAAAAAAAGAAAATTTATTGTAAATTTATAATGAAAGAAAATTTATCGCAAATTTTCTATAAAAATATTTTGTTTTTTTTTATTTTCTATAAAAAGAAAATTTATCAAAAATTTTCTATAAAAAGAAAATTTATTTAAAATTTTCTAAAGGAAAAGAATTGTTTTTTTTTAAACAGAAAAGTAATGCACAGTTTTTTAAAAAAATTATTTATATTTTTTTAGTTTTCTATAAAAAGAAAATTTATCAAAATTTCTAAAAAAAAGGGATTTGCTATGAAAAGAAAATTTATTGATCATTTTTTTGTAAAAGAATAAAGTAAAATAAAATTTATCGCAAATTTTCTATAAAAAAAAATTATTGAACATTTTCTATAAAGAGGATATTTATCGTAATTTTTTATTACTGAAGAGAAAATTGTATAATGAGAACTTCGATTGAAATGCTGCACAATAGGGTATTTAAAAGTCTATTTGGTCTGGTTATTTTAATAAAATTGTAGTTTTTGATTTTATTAATAACCTAATTAATTTTAGATAATGATTATGTATAATTTTTATAAAAATTCAAAAGAAAGTTAATTTTATTTCTTTAATTTTCCCCGCAACTATAAAGGTGCAGTTTAAAATAAACAAATCAATATAAGTTTTTAATAAATTTCAATGTTTAAATATTTTTTAAGGAAATTTAATTATCTTTTTTTTTGAAATAAAAAGTAGAAAAATCTATGAATTATAAATAAACTAGAAACTTATTATAAATAATACTTTGGCCTGTGAAAAAGACGAGTGTTTAAGGAAAATTAATTTCAAAATAAATTTAAAATCAATTTTTGGCATTTCAGTTGAATAAAAGAAATTACTATGAAATATCAAATAAAAATGTATATTTTGTTTAGCGAAATTTCAACAATTAATTGATATATAAAAACAATTTGGGGAATAGACATTTTAAAATGAATTATTACGATTAAATGGAAATTTAAATTTGGTAATTTTTAAAGCAAATGAAAATCATAAAAAAAAGATATTTTGGTTTAAATTTATATTGCCTTAAGGGTAAAAATATACTTAATAGTAAACAATTATATAACATAAAAGATCAAAAGAGTTTTCCAAGCAGTGTTGAATTTTAGGCTCCTGTTTGAACAAACATGAATTAAAAGTTTTCTTTGTTTAATATTTAATTATTAATATGTCATTATTTATTTAACAAATACCATTTATTTATAGTTAAATATTAAAAACAAGGTGTTGTAAACGCCATTAGCACCCAAACTCTTCACATCTCACGCTCTGAAGTGAGTTCATACATATTAAGAAAGAGCGTGTGAAATATTTGAAAAATTAATTATGTAAAAATTAAATAAACATCTCTCTTTCATGTCATCTACGTAAACAGCAATAACTGATGCTGCTGTTGTTATTATCAATAACAATCCCCTTACAAAGAAATAAAGAACAGACCTGTTGTCAATAATTTGTAGTGGGCAGCAAGTTAAGTTAAACCGATGATGAAGAAGCGTACAAGAAGCGTTTTTATTGTTTAACCAAACACAAATAAATAAACACAAAGACTACAAGTGATCATAAAAAGATCCTTTAATTTGCATAATTCTCAGAATGAGCAGAAAAAAAGGAACCGAGAGCTATTGAAATGTAAATTATAAAATACATAACATACAACAAAAAACAAACAATTCCTTTCATAACTATTTAATAACTCGACAAGAAAGAAAAAAAAACAAACAACATACCTTCGGCTATGAGTGATGAGAGAGATCTTTAAGGTTTATTGAAGAAGTTAAAGCAGAGAAAATGAGGTTTAAATGATCAAACCATCAAATAAACAAATAAATAAATAAAAGCTGAAAGAAAAATATCCAATAATCGCATTCAAACAAGAGTAAAAAAAAACAGATACTCAAGTTCAACAGGTTAAAAACCACTTAATATGTTGCAACCCAACCAATACACTACCAAATACATAGCAGCAATATAAATGAAACTGCATCAGTCAAAAGCAGCAAATAAGGTAAGGAAGATGCAAATTTTCTTCCATATGAAATGATGAAGATCATGCTCATGATGATAATGAGGCAAAAACAAAGTAACATGTAGAGTTAAGATTAAGATGGATAAAGTTATGTATGGATATATAACCAACAGTTTCTTTATATCCAACTTCATCATCATTGGCAGCAATAACTATGGATATGTTCTCTTTAAATTGTTTTACTTTGTGTAGTTCTAAACGCCAGTTTGTTGTTAGCTTTTTTACTTTATTTTTGTTAAAAAAAAGTAAAAAAAAAACCATAAAGTGTCTTAAAGTAAACAGAAAATGCGGCATCGTTGACTCTTAACGAGGCCGACATCATCATCATTTTTATCGATTTACTTACGACAAAATGCAATACAACTAAAATCTAAAAGCACTATGGGTTGTTTTTAAATAAATGTTAAAAAAAAATGTTAAAATGGTAGAAAAGTTAATATATACTAAGTCACATTTTTAATTCAATGAAAAAGGTCAAAGGCCAGTGTCATTTGAAAGGAATTTAAATTAATCTTTAAAAATATATCTTTCAAATTATATATTTGATTTATTTATTTGTGCTAGAGTGTTATTAATCGATCGAGAAATGACATGGGACAGAAATTTTTGAGTTAAAGATGTAGAAATATGCATTATATTAAACTATATCTTTTGTAAAAAATAGCGTGTATATCGAGTAATTTGATATTTTTAAACGGTTATTAGGTTATTGTAAACTTCAATTCAAAATATAAATACATTGCAAGCTCGATTTTCGCGATTAATTAAAAACCAGACCTGTCGGGAAAACTGAATTTTCCCGATAACAGAACCCAAAATATTATTGAATAATTTTGTGTAATTTTTAAAATTAGAATCAAACATTTTTAAAGAAATTGGAGATTTTGAGTTGCTTTTTTGGCAAATTATTTTTTAAAATAACAGCTGAATCACGTAGTTTATATAGTGCTGATGTCGGCTTATCATTTTCCAAAACCCATTGTGTGCATATGTTTATCGATGTTATACAATCGTCAACTTTAATTTCGTTTTCTTCATGATCACTATCGTATAAATCCTCCGATTCCGTATCTAATAATTCCATTAGCTCCTCATTACTTTCTACATGAAATTCTTCTTGAATTCAATTGTTTATGTCAGCATTCGTGAAAAGATGTTCCGTACAACTTTATGTTGTATGTACGAACTTTTTGGATAAATTTGCTTGCTTTATAATGTGGTAAATCGTAGACTTGTAATTCACGCAAATTGAATTTATTGAATCTCCACTTTTAAATTTTTTTTAAATCTCAAATTTTTTACAAATCGTTGGCTTTAAAATATGTTGAACTTTTCCCATATTAAGAGGTGTATTACCCAACAAATGACATGAATAAGCTGACAAAATTAAAGATCAAAATTATCTAAAAAGGTTAATATACCAAAAGACAGGGATTTCCCTTTTTTTTGGTTATAGACATTGTAATCAAATTAAAAAAAAAAAAACAGATAAAAGTTGCGAAAATAGAACCCAATTTTTGTAAACTATCGCGATTATAGAACTTGCAATTTTAAAAATTAAGCCGTCGCGATAACCGGGCCGTCGCGATAATGGGTAGTCGCAAATACCGAGGTTGCACTGTATAAATACAAATATAAATATAGATATAAATATAAACATAAATATAAATATAAATATAAATATGAATATGAATATAAATATAATTATAAATATAAATTTAAATTTAAATATAAATATATATTTTTCTTATTTTTGACCTAAAATAAAATTATTATTGTTTTTCTTAAATTTACATAAATTTCCAACTTATATTTTCTTTTTTATTCACTTGTACACAAAAAAGCGTTACTCGAATGCTTCTTTACTATCGAATAAAAACTCGTCAGTTTGCATTCGAACGATCGCTCTTTATCGTATGCCATCATTAGAAATTTTGATACTTTTTTTCATTATCGAATAAGAGAATGCCAAAAGTAAAGAAAACTCGCATACGAATGTGAGAATCTCTCTTCTCATTATTGCAAATAATCAATAGTGCTGCTATGTACCAAAGGAGGACAATCCACTAAACCGTACGGAACTCTGTCTATTTAAAATGTATTGGATCACAATAAAAATGTATTAAAATGGAGCTTAAAAAGAAGTAGATTTATTGCAACAAACTTAAGTAAGAAATGTATACTCGGTCAAGACCGACCATATGAAAACATTGATTACACAGGTTGATAAAAAGAAATTTTTTTTGCGGCACGTTCTATCTCAGTCAATTTGGATACATGTTATTATGAAGTACTATACCTATAAAGCACTCTTTTTTAATTGACTCTGGTTCTCGCGATAAATTGCTATTTAAAAATTAACGAGAATGTATCATATATTGAAACATATATCGAAAATAACTTGTCTGATTTGGTTCAATAAAATATAAAAAATCGAATTATTAATTTACAAATTACACAGAAATAATATGAGTTAATTAGTTTATAGTTTTTTGTTGAACAACATTGTTCATTGCTACTTAATACGTGGCTAAACAATAACAATTATACATTGCTTGATTTACTACATAACTGGTAGCTTTAAGCATATAAACAATAATAATTGAAAAAGGAGAATACAAAATAATTGTAAAAAAAGCTTTATCGTAAACCATTCGTCTTACTTAATAACATATAGGGAAAATAAGTTACAGATTCCATTTTTCCAAAAAGTTGTAAGTTAAATAGATAATGTTTGCAGAGAACACCACGGTAGGATGCTGAAGAGTGCTGATGACGGTCGTGGCGGACTAGGAAATGCCGAGTTATTAGACACTCGGCAGAAGGGAATGTATTCTGTATTCTTCTACAATTATTCAATAAACTTAAACCGATATCCAAAAATTTAAAAAAAAAAAAAAAATATTATGAATACAACTTGAAGGCAATTTTAATTCGATTTTTTTTTTTTTTGATATTTTATTAAAGCAAATCTGACAAGTCGTTTGAGATATGCTTCAATACGTGATGCAACCCCAAATATCGATTAATCGCGAGATCCAGAATCAATTAAAAAAAAGTGGTTTATAGGCTTAGTACCTCATAATAACGTGAAAGAGAAATCCCGTGACGCAGAATCAGTGTTACCCTTTGTTGTTGATTCTCTTCGATAAGTAATATGGACCTTTGTTTGATGATAATAGTTATTATACAATTAATAAAGTGTTACTATTAAATAGAAAAAATAAAAATTGATTTATAATAATTATGATATAATTAATAGCGCATAAAACTTATAACAATTAAGTACTTGATTGTACGCATTGTGATTCCAAAAAGATCATATCAAGGACGATTTTTTTTAACACAAATGATACCAACAATTTAAATTTTATACAGTAGAGTAAACTTGTGCTGCACATGTTTCTAATAGAGAGAAAAAATCATTCAAATTAAAATTTAAAATTTTAAATAATGTTAAGTTGACTTAAATATAATTTTGTATAAATTGTCTAAATCGGACAACCCGTTCTCGAATTAATGAAGAAATATTAGACATGCCCATAAAAAGACTCAAGACCTGTCAGAAAAACTCTGATAGCTGATTCGATTTAGCTCATAAAATTTCTTCTAGTCCACCTAATTTTGTTTAAAGAAAAAATTTTTTTATTTGCCCATCACTAAATTTTAGATATGAGGGGTATTTTCTAGAGATTTTCTTTTGCCGCTCTTTTTCCGCTTTCTGGAAATTTGATTTTTATATTTTCTGGGATCCCTTATAAGTGAAATTTTTGTAATTTATCTAATAAAATAAGTTAATAATTTAAATACTTTTAGGCCCACGTTTTCACTGGTACTTTAAAAATGTAAGTTGTTGTTACTTCTCTAAATCATTTAGTAATTATGCTTATCAGATGTCGAACTTTACTTCCTACTAGTCCTTTTTTAACATATTACTTTTGACTAGAATGAAAAATCTAATGAATCCAATTTTTTCTATTTAAAATATTCAAATAAATAGAATTATTTTATTTTCCATCTATTATACAAAAATGTATGAAGGACTATTAAATATATTTCTTTATCTCCCTAAAGATATAAAATCAAATAAAATAAATCAAAAAAAAAAAAAAATATATAAAAACACATTATATACCAAAATAGCCATATATGAGTTAGAAAATATAAATATTTTGCACCAGATTATCTAGACTTAGATGTAGATAAAGTTATGGGATCTGAAAAGATTTCGGGCATGTGTTGGTTAGTTTCCGAAGATTCTTTTTCATTTAGAGTATCTCAAAAATACAAAGATTTCAAACATCTTAATGGTATTTGTAGACCAACAAAAATAAAAGTCCTTAGTACCGTGATGAATATTATCGACCCCCTTGTTGGATTCTACGTAATACGCGCAAAAATAATTTTACAAGAGATTTAGTGCAGTGGCTGTTTTTGGGACAAATGTATTTAAGATGCGTTGGACTCAATACTTAAAAACAATCGAACTGCTTAATACACCATGATATCACTTTCATGACACAGTTACTTTAAGCAATGATATGGAACTACACACATTTGTTGACGCCACTGAAAACGGATTTGCATCTATAGCGATAGAATCTTGGGGATGAAAGTTAGTGCAGTCTCATTGGAAGTCAAACAAAGGCAAGAAATCTAGTCAATTCTCAATGATTTACCGGGATTATGGGACTAAAAACTTTGTGGAATTCCCGTTCTGGAATTTACTGTGAGTAAATTCCAGATTTGTGCAACAATTTTGCTGATACATGGCTATTTTACTACCAGCTTTAAGTTAAAGATAAAAACCAGGAACATTTTTGCCGCTTTCACTTTTTAAAGGAACTTAAAAAAAATTACAATTTTGCAAGCAAAAATTGTCTTTTCCGACACTGCTTTTTAAATAACTCCGAAAATATTTAGCATATAAAAAATGATGTTGGAGAGGCTTGAAGAAATTTTTAGTTCACATCTTTTGGTATATCAATTATATAAATTGTACATACTGTTCTTCAGTTAATGTGAAATATACTCTTGTAATGGTCTTATTAGGGGCGAAATATTAGTCACGACCCAAAAAAATCCAAACTTGATGGAAAAAAACTGAAAGCAAATTCGTGTTTAACACATCAAAATCCATACAACCCAACTATTTGTCTTTAAGAAAGGATTTTCTGCCGACCAGTGTAATCTTTGATTAAGATTTATATGTTCAAAGATTTTTTTATTATATTAAGTCGTAATAAATTGTCAAAGTCAATATTTTGAATTAAGTTTGAAAATTACTTTTTTTTATAAAAGTAGAGAGACTATTTTCTTCGTCAAGTTTTCGTTAAAAAATTTTATTTCTACACAATTTTTAACATGAGATTTCAGAGATGGTTCGTAATGAAATTTTAAATTGACAAAGATTTGCGCCCTGAATTTTAAAGCCCTCAATTGTTCAGCATAAGTCGAAAATAGTACATTTTCTCATCACTCTAATGGAAAAGAAATCACTCGAGATTTTTAACATTTAAAATTAGTTTTAAAAACCCCTCTTAATTAAAAATATAGGCAGGAGATCATAGTTTATGAAAAGAAGACACATTTTCAGAATCGTATTTTTTGAGTATGCATAATATGTATTCAAATTTTCAAATTTTATTTGTAATGCAGTAATTTAATAAGATAACAGCCTTTCTGCTGGCTTCCAAAACTCATTCCAATACTTTAAGCAAGTAATTTCTTTTTTTTTTTTTTTTTTGTTAATATATGTTTACTTTTTAGGAATTATAAATGACAAAATTTATCAATTAATTCAGCTAAACTCCTTTCTTAATACAAAAAATATTAACAAAATATTAAACTAGAACTATGTGTTATCTATTTGATATATATAATACTCGTTAAACGATAGAAATATCGTGGTCTCAAACCAGGCATCGCGACAAAAATTTTCCAAAAATTCACTTTTGGTCTATTAAACAAAAATAATGCCAATACTTATTTTTGCCATAAAATCTAAATAATTAATTAATGCAAATGATTAGAAATACAAAAACTTCTTACTAAAATCTTCATTACTTCATAACCAAGCCACAGTGCACCTGCGATCATTTAAACAAACATCACTAACAGCATGTTCAAGTTTTTTTTCCTTCTTCTACATTTTTGTTCTTTTTCAAATCTAAATTTTTGAAAGGTATTCAGGCTTCAACTATAAAGAACATTCCTTTAAGTCATGTTAGTTCATCATCAGTAAATACAAGTTGTTGCAAAGATTTTACTGCTGCTGCCTCTGATCATGGTGTTCGGGGTTGCAGCAACAATATTTACCCAGCTAAACACTGTACAGTACAGTAGCAGTTATTTGCATTTCTAGCTGCAACCTCTTCTCAGCCGTTTTGCCTCTTATTTACTTTGTGATCCCTTCTTTTTTTTTTTTTTTGCTACATGCCTTCATCATCCTCATCATCATCGTCATGATCATCGATCTTTAAGAAGTCGTTATTTTATTGAGTGACTGATAAAAAAAAAAGTAATACTATTCGCATGAGCTTGAATGTTGTTCATTCTAGTTTGTTAAAATGTGAAAAATTTCTTATTTAAATATTGACATGTTCACGTTGATTTGTACGATCGATCGATCGTTTTGAACGTAAAAACAACAAACGAACGTTTCATGTGTTTAGTGCGTAAAAGATTTGTTTTTTTTTTTAAAGATCTTGATAATGTTGGGTGATGACGATAATGATGTCGTTTTAAGTTTAAGTTCGCAGAGTGGTGGAGGAAAAGGAGGGGATTTAGAAAATAAATATTTTTAAAAATATATTTTTATATCTTTAGTAATAGTGACTTAATTTTTGATTCTTATAGATGTTTATCAATCATTTTTAGGTATTGCTATACAGAGAAAACAGATCGGTTGGGATTACCGATTTTTTTGCCAATCGAATTTTGTCGGTTGCACGTATACAAAACACAAATTCGATTACATGTACTGTTAGATTGCTGAATTTAGAGTACACACAACTGTTTAATATAAAACATTCAGTAGGTAGAACAAAATATATGATTAAAGCTATTGTTTATTTCCTTTTTTCAATATGTCTTATTTATGACATTATTTAAAATAATACAATAACAAATAAAGAAAAGCATACGTATGCAAAATACCAGATATATATATATATATATATATATATATATATATATAATTACATTTACCGCATTGGATCCCTAAGACACCGTATGTAGCTGCATTTATTAATAAAGTTTTCTTTATTTTCAATGACTGAAATAGAAAATATCCTCAAAGGTAGAAAATGTTTTGTCCTATTCCAGCCCTGAAAATTGCTAAAACTTGCTTTGTTGTCGCGTGCCAAATAAATGATTTTTAGAAAATAGGTGTCCAGCATAGAAAAAGGAACCAAGTATCTTTATTTATTGACTGCTCTTTATATTAAATTTTTTTATTTTGGTTTTTTTTTTGTTCTTCCACGGTTTTGAAAAAAATTTCATTTAAATATATTTTATTTTAAATGTCATATTTTTGGTTAATTGTAGTAATTGTATTTTTCGATTCCTACGACTAATATTTGAGGTTCAAACAAATAATTCTGAACCTCATTCGATAATGGTTTTGAAATTAGTTAAGTAATGACATAAACCTATGATTCTTACAATTTGTTCAGTCGCAAGAGAAACTAAACAAATCAATTCGGTTGAGATAATCGATTTGATTTTTTAATTACTTGCTAGCAGTGTTGCCAGCTTAGCCTTTTTAGGACTAAATTTAGCTTTTTTTATTATGCTTTTAGCCTCAAAGTATTCGTTTTATCTTCTAGCCTTTTTTGTAGCTTTTATTGATTCTTAAAATAGCCTTAAAAAGGCTGAAATTTAGTTAGTTGTCCATTACTAATTTTATTTTTATAGAATCATTAATTTTAGCATTTCTGAGTATTTATTCGCGCCAAAAATCTGTAGTATTTATATTTAACAAAAATTTTCGCCTGCGGCACTTCATTGTTCAAATCAAGAACAACTAATTTACTAATATCATTAACTATAGAAATTATTTATAAACATAATTTTAACAAATTCTTATAAAGGCGAAAAATCGCCCAAAAACTTAAAAATGCTTAATCAAAAAGGTTCTATAGCTCAAAAATGTGGATCATTTAAAAACATTAGGAAATTTTTCGTATGAAAAATAATACAAATTTATATGAGAATTTTTTGGGCGAACTTTCATTTGGGTCATTGTACTGCTTTATTTATAAATTTGTTACAATATCTTTTAAATATATAAAAAACTAATGAGAACGAGAAAGAAAAATAAGCTTTTAAATTAATTAAAAAAAAATTAACTTTTTGTAGCCTTATTTTTTGGGATATTTAGCCTCTTTTGGCCTTTTTTTAAAGTTGAATTTAGCTCTTTTTTTCTCGGCTCCTGGCAACACTGCTTGCTGCTGTAACTGAAAATATGGTCAAACTTTAAATTCTTTTATTACAAATAAGTTTTTGATAGCAACTATTAATAGTTAGTTCAAAAGCATGAATTTAATAAGTTTATATCGATCAATTTATTTCAAATTATCTTATTAAATCTCAAATTGATTCAGATAACTAACTTTGCATTTGCAAGAACTTTAATACTCTTAGAATAATATTTTTATTTCTATAGTTAAAATATGTTTATTGAATTGATTTTATGTTTATAGTTGTAATATATTTTTTGTTTATTTAATTTTATTTTAATTTATTTTATTTATTTATTACTTTTTTCTTTTTTTTGAACTCTAAATATCGAAATGGCGTAGCTACTAGGCTAACAAAATGCCCGGGTGTTAATTCAAAAGAAGTGTTCTCCGCAAAACTTCCACTCGATCTACATTTTCGTGTAGAAAGCTAGAGCTCCCGCATTCAGCTCCCTGAGTTTAATGATCTTCACCAATATCAATCTAAATTTTATATGGTACTGAACCAAATCCAATCTTATAAAAGTTAGGTTATCAAAATCTATTGCATGTGATAAATGTAAGCTTAAAAAAACCATAACACGATATAGTTAGGCAGCACCAAACATTTAGTCAATGCGGGGATGAGATGCAAAATTCTCGAAGGTCAAACAACAAAAACTGCCTCACTGTATTTAAGAAATAATTATAATGACGCGAGAGTTGTTCCCCAACCCAGAGCTACTTTACGAATGCAGTTGTATTTTAATAACAGTAACTGCTTTCACACCAATCTTTATTTTGTGTGTATAATTTCTTACTTTCTACCCATAATGCAATTACAAAATGAACGCACATCTACAAAATAATCACTACATATAATATCAAAATGCTATGAATAAAAAATGAGAAAATAAAGAAGAAGAGTAAATAAAAAAAAAAAAACAATTCAACGAAAGGTATTGAAAAAATCGGTTGTGCAACAATTTTTTCTTTTTTCTAATTCCATAATTTTATTTTCTAAAAGGTATTAAAATATACAAAACAAGTGTAGAAAATATGAAAGTCTTATCCCACCAAAAAATATTAGAAAAAAAAACGCTACTACTTAGAAAAAATTATGACAAATATTTTTTTATTAAATCGTTATTTGACTTTAGAAAAAATTTTAATTAAAAAAATGTTTAATTTGAATATTTTGCTTTTGGGTAAAATAATTTTGAAATCGATACGGAAACCAAAATAAAAGAAAAGCAAAAAATAAAATAAAAACTTGACAGCTTTAATAATTATGATTTTTTGTTAATTTTTTTGGAATAAAAAAAAGCAATAAAAATATGTTCTCATAAGAAGAATCATGTTCTCAAAAGAAGAATCATAGAGGTAAGTAAAATTAAATTTAGAAAATGCAGTAACAATTTTGTAAATATTTATTTTGATATCTAAATACTAGTTATATCACATCAATATCTTTCTTCCGATCTTCTCTCATGAAAATAAGTGGAACTATCGCAGCAGCAACTGCACATTGAACAGGTCAATAAACTCTTAATTTTGGTTTAGCAAATACAGGATATAGACACAATATATATAATATATATATATATATATATATATATATAGATATATAGATATATATTTATATATATATAATATATATATATAATATATATAATATATATATATATATATATATATATATATTGTACATATAATCTTATAGTCCAATTTGATGTTAACTTTAAAAGCCCAATTTCATATTAAAGCAGAGGATCGATATAATCTCACAGAGGATATATATATATACATATATATATATATATATATATATATATATATATATATATATATATATATACATATATATATATATATATATATATATATATATATGTGTGTGTGTGTGTGTGTGTGTGTGTGTGTTATATTACATCCATCCTCTGGTTTAATATGAAATTGGGCTTTTAAAGTTAACATCAAGATGGACTATAAGATTAAATGTGCATAATATATGTGCATAATATATATGTAAGTTTATATATATATTTCTTATCTCTTACGCTAACTATTTTGATCTAAAGTTAGCTCATACCTCTCGGGCACTAACAGGATCAGGATTTACAATTAAAGTCAAAGTGTTATATTACATTGATACTTTGTGAGATTACATCGATCCTCTGGTTTAATATAAAATTGAGTTTTTAAAATTAAGATCAAGTTGGACTATATAAAGTCCAAAGATTATATGTACATTACAGCTAAACATACATAACCATGTATTTGTAAACAAGAAAAAAAAACATTTATTCTGAAATATGTTTTTTAATATTTACTTTATTGATTTTATTTGCATATTTATTAAAGCACAAAAATTTTGCTTACTATTTTTATTTAAAAATTGTTTGAATTTTTTATAATTTTTAAATATCTTGTTTGATAAATAGTAAAATATTTTAATAAGAAAAAAAAAAATATTTTTTTTCAATAACTCATTTACGAATTTAAATATTTGGTTTTATTAATTTCGTGATAGGTTTGATGTCAATAAAAAAATATTTGATTTTATAAATTTAGTAATAGAATACAAAATTTAATTTTGTCTCTGTAGTATATTAAACGATAGTAAAAACTTTACATGATGAACATATTTTACGACTTGCTATACACAAAATACCATATATTTGAATTTTGTCAAATCCGTTAAATCTTAAAAAGAACGAATGTATTGAATAGATTAGATTTAAGGGTATTATTTGATAGGAAATTACCTTAAAGCTTATTCTATGTTAAGCTTTTTATGCTGTAATTCTAATCATTTTCATCATTAAACAAAAAAAAAAAAAAAATCTATTTACATCTTTTGTGAGATCTAGATTAGAATATGCTTCATTTATCTCAAGCCATTGTACTCATTTATGTATAAATAGTATTGAAAAAATTCAAGTAAAATTTATAAAGTTTGCTCTTTCATTTTAAAATGTTTCATTTGTAAACCCTCAAATTTCGATTTGCGCATACTTGATAAGTATCCTTGATTTCTATGAAAACTTTGGAAACAAGACGTAAAATTTCTTCTGTATATTTTCTATATGTTATAATTTGGGGATTAATTGATTTACCCGATTTGCTTCATACCATAAAACTATATGTACCTCCTAGTCCTCTAAGGCAAAATATTTATATCTTTTATATAGATATTCATAGAACAACATATGCTTTGAATGAACTTTTAATAAAAGCTATGAGATTATTTAATAATTATTCTAATAAATTAGACTTAAGTATATCAAATCTTGAATTTAAAAATATATTAAACAGTTTATTTAAATAATTAATATAATTATGTATATTAAATTGTCATTGATGTCTGTAACGATAATATGGTATCCATAGACTGAAACCAAAAAATAAATAAATAAATATATAAATAAATATCTTTTAAATACAATAAACACTGTTTTTTTTACCTCATGTATCCTTCATCCACTTTAAGAATAGATATTTAATATTGCACATCCTGATGATAAGAATTATGTATTAAGTGAAGACTGTCTTTATACTGGATTGAAAAATTCGGACTTTTAATACTTTCTTGATCTCAGGAGGATGAACTTTTAAAGCATTTTTGTATATTTCAAATATTTTGAAACTGTGACGTTGCATCAAAAATATGTAGACCTTAACAGATATAAACAACTAAAGGCAATGGACATACCTTCTAAATCTATAAAAAATTTTTATATTCTAAATTTCCTATTTTGTTTCTTTTGGTCTTAAATAGTTTTTAAATCAGTTTTTCTTTTTGTTAAATTTTTTTTTATTAATGCAATTTGTTTAAATGTTTAGAGCGCCGAATTTATTTTTTTGTATGTTAATTGAATTTTTTGGTTGTCACAATTACTAATTGGAATTAAAACATATAATGCTGAATTCAATTCGATTGTTTTTTTTTTTCAAATTAGTTAAGCAAGTTTAAGTGAAGAGACAGACCCAAAAAATCAACAACTTTTTCAATTCTACGAACCATGTTTCAAACTCAATGATATAGAAAAACTTTAATAGTTATAGTATTTTAATAATTTGAATAAAATTTCACTACATCTTAATAAAATTTAATAATAAAAAACGAATTCCAACAAATTTGTTTTCTGTGTATACATAAAAAAAAAAAAATTGTAAATCAGCTGGGCTTACAAGGTCACTTTCTTATTACACTATTCTTCAACCCTTTTATTTCTCATAATATGTGGAAATTCTACGCCTTTGTATATATTTGTTACACTCAATAACATCGTTTAATATGTAAATTTTTGCATACTCGTTTGCAATTCTAGCAGAAAACACAAAAACAATTTTACAACTACTAGATATTCGATATTTATCTTTTGTTTTCCTTTAAGAATGACTTCATTTTAGTGATTATCCCACATGAACTTGTGATTTTAAAAATAACAGTTTATAGTTTATTAAGTGAAAAAAAGTATTGTAAAAAGTTATTCCTACAGCTTTTTTGTTGAAGCAGTATTTTGTTTTAAATATAAATAATTGCTTTTTTGTTATAAATTGAAATATTGTGGTATTCCCTGTAAAAGTCATACTTTTTTATTAAACCTCTACTATTTTTCTTTAACCTCTAATGATAAAAATAAAACAACTAAAAATAATAATTTTATTGTAGATATTTTATACTAAGTGTAAATGTATAGTGAAAATAAGTAAAGGACCTTAACCCTCTAACGGTCGGTGCAAAATTGTATAAAATAAATTTAGAGATTAGAAATATAATTAGTGTAAACGTTTTGGAGGATTTAAGGTCTAGATATTTATTTTGTTATATCAACTAATTATCCAAATGATTAGAATATGAAAATAAGTTCAAATAAAAATTATATTTATCCTACAGCATTTAAAGCCTACTTTTTATTAACTGTGGTTCAAAATTTGACTTAAAATATACACTTTATTTCAACATTTAAAAAAAAAATTTTAAATTTGTCAGTATGTTGCTTCCACAGGTGTTCGAAAGCATGTTAATTTAAATTTCCTTTAATTTTCTAACCGATTAAAAAAAATCCATATAATATAGCGACATCCGATCACTCTAATATTTTGCATACTATATTTTTACATAAAAAAGAACAATCCTAGGGGGACCTACGATTGAAATTCGAAAGTAGGTTTTTTTGGAGCAGTCCAATGTGCACATAAATGGCCTTGTAGCATCCTGTTCCAATCATCGTAGAAAGTTAAAATTCGGTCAATTTGTTCGAAATGACATCCCATTTCACAACTTTAGGTACGTTTAATTGTAGCTCGCAATAATGTACACATTCTCCGATACCTAAAATTCATTGATTTCATATATCACACACACAAAGTTTCTGGTACTTAAAGGTCTTCATAAAATACCAACTGACCAAATTAAGAATGAACTCCAGAATTAAATGTATTGATAATAAGGAACTAATAACACAAAAATCTTCTCAGAATGATGCTTTATACTAACTAACGTTCAATCGGGTGGAAGTTAATAAAAAAAAAATCTTATACAAAATTAAATACATTCAAAGTATTTCCATCACTTTGAGAAACCAAAAATCTTCCCCAAACAAAGGTCCTACTCAATGCCAAAAGCGTGGATTATATGGACATGGTACCGAAAATTTCTTTAGGTAAATTTTTGATTTTTATATTGTAGTACCTCACACGAGACAATTAAATACATGTTGAATAATACTGCCGGTGGTAAAATTTAAAAATATTACTTGGCCTCCAAATTTTCATATAGCCATCACCAAAACGCCTTAGAAGACTCTTCCGAAAACTGCCCTCGACCTATACTGTCGTATAGGAAGCCAAAATCCTCGAAATTGTCCCCTTATACAATAGAGTTTTGTTTGGTATCTACATAGTATTCTCAGTTATCACATACAAACTCAATTTAGGTAAAACGAATGCACTTGGATAATGGCCGCTTCACAAACCGTAACACGGTACAGTTATGTAACGCGCAACCATTAGCCAATGCAAGTTTGAAATGCAAAACACTCGAAGGCCAACAAACAGGAACGGCCTGATTGCCCTTAAAAGATAATGGGAGGAGCAGTTTTGAGAATGAAATGTGTTTTTGTTTTTTGTAAACAAATATATGAAATGTCAAAATTAAAGTTGACTTGAGAGACATCAATGCAAAAACAAAATACATGTAGTTTGAATTGTAGTTACCTTACTTATTGTACCATGTATTTGAAAGAATGATACTCACTTGGATAAATGATTTTATTAAAAATAATAATCGAATTAATAAGGAATAGTTTGGTTTTCGTCAACAACATTTTTCTCACAGGTTGTCAACCAACTTGTGCTTGTGGACATAGAAAAATCATCGGTATGATGAATTAGTATATACATTGATCTTAGGTGATTATTTCGATATGTTGCACACGGAGTGACAAATTCAATATACCCATCTCCTTGATGGTAGGTATAAAAAGAGAGCCAATTTTAGAAAATATTGCAAACAAAAAAGTAATAAATAAATAAATAAATTAAAGAACTAAGAAAAAAATATTATTAATAAAATAAATAACTTCAAAATTATGAATTAAACAAAAAATCATTTTTATCTTTTTATAAATTCTCGAAACAAAAAAAAATCATTGAAAGGTGAAGACTAGTTTAAAGTCCATATAAAATTCGCCCCTGAAAACTGGAGGTGAATCTTCAAAATTAGAAAGTTGTCAAAATTTTCACAGACAAAATTATTGCCCAAATTTTTGCAATTATCACTGTTATATAATATTTTAATTAAAAAATTAATTAATTTATTAAATTGTTAATTGCCTAACAAATTTTTTGATTAAATTATTTCTATTTATATTTTTTACTTTCATATTAAAAAATTAATTAAAAAGTTAATTAATTCAATTCAATTGCTAATTTGTTATAAATGTTTTCGAAGAACATAAACATTTTTTAGGTTTTTTTTTTCAATAATTTTAAATTAAATTAAACAACATTTTTCTTTTTGACAACCAGCAGAAAATTTACATATTTTAAAAAGTTATTCTGATCAGTGGTCTTTTCCGTGGGCGTAAGAGCAGAAAGAATTCGTTGTGAACTAAAAAAAATTGATTCTTTAGTTTTACGAAAACCAGACATCTTTCTTCTATTCAAATAACGAAAAATTTTTGATAATAAATCTGTATATCCTAAATTACTGGTTGGATTGAATTTAAATGTGTTGACAAGTTTTAGGAAAATCATTTTGTAGTCACCCTGTGATAACTCGAGATAAACAACAGAGTGTCAAGTTTAATCACATCGAGTAGGTAAAAGAATCAAAAAATCGTAACTTCTGCAAATCAAGGCCGATTTTAAAGGTTTTTATATTTTTGTAAAGTGCTTGGCAATATAAAGAAAAAATCAAGCTTACTCACCTAAGTTTCCTCTTGCAGTTAAGAATATATCTACGCGTGAATTTTTAATTTTTGCTTCGACTTTTTTCGTTTTTCAGGATTAAGTCCAAAGATATATGGTGCAAAATTTTTTTGAAAATATTAATATGCTGAAAAAGTTTTTGATTATCTCAATTCGTCTAGACGCGAAAAATATTCAAAATGAGCACTCTGAAATTAATATGAAAAATGGTTATTTTTTTTTTTTACAAAAATATATAACTCACTTTTTTCACTTTTTTTCCAAACTTTTTCTTAATAAAAGATTTCTTTCTTTACATATTTCCAAAGACAAGACTTAATAAATGATTAATAAATAAATTTTAAGTTGAGTTAGATTTGCACCCTACATCCAGCGTTAGTTGAATATGATGAATTTTAGAAAAAAGTTTAGTTCCAAAAAAGGGACAAACATTGCGCTATATGCCGATAATATATCTATGATAGTGAAAGGCAAACTTTCTAATGTTGTAGTTAAAAAACTTAAAAAAAAAAAAATTCTTCAAAATTGTACAAAATAAAAATTAATAAAAATTAATTAAATTAATATTAATAAAGACAAAACGCAAGTTATATTACTTCCCTTTAATAAATCATATAAACGAGCTTCTGCCATCAGCCATTGTAGCAAAAATTCGGTCATACCACTTAGGAAATATCTCGGAGTAAAATGAGATAAAAAAAACTGACATTTGTTAAACACGTTCTATAAAAACGTGGAAATTTATAAATCATCTTTCCGTGGAACATATATAATATACATATACAGATATCAAGATAAGAGATTAGACCTATTCTGCTCTACGGATGTTCCATTTGGGGAACAGCAGCACAAACATATATAAAAAAATGCAAGCAGTTCAAAACATGGCACTGAAAATGATTTATATACTTTCACGTTTGTATAGAACGGGAAAGCTCCATGCGAGATATTCACAGCCTGCTATAACGGAAATAATAGACACTCAGAGTATGATATTCTCAAATATATGCTGGAATTCTGAGTGCGATTTGTTCTAAAACCTATCACAGGATACCTGATAGTTAATCCAGTTAACTAACAAAGTATAGGTGATAAAATTACCATATAATGTTCTACTGACCAGCACAATTCCAGATAATAGGTTTTGTCATAATTTTTCCTTTAAACATTTCTATAATATATCTATTTGTTAATTTATAATTTTTACATACGATTTTTATGCTGAAATATATTTTAATAACAACATTGTAACTCATGAACTTGATTTTAAAATTTGACGAAATATAAAATATATAAAAAAAAAAAAAACAAAAATATCTATACAAATAACAAATTATGCAAATAATTTAAATACTCGTATTATTTATTTGATTTAAGTCTGTATAAACTTGTTATTTAAAAATAAACTTTTTTTATATTAAACAAATGATCCAACAAGTTTAAAAAAAGACACTTTAAAAAGTAGCTGTGAGAGAGTGAGTTTGTAAGTGTGTGTTTGTTTGTTTGTTTGCTGGGACCACCTTTCAAAATTATTAAGCCTAATCATTCATCATCACAAAATTCTTTTGCATTAATTAACATTTTAATAAGTTTTATAAAACTTTATGGAGTTTATTTATTATTTTTTTTCTGTTAAGCGGCTGATGTGGATTTAGGCTGCTGGTGCTGCTGTTCATGAAGTATGTGTTTTATAATCTTTTTTTTTCGTTGAAGTGGAATCTTTAGTCAGCATAATTTTTAAGTTCAAAAAAAATAAGTTATTTTTGTGATATTTTTAAAAGGTAAATAAGGGAAAAAAATATATTTAATGTTTCAATAATGTGGGAATTTCTTAAAGGAATTTTTGGGTTTAAATAGAGAAATATGGAAAAGAATAAAAAATATATATTTTTTAAGTGTCTAAAAAAATTTACCTTAGTTGTTCTTGGGTTAATTTTTTAGATGACAACTTGTCATTTGAAAAGATTGTGAGAAAAAAATTTGTTGCAAAATTCATAACTGTTTTACTCATATTGACAATTTACGGTGTCAACTTTTTCGCACTGCACAGTGGTTCCAAAACTTGCTTGTTTTTGGAAATTATTCTGTAACTTGAGCCATCTATTTTTACGAGAAAAGGAAAATCTTGTTATCTACCTAGCAACAACTTAACACTTTTAGGCAGCAACATTAATTGGTCTAGCAATAGTAGATATTTAGGCATCACCTTGGACCCAAAGCTAAATTTTAAGCCTCATATATGTTCTATTATTGATAAAATAAATAAATATAAGAAGATATTTTACCCTCTAATCAATAGAAATTCCCTTCTCAATAGTCAAAATAATTTTTCAGGCTATTATTCTATATGGTTGTCCAATATGGGGAAATTGTGCAAAGACTCATATAAAGCGCTTGCAGATAACTTAAAATAAAATTTTAAAAATGACTCTTAAATTACCCTGGCGTTATTCTACCTTGAGGCTATATGTACTCAGTAACGTTAAAACTGTGTCACAAGCTATTGATAATCTTACCTCTCGTTTTAGATCTAAGTGTAGTTTTTCTGAAAATCCACTTATATCCGCGTTATGTTAACTTAAAAATTGTAATACTTTGTTTGTTTTATTTTTATATAGAAATATATAGAAACTTTCGTTATTCTTTTGATATATTAGTATTGCAAAATTATTTTTTTTATTATTATTATTATTATTATTATTATAATATTATTATTATTATTGTTATTATTATTATTATTATTATTATTATTATTATTATTATTATTATTATTATTATGTTTATTATTATTATTGTTATTATTATTATTATTACTATTATTATTATTATTATTATGATTATTATTATTATTATTATTATTATGTTTATTATTGTTATTATTATTATTATTATTATTATTATTATTATTATCATTATTATTATTATTATTATTATTATGATTAATATTATTATTATCATTATTATAATTATTATTATTATTATGATTATTATTATTATTATTGTTATTATTATTATTATTATTATTATGATTATTATTATTATTATTATTATTATTATTATGATTTTTATTATTATTTTTATTATTATTATTATTATTATTATTATTCCTATTTTTTTTCTTTGAAGGGTTTTTGTTAATAGTTTTCCCTTCTAATTCACCAATAATATAAACAAATATTTCTTAGATATCATATATTATTACTGCTTAAGATATAAGGCTGACTTAAGCCAATTCTGTGCAATAATTTAGTTCTAGCAAGTAAGCAATTTTGTATTTTTCTATTAATAAAATAAAATTTTTTCAATGATTTTTTTAATTTCAATAAATATTTTTTTCATTTCTATTTTTTTTTAACTTGTCGGTCTTAATATTAAAATTAAATTTAGATTTTCAGTATTTTTTTCAGAAATAATGTTAATATTTGGACCTAAATTAAATTTAAATCTGTGGAGGTATTCTAATGAAGTTTCGCAAAAATATAAAAAAACTTATTTTCAAATCAGAGAGTTTAAAAACTCCCACTTTTTCGAACCAAAATACCCAAAATCCCAACTCGGAAAACGTGTTTCAAAAATTGCTGTCAAGTTGTCGTTATAAGATCCCACAGAAAAATAGGAAAAAAAAATAGAAGTCATGAAAATTTTAACTTATATGTAAATTTATAAGCTAATTTCAAATCTAAAATCAGATTTTTAAAATTAAAAAATGTATTCGGATATGGGGAAAATAAATTTCTAAAATGTCCACATAAGTGAAGTAATTAATATTTTCGAAAATGTTTGTATAATTAAAAATCACTAAGGGCTTTTAAAATAACCAACAGTAACCATATATAGCAGTGTTGCCATATATGTGAAATAAATTAAATTTTTATTATTACTGTATTTAATATTTTATTGAAAACAATTTTTAAGTTCTGTTCAATATTTATTGTTGTCTTGAAATAAGCAAAACATATGAAAAATTCTAAGAATTTAAAAAAAAAAATTATATTTTTAGTCACCTTGAAATATCTATTTTTGTACTTAATTTTTTTCCATAAATTCTAAACCAAGTATTTAAAATGATGTTCGCGATCCTAGAGACTGACAACAGTAGATTACATAAAAATTTTAAATAATGCAAAATTTGAAAAAAATAGCATTAAATGAAGAATAAAATTGTAGAAGATTTTGGTATTTTTTCAACCAAAAATGTAAAGTTACACATTTTTATATTTATTAAAATTTATATTATAATGAAAATCAGAATGTCAAAAAAAAACTTTTTGAGACCAATTTTCATTGCTTTCCGATCTTTTCAAATAAAATTGAATTGTTTTTTATACAAAAATCCTAAATATATGCTTCATAAATTATGATTTTTTACATAGAAAAGGTTACGGATAAAAATTAAGACTTTAATACATATTAAATAAAAAAGTTACGGAAATTCTATTATCAAATTTTTTTCCAAAGCCTACTAAATTTGGGTAAAACTAAAAAATGCTAATATTTTCATATATGTAAATTAAAAAAAAAAATTGAAAAAAAATTAATAATTTTAAAAATGTAAAATTTGTTATGAAACATTAGTCTTTCAATGGAAGTACCATAGTGATGATATTCCAGGATAACATATTCAAAAAGAATCAAAATCTAATAATAAATCTTTTTTTTTTTTGTTGTTATTCCTAATTAATTTTTAATAATTTAAAATATTTTGAATTTGGACATACACCTAGCTGGACTCATAAATTGGTCCTACGAACAAAGATGTAATTTTGGGGAATTTTTTCTTGATTCCTTTTTGTACAAAATGTAAAATAATAAAAATTTAGTTTTACAATGGTAAAAATATTGAAAACAAAAATATATATTCAAAATACATAAACTCTTGGCTTTCCATTGATGTATATTTGACAAAAAAATCTTAAGGTAAAAGTGACAATAATTTTTAATCTGAACGGTTCACTGTGCGTCTATCAAAAATAATTTTTTTATGTTTTCCCAACATATGGATTTATTTAACTAACATGATTTTTTAAATCTCAGCTTTGCATTTTTAAAAATTTTACAAACGTATAAAAAAATGGAAAATTGACCAAATTTGGATGGGGCTTGTGGGGAGACTGTTGCCCCAAGTGCCTCTGAGTTTACTTTACACGCATCTGAGATAAGATTACTTTTGAAAATATTAAACAAATAATAAACAAATTTTATAGCTGAAAAAATATTGCCACCTTAAAAAAAAAACACAAAATGTTAATTTTTTTTAAGCTTCCAAATTCAGGTTAATATAATTTTTTATCTGATAGATATATTTATATGATTCTTGCGGCAATATTATTAAAAATTTTGCAAGGAATATGGTAAATATTAAAAAAAATAATAACAAAAGAATTAAGTTAAAAAAAAAAAATTAAAAAAACGAGGCTAAAAATGAGCGAAAAATTTATTTCGACCTAAATATCTCTTAAACTAAAACAGATGACCCATACACCTAAACGTATTTATTAGAGATTTATCTAAATATAAATTTTTTTGTGTCAAATCATAAATGAATTTTTGGTGATTTTTGAAAAAATTACATACCCGAAGTAAACAACTTTGGAAGTCTACCAACTCTACCTCTAATCCGTTAGGAATCTGTACTCTCCCAAATCAACTCGAAAACACTTCGTTTCTGGCCACCTGAAATTTTATCGGTTCACAAGTTACAGAACTATTTTCAAAAAAAAAAAAAAAAAAAAAAAAAAACGTTTTGGAACCACTGAACATCGTTCGTTTACAACTTTTGAATACATGGAGAGGTATACATAATTTTATTTAATAATTTAACACTGATGTGGAGTCGATTTAATAATAATGCGGTATCAATTCCTTGTTTTTGTCGCAGTGTAAAATTTAAACTCATAAGGAGTTGATATATAATTGACACCGCATTGTGATATTTTGTACACGGATGTAGTCGATATTTGTTGGCTTCCATTTTATTTGTAAAGAGAGCTCTTAAACTTCATTTTAAGAATTTGTTCTTAATTTCTTCTTACTTTTCTTTATTTACAAGTCTATAAAATATAATTTTTATAAAACCAAAAACATTAAATTATAAAAATCTATGCCGCCTTTATTTCTTTGTATTACAAATTGCATGTTACAGTAAATAAATTAAATCAAATAACAAATTTATTACCATAATTTACAGGAAAAAACTACAAATTAAAAAAAAATGAGCTACACAAAATACCAAATAAAATATAAAAAATAATACATATCACCCACTAAATTTTCTATAATTTACTGAGGTCAGCGTTTAATAGATGTTCTTGTAAATACTAGAACCACAACAAAATGTCTATCAAAGTTTTATAAATTGAAATCAAATAAAAACAATAATAAATGGCTTTTGATTATAATAAACACAATTAAATTATGTACGACTGAAATGGCAAAGAAAATAAAAAAATACAAATTTACTACTGCAAATGTACGAGTAAATGCATGCAACATCAGCAATCAGCCAGTTGTAGTTTTTAAAGCAAATAAATTGGAAAAATAATTTTTTTTTCTTAGAGCAAAAAAATTGTATAATTCTAGGAATTGTAGAAAAATTTTTTAAAGATTTTTTTTCGTCTTGTTTAGAGAAAACATAATGCCAGTGATATTTTGCACTCTAATGGTCAATTAGTGACAGTGATAAAACACACAACACCCGCCGTGTTTAAGGAGGACGTTTTCTTTGCAAAGTATTTGTTTTTTTAATTTGTTTGTGGCCAAGAAAATTGATAAAGTTATACAACGTGCAGCCACTTAAATATAAAAACAAAGAGGTGAGGAATATGAATAAAGTGCTTTTACACTAGCAGAATTTAAATTTTATTAAAAAGTAAATTATTAACAGTGTTGCCAGTTTAGCCTTTTCGAGGCTAAATCCTGCCTTTTTATTTTGCTTTTAGCCTCAAAATGTTTGTTTTAGCTTTTAGCCTTTTTTGATTCTTAATATTGCCTTAAAAAGGCTAAAATTTTAGTAGCAAATAATTTCTTATTTGCTTTTAATATTTTATTTCTACAGAATACGGAATGTGTTTTAATTTGCACAAAAAAAGAAAAAAAATTTAATATTTATATTCAACAAAAATTTTCGCCTGTGGCGCTTCAATCTCCAGATCAAGTATAACTTAACTAATTTTTTAATCAATTATTATAGATAATTATTTTAAAATGTTTATGAATATAATTCAAAAAAACAAAAAATCTTACACAGAAAAAAATAAAAATGGACTTCAATTACGAAATTGCTTATATTAAATAAATTTTTGTTTGATTTTACTCCAATCAACAAAATGATAATCTTAATTAAATGGAAACTGATTTTTTTATTTTTTTTTTAATTTTAATTAATTTTTTTATTACATCAATTATATTTATGATTGAATATATCTAAATAATGAAGTTATTGCTTCGATACAATTATTAATTGAATCTGTACTAATGCATAGAAATCGTTCCCTAAATTAAAAGACACAAATTTTTGCTAAATTATTTATTTGAATATTGTAATTATTTAAAGAATACATAAAATTATTTCACATGTAATATTGTAAATAAAATATATATAATTCTTGTAATACACATAATATATTATTTACTATATGGTATATAATGAATAAATATAATGAGTTTGATATGTGTATTGCATGTACAGTCTATGTGATACAAACTTGTGAGCTTTCTCGGAAAAAATTCATACTTTTCTCAAATTGCTCATTCTGGAAGGACGCACTATAAAAAGGATTTTGAATAACACTGATGATACAATCTAGGGGAAGATACACCAATTTGGATATTAAACGAAATATGCTAGATTTTTTAAATAAATCATCAAAATTAATAAATATTTACTAACCTTTTGTGTAGTACGCAGCTTTAACACTAACCCGGGATTATCTATAATAACATCGGAAATATAATTCTATCTCATCAAACATAAAAAATCTTACTTACTTAAGAAAAGACGAATTCTGCATATAGAATTTCCTTTGCCTTCGGAAAAATTTGTCGCAATTGGCTTTTCTAATGAATGAAGTAATGACGTTCATTAAGACAGAAATTTTCCATATTTTACGTTGAAATATTTTTTTTATTTTTATTTTTTCATTTATTTTTTTACGATTTTTGAACTATTGTCAAATTAATAAAAAAGGTTAATTAAATTAGTTAATATAATAATTGCATATTAAAATAAAAATATTTTTTTTCTGTGTATAAATGCAAAAAATCCCCCAAAAATTTGGAAAAGACCAATCAAAAAGTAATTCTGATTCAAAATATTGGAACAAAAAACTTTTTATTTCTCTTATTTTTCAGATATTTAAAAAATTTTGTTTTGTAATATTTATTTAAAACCACGACGAAATCTTCTACATAATCTCTTTTTAATATTTTGCAGTATTTGCAATTTTATGGAGAGACAGAGGGTTTTCACTTTTAAAATATTCAATATGTATACATAAAATAAACATATGGAGAGTTTTGTATGATTTTAAAAGTCTTTAAGGAACATAATTCAAATAGGCTAATTTAGAATCGGAGCAGGAGAATGATACCCCCATACAAACAAAATAATAATTATCGCATATCTAAAGAACTATTACAACGAAAGCCTTAATATTTGGAAGTAATAACTTCCTCATTAACTTCCGCAATTGAGATGATAGTAGGGGTAGGTGAACAGGGGGTGGTAGCTCGCACACAAAGTAAAAATTATTTATCGTTTAAATGAAGAACTATTAAAGCAAAAGTTTTAAGATTGTATGGGAATAATTTTCTTATCTAAATTTACAACTGAGATTAAAATACTGCGGGCAGATCTAGGGGAAGTGTTAGCAACCATATCTAAAGAAATATATTGAAAGTCTCGAGATTTTGTGGGAATAATTTTCTTGTTAAGTTTCACAATTGAGATGAAACTAGGTGGGATAAGTTTACAGGGGGTAGTAACCGCAATACATAGTGATTATTTATTAGTGTATATCTCAAGAACTATACAACCGTCTTAATTTTTTTTGCCAGATTCATATTCAGCATGTATAAGTTAGTAAGGGATGGTATGTTATGGTATGGATGGTACGCGTTAAGACGAAACAAGTTATGCGTGGAACTCCACAAGGAGGTGTGATTTCTTCGCTGTTGTGGCATATTGTCATTAATACCATCCTGTGCGAATTGGAAGACAAGGGAGTGAAAGTCGTGACTTATGCGGACGATCTGGTGATACTAGTATCAGAACTATTTCTGAACGTGATAAGCGATATTATGTCAACTGCCCTGACCACACTCAGCGAATGGGCCAAAAAATGTGGACTAGGAGTGAATCCGGGCAAGACATAGCTGGTACTTTTCACCACAAAGACCATGATTCCGAGCTTCACTTTTAAAATATTCAATGTTAGAAAACTGTGAACTCACCTTATCGGACAATGCAAAGTACTTGGGCATTATTTTAGACTCCAAGTTTTCATGGAAGCTAAACATTCAACATAGGGTTAGTAAGGCTTCCACTGGCATTGCAGGTGCACTACATACCAGTTCATCAAAAGCTCTGAACACTATATTGCACCTAACACCTATAGACCTACACATTATTGAATCATCAGTCAATAGTGCGATAAGATTATCTGCAATGGAAAGCTGGAGATCAAGAACGTATGGACACGCGAGGATATTAAGTTTAATACCCTCGCAATTCAATCAATCTACCGACTATATGATTCGCCAGATGGACTTCGGAATTCCCCACTAGGAGTGAATGGAAAAGGGGAAATCTTCTTGAACAATATGGAACTAAGATATACACTGACGGCTCAAAGATGAACTGCGGTGTCGTCTCTGGTGTCTTCTCTAACGATCTTGGAATTAGACACTCATTTAGACTCCCTGACGAGGCAAGCATGTTCCAAGCGGAAATACTAGCGGTCAGGGAAGCGTGCAAACTAATTCGCGATAGAAATATTCAATGGAGTATTGGTTTATTTGTCGACAGTCAAGCGGCAATACTATCGGTCCAATCACCGAAAACTACCTCTATTCTAGTCAGACAGTGTAAAGGGGAACTGCAGGACTAAGTCGACTGTATGACATTACTATAGTCTGGGTTCCTGCGCATAGGAATTACTAATTCCGCAATCCCATTAGGAACAGTCAAAAGCAGAATCCAAAAACACTAACTGGAAAAGACGAAAAATAGATGGCGAAATCTGGACAAATGTAGAGTCGCGAAGGAAACCTACAACGAAAAACGCTCAATGCAACTCATTGGCTACAAACGTAAAGAAATCTCGAGACTAATAGCATTGTTTACAGGTCACTGGACGATCGGGAAACATGCAAGCAAACTTGGTCTCCCTTACAATGAATACTATCGTAGTTGTGGCAATCGCGAGAAGGAGGAGACAGTATATCATCTACTATGTGAATGCCCAGCCTTGAACGCAATCAGACATAAATTTCTGGGAAGGTTCCAATTAGACAACCTCTGTGAGATATCTGACACTAGACTCAGTGACATTATTAAATATCTCAGTGCTACAGGCTGGATCTAATTAATTTATGTTCTCATTGTTCTTCCCTACACTTCTATCTCATTACAGACTCAATACAACTCATTCACCTGGCGAGTAGTGTGGTCCCATCAAAACGGATTCTAACGAGTCTAATTGATTGCCCGTAAGATTACGGGATACCACATAAACCAACCAACCAAGGGATGGTATGTGTTATGTTTATATTATTAAAAACTAAAAAAAAAATACTCAGAGAGAGAGAGAGAGAGAGTGAGGGCGAGGGTTTTACACTCAAAAATAAAAGTAAAATATTTATTTTTTAAGATAGAGGTATACAAAAACGTTGATAAAATTGGAAAAACTAGGAAATTTTATTTGAAATTTGTATCATAGATGTGAGTTACTATAGAGAATATAATGGCATCAAAAACGCAATATCGTGAAACCTGAGATCGAGGATTTTCAATATAGGTTCTTGATATGAAATATGTACATATAACCCAAAATTGTATTGAAATTTTGTAGGCGGTTTCTTAGTGGATCTTTTTGCAGGAACAAATGGCAACAAAAGGGATTTTAAATCTATGAGATAAGATAATATTAGAAATATTTAATTATAGCTTATTGGTAAAATGGTAAAATAAATTTAAAATGTTTGCTTATCAAAGTATCTTTTGCAAGCACCAGTTGAAGCAAACCTGGACCATGACATGGGCAATAACTTCGATGCATTAGGAGAGTATCTAGAATAACATAAAAAATCATAAAAATACATACATATGTATATAAAAGTCTTTTACTTACCACATATGAATCACAAATTCTTTATAATGTATTACATCATTTTAGATTACTACTCAATTTACTCAAAGAAATTCGAAGTGAAAAAAGTATTGATACATAAAAGAACCAAAAAGAACAAAATTTTCTTCGAATATGTGGATTTTAATTTTAAAATGACAATTTTTTTCTTTTAGAAGAATTTTTAAGTTCAAAAAGGAAGAACTTAAAAATTCTTCTAAATTTATTATCTCTAAAAAATATAAAAAAACAAATAGTTTAAACAGAAAAAATATTAGCTGTTTTCTAGCCTTATTTTTTGGGGCATTTAGCCTCCTGGCAACACTGATTAATAAAACTTTATTATTAATTTCCATACAAGACTATAGATCACTAAAGGACCAATTTAATTGATTTTTAATAGCGTATAATGCTTAGATTTAGATACACCTATAAAAATAAACAGATTCATTTAAACTATCCAATAATTTTGTAAAGTTTATCAAATCGCATTTTTTCAGTTTGTTTGGGGTATATTCACAAAATTTGTTCGCATTCAAATCATTTTATTAAATTTTAAAATATTTTTATTATTATCTCCCTATATCATTGCTAGTGTAAACAGTTCCTTTTCCTACCTTAAGAGAACACAAGATATAAAACATCAAAATGTGCAATAGAAAAAAAAAAAAAAAATATATTGCGCGAATTTTGTAAATTTCACATCTTGACTGTGTTTATTTACACAAGCGCGTATTTAACAAAAACATAATTAAAACAACAACAATAAAACAGTAAAAACCATTTGCCAAAAAAAAAAAAAAAACGCATTAACAAAATAATGAAAATAAGAGAAATTAACTCAATACAAATTATTATTATTTTTTTTTCGATGTTTAATACCCTACATTATATAAAAAAAATAACTTTTAATTAAACAAAATGGACTATACCGAATCATATACAAAATATTTCTGAGAAATATATGAATAAGCAAAGTCTGCAGTTTACTTCAAAAAGTTTTTTTTCTTTGTGAATAAACTATGTGAAATGTTTTTTGCTCATAATTAGATATTTATGATCTAATTTTAATTTTCAATTGCATGTTTTGTATATATGAATGTATCACAAAGTTATCGCAAGGCCCTTCAAGAACTGGAAGCAATAGAAGTACGAAGAGACGAAAAAATCATAATACTTATATCTTTTTAGGATCGAACGTTTTAAACTTATGATCAGGGCAAGTTTTTTAAGTTTTTTCGCTTGAACAGTACAGAAGTCCGAAGAGATATATAATATCTATAGATTTTTGATCTCACCGAACTGTGATCTGTAATGATATTTATTACTGTGATTCTTTGATTTATTTTGTCCGCAATTAAAAGTAGTTTAGTTGCATGCCTGCTATGCGTAATTTGAGTAAGAAAACCTTTGATACTTCACAATTATCCCTATTTTTCCAGAATCTCTCAATTCTTTAAATGAACTGATCACCGGCTTTATTTACCTTTCTCTTTTTATCCCATGTATTGCTAAACCGTATCCTGAGAGTTTGCCAATAATTTAATTACTTTTAACATGGCAGTGAACGGGGATTCACCATAAACTGATCATATAATGGTCCATCAGGTTTAGATTTTACCGTGTATCTTTTCAGATTTTTAAAAATTACTTTACTGTCCACTTAAATAGTTACCCTCTCAACTCTTTATTAAGTTTCCAACCACCAATTAAGCGCCAGAAATTACGGCTGAAATAGACTTCATTATTTTGATAGCCCAAGAGACATACAAATATTAGTTCCTATTACTCAGACACTAGCCTCTTTAACTGCAACCGTTTTTTATCCCTCTCTCATATCCCGGCCAAATATCTATATCCTATTTCAACACATACATGGCAGATTTCAATGACATTTGAACGTTATCAACTACGGCGTTGAATCTAATAAACGAATGCCGCTCACTGTCTATAGTAGCTTATTTTTTTTTTCTTAATATAGCTATGACTAATTAGAAATAAAATAAGTTCAATTATGTAGCTCATATTGTATTCTATCCAGCCAATATTTTTTAATTCATCTCTAGTTTCGTTTACCGTTTGTATAATTTTTTGTTTAATTTTTTATTTGAACAATTTCATTGTATCGATTTGTATGCTCTTTTCTCTATGGATATTTGCAAACGATAACAATGGCAAAGCGTGTGGTTTAATTTCGCACGATCATTTAAATTAATAATTTATGGTAACATTATGCAGTTGCTGGGGATAATTTTTTTCCTTCTTATATATTTTATGTATGTGTAGGTGAATTATATTAAGTAAAAAATTAAACATTAGTAACAGGGTAGCTTTTGGAAAAAGAACTTTGAAATAGGGAAAACATGAAATATAATTATTTATGCATTTTTAAAAGATCAAACTAAATATTTGAATTTTATAAAAATTTATAAATGATTTCAGCTTTTGCTTGAATCATCATTAAAAATATGGAACAAAAATATAAAATTGTTACTGAATAAATTTAGGAAATTAAATCTTTAAAAACCGTTAGCAATCGTTTCGATCGTGATCAATTTGTGGTATGATCAGAATTTTCAAGTCCTTGAAATTGTAACTGACAAAGTAATCAATCCTTTCATTTCCTTACAACTCTGTCAATTAATTTATATAATTGGATTTTTTAATCATTTCGATCATGATAGTTTTATAGTATGATCATAATTTTTAACATCAATTCAACAGCAAATATTGTTACTTTTTTCATTCCTTTACAATTCTGTCCATCAATTTCTGGTTAGATTTTTTTCTCATTTCTTCAACATGCTGCTAATTTTTTTTTTTTAAGTGGCTTCTGCCAAATTTGATTTCTACGCGCAACAAATTTGTTAATGTTTCATTATAATTTTTGTTTAGCATTGTTATTGTTTTGCTGATTGTTTGAGGAAAAGCATTTGAAAGATAAATAAACAATTTCTTATTTTTTATTTTGTAGACAAAGAGAACGTGGCAATAAGAAAACAAATGTGAATAGAAAAAAAATTTGCACAAAATTTATAAACTCACAAGTCAATTGAAATACACATAAATATTGGTACTTTGTGTTAAACAGATTTTTTGCACTAATAAATATGTGAGTTTAATTTTGCATATTATGTTGAGCGAAGGGTAGAGGAAAAGAGAGAAAGAAAAAATATTTATTAAGTAAACTTTGTACAATTTGATTATAGCTAACTAATAGCAATAACATATTTTAATTAAGTTTTTTTTTTGATGATTAAATTATGTATATAGTTTCATAAGGATTTATTAACAAAATTGTCTGCTTAAAATTATAGTTTAGAGTTTGAAATAATGAGAAAAAATATTTTTCGAATAAAAAATGTTTTTCGGAACCAAAAAACTAATGCTTTATTATATTACATAGAAAAAGGTTTGTACATAAATATAAAAGTTGACTTTCATTGATTTCAGTTCATAATATTTTAAGCATAATTTCTTAAGCATTAAAACTTTTTTTATATTTTTTCAAATGAATCAAAAGTCAAGAAGACTGGAAAAATTCTTTAAATTTTCATTTATATTTTCAATTTATAACAAAAATGTTTGAAATTTTTTATAGCAAATTTTAAGTTTTTAATGATTTTAAGCTACATTCCACAGTGGAGCAGAATCGAAATTTTTTGGAAATAAATCTGTAACTTCTAATCGGTTGGTTGGATTTTCATGAAATCCTGTAGATTTTGATTTAAAACATTTAACAACACATTGAAGATTCTTAAAACATATTCTGCTTGTCGATTCGTGCTTTGGGATTTGAGAAAATATGGTCTATAATCAAAACTTTCATATAAAATTGGTCGAATTCGGGAGGGTGTGTACCATGACCAATTGAGTTATTGGGTTTGTTTTTTATCTTAAAGTTATCTCTGTGAATTTACCTTTCAGAAAAGTGCAAAATTATTATATGTTGCTAAAGAAAATTTTATTTTAGATAAAAAAGAGTCGTCTTTTTTGCAATTTTCAAATTCAAAATCATTTATTTTTGGACTCGGTAAAGATATCGATTTCAAATTTTTTTTATTCAATAGATAATTTTGTTCTTTAAATAGTTAAGAACAAAACTAGTAAAATAGGTGGGAAATACTAGGATATATATGAAAAAAATTATGGTGCTTAAAAATTCAAACGCAAATAACTCGAAAACTATTAGAGATAAATAAGACGTGTAAGATATCTTTTGTATAAAAATATTTGAAATCGGACGAGAAACAAAAATTTGGCAAGTGATTAAAAATATTTTATATCAGAGGTACCTAAATTTGAGCCCCATTAGCTCCGCCCCTGAGGGGTTTGTTGTGCCCCTCTTCCAAACTTAACATTGTACACGCCTCTACTATGTCTATACCAAATTTCATGAAAATCCAACCTGCCGATCAGAAGTTACAGATTTATTTCCAAAAAATTTCGATTCTGCCCCACTGTGCATTCTGGGATCAGAACAGAAGCGCCTTTTATCAAAATTATATGCCGCAGAATACGAGTAAAATTATTCAAATTTCTAAACATTATTTTTTTTTAACAAATTTTCTTTGGAATTTTGCCATTTTAAGGCATTTGCTGTTAATATTTTCATGGGGGAAAAAAGTCATATTCGATTCATAATATTGATGAAAAAAAATTTCAAATATATCCATTTTTTCTCTGTGTATTAAAATTTTTTGATAAAAATTACGGTTATGACAAGAAAAGAAATCAATTTAAATTTAATTAAAGAAAATGGTAAAAAAAAAATTAGTAATTTATAGAAAATTAGAAACTTTTACAAAATATTTACAAATCTGTTTTATGGCCATTATGATGATACCGTCTTAATAAGATGGTCACACTTGTAGAAAAGTATAACTCGAATGATACGCCCGATTTACAAAAATAAAACACCAAGAGATAATCCTTCAACCTCTCAATAATTCCAGGGTTATTCAGAAATTAGTAGCGAAAAACATGATCATGCAAAATTAGAAAAAAAATTTTAAAGCAGATATTAAGAATAAAATAAGCCATATATCATACAAATTTATAGATAAATATTGATTTTCAAGTTTAAGATAAAATTTACGTATACTTCGTGCATATCAAGCGTTTGAATGTAATTACAAAAAATAATGGAGTCATTCCATTTAAAACCAACCAGCTGGTTTCCTCACATCTTTTGAATTTTATGATATCTGGTACAATTATTATACTTATCAAAGCTAAGACTGTCACAAAATTTTTGATAATTTTATAAATGGTTCGCATAATACAGCGATTTGTAAGTGTAATATTATTCAAAGTTCGCGGGTTAATATCTAAAACAATGGTATTTTTGAAAATTCAAAATAAAAAAAAAAAAAAAAAAAATAAATAAAGTTCATTTTCTATTACTAAATTTATAAAATCAATTATATTTTTTGCTGACATCGGACCCATCACTGAATTAGTAAAATCAAACATTAAAATTCGTAAATGTTTTATTGAAAAAAGAATATGTTTTCTTATTAAAATATTTTTACCATTTATAAATTTGAATATTTGGAATAAATTTTTTAAATAAAACAATAAAAATAATACATAGTTTTTAGTATTTTTTTTAAACAATATTTATTATTGAATCAATGTAAATGTTTAATAAAAATTATTTTAACAAATTTTGCAAAAAATTAATTATTAAAATGTTGCATTTTTTACAAATAAGTAGTGAAAAACAATATAATAATGCAGATTAAAGGTTTATGTTTGTTGTAACATGTTGCTGTAAATTCGAGGAGATGATTGCACAGAATAAGAGAAATTCTAAGGTAATATGTAGTGTATGTAGATAAATTATATAATTATATGGTGTTTTATACAGGTTTTCTTAATGCGTTTGAGCTACTCTGTTGAAATGTAAAAAAAACATCGTCTTTCCATGCTTTAAGTACGTAGGCACCCATTTCGTAAAGCCAT
Source organism: Protocalliphora azurea (assembly GCA_932274085.1). Taxonomy (NCBI): domain Eukaryota; kingdom Metazoa; phylum Arthropoda; class Insecta; order Diptera; family Calliphoridae; genus Protocalliphora; species Protocalliphora azurea. The sequence continues at coordinate 144,766,507 of OW026520.1, read as the reverse complement.
CATATTTTGGTGGAAGTTTAAGTGCATAATGATTTAGCCGATACAACTTTTCGTGAGTGGCTTAGAAGATCCAAAAGTATTATTTAGACGTAATACGACGCGTCCGGACCAGCCAAAAAGCTTGATGTTTAGGAATTAGAGGCCTTTTTTCTATCAAGAAATGCAGAAAGTGCTTGCGGAATCACAATAATTTCCAGATATTTAAAAGCACTAGTATTTAATCAAAAAGAAGGAAATTAGGTGCCGCCACACGAACTAAAGTGAAGAGACGCCGAAAGGCGATATTGCATATATGAAATGTTACTTTAGATCCACAAAGTGTATTTGTGCCAGAATATTCTACTAGAACACATGTAGAGCGACCAATCAGAAACTATTTGGAAAGCACTTTACATAAGAGCGAAAACTGTTAAAATGACTCACATGTTAACATGGATAGGGGATAAGAAAACAATATTACTTACACATTTTGTGAAGTAAATTTATGTTTTCGAGTCATCTGAAAGATATGTTTATAAATTTCAATCATTGTTAAGAAAATATGTAAGAAAGTAATGATAACCTATCTTGGAAGTCTTTAAATATTGGATTTCATATTTTTTGATTTCAACATTTTTAAAATTTTTATTTTACTGAAAATGTCAAAAAATATTAAATTGTTTTTATTTTTTACCGACTTTAAAATAGTTAAAAACTTTTAAATCATAATGGTAAAATCAAATATTTTTTTTTAATTTTATTTAAAGTCATAATAATTATTTATTAAAAAATATTTTAGTCATAATGTTTTCTATATCCTTGGTAGATAAGTAGTATTCCGGAACTCGAAATAGTTCATGAACTATTATTATATTTATCATTATATTATTGAAATGTCATACTAAATACAAAATATTTATTTGAATTTGCATTGTTGCGTTTATAATCAAACCAAATACCCTACATAGGTGATTGGGGTATTATGCGTTTGTGCTGATTTTTGTAACAGATAGAAAAAACCATGCATCATCCACCTAAAAGTGTACCAATCAACTCCGAATCACTTTTTCAGTCGATCTAACGATATCCGTCCGTCCGTCTGGCTGGCTGGACGGCTGGATGGCTGGCTGTTCATGTAAACCTTGTGCACAAAATACAGGTCGCAATTTTGAAAATAATTCAATGAAATTTGGCATGTAAAACTCTCATGACACAAGGACGAAGTCTACTGAATTTGGTTATGATCAGTCCAATATTCCACCTAGCCTCCTTACAAATGTCCTCTCCCAGAATAGGGATTTAATTATCATAAATGCCTTAAAAATATCAATATTTTAATGAAATGCGGCATAAGGAAGTTTTGTATAAGTATCAATCTTTGTGCCAAATTTTATGAATATCGGTCCATAATTGGCCATAGCACCCATATAAAACCCTCTTCCGAAAATCACTTTAACGTGCATAAATCCCATCTAACTGTTAGAAACAACATTGCAAAATTTTATGAGAATCGATCCATAATTTACCATAGCTTCCATATAAACCCACTTCCAGGAATCGCCCTAAAATACATAAACTAATCAACGCATTAGCCAGTATTTGTATATTTTATTTTACATGTAGTAAAATTGGCCACAGGTATAATATAAGTCCCCTTCCCGAATTTTTATGCTCGTACATAAAGGTGTAGGTTATCATATAGTCGGTCTTGACCCACTATATCATTCTTTGTCATTTTACTTTGAAATTTGTAAAAAAAATATATGTAGATTATGAACCCTTTCTGTATAATCTCTGAAAGTATCGTGCTGGGACTTAACTTTAACTTTAATTTTAATAGTTTTTGATTTCTAAAAAATCAACTTCACAATATTTTTTGTTATTATTTTCTTTAATGTTCTCTTAGCTTTAAATCTGAAAATAAATAATATATCTCTTTTTTTACAAATATAAATATTTTTTGCTCTTAGCACTTTTCTCTAGCACCTTTTATTAATTTGTAGCAATTTCTATCATTTTGCTTTGTAAATTCCAGCACTTTTTTCCACTGAGATTTTCAAATGTCTTAAATAAATTTCAACTAAATATGAAAAAAAGTTTGCAAATTACATCCAAAAAATTTTTTCAAAGATTGGTAAATTTTTTTAAACTAGAATTCTTTTGAACAGCCAATCTGGGTGATTGTTGTTATTAATTTAAGTTAATAATTTTAACATAAGAATCTTTCGTACAGTCAGGCTATCGAACGGATAAATTGACTCAGAATTTTATATGAACCTGAAATATATAATATCTTATAAGATCTTCTAATACTTTTCCTTAGTGTTACATACTTGTTTTAGTGGATCATATAAAAATCAGATCAAATGTATCTAACACACTAATCTTTTAGCATTTAAAATTCCATTTAATCAGAAAAAAAGAAAATCATTTTAATTTAATAAATATTTTCACTCAACACCTATAAAAACAAATAATTAAAAAACAAAAACGTTTTTCTTTTAAAAAACTACCCGACCAAAAAGAACAAAACATTATTAGAAACATAATAAACATGTGAATGTTAAAAAATTAATGTGATGAAAAATACAAAAGTAAAAACCCACAAAAGTGTTAGAAAAATAATCACAAGTCTAGCACGCGTTAAATTGAGGCCAGATGTTGGTAACAATAATTTTTTTTTCACAAAAAAATAAACTTTTGATATATAACAAATTTTATTTTTGGCAAATTAACTAAAACAATTAAAATTGAAAAGAAAATGAAAAAAATAGCTAACAAATTTGTTTCAATTGAGTTGTTAAATATAAATTTATATATAATTAACAAATAATAAACAAAACAATTTCTAAATAATATAAATACTTAATTTAATCTTGAAAAGAAATTTGAAAAAAAATATAATATAATAGTTCAATTTTGATAAATAGTAAAGAAACCCCTTGAATTTTATTTATAGCTTTTTTTAATCTTTTGTTGTTGCTGCTTTTTATTTTGTTGGAATAAAAGTTGCGAAATAGAATCTTGATTTTTGTATAAAAATATATTAAGTTCCTTTTTTATTTACACTCAGGCCTCGATTAGAGCCGTTTCATAATGGCTAAATTTTGTTAAATAGTAAAGAAACCCCTTGTATTGCTCTTTTTATTTTGTTGGCATAAAAGTTGCGAAATAGAATCTTGATTTTTTCTTTGTAAAAATATATTAAGTTCCTTTTTTATTTGCACTCAGACCACGATTTGAGTCGTTTCATAATGGTTTAATTTTGATAAATAGTAATAAAACCCCTTTGGATTTTATTTATAGTTTAAAGTTGCGAAATAGAATCTTGATTTTTTCTTTGTAAAAATATATTAAGTTCCTTTTTTATTTACACTCAGGCCTCGATTAGAGCCGTTTTATAATGGCTAAATTTTGATAAACAGTAAAAAAAAACCCTTTTGATTTTATTTATATTTTTTTTCATAAAAGTTGCGAAAATATATTTTATAAAAATACATTAAGTTCCTTTTTTATTTGCACTCAGGCCTCGATTTGAGTCGTTTCATAATAGTTTAATTTTGATAAATAGTAAATAAATCCTTTGGATTTTATTTATAGTTTTTTTTCCATCTTTTTTTGTTGCTGCGTTTTATTTTGTTAGCATAAAAGTTGCGAAATAGAATCTTGATTTTTGTATAAAAATATATTAAGTTCCTTTTTTATTTACACTCAGGCCTCGTTTAGAGCTGTTTCATAATAGCTAAATTTCGATAAATAGTAAAGAAACCCTTTATATTGGTCTTTCTATTTTGTTGGCATAAAAGTTGCGAAATAGATCTTGATTTTTTTTTTTTTTTTTTTTTGTAAAAATATATTAAGTTCCTTTTTTATTTACACTCAGACTGCGATTTGAGTCGCTGTTTGAAATTTCAATGTTTTGTTTTGCGTCGTTATGATTTCGATTTAAGTCGCTATACATATACGAAATTTCATAATTGTTAATAACAGATATAAAGTTATTAAAGAAAATTTTAATGGAAAAAATGGATTAAATTCTCTGTGTTAAGTTAGAAAATCAAAATAGAATTTATATTTTAATTTTACTTTTTCTTCTCAAATATTTTTATTCTCGAACCAATTATTAAGAAAACAGTGTAAATACTTAGAAAATAGTGATCCCATTTGCGTAGTTTCAGTTTGCGTCGCAACTCCCCTATCACCATTAACAACGCAGATTGGGGCCTCGGTGTATTAAATTTTCTATATAATTAATTTTTCTTATTTGTTGTTGTAAACAAAAGCGTGCCAGTAGTATTGTTATCGCTAAAAAAGCAACAACCACACTACTAGTGTTGTTTTAAACAAATAAACAAATAAGTTTAAGAACTTTAACAAATATAAATTATTTTTAAAACACATTGTTGTCAAATGTTTTTTTTTTTTTGCGAAAAGTCTTAATTGAAATTGAACAAATGTTTGAGAAATAAAACAATTTCAATTGATTGTAATTAACCTTAAAATGGTTTAAGAGACAGTTGGCATTTTTTAAATTAAATTATTTAAGAATTTTATATTCACAACCTTCAAAAGTTTTTTCTCATAGTGTTTTTAACCAATAATTCAAAATTATGTAACTGTAAATCTAAAATTAAAACGAGAAAGAAAGATATAGTCGGTCAAGACCGACTATATGATATCCTACACCATTGTGTACGAGCATAAAAATTCGGGAAGGGCACTTATATTAAACCTGTGGCCAATTTTACTAAATGTAAAATAAAATATACAAATACAGAATAATGCGTTGATACTAACATCTAGATGATTGTATGCGCTTAATTGCGATTCCTGGAAGTGGGTTTATATGGGAGCTATGGTAAATTATGAACGGCTTTTCATAAAATTTAACAATGTGGATTCTACTTACATAAAATTAATTTGTTTCGAATATTAACTTGATACTGATATTCGTATGGAATCTATGCACGTTAAAGTGATTTTCGGAAGGGGGGGAGGGGGGGTTTATATGCCAGCTATGATCAATTATGGAACGATCTTTATAAAATTTGGTACAATGATAATGATTGATGCTTATACAGAACTTCTTTGCACCAAATTTCGTTAAAATATTCTTATTTTTAAGGCATTTTTGAATGTTTAAACTCTATTCTGGGGGAACATTTGTATGGGGGCTAGGTGAAATAATGGACCAATCACAACCAATTTAAGTAGGTTTCCTTCTTGTATCATAGAAGTCCCAAGTGCCAAATTTCATTAAATTTTCTTTAAAATTGCGACTCGTACTTTGTGCACAAGGTTTACATGGACAGCCAGTAGTCCAGCCAGACGGACGGACATCGTTAGATCGATTTAAAAAGTGATTCTGAGTCGATTGGTATACATTAAGGTGGGTGTTATATAACTTTTTCTATGCGTTACACACATCAGCACAAACGCATTATAGCCCAACCACCTATGGCGGTGTAGGGTATAAGCACATAGTATGTTGCCCCAAATTATATGTTAAATAAGTTTCAAAGTTTTTCATACTTTTGCAATTAAAAAAAAAAAGAAAAATTTGATATGCCAAAACAAGTTCATGCAAAACAAGTAAGAAAGATATAGTCGGTCAAGCCCGATCATATGATACCCTATATCATTGTGTATGTGCACCAAAATTCGTAGAGGGGTCTTATATTAGACCTGTGGGCTATTGTGATCCGATGCTTGTATTACATTTAAAATAAAACATACGAACAAAGAATATTACATTCATACTAACATTTATATGAATTTATCCATTTTAGGGTGATTCCAGAAAGTGGAAAATTGTTTGGGGGTGAGATGAGATAATGGACCGATTAGAACCAATTTTAAAGGACTTCGTCCTTGTGCCAAAATAATTATTTGTGCCAAATTTCATTAAGATATCTTTAAAATTGCGAGCTGTACCTTGTTCACAAGATTAACATGGACAGACAGCCTGCCAGCCAGCCGACCAGACGGACGGACGGACATCGTTAAATTAACTCAGAAAGTAATTCTGAGCCGAACGGTATACTTTGCGGTGGTGGTCCGAAAATTTTTTCTGTGCGTTACAAACATCAGTACAAATGCATAATACCCTAACCACCTATCGTGGTGTAGGGTATAATTAAAAACTATACACGTGCTAAAAATTTAAAACGATAACAAATTAGAACATGAAAAAAATGTAATAAAAAAGTAAAATATAAATACAATCTAAAAATTGTTTATTGAACATAATTGAACTTGTAATTTTTATTTAATTTATTGATAGAAGAACACACACACATACACACGTATTTACATAACTACACACTCAAATAAACAAAACCGATCTTAGTGATCTTTGCCGTATTTTAAAAATTTGAATGTCAATCTGTCTACAAGCTCATTTAACATCTTTATCTTCATCAATATCCTTAAATGTGTTTATATGCTTTTTTTAAACGAGTATGTGCAGTTTTTGATGTATTACATATGTATGTATAAATGTAAGGACAGACAGACATAAGTAGCTGCAGTATGTACTTATGTATGTTTATTTTTATGTTAGTTTATACATAAATATATTTGTTAATATTAACATATGCTAATATTTGGCATTTGTTTATTGATTTAACCGAAACAAAAACTATACACACTTACTTAACTGAATGCACTATGAGTATGGTTACATACAGAACTATAAACTAATGAATTCATAAGAAAATAAAAACATTGTCTAAAAATAGTGTAGACCTAAGTCTTTTCGTAAAACATAAAAGATTTGCCAAAAAATGTGAGCTACCAATTTTTCGAGCATAGCTGACATAAATTACTACAAGTTTACATCGCTTTGGCCGAAAATTAAGTTCGGGATTCAAGTATCTTACATCTTAAAATATTTATGTTTCGATCGAACTATAAGCTAATTCGCCAATAACAGGGTTCACAGAAAAATGTCGCCAATCACCAAAATGTTTCTTTCAATTAAAAATTGTGCAAATATGAACCTCTCATCAAAATGATTATATCAATTACTAATAACTGTAAAATATGAAAAATAATTTTTTTTTCATTTAAAAAATTTATTAAATCAATTAAGTAGATAAATTTATGAATTAAAAATTTAAATGAGCAAAAATCCAACATGAATATTCTTTTTACTATTACTTTTATTTTATTTTATTTTTGTTCGAATATATTAATAAAGTTTTGAAATAAAATTAAACAACTGTGTTAATTGAAAAATCCAAGGTTATACTCTTTTCTATGTTCAGAGAATTTTACGAAAGGTGAAGAGATTTTTGAAAAACTAAACAAAAAAAGTTAAACTATTAAAGGCACTAAAGTTAATTTGATAAAATCGCACTTAATGCGAAAAAAAGGCGAACATTTTATTTTCACGGAACTTTTCTTTCTCCCAAACAAAAATTTGTTATCGTGAATGTCTCGTTTAAAATTTAATCATCTATCTATCTGTGGTCACATTTTCCTTCCCTATTAGAGGGATACACGTTTAGAGAGTATATAATTCTATTCGCGTTAAGAGTGCATATTAACAATATTTTATGCACCTTATTGAATCTGATATCTTAAATTCATGAACTTAAATAATAGATTAATAATATTAAAACACTTAAAAAAATATCTTCCTTTTTAATTGGTCAATTTTATATTTTGAAAATGCATAAGGGCAAGTTTTGCTTATGACATTACTTTAAAACGTGATTTTGAACTTGAGTTGATGCGACAGGTGATTATATGCAAGCTATGGTAAATTATGAAACGATCTTTGTGAAATTTGTCTGTAAGATTTATACCTTATTGAGATTTATTTGTTGTAAATTTCTTCTTTATGCGGACACCCATTTAGGAAATATATCTGTGAGAGTGATTTTTGGGAGGGGGTCTTGTATGAGAGCTATCGTCAATTATGGATTAAGCCTCATAAAATTTAGTGGTATGATTTTTGCTTAAACAAAATTTTGGTCGAATTATTCGAATGAACATTATTCGAATAACAACTATTGGTATGTATAAGTAATCTACATGTCTATATTTAGAACTACAAGGATACTCTGAAATTCCCTCTTATAATTGAGAGTAATAATTTTTGCCAACTTATCAAATCATAATTAAAAGGATTTAATTCCTTTCCTCTTCTGTTTTTCAATATACCTCAAAAATATTGTTTATTATTCCTTGGCTTCTGCTACAGAATGCAACTAGAAGTTTATGTGAGAGGCAAAATTTGAACTAAATTAAAAAAAAAATACTCATTTTGTTTAAAACACAAAAACAAAATATATGTGACCATATGTATTTTGTTGTTGCATAAATTAGGTTTTTTTTCTCTCATAAAAATATCTACTTACTATGGCTACTGCTATCGAAACTAAAGAAAAACTGAAACTAAATCTCTATATAACATATTCAAATATCAAGTCACACTCAAAGATTTATAACAAATTTATTTACTAATTTCTTAATACTATGTATGTACATGTGTACTTCAGTAATTTTTAGTGTTACCAGTTTAGCCTTTTTAAGGTTAAATCTAACCTTTTTATTTAGTTTTTAACCTACAAATTTTCGTTTTAACTTTTTTGATTTTTGAAATTGCCTTAAAAAGACTAAAATGTTAGCACCTTAGCAACGAATAAAATAAATGCTTATTTGTTTAATTTTATTTTCTTTTTACAGAATCATCCATTTAATAATTTTTGTGCATTTATTCACGCAACAAAATCTAGATTATTCACATTTGACAAAAAATTTTGCCTGCAGCTCTTCATTCTCCAAATCCAAAATAACAACTAATTTTATGGACTTACTGTTATATATTTTTTTAATATACTTCATTATTTATAGAAACTATTTACGAATATAATTAAAAAAAAATTGTTATAAATGTGAAAAATAATTTCAATTAAGCAACTTAATCAAAATGGAATTATAGTCCAAAAAATACTAAAAACAATTCAAAACATTGAATAATTTTTTACATGAAATATAACCCAAGCTTGTGTATAATTTTTTTGAGTGTTTTTTGATTTGATTTGAGATGGGTTATTTTGCTAGCAGCCGTTTTATTCTTTATTTATAAATTTATTAAAATATCTTTTATAAAAAATATGAAAAACTAATAAAAACGAGATAAAGTTATGTTTTTAATTAATAAAAAATGCTAACTTTTTTTGGCCTTATTTTTTGGAGCATTTAGCCTTTTTGGCCTTTTTTGAAGTTCATTTTAGCCTCTTTTTATCTCACCCCTGGTAACACTGGTAATTTTTGTTATTATACAAGAATAATAAATAATAAACGACAAGAAAAAATAAAAAAAAAACTGTTTGTTGTTTTATGTTGTAAATCACTTAAAATCTGTCATTGGTTCATCACTTGTAAGATTGGTGAAAAATAAAATTGAGAATTTGATTTATTTGATGGATTCGTTTGGATTCTTTTGATGATGAAGAGAAGATGATGTTGTTTGGTTTTTTTCTTGAAGATTAAAGCACAAGTGCATTTTTCCATATTCTTCTTTTTTTAGCCCACCCAAGTTGTTGTTGTTTTTTTTATTATTTGGTATGGTATATCAAAAAGCAAATGCCGCGGTAATTAGTCATTTTAAAGTATTGTTTTTGTTTGAAAAGTTTTCATCACTATTTTGGCGGAATATTTGTTTGTTATTGTGGTTGATTGACTGTTTGGGTGGCATAAATGACAACATGATTTAATGATGGATTTATACCATACCATGAGTTATAAATACAAAATATGTTTCAAAACGATTAAGAAATTAATTTGCCATATGCAACCTTAAGTAATTAAAATCCTAAAAGTAGGCAATTATTATTTAGAAAATATTATTTATTTTTATTATAGTGTAATTGTAACGATAGTCGGCAGTGTAACATTTTTTTCCTTACTTTAAAGTTGGCTGTGTACGAATGAGAACACACACCACCATAGGTATTATGGGGTATTATGCGTTTGTGCTGATGTTTGTAACGCACAGAAATAATTATCCAACACCCACCTTGAAGTATACCAATCGACTCAGAATCACTTTTTGAGTCGATCTAACGATGTCCGTCCGTCAGTCTGGCTGGCTGGAGTGCTGGCTGTATGGCTGGATGGCTGGCTGTCCATGTAAACCTTTTACACAAAACACAGGCCGCAGTTTTTAAGATAATTCAATGAAATTTGGCACGTAGGACTTTCATGACACAAGAATATTGAAATTGGTTATGATCGGTTCATTATTTCACCTAGCCCCCATACAAATGACGTCGCGGAATAGAGGTTTAATGATCATAAATGCCATAAATATAGCAATATTTTAATGAAATTCAGTGCAAGGAAATTTTGTATAAGTTTCAATCTTTGTAAAAAAGTTTTATATAAGTAGAAATCACAGTGACAAATTTTATAAGGATCTCTCCACAATTTACCATAGCTCCCATATAAGCCCCCTTTCGGGAAACACCCTAAAGTACATAAATTCATATAAATGTTAGTGTTTACGTAATATTTTGTATTCGTATATTTTATTTTACATTTAGTAAAAGTATCAGTCCACAATTTTCGACATGTCTAACATAAAACCTCTACGAATATTCATGGACATGCACAATGGTGTGGGATATCATATAGTCGGTCTTGACCGACTATATCTTTCTTACTTGTTTTTAAATGATAAATAGATATTGCACCACAGAAAAGGATGTTATTTCAGTTTACCTAAATGTTTTCTAAACACTTATTGCGAAATTTGCTTTATTAATATATTTTACAAAAAACATTGAATTTGCCTGTAGACGGCATGCATTTCCCAATGTTCGGCATTTCATGATCCAACAGTCGGCACGGAATTTTTATTAAAGCAAAAGAAAAAAATTACGCTGAAAATCTATATTATATGATTATTATCCTATAAAATGGGGATAGTTTAAATTTTTTATTGTAGAAAGTTTGTTGCTGGCATCTTGAGCGCACTAAAACTCATGCGTAAGAATACACTTTAGTGTCCCGATTAACAGTTTTATTATTATTATTTTTTAAATGAGGTAGGAACAAAACTCAAAAGAACCAAATCAATGAGCTGACTTCTGGAAAATATCAAATACATTTAAAAATTAATCTTTAGTTGCGTACCAGGGATTGAAAATCATGAGTCAGTTACATCTTGTTCAAAGAAGTATTTAGAGATTTATACCGAAAAATGTCTCAAAAAGTTGTTGATGCTATGGAAAATCTAATTTAAAAATTTCATCTAGCTCTTGTTGTCTTTACAATTAAGCTTAAAAATCTTTCATTTAAAAAATACTTATAGTTTTATTCAAATTTTGCAAATTTTTCAAACATATTGTATCTGAGACTTCGAGAAACATATTAGCAAAGTAAAATATATTAAAATTAGGTACCACATTTCATTATGTGCTTCAGGACATGCTCCCAAGGTCAATAATTAAAGTTCTTATAAAGAGCAAACTAGATCACTTAGGAATTTATTATTATTTGAACCTATATCTATGACAACAAGCTAATTGGACCATCAAAGGTCTAGTGATTTCGGTCTTCAAGATAATTTAAATAATGTTCTAAAAATCAGAGTTTCAATATTTTATTCGCAAAAGGAGAAAAATTATGAAATTTTACATTTTTTCCAAATGTACAAGACTAATGAAGTTGGTGAAAAAAATTAATAAAATTTTTAGTATTTTTGTATGTTTTTTTTTCAGTATTAACATCAATGCATTTTATTTAAAATCAATGCTGCCTATTGAAAATAAGCCAAAAATACTAAAAATTGTATTCACTTTTTTACCAACTTCATTAGTCTTGTACATTTGACAAAAATGTAACAAAATTTTATAATTTTTCTCCTTTTGCGAGTGAAATATTGAAACTATGTTATTTATTTGAAAGAGTCCTAAATCTGCAATAATATCCAGTAATTCAATAGATTTTTCTGATCTTATTGATGAGCTTAAAGAGCATGAATCAGGATTTTTGCATCATTTTATGTTTAGAACATTGATAGAGTCACCAGGTTTGGAATGATTCATGGAAAAAATCGAATTTGCTGTAGTCGGTTTATGCCGACTATAGGAAATTAAGAAACTTTTTTTATTCCTAAAATCAGCAGCCACTAAAATAAGAAGTGCAATCCTATTTCACTATATTCTCCACATTAAAAACATTGTTTGAATAGATATATACCCCCACGATACTTTCTTATTAAAATCTAACATAAATTATTATTGTTAATTGCGGTTTTAAAATTGATCTGCACACGAAATTTTTTCTTAAAAAAAGCAATCCAAAACGTGTTGCTACAGAGTGAGGAAAAATGCTATAAAAGTATTTATCTTAGCATAACTTAATCATTGTAACTACAAAGAAGAATATATTTTCAATACAAAATTGGTCTTATATTAATTTTAAATAGTCGCTATTCTTATTTATTTATTAGCTAAATTGACAAACGTTGTTTTGCCATATAACTTATTTCTATGAATGAATGTATTTTAATTTGTGGGGCGTGCTTTTACTCTTTTTGCTTTAATTTACGTCCTATATATTAAAATTTATAGCCTTGAGTTTCTTCAAGACTTGAAACTATCATCGGATAATTAATTAAGAAGACATGGGGGACTTATACACCTTTTGCCCTATTTTACGCCCTAAATGTTGGAATTTCCAAAAACTTTATATTTTTAAGTTCCTTACAGATATTACATTATCTGCATGCCAAATTTTAAGAAAACCGGTTGATTAGTTAAGAAGATATAGGAAGGGGGAGCTTTTACCCCTTTTGCCCTATTTCACGCCCTAAATAATACAAATTTTAGGCTATAGTTCCTTCAAGATGTTACACTATTTGCCTGCTAAATTTCAAGAAAATCATTTGTTTAGTTAGGAAGATATATGGAGAGGGAGCTTTTATCCCTTTTGCCATGTTTTACGCCCTAAATAATAAAAATTATAGGCTATAGCTCCTTCCAGATGTTGCACTATTTGGCTGCCAAATTTCAAGAAAATCAGTTGATTAGTCAAGAAGAGATTAGGAGAAAGGAAATATCTTTTACGACCTATTCTCATACCTAAAAAATACACATACAAAATTTCATAAAAATCGGTCAAGCCGTTTCGGAGGAGTTAAATTACAAACACCGTGATATGAGAATTTTATATATATAGATGTTTAAATAAAAAATTGCCGACTACTGGTAAATGCCGAACTTAGGTACTCTTACCCCATTATTTTACCCAGAAAAAAAAGAACTTAAAAAGAGCTGAAAAAGTGATGATTTTAATATTGGATTGTCATTGGAAGGAAGTGCTGAAAAAGAGCTGCATCAGTTCTTTTCTTAATCCATGGTTGTCATTGGTAGGATGTCCTTAAAATTATATTTATAAAGTTTCGTAATAAAAATATGGTTTTAGCTTTGATAATAGATAATAAAAATACTTTTCAATTTGTGAAATTTTTATTTTCTTAGAAATTATTCATATTTTTTTTCCTGCTAGAAATACATTCTTTTGCACTTTTTTGGAAGTAATTTTGATTTATTTCTAAAAAAATGCAAAATATTCCTTTAGTTCTACTTTTGAAGTGGTGAAAAAGTTATTTTTCGAAAGCACTTGCTTGTTTTTTTTCCTGGGTTATTTAATTTATTTTTAAATCATTTATTTTAAAGTCATAAATATTTAACTTTTCCACCTTTTCTTTTTATTTACAGGTAAATATATTTGTTTTTCGACAAATTATCATCCCACTATCGGTAACAATTTTCTTACGAATTATTTTGCCTCCATTAAAAATTACAACGTAAATAGAAAAAGTAAGTTTTCTCAGTTCTGTTTAATGTTTTATTTAATAAATTTAGAATAATTGTTATTAAAAACAAACAATTTACCATAAACAAATCAATTTTCAATTAAAATTATTTAATAAATTTCTAATGTTAACATGGAACATCTTATGACAGCCCATAAGATTAAAAGAAATCTGTCATTTTTGTTTAATAATAAATTTACACTAAATCGCATATTCACACTTAGTTGCACGAAAAACTTTATTAAATAAACAAAAATTACACTTTGTAAAAATACAAAATCAAGAAGAGGAAAAAAAATCTAAACAAATTATAAAGGAAAATTATACAATTTGTTGCAATAAATTTTTAACAAAATTATGAAATTGTGTTTATGTAAAAAAAAAAAAATGCGAGGAAAACTAGAATTTTGTTAAGTAGCTAAATTTTAGTTTAATTTTAGAAAACCAAGAAATATTGTGTAATAATTGTAAAAATTTACTTGTTAAATGAAAACAATAAAGCAGACACGATGTCTGGAATTATAAAAAAACCAACAGTTTTTGGGATCAATGATATTTAAAATAGAAACTTAAAATTCAATGTCATTTAAGTGTATTTGTTCGCACGTTTTATAAATTTAAAAGTATTGTTTTTATTTCTTTGGAAAAAATGTATGTGTTATTTTTTTTTTTTGTAAAATTGTGATATAAATTAAATAATTTTATTATTAAATACAATTACAATTCATTCATTATTTTACTTTGTTGCGATATAAAACAAAGTAGTTTTAATGCAGTTACTTGTAAGTGTTTTTTTTTTCAAAGATAAATGTGGACCTAGTGAAGCTTTTCTTCAATGACTTCTTTGTCTTTGTTGATAAAGTATGAATTAATTGTTTATTTTTTTATTATTTTCTTAAAGTAAGCAGCTATTTGTAGAAGTTGATTTAGACCAAATATGGTTAAAGCCATGCTAGTAAACATGTCGCCAATTGTAGTTACATATGAGTACAGTGGTGCAAAAGGGATAGGTGTGATTGACTTGGACACTTAAATTTAAGGGACTTACTATTGACTAGCAACTTGGAAACTGGAAAATAGAAAAGATCTATTATTGACTTGGAAACTGGTTGCTCAACAATCTCACAATTAAATTGGGACATCGAAATGAAGAAGAAACTAAAAGGCACTTAAAAAACCCAAAGCATTTTAAGGACCTACACAAACGATTGATTTGAAATTGAGCATATTAAAGACCGGCGAATAAGTTGTAAATAAGACAGATTTAAATTCCACCATAGAACTGGCATTTTTTACGTATAACTTTCACCATTATCCTGGAAATAAAGCAAGTAAAATATCCATGATTGACTTAGAAGTAGGACATGATAAAGAGGAAAGCCTGATTTAATTTCAAAATTATGATTGGTTTGGAAATTTGACGTGAAGAGTAGTTAAAATTGATGTGGAAATTGGGCTAGCAAAAGGCTTACAATTGACTTGGTAATTGGACATAGAAAAGACTTAAGATTAAGATGGAAATTGGAGATAAAAATGAGTTATAATTGTTATGAAAATTACAATTGCATTATATATTTGGCTCGGAAATCGGGCATGAAAAAAACTCATAATTAACGTGGAAACTGGACACAAAAAGAAATTCCCTTACAACTTAAAAACTCGACTTGAAAATAACCCAGGATTTTTTTGATTTACAAAAGATTTAAAACTTAGTTAGAAATTCTTGCAATTCCTCATTAAATAGGCCTAAAATCGACTTGAGAATTAGACATGAAAAACTGACTCACAATTGTCTTGGAAATTATAAAAGAATTGACCTAAAAATTGTATACTAAAAACAAGTACAATTGGCCGAGAAATTTGACTTGTAAAAGTCTTATGTTTGATTTGGAAATTAAACATAAAAAAATGCACGTTTGATTAGGAATTTGGGGACAAAATATAATCACAATTTATCAGAAATTGGACTTATAAAACATATCCAAATATTTTGGTATTTCGACTAACAAAATAACAAGGAATGATTTTGAAATTGTCGATTGACCTGGAAA
The DNA here is from genome assembly GCA_932274085.1 of Protocalliphora azurea. Classification (NCBI taxonomy): domain Eukaryota; kingdom Metazoa; phylum Arthropoda; class Insecta; order Diptera; family Calliphoridae; genus Protocalliphora; species Protocalliphora azurea. Next base: position 144,750,640 of record OW026520.1, on the reverse strand, counting down.
TTAAATTGACAATTAGATATGAAAAAACATAAGATTTTTTTTGAAAATTGGACATGATATAGACTCAAGATGACTTGGAAATTAAACATGAGAATGTATATGATTGACTAAAAAATTGAACATGCGAAAAAAAATCGTGAAAAATTTAGGAAATTCGACATTAAAGAGGGCCAAGATTAACTTGGAAGTTGAATATAAAATACACAAATGTGTTAGAAATTGAACATAAAATAAACCCTCAATTTACTTGGAACTTCAACATGATAAAAATCCAGGATTGACTACGAATTTCTACATGAAACGTGCAAAATACTCTCGATTGACCTGTAAGTTGGAATTACGATTGATTTGAAGTCTGGATATGAATAAGACTTACGATTTTTCGGGTTATTGGACATGAAAAAGAGGATCGATTAATAAAGAAAGTGGACTTACAAAAGACTTATGATTAGCTTGGAAAGTAGAGAAGAAAAATAATTACAATTGACATGGATATATGATCCTCAAATAACTTGAAAATTTGAGATTAAAAAGATCCACGATTGGGTAGCAAATGAGTAGGAAAATGGACATGAAAAATTGTTAAAAAATTCGATATGATATAGACCCTCAATTGATTTGGAAATTGAACCTGAGAAAAATCCACCATTATTTAAGAAATTAAAATATACTCCATTGATTTGGGAAGGAAAACTGCGATTGACTTTAAAAATTGACATGAATAAAACTCATGATTGACTAGAAAATTATATATGAAACGAGACATGGCTGACTGAAAATTGGATTCGCAAAAGATTAACGATTGTGTTGGAAATTGGATATGAAAGATGACCATGGAACTATATATGAATTTTAACACGAAATATCACTATTGAGGTTGGAAATTTAGCGTGAAAAAGATTCATAATTCACTTGGAAGTTTTGCTTGTAAAATATTCAAAAATTAACTTTGAAAAGTGGACTTTAAAAAGATAGACGATTGACTTGAAAATGGAACATGAAAAAAAATTGATTTGTATCATGAATGTTTGGCATGAAAAAGAGATTTGGATGTGAAAAAAATTAATGTTAGCTTGGAAATCGTAAAAGTATAAGGCTCATAATTGAATCGAAAAATTAACTTTCAAAAGGCTTACAATTGAATTGGAAATTATACTTTAAAAAAAACTCTCAGTTGAATTAACCAAAGAACGATTTTGAAATAAGTTTTTTTTTTGGAAATTATACTTGCAAAAGATTAAGGACTAGTTTGGAAATTTTATAAGGACTTGGAAATTTCGGATACCTCGCAATCAGCTGGGAAATTAGAATTCCGAAAGACGTTTGATTAATTCAGAAATTTTACTGACATAACACTTGAAATTTGGCAATTAAGAGACTGATGATTGACTTGGAAACTGGACACGAAAAAGTCTTACGGCTGGCTAAAAAATTGGATATGTCGTGGATCCATGATTGTCTCGCTAACAAAAAATATATTTAGAAATTGTGTATTTAAAGGGTCAATTGCACATAAAAAAAGCTTTTGAGAATGTAGAAATTAAAGATTTGCTTGGAAATTAGAGATTTGAAAAACGTATGATTAACTAGAAATTGAATTGAATTTAACCTTTAAAAAAAACCTACAATTGACTAGAAACTGGGATTATGAACGATCAAGGATCTACTAGTTTTTAAAAATCACGACTGATTTAAAAATAAATGATATAAACAATCCACGATCGATATGGAAATGTGACAAGTAAAAAAACTATTATTAACTAGGAAATGGTACCTATATAAAACCTTGATAGACTTGAACAAGGAGCATTATTATTTTTATATGATTGAAATAAACTTCCAAGCAAAACTCCCTCAAATCACTTTCCTTCAACATCACTGTTCAACAATTTATATTCTTTTCTAAGCGGTTCCTTCTGCAGCTTCAGCTTAGTTTTTATAGCAATTCAAAATCCATTTAATAACTCTCTACAATTTCAATGTTGCATAAAGCCCATAGCTTCTCCAAAAGCCAAATGACAACAGACTAAATCACGGTATAAATATAAGTACATAAAGTGATTGATCAGTATGCAAGCATCATAGTTTTATGTTGCATTCCTGTAAATACTCTATGCAGCAAATAAATATAGAATGATTGCAACATGTATAACAATATTGTGATGATGCTCTTTTACTATCTGCTGCTGATATTAAAAAGCTAAAGTAGTAGATGTTGTTGATTTTATATTACAAAGATGCAGTTACGCATATAAAATTATTGTTGGCCATGCAATGCATTAAGAAAAACTAAGGAAAAAAATCCATGCAGATGTTTTAATTTTTTTCTGTAGTCTAAATGATCATATGGCTCTAGCTAGCTGGGCTATTGCATTGTCCACACGTCAAACGACTTGTTGCCAACATTTATGGCATGTTGTAATGTGACGCATGACAATGAATCACTGGACATTTTTGTCTCTCTCTAAGATTCTAAACATCAGGCATTTCAGCGACTTTGGTGAATGGCTACAACAATTGCGGTTTGTTTTACGAAGTGGCAAAAGGCGCTTTACTTATAACCATCTTTGGTTACAAAAAAAAGCAGAAAACCTTAGTTGTGATGTTTCTTCTTTTTGCTGAAGAATTAAATGATCGCGTGTATTTGCCTTTTATGGTTTGCCATAGCGAACGTTTTAATTAGGATAATGAGTTGTTTCCGGTAAAAAAAAACGCACAATAAGCATATGTCTCTGTAGTTTGCCAATCTTTAACTAAGTATTTGAAGTAAAATTTTCTATAGGAATATATTGTTGCAGCTTGGTGCTCATGGAAACTACTCATGGAAACATGTTTCAACATACACATGACACTATGCCACCATTCTAAGTTATAAAACAAAAAAACAAAACAAAACCTCTAGGAGCATTAATGAAATTCATAGAGTTAAATAAATGAATGAAATGATGATGATCAGTTTTTTTCTTTTTCGTTTTAAACTTTTACAAGAATCCAGAATTCTTGTTGTTTTATTCTTATACCATTTATGGTTGTTGCATAGTTTTGTTTGCAGATGATGATAAAGATCATAATAATGGTAATGATGAAGATCAGAAGTTTATGTTTTGAATTACAAATCAAAAAATGGTTCGTCGTCATTCATTCATTCGGCCACATGCCACAACATGCCCATAACAAGTTCAAGACATTGTCAATAATAGTTTTAATGCACAATGGTGATGAATTATTTAATGAAATCAAAACAAACCAAGAAAGACACCAAGAACTAGAAATTCTTGGTCAGTTAGTTTCATTCATTGAAATCGTTGTAAAGATGTTTTATAAAAGAATCATTAAATCAATAGACAATAGGAGAAAGAATGAAAAAACAAAATACTAAAGGTAAAATTTATTAAACAGAATATATTTATGAAGAAGTTTTTCTTATTGGAAAATTACATTTGTTTTGCAATTTAATTTTAACTTTCTTTAAGAGGAGGAAAAGAGAAAGAAAGGATGATGATAGTTTAAATAAAAATTATTCCATTGGTTGCCGCTTTGGAAGTATAAACTTTGAAATCGAAATTATTTTATAAGTTCAATTTTTCAGTTAAATTGGATACATTTTGAGACTACTTTTTGAGCAAACCGTATTGCTTTGATTAGGCGGATAAGCCTAAGTTCATAACGGTTCTTTGTCATGTTAAATTTCACAGTAACTCTTCACGTCTATCGTGAGTCTTTTTAAAGTTCAGTTTTCTAATCAAAATCAAAAGTTAGTCATTTGAAAGATTAAATTTCAAATCAATGTTCGTCCTTTTCCACATCCAATTTCTATTGATTCAAACATAGGTGTTTATGTTATGAATTTTCAAACTAATCATAAGTCTTTTTGTGTCGCATTTTCAAACCTTTCAGGAATCTTTTATGGCTCCAATTTTCATCTTAATCATAAGTCTTATTTCATGTCCCATTTCCAACATAAACGTTGGTCTTTTACAAGTCTAATTTCCATGTCAACCGTGAATATTTTTGATGTTATGTGTCAAATTTCTAAGCTAATCATGAATCTTTTTCATAGCAAATTTCCAAAGTATTCAGTGATATTTTGCGTATCCAATTCCCAAGCCAATCGTGTGTTTTTATGGCCATTTCCTAAGTAAATCATGACTCCTTCACAAGCCTTTTTTCCAAGCTAATCGTGAATGCTTCTCAAGTCCAATTTCCAAATCAATCGTGACTCATTATCATGTACAATTTTATAGTTAATTCTGGGTCTTATTCATATTTAATTTTTAATTCATTTAATTCATTTTGCATGTGTCCTTTCCAATTTGTAAGTCAGCCTTTCTTATTTTGCATGTCGAAATATCAAGACATTCGGGATCTTTTGTACGTTTATTTTTTCTGTCAATCGTAATTCTCTACCATGTCTAATTTCCAAAATCTATTGTGAATCTTTTGTAAGCTCAATTCCCTGATCATTCATAATTGTTTTTATGTCGAATTTTTAAGTCAGACGAGGGTATTTTTTATGTTAAATTTTTAAGTCATTTTTAAATTTTTTCATATTCAATTTCCTAGTCAATTTTGGGTTTTTCTTACGTCCAATTTCTAAGTCATATGAGAGTACTTTGCAAATAAAATTTCCAAGATAATCTCGGGTTAATTTTATGTCGATTTTACAAGTCACTCGAGTTTCTTTTGCGTGTCCTTTTTCCAGGTCGATTGTGAAACTTTTACATGTCCAATTTCTAAAGTGAGTCTATTACAAGTGTAATCTCCAAGTTATTCATAAATTTCAGGACAATTTCGAGTCATATTCATTTCTAATTTCTATGTCCATCGTGAGTCTTTTTTATTTCCAATTTACAAGTAAAATGCGAGCCTTTTACAAACGTTATTTATAAGATAATCCTTAGTCTTGTTCATGTCAGATTTTTAAGCCAATCACCGGTCTTTTACTTTTTAAATCAACTGTGGATCTTTTAAATACTTCGGGTATTTTAAATGACTCATTTTCAAGTTTTTTATAAGTCTAATTTCCAAGTCAATTACAAGTATTTTTGCGCTTGTTAAATTTCCAAGTCAACCTTAGGATAATTGTAAGTAATTTTTATTCTCAATTTCCAAGCCAATCATGAGTCTTTTCCATGTCCATTTCTAAGTCTAAGCCTAATCTAAGCTTACGTCTAAGTCTAATTGTTTTATTTCCTAATCTAATTTTGTCTTATTCTTAGTAAATCATTAACGTTTTGTATGTCTACTTACTGACTAAATACTTATGCATTTCCGAACCAATTTTTGATTTATAATTTTTTTTTTGCATGTCAAATTTTTGGATCAATCATGACTATTGTGTATAAATATTTTGGAAAAATTTTTATAAAAAATTGCTATAAAAATTGTGAGTATTGAATTTATCTAATTTCGAAGTCAACCGTAACTATTTTGCGTTTCCAATTTCCAAAACAATCGTGAATCTATTCAACTCAAAAGATGATCTTTTAAATATCTAATTTCAAAGTCAATCATTGGCGTTTTATATCTTCAACTTTCAGAACATTCGTGGGGCTCTTAAATGTAAAAGTTTCCTAGTCAATAGTGGAGCTTTTAGTATTCAATTTTAAAATCTATTTGGGACTTTCACAAGTTATCTTTCCTAAGCTGTTATAGATATTTTACAATTCACTTTTTGTAATTAATTTCCATATCGGTCATATGTATTTTTTCCGTTAATTTTTTTATATCAATTATTGAATATTTATCATTTTATATCAAATTCCTAAGTAAATTGTAAGTCTTTTAAATGATCGATTTCCAAGTCATTCCTAAATCTATCAATCTCCAATTTCCAATTCAATTTTGATTCATTTAATTTTCCAGTTTCAATGCCAATTGCAGAAACTTTTACAGCGAAATTCAAGTCCAACGTAGGTCTTTCATATAAGCCATCTTTAAAATAATATAGTGCCCATTTTTCAAGTCAATCGTGCTGACTTTTAAAACTTTTTGTCTTGATCCATTATAGAGACTCAATTATACATCATTAATCCTTTAAATGCTCGATTTACAAGTCAATCATGGGTCTTTCAAATTGTCTATTTTCATTAAATTTTGTGTCTTTTAAACAACCGAGTCCCATGTTAATCATCAAAACTTTTATGATGAAATCAAATTAGGAATTTCATATAAACAATTTTTAAAAAATATTTCATGTAAATTTTGGGGGCTCTTTGAAACTTTTTCTCTAGATCTGTTTTTTAAAAACTCAATCATAGATTTATTCCTTCATAAAATAAATACTGTTTATATACTTTTACCCCCAACTGTATTTATTAGATTAAGTACATAGAAAATGTATTATGATTTCATTACAGTAGATCAACTTTCATAAATTGTTATATTACACATACACCTGCCTTGAAAACCAGACACATGGAATGCTTTTTTTATTTTTTTCGTATTTTATTTTTGCGCTCTTTTTTATTTTTTGTGCACAACTTTTAAATTAAATTTTTTTCTTTAACATTTTCCTAAGAATTGTAAATTTATACAATAAATTTCTGCATTTAATTCTGTTGACTGCAATTGTCATATGACTACGCTCTAAACCAATAGCAATTAAATGACCATCTAAGGAGACCATTTGGCGTCTTAGGAATATGAGATAAGTTTAAATAAATTAAATATTAAAGAGTTTAAAAATTTCTAAAGAAATTTATAAAGATAAATTTTATAAAAAATAAGAAAATTAAAATACAGGAGGTATGGTTGTTAGACTTAATGACTTTTTTTTTCTTAAATATTTCATAAACAATTCTTTTTTTCAGAGTTAAATTTTGAGCCTTAATTTCTTGTTTTCATGAGTTAAAAATGTCATAATTTACGATCATATCAAAAGATGGACTTATTTATAAACAAACTACATACATACAATATTTAAAATTACCATTTAATTTTCAATTTATTTTGATTGTTATGGTATTTTGTAATCGTTACCAAAATGTTTACAATGTTGTTTTCATTATTTAAAATAAACATTTAAGAACAAAGGGAAAGATTTTTTTTGGAAAAAGTGCAGCCAACCATCAGCCCAGATTGCTGCTGTTTGTAATTACAATTGCTGAGTAGAAAATATTTTATGAGAATTTTGGTATCATTTTACACCCAGGCTGAAGAAAAAAAATTGTTTAAATCTGTTTTTAATGTTGTATTTATGAAATCATAAAATTTGATGTTTCCTCTTTCATTTACTCCTTCTACTCAACTCTATATCAATGGCCTTAATAATTGACAGTAACGATCAATTCACAATTATGCTGTAGTTTGGGTATATGTAGATGTAGAAGATGAGATAGTGTAAGTTTGTGTGTGTACGTATATGTGAAAGTCAGAGATGAGAAATGTAGTTTAGAAAATATGCTAAATTATTTATTTTAAAGGAAATTTTTTGCTAAATTATATATAAAATATATATGTGAAGTAATGCGGCAGTAATAAGTAAATCGGACGACTTCTTATGAATAATTTCAGAGTTAATCGCAGTTGTTTTATAATTGAGTTGGGTGTATTTTTTATTATCGACTTGTTTGTCAATTGTTTCCTTTTTGATTTCCACTTTAAAAATCAGTAGCATTATTTAAATCCAACGCGATGCATCCTTTTGGTTTTTTTATATGTCCAATTTCAGTCCATTAGCTAGGAAATTGGACATATAAAAAACCGATGATTGCCTTGGATGGTGGAAAGAAAAATACCCTTAATTACTACCAGATAAATACATGATTTATTTAAAAACTTAGCGTGTGAAAGACTCGCGACAGACTTGAAAATTTGGAAAGTTTAAAACAAATGATTAACTTATCGAAGGACCTACGATTGGCTCAAAATTGTGCTATTCATAAACTTAGAAATATGAAAGGCCTTTGTTTGTCAAGGACAAAGACCGTAAGATTTAGTTAAAATTGTTACATAAAGAAGACTATTTTCCTATTTTCAAAGTCAGTCGTGAGTCATTCAGACGCTAAATATTTAAATCAATCCTGTGTCGTATTTAGAAATAATTTACTATCTTTCTCCAATTTCCAAGTCAATTGTCTGGTTTCACTTGAACAATTTCCAAGCTAATTATAATTCTTTCACATCTCAAATTTTTAAGTAAATCGTACTTGCTTCTTTTTTGTCAAACAAGGCCTTTCACTCCAATATTCCTGGCATCTGATATGTAGAATTCTGAGTGAATCGTAGGTCTTCCTCTTAGTTAAAAATTTGATTTGTTTTTCACACGATAAATTTTAAAATCATTCTTGGGTCTATCTAGTATTAATTGTGTGCCTCTTTCTCTCTCTTTCTCACTCCAATTTCCAAGGCAATCCTGGGTAATTCACATATCAAATTTCCAAGCCAATCGTGAGACTTCTTTATGTAAAATTTTTAACTAAATCTTACGGTCTTTGTCCTTGCCAAACAAAGGCCTTTCACTTCCATATTTCCAAGTTTATGAATAGCACAATTTTGAGCCAATCGTAGGTCCTTTGATAAGTTAATCATTTGTTTTAAACTCAAGTCTGTCGCGAGTCTTTCACACGCTAAGTTTTTAAATAAATCATGTGTTTATCTGGTAGTAATTAAGGGTATTTTTCTTTCCACCATCCAAGGCAATCATCGGTTTTTTACATGTCCAATTTCCTAGCTAATTGTGTCTTCCACATCTCACTAATAAATAAATCTTACATCATTATCCCAATCCAACAATTTTCTTTCGCTCTTATAATTTTAAGCCTATCGTGGTGTCTTACGCGTCCAATTTTGAAAGTCAATCCCAAGTCCTTCTTCTTCTCAAACAATAAAGTCATAGAGTCTCATATGTCTAATATCCTAGTCAATATTGGATGCTTCCCATTTATAAATTTCCCCCTTCAAATTTTTAAGCTAATTGTTTTCAAATCACTTTTTAAAATCAATCATGGTTCTGACCCATAGTAAAAAGTGTGCATCTCCTTCTACATTTTCAAGCCAACTGTTAGTTTTCTTATGTCCAATATTCAAGTGAATCGAGCGACTTTTTTCAAGCTAAACGAAGATATCTTGTTCTTTAGCTTGATTTTTAAATCAATCGTCCTTCTCTAAATCAATCTATAGCCCTCTTTTCCAAGTCAATTAAAGGTTTTTCTGTGAGATCATCTTTGTTGTAAAGTACGTTAAATATTCAAGGCACATTTAAGTCTTTTTCATATTAAATTTTCTATCCAAAATTCGTCCAAGTTTTCAAGTAAATTGTGCTTTTTTTCCTGAAATTCGAATCCTTTTTATAATATGTAACTGCAAAAAAAAATTTATAATTTTTTTATGGAATATGGAGTCTTCAGCTCTTGAGAATATTTATATTTTTAAAATGTCAGAAAGTTGCTGTTGTATATGTTTCCATCTCTGTTGTAAGTATATATACAAAAATATGCTTTAAAAATATTTAAATTTTTCTCTTTGAGTCATTTATGTCGTATGTATGTAAGTAAAGAGTTTATTTTATTAATGTTTATAGATCTTTTATTTGTGTAATTCTTTTAGTTTGTTTTGGTTGGTGTTAATGATGATTTTGATGATCATGGTAACGATTATGATGACGATTACTCTAAGAGTATTGATGATTATCACAATGGTTATTGGTTGCTATTTATTGACATAAACATGTAGCATGATGAGGTTTTTTTGAATATTTATTTCATTGGTGTGAATAAACGAATTTTATGACTTTTACAGTGCAGAGGTCTTTTAATAGTAAAAAATTTAAATTGGAAAAAGATATTTCAATTAAAGATGAAATGGATTAAAAATAGATAAGGGAGGGAGTATTAAAAGATTTTTAAGACTCATACTAATTTCAAGAAGAGTCTAGATTAAAAAAAATTATTACAGATTTGCAAAGTCAGTGATGATATAAAATCAATCTATTTTTCCAAATTTTGTTTAAACGATTTGTTTTAAAGATTTTAATATTTATTTACTTGTGTAGCTTATAGATTATCAGCTTGTTGATATTGACAAATTGCTGCTATTCTTGTAGCCACTGTTAATATTCTATGCTGATCTTGCTATTGATCATGCTCAGTAACTTTTAGTATAAATATTTCTCATTGCCTGTTTGGTGTGATATTTTGTTTGATATCTTTTCATTATCTTATTTTCTGTTTTTTTTTTTTACAATTTACAAACATCAAAGTCTTTTCAATTAACACTAGACTGGCATTTTTTGACTTCTTATGGAGTCCATGATTTGAAAATTCTTTTGGAGCAGAAACGCCACACTGGCCTGTTTTTTCCAATGTATTTCACACCTATTTAGTAATAAAATTTAATGTTACTACGAGTGTGGTATGTTTGATTAGTTTTAGGTTGTTTAAATTTCTGTCTCTCTATTTGATTAACAATTTTCTTAAATTTTTTTCTATATAAACGATCGATCTAAACAATACCTACATACCATTAATTTAACAGTTATTGCGGCTATTAAGTTTTATTGAATTTTTCTAAAGTCTTAGCGCCACTAAGTGTTTAAGACCTAAAATCTCATTTAGGTTTTTTGGTAAATTTTCTCATAAATCTACAATTTTTCAATATGTTGGCGGCATCGGCATTGGTTTTTTTTAAGTTATACAATTGTTTTTATTGTATAATTGTGCTGCAATTTATTTTGACGTAAATGATTATTGTTATTGCATTTAAATCTTAATATGTATCTTTTCACAAAAACTTAAGGCAAAAATGTTTAATTTGTAGGTAAATAAAGTATTTTATATTTTGTAATCTTTTCTGAAAATTTGTTTATTTATAAACAAAAGAATATTTTTGGTTAATTATAAATTATCACTTAAAATAAACGTGTAAACTTTTAAGATTTTTAAAAATTTTTATTATAAATTGGGCAAGATCAAAACTTAGAGATTTATAGAGAGATATTGCTAATTTTTAAAAGCATTATAAACGAAACTTGAAAATATACTTTGTATTATTAAAAAATTTATTAAATTTATTTATTAGCAGAGCAACCGAAAATATGCTCCAAAAAAAGTGTTTTATGCCCATAAAAAGTGCTCTTACAAATATATGCTCTAAAATTTTGGCTAAATTTTAAACTATCTACTATTCATAATAAAAATAACTCGATTTTTATTAGTAATTGAAAAAAAAAATATTTTTCTTTTTGCACATAAAAACATTCAAAGTATTAGCTTTTGTATTATATCAGGAAATCTTATAAATTCTATGATTTTATAAGATCAATATCATTAGAGTATCAGATTTTAAAAACGTATGTGACAGTAAAAATAAAATTTCACTGATTGTAAATTACATAAAATATTATATAGGGTGCAAAATATGCAACATTTTCTCTTAAGTGTAAAATATGCAAAATTATGCACTTTTGTGTAAAATAAGCGAAATTATGCCTTTAAGTATAATATATGGAAACGTATGCCATTTAAATTGCTAAAATATGCTCTAAAATAAGGATTTTCTAAAAAATATGCTGCTACGCCCATTAATATGCAAAAATATGCTCTTAGGAGTTTAATATGCAAAAATATACTGTAGCAAATCGATGCAAAAATTCATAAAATTATCTGAAACGGATAAATAATTAACAATTTAATTAATTTGAAGCCCAGGAAAAAATATGATTTTGCATATTTTTGTTTGCCTTGTTTATTAGTTAAGAAAATTATACTTCAACGCATACAAGAAGTGTACATTTTCAAATCCTATCTCCTTTTAATGATCCTTAAATAAAAATATTTCATTTAATTCCTATTCTCTTATTCCTTTTGATTTTGAGACAAGAAGACACCTTGTCTTTTAAAATAATTCAAAATTAGACAAAAAAAAAATACATTTTTAATTGAACAATACTTGTTTGTAACATTCCAATACATCAGTCCCAGTTTAAAGAAAAAAAAAAATAAAAATAGCAAATAAAAGATACCAGAATATCAACAACTGCTTTTGTTGAAGATCACTGCAGTATACGAATAATTTCTAAACTAGTTTATTTATTTATTTCAAAACAATGGTTCTTCGCTCATCAATATTAAACAGTTTTTCAGTTTGTTATTTTGTTTCATGATTTTGAGTGACTGTATTCTTATGACTTGATGTCTATCAAAAAAAAAAAAAAAAAAAAAAAAAATAAAAAAAATAAAATAAAAAAAGACTAAGAAATGAATTGTCATGAATAACAGCAATAGTTGAAACAATTTCTTAATCAAAAGGCTTTTGTTAGTTATAACAGAATTTGTTCAATAAAGTAAATTGTGATTGTTTCCTCAATCTTTCGTTTGTAATTGAAGATGTCTCAATTGAGGATTGGAAAAGGAACTAAAAATGTACTGTTGCGATTGTAGTGGTGGTAAATAATATAAATGCAATTTTAATGATAGAGATAAAACGGAAGAATACCACGTGTCTTGTCTTGATTTGGTAAAAAGTCCATTTCAAATTTACCATATGAATTCAATTTATTCTATTATTTCTTCAAAATATAGTTTAATTTTTTCTTATAAAACAAGATTTTCTTTTTTAGTAAAAATATTAGTGTAAAATTTTGGTAATTAATTAATTGTTGATCCTAAATTATCGGAACATCCAAACAATCTCATTGGGATGACTAGAGAGCGGTTTTACTTGCAAATGCATGTTTTTCTGCACCAAGAGAAAAATCGATCACATGCGTGTTGAAAATAATACCATTCAGTGTCAGTAGTGAATCTGCCCAGTATGCGTTCAAACTCAATACTGCTTGTTTAAATCTTGACGAACATTGATACAGAATTGGTATAAAAATGACACCATTTTGGTATCAAATTATTTACCGTAATTTATCAATTTATCAACCTTGGTGGATTTTGAATCGAATTTTTTCCCTCAATGTGGAACATTTAAAAATTACCTTATGCACTTATCTATCCGAATCACCAATTTTACTACAAACTTGCTTCGATTTGTTAGTACATATTTTTTGCATATTTAGAGGAAAATGCATATTTAGTCATATTTTTCTTAAAAATACATAATAATTTACATATTTTCAAATTTTTAAATTAAATCAAAATTAAAAAAATCAAATTCAAATTTGAATAGCACAATAAACAAAAAAATAGAAAAAAATTTTTGTCGTGAACAAATTCACATAATTTGAATTTTTTGGTCTAGACATAGTGTAGTTGAAGTTGAACATTTCAATCAATTCATAATCTTGAGAGATATAATTTTTTAACTTTATTAAAACATTCACACATATTTTTTATTTAGGATTAAAAAAAAACTACTATCCAGGAAAAAATTTATTAATTCTACAACTAGTTCCAAAATATATGAAAATAGCCTGTACTCGTTCTACTTTGGCATTGAAATTCTCACCTCCAGAACTAGTTTTGTAGAAGCGTTAACTAACCAGTACCCAGCAAAAACTTCGCCTACTCAATAACGTGTTTTTTGCAATCGAAAACAATATGAAAAACAGCACCCCCTTTGGGTGCTATAACTAGTGAATTTTATTCGCAATACCCAAACTTTCACCAGTTTTTATTTTGGTACGAAACAGTTGTTTTGGATTGTGATTTTTTTACGTACATGAAAAAAAAATTGGCTCGGTTGAGATTTGAACTCACGTCACTACACTGCTTGTGTTTGTTAAGCTATGTTTACATTTGGCAAATATTTGATTAAAATTGCGTGACCACTAATTTTACAAAAATATTGTTTGCCGTTGTTTCATTTTGCAAATGTTTTGTAATAAAAAACAGCAAAAACATCTATGATTAGTGATAAATAAAAAGTGTTTTCTCCTCAAAAAAAAAAAAAAAAAATAGATAAAAAAATAGATAAAAAATAAGAAATATTTCGTATAGTGGTTACGTCATTTTGGTCAAATATTTGACTAGTGTGAACGTACTTTTAGCCTGCCGTCTTACTCGCTGCACCACATGCGAACTTTATGCGTTAAAAAGAGGTTTTCATATAGGGATATATATATTTATATAAATAAAATTTATTTATTAGCAAATGTATTTGCTTCAGTTGGGAGTTGAACGCTCTTTGATTTTTAATACTGATTTTTTTTTTTGTTAGATGCTTTAGACAATTAAGGTACGTAAAAATCAAATTCACATTTACTACAAACTAATTATATAAGTACTAATGCCTAATAGTGGGATTGACGATTAAGGCTACAACCCAGCAAAATTTGTTGGGTTTTAGTAATGACTACTACTTACTAGACTCATTACCTGATAATAAGTCGTCTTTATTTTTCTCATTTCTTTGAGTAGTGGAATAACTAGTTACCAGTAAATAACAAATTTATTTAGTTCTACCTAGCACTCAGATGGTTTTCGGTTCAATCCCAAACTAAGCCCAAATTTTTTTTAGAAAATTATTTGAATTTCTTTTGGCATGTCAAAACTATTAACAGCGCACGTAATATGTTGGCTTACTAGGTAAGTAAAGTTTTTGGAATGTAGTGCATTCAGGAAGCTGTTGTTTTTAAAATTGTGAGTTAAGTTTATGCTGGATACGCATTCTATAGAACGGTTCTAGAACTAGTTCTTTAATCAATGAATTTTTTTCGAAATTGTCACAATCGGAACTCGTTCCATAGAACCGGTTTCAGAACCTATTTTTTAATTTTTATTTTAATGAGTCATTTTCATGTTTTTTAAACAGTTCTAGGAAGTCATTTGGGAACCAGTAACTTGTTCAAAGAAGTAAAAACAGTTTATAATCAAAATATGGTTCTACTACAAGGGTAGCAGGATAGGTTGTGATATCACTAGTTCTAAGGATGTTATTTAAGAATCTGAAGTGGTTCAGAACTTATGATTTTAGAACAAGTTCTAAAACTTTTCGTGGGTATGTATTTTTTTTAAAAGCTCGATTATGTATCTCGATTTTTGTCCTTTTTCGACTAAAATGCTATTGAGTTTTTATTTTCCTATTTTCTATGTGAATTTCGACTGTTTGGGTTTTGTCTGTGATAATGATAAATTATTACGTTATTTGGCTCAAGATTTATTATTTTGTTAGTCGATATTAGTCGATTAAAATGTCAAAACAGTACCGTTTTAGTGGTGAACAATCAAAAAGATTTTTTTTTAATGATTTATATATAAATATGACAAATTTTGCTTAAATATAAGAACTATTTCAATTGTTTAGATATGTTCTATTATAAGTTTCCTGGAGTATTGTTTTAGCTTTATGTAAATTAAAGTGATTTGGAGCTATAACTAGATTAGTTTAGTTTTCCTAATAAAATTCGATACTGTTCTATCTACTTATATAAAAAGCATATGATTAGCAATGGTAAATCATATGAAATGCTTCGTAAATTGGAAATGTTAGATGATAAGTCTATTAATTTTAATCGTGAAGATTCTTTTGATTTAATTCGGACTAGAGCAGCCAAAAATATGACGAAGCAACAACAACGGAATGAAAGATCATACACCCTGAGATCGAAGGAAGTTAATTACATTGTAGGACAAGAGATTTTCAGAAGAAACTTTAAAGCAATTTTGAGAAGGGATTTAGAGCCAAATTAGCGCCACCATTTTTAAAGGCAAGAATTAGGAAGAAAACTGGCTCATGATACTATGAACAAGAGGATCTTTCTGGTCGTTCAATAGGTATAATATGACAATTACAAAAAATAAAATAAAATCAGTCCAAATTCATTATTTTTTAAATAATGAATTTTGCAATAATTTGAAGTTGTTATTTTATTTCGGACATGTTAGTAGTTAATGTGTGCTGATGGGATGCGAAAATAAGTATTTGTTGGATATGTCGATATAAGTCTGCCGAATAGAGCGAAAAGCTTTTTTTCGTCCTACATGGAGAGAAAAAATATTGCAGTGACCATAATCTAAGAGTAACATATTATGATTAGAACATATGATCACAGCAAATAATATAAATAATTAAAAGTAATAATTATTATGATTTCATTTTATCATATTGTATCCGATTTTATGGTTAATTTTTTCATGTTATGATTATAGTTTTACATATAATTGAACAATCTTATTATATTATTATACCAAATTGTCATATTATGATTCCATTTTATCATATTATTACCTTATGTTATCATATAATTATCCAATCTTATCATATTATTATTTCATTTTGTCATATTATTATTTCATCTTATATATAAGTTATATCCATTTGTATCAGCAAATGCGGTTCAAATGCAAGAGGGTGGAACAATATTTCCGTGACTTTTCGAACTTCCCTCGTAATTATATAAAATGGAACACTTTTTCCATCAAGTACCACCTGTAAATAGACTACTGTCAAATTTTGAGCAAGTGTCGTCATTTACTTTGAGTTTAATAGATGTTTAAAACATACAACCTAATGAATTTTTCTAAAAATGGAAACAAAGTGAATTTCGAGTGCTCATAAAACATTAAACCGTCAGTCAAACCAAGAAAATGCTATGGGGACTCTGCACCATCGATTTCAATGGTAAAAAAGTAGTTTACTGACTTTCGTTGCGGTCGCACAAGTACAAATGGCGCTGAACGTTCTGGACGGCTAATTGAGGTCGGTACACCCGAAAATGTCGAAAAAAATCCACGATATGGTGTTGGCCGACTGAAGAGTAAAAGTGTGTGAGATTGTTGATGCTATAGGCATTTTATATGGCAGTGTGGTTTCGATTTTAAATAATCAGCTGGGTTTAAGAAAGTTGTCTGCAAGCCGTGTTTGCTCTCAATTGACCATAAACGTATGCCTATTTTAAGGACCTCAAAAAATCCTATTTTTTTTGGAAGGGATTCAAAAACTGGAGAAACGTTGGACTAAGTGTATTGAGGTAAAAGAAGATTATGTTGAAAAATAAATTTTTGTTTTGCAAAAAAAAAAACTGTGTTTCATTCAAAAAGTCACGGACTTATAGAGCCGCCCTCGTATATCAAATATTAAAAAATATATATATTTAAAAACAAACAAGTACTGAAGTTTTCCACTAAGTTTGTGAAAAGGATAAGTATTATATTTATCTGTAACATTTTATTGTTATAGGAATAATAATATTAATATGGTATAAAAAGAGAATATGGTTTAAGAATAAGGAAAAAGACTGTAAATATTTAATGATTGTAGAAGTAGTGATATGCTTCATATTAACAAAATTTTGTTTCCGGTAAAAATATTTAAAAACATGTAATTTTTGGCGTCAATCACATTAAAATTATTATTGAGTGTAAACATTAAATGACAAAATTAAATCAAAATCATTGTTGTCATGAACACAGAGTTATTAAAATTCAATAAAATTAACAATGAGAATATAATATTGTTGTAGTGATAATTTTGTAACCATGTTTTTTTTCTGTGTATTAACACATTCAATAATAAGTGCTTAAATTTTCCGACTTTTTTTACAAAATATACCACTGAGTGTCACGTAAAGCCGACATGCGACATATTTGAAGTAGAATATCCTCTAGCTCCGCCGGTCTCACACTACGGCATTTCCTAACTTGAAGTGATAATTTTTATAACACTATATAAAACAATATTTATCCATAAATATATAGAAAATTACTGATTTAAATGTTTTTTTTATTTTCATACATAATGAGAAAAAGTGCTCCACAATATCCGAAGTTTAATTTTAAAATTGAAATTCGTTCTAACTTTTCAAAACTCTTTGCAGATTTTATTCATCTAATGGTACACTTTAAAATAGCGTTGAAATTATTGTGGCAATATTAAATTTCTCAAAATTTATCGCTTAGTATAATTGTTTTTACCAACAATTCTTATTTTATTATTATTATTATTATTATTTTTTTTCCTTGATATGACCACAGAGTCATTACATATTGTTTGTCTTCTTTTCCTTTCAGCCATAATTAGTCAGGTTAATTAATATAAAGTATTAATTAATTTTAGCAAAAGGTACAACAAAAATGAAAGAAACCAAAAACAAAAAAATATTCAAAACATATAGACATCCTAACATCCTTATAAAACCGAACAAATGTGAAAACAATAGGCTCTTTTTCAGCAGCAATATAATCTATTCACCTTGCTACATTATTTATCAAGCCAAAAATATTTTACTAAACAGCACACACTTGCAAATGCATAATATTATCTAACAGATAGTTAAGACTTAGGGAAAAGGACAAAGGACAAAGGACAGCAAAGACAAAAGGATGGATAGATGGACAGACGCAGAGTTACAAACATAAAAACTCAAAAGTATAACAGCTTGATAACCAAGGTGATTTTTCACAATAAACAAGACTGACAAAGAACTAAACAAAAAAAAAAAAACAAACGAAACACCAAATGTCTATGGCTTAAAACACAGGGTGCCTAAACACCGACATTCTTAACAGCCGTCGGTATTTTGGCAAAAAATGAAGAGAGAAAACAAAAAGGAACCAATAAAACAAGCGATAAGAACTCATTTATATGGAGAGGAAAAGAAAGACACACGTTCTCTATGCGGGTGCTTGAGGATAATGGTTTTTATATTGTGTAAAATGTGCAAATGTCGTGCGACGTTAACAATCAAAACTCATTTACTGACGCCTCTTCTGCAACATGAGGCCTAACTAGAAAAGAAATGAGTGCAATTGCACATACATACATTCTTTCTTTTTGCTGTTTATTTCTGGTGCACATTTTGACATGCTGTGATTTCAAGTACTTTGACAGCATGAGGTGCCTTACAATTGCCATCATTTGATAACTATTTATTTCTCATAGATGTTCTTAGATCACTGTTTTTTATGTGGGTGTATTTTTCTCTCTCTCTCTCTCTTCTACGATTTGTCTATCTATTTTACATAAAATATCAATTTGTTATACACCAATTTTAGGTTAGATTTTTTAAGAAAAAGGTTTTGCACTTTTCTATGAATTTAGATAAGATTCATTAAATTATAAAACTAAAAAAAAAAAAAAAACGAAGAAATTAATTTGCTTTAAAAGATTTTAAAGAAATGATAAATGAATTTGCGTACTTAGATAATTTTTAGGGCTTTAGAGAAATTCTGTTGTTGGGTGAAAGTGTTTCTTAGGAAATTCCTTGGGAGAGAATTTGACAAGTTTTTTAAGTAAAGAAAAAAAAGGATCGATAATGTTAGTTTTATAGATAACAGTATCTAATTCGGGTAGGTCTTCTTTGAATTAAAGGTAATTAGAATAAATGTTGTTAAGATTGTTTCGAAAAATAAATTTGTTACAATTTAATTCGAAATATAATGACTTGGAAGCAATAGTTTTGAATCATTAAAAATTCTTCAATTAATTTTTGAGTTAAAAATATGTATTCGACTAACATAACAACACAACCGACATTTTCTTTTCTGTCCCCAAAATAAATCCACCATTTTATATTCCATTATAGGCTTTTATATTTATATTTTATATTTTTATATTTGTTAATTAGAAGCTTAAAATATTTAACTCAAAAAAAAAGCTAAAGAATTCCAAAGAACTTAAAAAAAATCCACTCAAATGCAATGCCCTTTACCTCTGGTTTCTAAATGAGCAACACATTTTTTCTTTTTTTTTTCATGGATAAAAATCAGTAGCAGCATGATAATGCAGCTAAAACGCCCCAAAAGAAAACTAAAAAAATAAGGTAAACTGAAACAGAGATATATTTAAAATAAAAAAAATAAAATAAAAATAACATTTGTTAGTGTGGTTGTTCTTTTTTTTATATTTTGTTAATGGGCAATTAACATACAAAAGGATCAGCAGCAGCATTCACATCATCATTATTATGATCAGCGTTCATTCTTTTATTTTTTTTTTTTTTGTTTCTTTTGTATTTAGTCAATAATGGAATGGAGTGGAGCGGAGCTCCTCCTGTATAAATTGAACAACAGCCAATAAGCATGAATCATGCTTGAGGAAGAGGAAAACCAAAAAAAAAAAACGATCAGAAATAAAAGAGAAATGCTACAAAACTACAATACAACATACTGCTATATAACATCAACGTCAATAAGAATCTTCAAAAATAACAACAACAATTTTAACACAAAATTTTTTTAAATCATTTTGTAGAGAAGTAAAAAAATGCATTATCATTGCTGGCTTTATTAAGAGACTACGTGGCGTTTATTTGAGGCCCTTTATTGTTTTCGTTTTCAATTAGTACATGAGAAAAAGTATTTATTTTAGGTTAAGAAATAGTTCTTTATAGTAATTTTGTTTTAAATTTTTCATGTTGTAAATTTGTTTTTTTTTTTTTTTAGTTAAGAATTCCGTCAATTTTTATTATTCTCTTTTGAACTGATCTTTATGTTATCATAGACAAATTCTTTATATATCCTTTATATACTCTTATTCCTTCTTCGAACTTAGATTTGCGGCAAAAAAAATTATGTTCTGTGATCTCACTTTAAAATTATTTTATTTATATCTAATTCAACATAATTTTTTATTCAATAATTTCTTCTGTCGAAGTCTCTAAGGTATTTTTCTGAGTCATAATAATCTTTAGGAAATATGTAAAAATAATTGTTTAAATTTCCCCAATGTACATTGTTAGTTTGGAAAAGAGACACAGAAAAAAATAAAAATGAACTTCAATTACGAAATTGCTAACATTAATTAAATTTTTGTTTGATTTTTCTCCAATCACCAAAATGATACTATTAATTAACTGAAATAATTGCTTTTCATTAAAGTTTCAATTAATTTTTTTAATTGATACAATAAGTACTATAGTTGAATTTTTATTTAAAACCAACTAGAATATTTATTGATCTTTACGATAGCTCATGGATGCTTCTCTTAATAATAATAGACGAATTTTATCAAAATTATGTATTTCTTTATTACAAATGTTAAAATAAAAACTGTTTTACATTTACAATGTATGTAAAGAAAAATATGTGAATATCTACCTAATGTAATGTATTATATGTAATGAATTTAACATGTGTAATGTATGTAGTATAATGAGTGTATGTTGTGTATATGCGGAAATATGTTCTAAATAAATTTACTTCATACTTATACTTGATTTCCGGGAAAACTTATAATAATAATCGGTCATCATCTCGGCGATACGCTTGAAAAAGGTATTATAATTATCATTGAGATAGACTTTACAACCTAGGGGATGACATGCCAATAAAGACATTCAATAACAAATGACATATAAAGAAATTGTAAAACTAATCAATATAAATTTACTTTTTTTATATATAAATCTTCATTCAAAAAGCAATATTTTGATCCAAACCTGATCCTTTTTGGGAACATCTTAGTACAATAACACCGGAATGATTAGTAATCTTGACAAATCTTAAATTCTTATACATACCTAATAATTCCTAATTCATATCATACTTAAATCAATATATGGCATTAGTTTTTCTTTAAAAAGCTCACAAAAAGTTCAAGCATTTTGAAATCGATGATTTTTTTACAAAATTTCATATATTTTGTTTCAAATTATTTTTCCTTTTTTTATTTGTCGACTTTTGTTAAATAAAATTAAAACCAATTAGAAAGTTTATTTTATTAATAAATAATTTTTATTAACTTTAAATTTAAAATGAATTAACAAATTAATTAAACCATTTAATGAAATATTTTTTCTGTGGAGCTAAAACAAGTAAATCAAAACATATTTTAAATATTATAAAATAAATTACCTAAGAGTTGGACATAATTTAGAATTATTCAGGGAAAGGTAATATCAATATTTTAATGTCTATATTATATTTTTATATTGATCGATAAATAAAAAAATGCATTTTTGTAATTTTATGTTCTTTTCTAAGAAAATTCTAATGTCTGTCCTTCCGTCAGTCTGTTTGTTTGCGCGCCACTAAAAAATTACACTTTTTACTTACACTCGGAAAAGAATATTATGTGAGCTGTAGACCATCTTAAGTAAATCACAAAACAATTTAAAAAAATTTCAAAACACCCCCTAAATTTTCCTAAAGTTCCTGCACTATAGATCTCCTAGCTGCATCAATTTTGAGTCAATTTAAGATTTTTAAATTGATCTAGAAATCAAACGCTCTGTTACAAACTTTTATATACACTCAAATTAAGTAATGATTTATTCAATATTTTTGTTTTTATTAATTTTTCTTCTCTTTTCTAAAATTTTTACTTTGATATAAATTTTTGTGATTTTTTTCTTCAAGATTATATATATATTTGTTTACAAAGTTTGAAATGCTATTTGGTTAAGAATAAAAATAGATATCCCTGTATAAAATCCCTTAAAAACTCAAAAAGTTATTGAGCATTTTCTAAACTTTATTGAAAAATTTTTCATATATTTTAAGACAAAATACTTATTTTTTTACTTTGTTTTTGACTTTTTGAGTAAAAAAATAAAAAAATATGGATAGTTTTAGTAAGATCTTACAGATAAAATTAAATAAGTTCTTTCAGTTTAGTTTTTGTCGTATTTGAAAATGAAAATTTTGTTATATTTATTATAGGCATTTATAGAAAAAATTGTACTAAATTCCAGTTAAACTCGGAAGATTATCGAAAAAATTTATTTTTTCAGATGTTGTATAAAAATTAGCTATTAATATTTGACCAAAACATGGCAAAAGTATATGGTTTGAAAGCCTGTTTCTACTAATTTCCAAAGAAGTTTAAAAATGAAAAATAAAGAAAAGGATAACAGAATTGGAAATACATTTATACAATAACCTATTCGAAAAAAGTTTTTTTGCGAATAACTCGAAATTTTAAGGGTTTATTGCAAATGTTTAAAACTGATTTATTAAATCCTCAAGAAGGCCTATAACCTACATTATGTGACTTTACATTGTAGCAGCGTGTAATTTTTGCAAATTTGCAAAATCAAATGCAAAATCGTTTATTTTTGAACTCAATAAAAATATCAAGTTTAAATTTCATTTATTTGATAGATAATTTTATTCTTTAACTAATTACAAAAATGAGGAAAAAATGTTGGGCTATATATGGAAAAAACTTTATCAAGATCTTGCATTGTACATACTAACATCTTTTTTCAAAGAATTTATCAACAGCTTTAAGGTTTTATATTACCTTAAAGCTTTTTGAATGATGTAAGGAACAAACATTTGGCCAGTTGTCGAAAATTTTGAGCCTCCATAGCTCCAATTCAGAGATGTGTGTAAAATTTTACTCCTCTGCTACGCCTATGTAAAATTTTATGTAAATCCATCCTCCGATTAGAAGTTACAAATTTATTTCCAGATATGTTCGATTCTGTCCCAACGTGTAGTTTGGTGTTTTTTTATAAGAGCAACTTCAGTTTTTTCACAACAATTTTAATTTCAACGGGCTATATATGCATGCGATTTTTTTCCTCAGAACTATTTTTTTAGAAAAATATGTGAACAAAAAACCTGTAACATTTTAAGTTTAAAAGTTCAAAATTGGTGTATTTTAGGACAATTTTCTAAAAAATAATAAAATTATTTTGAAGAAACAAAATTTTCAAATACTTGAGAAAAGACACACAAAAGTACTTGTAGTTGATGGTTTCATTTTGAAATTTTGCTTTAAGGAAATTTTTATTTAACAAAGTACACCTAAAGTTAGGGAACTTCGCTGCGGAGCATGCTAACATACTTGACGAATTCGAATTTGATGGTCGGTCATTATCTCAGGTTGCTCAAACGGACTATAATTGACTTCGCGGCTACTCCCGTTATTGAAATCCCTAGTAGAGACTTCTAGTCTGGAGCGATGAAGCTCCATGGAGGTTGTGCTGTCTTTACAGATGGCACGAAGATAGAAGTAGGCACACGGATAGTCAGGCAGCACTACTGGCAATGACAAGTTATTGTGTTAGGTCCAGATTAGTGCTTGGGTGTAGAAGGGAATTGAGAAGGCGTACAGGATATGACTCTGTTGGGTTCCTGGTCACTGTGACATTCTCGCTAACGAAATAGCCGATAAGCTGGCTCGCAAAAGCTCAGAGTTGGACAGATTTTTTATGGAGGTATCGGTTAGGATTCCAATTTTGTGACCATAAGGGAATGGACTTATGAAGAACGAATCATGCAAGGAGGAATAGAACGGACTGCGGGGTGTTTATAGCGTTATGGCCTAGTCTTAAATTAGCAGATTCGAAACATCTTCTGGACATGAGTCATGGGGAATCTAAGGGTCATTGTGAGTATGATTACTGGTTACTCCGCAATAGGGAATATGAGCAGTAAGTGGGACATTGACATATCAGACTTCTGTAGAGAAAGTAGACTATATACTTTGTCATTCTGTAGGGCTTCAGCGTATTAGACTGAAGTGGTTTGGAAGTCACATGCTGCACGAACTAGAAGAGGTTACGGGAAAAGACTTAGTAATCTAATATGGTTCGTAATGAGGATAAGTCGTAATAAGGGATAGTCGTTTTTGATTGCTATGTTATACGTTCCACATGCTTTTATTGCTTTATTTACGAAAGTCTCTCTCTTTTTCTCTGTCTCTTTCCTCTTTTTCTTTCTTGGTCATCCTTTGGCCGACTAGTTACTGGGTGGTGGCGTGAAGACGCCACCCTCTTAATATAAGCTAACCTACACCTAAAGTTGATGAAATTAGATTTTTTCCAATATTTAAAAAATTTTTAACTTTGACAGATCAGTACAAACAAGTGATAATGTTATATTTGGCTTGACCGAATCTGTACATCAACCATCTGCAACTTTTTAAAATTTCACCTTATATGGGAGGTTTTCGAGCTTAGATTGGTCTTTGAACTATTTGTGCAAAATTTTGTTGATTTACATGTAAAAGATATCGGCCGAAAAGTATAAACTGGAGTTACGACGGACACCTTGTTTTTCTAGCATTTGGTCCATAACTTTTATGTTTATTAACCGATTTTGCTAATTTTCAATACCCAACAAACCTTATATAAGATAAATATTTGAGCCAAATTTCTTGACCCTAGGATGTCAGCCCCAAGCTCTTTCCTGATTTTAATAGACCGACAGACGGACGGACATCGTCGGATCGTCTTAGATTTTCACGAGGATCTAGAATGTATATACTTTATGAGATCTTAGTAATTATTTCGCTGCGCTGACAAAAGGACCTATGTGTGATTTTCTGAAAGTATTTTTATTGAACCATACAAAAGCTTTATTGATATTCAATTTTTTAATGCAATTTTGAGTTAAAAAAATTCAACAACAATATTTTTATTATTATTATTTCTTTATTGAACACAAACATTTTTTTTTTTCGTAATACCACAAAAATTAATACAATTTAAACTTTAGAGTCCATGATACTCTTCAGTATTATCTTTATCTTGATTGTTATTAGTGGTATTAATAATGAAGATTAAAGGAGCTGAATACAAATTATACCTCATATTTCTTAAGAAATTTACACTTTATTGCTTCCGGTTGAGCTCATATTTTCAATTGTTGTATGTTGGTCATGGTCTGTCCTACATATAACAAATCTTAGTGTCCTTCCGTCTAAACAATTAAGCGGTTCTGGTGTCTCATTATTTTTTTTTCGGATTCAATTATCATTTTTTTTTTAATTTAAGAAGTCTTCTTTTGTGTTTGTAATTATTTTCCACTACATTAATTTGTTGTTCTCCTTTTGTTTTCAACATTAGTGTTGTTATTTTGTTTCAATAGTTTTCTTTTTTTTTGTATTTTTGTCAAATTAGTTGGAAATCTGATGCGGCAAATTAGTCAAAATTTGTTTCAAGTGGACCACCATCACCAAAAAACCAAGTCATCATTAATGTAGCAACAAATAATACAACAATAATACTAATACCAAACAGTATTGCCAGGAGGCAAGAAAAAAGAGGCTAAATTCAACTTTATAAAAGGTCAAAAAAGCTAAATTTTCCAAAAAATAAGGCCAGAAAATTTTTAAAATGTTTTCTTTAATTTAAAAACTTATTCTTTCTCCTTCTCATTAGTTTTTTTATATTTTTTAAAGATATTTTAAGAAATTTATAAATAAAACGTAGAACAGATGTCAGTAAAAGACCCAAATGAAAAATTGTCCAAAAAGATGTCCATAAAAATTTGGATTATATTTCATATGAAAAATTACCTAACGTTTTAAAGTGATTTTTCGACACTTTTAAACTATAATTCCTTTTTGATTAGGCATTTTTAAGTTTTGGATGATTTTTCGCTTTCGTAAGAATTTGCTAAAATTATATTTATAAATAGTTTTCATGGTAAATGGAGCAAATAAAAATATAATAATCGATTTAATAATTTCATCAAAGTAGTTATAAGCATTTCAGTACATTAGTTGTTCTTGATTTGAATCACGAAGCGCCACAGGCGAAAATTTTTGTTAAATATAAAAAATGGTTAAATGAATGATTATGTAAAAATAAAATTAGTAGTAGATAATAAGAAATTAGTTTCTTCGTTGTTGAAATAGTAACATTTTGACCTTTCTAAGGCAATTTTAAGAATCAAAAAATGCTAAAATTTTAAGACTTAAAGCAAAATAAAAAGGCTAGTTTTAGCCTTAAAAATGCTAAACTGGCAACACTGATAGTATCACTCAACGAACCACACCACTACTACCACTAATACTTGAATGACGACCAGTCATTCACTCAGTCAAATAACATCATTTCAACAAACAAATACAAAGTGTAAGTGCCTCTGTATGCCTCTGCTTGGGATTTTTAGAGTCAAAAATACATTTAAAATAAAATTTCAATCGCCTTTTTGTCTTTTTTGATTTTCCACTGACATGTCAGACAATCGAAGGCAACTCAATATTCTCTAGATCTCTTTTTTTTTGTATCAGTCCAGTCTGTTTTGCTTGGGATTTTTTTATTTGTTTGTGCTATTAAACAAATATTGGCGCCTTATTGATTTTTTTTTTTAACTTTAAGGATTTTGTTTTAAATCTTCATACATGGTATTGTTAAATTTGAAATGCAAATATTTGGTAGACTCATTTAAGTTACTTTTTAAAGTACTCGATGATTTACAATTGTTACAAAAAGTATTTAAAGTATTATTCCACAGAAATCGTTTTTCCTTATCTTAAATTGTTTTGCTGAGACCATTAAGGACTCAATTGTATAAATTAGTAATAAATATAACAAAATATATGCACTTACATTCTTAAAAAATTGCTGGAAAATACTGAAAAGAAAGAAAGATAAAAATTAACAACTTTTAGTGGTTTGCATTGTTTTTAGATGTTTAGAAAATTAACTTACAATTTAAATTAAATAGTAAAAATAGTATCAGTAATAGTAACTAACATAGATTAATAACATAGATTAATAAGTAGATATTTATGTGAGCGAAAAAAACCTGATTCAATTGTTAAAAACCTAATTCATGCAACAACAAAATACATGTAGTCACATATATTCTGTTTTTATGTTTTGAGTAATTTTTTTTTTTTAATTTAGTTCGAAGTAGATCTCACATAAACTTCTAGTTGTATTCTATGTATTATAATTGTATTCTAGATAATCTTTTTTTCGTAAAAATACTATCATTAAATATTTAGATACAAGAAGCATCGATAGTTTTTGTAGTGCAATATTGTATTGTTCATTAAGAACTCAAAATAACTATAAAGCCCAAATTACATTAACGCAGCAACATTAAATCAGCAACAGTATCAGCAAAAATAATCATTTGTTCACTGTCAGAATAAAATGTTGCTGTCGTTCTAATTACATTTAAGCGTAGGCAGCGATAATTTACAGCCACCATCTTGCTTTATTCTACTTGTGTATTTCTTTGCTCACTCTCTTTATCTCGCTCTCAATGTTAAAGCAGCGACAGTAAGTTTAGAAATAAGCCTAAATAAAATAACACTGCTGCTGACCAAATGTAAACAGCTTCATAACAAATAGTACATTATAAATTATCAGCTGATTGTGGCAGCACACACTGCTGCTGACTACGCGCTAATGTAATTTGGGCTTAACAGTTTTCCAAGTTGTAAGACATTGTATAAAATTTATTATTATTTTAAATTTATTATTTATTATTATTATTATTATTATTATTATTATTATTATTTATAGATGTCTAAGGGGTTATGATTAACTATATTCAAAATTAATTATTTTTAAAATTCAGTGTATTATAAACACATAAAACAAGCCAGAATTTTATTATACCAAACATGTTCAACATTCTTATGTCACCCTAATTTAGAAATTCACCTTATATGGGAGGTGGACGGATCACTCCCATTTTTGGGTACCGAGTTTATACTATTTATTTATACTATTTGTAGGAAATGTCCATATACGATAATGCTTTTGTTTAAAAGTCAAACTGGAAGTATGAGGGACACCGATTTTTTTCTGGTTTTTTACCCATAACTTTTTGGTTTCGCCTCGAGTTCTATCATGCCAGAGATCTAAGATCCAGTATATATGAGGAATTTCAAAAACTTTTTAAACTTTTTAGACTCAAACCAGTGGGAAGACAAGACATAGTTAGTTCATATATTGTATAACTAGTTACCATATTACTATCTAGTTAAAAATGAAGCCAAAAAAATTCACGGTTTTTCAAATTTCGCAATTTTTTTTATAGAAAATTTACGCGCATAAGTGAAATTAAATTTTGAGGATATAATTTAATAGACAAAGGAATTATCTACAGTTTAAGGTACATCTCGTTTATGTTAGGAAACCAGGCATGGGATAGTATCATCAAAAACTGCCATTTCATTGTCTTAAATATTAGTAAAAGGTATGTTTTTTGCTACTGAAAAATATATACCAGAATTTCTTAATAAATGATACATCCTCCGAATTAAATTTCCAATTTTTTTTCGCAAAATATACCTTTATATCATCATATAATAAGTGCAAATAATCATCTTAATGGTCAAAATTGAAAACAACAAATAATTAAAGGAAAATCATTTACACCGGCTACACGCAGAGAAAAAATATATAGTCACAGCTAAAATTATATATGATTATAAATAATAATTGTTATGATTCCATTTTATAATATTTTATCCGATTTTATGGTTCGGTTTTTCATGTTATGGTTAGAGGTTTTCATATTATTGTACCATTTTACTGCATTTCCATTCTATTAGATTATTTCATTTTATTATATTATTAATTCGTCTTATCATATTATTATCCCATCTTTTCATATTATTATCGAATCTTATCATATTATCATTGAATTTTATCATATCGTTATTCCATCTTATCATAATATTATCCAATATTATCATATTATGATTCCATTTTATCATATTATTATTCTATCTTATCATATATTAAAATAAAATACATTAATTCAAAATTATTATTTTTAGAAAATGTTTATTGAGTTATTAATAATAAAAAAGATTATTTACATATTATTTGTTCATTAATTAATTTTATTTATTTGTATCATCATACATATGCCGTGTAAGATAATACAATATTTTTTTTATTATCTAAATCCTTCAATAGAAGTTAATCAATTTATTATATGCTTGAATCACACCAAATATAAGAAAACCTTATATACTTATATTAATTCATATATAAACTAAATGAGAATTATAATGAAGGTGAAAAACAAACGTTAAAAATAAAATCTATTCAAAAACAAACAAGTTGTGAATTTGTCAACCATATTTGTAAAAAGCATATTTTTTGTGAAATTTTATAGTTATGGGAATAATAGTATTAATATGGTAAAATATAGTCCAAGAACATGGAAAAAATTGCTAATATTTAATGTTTTATTTATTTTTTATATTAATAAAATTTTATTTTTGGTAAAAATATCTAAAAAATATAAAATATTTGTAGTCAACTATATTATAATTTTGATTGAATGTAAACATTGAATGATAAAACTGAAACAAAAAAATTGTTATCATGAACACAGTATTATTAAAATGAATGAAAATTAACAATGAGAAAATAATATTTTTGTAATGACAATGCCGTAACCATGTTTTTTATCTGCGTGTACAGAGCGGTATTCATCTCCATACACATTTCGCTTGCAGACAACTACCGCGCTGTCAATAGTATTAAAATTG
Source organism: Protocalliphora azurea (assembly GCA_932274085.1). NCBI lineage: Eukaryota > Metazoa > Arthropoda > Insecta > Diptera > Calliphoridae > Protocalliphora > Protocalliphora azurea. The sequence continues at coordinate 144,720,610 of OW026520.1, read as the reverse complement.
ATATGAAATAAAAGCATTTAATTTGCTTAATACTAAAATTCAAGAGGAGTCAAAATCTTTTAAGGACTTATAATTTTATGGACCAAAAATATACTCTTTACCACAAAAAATACCGTAATAAAATAAAATGTAAAATTTATAACTAACTAAGAAGAAAGTTAAAAATTTTGTGAAAATTATCATAACAAATTAAAATCGCGCTTTTTGAAAAGGATATTATAATGTTTAAACTACTATATTTTCACTACCAGTACAGATGCTATCCAAAAATATATCTTTTATTACCCATAATTTTTCAAAATTTTCTAAAAAATACATGTAAAACCACTATTATAAAGTGAATATTTTTTTATGTAAAGTAATTGATAATGCGCAAAATTAAGTACAAAAAACTAATTACATACTTTTGTTTACAAAACTACCAAAAAATTGAGTATTTTGAATATTTTTAAATATGTTTATAACATAATACTATATTTTATCTTCACAATTACATTATTATGTGTAAAATAAATTTAAAAATGGAAACGGAAGTAGTCAAAATTTTGTTTTTAAAAATAAATTTTTATTTCTAACACAATTAAAATTATATTACATATTCAAAAATTGGAGAAAGAAAAACGCAAAATATGGTTTAAATGCTGAGGAAAACTTTCAAAAGATTTTGGTCCGCCTCAGGTTAGAGCATTATATATTTGCAGTTTTAAATTTCGATTTTGTAGGTAACAAATAACTAAGTTCATTCTAAGTTCGGTGCTATTCCATATAAACTGGAAATGTGCCTCAGAAAAAGAAATGATTAAAAAAATATCTTTTTACAGCAGCTATCAACATTTCAAAAAAGTTAAAAATTTAAAAAAATTTCAACTATCGTGTTGGTACCCACCAAAACCTTTTTGGTTTTCGGTAATGGCAACTACTTATTAAAGTAGTTTCTTGGTAAAGAGGCGTCATTATTATTTGCCTACCCGGTATTACATAAATAAGTACTTAATAGTATAATATCATAGTAATATTGCAATCACGTGGATGAGTTAGCTAGAGTGAAGGATTAACAACCAAAAGGTTCTTGGTTCAGCCCCATTCTGATGCTGTTAGTCTTTTTTAACAAAATGTCTAAAAAGGCTATTTTATACTAAAAAAGTTTTTTATTTTTTTTTTAGTTACATATTTTTGAGTACCCCTAGAGTCTAAAAATAACTACACGAATTTGTGGACAACTCGAACAAAAATAACTTGTTATTAGCTTACCAGGAAGGCAAAGTTTTTGCTGGGTAAGTATCCAAAGTTTTTCAAGCGCTTTTTCTGGGTTTTCCTATTTTTTAATTTTGAACAACAATGACGACTATGAAATAAATCTTGTGAGTTCAAATCTGTCACAGTTGGTTTAAAACACAACTTATTTAGGATTATAGTCAATATCAGACGAATTAAAAGTATTTTTGGTGAAAATTAGCTTTTTAGTAAAAAAAATTGATTTTAATTGAAAAATATATTTTGTAATCAAAATATAAATTTTTAGTGAAAAGATCTTTAATTATAAAATGGAGTTTATAGTGAAAAGATATAATTATTAATTTAATTATTTATAATAAAAAAATTAGTTTAGTAGAAAAAAAATATTATTGAATAAATTTATGTTTAAAAACGAAGGATCTAATTTTGAACGATTGCCTGCATAATCGTTTTTGGCAACGAATTCTTTGTAGCCTTTAAAAAAATATTTATTAAATTTGACCTAAACTCAGAAGCTCATAGTCGAAAAAATCAAAAACTAGACTGCAAAAAGAAAGATTAATTTTCTATTAGGACCACTATTTAAGGAACTGGAGCTTTTTCTAGGATTTAAAAAGAGAAGAAAAACTCCAATGCAAAAAAGAAATATTGATTGTACCATACCTAAAATACTACTACAGCAAAAGGCTTTAAATTTTTCATCGACTTCCATAATTGAGAAGAAAATACGTATCAAATTAAGCTTAAAATTATTCGTAGGTCAAATTTATCTTGAATTGTAGATCCATATCTCAAATTTTGCTTTAATCGTATGTCCATTTACAGATCAAATTTATTTCAATCATAAGTTTATTTGCAGATCAAATATAGCTTCAATCAATTTAGATTTACTTATAGATCAATTTGGCGATAAAATTCATAGGATTATTCACTGAGTAAAATTATCTTCAATAAAAGGTTTATTTCATAGATCAAATTTTGATTTAATCTTAGGACATATCAAATTTAACTCCATTTTTATATCAATTTGTGACCAACTGATAGGACCAAGGGAAATGGTATCCTCAACATATTATCCCATATCTAAGGAACTATTACAGCAAATGTATTTCAATTTTCTGTGGATAACTTTCTCATCGACTTCCACAACTGAGATGAAAATAGGATGGATATATCCAGGGGTAATCTGAAGCACAATTATCTTAAAAGAGTTAAATTTTATGGGCATAACTTTTTGTAATTAAAATAAAAATAGGACAGGTAGCTCCAGGCGTAATGTTAAGCGAAAACAGAAAATTAGGAGGGTAGCGAAACGCACTGGGTAAAAACTAGATACATAGATTATAAAACGTTAGAACGTAAATCTCAGATATTGCAGGGTATAAAAATATCGTTCTCAACAAACTGAATATCATTTAAAATTTTGCTCACATATTGAATTTGGTTGGTTTAAATGTTGTTGCATTTGTATTTGTAAATTGCATAAAAGACATTGTGTCGTCGTCGCCGTTGTTGTTCATATGATTACTAAGAAGCATCGTTATTTATTGTTGTTGCATGTTTTATTCTTTTTTATTTATTTTATTTTTTTGGAATGTGGCTTTTGTAAGACTTTAAGTCGACATAGTGGTTGTTTTCAGCAGCAACAACAATCAGTATTTTAAGTCTAAGGCTTAAAATCTCAAGTCTTAAATTTGTTGTTGTTTTATGCTGAGTTTTGCTTAAAGGCCATTAGCGCAAAAAGTAGGTGGAGTTGCAGCTAAAAAAACACAATTTTTTTTTCTGTTGTTAGTGTATTCTATGTTATTTTTTAGTTTTTAATGTCCAGCCTTTAAGACGACTAAGAATCTGACTGACTCTTTGTTTGGTGTTTCTTTTTTTATTTTTTTGGTCTTTAAAAGTTTTTTTTCAAAGCCAGCTAATGTGGCGTCTCTTGGAGCCAGGTATTCTGGCAAAAGGTTTTTTTTTTTTTCTTTTGTATTATTTTATGTTTGTTTTGCATTTTTTTTAACATTATTTTATGCCATTTTTTTGTTAATGTTCTTTTTTGTTTTTTTTTTCTTCTTTTGTTTGGTTTAATGTCTTGAATAATTTTTTTTTCTTTGTTTGTTTGAATTTTATATAATTTCCACTGATTGATCGTCATTTTGTCTGCCTGTACTTTCTGTATTACCAGACATTTTGGCTTGAAAATGATGAAATTATAATTTAAAGTTTTATTTGATTTAAGAGTAATGTAAAGGTAATGAAAATGAGTAGTGATGAAAGAGAGTGGAATAGAAAGTAAGTTTTGGTTAAATTGTTATAAATTATGTGGGACCTTTTTTTTAAGTTTGGGAAACTATTTTGACCAAAACGAATTCTATATGCTCTATAGGAAATGGAAAAAATTATTTTAGAAACTTGCGAAATTCAATCTATCCAAACTTGGTCTGTGAATTGATCTTTGACCAGAATTAAACCTGTGATTGATGCTTAATTTGAGTTATAAATGGAATTATAGTTGAAACTAAGTTTGATCATAAATTTGATATAAAATTGGAGTTAAATTTGGTATGTCTTAAGATTTAATTAAAATTTGATGTATGAAATAAACCTTTTATTGAAGATAATTTTATCTATAAATTAATCTATAAGTAAATCTAAACTGGAGCTGTAAACTGGCCGATGATTTGAGCAGTATTTGATCTGCAAATAAACTTATGATTGAAATAAATTTGATCTGTAAATTGACCTACAATTCAAGCTAAATTTGATCTAAGATTAATTTGAAGCTCAATTAGATACGTAAATTGTCTCATGATTGCAGAAAAATTTGAGCTACAAAAAGGTTTATGGCTGATACAAAATTTGAGTCATAGATAAACCTACAATTCAAGCTAAATTTGACCTAAGGTTGAAGCTTAATTTGATATGTAAATTGTCGTAAATTTTACATATCAATTTACGACAATTTACATATCAAATTATTATAATTGTCTTATAATTGATTTAAAATTTGAGCTTGTATATAGATCTACAATTCAAAGTAAATTCGAGTTAAATTTGAATATGTAAATTTAACCATATTTGATGTAAAATCTGAGATATGTATAGAACTACAATTCAAAGTGAAGTTGAATTAAGTTTGAAGCTTAATTTAATATGTAAATTGGCCTGTGATTGATGCAAATTTTGGGGTATAAATATATCTATAATTAAAGGTAAAATTTAAATCGACCCATGATTCCAAATAAATTTCAGCTGTAAATATGCTTATGATTGAAGATGTTTGAAGGAAAATTTGAACTATATATGACGCTAAATTTGGGCTATAAATGCAAAATTCGACCTGTGTTTGAAGCTAAATTTGACATACAAATGGACCTGTTATTGAAGTTCAATTTGAACCCTAAACGGATATATTATACAAGCTAAATTCGAGCAATAAATAGACTGGAATTGAAAGTAGTTTTGATATATGAATATACCTATGATTAATACTTAATTTGAAATATAAACAGACCTTTGATTGATGCCAAATTTGAGCAATAAATAGACAAATGATTAAAGCTCAATTTGAAATATAAATTGAACTACAATTAAAAAAAAAACTTTACTTATAAATAGTATTCTGCTTGATGTTAAATCTGAGATAAAAACAGATTCAAATTTTATCTACAAACAAATTTATAATGGGCGCTTTACTTTAGCTTAAAATGGACCTAAGATTTAAGTACAGTTTGATATGTAAATTTACGTATTATTGCAGCTAAATTTTTACTATAAACAGATCTATATTTGAAGCTAAATCCGATCTGAAAAATAGCTATGATTGAAGCAAAAATTTTAACAAAAAACAGATCTATGATTGAAGCTAAATTCGAGTTTTAAATAGACCAATGATTGAAACTAAAGCTGATCTGTAAATTAACCTCTGAAAGAAGAAAATATGAGGAAAATTGAAGCTAAATTTGTTCTATAAAACTTAAATGAAAATCAGGCCAGAATAGAGTAATTTAGCCTCCAAATCTTTATGGAACTAATGTAGGGTATGCACAAACACAAAATACTTCAATACTTGCAATCTGCACATGCGCATTCTCAAAATCTAAATTATTGTCAAATATATAAACATATGTGAGTGTATATGAGAGTTTTTTTTTAATCTTCAACTATTTTGTATATTTTTTTTTTAAATAAAACGTGCTGATGTAGCTCACATAAGTCTGGCTTAAAGCAGCTAACAACCACACAAACAACAACATAAATTACCGGCGCTTACATTAACAGGTGTCTTTTTTCCCTCTCCTATGTTTTTTTGTTTGTAAATTTTATTTAATTTAAAGTTTGTTGCTGCTGTCGTTGTGTTGTTAATTGTTGGTCCAACATTCTTAATGTTACAATAAAATCGTGACTTTTCGATTTGTTTTTAATGGATGTTTTTTTTCTCTACGTTTTTAGTTTACAACGAATGTAAGGAAATTAAATGCTTTAAGATGCTCTCTTTGGTTATTTTATAATAAAATTCCACATTCCCTTAAAATTTAAACCCAGACTATAAAATATCGAGTCTTTTTGAAAACCTGAAGACAGAAAGTGACAAAAAACATTTTTTTTTTGCTTTTACTTTTAAAAATTCCAAATAAAAAAAGGGTTTTTTTGTTATTTAATTTTAACCAATAAAATTTGTTTCTTTACCTCATAAAATTCGAAATTTTTGTTGTATTTCCACCATAATGGCTCCACTAATACTCTGTTAGTTAGTTTTCAAATAAATACTGGGGTCTTGTTGAATTTTTATTCTAGAACCACCAGAAGATAAGAAAAGGATGTGTTGTTTCTTTTTTTCTTTTTTTGCTGTTCATTGTTTCCACCTTGTTAAACCTTCTTCTCTTTTTTTAATACTTTTCTTACCTTAGTTTTTTTTTTTTTAGTTTTTGTAATACATTTTTTAGCCATTAATTTGTTGATCTTTTTTTTTGTATTTTAACTCTTGGGGGTGGTCTTTATATTGTCGGTCCATCCGTCCGTCTTAAGGTCTGTATATGTATAATTTTATTTTAGTTTTTTTTGAGTTTTTTTGCTGCGTTTATAAATTTGAGTAATAGTATGGGCAGCTGTTTTTATTCTGATGCTTTTTTTTAGTTTCTTTCTTATATTTTTCTTTTTTTTTTTAGTCAAGAAGTTTACTTTCAGTCAGACAGTTTGGATTTTTGCTTAGCTTTCTACGCTTTATTATAGTTATTATAGAATTAGCCATTGAGTAGCCGCTGGTTTTTAGTTTTTAGCATGTAGGTTTAATTTTTTTCTTTTTCTTTAAATTATATACTCCTAAACAAAAATTAATTTTTTTCGCTTTATGGTTGACAATTGCAGAAAAGATTATATTAAAATAATTTTTAATATTTGCACCTAAATTTGCTATATTTATTAATAAGATCTCAATAGGAATTTGAATCAAAATTTGATCTTTAAGCATTTTTAAGTTTAATTTTAGTTACAATCTGACCTACGATTAAAGCTAATTCTGAACTATAAGCAGACTTAAGACTGAAGCTAAATAAAGCTAAATGAATGAAGCTAAACTTGGGCTATAAAAAAGCCTATGATTGAAACTAAATTTGAAGTTAAAAAGAAATAGGATTTAAGCAAAATTTTAAGTATAAGCTGACCTACAATTGAAACTAAATTTAGGCCTATTATTAAAAGCTAAATTTGAGATGGAAAAGAACTGCGATTGAAGATAAATTTGGGCTATAAAAAAGCCTAGAATAAAAGTTAAATTTGGGGTGTAAAAAATTAAATTTGAATTACAAGCAGACCTAAGATTGAATCTAAAATTGAGATGTAAACAGAACTACGTTTGAAGACTAATTTGAGCTGTAAACAAACCTACAATTGAAGCTAAATTTGGGCTATAAATAGATCTATGACTGTAAGCTTGCTGTGTAAATAAACTCACGGTTGAAGCTTAATTCTAACTATAAACAGTTATACGATAGAATCAAAATTTGATATTTACAATGACCTACGATTGAAGCTAAATTTGAGGTGTAAAAAGAACAAGGATTGAAGCAAAGGCGACCTATAGAAAGTCCTATGATTGAAGATATACGTACGATTGATGTAAAATTTAAGGTGAAAAAGAACTTTGATTGAAGGTAAATTTGAGGTGTAAAAAGAACAGCGATTACAGCAAAACTTTGACTATAAACTGACCTACAATTTAAGCTAAAATTAAGATCTAAACAGCTCTGTGTTTGAAGTTAAATTTAAGCTATAAAATGGATTAAGCTTGGAGCTAAATTTGAGTTGTAAATAAACCTGCAATTGAAACTAAATTTGAAATACACGAAAAAATTATTACCGTATAATTTTCAATTAACACAATTGTTTCGTTTTTCATCTAAATTTAATAAATATATTCAAGTAAATATAAAATATAAACAATTTTTTATTTTTCACTTAAATTTTTAATTTATTTAATCATCTACTTGATTGATTGATTTGATCAATTGTTTAATTAATTTTTTTAGTGTTGTTTTTCATGTTTTACAGTTTTTAGTAATTGATATAATCATTTTGGTGAGAGGTGCAAATTTGAAAACCTTTTTAATTGCATGAATTCTTTACTAATATATTTGGTGATTAGTGTATTTTTCCTGTGTATATATAAACAAAACTGAAGCTAAATTTTATCTATAAGAGGAACTGTGATTGAGTCTTAATTAAAACTATAAAAAGACTTATGATTGAAGCTAAATTTGATCATAAAGCTGACCTATGTTTAGAGCTAAATTTGAGCGATAAACAGACCTATGATTGAAGCTAAATGTGATCTGTAAATTGACCTAAGGTTGATGAAAATTTGAGCTATTAATAGACCAACTCTTAGAGATAAATTTGACTTATAAGCAAACCTACGATTGTAGTTAAATTTGATACAAAATCAGATCTATGAAAAAGACTTATGATTGAAGCTAAATTTGATCATAAAACTGACCTATGTTTAGAGCTTAATTTGAACGATAAACAGACCTATGATTGAAGCTAAATTTGATCAGTAAATTGGCCTATGATGGAATGATTTGTGCTATAAATAGACCTATAATTAAAGCTAAATTTGAGCTGTAAATGGACCTAATTCGAAACTACGACTGAAGCTAAATTTGACCTGAACAAATATACATTTGAAGCTAAATTTGAACTATAAGCCAACCTATAATTGCATTAGAATATTTCCAATACATTGGTATTAAACTTTTATTCAAATAAGTAAACTTTTTTACTTAAATTATTATTATTTTTTATTAGCCAAATATTTTAAATTGCTTTTTTATTTTTGTTTTTTTTTTTTCTCTATTTGCCAAACATTAAAAGAAATCCCCTTTTTTACAATTTCTTCTACATTTAAGTGAAAATTATATAATTAATTTTATTACTTTACTTAAACATTTAAATAAAAATACCCATAAATATTTTCACTAAACAAATTTTAAATAAAATTCACATACTTAGGTGTATTTGTTAAATTTAAAATTTGTTTAAATTTTCTGCAAACAAACCTTTAAAGCGATAAAAATCTATTCTATTAACGAACATGCGAGAGAGCGAGAGATAGCTAGAGAAAAATAACAAAAACAATCTTTAATTTACCATAACAAATCAGTTAAACACAAAACCAAAAAAATAAGGCATTTTTACTTAATATTACGCAAAATAAGTACGACGTATCTTAAAGATACAAAACAATGCACATACAAAAACTACATTTATTCAGCAGCCATAAGTATGTATATTCATGGTAGTGGTAACAGTAGATTATAAAAAACAACAACAAGATACAAATCTACTCAACAGGTATATTTTTGAGTAAGAAATAACATATTAAAGTAATTTGAGTATTTTAAGAAAAAAAAAGAGAGATATTTTTTAATAATTGAGTATTTTTGTTTTTTTTTTTTTTTTTTTGAACTGAGTGCTTTTATTCTTTTTCATAATTAAGAGAACTTATGTTATGTTCTCGTTTTATTCTGTTTGTTAAGAGAGTAAGTATTTCATAATGATAACAATGATGTTAACGATTTTGATGATGTTGTTTTTTGTAGTTGTTGTTGCAGCTGATGATGATGATGTTGAAGAAGCCTAAACAAACATGTGTAACTTGTAGATATATCTTTTTTTACTTTACACATACTTACTTATTTAGTTACAAGCAGTTGGCGCTAAGCCGCTGCCAACATAAGCGCCGTTATAATTAATAAAAATGTATATTGTGCTGTTTTTAGTGTGTGTGTGTGTTGTTATGTCGGGTTATGGAGTTTAAATATTTTGGGTGAGAAGAATTTTTATTTTTTTCTGAATAAAAATTAAAAATTTTATTGATAATTAATAAAATGATAACATTATTAAAAATTTTATAAACAAATTAGAGTTCTGGAATAAAATTGAAAATTGTTTGGCCTATAGAAAATGTGATACTTTGTTCTCAATAAAAGGTGAATAATTTAATAGTTTTATATCATTTTTCATTTCGAATAAATAATAATGACAGCCAAGAAACTGTTTTACTTTTCTAAACTCCTATAATATTAAACAGAAATGTCACTCTCTCTTGTAAAACTGTCTAATTCGAGACATTATTAATCGATGAAATACTAAACGAAATTATAACCTATGTGCAGACTTATGATTAATTATTTATTTATTTTTTAATATCAGTGGATTTTTGACAAAACATCTCAACTCGGTACAAAAAAATTTATCGATTAATTAATCATTAAATTAACATGTTAACCCTAGAATACTAATGTACGTACATTTTGTTCAAATCCTTATTATTCTCGTGTGTGGAAACCTATCGGCATGAAATTCTAAAAGTTCTTTCAAGTCAAGTATTTTAATTTAAGCATATATTAAAAAGAAAATCATAAATTTTAGACGTTTAAATGTTCCGAATTCAAATACAAAAAATGTTACTACGTAAAATTTACGTATCGTTAGTATTAAGAGTATACATTTTATATGTAAATTTTATGTTAGAACATATTGTCATGTTTGATAAACTTCTCAAGTCTATGGTGGATATCTGAACATAATTTATCATGACTTTTGATTAATAAAACCTTGATCTATTTTTAAGGGTTTTTAATGTATCATTCTTATATAGACAAATAAATAATAAAAATGCATTTAGGTGATATAACAACAACAAATAAAGTGTTTTAGAGGAGTAGCCACGTACGTAAAATTTTCGTAACGTTAGTATTAATATATAAAAATATATCGCTAATTTTCTAGGGTTAAATAAGCATCGTTTTCACTAATCGTTATTTACCTACGACTATTAATTTTAGAAATATACTTAAATTAACATTTCCATAGAAATTGTTGAAAAATTTCTAAATTTCAGTTAAGTTCTTTTGTCAAAAGTGCGCAGATATTATGATTACTGGAATAGTTTATGTATATAATTGCTGTAAAATTTTAATTCTGGCTTATGACCAAAAATGTGTAATAAAATATAAAGCCACATATGTATTTCGATTCGGATCTACATAATTAATAGAAGTGTTATTTTCGAATTGGTGGTTCCTGTTGTGAGGAGTTGAGAGCTACTTAACTAAAGTTACTCTACATCAAATACACTTTTCTGTGTGGCAGAACACTAAAAAAATTATTCTTTTTTTTAACCTTCACTTTTCGAAAATTGATATTTAATTTGAAAATTTAATTTTATTATTTTTGTAAATTGGAACTTTTTTGTAAATTTTTTTTTGTTGTCAAATGTGGCACATTTCTTCAAAATTATATTTGTTTTAGTTTGTACTTTTTTGGAAAATTTTAATTTATTTTTGAAAATTCGTTTCTTTTTAAACAAACATGTTTTGAAATGTGTGGTTTTGTTGGATTTTTTTGTGCAACTTGCTGTTTGGAAATTAATTTTGATTTTGAAAATTACTGTTTTTGTAAAAAAATTAAAATCTTTATCAATTTGACTATTATCAAAATTTGATACTTTTTTGAAAATTAACATTTTTTTAAACTGTTGCATTTCTGAAGATTTTTATTTTATGATTTTTGTATTTTTTTTTTTTTTTTTTTTTTTTTTTTTTGTAAAATTTTAACGTAATAAAAATGATACTATGGTACTTTTTGTAAAAATGTATAATTTTTTTTATAAATTTGTACATTTTATGTTAATTGAGTTTTACTCAAAATTAATACTATTTTTGAAAATTGTTACCTGTTTTCAAATATAGTACTAAATTTGAAGAAAAGGTGTAAATTTTGTACTTTATTGTAAATTTATTTAAAAAATTAATACTGTTTTGAAAATTGCTACTGTTGTTATTAAAATTTTGTTACTTTTTATGAAAACCGTGACCTTTTCAAAATTAATACTTTGTTTAAAAGTTGGTACTTTTTTTAAAATTAGTACTTTTTTTAATTTGCTAACTTTTTTTATTTTATTATTTTTTTTTTTTTTTTTTTTTTTTGTAATTTGTACGTGTAATGGTACACTTTTCCCTTTTTATTTTTGAAATTAGTACTTTTTATGAAAATTGCTCCTTCGTTGAAAATTTATAATTTTTATGTTATTATTATTTATAAATTAATACTTTTTTTTTAAAAAATTGGTACTTTTCAAGTTTGTTACTTTTTCTTTAATATTATTACTTATATTTGACTTTGATACTTTTTTTTTGGAAAGTTTTTATTTTTATAATACATTTTGAGACGTATTTTTGAAAATTAATACTTCGCTCGAAATTGGTACCTTTTTTTAAATTTGCATTGTATTGAATTTTGGTACTTTTATATTATTGTTATTATTATTTCTCAATAATTTGTTTGAAAATCAGTATTTTTTTATAATTGGTACTTTTTTTGAAAATAAGTGCTTTATTGTACTTTTTATTTAAATTCCGATTTTTATTTTTTTTTTAATTAATAAATTTTTAAAAGTTTGTACCTGTTTGAAGTGTGATAATTTTTCTTTTAAATTACTCTTTTTGTTTATAAAAAATTGGTTCTTGTTTTGAACTTGTAAAAATTTATTTTTTCCAGTTATAATGAATGTTCGTTTTTGAAAATTTGAAAATTTTTCGAAGTTTGGTAATTTTTTTTCTTCATTTAATATTTTTGAAAACTGGGTCTTGTTTGAATTTTTTGTAGGTACTTCTTTTGGAAAATTAGTTTCGTTTATTGGTACTTTTTATGAAAATTGGGAGATTGGGACTTTTTTAAAAAATGAGTAATTTCTGAAAATTGAAAGTTTTTCCTTAAAAGTGGTGTTTCTTAGAGAATGGGTACGTTTTAAGTTTTTGCACATTTTTGAAAAATGGAATTTTTGTTTTTTAAATTTTCAATAAAATATTTTCTTCAAAAAAGTACTTTTTCCAAAATAGATTTTTATTTTTATTTTTTTAGTTTGGTACCTTTTTTAAGTGTATGATAATTTTTCTTTTAAATTAGTATCTTTTAATTTTTTGTTGGTACTTCTTTTGGAAAATTTTTTGACTTTTTTTATTTTTTAAAAATTTTTACCTTTTTGAAAATCAAGACCTTTTATAAAATTATTATTTTCTGAAAACTTTAGGTTCCTTAAAAATTATTATTATTATTTTTCTTTTAGAGAGTTCGTTCTTATTTTGATACTTTTTTGGTACTTTTTTGAAAAATTGTATTTTTTATAAAAGTACTTTTTAGAGATAAAAAAAATACTAATTTTGATACATTTCTAAAATGCTGTTTCATGTTAAAAAATAATAATTATTATTTTTCTTTAATATTAAAATTTATCGAAATAATTTTTTCCGAAACTTGCATTTTATATCAATAAAAAAATTACGCTTTTTAAAAATGATTAGTGTTTTTTATAAGTTGTAAATTTCCAGAAATTTTTAATTTTCAATAAAAGTCTTTTTTAAAAGAATTATTTAAAAAATAATTGTACTTTTATATTCAAACAATTTCGGTAAACTTTTTGGACGAAGTACACGATAGCGAACTTTAATGAAGTTTGAGACTACGAATTTAAATCAGGATTCGTTTGTCAGGATTAATTCTACTTTTCGGCTACTGAAGAACGGTCTTTTGAATACTTGTTCATTTAGTTTGCCAAATTTGTCTTACGCAAAAGAGTTTTTTGTCGGACCCGATAAAAAAAGGCCCAAAAAAATAATACAAAATCTTAGGCACCCAATGAAGTAGAACTTTTGGCATGTTTTAAAAATGTTTCCTCAAATTTCTGGCAAAAGAATCCCCCAACTTCAAACAAACAAGCGATCGTTTATTCCATTTATGTTCTTCTTAATCATATATTACACATTTGTAATGATGTGCAGCAGTAAAATCTGAATATTTCTCTTAGCTAAATGATCTGAGTAATTAAGATCAAATGGCAACATTTTTCAATTATTATTGTATAATTAAAAAGTTATATATTCTAATTGTTTACAAATAAACAAAAGCAATTTATAATATAAAATAACAAAAATTAATAAACATCAGCAACGATCATGTTTATGTTTACAATGATTGCGACGGACTACAAGTAAGCCATCGCATGTCTTGTCATGTCTTAAAGTTTTGCGTTTTTAATTGGATTTTTTTTTTACTTCTCCATATTTTTTTCTTAAAATTTTTGCTTTTGTTTGTGTTTTATTTTCTGTTTTTAATTTTTTTTTATATAAAACAAACGTTACGAAAATACCGACAACCACGAATACAACGACGACGACGTCGTCCACAACCACGATCAAAATCGATCGTTAACGTTTCTGTTTTATTAAATTTTTTTGATCGGTATTCGTTGTTAGTTAGTTAGTGTGATGTGATCTGCTGTAGTTTAATGTGCTGGTGTATAGCGACGACTGTTTTGTACTCGTAGTTGTATATACAATACATTTTCGAACTGGGATTATTTGAATCAGGTAGACAGTGAGGCGTTAGTCGTTCTACGGCAATGAACGAGTTTAAAACTATTTTAAATAATTTATAAAAAAAAACTTTTTTGTTTTGTTTCATTTTGCTAATATAATTTTTGTTGTTCTTTTTTATTATTATTTGCTTTTGCCTAATTTAAATATATTTTTATTTGGTGTAACGAATTTAATTAAAAACAAACAACAAATAAAAAAAACTCAATAAGAAAAAAAAAAAACAGCAATAATTAAATAATAAAAAATAATGAAATAAAAAACAATAATTTCTTAAAAAAAATATACATTTAAAGAGAAGAGAGTGTAATAAAATTGAACAGTAAAGAGAGTTTATATAAAAAGAAATAAATCTAACTGGAAATATCTTTAATAAACTGGTAATATTTTTTTATAAATAATTTATTTCATTACAAGTGCTTTTAATTAAATTGGCTTTAGTGTTAAAAGTTTGTTTGAAAAAACAAATTGTGAAGAAAAAATCAACAACAAAATTGGAGCAAATGACGTTGATTTACTAATTGATTTTATAAATATTTAACAAAAAACAAATATTATTGATTTATTTTCTTTCAAAAAAAATTTAAAAAAATGTACAAAAATCAAAGTAAATATATAAATAAAAAAAATGAGAAAACAAAATGCAGTATAAACAATATTGAAGAAAAAGCGGGTTTTTGTTAGACTAAGAGTGTAAGATCTAAACAATAATAATACTACTATTACCAACAACAACAACAAAAATAACTTTATTAACATAATAACAACAACAGCATTAATATAATAAAAATAGACACCTGCGTGATTTTTTTTTTTTGTATCTTTTTAAATAAAGCTAGTTTTTCTCAGTGACTTATTGAAAAATAAAAAAAATATTTAAACTTTATTAGAAACAATTGTAAAAAGAAAACTTATTAATATAAATATTTTCAACAAAAAGTAAAATATTATAAAAATAAAATTAAAAAATTTTGAAAAAATTCAAATTCATTCAAAAAGATTTATAAAAAAATTTTCAAACTTGTAACTTAAGACAATTTTTAGAAAATTTTAAAATATTTAAAACTTTTTTGAACAAAAAAAATATGCGTGAATTTTTTTTCTTTTGTATTTTTTAAATAAAGCTAGTTTTTCTCAGTGACTTATTGGAAAAAATAAAAAAAAAATATTTAAACTTTATTAAAAACAATTGTAAAAAATCTTCTTAATATAAATATTTTAAACAAAAAGTAAAATATTATAAAAATAAAATTAAAAAGTTTTAGAAAATTTTAAAATATTTAAAATTTTTTTGAACCAAAAAAAAGTATTCGAGATTTTATTTTTGTATTTTTTTAAATAAAGCTAGTTTTTCTCAGTGACGTATTGGAAAAAAATATTTAAACTTTCTTAGAAACAATTGTAAAAAACTTCTTAATATAAATATTTTAAACAAAAAGTAAAATTTTATAAAAATAAAATTGAAAAATTTTAAAAAAAAATCAAATTCATTCAAAAAGATTTATACAAAAATTTTCAAATTTGTAACTTAAGACAATTTTTAGAAAATTTTAAAATATTTAAAATTTTTTTGAACCAAAAAAAAGTATGCG
This sequence comes from Protocalliphora azurea, assembly GCA_932274085.1. Taxonomy (NCBI): domain Eukaryota; kingdom Metazoa; phylum Arthropoda; class Insecta; order Diptera; family Calliphoridae; genus Protocalliphora; species Protocalliphora azurea. Next base: position 144,704,856 of record OW026520.1, on the reverse strand, counting down.
TGAATTTTTTTTCTTTTGTATTTTTTAAATAAAGCTAGTTTTTCTCAGTGACTTATTGGAAAAAAAATTTTTAAACTTTATTAGAAACAATTGTAAAAAAACTTCTTAATATAAATATTTTAAACAAAAAGTAAAATATTATAAAAATAAAATTAAACAATTTTGAAAAAACAATTAAAATTCATTCAAAAATATTTTTACGAAAATTTTCAAATTTGAAATTTAAAAGACAATTTAAAATTTTAGAATAGTTAAAATTTTTTTTGAAAAATAAAATATCCATTGATGCTTAAAAAAATATTTAAATAAAATATTATTATAAAATTATAATTTTAAATTATTGAAAAAAGGCACCAATCTTTTTTAAATTTTACCAAATGGATGGGTTTTTGAATATTTGAATTTATTCGCACAATAAGAAGAAAATAAGTAGCTCTAAAAAAACCTTATTATTGAAAATTTTCTATATATATACATATACATTTATATATATATATATTATTCGCAAAAGTTTTTTTTTAGAGCTACTTATTTTCTTCTTATTGTGCGAATAAATTCAAATATTCAAAAACCCATCCATTTGGTAAAAAGTAAAAAAGGCAACAAATTCAATAATTTAAAAATTATAATTTTATAATAATATTTTATTTCAATATTTTTTTAAGCATCAATGGAAAAATTTTTGTATTTAAATATTTTCGAAGGGGAGTAATTTGATTCTGAAGACAAAATAGAATAAATTAATTCAAACCTTTAGATATCTGATAATTTTATCCAAAAATATGCAATTAATTAGAACATGAAAATTAGTGCATAAATATGTGAAACTATTCCTTTTAGGCCCCCCGTGAATAAATGTTGTTACAACATTAGAAAGAACTGAAAACTATTCGAAATTAAATCATTTCTTTATGACTGTACAATTCCCAACAGGGACGTAATATATACATGGATAAATTTTTATACTTTAGTCAACATGTCAAAGAAACACTTACAAAAGCAAGGAAAGCTTTCATAATAGATCCTTATTTTATTCAATGTATATAGAAGCAAGGATTAAGTTTAATGTATGTATCAATCCCTAACAAGACCAATTTTAACGTACGCATGTCCAATTTGGTTCAGCATATCATCCTCAAATATGAAAAAGATACGAGTTTTTGAAAGGAAATATTTAAGAGCTTGGACTTTGCCATTTAAAAACCCACATAGTGGTTACTTAAAGTACATTTGAAATACGAGGTTGTATAATAATACAAATATTATACGTATAGATAACTTCAGAATCAATTTAATTAGAAATTATGTTTTACGGTGCTCACAATGTTTTGAAAATAAGCTAATAGTAGAATCCTTAGTTGTAGGATTTGTCCCTAACGAATCCTTTCTTTACCTTGATAGAAAAAGCATTACTCGAGCTGCAAATGACACTCCAGTCTTTCACCACAACCATAGACGTGCTAATATTAAAGCAATTAATTGTAATTTGGTACAAATGGATATAAGATTTAGTACAAGTATATCATACAAAGATTTGCCCTTAATGCAAAAGAATACAAAATCCAGAAAATTTTTGTCTCTCTCTCTTTTATTCATTGACACAACGTTTGCAAAGATTTTTTTTTTTTATACACGGAAAATATTTTTTTTGTTTTAATATTTTCCTAGATAATAAAAAAAAATTGTTTCACATTTGTAGAAACAAATTATAATTATATTAAAAATACTAGAGCGCTCGATTTGGAGATATTCTATATATGTACATAATATATTATTTTTAACTAGTGTTTATTTTAGTATAAATATATATTTTTGCTGGCTAATAAACAAATTAAAAAAAAAAATATTTTTCCTTCATCAAATTTACAACTTATTAATTTTTTTATTAATTAATATATATTTTAATTTAAATTAAATCAATCAAAATTGTGGTTAATAAAATAATTATGAGGAATAAGATTATTTTTGAAAAATGTTTATTAAACAAATTTTAATACTTTGTGATTCATTAAAATGCTATTTTAAAACTGTCTTTAGTTAGTAGCAAATAGGGTGATCGACGCGGATTTTCAATCGATTTTAAAACCGTTTTTTTCGGTTTATGTATTGTCGTATTTTTCAAAATGTTCATTTTTCAAATGTCCAATAAACCGTTCTTTTTTAACACAAAAAGCCGGTTTTAAAAATAACATTTTGTTTAGAAAAACACATGTACTAAATACCAATATTTGAATGGAAATTTACGATTTTTTTTTTTAACAGATTAATATTAATAAAGTTAATTTATTGTTATGTTTTATTAATATAGCTTAAGGTTAAATTGAAACTAATTTTAGAAAGCTAGATTTACACGATTGAAATTTTCTTCAAAATTGTTCTTCAAAATTGTTCTTCAAAATTGCTCTTCAAAACGCTTTAAACTCGTGTAAACTTCAAAATTTCTTCAAAATTTATTGATCAAAATTTATTGAACAAAACTTTTGAAGATTTTATTGATGCCGTGTATATAAGCATCAAAATCGCATCTGGCAATATTGATAACTATAAATAATTTGACAGCATGTTCATTCTTTTGACTCAATATATCGGACTCTCTACCATTTGCACCAACGTCGATGTTAACAAAATTGTAGTTCGCGTCCACAAGCGCCATCAAAACAATGCTGTTTTTCTTTTTATAATTGAAATGTGCGATTCCATAGTGTGCTGGTGCTATAATATCGATGTGTTTTCCATCTAATACCCCGATTGAATTTTGGAAAATTCCACGTTTTATTTATACTTTGGGAAATACTCTCCCATTCCTCCTCTGTTGCTGGCATCTGTACCAATAGATATTATTTTTGATATGTTTTTTTATTTAATAAATTAAGTTTTACCTTTAAAAATTCATCTTTTAATACTTTATATAATGCAGAGCAGACTTCAGGCATATCGACGATCTTGATCTTTTAAACAAGAACATCAGACTTGCGTAACTGTTCCCAGACCCTAAAAATCTCTATGTAATTGCCAGGCATTCTCCGGGGCATATAGATTCCCGCATATTAGTATTGGCCTTTCCTATTGATGGGGTGACGAAATTAAGCAAATAATCAAAATCGTCTGGTGACATTCGCACAAAGTTTTTATATAGGTCGGGATCATTCCTTTTTAATCGTTCCCTAAAAGAGACATACATACATACCATTTCCTTCTAAAAGAAAAGGTCGAACCCAATGTTCCTTTTGTTTTCTTCTTTTTTTGCATTATTATCAGCAACTTCTTCCTCCAATGTTAAAAATGTTGATGCTATGATGATCGTCCATTCTTATTAATTGTTTTTTTTTTTAATAATAATAAATTATTTTTTATAATAATAAATTATTTCACAAAAGAAGCAAAACAGCTGATCAAAGTCAATATTTTCAATATAAAAAGTTTACCAATAGTGTAAATTAGCTTCAAAAAATTTTGATCAAAAGATTTTGAAATATATTGAAAGAATATTTTGATCAAATTTTTGAAATATGTAAATAGAACATCAAAATAAATTTTCAAAATTTTGATAAGACTTCAAAATACCTTCAATCGTGTAAATCTAGCTTAAGTTTAAGGAATTATTGAAGTAAAAATTATCTGGGACGAAATTCTCATATCAATGGAATTAGTTTTTTTTCTCTTGTAACACCTTGTAACATTCTTACAAACAATTTAAATGGTTTATGGTGCTGCAGTGTTGCCAACTTAGGCCTCTTCGAGCTAGATTTAGCCCGTTTTTATTAGTGCAAAACGCGAAGAATACTTTTTAGTCTTTTTAGAAACTAAAAAACGTGCGAATTTAGCACTTTTAACAATTTTCTTTTACCCTTTTTTTTTCAAAAAAATTAAATCAATCAAAACTATTTTAATGGGGTAACGTAAATTTTCTAAATTTTTACATGCCGAGAAAAAACATGGTTACAGCATTATCACTACAACAATATTATGTTCTCATTGTTAATTTTATTGAATATTAATAACTCTGTGTTCATGATAACAATGATTTTAATTTAATTTTGTCATTTAATTTTTACACTTAATAAAAATTTTAATATGGTTGACTGCAAAAATTATATGTTTTTAAATATTTTTACCAAAAACAATATGGAATATATCATTACTTCAACAACCATTAAATATTTCTTAAACTAAAATTCTGTTTTTAAACAATAATAATATTATTATTAAAAATAATAAGGTTTTAGTTAAAGAAAACATTTGGGTTAAATTAAATAATTGAAAAATAACATATTAGTTATAAATTGCATTTGCAAATCTTTAGCTGCATTTTTTGCAGAATTTCTTCAACGAAAATAAATGTGTTTGTTTAGGATTTATGAACTATTCGACCGATTTTCTTAACATTTACTCAGTCATACCCCAATTTAAAACCAGTCTACTTTATTTTTCGATAGGAACAGGGGGATTGATAGCTCCCATACAAAGTAAGTACTAATTATCATATATCTCTAGGACTATAATAGATAAAGGTCCTTTAGACAAATTTACTAATTTACTAATCGGATAACTTAAATACTGTTACACCAAGTCTTTAAATTTTACGGGAATATCTTTCTCAGCAACCTCCATAAGTTAAGATACAAATAGGATATATAGGATCAGGGGAAATGTTACCTTCCATACAAAGCAAATATTCTTAACGGCGTATCTAAAGATCTATTATAGTTAGATTTCTCAAATTTTGTGGGGACTACTTTCTTACCATATTGCATTGATGAAATGAAAATAGGTTGGATAGCCCCAGCAGTAGGGGTAGCCCCCGTATAAAGAGAATATTAATTATCGCATATTTGAGGGAGTAATTTACTGAAAGTCTTAAAAAATTTTTTTAAGTAATTTTCATATCAAATTTTGAATAGGGCGGATAGGTCGAAAGGGAGTAGTAGCTTCCATATAAAGTAAATATTAGTCATCGCATTAAAAGGAATAGCGAAGCTAGTTTTTTTATAAGTAAGCTAAAAAAATTTTGTTAAAAAATATTTACATTTTTAGTCCAAAATACAAAAGTAATTAAATCAATCAGTTTTTGTATGGGAAAATTTGTTTATGTTTTTTATAAAATAATATTAAAAAAACGATAGATTCTTATCACAAAAAAAAAACTTAAACTGAATTTGTTAAGTTAATATATCAAGTTTTAAGTTTACTTAAGAAAATTAAAAATCGAAGGGGGAGAAAGTTTTCAAAAATGCATCCAAATAATACATTTGCTTTATAAATAAATTTTTTAGTTAATTTCTTTTTCTAATTTTGATATTAAAAAAGGAATTGATTATGAATGAAATCGGACGTAAACTTCAAAAGATATGTATAATTCAAATTACTTACTAAGTGAAATATTTTAATTTTTTACGAAAATAAAAAAGTGAATAAAATCGCAAGTTTTTTGAAATTTAAAAAAAAATTAAAATAGATACATCAATGTAGTCTTACAAAGTATATATGTACTAAATGTGAATAAAATACGTGATGTCTCATATAATTCATGCGCACACTTTTGTGGAAATAATTTCATAACTGTTAGAGAATGGGAGACCAATCCACAGTCCAAATTTTATCATTCTAGCTGCAGGCGTTTAGACTATGCGCTGATGAATCCGTAAGTAGGTCAGGCAGTCAATCACTCAGTAACGCTACTCTTTTATATATATAGAGAGATATATTATATTTCTAATTTTTCCTTTTTTGATGTACAATTTCCTTAGTATCTCTGAAATTAGGCAGATTAGGGTATGATTTAAGTATTATTTGGAATTAGAAGTTTTTGGTACTTTATTAAAATGAATCAGACAAAGTATTGTACTATAGAATTAAAAAAAATATATTGATTATTAATATTCAAAAAGTACCAAAACTTAAAAAACATCTTACAGAATTTATTTTTGCTAAAAAAAATAGTTTCAGATAAAAGTTTCACTATTATTTTTTGTAAAGAATTTTAGTAATTTATCCAGCCTTCACTACATAAGGTTTGTTCGACACAGTTAAAAATATCAATCTTGTTTGTTTTGTTCTTATTTTTTTCTATTAAATTTTATTAAAATCATTATTAACTCTTAATTAACCCTCTTCTCGTTACAGATATTTTCATACTAATTATGCAGAATAAAATTCATAAAGAAATTCTTAAAAAAACTTGTGGCACAATCTGTAACTATAGATGCAATTTGTATGTAACTGCAAAAACAACAACTGCAACAAAAACTTCATATGCAACAACTACAACTATAGAAAACAGACAACAAATACGAAAAAAATTCATACAAAAAATTATCATCGTCATAAACAAAAAAATCGAAAGAGTTTAATAAAAATTCAAATAAAATTAATAAAAAATAATGAAATTAAACTAAATGGAAAATCTACCATAATAAAAATTAATAAAAATTTTATATATTTTATCTATAACTATAAAAGAAAAGAATTTCTTAAAGGTAAAAAAAAATACTTACATAGATTCAAACAACAACAAAAAGAAAGTGATTTAATATTATAAATAAATAAATTAAATAAATAAAAATAAAAAAAAAAAAATAATCAAAACCTAAGAAGAAGAAAATAAAAAACGGAAGTAATCAGTCTTGTTTTGCTATTAAATCAATCAAATAAAAATTTTATTTTTATAAAAAAAAATATTTGAAACAATTATTTTTTTTTCATTTAAACAAAAATAAAAGTTGTTTTATGCTAAAAAAAAAGTGTGGTGAAAAAAAATAATAGAAAAGAGTATTATTATCTGTATAGCTGTTTTTTGTGAGCATTAAATAAATATTTATTCAAAAAAATCAAATAAATTTAAACAAATCCAAATAATAAATTTATAACTGTAGTTCATAATTTTGTGCTGGCTGTATAGATTTGTTTTTTTTGTTTTGTCCCCCTCCTGAGTTTGTTGGTAATTTAATCATTATCTTCATTATCATCATCATCATCAACAACAACAACTTTATTAATATCAACTTAATCATTATTATTAATATAATTATTGTTTTAAACATTTGTGTAACCAAAAACTTTTAAAGACTGAGGTGAGTGAGTTGTTTTTTTTTACTTATGTTAAACAAAACTTTAAATTTATTGTATATAAATTTTTTATTAAAATATTTATTTGTTTTATTATACCCTTCATCACAGATGTAAAATGTATATATAAGTTTGTCATTCCGTTTGTAATTTCCACAATTTTCGTAGGAGAAGAAAAAAGTTCATATTTTCTGGATCCTTATAAGAAATCATGTCAATAAGATGATCCCTCCTTACCGGTAACTGCCTTATATAATATATATATATATATAACGATATATATCAAAGGATCGGAAATCCTTTCGAGAATTTAGTCATTGAAATTCAGCAAGATCGGTTCATAAATGGAGACATGTGTAAAAAATGGTCAAAAATGCTTTAAATTTTTATAAAGCTTTCCGGTAACATAGTTATATGATTAGAAATTTTTTCCAAAATTTTTCTATTGAAACTCGGAAAACCCCTGTTCAAAAATAGCAGAGATATTTCTAGGGACTTCGCTTTTACAAAATCGGAAATTTTTTTCTGAAGCTTTTCGCTGAAGAAATGAACTCAGTCTTTCCATTAGTCACAGAAATATCGGCAAAAACGCATTTTTGATCTATATCAAAGTCCTAAATAAGCTACAGACTTGGTCTTTATATAGAACGATTTTTCTTGAATTTCATTTAACTCGGTTGTATATGAACCAAATCGGTTAATATACAATCGAGTTATAGGCAAATCAGTTTTTTTCAATTATTTAACGTCTACTTCCTTTATGTTTGTTGTTTTCATGGGTACTGAAAGACAACAACAGCAATAAATTAGGGCATATTTGGTTTTTTAAACTTTTTGAAGCACCTATGTAAGCCAGGAACTTCATTCGTTCATAGAAAAATCGAAAACTTCTTAAGAATTTTTGTGTTGAAAAAATGAACTAAGTAGATCCAGTATTAATGCGTTATTAGATTTTTTGAAGCTCCTATATAAGCTATAGGCCTCGTTTTTGCATAAATTTTTCACAAATATTTTTCTCGAATTTCGGTTTTTTAAATCAGTAAAATGGGTCCATAAATTTTCCACCATACCTTTTTTAATTTAATATTCGAAATTTGTTATGAAAGTTACTTTTCAATTTCTTTAGATGAGAAAATTTATATTTTCTTTGTATGGCGGCTACCTTTGCCCCTGGAACTATCGGTAGTATTTTTATTTAATCAATGCGATATGATAGGATAAGGATTCCCACGAGATTTGAGGGCTATCATTGTAATTCCTCATTAGATATGCCATAATAAATATTTGCTTTATATGAAGAAAGTGATTCATTTTAAAATTCATTTTAAGCTAATCGATTCATTTGATTGAGAGTTCTAAAAAAGTGGTTGTAAAATATAGGCGTGACATGCGATCAAGATGCAACATAACCCATAATGTTCTACAATGCAGGCACTATTTTTGCGTAAAATTTCACGTCAATAGCTTTATTAATAACATGTAAAAGTGAAAAAATATATATATATATATTTTTTTTTAGGTAGGTGAAAAATGTGGGTGAGACGTCTAATCGAGATTTAACAAAGCTTTTAACTACCTCCGGCACTGGTACTATGTGTATGTCAAATTTTGTGGTAATTGATTTAGATGTGATTGATATACAAACAAACAAACAAACTTATACCTCATTTTTGTAATATATATAAGGATGTAAGGATTTATAAAATCTTTAATGTATTTCAACTTTATAAGAAAATGCAAATTCTTTAAAGTTTTTAGTGTTTACATAGATATAGTACAGATAAATATATTTGGAATAACATCCAATATAAGGCATTTCATATAACACATCTCAACACGGGTGAAGGGTATATAAGATTCGGCACAGCTGAATATAGCACTCTAACTTGTTTTATTTTTTTAGTATTTTATTATAACTATTATATTTTTGTTATTTTATTTTTTTTTTTTATTGTATTTTATTAGTAATTTGATATTTTTCTGTTTAAATCAGCAGTATTTTTTCATATTTTTTGTTTGTTGGTTTAAGTTTGTTTTAATTTTAAATACAATATAAAACATATGTAGCAAACAAAATATTGGGTCATGTCGTATTATACTCGAGTCGACGGAAAAATTAAAAAAATTTTCGTAATTTTATATATTAGACCATTTGTGTTATTTTATCCGCATTTTTTTTTCTTTGTATTATTTTTGCTTTAATTTAAATGAGGAATTTAATTTGTCATTGATTTGGCTTTAAATATTTTTTTTTGCAAGTAGTTACAGTAGCACACAAAAGTAAGAACCCATAATTTAATTAACTTCCATATTAATTTTTTAAGAGCTTATTTGTTATTAAGTAATTAAAAAGAAATTAAATTGTTTTATTTGATTTTATGATATAAATTTTAGTTTTTTTTTCTATTTAGAAACTAATCTTGATATTTGTTTTTTAATAGCTTATGCCCTTAGCTATTAGCGGATTAAAACATCCTTAAAAATTAATTTATAAAAACTAAAAGTACTTAGTACCTTCACTAGTACTGCCACAGTTTTTATTATACAAGCCATCAAAAAATGATGGGTGTATACATATATTGGGTTTGTCATTTTATGTGTAATATGTCGAATAATCATCTAAGACCCCATAATATATAGGTATATTCTTGGTCCTTGTGAAAATATAAGACGATCTAACGATGTCCGTCCATACGTCTGTATGTCCATCCGCCCGTCTGTTGAAAGCTGGATAGGGCTCGGAGAGAACAGTTTATACTTTCCTTCCGAAATCTTTTACAAAAAGGCATGTACATCAAAGAAATTTTGCAAAAATAGTTGAAGATCCAATGGAAACCAAAAATGGGCATGGTCTACACACTTTACCGCCCATTTCGCATATAAGGTGAAATTTTAAATAGTTGCAAATGGTGGATATATAGATTCGGCCAAGCCAAATATAACTTTCAACCTTTTATACCCTACACCACCATAGGTGGGGAGGATATTATGCGTTTGTACTGAAATTTGTTACACCCAAAAATATTGGTCTAATCGGCTAAGAATCACTTTCTGAGTCGATTTAACGATGTCCGTCCGTCTGTTCACCCATGTAATTAAACTATATTAAACTATATTTTCTATGGTACAAGGACGAGGCTTATTGAAATTGTTCACGATCGGTTTATTATTTCACCTAGCTCCCGTATAAATGTCTTTCCGGAGTAGGGGTTCAACGATCATAAATTCCTTACATATAACAATATTTTAATCAAATTTGGCATATAAAAGTTCTATAAAAGTGTACATCTGTGAGTCGAATTCCAAAAAGATCGGTACATATTTCACCATAGCTGCCATATAAACCCCTTTTCAGAAAATCACTTTAACGGGCATAAATTCCATTCAAATATTAGTATAATATTAATATTCGACAAAAATAAGTTTTATATAAGTGTAAATGAAAGTGACAAATTTTGTGAAGATCGGTCTATAATTTATCATAGCTTCCATATAAGGCCCACTTTCGGGAGTTACCCAAAGGTGCATAAATTTATATTAATGTTAGCATGAATGCAATATCTTGCATTTGTATGCTTTATTTTAGACTTAATACAAGTATCGGTTTACAATTAGCTACAAGTCTAACAAAATACCCCTACCCGCATTTTGGTACACATACGCAATAGTTAGGGTTATAAAATGGTCGGCCTTCACCGACTATATCTTTCTTACTTGTTTTTTTTAACTTTTCAAAATTCACTTTATAGAGCGACACCGGTTAGCCCAAATTTATAAATATACGTATTTATATCCATCGCAGGCGCTTTTAGGTTACTAAATTTGAGTTCTGAGGAGAACATATAATGACTCTAAAATGTAAGAGTTATGTATTCTGTTGTGGTGAATTTTAACATCGTCTTATTATGGAGAATACCGTATTTTTTTGTGAATATTAAAATATTTTGGCGAAAATCAATTTTACGGTGAATATTAGTTTTTTTTTTTTTTTTTTTTTTTTGAAGACTTTTTGATGAGAAACTATTTATTAAGAAAAAATTATTAAAATTGGATTCTTGTTGTATTTTTCTCCGTATTTGTGAAAAATTCGTTTCTTGTGAAAAAGCATTTCTAGTGGAAAATTTCTTTTGCTCAATTTTTATTATTTTCCGGAGGACAAACCGAATCTTTTTGGAAACTTTATTTTTTACCAGCTTTTTCCTTTTGCAATAAAGAAAATATTACTTTAGCTTTTTTCAGATAAACTCTAACTTCAATTATAAAATTTTCTCAAAAAAATTTTTTCTGTTCATTTATGGATTTTGATAACTAATATAAACATTTTGATGAAAATATCCAAAATATTGATGTACCACATAGATATGGATTGAGCGAGTTCGAAAATTTAATTTTAACATACCAGAAAGTATGGTACTTTATGGGGTTCCACATGAAATTACCATTACTCAGTTTATTTACAATTATCTGCTTTCCGATCTTTTACTAAAACATTGCCTTCCTTTTCCTTCAAAGTTTTATCAATGCCATTATAAAAGACTCCTTGGAGAGAAAACACTAAAAAGACACTAACACAGGAAAGTAAACTGATTGGTGACCTACTTGGACTCTAAAGAAATAGTTTTCATGGCTAGGAAGATGATCCAACTTAAACTTAAATACAAACTTTTTTATTTGTAAAGAGAAATTTATAATGATTGTCATTCGTGTATCTCTTAATTCTTTTCGTTTTTTCGCCGTCTTAAAAATATTTCTCGAATTATTATATTTTTAATTCGATTACATAAGAACAAAATGTGGACCGGAAATGCTTTTGTAAAGGAGTCACAATACTACATGACAACCTAGCAATTTAAAGCAATTGTGAATGACAATATCTTTTATCTCTTTAAGACCGTTGATGCAGTATTCTACGATATAGATTTCAAAAACTCCAATTTTTCTCAGCAAAATAAAACGGATATTCACACAAGGCAAATAAATCCATTTAAATTGTTACTTGAAAGATGTAAAAAAAGAATAAATAAATAAAAAATATGTTCTGTAATTTTCTGAGAGTAAAGCATTTAATCATGCCTAGAAGCACTAAGAAGAACATTTTTTCGTTGCTTACAACTTTTATATTTTGTCTGTTAAAAAAGTGTGTCTTATTATTGAAAGCAATTAAAAGTTCTAAATAGAAATGAAAAAGCACTTGTTATTGTGACTCAACACTTTTAAAAATTCCAAAGCTTAAATTAATAATAAAAAATATCATAGACGTACTAAGGGAAAGTCCTATGTGTAATTTGGTCATCCATTTTAAATGTTGTTATATTTTCAAATATCTGGATAAGTTCTTAAGTTATTAAAAGGATTAATATGTAATTTAGCAAGACTTTCATATAAAAAATAAATTATTTTTCCGCTCTCCTGATGATTTTTTTTAAAACATATAGCACTTTTCGTCAGCGTTCCGACGATACTTATTTATCATAAAATAGTTGGGACTAACATACTATAGTTGAAAGACAAACATACAATATTGGTGGAAAACAAAATATGTTTAATAAACAAAAAGTTATGATTTTTTCAATCATTATATTATCTTATTGTTAAAAGTTTTTGGTAAAAATCAATCATATTAAAATATTTATTATAGTTCCCTCAAATAAAGTAAAAATTAAACATAACTATTATCATGAACACAATATTACTGAATACTGTTTCTGCAAACATAATATTGAGGTTGTAATAATACCGTAACCATGTTTTTTTTTCTTCGTGTGCTATTTAGTTTTAGAAACAAAAAAAGATTGGATAATTTTTTCTAAAACAAATTTTATAGGTAGAATTTTATTGTATTTCTTTAACTGTTTAGTAGTTGCAAATGTCTTTTTTTCTTTTTTTTATATACAAGTTTGTTATAATATATGTATACATATATATATATATATATATATATATATATATATATATATATATATATGATATCAGATAATTTATTTAATTTTTATTTTTATGAAACTTTTTGTTATAAAAATATTTTAAAAAATTTCTATTTCCCTGCTTACTTAATTTTTTATATTAAAAGCTATTAAGTGTTGCAATCTTGTATTATCAGCAAATTTTTGGGGATTATTTTTTTTTTTAATTTTGTAATTAGTTAAACATGATCTAATTACAAGAATGGCAAATAAAATAACTTTCTTCATATTTCCATAAGTTACAATCGCCAAGTGTAACTTAAGAAAATATTAAGAAGGTTTTTTTTTTTTTTTAATTAAAATTAAATAATATTAAGTCACATGAGGGTTGACAAGAATTAAACTAAAAGATCAGTATGGAAAAGATCAGTATTGATCACAAATTCATATGTACCTCAAAATTTACTTCACTTGTTAGGCATAATTTTTGATTTAAACTTTTAAAACAAAAATAAATTAACTTCCCGTTTAAAATGGTTTATCTATTTGACTTAAATATCAATAAATATGCTTTTAGAAATAAAGAAAATAAGCTTCAATCATAATCTAAAACTTAAAATCTAAACTAATATATTATTACTAAAATAATTGTTTATTATACCATCATAGTAACTTGTACTTATTTGACATTTTAAAAATTAAATTGAATTTGATAACTTAGAACAAAAAAAAAAAAAAAAAAAAAAAAAGAAGAACGAAAAGAAAATACCGGCATTTTATTTGAAATAATAGCGACAACATTTAAACTTATATAAGTGTCAGTAAATTTACTTTTAAATAGTTATAAATTTAATTTCCGTTCGTTTGTTTATTTAGTTACTTCTACAAAATTTCTATTAAAGAAAGTTTCCATTGATGGTTTTGAAACTAAAATAAATCAAATGATTGTTTTATTTTTTTTTTAATTTTTTTTCAACCAAAATTATAAATGGAATTAAAATTTTAGTTAAAAAATTATAAAAACTGCTAAAAGTAAATTATATAAAATTAATTAAAAATCATTTAATAATATTAAGAATAAACGGAAATTTATTAATATAAAAAAATTAACAATTTATTAAAAAAACCTTAACATTCAGACAATTTTGAAAACCTCAAAATAATCTTAATTAATATATCTCCTAAAAAAAACTCTTTCAAATAACTGCTAATCACAGTCAATCAGTATAAAACAAACGTTATACTTTTTAAAAGTGTCAGACAAAATCCATAGTTAGCAAAAGAATAGTGTATGTTTTTGTACTTATTTGTTAATATTTACTTTAATCATGTACTAGTAGTTTGTTGTAATATTTATATCTATATTTCTTATATTTTTTTTATCCATTTTTTCTCACTAGCTTAGTAAACTCTAAAAAAAGTAACAACAACAATAAACAAATAAATGCATTTATTTGAAAATTTATTTATGTACATACGATCATTAGCAGGGCAACCAAAAAAAATGCTTTAAAAAAAGAGTTTTATGCGCATAAAATATGCTCTTAAAATCCGAAAATATATCCTTAAAATTAAAAAAATGAGCTCTTAAAATTTTATTTTTTTTTTTTGGCTAAATTTTTAGTTATCTACTATTAATACAAAAATAATTTTTTACACTAAAAATCATTGAAGGCTATTTGTAGCAGGATATTACAAAATTTTTATCATCTTGTAGGAAGAAAATTATTAGGAAATCGAATTTGAAAAACATATGTGACAGTAAAAATAAAATTTCACTAACAGCAAATTATGTAAAAATGTCGTTTAAATGCAAAATTTTTCTCATAAGTGTAGAATATGCAAAGTTATGCTCTTTAGTGTAAAATATGCAAAAATATATCATTTAAATTGCTAAAAAATTTTCTAAGACATTTTCTCTAAAAATATGACAAAATATGCTGCTAAGCACAAAATATGCTGTTAAGACCAAAATATGCTTTAACAAATAGATGCCAAAATTTTCAGAAACGGATAAATAACTAACTAAAAGTTTCGTTCATTTGAAACCAGTGAAACAATATGATTTTGCATATTTCTGGTAGCCCTGATCTTTACAAACAACATATATAATATTGATTGAGGTAAACAGAGGAAAAAACTAAAACAAACCAAAACAACAAATTACATGTTGTTTTTCACATAAAGATTAAAATCTATCTTATCACATCTAACTAACATACTCACTTACCTACATAAAAATACTTCTTACACAGATACGTATACATATACATATAAATAAACTACTACAAATACTATTACAAATGTGCGTTAAATTTACAGGAGTTACGAAAATGGTTTTACAGACAATAAGTATTTGTTGGAAAAAATAACAATGTTTGTGGTTTGATTTCTTGTAATTGAAAGAGATAGAAAAAAAAATTTGAATTTATTATTTAATTTTTATTAATGGGAAAATTATTAAATAAGGTAAAAAGTAATTTCTGTCAAACTTTAAATAAAAATGTAATCAGCTGGAAATGACTAAATTAAAAATAAAAAAATTAAGTGAAAATAACAAGTTTCATATTGTAGGGGAGATTAGGGTAAAGTGGAGCATACTTTAATCTAATTTCAATAACATACCAACCACTAATCTTTTGAACCCCGCCATAGATCTGTTATATAAAATGGATTATTATGTAACGTTCTGCATAAAAATAATAAGATTAATTTATATTTTGCTATAGTTTTATTTCCGCGATTTTTATATCCAGATTTTTTTTTTTCATTTAATAAAACAGTGTAATGGTACATGTTATTTCTAGGCATTTTTAGTCTTATCGCTATGGCGTTTAGTTAGTTATTTCTCATTTTTATATGTTCTTTTGCTTTTACGAAGGCATCATATTTTTAATCTATTGTATTCGATTTTTTTTATGTTCAAATCACTCAATTAAAGACAATTAGAAATACCATTATTTATTATATTTTCAGTAAACTTGCAAAAAATGGCTATAACATTTATAAAATTATAAATTGCACTTTATTTCAATATATTTTTACCACATTACACCAATTCTATAATTTTATTTTTGGACTAGAGATTTGAAAAATAGTTATGTTTTTGGGACAAACCATATTTGCAATTGAAATATGTGTAAAGTAAAGAATTTAATTTTATATTCACCGATTTAAAAATGCAATTGATTTGGATATCCTCTTCAGAAACATCAGGACTTAAAAAACATTTTTTAAAATCAATAGTATCAGAATTTTAATGGATGAAATACTAATATTTTTCATTACCCCATATGACACAATACCCCACTTTGCCAAATATATTATTTTGAAAATAAATATAAATAAAATTTATAATGGTTTAGTAAAATGTATTCGAGTTTAAATTTTAAATTTAATCAAAAAGACCCTTAAGGGGCGGAGACAATTTTTTTAAACAAAAATTTCAAAAAATTGAGTAGGTTAGGTTATTTTTAACAAAATATTTAAAAGTTTTAAAGCCATATTTTTCATTCCAAAATAGCTTAGATTTGAGCTAAAGGCAGGTGTAGACCAGTGTTGCCTGGGGTAGCTTGGAAAAAGCTACAGGTTTTTGTCAAAAAAGTTAAAATTTTTCCTAAAAAGTTACATTTTAGGAATTTGTAAATAAATCAACACTTACTTATTTTCTATTCAAAATTTGAGAGAAAAAAAGTTCAAAAATTTTGGGTATAAATCAAGATTATCAGCAAATTTGTCTTTTAAATAATATTGGTAATGTTTCAGTAGTACTCTTACTTTACGAGTTAAGGGCTCCTAAAGTTTTGATATATTTTTCTGAATATATTTGTTAATACACATGCGGTTTAAATTACATAAAAATACCTCTCTAATGATGTATAACATAACCACATTCAATAAATCCTTAAGAGAAAAAATGGCATTTTTATTGATATTGCCGGCACTTACAACATTTTTTGAATTCCAAAAAAAGTTTATTCAGTGAAGTGTTCGATATACATAGAGTAGAAAGTCCTTGAGGTCGACCGAAGGCCAGTAACATAGAGAAACCCTTATTAATTTTTAAAAAAATATTTTAATTTCAACATTGCTGGAATTTGATTTATTTCAAAATTTGCTTTAGAAGGTTCATATTTTTGGATATTCAGCCGGTTACGATGATTTTATAAGTTTTGTTGACTAAATATTCCCTAAAGATATGCATTTTAAAATATATATTGCTTTTTTATATTGTTGAACAATAACAATAGTCGTCGGTACTTAAATTAGAATATAGATATCATGTCTTGTTAACGAGGTGAATATGCTGCCAAAACTTTTTAAATTAAGAAATTCATTTAACAAATCAATTATGCCCCTTTAGGCCAAAATATTGAGCCTTGTAAAGGTTAACTACTTTAATGATTTAAAAATATTATTGTTAAAAACAAATGTATTATTTTAATTTGTATAACAAAAATACTATTCTCTTAAATGCAATAATTCATCTGAATATTTTTTATATAACGAAAACTTTACGAAATTTTTCATTTTAAAAAATTTATTTTTTAACCAATTCAAGATTACATAACTTAAATCTTTTATACTTTCTTAAAAAAATCGAAAAATCTCTTTTATATTTTAAACTGTAATACTGTTTTTAATGAAAGCATAGCTAAAGTCACTTTTTGTGTAATTTTGTAGACCCAAAATTTATTAAAAAAAAAAAAAAACGAAATAATTTGATCTGCCACTAAAATCAAAAGATTGCCAAGAGCAAGAAAATAATATATTTAAAATTTTGTTCTCTTTAACAGAAGTGTAGCACATCACTATTAAATTTTGAGAAAGTTGCAAAAAAACTTGTTCCAAATGTTGGTAATTATTTGCATGATCTATGTACGTCAATGATATAATTTATTGAAGGGATCAAAATTTACGAAAATGCTGTTAAAAACAACAAATTATACTTGCTACGTGGAGCGTTGAAAAGTTGCGAAAAATGTAACCAAACGGCAACGCTACAACTTTTTTTATTAACGAGAATTATATAGCTTTGACAACAAAATCGATTTGTATAAAATTTTATGAAATTTTGATTTTTGAAGAAACATGAAATATTGTATGTATAATAAAATATTTGTTAGCTAAGAAATTCTGCTGAAATTTTCAGTGGTTGTTGCTGTTGTTATCCGGAATCATAAAGTATTTTGAACAGGCGAAAATACCTAAAATGTTATTTTTTCTCTGTTAAATAAATTATATGGATTTTATTTATATCAATGGATCGATAAATAAGTCTATTTTTATATTCTGATAATTTTTAGCGAAAAATCATTAATAAAATTTAGTATTCATAGTTCTAAAACAAGGTGGATTTAAAAATATTTAAAAAAATGTGCCATTTCAATTTTTTAATGAAATTTAAAATACACAAAAATATTTATCTTGTTAATATATCACATAAAAAATAAAATTTAAAAAAATATATATATTTATTATATTTTTTTGTGCTCTTTAAAAAAAATGATACAAAAAATTTGAATATTTTCAGAAA
Organism: Protocalliphora azurea; assembly: GCA_932274085.1. Taxonomy (NCBI): domain Eukaryota; kingdom Metazoa; phylum Arthropoda; class Insecta; order Diptera; family Calliphoridae; genus Protocalliphora; species Protocalliphora azurea. Next base: position 144,686,352 of record OW026520.1, on the reverse strand, counting down.
ATCTGTTTTGCTATCTATATTTTTGACCAGATGGTTACTAGTTTAACGCCAAATCGGCTTTTATATATATGGCTATTAAAACTATTTTATAAATTTGAAAAATCTTAAGTAACTTTATTTTACTTGTCCTATAAAATTAAAATTTCGTTTAAAAATTCAGCATTTCCGACCGCTTCCTGAGGTAGGGTGTAATTCTCAATCTAATTCAGATTTCTTTCTTAACCATTTCTGAAGCCTTTTCTTTTGAAATATTATTATTATTTTTTTAATTATTATTTTTCGTTAATTAAATTTTAACAAAAAAAAAAAAAAAATAGAAGTATTAGATTACAGTCATTTTTCATATTAATTTTAAAGTGTTATTGACTTTGATTATTTCTCATGGCTATTTAAAAAAATCAATTTCATACTACGGAAGATATTCGTAAAAAATAAAATGAAATCAAGGCAAAAATTCAAAACTCAAGCATAAATATCATTTTAAACAAAAGTGTTAAAATCAAGGACTTCAACGTTATAAGTTTTATGGCGAATAAATTAGATATCAATTACTATATACATATATATCGTTCATTGCATGAAAGAAAGCCCAAACTGTAGTATCTCTATAAGATATGAACGAATTTTAATTATTTAAATTGCATATAGAAGACGAATATATTCTCTTTAAATGCAGTTATTTAAAAATAATATTATCACCTAAAAATTTATACATAATTCAAATGCAAATTTAAGATGCATTTTTGAAAAATTTTCTACCCTTTAAATTTTTGTCTACCTCTGATATTATAAAAATTACAATGTTTACTACAAATTGCAATATAAATTGTTCTGGGGTAATATGGTAAACTATTTAAAAAAAATTAAAATATTTCTTCAGATTTTTTCATACAAAAATAATTTTTTTTTAATATTTTTTTTTTTTTTTTTTTGGTTTTTATTTTTTGTGACTTTATTTTAATATTAATTTTAGTTGTGGTATAATACCTTTTTTGTGTGAAAATAATTGCTAATGCACTGTGTAATAAACATATTTGTCTTCAATATTAATCAAAACTATTTAAAATAAAAATGATAAAAATTTCATAAAAATACATCTAAAAATTGCCTTCTTGTTGTGAGTGCATCTTTAGCAAAAATGTTATTTTTGAATTATACAATATCATTTACAATATCTATTGTAATAGATTTTATACTGGTTTTAAATCAATAAAGTCTGAAGTATAGTTAAAGAGTTCTGAACACTTAAAGTTACAGATTATTTAATGAAAATAATAATAAAAAAAATAAGAAATTATGAAAAAATTAAATTTTTGCCATTTTTTCAAAAAAAAATATAATAATAGAAAAATTATTATTGCATTTTGTGGTAGAGATTTTGCTTTTAAACATATTAAAAAAATTAAAATCGAAGTGGTAGAAATTTGTCAAAAATGCAAAACTGCAATTGCATTATGAGTGCTTTTATAAACAAACAATTTACCGTTGCATTTTTGCCTTTAAAGAAGTTTCAGTTGTCCTTCATTAGAGCATTAAATCATTAAAATTCATCTACATCGTAAAGATATATTAACATTTCGTTAATAAATTTGCGATTTATTTTTTTTGAAATTAGAAAAATAATAACGAGAAAAATAATAACTACGAGTATATTTCAACTAATATTTTTATTAAATCAATACTAACTTCAAAAAAGCTACATATTTCTTACCGATAAAAATTATTCTGAAATTTAAGTTCTAAAAATTTTTGTTGGCTTCTTTAATAAAATATAAATTAAATTATATAAAAATTGAGAAAGATATTATTTTTTTTTTTTTCTTTTAAATAACTAGTTAAGTTCAAGTGAAAGCTATTTATTGATAATACTTATTAAATAGGCAAATATGCCCTTAAAACTAAGAAATATATCTTTAAATATTATTTTTTTCTGGCTAAACTTTAAATTATCTACTATTCATGCTAAAAATAAATTGGCATTACAGGCAATTGCTAAAAAATATTTTCTTTTTGCACTTGAAAACGTTAAAAGCTAATCCGTTGCATCGGGAAATTACAAAATTTCTATCAATTAATAAGAGAAAAGTAATCGCATTTGAAAAACATATGATGGCAATAAAATTCTAAAAAGAATTCTATTTGACAAAATGCAGCATTTTTCTTTTAAGTGTAGTATTTCCAAAATTATGATCTTAAGTATAAAATATGCAAAAATATAGCATTTAAATTGTTAGAATATGCTCTAAAATAAGAATTTTCAATGAAAATGTGCAAAAATATGCTACTAAGCCCAAAATATCCAAAAATATACTGCTAAGACCAAAATATACAAAAATATGCTATTAGGACCAAAATATGCATAAATATGCCGTAACATATCGATGAGAAAATTTTTCAAATTGTCTGAAACGATTAAATTGAATGCCAGAAAAAATATGATTTTGCATATTTATGGTTGCCCTGCTTATTACATTTGTAGGTATGGGTGAGTAGATTATTATACTATTTTTAGAATTTTCAATGTAAAAAACGATTTTTCGGACTTCGCGGATTTAAAATTTTTTATCTCGATTAACTGATATCCAATTAAAGCCTTTTACGGCATTAGAAAGATAAGATTTTTTAAAAAATAACTATAGTTGAATATAGAAAAGGCGTATCACGAATATCGAAGATCTAGAAAACACATTCAAAGAAATTATAAATTATGTAGTGTTGTTCTAAAATAATTATAAATTTGATAATTACCATCTTAGCTCAGTTAATTTTTTTAAGGTAGATGTGATTTTAAGGAAACTAAATGCAAATATAACTGAAAAATTGAAATTGTAAAACTCATACAAATTTGTTATTTTACGTGTATTTTGTTGTTATGATACAAAATAATAACTCCCGATTTTAGAGGTATATCGTTAATTCTAAAAATGCTATAACAATCCATATCTACAAACTACACTTTGTTACATTAAAAGTGTTTTTTTTTACTGTAGCACAGTGTTATTATTTAACTTTTATAATTCGTTTATTATTAATAATAATTTTGATTAAATTTTTAAATAGCAAATAAATAGACATTATTTAAACTATGAAAGCATGATAATAGTTATTTCGGTACCTTGAATACCATTATTAAAATCGGTCTTAGTTTGTAGAAGCTACGAGCTCTTAAAACTTTTTCAAGCTCGAAATGGTCAACTTTAATACTCTGTAGCACAGCTCATATTATAACAGGGTGACTATAAAAACATTTTTTTGAAAGCTTGGATTTCCTTCTACAACTATCTCGAAAAATCCCCGATATCTATAAGTTATCTCTTATATATCAATATATTGGTCCGAAGTATTTTTGATACTAAAATTAATCAAAATTACAAATAATAAAAATCAAAGCTATTTTTCTTATTTTTAACAAATCCAAATGAATACCAATTTTCAAAAATATACTAATTTTCGGAATTCTTATAATAATTTCAAAATTGGTCCAATTTTCCAAAAGAAGTAAGCATTTACAAAAAAAAAAAAAAAAAAAAAAAAACGTATTTTCAAAAAAATACAAGACAGTTTAGAAATTTAAAAAATAAATTTTTTGTTCTTTTACTACGTAAAATATTAAGTTAAATTTTATAAATTAAAAAAAAAAAAAAATTCAAAGATTTTTTTATCTGGAATTTCCATCCCATCCATGAATAAATACTCTTAGCATTTAAAAGTTGTCACCTACAATGATATTTGTTATTTATTTTGTTTCACACTGTAAATAATTTTTAACGAATATCTAGGTGTTGACGATTTAATCAGTTATATTGTATAATTCCATCAACACTCTCACACATTTTATATCTCGAAACCTATCATTGTTACATTCAAGGGGAATTCCCGCAAAAGCAAAAATCATTTATCACCCAAAAACAAACTAAAAAGTAGGTCGTCAAAAGTGCCCCATAAAAATACACAGCTTGCAAAAAAAATATATATGATAAACATCTATCAGTGCCTATAAACATTCATTACAGTTCCCATAGTTTTGGGAAAATCCAAAATTTTTAATTTTAATCTTGAAAAAAGAAAATTTTCCCTTTGATTTGAATAAAAAAAAAATATTATAACCTGCACCACAGGTGTAAAGGGTATACATAAGTTTGTCATTCCGTTTGTAATTTCTACAATATTCATCTAAGACCCCGAAAAGTATATATTTTCTGGATCCTTATTAATAGGAAGTCGATATAACGATGTCCATCTGTCCGTCCTTCTGCTGAATTTACTTTTTAGAAAGCCCCAGTTATTGAATATATATGTCTTATACATCAAATTATGTGGAACATTCCTTAGAATGACACTAGTAAAAAACAATAAAATCGGTCCATTAATGGCCGAGACATCGTCAAAAAACCAGAAAGGTCTCTAAAAACATATTTGTTTTCGACTATTCTAAGGCCTTATGTAAATTAAAGACTTCGTTTTTGCACAGAAAATTTGGAGTCTTTTTTTTTGGAATGCTTTAGCGGAGGAAATGAACAGAATCTAATCAACTGAGATATTGCATCACACAAAATGCATTTTTGAACTTTGTGAAGTTTCTATATACAAATCTGTTGTAAATATTTTATTAAAATTTCTGTTTTTTGAATTAACCATATCGGTCCATAAACAACCAAGTTATAGGTAAAAATTATTAAAAAATATACACACACACAAACATATATAAAAAGCATTGCAATGATTTTTAGTGTTGTTGTTTTTTGGATAAGTAACAGTAGTTGTTGATTGTTGATTTTACGCATGTTTGGACGTTTTTTAGTTGGAAATAGAAGCATTGGAATGACTCGTGTTATTTTTTTGTATAAACTTGTATCTACATACAAACATATTTATATAGACTTAGTAGACGTCAGAAGCTATCAGTGTTGTTGTTCTTTTTTTTAAGGAAGCAACGCCTGCTACGAGGGCGAATCAATAAGTCCGTGACTTTTCCAACATTTCCCCGTAGTTATATGAAATGCAACACTATTCCCATCAAGTACCACCAGTTAATAGACTACTGTCAAATTTTGATCTTTGCGTTTAATAGCTGTTCAAAACATACAACGTCGTCTATTTATCTAAAAATTACTTTATAATTTTTTGCGAAAAAATCAAATCATGGAAAGCTCGATAAATACTATGGGGACTCTGCATCATCGATTTCAATGGTAAAAAATGTGGTTTACTGACTTTCGTTGTGGTCGCACAAGTACAAATGACGCTGAACCTTCTAGACGGCCAATTGAGGTCAGTACACCCGAAAATGTCGCAAAAATCCACGATATGATGTTGGCCGACCGAAGAGTAAAAGTGCGTGAGATTGTTGATGCCATAGGCATTTTATATGGCAGTGGGGTTTCGATTTTAAATGATCAGCTGGGTTCAAGAAAGTTGTCTGCAAGATAGGTGTCGCGTTTGCTCTCAATTGACCATAAATGTAAACGTGTGACAACTTCAAAGGATTGTTTGGAGTTGTTTAACCGCAATCTGAATGAGTTTCTGCGGCGTTTTGTACCTGTGGATAAAACATGGATCCATTGAGACCAAGAAGCAGTGTAAACAATGGGTTTCTCCTGGTGAACCTGCTCCGAAGTAGGCCAAGGTAAGTTTGTCGGCCAATAAGGTGATGGGAACAGTTTTTTGGGATGCACGCGAGATAATCCACTTTGATTACCTTCAAAAGGGAAAAACAATAAACGGCGAATATTATGCCAACTTATTAGATCGATTTAATGAGGATTTAAAAAGAAAACGACCCCATATAGCCAAGAAAAAAGTTCTTTTTCATCAAGATAATGCACGGGTGCACACGTGTGCTACGGGCTACGAATTGGTACCTCATCCGCCATATTCTCCGGACACTTGTTAAAAATTTGACAGTAGTCTATTAACAGGTGGTACTTGATGGGAGTAGTGTTGCATTTCATATAACTAAGAGGGAAGTTCGAAAAGTCACGGACTTATTGATCCGCCCTCGTATGATAACTTAATTTTGTGTTAACATTTTTGTAGTTCGGGAAAAATTTTAGATTATTTTTGTAAGTATAAATGTGAAAATATGAAAGCATACTTAAAGGCGTAAATCTTATTATTTCTCGGTAAGATGGTGAAGGATATAAAAGATTCGGCACAGCCGAATATAGCATTCTAACTTGTTTTTTAAATCAAATAAATAGCCTAGGGGGAATCGTATGGTATTAGAAAAACATTAAAAAGAAAAATTAAATAAATTTTTAGATTAAATTAGCAGAATTATTTATTATAATTTTAAATTGAATTCCTTTAAATTACTGTTTATTTATACTTAAAACATTATTTTCTTTTAAAAATCTTATAATTTCTTGGCGCATTTTAAAAACACCTTGAATTGAGTACTTAAGTTTTTCGTTTATATGCGGATTTTTTTTGTATTACTTTTTAATAAATGTTTTGTGTACTTAAACAGAAATCGTTTGTTTATTAAATAGCGCAAAGAAAAAATTATAAACAATTTTCATGAAATTGAATTACAAAACAATCAATTTTTGTTTAAATTTAAATCGTAGGAAGAAATTGTATTTTTTGGTATTTAAAACTTTGCATGGTTTGGGAATGGCGTTTTCAAAGTAAACAATTTCAAAAGAAAAAGAAAAAAAGAAAAAATATACACCAAATTTTTAAAACAAATTAACAGAAAAATTTTAAAGATTAACGAAAAAATTAGCAATTTGTGTAGATTTTGTAAATTGTTGCAAAGAGATTAAGAAAAACTAATAAGAAATTTAAAAAAAAGTCAAAAATAAAAATTCTGAAAAAAATTTGTTATGAAAATAATTCAAGAATTAATAGAAATTTCTTTAAGTTCAAATACACAAAGAAACCCTTAAATTTTTTTTTTTTTGTATATTGATTAAACCTTCACTAAAACGCTATACTATATTATAATATTTTAAAATCCATGAATTCCTAAATTAAGGCGAACCTCTACAATAATCGGAATTCCCAAATTTATACTAACAAATTCCTAAAAAACTTTGGCCAGGAAAATATAAATTATTAAGAAACAGAAATTCATTAAAATTTCTATAATCACTCCAATTAATTAAATTTACAAATTTATCCCAAAAAATCTACAAAATTGCCACGGTAAATGCAGTTTCTTAAAAGCCGAAAAACTATAAATACTATAAAAAAAAAAAAATAAATAAATAATATATTTTACTAAAATTTTGTAAATTAATAAATATTTTAAGAATTCTTAAAATATTTTAACAAATCCCCAAAATTCTATATAATTTAAGTGGCCGGAAAAAAATGTAAATTGTTAACAAAAACAAACAATTCAATTTAAAAAAACATTAAAGATTTTACTTAAAAATATAATAAACTAATCATTTCCACACAAAACCCGCACATATACTACAAATTCGCCAAATCCCAGAAAATTTTGTTCAACAAATTTGCTTACAATATTGAGATACAAATTTGTTTACAATATTGAGATACAACATTTCAACTTAAAGGAAAATTAATAAATAAATAAAAATAATAATACTATTTCAATTTTAAGAGCAAAAATGCTTACAATTCGCCAAAATCCTAGATAACCATACCATAAGGAAAAACTTATTTTTTTTTTATTTTTTTGCTTATATTTTTCATAAAATAAGCTTTATTTATTATAACAAAATGATTAGAATACGAAAATAAGTATTTTAAATTAAAATATATATATATATATATATATATATATATATATATATATATAATATATAATATATATATATATATATATAAAAATAAAAAAAGATGCCCTGACGCAGCCTCGACCTTTAGCGGGTTAACTTAACTTTTGTGCTTAATTTTACACTTTTAAAAATTCCCAGTTTTTAATCAAAAACTTACCTAACATTTTAAATTAGCGGGTAACTGCAAAAATTTTCATATTTACTACAATTTATAAATCATATTTAATATTTTAAAGCTTTTCATTAAATCCTAATTGTAGGCCAATAAATCCCCAAATTCCCAGAGCATAAAATTTCTTTTTTCCAATATAAAAAGTTTATTTTGATAAAAATATATTATTTACTTAATATTTTTATATAATTTATATTATTCATAGAAATGCAACAAATCCCAAATGTTTGCTAATAAATCCCCAAACTCCTAGGAAAAAAAATTTAGGGGGAAAACCCAAAAATTTTTATTCTGATGGAATTTTTTATTAAGATTTCTGAATGAATAAAGAAAAAAAACTTGAATTAGGATAAAAACTAATGTTTACTAATAAGTTCCCAAAATCCCAGCATACAAAATCTTGGGGAAAAACCCAAAAATTGTTATATTTTTTTTTAAATTCTGAAAGAATTTTTTAGTTAAAGAGTTTCAAATAAATTATAATTTTTTAAGAATTCCAACAAATATCAAATTAACTAAAAAATTAACAAAATCCAACAGAAAAAAAAATTACAGGGAACAAAAATTAAAAATATTTGTTGTGCAATGCAAGAAGAAAAATTATATTATTCTCTTAAATATTTAAAATATTGTATAATTTTTCAAGAATTGCTATTAATCCCAATATTTTGTTAATAAATTTCCAAAATACCCGAATAAAACTATTGGTGGGAAACACTAACTTATTCATTTTATAATTTTTAATTCTAAAGAAATTTCAATTTACTCAATTATTTCAATTTATTTCATATAAATTTTTAGGAATTCCCACAAATGTCAATTGAATGCCCACAAATTCCAAAAATCACAGAAAATAAAATTTGAAGAGAAAGTAAAAATAAAAATATTTTTATATAACACAAAAAGCAATTAATATTTGTGTAATTTTTTTTTTATTTTATTTTTAAACTCAGAATTACTATTAATCCCAATTATTTCCCAAAAACATTTCCAAAATCCCAGAATAAAACTTCTGGTAGGAAACAACATCTTATTCTTTACTTTTTAAATTATAAAAGGAATTTATATTTTCTACTTAATTTCTTTTTTTTTAATAAATTATTACTTTTTCGGAATTCTAATAAAACTCAATTGCTTGCCTATAAAATGCTCAAAATCCCAAAAAATAAAATTTGAAGAGAACATAAAATAAAAATATTTTTATTCAATTAATAATATTTTCTTAAATATTTCAAATATATTATAATTTTTCAAGAATCCGTAATAAAACCAATTGTTTGCCAGTTAATATTAAAAATCTCAGAAATGCAAAATTTTGTATAATTCTGTAAAAAACATTTTTATTTAATATGTAAGCCAAAAAATATAATAAATTTCAAAAAATACGAGTATCAGTACTATAAAAAAATTCCAATTGTATGTTAACAAATTCCCAAAATCTAAAAACATAAAATTTTGTGACAAAAAAATTGTATTTGGTTTATTTCAGAAACAAATTTATATAATTTACTTAAATATTTTCTAGCAAATCATACGTTTTTTAAAATTCATATAAATCCTGATTATATGCATACAAATTTCAAAAAATCCTATTGTACAAAATTCTTGTATAATATATATATATATATAATATAATATAATAAATTTCAGTTGCAAATCTATAATTGCGATTAAAAATTTCGTGTGGGGAAGCTATATTGTGTATTTTTCTCTAATCCTAAATATTTCAAATAAATTAAAATAAATCAAATCTCAGTAGTATGCCACGAAATCCCTAAAATCTCAAAGTAAAAATTTGAGGCGAAATATTTTTTCTTAATGTAATAATAAATTTATAAAACAAACCCTAACTGCAGACAAAAAAAAAAACAAAAAATTCCTGAGCAATAAATTTTTAGGGGAAATGTATTTTATTTTTCTTGACATGGGAAGAATTCGTAGTATGGAATTACAATTTTTTTAAATAAATTATTAAAATTCCAATTTCAAACCAAAATGTCCCCAAAATTCAAGAGTAAATTTTTTGCTAGGCGCACCCAAATCATTTTTATTTATTTTTATTATTAAAAAAAAAATTTTATAAAAATTTGAATATTAAAAATATAGGTTTGAAATATACCAAAATTTTAAAATTGGATTCAATTTCTGAACTTTATAGAAAAATTGTGTTTTATGTACTCAAATCTTCAATAATACTTAATTTCAATAATAAAAATGCATAATTTTAAAAATATTTATATGTTTACTCTTCCCCTTTTATTAATTAATTTTATTCCTTGAACTCTCATTAACAATTTCAATATGTTTTAAAATATTTAGAATATTTACGCAATTTTTCATTTTTCGTTTAAAGTTTATTTGAAAAGGTTAAACATTGTAATCATCTAAAGTCTGTTTTTTTACGTAAACAGACACAATTAATTTTTAATAACAAAAACAACAGCAACAACAAAAGAGTAAAATAAAAACAAGTGAGAATGTTATATTCGTCTTGACCGAATCTACTATATATATCCACCATCCGAAACTTTTTAAAATGTTTACCTTATATGAGAAGTGGGCGGACCACGCACTTTTTTGCTCCTTTAAATGTTTGTTCAAAATTTCGTTGATGTTTCCCCTTATACAGGAGGTGGGTGGTTAAGTGGGCGGTTACACCCATTTTTGGTTTTCAAGTTCATGTCGATATTCAAACTATCTGTACAAAATTTCGTTGTCGTACGTGATTTTGTTTAAGAGATATCAGCAGAAAAGTATGAACTGAAGCTACAACGGACAACCGGTGTTTCTAGTATTTGGCCCATAACTTGTTTTGTTTATTAACATATTTTGCCTATTTTCAACACCAAAAAAACTTTGTATAAGATAAATATTTGAGCCAAATTTCGTCCCCCTAGATGGTCCCCCTTCCTTGCCCTATCCTGCTTTCGACAGACAGACGCACGGACAATGCTAGATCGACCCAGAATCTTAGCAGCATCCAAAATGTATATATTTTATATGGTCTTAAATGATGTTACACACGGAATGACAAACTCAATATACCCCCATCTGTTTTTATGGTGGGTATATAATAAAGAAATAAAGATTTTGCTCTAAATTATATAATGATCATCAACATCTTCTTCATATTTATTTATTATTTATTACTTTTCTTTTTTTATTTATTTTGAAAATTTATTATGAAATTATTTATTATCAATTTCTTGTTTTGTTTTTGTTTGTTTTTATTGTTTTACTTTTATTTTCATTTTTTTTTTTACAATTTAATAATTCTATTATTGATTATTATGACTTTTTCTTAGAATATAATTTATTATAGATTTTTTCCTCTTTTTTTTCTTTTTTGTTTTTTTTGCTTTCATTTTTAGTAATTTAAAACATAAAAAATATGAAGAAATAAGGAAAATTACAAAAGAATTGTTTTATTATAAAAGAGAAAAAGGAGAGCACTGTACTGTTATATGAAGTGTGAGATGTTTTATTGTTTTGATCTCTTTATTTGTAATGAATTTCCTATAGTTTTTTTGTTTTCATTTTCAAGTGTTCGCGGATTTGGGTGTATGTGTGTCTCTTTTTTATTTTTGTATTGTTTTTTTTTTTTTACTTGGTCAATTGTATTTTTTTCCTTGGTTGTTTTGTTAAGAAAAATTACCGTTGTAATGACAACAACACAATTATTAACACAGTTCATGTATTTGTCTCTTATTTCTCACCATAGCAGTAAAACTATATTTATACATATGCATACACATACACACGTTCCTAAAGCAAAAACAAAAATAAGAAATAGAAAAACATGTCTTAAAGCTAATAATTCACGTGTGAAAATAAATAGTGAATTTTGTCACATTTTCTGGTTTAGTTACATGGTCTTTGTTGTTGTAGTGTTTAGTCAGTTATTAATGTTATTAACGATGTTTGTTTTTAAGATAACTGAGGAATTGTTCAAGTGGTCTTTCAAAGAATGTTTGAACTAGTGTAAATACAAAAATATTGTAATTATTCAGTTATCTCTTTATCAGTATCTATAGGGTATTATAAGCAATAGAAAGACGACTAAGGATTTAAAAGGATTAAAGAAAAAAATTACTCAATATCTGGAAATTTCAAACGAGTTTTACAAAATTTAAAAAAAAAAAATAGATTATCATAAAAAAGTGAAAAATATAATAATCGAAACACCATATTCTTTGGTAAAAGAGAAGGCATTCCAAGCTTTTCATGTCCTTATAACAGTGAGATCATAGATTAAATCAATATTGCTGAGAGTGTAGATCATATTTAGTTCGATATCGTCATTTGTAGTCGATAATGTTTGAAAAGAGTGTCGAAGGTTTTAACAGTTTTTGTAATGTCGTATAGCTAAATAAGATTGGGAATTATAAAATATTATGTGATAGTCTGATCATGTGGACAGTAGAGAAGCTTGATTAGTTTTCATACGGCCTCGTTTTTAACATCAATGTAGGTTATTAGATCGCTATGAAAATAATTACATCGTATCTCGGACATTGATAAGACGGTTTATTACGATATCTCGGGATAAATTCTAACAGTTACTAATGTTCAACTAAAGGTACCTCATATTATCAATGCATTATTCACCACACATTTAGGTCTGAGGAAACCTCATATAACGTAGTGTACGAGTAGTTAATAAATATTGCTAAAATACTAGATGAGACTTCTGAGCATTTGCGGTTGACCTGTATTTGTTGCATAGAATGAAATTTCCTTATCTGTCTCCAACGAGAATAATTGCTTTTATTCACTGACTAAACAAAGCATAAACAAGCCTTTCGAAAAGTATATTTCGTTACAGTTGGCGACATAAATGAGACCAAAAAATTAATGTATTGAAATTACTGTTACTTCCATCAAATGTCGAGAGAAATGCTGAACACCTTCAATATTTCCATAGATAACTCTCTCTAATGATCAGTTTCAGAGTATGATTATTTATTAGCTTAATTGGATTCTGAGATGTTAATAAAAACGTTGTGATAACCAATAAATTTTAATGTAAATAAGTTTTTTTGAAGTAATTTAATTTTAATTAAAAAATAAAATACTTAGTACAAAAATTTTACAGATACCAAATCATTTCCAAAAAATAACTCAGAAATCAAATAAGTAATCATCATGCACTATCACAGACCTATTACGGTTATAATTCCAAATCACATTTACATGTGTTTGGGTTGTTATATTACGCCCGTCCTTACGTCCGGCACACAGAAAAGGTTTAGTTATCCCCTAACTACATTCGCATATATCCGCACACAAAATCCATACGGAAGATGTCAGTTGTTTGTCTTATATTACGAAATTATTTTTTCACATAAAATATTTGAATATAACCTATAGAAGAATTTTAACACCAACTCTATTGTTTTTGAAATTTATGACTAAAAATAAAATCAAAAAAAATTTTACGTCTAAAATGGTATAAATAATAGCCTTTAGTTTAAATGTTTTATTTCAAATACACTAAATTTAGAGCATAATTAATGTCTGTTATATTGTTTGGAATTTAGTCATATTTTCATGATACGTTAGCTTTACTAGTCTAATCCAATCTATGAAAGAACGCCCAAAAATTTACCGAGTGTCTTTCGATTTTCATAAAATTTCTAAAAAACATACAAAATCTCAAAAGTATATAACTTTAAATAACAATATATGTGGGAACTTTTTTGTGGCTCAAAATTAATTTCATTGGCCAAAAGTCCATTTTTTATTAACGCCGATTTCCAAAATTTTAATGCTATTCAATAGTAAAAATATTGACATTAAGGTAACCAAAAAATTAGATCAACATATTTGTAATTGTGGGCGTGGCATGCTGTTAAAAACAAATATTTTAAGTTGTTTTATAAAGAAATGTGATTTTTGTAGATTTGATCAGAAGTAAGTTATTATTACTCGCAAAGTATTATCAATAATTGGCTTCATTTTTTTTTTAATTTGAATTTTAGTGGAATAGAATTTTTGCAGGCCAAAAAGGGTTAAACAATTTTTACTACCAGAAGAAAGGCGCAAGTGTCTTCTTTAAACCCATATATACTTTTGTACCTGTATGGACCCGTCTGTAGAACACTTTTTCCATTTTAATGAAATTACTACCAAAATATTTTCATAAGGACACCAATAAGGAGTTAAGAAGTTTAAAAAACAAACATGTTCACCACGAATTTCTGACATATGGGTTGATTAAAGATCAACAAAAAAAAAAAAAAAAACAAGCAATACGAATAATAGGAACACAGCAAAAAGGATCCCCAAAGAGCATTTGAAATAACAGGTGTTAATATTATCGATATACTTGTGTATAATGAATAAATTGATACTAGTAAATTTTGGTGTTTATGCGAAGGAAACTGCATGAATATACACAATCAAATATCCATGGAGAAGTATGTCTCCAACAGTTCACAAAATAATTTATCATGGAGAGATCTATCAGAGGAAGCCCAGGGAAAAGAAATAAGGAATACAGATTTTATAGAAAGCACAATACCAGAAAAATATCACGAAATTCTATAAACAAAGATCTATTTAATATATTACTGACAATGTTAGATCCGCTCATCTCTAGCATTCGAAGTCAATGGAATGTAGAACACCGGAACTTAGATGAAGAAGCAAGAGGGCTGCAATAGAACGGAAATAATACAGAACTAAATATAGTATATTGCAGGCTATTTTCCAACGAAATGAATAATAATTATAATATTATTTTATTGTTATTTAAGTAAAAAAATAAAATAAACATTAAAAAACTATTAGTTATTATAAAAAATAAAAAAATAAACATTAAAAAATATTATTATTTTTTTTTTGTACAAAATCAACCGATTCTAGTGGAACCCGCTCTAGAATTGGAACCTGTTCACAAAATTATCTTGGGTATTATTAAAATGTTTTTTTATGTGCTTATAACTTTTTTTATAAGTAAAGATGATTCAAAAAATTCATTAAAAAAATTAAAAGTTCAACTTTAGTCTTAAATTTCTCAACAACTGCTGAACCAATTTTAATGAAATTAAAACTAAAGAAAAATTCAGGAAAATATATCTCCATAAAAAAATTCTAAAATATCTCTATCGATTCGAAAATTACAGAGCTTTTGCCCGATGAAAAACGATTCTAATCTACTGTGCGGCGTTTGAATTGTAACTACATCAGCTTCAATACGAAAATTTCACAAACGAAAATGATTTTTGAAAAATGCATTTTAATACAATTGCATTTTTTTTTAAATGTATTCTCTGTTGAATATGCCATTTCAGATTTTTAATTTTTTATCATATTTAGAAAGTGGAGAATCTCTACATTACAATAACACATCTACTATCCATAATTTCGCTTTTTCTAAAACCTGTTGACATTATTTCATATAATTTTTTTTTTTTGGTATTATTTTTAAAATGTGAATAGTAAACTTATATATACTAGATAAACTAATATTGCAATTTATAGTAAATAAAACAATTTTGAATGTATTTAAAGAAAAATTAAAATTCATTGAATTCGCACTTGTCAAAAATGGATCTATAAATTGCATTTTTATTTGGCAAATACTTTTTAAGGAAAAGGATATTGTGGAAATGCTGGGCTAGCTGAATTACCCGAAAGGAAGACGTTAGCATTTTATACAGTTTTAAAATTATAAAAATCCGTCAATGACTTAAAGAGATATGAATATATAAAGTTGCTTTTATACAAATTTAAATTATTTTTATGTGAAAAATATGACACACGTTTTCGGAAAAGTTTTATTATATGTAGTAGATGATATATAGGGTATTTAACGAAAAATGCATTTAGAAAATGCAATTGCATTAAAATGCATTTTTTTTAATCTTACTTATTTTTGAAATGTTAGTATTAAAGTAAATTCAAACGCCGTTTAAATAATTAAAATTTATAAAGCCTTCCTAGAGATATTGTTATTCAAAATTACATACTTTTAATTTTTTGGGGTTTTTGAGAAAGTAAAAAAAGCGAAATATAACTGAAACTGATAAATGGCTTAAAGAAGTTTGTGTATAAAAATTTTTATAGAAATTGAAAGACATTGGGTAAAAAATGCCCTTTTTCGGGCGTTCTTTCATGGCATTGCCAATACGTGTAATTTCCTAAGAATATTTTCTATTTCTCGAAGCTCTCAGATGCCGTAGAAAAATAAAATTCGACTGACTTATAAATTTACTTACTTACTTAACAAATTTTAAAATTTCTCTCAAGGAGCGGAGATAAGCCGATTTATATATAATTTCCTAATCATTTTTACTCTTTCCAGAGCTGTCTGAAGCTCCAAGACTTATAAAACTACTCATCTTATATAACCTAATGGAGCCTGATTTTGAAATTTCTATCAGGGAGCAGAAATATGCGAATTTATATATAATTTCCTAAACATGTTTTCACTTTCCAGAGCTGTCTGTAGCTCCCTGATGACATAGAAAAATAAAATTCGGCTTGCTTACAAAACTGTCCGTCTTACAAATCCTAACGAAGCCAGATTTTGAAATTTTTATCCGGGATTGGAGATACACGGATTCGTATATAATTTCCTAGGCTGTCTGAAGCTTCCACAAAAATGATAATCCGGCTTACTTGTAATAATATTCTTCCTACAGAACCAAACGAATTTTGAATTTTTTATCAGGGAGCGGAGATATGCGGACTTGTTTTCTTTTTTGTAATATTTATTAAAATCAGTTTTGGTTTTAAGAAATTTAGATTTCCTATACTTATTGTTTGCTCTAAAAATCCTGCCGGAAACTGATTTTGTATTTCGATCAGGGAGCGCATTTACGACGATTAATTTTTTTTATTTTTTTATTTTTGGTTTTAAAAAGTTTACTAATATAATAATTTAAGCATTATTATTCCATCAAATTCTAACGGCTTCAAACCTTTAACTTCGACTAGGTAGAGGAAAAGCGTCAAAATGCTGTTCATATATTTTTTTATTTGTTTGTGCATATTTTTATTATTTTAATATTTCAAAATTTTAAAAAAAAATTTTTTTGTGCTCAGCTTGTACATTTCCAACGAACATTTCCTACTGTACACCGTTTGAACATTATTATTTAAATTAATTCATGTTTGAATGTCTTTGCGATCGAATAAATACGATTGAAATAAATACAGTGATCTTTAGGTTTAGTCCTACAATCAGTGTCTTTTTAAAGCATAATACAGTGAATCGTTCAGAGAAAAAAATATTGTCACTTTTACCTTAAGATATTTTTGCCAAATATATATCAAGGGAAAGTCAAGAATTTGTGCATTTTGAATATATATTTTTTGTTTTCAATAGTTTTTTTGTATTTTTGTAGTTATAAACTTGAGAACTTGAAATTTGTAAAACAAAATTTTTATTGTTTTATATATTGTATAAATAGGACTCAAGAAAAAAATTTCCCAAAATTACGTCTTTGCCATAGATACAGTTTATTAATGAAATTTTTATTATGAAATATTATGGTGTATGTTCTTATTTTAAACATTTTAAAATAATAAAAAATGGATCAGAAATAACAGCTAAAAATTTTGGATATATATGAAATTCACAACTTGCGAAGCATATATTTCAGCATATATTGGTCCAAAATTTATAAAAAAAATAAGTATAAAAAAACCAATTTTAAGATTCCGCGATAAGTAAATTTTTTCGAGAGATCCTTCATGGTTAGAATAGCAAGATCCTGGAATTATTTACCCATTGAGCTTCGTGTATTTTTCCCATTCAAATAATGCACTAAGGTTAAAACTCCTGGCACATTTTCCGACTCCTAATTAATTCTATCCATTTTTTGAAATACGCTTGATTAATTTTTTGATCACTTTATTTTCTTCTTCTACATTGATAGTGGAAATAATTCATCAATCAAAAAAAAAAAAAAAAATTTGGCAATGATTTTTTTCCTACTTTTATGGTTATTTAATTTTACTTTAATAATTGGTTTCTATTGCTACCTTGGGATTCTTTTATTCAGCAATTTTCTTTTGTAATATATATTTATTGGTCTAAAATGGCTTTTTTTACTACTTGAATTACGAACAAATAAATAAATAAATAAGTAAATATAATTATTTCGAAAAATTTTTGACGAAGTAAGATGTAAGAATTTTTCATCTGTTATGCCTTACGCTAAAATTTATTTGAAGAAAATAATAAGTACTGGGCAAAATTTGAAAACTATTTTCAATAAAATAGTAAAAATAGTAATAATAAAAAAATTTATTTATTACACTTATATGGCAACACTGCTATATGTGATTGGTGTTAGTTATTTGAAAAGGTTTTAGGATTTATTAGCTAAGCAAAAATTTTAGAAAATATTAATTATTTCACTTATGTGAACATTTTGGAAATTTATTTTCCCCATATCGGAATAAATTTTAATAATTTTAAAAATTCGTGACTGTAGGAAATCTCGTTCTATTTTTTTCCATTTTTCTATGGACTCGATTCACTGTCCATCCATTTGAATTTCTTGTACACAGAAAAAAATAAAAATGGACTTCAATAACGAAATTGCTTATATTAATTAAAATTTTATTTGGTTTGGCTCCAATCACTAAAATAATAATATTAATTAACTAGGATTTTGGCTTAAATTCTAATCCAATTTTTTGATCAAAGAAATTAGAATTAAGTTTGAATGTTTGCCTAAAATCAACTAAGATTTGTATTAATTCACAGTTAATTAAATCCTTCCCTCAATAAAAACACAAAAAGATAAAGATTTTCATATTATCCTTTCTAAGTACCTTTATAACTTAGTATGATATACCAATAAAAACATTAAAGAATATAACAGATATCTAAACAAGTCGTCAAAATAATCAATATGAACTGACCTTTTATATACAAATAATCTTCCATAGAACTGCTTTGAAACAAGAACGGATTCTGGAATTGAATCTAATCCGCGGCACTAATGGCCGAAACATCTACAAAAATATTGAAACGATTAATAATCTCATCGAATATTCAAAAATTCACACATAGCAAATGATTACTCGTATTATTAAATACTTCTCCGAACACTCAGAAATCATGTACGTATTTCGTATTACTGTTTTTTAAATAGATATAATGAGCCGAAAATGGTTGAAATTTGATTTGAAGTTATTCTATTTCTTTATTTTTATTGAAAAATTTTTCTCTTTCTATTTTTTAAGAGCTGTCGATTTTTGTCAAAAAATTGTAAACCGATTAGAAAGTTAATTGCGTTAATTAAATAATATAATTAAATTTTAATATAATGTTAATTAATAATTTTATTAAAAAATTATTTGGAATTGCTTTTTCTATGTACTTCGGATCGCATGATCATACTCAATTTTAAAAAATACAGTCTCTAGGCTTATATTCCTGAAAGAAATAAATATAATGAAATTAAATTGATCTAAAATAAGTCACCTAAAACCCAGCGGCAATGTTTTTTTAATACTTTCTACACGATTTTCCGACATATAGGACCTTTAAGGAGATTATTAATTAATTTAATTTGTATTTCAACATATAAAATATATTTGTGTCATATATTACAAATTTTATTTATTAATTTTAAAAATATTTTAATGGGGTCTTTGATGAAAAAAGTACCTTTTCAGCGGCGATCGACCCTGTATCATTGTAGCTACATTCATGTGTAAATTTTATGAAGTAATTTTTGAAATTGAGACCTTCACTGTATTCTGCATAGCAGGAAGGAAAGTACTTTAATTTATCATGCTTTTATTAGGTTTACTTTCTGGGTATCACACTTTTTATATTTCTCAAATTGCAAAGTTTGATTAGTTAGTCAATAATCAATAGTCAATCAATAATCTATTTTTTAAATGTTAATTCAATAAACAGACATATTAAAATTATGATGGGTCGTTGTCCAGTTATAATACCTCAAGGTTTGTAAAGCTAAAGCTTTTACAAATTCTTCTGTTATATTGTAAAATATAGAAGAAGTAATCTCGACGCATGGTATAACTATCTTAATCGTATCATCAATTTCGACAGCATCTTTTGCATAGGATATTTTAAATTATTAAAACCAATTTTAAAATGATATTTGAAAGATTTTGTTTATTAAATTAAATAATGTATATTAAATTCCATTCCATTTTAAAATTTTATTTAAAGTTATTTTTCTCTAACGTAATTTGTCTACATACGCTATAAGAATGCAAGAAAAAAAACTAAAACTCTCTAATGTAAAATATATAACACGTTCCCTTCCGCTTAAACTCTATCTCTTCCATTCTCTAGTTCATTTTGCTAAATAAAACAAAAGCAAACTTTAAACAATCTAACCATAAATTCATCTCATCTTTTGTCTTGATTATTAAGCCCCTTTGATAACAATAGTTAAAATGTTTAATATAAATCTCCCTTAATTTTGATATAATCAATTTTTACGTACTAGATGAGTTTTTTTAATACAAAGGTACCTGTTTAGGAAAATAAGTACAACGATTTTTAAACTATTAAATCTAAACATTAAACCCCTGTGATATGTGAGAATCCATATAAGAGCGCTAAAAGGAAGATATTTTACAGATTTAATAAATATAAAATAAATTTTTATACCAGAAAACACTTGAAAATAAAGCGCGTATGTGTTAAAATGAGAAAGTACCTGCAATTATTAATCCTAATACTCACACAAACATATGTGTATATACAGAAATTTATAGAGAAATTTTTAGTGCGCAAGTGCAACCAGGGGCTATAAAAATATATGCGCAAGGAAAAACTGCATTAGAGCAGGTACATTTTGTTGGGTGAGTGTTTATGAGAGTTTTATGGCTCTTTTTACAGAGCTCATAAATATGTTTGGATTGTTGTTGTGTAAAGGGATGGCGGTGGAATATGATTGAAAAATGTCACGGGGTTTTCCAAATATTCTAACGAATGAACGTACGTCTAGGGAGAGTAGCGGCGTGAAATAGAGAGTGGTTGAGAGTTTGAAAATAAACAGAGAGCTAAAGAGTAATAAGAGAAATAAAAAGGTAAAAGAGTACTTAAGGAGAGTAATGAGTTTAAGAGCTTAAGAAATTGAGTGTGTTTTCATATTGCTCTCAAATGAGTATTATATTAAATTTGAGTAATTTTTATTAAAAAGAACTAAAAGTTTCTAGAGTAAATTTTTAATTTTTTTTTAGATATATTACCTGTTGACATCTCTCTACTCAAAACAACTAACCTCACTCTTTCGTTTACTCTAGTAAAGTGTAAGCGAGAGGTAATATATGAGTGAGATATTTATGACTCTTGAATGAGTTTCATATTATTATTTTCGTTTGTCGTGTGAGTTCGTTATGTACAATAAACTGGCTCTGTGTGTATCTTTGTCTGATGTCTCACACACAAAAAGTTGTTTGTTATATTCAGTCTTAAGTTTGTAGGAAATATTTTTTAAAAATTAGTTTTAGTTCTTGTGTGTTAACCCTTTGACTAACAACGCTGTGTGTTCATGTTTTTGTATCGTTTTAGAGTTGCAAGCGACCATGCGCGCATGGCTTCTACTCCTCACAGTGCTGGCGACTTTTCAAACGATCGTTCAAGTTGCTAGCACCGAGGATAATAATATATCATCGAGATTTATCACAGCAATACAACCAATTGAAAAGGATTTTAATCACACAATAACAACGACGGCGATTATACAAAAACCGCCATTATTATCATCACAGATATCATCAAATACAATAACAAAAACCACAACTGCATTAACAACAAAACTAGTGGATTTTCCCACCGCCATTATTAATACGGAACAGGAAAAAGAAGATAAAACAATTGTATATAAACCTCATAAAAAAAGTGATAGTGATAAAACAATAACAACAAATACAAGTGAACAAGTGCAAAATATTGATCATAATAATAAAAACATTATAATTGAAATAAAAAATATTGAAGAAATCGAACAAATAAACGATTCACAAGAAAACGAAGTGTTTGAAAAAAATCATAAGAATTTAAATAAAAATAATAGTAAAAAACAAAATAAAAATAAAAAACATAATAACAAAATGGCTTTAAAAGAAGAAAGTGAAATAGAACAAACGGAAAATTTACAACAAATATTAAACCAAAAAAATACAAAATCAATACAAAATCATATAAAAGAGGATACAAAACAACATAAAGAAAGTTCCTCTTCAACACAACAACATCATCATCATCATCATAAACACCATCAACATCATCACCACCACCATCATCAGCAACAACATAAATCACAACCTGCCTCTCAACAACAACAACAAACAACTAGTGATAATTTAACACCAACAACATCATCATCATCATTATCCTCAACAACAACGTCCACAATAGCAACATCTCAAACCTCATTACCTTCATCCCACAAAGAAGAACAAGATGAATCATCTATTATGGATTTAGATGTTTCCATTTCGGAAAATGATGATGGTGCCATTAGTGTGGAATCACAGCAGCCCCAAATTGATGCTGTTATACCCGATGAAGGTCCACGTACCTTTAGTAATCAAGAAATTATAGCTGAAAAAGTTAAACCTGATCCCTCAACTCTAGTCGAAATTGAGAATAGTTTATTATCGCTATTCAATATGAAGAGGCCGCCAAAAATTGATCGTTCCAAGATTGTCATACCAGAGGCCATGAAACAATTGTATGCCCAAATAATGGGTCATGAATTGAATTCTGTAAATATACCAAAACCTGGATTGCTAACAAAATCCGCCAATACAGTGCGAAGTTTTACACATCAAGGTAAGTGAAAAGAATTTTTTTCTTGTGAATTTAAATTTATTAATGAAGAGGGAAGTAAAAGCTGATATCGCTTAAAAGGTTTTGAAGTTAGGTTTTAAGGGGCTTCAGTATAAAGAGCAAATATTGAAGGTTTTTATAGATTTAGAATTTATGTAGTTATCATGAGTTAAATTTTTAGAATTGGTTGATTTTGTAAAACGTGAAAAAAAATCGTTAAAAAAAATTTTAGGGAAAATAAAAAATTAAATTATTTTATGTTCTCTATATTCAAGTTGAACTAGAATTTCCGTTATATTTTATAAAATCTTGAAACGAAAATTTATTGGAACGAAACTTTTTTGAGTTTCAAATATTTAAGATTTAACTGTATAAGGAAAAATAGTTTTCTTTTATTTTTGAAGTGTAAATAATATCGGTTCAAATCTCATTTTTTTTTTTTTTTTTGAAAGCTGTAAATAATTAAAGGTGTTTTAAGTTTGTTTAAGATTTTTATTTCTAGTAACTACAAAAGCTCTAACGCTTTGATATTGTTCTTGATATCTCCCGCGAAAGCTCTAGAATATTCCAGAAGCTTTATACATTTTCAAATTTAACATTTGTTTAAGATTTTTGCCTGTTATTTCTACCTATCTATAACGCTTTGATATTGTTCTTGATGTCTCCCGCGAAAGCTCTAGAATATTCCAAAAGCTTTATTTATTTTCAAACTTGCCTTCTTTTTTAGAAACAAAAAAAAAAAAAAAATAATAAAATAAAAAAAAATAAAAAAAATTTTCTAAATTGTTTTCTAATTAAATTCATAATTAGTTAAATTAGAAATAAATATAAATATTTTATAATTTTAAAAATATGTTACAAATTTGAGTTTCAAGTTTTATATTGCTTAATTTTATAAAAAAATTAAAAAAACTGTGTTATTGAACGAACAATGAGTTGAAATATTTTTTACAAAAAATAATTGGTTTTAAAGTAATGATTTCCATACGATTTTTTTTTTTTTGAAATTTCGAAGAGGCTTTAACAATATGCTTTTCAATTGCCACACTCAATTATTATTTTTCTTAATTCAGTGATTAGATTTTCATTATTAATTAAAATTACTGATCGCTTGATCAGAAAATCAGTTGGAAAATTAAATGCACAGTAGTACAAGAAATAAAATTGTATCCCAAATTAGACGCATAATTTTTATTTATTTATTTTCAAAACTATTTTTAAATTTTTAATTTAAAAATCATTTGAATACCTAAGAAAATATTCAATATATATTGTGAAATGGTGTAACAGTCTACTCAAAAATTAAATAAAAAAATCTGAAATTTTCGAAATTAGGGTAGTATTGTTTATAACCAGCTAAAAAAAAGAACTGAATAAGAGCTGAAAAAGTCATGATTTTAACATTGTGTTGTCATTGGAATGAAGCACTTAATACAGAAAAGGAGCTGCAGAAATTCTTTTTTTAACCCATGGTTGTCATTAGAAAGATGTTCCTCTTTTATGCTTCTTATTGATTACTTTTAAAGTACTTCTATTAAAACTATGTTTATAATTTTTTTTTTAAATAAAAAAATCTGTTTAAGCCTTATCAAAAGATAATAAAAATACTTTAAAATTTGTGCAATTTTAATTTTCATAGAAATTATTAACCCTTTTTCCTGCTTAAAAAGTATTGGAAGTACTTGTTAGCAACTTCCAAAAAAAGCTAGAAATATGCATTTTGTTTTACTTTTGAAGTGATGAAAATGTTCTTTTTTGGAAGCTGTTGATCGTTTTTTTTTGGTGGGTATTTATATAAAAGTCAAGATTTTAAATTTTGTTCTAAATGTTTTCAGAATTCTTTTGTTTTGAATGCTTGATTTTAAATATCTATTTTGAAAATAAATTTGTATTTATATTCTTTAGTTATAAAATCTTCTCAAATAATAAATGATGAATTATATCATGATTAGTCTTGATGAAATTATAAAATTTCTTAAAGTTTAAGTTGAAAATTTGAAAATTTTCTAATTAAAAAAAAGTCTTCTCAAATATCAAGTAAGTAATAATATCTTGATAAGTCTTGATAAAATTATAGAATTTCTTAGAAACAAGTTTGTAAATTTCGTTGCAAATATTTTTAGAACATCGTTACGATTTCCTTAAATTTAATCAAATATTTTGGAATAAAAATCAGTTTAAAATATTCTAATTAAAAAGTCTTCTTATATATATCAAATAATGAATTATGGCACAACTAGTCTTGATGAAATCATAGAATTTCTTAGAGTTTAGTTTGAAAGTTTTGTTCCAAATATTTTGAAAACTATTTCATTATAAATTCACTGATTTTAAACAAATATTTTGGAAATAAAATCAGTTTTAAGTAATCTAGTTAAAAAATATTCTCAAGTATTAAATGATGAATGATATAAAGTTTTGATGAAATTATAGAATTTCTTAAAATAAAGTTTGTAAATAATATTCCAAATGTTTTTCTTTGATTTTAGTCATAAATTTTAGGACTAAAATTGGCATGAAAATTCTAATCACAAAATCTTCTCAAATGTTGGATTATATCAGAACGAGTATTGATGATATTAAAATTTATTATTTCTAATAATAGGTCTTATTTCTTAATCTAGATATTTTTATTTTAATCACGATTTTAATTTTAGACATATTTGCTTAATTCGCAAACTTAAAATGTGTTCTTAGTTCTTTTATTTAATCCTAAAAAAATTTCTTTAAACATATTCCTTATAACTATCAAGCGATTCAATTTGTTTACATTTTTATACAAAATTTTCAAATTTGTAGCCATTAAAATGGATAACTATTTTGAAATAAAAATTGTATTCTAATTTTCGCTCAATATTTACCAGCAACTCCTTTAAACCGTCAGACGTATAGTGCTAAAACTTAAGGCTTTATTACATCTTAACCCTAAAAGGTTACTTTCATTTTTGAAAGGATAATTTAACACCAACAACATCATCATCTTCTCAAATGTTGGATTATATCAGAACGAATATTGATGATATTAAAATTTATTATTTCTAATAATAGGTCTTATTTCTTAATCTAGATATTTTTATTTTAATTACGATTTTAATTTTAGACATATTTGCTTAATTCACAAACTTAAAATGTGTTCTTAATTCTTTTATTTATCTCTAAAAAAAAAGTTAAAAAAATATTTTTTATAACTATCAAAGCGATTCAATTTGTCTAAATTTTTATAAAAAATTTTCAAATTTGTAGCCATTAAAATGGATAACTATTTTGAAATAAAAATTTTATTCTAATTTTCGCTCAATATTTAGCAGCAACTCCTTTAAACAGTCAGACGTATAGTGTTAGAACTTAAGGCTTTATTACGTCTTAACCCTAAAAGGTTACTTTCATTTTTTACAGGAATTTATGGTTTTAAAATTGTTTACAAAAATTCATTTCATTTCTACATTTTACTGTAATAAATAAAGTTTTCATAACTCTACCTTGAGTCGTGAAAAAGACAATATTAAAAAATTCAATGAAGTGTAACGTTTCAGGGTTAAAATTTAGTTATGATATATACAAATGTTACACTTTTTTATTTTCTAAATGCCGCTAAGAACATTCTGAGATATTCTTTTATTAAAAGAAGAAAAAAAAATCGCTGTAAAAAATGTTTTATATTAAATAAGAAATATTATTTTGTAAGAGAGATCAAAGAATACTAAAATGGATTGAAATCATTTTTGTAAAAAAAATAGATTTTTTAGACTTTAAATTAAACAACAAAATATTGTTTTTATTATTATTTTATTCCCATGTTTTTTGTAGAACACCACTACTTTTTTTGTTTTTCAAAAATGTTTACAAAATAAGACGGTATATTTTTTTAACCATTTTGATATTAAATAACATTGTTTTAATCACAATAAAATTCACAGAGTCTATAAGTAATATTCAAAATATAGATTTTAAATTATATTTAACATTACCTTTCAATCCCAATCAAATAATTTTTAATTAAAAAAAAAAAATGAGGGGAAGTTCAATAGATAATAACTTTTTGCTTTTAAATAAATAAAACTTAATATTTTTATTAAAAATTTAAAAAGTATAATGAACATAATTTTTAATTTTAATAAAACACTCTGGAATTTAACCCTAGAATACTAACGTACATAAATTTAACATATATTTTTTTTCAAATCATTATTACTCTTGTGTGTGAAAACCCAACGGTATGAAATTTTAGAAATTCTTTCGTCAAGTGTTTTTAAATATATATAAAAAATAAAATAATACATATTTTGACATTTAGATGTTCTGAATGCGAGTACATAAAAGTTACTACTTAAAATTTACGTATCGTTAGCATTAAGAGTATAAATTTTAAAAGTAATTTTTACGTGTCCTTATTATTAACATTATAAATTTGAATATAAATTTGTAAATGTAATTTGAAATGACAGAGTGTAAAAGTTAAAATATTAGGCGGATAATCTTAATTTGGTGCATGTAGTAGCCCGTATTAACTTTTCAATGAAATTAATGTAGTAATTGAAAGAAAATTATGAGCTGTCGAGATTAACGTTATGCTAAGAAAATTTTATAGAAAAGAGAGCAAATTGTGTTGAAAATTTAGCCATTATATAGAACATCGAAATGCTAGCACCTACTGTCATATATGATATACATCTCAAGTCTCTGGTGAACTCCATATCATAATTTATCATGACTATTCTATGACTATTCTTGATATATTTTTAAGGGCTTTTTTAATAATGTTTTATACTTATTTGTTGAATTTTACTTTTTTTCACTTTAAGCACTTTTATAGACAAATAAATAATAAAAATGCACTTAGCTGATAAAACAACAACAAATAAAATATTTTAGAGGAATAGCCAAGTGTACGTAAAATTTACGTATCGTTAGTATTAACATATAAGATTAAAAAAAAAAACACACACTGCAGAGATGCCGATATAAGACTTTTTATTAAGAAAGCTTTTTAAAGTTTTCCTTTCTCATATACTTTAGCTGTCACTAAAAGCTTAATGTTATTAACTAATACTTACTCATATTGTATAATCTTTTCTCACTCAGACTCCTTTCTATGAGCCTATTCTATTGCATCTATATTAATTCTCTAATTAAAATAATAACTATATGTTTATAATTGGCACACTTTTTTAAGATTGTTTTAAATGCAAATTGATTACATGAGATAAGTAAAAGCTAATTTTCTAATCATATATTAAATTATTTTGCTAACAAATTGGGCAATGATTAACAAATGATTCCAAAGCTTTGTAAGTGATGATTTGAGCAATTAAATATACAATTTGTTTAACAAGTTGAACTGTAATTAATAAAATATTTTAAAATATATTTTTCGTAATTTTAAAATAATAAATGAATAATTAAAAATAATAAATGAAACCATTTTTTTAATTTCTATAATAATCTTTTATTTATTTGAAAAGTATATACACATACATATTTCCGAAATGTATTTCATATCGATGCACAATAAACTGTCTAGTGGGAAAAAGTCAGAAATTTTTTTGGAATTTAAAAACGAAATGAATGTTAAATTAAAGACAAGACCTTTAGCATTCCAGATATATTAAACTTTTTGTGATGTAATTAGCCTACTTCAAATAGGACGGCTCTGAAGTTTAGGTATTTTACCAAATTTTAGTACAAATTTTAGGTAAGAAAAAGTAAATTTGGAAAAACAAATGTTAAAAATACAGTTTCCCATAAAATGATAATATTATTACTCGAGAGTGTTTAGAAATGTGTAGGAAAAATATGACTAACAATAATTTAAAATATTTACAACTACACTGTAAAAAAAACATATATAATTTAAGTTAAAAATTTTTAATTTTTTTATAAAATATAGACAACTTTGTGGACTATAGTTTATAGGCACACCAGAAAACAGCTTAAGTCCCTATGTTATTCTATAACTTCAGATGTTTATTTTGCAACGCATATGAAATTATAGGTGTTTTCTGTGCCAACTTTCGAACTAGGTTCGTTTTAAAAAATGTCCATATTACTAAATTTGTATTAGCTTCAAACTATTTTGCTTAAACTTTCCATAGTTTATTATAATACTATGAGTGAAAGCTTATTATAAATGAAGTTTTGTAGTGAACAAATATAATAATTCAGGATCTGGTATATCAAATACTTCATTAATTTTCTGAAATAATGTAATGGTATCTCTTTCCGAAAATCACTTGTCTCTTTTATATACTTGTTTGTTTTTTTTTTATTTATAATGTCAGTTGGTTATTCATTGAAACTAATGTAATTAATATTTTTAATATTACAAGAGTATCTCAATCGAGAATTACTAAAACTGAAAAAAATTTTGAATCAAAATTTATTTGATATCTCGGTAAAGGCTCAATCAAAAGATATATATATAAAAGATATAAAAATATAAATGTGTAAATAATTTAAGTGAAAAAAGTATTAAAATAAAAATTAAAATTAATTACTTCTATAAATAGGTCTTATTTCTTAATCCAGATATTTTTATTTTAATCACGATTTTTATTTAAAATATATTTGTTTAATTCACAAACTCTACCTTGAGTCATGAAAAAGGACAATATTAAAAAATTCAATGAAGTGTAACGTTTCAGGGTTAAAATTTAGTTATGATATACATAAATGTTACAATTATTTTATTTTCTAAATACTGCTAAGAACGTACTAAGATCTTTTTTTTTTTAATAAAAGGAGAAAAAATTGCTGTAAAAGAACTTTAAAATAAGTGGTAGTTATCGAAACGGATTCATTTTCCTAAAAAAAAATGGTAAATTTTTAAGAAATATTTCTATCAAATGAAAGTATAGTAAGTCCTTAAATTTAATATATTATAACATAAAAAATAATAAGTAAAAGAAACTAGGATCAAATAATTCTAAAAATAACGAAATAAGAAGGCAAAAAAAAGTGCTGCAATAATTTGTGCAAAAAATCCAAACAAAATAAAATTAAAGAACTTGTTAATAATTATGCAATTGAAAAAAGTTCGCCTTGGAAATAAAAAAGAAACAATTAAAGGCAGTAAGTTCAAATGAAAATAAAAGTAATCACACAAATACCGTAAAAGATTTAACAATATCCTACTTTGTTTTAAAAATTTTATTTCTAACTATGGTAATACTGGAAAGCAAACATAACTTAACGTATTATATAAAATGTATTATAAAAATAATAAACTATACCGTTATTATATCATAATGTTACTGTTATATATACTATACAGTTATTAAAATAAATTATTTTAAAACTGTAGCTTTTTAGCTATGGTAACACTGAATAGAGAAAATTATTAAGAGTTTGCGTTAAATTATAATTCAAAATGTTCGTGCGATGCAACAACTACATATATGTGAATATATAAAAGAAAATATTAAAAATGGGTATTTTTAAGTATTTAATTAAACCAATACAGGCAAAACGCTAAGGTCTTTTTCAAAATTTTAATTAGTTTGGTAAGTTTCATCGCGCTACCTTCATACTTTCTACTCTTTCCAACATTGTTATAGGCATAGAGTACAACTAGAAGTTTATGTGAGAGATAGTTCAAAATAAATTTTTTAAAAATTTTCTAATTTTTTTTCAAAACTCAAAAACAAATTATATGTAACTATTTGTATTTTGTAGTTGCATGAATTAGGTTTTTCACAACTCTTCTCTTTGTAAGTGTAAATACTAGCTGTAAAACAAACTGAATTAGGTTTTTATCTCTCACATAAACTTCTAGTTGTATTCTATAACTATGGGCTCAGTTCACTGTGCGATGGCTTAATTTGGAAAAAGTCGTAATTAAAATTTTCAGTATAATTAGTTTTATTTTCTGTATAAATTATTTAGTAATTTGTGTAAATTTTTAATTATTTGTCATCATAACTCATCTAATCTTAAGAAAAAAATTTTCAATTATAACAAAATAAATTAAAATTATTTTATTCAGAAGCTTAAATTATTTACAAAAACATAGGACGATTCGATTTTGTAGTGAAAAAAATAGTTTTCGTATATTTTATTTGAATTTTATAATTCTAAAGAATAAAATGGATTGTATTGAAATAAGTTGTTTTTATTATTTTCCTATAAGTTCTAAATTTTGTTAAATAAAAACCACAATGTAATTACTTTTTTTTTATTCAATTGCATCAATAAACAGCTCTAGTTTAGGGAATTTTAAGCTAATTAATATTTCACGCACATAGTTGCTGTTGTTAACTCTTTGATTGACAATAAATCAGATTAAACCAAAAGCAATTTTTCCAGCTTTTTCAATACTACAAATCGTCTCAAAAATTCACCACAAAATATTTTAATTCAGATGACAGAAAACAAAAATAAAAAAAATATTCCACATTTTAAAAGAATCAATTTTGCAAACAAAATTTTCAAAAATTTCATCATTCTCTATATTGCACAAAAACTAGAATTTCCTAAACAAAATCAATTCACAACGAAACTATGTTAGAAAATTGGCCATACACACTTGTATGCAAATTTTTCGAAAATAACACTCAAGCATCAAACTAAAACAAACACTTAAGCTGTTTATAGCCAGCTATAAAAACACACATATACGTATATCACCTACATATGTATTCTCTAAGGTAGATATAAAAACTCATTATGAACAATGCCAGGGATTTCCATAAGTTTTTCACAATTAAACCAATAACAATAACAACAATACAAAGGCTAAAGTAATAAAAAGATAGACGGATGGACGGACATACAGATATCGGGATAAAACAACAAAAAAAGAAGAAGGAGGAGAGCACTTATTATATTAGGTCTTAAATGAGTTCTCCTACCTACATGCTAATGTTATAGTTGCAATGACCTTGAAAATTTTCTACTTGACTACTTTACATAATTCCCAAGCAACAAATTTCTTATGAAAAATATAATAAAAATAAGCAAGGAAAGAAATGTTTATAAACTAAAATAAATGTTAAAAATATATAAAATATTAAAATGAATTTTAATAAACATACACATAAAGAAATCATATGTGTTTATTTGAATATGTGAGTGTGTGTGTGTGTTGAAAAATACCTGTTGTAATAGGATTTCTTGATCGGGGAAACAGGTTTAAAATTTGGCAAAATTTTTAGAAAGGTTTTAAGGTTTTAAAATAATATACCTATGAATTTATTTTCGTTAGTTTAGCACAAGTGTTTGGAAAAAAATATTTATTTTAGCATTAATAGAAAAATATAGATTTTATGAGTGTATAACCGAGTGTGTGTGCATGCGAATTGAGGTGCTGCTTTTCTTTTTTTTAACAAATTGGCTTTGGTAGTTTATTTTAGGCGCCAGCTATAAATTGTCAAAGAGCAGAAAAAAATGGTTAACAATTTTTAAAAGAGAATTAAATTTAAAGGTGTGTCCCTTAACAGTCTAGAGACAAGCTGAGCTGACATTTTTAAGTAGCTTATTTTAAATTAGAAAGAAAGAAAATCTTTAAGCGGATTAGCCTTAGTGGCGCTAAAAGAAAAAAAAAATCATAAATAAATTTGATTGTCTTGTTATTAAGTAAAACTAATCAATTTTCTCCCTCTTTCATTGCAGATAGTAAAATCGACGATCGGTTTCCGCACCATCATCGGTTTCGTTTATATTTCGATATAAAGAGTATACCCGTCGAGGAAAAACTTAAAGCGGCCGAATTGCAATTAACACGTGACGCCATTAGTCATGCCACCTTAAATCCCCGCCTGGCGAATCGTACACGCTATCAAGTACTCGTTTATGATATAACACGAGTGGGCGTGAGAGGTAAACGTGAGCCCAGCTATTTGTTATTAGATAATAAGACGATACGTCTGAATAGTACAGAGACGGTGAGTTTAGATGTACAACCTGCTGTTGATCGGTGGCTGGCTTCACCGAAAAAGAATTTCGGTCTCTTAATCGAGGTGAGGACATCACGTTCCCTCAAACCAGCGCCCCATCATCATGTGCGTTTACGCCGCAGTGCGGATGAAGAGCATGAACAGTGGCAGCGCAAACAACCCCTGCTATTTACCTACACCGACGATGGCCGTCACAAATCACGCTCAATACGTGATGTTAGCACACGTTCGAAACGGGCGGGTGGTCATCATCGTAGAACGCATAGGCGTAAAAATAATGAGGAGATATGCCGCCGCCACTCGTTGTATGTGGATTTTGCTGATGTAGGTTGGAGTGATTGGATTGTGGCGCCGCCAGGCTATGATGCTTTTTACTGTCATGGTCGTTGTCCATTTCCCATAGCGGAACATTTAAATTCCACCAATCATGCGGTGGTGCAAACCTTAGTCAATAGTATCAATCCAGGTAAGGTGCCAAAGGCCTGCTGTGTGCCTACGCAGCTAGAGGGCATATCAATGCTCTATCTCAACGATCACAGTACCGTAGTGCTCAAGAACTATCAGGATATGACTGTGGTGGGCTGTGGCTGTCGGTAAAAACAACTAAATTTTGGCCTGCACCAGCCACAAACGGTTTAAATTACTACTTTTACTAGCAGCAACAATAAACAAATGAAATTGAAGCCAAATATGTGAAAAAATTATCTTCAGCCACACACAACTAACAACTCTTATAAAAAATGTCTCTTATGTTTTAAGTAAGAGAGTATATAAAACTTTAGATAAGAGTTTTGGTTAGGAAATTTTGTTTTACGGTTTCAAAACAATAAAATATCGTGATATTTAAGCGTGAATGTTCAGCAAACATCCCACATGCATCAGTCAGTCAATTGATCGATCGTTGGTCAAGTTAAGCAGAGGGCTTATTTGATGGCTAAGAGAGTAAATGAAATAAGAGCACTTTAAATGCCGCTGTTATAAAATAAAAATGCCTTAGTGTATGAATATATAATAAAATGAATGTATAAGCCTTCCTCTCTCTCGCTCTCCTTCACTGTTTGTGTAACGCTTTAATAAGTTTTAATTATTTTATTATTTCAATTTTTTTCTCATAACAATATTTTTTTGTTTATAATAATTATTTTTTATTTGTTTATAAAATAATTTAATTTTAAACAGAAAACAAACGCAATCTAAGTGGACTGAATAATTGAATTTTTTTCTCTCTTTGTAAGTGTAAATACTAGTTGTAAAACAAAAGAAAAAAAAACAAAAACAAAAATTATAACTTAAACTAAATAGAGTTGCGGAGTTTTAGCTATAAAAAACTATAACAAAAAAATAAAAATATAAAGTAAATAGTCACTAAATAAATTAAAATTAAAAAATAATAAAATAAATTGTATAAAATCATAAAAGAAAAAACAAACTAACCATTTTGACAGCTAGGCTGTCAAAAATAGGTCTAGTTTCTAGATCACGCCCCCCAGCTTAGCCTCTTTTTTTCTCTTTCCTTCTCTCTCTCTCTCTCTCTCTCTTTTAATATAAATACCCTTAAAACGCTAGTACGTTGTTCTATTAAACAAATTTCTCATAGTGCCATTTTGTTAATTTTTCTCTCTCTCTTACCATAAACACAACGCAACACACTCACAATAATCTCTTAATAATATTCTTACATACTCTCTCTTTTCATAATGATACTCTTGATTTTTGTGTATAGCATCAAATAAAATTAAACATAAAATTTATGTAAATTGCAAAACAAAAAGAAAAGAATATTTAATTATAATTTTATAACTTTAGAAGTATAACTCGCAAATTTCTAAAGAAATCATATTTTTTTGTATGTATTTATATATATAGAAACACAGAACAACAACAACTCGAAATTATTATATTTTAATTTTTGTTTAATTAAATAATTATTATAAAATAATTTTTATAATGAATCAAATATTATTTTTGTTTGTTTAGCGAATATATCCTTACATTTAAGGATTCTATTATACATTAATATAAAATAAAAAAATAATTATAATTAATTTTAATTTAAGTAAAAAATATTTTTAATTTTAAACAATTTTTTTATGTTTTATAAATTTATTTTATATTGTGTATCTCTTAATTTAAAGAAAAAATTTACTAAATAAGTTAAATTAAAAAAATAAAATAAATTACTTTGTAGCCATATTTGTTTAAACTCTCTCCTTTTCTTTGACTCTTTATGATATAATGTAAATTTTCTTTTATTCCCTTTAACCTTAAAATATTTACTTTCCCAAATTGTGTATAATTTTCTATACTTCTCTTTCTCTCTCTCTCAATATCCTGTATTGTAATTTTAAGTATATACTTTTAAGTATTTCTCTTTATATCTTTGAAAAAAATTCTTTGCAATTCTTTTTGTATAATGTATAATTTTTTTTTATTATTTATTTATAAAACAAACAAAAAATGAAAAGAAAATAATTTTTTATTTTATAAAATTAAAAACGAAAAATGATGATAATTTTAAAGAAAAAATTAAAACAAAAAATAAAACTAAATTAAAAAAGTTAAAATAAAAAGAAAAATTTTATAAAAAAATAATAATTTTGAAATTTCTTAATTAATAGTGGGAATTGAAAAAAAAATTGATTTGACAAAAGTAAGTATAAAAGGATGAAGAAAACAATTAAAATAGAGAACTATTTGCCGAATCTGTAAACTGCGTCATGCAGAGTTGAAAAAATTTTGTGAATCCAAAACAACCAAATAATATTAATATTATTTAAAATCTACTCGTATCAACAAATTCAAATTTCCTATAAACAAAAAACTATTGTCATTACTAAAAATATTGAAAGTAATGCATTCGGTATGTAGCAGTCATTGAATAGTATGTTAATCAGTTACGCGTAAAATTGCAGTCTTTTGTAATCAGTATAAAGTTCTTTCAATTCAATAATAAAAATTTACATTTAGTTCAAGTTATATCGACCTCCTTAGCAATAGAATGGATAAAAAATAATTCAAATAGAACGGGTTAAAGGTGCTACGGACGCTAAAAAAATATTTATTTTTGAAAATTATCATTAATCTTTTCCAAAGTAGTTTCCATTACAGTCAGTATGACTTTAGATATGTTTTAAACAATTCTAAAAACAATAATACCATTCATATCATATTTTTTTATAATAATCGCCTATTTTAGATGGTATAAAACGCATTTTTTTGTTGATATGTATTAAAATCATTGTGGGTGTATATCAAAATAGGTCATAGTGGAATATATTTACTATTTTAGGATTAAAAATCTGCCATTTAATTATCCAAAAAAAAAAAGAGATTAAGTGGTTCCAAAAAAGAAAATTTTCACCACATTAAAAGTAAAACTAAGTGCTTATTTTGAGCTTTTTAGGAAGTTATTAATAATTACTTCCAAAAAAAGTGAAAATAAATGTCTTTTTAGTGGCAAAAAATGTTAATAATTTTTAAGAAAATTAAAGTTTCGCAAATTTTAAAGTATTTTTATTGTCTTTCAATAAGACTAAAATGGAATTTTCATAAGAAAATTTTATAAACATAGTTTTAAGGGAAGTACTTAAAAAGCAATGAACTAGAAGTTTAAAAGTAAAATATCCTACCAATGGCAACTGTGGGTTAAAAAAGCAACTTCTGCACTAAGTACTTTCTTCCATGACTTTTTCAGCTCTTTTTCCGTTAAGATCAATTCAGATAGTGAAAATAAATGAGCACAATTTTACTACAAACAGTCTTGAAAATATTGTTCATAATATTAATCAATATGATTTGAATCCAATTGGAAATTGTTCAATAAACTTTCATAGAATTTATGAAATTTTGATGAATGTTAATTGGGAAATAATAGTCCGAAGTATAAAATACCTCTAACGAAAAATTTTATTAATTTAAACAATGTATATAAAGAATTTCATAAAATTACAAAACTCTTTGAAACCGACTTTATGCATCTTGTATTTCTAAAGTTTATTTTAAAAATAGAAAAACTGCTCATGATAGAAATCCAAAATTTCACAAAACTACAGCCATTTAAAGCTAAAGAAATATAAAAGCAACTGAGTTGAAACTTTTGAGCATTTTTTGATTTATTTCTGTTTTGCTCAGACAAATTACAAATTTTAAACTCAAAAATTAACTAGTCGGGAGACAAGACTTGAGAAATTCATACGATGTTTAACTAGTTACCATATTACTATCTGATGAAAAGTTATGCGCCGAAAAAAACGAAACAAAAAATTAATGATTTCTTAAATTTCGCAGTTTTTTTTTTTTTTTTTTTTTGATAAAAAATTCTTTAAATTTGAAGAACAGTATTTTATAGGCGAAGTGATTCCCGACAGTTTGAAGTATATCTCGCTGATGTCAGGAAGCCAGGCATGGGATAGACTCATTATAAACTTCCAAATAACTATAGTAAATGTATGTTTTTCGCGACTGGCAACTACACGTTTTTTTAATATTTCGTAAACAGAATTTTTTAATAAAGTGACGTTAGAAATTATTTAAAAGTAACAATTTTACAAAATTTTTAAAATTTTCATCAATTTTCCAAATTTGATTTTGATTTTTTTAATATAAGATATGACATTAGATCATCGAATAATCTTAATGGTTAAAATTTATACCGGCTACAGCGGTATTCATCTTCAATGTCGTTAATATTAATATCAAATGATATCATTTTATTTGCTTAATACTAAAATTCAAATGGTTAAGAACTTATAATTTTATAAACCAAAAGAAAGGATGTTTCTGATCTCAAAAATTAGCCACACAAATTTCGTATTATAGTTCGAGTCTTAAAACAATAAAAACTATTTTCGAAGTAAAACTTATCACCAAATAAGTACATGTTTAAAATGTTTAAAATTACAAAAAAACTAAAATCTCGCTTTTTGTAAGGAGTATTGTCATGAGCAGTAACGTTTAAGCTGCTGTATTTTTCATACTTCTATCATATGATTTTTTTCAGCAAAATATTGCAAAATATGTCAATTATTACCCATTAGTTTTTGAAACTTTTAACTAATAAACATTTTTTGTTATTTACGAAATTATGCAAAAATAAAATTAAACAATTTTCTTTTCAGTGTATTTCAATAAATATATAAAATGCTATAGTAGTTCTGATATGTGCTGATAGCACCTTAGAAATGTTATAGAACAGCATTGTTATGGTTTTGATAAAGCGAAATCTGTATTTTTAAGATTTTTTTTTTAACTTTCAACTTTCAACTTCCACTACTTTCGTGCGCATTAATATCAAGTTAGAGCACTATATTTGGCTGTACCGGATCTTTTATACCCTTCACCACCTTACATAAAAATAATTAAATTTACGCCTTAAAGTATGCTTTTATATTTTCAGATTTATACTTACAAAAATAATCTACATTTTTTTCCAAATTACAAAAATATGAACATAAAATTAAACTATCACAGCAGCGTTGCTTCCGTAAAAAAGCAATATCATTGATAGCTTCTGATGACTACTAAATTTGTATACAAATGTTTGTATGTAATGCTTATACAAAAAACAACAGTGTTGCCAGGAGACGAGAAAAAAGTGGCTAAGTCGAACTTTAAAAAAAGTCAAAAAAGGCTAAATTTCCCAAATAATAAGTAAAAATAAACGTTAAAATTAAGAAGAAAAACTAGAAACTTATTTTTTCTCGTTCTCATTAGTTTTTGATATTTTTCAATGAGAAACCGCCCAAAAGATTTCCATACAAATTTGGTTTATATTTCATATGAAAATTGTTTTCAAGTTATTTTTCATCATTTTTGAACTATAATTCCTTTTTGATTAAGTACTTTCAAATTTTTGGACCATTATTCGCATTAATGAGATTTTCTAATTATTTTCATAAATAGTTTCTATTAAAAAACAATTATAAATAGATAATTCTGTAAAAATAAAATTAGTAATAGCAAATAAGAAATTATTTTCTTCTTTGTTGAAATAATACTATTTTAGCCTTTTTAAGGAGGCAGTTTTGAAAATCGAAAAAGGCTAGAAAAACGAAAATTTGTGACTAAAAGCAAAATAAAAAGGCTAGATTTTGCCTTAAAATTACTAAACTGGCAACACTGCTCATAACTGACTGAACATTTATTACATTTATACGCAGGATTACTGCAAATAAAAATAACTTGCAAATAAAAAACTCACTGTTTATACACAAATTGCAAAAAGAAATAAATTTCCATATTTGTCGTGCCGGATGGGAAAAAAGTTGGATGGAGCAAACAAAGATTTTATACCAGCTTTGAAAACTGGTTAAAGGCCGAACTTACTGTCCAGGTATCTTTAGAAAGTACAAATTAATGCTAGAAAATTTGGTGATTATACGTAGAAAACTGCACGAATATATACAACCAAATATCTATGGAGAAATATGTCTGCAACAGTTCACAAAATTCTTTATCATAGAGAAGATGTTATTAAGCATTATTTAGTACCACTAGGAGATCTATCAGGAGCAGCCCAGGAAAAAAGGAATAAGGATTAGAGATTTTATAGAAACCAGAAAAATATCACGAAATTCTACAAACGAAGATCTTTTTAATATGTTACTGTCAACGTGAGATTCGCTCATCTCTAGCATTCGAAGTCAATGGAATGTAGAACATCGGAACTATGACGAAGAAGCAAAAGGGCTGTTAGAATACAGAAATAATATAGAAATAAATATGAAATATTTGCAGGTCATTTTGCAACCGAATGAATATTAACTATATTGTTATTTAAGTAAGAAATAAAATAAACATTAAAAAACTTTTAGTTATTATAAAAAATAAAAATGAATAACTAATTTGATGAAATTACTAAATTGAATATTATAATTATTATTTTATTTACTTCATTAACCATAGAAATTGTTTATAAACATAATTTTGACAAATTCTTATAAAAGGGCAAAATAACCCAAAAACTTAATAAAAAAAAAGCTTTATCAAAAATTAATTATAGTTTAAAAATGTAGAAAAATCTCTTCAAAACATTAGGTAATTTTTCATATGAAATATAACCCAAATCGTATGGGAATTTTTGATCGATTTTTCATTTGCATCATTTTACTGATAGCTGTTCTATGTTTTATTTATAAATTTACTACAATATCTTTAAAAAATATAAAAAATAATAATGAAAACGGGAAAAAATAAGTTTTTAAATTAAAAAAAAGAATTAACTTTTTCCTGGCCTTATTTTTCTTTTTTTTGGAACTTTAGCCTTATTTTTACCTTTTTTAAAGTTGAATTTGGCCTTTTTTCTCGGTTCCTGGCATCACTGTTAATGTGATTTGAATAAAAAACAAAATAAACATTAAAAAAATCGTATTTTTTTGTCCAAAAACAACCTATTCTATTGGAACCGGTTCTTTATGAAACGATTCTAATAGATCTGGTACTTTAAGAACGGTTCCTGGCAACACTGTTAACGTTATTTTAATTAAAAATAAAATAAACATGAAAAAACGTAACCTTTTTGTCCACAAATAACCGATTCTATTGGAACTGGTTCTTTAAGAAACGATTCTAGTGGATCCGGTTCTTTAAGAACCGGTTCTAGTGTAACCTGTTCTAGAATCGATAAACTGGGAATTTGTTTACAAAATTATCTTAAAATTGTATTAAAAATCCGCATTTTCATACTAAATGCTATAAACAAAATTAGAAATTAAACTTTAGCCTTAAAGTTCTCAACAACAGTTGAACCAATTTTAATGAAATTAAAACTGGAGAAAATATCTACATCAAAAAAAATCTAAAATATATCTATCGATTCAAAAGTTACAGAGTTTTGGTCGATGAAAAAATATTCTGAGCCACTGTGCGCCATACGCTTTATTTGTTATCATTTTCACTAATCATTAGTTTTCGTGAGTTACGTTATACGGAAAAATTTTTATATCGCAAAAAGGTGTGTATAAACGTAGTAATTGATACTCTAGCAGTACATTAGCTATGTGTTCAGAGTTCTAAATAAAAGATAGATAATTTAATCGGTTGTGCTTTGGCCGCGTTTAATTTTCGACGGTCTCATATGAGATGTAGGTCATGATTCGTTACTTAATACATTAAATATACTAAATATAGCAGTCTCGATATCTCGATATCTTTTAAAGTACATAGTTCAATTTATTTATTATTCATTGCTAAAATCTTCTCTGAACGATTCTTTAAAAAATATGAGATTCAATTATAGAAAATGTTCTTAAGAGCTGAGATATTTTCAAGTTAATATGGCTTGACACAAGTCCCTAGCGATTCAGGGATGTAGTGTGTAGACAATTAAAGTTGGTCACATCGCATACCCTATCGAAAGTTTGTAAATTTTCCAGATTTTTTTTGTATTTATTTGTAAAATTCCCAAAAGGCAAAGTAGAGACTAACAAAGAAGTATGTATGTAAATTGTTTGGCTTTAATAATCAATATATATTTTCTAAGTATCGCCTTTTATAACGACAGGGTGATTATTTTTAAGAAAAAAGTAAATCTTTGAAACAAGTATTTTCCTGGCTGGGATTTTGGGAATTTTTTTTTATAAAAAAGTGAGAGATTTTTAATTTTAACGAAACATCTCTATACTTTAAAATTTTTTTTTGAGTTTAAATATAAATATTATTATTCGAAGAAATACTTAGAGCAAAAATTTGTTTTTTTTTCGAATTATACTTTTTATACCCAACACTAAAAAATGATGTGGGGTGTATATTGGGCTTGTCGTTCTGTGTGTAACATTCTAGGTCCTCGTGAAAATCTAAGACAATCTAACGATGTTCGTCCATCCGTCTGGTTGTTGAAATCAGGATAGGGCTTGGGGAGGACATCCTGGGGGTACAAAATTTGGCTCAAATATTTGCTTATATAAAGTTTGTTGGATATTGAAAATTAGTAAAATTGGTTCATAAACAAAAAAGTTATAGACCAAATACTAGAAAAACAGGGAGTCCGTCAAAACTCCAGTTTATACTTTTCGGCCGATATTTTTTGCAATAAAGCATGTACATCAGCAAAATTTGGCACAAATAGTTCAAAGATCAATGTAAACTCGGAAACTAAAAATGGGCGTGGGCGTGGGCTCATAAAAGGTGAAACATCAACGAAATTTTGTACAAATAGTTCAAGGACTAATGTAAACTCGGAAACAAAAAATGGGCGTGGTCTGCCAAATTTACCGCCCACCTTCTATATAAGGTGAAACATTAAAAATTTACAGATGGTGGTTATCTAGATTTAGCCAAGTCGAATAATAACATTCTCACTTGTTAAAGAATGCAATATCTTTTTTTCATCGAAAAATTGTAATTTTGTTTTGTACAAATAATACTTTTTGAAAAAATAATCAAGTAATAATAAAAATAATTGTCCTTTTTTAACGGCTTTTTTCAATGGTTTAAGTCGATACTTAGATTCATTAGCCAGCAAAAAACTTTAAAAAAACTGTGGAAATTTAAAAGTATTTGGTTTTAAGTCAAAAATTAATTGAAATAAATCCCCTTAGTAGTCAATTAAAATTAAAAATTTCGAACACGTATAAAGAAATGGCGCTGAGAACTTTGCATTTTGTTAAAAGTCTAACAAACAATGCAATAATATTAAAGTAAAATTATACCTTGATTTGTGAAAGAACTAGTTCAAGGAATGTTATATTATAATAAGGACAATTTTGAAAAGCACCTACAATAAGAGTATCAACAAATCAAGCGACACCTATGATGAAGGATATAAAAACAATTTCATGTTTTAATGAAACCACAATAAAAGTCCTTACAGCTGCTATAAAAACAATTAATGTTCTCTTTATTTTGTATTCAATAAAACACATTTACATGTTTCTTTGTTTGCTATGTTATTCTTTTATTTCCTTTTTTAATAAAAAAAAAACAATAAATAATACATCATCAATATTCATAAATAATATAAATAATAAGAAAAAAACTTCATCTATAAAAAGGAAAAAAAAAATATAACAAATCATGATGGCATCTTAACAACAATCAGTTCATTCATTCAATTATTTATTCATTCATCCAACTAAACAACCAACCAATCATCCATCCATTTGTTGAACCATTTATCGATCAAACGATCGATCGTGTTTTTTTTTTTTTAACTTACAATTGATCGATTCATAACTCTTTTGTATTGTTATTGTCTTTAGACGTTCATTCACATCACATCGCTGCACTTGAGAAGTTAAAGTTGACTTGACTTTACAACTCATTGATTCGTTCACCTGTTGTTGTGGTTCATGTGTCCAATTGTATCCTCATCATTTTTATTCTTTTATTATTTATTTTTTTATTTTCATCTTTGTTTTTTTTTTTTTTTTTTTTGGCTTAAAATGCTACTTAAGCAGCAATTATTGTTACTTTGTAAAGCTATTGTTACACTTTTTTTGTGGATGTTATAATTCTTATTGTTTGAGAGGAAGGAAAAAAACATTCATACAACAAAATGTATAATAGTGACAGACAGACTTTGGTGCTGTTGATAATGACGTTGATATTTATTTTCATAAGGACGTTTAATTGTTCATTTAACAAAAGAAAAATGTTCAAAATCTATATTGTGGATTTCTTGTATTGTTGTTATTACTTTTGGCTGCCATACATCTTTTATCATTTACACCGCTCCAATTAGGCTGTCAAAATTGCATTTGTTGGATTGAAATCTTTAAAACTCAATTCGTTTTCAATTTTATATAATAAAAAAGGAATAAGCAAATCACTGATATATGTATCAGTTGATCAAAAATTTTAAACACCGCTTTTGTTTTCATATTTATTTTACTTATATTTGTATACCCTTCACCACAGGTGTAAAGGGTATATATAAGTTTGTTATTCCATTTGTAATTTCTACAATCTTCATCTAAGACCCCTAAAAGTATATATATTCTGCATACTTATTGATAGGAAAGTCAATATAAGGAGCGAGATCTTAACTTTTTTCGGAAGCAATACTTAATTTTTTTTGATCTAGTTATCTTTGAAAAATATTATTTTTAATGACAACCATGTTGATTTGTTGTGAGCTTGATCAAAATGAGTGACGAAAAAGAATACACGTACTTCTATTATTCTATTATTAAAAATTAAAAAAAGATCCAAATTGGTCCTACAAAAAATTGGCCAAAGAATTAAAGGTCAGCCGTTGGACTATTTCCAATGCTATTAGACAGTATCAGGAGAGTTTGACCGTTGACAGGAAGCTGGTTCGGGAAGAAAAAAAAGGTTCACATGATATTGGGAAGGTCAAGAAAATTTAAGGCATTGTGAAAGAGTTCCAAACACATCTGGTAGAAAATCAGCCCGGTTAGCTCAGTGCTCTGACTATTTGGTGCGAAAAGTTAAAGCCAATGCAGGCTTGAAAACATACAAAGTCCAAAAAGATCCAGAAAGGGTTGCTGCAAAAAATTTAGAAGCCAAGAATAAGGCACAGAAAAAAATTTTGAGTATCGTACAAAAATACTCATATTGTATAATAGACGACGAAACGTATGTACTGGCAGATTTTTCGCAGCTTCAAAATTTTTATGTTGCTAATGCTCGACAAAATATTGAAGATACAAAAGACAAAATTTCCTAAAAAATTCCTGGTATGGGAACTTTATGCAGTTGAGGCAAAAGAAGCAAGCCATTTGTTACAGTGGGTTCTATAAATACCGAAATATACATCAAAGAACGTTTTCAAAAAAGGCTTCTTTCTTTCATAAGAGTGTACAATGAGTCCACATATTTTTGACCCGATTTGGCATTATGTCACTACGGTAAGAAAGCTCTG
The DNA here is from genome assembly GCA_932274085.1 of Protocalliphora azurea. Classification (NCBI taxonomy): domain Eukaryota; kingdom Metazoa; phylum Arthropoda; class Insecta; order Diptera; family Calliphoridae; genus Protocalliphora; species Protocalliphora azurea. Next base: position 144,641,936 of record OW026520.1, on the reverse strand, counting down.
TAGTGGTACCAAAACAATAACACAGCTTTTGGACCTCCAAATTGTCCGGAGCTAAGACCAGTGGAGACATATTGGGCTCTTGAGAAAAGAGAATTGAAGAGCATAAAAACGTGTCCAGAAATATCGAAGATTTTAAAAGAAGATGGGCAGACTGTTCCAAAAAAGTGACCAAAACAACTATCAAATCTCTAATGGAAGGGTTACCAAAAAAAGTTCATAAGTAGTGGTTAGAACTATATTATGGTTTTCTGATTTTTTTTAATTTAATATCAATTAAATTAAAAAAATCAAAACTCTAAGATCAACCGTTTCCAAATTATTAAATTTTATATATGTTAAGATTGTTTGGACTCACTACTTATATGTTTTATATATCAATTTACAGATAATTTCCCTTAGATGAGCGCTAATCAAAATGGGCAAAATCCATACCATAAATAGCAGAGATATCACTAAAAAAAAACTGAAGATATCTCCAAAAAAAGTTTTTGTTTTCGACATTTCTAAGCTCCTATATAAAGGTAGGTTTAGACGATTTGTTAAACCAACATATTTCTGCTGAAAAATTTGTTACTAGTGCCAACATATCATGTAAATTCAAAACATATATATGTTGACAGCATATGTTGACTATTTGTGAATATATGTTGACGATTTGAATATATTGTCTAAACAAAAAATTATTATTCAATAACAAATTTTCTACAATTGCTAAGAAATATGGTATTTGTTAAAAAGTATTTGCTTTTCAGCATATCGTCACCTAAAATGCAAAAGACCGTAGTCACTGCAAAAACAAATGTTGTTTTTTTTTACTGTGTTATAATGTACTGATCCAAACTACATCTACACAAAAAAAATCGTGTTCATATCTTCAAAAATGACATCAATGTTAACAAAAGTCAAAAAGCCGTAACACCAACTTCATAAACGAAACAGTCGTAAAATTCGTTCCGTTTAAGAAAAATTAGGTTTGAAAAGTTTTTTATGCTTTATTTATTTTTATTTTAAGGGAACAATTAAAAAAATTTACTTACCCTTGCTTTTATAAAACTAACAAGAAATTCGTTTCGAGAATTGATTAATTTTAAAGCAAAAAAATTTAAAAATATGGTTACGACCTTTTAAATTTCCATAATCAGAATCACTTTCTAAATCGTTTTAACTAAGTCCATCTTTCTGGTTGGCTGTCCATCTAAACTTTGTGAACAAAATACATGTCGCAATTTTAAAGTTATTTCGATGAAATTTGTCGTAAGGTTCGGTTCATTATTTCATCTAGTGCCCATCTTATATCACTTATAAATGTGTCAATTATATCAATATTTCAATAAAATATGGAAAAAATATATCCATAAACCGTGATGCTAAATTTTACGAAGATCGGTTTATAAATGAACATAACTTGCATGTAAGGCCCACTTCCGAAAATTACTTTAATATGCATAAATCCCTTATAAATGTTAATAGCAAACTAATTATTGACACAAACAAACAGTGTTGCCAGGAGGTGAGAAAAATAGAGGCTAATTGAAATTTAAAAAAGGTCAGAAAAGGTTAAATGGCACAAAAAATAAGGTCAGAAAAAAGTTAAATTTTGTTTTTAATTTAAAAAACTTATTTCATCACATTAGTTTTTTATAACTTTTAAAGATATTGAGAAATTCCATTTTAAAATTAAAAAATTTTGACTGCTGTAAGTAAACCGATAAGTCTTCCTACCAAAGAAATATCTATATATATATATATATATATATATATATATACTCATATCACTTATACAAAATATATTAATATAATAATATATTATGTTCTCATTGTTAATTTTCTTGAACTTTAATAACTCTGTGTTCATGATAACAATCATTTTGTTACAATAAGAATTTTAATATGATTGATTGCAAAAATTATATGTTTTTAAATATTTTTACCAGAAACCAAATTTTGTTAATATGAAACATATTATTGCTTCTACAACCATTACATATTTGCAGTCTTTTTTCTTGTTCATAAACCATATTATGTTTTTAAACCCTATTAATATTATTATTCCTATAACAATAGTGTTACAAAGAAGTATCATACTTATCATTTTCAAAAACTTTGTGGAAAACTGTAATTCTTGTTTGTTTTTTATGTAAATATTATTATTATGTAAATATTATTATTATGTAAATATTATTATTATTGTATGTATATATATATATACATATATATATATATATATATATATATATATATATATATATATATATATATATAAATATTTTTTTCTGAACAAAAATTTTGTAAAAATAATAATAATTTTTATTAATATACGATAAGATGGAATAATAATATGAAAAACTGAAATAATAATATGATAAGATTGCATAGCTATATGATAACATGAGGTAATAATATGATAAAATGGAATCATAATATGAAAATGTGGTATAATAATATAATAAGATTGTTATATGTAAAACTATAATCATAACATAAAAAGCAAGTCATAAAATCGGATACAGTATGACAAAATTGAATCATAATAATCATTCCATTTTTTGCTGTGATCATATGTTTCAATCATAATATGTTGCTCTTAGATTATGGTCACTACAACTATATTTTTTCTCTGCGTGCACTTTTAAAGCTAAAGAATTGCCACAGTTTTCAAAATAAAAATTAATACAATTTATTTTATATGCTTCTGGACATGCATCAAATTTTATCCAAAGCGGTAACCAAGAGACGAAATTTTTTAAATTTAAAATGGAATTATTCTCTTGTAATAAATTTTTGAATGAACTAATAAAAAATCGCTAAAATATGCCCATACAAATCTAGGTTATATTTCATATGAGAAATGATTTGAAATAATTTCTTTTTGATTAAGTATTTCCAAATTTTTAGGTGATTTTTACTTTTATAGGAATATTTTAAAATTTATATTCATAAATAGTTTATATTGCTAATAAATTATATTAAAAAATAATTATAGTAATCGGTTTATTAAGCCCATAAAATAAAGTTGTTATTTTTGATTTGGGGAATGAAGCGCCGCACGCGAAAATTTTTGTTAAATATAAATAATCTTGATATTTTGTGCGAACAAATGAACGATTCCGTAAAATAAAATTAGCAATAACAAATAAGAAATAATATTTTAGCCTTTTTAAGGCTATTTTAAGAATCAAAAAAGACTAGAAAAAAGATAGAAGTTAAAATGAGAATTTGAGGCTAAAATAAAAAGTTTAAACTGGCAACACTGCAAACAAGTAAATTATGCAAATGTGCCATTTAAAACCCTCCCCAAAAATCTCAAAAATCGCCCAGATTACATACATATGTACATAATGCTATATATAAATGCTTAGCCAACTACTTTCTTACTTGCTTGAAGATAGAATTGTTGTTTAAAATTCATTAATTTTTATTGAGCTACTAAAATAGTTTTTTATTGTTGTGAATTTTTTTATGTAAAAGAAAGAACCACGAATATAACTGTTATAAGATTTATTTAAAAACGTTGAGTCATAATTGTTATAAAATGAAAAAAAAAGATATTTTACGTTTTAAAGTAACAGTTATATTTAAGAAATATAAATTTTAGTCTTCCTATAACAATTATAATTGATAAAAAATTGTTTTCGTTGCTTATAATTTTTATTTTTGATTTTTATTTTTTACGTTGCTTAATAATAGTTGTTTCCAAAAGAATTTTTTTTCTGTTTCTCAATAACTTTTATTTATTAAATTTTATTTTTAAGTTGTGCTCGTTAACAGTTATTGTTGAAATATATTTTATATTTATAATTTTAACATTTATATATCGATTTATAAGATGATTACAGTATTACACTACAACAATAATATGTTTTTATTATTAATTTTCTTGAATTTTAATAACTCTATGTTCATGATAACAAAGTTTTTGTTTAAATTTTGTTATTTAATGTAATAATAAAAATTTTAGTACGGTTGACTGTAAAAATTATATGTTTTTTAATATTTTAACAGAAACAAAGTTTTATTAATATGAAAAATATGATTATTTCTACAACCATTAAATATTTGCAGTCTTTTTCTTTATTCTTAAACCATATTCTGTTTTTAAAATATGTTAATATTCCGTTGACAATAAAATATTTCAAATAAATATAATAATTATCATTTTCATCAACTTAATGTTAAAAATTCAATACTTGTTTGTTTTTAAATAAATTTTGTTTATTAAAATATCTATTTTCCAACTTCATTGTAATTCTCATTTAGTTTATATATGAATAAATATAAATAGACAAGGTTTGGTTATACTAGTTATGATTAAGTACCATTAAAGAGTTTATTTAAAAAAACATATCTTACATTTAAATCACATTAGTGAATGGTATGAAATGTTAATTCTTTTTCGATTTTTCGTTCAACCATTTTATTTTCAATTTTTATAGTCGATTAATCGAACACCATAATAGATTTTTAATTTTGATTATTATTTGTGAAATTAGTAAAAAATAAATTATAATTAAATTAGATTATGTTTTAAAGGACCCTTAAACATTTAAATATGTATATATTGTATGCCGATATGTTTAACAACTAAACCAGAGAGTAAATTCTTTGAACCAAAGATTTTAAGGATGTAATGTATTGAATACAATAGTCGTATGACTGTACGAAGAAGATCAAAAGATAATAAAAAGAATCCATATATTTATTATTAACCTACTTCCGCAGATCACTCTAATAAAGTAACTAAATGTCTTAAATTTAGCACAATAGAATTCAAATACATATATTTTGTAGAAACATAGAAAGTAAGTTAATCATTTCATCATAAATATTACATATAAAACTGACACTGGAACCGAGTCTGGAATATTTTCTGCAAGACGGGACACTTATTTCGGAAGATATAGTCTATCGACTTTAATTTGAATGGTAATACCGCGATTAAGGCACGGAATTCCTAGGTTCTGAAGTCGAAATATCTACTCAACTGCACTCAATCACTATCTACACTTATCAGCCTAGTCTTGGTAACAGGGTATTCGTGGGATCGAAATGAGGAATAAATGCTAAAGAAATTAGTCGCCTACGGCTATAACAGAAACAAAGACCGATAATCATATTCCTCTGGTCAAATTGTCAAATAGGGGCTTGAAAAAAGTGTGACTTGTTTTTATCAAGGATTAGGAACATTCTTTATGTGAATGTCTGGCATTGCGGGAAGGAATGTAGATTTTATATAACTAGTACTCAAAGTTCTTCCATTATAATTAAAAATTATTTCTTGAATTGTATTTTTACTGATTTTTTTTAACTTTTAAATTGTACCAACATTAATGTTTTAGAAAGTTTATAATTTTGCTTTGGAATTCTTGCAATTTATTTTTACAAAAAAATATTTCACTGTACAGGGATGATTTTTCGATTAATTAAGAATCGACTACAAAATATTTTTTTTTTTTTTTTGACAAAAAGAATCGATTTTCTACCATAACCGAAATCGATTTATCAGTCTCTAAATCACATATGTTTATACAAATGAATATAATTAATGAACAAATAATATGTAAATACTTTTTTATCTACTATTTGCAATAAAAAATTTATAAAAATAATAATTCTTTTTTTCATACGTTTTATTATAATATATGATACGATGGAATAATAATATGACAAAATGAAATAATATTATAAGATTGAATAACTATATGAGAACATTGAGATAATAATATGATAAAATGGAATCATAATATGACAATGTGGTATAATAATATAATAAGATAGAATAATAATATTATAACATCAAATCATAATTTGATAAAATGACATAATGATATAGTAAGAGTGTTCAATTATGTGTAAAACTAGGAGCATAACATGAAAAACAAACCATGAAATCAGACACAATATGATAAAATAAAATCATAATAATTATTACTTATTAACATTTATATTTTGTCGTTTTGATCATATATTCCAATCATAATATGTTTCTCTTGTATTATGGTCACTACAACTATATTTTTTCTCTGCTTGTCTATAAAATTGTTGGTAAAATAACAAATGTGTTCTTCGTTTTAAACGAAATGGGTAGGTAATGTTCTGAAAAGTAATCACTTTAGTATTTTATTTTTTTTTGGGATTTGTGTATAAAAAAAAAAATATTAAAAGATGCTTTATTTTTATTATCTAGGAATGTGTATTAAAAAAACATATAACAATAAACTTAAAAAATAATTTATTCAAATTAGCTAATCAAATCCCAAACAAAAAAAAAAAAAAAAAAAAATGAGGGTATCCAATCTATTAACCATCATTCAGTTATCCGATTAATTTTGGTCAATTAATTTAAAACTGTCTATTTTCGAATGACGAATAATTTTTATCAAATAAACGATTAACCGAAATTTAGTTTACTGGAGTTATAAATTTAGAATTTTTTTTATTTTTAAGATAAGTTCATATCAACTACATCTTTTTTTTAACGTCTGTTATATCCAAAACAAAAATAAATAAGTAGTTATTAGGGAAGTACTTTTTCATTACTTCCAAAGTTTCAGTAAGTATACATTCGGTTAATATTTTTGAAAATACTTGTAACTAAAAAGAACAGTTTTAAACGAATGAAAAATAATGTTATGCATATTTTTTTTATTAAAAAATATGTTTCTTTATATAAAAATTAAAACTTATTTAATTGGGCTGATAAAAAAGAATTTTGATATTTATTTCAATTTTGTATGAAATCGTGAACATAACTTCTTTCTCAGTAAATAGGTATGAAAAAAATAATTTTTTTTAAATTTTTTTAATAAAATGGTACATGATTATAACTCCATAAATACTTAAATTTGTGACAATAGAAATTTTAAAAAGACCAATATTAATTTTGGCTTTTATGATAAAAATCGTTCGCAGGCAGAAAATAAAGATACTGATTTATTGAAAAAAAAAAAACTGAATTAGAAGAATTTTTTTAATACAAATGGGCGAAAGAAAGATGAAACATTTTTTAAAAAATTTGATCTATATTATGTTTCAAAGAAATTGTTTTAATAGATTAAATACTATAATTAAGGTACTTTCAGACTAGTCAAATATTTGACCAAAATGACGTAACCGCTATATAAAATATTTCCTAATTTCTCTTTTTATTTATCATTAATCCTAGCTGATATTTTATAGAATTTTATTAGACGCTGTTTTCTCTTACAAAACATTTATAAGATCAATCCACGGCAAACGATATTTTTATAAAACTAGTGGTCACACAATTTTGATCAAATATTTGCCAAATGTGAACATAGCTTTGTTTTACATATACTACCAAGATCATTGTATTAATCGAATAAATTGCTATTAATCGATTATTAACCGATCAACTTTTACCCTCGAATAATTATTTGTCAAGTTAACCGATTAATATGAAACCCCGAATAATTGGATACTCTACTAAAAATAGTATTTTTGCTAAAAACATTAATTTATATTTATATTACCACTTTCTTTACCATTATAAGTAAATTTATGCAAATATAAAAACTTACTTTTCAAGTAAAAAGCTTAACTTAACCTATAGCTTAACCTAGTCATATTCATAAAATAAAATCTATGCATGATATAATAAAATGAAAACCGATTTTTATTCAACGCATCGAAATTGTGCTATTTCAAATATCTATTATATTTAAAGGAGGATTTTATTACAGACCAGTGAGTACATTTCTGGAATGTTCAACGGATCAACACTCACTAATATATCTAAAATACAAATTTGTAACTTGTGTAAAATGTAATGGGATGTTTCTTTAACAGCAAGTAATTCCCAGCAGTTACAAAGGGACCGTGAGAGCAATACAAAAAGAATCTACTGTAGCTCCAAAGAGAGGCCTTCTTCTTATAAAATAAAAGTTATAAAAAATATAAAAAAATATATTTGAACAATAACTGTTTTCAAGCAACGTAAAGAATGTATGTGGAAAAGTAATAGTTATTAGCAATAGAAAAAATTATTTTTCAAAAATAACTATTATAAGGTAACGTAAAAATATATTGTCAAAATATAAAAATTATGAACCATAATTTTAATAATTTTAATAGTTATTTTTGGACTCTTGAAAAAACTACTTATTAGCTTAATTGAGATTTGAATCCGTTGTAAAGGAAAAAAAAAAAATAAAAAAATATTGGCCCAGTTAAGATTTGAACTCAGGTAAATTTAACATTCAATATACTTGTATAAGACTCAACATATTTATTAATCATATGAAAATCAACAAATCGTCTAAACTCAAAATTTGTTTGCTTTTTTTTTTTTGCTGACATATGTTGAAACAAAAAATTTTTTACTATATCCCTTACATATAAAATATGCTAACAGACATTTGTTTATAATTTTAAGCATATGAGTTTCAACATATCTTGATTTAAATATCGTCTAAACTAAGCTTAAGCTGGCAACTTCGTTCTTGCACAGAAAATTCAAAATCTTTTATAGGATTTTTCTTTTTGCAGAAGAAATGAACAAAATCGGTCCATTAGTATCCGAGATATCGGTAAAAGCGCATTTTTTAACATTTTGAAGCTGCTACAGGTTGCGTTTTGAAATAGATCGGTCACAAATATTTTTCTAAAATTTCGGTTTTTTGAATCAACTAAATCGATTCATAAACTACCGAGTTATTTCCAAATCTTTTTTATTTAGTTTATTCCTACTTTGCATATAGTTGTTGTTATAAGCACTGAAAAACAACAACAATAAGCTTTATCATATTTGGTTTCTTCAACTTTTTAAAGCCCCTATATAAGCTAGACCCATCGTTCAATCAATCGGTCCATTAGTATCGGCCAAAATGCGTTTGTAGAGTTTTGGAGCCCCTATATAAGCTACGGACTTAGTTCTTACTCATGTCGGTTTTTCTCGAATTTCGAATTCTTAAATCAATTTAATCGATTAATAAATTTTCAAAATACCCTGCTTTTAATTAATGTCTTCATTTTTTTACTAATGTTGTCCTTTGTTATTGTTGTTGTTTCATTAACTTTAAAATATATTTTTTCTTTAAAATATATTACTTTTCGTATACGGGTGAAGGGTATATAAGATTCGGCACATCCGAATATAGCACTCTAACTCATTTCAGTTGTTTTTTTTTTTTTTTTGGCTATTAAAGTGCCATGAATTTTTTGTTTAATTTTTTTTTTCAGAAAATGCAAGTCATTTTCCTTTTATGATGGGAATTTTTGTTTTTCCAAATATGAATTAATTTATTTAGTTTTGGTTGATTTTGTTATGGGAACTAAATGCCAAATACGTTTATTATTTAAGTCGATTTATTAATTGATGGAAATTTATTTTTTACGCCACTTTAAAGAAGAGTTTTACGCGCACAGGTTATTATAAATAATATTAGGCAATAATATTTATTTTATTTTTTGATAAAATTATGTTTAATTCATAACAACGTATGCAAATAAATTCAATGTCACTGATATTTTTTATTTCCCCTCCAAATTATCTGTTACATACCAAATGACTCATTAACCAAAAAGACCCTTGTTTAAAACATTTTCCATAATATAAATTTCTTTAAATAAAAAAAAACAAAATCTTATAGACATTAAAAACAAAAACGAAAAAACAACAAGCAGCACGACAAATTTCTCTTATCAATTAAAGGTCAAAAAGGAATGTTGCAGCACAAATTACAAACGTAATAATAACAACACAAACTATGTGTTTGGTACTACCAAAGAAATCAACCTACAAAAACATACATAAAATATATTAAAAAGAACGTAAAAAAAATCGAAGACAATTAGCAACAGGGCAACATAAAGTGCTGATAAGAAGCCACACACAGCACGGGACAGAAAATGGAAATGAACACAACTCACCGAAGAGAAAAAAAAAGATGATGTGAAACAACACTATAAAATGAAAATTTTTAACTTTATTTGAATTTTTTACCATAAATAAAATTATAACTTAAGGTTTGTATAACAAATAAAATAACAACAGACCCCAGTGATCTAGGTAATGATGTTAAGAAAATAATCGAATATTTTTTTTAAATTACTCTTAATTTATTACAAAAACGTTTTTGATTTAATAATATTTGGTAATAAAACCTTTGATGCGATGTTACTTTCTAAGGATAATATCAGATGCTGTTATTTTCTAAAGAAAATATCAGATGCTATGTTATTTTCTAAGGGAAATATCAGATGCGATGTTATTTTCTAAGGAAAATATCAGATGCGATGTTATTTTCTAAGAAAAATATCAGATGCGATGTTATTTTCTAAGGAAAATATCAGATGGGATGTTATTTTCTAAGGAAAATATCAGATGCGATGTTATTTTCTAAGGAAAATATCAGATGCGATGTTATTTTCTAAGGAAAATAACAGATACTATGTTATTTTCTAAAGAAAACCTGACATAGCGATAATTCTCAAGGCGATGTTATTTTATTAAAAAAATTCATGATAGAAAATTTTCGACGCGATATTGCGTTCTAAAAAAAATTGCAATGCGATTTTATTTTCTGTAAAAAAGATTAAATTTAATGTTATTTTCTGAAGAAAATTTTTGAGGCGATATTATTTTCTGTCATAATGATTCTGTGCGATGTTATTTTCTATAAAAAAAATTTATAGTATGATGTTATTTTTAAATTTACGATGCGATGGTATTTTTTGTATAAAAGTTTTGATGCGATGTTAGTTTCTAAAGTATGTCGATGCCAAGTTATTTTCTACGAAATGTTCGATGCGATGTTTTCATTTTGAAAATTTTATGATTCGATAGTGTTTTCTTTTAGAATATTTTCTTTTAGAAAAAAATAAGATTTTTTTTGTGCGATGTTTTTTATTTAACAAATGTTCGATATCATATGATGTTTTCCTTTTAGAAAATTTTTGATTTGATGGTCTTTTCTACAGAAAATTTTCAATTCGATGTTGCTTTTTATAAAAAAAATAATATTCTACGTTATTTTCTGTGAAAAAATTTGATGGCATCTTATTTTCTTTAGATTATGTTCCATGTGATGCTTTTCTTTAAAAACACTTTTAATTCGTTGTTACTATATACGAAAAAAAAGGTTTCATGGGATGTTTTTCTTTGGAAAATATTCGATGCGATGTTTCTCTGTGCGATGTTATTCTCTTTAGAAAATGTTATTCTTTTTTAGTAAATATTTAATGTGATGCGATATTATTATTTTAAGAAAAGATCGACGCAATGTTTTTTCTTTACAAAATTTTTGATGCGATGTTATTTTCCATAGAAAATTCGGTTGTCATGTTATTCTCCATAGAAATATTTTGATGTGATTTTATTTTCTATGAAGAAAACTATAGATGCGATATTAGTTTCAAAGAAAAATTTATAAGGTAATGTAAATTCTGAAGAAATTTTTGATGCGATGTGTATTTCATTAGAACATTTTTGACAAGATGTTATTTTCTATGGACAAATTTTGATACAATGTTAATTTCTAGAGAAAATTCTCAATGCGATGTTATTTTTATAGAAAAAAAAAATATGTGATGAAAATTTTTTGTTGCAATGTTATTTTCTCTATAAAATTTATAGTGCGATGTTATTTTCTATAGAAAATGTTCAATCCGAACTTATTTTGTAAAAAATTGATGCGTTGTTGTTTTTAGATATTTAGAAGATATTTTTTTATAAAAGAATTTTCATACTACGTTAATTTTAAAAGAAATTTTTAAAAGAAATTTTCTTTGCGATGTTATTTTCTAAATAAAAATTTTTGATGCGATGCTATTTTCTATGGAGAATTTTCGAAGTGATGTTATTTTCTATAGAAAATTTTCGATGCCATGCTATTTTGTATGGAAAATTATCGTTGCGATGTTATTTTCTCTAAAATCAGTGCGATGAAAAATTTTCAAAACGATATAAATTCTAAAGAAATTCTTAGATGCGACGTTGTTATAGAAAATGTTCCATGCGATGTTTTTTCTTAAGAAAATTTTAGAATCGATGTTATTTTTTAAAAAAGATTTCTGTACGATCCTATTTTGTGCGAACATTTTTCTTTGCGATATTATTGCCATATAAAATTGACAATGCGTTAATATTTTCTACAAAAATTAATCGATGCGATGTATTTCACCAGAGGAGGTTTTCAACGCGATGTAATTTTCTATGAAAAATTTTCAGTGCGATCTATGAAAATTTTTTAAAATATATTATTTTCTATATAAAGTAATCGATGCGATGTTATTCTCTTTCTTCTTTTTATGATGCAATATTAGTCTGTAGAAGACTATTTATGAAGAAATTTTATTTTTAATAGGAAAATGTTAATACGATATTATTTTCTAAGATTTATTTCCACTGCAAGTTATTTTCTATGAACAAATTAACAGATATTTATTAAAATCTGTGTTGTCTTCTTCTATAAAAAACGTTTATTGCGGTGCCAATTTTAATATAAATATTTTCCTAGGTTGTCGAAAATTTTTATAAAATAATTTTTTGCAATGTTATTGCTTGATGCAATGTTATTTACTAATAAAAACGTATGTTGCAATGCCTGTTTCTGTAGAAATTCTTTGTGGCGATGACATTTTCTATCAATAATTTTTGTTGAAAATATATTTTCTATGTATAGTTTTTGATGAGATGTCATTTTCTATTGGAAATTTTTAAACAATTAACAATTTTGTAGTATGATGCAAACTTTCAAACATTTCCTTACAAATATTTTTCTTCATCACCTAAGATTCAAAAAAGCGGCAAACTAATAACATTCTTTGTTGTGAAGATAAAAAAATCTTAAATTTTTTCCTGTTTATTTATTTATTTTTTTAATCAATACTTTCTATTCGAAAATATTTTTGAGTAAGTGCCATGAACATTTGCTTAGATACATTTTAACTGATAAGAAATTGTGGAAAAAGAATACTCCAAGTCCAAAAAACAAATAAATGAAAATTATGGTTTAAAAGCGCCCTGTTGTTTTGCTATGAAATTCATAATATGACAACATTGAAAATAAGGGCCAAGTCAAGAAACCAATCAGCTGGTCGGTCTCTTAAGCAGGTATGTTGTTGGTATTGAGCGTGTGTTGTTAAGAAAAAACAACAGCACTGATTATAATTTTTGTAACCATCATAACAAGCATTAATTTCATTACTCTTACCAAATGAATTCTTAGTTTTCTTCCTGCTGTTTTTCTTTCCATTCTTATCTGATTTTAAACATCTTGAGAATTTCAAAAATTTAAACTCTCATACACCAACTAACAAACAACCAGCACCTACAAATAAAATTTCTCCAAAAATGATTTACATTATTGAAATCCATAATTATATGTTACTGAACACACATCTAAAACATAGATAGTGATCTCAACGATCATTGTCGTGAGCGTGATCATGAAATAAATACAAATTGTATGAATGAATGAAATCGAAATATTACAAAAACACTAAAGTGACAATAATTTGTTGTTTTCTTATATTTCGTTTAGAACTAAACACTATAGATTTTTATCAAAGATATTGATCTTTTATAATTGTTGTTATTTTTTTTTTATTTTTTGGACCATCTTTGTTAGCCAGATAAGAAATTTATTTATTTTAAAAATTTTAATGATTTTTCTTAGGAATTAACAGCGGTACAGCAAAAAGTGTTGTGTAATTAAAAAAAAGAGGAAAAATAATTAAAATTTAGTTTCTAATTTTCGGCATTTTTCTAAAACCACAGAAACTAACTATTCTCTCTTATCAATTTTATAAAATGTCATTTTGACACTAAACAAATGTGTGTGTGTGTGTGTGTGTGTAATAGTTCAAGGTTCATTTGTTTTTAAATCTAATATGACTCATGCATCTGCTTTAAATTTTATTTAGACCTTAATTATCTTGTCGAAGATTTTTCATTTTATTTCCTTTTTTTCCATCTCTCTACTCTCTGACATTCTTATTCTTGTAAAGGAAAATTAATTTTAGTTCAATATTTTTCAATTCGAAATATATGATTACCTTTTTTTTTTGTTAAAAATGTTGCATTACCAATATCCTGTGTGTGAGAGTTTTTTTTTTGCCTTCTTTATTGAATCTTTTTTTGTTTTAATGCATCCATTTTAAGTGCTATTAATCCCAACATTTAGTTTTATTTTATTTTTTTATCAATATAATGACGTTTTTGTTTTGTACAAGAATTTAAAATATTTCAGCTCCAAAAGGCAGAAAATATGCGTCATCAGCTTGATGTTGTATTATTACACATTTTGAAATCAATTTTTATTAGCTATGAATCATCAAAGATTTTGGGTAAATGGTCCACAAAAAACAAAATCTAAGTAATAATGGTCAATAAGAAATTTGTTAATTTGTCTTAAGATAAGCTAATTCGGGTTTAAGTACAATTAACTCTTAATTTAGTGCATTTCCTGTAAAAAACTACTGTTATAGTATTCAATTTAAAAAAAGAAGAAAAAAGTAGAATATACAAATGAAAATTTTCAATGTAGCTATTTTCTATAAAAAATTTTCAATTCAATAATATTTAATGTAGCAAATTCTAAATACAATATAATTTTCTATAGAAAATTACGATATTGCTGATGCGATATTGTTTTCCATTATCGAAGCTATATTATTTTCGAAATAAAATTTTCGATTCGATATTTTTTGCACAGAAATTTTTATGGAAAATATACGAAATAATGTAATTTTCCAACGCAAATTATTGATGCGATGTTATTTTTTTTTTTTTTGAAAGAAAATGTTCGAAGCAATGTCATCTTTTAGAAAATGTTCTTCAATGCGATATTATTTTCTGTAGAAAATATTTGATGCAACGTTATTTTCTAAAGACAATTTTCGATGCGTTTCTTTTTATAGAAAATTTTTAATGCAAAATTATTATATGTAAAGAATTGTCGATGCGATATTATTTTCTATATAAAATATTCGATGCAAATCATCGATGCGATGTTGTTTACAAAAAAATTTTTTTGATGCAATGTTATTTTCTGTTAAAAACTCTTAATGCAATGTTATTTTCTCCTGAAAATTTTAAATTTGTTTATTTTCTATAGAAAATTTTAAATGCGATATTGCTTTCTATATAAAATTATCGATGCGATGCAATTTTCTACAGACGTTTTTTTTAATTTTTTATTTCACGTAGAAAATTTTTGATGCGGTTATTTTGTATAGACAATTATCGATGTGATGTTATATTCTATAGAAAGTTTTCAATGCGATGTTATTTCGATGCGTTTTTATTTGCTACTGAAAATTGTCCATGCGATGTTATTTTTTAGGGAAAATTTTTGATGCGATATTATTTTTACAGAACCATGTAGAAACAATGCTGTTTATAAAGGATTTTTTTTTTTAAGAAAATGTTACTTTTTAGTGAATATTTTTGACTCGATGAACATTTTTCTTAAGATATTTTATGTAAAAAAATTGTTCTTTTTGTTAACTAATTTTCTCTTAAAATATTTTCTATACAAAATTTTTCTTAAAATATATTCTATAGAAAATTTCTCTTACAATATATCCTAAGGAAAATTTCTCTTAAGACATTTCTTATGGAAAGTTTCTCTTAAAATATTTTCTTTAGAAAATTCCTCTTATTTTTTATAAAAGATATTCTCTATAGAAAATTGCCCTCAAGATATTTTCATTAACAAAAATTTGACTTAAGAAATTTTTAATCAATAATTTCTCTCGAAATATTTTATGTAGACAATTATTTTGATATATTTTCTACGGAAAATTCTCCTTGAAATAGTTTCTTTACAAAACTCCTCTCAAAATATTTTCTATAAAAAAATCTTTCGAAAACGCGTCGAAGAATAGCCACCATTATCTGTAGAAATCCTTCTCGAAATATTTTCTACAGAAAATTTCTCTTAAAATATTTTTTATAGAAAATTTTTCTTAAAATATTTTCTCACAAAATATCTTCAACAGAAAATATCTTATAAAATATTTTCTAAAGAAAATGTTTCTTAAAACATTTTCTATAGAAAATATCCCTTAAATATTTTCTGTGGAAAATGTCTCTTCAAATATTTTATATAAAAATGTCTCTTCAAATATTTTATATAAAAATGTCTCTTCAAATATTTTATATAAAAATGTCTCTTCAAATATTTTATATAAAAATGTCTCTTTAAATATTTTCTATAGAAAATGTCTCTTTAAATATTTTCTATAGAAAATGTCTCTTCAAATATTTTCTATAGAAAATGTCTCTTCAAATATTTTCTATAGAAAATGTCTCTTCAAATATTTTCTATAGAAAATGTCTCTTCAAATATTTTCTATAGAAAATGTCTCTTTAAATATTTTCTATAGAAAATGTCTCTTTAAATATTTTCTATAGAAAATGTCTCTTTAAATATTTTCTATAGAAAATGTCTCTTCAAATATTTTCTATAGAAAATGTCTCTTCAAATATTTTCTATAGAAAATATCTCTTCAAATATTTTCTATAGAAAATGTCTCTTCAAATATTTTCTATAGAAAATTTGTTTTAAAATATTTTTCACAGAAAATTTATTTTAAGATGTTTTTTATAAAGGATTGCTTTGACGTTATTTTGAATAGAAGATTTCAATAAAACTATTTTCTATAGAAAATATATCTTAATTTTTTTTATAAAATATTTCCATTAAAAATTTATATATAGAAATTCTATATAGAAATTTTTTCTTACAACATTATTCATAGAAAATTTGTCTTAAAAATAGTTTTTATAAAATATTTCTATAAAATTTTCTCTTACAGTATTTTCTGTAGGAAATTTCTTAATATTATTTTCTATAAGAAATTTTTCTTAAAATATTTTCATAGGAAATCTTTAAATATTTTCTATACAAATATCTTAAATTATTTTATATACAAATTTTTTCTTAACATATTGTCTTTAGAAAATTTCCCTCGAACTATTTCTATCGTAATATTTTCTATAAAAAAATCTAGAAATTTTCTCTTAAAATATTTAGTTTAAAAAATTTTTTAAAAAAAATCTCTTAAGACATTTTCTGCTGTGTTATTTTCTTGAAAATTTTTTTAATTCGATTAGAAAATATTTCTCATAAGCTATGATATTTTAAAAATTTACTTACTTGCTAAAGATTATCTGAAAATAATAAAAAAAAAAATAGTTAGTGATTTTATTTAGAAAATGTCCTTAAATTAATTTAATAAAAATCAATAACAAATTTCATATTGAAACACAAAATTTAAATTTATATCTTGAAACTTTTGATATTCCTGTTCATATTTATATCTCATAACACTTAATTATTTTTATAAAAAAACTGCATTCCTTAAATTTTATTACAATATTTATTACAAATTTCTTTTAGGCGCCTACTTTTCCCGTCAACCTGTAGTTAAATGCCCCACAAAACAGTAGTTCCACAGGCAATTATACTAATATTATCTAACAAATTTAACAACTTTTATAGCCGAATAATTGCAGATATTTAAACATTATATAAAAACACTTCGATAAAAAATCTTTACCCAATAACTAGCAGCACTTAATAAAAATAAACATTTAAAAAAATTGTAGAAAAACAATAAAAATATTTACAATTAAATCTAGAAAAATGAAAAACTCAACATGTGGGGGGATCACTAGCGATTCTTAATAAAATTCCATAAACCACAGGCATTTTATTTGTTTCTAAGTCTGCACATAATATAAGAATGCAAAATATTTAAATATACTGACATTCTTGGTTTATCTAACACGATCTTGAATAAAAAAAAAAAAAAAATAGCAGAAACAGAAACAGCAGCAACATGGTAAGATCTGCACACAAGAAAAAAAAAACATTTGTGTGCATAAAGTGAAAAGTTTGCCAAGACAAAAAGATGCTCTAAATTCTTTATGAAGCACTGAACGTCAAACAATTGCAAAAGTAAATTTAAATTCAAGATGATGTTATCAAATGTTAATGAACGCCTAAGGAATGTGAGTGAGTGAGTGGTGTTGTGTTGTGTGTGGAAAGCCAAAGATAAATATGTGGAATTTTAATTACCATAACATTTTTGTGCACGTGGAGATTTTCACAGATGCATTCGTATGCATGAAGCAACAAACAACAGCAATATTACATTTACATGGTTTAAATATGGGAGTTTGGGTTGGTTTATAACAACCATATTACGAAGAGAGTGAAAATAATAAAATTGTAACATAAAAAGAAACCAGTAGAGAGAATGTAAAGCATTTTGAGTTTATATGTGACAGAGAAGTTTGAAAATATTAGTGAAAATGGGTGCAAAAAACATATATTTTACATAAAATAAATATTTTATTATAAAGAAATTCCTAACAAAATTTCATTAATTTTCTATATAAGAAAATTTCTTTTAAGGAAAAATCTTTTTAGTCCTTTACTACAGAAATTTTTTTATAATATTTTCTATTAAAATTTGTCCATAAGCTGCTTTCTATAGAAAATTTCCTTTATTCTATTTGTTATAGAAAATATCGTTTCTCGTAAAATATTTCCTTTACAAAATTTCATTTAAGATAACATTTTCTATGATAAAATTTTATTAAAATAATTCTTATACAAAATTTCTTTTGAAATATAAAGAAAATCTCCCCAAAATTATTTTATTTAAAATATTTCTCTCAAAAAACTTTCTTGGAAATATGTATGGTAAAATATATTCTTTGGAAAATTTCTCCTAAAATATTTTCTATCACAAATTTCTCTTAAAAAATTTCCTTGGAATATTTTCTTATAATATTTTCTGAACAATTTTTCTTAATATATTTTCTTTTCCAAATGTCAAAATTGATACCAAAATATTTTCATTAAAAAATTGCTCTTAAAACATTTTTGTTAGAAAATCTCTCTTAAAATATTTTCTTTGAAAATTTCAATGAAAACATTTTTATTGAAAAATGTCTCCTTTCAAAATTTCTTTCAAATATTTTCTATGAAAAATTTCTCTTATAATATTTTCTTTAAAAACAAAATTTAAATATTTTCTTTGAAAATTTTTTACTAAAACATTTTTTTTTTTTTTGAAAGTTCGCTTAAAT
This sequence comes from Protocalliphora azurea, assembly GCA_932274085.1. Lineage (NCBI taxonomy): Eukaryota > Metazoa > Arthropoda > Insecta > Diptera > Calliphoridae > Protocalliphora > Protocalliphora azurea. Next base: position 144,622,870 of record OW026520.1, on the reverse strand, counting down.
TATTTTATTTTTTTCAAAAATTTCACTTAAATATATTTTGAAAAATTCTCAACAAAAAATATTTTTTTTTGGAAAATATGTTTTCAAATATTTTCTTTGGAAATTTTATTTAAATTATTTACTTTTTCTTGGAAATTTCTCTTAAAATGTTTTCTCTCAAAATTTCTCCTATAAAATTTGTATAAAAATTTTGTGTTCTCTTTTTTTGAAAATAAAATTCTTTTCCAATATTTTCTTTTTAAAATATTCTCTTGAAATATATTTTTGGAAAATTTAACTTCGAATATTTTCTTTAAAAAATATCACAATTATTTTAATTTGAAAATTTCTCTTAAAATCTTTTGTTGGGAATTTTTCGCTTCAATTTTTTTACTATTAAAAATCGCTTTTAAAATTGAAAAATGTCTTTTAAATTATTTTCCTTAAAAAGTTACTCTTAAAATAAATTCTTTGGAAAATTTCTCTTAAAATGCTTCCTCTAAAAAATCTGTTATAATATTTTCTATGAATATGTTCTCTTAAAATATTTTTTGTCTTCTCTTATTTTGCAAATTTCACTCAAAAATAATCTTTTATGAAATTTTTCCCATTGTAAAAATTTCTTCAAATAATTTAACAAATGTCGGTATATATATATATATATATATATATATATATATATATATATATATTTTAAAATATTTTGGTGGAAATTCCTTAAAATAATTCTTTTGAAAAATCTCATAAATTTTTTTTCTCTTGAAAATTTCTCTTAAAATGCTTTATTTTGAAAATGTCTTTTTTAATACTTTCTTTAACAAATGAAAATCTTTTAAACATTTTCTATGAAAATTTTCTATTAATATATATTTTTTAATATGTTCCTTTAAATTATTATTTTTAAAATTTTTCTTAAAATATTTTTCTTATTTCTCCAAATGCTTTTTGCAGAAAATATTTCCTTAAATATATTCTTTGGAAACTTTTTTCTAAAATTATTTTCTTTTTAAAACTTATCTTTCTTAATTTCTTCTATTGTGAAATATTTTATTTGAAACAATTTCTTCTAAAATATTTCTCTTAAATTTTTTCCTCAAATTTTTTCTCTTTTTTTTAATTTTCTCTTTTGGTAAAATATTTCTTTTAAAAATGTCACAAAAAATATCTTCTGTGGAAATTTTCTTTAGTAAAATTTTATTTAAATATTTATTTTGGAAATTTTTTTCTTAAATATTTGCTTTACAAAATTTCTATTAATAAATTCTATTGAAAAATGATGCTCAAGATATTTTTTATAGAATATATTTGCTTTCGATAGTTTTTATAGAAATTTTCTTTTAAGATATTTTTAATATTTATAAAATTTCTATTCAAATCATTTCTTTATGAAATGTTAATAGAGAAAATTACTCTCAATATATTTTTCTCGAATATTTCTGATAATTTTTTTTTTATCAATTTTCCATTAAAATATTTTCTATATAAAATTTACCTAAAGGATTGTTCTATATACGATTTAAAAAAAAAAACATCCTTAATATATTTGTATAGTTTACAGCTCGTTCTTTAATTTTAATGTAAAATTTTTTTAAGTAACGCTCCTGCTTTCAAAGGAATTTTCTTTTTGAACTGGGCGCCATATCAAGTAATTAAACAAGAACAATTAACTTTATATAGTCTACCACCATCATTATGATGACAGCTAGTCACAGAGTTTGGACTGAAAACAACTTCATAATCATTAACATCTTGAAGTTGATTTCTTTCTATAAAACAGAAAAAAGAAATATATTTCAAGTACGAGTATTAAAAGCGTCTAGGTGTCTGCGGAATTTTAATATGCAAATATTTATTTTTATATCATTTTGCTTTTAATTTTACCTTAATGCTGCCTGAAGAATCAGAAGCCATTTAAAATAATAAATAAAAATCATAACAATAAAGACCACAAAAGAAAATTCAAATAATATGGGTGTTTCCAGGCATCAATCACTGTAACAAATGTTAGAAAAAAAATAATTCGAAAACACTTAACGGCTGTCATAAATATTTTATACATTGTATGATAAAGGAATTTCTTAGAATTATTTAAATTAAAAGTAATTTAATTTGAATAAAAATTGCAAAGTATTTAATTTAATTACTGGGTTGTTTTTGCCACTTTATGTATTTAGTGCTTAAAAGTAGGAAAAAAGAGTATAATTTTTCAATTAATAACTCATAAATCATTATGACACGCCAAGTGACATTTGTGAGTTTTTTTATAGGAATTACTAAATCAATTAAGAAATAGCAATAGTAAATATAATAATTAAATACATTTCATATTAGTTTGCAATAAATGGTGTAACTATATAAACATAGATTTGTTTGTCATCAAATCAATGAGGTAATTTTCGGTTTAAGTTAGTATATTTGCATCATGCAAACTATATGACAGACTCGGTTACTACAAGTGCTAGTGTTAAATATAGTGTAATTCCTTTTAAACTTTTAGTATTTGTTCGGTAATTAAACTAAGTAATTGATGATGTTGTCAATTAGAATTTAAATAATTAATTGAGTTGTCATATCATGTAAATGCTATTTATTAACAAGATTTATTGTTCAGTGCAAAAAATTAAACAAAACAACTTTATTTTACAAAAAACAGATATAATTTCTAACAATTTGTTATTTAGTTAAATACATGTTTTAAGAATAAGTCATTGATTACGATTAGTTTGTTAACGAAAGAAATCAGAGATCAGAAAAATAAAAACGTTAGACTTAAGCAACAAACTTGTATTTAGTTAGAGCAAATAAAATTATATTTATACTTTACTGTCATTTGGAAGTAAATATTGTTCTATTGTAGCAATTAGTTAAATACTTTTATTACCAGTTGTTATAATTGATAAAGCTGCATATTTAATTTGCATTTAAATACATTTTTTAAAATTAATTTTATTTCGTGCCCAACTGAAGTAGTAGTAATTGAAAAATGATAGATAGACTTGCTAGAAGAGAATTAATTCATTTAAAAAATACTTATATAATAATTGTAAAATATTTCACACACAAGTAAGCTTAATTGAACATGACAAAGAGAAATGGTTTTCAGAAATCTAAAGAAATTACAAAATCATTTTTCTAAAAACAAAAAATTTAAGAGAAGTTTTCGAAAGAAAACATTTAAGGAAAAGTTTTTAGGAACATGGCTTAAGAGAAATATTCCAAAGAATATATCTTAAGAAAATTAGTTAAAAATAAAATATATAAAGTGAAAATTTTTATGCAAATATTTTGCGAACTGCTATAGAAAATATTTTGAGAAACTTTCTCATGTGGATTTTTTTTTAAAGAAAATATTTTGAAGGAATTTTTCAAGAAAATAATTTGATATAAATTTCGCGAAAGAATATCTCAAGAAAAAGAAAATCTCTTTAAAAATAATGAGAGATTTTAAGAGAAACTTTCTGTAGAAAATAATAATTAATGATAAATAATATTTTTATATCATTCTTATATAGAAAATATTTTAAGAGAAATTTCCTATAGAAACTATTTTAAGAAAATTTTCGTAGAGAAAATATTACACGATAAATTTTCAATAGAAAATGTTTTTAGAGAAATTTTCTTAGAAAATATGTAAGAGAAGTTTTCGTAGAAAATATTGTAATAGAAGTTTCTATAGAAAATTTTATAATTTTATATAAAATATTGAAGAGAAATTTTTTGCAGAAAATATTGTAAAAATATTTTTAAAAAAATATTGTAATATACATTTTCTGTAGTAAAAAATTCCTATGGAAAATGCTTTAAGAGGGAGAAAATGTTTCAGGAAAAATTTTCTTCAAAAAAAAAAATATTTTAAAATTTCTTTATAAAATTTTTTAAGAATTTTTATATAGAAAATATGTTAATAGAAAATTTCTATAGAAAATATTATAAGAGAACATTTTTTATAGAAAATATTTTAAGAGAACATTTTCCATAGAAAGTATTTTAAGAGAACATTTCCTAAGAAAACATTTTAAGAGAACATTTTCTATAGAAAATATTTTAAGAGAAATTTTATATTTTTTTAACAGAAATCTGCTACAAAAAATATTTTAACAGAAATTTTCTATAGAAAATTTCTGTTAAAATATTTTATTAGAAATTTTATTTTAATTTTTTTTGCTTTAGTTTTCTTAAAAAAAAATATTATAAGAGAAATTTTCTATAGAAAATATTATAAGAGAAATTTCCATAACATAAATTCTCTATAGAAAATATTCTAAGAACATTTTTCAATAGAAATTGTCATAAGAGAAATTTTCAACAGAAAATATTTGAAGAAAATATTTTAGTAGAAATTTTCTATATAAGAGTTTTAATACAAGTTTTCTATAGAAAATTTTGTAGAAAATTTTCCGGGGAAAATATTTTAAGAGAACATTTGCAATAGAAGATATTATAACAGAAATTTTCTATAGAAAATATTTTAACAGAAATTTTCTAAAATAATATTTTAAGAACAATTTTCAATAAAAAAAATGCAAGACAAATATTTTATGGAAAATTTTGTATAGAAAATGTTTGGAGAGAAATTTGTTATAGAAAATATTTCTTGAGAAATTTCGATATAGAAAATATCAAAAGATAATTTTTTATTAAAAGTATTATAAGAAATTTTCTATGAGAATATTTTAAGAGATTTTTAATAGAAAAGATCTTAAGAAGAATCTCTTATAGAAAATAACAACAAAACTTTTTTACGAAAAATAATTGGAAAGAAGTTACTCGTATATTGAGAATAATTTTCTACAGAAAATATCTATACAATTTCAACAGAAATCAAACCAAATTTTTTAATAGAACATACATACATTTAAACATACATACATACATACATACATACTTACTTACATACATACGTACTTACATACATACATACATATATCTGAGAGTTCGTCCAGATAAAATATGTATGTGAAATTTTCTATAGAACTTTTTTGATGCGATATTATTGTCCATAAAAAATTTAAGATGCGAGAATTTTTCTATTAAACAATTTTGAAGCTATATTTTCTATAATTTTTTTTTTAATATTTAGCTATTATTTATTTTTTTTTTTTTTTTTTTTTTTGAAAATTTTCAAATTTAAATAAATTAATTTGATACAAGTTCACAAATACACCCCCCGAATTATAATAACTTCCTTTTTTTATTTTTGGTATTCACTCCTACATTACAAGCTTATAATAAGAGAAATAAAAAAAAATCGTAATACCGCAAAACTTATTTTTGACCAACGGCTACAAATTTAGCACTCAGGGTGGTCCTTATTTACCAAAAAGTTAAAAAAAACAACAGAAATTACAAATACTTTCAACCAGCCAACTCGGCATCCAAGCCAGTTCAATCTATCCAACCAATAAACCCAACACATAAAAAGTAACTAAAACAAAACAACATTAAATTTTAAACTATTCAAATGTTTGTAGTAGTTGTTGTAGTGGTAGTAAGATGGTACTTGAGCCACCAATTGTAATGCTGGTTATAAAACCATGACCATTTGTTTAGGCCAAAATACCACACAATCTGTATGGTTGGCACGCTCACGAATTGCAATAAAGAAATAAAAAAAACCAAACGAATGAAACCGAAAAAAATGCAATTTTAAGCGCACAAAGTTCATGTCAGCAGAACAAAAAGAACGAAATAAAATAAAACTGCAACGCAAACACGTAAAAAGAAAAAAGTATTCACACAAAATAAAATTTTAAAACAAAGAAAATAACCAGCGAGAAAAAAAGGAAAAGAATTTTCAAAAAAGTCTATAAAATAAAACGCCATTTTTTTCTTTTTTAAATAAGTTAAAGAAACAAACAAATAAAACAAGTGCTCTGTTGCTTAGCGTTGGACATAACCACGATTTCAGCGCTTTTTGTCGTGTTGATGTTAAATTCTGTAGGATATTTTTTTTTTTCCTTTCAGATGGTGTGTATATTGAGAATGTTGAGACTGATGATTTTACTTGTATTTTTTACTACAATGACTTCTAGGGCTTTTATATACAACTACCGATGGTTGTTTTTTTTTTTTTTGTTTTTTTTTTTTTTTTTTGAAGTTTAGTTAGTTTGTTAAGTTTGATGTTATTGCAAAATCTGGAATTGAAAGTAATTTATTTCTTTATTGTTTTACGAATTTACATTGCAATCTTTTTTTCATACAACCAAAAATAAAACAACTTCTCTTACTACATGCAACAGTAACAATAAAAACAACAACTACAACAATAGCAGCAACAGTAACAGAAGCCACCAACAACAATAACCATAACAATCAAAGCCGACAAAACATTAAGAAAACTTTAGACAATTCTCTGCGATAATGAATAATATGACCAACTATGTAAGTTTCAAATTTTAATTTTATTTACATTTTCCTTGAAATTTTTCAAAGGAAAATATTTAATTTAAATTTATTTTCTATAGAAATTTTTCGTATGCGATGTTATTTTCTATATACAATTTCGATACGGTTATTTTCTATAGAAAAATTTCGATGCGATGTTATTTTCTATAGAAAATTTTGGATACGACGTTATAGAAGTTTCCTCTTTTAACACTTTCTATAGAAAATTTCTCTTAAAATATTTTCGATAGAAAATTTCTCTTAAAATATTTTCGATAGAAAATTTCTCTTAAAATATTTTCGATAGAAAATTTCTCTTAAAATATTTTCGATAGAAAATATCTCTTAAAATATTTTCTATAGAAAATTTCTCTTAAAATATTTTCTATAGAAAATTTCTCTTAAAATATTTTCTATAGAAAATTTCTCTTAAAATATTTTCTATAGAAAATTTCTCTTAAAATATTTTCTATAGAAAATTTCTCTTAAAATATTTTCTATAGAAAATTTCTCTTAAAATATTTTCTATAGAAAATTTCTCTTAAAATATTTTCTATAGGAAATTTCTCTTAAAATATTTTCTATAGGAAATTTCTCTAAAAATATTTTCTATAGAAAATTTCTCTTAAAATATTTTCTATAGAAAATTTCTCTTAAAATATTTTCTATAGAAAATTTCTCTTAAAATATTTTCTATAGAAAATTTCTCTTAAAATATTTTCTATAGAAAATTTCTCTTAAAATATTTTCTATAGAAAATTTCTATTAAAATATTTTCTATAGAAAATTTCTCTTAAAATATTTTCTATAGGAAATTTCTCTTAAAATATTTTCTATAGGAAATTTCTCTTAAAATATTTTCTATAGGAAATTTCTCTTAAAATATTTTCTATAGGAAATTTCTCTTAAGATATTTTCTATAGGAAATTTCTCTTAAGATATTTTCTATAGGAAATTTTTCTTAAATTATTTTCTATATGAAATTTCTCTTAAAATATTTGCTATAGAAAATTTCTCTTAAAATATTTTCTATAGAAAATTTCCCTTAAAATATTTTCTATAAAAAATTTCTCTTAAAATATTTTCTATAGAAAATTTCTCTTAAAATATTTTCTATAGAAAATTTCTCTTAAAATATTTTCTATAGAAAATTTCTCTTAAAATATTTTCTATGGAAAATTTCGCTTAAAATATCTTCTATAGAAAATTTCTCTTAAAATATTTTCTATAGAAAATTTCTCTTAAAATATTTTCTATAGAAAATTTCTCTTAAAATATTTTCTATAGAAAATTTCTCTTAAAATATTTTCTATAGAAAATTTCTCTTAAAATATTTTCTATAGAAAATTTCTCTTAAAATATTTTCTATAGAAAATTTCTCTTAAAATATTTTCTATAGAAAATTTCTCTTAAAATATTTTCTATAGAAAATTTCTCTTAAAATATTTTCTATAGAAAATTTCTCTTAAAATATTTTCTATAGAAAATTTCTCTTAAAATATTTTCTATAGAAAATTTCTCTTAAAATATTTTCTATAGAAAATTTCTATTAAAATATTTTCTATAGAAAATTTCTATTAAAATATTTTCTATAGAAAATTTCTCTTAAAATATTTTCTATAGAAAATTTCTCTTAAAATATTTTCTATAGAAAATTTCTCTTAAAATATTTTCTATAGAAAATTTCTCTTAAAATATTTTCTATAAAAAATTTCTCTTAAAATATTTTCTATAGGAAATTTCTCTTAAAATATTTTCTATAGGAAATTTCTCTTAAAATATTTTCTATAGGAAATTTCTCTTAAAATATTTTCTATAGGAAATTTCTCTTAAAATATTTTCTATAGGAAATTTCTCTTAAAATATTTTCTATAGGAAATTTCTCTTAAGATATTTTCTATAGGAAATTTCTCTTAAGATATTTTCTATAGGAAATTTTTCTTAAATTATTTTTTTGTATATGAAATTTCTCTTAAAATATTTGCTATAGAAAATTTCTCTTAAAATATTTTCTATAGAAAATTTCTCTTAAAATATTTTCTATAGGAAATTTCTCTTAAAATATTTTCTATAGAAAATTTCTCTTAAAATATTTTCTATAGGAAATTTCTCTTAAAATATTTTCTATAGGAAATTTCTCTTAAAATATGTTATATAGGAAATTTCTCTTAAAATATTTTTTACAGAAAATTTCTATTAAAATATTTTCTATAAATAATTTTTCTTAAAAAGCAAAAAAAAAGAAAATTTTTCTTAAAATATTTTCTATAAAAAATGTTATATAATATTTTCAACTGTTTTTTATACAAAATTTCTCTTAAAATGTTCTGTTGAAAATTTTTCTTAAAATATTTTCTATAAAAAAGGCTAAGATTTTTTAGGGAAAATTATGTTGGTCCTATTTTCCCGAACATATGTTTAACTTGTATCGCCCTTGATATGTATGTATGTTTGTATAATGCTATTTCATTGGTTTACTAGCTGCATCATTGCATTGTTATTTTTGGAAAACGAAAAGAACAAAAATCAAATGTCCGTCCATGCTATCCATCTAAATGTATGTGACTAAGGACATAAGGAAACAGAAAAAAAACAATGTGTGTGTATTTTTTGATATTCTGTGGTGACCAGTCAGCCTGAAATTGTATGTTAGTGGTATTTAAAAAGAAAAAAATAATCCAATCTTTGCCAGATGCTGCGGCTACACCATCACTGATCATCATCATCAACAACAGCAGCCAACAAGAACGACAACAACATTACAGTGTAATAGTTGTATAGCAAAAGAATCTTTAGGTTTCTTTTAAATTGCAAAAAAAAACTACAAGAGTACCGCTCATGATCATCAGTGTCAATGTTAAATAAACTCCATGTACTGCACAAGCTATTAAATGTTGTTTAAAGATTGTTTGGGTGATTGTTGTAGTTGCTATTGTTGTTGCTGTTGATAGTTGTTAAAAGATGTTTGTATTTGTAGTGTATATTTATGTGTGTGGTACCTCTTTAAAGCGCCCACCAACCATAGTCTTGCTTAGCTTTTTAAAACTTAAAAAAGAAACATTTATATAAATTTATATACTCATAGTGAAACAAAACGATATTATTGTGATGCATTTCGTTTCGAAGAGAGAGGGTGTAAAGAGAGGGATAGAGAGCGAGTGATGTTTAAAGAATCCAAACAATATACACTATTATCCATCGATTAATCGCCCTAAGGAATGCGTTCGAAATGCAAAATGTCAGCTTTTTTAAAATTCTTTAAACGTTTGTGGTATTTCTTTTGTTTTCTGTGAGAAATTTCAAGCCAACTAACATAAATTACTTAAACACTGACATCTTTTTGCAAAAAAGCAAAAAAAAAAAAAAAAAAAATACTTAATATAAAAATTTTCAGCTTTTATGCCTCACATTGAGGCACAGTAAAACTTATAAGTCTGGCTGGTTGTTGGATGACTGAGGTTGGTTGGTGGCAGCTAATACTGACAATAAGTTTGTTGTATTATACGCTTATTTTTTATTTTTGCATTTTTATATATTTATTTATATTGTGTAACATGTTGCATGCTACTTATCGTTTTTTTTTTTTTTTTTCTTATATTTATTTCAGTTAGTATGAGTTTAGTACCACATTATAAAGTTTTGTTGTATAAATCCCGCTCGTGTGTATTTTGTTTATAATGCCTGTGTGGCATTAAAACAAAATAAACTTAAAGAAAACCATTAACATTTTTCTTGCAATTTTATGTTTTGTTTTTTAGTCTATTGTTGTTGTCTTCTTCAATTTTCTCGTTGGCAAATAAATTTTATATTGAATTTGTTTTTCAACTTCAAGAAAGAAAGAAAAGAAAATTTATTATCACGTTCAGTTTTTTTGCTATTATTTAATTTTGGTACAAATTATTTTGGTTAGGGGAATTTTGTACACAATAATTTTTGTTTAGGGAAAATAAACAAAAGACTTAAGACAAGAAATTGTGGTATGTGCACCAGTGATATATGAAACAAAAGATTTAAGTAGCAAACTTTAAATGTTCTTAAAGCGGCAAATTTAAGAAAAGAAATAAAATATTTATTTGTTTAAAATAATTACTTTATTTACGTGAAAAATTTCAAAAGCTCAACCAATATTTGGTATACAATATAAAAAGTGTTCTTTATATAAAAAAAATAAATAAAAATTATAATTATATAAATTATATATTAATTATATAAAAAATTGTTCATGTAATTTCTTTACAAAGTCTTCATGGTATTTTTTCTACACAATTTCCTCATGCTAGTTTTTCTATAGAAAATATCTCCAGCAATTAAAAAAAAATTTTAAATATATCACACTTTTTTATAGAATTTTAAATTAAAAAAATAAAAAATAACATAAAGCCGTAAACACACTTTAGAGTTTTTTACATAAAAGAACAAAATTTTTATAAAAATACAAAAATATATATTTTATTTATCTACTAGCAATTAAGCAAAACTTTTCAATCGCTTACTAAAAGCAAAAAAGGATAGAGCATAAAACACTTTTCAAGACCAAATATTTCTTAAATGCAACTAGTTATTTGGCTGTCTGCTTCACGAACTTGATGTTACGTCCTTTTGACTTTTGCTAATAATGATATAATTTTTTAATATATGAATACTAAATTTTTTGGTTAAATGTATTTTAAATCATAACATCACAATCCAATAAAAAACCAACATTAAAATTTTTTGTGCTCACAGCCTTTTGCATTTTAAGTGACGATATATTTTATATAAAAATTTTTCATGCTATTTTTTTTCTCTAGAAATTATCTCCAGCAATATTTTTTTTTATAAAAAAATGACAATGGAATATTTTCTGTAAAAATTTTTTCAAGAAATTAAAATTTTCTCATGCTTTATATTCCCCATTAATATTTCAAACAGAAAATTCTTTTGAGTTAAGTTCTCTGTTCTCTCAAAAAACTTTTCTATTAAAAATATCTCACAACAATTTTTTATAAGGTTTTAAATTAAAAATCAGAAGTGTTTAAAAAAACCTCATAATATATTTTCTATAAAAATTTATCATCCAGCAATATTTCTTCACACAGTTTTTAGAAAACGTTTTTCAGCAATATTTTTCGTACAAATTTTCTCAAGAAATATTTGCTTAAGAAAATTTTCTATTAGAAATGTCTCATGTTATATATTCTGTAAAAAATCTCATCCAATATTTTCTGTAATATAATATATTTTCTAAAAAATTTCCTAATTGAATATTTAATATATTCAATAGAAAATATATTTTATTACTGAAAATATTGGATGGGAGTTTTTTATAGAGTATATAACATGAGATATTTTCATAAAATATTCGATTAGGAACCGTTTGTAGAAAATATATTTTATTACAAAAATATTGGATGAGAATTTTTTATAGAATATATAACATGAGATATTTGCATACATTATTATTTATAGAAATATTCTAATGAAATATTTTCTATAAAAAATATCTTACGCCATATTTTTCTATTAAAAATTTCTCATGCCATATTTTTTATTAAAAAATTCTCAGGCAATGTTTTTTTTAATTGTCCATATTACATTTTGTATTAAAAAGATTTTGACTTAATTCTATAGAAAAATCTTCATTAAATATTTTTTTATAGAAATTCTCTACAAAAATTTCTCATGCATTATTTTCTGCAGAAAATCATCATGAAATATTTGCTATAAAAATACATATTATGCTAAAATTTCTATTAAAGTTTTCTGATGAAATATTTTCTACAAAAAGTTTCTCATGTAATAACTCCTATCAAAAATTCTCATTCAATAATTTCTAAAAAATATATTGCTACATTTTCTTTAAAAAATACCTCATATTTTCTATAAAAAATATATCATACAATATTTTCTACAAAAGACTTCTCTAAAAAAAAAAATTATTATAAAAATATCTCATGTTCTATTTTCTACAAAATTATCTATATTGTCTAGAAAAAATTCTCATGATATATTTTTTTTAATGCAATATTTTTTATAAACACCTTCACATTCATTATTCTCTACAGAAAAATTTCATGCAATATTTTTTATAAAAATATATCGTACAATGTTTTTCGTACAAAATTTCTCAAGATTTTCTAAAAAATGCTACTTAATAAGTGGCTAAACAATAACAATTATACATCACTTCATTTGCCACCTAACCGATAGCTTTTAGCATATAAACAATAATAATTGAAAAAAGCTGTATCGTAAACCACTTGTCTTACTTAATAACATATAGGGCAAATAAGTCACAGATTCCATTTCCCGAAAATTTGTGAGTTTTATACAGAAGATATTTTCAGAGAACATCTCAGGGGGACGCTGAAGAGTGCTGATGACGGTCTGGCTGACTAGAAAATATATTCCATTCTGCCGAGTGTCCAATAAAACTTTTACAATGTATTCTTCTACAATTATTCAATGAATACAAAATTCTAAAAAACTGTAAAAAAAATCAACAAAAACTACAAACTGATTTAAAAAAAATCTAATGGAATATTTTTTTTATAGATATATTTCATACAAAATTTTCTATTTAAATTCCGATTTAATTTAATAGAAATATTTCATGCAATACTTTTAAGAGAAAATTTTTGATTCAAATTTTTTTATAGGAAATTTATCATGTAATATGAATGATATAGATTCTACAAAAAAAAAAGTATGCGTTATTTTCTATAAAAAAATTCACATGTAATATTTTCTATAAAAAATCTTCACAATATTTATTCAATATATAAAATATATTTTCTTTTAAAAGTTTCTCATGAATAATTTTTTATAAAAAATTCTCATTCAATAATTTCTACAAAAAATATATTTTATATTTTTTTGTATCAAAAATTCTCATGCAATATTTTGTTATTGAAATTTTTTCAAACATATTTTTACAAAAAATTGCTCATGTTATGTATTCTATAAAATATTCTATTGCAATATTTTCTATTAAGTTTCTCCTGCGTTATTTTCTATGAAAAGTTCTCATGAATTATTTTCTATAAAAATATTCTTATGCTGCATTTTCTATATATAAATTATCATGCAATATTTTCTATAGAAAGTATATCATACAATATTTCCTTTAAAAAATATCTTTTCTATAAAAAAATATCTCGTTATATTTTCTATAAAAAATTCTCATGCAATATGTTTTACAAAAATTTTTTTTTTTTTTGTTTTAGAAAATAAAATAGAGATATTATTGTGAAATATTTTTTGTACAAGATTTCTCATATAATGCAATATTTTGATATTTTTAATATTTTTCATAAAAATATTTTAATGTAATATTTTCTTTAAAAAAATCTCAATTAAAATTTTCGATAAAAATTTTTCATGCTATATTTTTTTTATCGAAAAAGTAAGAATTTCTATTTAGAACTGCTAATGCAATATTTTTTACCGAAAATTAAATATGTACCAATTCCTATAGAATATTTCTCATGAAACATTTCTTTGGAAAATTTCTCATTAATTATCTCAAAAAAAAAAAAAAAAAAATCTCATGCAATTTTTTTTACAAAAATCTGAAAAAAAACAAAAATTTGTATACAAACAAATGAAAATATTACCCAACACTTTTCTGACTGACTTGACACTTTTTTTCAATTCTCATGCAATAAAAACTCATAAAATATTTAATTCAACAAAAAAAAAAAAAAAAAACGGCAAACAAACAAAAACTGTCAATTTAATTTGCATTTTCTAAAAAAAGTTCTCAGGCATTTCAATATGACATAAATTCTAAAAAAAAACTAAATTTAATTGAAAGAAAAATATAAAAATAATAATAAAATTATTGTTTAGTTTTTATTTTATATTTATTTAAATTAAATTTAATAACTAAATTTTAATAGTCAAAAGTCATGACAACAAAATCGTTAATAATATAAAAAGGTTAAATAAAAATGACAAAAACTATTTGTAGCCAAAAAATAAAAAGTAAACAAGGTATAAATCATTGACAAAAAAAAAAACATAATTTTGTCTTGCAAAAATTAAAAAACATGTTTTGTTGTATTTTAATTTTTTTTTTTTTGAAGTTAAAGTTATTTTTAAGCACAGTTTTAGCAAATATTTATGCTTTTGTAATAAATGCAACTCTAGTAGACTTAAAGACTCCAAAATAACTGATGGGATGCAAGGAAAAACTTATATATAGAAACAAAAAATAAAAGAATAAAATGCAAAAAACATCGTCTTTTAAAGCAGCTACAATTGCAATACTTTTAATTTAAGTTTTACTCCCAAGTAGAAGTGTAATGATTGCAATAAACGAATTAACAACACCTTATAAAATTATAAAAAGGACTAGATATAAATAAGCATGAAGAACTCAACTTAATAAAAAAATTTTCTCTTTTTGTTGTTATACCTAGAAAACAAATTCGTTCTCCTAACCTCCCACTTGAGAATAATTTCGTAGGGTACTTGTCTTTAATTTCAAGTACTTGTACAATGTACATACATGTTTGCTGACTGCAAATATAGCCGAATTAAAGCAAAAACTGTTGCTCATATTACATTTTTTAACAACAAAAAAATATTTCAATGAAGCGAGCAAAAAAAAAACAGATTTTTTTTTAATACTCCGCTTTAAATGTATTTATTTTCAACAATAAAGAAATACTACTGTAATTTAATTCTCCCTGGATTTATTTTATTTTCATATGTATTTTTTCTTCAATATAAGCTTTACTGTACTGATAGCTTAGGCGTTAATAAAATGAGGCTAAGTCAAACTTATGTGACGTTTATAACTTTAAGACAATAATATTAAATAAAACAAAAACAACGATTTAAAATATTTCATATAAACTTTTAGACCCTTATACACAGACACAGAAAAATATAGGGAATGATTTTAAAAAATTTATTTTTAATTTTTGGCTGCTTATTGTCTGGCTGCTGGTGGCTGGTTTCATGATTGTTCATGCTTATTATCATGAATTTTAGGTTTTTAAGGTAAAATTTTTTAAAACATTGAAAAGTTTTTTTTTGTTTGGTTTTGCTGTTTTTTTTTTTTAAGCACCAGCCAGCAGCAAACATTTTATATGCACCATAACAAATTAAAAAATAAATAAGAATCTCTTTAAAAGACAATTAAAAATATTTAAGCTGAGGCTGCAGCTCATGAGTGAGCCGAGTGACTGCTAGAGACAGATGGACTTGCATGAGTACAATTATTTAAACCACATATATGCAGATAATCATTATTATTATCGTTAACAGTATGATGGTGTGTGAAAGTTTATAAATATTTATATAGTGTAAATTTATTGTTGTTGTAATGTTTTAATGTTTTAATCTTTAATAAATTACCAGATTTTCTTTTTTTAAATATTAAACGTTATACTTTTAAGGTAGCTGTCTTAAGTCTTTCGTTATGAAGTGTTAACTTGTGAATGTTTTTTATTTTTTTTATTTGAAATCGTAAAGCCTTTTTTCATGCTTTTTAAATTCATTCATTTTTTTTATTTATTTAGTTGATTTTTAATTGTGTTTTTAATTTGTTTGTTTTTCTTTTGTTAATTAATTTGTCTAGTAAATATTTGTGACGTTTTATGGTGTTCGTTTGTAGAGAGACTGGGAAAAGTAAATATAAGGAAATGTCATTAGCTAATTATTAGAAGATGTGATATATTTGAAATTTATGGGGAGTTTTGTTATATAATGATTTCAGAATTGGACACTGTAATTCAAACTAAAAGAAGGAGAAAAGAAATTGTGAGTTTTATTTATTTGTATGTTCTTCCAAAGCAACGCATAAACGCATAGAAAATGTGGTATCATTTGATAGGCATTTGTAATCTGTGTCCATTGCTATATAAAACACATCCAAAAAATACCTTATTTTTTAAGCCTTTTCCAACAAACATGCTTTGAAATTTGGGATTAAAAAAACTCCCACCTTTTTATATCAAAATCCTAGTCCGAGGAAACCTTGTTTCAAAAATTGAATTTTTTCATTTAAACGATCACACAACCGTTGTAAAAGGCTTGGTTCAGAAAGTATTTATTGTGTGTTTAGACAAAATATATTAAGGGGTATATGGCCAATATACATATTTCTTTCTGACACTCGACTTTGACATTTTAAACTTTTCGAAACAAAATTAAAAACCTTTTATAAAATTGACAAAGTTTGGATAGTGTTTGGGAGTTAAAACATTGCTAAAAAAGGCCTCCGAATAAGCTTTACACGCATTTACGTTACGAGTTCTTTTGAAACCATTACAAAAATTCTATAGTCCGAAACAAAAAAAGATATTTTAGAAGTTGATGAATATTACTACCTTTTTGGAAAATAACCCCCCAAAAAAATTTAATTTTTTTTTTTGAAGTTTTCATTTTATATTAATACAGATTTTTATCTGATAGATATATTTATATGATTCTTGCGGTAATATTATTTAGAATTTTATAGGAAATCTAGCGGATTTAAGGCCTCCAAGTTTAAAAAAACTTGAAAAAACTAAGACAAAATTGAGAGTAAAATTTGCTTCAAACTTTTTTTTGTAGAAATTTACAAGGACTACTTATGCGTAATTTTTTTACATTCATTTTATACTTTATATATACATTTTTTTTAATATTTAAAAAAATGCATACTCAAGGTTACCAACTTTTGAGGTCTACCATCCAGCCGCGTGACCAGCTCCATTAAATCAACTGGAAAACACCTCGGCTCTAAACTTGTGAAATTTTATTTAGATGTCTCCAACGGATCACAAGTTATAGATTAAAAAAAAAATATTTTGGAACCACTGTATGACGCCCAGACTGATATACTAGCTCACTACCAACTAGCCTACCGGGGCAACCAATCACCCAATGACTAATTAAAAAAAAAAAATATAATTACTTTAAAAGGATTTGCGGACAATTCTTTAATTCATTATTAAACAAATAAATGATTCGCTTGCTTTTAAATTTCTTCTATTAGTTTTGCCTAAATTTAAGCCTCCAAAGCAGAGAAGCAAACCGCATCGGCGCGGCTGATGTCTAACCGCTTAGCCAATTGTTTTTAGTGAGCCGCCCCCGAAATTTTCGGTTTATCGGCGGTTTACTTGTTAGCCTTCTTGTTCGGCTAAAGCTATATTCAGACTAGTCAAATATTTGCCGAAAAAGACATAATAACTAAATAAAATAACTCTTAATTTCTTCTTTCAATTTGGAAAATGTTTTTTTACTTATCACACAATCATAGATTACATTTCATTGAATTTGGTCTGACACTATTTTCTCTTAAAAAACACTTGCAAGATCAAACAACAGCAAACAATTTTTATGAAAAACTATTGGTCATGCAATCCCAAATATTTGTCGTATGTGAATATAGTTTAAGTCGTTTTTATGTCCTTTGGCATAACTTAAATAATTTAAGTGCACTTCTAAAAAAGGCTAAAATCTAAAATAAATTATTATTATTATTATTATTATTATTATTATTATTGTTTATTATTTATTAATAGATTTTGTATGAACATATTTAATTCATTTATAATATGATTAATATCTAAATCTATGATTAATATCTAAATCTATATATGGCATAACATATTTGTTGTAAGCCAGATTGGCAAGTAAATCACATTCACATAGTTTTGATTTTATATAATTTTCACTAAAACTACAAGCTATTTTTTAAGATTACATTTTCATGGAAAATTAAAAAGAAAATTCATTTAAAATAAATTTTCTATATTTTAAACAAACTTCTTATACAAGGAATAAAAGTTTATGCCATTTAGTATGCATATATAATTTGAACTTAGTATGGCTTTACCAAAATATTTTATTCGAAATTCATATTGAGCAAATACCGATGAAATAAAATATGTTTTCCGTAGCATCTAAATTGCAAATATTACAAATACCAACAGTGCTACTTCTAAAGGATCGAGCATTAAAGTCTAATAAGCCACTTCTAGGACTTATTATTAAACTGACTGAACGTGGAGAAAAGTATGAAGTATATAACGATGAATCATTGTAATCTAGATTTGGCACATTATATATAATCATTATATTCTTAAATTTTATTTAGTCTATTATATGTTTCCATTCTCTTCTTTGTGGTAATATTGAGTAATCAGGGGTAAATTGTATATGATGACAAAGATTTTCCCACTCCTTAGCCCAGTACATATTCTATACTATAATATTTAATAAATACACATACACACATTTCTAAATTTTAAGTTTATTTCGTAATCAGCTATCCAATATTATTAATGCTACATTTGATGTTCCTCAAGGCAGCCATCTGGGACTTCTTTTGTTTGCGCTCTTCATTAACGATCTTCCTTCTTCTCTTCACTATTTGAAGTGCCTAATGTATGCAGATGATGTTAAAATATTACTATCACTTAACAACAAATATGATCAAAAACTGTT
Source organism: Protocalliphora azurea (assembly GCA_932274085.1). Classification (NCBI taxonomy): domain Eukaryota; kingdom Metazoa; phylum Arthropoda; class Insecta; order Diptera; family Calliphoridae; genus Protocalliphora; species Protocalliphora azurea. The sequence continues at coordinate 144,604,084 of OW026520.1, read as the reverse complement.
CCAAATAGATATTGATAGCTTTACTAGATGGTGTACGACGAATTTAATGGACCTAAATGTCAAGAAATGCCAAAATATGGTATTTACCAGGTTATTGGTAATGAATGGTAAATACACGTTGAATGATAAGCGATTAGAATTGGTTCAAACATTTAATGATCTTGGTGTACTACTGGATAGAAAATTAGATTACATATATCCAGAACTATTAATAAAGCAACTGGTATGCTGGGATTAATCAAGCGCTGGGCAAAGGAATTTTCCGATTCATATACAACTAAATAGCTATACACTTCTATAGTAAGACCTATTCTTGAATATGTTTCTATTATATGGGATCCTTTCTGCAGTGTCCACTCCGATAATATCGAATCGGTTCAAAAACAATTTTTATTATTTTGCCTACATGGTCTAGGATGGGATCCTAACCTTTATTTACCATCTTATAAGAGTCGTCTAACTTTTATAAAGCTTCCAACGTTTCAAAGCCTTAGCAAAAGGCTAAATGTAATATTTCTTCTCTACCTTATAAATAGCAACTTACACTCTGAATTTCTCTTAGGAAAAATCAATATAAATATTCCTCATCACATCTCGCGTTACTATCAATTCCTCATTGTTACATACTTCCGCTCAAATTACGAAAATTCTGATCCGTATCGACGTATTTGTGTTGAATTCAATCAATTATATCACATTATTGACTTTAATAAAAGTTCAGTTACTATTAATAAAGATATGATTTATTATCTCAATAATTAAGTTATCTTTATTATTTATTTAATGTTATAATTATTTTTGTTAATGCTTATATTGTAATAATCTATAAGGATTATATTTCCGTAGACTGAAAATAAAAAAAATGCAACTGAATAGTCATTGAATTGAAATAAGTTAAGTAATAAAAGAGAAGTTTAAAAGAAATTTAATAGATCAATACGATCGTGTTTTAAACCGTTTGCGAAGAGCAATAACTCAAACTTCAACTTTCTTTAGTCCACACGAGTTTTATATAAATAGTTTAAAACGTTTTTAGTTTTATTTTTTTTATTTAATTGGATTTTCTTTTATTATATCCACCATTAAAAAAGATGGGGGGTATATTGGGTTTGTCAATCCGTGTCTAACACGTCGAAATAGTTGTCTAAAACTCCACAAGGTATATATATATATATGTATATTCTGTGTCCTCGTGAAAATCTAGTACATTCTATTACATAAGGATAGGGCACAGGGCGGGACCAAAATTTTTCTAGGTAAGCTAGTTTGTAGAAATATTTTAAAAACATTTTTATCACATGTATAAAATTAAAATTTTTCATATTTTAAATTTATTAAATATATATATACATATATACATATATGCATATATATGTATATATATTTTTATAAATTGCAATATATTTTTATATATTTTTTGAATGTTTCTTAGAAATAAAAAGCCGCTAACGAAAATTTTTACCCTTAAATCGATATTTTTTAATCGGCTTGCTTCTCTGCTCCAAAAACAAACAACAAACCCCATAATATGATCCCCACCTGTGGCATGGAAAATATTTGCTTTTTTATTATTATCATTATTATTTATTTTTTTTTTCAAACTATTTTAATACAAAATCAATTTTTTTTTTATAATTCTTATCAAAGTGATCAATCTTGTTGAAAGCATCTAAAAAAAAATTTATACATATAATTTTTAAAATTTAAATTTGTTTCGAAAAATAAAAATACAAATTATATTTGTGTGATTTTAAACATGTTTTATTTTATCCAACTAAACAATCTTCTTTTTTATTTATTTTACTATAAAAATCATCTTATTTGATACCAAAATGAAAAAAAATCTTTTGATTGTTGCTTCTTTTTGAAATTTTATTTTGGTAGATTTCTTTTATTTTATTTTATTTTTCTTCATCTTTTTGTTTGAATTTTAATTTAATGCAAAGCACCTGCTGTGCGAACTCACACGCCTCAGTTGGCGTTGTTATCAGATGATATCATCACCCGAAATTCCTCAAAAGCAAATAAATCCTAAAATTGTATTAATTTAAAAACAATTCTTAAAATAAAGACAACAACCACAACAACATCAGCGATCAAAGAAACAAAAAAAAAAAAATAAAAAAAAAACAGTAATTTAGAATCTTTAAACTTAATAAGCGTACGGATTTTTCTCCTAAAACTCTTTTACATCTAAAAGATTTGAATGTCTGTGTATGAGTGTGTTTGTTGTTTGTTTACTCAATATCATGTTGTATTTAAATTGTATTTTTTGTGATTTTCAAATCTATAAAATATTAATTAATTACATTTTTATTAGTCAAAATGAGATTTAAATCTACTGGTAAAGCGGTAAAGTTTCTTCTTGTTATTTATTTAATTTATTTGTTTTTTTTTTTCTACTCTTTCTCTTATGTGTGTTTGTGTGCGTGCAGCTTGTTGACTGACTTGTTGCAGCAGATTTGGTAGTGCACAAACAAAAAACATTTATTGAAATTTATTTTAAACTCGTTAGAGACGTCAATGAAAGTTCTTAAAAATTCATATAATTTGAAAATGTATTGGTATTTTTCACTTGGTTAAATATTAAATACCTGTTAATTTATGATAATTTCTAATTCATAAAATAAAATAAATATTAAAATCGGTTAAAATTAAAATTAAATTCAAATTAAAAAGAATCAATTCATTTTGTTAAATCTGAACTGTATAAACAAGACAAACAGGAAAAATTTTAAAAAATATTTGCTAACATATAGAAAGAAAATTTCTATACAAAATTTTCGCTTCAAGAAACCAATTTTCTATGTACAACTTTCGTCGCTAAGAAAGTATTTTTCGTCTCATATAGGCTTTTTTTTATAGAAAATTTTTGTCTCTAGGAGACTTATTTTCGACTCTAAGACACTTTCCATAGAGACATATTTCCCTTAAAGAGACATATTTCCTATAGACATATTTTCTACAGAAAAGTTTCGTCTAAAAGATACATATTTGCTATAGAAAATTTTCGCCGTAAAGGGACACAATTTTTTTATAAAAAATTCTTATCTCAAAGAAATTTATTCTTATAGAAAATTTTTTCCCAAAGAGAGTTATTTTCTATAGAAAATTTTCTATAGAATTTCTTTGTCTCAAAAAGACACAAATTTTCTATACAGAAGTTTTGTCTCCAAAAGATGCAAATTTTCTATAGAAACGATTTTGTCTCCAAAAGATGCAAATTTTCTATAGAAAAGATTTTGTCTCCAAAAGATACAAATTTTCTTTAGAAAAGATTTTGTCTCCAAACGACACAAATTTTCTATAGAAAAGTTTTTGTCTCTAAAAGACACAAATTTTCTATAGAAAAGATTTTGTCTCCAAAACACACAAATTTTCTATAGAAAAGATTTTGTCTCCAAAAGACACAAATTTTCTATATAAAAGATTTTGTCTCCAAAAGACATAAATTTTCTATAGAAAAGATTTTGTCTCCAAAAGACAAAAATTTTCTATAGAAAAGGTTTTGTCTCCAAACGACACAAATTTTCTATAGAAAATTCTTTGTCTCTAAAAGACACAAATTTTCTATAGAGAAGTTTTTGTCTTTAAAAGACACACATTTTCTATAGAGAAGTTTTTGTCTCCAAAAGACACAAATTTTCTATAGAAAAGTTTTTGTCTCCAAAAGATAAAAATTTTCTATGCTATGAAGAGACAAGGTCGTCCATTGCACGGTTTCGGCCGTTAAATATATTTTTTAGAAAATATATTAGATAAAGATAATAACAACAACAACGAAAAAATTGTATTTTCAACAACAACAAACCAGCTTTAGAAAAGTTTTTATCTCCAAAAGACAAAAATTTTCTATAGAAAAGTTTTTGTCAACAAAAGACACAAATTTTCTATAGAAAAGTCGTTGTCTCGAAAAGACATAAATATTCCATAGTAAAGTTTTTGTCACGAAAAGACAAAAATTTTCTATACAAAAGCTTTTGTCTCCAAAAGACACAAATTTCCTATAGAAAAATTTTTGTCTAAAAAAACCCAAATTTTCTATAGAAAAGTTTTTGCCTTAAAAAGTCACAAATTTTCTGTAAAAAAGTTTTTGCCTTCAAAAGTCACAAATTTTCTATAGAATAGTTTTTGTTTCTAAAAAAATCACAAATTTTCTATAAAAATTTTTTTTTTTCCAAAAGACATAAATTTTCTAGAGAAAAGTTTTTGTCTCTAAAAACACAATTTTTTTATAGAAAATTTTTGTCTCAAAAATACACAAAATTTTAATCTAAAACGGAGACAAATATTTTATTAAAAAATCTTGGTCTACTAAAGAGACAATATTTTCATATTTGTAATAGAAAATCTTGTCACTTAAAAAGTCTTCCATTATCACAATCTAACAATCTAGATCATTATTACTTTATGTTGAAAGTTGCAGTAGAATTTTAAATAGTTCTTAAAATTCTAATAAATCTTTCGAACTGTCAATTGAAACAATCAAATAAATCTTGCCAAAAGTCTCAAAAAACGAGTAAAATATTTAAAATATTTATAAAAAAAAATCTACTATTTTTAGAAATTTCTTAACTTGAAAAATTAAATAAAAAACACACAAAATATTAAAAATACAAAAACAAACAACAAGTCATCATTAAAAGTGTGTCAGTGTGAACAAAAAAAAAAAAAAAAAAAAAGTACGGAGAAAAAAATTATTCCACACACATCAAAAAAGCGAAAATAAGTAAATTATATAAAAATATATTGCTGTATATTTAAATCACTATTTATTTATTCTCTTATATTTATTTAATTTTAACTGTCAACTTTTTTCAAGGAGCCACTTTGTCTGCTTATTAGAAAAGTATTAGAAATATTGATAAAAAAAAATTAATTTGAAAAAAAATTAAAACAAACGATACCACAAGACATATTGTTGTTGAAATCACTTAAAGATTAATGCCAATTCAACAAAAACTGGCTGACTCAAAGACATATAAACGGATAGACAGACGGACTAAGTTTACTTGACTGTACCCTGAATATTAATTCAATACTGAAGCCAAGCTCAAGATAAAAAATAACGCTTTGATGTCAAAAACGGCTAACAAATGCCATTAGTTAAACAAATAAATCAAAAAGAAAAAAAAACATAAAGAGAAAAAATAAGGAGTTTGGCATAAAACAACAGACAACAACAATAATAACAACAAAGTAGAAATCTTAAAGATGACAGAACTACACCAACAACAACATCGACAATTGACAACTAATAATACTAAATCAAATAAATAAACAACAACAAAAAATATATAATCAAACATATTGACATAACGAAGGTGTGACTATAATTGAACAATAATTTATCATTATTAATTAATAAATCAAAATCAGCAATAATAACAACAATTACAAACAGCAGTAAGAGCAACTCTACAACAACATTATCTAAAAAAATAAACAATATAAATTTAAATGAATTTGAGGCACAATGAAACACACGCACATAGGGAGAAATAACAACAAAAACGCAAATAATAAAATACACAAATTTGTATAGATCATAGCAAACTTTGGTAATACCCTACAAATCTACACTATATTTTCTTACAAAAAAACTGGATCTCTCAATAACCCTCCATATAATTTAACTTGTGGGGACTTATTTTATGTAGAAAATTTGGGCTTAGAAGAGACCTATTCTCTATAGATAATGTTTTCTTACAAGAGAATCAATTTCCATAGAAAATTTTATCCTAAAGAAGACTAATTTTCTATAGCAAATTTTGTCTTGAAGGAGACTAATTTTCTATAGAAAATTTGCTCTCAATAGAGTCTCATTCTCTATAGAAATCTTACTTTTTAAAGAAATTCATTTTCAATAAGATAATTTACTCTTACAAGAGACTAATTTTCTACAGAAAATCTTAGAGGAAAATAACTTTCTATAAGAAATTTTATCTTAAAAGAGACTCATGTTCTATGGAAAATTTGCTTTTGAAAGAGACTAATTTCCTATAAAAATTTGCTCTTACAAGAGATTTATTTTCTGAAGAAAATTCACTCTTAAGAGATCCATTTTCTGTACAAAATTTGCTCTTACAAGAGCTTCATTTTCTATAAAAAACTTACAACGGACTTATATTCCCTTAATTTTGATCTCAAAGTAATTCATTTTCTATGGAAAGAAACTTATTTTCTATAGAAATTTTTCTTATAAGTAGAAATTTTTGATCTTAATGTCAGTAATACAATTGAGTTGTAGGAACGTACTACCAAATTTTTTTTTGTTGCACTGCGCTCATTTTACCTACACTTGCAACGAACATGAGTTTTTGTTTGAAAAAAAAAATACTGAAAAAACTCAAAAAGCTATGAAAGTTTCTTTATTTATTTTGTTTAAATTTTCTTTTTAAATTGTAAAAATTTTAATTTTAATTGAAAAGTGCGATCGTAATTTTCATAAAAAATATAATTAAATCTATTTCAACGTACGACGTACATACGGTTCAACGTATACACTGGTTTTTGTGTTCTTTTCAACAGAAATGAATTAGTTATAATTTAGCAATGCTTCTACATATGACGCAATTGTGATTCTAGCATAAAGAGAGATATTTTTAACAGAAAATTTTATATCAAAAGAGACTCATTTTTTATTGAAAACTTGCTCTTAAAAGAGACTCATTTTCTGTAGAAAATTTTAATCCTCATTTAGAGCTCATTTCTAATAGAAAATTCTGATCTTAAATACATACGTTTTCTATAGAAAATTTTTATCTCAAAACGACATATTTTTTTCAGAACTTTTGATTTTAGAAGAGATATAGAGAATTTGCTCTTAAAATAGACCCACTTCCTATTAAACATTTTGATTTGAAATAGACATATTTTCCACAGAAGGCTTTAATCTCAAAGGGAGATATCTTCTAAAGAAAATTTTGGTCTCAAAGAGACGGATTTTCTACAAAAAAATTTTGATCTCATATTGCTACATTTTAAATAAGAAATTTTGATCTCAAAAAGATCTCTGTAGAAAATTGTTTATCTCAAAGGGACACATTTGCAATAAAAAATTTTAGTTCTAAAGCAAGTTATTTTTTGCAGAAATGTTTGATCTCAAAGAGAAATATTTTCTATAGAAAATTTTGATGTGAAAGAGAGAAATTTTCTATGAAAAGTTTAAAGGAATATTTTCTATAGAAAATTTTGATCTCAAGAAGATATATTTTCTATAATAAATTTTGATCCGAAAGAGATATATTTTCTATAAAAAATTTTGATCCTAAAGAGAGACATTTCCTGTAGAAATTGTTATCTCAAAGATAGACATTTTCTGTAAAAAGTGTTAATCGTAAAAAGAAATATTTTCTATGGAAAAAGCTGATCTCAAATAAATATATTTTCTATATATAGAAATCTTTTTATTTTCCAAAGAAAAATTGATCATATAGAGATAATTTGTGTATAGAAAATATTGTTCTTTCGGAGACATATTTCGCATAGACGAAGTCTACCTTGAGGACACACATTTTAAATAGAAAATTATGATCTTATAGAACATATTTCTAATAGAAAACGATTGCCTATTGTAGAGCACTTAAAATACACTTATTGAAATATATACTCAATAAATAACTAAAAACAACTAAAGCGTTTATAACTGAACAATACAAACTGAATTATAAAATAATGCGAAAAAAACTCACAGAAAACAATATATATTACAGAAAAAAGTGGGAGTGTTTCATTCAATCAATAATAATAATATTAAATCGCATAATATAAAAAAATAAATTAACATTACAATAAGAAAAAAGAAGCAAAAATTATATATACAAAAAATTTAATAATAATTTCTATTAAAACAGCCACGAGATAACGACGACTAAGAAGAAGGAGAAACCAAAATCAAATTAATATTAAATATTTAAATGAAATAAATGTTTAATAGACAAATAACAACAAATAACAGATTAAAAATAAATGAGCAAAAAATATTTTTTTCAAATAATATATAAGAAATTGCGCTTTTAATATTTCAACTGAACATTACATTTAATAAATAATAAAATTAATGAAAAAATGCACAATGAAAACACACACACTCGAAACTTATCACATTTCTAACACCAAACAACTATCATTGGCAAAGTAACTAATAACACCTTCATCATTAGCTATATGGTCACCATAATATCACAATACACTGTATGGCGTAGATGATATTTCATACTAGACATACATGCGCCATTTGTTGTAGAAATGAAAATAAAAAAATGAATAAAAAATTGAAATATACAATAAATTTAAAGTAATAATAAATAATAAATTTGCATACTTAACGGTTGATAGAGATAGAGAGTAAAATAAATTGTACTGTTTAATTTTCATTGCTGTTATTCAGGTATGGTGAGGATGCTAACGATAATTATGTTGATGTTGTTGCTTATTTAGTGTCATTTTGATATAAAATGTATTTAAGGAATTTTAATGATGAAATTTTTCTTTAAAATTTCATCAATTATTTCTTTTTTCTTATTTTTTAAAGCAGTTGTGATATTTTCAAATTTAATATTACAGACAAAAGTTACTAATGATTTTTTTAAAGTGGCAAAACAAAAGACTTAAGAAACAAACTTGACATATTTCCTATTAGGTGAAAGTTAAACACTTAGAATCAACAGTACATTTGGATCTAAGGACTTGACAAACAGAAGTGATTTAGCAGAAATAAATTTTCCTTCAGGTGTTGATATGTCAGATAATACATTCTTTACAAAAAGTTGAATTTTCAGAGACACATTTTCTGTAGAAAATTGTTATCTTCTAAAGATACATTTTCCATAGAAAATTGTCATCTTGTAGAGACATAGTTTCTATAGAAAATTGTGATCTTACAGAGGCACATTTTGTATAAAAATTTGTGATCTTGTAGAGACTTATTTTCTACAAGACCACATCTTGTGATCTTACAAAGATACATTTTCCATAGAAAATTGTGATCTTACAAAGATACATTTTCCATAGAAAATTGTGGTCTTACAGAGACACATTTTCTATAGAAAATTGTGATCTTACAGTGACACATTTTCTATAGAAAATTGTGATCTTACAGTGACACATTTTGTATAGAAAATTATGATCTTACAGTGACACATTTTCTACAGAAAATTGTGATCTTACAGTGACACATTTTCTATAGAAAATTGTGATCTTACAGTGACACATTTTCTATAGAAAATTGTGATCTTACAGTGACACATTTTCTATAGAAAATTGTGATCTTACAGAGACACATTTTCTATAGAAAATTGTGATCTTACAGAGACACATTTTCTATAGAAAATTGTGATCTTACAGAGACACATTTTCTATAGAAAATTGTGATCTTACAGAGACACATTTTCTATAGAAAATTGTGATCTTACAGAGACACATTTTCTATAGAAAATTGTGATCTTACAGAGACACATTTTCTATAGAAAATTGTGATCTTACAGAGACACATTTTCTATAAAAAATTGTGATATTACAGAGACACATTTTCTATAGAAAATTGTGATATTACAGAGACACATTTTCTATAGAAAATTGTGATATTACAGAGACACATTTTCTATAGAAAATTGTGATATTACAGAGACACATTTTCTATAGAAAATTGTGATATTACAGAGACACATTTTCTATAGAAAATTGTGATATTACAGAGACACATTTTCTATAGAAAATTGCGATCTTACAGAGACACATTTTCTATAAAAAATTGTGATCTTACAGAGACACATTTTCTATAAAAAATTGTGATCTTACAGTGACACATTTTCTACAGAAAATTGTGATCTTACAGTGACACATTTTCTATAGAAAATTGTGATCTTACAGTGACACATTTTCTATAGAAAATTGTGATCTTACAGTGACACATTTTCTATAGAAAATTGTGATCTTACAGAGACACATTTTCTATAGAAAATTGTGATCTTACAGAGACACATTTTCTATAGAAAATTGTGATCTTACAGAGACACATTTTCTATAGAAAATTGTGATCTTACAGAGACACATTTTCTATAGAAAATTGTGATCTTACAGAGACACATTTTCTATAGAAAATTGTGATCTTACAGAGACACATTTTCTATAGAAAATTGTGATCTTACAGAGACACATTTTCTATAGAAAATTGTGATCTTACAGAGACACATTTTCTATAGAAAATTGTGATCTTACAGAGACACATTTTCTATAGAAAATTGTGATATTACAGAGACACATTTTCTATAGAAAATTGTGATATTACAGAGACACATTTTCTATAGAAAATTGTGATATTACAGAGACACATTTTCTATAGAAAATTGTGATATTACAGAGACACATTTTCTATAGAAAATTGTGATATTACAGAGACACATTTTCTATAGAAAATTGTGATATTACAGAGACACATTTTCTATAGAAAATTGTGATATTACAGAGACACATTTTCTATAGAAAATTGCGATCTTACAGAGACACATTTTCTATAAAAAATTGTGATCTTACAGAGACACATTTTCTATAAAAAATTGTGATATTACAGAGACACATTTTCTATAGAAAATTGTGATATTACAGAGACACATTTTCTATAGAAAATTGTGATATTACAGAGACACATTTTCTATAGAAAATTGTGATATTACAGAGACACATTTTCTATAGAAAATTGTGATCTTACAAAGATACATTTTCTATAGAAAATTGTGATTTTGCAAAGATACATTTTCTATAGAAAATTGTGATTTTGCAGAGACACATTTTCTATAGAAAATTGTGATGTTACAAAGATACATTTTCAATAGAAAATTGTTACCTTACAGAGACATATTTTTTATAGAAAATTGTGACCTTTCAGAGACACATTTTCTATGGAAAATTTTTATCTTACAGAGACACATTTTGTATAGAAAATTGTGATCTTACAGAGACACATTTTCCACAGAAAATTATGATCTTATAGGGACGAATTTTCTATAGAAAATTGTGATCTTAGACAGACACATTTTCTGTAGGAAATTGTGATCTCGCAAAGACAAAATGATAAGTTTTTAGAGAAAATAATGAACTATTGGGGACACATTTTATATAGAAAATGATGATCTATTAAAACCCGAAAATTTCTAAAGAAACTTTTTTATTAAAAAGAGACGAAAATTTATATGAAAAATTTTTCTCTTAGAAAGAAACGAAATTTTCTATAAAAGATTTTTCTCCTAAAAAGGATCAAAATTTTCTATACAAATTTTTTGTCTTTTTTATTTTTATATAAAATTTTGATCTCAATTATAGAAAATAACACAACTAAAACGAGTATTTACTTTTATATTTATTAAGCTATTTGCTGTTTTTAAAAATATTTGTCCAATTTACCAAAATAAATCACTTAATTTCAAATAATAAAAACATTCTTTGTGATTTTTTTTTTTTTTTTTTTTGTAAAAAAAATAAACGTATCTTAATAAAAATAACAAAAACAAAAAATATTTACTAACATTCTAATGTCATTGGATTGATGATTTATTTGATGTCGTATCATTAGATTTTTGTTATTTCTTTTATTATCTGTTTATCATTTCTGAAATCATTTTTATATTTAAATTGTTATTTAGATTTATTTATTTGCATTTTTTAATGTTTCTACTTATAAAATCAACATATTAATTATTGTTTTAAAAAAAGGAACAACAGCACGACATTTATTTATTTCTTTAATACTTTTTGTTATTTTAGTGCGACTTTTTATCTTGTTATTAAGACAAACAAGCAAAAATATCAAACGCTAAAAGACGTGTGCTCTGCAAGTTTTTGAATTTGAAATCAGCTTAAATTACGTTTCTACTTTGTTTCTCTCTCATAGAAAATTAACAAAAATCAAAAAAAGTTATTTTTGTCAATTCTATGTTGGTTATAGCTATAAAATCTAGATATTTAATAATAGAAATATTATCAACAGAAAAAAATGTTTATTTATCTTAAAAGCAAAACTACAACTTTTGGTTTTTGCTTTATGTTTTTTAAGAGAAAAAAATATTTCAAAATAAAAATATAATGACGGAGCCATAATGTCTGGTAGAGAAAATTAATTTTATTTTATTTTAGTTTCATATATTTTTTTTTTTCTTCATATAATATGTGCAGCTAAATTGTGTAGCTAAAAATTTACATTTTATAAATTTTTAATGAGTACTGTGTTTAATGCATTTAGTATGCTTAAAGTTTAAAACTTTAAATTAAGTTTGGTATTTTTCGAATATATTTTTTAAATTGGGTGGCTTTTTACTCTCTAGTTAATGATTTTTTTAACTCTCAAAGCCATGATTTTATTAAGACCTTAGTGTCTAGACTTTTGTTTAAATTTTAGCTTATAAGAGGTGTTTTTTTAATTTTTTGTATCTTATATTTTATGGCTTTTTAAAAGCAGCTTAAAATAATTTCGTTGTCAAGTCAAACTTCTACTTGTTTTTTTTTTTTATTTTAAACAAGAAAAGCAATTTTAAAATTGTCAACACATTCACCTAAATACTTACAAAAATGCTAATTTCTTTAATTTTATTTAAAATTTTTTTTAATATTAACAATATTTGTTTTTAATATCATAACTAAGTAGGTTACTATGTTTTACATTTATTATTCCATTTGTTGGTGGTTTTCTTGACAAAAAAAATTAAATTATAAAATAAAATATATGACGGAAAACATTCTAAACCATTAATTATAAAGAAATTTTTAATTGAATAAATAATGATGTGAAATGATTTAACTTTAACGAGATTAATATTAAACGTTATAAATGGAAAATAAATTATGTAAGTGAATTTTTTTTACATTTTAAACTGCATACATAAAATCCACTGCACATAGAATTAGAAAGAGCTAAAATGTTTTTGATTCTCTTGGGTCTTGAGAGTTATATACATTTACATTTTGAGAGAAATTAATCAAGTAAATATTTTAAAATATCTGAAAAAAAATGTTGGAGAAATTTCTTCTAAAAAAATGTGTAAACGAATTTTTTTTAATTATCAAAATGTAAAATTTCAGACACTGTAAGCAATATCCGATCTATATGATATCGCAAACAAGTTAATATTTTCTGGATAACAAAGGATGTCGATAGAACGATGTCCGTTTATGAAGTCCACCGATAACTACCACATATATATATATATATATATATATATATATATATATATATATATATATATATATATATATATATATGTATATGAATTTTATGCACAAAATTTTTAGTGCGCAGTCCTTAATTCGCTATAACTACTTGTATATTTGACTAGATTATAATGGGTGATTCAAGTAGAAATACTTTTTTCAATAGCCTTTTTTTTTTGACAGATCACGTGTGAGTCCTGTCATGCTGTCAATTTATTTTTGTTTAGTATTGTTTGGCATTTCATAATGGAAAGACTTACGCCTGAACAACGTTTACAAATCGTTCAACTTTATTACGAAAATTCACGTTCTGTACGTTCTGTGAGGAATGTGTTTCGTGCACTTCGCTCAACTTATGATCAACATAATCAGCCTACTGAGCGCCACACCAGCACCCATTTTGAGACCCAGTATTCATTATTGGATAATATTCGACCGAATAGACCACGTCCAGCACGCTATCAAGAACATATAGCGGCCGTAGCTGAGAGTGTACACGAAGACCGTGGAGAGCCGATTCAGCGCCGTTCGCAGCAACTCGGACTGACTTATGGAACGACTTTGCGCATTTTACGTCGAGATCTTAAATTGAAAGCGTACAAAATACAGCTTGTGCAACAACTGAAGCCGCTCGACCTTCCCAAGCGACATCACTTCGCTCTATGGGCTCTTGAAAAGTTGCAAGAAGATCTGACGTTTTCGAGACAAATTTTGTTCAGCGATGAGGACCATTTCTGGCTCTATGGGTATTTAAACAAGAGCAACCTGAGGAGATTCAAGAACTGCCACTTCGTCCAGAAAAAACAACGGTTTGGTGTGGTTTGTGGGCCGGTGGAATCATCGGTCCATATTTCTTTAAAAATGATGCCGGTGCGAACGTAACCGTCAATGGCGACCGTTATCGTGCCATGATAACCGACTGTTTGATACCAGAAATTGAATCTCGTGATCTCGGCGACATTTGGCTCCAGCAAAACGATGCCAGTTCCCACACATCACATCAATCAATGGATTTATTGAAAGAACACTTCAGTGAGTACATAATTTCACGTTTTGGGCCGGTTTATTGGCCACCAAGATCGTGTGATATCACAACGTTAGACTTTTTCCTGTGGGGATATGTAAAGTCTAAATTTTATGCGGACAAACCCGCTTCGATTCAGTCCTTGGAGGAAACATCACGCGTGTCATTCGCCAGTTACCAGTCGAAATGCTCGAATGAGTCATCGAAAATTGGACTCAACGGATGGACCATCTGCGAAGTAGCATCGGCCAATATTTGACAGACATAATCTTCAAAAAGTAAATGCCAAAGAATGTTCTTTCAAATGATAGTAAACATTCCCCATTAAATTTGAATTTTCTGTGTTTTTTTCTTTCAAACGGATCACAAGTTTATAGAATTTATTTAGAATTATGTTAGGAAATGAAGAGTTGCGAAATATTTTTTTCAAAAAATTGAACTAAAACATAATCACAAGGTCACTATAATACAAATAAAATTAAATTATTTTCAGATCTGTATACACTTGTATACTAATAAATGATCAACTGAATGTCTTCTAAATATTGAACAAAATTGATCAGTAAATTCGGAAGTATAGCAAAGCCTAGTGCATAGAAATTATTCTGAGCCTGATAGCCCAAGTTTTTGTGTTATTTAAAGCAATTCAAGTCTCAGAATATATTTGGATATAATGTTTTTAAATTACTTAAAAAGCTAGTATCCTTTTGATTGCTTATTTTCTGGTATGTTACGGATAATTTCTAAATGACGCAATTCAAAGATCTCATTATCAATTTATACCAATTAATATAGTCTGAACTAACTAAAATTATTTGATGGTATAGATTGTCAGGTAATTAATTTATTTGGCTATTTCTGGCGATTATTCGTTGTAGTATATGGGTTATACGTTATCTAATTTCAATTGGTGCAGTTTGGATACTAAAAACGTTTTGATGTATTTTCGCTATAAACTAAAGCAGTTAAACACATTTTATGCTCCAAATAAATCAGAATTTAGTAGATCTTCGATACTTAAACTTAATTAACTTAATTTAGCTGAAAACCTCTATGCAGCACATATATTAGCATGTGTTCAAAGTAAAATGTGAAGTTATGAGACAAAATCACAAATGATTCCCAAATGGATGAAAGGTCAACATTAATTTTTATATGCATCAAAAGTATAGATAATAACCTTTAATTGGATATCATTGGTTTTTTCATAGTGTAAAATCTAGTATTTTTATAGCGTTTCAAAATTGATAAAAAGCACTGGGAACCACCCTTTATCTAACAAATCAATAAATATTTTATTACTTTATGATTGTATATGATTTTCTAGTGATATGGTATATTCAAAATTAATTAACTTGGACATAAAATTACCTCATTTTAAAATTATTTTTTTATTTTTTTTATAGTGAATTACTATAATTATTTACTAACACAGTGGGAGAGATGTGTTATTTTATTGTTACAATTATTTTCCGTATAATAATTTTTTAATAATTAATTTGTGGCGCCTAGCAGGTGTAGTAATTAAAAATAATTACTTCTGCTCATTTAAATCAAAAGTAGGGCAATAAATCTTTATTTATTTATTGAGTTCTAAACAACAAATCGATTTAGTGTTAGAAAAATGTATGTAAATTAATTGATTTTTTTTAACATTTAACAAAATGTGGTAAAATGAAAACAAGTGTTTCTTTTAAAATCTATTTATTAAATGAAATATATTCCTAGAAGTTGTATATGTATAAAATATATATTAAATTAATTTACTAATCACTTCAAAAGTAATTTGCAAAGAAAACTTGAAATATATCAGAATTATACTTAGATATATACCGATTTTGACAGAAATGCCAGCTTTCAACAGAAATGAATTGGAAACATACAAATGAATAAAGAAATTTAAAGCTTGGAAATTATTTTAAAACATGTAAAATATTTAAATTACATTATAAATCATAATACTATTAATAATTTTTCATTCAACTTTATACTTTATAAAATTCCCCCAAATCGTCACATTTATAAACATTATTTCTATTAAATGACTCTGAAATTCATTTCACTGCGATGGTGGCTTTACTTTTAGACTTAGACTCTTAGGAAGTTTTTGAGGCGATAATAAGCATTAAAAATAATTCTGTTGGTCCTGAAGGTATTCTATTGAAATTTGTAAAAATTTTATATACTTTTATATCTCAATATTTTGCTTTTCTTTTAAGTTCAATAATATCGAATTCTGTTTTTTCAAAATCTTCGAAAGCTGATGAAGTAACACCAATGCCGAAAATTAAAGTACATCTTACACATTCAGGTTATCGCCCAAAAAAAAAAAACTAATGCTGGAATATATAAACTCTACAAATATGATAAATATATTTCAATTTGGTTTATTTATAAATTTATTGATAATCTCAATGTTACAACATATACAATCTTATGGATATAACATTAGTTATTATAAATAGAAACTACAGAAATCTAATAAAAGTTATTTAAAATAAACATAAATAATTATGCAATTAACAAGCAAATATTAGCACATACTTAGTTCAACTTTTCTCCAGTTTTTGTATCCTTTCCAAAAAATAGGATTTTTCGAGGTCCTTAAAATAGGCATTTGTTTGGTCAATAATTTCATCCTTGGAGCTGAATCTCTTTCCACCGAGCCATTTCTTTAGTTTTCGAAATAGGAAGTAGTCACTAGGGGCTAAATCCGGAGAATATGGCGGATGAGACTGCCATTGAGACTGCACACGTGTAGAGTCTGTCTATTAACAGGTGGTACTTGATGGGAATAGTGTTTCATTTCATATAACTAAGAGGGAAGTTCGAAAAGTCACGGCAATATTGATCCACCCTCGTAATTAATAATTTTTCAAATGTAAATAAGACTTAAAAAAATAAAATTAAAATTTTCGTGAAAATAAGTACAATACAATTATGTTTTGAAATAATTAAAAAGTTTATTCTTAAAAGATGTTGGTTTAGAAATAAAATTATAATAATAATAATAATAAGTTAAAGAGTTCAAAGTCTTGTTGCATTGATGAGAAATTGTCTGTCAGATAATAATCTAGAATAGTGCAAAGGTACAATTAAGTTGTTACGTGCTGATCTAGTAAATTTTATTTCTTAAAGATATAATCAGATTCAAACGAGATTCCATAGATTCGATTAGTATACATGGATAAATGACCATATTTTCTTAAGTCAACACACATATCTTACAATAACATTATATGCTCTTAATAGTTTAGTTTTAGAAACATT
This sequence comes from Protocalliphora azurea, assembly GCA_932274085.1. Taxonomy (NCBI): domain Eukaryota; kingdom Metazoa; phylum Arthropoda; class Insecta; order Diptera; family Calliphoridae; genus Protocalliphora; species Protocalliphora azurea. The sequence continues at coordinate 144,586,587 of OW026520.1, read as the reverse complement.
ATTACAGCTGCTGAACATTTCACATCCATAAAGGAGTATTGATAATATAAAAGATTTGGCAAGCAAGAGTCTAATATTCTGTGGAGTATAGTAGTGAGAACGTCAAAGACTACGAACGATTCCATACACTTTACCACATGCCTTTGGTCGTTTGTGACAAATTTTTTATGATTGATAACTAAGCATAGCGATTTTTTAAGGTTCAAAATTAGATCAGCATGCCCATTCATAGACATGTTCTAAATATGAATTTATATTTGTTAAACATCTGAGAATATCTGCCTTTTCACAAAAAACGTATAGTTGAATGTCGTCGGCTTACATATGGATTTGGCAAGTTTCTATTACATTTGGTAGGTAATTTATTTATAACGAGAATAACAAAGGGCCTAGAATAGACCCTTGAGGAACACCACGACTCAATCCCGTTGTTTCCATTTGAAACAACTTTTTGTGTTCTAAACTGAAGATTAGACAAGATTAATTTAGAGGAGTGTATAGAGAAACCAAACATATCACGGAATGAAATGCTTTAGAATAATTTAAAAGCTTTAAAATGACTATATTTCCTTTATCGACGTGGACTCGAATGTACTCTGAAACGTCGATTAGTGTTGTAATACAACCTCTTCTTTTTCTAAAGCCTGTTTTTTTATTACACAATAACTTATTTGTGCTAAGGTAATTTGTCATTTGTATATACATTCGTTTTTCAAAGGCTTTAGATAGATAAGGAAGGACGGCTATTGGTCTGAATTCTTTATCATCTTTAGGCAATGGAGCAATGTTTGCGATTTACAATAATTTTGGATAAGTTGATGTCATAAATATTGTATGTATAAGGCAAAATATTTGTGTGATATAAGGCACAATATTTGACAACAAAGTCTTATGCTAACCAAGGACTTCCGAGTTAGATTTTATGGAAAAAAAGCCTCCAGGATATCTTCCTGTTAATCATAGTTCTTCATAGTAAGAAGATGAAATATTTGATGGATGCTGTGTGGTAAAAGTTTTATTCAGCTCATTCAGTTCCATTTCAGAGAGGTTTGCCACCTTCATACCGTATTTGAAGCCCAGATTCCCAATCTCCTTCCATACTTTGTTTCTGTTTAACTTTGAGTGGTTTTAGGAGTGGTTACAACACTAACCAACAAGGAGTGGTTATAACACTAACCAACAAGGAGTGGTTAAAACACTAAACATTAGCTCTTTTATTACTGAAAGATTCCATATGTTGAATCCGGAGGCAAAAATCTTCCGCTAGAAAAATTTTAGGAAGGTTCCACAAGGGTCAATAGTAGGATCTCTTTTATTTACTTGATTGTATTTGAATGATTTGTACAATGCTATAAAGTTCTGCCAATACTGTACATATGTGGACGACATTCAATTACTTGCAGATGATTTAGGAAATGGAATCAACTCATTGAAAATAATGTCAATAATGATTTAAAGCTCATTTAAAAATGGTCTGAATAGAACTGTTTACATATAAATCCCTCAGAGATAAAAGCCATATAATTTTCTAAAAGAACCGGGGTATTATAAATAGATCTCGCATCATAAGATCTTAGGCATATATAAGGATACAAAATTGGATTTTAATTTTTATGTTAATTTTTTAATTTCAAGAATTTCGATTATTTTAATAAAATTTTATTGTCTTGGTATATATCTTCTTATGAATATAAAAAAAGAGTAGTACTGTCATTATCTTCGGGCAGATCTCTACAAAATTTAACCAAACTGACACTATGATTTAATCGATTTGTTAGATACATCTGCACTATTAAATATAGGGAACATATTTCTGGCTCTATAATTAGCGTATTAGGTTCAGATTTTCAAACTTTTATAAACTTACGATTACTACTTCAATTTTATAAAATTGTTATAATAAGCAATCCAACATATTTGTTAAAAAAAAACTTAACTTATTAAACAATTGTAGAAACACGGTCGGAACAAATGGTAGCACAGCTTCTGGAACAAATAATCTTATTTGTGCAAAACACTCATCTCTGTATATGACTAGATTCTTTGTGGTAATAATTGCCTTCCAAAGGGGGAGAGCAGTTTTGAAAAGTCTATTAAACGATTTAAGAAATCTTCATAAAATTTCTTGTCATGATATATCAGCTGTTACTAACTAAATTTCACTAAGAAATCATCGATTTTTTCTATGTAAAATAAGGATTTAAAATTTATATATTATTTTGTATTAATTTCATTTTACTAAATTTTGATAAATTTTGACAAATAAATTATAAGTTTATGATTTCTTTAAATTGAATTATAACTAATAAATAAATTACATTATAAATTATAATCCTATTACTACTTTTTCATAAAAAAATTAATTTATTATTTTACTTTATAAAATCCCCTCAAGTTCTCACATTTATAATCATTATTTCTATTAAATGCGTAATTTCATTTAAATATCTCCAAGCCCCATTTATAAATGTCAACAAAGGCCAAATAAATTTATATTAATTGTAAAGGTTTTTTTAACAAATACAAATTTATTTAATTTCCTTATTATGACTATATAAAATGTCCATATATTTTAAATATTAATCCAAAGATTTTAATTTTAATAGCACTGCAAACAGCGTGGGAGTATGAGTAATTTTTGTGATGTAAAACTTATACGTACTTATGTTGAACAAATTATTATGTAAATTTTTCATATTTGTTTACTATTGCTAACAGTAATAATAAAATAAAACTTTATTATTTATTTTATTTATAATTAAACAAACTAAAACGCAATATTGAGATAGAATAGTTAAAAGAAATAAAATATACATAAATGCATATGATTTTAAAACAGGAAGTTTATTGCTTAAGTCTTTTGTTATAAAGAGCTTAAAAAATGTGGTCAATGTGTCTGATGGAATATATCTACATTAGGGTGGCCCCAAAATAAAAGGTAACAGCAAAAATGAAAACTTATCTCATTCTGAGATAACGCTTCTATAAACTTTCATACTTATTATTCTATCGTTAACTGAATCAAAATGAAAATAGTTCCCTTTTTCATGTTTTTTGGATATCTTTCATATTTCTACCAAAGGAGCTATATAAAAACTTGACATCGCAAGAAAGGCATTTGGGATGCGCATTTAACGACATAAAAAATTTTTGGATTAAGTCCAAATGCGTCCGAAATTTTGCAATTTTTTATAAACAATCCCCTGGCAGTTATAACGAAATGATTTTTTTCGTCTTTTAAAATTCAACCTTGTTTGAAATTTACTCGATTTTTCAAAACATATTTTCCTTCGTATAGAAACATTTCTATATGAGAAGAAATTAAATGAATTTAGCATCAAACCAGGTGTACTGTTATAAGCTTTCCAATGGTATATAATACTTCATACTCCTATTAATGTACAATAGGAATGTCACTTTCATACCAAATTGTGTTGGAAAAGTGCACACGTATTCTTACGCTCTTTCATTTAGTAATTACTGTGAGTGCAAAGAGTAAAAAATGCACTGCAAAAAATTGATTGGCAATGAATTTGTCTAACATTAACATTTAAAGATAAAGTCGAAAGAATGTGAATTATATTTTTTATGACAATGTTAATAATTTAAGTGCAAGGAAATCAAAAATACATTAAAGAACATCTTTTATATATAATGGATGACCATGACCATGACGTTTTTCATTTCCTTAATCCAAATTTTCTTTGAGTGCATTTTTTTCACTCTTACTAACAAAACTACATATTTAGTCACTGACAACTAGTGTTGCCAGTTTAGCGTTTTTAAGGTTAACTCTTGTGAGGTCTGTATTTCGAAATATTCTTTAAATAAAGTATAAATATTTTGTATATTAATATGGTAAATTTTAATTTTTGTTTAAAAATTTTTCTTCAAATAATTTGTTTATAATAGAAAATTTGTAAACTTAAGACAGAATAAAAATACATAAAATATAAGAAATTTAAGAAGAATTTGAAAATCATACTTGAAAATTTTAATAAGATAAAGAAAAAGGAAAGCTAAATATTTTTTTTTTGGTTGAAATTTTCAAACTTTTAATAATCCTTGAGAGCGAAATCGATACCACAAGAGATACAACACAACTATAAAAATAAATTCTAATGATTTTTCAACATTTTACTTAAAATTAATTAAAATAACCTTATTAAAAATATAATTAATCACTAAATTAAATTAGCAATTTTGTCAAAAGAGATAAATTAAAAAAATAAGAAATCCTATTTTAAAATTTGTAATTAATTTAATTTATTTTATATAAACTATATTAATTAATTAATCACACATCATACCAAATAAGCATCTACAAATGACTTACATTTACATATAATAAAAAAAAATATATATCCTCAAACTTCTTCGAATTCAGGCCTGACATCGTTTGAGTTGGGTGAGTTTTTGTTAAAATAAAAATAAGAAAACAAGACAAATATTTATATAAAATATCCATCTCAAAATCACCTCAAAAACGAATTCTTAGATAAACTGAGTTAAAACATATATATATATATATATATATATATATATATATAAATTACCAAATAGCATGTTAGGGCGAGTGAAGATTATGGGAAGGAAAGTAACACCATAATCAATTCCGAGGTTTCAAATCAATATTTGTTACAATTTTGTTTGTTTCGCTTTATTGTCTATTTAAGGAATATTGCTACCTTAATTTTAAATTATTATTAAACAATTGTAGAAACACGAACCATCTTCAATTTCCCTGAGCACGTTAGGAACAAAAGGTAGCAGATCCATCAGTTACATTCCAGCTTTTTTAATTGTTTTTTAGCAAAAAATTTCGTTTTGATTCTAGCTATTTTCGAGCCTTTTTAAATTCCAAAAACTGCCTTTAAAAAGGCAATATTTTAGTATTTTAACAACGAGGGAATAATTTTTGATTTTCTGCTTCTAGTTTTGTCTTTAAAAATTATTAGCTTAAGCAGTTTTGTACATTCATTCACACAAAAAAATCGTGATTACATATATGTAATAAAAATTTTCGCCTGCGCCATCAAAAATAACTCTAACTAATTTTACTGAATTTAATTACATTCAAAACTCCATAAAAACTATTTATAACTTTATAAAATTCTTATTAAATTGAAAAATAAACTAAAAATTTTGACAAATTTAATAAAATGAACCATTTTCTATATGAAATATAATCCAATTTCTGTGAGCATTTCTATGGGCAAATATTCATTAGATTATTTTACTGGCAGCCATTCTATATTTTATTCATAAATTTATTAAGTATTTAAAAAAACAGACATAAAATAATATATATATATATGTATATATATATATATATATATTATTTTTATCCGTTCTTCTCTTTAAGGAGAGAAAATATAATATTATTAAAAAATACGTTCTTTTTTAGAGTCACCCGTTGACATATATATATATATATATATATATATATATATATATATATATATATATATATATGAAATGAAAACACCTGTCTCCCGTCGTTTTGCGAAAAAAAAACCTCACAAAGGGAAGCAAATTTCTAAAACCTTCCAAGAAAAAATTTTATTATTTATTTTTATTTGTATTTATACAATATTCATGTATTAATTTATTCTATGTTTACATAGTAGTCTTAAATTTATATACTATTGGTTGAAATAAACTTTAAGTTTAATGTTCCAACTACAATTTTTTAACTTGATATTTTATTAAATTTATATAATGGTTTGTCGACATCGGGAATATTTCTCTAAATTTTAACGCTATCTTGAAATTTGTTCAAAGACTTTGACCAGACTTTAGAATTTTTATTGGGCATTTAAACCAGCTTTCTTGAAAGATATCTTTTATTAATTCAAACAAATAACAAAATTGAATAATATATATTAATAGGGAACAATTTCCATGCCTTCTAAATTAAATAACAGTTTTAAAAATAAAAATTTATACAACTTTTTCGTTTATTTTGTGATTTTTTTTTTTAATTTTGCATGAATTTTGATTTGAAATGGTGTATTTTTGAAAAATCCTTTAAAAGATAATAATCTAAGCATTTAGTGATGGTACAATCTACGAAATTCGAATCATTGCTTATATTTTTATATCGCTTTAAGCATAAGGTATTTTACTCAGGTTTTTACATATAACGAGTTTTGAACCGCGATGAATTGTAGACCGTAGGAAAATTTTTAAATCTAAAACAGTGGATAAATTCCAAAATAGCATTTAAGTGATACGTATAGGAATACATACAAATATCAGGTGTATATTTTTTAAAATTTCCGTCAGATAAAAATGGTTGTTTTCAAACTTCAACCCGATACCTGCGTGAACTTTTTTAACGATCCGAAAAAATTATCATATTTTTTATTAAAAACTTTTAGTATTCTACACGAATATGCCGTTTTTGATATTCGCAAAAAGTGTGAAAAAGATATAGCCCTAATATATATATTAATTTAAAACTAATTTTCTCTCGTTCTCACTAGTGTTTCGTATATGTTTTTTGTAAGACACTTAATAAATTTATGAATAAAATGTATGTATCAGTATATATATAATTTTAATTTAATATGATAAGATGTATTGGCTTCTTGCTGCTAGGTCTGATTTAAGTCTTAACAATAAGGTTTTGCTTTATAAAACGGTTCTACAGCTAGTAGGGACTTTCGGAATACAGTTATGGGGAACTGCATCCTACTCGAATATTGATATAGTTCAAAAATATCATTCTAAAACACTGAGTTTTTTAACAAACACACCTTGGTTTATGACAAATAATGCTACTCACCGTAATCTTGATGTACGCTTTATTAGACAGGAAATTAAAAATTACAGTGAAACATACCAAGAAATAGTGAGCATAGTTATGAAGTTAGACGTTTAAAATGGTTACACATACTAGATCTACCTTTTCAAATATAACTTTCAGTTAATAAAACTTAATGTAAATAATTTTTATTTTAAGCATTGCAAACATATAAAACAGTTAGATTTGTAGGAACCTAACACTCTGTGAAATTGTTGTAATATGATACTCAATTCAAAAGTTATGTTTTCTTACTTAATAAGTCTGAAAAAATAAGAGTATATTTTATTCGATGTTTCTTTTGCATATTTTAACACTTTTAGTGCATGTTTTAAGCGCCTGAGACACACTTTTTAAGTACATGAACTTTCTGTCGCTGGTTATATACCTTAAAGAGTGCACTTAGATTTTGTGAACGTAGCTATAATTTTGAAGTGTTGAAAATATTTAAAGAAACTATATATTTTTTTTACTGGGAGTTATTTAAATTATTATCCTTTAACTTAACTATTATAGCTAAATAACCTAAATTTTCCAAAGCTTAATGTATAAGTCGTACAAGATCGAGCAAATATTTATGAATTAAAATCACAATCTTTATATATTGTATACAAATGAAACTATATTTACTGTTGATTAATCTTTCACTTTACGATGAACTAATTGCTTTTTTTTGTTTTTGTTTACAATTTTACCATTAACATTCAACTACTCGTATCATAAACATTTCTAACATCTTTATTAAGTAAACTAAATATACTCATACTTCCATTTAAATTATGGAACTTAATATCTTCTTTATTGTAATTATATTTTTAAAAATCTGTATTTCCTTTTTTAACAAAACACATTGTTTTGTAATATTTATAAAATAATTTATGGGAAATTTTCTTAAAAATTTACAACATGTTTCAATTAACTTAACAATAAAACCTCTTTAAAAAACAAAACATATAAAAACCATTTACAGTGACTCGTAATGTAAATAGTTATAAAGTAAATAAAAACAAACAAAATCAAAAATATAAAACAATTTCTTAATTACTCCACATAAAACTCCCGTTTAACTGAGTGTCATAATTTAAATAATTTATAGTTGAAACAATAAAAATCAATGCAATTAAACAAACAAAACAAAATACTTAAGTGAATGAACATTTTAACAATTATAAAATGAGGCAATTAATGTTATTGAAAAAAAAAAGAAAAAAAAAACAAGCTACTAAATGCTGGGAACGGTATCAAATCAAAGTAAAACAAAAGACTTAAGACATAAACTTCACATTTCAGCACTTAACAAACAATTTTTTTAATAAAGCAATTTATATGAAAAACATTTACAATAACTTTAAAAGAACAAGAAGAAAAAGGGGAAAAGCAAGAAATAAACATAAAGCAAAAACAACCTACACAAAAATTCAATTTCGCCTTAATTATTAATTACGTGTAAATTATTAATTAAAATAAAAAAACGACCACTGAAATGTTTCGGTTTTCCGTTTTTAATCAATATTTAAAGAAATAAATACACTAAAGAGACATTTGCCATATTTGTAAAAATTAATTTAAATTTTAAGCAAAAATTTTCTTTATTCTCGTTTTGTGCTGCTGCAGCAGTCCACGCCTGTTTTTTTTTTTTTTTTTTTTTTTTTTCTTTAAAGCTCAGTAGAATATGAAGCGTTGATTGTTTGTGGGTTATTTAAAAACTCATAAATTTTAAATTTGTTAAATGAAATGTCGAAATAATATGAATACCGCCTGTTGATTAAAACCTGACACACAACCATATAGCATCAGCAGTAAGAAAAAAAATTGCAAGGAAATTTATTTAAAATATCATAAAGATAAAGTGGATATTAAAGCTTGAGCTCAGGAGGATAATCACAAGGGAAATCATTAAGTTGTAGTATAAATATTTTATTATTAAAAATAACCAAAATGTTCGTAAAGATTAAGGGTATTCATTTAAAAGCCTAAGTTTCCCATTTATGCAATTGTGCAAATTTGTGCGAAAGGTTTCATGAACACCCTTTTCAAATGTTGTGCATTATTAAGTAAATAATTGCAAATTTTTGTTGAAATCAGTGATACACGCAATGATTATATTACATTTAACGTAACTATAATTTTTTACTTCGCTTTTATTAATAATTTCTAATTATAAACAAAAGGCAGCTGATTTATAAATGCCCAATTAAACAGCCCAAGTTTGCGAGACTAAATAGTGGCGCAAACTTACAAGTCTTGTGCAAATATTTTTCCATACAATTTTTAACAGTTTATTTTCGATTGTGCAAACTTGCACACATTACACAGTTTGCTATAGTTTTGCGGGTTTTCATGAGGACCCTTAATATTTTTTTAAATATTAAAAGATAGATTAAAGTGTGCGTTGAAGTAAACCCCCAGCAAAGACTTTGCGGTTCTCGGTAATGGCAACTATTTATTAAAGTAGTTTCGTGGTAATGAGGCGTCATTATTATTTGCCTACTCTGTATTAAATAAATAAAAACTCAATAGTATAATAGCACAGTAATACTGCAATCATATGGATCAGTTGGCTAGAGCGCTGGATTAACAACCAGAAGGTTGTTAGTTCAACCCCATTCTGATGCTCTTATTTTTCTTTTAACAAAATATCTAAAAAGATAAAAAAGTTTTTATCACTTAGAAAATTAAGTACGATATGGTGCACTGAGTAAGGCGTTAGTCATTAAAAACGAATGGTTATTTTTGTGCTTAAGTTCAAATCTCACTGACGTCAAAATTTTTTATTTTATTTATATTTTCTTTTAGTTACATATTTTTGAATACCTCTAGAGTCTAAAAATAACTACTTGAATTTGTAGACAACTCGAACAAAAATAACTAATTATTCAGGCAAAAAATAAGTAGTTTATTTTTATTTCCAATTATACCTATTAGCTTACTAGGAAAGCAAAATTTTTGCTGGGCCATAACACAAAATTTTCATAATAACTCTTACTGACGTTAATTTTAACTGTCTTTCTTAATTACTTGAAATCCGGTCATCTGTCCGCATACAGATGATAGTCAGAGCAAGAAAGTTCGAAATGAAATTTAAATTTTAACAAAAGTGATAAAAAACTTAATAAAGACCTAAAGAAACAGAAAAAGAAGAAGTCATAAGAATAAATTTCAAGCCCAAAAAGTAGAGAAGCTTCTAAGACTTATGCCCAACATGTTCAGCCGCACGTTTTTTTCATTTATTCAAAATCAAATATAAGCCTTGTTAAAGCTATGCTTAAGCTTTAGTCAATTAAAACTAAAAAAATTAAATAAAAAAGCTGAAAAGAACTATGAGAAAAAGAATGATCAAAGCTCCTCAGTAATAAAAAAATAAAAATATTTTCAATATTTTGGATGTGTGTGAAACGATAGAAAAATTCTAATTTTTATTAGACTTGACAATATTATCAAAAATAAAAATGTGTAAAGAGGAAAACAAAAATTAAAAAATACAACTGTTTCGTTTCCATTTAAAATCCTTTCTGAAACCAAAATTCTTTGGAGACATTTCATATTCAAATGGAAATGTAATAACGAATCAATGTGATTGAAGTCCTAAAACAAAATGTAAATTTTCTAACAATTTGTATATATTTTAAATATAGAGAGGCTCACTGATTTTTCATATCTCATCAAAATTTTATGAGTCACTCTATAATCTATAATTTTTAAAACGTCAAAAATTTCTACACATTTGTCAAAAGTTTCACTAGTCCTATGGGCTGGTGAAATTTTATTCACCTCATTATAGTCAAAAATTTACTTATCATTTCACATAGACCATTTGTATTAGCATGGAAAACATATGTTATTGGTGAATTTTCTCATGCTCCAGGTACAAGTTTTGTATACCGAATAATCCACAAAATGGTCTTGAATAGTATCAAACTGAAAGCAATAAAAATTAAAAAAAAACAGTTGTACTGATTGTTTAAATAAATAATTAACTTTACGAAAATATATATATATATATATATATATATATATATATATGTTTTCTTTTTCATCTTCATTATTAATTAAATCTTCATTATTAAATAATTTTAAGAAACACAATTTAATTGAATTACATATTTCTTCCACCAACCTTTAATGTAAAAGTTGTTAAAAAATTCTAAAAATTGTTTCTCAAAATAATATGGGTCATTTAATTAAACATTTTTGTTTTGATATAATTCTAAAAACCAAAACAATAGCAACCTTAAATACTTTATATATATCTTTCTTTGAATAATTCACATATAACATAAACATTTGTATATCAACAAGTTCAGTTATTCCTTTTGAGCTATCTACAAATGTTTATAAACATGTACTTAAGTTCTCTTAAACATTACTTAAAGTAACATTTATTTGTCCAGAGCACAAGGAAATATTAAAGAATTTAAGGAGGACTAATGTGATGAATAAGTGTTAAAAAAGTAATACTCATAATTTTACTTTGATTTATATGTTGTTATTTCATAAAAGTTCAGCGAAACAAAAGGGTAAAGAAAGCTATGTAGTTACTAATGAACTATAACGGGTAGGTTAAAATAATCGGTAGCTATTCAAATCATTTCCTTTAATACATGGAGTTTTTTAATCTTTCTTTTCTTTTTGATATGTGCTACGATTAAGACGAATTATTAGAGTTAAAGGTATAATCATTAGAGTTAAATTAAAACACGTGTAAGAAACATATGGAGTAAGATAATTATAACCAATTATCCACAAGTCTTTGAATTGGAATACAAATCAGGTAGTTCTTAAAATAAATCAGAATTACTTTTTTTATTAACTCATTCATTTAGGAAAATACAAAAAGTATAACAAACGGTTACATTATCCAATTTGATATTTTGGAATAAAAATACATAACCACTATTGGTCCAAGAATAGTAAAAAAATCTTACTTGCGCGACAGCTTTACAAGAGTTGAAATTAAATTTTTAATTTACATAGGAAATTTGTAAAAAAAAGGGCTGGTAAGATCTTTATTTTTTTTTTTTTTTTCATGTAATATTCCATCCATATTAAAGTCTTATTTTTATAGATCTATCATCGTTCAGTCTAAATGACAGCCAGCCACTACTATTTTTCTTGCATGTACAGAAAAAAAAAAGATAAACTATTACAAATCCAACAGTTTTATCTCGTTTAAATTAGTTCCAAAAGCTTTATTTTAAAAATAATTATATATTGAATAATATATTGAAGACTAGAAAAAAAACCTAAATATTTACCTAGATAACTTACTGGAAAACTAAAATTCATTGAATAAAACGCTAAAGCAGATAAGATATGCCAAACTTCAACAATATCAACATTTTGAATAAACACAAAAACTATTTTCTAAAGTCTTAAACTAATAGCTTAAATTTAATTTTCTAAAGTAACAATCATAAACTACATTTATAATCTAAATTCTAAACTTATTATTTCTAATTTAATTTCTTAAAATAATTAATGATAAATTAGATTTCCTAAAATGTACTAGGTAATAATTTTTGAAGGCAAACCTTAAAAATTAATCTTGATTAAATACCCTGTACTGCTATATTTTGTTATTTACTTATTTCACTATTTATTGTAAATTTTACGTATATGCAAGAATTCTCCCCCTCATAAATCTATCATTTAGTCAACATCATTCATAAATAAGATCCAGAGGCCTCTGCGACAGCGATTAAGATTTGATGAGTGAAATAAAATAAAACAATTATTTGACATCTCTTAAATTATTGCATATCAATAAAAAAAAAAATACAACAAACAAGTAAGAGCAACATTATTAACACCTCATGTAAGAGAACCTGTGTTATTTTCTTTGGTTCTATAAATCTAATTTTTTATTACTATTGTGTTTTTACATTAGGTTATACATATATTCCTATTGCTTGTTTATTCTATTATCCCAGATATTTATATTTACACTAACTAATATTTGAATATGGTAAAATTTAAAAACATATGTAAATCTATAATTTAACTATCTAAAACTAAATCTTATCTACTTAAAACTAAATGTATTATAAGTGAATTAAAATATTAATCATTAACACTTTTTTTTAGTATTATACATCTAAATTGTTTTTTTTCATTACCATTTTTTCTGTTACATTATCACAGGGCTTTAATAAATATTAAAATTATTCAAAATGAATTGCTAATTCTTACAAAGTTTTCTTCCATGGTATAATCGGTTAGGCTGACCTTTTTTATGGGATTTTGTGAACTATTTATTTGCCGGCAAAATCATGGAATGGGTGGGTTTAGAGGGATATAATTAATACTCTAGCTTACGTATTGTTTTATTGTTATTATTATTATTATTATTATTATTATTATTATTACTATTTGTAACCATATTGGGGCTACATTTCTTTTGCTAATATGGTTAACTTGGTCTATATAAGTCATAATTTTTACCTTTAAGAAGGGAGTCTTTAATAAATATTTTTATGAGGAACTGGGCTGAATTTATAAAAGGCACAAACCTCCCCACCCCGATTGAAGTTAGCTAAAATGGCTCTCGCAGTCTTTTTTATTATTCAGACCTTAGTTACGATTTCAATTGTTTTTAAACAATTTGATTTCGAAGAAAAAAGGAAAATGTTTCTTTTTGGTTATTTTCAAACAGCCACATATCACAAAGTGTACTCAAAATGCGAAAAGATATGTGATTGTTTTGCTCCTTTAGTGTGAATAAACTCGAATAATCATAACAAAGAGTGTCATAAAAAAAATAATAAAAAAAAAAAACATTGACGATACTCGTGACATGTAGCAATATCTCTAACATTTTCTGGCCAGATTTAGAATTTTGTCATTACAATAGAAGCATCAAGAATTGGAAATGTTATTTTAGTCCCACAGAGTATTAGTTATTTAAACCCAGAACGTTGGAAATTATAAAAGAATGGGATATAAGTTAAAAGCGAATTTAAGAAGAACCAAGCAATGTTCAATTGAGATTATTAATTTAACAGTTTTATAGAGAGATACCACGAAAATTTTCGTAAAAGTACTTTAAATTTTTTTCCAATCATACCTAAAGAAATTAAGAATAATACAGTTAGCATTTTATTTTATACAAAATGATATATCAGAAAAATCTGGAGGAGAAATGCTACAAGTTGGTTTGTTTTTGTTGGTTTAATTTTAATCCTAATTTATTCAGTTCATCTTTTATTAAAATAAAAAATAGTAATAAAAAAAACATGTTATATTTTATTTAAACGTGCACCTTAGATCAATTCAAGATACTTTTTAATTTTGAAAAAGGGAATTCAAAAATAAAAATAATAATAAAAATAATTTTAAAATTTTTACCGAAATATTTATAGAAAACATTCTTCAACTTAATATAAAATCTTCACTTGCCTTTAAGAATTCATTTCTCGTAAATAAAATAAAACCTCCAATAAAATCTTAATAAGAAAATTAAACAATAAAACATCATTTCAATTTACTCGTATAGCACATTCATTATGACATAAATAACAGAATTTTATATAAATCGTTTTCTTTTAAATTTAACATTTACAAAACAAGACATTTAGTTGGCAATATGTTTTATTATACTTAAGGCAAATAATGCCACTAAGAACACAGAAAGTTTGTAATGTAAATCCATTAACATAAATTAAATATATTCATACGAACAAATTTATTTATAATTCTACCCGTAAATATTTTTATAAATATAAATTACATTAAGTCCTTCATTTATTTTATATCGAGATGACAACAAAGAAGTTTTGTTAATGATCCACAGGAGAATCATGATCATTGTCATGATCAGTATTTGTAGTAGTAATAAAAATAAATACTATTATTTTAGCAATGAGTTAAGAGTTTTACTGTTATAAAATATGTAGACTTTATACAAATATTTTGCAAATTGTAGAAGTACTTTTAGGTAAATTAGATAAGGGCTTCAAAAAGTAGTATAGACTGAGCGGTATGTAATTTTTCCAGGCAAGGCTGACTCTTCTAGGAACATACTCTTATCTATTTCAGAAAATGTAGAAGAAAAATTCTCTTATTTTCTGACACTTAACTCAAAAATGTACCATAAAAATTAAAAAAAGTACTATTCGCGATTTCACACCTATTATTGGTATTCTGTTTTATAGGAATAAGGAAAAAAACTATTTAATTTTTCTTTATGGTTTATGTGGCACTGATCAAATCTTTACTCTGTTTTTCAAAATTAGTTCCAATTTTTGGGATATTGGTAAAAATTAATGTTGACCACATTTGACATTCCATTTAAATTTTTTCTTTAATAAAAAGTTATAAATTGTAAATAAACAGCGATAGAACTAAGTTTTTTTTATTGTCGGGGATCTGTTGCACGTTTAAGAATAAATTCTAAACTTTAGAATATCAATAATATGAAATTACACACGCACAGTGCAGCCAACATACGAGAACTCAAAATACGGAAACGAATTTCATATTTAAATTCAGTACCTCAAATTACATCTATATTAGTTCACATCAATGTTTCCAGTTTAGCCTTTTCAAGACTAAATCTTGACTTTTTATTTTGCTTTTAGTCTCTAGCTTTTTTCTAGCTTTTTTTTCATACTTTAAATTGCTTTAAAAAGGCTAGAATGCTAGTGTTTCAAGGACGAAAAAATGGAGTCTTATTTATTATTACTAATTTTATGTTCACATAATCGTCCATTTAAACATTTTTGTATATTTATTTTCACAAAAAACCCAGATTATTTATATTTTTTTTTTTTCGTTTATTTTATTTGTAACTTCTACAACAAAACTTTCGTCTTAAAAAATAGAAATCTTGTGATGTTATTATTTATAGAGAAATATGGATACATTTAATACAAGAGACACTTAAGTTAAATATTAAAAAACATAAGTTATTAATTATACGAATTTTGTCTTTAAATTAATATACATTTTGTTTTAAAGTAGTGTAAAATTTGTTGGTATGTTAATAAAAGTTAAAAATAAAAATTTGTTATGAATAGTATTCGAATAATTTTCTCTTAAATTGTAATGCATTGCTGTAACTTTAAATGACGTAGGAATATTGTTCCAAAGACGTGTAGCGTTAATGAAGAATTGCCACTCCGATATTAAAGTATGGTATCGAAATTGAATAAAGTTTTTGTTTCTTACAAATGTCCTAAATCTCAGTCTACTAAATACTTGGTATGGCTCACGAGTTGTTATAATTTTATGAAGAAATGTTAGGACTCGTATTTTCAGCACATATTTTCTTGGAATAGGGCGTACTCTGGTAATTACCATTTACGTCAATTTTTCGCAGTCCAAAAACATACCTTGTGATTTTGTTGTAGGTAGAATTTAGCTTTAATTTACTGGTCGTATCACAACTCAGAGCCATAGGTTAATATCGGTATTAAGTACGTTTTTGCAGTTAAAAATCTTATTTTGATGGGTGAGCAGTACTTCGTGGACCATAGAATTCTTAGCATCGGGTGAGTTTTACCACAAACATGTAGTACATGACCTAACCAAGTTAGAGTGTCATTAAAAAATATGCCAAGATTTTTTTCCTTGCTTACAATTTCAATTCGCTGATTATTGATGCATATGTTAAATGAGTAAATATTTTTCTGTGATCTTTTACGTATTGCTAAACATTTATATTTGACCAAATCGAATCTCGTTCAAAATCCTCATTTAGTTTTGCTACACATTCTTCAAAGTCCTTATTTTTGTTACTAATATACGCTGGACATCATCAGCGTACATTCTTATGTCACAGTAAAGTAGTTGATCAGGAAGATCATTTGTTTAAATTGAAAAAAGAAGAGGTCCAAGAATGGATCCCTGTGGTACACCCCTAATAAGTGGAAGAAAAAGTGATGTTGTTGAGACATTGATTTCAACACATTATGTTCGATTTTCAAGATATGAAGCAATAAGTTTACAGGAAGTGAAGGAGAAATGCATAAACTTTTAAAGTTTTTGAATCAATATCGTATGATCTACAGTATCAAAGGCTTTTCAATGATCCAATAACACCAACAACACAACACATCCATTATCAACTTCATGTCTAATATCCTCGCAGTAATGCAACTATGTTTCGCTCGGAAACCAGATTGTTTCTCAGTTAAAAGGTTATTATTACATAAAAACTGAGTTATTTGTTTGTTTATAAGTTTTTCAAATGCATTCGACAGATATGGTGTGGGCTGATATTTATTGGACGATTTTGGTATTGGAATTATTTTAACTTGCTTCCATCTTAGTGGGTAAACGCATGTCATAATAATTTTATTAAAAATAAACGTGATTAATGGTAGAAGTGATGATAGAAGAATTTTGAAGAAAGTCGGATGAATTTCATCAACACCAGTGGCATTAGATTTTATGGACAGACAGTTTTTGAGAACATCAAAATGACTAACGCACTCAAAGTTGAACATACTATCAGGGTGATTCTCGATACTATGACTGGTATAATATGTGTGGTCAGCTTGAATCATTGGAATATTTACGAAACTACCATTTAATTTATTTGGATCTGCTATACCACTATTACACTGCTGCTTTTTGTTATTTCCTATACCAATTTCCTTAAAAGTTTTCCAAGTGTTCTTTGTATCGATTAAATTAGTAAATTTTTCAGAAAAAATATTTAGTCTTTGCGGATCTAATTATATTTGTTATTTTTTTTCCTAGCTATACGAAAGATAGGTCACTTGTTCTGTAATGCTTCCATCTGGAGTAAGCAGAGTCTCTATCTATTATAAGGCGCTTGATTTCCATTGTAAACCAAGGCTTTTGACGGCTGTTAACTTTCTTTGATTTTAATACAAATTTTCGCCTGCGGCGCTTCGTTCTCCATATCAATAATAACTTAACTAATTTTATGATCTTAGTAAATCGATTGTAATTATTTTTTAATATACTTCATTAAATATAGAACTATTTATGAATGTAATTAAAAAAATCTCTTAAAAGCGAAAACTTACCTAAAAATTTGGAAATGCTTAATCGAAAAGGAATTATAGTTCTAAACTGGCGACAAATCACTTAAAAAAATTGAGTAATTTTTCATATGAAGCATAACCGAAATTTTTATGTGAATTTTTTGAAAGATCTTTCATTTAGTCATTTTTCTGGCAACAGTTTAATGTTTTATTTCGAAATTTATTACAATATATAAAAAAAAAATCAAAAACTAATGTGAACGTGAAAAGTATGTTTTAAAACTAAGAAAAAATATTTGATTTTTCTGGCTTTATTTTTTAAGACATTTAGGCTTTTTTGACTTTTTTTAAGTTCAATTTAGCATAATTTTCTCTCATCTGCTGGCAACATTGGTTCTCATCTACTCTGGTTCAAAAGTTGGCTCTTATTTGTATTATTTGTTATATAACGTATAGAAAAAATGTTTCTACTTCCATCTTACCGTTCGACTAGGATTTGCTTTCTGAGCCGATTTAACAATACTCGTCCGTCTGTCAATGTATATTTTGTAAATAAATTCCAAATCGCAATTTTGAAGATAATTTGATGAAGTTTGCTACAAATGCTTTTTACAATCTACGGGCAAATTCTACTAATTAAAATCGGTTCATTATTTTATCTCGTATTTTATCCAGGAATAGGACACATAGCGTTTAAAATTTCTTAAATTTAGAAAGATGTTAATGATAGTCCGCACAAATATGAGCGGAAATTCATATGTCAAATTTTACAAAGAACGGTTCATAATTGACAATAGTAATTATATGTATAAGTTTTACTTGAAAAAACTTGTATAAATCCATATAAATTTTAATAACAAGATAATATTTTACATAAATACGTTTTGTATAAATAGAAAGATTGGAACCAAATTTCATGAGAATCGGTCCATAATTAATAATAATAGCTGTTATATAAACTCTCCTTTTGAAGATAAAATTAATACCAGGATATTATTATGTATACGCAACTTCTATCGCGGTTCATAATTCTCACAGGGCCTATATAAGACCCTCACCGACATTACTTCCATTATCGAACATAATGAAAATTATGGTCGGTCAAGCCCAACCATATTTTATCCTACAACATATGATTGAGCTTGATCGACTATAATTTTCTTAATTGCTTTAATTTGTTCTTGTTTTAGGGTAATTATTTTAGTTTTTTTTCTTAATTAATAAATCTAGAACCATTGAATTTAATAAATATTCTAAAAGGGATAAGATCCTACTAGGATCTAGTCCAAATGGAAAATTATCAAGTTAAAGTATGTCAAAATCTGAGATCTTGTGCATAAAATCGATTACCTTGGATTTAATTGCACACTTTCGCGGACACCAGAGATATTTTTGATCGATCTGGCGTTCCCCAAATGTCACAGATTTGACTTTTAAATAAAAAAGGAAAATGCTTTAAAAGAAAAATATTTCTTTCTACAAAAACTATCTGAAAAATTATACATGGGACTGCAAAAAATAATGTTAACATGGCTGGAAAGTATTTTGAATTCCAATTTTCTGGTCCATCAAAATAAAAAAATGAGTTTTAATTATGCTTAAGTATATGACCAATTTCATTACGCTTTTTTTTAAAAGAATCGCGAAAATTAGTTTGAACATTATCATATGCAGAAAAATAATTTGGTTAGGCGTCTTCAAATTCCCAAAGAAATCAAATTGAATTAAAATTATAATTTTTTTTAATCTTTATTTTGCAATAATCAGTTCAACGCCTCAGTACCAAATTGGCATTTTAAAGGCTAGTTGATAAAATAAAATTTAGTTACAAATTCTACAAAATTAGAAAATAAATTTAAATATAAAAAATTTATATTTCATATAATAAATATTCTATTTTGTATTTAAGACTATTTTATTGCTATTATTATATCAGAAGCTCATCAACATGTTGTAATAAATTATTTTTTAAATTTGATTTAAACTGAAAAAATCTTTCAACATTTTTTAAACTTGATGGTAAGTTTACTACCAAAATATTCAATACGTTGCTTTGTTGTTTCAGATTGACAAAAGGCTCAAATTATATCTGTTTAGGTTTCAACGAAACCAAAATGGATAAGATGCCACGAATGCTGATGAAGTGTGTAGCGGCACAGAAAATACGTATTCCATTTTGCTGGTGTCTAATTATAGTCCACAAACTCTGCTTTGGTATTGCCAAATACAATTTAAAAAATATACGATTGAAAACTTGCTTATGGACCTTCGAACCGGATACTGGAACTACATCTATAACAGCGTTTACGACGCTAGGTTACTTGTTCCAAACGTCTGGCGCTGCTAATTGAGTTCCTCAAAATTACACCCAGTGCAAGGCGGACGCCATGTTTAGATTTCAAGGAAACTAAAATGGATAAGACACCACGAATGTAAAAATCTGATTATATAATATACGTTAAAAAATTTGATCAATAATGGGTAGTAGCGATATAAGACGAAATTGTTCAATATCTGTTGCTTTATTTTCCTTGAGAATAGGAATAACCTTATGTATTTTCAAAGTACGGGATAAACTGTTATGTCAACTATAACATTAAAAATGTTTACCAGACTTTGCTTTGTGGTAAGGTCAGTAATGATTGCTTTAATATATTCATATGATGCATAAATTACACGAAAACTGTTATAATGGGGTATTAAAGTTCCCAATGCATTACACGAATCTGATGGTAATTTTACTATTTGCTATTTTATGTTATCAACAGATTTTAAGAAATGAGAGTTAAGTATTTCAGCTTTACTAGAAAGGCTTTTAACAAATTCTACATTTGCATCTATAATAAATAATTAATCTATTTAATTTCTTATCAACCATACTTTTCTGATAGACAACGAAAATATAATGCATCTAAAGTATACATTGTGTCTTTTCAGGCAAAGTTCTTCATATTTCAACGTAAATTTAATTTTAAAATTTGTAATAAGAAAAGTTCCTTAATTTATAATCTTAAAGGAAAACCAGTCAAAATGATTTTATATTTTTATGGCTAAACACCTATATTTTTAAATGTGATAGTTCATTTATAATAAGCATACGCTCACAATGTTCTTATTTTGATATCTGAAAGTATGAGTAATATTAATCATTTATAATAATTATACGCTCACAATGTTCCTTCAAAAATCTATATCAAAAACTAGCTATAATGAATCTTTGGAACCCTTTTCTTATAATTATTCAAATACATAAATATATTACTGTGTAACAAATTTCATTAATTTGGAATGACTCTTAAATATCTCTATGCGACAAATTGTGGGTAATCAAATACTGCCTCAATGATTCGAATGTGAAATGAAAGTATACTGTCAAATTAATTAAATCTCCAACGGGTTTTTTAAAGTTAGTTCGAATTTCGATTTTATGGGCTCTTAAACTTCTAATATTTTTGAGCACTTTTATCATTATGTGCGTAAATAAAAAGCTTTGAAAGAGTACAAAGCTTCTGTTAGATATTATGCGAGATTTTAATTAAATGCTCCTCCATTTTTACGCCCACTTTTCCTAAGAAGATTGTATGCAATATATATAGTGTATTCTCTGAAAGGAAATATAGAATATATATTATATCCTGTAGTTCCTATAAGGAATATAGGACCCCAACAAAGTTCTTCCAATCATCTCTTTCATTTGCAATATGTTTTATTTTGCTCCAGCTGCTTCCTGAAATTCTTATTTTGGTATTCAGCTGCCTCCTCCAAGTGCGATCAGGCCTTCTAATACGTCGTTGACCCTAGAGATTCCAGTTAATGGCCATTCTGCTAATGTTATCGGGTAGTTTTCTAAGCGTATGTCCAATCCAGTGCCACTTACGTCCATGCATATCCAACCGGATGGGTATTTGGTGGGTGGTATTCCAAAGATTGATGTTACTTATTTTTTTCAGGCCAAAATATATGTAGGATTCTACAGAGACATCTGTTTACAAATACTTGGATGTTATTGATATGTTTGGGTGCAGCATTCCAATATTCACTGCCATACAGCAATATAAACTTCACTTTGGAATTAGGGATTCTGATTCTGGTGTTGTTAGATAGCTGGGGGGATCGCCGTAAAGGATTAAGCATAGCAAAAGCCTATCTCGCCTTGTCAAATCTGGTTTTCACATCCTGAGATGAGCCGCCGGTTGTTGTAGTATTGCAACCCAAATAAGAGAAAGAAGTTACATCTTCTACAAGTTGGTGCCATAAGAGGAATAGCTAAGTAGTTTATGCACTTTTGCGCAATGTTTTGGTCTTTTTGGGGTTAATTTTTATTCGCACTCTTGCGGACATTTCCTCTATCGTACGGAGTTTGTCTTATAAGAAGTCAAATATAGTCTGTGTAGTCAAAGTTTTCTAAATATCTTAGTAGTCCCTAGCTTACGCCTTTATTGTTATGCGTTGCATATGCCGTAATGTCGTCAAGAATGATATTAAATAATAGAGGTTATAAACACAACCCTCGGTTTTGTATATACTCGGCAATTGGCCTCATTTCAAAGGCTCCTTATTAGCTCTATTATTTTCTCCGGGAAATATTTTCAACGTAACGACACCCATACTGCTATATGTGAGGGAGTATCGAAAGCTTTCTCGAAGTCATTGAACGTTAGGTAAAGAGGAAAGCGCCATTCCACGGATTGCTCGATGATTATTCTCAGGCTATTTGCGTCGTCAACACAGGGTCTTCCATCACGAAATCCTACTTGCTCTTTTTGCAACTTGTCACATAAGAAAGTGGATAATCTATAGTTTATAATGCTTGCAATTATCTTATAGAGCATGTTACGCAACATTATTAATCTCCAATTCTGATATTTGGTGAGATCCCCTTTCTTAGGCATTTTAACAATGACTCCTTCTTTAATGTCGTCGGACAGGTAACTAGAATTCCACATTTTTTGGATAAAAGGGAGAAGTAACTGTGTGCTGATGTTGGTTGGTAATTTAAAGTGCTCAGTTGATATATTATCATCGCCTGGGGCTTTTTTGGGTTTTAATGTTTTTATGGCCTCAAAAATTTCCGCTTCGTCCGGACATAGAGTCGAGATGTCATTTCTTACGAAATGGGCGGTACACAAACAGGTTTTTGGATCCTTTATTGTGGAACTTTCTAGTATTTCGGTGTAATAATTTATCCATATTTCCATATTGTGCGCTTCATCTGCAATATTATTCACCCAATTACGCTTGCCTTACTTTTCGCTGTTTTTAACCATACGAATCAAATTTTTGTGGCTCTGCTGCTTATATCTGCGTGTGTTTGCGTTGTTCAGTTGACCTTTGATATTTAAATAATATATTTGTATTATTTATATAGGATATAGTTAACAAAAGTGTCACGCCCACTTTGTATAAAGAATTATTATTATTATTTTTTATTTTTGAAAGTTCAAATGAAATTTAGTCTCTATATCAAGTATTTTTTGGAGAAAACTATGAACTAAATATAAGTTGGATGCCACGCCCAGTTTCTAACCCATTTTTAGTAAAAATCAATATTGCTACCTTCTTGATGCTACTAAGAAAAGTCACATAAAATTTGACATTCACAAGGAATATAAAATATTGTATATTATAAAATTTAATCTGTATGGGTGCCACGCCTCTATTTCGCCCATTTTTATTATATTATTTTTTACCACTGTCGTCAAAATGTATATGAAATTTGATATTTCATTATTACGAAGAAAAGCAACCCTTTCTTACAAAAAAGTGGGCAAAGCATCCAGCCAGTACTTCCTTCAAGGATATATATTTATGTTATGTTTCATTTTAATCGGTTCAGTAGTTAAGACAGAAGGTAAAGCTAAATAACTTAAACAAATAAGGTAAAATAAAGTAAAAATGAGCCTAAAATGGGAGTGGCATTCAGCAAAATTCTAGTATAATAATGCTAGTAGTCTGTAAAAAAAAAAACAAAAAATACTAATATTTTAATTAAATAATTTATATTTTTTTACTTCCATTCATATTGAAAAAAGAACTACAAAAAATTCGAACTCCAAGAGACCATAAAACTGAAATTCGAACTAACTTTGAAAAGCCCTTTAGGGGTTTTGTTAGACTACTAGCACGCTCTCATTTTGCGTTAGAATTATTGAGATAATTTTTTCTTGTTACACTGTGTATTTGCCTATTTGTACACACAGAAAATAGTTATTACCTTATATTTTTCGACTGACACAATTTTTTCATTTCATTGAAGTAAAAGTTTTTTTTTCTCATTTAAAATTTTAATTCATTTAATCATCTTCTTGATAAATTTAATGAATTTTTTTTAATTCGAAAATTATTCTGTTTTTAATTTTTTGCAGTTATTAGTAATTGATTTTTAATAGATTTTTAATTGAATGAATTATTTTAGTGATCGGTGACTTTTTTTCTGTGTACGTAAACGAATGATTGTACGCTTATAATTATGACCAGGTCTGTCAGATGTAGTGACTTTTCGCCAAACGTGGCGATTTTTAATTTCTTTTGGCGAGTGAATTTTATGGTGGCCATTTACTTGGCTAATTTTTAAAATTTGATTGTGTAGAAAAACTATTAAATTTTCTTATTATAAATCAACTCTTTTTAGTATTTGCTTATCTAGTAAAATTAAGAACCTTAATTTGTAAATAGCTTTAACTCAGTTTATGAAATTTTATTCCCAAAAAATAATAAACGTTCATGAATAAATTAATTCTTTTAAACAATTTATAAGTTTAATGAATTACAGTGAAGTTCGAGACAAACAAATGTTGTTATATAATGTTAGAATTATTCCTTTTAAAAAATATAATAAAGTTCAATAAATTTTAATAGTTGATGAACTAAAAAGGGGCTATAAACAGAAAAGTGTGCTTTAAGTTATTTTTTTTTATTATTCAATTACACTGTGCTCGAAAATGAGACTAATACTTTTAACAATGTGGGCACCCATTGGGTTAAATTAAATCGACGACGCTGAAAGCGCTCGTTTTTGAGATATTTTATTTTAAAAGGCTAAAAAATTAATTAAGCTTTTTATATTAAATTCAATAATTTACCCCACATCTGATAATATACCCAGTATTAAATCAAATTTTTCGTAAAAATTTTATCTCTAAAATGTATGTATTTTAAATTTAAAATTAGTTTGTGAATACGAGAGTTAATTTTTGAATTTAAACGATATAACAATTAAGATTTAACTGAATTGTATAATAATGGATTCTTAATATCAGATGTATTTTTAAATGGTAATAAACAAAAATCGGTTTAAAGCTAATTTAATTTATGATTGGAATATATATATTCAATTACTTATTGTTTAATATACATCAATAATGTACTTTTATATTTTGTACTTTTTATATTTCCAATTAATTCGCTACTTCCATAATTAAGTTTAAACACAAATATCGCGTATAGAGCGCTTAATTCGAAAAACGACTGTCACCAATGAATTAAGCATTATCAATAGGGTGTCCAGTTTATTAAAATTTGCAACTAGCACAGTGTTGTTGTTATTTATTGCAATTATTATTGGCTTTGTTAAAGCTAAGTTTACATTTCAAATGATACGAAATTTTAAGCTCTAAATATTGTACGACACTTAACATTTTAGTTAATTTTTTTAGCATTTCTTTTAAAGACCAAATAAAATTTTAATTTGGCGATTTCTGGCAATTTCTGATTAACAATTTGGCGACAGAGGTTCAAAAAAATCTAACAACCCTGATTATGACAACATTTTAATAATGAAAATTTAATTTTTGTACAGATTAGGCTTATTCTCTTCAAATACCTTATTAACCAAATTATAAATAACAAATTTTTTATTTAAAATATTTTTAACAAAATGTACAGCCTCTCAAAAATTCGTTTACAACCCAAGTTGTCTTAACTTAACTTGTCATTGGCGTAAAATTTATTAAAAGTGCTAACAATACAATTTATGCTTTTTTAATGGATTATTAGCCAGGCTTATCGTGTCACTTCTTTTATTTTTATTCTTTTCTCTCCCCTCTATACAAGTGAGTAAATATGCAGATGTGGGTTTCGTTAAAAAAAAAAATAAAAACACAGAATTTTTAATCCTTTTTTTTCTTTACTTTAAACAGAAAGTGACTGTTTGGAGTGAATGAGTAACTTAAATAGTGGAATTTTTCTTCAATTTAGTAACAAGATCTAAAAGGTGGTCTTTTGTTTTATTTTTCTTATAAGTTGTTTTAGGAGTGTGTTGTGTCGTTAGTTATTTTTATACAACTCTTTTGGGGTTGTGCCTGTGTTGTCTACGAGTGTGTGTGTTGAAATGAAAAATGATTGCTATAAATTTAATTTCCTATCACAACATTTTGAAATTTATGTTAAAAAAATGTCTTTGGAAATTTTAAACGTTTAAAAACATTAGATTTTTTCGTTGCTGGTTAAAGTAAAAGTGAATTTTATTTATTTTATTAGTTGGCTGGATGATGGTGATTAAATGTTTATTTAGGAGCTTAATTAGTTAAACTTTATTTTATAATAGAGGATTTTGCAATGAGTGTAAGTAAGTAAATAAATTTATGTATAGTTTTATTTATATTTGTTTTCACTTTTAAATAAAGTTAAAAAAATAGATTGGAGATTAATTTATATATATTTATGTAACGCCATTTCAGAGAAATTAATGAAATTAATTTGAAAAAAAAGTAATAAAAAAAAGTAATAAAAAGAAATAATAAAATAAAATTTCCTAAAAAATTAAATAAAAAAATCCCTTTTCTACCCTAAAGAAGAAAAACAAAAACTATTCATCATTTTCGATATTTTTTCCGAAAAACTAACATTTTTGAATTTTTTAAAAAATTTTATTTTTTTCAACACATTCATTCAAGAACAATCATGTTCTTGAAAGTATATGATATTTTTGGGTTGAAAAAAGAATGTGCTGTCGTTGTAGTGATTATTCTTTGCTAATAATAAACAGATTATTAAGAAAAAATTAGAAATTTTATTATGTATTTTTCTTATTTTTTCTTTCTCACAAATTTAGTTTTTAATTTTTTTGACAAGTTCTTACCTGAAAAAGTTCAAGTTGAATTCAAATAAAATTTCATGTACTTGAATTTTAATTTTTTGAGTGCTTATCGGTTTAATATTTCTGACATTAAAATATGTCTATAAAGTGGAAAAAAAAGAATGTTTTAGTTAATTTTCGTTTATAATATTTTGCAAATAATATAAGCTCTATTTTATCAAAATCAATGAATAAAGGTACTTAAAATTATTTTTTTAAGAAATGTAATCTCTTCTTTTGTATAGAGAGGAACATAAATAGCATTTTTGGTAATTTACAAAAAACAAATCCAATAAAAAAAACCAAAAAAGTTTAAAATTAACAAGACTTCTATTTATTTTACTTTGAGATCAAGCTAGTTATGTTGCAAATAATATCTCGTCGGTGCACTAACGAAAAGTTCTATATATAATTTTCTGAAATTTATTTTTATTGAATCATCTGAAAGCTTTATTGAACATCAATTTTATTTTAAATCTATTTGCAAATATTTGGATTAGTTCCAAAGATATCAACACGACTAACATGTAATTTTGTATGGCTTTCCTACAAAAAATAAATAGTTTTTTTCGCCCTCCTGAAAAGTTGTTCAAAAACACATTAAACTTTTTGTCAGCGCACCGGCGGTGTGCAATACTTCTTTATAATCGATATATATATGTGTCAAATTTATTCATATTACTAAATTTGTGTAGAAATTTTTAAATCTTTAAATTTTTAAAGAAATTAAAACTTTAAAAATATTTTACAAAATTATTATTATTTTTTTTTTTTAATTGCAAAAATTTGAAAATGATCCTAACATTTTTTATTCCCTTTTATCATAAAGCTGGATATGTTTTAAATAAAATAACCTATATGTCATCAAAATTGATGTATATAAGGACTGCCAACAAAAAGATTAGTGCTTACTACTCAGCTTGTAAAAATGAAGTTAATCTATCAATCTTTTTGAAATTTTGTTTTTATTATTATATTCAAGTTTTAAATTTGGAAAAAAAATCTTTATTCGTTAATAAAATATTTAACATTTTCTGCAATTAGAGGTTTATTATGCTTTCGATTAATTTTTTATTGGAATTTTCTAACTTTATTTGAACACAATTTTTTAATATATCATTAGAAAATTTTTATTGGATTTTTTCTTCAAAAAATCGTAAAAATTATAAAATTCCATTTCTCTCCTTTACCATAGAGTAGAATACATTACTAATCAAATAAGCTACATTTATTGGAAATCAACGCATATATGTGAACTTTATTTATAACTGAGTGAAGGTTAATTTTAATTTTTTGTTTTTTAAGAATTTAATTATTTTTCAACACAATTTTTCAAATATTTCTAAAACTATTAAGCTGATTAAAAAATATGTATAGAAAGGAGCATATTTTTTTTAAAGAATATTTTTGGATATCTTTAAAACCAAATAAAAAATAATAAACAAAAAAGAATAGAAAGCATTTATGATTATTTTCGGATCTCTAGAACATAATTAAATTAGTTTTACATTAGATGTCATCAATCATTTGTGATTACAGTGTACATTAAGGCATGTTGTAAAATTTGTTTTACATAGGAAAATTTTAATTTTTTTTAGAACATTGCTACCGTTTTTAAATTTATTTAACTTTCCAAATATTACTTTATTTCTATTTCTATCCCCTCTCCCCAAAAAAAAGATATAATTCGTTAATAAATAAGAATATTTTCATTATTATGTTTTTAAAATTATAATATATAATTTCACAATAATTTGCTAGAAAGCCTCAAGGGATAAAAAAATGTTGCTAGAATTTCTCAATCATATTCTATCATTTGATACCCATAGTGCATTGTTGAGCGACTAAAAGATTTTAAATAATTCATAACAGAAATATTAATTTTCTAATTTCAAAAATTTTTAAATAGGTTATTTAAACACGAAATGAAAAACTGAGTACGCAGTCCTATCATAAAATGTCTAAAATTTGTTTTTAAAAATATTTTAGACAATTTAAACAAATTCATGTTTGTGTCTTAAGTCTTTCGTTTTTTTTTATTTACTCTCTGGCTGGCATTTTTCAAATGATTTTCAAAATAACACAAAAATAAATATTATTTGCCTTCAAGCTTAATACGCGTGTTGCCATAATGTCTAGCAAAAATTATTAAACAAATATCAAAAGATCAAAAAAAAACAATATTCAACAAAAATTTTTAAGCTTTAAAAACACATAAAACATGGAATATTTATTAGAAAAAGCAAAAATTTAACAACAAAATCAAACAAAGAAATAAAAATTTTGTGTTATAGCACCATACAACAGCATTTTTCATATATGAACCAAACCATATACATATGAAAGCAGAGACATTTTATAATAGGACTGCGTACTCAGTTTTTCATTTCGTGTTCAAATATCCAATTTAAAAATTTTTGAAATTACGAAATTAATATTTCTGTTATGAATTATTTAAAATGGTTTAGTTGCTCAACAATGCCGATATGATTATCAAATGATAGAATATTATTGAGAAATTCTAGCAACATTTTTTTTATCCCTTTGGGTACTTCAAGTGTTTTATTAATCAATATCCTTAAGGCTTTCTAGCAAATTATTGTGAAATTATATTAATTTTAAAAACATCATAATGAAATTTCTGAATCTCATGTTTTGTTCCTTTAGCTTCAGCACTTAAAATTTTGTAAAATTTTAAAAATGCTCTGTCAGTGTTTATGTAAATTTTGTTTTCGAAATATACTATTTTACCAACCTCCTTTACAAATGTTGCCCGGAAATATTCTTAAGTGATCAGAATTATCTTGAATATGCAAATATTTATATGAAATTCATTATATAACCAATAGATATTCTACTGTTTCTATTGATGGATTGTACTCCAATATATTCATTCCTACTTCTGGTATACCGCAAGGTAGTATCTTGGCCCCATTACTTTTTATTATCTTTATTAGTGATATATATTATTGTTTTAAATATTCTGATTATTTGATATATGCTGTCGATCTTAAAATAATTAAACCAATTTATATTATGGATGATTTAAATGATTTTCAAGAGGATACTAATATTGTTGTTATGTGGTCATATGATAATTTCCTTCTTTTTAATATTAAAAAGAGCCGTCATATGATTTTTCATAGAGGTCGATACATTTTAATTACCCAATATTTTATGAAAAACCAAATTTTAGAATTATATAATATAATATCATTAGACCTTGGTGTCATTTTTAATCATAAGCTTACTTTTTGTTAAATTTTATAAAATTCTATAAAACGAAATTCCACCAGTTTTTATTATCTCACGAAAAAACTATTATTTTCTACTTCTGTCCAATCTATATTAGCATATGCATTGTTTATTTGGAGTCTTAATTCTAACATTCAAATTAATCGTTTGGAGAAAGTTCAAATTAAGTTTTTAAAACTTGTATTTTCTTTTTAAACATTTTCAATACTTCTTACATCTTATGAAAATAGATGTATCTGGATATCAATCAAATCGTTAGAAATTCGAAGAAAAAATTTTTGCAGGCAATACTGACTGCCCTATCCTACTCAATTCTATTCAAATATCTGTTGCTCAAAGACTATTAAAGAAATTAAATATGTTTTATATTGATACACATAGAACTGATTATGGTAGAAATGAACCAATAACTAAATCGATAAGTTTATTAAATTATCTTTGTAAATATTAGTAATTCAAAAAATGTATTAAAAACCAGTTAAATAAATTATTATAATTTTGTGTTAGAATTAAGTTGCTAGTCTGTAGGGATTTCTATTCCATAGACTAAATAAATTAATAAATAAATAAAAAAAAATAAAAAATAAAATAAAAAAAATCGAGGTAACTATGAGGCTCCTTCCCGAAAATTCTCTAAACGTGTATAAATACCATAAAAATATTAATATCGAAATTAAGTTTGGCATAACTATTTTATATTTGAGTATAAATAATGTTTTAAAATTCACAAACATCGACTTTTAATTGACTATATCTCCCATACAACACAAATTCCAAAATATCACTTTAACACGCTTAAATTGAATAGTTTGCGATTTTATTAACAATAATTAAAATGTATATAACTATAAATCCCACTACCAAATTTGAAGAGAATCGATCCATAATTGAATATAGTTTCCATATAAGATACATTTCAAAAAATCACTTTAAACGCCAAATTTCATTTAAATACCAGATTCTGAATTAAATGTGGCATTAATAAGTTTAATGTAAGTATATAAACCGTGGTATGAAGTTTAACAAGGATCAGTCCAAATATGTTCATATAAAGACCCGAAAATTAGTTTAACGGGCGCTCTTGATTGACTACACCTTTTTTTCATACCAATTTTTTATAAAACAAGATTAAATATAAAATAAAAATCATAGCCACTCTCCTCTCACGTATTAAATATATTTTAAAGACTTCTAAATAATGTTGTCATGATACACTTTTAGTAAGTTACTTAAAATTTAAATACAATCGCTTCAAATATGGCTATCTTGGTTTTGCATGCTAGTAGTTTCAATAAAAGGAAAAATAAATTTGTACTTTTGTTCCTAGTAATAATTTTTAAATCACTGTATGTATTAAAATAATAAAGTTAAAACCATAAAACTTTAATATTAAAAACTGCATGTTATTTACTTTAATATATATTATTTTGAACATTATTTTATTAGATAATTAAAAAAAAAGTAATCCAATATATTGCTAAAATTCTCCTCTTTCTCTATAATAGCAATTAGAAAGTAGCATATTAAAAAATTAACATCGCACATCCTTCAACATTTTAAAGTCCTTTAAAAAAGAAAAACGAACACGAAATGAAAAACTGAAAACGCATTTTAATATATTATGTCTATATTTTCATATGTACGGAAAAAAATAGGGTCAAGTATAATTACTTTCAAATTTTTGAGTTTTCAAAGAAGTTCTATGCAAAATAAAACAAATTTTAGTGCTAAATCATATATTAAATTATAAACCTTAAAAAAAATAATTCGGTAAATCAATCTTAAGCTCAAATTGTCTTTTTTCATTACGGACAAAAAAATACGATCGGGCCGGTAGTGAATTGACGTATTCATTTGTTTCAAATTTGTTTCAAATTTTGTAAAATTTTTTTTCGAAAGTTTACTTATTTTAAATCTCGATATCGATATAAATAATTAAAAACTTAAAAAGGATAAGAATTATTGGAGATCTTTAATTTCGAATACTATTTGTATCAAAAAGGATTCATAAAATAGGAACGTCAAAAATATGGGAAAAATTGAAGGTCAAGCAAACTATTATACATAAGATGATCGGCATAGTAAGGTAATTTTATTTTCAATTAATAGACAGCATCCACAGACATTTTGAAAACGTTCGGGGTTCAAAATATACTAAAAAATCACCAACAAAATTTATCACGTCGGCGAGCTCTAATACCATTAAGTCGATTATAAATTCGCTAAGAACATAAATAAATTTCTTCTAAGAATATGAGAAAGTAATTGTTAAAAACTAAATTTATTCAAAACACTATTTTGTAAAACCGTGATCTTATAATATGGACCATATTATAAGATCCTCATATAACCAAGGTAAACAAATTACGTAAAATTAAGTAAAAACAATAACCATTTTTTTATAAATAAACTACAGTGGTGCATATTCCTATAAACGCACATCAGTTTTTTTAATCAACTTACCAAAAATGGGGCTAAAAAATAATTAAATTGCTACAAATTAATTTTTTAAATTATCTATTGATTTCACTTAAAAAATTAATAACAAAAAACTTAAAATGTACATTAAATTTTTTTCACTGTAATTTTAGTAATTTAATGCCATTTTTTATGTCATTTTCCTATATACGCAATTAAAATAATGAACTAATTTAGAATTATTAATAATGTGTTGATGAACCTTTGTTTTTGATAACTTCAAAAATTCGATTTCAAATTGATTCGAACAATTTTTTAAGAAAATCACCGTTAATTTCTTTCAAGACTTGCTTAATTTTTAGTTTTAACTCCATTATTTTCTTGCGTTAACTTAACGGACTAAGAGAGAAATAGTGAAATACTATGTTAATTAATCCACAATTTAGATTGGTTTGAGACATGGTTTGCAGCGTTATCCTATTGAAATGTGCAACCTCCATCCTGTTTTTTTATCCATAAATTAGAGAAAATCATCTTTCAACAGTTCAATATAAAATATATTTTTGATTTTCCTGCAGCATAAAAGGCTTCACAAACCATAACACTGCCTTTACAGAAATTGCATTTCGACATACGAATATCGTTCGACCTGAAATCACGCCAATAGCAAGAATATGAATCGATACCGTTCAAATTAAATTTCTTTTCATTAGAAAAGATTATTTTATTCCACTCATCTGTCTATTTCATATACTTGCGTGCAAATTTTAAACTACTTTCCTTATGATGCTGTTTTAACATTGGCTTACATTTTGGTTTCTTCCATTTAACGTTACCATCTGTTCGAAAAATATGTTCAACATCTTTGGAAGTGACAGGAAGGTCAACTTTATTTTTGATTTGTGTAGCATTTAATTTATAGCGTGTAGCTTCTTCCTTTATTTTATTAATTTGCCTTTTTGTTAATTTTTGATTGCCTTTTGTTAGTTACCGCACTCCGTATTTCTGCCCTTTCTTAAGAACGCCTCGAACAACTCTTCCGATCGGTTAATTTTTCAACCAATTTCTCTGTTAGAATAGCCTTCATCACCAAAAAATAAAATTTGAGTTTTTTTCCTAATATAATCTAAAAGGCATCCTCTAAACTGATGAAATTTCGCAATTAAAACAAAGGAAGCAAACAACTAAAACTGTTAAAATTTTTTAATATATATTGTTTTTTTTTTTTTTTTTTTTTTTTTTTTGTGCAATTACCTTTTAGAAAAATTTTTCTCGACCGCGTTTATAGATATATAAGATTTTATATCTTATAACATTAGGATTACCGATAAAATAAATAAACAAATAAAGTATCATTATATCGCGAGTTTTTGTAACAATACAACATTGTTTTTGATTAAGAGAAACGAATGTACCATAAAGAAAAACAAAAATTTTAAATGCGTTTATAGGAATATGCACCAGTGTATAGATATTAAATTGTATCAAAAAACTTTCGCAACGATCCAAAAAATACATAATTCTGTATTTTTATACCCCCTGCTTAATTAAGGATAATGGTGTTAGTAATATAACGGTGTTGGTTGCTACCATAGCAAATTGTCGGGTATATATCTCAGTATCAGGGAGCTTAAGAATGATCTAACAGAGAAATAATATTTCCTTCAATTGTATTCTTAGATTTCCAGAAGAAAATTATGTTTCTGGTAGATTTTAAACGGACTTACTTTGTAATTTTTTTGGGGTTTGATTGAAAATAAGTTTAAACTTAAAAATCAATGTTTGAATTATTTTAAATTTTAACATTGATCTTAATGTAAAACATGCACAATTTTATAAATCTGTTTTTCTGTTTTTGGTTTTATCGTATCTTTTTTTAATTACAAAGATATTTGTTTTTGAAATCAGCTAAATTTAATCAGAATAAAAAAATAATTTTTGATAGGAAATAATTAATAATATTTAGAGACGCATAAATTTCAAAGAGTTATGTACCTTTAATCTTTTATTCTTTTATTTGAAAAATTTAAAAAACATTTTTTTGGAAATATTTTTCTCTTTACCAAAGCTTTTAACGATTTTGCCAAAATCAGCACAAAATTTTAGCTGCAAGAAAGTGAAGGACCGAATGTAAGAATGCTTTTAATTAAAAAAAAAAACGTAGTTTTTGTATTTTATAAAACAAAATAAGTATTTAACTTTGCTTAATGAAAAGAAAAGTAACCTCCTCTTAACATTCCATAAAAAAAATTACATAATATCAAAAAATAACAAAAATACTAATATGTTCATGTGCTAAAATTGCGGCTTATGTGAATTTTCTGATAAAACACTTCATGTTCAAATAATGGTAGTTAAAAATTTCATTTAAATAAATTATTTAATTATATTTCAGTAAAAATATAAAATTTAAAGGACAATATTTTATTTTGTAGAACACTTTTGTTTATAATTCAGTAAAAAATTAAGAAAAAATTATGAAAATTAATTGACGTATGGGGGACTTAACACCAAACAATATTTAATTCCCTTTTGCATCTTTTGATAACTTTATGATATTTTAAATATGTCGGTCTGGAGGTCCATCTAAAGTTCCGTTAGAAGTGTCCATATTGGCTGAAGTTGTGCTTGAATTTACTGACCCACACATTTCAAAATTCAAAAGTTTTGAATGACTTTTACCGAAATGCGCATATTACACAATTTTTTTTTTTTCATTTTGCAAGAAAATTTGTAATTTTGTAATTATTATTGTACTGTGTGTGATAGCTAATTTTGCGTACAATAACATAAAAAAAGTCGGGGTCCAAAATGTTAACCCGTTCAAAAGTTATTGATTTTTGATCACTCATACCCCCAAAAAAGTACATTATGCGAATTAAAAGTTCCTGACGTGATAAAATTTTTTAAAGATCTTCTGTTCCAGAGGAACTTTATTTACATTGAACCTTTCTAAATTATTCTTAAGTACTGCCTTTTAATTAAAACTAAAATTATTTAACTATAAAAATCGGTGACGGTACTTAAGATTTGTTCGGATCTTAGATTTTTTTGCCATATTTTTGACGATGTTATTCTATAAATAATTTTTGATAAAAATTGTTCTCAGAATTAAAGATTATTAACGTTTTATATATTTTTTCAGTTTCTAATTGATAACATCGTTATCAAGATTTAAACAAAAGTAAAGCAAAATTTTGACTAATTTACTGCTGACCCTATTTTTCCGCACTGATAAAGAACAATTTGCGGTTGAGATGATGTAACATTTTTGGGATAATGGTAAAGGATATTATTTTTATATAGATTTATAACCCAAAGTATTCGCAATAATTTGGCATTAAAAGTTTTATTACTCGTATTTTGCTTAAATTTTTTTAGAAAGCTCAAAAAGTTTAAAACAAATATACTTGACTCTATTTTATTGTCCGTAACTGTATATGGAATTTATCAAGTGTGAGAAAAATTTTACATTTTTGTTGTACGGTGTAATAAATATTTCATTATATTTTTTGTATCTTTGTTTATTTCTTTCGTTTGGAAATTTATTCCAAAGTAATTTGCTGATGATGTTATACAATGTAGATTCTAAAGTTATATTTATATGATATTTATTTTCTCGTATTGTATTGAATTTTAAATATTGCCAACAAGTCTGGCTTTAAAATCTGAAAAACAAATTTACAAAAAAAATAAAATATTTCGAAATTCATTAAAAACTCTTAGCTAAAAGGACAGAGTAACAAACTTAACGTTACTCAGACAAATAGTCTGACAAAACGTCTGCCAGTCAACAGACAATTGCTTAAAAATAAAAGTAATAACAAAAATTATTAAGAAGTTCGATAAACCAAACCAATGATTTTCCATAATAAACGGTTATTTAAAGCCTCAAGCTATTTAATCTAGATAAAAACTCATTTTTAAATAAATACAAAAAAAAAAAATTAAAAACAAAAATTGTTTAAATGATCACACACACAAAACAGAAAACAAATATACAGGCCATTATTAAGCCGTTTTCTAAACAGTAGAGGAATAAAAATTTTTTTTAAAAAGAATTTAAGCTTTTTAATGGAATTCTTATCATGTGTTCATATACAACAAAAAACAAAACAAAAACACAAGCAATAACACCAATAACCACAACAACAACAAAAACATATTATTACTATTATTAATTACTTTATTTATTGTTTTCTTATGTTTTTTAAATTTTTTATATTCACTTTAATTATAAACCGCATTTATACATTTATTTTTATTTTTTTTATTTTTTTAAGGTGGCGATTTGTTTGCTCTGTCCGTCCGTCTGTCATTCCTACCAATTCCCAGCTTTCGACTCCATCCTTGTAATTTGAATGAGTGAGTGAGTGAATGAGTAAGTGACTGACTAGCAGGCCAGCAAGCTGGGTGCTGGAGAACTCAAACTACATACGTATATATATTTTATCTTTTAAGAAAAAATAAATATACGTTCAACTAGATACAAGTATGAGTACCAATTAAGCCTTTATATGGATAAATGTAAGAAATAAAAAATAAAAAATAAAAAATAAAAACGAAAATATGTAGAAATAAGGCGCGTAATTTATTGATGATGAAATGTTTATAAAAAAAACCCCTTCTTCATTATTCATACGCATACACTAACAATCATATTTACAAGTATGTACAGTACCGGTCAAAAAAATAGCGCCAATGATAAAGTTATTCTTCGCAGCAGCAAAAACAAAATTACTAGCTTTTCATTTGTACATCACTGTGCAGTCATTAAAATAGCATCGTTTTACAATATTTTAGTTTTAAATAACAAGCCATAATTAAATCATTAAAAAAAAAGCCGTCAAAAATTCTGTTATACGGTGTAGTAAATATTTCTGAATATATTTTTTTTGTTTTTATTTATTTATTTTTTTTTTTTTTCGGTTGGAAATTTATTGATGGAGATTTATTGATGTCATACAATGTAGATTTTAAAATTATATTTATTTTCTCACATTGTATTGGATTTTAAATACAAAAGGCAAATCAATAAGTCCGTGACTTTTTGAACTTCCCTCGTAGTTATATGATATGCAACACTATTCCCATCAAGTTCCACCTGTTAATAGACTACTGTCAAATTTTGAGCAAGTTTCGTCATTTACTTTGCGTTTAACAGCTGCTCCAAAAATACAACCTCGTGTACTTTTCTAAAAATGGAAAAAAGTGAATTTCGAGTGCTCATTAAACATTATTCTATGTGAAAGAAAAACCGTCAATCAAACCAAGGAAAAGCTCGATAAATACTATAGGGACTCTGCACCATCGACTTGAATGGTAAAAAAGTGGTTTACTGACTTTCGTTGTAGTCGCACAAGTACAAATGACGCTGAACGTTCTGGACGGCCAATTGAGGTCAGTACACTCGAAAATGTAGAAAAAATCCACGATATGATGTTGGCCGACCGAAGAGTAAAAGTGCGTGAGATTGTTGATGCCATAGGCATTTCATATGGCAGTGTGTTTAATTTATGGCAGTTGGGTTTAAGAAAGTTGTCTGCAAGATGGCTACCGCGTTTGCTCCCAAATTAAGCTTTTTAATGGA
Source organism: Protocalliphora azurea (assembly GCA_932274085.1). Lineage (NCBI taxonomy): Eukaryota > Metazoa > Arthropoda > Insecta > Diptera > Calliphoridae > Protocalliphora > Protocalliphora azurea. The sequence goes on along the minus strand of OW026520.1, from coordinate 144,548,488 downwards.
ATTCTTATCATGTGTTCATATACAACAAAAAACAAAATGTAAACGTGTGACAATTTCAAAGGAATGTTTGGAATTGTTTCATCGCAATCCGAATGAGATTTTGAGGCGTTTTGTAAACGTGGATGAAACGTAGATCCATTACCGTACTTCGGAGACCAAGCAGCAGTCTAAACAATTGGTTTCTCCGGGTGAACCTGCTCCGAAGAAGGCCAAGGTAAGTTTTTCGGCCAATAAGGAGATGGCAACAGTTTTCTGGGATATACGCGGGATAATTCACATCGATTACCTTCAAAACGGAAAAACAATAAACGGCGAATATTATGCCAACTAATTAGACCGATTTAATGAGGATTTAAAAAGAAAACGACCCCATATGGCCAAGAAAAAAGTTATTTTTCATCAAAATAATGCACGGGTGCACACGTGTGCAGTCTCAATGGCAAAACTCTATGAATTGGGCTACGAATTGTTACCAATTCTCCGGATTTAGCCCCTAGTGACTACTTTCTATTTCCAAACCTAAAGAAATGGCTCGGTGGAAAGAGATTCAGCTCCAACGAAGAAATTATTGACCAAACAAATGCCTATTTTAAGGACCTCGAAAAATTATATTTTTTACGCAAAGTAAATGACGACACTTGCTCAAAATTGGCAGTAGTCTATTAACAGGTGGTGGTTTGGAATAGTGTTGCATTTCATATAACTATGAGGGAAGTTCGAAAAGTTACGGACTCATTGATCCGCCCTCGTATTACAAACAAATCTGGCTTTAAAATTTGAAAAAAAAATATAAAAAATAAAAATATTTCGAAATTCATTAAAGTTTAAATAAATAAACTTCACACAAATTTTATAACTTATGTTAATAGAAATGGGGGGTAACAAGCATTGTATGCCTTTAAAACGTACTATTATTAAGAAAATGGTTTCTGATGGTAAACTATATTCTGAAATAAGAAATTTGGTTGGATGTTCCAACAATGGTTGTAAATTCTTTAAAATTTGTTCAAAGAGCTGAAACACGTGACCACAAGAAAGTAATGTCGCCTTTAATGATTAAAGGTTTGGTTAGATAAAGCAAGAAGACCACATTTATGGCAACCACAAAGATCAAGAAGGAACTAAAAGTAACTGTAAGTGTTTTAACTATTCGTCATAGAATAAGAGACAATAAATTAAATATTTGTAGTCCCCCAAAAGTATCATTGCTCACGCGTAAGCTAAAACTCATTGTATTGGAAGTGGAGGAATGTCCTATGTACAGATAAGCCCAAAGTTATTTTATTTGGAGGTAAAGGTGCACATTCCTACGTCAGAAGACCCCCCAAATTAAATTCAAAATTCCCTTCAAAAACCATTAAACATGGTGGTGCTATCATTGTGATATGGGAGTGTTTTTCTTATTACAGTGTTGGACCTATACATAGGTCGCTGATATTGGACCTTCATCAGCACAATAAGCCGAAGCATACCAGCAGACTTGTAAAAAAAGTGGCTTGTAGAAAATAATATAAATCTGCTGAAGTGGTCTGCTCAGTCACCTGATCTCAATCCCATTGAGAACCTATGAACAGATATAAAAAAGGTGTTGTTTTGTAATATAGCAATTTGGTTGGAAATTTTGAAAATATCAATCTCTGAGCCGGATGGATAAACAAAATATAATGATTTATTTTTTTTTTTTTACTCAATAACAACAAAATTCAAATAGTAGAGTAGGGAAATATAAATAAAAAAATAGTGATTTGGAAAACAGGTACTTTTATTCAGTGAAATGACCTCTTATTGTGGCTGTGGAAAAATCAATAAGAAAGACAAATTCACTAGCAACATTTTAGAAATTTTGTCCCAATTGACATTTGAATTTAGATTTTATGTGGGAAAGGGAAGATGAGAACAAAAGGGAATTTTTGGCTCATCTCCAACATTAATAACAAAGGTAGATAAGCCTTTTGGCATTAACAAAAGGTGTATCTCAAATACAACCAACCACTAATGAAGCCCTTTGGGTAGCTGTCCAGCGAATCTAGAATTCAATATCAATCGAAAGATGTCAAAGCTTAGTAAATTCGATGCCAAGTAGCCAAGCGGCCATTGCCAATGAAGGGAATGCGACAAAATATTAATTTTTACATACACATCGATGATAATAATAGTGAATTAAAAATGTTTAATTTATTTTAATTTATTCATAGTTTAAGTACTAATTTTTTAGTGCAAAAGGATAATAATAATAATAATAATAATAAAAATAATAAAAAAATAATAAAAAGTAAAACACAGTCTTATAATAATAATATCAATTGAACCTCATTGAAAATATAAAACGAAGTAAATTTTTACTTATAGTGATGCTATGTTTTTGACCGCAAGTGTATGTATATGTAGTTACACTCACTCTTATATTTTTACACAGTTAAATTTTTTACTGTAAGAATTATATTGACGTTTTAATTTCAAAAACACACCTTAGTGTTATTAACTTTGTTTATAAAAATCAGTTAAAAATTATACGAGGGAAGTCGGGGAATGATTGTCAGGAAAAGAGATATTAAACAAATAAGAATATTATATTCTACTAACATAGCTAACATCTGAAACTTTTTGTGCCACCCTTATTTAAAATGTCACCTTATATGGGAAATGGGGAGGGGGTAAAGTGAGCGGATCATTCCCATTTTTGGCATTCAAGTTTACATCGATTCTAGAACTATTTGTGAAGTATTCGATTGTGCGCATGCTTTTGTTTAAGAGATACCTTCTTAAAATTCAACTAGGGCCCATAATATACAGTTGCAAGCATAAAAAATGCAACGCTAATTTCTATTGTGATTTTATTCTATTATGATTTTATTCTTTGTGGTCTTAGCTCCAAATTGTTACGAATAGGAATAGTTATTAAAAGTTTTTTTAAAAAAAGTTGCAAATTAATGCGAGCAAAAAATTGCAACTTTTAAAAAATCAACGGAATTTTTTTTTTAAATTTTGTTAAAAATAATACTGAAAATTATAATTTGACTATATACCAATCATTTTAACTACAAAGGATCTTAATAATATTAAAAAAATATTCTTTCTTTATTCTTTTTAGAAATGTAAGAATATTTTGGAATAATATTATAATTATATTACTGAAAAAAATATTGATGTGTAGTTCTAATAGTAGGATTCTTAAAAATTTTCTTAAAGATACAATATTGAAATGGTCATGCCTGAAAAAATTGGTGCATGTGGCCATTTGAAGCTACAGCTGGCACCAATAAAGGCACACTAATTTTTTAATCAACTTACCAAAAAAGGGGATAAAATATAACTAAGGTGTTCCAAATTCATTTTTAAAATTATTTATTGACTTTACTTAAAAAATTTATAACAGAAAACTTAAAATATACATATATATTTCTTTCATTGTAATTTTAGTAGTTTAGTGTCACTTTTATGTCCTATATATGCAGTTAAACTAATGAACTAATTTAGCATTATTAATAATGTGTTAATGAACCTTTATTTTGCATAACTTCAAAAATTCGGTCTGGCATTGATTCGACTAATTTTTTAAGAAAATCACTGTCAATTTTTTAACATACTTGCTTAATTTTTAGCTTTAACACCGTTATTGTCATTACAGTTTCATTTTGTGCATTTCTTGCGTAAACTGTACGGGTCATGCACCCACTGGTTCTCCATTGGATTTAAATCCGCACTGCAAGCCGTCCACACCAATAGTCGAATACTATGTTCATTAAACGACTATTTAGGTTGGTTCAAGTTATGGATATCAGCATTATCCTATTGGAATATAATATCTTCATCCATTTTTTTCATCCATAAATGAGAGAAGAGCATCTTCCAACAGTTCATTATAAATTGCACTACTCATTTTAGTTGGAACAAAACAAATTTTTAAATTTCCTACAGCAGAAAAAGCTGCCCAAACCATAACACTAGCCACACCGAAATTGTGTTTCCACATATTTCGTTCGACCTCAAATCATGCCAATAATAATATGAATCGAGATCATTCAAATTGAATTTCTTTTCATCAGAAAAGATTATTTTATTCCACTCATCTGTCAATTTCATGTATTTGCTCACAATACATGACTTACATTTTCGTTTCTTCCACTTTATGTTCGCAAAATGTGTGCAACATGTTTAGAATTGAGAGGAAGGTCAAGTAAATTTTTTATTTGTGTAGCATTTAATTTATTGTGGGTGGCTTCTCCTTTTATTTCATTAATTTGCCTTTCTTTAATTACCTCTTGTTAGTTTCCGCACTCCTTATTTATGCCCTTTCTTATTAAAGGCTTGATCACGAAAAAATTTAATTTGAATTTTTCCTGGTATGCAAGAAAAACTCCTTTGGGCATCCTTTAAGCTGATGAAATTTCCCAATTAAAACAAAAATATTTACGAACAACTAAAACTCTTAAAAATTTTTTAATATATATATTTTTTTTTTCTGCAATAACTTTTTAGACATATTCGCCTCAACTGTGTTTATAGGAATATTCCACTGAAATGATCACCAATATGTTTTGATTGCAAAATTAAAGACAATAATAAAAGCAAGAAATAAATATTTCTTACATAAAAAAGTACCGTTATATAGCAATTTATTGTAATAATTTGTTTTTGGTTAAGATAAACGAATATACCTCAAAGAAAAACAAAAATTTTAATGCGTTTATAGAAATATGCACCAGTGTACTTTTAACACACAACATATTGTTTAATAAAATCAAACTAGCATGGAGAGCAGCCAATAATACGAGTTTCGATATTATACAGAGCGCCCAATCAAAAATTTTTAGAACCATGACAGCGGCGCCATGGTATATATGGTATAAATCAGAATATCCATAGAGACTTAAAGGTTCCATTGTTAAAAGATGAGTTTGAAAAGCACAGTGAAAAATACATTATAATACTACGGACTCAGCCCAACCATCCTGCAAGACTTCTTACTGAAGTTCAATTAAATTCAATGCTTCGTAGAGCTGATTTTCCACTAAATTACTAGGAGGATCAATTATTCACCTAGCTTTGCTCTCATTAGAGGTCAATTAGTCTTTAGTCTTTAGTTTTAAGATTTAAATACATATTGTGAGGCCTTAAAAAAAGACAGATTCAATATAAAAATAAAACGTTAAAAAAATTAAAAAAAAAAATATTTTTTGCACAATTTTGTAAATAGCAAAAAATGTTTATTGGCTAAAAAGCTCCTAAAATAGTGTGTAATAATAGACTACATTTTGGAATATTTTGCTGACAAAATCAAATGAATATCAGTACAGTTTTGAAAAATATTGTCGTTTAAACCTTACTACTCATGATATTATTCCTTACAAAAAACGCAGTTTTAGTTGCGAAATATATAGGGCTGATTTTTGAGGTTAAGAACTTCCTTCTTGATCCATACAATTATAAGACCTTAAAATATTTTGACATCGTCTGAATTTTTTTCGCGGTAGTGTCTGTGAAAATAAATGCCACTATAGCCGGTATAGATGCTGTTTCTTTTAGTTTGCGATTGTATTTTTGGCAATGTGAACAAAATGATTTTGTTTGGATCTCTATTGCAGAGCCTATGAGTTTGGGTTTCCACGGGTTTTCACCTATCAACACAATCGTTAATATGAACCCATATTTCAGAAAAATTTGGTTTTTATGCAGAAGTTGATTTACGTGGTAGCCCGTAAACTTACGGGCAATCAATTAGACTCGTTAGATTCCGTTTTGATGGGACCACACTACTCGCCAGGTAAATGAGTTGGATTGAGTCTGTAATGAGATAGAAGTGTAGGGAAGAAAAATGAGAACATAAATTAATTAGATCCAGCTTGTAGTATTGAGATATTTAATAATGTCACTGAGCCTAGTCTCAAATATCTCACAGAGGTTGTCTAATTGGTATCTTCCAAGAAATTTATGTCCGATTGCGTTCAAGGCTGGGCATTCACATAGAAGATGATATACTGTCTCCTCCTTCTTGCGATTGCCACAACTACGACAGAATTCATTGTAAGGGAGACCAAGTCTGCTTGCATGTTTTCCGATCATCCAGTGAACTCTAAACAATGCTATTAGTCTCGAGATGTCTTTACCAATGAGTTGCATTGAGCGTTTTTCGTTGTATGTAAGCCACATTTCCTTCGCGACTCTACATTTGTCCAGATTTCGCCATCTATTTTTCGCCTTTTCTAGATAGTGTTTTTGGATACTGCTTTTGACTGATCTTAACAGGATTGCGACAGAAACCGATAAGGAGGCATTCATAGCAGAGCCTGCCCAGGCTAATTCGTCTGCCCGTTTATTACCATAGTAATCTCTATGCGCAGGAACTCAAACTATAGTAATGTCATACAGTCGACTAAGTCCTAGCAGTTCCTCTTTACACTGTCTGACTAGAATAGAGGTAGTTTTAGGCGATTTGAGCGATAGTATTGCCGCTTGACTGTCGACAAATAAACCAATATTCTCTTCAATATTTCTATCGCGAATTAGTTTGCACGCTTCCCTGACTGCTAATATTTCCGCTTTTAATACGCTTGCCTTATCAGGGAGTCTATATGAGTATCTAATTCCAAGATCGTTAGAACACCAGAGCCGACACCGCAGTTCATCTCTGAGCCATCAGTATATATCTTAGTTCCATAATGTTCAAGAAGATTTCCCCATCTCCCTTCGCTCCTGGTGGGGAATAGGACTTTAATAGTATTTCTGAAGTCCATCTGGGGAATCATATAGTCGGTATATTGATTGAAAACGTACTAGTCCATCAGAAGCTTTGAACACTATATTGCACCTAACACCCATAGACTTACACATTGTTGAATCATCAGTCAATAGTGCGATAAGATTATCTGCAACGGAAAGCTGGTGATCAAGAACATATGGGCATGCGAGGATATTAAACTTAATATCCTCGCATGCCTCGTAATGCACCTGCAATGCCAATGGAAGCGGATCTTTGTGTCCTGTAAAGTTGATCCACCACGTATCTCTTACTAGTAGCGGTCTACCAAACAAGAGATCCACATACAAGAATGGGCCGTACTATTGCAGTGTATAGCTTTCACACTAAACATCTTTCTACAGGTGTAGTATGATACCGTAGCCTTACTAACCCTATGTTGAATGTTTAGCTTCCATGAAAGCTTGGAGTCCAAGGTGAGCTCACAGTTTTCTAACCATGGTAGTCTGAAGCTCGGAATCTTGGTCTTTATGGTAAAAAGTACCAGCTCTGTCTTGCCCGGATACATTCCTAGTCCACGTTCTTTGGCCCAGGATTTGAGTGTAGTGTAGGAGAAGTTGAGTATTAATAGTTCACATAATTTTATGTTCTTACAATTCGTATTATTACCCTCGTTTGATTTCGTTTTTATATCACATTTAAAAGCTTATAGACTTTAATTAGTCTCTTAGCTAGTTAATACCTGATTTAAACGTTTAATATAAAACATATAAGTGTATTTAATATTTTATTCAAAACGCTTGTTACTGTGCGTAAATATAATACAATAACAAAATCAACAGCAACAACGACATGCAGTCTACAAATATCATTTGTTTAATATCACAGTTGTTTACTTTAGTTGTTATAACAGCGACAACATTTGACAAGTAAAACGTTTATAAATTTATAAAAAAAAATATGTACATATTTTTATAGGATTGTTTTTAAAGCGTTAAGTATGCAAATAAGAGAAATATTAGCAGCAATTAATTTAACAAAACGTTACGAGTACCTACTACCAGTTAAGAAAATTTCCGTTACAAATGTTAAGAAATTTATTTATTTATTTACCTCACCCACTAATAGAATGATATTTTTTTAATTATTTTACATTAGAAAAAAAAAATAAAATAAAATAAAATAAAAAGTAAAATTTAAAACAAATAAAAAATAAACGTTTAAATACGTCATGAAATATTTTTAACCATAAATCACTCAGTAAGCAAATGAAAAAATAAAAATATTTCAATTAAATTGTTTGTTAAATATTTGTTTTATTGACAACAAATGGCAACAATAAAAAACAAATAAACTATACATGTACTAAACACTTATAGAACATGTTCAAAATAACATATAACTAAATTGAGTGTCAAATATATATTAAACTAATACTAATACCATAGTTTTTGTAAGGAAAAATCTTAACAAATATTAGAAATTTTTTTTTATAACAAAAATGTTAAAAATAGCATATTTTTTAAGCAGGGTATTCTTTTATTCGTTTTTTACTTTTTACTAGCTGTTTTTTTTTTTTTTATTTCGCAAACAATTTGCCGCTTATTGCAAAATTAATTAAAATTTTTCAAATACCTTTTCGGTTTGTGTAATTAAGTGTTAACAGCAAAATTAAAAATGCAACGAAATTATTATTCAAATGGTTGCTGTGGCAATTAAATTACTTAGTAAGAGTAATGGGTGGTCTGTGCCGATATTAAGGTAGGGTTTTGGAATTACAGAATTTCCTAGAAATTTTATCAATAGCGCACAGCGCTAAACATTTATTAAAATACAAATAAAATGTGTAAACATTGTGAGTGTAGAAAAGTAATTAAGTAATTGTTTGATTTTATGGAATATATTGATAAGGATGAAATGAAGCGATTTATAATAGAAAACCAACTTTTTATACAATTGCAAGCTGATATAATGAAAAATCGTTCGTTATGGATCTTCCTGATCATAATCATAAATCCGTTTTAAAAATTTACAATAAACCCTCAAAATTTCGAGTTAATTGCAAAAAAACTGCTTTTGGGTAGGTTTTTGTATAAATGTGTTCCTAATTCTATTATTCTTTTATTAATTTCTCTTTTTAAACTTCTTTGGAAAGTAGAAGAAACAAGCATTTTAAATGCGTAAATTTATTATGTTGCGGGCATATATTAAAATCCAATTTTTAAGAAGCATCTAGAAAAAAAGAATTTTTCTAAGATTTCTTAAGTTTAAATGCGATTTATTGCAGTTTTTTCTATTTTTTTATGCAACGATGCAATAATTTTTAAAGATATTTTTGTTATAAATATAAAAAAATGTTGTATTTAAAAATGAGACAAAAAATGTACAACTTATGCGATATAAGTTAATAAAACTTTGTATAAATTTTTCTAGCCTGTTTCTCTAACAGCGTTTTCTTTTCTGATTAAAATATTGCCTTTTGCTTTGTATAGCTATAGGAAAGGACAGAAGAAGGCAAGATTTTAGTTCGAAAAGAAAACGCTATAAGTCGAACGAAAATCTAAGCGAGCGGTCAATTTTTATGTATATGTCTTTCACACTGCTTTTATTGATTTTGTTCTCTGAGTAATGATAAATTATAAAATTTGTTTTTTTATAACATTTTTGTATCAAAATCTAACAAATACAAATGTTTGACATTAAATTGAGAATGATTTGAACAGACGAAAATGGTTATATTGACTTCTTAGATGAATATTGTATAAATTACAAACGGAATGACAAACTAAATATATACCCTTTATACCTGTGGTGAAGGGTATAATAAATGCATTTTTGGAGTTTTCTTTGGTTTTTTTTTTTGGAAATGTGTGATTCCATTTTCCAAAATCTAATTTTTTTACACTCCATCCTTCCAAAGGATAAAGTCTACTAACATGGAAAATTTAATTACAGTATCTTAACTCAGCTATATAAGAGAATTTTTTTGTATATTATTGTTGCAGAAGTTAGATTTACTTCCAAACATTGTCGATTATGCCCCACTGTGCAAAGGATCAGAAAAAAATTTGGTCTTTTCTTTCGAAATCGGTCACAAAAAATTAAGATTTTTAACCGCTTTTAAGAAAAAAAAATTGTTTAAAAGATTGTCGGTCTACGGGAGGATTTTTAGTATTTTTTTTTTTCTTTCTTTTTTAACTTTTACCACTAAAATATTCAAAATTAATTTTGCATTAGTCTTGATCCATCTTAAAGTATTGAAATAATTCAGAATGATATAAAAAGTTTTTATTGCACTGAAATTCCTAGAGCAAATACTTAAACATATTTCTTCCAAATAAGCTAAAAAGTGCTAGTTCTAGACGTATGATTTTGAATCGCTAGAAGAGAGCTGAACATGAATTTAAAAATTTTTTTATTATTATTTTTTTTTCTTTTATTCAAACAACAAAAACAGTCATGTAGCTGATTAAGTTGCCATTCAATGACAACAGCATACCGTCTGCATTACATTGAAGTAGTTTTGTTACTACTTATTTATAACCCGGTATATAATTACCTATTTATGATGGAATTTTTGAAAATAATACTTTTGATTAATTTTTTCTTTTTTATTCATTTAATTTTCCATGAAAATTTCACATAACTTACAACTTTATGAAAAATGAGGCAAATGAACAAAAAATTGGAAACATTGCACAAACAGTGCTGCTTCCACAGCATGTTAAAAATTTACCAATTAAAAAAGTTATGATTAATGATATATTTGACATTAATTCAAATTAGTTTTTCTTTACATATTCAAAAGACTTAAGACACAAACTCGAATTATAAATATTATTTTTTAATTGTTTTTCTTGTTTTGTAAAAATTTTCCTAAAACTAAAGCGTAACAAACAAATCATGTTTTACCCTTCACTTAATCAATACATGATATTTTCAATGCCTGTCTTTAAATAAAAAAAAAACCAAAAAGTAAATAAATTCAACTTTAAAAATATTAAACACTTGGCACAAAATGTGACAACTGTTATTTGTAAATAAATAAAATATATTGCAAAAAATGATACATATATACAAAGTATAGATATTACGTACAAACAAACTAACAGTTCTGATAAGTGTTTATCATTTTGGAGTTGACTGTTAACTAAACAATTTTATGAATAATTACTTTAAAATGGGCAAGAACGAAATGAACTTTAAATTACCCACCATACATAACAAACAAATAGTCTAACAGTTAGAATCAAAGTGATCCTAGTCTAGATTACTTAAAGACAATAAAGTACATCTAAAGCCAAATGACTCAAAATACAACATTTCTTCTCATTAATGAAAAATTCGGTCAAAAACCGAGACACTCTATCCGCCAGAACTGTTGATATATTTCTAAAAAAAACTCTAGTAGTTTTTCAACTCTTTTTTTAGTCTTTTTTCATTTAAAACACTTGTTGTATGTAGATTTGTTTTTGGTGCCACAAATAGAGATAAAAATGAAAATAAAAGATTTTATATAAAATAAATAAATATTTTCATAAAATTTCAAATTGATTTGACAACTGATTGCAACTGTATCTAATCAATGAAATAAATAAGTCAACATTTAGTTTGTGTCTATGTTTTCGTGGATTCAAATCTGCATTTGTAAAACTAGTTTTGTTAATGGTCTCTTACTTCACACATAGCCTAATACTTATATTTTGCGTTATAAATAGCTGATGTTATAGCTTTGGTTGTCACAATATTTATGTAAAATTATGATGTTTGACAATAAAAATAAGAACGTTTTGTTGCTTTAATGGACATATTAAATTGTAGAATATGACAGTTAAATATACTAGAGTAAAGTAATAAAAATTTTAAAAGAAAAAATATTTTCAAAATTAATTTTTTGTCATAAGTATACAGAGTTTGAAAACACGTCATCTAGGACGTAAAAATTTTGAAATACACATGAGAGTAGTCCACACACAAGAACACAAAGAAGGCTTCATTCTAAACTATGGACTGAATTCAAGATAAGTCTATCTGGAACAGTCTACATAATAAACTATGAAATAGTCTATAGAATAAGCTATGGAATAGTCTATAGAATAGATTATGGAATAGTCTATAAAATAAAGTATCGAATAATCTACAGAATAAGCTATAGAATAGTCTATAGAATAAACTTTGGAATAGTCTATAGAATAAACTATGGAATAGTCTATAGAATAGATTATGGAATAGTCTATAAAATAAACTATGGAATAGCCTATGGAATATACTATGGAATAGTCTATAGAATAAACTATGGAATAGTCTATAGAATAAACTATGGAATAGTCTATAGAATAAATTATGGAATAGTCTATATAATAAAATATGGAATAGTCTATATAATAAACTATGGAATATTCTATAGAAAAAACTACAAAATAGTCTATAGAATAAACTATAGACTATGGAGTAGTCTATAAAAAAGACTATGGAATAGTCTATAGAATAGACCATAGAATAGTCTATAGAATAGACTATAGAATAGTCTACAGAATAGACTGTGGAATAGTCTATAGAATAGACTATAAAATAGAATATAGAAAAGTCTATGCGATAGACTATTAGATATTTATGAGGGAATTAGAAATAATGATTCAACAAATTTTAGAAAATTTCGTTAAATCATTTCTTTACAGTAAATTTTTTATAAATCTTCTTTTTATAGAAAATTTTCAATAAACTTTCGATAAATTTTTTTCTATAGAAAATTTTATAGAAAATTTTCGTTATTAGTCTTTTTTTATAAAAAAATTTTCGTTAATTTTCTTTTTCTATAGAAACTTTTCCATAATTTTTTCTATAGAAAACGTTATATTTATTTTTGCTTTAATAAAAATTTTGGATCGGTTTAATTTTTATTGGAAATTTTCAATCAACTTGCTTTTTATAGAAAATTTTTGGTAAATTTTCTTTGGTTAATTTTAATCATATTATGACGATATTAATATTTATTTCAATTTTTAATTTGTTTTATTTCAATCATAAATGTCTATGTAGAAATACCTTCTTTGTTGCCCCACTTAAATATTTTTCTAGTTCTCAGAATCTTACATTTCAATGAAGACATGTTGTCTTCTTTTCTGAAATATATTCTTTAACAAACAAGCAGGAAGATGACTCAATCAATACAACATAAAATTTTATTATGAAATATTACCTTCTATTTTTTAATATAAATTAGAGCTTGTACATGTTGATGTGTGTGGTCAAAAGGGTTTATAATTTAATTTTAAAATTTATGTATTTAGAAACGGTTTTTTGTGGTTTATGTTTTTTGTTCTTTCTGAAAAATTTTGTGTAAACAAATTAAAGCTATTTAAAACACTGACAGGCAGATAACCACTAAAATGGAATAAATATTTCACTTTGTTGCCTTTTTTGGGATTTGAAATTTAACAAACCTCTTTCTCTAGTTAATAAAATTATTTCATCAAAACTACAAATCACAAATAAACCGAATAACACCCAAAGTGTCTATGAGAACACAACACTTTTTATATGAATACAAAGGATGAATAAAATAAGTTGTTATAAAGAAGTTATAAAACATAAAATTAACCACAGATATATTTAAATGTTAGTTTGATTTGCTAAATGATTGCCTTAATATATGTGTGTGTTCTCAAAAGGTTAGGTGTTGTTGTTTTTTGTATTTTTCTCGCAAGCTTTTTCCAGTATGAGTGTTATAAAGAATTGTTTAAAAAAACGCTAATAAATTTTAGCACTCTGAGGCAAAAAATCGGGCATAAAATCCAACAATTTTATACGTTAATTTTGTTAATAATGTTCCTATAAATGCACAATTGCACTAATTATATTTAAAAAATGATTATTACCTTTTTAATTGTTAAAACGAAATAATGATAATATCTTAGAAATTTCTTTAGTAAATTTAGTTTTTGATTTAATGTTTTATTTTTTACCCTTCCCATAGTGCTTTGCCGTTGCCGCTTCAACAGCTGGTTACATGTTCTGCATGTATTTCAATTACATCTTATTATTTTAATATTTATTCTTGTAACTTTTATTTCTATTGTTGCTGGAATAGCCAACAATAGTCTTTTATTGGATCATAATCTTAAGTTTCATATCATCTAAATTTGCTTTCATTATATCGGTTTATTGTTGTAGATTTTTGGTTAAATGATCGACACACGTTTGTTTGTTTTTTTTTTAAGTTCTTTAATATTTCTTCATCGCAAAAAGGCTTGACTCCTCTAGTGGTACACAAGTTGTATTACTACTATGGTGGCCCTACTTTACCAAAAAAAAAAAAAAAAAAAAAAAAACTCACAGACACAAAAATACAACGTAACGATTGGTATGATTCTTTCTGGTTTTTTATAAAATTATTTATTTGTGGCTTCTACTTCAAGCCAATATACAGTCTTTTGAAATGAAATCTTTATTTCCTTTCGTGACTATAATTATGAGAGTCAAAAAATAAAAAAATAAAAAAATAAAAAAACGAAATGAAGCAAAATCTTTCTTATAGAAGAGTTAAAAAATGAATGGTTGTTATGTCTTGTTTCATGACCAGCGATTAACAAAAATAAAAATTAAAAAAGTTAAAACCAAAATAAAGCAATTCAATAAACTGAATTGAGTTATAAAGGATTTTATAATACAACTAAATTTTCATAAAAGGTATTAACAGAACAGAAAATGTTTATTTTTACTAGACTTGTTGGCTTTATTTAAAGATACATATATATATTCAAGAAACAAATTGAATTCAATAATCTACTCTATAGACCATTCTATAGTTTATTCTAAAGATCAGTCCATAATGTATTCTCTAGTGTATTCAATAGACCAGTCTATAGTATATTATACAGACCAGTATATAGTGTTTTCTACATACCAGTCTATTGTATATTCTTTAGACCATTCTATAGTGTATTCTATATACCATTCAATAGTGTATTCTATAGACCAGTCTATTGTATATTCTTTAGACCATTCTATAGTGTATTCTATATATCATTCAATAGTGTATTCTATAGACCAGTCTATAGTGTATTCTATAGACCAGTCTATAGTGTATTCTATAGACCAGTCTATAGTGTATTCCATAGACCAGTCTATAGTGTATTCTATAGATCAGTCTATAGTATATTCTATAGATCAGTCTATAGTATATTCTATAGATCAGTCTATAGTATATTCTATAGATCAGTCTATAGTATATTCTATAGATCAGTCTATAGTATATTCTATAGATCAGTCTATAGTGTGTTCTATAGATCAGTCTATTGTGTATTTTACAGATCAATCTGTAGTGAGTTCTATAGACCAATCTATAGTGTATTCTATAGATCAGTCTACAGTATATTCTATAGACCAGTCTATACTGTATTCCATAGACCAATCTATAGTGTATTCTATAGATCAGTCTATAGTATATTCTATAGATCAGTCTATAGTATATTCTATAGATCAGTCTATAGTATATTCTATAGATCAGTCTATAGTATATTCTATAGATCAGTCTATAGTATATTCTATAGATCAGTCTATAGTATATTCTATAGATCAGTCTATTGTGTATTTTACAGATCAATCTTTAGTGAGTTCTATAGACCAATCTATAGTGTATTCTATAGATCAGTCTATAGTATATTCTATAGATCAGTCTATAGTATATTATTTAGATCAGTTTATAGGGCATTCTATAGATCATTCTGTAGTGCATTCTATAGAGCATTCCATAGTGTATTCTATAGAACTGTCTATAGTTTATTTTATAGACCATAGTGTATTCTATAGTCTACATATAGTGTATTCTATAGATCAGTCTGTATTGTATTCTATAGATCAGTCTGTAGTGCATTCTATATATGTATCAGTATGTGATATATTCTATAAACCAGTCTATAGTATATTATGTTTACTAGTATGTAGTGTTTCCTATATAACAGTCGATAGCATATTCTATAGACCCGTCGATAGTCTATTCTGTAGAGCCGTCAATATTCTATTCTATAGACTAGTATATATTCTATAGTCATTCTATAGTTTATTCTATCGACAAATCCATAGTATATACTATAGATCAATATATAGATTATTCCATAGATCAATCTATAGGTTACTCTATAAACGAATCAATAGTCTATTCTATAGACTAATTAGTTATGCAGACCAGTCTATATCTTGTGATGAAAGAAAAAATCATATATTTTAATCTGATTATTATAATATATCCCCTTTGATCAATCGATATTTGCAGATTACACTTAATTCTCATGTAACCTACAACAAATATTTTTACCCACTCTTCCTTAAATTAAAAAGATTTGTTAATAATCGTCTCTTTTGAATAGCAAAGCATATAAAAAAGTAAAACAAGAAATATGTATTACAATTAAGTATATAAATAACAAGTAAACACATTTTGCGTTTAAAACCCAGCAGAAAATTTTTAGCGAAAAGGTAAGACTATAAGTCAACAGAATATAAAATTATATTAAAGGTACATCAGCAATACTTGACTTCGTAATTTAATAATTTTAATAAATATTTTAATTGCAATATATAAAATGAAATGATATTGTAATTTAACTATTTTAATAAATATCTGAATTGAAACTAACATAATTTAGTTAAAGCAAAAATACCCTAAAATTAGTGATAAATAGGGATAAGTTGAAGACTCAAGGAAAGAACAAAACTGTCAGTGATATTCCCTACAGATTGAAGTTGAAGTACTGAAATTCGTACAATAAAATTACGAAAAGTAGCTTTCAAATATTTTACTTAAATACCAATTCCTACTTACAATATTAAATATTTATTTATTAATTTTTTCCTCTTCTAGTTGTAATTTTTATTTTTTTTTTTTTTTTTATCCAACATTTGTATTTTAAACCAAAACATGTCGTCAATTGTATTTTACACACAAACAATCAAAATAAAACGTCAAAATATATTAAATGCCTGTAAGTGAAATGTAAAATATTTTATGCCTGGCATATGGATTGAATAAAATTCAATTCAAATCAAACTGCAATTGCCAGGCATACGGGTGAGCAGGCATTCATTACAAGCCTCTTGTAACAGTTTTTAAAACATTTTCTTTAGATTTTTATTTTCAATATTTCTTTTGATTGCAAATACGCATTGTAATGCATAAATAATAAACAATAACAACAATGTTGTTAATTTTTTTTTTTTTTTTTTTTTTTTTTTTAGATATACTAAATAATATATGGACAGTATAAAAACAGTTACGGTAGGCACATTCGGTAATGAATTTTATAATATTTATTTATATAAATAAAACAAGAAAATTTTATTAGGGGGAACTAGAAATTTCAGTATAAGACTAAAATTAAATATAAAAATGTTTAAAGGAAATCTTAATCAAACTTCAATTTAGTTCTTTTATTATTAAAATTAAATTTTTTAAATTTTTTCTCAAATTGGGCTTGCTCACTTCCATTTTAATATTAATACCTTTATTGTTTATATAATTCTTGTTAACATTTCAGCGCTTACATTATTAACAATTTAAATTTAAAAAAATATACAACAAGCCTTTGTCACTTAGCAGATGTTGGCTATAAAAATTCAATAAAAATATTATTGAACATTGAAGAAAAACAATACACAATTGCAGAAGCAGTACACGCAGAAAAAAATATAGTTGTACTGACCATAATCTAAGAGCAACTATTATGATTGTTACATATGATCACAGCGAAAAATAGAAATGGTTATAAGTAATTCTAGTTTTACATCTACTACATCATATGGTTTTTTAACTAAGCCCTATAATAGTAGTTAATCAATATCTTATATTACTTGGATCACAACGTGTATAACCAAAACTTATCTATTTATATTTATTCATATATAAACTAAATGAGAATTACAATACTGTTGGAAAACAAACATTAAAAACAAATAATATAAAAAATAAAAAAACTTTTTTCCACTAAGTTCATGAAAATGATAAGTATTATATTTATTTGAAATATTTTATTGTCATGGGAATAATAATATTAATATGATTTAAAAGTAGAATATGGTTTAAGAACAAGGAAAAGACTGCAAATATATAATGGTTGTAGAAGCTTTGCACTCAACCGAGTCAAAATTTTTATTCAGTGTAAACATTAAATGATAAGATTTAAACAAAAACATTGTTATCATGAACACAGAGTTATTAAAGTTCAAGAAAATTAATAATGAGAACATAATATTGTTGTAGTGATAATGCTGTGACCATGTTTATTCTCTGCGTGTAGCAAATGAACAGAAGTAAAACATGTAAAATAAACATTGTCACGTTATATTCATGTCATTTTAATTAAATTTAAATGCAAAATAAATAATAAAACATTTTATAAAAAAACAGAGACAAAAAACTGTTAAAGGTAGATTTCGCAAAAATCTTTTGAAGTTGTTAAAAATGTTTTGTGTAATAAGCAGATGCAGAAATCGAAAGCAGATGTAAAATAACATTGCTTAAATATTAGCAATAAATAAAGTTTTACACGAATATAAAAGTTAAAATTTTTAAAAATATGTAAATATATAAAATAACACGAATATAAAAGTTAAAATTTGTAAAAAAAATATGTAAATATGTAAAACAGACGAAACATATTATAGAATGATGTATTTTTTAGATAATTTTACTATTTCTAAGAAAATAACTTATTTCCCTAATGTAAACCATATAATATTAAAACATTTTTGAATTTTTTCTTCTATTTGCTCAAGTATTTATAATTATTTACTTTATAAATAAATTATATTAACATTATGTCAACAATTAAATATTTTTGCAAAACAAAAAAAATACAAAAATATTCGTTTTTCAGATTTATGCTAAAATTACATTGTTTACAAAATGTCAAGAATTTAAAATTTTATTAAAACAATATTTTTAAAATAAATATATTTTTTTACCTAATGTCAACAATTGCTATTTTTTTAAAATTGGAAAATTTTTTTGCTCCTATTTTACTAATTACACTAAAACTAAATTTTTTACATAATGTCAACAATTCGAAATTTTACCAAAGCTATGGAAATTTTTGTTAAAATCTTTCGGTAACTGTAATTTTTTAATTAGTTACTTCCAAAAATACATTATTTACAAAGTGTCAACAATTCAAAAATTTATTAAAAAAAATACAATGTGTTTTGGTTGTTATTTATTACAAAAATACTTTAATGTTCAAAGTATAAAAACTTAAATGTATTAAAAAATAAAGGATTAGTCTTAAAAACCAGTTTATCGATTATTTGCTAGTGACAATAAAACTAGATTGTTTACGTCATGACAACTATTGAAGCAAAATATATTCTCCGAAAATGTTTTTGTTTTTTATTTTCTACATATTTTTTAAGTCAAATTTATAATTTACATTTTTTTAAATTATAAAATTTTGTATTCTTTTACTTGTTAATGTTTTGTAATTATGTATTTACTAAAAAAAAAATATTATGTATATATGTCAACAATAGAAAATTTAGCAAAATAACAAAAACTCTTAAAATACATCACAGTTTTCTTAATATTTCATTAATTACACCAAAACCACATTGTTTACATCATATCAACAATTAAAATTTGTAAAAAATAAAAGCACTCAAATAAAAGAATTTTATTTAATAAGAATTCTTATTAATTACATTGAAATTACATTGTTTACATAATGTAAACAATTGATATTTTTACTGATATTTTTATTGTAAAACTTAATATTTTATTTAGGACTTTTATTTTTTCCTTGGAGTCAAGAATTATTTTTTTTTATTAAAAAAAAATTAATTCTTTACATAATGTTGTGTAAATTTTAAAAAGTTTATTTATTTTTTTACTTTTGACATGATGTAGACAATTCGTTTTGCAATAAAATTTACTTTCGTAATAAATTTTTATTAAAATCCATACATTTTATTATTAACATTTAAATCATTTGGTTTACATGATGTCAACGTTTGAATTGTCTGGTAAAATTAGGTAAAATTAAGATATAATGTTGATATAATGTAAAGAATTATTAAGATAATCCAAATTAAGAATAATTTTATAAAATCATAATAAAAGAAAATACACCTAGATTTGTCAAAAAGACGTTATTTGCATAATTTGAATATTATGCTAAAAATCAATTAAATTTGTTAAAATCCCTAATTTTAATTACTAATACTGAAGTTAATTTGTTTACGTAAAGTCAACATTTGAATTTTTGGATAGAATTAAGAATAATAACACAAATTTATAAACATTTACAAGAAATCATTATTGTTGCTTAAAAAGCATTGTTTACATAATGTAAATTGAATTAGTAATAATAATAAAAATGTTAAATTTTCTAATATATTTCTTTTTGCTTTAAATTCGTAGTTTGCATAATGTCATCAATTGTATTTTTTTCCAAAAACTTTAGTAAAAGTTTCTAATTATTGTATATTTTTTTGTAAAAAATTTAAATTTTTCATTATTTCTCTGGGAATACTTTGTGTAAATAATGTTGCAATGTTCAAGTGAAAAAGAAAACAATTGATTTTTTCTTCTTTTTAATTGTTTACTTTTAAAAATACATTTCAAATTTTTGATATGTGTACATATATACAAAAAATACATTGTTTACTTAGTGTAAACAATTTAAAATAAAGCTAAATCGATGTTTACTTTTTACAATCCTATATTTTAAAACTTTTTTTATTGTATATTTGTTTTATTTTCTTTTTTTTATTAAAATTCAGTTATTTAATATATGAAACAAAATATTTTATTTTTAAGTATTTCTAATAAATTTAATTAAACCTTTAATTCATCTTATTAATATGTTTGTTTTATAATTTCTAAAAATTTTATAAAATTTTGAATTACCTAGTTATTAAGATTACTTTATTTAATCCATCTAATTAAACATTTGCTTGAAACTGGTAGATTATTTAAATTAAAAATTTAATTCATCTAATAAATCTGTTTGTTGTTTGTAATGTGTTTGTTTTACAATTTCTAATTTAACTTTTTTAATTACTTTGATTAGACATTTAATTGCCAGCTGCATATAATATTATTTAATCAATGCAATTGAAAATTTGCTTGAAACTGGACATTAATTCAAATTTTAAATTTAGTTCATCCAAATAATATCTTTAATTGAATTCTAGTTCCTTTCTTAATTATTTTCATTGAAAATATAATTGTCAGCTGTCTTATTATTTTATGAAACCCATTCAATTAAATATTTGCTTGAAACTGGCGATTTATTTAAATGAAAAAATTAATTTATCCAATTAATATATTATTATACTTTTATTGGCAGAAAATTAAGTGCAAACCTCAAGAAAAGAGTTTTTTTTATTTGACAAGGCTAATAACTTTGTAGCCTGAAAATTTAATTGGATATACAAATTTATTAATTAAAGTGTGGATAGATAATGATTAAAGAACTAGACAACAAAAAATAATAAATATCTTTCCTAGGGAACTATCACAGGAGAAATATGTATTATTAAAATGATTAAAAACGATATTAGTTATTAATTTAAAATTTTATTTCGGTTTTTTATATTGTGGAATCCGGTAATAAAATTTTTCAAAACCTTTTATTGGGTTTCTAGATATCGTCACCCTTCTCAAAATTTTGAAAACTTAAATCACAAGCTTAAGAAGTACATGAACACTTTTGTCGTAATTAGTTGTCCTTCCTCTAAATCTTGTTTTGTTTGATCATTAAATTTAAATAGCTGATAGTTTTTAAAATAAAATGTTACACAACCACTAACATTCTCAACTGTCATCATCAAAATCACAACAAACAGAAAACATTAAAACTTACATTTAACTTAAATTCTAGAAACATTTTAGAGAGAAGATTTTTTTATAAAAATTCCTTAGGGAGAACATGAGCTTTAAGCCAGCAATCAGTTGTGGTTTAAAATTGTTAAAATTAACAAAAAAAAAAGTAGTTAAAGGAAAAAAAACAATTGTACAAGTGCAATATTTAAGAAAACTTCAAACTTTAAACAACAATGGTCAATGTGAGGCAATTTTCAAAAGGACTACATAGTTGAGGAAAATTTTAAAATAAACTGAACTATAGTCTACAATACCACAACATTTAGCAATAAGAAGTACATTTTCATTTTGTTCTTTTAAAACTGACAAACAACATTGCTTAACCACATTTTGTGTTTGTCACATAATTTTTTTTTTTTTTTTTTTTTGTCGAATTTTAAGCATACATGCTGGTTGTAGAAAGAAAAAATTTCAATTAATTTTATTTTATTTTTTCTGTTTTGTTTAGTAGTTTAAATTTAAAAACATCTAAAACGTGCAATTGGCGTCTGATTGTCTCAAAAGTTATATTCATTATAAAAAATAACTACTAACCAACATTATTGTAAAATGTACATGCTCTTGCTGGTATCTTAAACCTACAACACATGATTATAAATAAATAAAATGTGTGTCTGTCCGTCTGTCCATACCAATATGAGTTTTATATGTAAAAACGGAAAAAAATTACAAAGCACATCTGCAAAATAGTCAACTTTAGAAAAATCTACAATTGTAAAGAAGAATGCCTAGAAGAAAATCAGCATCATTAAGTTTTATTTTTCTGGGTTTGAAGATAAAATTCTTACAGTTGGTACTTAAAGTTGAGTAACAAAGAAAAAGGTACCTCGGACGTAGGGATTTCAATTTAAGCCAAAGAAAGACAAAATTAAATTCGTGAAAAGCCGACTATGTTGGAACAAACGTTTCGGTCGTATTAAAAAACCTTACGTCGCCAACTATAAGCTTATAAATGTAATGGATTAGCCAACATCCGGTTCGAAGGACCATGAACATGCTGCAATAAGTAGTTGTCTTTATTATTTATGTTTTGAGATAGAAAAACAGGTTCCTCAACAAATTTAAGAGGAATTCAATATGTTGAAACAAATCTAATGTGTTCTACTCTGTGATTATCGTTTAGCCAACACCTGGTTCGAAGGACCATAAAAAAAATCCAAAAAGGAAATGTGCTGTTTGGCGTCAACAAAGCAGAATTTGTGCACCATAATCAGATAACAGTAGAAAGGTATATGTATTTTCTGTACCGCAATACTTTTATCAGCATTTATTGTTGTCTCTTTCACTTAAGTTTCATTTCAAAGAACCATTAAAACAAAGTAAGTCTATATTTGGCAGTCACAAGGCAGACAACAATAGAATGGGAAACCAATTCTCTGTACTGCAATACTTTTCATTAGTATTTGTCGTTGTTCTTCCACGTAAGTTTAATTTAGCATAGAATAGATGGTAAAAATACATTTAGATTTTCAGAAATTTTTCCTCTATAAAATCTATATTCGTCAATACAAATGCATCCTGTTTGAAAGACTATAAATATATTATTTACATAGTGTTTACAATGTAAAAAACGTAATTTTGGCGAACGAGTTTGACATTCACTTCGTTTTCGGGAAGTAAAGACATTTGCATATTGTCTACATAATGCAAAAAATCTAAATTTAAACAAATTCTTAAATATTAAACAGTTTGAAGGACAATAAATGTATTATTTAAATAGTTAGACATTTATTTATGTATGAAGTCATTTACATATAATTTACATATAATTTACCCATTATCATTTACATATAATTTACCCATTGTCTACATAATGTATATAATATATAATGTAAAAAAAAAATCCAAATTTAAATAAAATTCTTAAATACTGGACTTTATTAGGCAACAAGTAGTTAAAAATACACTGTTGACATATTATTTACATAATGTCAACAATACAAAAAAATAATTTCTCCGAAAGAGTTAAACATTTATTACATTTGTATGAAGTAAAGCCATTTACATTTTATTTACCTATTATCTACATAATGTAAATAATGTTAAAAAATCCAAATTTAAATAAAATTCTTAAATACTGGACTTTATTAGGCAATAAGTAGTTAAAAATACATTGTTAACATATTATTTACATAATGTAAACAATACAAAAAAATAATTTCGCCGAAAGAGTTACATATTTATTGCGTTTGTATGAATTAAAGCCATTTACATATAATTTTCTCAATTTCTACTTAATGTAAATAATGTAAAAACCAAATTTAAATAAAATTCTTAAATACTGGACTTTATTAGGCAACAAGTAGCTAAAAATACATTGTTGACATATTATTTACATAATTTCAACAATGCAAAAAATAATTTTTTCAAAAAAGTTAGACATTTGTTGCGTGTTTTTGAAATAAAGTTGTTTATATACTGTTTACCCATTGCCTGCATAATGTTAATAATGTAAATAATCCAAATTTAAAGAAATCTTAAATACAAGATTTTATATGACAAAAATTAGTACATTTTACATTATAGACATGTAAATGACAAAGTGTAAAAATTGTTGATTTAATGAAATAATTATATAACAACTCCGTTATTGTGAAACCAAATCATTTACATATTTTTTACCAATTTTTTACATAATGTAAAAATATTTGAATGTATTAAACATTGCATGTCCAAAATTAGTATACTTAAATTATTTACCTACAATTTGCCCAGTGTCAACAATGTAAAAAATGGAGCTTTCATAAAATTAATACGCAACAACTTATTACTACAGAAAGTGTTAACTTTAAAAAGTCATAATTAGCAGCATATTTGACATGAATTATATTCGATTTATAGAGTGTAAAAAAATTAAAACAGTTAATTTTCGTATAATGAATACGCAACAATATCCTTTAAATTATCAAATATCAGACTAAGTTCAAGGGATCATAAACAAAACGCCAGAAATAACTTCTTTTTTATTCAAAAGTACTTTTTAGTCCCCTTACAGCCAATAAATTCTTCATTTTATAAATCCACCCGTTTATTTGCATCCTCAAAAAAAGTCTATATAATACCAGTATTATTTACCATAGCATCATTAACATGAAATCATCATCATCCATTTGCCTTTTCGATCTTGCTCTGCATCTTTTAATCTTTTAAATTTACAATATTATCATCATCATCATCTACATCATCATCATTATTTGCCTAAGAGCTTAAAAAGCAAACAAAATGTAATTTTAATTTTTAAGATTTTTCTATCTCTTAATTTCAAGCTACAATCCCTCACCTCTCTCCCCAACTAACCAACATTCCATATTATGATTTTATTACTTGTATTGCATATATTCGTTTTGTCTTTATTTACTTTAACGCTGATTTAAGTTGATGCAATCATTATTATTGTTGTTACTATTCTTCTTATAAATTTATTCCTTTAAGGCAAACTCCAACTATACAAACAGAAAATGTAGAAAACCAACAACCTTCCCAGCCATATAGTCAGCCACACTATAAAACAAAGATCCTTAGCCGGGCAGAATTTGAACATTAAACCTAAAGAAAAAAATCGACGAAATATTAAAAAAAAAAATACAAAAACCAACAAACCAACAAACCAACACATCTGTCATATGTTAGTTCAAAATGCATTATATTCATGCCAGAATGTATGTGAATATGTTGCCTTATTGTTTGTTGCAGCCATTTAGTCAGTAACAGTCATTGTGGCAGCAGACGGCAATTTTGTGGCAGCCAGTTTGTTGTAACCAACAAACAACATGTATGTAAGTACAAGTACGTATCATACGAGACTTGTAGTCGCTATGAGGCGTTTAATGTTTTTAAATGAGTTTTTTATTTTTTTGGCTTACAAGACCAAAACAAAACCAGAAAAAATAATTTTTACAGACAAGGAATTGTAACATAACCCTATGGGAGGAAGAATAGAAGAATTGTACTAAGAGAAAAATAATATGAATTTCAGATTTTTTATTTACTTAACCAGGATGTAAACCCTTTCAGAATTACTTTCTGAGTTGTTTTTGCGATGTACGTTCATTCTTAGGTACTAGTAAAAAAACACATATCTCAGATTTAAAGATAATTTTATCAATTTTGAAAGCTACAACAAATTTAAAATTGGGGTAAAACAAAAAATAACCAAAATTTTATAACGCTGAAAACCCTAGCAGTTTTAATGGGTTAAAATATGTCTTCCTGTTAAAAAAAAAAACATCTACACTGGTGCATATTTCTATAAACGCTCATTAATTTTTTAATGAACTTATCAAAAATGGGGCTAAAAAATAACTAAGGTGCTACAAATTAATTTTTTAAATTATATATTGATTTCACTTAAAAAATTAATAACAAAAAAATGTTCATTGAATTTTTTTTTTTTTTTTTTCATTGAAATTTTAATAATTTCTTATATACGCACTTAAAAAAAATGAACCAATTTAACATTATTAATAATGAGTTGATAAATCTTTGTTTCGGATAACTTAACTAACTTAACTTTGGCATTGATTCGACTAATTTTTGACTAATTTTGATAAATTTTTGTCAATTTATTCCCAGACTTGCTTAATTTTTAGTCTTAACTCCGTTATTGTCATTATGGTTTCATTCTGTGCATTTCTTACGTAAATTTTACGGGTCATGTACCCCTACAGATTCTCCATTGAATTTAAATCCGGACTTTAAACCGGCCTCTCCTATAGTGGAATACTATGTTCAATTAGCCAAGACTTAGATTGGTTCGAGACATGTATTGCAGCGTTATCCTGTTGGAATATGAAATCTTCATCCATTTTTTCATCCATAAATGAGAGAAGAGCAAATGTGCAACCTTCATCCTGTTTTTTTATCCATAAATGAGAGAAGAGCATCTTCCAACAGTTCATTATAAATTGCACTACTCATTTTAGTTGGAACAAAACAAATTTTTAAATTTCCTACAGCAGAAAAGGCTGCCCAAACCATAACACTGGCCACACTGAAATTGCGTTTCGACATATTTCGTTCGACCTCAAATCATGCAAATAGCAAGAATATGAATCGGAGCTATCTAAATTGAATATCTTTTCATTAGAAAAGGTTATTTTGTTCACCTGTCTGTCCATTACATTTATATGCGCGTAAATTTTAAACTTAACATTTAATTTATTGCAGGTGGTTGTTTCTTTTATGAATTTGTCATTTTGTTAATTTTTGATTATCTTGATTATCTCCGTATTGCTGTCCCTTCTTAAGAAAGCCTCTAATAGCTCCTTTCTAACAGTTAATTTTTCGTCCAATTTCTCTGTTAAAAATTTAATTTGAATTTTTTCCTGGTATGTAAGAAAAGTTCCTTTGGGCATCCTTTAAGCTGATGAAACTTCCCAATTAAAACAAAAATATTTCCAATAAACAGAAATGTTGTCATCAGAAACCTAACTTAATTGAAACCAGCAACTAAAACTTGAAATTTTTTAATATTTTTTTTTTTCTTTTTTTTTTTTTTGTTGCAATAATTTTTTAAATAAAATATTCTCTGAATGAAATTATTACCAATATGTTCTGATTGCTAAATTAAATTGTTTTTGGTTAATAGAAACGAATATACATCAAAGAAAAAAAAATAAATGCGTTTATAGGAATATGCACCAGTGTATATTCTTTTGGAAAAAAAAACTGAAGAGGTTTAACAGTCTTCAAGTCTTTTAGAGGTTTCAAATAATTTTCAAATATTTCTCGCATAATAATAAAGCACCAAAATTAATAACCAAAACCATAAAATATAAAATAATAAATACTTAATACTCATATATTTGTCTATGAACTTTTAAAACATGAACGTATTTAGGAAAAAATATGGCAGAAAATAATAATTACTTCAGAAAATTTTAAACCGCAATTGTTATTTGCTTTTTTTTTAATTTCAAAGCAAATTTTGCACTTGAAAATTGGCAAAATTTGAAAAATATATATGAAATAATTTTAAAAAGTTTTATTTTCTAAAACTCTTTTTAATTCAAGGTTTTATACTTTTATAGCTTAAAAATTTTTAATTTAATTTTGCATTTTTTGCAACACAAATAACAAATATAAAATAACGCATCTTTAATCAGCAATACGTTTATAAATATTGAAAAGGTTTTATTGATTTAAGCTGAATTTTTTTATAGTAGTCCACTTAAAGATTTTAAAATAAATAAATTTCATTAAGATTAAGCTTATCACTGCTTGGGACATTTTAAAAATTGGCATATTTTATTATATTTCATTCAAATTGTTCTGTTCTTTAAGACTAAGTAATCGACAATAACTACGTTTTTTTAATATTTCATGTAAACAAATTTTTTTCATACAAAATTTAAAGTGATTTTTTTAAGAAAATATGACTTAAGAAGAGCTTAAAATAAGTAGATATTTAGTCGATATTACCCTGTTGACCAGGTACTGAAAATAACAAATACTTTTTAGATGTTCAAACAAAAAAGCATATATAACAAATTTTCGCAAACTTATATACAGTGTTGCCAGTTTAGTCTTTTTAAGGCTAAATCTAGCCATTTTATTTTGCTTTTTCGTTTATTCTTCTAGCTTTTTTCCAATCTTTTTTGAATCTTAAAATGACCTTAAAAAGACTAAAATGTTGTTTCAACAAGGAAAAAAAATAATTTCTTAATTTCTATTACTAGTTTTATTTTTACAGTATTATAGTATAAATAGTCTATATTTAATAAAAATTGTATGGACTTAATTGGTTACTGCAATTATATTTTTAATGTAATTCATTAGCAATAGAAATTATTTATGAATATAAATTTGAAAATATTCTTACAAAATTGAAAAGAACACCCAAAATTTTTTTTAATTCTTAATCAAAAAGGAATTATATGTCAAAAATAACAAAAAAAAAACACTTCAAATCATTTGTCATAAAATATAATCCAAATTTGTATTAGCATTTTTTTGCGATTTTTTTAGCTCATTTTGCTAGCAATCGTCCTATGTTTTATTCATAAATTTAATGCAATATCTTTATAAGTTATGAAAAACTGTTCTCATTAGTAATAATTTTTTAAATTAAAAACAAAATTTAACTTTTTTCTGCCCAGCAAAAACTTTGCTTTCCTAGTAAGCTAGCAGGTATAATTGGAAACAAAAATAAACTACTTATTTTTTGACTCTAGGGGTACTCAAAAATATGTACCTAAACGAAAACAAAAATAAAAAAAAACAAAAAAATTTTGCGGTCAGTGAGACTCGAACTTGGACACACACTAACCATTCGTTTTTACTGACTAAGTTCTTACTCAGTACACCATCTCGCACATAGCATCCTAAGCGACAAAAACTCTATTTAGTTCAAAATATCTTTTTAGACATTTTGTTATAAAAAACTAACAGCTTCAGAATGGGGTTGAACCAACAACCTTCTGGTTGTTAATCCGGCGCTCTAGCCAACTCATCTACGTGATTGCAGTATTACTGTACTATTATACTATTGAGTAATGTAATACAGAGTAGGCAAATAATAATGACGCCTCATTACCAAGTAACTACTTTAATAAGTAGTTGTTATTACCGAAACCAAAAGTTTTTGCTGGGTGGCCTTATTTTTTGGGTTAATTGGCCTTTCCTAACCTTTTTTAAAGTTCAATTTAGCTTCTTATTTTCCTACTGGCAACACTGGTAATAAACGTAAAAACCTCGAAAAACTGTAACACGGTACAGTTAAGCAGCAGCTATATTCTTAGCCAATTCTCTAATGATAAAGACAAAAACCCGCCTGGCTGTATTTAATTCCTAATAATAATGACGCGAGACTTGTTCCCCAATCCAGAGCTACTTTACGACTCGTATAATGAACTCGTGTAGAATTTTGTGTTAATATTTTTAAGACCCCATGTTGGCGTTACATAGAATTAATGTCCACATTTAAAGGATATATAAATGTATCTTAGATCTAATTAAAGATGCTGCTGCCTATAACTTTCTAAACAAAATGTTTCATTCGCTCAGAGAATATTAATAAAAGAATCAAATATAAATTATATAGGAAAAGAAGCCAGAATAACGAAATAGTTTTAAAGTCTAATATAAGAAGTTAAAATTTATGCGTAAAAGTTGTTAAAAAGAAGATTTAAATTAAAGAAAAAAAAATTTATTTATCTATACACTCGCTGTTTCAGTCACAAATTTACTAAAAAGCTGGGAACGTAAAAAAATAAATTGTGGCCCAAAAACATTTCAGAATGAGGTATTTCTGGTTTCTGGAGGCATTTGGGTGATTTTGGGTAACTTCGGCAAGTTCGTCGAACCCACCTACTATATCTAACACAACGGATGTGAATTCTGTAAAATTATTTGCGATACAATTTTCTCTACTATTTTGTTGACTTGTGTTAAGAATGTTTAGAAATATCTTTACAAAAAATAGAAAAAAACCTTAACTTGCTTTGGTCGAAATATACAAAGTGCTTTATTTTTTATTGCTGGTAAAGAACTGAAGAAAAATGTTTATATTTTTAATATTATTCCTGTGTTAAGCTGATTAATATTGATCGTTTTACGAAATCCGTTGCAACAAAGATACAAACAACAAATGGATATTAAAAACAAGATCCCATCTTCTCACACGAGGGCGGATCAATATTTCCGTGACTTTTCCAACTTCCCTCGCAGTTATATGAAATTCAACACTATTCCCATCAAGTACCAACTGTTAATAGACTACTGTCAAATTTTGAGCAAGTGTCGTCATTTACTTTGCGTTTAACAGTTGTTCAAAACATACAACCTCGTGCATTTTCTAAAAATGGAAAAAAAGTGAATTTCGAGTGCCCATTAAACATTACTTTTTGCGAAAAAAAACCCGTCAATCAAACCAAGAAAAACCTCGATAAATACTATAGGGACTCTGCACCATCGATTTCAATGGTAAAAAAGTGGTTTACTGACTTTCGTTGTGGTCGCACAAGTACAAATGACGCTGAACGTTCTGAACGGCCAATTGAGGTCAGTACACCCAAAAATGTCGAAAAAATCCGCGATATGGTGTTGGCCGACCGAAGAGTAAAAGTGCGTGGGATTGGTGATGCCATAAGCATTTCATATGGCAGTGTGGTTTCGATTTTAAATGATCAGCTGGGTTTAAGAAAGTTGTTGTAAACGTAAACGTGTGACAACTTCAGAGGATTGTTTGGAGTTGTTTAACCGCAATCCGAATGAGTTTTCGCGGCGTTTTGAAACTGTGGATGAAACATGGATCCATTACTGTACTCCGGAGACCAAGCAGCAGTCTAAACAATGGGTTTCTCCGGGTGAACCTACTCCGAAGAAGGCCAAGGTAAGTTTATCGGCCAATAAGGTGATGGCAACAGTTTTTTGGGATGAACACGGGATAATCCACATCGATTACTTTCAAAAGGGAAAAACACTAAACGGCGAATATTATGCCAACTTATTAGACCGATTTAATGAGGATTTAAAAGAAGAAGACCCCATACATACAAAAACTGGAGAAACGTTGGACTAAGTGTATTGAGTTAAAAGGAGATTATGTTTAAAAATAAATTTTTGTTTTGCAAAAAAAACTGTGTTTCATTCAAAAAGGCACGGACTTATTGATCCGCCCTCGTATTATCAAAAGTAATTTCATCGTTCTTAAAGCAAGTAAAACATTTTACATAGAAAAATGTATATTTTAATTACCGAAACTAAAATACTAGCATATACCGGCATTGAGGGAAACGGTATTTGCATACCAATATTTTTGGAAAATAATAATATTGGTAACGGTATCGGTTACGGTAACTAATTTTAAAGGGTATTTAAACGTTATCGGTATTTATAACGGCATCGGTTTCCAACCTTGAAAATCTCTTAAACGTTTAAATAAAAACAAATTAATAAAAAACTGCATTTTTATATTCTAACATTTCATTAGTTCTTATAGTTTTTACTAATAATGATTTCAGTAATGCTTTAAAATCAATGAGATATGAAATAGCTTCAGTGTTGCCAGGAGGTGAGAAAAAAGTGGCTAAATTAGATTTTAAAAAAGGTCAGAAAAGAATAAATGACCAAAAAAGGCCAGAAAAAAACTAAATTTATTAAAACTAAAAACTTATTTATTTATTTTCTCATTACTTTTTAATAGTTTTTTTAAAAATATTATTATAAATTTATAAATAAAACATATAACCGCTATTAGCAAAATGACCCAATAAAAATGGCCCACAAAATGTCCATACAAATTTGAATTATATTTTATATGTAAAATATCCAAATTTTTTGAAGGGATTCGTCCTTTTTGAATTGTAATTAATTTTTGATTAATAAATTTCAAATTTTTTGTTGATTTTTCACTTTTATAAGATTTCTTCTATATAGGGTCCTGTTAATATGTTAATAAAATTTGCCATAAAAAAAATTAACCATAGCATATTGTAGGACATAATATAGTCAGTATTTACCGAATATTCCTTTTTTTATTAGTAATTTATTTTCTAATTACTAGTCTTTAGGTCATTTGTTACATCGTCCAATCAACCAATCCATTTCACTTTTTGGTTAAATATTAGAAAATCTTTATATTTTCTAAAAACAATTTATTGATTTAAATTATTTTTTTTCATATTCAGAAAAATTGGAATAGGAAGTTTTAGAAACTTTCAGTTTTTAAATGTATGATGAATTTTTAGTACACTCTCTTTTTTCTGTTTTTTATTATTGGCAAGTTTAACAGAGTAAACAACATTTTTAAAATTAATAAAAATAAAACTTTGATATAACAAAAAAATAACCAAATTGGAAAAGTCACTATCTCCACATTGCAAGATCAAATAACCAGTTTTGTTAAAAATAACCAAAACGGCAACACTGATTCGAACTAACTTTGAAAAACCTTTTGGAGACTTTATTATTCTAATGGTATACTTTCATTTTGCCGCAATATTCAATAAATACAAAATTTGTTGCACTGTGTATAAACCAAAAAAAATAAAGTAATTCCCCAGGCAAAACTTTGCTTTCCTGGTAAGCTAGCAGGTATAATTGGAAACAAAAATAAACTACTTATTTTTTGCCTGAATAACTAGTTATTTTTGTTCGACTTGTCCACAAATTCATGTAGTTATTTTTTGACTCTAGGGTGCTCAAAAATATGTACCTAAACGAAAACAAAAAAATTTTGCCGTCAGTGAGGCTCGAACTGGGACACACACACTTTACTGACTAACGTCTTACTCAGTACACCATCTCGCACATAGCATCCTAATCGACAAAAACTCTATTTAGTTTAAAATATCTTTTTAGACATTTTGTTATAAAAAACTAACAGCTTCAGAATGGGGTTGAACCAACAACCTTCTGGTTGTTAATCCGGCGCCCTAGTCAACTCATCCACGTCATTGTAGTATTACTGCGCTATTATACTATTGAGTATCTATTAATGTGATACAGAGTAGACAAATAATAATGACTCCTCATTACCAAGAAACTACTTTGATAAGTAGTTGTTATTACCGAAAACCAAAATGTTTTTGCTGGGT
This sequence comes from Protocalliphora azurea, assembly GCA_932274085.1. Lineage (NCBI taxonomy): Eukaryota > Metazoa > Arthropoda > Insecta > Diptera > Calliphoridae > Protocalliphora > Protocalliphora azurea. Next base: position 144,515,379 of record OW026520.1, on the reverse strand, counting down.
CATTTAACCTTATGTATTTATTTATTTCAATTCTTAGTAATATAAAAAGAATTCTTAGGCCATTAAATATATATTACAATGATTTACTCCTGCATAAGGATATATTAAATATTAAATAAAAATTATAAAAATCAATTTCACTCATATTCAATACTCTAATTCAAATGGTTCCCCAGCCAGAATATATAATACTCGCAATATACCAAAAAACAGCATAAAGTTACATAGTCCCATAAGTAATATAAACATCAAAAATATCACAAACTTGCAAACCATTTAGTGAAGTATTAAGAATAAGCTATAGAGTTGCCAAATACCTCATTAGTTTCAAACGAAATACGTTATTCGATTAAGAAAGTAAACGAAGCTCAAGTGGCAAAAAATTCCAACAAGGTGCAATCGTAAGGATAAATGATCGCTCAAGGACAGAGGCTCTAATTCTGGGAATAATAATTTGCGGATTCCTAGAAGAATGTGAAAAGGTGAACTCTGACCGTAGCTGTTATGGACACCCAGTTTTAATAACTTTAAAAAACATCATCATATTACGATATGAAACAAAATTCTTAAAAGAGCAATCAAAAAAACTTTCATATATTCTGAGATGAGCAATGATATTCCTAATACGATTGAGCTTTATAATGCAATAAGGCGTAGTCCTGGATATTACTTCCAGGCCATACAAAACATGTGTCATCAAAAGTGCATGGGTAACTAAATACCTCATCCGGCAAGGTAAATAAACGACAAGAGAATAAAGTCTTCGTAAAATATCAACAACTTTAAAACTAATTCGGTCAATATGGTAATCAAATAACAAGCGCCTGTCAGGATATACATCTAAACATTCCAATTTTTCTATAAAATTAACAGGAGAGTCATCAATAGCAATTCTAAAAGTCAAATCAACATTTTAGAACTATTAACTGTCAAACGATTATTAAAAGACCATTATAAGAAACGAGCTATAGAATTTTCAATACTAGACTGCACTACATCACCATTATCAAAAACTGTTCGAAATAATAGCATCACATCATCTGCAAATAAATAGGATTTACACACATTCGTATCAACAAGGTTCAAAAGATCATTTATGTATAAAACAAACAAAAGTAGGCCTAATACCGAATCCTGAGCAACACCCAATTTAAGAGGTAGAATATTGGTATATATGCCAGCAATATCCAAAAATTGAAACCTATCACATAAGTAAGAGAGAATAAGCTTACATGCAAGATTTGGAAAATGAAATTAAATTCCTTAACTTGCCAATTAAGATGGAGAAATCTACAGAATTAAACGCCTTCGTCAAATCTAAAGAAAATATGATAGCAAGATTTCCATTATTCAAACTATTACGAACACCATCAGTTAAATTAAGCAATAATGAAGAGGTACAATGACCAGGTCGAAATGCGTACTAGGAAGAAGAGATACTGTTTTAAACAAAAGCAAGCCACTGATCTTTCATTATATGTTTGGTCTTAAATACTGAAAGCCATGGATAACTTTTGCTTTCGGGATTGGAACTACGCGAGCAGTTCTCCATATCGAACGCAAAATGGACTATGTTAAAATGAAATTAATGTGGTGTACAAGAAAATGCGAGATATGACTAAAAAGTTCTAATATATCATATAGGAATGAAATCAGTTTCAACGCATTTCGACCTTATCTTGTACAAAGCATAGAAAATTTCAAATTCACTCACATAACTGAAAGAAAAGGACTCATCAGCATAACTAAAAATGTTAAAGTCAATAACATCATTATTAAAATCACTAATATCACTGCAGCACTGTTCAAGCAGAGATCTCAGCTATAAAGAAGGCAATGAACTGGTTCATATACTATAGAACATTCGGAGCGTATATCCAGATCTGTACAGATAGACAAGCCTCGACTAAATCGCTCTCGGCTATATCTTCGACATCCAGATTGGTACATGAGTGCCGGACATCTCTGAATAAGATGGCGAGACATTTAAACCTGGACCTGGTCAGGTTTAGGGATCATTCAAGCACCCCGAGTAATTTTATGGCGGATGCACTAGCCAGAGATAGATCCCTTCTTCGAGGTGAAGATATGGACCAACTGCTTAGAGTACCGCTTTCGGCCTGCAGATCAATAATTCTTATTGATCGAGGATTGCACAAGATAGATGGAGAAATGAATCTACATGTTCCACCTTGAGGCAAATATGGCAAATATGAATCTCGATCTAACTTCATCATGGGACTAACGAGGCATCGGCTAAGAATTCTGGTAGCCGTTGCCACAGGGCACTAGATTGCTGGTGCACATGCTAGGAGACTAGGGCTCCCTTTTAACGACTTTTGTATAAGTTGTCGGAATGAGGAAGAGGAGGAAACGGTGGGGCATCTTTTACGCCACTGTCCCACCCTTGCCGAGATCAGGACTGCTAATTTTGGAAGTCCGTTTGTGCATGTATTATCAGATCTCTCTGATATTGACATCAGATGGATCAATTCTTTCATACATGCGGAAACGGGTTGGTTCGTTTCAAATGCTGTTATAGACATGTGAGTTAACAACACATGATTCCTCAGGGTTTCACAACGGAACCAAATTTGACCCAAGTGAGCTGTCTGTTATTGACTAGACAGCTGCCCTAAGAACCTAACCTAAGTGTATTTTAAATTCTTCCTAATCTTAAATAATTTGTTTCAATTATTTCATTTTCCTTAAAATTTTAATAACAAACTATTTTACACAAATTAGCCCTGTCATATTTTATATAAAATTTATGTTTAAATTGAAAAATTTATAAATGTATACCTCAACCGGATGTAATTTTTACTAAAGCAGGTGACTTGAATAATTTTCAAGCAATTAGTAAAAACATTAATTTTTCATTAGAAAAAGAAAAACTAAAAATTAAAAAAAATAATAACTAGAATAAAAAATTGAGTCATCAAGCAACTAAAAACTCATAAACACAGAGGGCGATGCCTAAGAAAAAAAAGGTCAACTCCTTTAGAAAATATACAATAAAGAGTATAAATAAAAAAATACTTTGATGTAGACTTCTAATAATAAATGAAAAATATTTTACATTAACAAAATACTAAATTATTTCTTTATTTCTCTAAACTAAATGATTAATTATCAACACTGACAAACATAATTTTATAGTTTTTTTCATATACATAAGAATTTTTCTTGTTTACAAACCCTAGGAAAACCAACAAAAATTGACCTTTTTGATGATTCTAATGGCTCAATTTTAATTGTGAACACAATGGAGAAAAATAAAATTCAAGTGGAGTTAAACAATAAAAAAGGGCAACCATTAGTAGGAGATAATTTGTACAAGTAGTAAAAAAAAAATATACAAAAAACTCATACGAATATATTTTCTTGATCGTTCGTCTGTCTGTCTGTTCATTGATACAAGTTTGGTGGTACATTAAAACAAAATGAAAAAAGTAATAGGTATAAACAGCTAATTGCTTAAGGCTCATAAAAATATAATAAATATTAACAAAAGTGTATGAGTATCTTTTGCTTTATAAAAAATAGAAAAACCTTTTTCATACTTAATAGATTAATTGACCTTTTGTTTCATGTGGTGTATGTGTTTATTGTAAGAATTTAACCACATAACTTTTGTATATAAATTTTTATGTTTGTTGTGTTTTTTAAACCATGTTAAATTTATTGGACACATTTTAGGGGAGTTCTTTTTATATTTTCTTTATTTTATGTTCTTCGAAAATTGATTCTGAAAACTTTAATTAAATACTTACAAAAAAAAAATTAATAAAAAGAAAATATTTATAAAATATACCTACAATTTTCTTATGTAAACATGTGCTATGTGTAAAATTATGTGAAAATTTTAAAAAAGTTGAGAACGATTTGTTAGTAAAGAAAATAATTTTCTTTACATACATAATTTATAATTTTTTTAAAAATTTTAATTCTTGTTGTTATGTAAACAATAAATTTTTAAAGTAATTAATTTAAAATTTGCTATGTATATAAAATTTTAATAGAATTTGCTTTAATTTAACAAAAATATCAATTGTTGACATTATGTAAAAAACATAAAAAGATATAGAAATATACATGGTGTAAATTACAAGAAAAGCCAAACAAATGTTTTATAATTTATATAATTTTTATAAAACTTCAATTGTTGACATCATGTAAACAATTTCATTTTAAAGAATATATACATTTTTTACATTATTTTAAGAATACAACAATTTACAATTTAATTTATATCATTTAACTAAAATTGTTTTTTAACATCAAGTAAAATATGTACTTTTAGGACTAAATAATAAACAAACACTTTACAAGTTCTAACTTTTCTTCAATCTAAGAAAAATATTAATTATTGACATTATGTAAATAATCCAAAATATTGTAAAAAATATAAAACTAGAAAGTCATTTGCAGAACTTCATGAAACCTTAATTGCTGACATTTTGTAAACTTTGTATTTATAGCGTAAATAATTAAAAATGTTCATAATATTCTCTTTTTTTATTTTATTAAAATTAAAAATATAAATTGTTATAAAGAATGTAAAATAAAAGAAATATTTTAAACTAAAAGACTGTTATACACATTTTCTTTACATACATAATTTATAATTTTTATTAAAATTTTAATTCTTATTTTTATGTAAACAATAAAGTGTTATACAAATTTTAAGATTAAATAATTCAAATTCTTAATAAAATTTAAAATTTTTTATAAGTTTTATGTAAAATAAAAAATATTGACATTGTGCAAAAAAATTTAAGTACTAAAGGACACTATAAAACATTAGATATACAATTAGTTATATGAATTTTAATTTTTGACATCATGTAAAAAATAAATTTTAAAGTAAAATTAAAATTAAAATTTAAAAAATATTTATATTCCTTAAATTTTCTTCAATTTAAGAAATGTTCAATTTTGACATTATGTAAAGAATGTAATATATGTAAATATGTAAGATTAGAATAAAAATTGTAATATTTTTAAAAATTTTGTTTAATTTAATATAAATTTTAATTGTTGACATCAGGTAAACAATGTATTCTCGGTATAAATAATAAAAAGTTTTGAAAAGTCTTTTACAATTTTAGACAGACCTAAATTATTGGCACCGCGGAAAAAATGTAAAATTACGCAAGAAAGCTCAAAAGAATTTTTAATAATTTAGTTAATTTCCATAAAAATTTCAATAGTTGAAAAAAATTTTGAATGAATAATTTCAACAATATAAATATTCCGTTAAAATTAAAAATTTGAAAGACTTTATTGAATTCTATAATAATTTTAGAATACATTTAGAATACACAAATATTTTTCAATTTGAAAAATATGTCTATCAATTGTTTTTTGTACATAATACAAGATAAAAGCAAATTCCAAAATTAAAAAAAAAAATAATTTTATAGCAATTACAATTATTGATACCAGGTAAACAATTTATTTTCAGCGTAAATTTCAGTTTTTAGAAAAATATTAATTGTTTACATTATATGGAAAACAAAAAACTACAAGGCCAGCAAAAATACACAATTTATTATTCAATTTGTGTAACTTAAGCAATATTATCATCCACATAATGTAAAGAATATTGTAAACAATATTTTTTTGTGTAAGTAACAAAATAGTAAATAATTGATTTTATGTAAATAATATAAATGAAAAGGATATATTCAAGAATGATTAATAGTTTATTTAATTTTAATAAAATTTCAATTGTTGACAACATTTAAACAATGTATTTAAAAGTTAAAGATATAATATAGAATAAAATTAAATATTTTATTAAATTGTATATTTAATTGTTGACATCAGGTAAACAATATATTTTCGGTATAAGTAATTGAAATTTTATATAAAATTTAATGTAAACATTATGTAAACAACATAAAATGGTGTAAGTTAGAAGAAAACATTTAAGAATATTTAATAATTTGTTTAATTTTCATAAAATTTCAATTGTTCCCATATTATGTAAACATTGTATTTTTAAGATAAATAACCAAATTTAATAATTATTTTTCAAGCTTATTTAACATAACCAGAAAACATAATTTAGTTTATGTAACATTAGCAAAAAGTCAATAAATTTTAAAATAATAATTTAAATGAAAATTAAATCTTCTAAAATTTGTTTATAATTCTGAAAAGTATACATACTGGACATATTGTAAACAATGTAAAATGGTTTAGATATCGTAAAAGTTATTCGTTTTTGGTTTAATTTTTTTTTTAAATTTTGTGTAAAATTTCAATTATTGACATTATGTAAACAATATGTCTTTAGGGTAAATAATTAAAATTTGTAATAAAATTTTAATATTCTTAGCATAAATGTAGAAATTTAAAATGTCAAAAAACCTTCAACAATTTTACGCTAGCATCAATTGTTGGCATTATATAAAAAATGTAAAATGATATAAATAATTTAATTTATAAGATGAAACTAACGAATTTTTAAGAACTTCTTATAATTTTTGTAAAATTTCTATTGTTGACATCTTGTAAAAGTTTTTTTCTGAAGTAAATTATTATTATTATTTTGTTTTTTCTAAAATTTAGGAATATTTCTTCAAATTTTTCAATTTAAACAAAGTATTAGTTATTGGCATTGCGTAGACAATGTAAGTTTTTGTATAAAATTAAAATCAAATTTTTGAATTTCAAGTTTTGTTTATTTTAATGGAAATTTTAATTGTTGATACTGAGTAAACAATTTATTTTCAAAGTGAATAGTTTAACTTATTTATGAAATTTAAAACGCAAAAAAATTTCTATAATTTTACGACAACATTAATTTTTACCATTAAGTAAATAGTGTAAAATTATGTAAATAATTAAGATTATTACAAAAAAATTAAAAAATGCTTCTTTTAATTTTAATGAAATAAATTTTTGACATTAAGTAGATAATGTAAATAAAAGAAAGATAAAAATTTTGAAGTTGCGAGTATCAAATTAAACATTACACAATGTCCAAATGTTGACGTTATGTAAACAATGTATTTTTAGAAGAAATAAAAAAGTTTTTTTATGAAATATTATAAAACGTTTTCTTCTTATAAAAAGTATGTATATTTTAATCAAAAACTACAAACAAATAAAATACTATAAGCATTTTTGTTGTATTACTTCAATTCTCATTGTTTACATCGTGTAAGCAATTTATTGCGAGCGTAAATTGGTACGTAATTTTTATATTATATTTTTTGTTTTATATTTTGCTAAAATATCAATTGTTGACATTGATTATATTATTTTAATTTGTGTAAATAATAGACTAACATTGAAATATATTTTTTTTTTTTAATTTTACTAAAAAATTATATTATTTACATCACGTAAAGAATGTATTTTTATATAAATAGTGAACATTCTTCAAAATTTTAAAGTTTTGATTATATTCATTTAATAAGAGAAATTTATTACTTATTTTAAAAAATGTTTATGTAAAAATGTAACTAATGTTATTTTATTGAAAATTTAATTAAAATTTAGGGTTTTTAATATATTTCTTTAATATGAGAATATATAAAGTTCTTTCGATAATGTAAAAAATAACGTAAAGGATTTTCTTTCAAAAGATTTTAAATTTAATAATTATTAATATTTTATTGAGTTTAATACTATTTACTTAACTGTGCTAATATTTTATTTGTTTATATAACGTAAATAAAAGCAAAATTTAATATAATTAAAACTGTTTCTAAAAATTTCAAATTGAATAAGGATGAACAATTTTTAATAATATATAAATGTTGCAGTTTTTTATTTATGTAAAAATTTTAATTATTTACATTGTGTAAACAATGAATTTTCAAATTCAATTATTATATTACCTTACTAAATTTTATAAGATATTTACCTGCAAAGAAAAGAAAAAAGAAACTTATTATTAAAACGAATTAATATGAAAATTAGAAGTACCATAAATCGAAGAAACAGGGACTGAAAAGAGTCTCATTGATTACTGGTGATATAAAATACAATTAAATTATGATTTGCGTAAAATGTACTTATTTAAACCATGGGTATCTTTGATAGGTATTTATGGTATTAATAGAACATAGAAAAAATTTCAAACTTTAGATATTCCAAATCTTTTTGAACAATAATTTCATCTAAAATTCCTTTTATATCAAACTTAACTCTCATAAATTTCCATTAACTTCAATACACAAATTGTCTTAAATTTACAAATTTGAAAAAACTACTGACAAGCAAAAATGACATTAATAAAATCATTAAAAAAAACTTTATACACATAAAAAAACAAAAATCGAAAAAAAATCAAATTTTATGTTAATATTATAAAGACATCTTGTTGGGTCATACAACATACAAAAAACTAACAACAAAGCATTAATACAAAATACAAGCAGTTGCTGCTGTTGGAATGTAACCCGATTCTTATTAACTCATCAACATCCTCATGAACTGAAAAAATAAAAAAAAAATTGCAAAAAGAAAAAAAAATAACCGAAACAAGAAGGCAACCTTAAAAGCCAAATACAAGTTATTAACTTATAAAAACAACTCAAAATACAAGCAACTACAACATAAACACAAAAATATACATTTATATAAACAAAAATAACTAAAAGTTTTTTTTTTGGACAAGTCAGCAGAAACAAATTTTTCTTTAACTTGTGCGGTCCTTAAAGGACAGACATGAATTGCAGAGCGCAAAAAAAATCTATATCAAAACCTTTGGAATGACCAAAGCCCAGGACAGACAAAATTTGCTAATAGGCCATAAATAATAACCAACAAAGAGATTATATTGAAAGGTTTAAATATACAAACAAATGTACAGAATATCAGCTATACAAACAAATATAATTTAACATACATAAATATACGTTGGTATGAATATCCTGATGAACACAAAAATTTTAGAGCATAGGAGCCAGGAAGGCCAAAAAGAGAGTGAAAGATATAAAAAAGTATTGTAAGTAAAAAAAAAATAAAAAATTTCTTGAATGAGTAAAATGTTCATTTTACCAAATCATTAGGGCACAATGGGGAAAAATATATAAATTTATCAAAAATTTTCTATAAAAGCAAATATATCAAAAATTTTCAATAAAAAGAAAATTTAACGAAAATTTTCTATAAAAAGAAACTAAACAAAAAATTTCTATAGGAAAAAAATAACGAAAATTTCCAATAAACAAAAATTTAACGAAACTTTACCATAAAAAGAAAATTTAAAGAAACATTTCTATGAAATGAAAATTCAAAGAAGCTTCTTAATGAAAAGAAAATTTAATGAAACTTTTCAACAAAAAAGAAAATTCAATAAATATTCATTAAAGAAAATTAAAATAAAATTGAAAAAAAAGAAAATATAGCAAAACTTTTTATAAAAAGAAAATTTAACGTAATTTTTATACAAAAGAAAAATTTAACGAAAATTTTCTATGAAAACAAATATTAGAAATTTTTTTAAATTAAACAAAAATTTTTCCTAAAAAATACCTAATTTTCTATAAAAATAAAATTAAACGAAAATATTAAACAAAAGCTTTCAATAAAAAACGAAAATTTTCTATAAAAAAAAATTTATTAAAAATTTTTTGTAAAAAAACAAAGTTATTGGAAATGTTCTCTTAAAACAAAATTTACTGAAAATATTCTATAAAAGAGAATAAAAAATATTTTGTAAAAGAAAATTTAATGGAAATTTTCTATATAAAGAAAATTTAAAATTAATAAAGAAGCAAATTCAACGAAAATTTTCTTTAGAGAAAATTTTTTATAAAAAATAAATTTATTGAAAATTTTTTATAAAAAAACCGGAAATGTTCTCTAAAAATTAAATTTACTGAAAATATTCTATAAGAGATAATAAAAATAAATTTTTTATAAAGAAAAATTCAACGAAAATTTTATAAAAGGAAGAAATTTACTGAAAATTTTCTATAAAAATAAAATTTAACGAACATCTTCTATAACATCATATTTAAGGAACATTTTCTGTAAAAAGAATATTTAACGATAATTTTCTGTAAAAAAAATAACGAAATTTACGGAATAAAACTTTCTATAAAAAATAAACAGGAAAAATATTCTATAAAAAGAAAATTTTATGAAAATTTTCTATAAAAGAAAATAAAGAGAAAATTCAACAAAGAGAAAAATTTTCTATAAAAAGAAATTTTATTGAAAATTTTTTAACAAAAATAAAATTTATCCGAAATGTTCTATAAAGGAGATTTTATAGAAAATTTTTTATAAAAGAATATTTAATGAAAAATTTCCATATAATGGAAATTTAGCGAAAGTTTTATATGAAAAGAAAATTTAATGAAAATTCTCTTTCAAAAGAAAATTCTTTCCATCAAAATTCATTGAAAATTTTCTATACAAAGAAAAAATTTTTATTGAAAATTTTTTATAAAAATAAAATTTAACTAACATTTTCTATAAAAAAAAATTATCGAAATTTTTCTGTAAAGAGAAAATTTAACGAAAGTTTTATATAAAAAGAAAATTCATCAAAAAATTTAAACAAAAATATTAAATAGAAATAAATTAATGAACATTTTCTGTAAAAAATTTAATGAATTTAACGAGAGCATCAGAGAAATCTTCTATAAACAGAAAATAAAGAAATTTTATGAAAATCTTCTATGAAAGAAAGTAAAGAGAAAATTCAACGAACATTTCCTATAAAGATAAAATATATTGAAAATTTTCTATAAAAAGAAATTTTATTGAATATTTGCTATAAAAACAAAATTTATTGAAAATTTTCTATAAAAAGAAATTTTATTGAATATTTGCTATAAAAACGAAATTTATCAAAAATTTTCTACAAAAACAACATTTAATAAAATTTAATTTAATTAATTTTATTGAAAATATCCTCTGAAATTTTATATATAAATATATATGTATATATATTTGATAAAAAAAAATACAGAAATTTTTTCTGTCCCGTTGTGCATTTTAAAATTTAGTTGTTATGTTTTATTTTCTCCCCTGTAGTTTTCATTTCAGTGTTTTCGGCATTAAAACCATTTAAAATATATCGTTCGTTCCACAAGAGATTTATAGAAAAATTTATATTTTTTAAAAAAGGGTTATAAAATTTTGTTCATATTTGGTAAGCATAAAACCTATGCTCTCATTATTATTTTTTCAATTAAAAAGAAAATCGCGAATTTAATCACGATTTAAATTTTTATAAAAGTTAAAAAATTCCACAAAGTACGTAACTTTAAAAGTTAATATCTTTTTACGATGTAGATGGATTTTAATGATGCAAGGCCTTAATGAAGGCCAACTGAAACCTCTTTAAAGGCAATAATGCAAAGGTAAATTGTTCATTTAAAAATGCACTCGTAATGCAATTTCAGTTTTACAATGCGTTTTAGAAAAAAGAAATACCTCTTTGATTTTAAGTTGCTTTTAATATGTTTAAAAGCAATATCTTCATCACAAAATGCGATAATAATTGTTCTGGGATAACGTGATCTACTATTTTTAATAATTTTTTTTTTTAGAAAAATCATCACCAGGTTTTTCATACAAAATTTTTTATTTTTTTATTTTTTGGTTATTATCATTCAGTAACATGTACTTTAAGAGTTCATAACTCTTGAACTAAACGACGAATTTTATTGATTTAAAAACCAGTATAAAATTTATTACAATAATTCAAAAATAACGTTTTTGCTAAAGATGAACTCACAACAGGAATGCAATTTTCAGATGCACTTTTAAAGAATTTCTACCCTTTTTATTTTAAACATTTTTTATTATTATTGAAGACAAATATGTTCATTACACAATTCATTTGCAATTATTTTGGCACAAAAAGGTATTAACAAAATTAATTTTAAAATAAACTTACAAAAAGTAAAAAACAAAAAAAAAATGTATATAAAAAAAAATATTTTTGTATGAAAAAATCTGAAGGAATATTTTTTATTTTTTTTTTAATAGCAGACCAATTTGTCGATTTATATCGCAATTTTTAGTAATCATTATAATTTTTATAGACAAAAATAAAAGGGTAAGAATTTTTCAAATATGCATTTGCAATATAAATGCATTTTTAAGTGACAATATTATTCTTAATTAACTGCGTTTAAATAGAACATATTTATCTTCAATATGTAATTTATATCATTAAAATCCGTTGACAGCTTATACAGGTATTTTTGTTTAAAATTACATACTTTTTAGATTCATTTTTACTTTTCAAAAAATTAAAATCGTGTATAAATTTGCAAGTTTTACAAAATTAAAAAAAAAATAAAAATGGAGATATTAAAGAGGAATGCGTATGCCGAATATAAAAAAAATTCGAAGACTTAAGGAAAATTTTTGGGCGTTCTTTCATGGAATGAACGATAATTATTTTGTTATTATTGTTGTCCTAAGAGGCGGCTTTACACAGAAATAATCAACAACACTCACTCACTTATACACATACTAAATATTTTCTATAACAAAAAAATAACTAAATTACGGTTAATGGAGCGAATTAAATTTAAAAGCCACAAATAGATGACCAAACAGGGACACACACATCATGTGAAGAAACTGTGGTCAAAAATAAATATAAATTTGTGCGCGCACACTCACATTCTGACCACTAAAACCTAAATTAAGTTTTGAACATATTTTTTTTTTTAACTTAAATTAAGCAAACAAAACTTGACCACCAAATGAGCCTGATTAACAAAAAAAAAAAAAAAAAAAACAAGAACTAAATTTAATACCTTAAAGAAAATATGTAAAAGTGTGTGTTAATTAAACAAAAATTTGTTTAAAATTTCGTATAGCTTTTTTTTTGTTTCTGTGTTGAATTGTGTCTTCATTTTTAAATTTAGCAAAGTGGTGTTGTTAATAAGTATATTTAAGCCTTTATTTAGTGTCGCATGTGGCACGTCCTTTTGACCTTATGGTATTTACTTTGTGACTTATTTTAGGAAATATTTATTAAGTTTTTAGTGGGAATTTAACACGGATTATGAGTGTGATAAATTTTGTCTAAATGACATCTAAATGAATCTAGAAGATTCTATATTAAAGTCCTAGAAATAAAAATTAATTTGGATAAATTTATGTAAAATATTTTGGGGATTATTTTAAATAAAAAAGCAATAAATGTTAAAATGAGAAAAAATTCAAACTACTAAAAATTTACTTTACAGGTGTCTTTCATTTTATAGGAAAACTTCGATAAATTTTCTTTTTAGAGAAAATTTTATTTTTATAGGAAATTTTCAAAAAACAAAAAAAATTATGGAAAAGTTTTGTTAAATTTTCTTTTCATAAAAAAATTTTCTTTTCATAAAAAAATTTTCGTTAAATTTTATTTTTATAAACAAATTTTGTCAAATTTCCTTTACGTAGAAAATTTTTGTTGAATTGTATTTCTGTAAAAACTATTTCCGTTAAATTTTAATTTAGTGAAAAATTTCTTAAGGTTTTTTTTTTAGAAAATTTTCAATAAATTTTATTTTTATTAAAAATGTTTGATAGCGTTTCTCCATAGAACATTTACGATAAATTTCCTTCTATAGAAAATTTTCGATGAATTTTCTTTTTAATAAAAATGTTCGATAAATTTTCCTTTTATAGATAAATTATTATTTTACAAAAAAATTTCCATAAATTTCCATTTTATAGAAAATTTTCTATAAATTTAATTTTACAGGAAATTTTCATTTTACAGAAAATTTTCGATAAACTCATTTTATGGAAAATTTTCGAGAATTTGTTCTATAGAAAATTTTTGATGCATTTTCTTTTTATAAACAAATTTCGTTAAATTTTCGTTTTCTAGAAAACTTTCCTTAAATTTTCTTTATATTGAAAAATTTCTCTAAATTTTATTTTTATACATAATAATTATACATTACATATAACTTTCGTTAAAATTTCTTTTTATAGTTAATTTTCGTTAAATTCACTTTTTTCTTCGTTAAATTTTATTTTTATCGAATGTTTCGTTTATTTTGTTTTTTTTTTTTTTTTGTTAAAAAATTTTTATTAAATTTTCTTTATATAAAAAATTTTCGTGAGAAATATTATAGAAAATTTTCATTAAATTTCCTTTTTATAGATATTTTTCGTTAAATACACTTTTTTTATAAAATTAAATATTCTTTTTATAGAAAGCTTCACTAAATTTTCTTTTGTGGAAAATGTTCATTAAATTTTCTTTACACAGAAAATTTTCAGTAGATATATTAGAGAAATTTTTCGTTAAATTTCCTTTTTATATATAATTTTCGTTAAATTCTCTTTTCAGAGACAACTTGCGTTAATTTTTTTATATACAAAATGTTCGTTAAATTTTCTTTTTATAGAAAATTGTTGTTAAATTTTATTCTATAGAAAGTTTTCTTTAAATGTCCTTTTATAGAAAATTTCATAAAATTTTTGTTCAATTTTCTTTTTGTAAATAATTTTTATTATTGTCTTTTTATTGCAAATTTTCTTCAAATTTTCCTTTTATAGAAAATTTGACTTTAATTTTGTTTTTACAGAAAATTTTCGTTAAATTTTATTTTCATAGATAATTTTCGTTATATTCTCTCTTTACAGAAAATTGTAGATAAATTTTCTTTTTATAAAAAAAATTTCAGATACATTTTTGCTTTGTAGATATTCTTTGGGTTTGTAAATACAAAACTGTGATCGCTGATATTCTGACCAAAAATCGATTTTATTTTTTTTTTATGATTTGCTGATCTCTAATAAAAATAAAAATATTTTATAACAAATAAAATAAGAATATCGATAACCGTTAATAACTCGCTAAATAGGCGATTCTTAAGAAAAAACCTTCAGTCTATAAACAATCATAATGCTGACTAATGATTATTTTCTCTCTGACCAAAAAAATTTGGTTTTGGTGTAAAAAATTAAACGTTAACAGTAAAAAAATAGTACAAATCTATGGTCACTCATATTTCTGATCAAGAATCGATCTTCTGTGATCGCTCATATTTCTGACCAAAAATCAATTTGATCTTTTCTTGCGATAAAAACTTATATTTCTAACCAAAAATTCTTTTTTGTAGTAATATTTGATAGTAAAATGTGTCCTAGGTATGAAAGAATATCTATCTGTGTTCATTTATAATCAAATATGTTTTGACTCAATTTGTAATCACTCATATATCTAAGCAAAAATCACGTATATTTTTAACCAAATATTTAAAACTTAATCATAATGTCTCAGTTAAAATGCGACCAACTTAGATCAAAAATAATCTTAATCTATGATCGCCCATGAACAGAAATTAATATATCTGTAAATAAGCGCCTCATTATAAGAGTGTTCTCTATTTATGATCACTCATGTTTCCATGTTTCTTAATAAAAAACGATTTTTAAGATTTTAGGAAGAACATGAAGCTGCGATCACTCAGTATGAAAAAATAAAAAAGAAAATTTTAATTGTAGTCTAATTTAAGAAAGTACAGCCCATTTTAGTCTTTATGTAATTTTATACCAAAAATCGAATTTTGATGAAAAATTGGTCTCATTTAAGATAACTCAAAATTATTCTTTCATATAAAAGAACATTGTCTCAAATTTGGAGCTTCAGTTTTGTAAAGGTAAAAAAGCATTTGAATTTATATTTTTCTGTTACTAAAGTATTAAAATTCCCATCAATATTTCTCGAGTGTAAATATTACCGCTGACAGAATACGAAAAAATTAAAAAAAAAAATAAAAATATTTATACTTACAAGATCTTAATGGCATAAAATCATTAACATTGTTTTATGGTCCATATTTTTGTTCATCGTCAACTAAGAAAACCACACAGAGGTTGGTTTCTTAGCATGATTTTTTTTTTTTTTGCTGACAACAACCAGTATATTAAGATTTTTTAGTGATGTATCAATATATCACCAGACTGCATGTGTTCTTCCAAAATGCTATATGGAAAAGAACAGGCAAAATGCAAAGTTAAATAGGAAGGAAACAAAGAAGATGATGATGGTATGCACACTATAATATACCTTCAATATTATTGTCATCATCATCCTTTAAGTATTTGTATTTTTTTTTTCCTTATATTATTACTGGTTGGTTTTGTTGTCTCTGGAATGTCAGTAAGACTGTTAACATATTGGTATTATCCCTGTGTTAATGTTCCAACGCTGTTATTGGTATTATTGTATATTTTGTGTCATAAATGATGTCATTTGACAAAAATTGTTGCCAGCATTTAGGTTTTTTTAATTTTTTATGTTTTAAAACATAAATTTTGTTACAACCCATCCCAATCATTTAGTTAGCCAACTGATCCAGCCAAAGAGCCAGCTAGTCATATAGTATGAAATAAAAAAATACAACAACAGATGTCTTAATTGAAATTTGAGACGTTTATTTTTTTATTTTTATTTATTTATTTTTTTGGTTAATGTTATTGCTCGTTTTGTTCACTTAATAAGTTTTTTTTTTTTTTTTTTGTACTCACCACATGTACAAAAGTCTCTAGCAGCAGAAAATAAGGCGTGAGAAAATTTCTTTATTCGAAGGACCTTTTTTGTTAAAATTTTTGTAAATGGTGTTAAGGCTTAACACAAAAAGAGTATAACTGTTTATATTGATTTTTAATTTTATACTTATGTCTTTATTTTTTCGTATTACTATCATTATTATTTTATAGCGGGTGTTTGTTAATTTTAAAAGATAATAAAAATTCATTTTTTATGGTTTAAACATTTATAAGTATATATAAACTTTAAAGCGGGTTAATAAATCAATTTGCTGTTAATAAAAAATAATAGGACATTAGTCTATTAAATGATACCAAGAATCAATAAAAATTCTTCACAAAATTATTAACTCTTTAAAAAATGAATCAGTGTTAATAAAAAAAAATCATGAGAATTTCCTCAAGATTTTTAACGAAAAACCTCAAACTTTTTATGCAAAAATAAGTGATCAGAGATTAAAAGCATATTTTCTATTGCAGGAAACCATAGACTATTTTAGGTTTTTTTAATTTTTAGTAAATAAACTAGTTTTGATAAAAATTATAGCTGATCATCGATACACGTTCTCTTTAAAAAAAAACAAGACTCATTGAAAATTATTGCTAAAAAATCTAAAATTTTCTATAAAAAGAAATATTACCGTAAATTTTCTATAAAAAGAAAATTGTTCGAAAATTTTCTACAAAAAAAGAAAATTTTCTATTAGAAAAAAAATTTCCGAAAATTTACTATTAAAAGACAATTCAATCGGAAGGCAGTTGATCGAAAATTTTCAATAAAAAAGAAATTTATCGAAAATTTTCTACAAAAAATTTTATAAAAAGAAAATTTATCGAAAATTTTCTATAAAAAAAATTTATCAAAAACTCGATAAAAAGAAAATTTACCAAAAATTTTCTACAAAAGGCAAATTTATCGAAAAAGGAAAATTTATCGAAAATATTCTATAAAGGAAAATTTATCGAAAATTTTCTATAATAGGAAAATTTGTGGAATGTTTTCCATAAAAGGAAAATATATCGAATTTTTAATAAAAAGAAAATTTGTCGAAAATTTTCAATAAAAAGAAAATTGATCAAGAATGTTTAAAAAAAACAAAATTTATTAAAAATGTTCAATAAAAAAAATTATTACAAATTTTCAATAAAAAAAATTATTAGAAATTTTCTAAAAAAAAGAAATTTAATCGAATATTTTCTATAAAAAGAAAATTTGTCCAAAATTTTCTGTAAAAGAAATTTATCGAAAACTTTCTAAAGAAAAGTAAGTTTATTGAAAATTTTCTATAAAACGTAAGTTTAACGAAAAATTTCTGTAAAAAGTAAGTTTATCTAAAACTTTCTATTAAAAGAAAATTTATCGAAAAACTTTTATTTAAGAAAATTTATCGTAAATTTTCTTTTTATAGAAAATTTTCTACAAAAATTTTGTCGTGAATTGTGTATAAAAAAAATTTATGGAAAATTTTAGATGAAAAAAAAATTTTAATTTAATATAAAAAGAAAATTTAATGAAAATTTTATATAAAAAAAAACATATCTTAATTATCGTATTTTATCGTATAACAAATAAATTTCCTATAAAATAAATTATCGAAAATTCCCATAAAAAATAAATGTATCGGAAACGAAAATTTATCGCTAATTTTTTTTTTTTAATATTTATCGAAAATTTTCTGTGAAATACAAATTTATTGAAAATTTCCTATAAAATATAAATTTTGCAAAAATTTCCATAAAATTTAAATTTATCAAAAATGTCCTATAAAATGTAAATTTAGCGATAATTTCCTATAAAAATAAAATTTATCGATAATTTTCTATAAAAAGAAAATTTATGGAAAATTTATTATAAAAAGTAAATTTTTAAAAAATTTTCTATGAAAATAAATTTTATCGAAAATTTCCTATAAAAAAACCAATTAATCGAAAATTTTCTTAAAAGGAATATTAATCGCAAATTTTATATAATTTTATTTGTTTAATATTTTATAAAAGTAAATTTTATCGAAAATTTCCTACATAAATTTTCAAATCCAATTATCTGCCAAAATTGCTTATGTCAGATTAACCCTTTTTATTTATTGTTTTCATTAAAAATTTCCCACAAATATTTCAATTTCTTTTTTCTTGAAAAGCCTCAAAGAAATAATTCTCATAAAATAATTATTCTTTAATTTTCATACCAATGAATAATAGGAAATACCAAGAAAAATATTGAAATGATTTTCAGATAAAAAAATATTTTTAAAATAAAAAATCCAAGCAAATTTAATTTTTTAATGATCTGGTCTTTTTTTTATAGACTTCACAGACACAACATCAACACTTGAAATGGCTCATTGTCAGCAACCGGTGTGATCATGATCATGGTCAGCATCCTCATCATCATGATCATCATTCATCTTAAACATTAAAACAACGATTATTAGCTGCTTAAGTAGACTTTATGTCGCTTAAAGAATTAAAAATTTCATTCAGACTCTTTCTTCGTCTCGCTATGTCTTAAACATATTTAGACATTCACTTGGTTATTTATTCATTATTTAAAATTTCTTAGCGGCTTTTATTTATAAAACTGAAAAAATACTTGACAATCGTCAAAGCTGACATAAAGCTAAACTAAGAGCATCCTCAATCAAATTACCAACATAAAAGGGATTCAATTTGGTTTGTTGTTTTAACAAAACAATCAACTTCAAGTGATGTTTTCTTTGGTTTTGCGCAAAATTGAAAGATTTAAATGATTAAAACAAAAAACAAACAACCAGCTAGCCAGGCAGGCAGCCATTCAGTCACTCGAACAACCAATCAAGCAACCATTTCTGTTCCAGCCAACTATAACGCCCGGTTACTAGACCTTGTTTGTTTGTCTTTTGTTTTTATGTAAAAAAGATCCTTTTGTTTTAAAACCTGAGCAATTTGAAATTAAACAATATGTTCTTTATTTTTTTGTGGCTGTAGATCAAATTGTATTTTACGGCTCGTTTGATTTTTGAATTTTTGATTTTTTACAGTACGTTTACCGATTTATTTTGTCGTTCTTTTCTTTTTGCATATTTTTTGTGTCTTTTCCGTTTAGTAAAATATTTAATATTCTTATTGTCCGTAATATAATCTAATAAGATAATATTTCATTTGTCGGTAAATTTTCTTTGAGTTATGGTATTTTATTATTTTGCTTATATTCAAAAATATTTTTTCTTGATGAGAAAGTTTTATCAAACTGATCATAAAGGATCGTTTTAAAGCAGGACATTCATATAATAAATGATGAACAATTTGTAATTTGTTTCCTCTTAAATGATTTTGTTTATAATAATTCTCAAATAAGGTTTCAATTAAGAAAATCTGAGCCAACTTGTATTTTTCATACAAATTCCATTATTCATCATAAGAAAACTAAAACTATTATTACCCCAAATTATTACCTCATGTTTTTCTTATAACCATTCTTTTCAAGCATAAATTAAAAAAAAGTTTTCCAATCATTATAGTTCTTTTTTATACATAAATTACCCACAAAAGAGTGCACCAAGCTCCAAGACCTTAAAATTAAAGTGTTGAAAATTAAATTGTTAAAAAAAATCATAAAATTTGCATATTTATTGCAATTTAATTTGCACTTGCATTTCGTGAGTGCACACGAAATAACCACACCACAATTTATTTGTGAAAACCAAAAACTCAATAAGAAAATTTGCATAAAACTGATAAGATAATAAAGCTAACAAATATTTATTAATTGAAACCATAAGCACTTTTAAAGTCAATAACAACAACAAATTTTTAGAAACAAGTTATTTATTGTAAATAAAAAAAGACATATCGCTCATTTGCTGCAATAACGTCATAAGTCAAAAACTGCAAATTTCGAGTTAATATCATTAAAGTATATTAAATAATGTGTTTTATTAACTGACAAAGTCCTATGTACAAGTTTTTTATTTTACGCAGGATCGCGATTAAATCATTTTGCCCTGTTTACATACCTATTGTCTATTACTTGCAACAATGTATTATTTTATTTGTGCTTCGGCTATTGTGTATTCAGTATCATAAATTGATTAAATTTGACCATAATGTCATTTCCATTCAAAGTGTTTAAACAATTTATATCAACTTAAAAACTAAAAATACGTCTCAAAAATTCGACTTTTTGAGTTATCACATTGTTGCAGCAAATGAGCGATATGTATGTAGAATTAAACGTTGTTTATTGAAAATTAAACTAGATTAGTGGTAACGACTGAAGAAAAAAATATATATATAAAAAATTATTAAAAATTAATTTACTTTTTTTATGGGTGGTCAAGGTTGAAATAAGTGTGATTACTTTTTTTAAAAATTATACTAAAAGTTTTAAAATAAAACCTTGATAGTAAGATATAAAATATTAATATATGGAACTGAAATTAACTGTTGCTATTTCGATTCTATAAGTTTATATTTGTCATAATAGCTTTGAACTAAACATCATTAATGCACGAACTTCCTTTGTATACCAAAGGGAATCATTTTCTCGAACTAGTTGCTTCGTGAGCTTCACTTTATATAGTTAGTAAGCGGGTCTAACTGCTATTGGACCATAGCTTTAGATGAAATGCGTGTAAATAACGCTTGCCACGAAACTTCAATCAGCATGCAGCGGAACATATATGCTTCAGTTTAGAACGAGGAACGCTTAGATAGCAATTCAGGAGATTCACTATCTGGATGAGAAACCCAACTCTTGCTTAGGAATCGGAGCTCTTCAATCTCGTGCCGAACTTTTGGTGGCAAGAGATTAGAATAATCCATTCAAGCTTTTTTGATTTAAACCACAACCATCACGTAACTGTCCGAAAGATAGCAACCACATATGAAGGCGCCCAGTAAGATGCTGCCGTTACCATGGGTATGTGATAGATCTCTGGTCAGGCCCTGAAGCTGCTTTTCTACAAATATAGAACCAAGACAAATCTGGGCAATGGTAAACCTTTTTACACCTCTTAAAGTGGCACCCTTGGAAATATATATCAATATATCCAGTATTAGCTATGCTTCAAGAAGAGATATTGTCTCCAAGACGACAAACCACCGTGACGAGATTCAGCAGAACAATTACATTAAAGACTTTTTATCCCCCATATATAAAATAATCTGAATATCTTTTAAATGGCAATCACGCATCCAGCATTCATTGCTTGATCACATTCGAAAAGTCGACTGCAGGAATATGAACATTTGTTTGATCTTTTACCGATGCGTTTCTCATCCACTTATCCATCTTTTCTTTTTCTCAAATATTAACAGACTTGTTTGACATTATGTCAATCTAAATGTCTATCTCATTAATTGCAATTGAGTAGATATCTTAATTACATCAAATACGATGCTTCTGAAATAAGTTTCCAATTGGTTCATATCTATAATACTGTTAATGTATCAGATAAAATAAGGTTTATTGGTATGGGCAAAATCCGTTAATAAGAAAAAAGTTATCTCTTATACAAAAACATGTACCATCAAATTTTTTTTTAAATGTAAACTTGAAAGCAGAAAATTGTGGTGATTCGCCCACTTCCAATATAAGGAGAAATTTTAAACTAGGATGGCACAAAAATTTGCGGGTACGACCAATCCGAGTATAACATTTTTACTTGTTTTTTTTTATAGAAGTCGTATATAGCCTGTTATTGCAACAAATTGCTATCCTATTCACTGCATTACGTTTCCCTAAAAGATTTTTTTCTAAGATCACGTCGAGATAATTGGTCTCTTTGGAAAGTTTCCGGATAATTTAAAGACTAGAATGTTATATCTTCTGACGAGCTTTCAGATAAGGTACTGTCACAGAAATTCTTTTGAGTAAAAAGAATGAAGGTATACCAATAACTAGGAATAGGCTGCATGTTAGAGAATTGATTCTTCGAGAAGATAATGGCGTTTCATAGAGAGATGATGGCCTTGTGGATCTGGATAGTTAGTCACAATGATAAGCGAATCGTAGACGTTTTTAAAACGATTCATGACATAGATTTGGATAGATTCAGATAGATAGATAAATAAATAGATAGATAGATAGATAGATAAATAGATAGATAGATAAATAGATAGATAGATATATATATAGATAGATAGATAAATAGATAGATAGGCAGATAGATAGAAAGATAGATAGATAAATAGATAGTTAGATAGATAGATAGATAAATAGATAGATAGATAAATAGATAGATAGATATATATATAGATAGATAGATAAATAGATAGATAGGCAGATAGATAGAAAGATAGATAGATAAATAGATAGTTAGATAGATAGATAGATAGATAGATAAATAGATAGATAGATAGATAGACAGATAGATAGAAAGATAGATAGATAAATGGATAGTTAGATAGATAGATAGATAGATAGATAGATAGATAAATAGATAGATAGGTAGATAGATTGATAGATAGATAGATAGGCAGATAGATAAATAGATAGATAGATAGATAGATTTTCGATAAAATGTATCAATTTTAGCTTTGATGATCCCAAGTTGCATTCTCATTTTCCACTATAGAATCTAATAAGTCACTTCTTTCGTGGTATTTTCTAAACCTCCACAGACTTTTTCTCAGGCTTCCATTTGAGCTCTTCTGGCTTTTTTAATCATCTTGAAACTGTGAAAATCTCTTACTACTTTGGGGTAATTCCATTTTAAATTTAAAAATTTAGACCTCTCTAATTTTCTCTGTAGCAAGTATATCGATAAGGCTTGCTACCAAAAAAAATTAAAAAAGAAATTAAAGTTAGACTTTTTTAGATACACGTCACTAAAGAAAATTCTTACAAAAAGATATGTTAATAAAAACATTTTCAAAATTGTTATATGGTATCTTAAAATACAAACTTTTACAAATCCACGGCAAAAATAATTAAATAAATTAAATAAATATGTTAATTGCATTCAATGCTGTAGAGTTGCCACAGTACTCAAAATAAAAATGAGAAAAATTCATTTTTCATACCTCTGTATCCTTCTCTACACATGTACCAAATTTTATCTAAATCGGTAACCAAGGGTCAAAATTTTTTAAATTTAAAATGGAATTAATCTTTGTTCAAATGTATCCTGCATTCAATTCATAGCCTTTTCAGTCTAAAAGCCAAGTATGACTATTGAAGCTTGCTGAAACAGTTACGCTCCTTATATTTAGCATGGTAATCAAAGGACTAGATGGAAAATATATATTCTGTGTACTGACCAAATTTTTCGTTACCATTCGGCAAAAAAATCCTCCCCTAAAACGAATAGTTAGACTATATGGATTTTGATATTCTAAACACGAATCTGCTTTTAGCTTTTTTAAAGCTAGTAGTATTAAGAATAAAAAAAAGCTATGTATCATCAAAATTGGTGCACAAATCTCTATTTTTTTCACAGTTAAGTGAAAATACCCATGTATACCTACGATCAAGTCGGCAAAAAAAATTTTTTTCTTCATTAAACAAAATAGGTAGAATAGATGGAACAGCTAAAAAGGAATCTGTTTTAACTTTTCCTCTAACACGTACTGATTCTTTTTTATTAGCATGACTAATATTGCCACTTTTTTCAGCGGTCACACTTGTATAACTCGAGAATGATTTGTCAACTTTTGATAGATAAAACTCCTAACGATGACGCTTCAAAATATTTTTAGATTATCTTAACATTATTTTTTTGACCGGTCAATATTTTCGGAGTTAAGGAGTAAAATTCTTCCAATTTTTCTTGAAGTTTATATTTTTTTCGTCACTAATTTTCAAATAAGTAAAAAAATATTAAGCGGATAAAAAAGTATAACAAATTACGTATATTTTTTATTTCTTCAGGAAACTAAAGCCAACACTTTGAAATTTGGTTGCGCAAAAGATTATTTTTTTCTGAACTTTAGTTTAGGACATATACTTAATTAAAGTTAAAATAATGTGATTCCTTATTCGAGAGGCAGGCAGTGTAGTTTATTTTGTTCCTAGTAATACCAATTTTATGACAATGGATTAAAAACGGAACATTTTTGCAAGTTTTATTTCTTAAAAGAAATAAAAAAAATCTTCAATTTTACATAAAAAATAGTTTTTCCCGAAACTAATTTCAGAATAACTCCGAAACGCCTGGAAAGATAAAAAAATGTTAAGATGACTTATGTATAATTTTGTTTTACATCTTTTAGTGTTCCAATTGTCTAAATCGAACAACCCGTTCTCGGGTTATGGTCCACATTTTTTTTTTAATTTGCCCTAATTTTTTTTCCGACTAGTGTAATTATTAACTAAGCTCAATAATTTTCTCCATTTATTCTTCTAAAACTCCTGTGAAACGTATCTCTTTCCATAGTTACTTCTATTATAAACAAGTGAGAGCGAGCGCTATATTCGCCTGTGTCGAATCTTTTATACCCCTCATCACTTTACAAATAAATAATAAAATTTACGCCTTAAAGTATGCTTTCATATTTTCACATTTATACTTGCAAAAATAATCTGCATTTTTTAAAGAAGAAAAAAACAACACACTGATAGCTTTTGACTACCAGTTTTACCATTTAGCATTCTTAAAGCTAAACCTAGCCTTTTTATTTTGCTGTTAGCCCCAAAATTTTCTTTTTGGCTTCTAGAATTTTTTAGCCTTTTTTTAGTCTTTTAATTGCCTTAAAAAGGCTAAAAATTTAGCATTTCAATAAAGAAGAAATTTCTTAAATGCTTTTTTACTAATTTTATTGTGTATCAATTTGCATAAATTATTTATATTTTATTATTTATTATTATCAAAAGAAGATTATTTATATTTACTTAATTTTTTAAATTTTTACCTGCGGAGCTTCATTATCCAAATCAAATGTAACTCATTTTATGGACTTACTTAATCAATTATTATAATTATTTTATTAATAAACTTCATTAACCATAGACTATTTATGAATACATATATTTAAAAAAAATCTTATAAAAACGAAAAATCGCCCAAAAATTTGGAAATGATTAATCAAAAAAGTATTAAGTATAATTCAAAAATGACAAAAAGTCACTTCAAAATATTGGCAGGTAATTTTTCGTATGAAATATTCATATGTGAGTGATTTTTCATTGGATCACTTTGCTGGCAGCCATTCTATGTTTTATTTTTAAATTTACAGTACTTAAAAAGAATATCAAAAACTAATGAAAACAAAAAAATAGAAATGTGTTTTTAAATAAAAAATATTAGCTTTTTTCGGGCCTTATTTCATCACCTTTTTTAAAGTGCAATTTGGCGTCTTTTTTTTCTCAACTCCTGGCAACACTGCTGACTACTAAATTTAAATACATATGTTTGTATGCAGATGCAATCTTATACAAAAAAAAACAACAACACTAAGTCATTGCAATGCTTCTATTTCCACCTAAAAAACGTACTACTTATAAAAAAAACAACACTGAAGGTCATTGTAATATTTTTATATATGTTTGTGTATGTATATTTTTAATGATGCTTTAGATTTTTGCCTATAAATCGGTTGTTTATGGCTATTTCAAAAAACCAAAATTTTAGAAAAATTTGTATGACTGATCTATATAAAAACGAAATTCGTAGCTTAAACAAGGGCCTCAAAAAGTCAAAAATGCGTTTTGCAAGATAGCTCTGTTATTATTGAACGGATTTAGTTCATTTCTTCAGAAAAAAATTTACAATAATCCCTAGATTATATATAGGGACTCCAAAGAATCTAAAACTAGTTTAAAAAACGGTTTTTTGATATATCTGTGCCATTTATGAACCGATCTTGCTGAATTTCAAAAAAAATATTTATATATATATATATATATATATATATATATATATATTCGACACCATTTCTTCCAAGCATCCAGAAAATATAAACGTTTTTGTTTATATTTGTGGAAATTCCAAGCGGAATGACAAACTACTAACTAAAAATAAGTTCTACCTCAAAATATACTGACTATTAAATTATAAATTCAATTCCACCTCCATTTTCTTTCAGTGCATTTTCATTATTTATTCATTTTTAATGGAGTCTTTTGGTCTAAACGGTTTTGTTCTTTAAATTGTTTGTTTTTATTGTGGTCTTTTGAAACATAATTTATGCACATTTCTGTACAAATAAAGCAAAAAAAAATCCTTAGCATTTGTTGTTGTTGGTTTAATCTTCCTATATCCTCAAGCTCGTTTGCTACATTATTCTAAAGATTGTTTGCTTTTACAAACTACTTTGTTAATCTTATCAACAGTTAATGATCTACAAAACAGAACAGAACAAAAATCCAAAAAAAAGGAAAACTAAAGCAACCAACCTGCAACAATTTAAACGGGAGCAACATCACTAGATACTAAAACAAGGCGTTTAAAGAATAAGATGTGATCATTTAATGACAACGTTAAAACTACCACAACAATATTAAAACGAGTAGGAACAATAAAAGGTAACAATAAAAAACAAAACAAACAACCATCAGATCTACGATATCTGGTTGAAAGAATCTTACAATAACAGCTTCATAAATGTAAATTAGAGTTCATTTAGCATTTGAAACTATGAGCTCGTAAATAAATGTCAAATGACATTACAATCATTGTTTAAACTAAAACTTAACTTAATTCTCTTTGGTTTGCTCATCCACCATCTAAAGGTAAGAGGTATCCTTTTGGCTTTTTTTTTTTTTGCCTTATCCACTGATGTGTCTGTGATAACATGAGACTGTCATTTTGGTCCTTTGTTTCTGTTACTATGCGTTACGGTCGTTACTGCCCGTAAGTCTGTTTAAACTATATAGAGTGTTTAATTTTTTTTTTTTTTATTTCGTTTTGATGTGTGAGGTAACATTTATTTAAATATTTTATTCTCATTTATAACTTTAAAGCAATGCAAGTACGCGATAACGTATGTATATTGTATATCTTAATATAAAGATCCTTGCATGTTGTGAGTTTTGTTCTCGTTACAATATCAACCCATCATTCTGGTTGAACAAAACAACGGTGCAATGGATAGAGATAACCACAGATGATAGTGATAATGGCTTGTAAGAACAAAATTAATTGTCAGCAGCACAAACAGACAACACAACACAACACAAAAGAAAATAAAAATTTTAAAAGGGAACAATTATAACAATAAGAGAGAAATAAAATAAAAATAACAACAAATTTACAAAACAAGTTAAATTGTCGTTAATTTGAATTGATGATGTTGAGAGATATCAGTACACTGAGAAATATTTGGGGGATTCATTCTCTAGAGAATATATAGTGGACCGGGAAATAATGTTAATCCGGCTTTTAACAAAACTAATGATTCTATCATACTTTGCTATTTAAAGTCCACACAATAGCTATAATTATTGTTTTTCGATAATCCAATGACTCCGTGTCTCTGATCTATCCTTTGAAATATCTGTAAAAATTTAATTCCTAATTTTATTTTCCAGTTGGAAGTTAGGAGTCCAAAATAAAAATATTTTCTTAAAAAATTCTTGAGATTTTGAAGCTTTGAAGTTCTTTTAGGGCTCTGAAATCATTAGAGGAGTTTTAACATTATTTAATCATTAGATTCCGAAATATTATTGAGAACGATGAAGGGATTCGAAATTCCTCACAGGAAATAGGAAATTCAAAATCCACTAGGATCGGATTTTCGAAAACACTTATTTGCTAAGATTCAATGTAAAGAAATATTTTTGATAAAGAGAGACGAAAAACTCTAGATGAAGTTTGGATCAAAAACCCATAAGATTTTTAATTTCACATCCTGTCCAAGAAGGATGTATTAAAGAAAATGAATGATGACTATATATAATTCAAAATTTGTTGCCTCTAATAAACTTACATTCCCTACAACTTTCTTTATGTAACAGAAATTACAATGACAATGAAAACATGATACTCTTGCTTCGTGAGACCCACACAGAACACATCATATTATATCAAACGAAGAAAGTCCCATGAGATCGTAATCCTCAATCTATGATTAAAATTTCGAGCCGAGCAATTAAAACAAAACTTTTCTGGATTCTAAAATCCTCCAGGATTAGATTTTGAAGCTATTTTGTTGTGTTCTCCTCTTGACTTTATTTTAATTAATAATTAATCACTGCAATTCAATATTCTTCCAACTCCAAAAATTCATAAAAATTGAGATTTCATATCGAAGTTCAAAAACTTAAAAACTTAACTGAAACCAAAAATATTTTGATCACGACAAAAATTCAAATACTCCAGAAGAAGAATAGATTTCTAAAACCCTTAGGATTTGGATTTCGAAGCCACCCACATTTTCTCTATTTCATCTTTGGCGCACCCTGCTCAAAAAGAATTTAGTGAAGATAATTAAAGTTATCTACGTTTGTTTTTGAGCTTACTCTTCATTCAGAAGATTTTGATGTTTCTTGATTTCATCAGCCTCTTTATTTTATCAGCTATGACAATTTAAAATCGCTTACTGAATCTAAGTCATTTTAAATTCAAGGAAATCGTCGTATTAGTGTTCTGTGTAACAATTTTCATTATATCAAACGAAGAAAGTCCCATGGGATTTTAATCTTTAATCTAAGGTTAAAATATCGGACTGAGTAACTAAACCAAAATATGATTGAATCTTAAAATCTTCCAGGATTGGGTTTTCGTAGTCAATTGACTATTAGACATTGCTGTGTTCCCCTTTTGATCTAGATACTTCGAATTCAAAAATTCTTATTGGTAGGAATTTTAAGCCAAATTTAAAATATTTAAACGCGATTCTATTTGCCAGTTGACCGATTTGATTCAACACAAAAAATATTATTGATTATACGTTAGGATTTGCACTTCAAAGTCATTTAATTATCTGATGACTTACACATATTTGTAATCTTCGGGTCCTTGTATACGGAGAATGGAGTAAAGCAAATAAAGGCTATGTATGTTATGTATGTTTTTGAAGTTTTATTTATTCTTCACTCTGAAAATTTGGACAACCACTTCGAGCTTCTTGTCACCAAAATAGAGCCTAATTCCCAACTAAAAATCTTATCAGCAAGTATAGCAGAAAAAGGTCACAATTTATAGAGATGTTCCTTATCGAGATGAATAAAGTCATTATGTACGTTCTCCCAGACTATTCTATGGATAGTATTACACCATCCATATAAGTCAGATTCCTAGTTCCTTTCCCCTTCAGTATAAATGCTCCGAGACCAAAATGATCTAATATCATAGTGATATATACCCAAGCCAGCACATCGGCTTGTTGTGTGGAAATCGGTATCATGTACGAATTTTCTTAACTTTTTTCATTCTGTTCCTCGTAGATGAGTTAGGGCTGGTAACGTATCATCCACAAAATGTTGGGATCTTGAACGTGCTAAAGCTGACTGACTGCATAGAAAAAATTATTAGCGTATATTTTTCAATTAACACGGTTGTTCTATTTTGTATTTAAATATAATAAATATATTCAAGTAAATATAAAAGGAAAATGAAATTTAAGTAAAGTTTTATTTCTCATTTAAACATTTAATTCATTCAGTCATCTACTTGATTGATTTGATAAATTTTTTAATTGGAAAATTTGTTCTGTTTTTCATTTTCTACTGTTTTTAGTAATTGATATAACATATTTGGTGTTTGATGACTTTTTTTGTGTGAGTAATGCCAAAGAAAATGTTTCACAAATTCGATGTCCTACCTACATACTCTAGCAGCTAGCAGCAATGAATGCAGCCTGTTTATCTCCTCAGTTCATGCTACTGCAAATCCGCACAAAATGCGAAGTATAAATAAGATTATCAAAACGCTATCTGCCAGCACTTAAGGTCCTGATCGATCATACAAAACAAAGGGCCGTCACAAGCTCCTTCAAGCACCACCTCATCATGACACCACCTACATATGGAAATGAATGTAGGTACAACATGTCAAGGAACATAACGTTATGTTCTTCCTAGGAAATCACCGGAGGCGACATTTAAACTATAACGGTTATATTCTCACTCGAATTACGTTAGATATATTACAGGTTACTGCATGCAGGCAACAAGAAGAATTTGCCGCGGAAGACAAGAGTACTTTTGGCTCAACTGGGATTGTGATAGAACAATAGATTTAATCGTTATTGTTCCCACAATCGACCGTCGCATCCTGAACTTACATATGCTGAGGGCCGTCATTATACTCTCACATATTCAACTGTTTATCTAACCCTACCTATCTTTTCTAACGAATTTATAGATGGACTCAGTAGAAGTTCCTCAACTTCATTGACTAGACATTCATGCCGAAACCTCAGACTGAAAATTGTTAAGAAGTTCTACCTGTTGCAATAACAACATAAAAATAATCTTTTGATTTTACCAAAATTATGGATATTTCCAAATCCATATGAGAGCCATTTTATCGGTCACCAAGAAAATTAACAACACAACATTGAATGTAATAGGATTTTGGTTTCTTGGACAATAATTCAGAAAATTCTAGGATTCAGAGTTTATCAAGGCAAAGAAGAATATTTTTCAATATTACTGGGAAATTTAATCATTCTTTCCGCAAAAAATTTTTTTTGGAAAACTAACTAAACTAATAATCACTTCTTTATAATTTCATCTAAATTTCTAAAATTAATAAACACAAACATGAAGCGCTAGATATTTCGGATCATTCAGGTAATAATAGGATTTAGGGTTTCCAAAAAATACTAAAATACGAGCCTCATGCGGGAAAGCTTGCATTTTTCGAAATTTTCGGAAAATTTGATTTCTCTTTTGTCCGGCAAATCCCATTAAAAATTCACTTTCCTTAAATTAAAATATTTCCTTTAAATATCTCAAATTACGTTAAAAAATAAACTACAAACATTTATTTTAGCCACATTCAAAACACCAATCAAACTAACTCCCTTTCATCAATACTATCAGTTTAAATCACTACAAATATATATTTAAGCCCTACAAACATTCACATTCAACTTGAAAAAAAACCCAAGACGATATAGTTAATCATAATATTTGGGTGGCCCAACGAAACAATATGAATTGTTTCCATATCCAACATCCACTACTCTTTTCTCAGCAAACCCAAGAACTGAAACAAACTGAACAGAATTACCGCCAAAAAAAAAAATCAAGCAAACCAAAGAAGTTTTCACCAAAAACAATAAAAAATAGCAATACGAAGAGAACCAGCAACAGAAAACAAAAACGTTTAAAATTATGTTATTCCCATTTAAAAAAAAATAATAATAATAATCAAAGCGTAAAAGGGTTACAGGTAACTAACTACTACAAGCACAATAATAACAATAACAAACCAATGAATTGAGAGAATGAAAACAACATAATATTGTATCATTGTTAGCATATCAACAAAGTCACCACAATCATCTTCATAGTCATTGTTGTACCATCATCATCAACGGCAGCCGCCACCACCGTCATAGCATTTGAATCATCGTCATCATCAGCAGCAACAGCAAAATTCAAAATCCTTTATAGTCTTCTTTTTACCTTTTGGTGCTACATACGATAGATACCCAATGATATGTAGCAGCATCAAAATCAGTGTGCGGTAGGCGCAGGGCAATAAAGATTCAGATCAGCTGCAGCATCGGAGTCTTAACAAAACTACAGTAATATTTGGATCTTTTATACTATTTTTTTTTTTTTTTTCTTTTGTAGGTGTATTAAGTAAAAAAGAATAAACACAAGGTGAATTTGATTTCCTGAATGCAATACAAAAGCCAAAACATATAAAAAGAACAAGATAAGCGAACTCAAAGGAAACTCTAAGGAGGAGAAGATTGTGAAATCAGTAGTAGTAGTAGTTGTAGTTGAAGGGATGTTTTGTTGAAGATGTTTGATGTAGTTTGCTAGGTTAAAGTAAAAGAAACATGTTAGATTTAAGGATAACTTAGTAACACTGTTGTTAAAGTGCGAAGGACCATATAGATAAATAATAAGAAATGCGAAGGACCATATTAGTGAAGAAAAATAAGAAGCACTCTATTGAGACTTACTATAGGATTGCAGAACATCACTGAATCCTTATATAAAAAATTTAAGTAATGCTGGTTTTTACTAGCAATCTTTCAAGATAAAAAATATACTTAACTACAATTTACCTTATTTTAATCATCAACAAATCTATTCCAAAATTAGCTAATTGTTTAACGTTTAAACCATCCAGTCTTGGCTTTTCAAACCTTACGATAAACCTAATATACCTTCTAAATTTTAATATTCACCCATACAGACTAACGAAAACGAAAAGAAGAAACAAGCTTTTTTGGTTGGTGGTCATTATTAACATAAGCGTGCAAAGTTAATGATTGCGTAGCCAAAGTTTTATGTCTTTATTTAGTGGCCCACCAAAAGATTTTAACAAAATCATCATAAAAAAAATCGGATTTTAAAGAAGATAACATCATAAAAGAAACCTTTAATTTCTTAGAAACTCATTTAAGAAAACACAAAATACAAGAAAGAACCCACAGAAAATTATTCTATGAAATACCGCTCTAATTTGAGATTTTTTATTTTTGCTAATTAAGTGTCGATAATGATAATTAAAAGAAACATTTTTTAAAGAATTGGAGCGGAAAAAAATAACTGGTGAGGTGTAAATTTAAAACGAAGTTATAAAATTTTGATATGTACTTAATAATTTAACTCTTGACAAGGCAATATATCGTAAAATATTTTAATTCGCCAAATGATAACAAGTGTTCAGTGCACCCCGTATATTCCTAGGGGCCAAAACATTCCGAACTGAAATGATGTACGAAACACTAATAACTGAGATGATATTTCACCTTTGCAATTTTTTACTATCAAAATATTTCTTAAAAGTATTTTTATGTTTTGAAATTTCCAATGCTATTTATTTTAACAACTAAAACTTGAACCATTTTGTTTCACATTTGCAATTTATTTTTTGGAACGATCACTTTATATGTACATAATTGTAGTCAAAACATTCGGAACTGAGATGTATTTTACCTTTGTAATATTTGTTTGTAAAAACATTAGGAACTGAAATGTTTTTTGCACCCAAAATATTTGTTATACCTATTTTTTCCAATTTCCTAAAGTTTATTAATTGAATTCCGTTCAACAAACAGTGTTGCCGTTTTTGTTATTTTTAACCAAAACTGGTTATTTTATTTTCCAATATGGAGATGGTGACATTTTTCCATTTTGATTATTTTTTTATTAAATCGAAAATTTAGTTTTTATGAACTATTCGAAAGTACTAAGTACAAAGAATAAAATAAACTTGAAAACAAGTTTTGTAATAAAATGTCGATAAAAACGAAGAAAACATAATTCTAAAGACATCAAAAATGCTAATAAATTGTGTTGCGGCACAGAAAATACACATTCTATTGTCTAATTACACTTCACAAACTCAGTTACGTGAACGATACCTATTGAAGATTTAATCTTTTGACAAAAATTCCAATTAAATATATTTAACTGAACTTATACCTTTTTGACAAAAAGAAAGAGTGCTTCCAAAAAGGAGCATTTTTACCACTTCAAAAGTAGAACTAAATGCATATTTTGTACTTTACTTTATGAACGTCATAACTCAAAAAACTAGATTTTTGAGTTAATGACGTAGAAATAAATAAATATTCAAACTTAATCTTCTAAATGGCATTTGAAAACTTTGAATAAGATTTTTACAAAACTAATTTTTTGAGTTATGACGTTCTTGAATTAAATGAACGAAATGTATTTTTAGCAGGAAAAAAGGTTAACAATTTCTAAGAAAATTAAAATTTCACAAATTTAAAAGTGTTTTATATTATCTTTAAACAAAGCTTATTATTTATTAATTTATTTATTAATTTATTTTATTAATTTATTTTTATTAAAAAATTTTATAAACATTGTTTTAAGAGAAGAATTTGAAATCAACATGATTCATATAAACAGAAAATTCTACAACCATAGCAACCATGGGTTAAAAAAGGAACTTCTGCACTTTTTCAGCACTAAAAAAGTATATAAACTTTTACATAAATAATTTTAACGTTTTTAATTTTGGTTATTTTGTTTCTAATTTGGTTACTTTTTTCAAAATTTTGGTTACAAAAAATTCTTTCCGTCACACTGTCAACAACTAAAATGAAATCATTTCGTCAACTTCTAGCAATAAAACATAATTATTTAGCAGGATACAACAAATTAAATTTAAGGGTTCAAAAGATTTTAAAGTAGTTTATTCCCCTGGCTATTTGAAGCAATTTACATTAACAAACAATAAGAAATAACTAATAACTAAAAAGACACCATTCCTTTAAATTACTGCAACAAAAATATTAATTTAGAAGGGTAGTCGAAATTAAAGGGTTTAAATCACTTACAATACTATTTTTCTAATTGTAGCAC
This sequence comes from Protocalliphora azurea, assembly GCA_932274085.1. Lineage (NCBI taxonomy): Eukaryota > Metazoa > Arthropoda > Insecta > Diptera > Calliphoridae > Protocalliphora > Protocalliphora azurea. The sequence continues at coordinate 144,480,500 of OW026520.1, read as the reverse complement.
CATTCCTTTAAATTAGAGCAAAAAATATTTATTTAGAAAAATTATCATATTTAAAATGTTTAAAAAATTTGCAACTATTTTTTTTCTCCCTTTCTAATTGAAGCAATTAACAGTAGCAAATGATTTGATATAGCAGTAATTACATCCTCCTTAAGTAATTTGAATAATTTTGACATTTTATAAAGAAATCCATATTATTTTTTCAAATTTTAATATTTCAAAGCAAAACTTCGCGTCATACATTTTTTTAAAAGTTTAAATTCAAAATATTAAATGACTATTATAATGAGCTTTTTCGCAAAAAAAATGTCTATCAATAATCAATAGTGACAATATCCAATCTCTCCATATAAAGGGAAAAATCAATAATCAATTTACCAAATATCCAACAGACTGAAAACCCAATAAACATAAATCTTTTAATTATAAAAAAGTAGGAAATTTGGAGTCAGAAACTACAAGTGCAAAAAAACTTTTTTTGTGGTCTTATGAACTTAAAATCATCTTCCGGCACCGATAAAATTATTCCAATCCACGAAGAGCTTCTCAGCTCAGTAAGTCTTCTATTCGCTTAATGGAATATTTCATTTTTTAGGGAAATTCAAGGATGGTAAAATATTGACTGAAAGAAAAACAAATAATTACGAAAAATTTAATGCATACAATTTGGCTTACAACAAATTAGAGTGCTATATTCGGCTGTGCCGAATCTTACATACCCTTTACCCGTGTTGAGATGTGTTATATGAATGTGAATACCTTATATTGGATGTAATTACAAATATATTTACCTATAATACATATCTATGTAAACCCGAAAAGCTTGAAGTAATTTTCGTATTCATATAAAGTTGAAATAGAATTAAGATTTTATAAATCCTTACATCCTTATATATATTATAAAAATGAGGTGTAGGTTTGATTATTTATTTGTTTGTGTATCAATCACGTCTAAACAATTTACGATTTTCACGAAAGTTGACACACAGATAGTACTTGTATATATATATATATATCGTTGGGCTTCATAAACGCCAATTCAACCGATGGATATCATCCTATCGACATTTCTTATAAGGACCCAAAACTTCCTACTTTACTACGAATGAAATATTCAATCTTTCTGCAAAGTTCTGAGTTGAAACAACCAGACCAGAAGAAACAAAATTTTTCTGATAGAACTTCTTGGATTGAATCCCTTTGCGTAGAACTAGACATGAACGTATTACGTCGAAAGCTAGCATGCTGCTCAATGATTTTTTTTTTCGTAATATGTCTGTGTAAAACTGGATTTTCTAACTGACTACTCTTGACCTTTAGCAGGTAACGGATAAAATAGTATTAAATTTTCGTTCCAGACAGGAAGGGCTTTCCCTATGTTTTCTATAATAAGAGAGTATTATTAATACATATTTCTGAACTATCAAGAATCTTAAGATCCACTATCTTAGCGTAATTTTAAACTGATCTGCAAGCAAACTCATAAAACACATACTTTTTCTTCGTAAAGACGATGAAAAAATTATTGGATAGTTGCTTCAGGGGCACATATGCTTTAACGAGTCTAATTTTATTAAAAATAAAAGTGATCAGAGATTATTATCCTTTTCAATTGGATTATAATTTAAGAAACTACAGCTGATTTTAGTTATTGGAGATCGGATTTTCATGCATTTTTTAAGCCCGTAAATTATGTTTTAAAAATTTATAAAAATCAATAAAAATTTTAAAAATATCGACTTATGTAAGTGTAGATTTTTAAAAATATATATTTTGGGGCTTATTTTAAAAAACACAATTGCATAAAAATCCGCCGTCTAATAATTATGTTAAAGGTTTTAACGAAAAGTCGAAAATTGATGAATAATATAAGTAATCTCCAGAGAAACTACAAATATGCCACAGAAAAGAGTTTTATGCGCATTAAATATGCAGTATAAAATGAAAGCTATGCTCTAGAAACGCAAAATTATGCTCCTTAAAAACAAAATATATTTGCGATTTTTAAACAAAAATTAATTTTGCGTTAAAAGGAAGTGTTTTTTTTTATTATTTTAACGATATAAGATAAGGCAAAACTAAATTTATCTGTCAACTGTGTGAATTTTTATTTATCACATAAAAAAAACTTTACTGATCTTGTATTTAATTATTTAATTTATTCAGATACATATATACGTACAAACATATATACATATATACATACATACATACATACTTACTACATACATAGCTTTCATTCAAAAAATATATTGTTTTTACAATATTTACTGATGCTATTCGGGTAAGCTGAAAGGCTATTACATTCTCTATATCATATTTCAAAAATGGATTTAATAAAGATAAATTAATCTGATTCTAAAACCTCATGATTTGTTATAGATTTTTAACGAACTTTATCGGTATCGGTTAAAATATGCTTTAAAAGAGTTAAATACGCTCAGAAAACGGAATATATCATAAATATGCTCTAACAATCACTATATGCAAAAATATGCCGTTAAGATTGAAATATGCAAAAATATATACTTACAAATCGATGCCAAATGCTTTATTTGATGCTAGTTTGGTTCTGAAACTGATAAATATTTTATGGCTTCATTCAACGTACATAAAGAACAGGCAATTGCATATTTGTGCTTTCCATCGTAATCACAAATAATGTCCTCTTCTGAATTGGATCTCTAATTTAGAAACAAACCCCCAATTTAGTTTTGTTATGACTTTTTATGAAAAATATAAATGGTAAATGAACAGCTAAAAAAATTATATAGATTTATCTGCCTTATAAAGATCATTTCTTTTCACAAATTTAAAGCTTAAAATTAAATCAATTAATGTTATGCATCACGCCATAGAACAAATGCAAAGAAATTGTAAAAAAAAATTAAGAGAAAAAAGTAAAATACACCAAGTAAGTATTCATTTTCAAAAAGACTACAACATGTGCTAAATCTTCAAATGAATGTAACCAAACAGTCTGGCAATTTTAGGCCAAATTCAATTTCACACACTACACACAACTCAATTTAGAATGGAATCGACAATAAAAAAAAACACACACACTCTACCAACCATTTCATTATATACTATAGATCCTTCATATAATAAACCTTTATAAACTTTTCATCAAGTGAATGTTATGGTAAGGAGCCACAAAGAACCAAGAATAAGTGGAAGTAAAAAATAAAAATATAATTTTGTTCACTTTTATTTTATATTTTTTGTAGCATAAAAATATAAGAGAATAAAGAACAAACAATTTTCGTTTTGCAAAATGCAACAAAATCCAAACATGCAATGTTTTAACGTTTTAAAGGCCCTTGGGGGCGAAATGCCAATAAAATGTTTAGACCTACCAGAAGCACAGATAGACAGACATTTAATACAACGGCCAAACTAAATTGTTTAAGTTCTTATGAAGAAATTCATTTGGGTCTGTGGACGTATAACACATTCACTTTTTTTTAAGACTTTAATGCTTCATCGTATCATGAGTAAAAGGATGTAATGTAGTCGTACATAAATAAGTCGTTCATGGCACTTGAATTCTGTGTATGTTTAATAGTTGGATGTTGGATTGGATTTACTTTATTTTTTAAATGATTATGTATTTTTATAAGAATGGGTGTGGGCTTACATATAGATGGATTTTTGTTTTTTTTTTTTTTAACATAAGCTGGAATTTCAAAATTATTTTGTAATCTGAATAGTTTTCTAAATACTTTCTTGGTTTAAAATAGAGGATATTATGAAAAGAGGAAATATAAATAATACTAAACATATAAAAAATCTGGTCTGGATTACTCATAGATTTTTTTCTTTTTTTTTCCATAATTTATCAACATTTTTACAAAATAAAATATTTCTTAATCATTTAAAACAAACCAATTCCACTTAAACTGTTTAGCAAATAAAATCCGCTAACAAGATCTTCAACTAATCACCATGTCATCACTTTAAACAAAAAAAAAAAAAAGGATCTTTTTTTAAATAACTTTTAACTTTATTTCAAAAGGCATATCTTCTTTTCTTATTGATTTTGGATGAAGATTTCATTTACTAAGCCCTGTGATGAGTTAGAATGTGTGTCAATAATTAACAACTTTAAAGGTTTGTTTGACGCAAAACAAAGCCGTCAGTATGAGGACCACCATCAAACATCTAGCTCTAATTTTTTAAAATAACAGCCATATCTTTTGGTGTTTTTTGCTTTCAATAAATAAACTACTTAAAGGATAAAGTTAAATACTAAACAGAAGCAACAAAAGAATAAAACAAACAAAGTTTGTTTTTGGTAGAAATTAGAAAGAAAAAAAAACCAAACGAAATTTGTTTAAAGTCAAAAATTAAAGATCGTGTATCATGACCAAGTACAAACAAATCGGAAGAAAAAAAATGTTTGATTATTGATTTTTCTTAGGAAAATCAGAATTAGAAATGATCAAAAAAATCAATACACACAAATGAGAGTTTAGAACAGTGTGAACATCGATCGATATTTTAAACACATTATAAAATCACAGTTCAGAACTCACAGTGAACCGTTTAGAATAAAAAATATTGTCACTTTTATCCTAAAATATATTTGTTAAATACACATGTGGTCATTAAAATAGGTACTTAACAAACTTTTTATAAAAATCGATATTTTTAAATAGTTTTTATTAAAATCCATTTGTTTTTAATTATCTGGTATACCTAAGGAACAAAATTATTTAATTGGACAGAAGTAGATCAATAAGTACTCACTAAAATTCACTGTCGGATAAAATAAAGTGCGATTTCCTTCTTTTGCTGTTTGTTCATAATAATTGTCTTCTAGGTGTATTATGGGATGTTTTTTTGTATCCAGGTATTTGCCGATTTATATTTTTTATTTAATAAACAAACAGAAACAAACAAAAGAAGTTTTTGAATTACCTGCATTTCGTGTTTGGGGGAAAAATGTTGTGTTGATCGTGGATTTTGTGCGACAAAATAAAGTGATAATTTACTAAATTTTTTGATTGGGCATCCAATTTTCCAATTTTTTGTTACAAAACGAAAGATAGATGCTTTAAAAATGCTCAATTTTTATATTCTGTTTATTAAATTCTATTCAAATTATTATTACATTTAAAAAATAAGAATAGATTCGCCCATATTATTGTGAATCTTTCGATCACAATACAGAAAGTTTTCTTAATTCCTGGTAGGGAAAATGAAATTAAATTAATATATTTTAAAATATAAGACTATAAAGCCATTACTTCATTATACAAAATAACAATTTAGAATGAAAATTAGTAGAAATTGAGGGAACAGAAACTTTAAGACTACGAAGTAAAATCGAAACAACATCGCAATTTAAAAATGCAAAAATTAATTTTTTCCACGCCCCTTTTTGTTTTTTGTGTAAAGCGTCGCCTTTTTAACTTCGTTATTAATGGTTTGACTACGGCTTAAATTTTCTCTTTGATTTTTGAATCCAACATCAAATTATAGCCAAATTATTTTCATATGTAATAAAAGTCATAATGGATGACTAGCTTAAAATAGGATCAGTGGGTGTAGTACCCTCCATATAAAGCAAATATACATTATGGCATATCTATTTATTGTTGTTGTTGTTTTCCTGTGCCCACTACAACAAGAACTATAAGAGAAGCAGACATTAGATAAATAAAAAAAATAGATTTGCCAATAACTCGGTTGTTTATGAACCGATTTGGCTTATTTAAAAAAACCGAAATACAAGCAAAATGTTTGTGATAGATCTACATAACAATCAAGTCTGTATTTTGGACTTGGATATCAGTCAAAAACACATTTTGGCCGATATCTTTGTAACTAATGGACCGCCTGTGTTCATTTCTTGAGTGCAAAAATTCAGAACAAATTTTCCGATTTTGTTTTGAAAAAACGAAGTGCTTAACTTATATAGGGGCTTCAGAAAATCGAAAACCGGTTTTCTTTAAATATTTCCGCTAGTTTCGAACCGGGTTTCAATAGAAAAGTTCTGGAAAAATTTTCTGATCTTTTAGTGTATATTTTTTTACACATATCTCCGCCACTTAAGAACCAATCTTTCTGAATTTCAATAACAAAATTCTCGAAAGGATTTGCGATCGCTGAATCCCAAATATCTGAGAGTAGATCGAAAGTGGGGTATTACGTAACCATGAAATATTACAAGCAGTGACACTTGTAGATTAGGGCAACATACATATATAGTAAATTTTTGATGTTCAAAATTCACAAATGAGAAGAGAAAGCTGTGCAGTAAAATAGAGGATATTATGAAAAGAGGAAATATAAATAATACTAAACTGCGATCAAAGGGAACATGAAAGTACTTTGAGGATTGCATTACCAGTAATAAGAAAAAGGTTTAAAATAGGAAAAGCCTTTAATATTTTATTGGTTATCACGTTTTCTTTGAAATAATTGCTTAGTCTAAACATGTACGAATACTTTTAACTTAGAAATATTTAATCAAGATATTTATTAATATGAAATCTTAGTAATAAGAAATTACAGATGGTTTGCAATATATTTCAAATATAAATTAGTGTTATATTTAATTACTAGCATTTAATCCGCTACTGCGTTAGCGAACTTGTGGGTCTCCTACATAGACCAGTTATGAACATGGTAACTTTATTTATTTGGAAAAAACAAATGGTAGTGCCAAAATGGAAAAAAGAAACAAAAATTAAAGTGTAACCCCTAAAAATTAGTAAAATATATCTGAATCACACCTCCTAATGATTCTACTGTCGTGTACTGTCGTGGGATATCGTATCATTTCTTCACCTTCTATGAGTTTCTGATTAAGAAACATAGGATACCAAAAAGCTAACAAAGTAAAGATATTTTGGCGGACATATACTTACAATTTCTATAGGTCATTATGTCAACATGAACAGCAATAAAGCTTTTAAATATTTTAATTAAAAGTAAAATTTTTAACCCCTAAAAAGTACCAACAACATATTTGGTTTGATTGTGGTAAGAAAATAATATGTTTTAAAATTTATTTCTATGTTTTTAGTTTAAAAGAGCCGTAGGGTACCAATCAAGATTCAAAATACAAGTTTTTTACATTCTAAACGTTCGAAGCTTCATATTTCTAGATTATTTATTATAAAAAATTAAAAAGTACCATTGGAAGAACAAAAAAGGATTACAAAATCCCCCTCTTATAGATTCTCCTTCAATTAAAAGCATGTAGCTCTAATATTATAGAAAATTATGTAAAATTCAAAAAGTACCAACGAAAAAGTACCACAAAATCCGCAGTTGTAGATTCTCACTTATTTAAGACCATGCATCATTAATTTCCTATATCTAGCTATAATTTTTATTATAACTTTTTGAAAATTTCCCAAACGGTAAATTTCTTAGCGAAAAAATTCGAAATATATTCATATTAAATAACATAAAATTTTCCACAAATTTAGTTCTAAACTCCCTCCCCCTCCTTGTTTATTTTCAAATTTAGGGAGGGATATTTTTAACGATTATTATTTTCTTATTTAGAAAGCAAACAATTTTCGGCTATACAACCCGTGGCGAAAACGGAAGGACTGCCTTTTTCTCTATACAAACAGTGACACAGTGTGAGCTCCAAACAAACAAAACCAACAAAAAATTGTAATAATTTAAATGTTAAGATTAACAAGACCGTTTGAAAAAAGCCCCTCTTTAACAAAAAAAAAAGAAGCCAGCAATCATAAAAAATGCCAAATTTTTAAATAAAATCAAATTACCAAATGAGAAAAGAAAAATACACACAATATAAATGTTAAATAAACAAAGCAACCTGGTTAACAAGCTACATTTTTATACGACCTGCAACAAACAATACGTTGTACAAACAAACGGACACAAAAACACTTAGGAGGCGATTGAGTCTAAATAAAACGTTGGTGGTCTCACAGGGCAAACAAATCATAAACGAAAAAATATAACATCTTCTCAAACGAAAAAAAATCGACAAAGAAAATAACTCTAATAAAAAATAAAGAAGAGGAATATGTACACCTAAATCGATTATGGTATGTAGTTAAATACAATTCCAAAAGCAAATCAAACTGAAGTAACTACACAATTTTAGTTGGTGAGAGCAGTGAAATGAAAAGCTACGTCAAGTGAAGGAAAGAACAAGAACTGTAGTCCAACTAACTAGAAATGCACTAGAACTGAAATAGAATTGATCTGGAACTGCAGTAGAAATTAAATAGGACTGTAGTCGAAGTGATATAGAATTGAACTATAACTGATTTTGAATTGATCTAGACTGATCTAGACTTGAACTAGAACTGAATTGATCTAGACTGATCTAGACTTGAACTATAACTGTATACTAGCTGAACTAAAAATGAACTGCAATAGAACTAAAACTAAAATATAACTGATTTAAAATTGACCTACAACTGATCTAGTCTTGAACCAGAACTGAACTAGAACTGATCTAGAACTAAACTAGAACTGAACTAAAACTGAACTATGATGGAACTAGAACTGAACTAGAAAAGAACTAGCATGAAACTAAAACTGAACTAAAGCAGAACTTGAACTGAACTAGAACTGAACGAGAGCTAAACTACAACTGAACTAAGTCTGATTTAAAACTGAACTAGAACTGAACAATGCATGAACTAGAACCAAAATCGCCCAGAGTAGTGTAGAGTACATCAACATGTTGTTACTGTAGCAATTTAACTCAGCAACAAACATGGCATAAAATTCTATTGACTCATACTCTCAACTCTTTTAACTACTAATTCTACTACCAACTCAACAGCAGCCACCTCATCATCATCAGAAACTGCATAATTTTTTTTTTTTTTGTGAAACACTCATAACTTAAGTGATCATAATCATCATGATACAAAATGAATGGTGATGGTGGTTGTGGCAATACAACTAAAGGAAAATAAAACCAAAAATAACCAAAAAGTTAAAAAAACTCCCATGAAAAAAGTAAATATTAATTATGTGCGCATACATACATGTGAACAATTCCAGTTGTATGTGTACTAGTAATTGTATATCTGTATTTGAGGTATATCTGGGTTTTCATTGGTATCTTTCTGTGGCGTTTTTATAGTTGTTGTTGCTTTTTTGTTTGGTATTTGAAGTTTGATGTTGTATTCTTCGTTTTTTTTTTGAATCTTCCCAAAAAAATGAAGGAAAAAATTTTAAAAACACAGATTCCCACATTCCTGCTGTGTTCATAATGGCCGCCTCTCGTGTGGTTATATATCATAATCTTAACAACTCTTAACAAGCCACAACAAATTCCACAATAAAATATACCAACAAATTTTCTATATAACTTGGGGTTTTTGTACAGGCTCCAATCATTCTGACTTGTTGTTTTGAGTTTTTTTATTTTTGGGTTCTTTACTTCGAACTCCTCAAATTTTGGCTTGAAATAAATACATATGTATTAAAAAAAACAGGCCATAGGAAAAGAATAATCAAAAATTGTCTTAAGGACTGAGATGAGGCATGTAAGAATTGGTACAATATAAGCCTACTGCACCTAATGAGATTGAGGACTAAGTATTCTTATAGTCAGTTGTTCTCCAAAATTCCAACAGGTTTAAATAAGAGAATTTTTAGTTTCGAATATAAAATATTAAGTTTTGAGTTAAGACCAGGGCAACCAGAAATTTGCTCTAAAACAACTGCTTACTCTCAAAATCGGAAAATATGTAAAACATAATTTATTCTGCCTAAATTTTAAATTATCTGCTCTACATGCTAAAAGTAACTTCATTGATTAGCAATTGCTAAAAAATATTTACATAATTTTAATCAATTTATGAGATGAAAATTATTAGGAAATCGGATTTGAGAAACGTATGTGTCATTAAAAAGAAAAAATCACGAATTGCAAATTATGTAATGCAAAATATGCAAAATTTTTTTATTAAGTGAAAAATTTGCTAAATAATGCTCTTTAGTGTAATATAGGTAGAATTATGTACTTAAGTATAAAATACGAAAAAGTATGCCATTTAAAAAAATAAGAATTTTTTTTAAAGAAAATATACAAAAACAACCCCTTGGGACCAAAATATGCTGTAACAAATCGATGACAAAATTTTTAACATTGTCTTAAAGGAAGAAATAACTAACAGTTTGGTTTATTTAATTCCCAGGAAAAAATATGATTTTTCATACGTCTGGCCACTCTGAAATTTCTTATTAATTTTCAAGAAAACATTTATTAATTATATTTTTAATACACCCAGAGCAAAAAGGGTTTCAGAAAAATCTTAAAATTTTACTAAAATTAAGAAAAATCTTATAGAAATAAAACTCAACGAAAATTTTCCGTAAAAAAAAAAAGTTTAATGAAAATCTTCTTTAAAATAATTTCAAGAAAATTTTCTACAAAAAGATAATTTAAAGAAGATTTTCTATAAAAAAAATAACGAAAATTTTCTATAAAAAAAATACCTAAAATTTTTCATAAAAAGAAAATTTGAAGATTTTTCTATAAAAGGAAAATTCATTGAAAATTTTATCTAAAACATTTAACAAAAATTGTCTATAAAAGGTAACTTTAGCGAAAAATTTTCGTAAAAATACAATTTAAGGAAAATGTTCTACAAAAAGAAAATTCAACGAAAATTTTCTATAAAAAGAAATTTTTAAAAGTTTTCTATAAAAAGAGATATTTTTCAAAATTTCCTATAAAAGGAGAATTTATTGAAAATTTTCTATAAAAAGATAATTTATTGAAAATTGTCTATAAAGGGAAAATTTTATATAAAAGGAAAATTTATTGAAAATTTTCTATAAAGGGAAAATTTTCTGAAAAAAAATAATAGCAAATTTTCTATAAAAAGAACTCAACGAAAATTTTCTACAAAAAGAAAACAAAGAAAATTTTTTTATAAAAAAAACGAAAATTTTTGTATAAAAGAATAATTTATCGAAAATTTTCTATAAAAAAAAAACAAAGAAATTTTTTATGAAAAGAAAATTCAACGAAAATTTTTCTATGAAAGGAAAATTTATCGAAAATTTTTTATCAAGAGAAAATTTATCGAAAAAAAATTTATTGGAAAAACTCAGCTAAAAATTTTCAGTAAAACAAAAACTCAGCAAAAATTTTCAATAAAAAGAAAATTTTTCGAAAATTTTCAATAAAAAGAAAATTTATCAAAAATTTTCAATAAAAAAAATTTATCGAAAATTTTCTATAAAAAGAAAATTTATCAAAAATTGTCTATAAAAAGAAAATTTAACAAAAATTTTCCATAAAATAAAATTTATTGAACATTTTTATTGAGAAAATTTATCGAAATTTTCTATAAAAAGAAAACTCAACGAAAATTGCATAAAAAATAAAACTCAACGAAAATTTTCTATAAAAAGAAAACAATGAACATTTGCTACGAAAGAAAACTCATTAAAAATTTTCTATAGAGAAAATTTATCGAAAATTTTTTGTAAAAAATTTCTATAAAAAAAAACAAAAATTTTAAATATAAAAAAAAAATAAAAATGATATGTTTGCCATAATAATGCTCAACTATATTTTTTCTCTGTGTGTATAGTTATATCATTCACATATTTTGTTCGTATTTGTTTATGCTTTAAAATAAAAAATTTCTACATTTAGTATTTTACTAATAATCACAATGAATAGACTCGCTTTAAATTTGATATTAATAAGCTTTTTATTACAAATCGCTGTCACAAAAGTAGCAGAACAAAAATGGTACAAATCGGCAAAAAATAAAATGTATTATATTGAAGAAAGTTATCAGGTTAATGAAAAAAATAAAGCTACTAAAGAAAGTAAAAATTATATTTATTTAATTTTTATGTTTAAATACCTAGTATGCATGGTATGAGGCCTTCTTACAATGTGCTTTGAAAAAACTATCCTTGCTAACCATAGAAACTGAAGAGGAACACATGGATGTGGCAAAAATTTTAGAAGAAGAAAAATTGTAAGTCTGGAAACAGGTAAAATTTTATTTTCTATAAATTAATTATTATCATATTTATAGTGCCTTTCATGCTCCGCATTTGTGGATTGGTGCAGTGGGCACTAATCGTCAATTTGCTTGGGTGATAAATAGTCAACCTGTTTTTACCAACAAATGGATACCTGGTAATCCTGACAATTATAATCAAGAAGAGAATTGTTTACATTTTTGGGAAAATACTACAGAATTGAATGATCGTAAATGTGATTACAAATATGGCTTTATATGTGAGGAAAATAATTATTTAAATGAACAGAATTCAAATCAAGCGAAATATAAAAATATTATATTTAATGTGGATAATCATTAAATAAGTAAATTGTATAAAAGATTTTTCCAAAGACAACAAAAGCTAATAATAATACTAATGTTCAAAATATGTACAAGTAATTTAACATTCAGCATAAAGTTTTTTTTCAGCGTTATCGTTACTTTCTCTATTTGACTTGTAAGTATAGAGCAGTGATCGGCACCCACAGTACTCGAGACTTGAGTGTTATTCTCATTTTCACAAATGCAGCCAGAAAGTTAACAAAATTTATAAACGAGACTAAAAAAATCATTAATTTCGAATTTTTACAAAGCTTTGTTTTAAATATTAAAACATTTGCACCAATACTTTCAAATTTTAAAACTTATCTCTTTGCGTCGACTATCGCTATTAAATAATTCTTTGAAATAATTTATCAAGGCCTAAATTGTTTGCTTTATTAAAGGAAAAAACATTTCAGCTGATAAAAAAAATGCACATTTTTATAAAAATTAAAATAAAACGAAAGAACGTTTAAATATAAATTTTATTTATTCATCGAATATGAAACATATCATAACTGTTTTCTTAATCATAAAATTAGCAGGCTGTGTGCCTTTGGAAAAATGGCATAAAAGTGTGGATGACAGTTTATATTATATAGAAACCGAGACAAAGGTACTTAAAAACTAAAATTCAAATCAATATAATATTTATAGAAAATATGTTTCTAGTATAATTGGTTTCAAGCTTGGAATGAATGTGCCCGTAAAAATATGTCTTTAATGGCCATAGATACATCATATAAGCACAAACAAATCGATACATTAATTAGGAAATTATTTCGTAAGTAATTATATATTATATATTATATATTATATAATTATTATAATAATTATATATTATATATTACATATATATTTTTTTTTTCTCCAGCAAATTGCCCATCATTTTGGCTATCCGGTCATGATAATGCAATTGATAAACGTTATGAATGGGCTACTACTGGAGAGATTTTCAGTTTTACGAATTGGGGTCCTGGACAACCGGATCGTTTAAATAATAATGAACATTGTATATTAATTTGGCAAAATACTTGGGAATGGTATGATTTACCCTGTTCTCATCCTCTGGGTTTTATTTGTGAAGAAAATTTATTTTTAAGAGAAAAAATCAAAGAAGTGAACATTTTGAAAGAAGTTTGTCACAGTGAAGTTGGTAATGGTGGTAAATACAATAATGTTATATTGAATTTAAATCGACCATAAAGAGAAATAAAGATTTTTTTACATAAAATTTAAAAACTACATATTATTAAGAGTTATATGTGGCATAAAATGTGATAAATTTTCTTTTCATAGAAAATTTTCGATAAATTTCCTTTTGATAGCAAATTTCCGATGATTTCATCTTTTATAGAAAATTTTCCTAAAATTTTTGTTAAATTTTTCATTTATAGAAAATCCTTGTTAAATTTTCTGTTTATGGAAAATTTTTATTTATATGAAAAATTTCCTTCAACTTTCTTTTTTAAAAAATTTTATAGAAAATATTTTGTTAAATTTTCTGTTTATAGAAATTTTTCAAAAAATTTTCTTTTTATAGAAAAATTTCCTTAAATTTTCCTTTTATAAAAAATTTTCCTTGAATTTTCTTTTTATAGAAAATTTTCGTTGAATTTTATTTTTTAGAAAATTTTCGTTGAATTTTCCTTTTATAGAAAATTTTCTTTGAATTTTCTTTTTATAGAAAATTTTACCTGGTTTCTTTTTATAGAAAATGTTCAATAATATTGCTTGTATCACACCATATCCATTTATATTTATTTTTATATAAACTAAATGAGAATTCCAATGAAGTTGATTTTTTGATTTTATGATTTTTTCCACTAAGTTTGTGAAAAGGATAAGTATTATATTTATTTGAAATATTTTATTGTTATAGGAATAACAATAGCAATATGGTTTAAAAACAGAATATGGTTTAAGAACGAAGAAAAAATCTGCAAATATTTAATAATTGTAGAAATATTTATACTTTTCATACTAATAAAATTTTGTTTCTGCAATAAATTTTTCTTTATAGAAAATTTTATAGAAAATTTTTTTTTAAATTTTCTTTTTACAGAAAATATATTTTTTTACATTTTGCTTTATTTTTGTTATATTTTAATAAGATTTTTGAATATAATATTTTTCTGAAACCCTGTTTATTTATCTATATTATATTTTATAATACTTAGTTAAATTACATAAATCAGCACTAAAAAAGTATCATTAAAAATATATTACATATATTGTAGGTATAGTCATTTCAATTGCCAGAAACATTTCAGATTTTCTCCATAACGTCATATTTTTAACCCATTGAAGACCAAAGAAAATATAATTCCCTGAAGAGTTTATAGGTTATATAATTTTTTAGGTAATAGGCAGAGCAAATTAGTTATTATTTTTTTATAGACAAGAAATTTCTTGACACAAAAAAATTAAAAGGTACTTGAAATTTAATTTGAATTTAATTTGAATTCAACTTGAATTTCAGCCCTTTTTTCAAATATATTTCATATATGAACTATTTTTAATTTTGTTCAAACTTTTTTTTGGCAAGCAAATTAAAATAATATACAAAAAATAAAAATCACATTTGCAACAAAGAAAGTCAGATTAAAATAAATGAAAATGTGCATTACAATGTATAATAAAGCACATTAAGAAATATTTAATTTTGGGAAAAGTTCTCTTTAGAACTAAATAGTAGATCAAAAAAATCATTAAAATTTGGAAAACTAAGATTATGAAGAAATATCAGAATTATATATGTACAAAGAAAATTGTTACATTGTTTACCCAAAATGTAGAATGTAAAATATATTCCACATTCTTCATCCAAAACATCAATAATATTTTACAGAAAACTACATTCGTTAGAAATGGCTTTGTTCATTTTGAGAGAATGTTGAGGAATCAAAAGAAAGTTTTATGAACTTGGTAGACTTATTTTATAATGCACAAAAATCCTCCCTTTATATAAAATTTTTAATATACATATGCTTTTTACAAGTAAATGAGCCAAAAGAAAATTTATTTTGAAATTATTTGAAGACTTTGGAATTTGATTTAAATTTTATTAAAGTATATACGAATACTTTTGTTAAAATATTTTCTAATCTGACTTGTTAACAAATGAAATAATATTTAAATAATTTTATTCCAAATTAATTTCAAGTAACTGAAAATTGTATTATAAAGGGTACAAAATGATTTGAAACTATTTTATTTAATGATTTATTTTTAACAAATATTTTGAATTAGAATGAACATCTATGAAATCTATAATAAAACTAAAGTATCTAAAATTTTAACATGAAAAAATAAATTTGATTTAAAATCTCTTGTGAAACATATTGTAAGTAAATTTGTTAAACCATAGATAAGTAATAAGTAGAGAGAAAAAAAACCTAATTCAATAATCAAAAAATAATTCATGCAACATTAACGTTCCTCTCAAATAACTTCTAGTTGTATTATGTGCTTTAAACTCTTGCAAGTACCATATTTAGAACAACGGTAGACACAAAGAGAGGACGTAAAAATTTTAATGTGTTAGTGTATTTGGTTTGTTTACGCTCTTTGTTGTATCTAGCATACAAAAAAATAATATTTTTTATGCTCTTTGTTAAGTGGGTCTTTGTTAAGTTTGTTTTTGTTTTGCTTAACCATGCGATATGATCCCGTCTTATTTAAAGCTAGAACAAAAAAACCTTCGTGTTGTGTATGTGAAAATGCCGAAAACACTCGGCTCAGGAGTGCTTTGGGAAAATTTTCCGGGTATTTAAAAAAAATCCCGGAATTCCCGAAAGTATTTTGATAGGAAATCCCGATATTTCCCAACCAGGAATTCCCGGACCATAAACCATAATCGTAAGTATAAAGAAAAAGTAAATTTATAGAATATTTGAATTTTATTTTTAAGGAGCTCAAGAGAGGGAAAATCATGAATTTTGAACCATGTTTTAATAAATTAAATTTTTTTAACATAAATTATGTTATTTATTATCAAAATTAAGAATATTTATTATGCTGATGAATATTTAAAACAATATGTTTATCAGCCACTTGCATTTGATCACATCGACTTAGATATTTATTCTCCTCACATACAAAACCCAACTGAGACACACAATTACGATCATTTATATCTTTAGAATTCTCAAAAAGTTGTAAACAATTTTCTGAATTTCCGGCATTATCGAAACTGCTATATTTCCAAACAACAGGTTTACCATTTGTAATCCAGGTAAATTTACGTTGGGCACCTATGCCACCTATCCAAAGATGAGGAGGTTTACGTGGACTGCAAAAAATAAACAAAATGAAACATTTAATTATATAATAACATTTTCTTTCCAATATCTCATTATCTTACAATTGTCCACTTATTAAAACATTATAGAGATCATAAAATTGATCTTCATTATCAATGGTGAAGAGAGTCATATTCTTGTTATGACACTCGATGTGGGCCTCATACCATTTATACTAGAAGATATTTTAACAATTTTTTATTATCCTAGTAGGTATAAGAATTATTTATTATAAAACTTACATTATAGGATGATTCCACAAAATATAATTTATTATTGGTTGAAGTATAAAAATTTCCTGCTTTTGCAGAGGATTTTAAAAATAATATAAATGTGGCAAGAAATATTAATAAAGTGTTCATTTTGTGAGCTACAATTTCTGACTGCTAATATATGTGTCTTTTTTATATTTATAGTTTATATTTCGTTAGCTAAGTATTTGGTTGAAGACCGTCAAAAGTTGTGGTGAAAATAAAATTTTGTTTTATCGTAGTAAATATAAAAAGTGGCTCCGTAAAGTCGAATTTTTAATACACTATAGTATGAAAAATATTTAGACAAATTATCCCTAAAACTAAATGTTATTTTAAAATATAAATCCTCACTATTATAATAGAAAATAAGGTGTAAAATTTATGAAAATTTCCTATAAAAATTAAATTTTTAATAAAAAGAAAATTCATTTAAAATTTTTATAGAAAGAAACTTTCTTATAAAAAGAAAATTTATCGAAAATTTTGTATAAAAAATGTATAAAAACATTATAGAAAACTTCTAATAATAAAAGAAAATTTATCGAAAACTTTCTATTAAAAGAAAATTTATCGACAATTTCCTATAAAATGTCCTATTAAAATTTCATTTAAAAAGAAAATTTATCATTTAAAAAGATATTTTATCGAAAAATCTCCTATAACAAGAAATTTTATTAAAAATTTCTTATAAAAAAATTATCGAAAATTTCTTATAAAAAGAAAATTTCAGATGAGAAAGAAAATTCAACGAAAATTTCCTACAAGAAAATTGTTTATCAAAAATATCTTAAAATCGAAAATTTTCTATAAAGAAATTTTACCGAAAATTTTCTATGAAATTCATTTTATCAAAAATTTTTTACCAATTTTGTCATATTAAAGAAAATTTTTATTAAAAGATAATTTATCAAGAATTTTCTAACAAAAAGAAAATTTATCCAAAATATATTAAAAAAATTATCGTAAAAATTCGACTAAAAGAAAATTGATCAAAAATTGTCTATTAAAAGAACGTTTATGGAAAATTTAATATAAAAAGAAACAATAAAAAATTTTCTATTAAAAAAAAAAACAAAAAATGATCGAAATTTTTTGTTAAAAGAAAATTTACTGAGTTTTTTATTAAAAGAAAGTTTATCGAAAATTTCCTATAAATAGAAAATATATCAAAAATTTCCTATAAAAAGAAATTTACTTATAAAAAGAAAATTCATCAAGAATTTTCTGCAAAAAAATTGCCTGAAATTTTCTAAAATTTTCTATAAGAAGAAAATTAATCAATTAATCGATTTCTTATAAAAATAAAATTTATCGAACATTTCCTACAAGAAGAAATTTTATCGTAAATTTTGTATTAAATAAAAAATAAATGAAAAAATTTTAAATAAAAAGAAAATTTAAATTTCTTATTAAAAGAAAATTTATTGAAAAATTTTGTTTAAATGAAATTTGTCGAATATTTCATATAAGGAGGAAATTAATTGAAAATTTTCTTCAAAAACAATTTATCAAAAAAATTGTTTCTTCTAAAAGAAAATTTGTCAAAAAAATTCAAGTTAGTTTTTTTTAATTCACTCTTTAAAGAAATAAATCAACTATTTATTTTGTATAAAATTAAATATAAAATTCGATTTCTTGTCCTGATTGTCAACTTTTTTAACACGATCTTCGCAAATATAACCTATTTCCCAATTACATCGCACATCATTTAAACCGTGTTCAAGTCCCCAAATTTGCACACAATTCTCATTGTTGTCAGCATTATTAGGACAATCGCTACACCATAGAGAAGGTATAATAGGTTTGCCAGTTAATATCCATGCAAATTTCTTGTTAATACCAATTGCGCCCACCCAAATGTGAGGAGGACTGTCAATACTAAATTGGTAAAAATATGATATAAAAAAAGCATATTTCCATTTAGTAAACTGTAAATGTAAACTTACAATATTCCTCTAACCAACAATTCTCGTATATCATCATATTTTTCTTTACTATCGATAGTCACAAGAGCCATATCCCGAGCGCTACATTCAATATGAGCATCATACCAGGTGTACTAAAAATTAAAGGTTTTAATTTGCTAATGCACACTGATTAAAAATCGACTTTTTCTGTCATAAATTCAAAAAGCATTATTAGTGCTTAACATTAATATTTATCAATACCTCTTTTAAGTATTTTTGCTTAAAACTGAGTTTTACTACGGTTGTCATATTTTCTAAATATGTCGGGGTTCACACATAGTAATTTTTCTTGCTGCAATTCTGTGTTCGTAGGCGAGAGAGGTAAAGAGAGTGTAAAAGTTCTTCTCCTCTCTCACCTACGAACTCAGAAGAAAAATTACTGTGTGTGAACCCCGACTACGATATTTAATTGTTCGCTTTTGGGTTTATTTTTATTATTTTTCAAGTTTTCATATTTTTATTGATTAGTTACACCAAAAGGGTAGAACATAATATTTCTTCCTATTTGTTTGTAAAACCAAGAAAATTCCCTTCAGATTTATCAAAGTTTAGCATTCCCAAACATAATTTTTCTCCCTTCTAGGTTATAGGTTATCTTACTAAACAACCCATATTTACTCAAAACTCAAAAATAATGATAAATCCTCGATTTATATAAAATTTAAAATAAAGGTCTTAAAATAAAAATTCTAGGCTGCAATATGCATTATACACATTGTTATATATTTCTCTGGTTAAGAGATACAGCTTTTATAATTCTAACTCAATTTAAATGAAAATATTAAAAATGTAATATTAAACTACCAACTTTACCGTTGCCACATTATATTTTTAAAATATATTCTTGATTGTTTGACCTGTTATAATTTATATATGTTATAAGTTTATAAGATTTTTTGGAATTTCATAAATTTTTATTTTTCAATTTATGCCAAAAAAAATTTGGATTTTTGACCAGTGTGCAATGTAGAAGGCAAGATTTTTGTTAAATATTTTTTAGTTACCTGCTTTTTGTCCACTATATAATAAGTATTATTTTTTAATGTTGTATATAATTTACTTTGTATTCCGATAATTGGAAAAATTACCAGCAAAAATGCATACAATTTTAAAGAAAACATATTGATAGCAAATTGGAAACTATTCTAATTCTACGACCAGAACTGGGTTTTATACGATCTGATACAGAGAAGTACATATCACTCGTTTACTTCAAGAACGTCATAACTTCAAAAAAACTATTTTCAAAGTTTTCAAATGCATATTCTTTTCTCAAACGGTGGTCATAAAAGATAACTGCACCATATTTGCAGAAAAAACTTGTTGGTTCTTGGTAATGGCAACTACTTATTAAAGTAGTTACTTGGTAATGAGGCGTCATTATTATTTGCCTACTCTATATTACATAAATAAATACTCAATAGTATAATAGCACAGTAATATTGCAATTACCTGGATCAGTCGTTGTTGTTGGTTCAACCCCATTCTGATGCTGTTAGTTTTTTTAAATGTCTAAAAAGATATTTTGTACTAAAATAAGTATTTTTACTTAGAAATGTACTGAGTAAGACGTCGTTAAAAACGAATGGTTAATTTGTGCCCAAATTAAAATCTCAGTGATGGCAAAATTTTTTTGTTTTTTGTTTTTTTTTTTTCTTTTTATTTTAATTTAGGTACATATTTTTGAGTACCCCTAGAGTTCAAAAATAACTAAATTAATTTGTGGATAACTCGAACAAAAATAACTAGTTATTCAGACAAAAATAATAGTTTATTTTTGTTCTAGATCATTGACTCAAAAATCCCCTTTTTGGAGTTATGGCATTCTTGAGGTAAATTAGCGACATACGTTTATAGTGTGGTAAGTATGATTACATACTACCCTACAAATGATTTAATTTATTATAATTTTAATTATTGTTAATCAGCATCCTTTTCAAAGGACAATAAAGAAATTACAATTGAAAATTAAACAACAAATGGATTTAATATAATTATTATTACAAATTTCATTCCATTTTATTTATTTCTTATTATGTTGTATTATATTCACTGAAACACTTGATTTCCTTTCATGACAATCATTATTCGGCTTAACACGATCCTCACAAACGTAGCCAATTTTTGAATCACAATTTAAATCATTTAAACCATGTTCATTACCCCAAAATTCTACACAATTTTCATTTTCAGGATAATTATTAGGGCAAATATTGCACCATAATGAGGGAATAATTGGTTTTCCTGTTAAGATCCATGCAAATTTCTTATTAATACCAATTGCGCCCACCCAGAGATGAGGAGGTTTGTCATTGCTAAATATAAAAAAGTGGAACATATTGCTCAGTAATAATTCAGATTAAAAAACAAAGATAGACTTACAATTTGCCACTGATCAATAGCTCATAAATATCATCATATTTTTCTTTACTATCGATGTTTAAGAGAGCCATATCCCGGGTGCTGCATTCTAAATGAGCATCATACCAAGTGAACTATAAAAGAAGGTAGCGTGTTTTATTTTTTATTATTATTATTATTAACCACAGTTTTTTGTTTTTTTTATTATTTTATCAAATATATAACCACTTACCATATATTTGTCCACTATATAATATGTATTATTATTTAGAGTTGTATATACTTTACTTTGTGTTTGATATATAGGAAAAAACACAAATATGATGGCGTAAAATCTTAAGAAATTCATAATGAATGTAGCTAAGAAACTGATAAAATTCTAACCGCGGCACTGAGTTTTATAGAAATTATATCAAATCAAAATTCAGAGATGTGCAATATGTTAATGATATACACAGAAAAAATTATTGCCTAACAGTTTTCAATTAACACAATTTTCTGATTATATATTAAAATTTAATTAAGAGAATAATTGATTCAAACAATTGCTTAATTGGTTATAAATGCTTTCGAAAAAAATAGATAGAAATATTGACGTTTGTTAAATTTTTCAAATTAAATATAAAGAAAAATATTTAAAAAAATATACAAAATTTTGTTTATATTTTGTGTATACGTCATTTCCTATAACATCTCTGTTGTTGGACTCTGCCGTGATCTATAGGAACTTAATTGTAGAATTATTTTATAATTTTTGGTATTGGTACCCTCTAACAAGGGTATTTGTGTCATAATTTGTTGTATAATTTTTCTACGCTTAAGTTCCTTGGTGATTTTGTAGATGATGGTAGAACGGGGAACGATATCTAAATCTTGTGAACTTGTAAGTATAGAATTTTAAATCACTATTTATGTATATTCGCCATCAATTTTTATGGTTCCATTTTCATTTTCCATACCATTTTCATTTTCAAGAATTATGTTTTTTTTCATAATCAATTGTTTGATGTCTAAAAGAAGACTACAGAAGAGCAAATCGATTTTCAATTATTTGGTAAATAGAACCCCAATAACGTAAAGACCATAATTTTAAAATGGTTGTCGCCTCCAGAGGTAAGCCGTCATCTGTGAATTCTTTAAATCTACACATCACTTAACAATTATTTTATTATGTCAGCAAAAAATTTTAATGCGTCGATATTACATGAATGGAATTCACAAAAGCATTATGATAATTTTATATCCAAACTTCGGTGTTCATCAACGATGCCAAATTCTATGAAAAATAATAAAAGCGCGTTCGGAGGAAATAAAATTCGAAATATAATAATCATAAACAAACAAATTTTAATAAATTGATATAATGACATGTATATCAAGAAATAAAAAAATGTACTTAGAGGTTTTCTATCCATATAAAGCTTATTCGCGTTAAATGTTATTTAAGGAAATTTTCGTAAGATGTTCTTATATGGAAGCCAGTTTTTCACCGATCTTCGTAAAATTTAGGACCAGATTGGGAAAACTAAAAAATAGATTTAATGAATACTTATATCCTAATTTACATTTTTACTTCGGTTCATAGCAGTGCCTCGGCGGAACGTCTTTTTTTCTAAATTATTAATAATGAAAAATATATTATACAACAGACTTAAGATTAACACTTGTGAATCCATGCTTTCAGTCCTATATTTGTTAGACGGGAACTCGTAAGACTGGAGTCCGAATGAAGACCTCGTACAATAGCACAAAAGTCTAATATTTCATATTCATAAAATATTACCTATTTAAAAAAAAAAAAAGATTTACTTTGGGAAATGGGGATGAAAATTTTGGGTTGGAGATTAGTGGATTGGTTGGATAATTTTTTAAGTTTTAGGAATTTTTGATTTTTGGAGATTTTCATTTTATTTTTATAATTTTTCTATTTACCTTAAGAAAAATTTAAAAAACACCTTAATTTTCCAACGAACATAAAGTTTTTAGTAAGACAGTATACTGAAGACAATAATAAATAATTATAATACTGAATATGATACCGTAAAGTTAAAAAATTTATTAAAATTGTTACGGACCTGATTTACAAGTGCTTATATAAAACTACTTGGTCCGAATTATAATGAAATCGTAATTTATATAAAGCATTTATAAACATCCATTACTACTATCGTTCAATAAAAATATATAGATAAGGTCTAATTATTCCATTTTAAGCTGCAATATTTGGCATGTTCTGATCCGAATTTTTTAGCGATACTTTGCATATAGATAGATTATTAAAAAATCTTATAAATCGAAAAAAGGTAAGAAAACGATAAAGTTTTGTTATTTTATGAAGTTTTTATTGTCTGTAAAATTTTTTTTATGGTTTATATGCCTTTACACACGTTCATGCTTCATATGTTACATAAAATATACCACTTTTATTTGAATATTGATAGTTTTTCCAGAAATTATATACGTACTAACAAACTTATATAGCAGGTGACAATACAATGAAAACTCATCCAAATATTTTTTTAAACTAATCTTAAAACAGTCATATTTATTGGAAAATAAAGAAAACTTAAGTAACACTTTAATAAAAATTCTGTGCCTCCTTTAGAGACTTAGTATTTTGTCGGTCCATTGAACTATCAATAATACCCTTTGTATTTATTTATTTATTTTTCATTCTCTTAAACTTGCTTCTGATAAATATTTTTTTGCTATATAATTTCATACTCGTGTTTGGTGATACAAAATTTTCTGTACTCTTTTCTTTCTTTTCTTCTTTTTTCGGCGGTCTTACTATGGTTTTAAATGGGTCAAAAGTGGCGATTAATTGATTTTAAAAATTAAGTTTTTATAATAAAGTTGGGTGTATAATGAAACTGGATAAAATTTTGCATCATTAATTAATAAAATCAATAATCTGTGTTGTTTAGTTTATCTGCAGTGAGCTGTCAAAGTTGGAAAAATATTGGTATTTTCAAGTACAGTGGAAAAAATCAAAATTTTGTTGAAATCAACTGCCTATATCTTCATTTAAGGCTTCTAAAAATTTAACTTTTATGATGGAACCGTAAACTTAGGTTTTTTTATCCAAAAAGTAGATTCTTATTTCTGAATATTATATGCAAAAATTTATTTTTTTTAAAGTTTCAAATTTGTTATATTTTTCATATTTGATGGACCAGATCTTTTATATTGAGCGGTATTGGGCTTAGATATCTATATTAAAAAGAGTAAGCGAATTTTCAAAAGTAGCTAGTGTAACTCATTAAGGGTAATCATTTAAACGCTTAAGTTTCCCATTTTTCACTTGTTCAAAGTACTAAACACTATATGGAAGACTTAGTGACTTTATTAGCTATTTTAATACCTCAATTGGTTCTTTGATTGGCTTTGATCTCTTATTCCCCCTCTTATTCCACAAAAAAAAAAAGAAGTTAATTTATACACTATTTTAGACCTCCTCACGGACCCGTAGACGTCTGCGACCTCCATTTGGGAACCCGTGCACTATGCAAGAAATTTTGAGTCATCAAATATTGTCTCAATGATTCCAAAGCGAAATTAAAGTATATTAGATTAATAAAATCTCCAAATGGTTTTTGCAAAGTTAGTTCGAATTTTTATTTTATAGACTCTTAAAATATTTTGTAGCACTTTTTCATTATGTATGTAAATAAAAAGTATTTAAATCAGTACATTTTAATAAATTTATGGATATTTATTATATTGTAGAGCCCAAAGCTTCTCTTAGATATTATGTAAGATTTTTATTAAATGCCCCTCCCTTTTTACGCTCATTTGTTATAAGAAGATTGAGTACTCATATTATTATATATTATATATATAGAGAGAGAGAGATAAAATAAAATATTAAAGAAAATGCCACACCCACTATTTGTAAATAACTCCTTTTTTGTAAGTTTAAATAGAATTTATCATATATATCAAGTACTTTGTGAAGAAAATTATGAGCTAAAATATAAGTTGGATGCCCAGTTTTGCTTCTTGGTGTTACTAAGACAATTCATATAAAATTTGACATACACAAGGAGTAAGAAATATTGTATGTTATGACATTTAATCTGTATGGCATTTTTCGCCCACTTTTATTGTACTGTAATATTTTTTACTAATTTCATAAAAAGTTTGATTAATTTTTAAATTAGTTTACTAAGAAGAAAAGCAACCTTTAAAAAAAGTGGGCGGGGCACCCAGTCAGTACTTGCTTTAGGGATATTTATATGTGCCAATTTTAATTTTAATCTGTGGTTTAAAAAAAAAGTCAAGTTAAATAAATTAAACAATCTAGTATAATAATGCTATAGTAACATATGGATAATTTAAATGACCAATCATATTTAAAATCATATTTAAAAAATGGCTCCGAAAAATTCGAACTTCAAGAGGCCAGAAATCCGAAATTCAAACTAACTTTGAGAACCCCTTTGGGGACTACTAGTAAGCTGTCATTTTGCGTTGGAATTACGATTCGTTTCATAAGAAAGCAAACAAGTCTGTCCATTTCAGGAATAAAAAGAAGTTTTTTTTAATAAAAAAAAATAAACTCCTTCTTCTTCGCTTCTTGTTCAAAATTCAAAAATCATGCTTCGTTAGGAATTGAAAAAGGATTAGGAAAGAAGCATACATATGTATATAAAAATGATTACGATCTATCAAAAAAATTGTGTCAAAAAAAATAATAAAGTTTACAAATTTATTATTTTTTTAAAATTATCGATATTTAGTAAATATTTTACAAAAGCGCAGATGGGAGCATAACATTTAATAATACCTGAAGGATCTGATTCTAATCTATTTTGTCACAAGTAACAGTAACAAATAAGTGAAAATAAAACAACTCCATTTTAAGTTGATTTAGAAAATCCTTCTTAAACATAACTATAAATACTTCTAAATTTTTAAATCTTTACTTTTCTTGTTCGATATATACCAACAACATGTAGGGTATAATAAAAAAAACGATAAACTAAACTTGTGTATATTACTCTTTCAAATACTTATCGCTTTGAAAATTTTTCGAATATTTTGTTTATATTTTTTTGCAAAAAACCACATTAATTTGATAAGTAAAATAAAAAAGTTTATAAATATAAATCATAAATATTGTGTAAAGAAATATTCAAAGTCATTTATCAAGCAACTATAATGAGAGTGATGTTGATATTTTTAATTGCGGCCATAGTTGGTCTGGAATATAGCACAACATTGGGAGCTCCTCTGACTAAATGGTTTAAAACTGATAATAATACTTACTATATTGAAACGCAGGAAAAAGTGAATATTTATTTTAAAAGAATAATATACATTTAAAAAAACAAATATTTTATTTATTTTAATTTCCCAACAGTTTACCTGGAAGCAATCCTATGAAGAATGTCAAAAGAAAAATATGGGTTTGATTACCCTTAAAGCCTACAGAGAGGACGAATTATTGTTGCAATATCTAACACAAAGCTTTGGTGAGTGAAGAAAAACTTGAAAATATATGACTAAAATGTGTAAAAATAATGTGAATTTTTTTAATTAATATTCAAATCATAAACATTTTTTTATAGATCCTAAACCTGAATTTTGGCTTAAGGCCCATGAAAATGTTGATTTGAAAGATATTAATAAACTTTTGAGTTCTATGATGGCTGCCGACTTTTTAAATATCAAATTAGATGGTATTAATGATCCAGAAGTTGTTCAATCTAATGATCCAGATAACTGTGCTATAAACGTAGATGGTGCTGTTAAAGCCTGTGAAACTTTACATGGCTTTATATGCCATGAAAATTCAGCTAAAGGTATTGGCGGTCAGAATGTGCAAAATATTGTATTGAAATTTAATTAAATTTGTAAATTTAAAGTGCTTGAAAATTTTGGAAATAAAATAAAAGAATAGTAAATGATCACTATGGTCATGGAAAAATGAATGTGGGCAATATATTTTTATAAATGAATTTTGGAAGCTGCTCAAAAATCTCGCAACATTGCACACTGGTCAAAAATCCACTTTTTCTGTCATAAATTCAAAAAGCATTGTTATTGTCTTTTTGAGGTTGTATCGAAGTCATTTTATCTAAAATTATTAATAATATATATTAAAACCGATTTTAGGAATTTTTGTTTAAATCTATATAATACATAATTTGACTAAAGTAGACATATTTTTTAAATATGACATTTGCTTATCGCTTTTCGTTTCATATTAATTTTTTTCTAAGTTTTTAGATTTTTGTTTATTAGTGAAACTATCCCATAGGTTAAAACATAAGGTTTTCTCCTACCTGTTTGTGAAAATCAAGAAATTTCCGCTCAGGTTTACAAAATTTAACTGAAAAAAAATTGAAGATTGCAAGAGTTTGCCCAAAAATACAGGTATTATCTAAATTGTTACATAAAATAGATGCTTTGCAAACACTTTCAAGTTTTATATTCGTGCAAGTTCATGCCCCCCCAAGTTATATGTTATCTTGATGAACAGCCCATATAACCACAAAACTCAAAAATAATAGCAAATACACTACTAACATAAAATTTTTAATAAAGGTCGTAAAATACATCTCCCAGGCTACAAATTTCATTATACAATATTGTTATATATTTTTCTGATAATGAGGTACAGCTTTTATAATACTAAAGCTATGTTCACATTTGGCAAATATTTGATCAAAATTGCGCGACCACTAGTTTTATAAAAATATTATTTGCGTCGTTTGATCTTGCAAATGTTTTGTAAGAGAAAACAGCGTCAAACAAAATTCTATAAAATGTCAGCTATGATTAATGATAAGTAAAAATCGTTTCCCATTAAAAAAGAGAAATTAGGAAATATTTTATACAGTGATTACGTCATTTTGGTCAAATATTTGACTAGCTGAACGCGCCTTAACTCCATTTAAACAAAAATGCTAAATATAATATTAAACTACCTACTTTAATGGTAAAAAATTATATTAAACTATTTTAATGCCATGTCAAACTGTGGAAGTATAATATAGTAATATAATGTAGTATAATTGATTATTTGGCCTTTTATAATTTATATTTATATTTCAATTCTTAAATTATTATTTTGGAATTTCTGCAAAAAAAAAAAAAATAATGGATTTTTCACCAGTGTTTCAGCGTGACAAAAATATTATTAATTACTCAATGTTTTTAATTTGTAGATTAATATCAAACTCTACACACACTCTATATCACTAAGATAAAATAGATTCCTTTTTTATCACAAAAAAAAATCAACCAGCTATTTATCCATTTACAATTTGACAACTCTCATCGCTATGGGATTTAAATTATTTAAGCACATTTCATTATCACCTTAAAACTACGAAACATATATAAACTTGAAACAATAAGATGCTGGTAGCTGCTAGTATGCTTTACTAATGCTACTAATTGTTTCACTGTAATTTCCTAAAATAGTTTAAACATTCAATCGTTTCTTATTACACTTTTTTGTTGTTTTTTCTTATTTAATTTTCTTGGATAACAAGAAAAACATCATGTCACTGCATGTTGTGACATGTTATAGTGATGGAAACAGTGTGATTAAATTTACAAACATAAAACATTCTTAACACCTCATACCAATGTGTTTAAATTGTCAGTGATTATGTTTAACTCCATAAAATGAGCTGTGTACGAGTGTGTATTTTTTCAAGATACTTCAAATAGATTCAAGCAAAATGCTAAGAAAAAATGGTAGAACTGAAGTGTAATGATAGATATAACCTTAAAAGGAGCAATATCAAAATAGTCATTTGTGCTAAGACGGTTACAGCAAATCATAGGGGACCGATCAAAGAACAGAGTTGGAAAGGAATTAAAATTATGTTACTAGTGGAATATTTTAATTTCTTTATGAAGTAGACTTTGTTTCAACAGGTAGAGCTAAGCCTCCAGTCAATACAAATATTCTGTTTAGCGAAGGAACAACAACAATCTCGATAATATGCTTATATTCATTATGTTTCCCGAGAAATTTCAACTGTTTTCCATAATATATCGAGGGCTTATATTCCATAAGCACTATCCAAAATTATTTGTTAGACATCTAACACTTTGTTTTTGTGTCCTTTATTTGTAGTACCAATTTTGAAAAGAAAACTTAATTATAATATATTTTTATTGTATTTTTTTTTTCATATTTATATTTAGGCTGTTTAGGTTTCAACGAAATCAAAATGGATAAGACACCACGAATGCTGAAGAAGTGTGCAGCGGCACAGAAAATACTTAATCCATTCTTCTGGTGTCTAATTATAGTCCACAAACTCTGCTTTGGTACTGCCAAACAGAGACAACAAGACAATTTACGATTGCAAACTTGTTTATAGGCTATCTATAAAACCTATCGTCACATAAAATGCAAAAGGAAGTAACCATACTTTTCAATATTTTACAGCAGAAGCAAAAAACATTGGTGGCTATTCTTGAAAACGCGTCGAAGAAGTGAAATTTTCCATTGAAACAAAAACAAAGTTTAAAAAATTGTTTATTATTTTTTTTTTTTTTTGCTCTCCCGAAAAGTTTGTATTTTTCGTAATATAGGGTTTTAAATATTGGCCCTCGATATGTTTCTGTTGGGTCAATTTAACAGCTGATATCAAATTTATTTTCTTTTATCGTTATGATCTCTCCGTTCTAACTACTAATTTATTGATTTATTTAAATCCGCAAATACTCTCCCTTAAAGACTGTCAGTATTACATTATAGCGTAAACTTCTTAAAATCTCTCTTTGCGATTAGATGAAAAACATCCGCACATTGAGGTAAAATATGTCAAAAGTGGTGATTAAATGAATTTTGAAATTTAAATCTTCGTTATAAAGTTTGGTACCGAATGAAAATAGACAAAATTATGTATCAATAGCAATTAAAATCATAATCTAGGTTGTGTTATTTTCTTGAACGAAGCTTTCAAAGTTAAATAATTTTTAACATTTTGGGAAAAGAGTAAAAAATAAAATTTTCATAAAATTTCGGTGTATTTTTTTAAATAAAAAGTCTTTTAAAGTGAAAATTTAAAATGGAACCAACAACTTCAGTACCTCAATTCCGTAACTTTTTAACGACAAAATGTAATAATAATAATAATAATAATAATGTAGTTAAGTTTTTGAAAATGTATTATAAAAAAGCTGATTTTGGATCTTAAATACCATTTTTTTTTTATTTTGATGACACTGTTTTATAATTAATTTAATTAGAAAAATATAATGAATATATGTGCGTTCGTTTAGTTAAAACATTTTACTGAGTTTTAGTTTACCAAAAGATTTTACTGAATTTTACCAAAAATTGAGAGAACAAAATGAATATTTACAATTCAATATTTATAATTTTGAAATAAAAGACCATCGAGGAGAACTTGTTATCTCTCTTTGTCGGCAACTATGCATAGTTTATCGATTATAATTAGATTTCATGGAATGGAATTTTTTTTTTTTTTTTTTTTCATTAACATTAATGGGTACTTTTATACTTAAATTGTGCTGTTGTAACTATGAAGAATCGAAATTTGTAGCACCTGCCAGGTGGGTAAGGTTAGGTTAAACAACATAACGTTCGGCTTAAAGACTATAAAAAATATGCAATCAGTAATTACCTTTGTTGGGTGATGCTAAATAAAGTTTGTGGACAATAATACTACTCTGCAAAGAAATCCTCTTTTTATGACTTGCTTTATTCGGCGGTTACACTAGTGTAAATTAAAATTTTTTATCCGCTCAATATTTTCCGAGTTATTTAATGTTGCTCTTTAAAACTTATTTAAAGGTTAAAAACGGTAATGGTCACCTTATTCTAGGTCATATCAGTCATGAATATAACAAAATCTGTACGTGATAGAAACAACTGGGAACAGATTCTTATTCAGCCTATTTTAGATTAAACAAGGAAAAACGTATTTGTATTTGTAATTACACAGCAACATAATAGAGTACATTACATCTTTTCTAATTAGTTTCCTTCAAAACCCAAAGAGATTCAATGAGATAATATATTTAAACAGTTCAGCATATTTATTAATTTTAATTATTATTATTATTTATTTATTTATTTATAAAATTAATTAAAAACAAACATTAAATTCTTTTAAATTACACCTCTTAATAGTGTTTAATACCTTTTAACATTTTATTCATTTTATTATTTTTTTTTTTTTTTTTTTTTTTTTTTGTCAGTCAAAATCATTAATCCATAAATTTTTGTTGTATTTAGTTATTTGCCACAAATAAAAAAAAAAATATATATATATATAAGAAAACTGAAACCAACATTGTAAAACATCATTTACTTTAGTTTTAAAGTTTATTTTTAACGTGTCACCATTATTGTCAATCAAACTGTCAGCCATAAACTTGAACTTAAAGTAGCAATAGCTATTTAAAAAAGAGGATCTACATCACAAAAATGTAGGAGAACTTTATAGGAAAAATATTTAAACTGAAGGTGCAAAACAATGCATAGAATATAATTCATTATATTCCTAGTTAAATGTGACATGAATGCATGCATGTTCCAAAGTAAGTGAATGACGGTGACTGGATGAAGTGAGAGAAAGAGCTGGCGAGTGAGGGTTTAAATGTGTATTTTATAGTTACATTGCAACACGTAACATGGCAGCCATGACAGTATACTAAAGTTAAAACAAAGAAAAAAAAGCTGAAAAAACATAAAAAAAAAACTATAACTTATATTTATTTTATGTACTTACAAATATTACACGGACATTTTTTTGCTTCTTTACTGTTTTGAAGTAAAGTTGTCGCAATTATGCCCTATTTTAGCACCTTGTCACTTTTTCAGTCAGTTCAGTCAGTCATTCACTCATTCGCTCATACACTCCGGTATTCAATCATTTAAATGTTAGTTTCATGTGTATATTTTTAAACATTAACTATTCTAAATTATTTTTCTTTCTTTCTTGTTTTTATTGTTTTAAAAGAGTTAATTTTATGTGCCAGGTGTTAATATGATTCCAAACTATTATATCAATTTAAGGCGTGATAAAACATGATTATAATTTCAATTGAGACCTGCAGAAATTTTTATATTTAATCTTGGCCAAGTAGAGTGCATAAGAGATTTATGCCATTTTAATGGTTGAAAACGGCCAAAAGTGTTAAATGATGTAGGTTTTAAACAAAGGCCGTTTTTAGTAAACAAAAGTGTAAAATAATATAAAAATGTGTTAGGACTATACTTGTAAAATATAAGTGTAAAATATATTACAAAATTCTTAAACAAATTATTGGTTAACATATTTGCAAAAAATGTGGGTTAGTGTAAATAGAACAATTAAGAATGTGTTGTGGTTTCACCAGGAGCTTTTAATTTTGAAATAATTTTTATCGAAATTACAGTTTTAAATAATAGTTACATTTTTGCGGTCAGCTAACTCTTATCTAAAA
Organism: Protocalliphora azurea; assembly: GCA_932274085.1. NCBI lineage: Eukaryota > Metazoa > Arthropoda > Insecta > Diptera > Calliphoridae > Protocalliphora > Protocalliphora azurea. The sequence goes on along the minus strand of OW026520.1, from coordinate 144,447,873 downwards.
TAAAAATAAATAATAATAAATAATGCTACAATTGGCTGTGATAAATTAGTTCTTTCCATGGGCTGCTAGAAAAATGACCGAATGAAATACCTCCCAAAGCAAATATAGAAAAATTTTCCAAAAATAAAAAAATGCCATACAAATTTTGGAGTGATTTTTCACTATTTTTAGGCTATATTTCGTTTTTGATAAGAATTTTTGATGTTTTGAGTGATTTTTCGGTTTTATATTTTTTAACTTTTACAACATGTATAATAAAGTAAACGGTGATAAACTGTGAGAAATATGCCAAAGATGAACACCCCAACTTCCATCCGTAAGCTTGCCGTCTAGTAATCGTTTTAATTCAGACCAGAATCCTACCCAGGCCAAAGTTGTAACCATTTTCTTCCAGAAATATTATCATATATTGTATTAGTTTACAAGCAGAGAAAAAATATAGTTGTAGTGAGCAACATATTATGATTGGAACATATGATCACAGCGAAAAATAGAAATGATTATAAGTAATAATTATTATGATTCCACTTTGTCATATTGTATCAAATTTTATAGTTTGTTTTTTCATGTTATGATTACAGTTTTACATATAATTGAACAATCTTATTATGTTATTATACCACATTGTCATATTATGATTTCATTTTATCATATTATTATCTCATGTTATCATATAGTTATCCAATCTTATCATATTATTATTTCATTTTGTCATATTATTATTCCATCTTATCATATATTAATAAAAATTATTATTATAAAATTTTTAATGAAAAATAATAACAGTATTTACATACTATTAGTTATATTCATTTGTACCACCATATGTGGTTCAAATGAAAGATATCTTATATTGCTTGAATCTATTTGTCTATTTACATTTATTCATATATAAACTAAATGAGAATAATAAATTATATATATTTAAAAACAAACAAGTATTGAAGTTTTCCACTAAGTTTGTGAAAAGGATAAGTATTATATTTATTTGTAATATTTTATTGTTATAAGAATAATAATATTAATATGGTTTAAAAAGAGAATATGGTTTAAGAATAAGGAAAAGGACATATAATTTTTGCAATCAATCATATTAAAATTCTTATTGAGTGTAAACATTAAATGACAAAAGTGAATCAAAATCATTGTGATCATGAACATAGAGTTATTAAAGTTCAATAAAATTAACAATGAGAACATAATATTGTTGTAGTGACGTATTATAAAATTCAGGGATAATAGGAAATTTTTCGTATTTGGATATTTTTTACCTTTTTTGGATAAAATTTAAATTTTTATTTCAGGCAACTTTTTATTTCTTTTGGTTGATTTTTCGTTTGGGCGATTTTGCATTGGGTCATTTAAACAAAATAAAAATAAAACAAAAAAATTTTGCCGTCTGTCAGATTTGAACTTGGACAGAAATTAACCATTCGTTTTTAATGACTAACGTCTTACTCAGTACACCATCTCCCACTTAATTTTTTAAGTGACAAAAACTTTTTTTAGCATAAAATATCTTTTTAGACATTTTGTTAAAAAAAATAACAGCATCAGAATGAGGTTGAACCAACAACCTTCCGGTTGTTAATCCAGCGCTCTAGCCAACTTATCCATGTGATTGCAGTATTACTGTGCTATTATACTACTGAGTACCTATTAATGTAATATAGAGTAGGCAAATAATAATGACGTTTCATTACTAAGAAACTACTTCAATAAGTAGTTGCCATTACCGAAAATCGAAAAGTTTTTGCTAGGAATCTACTAAATCTCATATATAAAAATAAATTGTTAAATCCATTTTTCATATATTAAAGGTGTAAAAGATAAAATTTTTGATAACAATTAGACAATATTATTAAATTTGTGATACCTTACGAATCAAGAGATAAAAAAGAAATGTTGATTAGTTAGCAGGACCTTCTTCAAAGTTTGCAACTATAAAATAATAGGTGTAGGTACTTAAAAGAACGAAAATGTATTTATAATTAAAATTTGAAATAAATACTGCAAAAAATGCTAGAAACTTAAAATTTCACAAAAATCTAAATTTTTACAAAAAAAAACTAGATTTCAGCCCGATTTTTAATTCAAAATTGAATTTTCACTAAAAATTAGATTTTTTTATTAAAAATTCGATTTTACACAAAAAAATAAAAATAAATTTGAACAAAAAAATATAGCTTTTTCATTAAAACTTAATTTTTCGAATTGAAATTTTAGTAGTAAATCGAACTTTTAGACAGAAAAGAATTTCTTAGTGCAAATCGAATTTGTAGTGGCATATCAAATGTTTAGTGAAATATAGATTTTTTTAAAAGAAAAATAGATTTTTTTTTTAATAAAAGAACAAATTTTGAGTGAAAAATCTAATTTTTAGTGGAAAGAAAAAAATGTATATACTTAATAGGCAAACACATTTTCTTTAATCCCTTATAAGCTCACAACATACATTATATATACACCATTAGAAAGGAATTTTCTCATAGATTTGCAGAATATAAATGAAAATCCGTTCAGAATTTTAGAAGTTATAAACGGTTAAAGATGCTACTAATACATACACAAAACTCCACCTATGTGTATAAACTTCAAACAAAAAAGCGATTAAAATTATTAAACTCTTCTATTAAATAAACTAAATCTCATGTCTGTCATACAATTCTCTTAATTAAAAACAGTGCCAAATTAAACAAGTTGCAATGTTTTTTTAGATTTTTTTTATTGTAAAATACAAAAAAAAATATCGAAACAAAAAAAAATTGACAGACGAAAAAAAATCGACAAAACAATAAAATCGTCAAAGCGAAAAAAAAATCTAAAACGAAAAAATTTCAAAATAATAATGAAAAAAATACCTAGCCGGAAAAATTTCTTTAGCTGAAAAACACGCCAAAACGAGAAAACAAAACGGGCAAAAAATTTCCAAAACAGACAAAACAGGAAAAAAATTAAAAAAATCTCAAAAAATAAAATAAACTTTTATACAAAATTATTTGTGTTTTTATAAATGCCTATCACGAGCTTTCAACTTTTCAAATGAAGGTCCGCATAGGGGAGTCGCAAGAGATATTCAACACATGATTTTTTTAACATAAATGTTATTTAGAAGTTTAAATAAAAATTCCCATGAAAAAATTAAACTATTTAAAAATGAAAACCATCAATCATCACCAAATTAAAGTCAAAAGTATATATATATGTATATATATATATATATATATATATATATATATATATATATATATATATATATATATATTATATATATTCTTAAGAATCTATGGGCACTAGCTGCAAGAAAAACCAATGTAGGAACCAATGCTTTGCTTCCATTGAAAATATTATGCTTAATAAAGGCTACAATGATCAAATAAAGTGACACAATATAAAGAAAATATAAAGAAAACGATGAGTCTGGAAAAACTTTTAATTAATAATTATTTTTTCACATGAAACCCTACTCTTATTTCTTGTAAATATATTATACCAAGAACATTTTTTATGTCGTTTCAATGCTCTTTCCAAATTTTAAGCATAGAATAACATACTGTAGAATAAGAATGCTAAAATTTGCTCAAATGGTGCGACCTCAATGCTGAGTACACAAAACTTTTATTTCTTATAGAAATTTGCGGGATATAAAATAAAATATCAGATTTATTTCAGAAACAGTTAAAATGTAACTCATGTGTTAAATTTAATGAATCATCAGATTTCAAAGCATTTTAGTTGTTTGTCCCGAAGTCCTAAAACTATTAGAACAATTTTCATCAACATAAATTCTTTATTTTTACTTTTGCAAAAATTGTGGATGAAGAAAATTTGATTTTTTTCTAATTTAATATTTTTAAAGTTTTTGATGTTCCTAATTATAACTAAACTATGTAGTGAGATGTGGATGTACAACACACATCATTTTAATAAGGGGGTTGATAAATTGGATTGAGGACAAAATTATCGATAATGACAAATTATTATAACTACAGTAGAACTAGAGAACATAGTGCAATTATAGAGACGGTAAAATATGTTTTTAAGTAAGGTTGATAAATCAACTAAATTAAGTTTAGACAAAATCTAATAAGAATTGCTTTATGTGATAATAATAAGACAATTTTGGAAATTACAACATGTTTATATTGTACAAAATATAAGAAAATTTTTTATTTAAAAAAATTTTTAGAACTGCGGAAATTGCATAATTATTTTTTATTTTTTTACTAAACAAAACAACTGTCTATGTATATAAAAAAATTAATGGAGTGCAATACTGTGTCAACAAGGAAAAACTATATAAGTAGTTTTTTTTAACCTTTTAGGAGGGCTGTTTATATGTTTTAATTTCCATGCAATACTTGTTGTAGAAAATTATAATTTCAAATGTAAATATCTCTTGAAATACTTGCTAGATTTTACAAAAAATTGTAAAGGAAGAATTCGAAAATGAAAAAACAAGATTTTTGCATATCTTAAGTTATGTAGTTTCTCCTTGTTACCCCAGAATTGTTGTAGTAGACAGTAAGTAAATTTAAACTAATTTTTGAAAAAACAATGGTTTCTTTATTCAATATTACATATTGTAAAAAAAATAACGACGCAAATCGAATCACTATTTTCTGTATATTAAGAATGTTTTCTTAATAATGAACAGAAAATAAGATGATCTTTAATAAAAAAGGAGAATTAATAAGAAAATCAATGAATAATGTAAAATTTTCACATACAGCCACTTAAGTTACTTTAACTTCCAGATAAAAAATATGCTGTATATAGTGACGCAAATCGAAATATTGAAATTTGAAACAGCGAGGCAAAGCGAAAAGACGCAAATCGAAACGATTCAAATCGAGGCGTGAGTATAGTCTTTTACTTATTTTCATTACAGCATTATTTCATAAAAAGATTTTAAATTCGCAAAAGATTCCTAAAACGCATATAATTATAAAATTTGTTTCATAAACATTTGAATTTACATTAAGAATATTGTCTTTAGTGTATTATAGATTAAATTAATAAGTTAAAAAAAAAATCAAAATTTAAAAGAAAGACGGGAGTATTTATAAATTAATCGCTTACCTTATGTAGAAGCTGGAATTAGTACTCCTCAATATTGAATTTATTTAATAAAGGAAGTTAAGTTCGATTTCTTTTAGTTATTTTTAATTTCATATTAAATAAAGAGCTAAAGTTAAAAAATTAATATTAACACTTGTTCCTAAAAAATCTTTTTTTATCAAATTTTCTTTTAAAAAACACTGGTTTTAAAATAAACTACAGTTATTATTTTACAATATCCAAATTGTTTATATAATTTTATTAAAAAGAAAAAAAACGATTACACTTACAACACACATCACTTATACCAAAACAATAATAACACATCACTAAAATGAACAAAGAGGGCGGCCATCTTAACTGACAAATTTTCTCATTTCTCTTTATACCAACCAACTTTAAACACGATTTTCTACGCGATTTTTTCACCATCGAAAAATCTGATTACATACACGAAATCTGTAGACATTTATTAATAAGTTAATACACTTTTAATAATAAACTTTCAATTTTTTACCACTTAATTTTGTTAAAAGAGACGAACGTGTCTTAATAACGGCACCGAATTACAACTAAAGAAAAGAACTAAAAGAAATAGAAAATGCACTGTTGCATTTAGTGGAGTCATGGAGAAGGTAAAACTATAATTATATAGCAAATAAAAGGTTCGCGAATTAGATAAATTAGCAGAACAATAATAGACCATTAGCAGAACAATAATAGACCATTAAACGTATTTCCCTAAACAAAAAGGATTCAGCAATCAGTCTTGCTCAATCTGGCTTGATTTAAGCACAATTATTAGGAATATGGTTAGATTTTTCCTCTTGGTGTAATTTCTTAAATTTATAAAATAATAGATGCACTTGTTCCTATTATTCTTTTAATATAAAATATAAAAAACTTATGTTAATGTAACTTTTATAATTTTTTCCTTTTTATTTTTATAAGTGCAAAATTAGGAGCATTCAATTTTTGCAATCGGGCAAATAGTATAGGAAATATTTAAGATTTTATGTGGGCTAGAGAGTTCAATGAGTATCTAAACTACAGTTGTTTTGATAACTTCAAAATTATTTAACGTTCCTTTTTAAAAACAAACGATAACACGCATGACACACATCACTATTACTAAAATAAAAATTACACATCACTAAAACTAACAAGGACGGCGACCATCTTAACTAACAAATATTCGCATTTCTCTTTGTAATTTTCACACCAACCTTAAGCACGGTTTTCTACGCGAATTTTTCACTACCGTAAAAACGAATTATATACACGAAGTCAACAGGCATTTATTAGTAAATTAATACACTTTTAACAATAAACTTTTAATTTTTTATCACTTAATTTTTTTAAAAAAGATAAAGGTATTTTTTAACACCGACATCAAAATGCAACTAAAGGAAAAAACTAAAGAAAATAGAAAGTACACTGTTGCATTTAGTGGAGTCATAGCGAAGGTAAAACTGCTAATTTTTCAATTTTATTGTAATTATCAGGTTGTTGAATAAGATTAAATTTTAAGAACTATGGAGAATTCAAATTAGAATTATGAAATTTTGTATTAATTATGTATTAAAGGTAAAGATGTATACACATATAGAGTAAATTTAAAGATAAAAGTATTTACCGTTAAAAAAACTTATTCTGCATAAATATTCCTCACTATTCTTACTTTTTACAGAAAATAATGTAACCGTTTTTAATATTGTCAAAATTTTGAATTGTCATACTTTCTTAACAGCAAAAATTTAAAATAATTAAAAAATTCCAAATATAGGATTTTAATTTCAAAACAAAAAATATTTCTCGTGATCTAAAATCAATATTTTATAAAAATAGTTGAACCCTTTTTGATATTTTCAAAGTTATAAAGAAAAATGTGTCATAACCTCTAAATAGCAAACAAATTTAAAACAATGGAAAAAATTTATTTCATAATCTTGATAAATAGATATTTAATAAAAAATATTAAATTAAGAAAAATTTGGAGTAAATGTAAAATATCAATTAAAATGAAAATATTGAGTGATTTTAATGATTTTCTCAAAAAATTATTTTCTATAATTTTTAGTAAATATTTTATAAAAAATACTGAAAAAATGTTAATGTAAAACTTTAATTTAGAAATAAAGTTATTAACCCATTTAAACAAACTGTTTGGTCTGTATCAATATTAAAAAAATAATTAATTTGTTTTAATATACTTAAAATTATAATGGAAAATATGTCATAAATAGGAGCTATAACCTCTAAACCTAAAAAATCAAAAATATTTATCAAATATGAATTATACAATTTAAATTTTCAAATTAAATCCTTAACCGATATAAACGATATTTTCTTAAAATAGTCTCTACAATATAATATTTTACATAAAATATTAAAACTTATTCTTATATTTTCAAAGTTTTAAAGTAAAATATGACATAAACTCCAAACATAGAAAAATCAAAAGTACTGACTAAATATGAATTATAAAATTTAATTTACGAACAAACGTATTAACCCATTTAAAAGATTTTTTTTTTAATTTTATAAATAAAATGTTTATTTAAAAATAAAAGTTTACATGGTTTGATGGAAAGTTTTGAATTTATTTAACAAAGATTTCATGGAAATCAAAAAATATTTGTTGTGGCACGTTTTTCCATATACGCGGTACTTTACAGTAATCATGGAATTCAAACAAATAAATCAAATTTTTGAATGGTCTCTTGTATTTTATTTTATTATTTATGGATCAGTTTTATGAAAATTATACATTTTAAATAGATCTAAGTTTTACGATTTTTTTTTTTTTTTAATATCCTTGAAATTCAATTGATCAATCTTCTTAATTTCTATTTTTCTATTTAATTCACCAATCATACTACTAAAACCCAGTCATTTTCTGACTAATTTCACCTTCTCTATGATTTATTTTGCAACTTTGTTTTTCTTTATTGGTTCAGTTCTTTTCCCTTAGTTTGTAATTGGTGCCGGTATTAAAATAACGCTCGCTTTTTTTATATAAAATTTCGTGTAAAAACATTCGCAATATTTTAGTAAAATGAATTTATAAATAATCACCTAAAGATTGTATCTAATTAGATTTTTCGGTAGTAAGAAATTCGCGTAGAAAATCTTATTTAAAGTTAGGCCAAAATTGTAAAGAGATGTGTAATTATTTTTTTTTTTAGTAATAGTGATGTGTGTCGTGCGTGTCATCGTTTGTTTTTAAAAAGGAATGTTAAATAATTTTGAAGTCATAAAAATTACTGTAGTTTTGATACTCATTGAACTCCCTAACTCACTCGTAAATATTTCTATTTATCCGATTGCAAAGATTGAGGCATCAATTGAAAGCTCGTAATTTTTTTAATAATTATAGGAATTATTATTTTAGAAATTTTAGAAATTAAACTAAGAGGAAAAATCTAACCTTATTCCTAATAATTGTGCTTAAGTCAAGTCGAATTAAGCAAGCCTGCAGTATTCCTTTGATTCTACTATAGAAGCCATATTAGAGGTTATTAATTGCCGTTTTAATGTAAGGTAAGTGACTTATTCGTTAAATTAAATGCAAATTAAAAAAAATGTTTAAAACTAATCAATTACTTAGTTTCAAAAGAAATTAAAAATATTTGTTTTAAATTTTTGCTATTTAAATGCTTTGTAATTAAAAATAATATATATATATATATATATATATATATATATATATATATATATATATATATATATATATATATATATATGTTTAGGGAATTACGTTTGGTATTGTTCCGCAAACTTATCTAATTCACAAACCGTTCATTTGCAATATAATTGTAGTTTTCTCTTCTCCATGACTCCTTTCAAATGCAACAATGCATTTTTAATTCTTTTTTTTTAGTTCTATCCTTTAGTTGCATTTCGGTGTCGGTATTAAAAAATACCTTCGTCTTTTTTAATAAAATTAAGTGGTAACAAATTGAAAGTTTATTTTTAAAATATATTCATTTATTACAAAATCGTGCTTAAAATTTATTGGTATAAAGAGAAATGAGAAAATTTGTCAGTTAAGATGGCCGCCCTCCTTGTTCGTTTTAGTGATGTGTAATTTTTATTTTACATTTAGTGAAGTGTGTAGTGAGTGTAATCGTTTCTTTGTGGAAAAGAACGTTACATTTAAAATTTTTTTTTTAATGTAATTTTAAAAGTAAAATCGATGTGTAATTTTGAAAATAATAAAAAATAATGTAAAACAAAGGCTTAAATTGTACGTTCTGATTCAGTTCCGATTTTTTTGTTTCATTGATAATACTTTTAACGGTGAAAATAATGATTTAAAATATTTTGAGTGCAAGTTAATAGTTTGGAAGTTATAGCTTTTTCAAAAATCGTACTTTCCTAAGAAACTCATATCAAAAAATGTTTTTGTTTTAAAAAAGTTGTTTAAAAAAACAAATTTTGTTAGCGAATCCGCTTTTGGATATACTGGGTTAAAAACCCTTCCGCCCAGCCGAAGGATGGCTATTAAGAGAAAAAGTTCTCCTAAAAAAATTGTTATGCTCTTCAAATTACAAAATATTTAAAAAAGTTGCGTTAACAAAACAAAATTATTTTGTTTTTTAATTTTATAAATGCACCATTAAGAGTTTTGAATAGATATCTTAATGTTTGAAATCGAATAAATAGTATAGGAAATATCTACGATTTTAGGTAAGTTTGGGAGTTCAATGAGTAATAAAATAAATAATGTTCAATAATTTTAAAATTATTAAAAAAAAATCAAATAAATGAAATGAATATTATGAAATTAAATAATAAAACAATAAATATTAATAAAAGTTTATGAAATTGTTTGAAAGCTACTACTTAAAAACTAATCGTTGTTTTTCAAACTTCAGCTTTATAAACCATTTTTTGTAATTATATACTGTCAAGTAAATATTAAGTCTAGAATGGAAAATATTAGAATTAGAATATAAAGCTAAGTGAAAATTTCTTGTAAAAATAAATATTTATAAGAAAGCTTTAGTTTAATTTGTAATATTTTTAATTTTGTTATTAAACCATTTTTATAGAAAATACTATATTTCGTATTTGAATATTTTTTTCTATTCCTTTGAATTTAGTAAATTTGGTCTAAAATGAATTTTAAACTGTCAGGTGGATTTACATATGTCACAATATATTACTTTATTTTTGCTGATACTTTTTACTGACAAATGGTATTTGGTGAAATGGTGATTTGATACTTTTTAGGATTTAATTTTTAGCAAACTTGTGCTTTGGAATTTTTTGATTTTTATAATTTATTTTACTTTTTTGAAAATCAGCAAGACTGAACTTGGTACTTTTTTGGAAACTGATCGTTGTTCGAGATATTAGCAATTTTTTTCTAAATGTTTCTTTAAAAATATGAACATTTATCTGATTTTTATAATTTCTATTTTTTTACTTTTCTTTGAAATTGGTGCTTTTTCGAAATTGATCCTAAGTCAAAATTTTTCTTTTGAAAATTAGTATTTTAATTTTTACATTTAAAACAAAACATACTCTGTTTTTCGAAAATTTATGCTTTTAGGGGTTTTATTTTGAACTTTCTTTTTAAAATTTTAACTTTTTTAAAGCTGATACTTTTGTCAAAATGGTACTTATCATAGATTAACATAAGATATGAAGCCAAAAAAAAACTCTATTAAAAAAATTACTAAAAAAACACGTACTAGAATTGTTTTTGTTTTCAATGAAATTTTTTACTAACACATTCTTAGGTTTTTTTTTGGCACTCGACTTAGGTTTTTGACAGTATAGGTTCGTATATATGTTAATCTACGGTACTTATTTTTGTAAAGTTGATACTTTTTTTACATTTTTACTTTTTTAAGAATTAGTACTTGTTTCCAAAATTGGCCCATTTTGAAACTTAGTACTTTTTGATGGTTTTTAGGAAATTGGTTCCATTTTTAATTTATTTGTTTTTAAATTGAAACTTATATATTGGTAGTTTTTTTTTTTTTTTTTTTTGAAAATTGGCGCTTTGAAAATAAACATAAAATATAAACGTTTTTTAATTGCAATTTTATTTATGAAAATTGGTACTTTTTTAAGTTATATCTTTTTTAATTAGTACTTTTTTTGATGCTTGCTGCTTGGAAAATTTATAATTTTTTGGAACTGAATAACTTTTATTGAAGGTTAATTTTTCAAACTATTGCTTATTTAGAGCTTTTATAGAAAATGGGTACATTTATTTAAAATTTAATTTTTACTTTTTTAAAAAGTATTACTTTTTTGTGCAATTTTGTAATTTTTTTTTTTTTTGAAAGTTACCTTACTTAAGATACAACTACTTTTTCATGAAAATTCTATTAAACATTGGCACTTTTATTTAAAATCTGGTGATTGTTTTTAAAATTGATATTTTTTTTAATTTGTTTTTTTTTTTTGTATTATCTTAAAAATGTTTTATTTTTTAGCAAATTTATTTTGACCCTTTTTTAAAAAAATTTGTGCCCTTTTTAAACAAAAAGTTTTAAAAATAAAAAAAAAAAAATTTAACACTTCTTTTCACTAATTAATTGGTACCTTCTTTAAAAATTGGTACATTAACCATTTTTTTTTTTTTTTTTTTTGAAAACTGGTATTTTAAAATAAAAATTTTTGTAAATTAAGGTTATTATTAAAAATTTTAACTTATTTTAAGATTGGTATTTTTATATAAATACGTATTTATATAAATATAATACTTAGAATATTAGTATTTTTCTTTAAAAATAGTTATTTGGAATTTTAAAAATTGTTTTTTTAGCTTAAATCTTTGTTATTTAAAAACAACTTTGATCGGAGAACTGAGAAAATAAAAGACCACAGAAAATAGAAATTACAAGGGTAAAATTGTTTTCATTAAAATAATTTTATTTTTTTCATCAAATAATAACCCCCCAATAAATATATATTTTTTTATATATTTTTAAAATTTTATTTCATTTGTTATTTTAAAAAAATAATCAATATTACCAATTTATTTTTTATTTTTTCTTCCATTACATCTACACATAAAAGAAACATAAAAACTTTAACTTATATAAATGAACATGAAACTAATCATATAAATCATTCCAATATGTATTTGTAAACTGAACAAAAAACAAATAAATGTTAATTTTATACGTAAATATTTTATAAATTTTTATTATAGTGTTTGCAGCGATTTTATTTTTCTGTTATATAAATGTACGTAGAATTGTTTACTGTTCAACAGCACTTAAAATGTGAACCTTTAGCTAAATATTCAAGATCCTAACTTAAAATAGGACCTTGTATTTCTCTACCCAATGCCGATAGTTCTTTGAGAAATTGTTTGGCATTTGTTAAAGTCGACGAACCATAGACAATGCGTTTAGTAACATTGGCAGTTTGTTTTTGACGTATAAAATCAACTAAATTTTGATATTCAATATAATTGCCACCACCCACTACAAAAACAACAGCATCCTGAAAAGGAGCACGATTTTTGGGCATAACATCACCACCCTTTAAAAGTTTAGGATCCAAATAAAGATAATCATCGGTTTCGGGATTACTGCGACATTCCATGACTTGTTCGGTGATTTTGGTAACAGGAAGACTCTGAAAGAAAATAGAATAAAAGGAAACAAAATTAACATTGGTATTAAATTTTAATTGATTTAAAGAAGCGTTAATGTTATTTGTTACTGAAACGAATATTTTCTCACTTTTGTTATGTTTCTTTTTAAATTATGTAAATTTGGTTTTAAAAACTTTTTTCCAAATTAACAAGCAGTTAATTGGATTTGCTTTGAAATCCTTTAGTTGTTGTTTGTTAATTTAAAACCTTTTGCTTAGTGAATTTAGTTATTTATTATTTTTTGTGTTTTAGTGATTTAGTTATTAGCATTTAAATGTATTTTTCATCTTCTTTTTTTCATTTCTTATGGGTTGATAATGATTAAAATGTTTTTTGTTTAGATTCTTTATGTGTGAATGACGGTGGCAAATTTATATACATTTAAAGAACATTTAAAAATGTAGAGCAGTTTTTTTATATAGATAAATGCTAGCGAAAATTTGCTTTAATTTAATTGTAATTTTAAAATAAATTTTAAAGTATTTGCAATTTGCATTTTCATATTAATATAGACTATAAAAACAATAGTTAAAAAAAATAATAATAAAAAAATTTAATGAACATTTTTATTTAATAAAAAACTAATTTTATTTCTTAAAACCCTTAAATTCCTTAAATTCGCTAATTTTATTTTACAATAAAACATTTATTATTATTATTATTATTATTTTTTTTTTTTTTTGACATACATTTTGTGCTTTTTTTGAAACTTTTATCTACATTGGGTCTAAACCAAGAAGAAACTTGATTTAGAAAAAGAAAAGTAAAAAGCCCTAAAAGTGTGGAAGTTCCTAACAGGTATGTCGAAGATGTAATGACTAATTGTGTACTTTTTTCAAAACTAAAAGCTATACAAATAACAAAGTTGTTAAGAAGAACTCCGAAGTCCAGAATAATCAAAGTTTCTTAATAAAGAAAAAATAATAACAAAATAATAAAAAAATGGTCCTGTACGATATCGTGCTAAAAAGTAATCAAAATAAACAAATTGTCCTATGGCAAGTTTACTCTAAATGCAACAATGTGTGTGATTCTTTTGCTGCTTTAGTCTAAATAAACTCAAATAATCGTGTCAAAGAGTGTCATTAAGACATTTATACTAAACCTACCATAGAACAGTAGCATTAGCATTATGTGACCTGATTTAGAATTTTGTAGTGACAGAAATGGTACACTATGGATAATGTTATTTTTAGGTATTAGGAAATAAATTGGAACGAAGTTAAAAGTGAGTTTAAAAAGTCCACAGGAATTATAAATGCCGTTTATAAATTGTAATTTTTTATAGAAACATTGCGCAAAAAATTTGGTGAAATTACTTTAATATTTTTTTCAGAAGGCATACCAAAAAAGTTTCAAAATAATATAGCACCATTTAAGTAACATATAAAATGATACATCAGAAAAATTGCCGAAAAAAAATACTAAAATCAATTGATTTACTTTTATTTCTATATAATTCAATTCAATTTAATTTAGAAAATAAATTTAAAATTCAATTTTCCATTTAGATTTCAGAAGAGAAAAAATATTTTAAATTTCAGTTTTTCATTAAGATTTTATGAAAGACTAATAGGAAATAGGATTCCTATCGAGAACCGTAATTATTATGAGTTTTAAAATAAATCAACAAATAATGATTTTTTATTTTATTATTATTGAGTTTAACTTTTTGCTCAAAAAATAAAACATATTCCTAATTCTTACTGAAAAAAAAAAAAAAATGATTGATTGATCGATTTAACACCAACATTCCGATTTTTTCAGCAAAACCCTTTTGATTTTTACTAAAACTCAAAATTTTTTCTAAAAATTAAAAGTTTTATTAAATATTCAAATTTGTACTTTAATAAAAATTAAAAGTTTTGATTTTTTTTTTTGTCAAAAATCAACATTTTTAATAAATTAAATAATTAAAATTAGAGAAAAATGAAATTCAAAACTTAAGTAGAAATTAAATTGTAAACAAAATTTATTTTAAGAATAATTTTTTATTGTGTTTGTATAAATAAAGAAATACTAGCGTACTTTTCTTTACTTTCAAATATAATTAACGTGAAAGCCTCATCATTTAAGGTTTCCCGCTGATGATTTGTATCTATGTTAGCATTTTTTATACTTTATATCATGCAAGTTTATTACTCTCAATTAGATTTATTTATTTATTTATTTTTTTAATATCAATTGGTCTTTTTTGAATTTAAAACAGAAATTCTCAATATCTATTGTTCTTTTCTAAATTCTAAAAAAAAAATCGAATTTTTAATGATTGTTTTTTGATTTTGATAATAAAAATCGCTATTTTAAATATTCTTTTCAAAATTTAAAATTTTCGTTGATGTTTTCTGTATTCAAACTGGAAAATCTCAATATCAATTCTTCGATTTCATATAAAAATTTTAAATAAAAAATTTAATTTTCAATTATGCTTTTCTAAATTTAAGATGGGAAATCTAATCTTTAATTTATAGTTTCTGAATTATTGTTAAAAAAGGAATAGTATCATTCCATTTATTATGAAGTTACTTATCCTTGATGGTAAGGATTCGTCTGAAATAATTACAAATAAAAATAGGTAATGATTTCTGACGAATCTTAACACACAATAAGAAATTTAATTTTCTTCAAACATTAAGATCTCAGGATTATTTCGTTAAAAGCTGTGACCGAATGGTAACTATATTTACCATGATAACGTGAGGAATAGAATATTAGTCAATTCTTTGAATTGCAAAAAAAAAAAAAATAATAATAAATCATACCGTTTCAAAATGTTTGGTCATTGAAAGTTTAAATACTAAAAACAAAAAACGATATTATGTTACGGTAAATGTTCCTTCAAAGTGTTAATTTTGATTTAAAATTGTAAAACAAAACGCTATTTTATTAAAAAGCCATTTTAATCAAGAAAAATTTTAAAATCTTTGAAAAATTTTGCTGTCATTTTAAAAATCAAGAACGCGAGTTTTTTCTTATTTGCATAAGTTCCAAAGCCTAATTATTCACAAAAATTATATATTTTCTCCATTCTTCCTTTCAAACAAATTTTATACTCACATGTTTTTTCACCACCAAATTCTTAACACCCTCCATGACAAACGACGATCCCTGCGACACCAATTTCGAAAACATCGAAACTGTCTTAGTGCCACCACCCTCATATTGGGTAGCTTGTTGCATACTTGGGCTTCGATTCATAATACCCTTCCAACGTTTTATATATGCCAGTGAAGACAAATCACAACCAGCCTCCTGTAGACATTCTTTTAAACGTTCAATCTCAAAGTCCGGCACATTTTGTGAGCATATATAGAAAATAATAAAAAGTCTTAATTTATCTTCAGCGGTACCAAATTCGGGATCTTTAAAAAGCTCCATTAAAGGTTTATCCAAAGTTTGTTTAGACATGATTTTCTCCTCCAATTCAAAGAAAGAATCCAAACGCCGTTGTTTAATGCAATTTAAAATAGCGGTGGCAATTTTTGTGTGCATATCAATTAAACGTTTCTTTTCCATTAACTGTGGCAGAGAGTTAACAGCATTGGTAAGGCGTGCAGTGGTATCATTGACCATAGAAAAGGCTACTTCATTTTCACCATCAATACCCATTGTGGTTTTAAGACGTTTTATTTCGTCTTCTGAATTACGATAGGATTCTAATTCCTCTTGTATAGCTTCTGCCACGGTAGGAAAAGGACTGCCTTTATGGGAGCTCCAAAAACGATCATTATGATCTAAGTCACAGGGTTTAGGTTTTTTGCGAGTGCCTAGTGGTGAAATAAATTAATAAGTTATTTTAGACTAAACATATTATAAGAAAACTTACCTCCCGCTGGTGTTTCATCCTCTACATAAACCAAATTCAAACCCAAATCTAAAACATCATGTACTAAAGCCTGATAAGACCAGGTGTGATGTAAAGGTGTAGCCAAATCCATATTACGATCTAGCAGTAGCAAGACAGGACGTTGGAAACTAAATACTCCTCCACCTGCCTGAGTAGCATCCATATGAAATAGATTTGAACGAGCATCCCACAGATTTTCTCTCAATTTCTTTTCTAATTTACGAGCCACCATTTCTGCAGCACTATTACGAGGACAACGTATAATAGGTACATTACCCAAAGTAACAAAAACAGCAAATAAAGAATCTACTATAGAATCCATTAGAGCCTCCATTTCATCATCTCGTGTATTGGCACGATTAATCGAATAGTAAGATAATTGATCACATTTCTGATGTTTCAAAATAAAGAAATCATCTTCCAAACTTATAAAATTCACATATTGATCATACACTCGATGAATATTAGCCACACAGCCAGCCTGTAAAGCTGCCGCTGCCAAATCCTCTATTTTTTGTCGTGAAATTGGAGCTAAAAAGTTCAAGTGATAAATGTCATAAAGGCCATTGGTAAAATCTTGTTGTATACGATCCAAATTTTCATCGGTAGGCATGCAAAAATAAATGGCAGGAACATCAGGAATAGAGTCCCGATCTGAATGTAATTGTCTGGAAATATAAACAAGTTTTTAATATACTTTTTTTAAATTGTTACTTTTAAAATTAGTTTCACTTACACATGAAGAGTAACACCCAATTCCCTTAATTCCTTTATTGATATTATGGGCGAAATGATATCTTGACCCACCCGATCATAGATCAATATTTTCCAAACCGGTTCAGCGGCTAAAACTTTGGGCTGTTGAACATTTAAATTAAGCATTTGCTTAATAGCATCTAAAAATATAATTATTAAATTAAATCTTTTAATAAAACACGTTTAATTAATAAACATTTCATTTTGTAAACTTTGGATTTTTATTTAGTCACTTTCAGTTTATTTTTTATATGAGGTCTTCGTTTTTGAGCTCTTACTTATTTGTCTTTCTCTTAGCGTCAGCATATTGTTTATTTTAGTTATAGCTCTTCAAACACTTTATTTTTATTATAATAAATTTTTTTTCTTATACGTGATGGAAATATTAAAAATATTTTTTAATTAATTTAATGGAATGAAAACATTTTTTTTCCTCTTTTCTATAGAAAATAATTATTGCCAACTGTCATGTACACGTCATATGTATCTTCGAAAGCTAAACAGCTGTTTTGATTGATAGTGTGTTGTCAGATAGTGTGTTCGAAAAATGGATGTGTTTAGTGAGCATTAGAGAAACCCGTTAGAGTTTATTAATTTAAATGCTATAAAGGGTTTATTTTAAAATTATTATTTTTGAAATAAAATTTTTATTAAATTTAAATTTGGCCATCTGCCATCTCTGCCTTAAGATAAGAGCATCGTGTTAATATTTGATAGAAAGAGTTAATTAAATTTTTAAAATAAAAAGTATAAAAAACTATTTAATTTTATTTAATTTTCTTTTGTTTAGCAATGTTTGCTCAAAAGAGAAGTAAGCATTGGGGCAATAGCCCTAAATTCAACGTGCCAAAACCTCATGCGGATCCAGCACAAGTGCCAACGAATTTCAGATACTGTCTGAAGACCAAGAAGAAGCAGTTGCTTTTAAAGAAAAAATTCCTCCTATAATTATGGATCTTACCCCAGTTTTTCGAATGTTATCGGATTAAATGGCGATAAGTATACATAAAAAATTGTACAGTTTTATACCCATGAGCTTAAGGACGCTAAAAATTTTAAAATGGTTTTATTTGGCCTACCAAAACTGAATATAAAGGAAATCGGCGAAGAATTTTTCAGCTCGCATAATATAAAATCAAGACTCAAGGATCATGTCATCATGTATTAAAAAGTGAGGTTATGAAAATATTTTTGTATATTATTTCTGTGTATTGAAAAAATCTCTAAAGGGTAACACAGGTCCCACACAATGCAACAAGTATGCTATTTATGGACCATGTAGAAATTGTAATCGTATCGTAGTGCATTCAGCCTGCGCTGGAAATCAGTATATTCTCTTAACAAAGTTAATAGTATTACAACTGCATAAAAAAGAACTTGAAGAACGTTAACCATATGTAATTCCTGCTCTTATGGTGATCTGTATTCTGAGGTAGCTAAAAACAAAAGTTACGATAAAAATAATAACGATGATATTTCCAATGAAAAACTTTTGGAAATATTTTTTGATGCTGTCGATGCTTTGTAAAGATGTCAGAATTAGTACGACAAGCTACGAGTTTTCTGTATGATGCTTCAACATACTATATAATTCAATTTGTTAACAGAATGTTCATGTTATGCACTGGTATTCCCAAGGCATACCAACTGAGTCAGCAGCTGCACAGATTTAATACGTTTTACATAAAAGAAAAATCGATATTTTCCTTATAAATGAGCCTTTTTTTGCAACTGTATCACAAATTTCAACTTGGTGGAGGATGAGTTCTAATTGCAGTCAAAGCTAATATTAAGCATATGTTGTTTCCGAAAATTAAAACAAATACTGCTGAGAGCATTCCAATTCAAGTCAACGTTTAATCTACTTCAGCGTATTTCCAATTTCAACGCTGATTTGGGTAAATTAACATCTTTTACTAAAGACTTATTTATTTTCTCAACATACACATTGGCATTGTATGGTAAATAATTCTACTGGCAAGGAGCTCTATGCTGTAGAGCTCCTTGTTTTCAATCCAGTTACTACATATATTACCTAAATAAGTATACTCGCTTTGGGCAAAATGTCATTTAGATGTTAATTGTCGTAATACTTTTAAATAAATCCTCATAACATTGTAATTAATTATTTTATAAAGGTCAATAAAGTAAAATAATAATAACAAAAATTTAAATTTGGATAGTTTTTTGTGAAATTTTATATTAACACTATCGCTTTCGCTACTTTTCAGCGAAGTTTTAAATAAAATAAGGGTAAAGTATTAAACGCGATTTTGTAAATTTTCTAATATTAAAAAAAAAAATTAATGGTGAAATTAATGAAATTGTAACCTCAACAATAGGTATAACATTTCTTTCGAATTCAGTTGTTAAGAAAGTTTCATGAAGAGTTATTCAAAAAAAGGTTAATTAATTTCAAAAATAATTTTAAAAACTCCTAACAATAAAGTTGGTCTTAAAAATCTTTATAAAAGAAATACAAAGTTTGACTGTATTTTTAAAATAATTTGAAACCGGAATTTCGTTTCAAATCTATTGCGGCAAATGATATGACATCTTTTGACATGAACGAGATTTAAGAGTAAAATAAGGAAGTAATAGCAATTTTTGTGAAATTGCGAAAAGATTTATTTGTCTAAATTCGATTTTTCTTTTTTCTTTTGTGAAAATCTTGTTTTTGGCTATAATTCCGATCTTTTTCTTATATTTGAATTTCTTTTTTTTTTAGAACTTTTTTTTATTTTTTTGGTGAAACCTCTTTATTTAAAAAAAAATCGGGTATCTCGTAAAATATCGATTTTTCCTTTTTAATCAGTAATTTTTGGAAAACTTGGATTTTTGGTGAAACATTTTTTTTTATTCTGATCTATTGTAAACAATGAGATTTTGGTTTGGTGAATTATTTTTTTGAAAAATCGGTTTTTGTTAAAAAATATGACTTATAATTAGTATTTTTTTAATTTGTTTTGTTAATGAAATTCAGATTATTTTAAACAATTTTTTAATTGAAAATAAAATTTTTAGAAAAAGAACGGATTTTTTCTAAAAATTAAATTTTTTAAAAGTTCGTTTTCAGATTTTTTTTGGGAAACTCTGTTTTTTATTTTTTCTTTTTCAATTTTTTTTTTGCGAAAATTCTTCGGATCTTGTCTATATATCCGTTTTTTCTGGTTAAAATCTTTTTTTTCTCAAGTATTCTTGGAATAATCAGGCTTCTGTTAAAAAATTGCATTTTTTGCGATAAAAATAGTTTTTGGTTAAAAATTTTATTTTTGCAATAATTTCAAATTTAATTTAATCAATAATTTTTTAAAATTGGATTTTTTGGTGATTTTTTTTATCAAAGTGAGTTTCTTGATAAAATTAATAACAGAAAATATAGTTATTTTTTTTTTTTACAAAAACTTAGATCTTTATTAAATAATGGGTTTTCACAGATTTTTTTTTTTTTGGTTTCTGGTAAAATATCTGATTAAAAATCATTTTTTTAATTTGTTTGTAATCAAATTTTGTTTTATATATTTTTACTAAAAAGTATATTTCATGAAAGTTTTTTTTTTTAATTAATTTGTTAGAGAAAAGTTTGTTTTTTTCTTCATTTTTAATTAAAGTGAAAATAAATTTTTTGGAGAAGAAAAAACGGATCTTTGCAAACAATTTAATTTTTGTGAAACGAGTTTTTTTAACTTTTTTTTTTAAATTATTTTTTGTTGAAAATTCGATTTTTTGCAAAAATAACTTAGTGAAAATTTGTTATTGAAAAAAAGTCTTCTCGCAAAAATAAAGGAAATGTAGTTTTTGGTAAAAAAAAATCCTGTAGAAAATTATTTTTTCTGTTGTTTAAAAATAAGACTTTTTATTTTTATCTTTCACAATTCAATAATTTTACATACTAATTTTCTATATTTAAAACTAAAAAAAATATTATTTTTATGTTTGGAGAAATCGATATTTCAAAAAATTATTCTCGAAGACATGCTTATTTATGGTTTCTTAAAAAAATGTTCTGTGGCTATGACGAACGATATCCAAGATTATTTCTTTAAGTTTTTTGTTGTCGATGATGAATAACCGATACTAAAATAGTAAAACATTTTCAGTTTTTTTTTCTTTTTTTTTAATAGATGTATGTATGTAAGATTATATTTTTTAATATAGTAATTAATAAAATAAAGCTTTAGTTTTCTTGCCTTTTAAATAATATTGTTTTTTCTTGAATACCAGGGAATTCCCGGCAATGCTTTAAATAAAAAGCCGAATCCTGAGAGTTGAAAAATGTTAGGAAATTAAAAACCATATTTGTTACTCAGGTCTGTTCTACCATGGTAAATTTCACATTTTGAAAATTTAATACTTTTTCTTGAATTTATTCAGTTTTTTCTTTGTTTCGTTTTTCAAAATTATAATTTTTGTTGAAAATTCTTTTTAGAAAATGATTATTTTTTATTATTTAATTTATATATTTTGAATTAGTTTAAATTTTTATATATTTTTTTTTTTTTTTGAAAAGTGTACTTTTATTTTAAAAAACTTTTCATGAAAAATATCATTTTTTGGAAAATTCTCTTACTGCTCTAAAAGATTATACATTTTTCAATGTAGATATTTTTTTAATTTGCTACCATTTAAAAAAGATATCTTTAAAATATTTTTCTTAAAAATATTTGCTTTTTTAAACATTTATTTTAATGTTTTTAATTTTGTTTCTTTCAACTCAACTATACCCTTTTTTTTTTGAAAACTGATAATATGAATTTAGAATTTTTATGAAAAACTTTTCACTTTTTAAAAAATTGGATCTTTTTGAGATTTTAAAGACTACTGAACTCTAAAAATAAGTGCAGCGAATGAACGCAGAAGTATTCGACATAGAAATATTGTCAAACTAGACTTTATTTTTTAAAATTCAGATTTTTGCTGAAATCTCTATCTTCCAGTTTTTTTTTGCATTGGAATTGCAAGTCCCGATAAAGAATCATAAAGCTTCTGACATAATTCATAATTAAAAAATTAATACAATAGCTAAAGGGGGAAAAAACGTGACCAAAAGCACCTACAATCTAAATGTTTTTATTATAATTTACAGTAATCCCCCTACAAAATGACGTATATGCATAAACAAAACATAATTTGCTAAATAAGGTTTGTTTATAATAAATATTTTTAAACAATGATTTATAAAATTTAACGAGAATTATCAGTGATTCTATAATACACAAAAGAAAATTATATAAGTGCGCTTTTAAGAAAACACAAACAAACAAAGCCTTAAGAAAAAAAAGTCCCCTGTAGAGTTTAAGAAAATTTTTACGAATTGTTTACATTTAAAATTTGTATAAATACTTTGACATCCTACTGCTAATTTAAATAGTTTTGTTTTAAGTGTTGAAGTAACAAATTCAAATTTAATTTAAAATAAATTTTATATTTAATTTGTAAATATGAAACTGTTGAGTATATTTGTTCTGTGCTTTACCTTCCTAATGCTGGCTGGTACAAAATTCTCAGATGCCCAGGAAAATGTTCAACAATTGGATGAATTGTCAAAAGATTTATTGGCTGTAAATAATGGTGCTAACGGGGGCTTGGTTTTGAATAGACAAAAACGTGGTACTTGCTCTATTAGTCCGGGTTTGTGCTTCACCCACTGCAGACTTAAGGGATTTGGACGTGGTTTGTGTACTAAGAAAAAAGTTTGTGTATGTAAATAAGAAATTAATTGAATATACATAAATATTAAAAAATAATGTAATTATTAATAAATAATATAATTTATAAAGAATATAATTAATTTAATTGTTTTAATTAATTTATGTTTGATAAGTCCTAAAATTTTTAATTGAAACTCAAATGTGGTTAAAAATTAGCAGAACTAAGGTACAAAAAAGCCCAAGGACTGTAATAATTTTTGATCAATCTTTAAAAGAGAAAAAGAGCGAAATGCATTTCTCATTCCTTTTTTAATGATTTATCTAGATATGAACCCAAATAGTGTACAATTAGAGTTTGTACAATTTGGTCCCCGTACATGCACTATAAAATATGATTCTAAAAAATTGAAAAATCTCGCGTGACTTTTTTCTAACTTGATGAATTTGAAATTTTTTCAAAATTTCATCGTTTTCGACCAATGTATGGTGCAACTCTCAATCAAATAAAAATACCTTTATTACCCATCCATGAAACCATGCTCTTTGAAATATGTGAAAAAAAATATTTTTTTTATTAATCAAGACCACTTTTTTGTAAAAAAAAAAAAATAACAATTTTTCGATCTCATTTTAAAATCTTAACTTAGACAATTTTTCACAGCTAGAAGCGTTGAGATAATTCAGAAAATTTCAGCACATTGTTTTATAATGTATTGGGAATCTGGGAATATTTAAAAAAAATTTTTACTCCTATATTATTTAAATTATTTTAGAAAAACCAAAAAAATTAAGGCAAAAAAGCGAAATTTCCAAATTTAAACGCTAATATTTTTTTAATCAAAAGAGATATCATAGCATGTTTTTTCTTTATCTCAAAAAGTTCTTTACAAAAGTTTTAAAATCTTTGTACTCGAGGTGGTCAATTCTGACACCCTGTAGCTTATCTCGTATTATTACAGGGTGTCTACAAGATGATTTTTAAGAAAGCTTAAATATGTCCTCTTTACAACTTTCACATATGTTTCATTTCGATCCTTCCAGTAGTTTCGGAGATACAGATTTATTATCAAAATTTTTGATCATAGGGGCTCGTGATTCATTAGATACTAAGCCTAACAACCGTCTAAATGTATATTTGAACGCATTGGGGATACTTTTTTGGAATAGGGACTGAATCTAAATATACAAAATTGCACATTATTTGTGCCCTGCTAGATGGTTGGCGGGAGTGCAGATTGGAATCTCAGATCATATGAAATACATTGGTGTATTATTGTCATATTGATGATTTACTCGAAAACATGAAAGATATATACTCCGATTATAAATGTATATTATGTATTTGCTGTATAGTCAGTTGATTCGACCTCCCATCGCTTTTACCTTTCCAGAAGGTTCCTAGTTGATAGAAAGGGGATGACACCTCAACTAGGACATGACGAAGTGCTACATATCACTTCGTCATGTCCTAGTTGAGGCCATATTGTTGGTTCATTTATAAAAAAAAATGTATTAAAACAATTATGAAAAGGTTTGCGCGGTTGCCGATTTTTACATTCTAAAGGATACAAAAATTAGATATTTTTATTGTAAATTCCTAAAATTTTTAACTTTTTTAAAGTCGGTACTCTTTTGCAAAAAATTTTATTTATTTATATAAATTAGATTTTTTATCTCTGAAAATTAATTTTTTTGAAAACTGGTACTTTTTATTATTATCATATTATTATTATTATTATTATTATTGTTATTATTATTATTATTACTATTATTACTATTATTTTTAAACATCTTTTGTCTCTTGTAATTGATATTATGAATATGTTTGCATGATTGCGGACTTTTCTGTTAGTAAATGTTAAAATATTATATTTTTAAATGGTAATTTCTTAAAATTTCAAATTTTTTTAATTCGTTCCTATTTTTTCAAAAAATTTTTTTATTTATATAAATTTATTTATTTATTTTTTTTGTTTAAAAATTTAAACTGGTACGTTTTAAGAAAGTCCTACTTTTTTTTAATTGGTATTTTTTATTTTTTGAAAATTAGAACTTTTGTAAACAATGGTTATTTCTTGAAAGTGGAAACTATTGTATTTTTCAAATTTAATACCTATTAATACATATTTTTAAAATTTCAAAATTGTCAAAATGTCAAAATTTACACTTTTTTTGAAGATTAACTCCTTGTCCCACGATGTCAAAAAAAAAGCAACAAAATATTTTTAAATTAATTTTTTTAAACGAATTTTTCGCTCGACATCATGTGTTAGACAGTTTTTTTTTATTTTTAATTGGTATTTTTTTAATTTACCCGTTTTTTGAAAAAAAAAATCAAAATCGGTACTCTTTTAATAAACTTGTATTTTTTCGAAATTTGGTGAAGTATTTTAAGCACTTATTATTTATTTTAATTTTTAAAAATTTATGGAACATTTTTTTTTACATTCCTTCTCACTAAATCAAACCTAAAATTGTTTATGGTAAATGATTTTGATCACATATTCCAATAAAATATTTAAGAAAAAAAACTCAC
Organism: Protocalliphora azurea; assembly: GCA_932274085.1. Classification (NCBI taxonomy): domain Eukaryota; kingdom Metazoa; phylum Arthropoda; class Insecta; order Diptera; family Calliphoridae; genus Protocalliphora; species Protocalliphora azurea. The sequence continues at coordinate 144,422,395 of OW026520.1, read as the reverse complement.
CTTTTACTAAAAATTTTAAGCTATTAATGACAAACCTGACCTAAAACAAAAGCACCTGTAATTTCATTTTTTATGTTAGCAATATCTATCTGGCAATTCCCATTTCTTTATGACATACACATAAACATAATTAAATACAAATAATTAAATACATAAACATAATTAATACATATGGGCAATTATCAGCACTCTTATAAGAAAGCTTAATAAAAAGTGTGCTGTGCTCCTTTTTTTAATGATAAAAAAATTAAGACTAAATTTTAAAAATCCCCTAAGCTAATAGGTTTTAAATCCAAATTTGTATAAATGTTCTGGTATCCCGATGTGGATTAAAACAGTCTTATACTTATTGCAAAAGTAACTAAATTAAATTTACTAAATTTTAAAATCATCAACACAAATTCGTTACGCAAAAATGAAATTATGGGGAATTTTTGTTGCATGCTTTACTTTCCTAATGCTGGCTGGTGTGAAATCCTCGAAAGCTAAAGAAAATTTTCAACAATTGGATACTGCCTCTCAAGGTTTACTGCATGGATATAATGGTGTTACCGCAAACTTGGTACTAAGTAGACTGAAACGTGGTACATGCTCTATTCATGTAAACCTCTTGTAGCCCATTATCGAATTTTAGGTTTTAGAAGAGGTTTTTGTTTAAATGGAATATGCAATTGTCGCAATAAGTTTTAAGTTTCTTTTTTAAATTTTTAGAAGGAAGCAAAAATATTTATCAAAAAATTTATATTAAAAAATTTGATTTAATATTTTATAAAAACAAATTTTATATTTTTAAGAAATACATGAGACTAAGAAATTTAGTTATATAAGAAACAAATATTATTTTTTTTATTTTAAATCCACCGAAACTGTTATTGTTTTATAATTATTTAAATAAATATAAAATCTAATTTATCGAAAATTTATTTACAGAAAGCACATTCAACGAAAATTTTTTATTAAAAGAAGAATTACTTTTCTAAATGTTCTATTAAAAGGAGATTTAACGAAAATGCTCTATTAAAAGAAGATTTAACGAAAATTTTCTATAAAAAGAAAATTTATCGAAAATCTTCTATAAAAAGAAAATTGATCATAAATTTTCTATAGAAATAAAATTGATCGAAAGTTTTATATAAAAAGAAAATTTATCGAATATTTTCAAAAAATGTTTTTCTTTTTCGAAATTTTTCTATAAAAAGCAAATTTTTTCTATGAAAATTTTCTATAAAAAGCTAAAATTAGCTTCTTGTAGAGTGTTCGACACTCTATAAAAATCTAATTTTGTCGAACATTTTCTATAAAAGCAAATTTTGTCCAAAATTTCCTATAAAAAGAAATTTTCTATAGAAAGAAAATTGATCGAAGATGTTTTATATAAATAAAATTTTGTCGAACATTTCCTATAAAAAGAAAATTTATCTAAAATTTTTTATACAAGACTTATCGAAAATTTTTTATACAAAAATTTATCAAAATTTTTCTATAAAAGAGAAATTTATAGAAACTTTTCTATAGAAAGAAAATTGATCGAACATTTACTAAAAAAGGAAAATTTATTGAAAATTTTGTGTAATTTTATGTATCGAAAATTCTCTGTTAAAAGGTAATTTATCGAAAATTTTTTATAAAAAGAACTATCGAATAATTTGTATAAAATGATAATAGAAAACATTTTTTTTTTTAATTTAATTTAAAAATTTGTATTTTTCATTTCTTACATAAATCTAAAAGTTTCAAACATTTTTAAACAACTAAAAGTTTTTACTTATATAATAAATAACATAACTCCTTTTTAAAAATATATTTCAACCACGACAAGTGCAAGTTCCTTTACTTGTACAATAACCTCTTTTGTAGCCTCGAACTCGGCAATGGGCTACACAGAAAGACTCATGAAAAGAGCATGTACCACGTTTATGTCTATTTAATAGCAAGACCTCTTTGGCTCTATAACTTTTATCCCCTAAATCTTGGTAGACATTATCCAGTTGTTGAACGATTTCTTGAGCTTCCGAGGATTCAATACCAGCCATCATAATGAAAGCAAAGCACACAACAAAAATTCCCACTAATTTCATTTTTGCGTAAAAAAATGTGTATTAATTACTTTTAAGCTTAAGACAAGACTGTGTTGATGTGCATTGGAGTACAAGAGTATTTATAATAATTTTAATTTGTTTATTATCTCTTGAAAAAAGAAGGGGGATTTTTCGACTTTTTAGTTTTAATTTTGTTATCATTAAATAAGATGCTTGATTTTTGCTATAAGACTTTCGTTATAATTCCTCTCAAAAACCTATAGCTTATATTGTCATTTCTTATTATTGTCATATCTTATTAATTGAAATTATATTAAAAATATTGTTTATTTAGAGGGGCAACCAAAAATATGCTCTAAATTTGCCTAAATATATATTATATAATTATAAAAAAATGCCCTTAAAATTTTAATTTTCAAGTTGAATTTTAAATTATCTACTTTTCTATGTCAAGAATGACTTGATTCTTTTAAATATAAAATATGCAAAATTATGCTCTTAATATGATATTTTAATTGTTAAAATAAGCTTTTAAATAAGAATGACGAAACGATGACGAAAATATGAGAAAACATGTAGTTAAATTCAAAATATACAAACATATTCTGTAACAAATCGACGACAAAATTGTTAAAATTGTCTATAATGGATAAATAACGAAAAGTTCGACTCATTTGAAGCACAGGAGATGAATATGATATTGCATAATTTTAGTTGCCCAGATAATGACTCATCAAAAAATACTGCTCACCTAGAATCAATTGTATAAGGGAGACTTAATAATGTAAGCATTACTAATTTTTGTTCGAGATGAGCCGGTTAGAAGCAATAGAAATTGATTTTAATGCTAAGGAAAATTATCTTTTGTACACAGGCCATAATTAGACAATTTCATTTAGGTGAAAAATAAATATCACACATAAGGTTTCTGGTGACGTTGATTACGATTCTGAAATACATAATTCTAAATTGAAAATGGGGGATCCAATGTTGGCCGCCACATTTTTTCTTAATATTTCATGAAATTTTAAATAATCATATTTGACAGATTTGTGGTGTCTGAATACGAATATAGCTTTTTCAGAATTCGGAAAAGCAGTAGCATAATGACAGATAAAAGTGGGCTATGATCCCTGAATTTTTGCCACAATTTGAATACATGGTGTACGTAAAAAATATATATCACATGCAAGGCTTTTGGGGACGCTGATGCGATGTCATATCCAATATGGCGACGAAAAATTGGTTCTGTTATTTGACGAAACTTTATTTTTGGATTTTCCGAGTTATGAAAGACGGAAGCAATATGGCGAATCAAATTGGTCCACGATCACTGAAATTTGGCCATAAGTAGAATACATTGCATACATAAAAATATATATTCAAATATAGTGGGGCGCTGATTACGATCATGAAATAAAAAATAAAAAATTCAGAATGGCGAATCCAATAGCTAAAAGGGAATTTTTATCCCTATAGCAGAATAATGTATTTAAATGTCAAAAAATATATGTATATATAGTTTATATATATACATATATTATATATATATTATATATATACATATATAATGAACTTAAGCTAAATTTGAAAAAAATCGAAATGGCGGATGGAGTATGGCGGCCAATAACTGTAATTTGTAATCTTTTGAAATTAAGTAGATTCGTATTTAATATTTTTAAGTTAGCGAGTGTAAATAGTTTTATATAATTTAAAAGTGTTTTTCTTTTAATAAAAAAAAAATTATTTTCAGATTACACTATGCGACAGTCAAAATCGGGATGGGATGAAACCAACGGGAAATGTTATATCGGTAAAAAAAGAAGTTATACGCGTCCCAGCGTTTCGCTGGGTCACGTCTAGGAATCGAGATATATCGATTTGAATTTAGTAACTATCATATAGGGGAAATTGTGACCTTTGGTGGTCTTTTTTTTTGACATAACTCGAGAACCACCAGTCCGATTTTGCTGAAACAAATTTAAAAAAATTAGGAATTACAATTTCTTTAATATGTTCATACAACATTTCGCTACATAAGCAACAATTTCGCAGTTATAAATAAATGTATGAAGAAAAAAACTATTTTTTGCCTAAAAAATTGAATTTTTTTATTTTTAATTCATAAAAAATCCAAAATGGTAAAGTCACATAACCTTTAAACAAAATGAGACATAGATCATGAAAATCGATGGACGCGTTTCGCTTTTATTCACAATTAAGTGAAGGTATGAATTTCAAAAATTTGCTCGAGATATGCTCAAAATTCCTTGGAAAAAACATTGATGACTTTTTTTTATGATTGTCAGAATTAAAAAAAAAGTAATAAACAAAAAGTTATAACTTCTTTTTTACCGATATAACTTTCCCCGGTAGTTTGAACCCTTCCCGATCACTGACCCCTATAATTTGGCGCACAGTGTTATTCATTAAAACAACAAAAATCAAAACAAAATCATTGTTACTTTAACATACCTTTATGTTACAATTAACAACAAAATAAATTCATCTCTTTTGTAAAGAAAAACAACAACAACTAACAACTCTAAAAATAAAACACTGCATGCACAATCATGATCAGTGGCAGCGAATTTACAGATGAAAGCGAAACCGATAATGCAAATAGCCGGTAGCTAGTTCTACCAACAAAAAGACATTCAACTGGATCTCCGCATAATCATCAACGAAAAAATTAGCAACAGACAATCAGGCATGTACCAGCAAAAACCAATATGAAATATTACAAAACATTTGCACTGATGACCAACAAAATAGCAGCGATGAAACCGTAACACCAAAACCACCACCCATATTCATACCTAATGTTGCCGACATTAAATCTATGGTAAATAAGTTTATGAAGGTAATAAAATTAGAAGATTTTACATACAATTTACTAAAAGATAAAAATAAATTCTTATAGAACTTTTGTTAAATATCTTGATGAAAAGTAAATAAACTTTCACGCATTCCAAATAAAACAGGAAAGAGCTTATCGAGTAGTAGTTAAAAATTTACATTTCTCTACACTCGTTGATTTAATAAAACAAGAAACTGAAAAGAATAGACATATAATAAGAAACGTATTAAACGTAAAAAGTAAAGTTACAAAAAATCCATTGTCCATCTTCTTTGTCGATATTGAACCGAATACCAATAATAAAGAAATTTATAACATTAAACAATTATTTTTGCTGTTGTCAAAATAGAACCGCCACATAAAAATAATGATATTGTACAATGCTACAGATGTCAACAATTCGGTCAGACCAAAACATATTGTTGAAAAGTTTATAAATGCGAAAAATGTGAGTTAAATCATCAAACCGCACAATGTACAAAGTCGGCAAATACACCTCCGCAATGTACTAACTGCTTACAATCTCACACTGCTAATTATAAAGGTTGTGCGATATATAAAGAGCTTTTGAGAAAAAAAAACTTGCTCAGAAGACAAAATAACAACCAAGAACCACATTTTAATATTCATTCTAATAATTTTCCAAGTTTAAATAAAAATACTAATAATAATAATGAAACTAATGGTCCCAGTAGTAAATTTTTATATTCTGAAGCCGCCAAAAACAATTCCCATCAAGTGGAGACATCTAGTTTCCTAAGAAAAATAGAGATAATGCTCGAAAAACAAATAGAGAATACAAATACTCTAATAAACATGATGTCCGCTCTTATTACAAAGCTATGCAATTAAATTTACTTATAGCAATATGGAATGCAAATGGCCTTTCAAATCACACCCGCGAAACCGAAATTTTTCTTAATAATAATTTTATTGATATCTTATTGATATCAGAAACACATTTTACAAATAGATCATATTTTTTCCTAAACGGATATGATATAATTTACACCAATCACCCAGATAATCGTGCACATGCCGGTTCTGGAATCCTTATTAGAAGGTCTATCAAATACGAAGTAATGACTGAGGTAAAAAAAAACTTTTATTCAAGCAACAACAATAAAAATAAAGTCCAATAATGGCGATGTTACAGTATCTTCAATATATTTTCCTCCTCGATATAATATAAAATGTTCAGATTACGAAGAATTTTTCCATACTTTAGGGCAAAAGTTTATAGTTGGAGGCGATTTCAACGCCAAATATCCGTGGTGGGGTTCAAGACTAACAAACCCTAAAGGAAGAGAACTTTATAAATGTATATTGAACCAAAACTATTCTGATTTGTCTAGTGGTACTCTCACATACTGGCCAACAGACCCACAAAAAATACCAGATTTACTTGACTTCGCTATATACTGCGGAGTTCCCACTCATCGCTTAGTAATTAAAGACCTGAATGACCTTAACTCCGATCATTCTCCTCTTTTAATAAACTACTCTACTTCGGTAAACGTAAACACCCTTAACAACCACAACATCATTAAATCAAACACAAACTTCCAATTGTTTAAAAATTGGTTAAATGAAAATGTTAACTTAAACTTTGGCATAAAAACTGGTAAAGAACTCGATGATGCTGTGGAAAACTTAACCAATCTTATTCATGAAGCTGCTTCTATTTTGACACCACCACATTTAGATGAACAAAGGAATAATTTGCATATATCAACTGAAATTAGACAGTTTATTAATGAAAAAATAAGGTTAAGAAGAAACTGGCAACAAACTATAAACCCCAATGACAAAAGGCTATTTTACAAAGCTTGTAAAGATCTGAAACATCTTCTTTATGAGTACAAAAACAAAAGAACTGCAAATTTTATTGAACAAATAAATAACACAAAATATGACGAATACCTTTTATGGAAATTGACAAAGTATCTAAAAAGGCCGACTAAACGCAATAACCTTATAAAAAATTGTGATGGCTCATGGTGTAGATCCGACAAAAGCCAATCAGATGCTTTTGCATCACATTTAAAAAGCATATTCGAACCATTTAGTCTTAATAGTGTCGATGAAAACAATGAAGTTAATTGTTTCTTAGATTCTCTATTCCAAATGGACCTACCACTGAAACATATAACACCTAATGAAGTAAAGTTGGAAATTAAGAACTTATCTTCAAATAAATCTCCCGGCTATGGTCTCATAGATGCAAAAGTTGTAAAATCTTTGTCTCCCAAATGTGTTTTACTTTTAACAACAATCTATAATTCTATATTAAGATTATATCACTTTCCCTTGCAATGGAAATGCGCTAAAATAATAATGATTTTAAAACCAAACAAATCAGAAAATTCGTTTTCGTCATGTAGACCAATAAGTTTGCTTTCAATATTTTCTAAAATATTTGAAAAAATATTTCTAAAATGGCTTGTACCTGAACTTGATAAACATAACATAATACCGGAGGATTATCAGTTTGGATTCCGAAATGAACATGGAATTCCAGAACAATGCCACAGAATCGTTAATGCCATAACTAACACACTTGAAAATAAGCGTTATTGCTCTGCATTTTTTTTTTTTTGACGTTCAACAAGCGTTTGATAGATAGTATGGCATAATGGTTTACTTTTTAAAATAAAAAAACATTTACCAGCTCCTTATTATTTTTTCTCCAGAAGCTATCTCTCTGATAGATTCTGATAGGTCAGACATATTTGAAATTAAAGCTGGAATACCACAGGGCAGTGTTCTTGGTCCTATACTATATACGATTTTTACAGCAGACATGCCAGCTACTAATGATGTCACTGTTGCTACTTATGCAGATGACACCGCAATACTTGCAAGTAATCAAAACTCTGCAGATGTATCGATTTCAGTACAAGTTGAAATAAATTTAATAGAAAAATGGTTAACGAAGTGGAACATCAAAGTAAATACAAACAAATCAAGGCACATAACATTTTCATTACGACATGGAGACTGCCCTGCCATAAAAATTAATGGTGAAGAAATACCTAAGCAAACTAATGTCAAATACTTAGTAATGACTCTCGATAGACGTCTCACATAGAAACCACACATTAAATCAAAACAACTACAACTAAAAATTAAAATCAGCAAACTGTACTGGCTATTCGGCCCTAAATCTCAGTTAAATCTAGACAACAAATTAAGAATATATAAGGCTTAAACCTGTATGGACATATGGAATTCAGTTATGGGGTACATCTTTCAACTCCAATATCGACATACTGGAAAGATACCAGTCAAAGACCTTAAGATTAATAACTAATGCTCCATGGTTTGTAACAAGTAAATCTATTCGCAGTGATCTAAAGATACTATCACTAAAGGAAGAAATTCAGAGACATACTGAAAATTATTTATCCAGACTGAACATGCACCCCAATCCCCTGGCTAATGCTCTACTAGACCGTTGCAGTGAAACAAGACGTCTAAATCGTGTACATATTTTAGATCTACCTTTTAGAAGCTAATAGTTTATATATATATATATATATATATATATATATATATATATATACATATTTATGTACCTATAAGTTTTTTCCCCTTATAGTTAATGCGTCTTAATGAAGCTGATTAACCAACACATTTACTTATTGTTTAAAGACAGATTGTAAATAAAGAATGAATTAAAAAAAAAAGTTTTTATTGTCGATGATGAATAGCCGATACTAAAATAGTAAAACATTTTCAGTTTTTTTTTTCTTTTTAATAGATGTTAGGTATAATTATATTTTTTAATATAACAATGAATAAAATAAATAAAGCTTTTTTATAGGTTTCTTGTCTTTTAAATAATATTGTTTTTTCTTGAATACCAAGGAATTCCTTACTGGTAATGCCTTAAATAAAAACCCGATTCCCTGGAGTTGAAAAATGTCGTGAAATTAAAAACCCTATTTGTCACTCACGTCTTGTTCTACCATGGTAAATTTCACATTTTGAAAATTGAATACTTTTTCTTGAATTTATTCAGTTTTTTCTTTTTTGAAAAACGTTTACTTTTTATTTTTAATTTATATATTTTTGAATTGGTTTAAATTTATAATTTTTTTTTTTTTTTTTGAAAAGTATACTTTTATTTAAAAAAAAAAACAGTTAATTTTCATGAAAAATATAATTTTTTGGAAAATTCTCTGACTGTTTTAAAAGGTGATACATTTTTCAATATAAATATTTTTTTAAAATTTGCTACCATTGTTAAAAAAATTATTATCTTTAAAATATTTTCTTAAAAATAGTTGCTTCTTTTTAAAAATTTATTTTAGTTTTTAATTTTGGTTTTTTTTCAATTCAATTATTTTTTTGTTTTTGAAAATTAGGACTTTTTTGAAATACTTTTGATCAACATTATCACTTTTTAAAGAATTAAAAATTAAGAAAAAATTAATTAAAAAATTAACACAATAGCTGAAGGTGTAAAAAACGTGACTAAAAGTACCAACAAACTAAATGTTTTTTGTTATAGTTTACAGTAACCCCCCTATAAAATGCCGTATATGTATAAACAAAACACAATTTGCTAAATAAGGATTGTTTATAATAAATACTTTTAAACAATGAATTATAAAATTTAACAAGAATTATCAGTGATTCTATAATACACAAAAGAAAATTATATAAGTGCGCTTTTAAGAAAACACAAACAAACAAAGCCTTAAGAAAAAAAAATTCCCCTGCAGAGTTTAAGAAAATTATTACGAATTGTTTACATTTATTGCTAATTCAAACAGTTTTACTTTATGTGTTAGAGTAACAAGTTCAAATTTAATTTAAAATAAATTTTATATTTAATTTGTAAATATGAAACTGTTGAGTATATTTGTTATGTGCTTTACCTTCCTAATGCTGGCTGGTACAAAATTCTCAGATGCCCAGGAAAATGTTCAACAATTGGATGAATTGTCACAAGATTTATTGGCTGTAAATAATGGTGCTAACGGAGGCTTGGTTTTGAATAGACAAAAACGTGATGCATGCTTTTATAATTCGTTTGTGTGCTTCAGTCACTGCAGACATAATGGATTTAGAAGTGGTTTTTGTACAAAGAAAGAAATTTGTGTATGTAGAAAAAAAAAATAATTGAATATACATAAATATTCAAAAATAATGTAATTATTAATAAATAATATAATTTATAAAGAATATAATTAATGTAATTTTTTTAATTTATTTACTCGTATGTTTGATAAGTGCTAAAATTTTTAAGTGAAACTCAAATGTGATTAAAAATTAGCAGAACTAAGGTATAAAAAAGTTGTAATATTATTGTTACTCCCAGGGTCTGAAATAATTTTTGATCAATCTTTAAAAGAGAAAAAGAGAGAAATGCATTTCTCATTCCTTTTTTAACGATTTATCTAATAGATATGAACTCAAATAGTGTACAATTAGAGTTTATACATGTAAATTTGGTCACCGTACATGTACCTAAAGGTCTTTTTCCTAATATTCTACTATGACGAAATTTTAGCCTTTAGTATATGAGCAATTTTAGGTAAAACTTTTTGTATCTCCTGACAACCCATCTACACGTAACAAAATATGTAAGATTTTTCTGTCAGAGAGTGTAAAATTCGCTCTCTGAGAGAATTATCTCACGTGTAGATTCAAATATTAGTATTATAAGAAATATTATGAGACTGTTGTAATGAGATTTCTCTACACAACTATCTTTTAAGATGAACTGTCAAAGAAATACTCATATACGAAAATTTGTTTGTGTGTGTGCATGTGCATTTTGGAAATTACTGAAAAAACATTTTTTTTTTTTTTTTGTAAAATTGTTTCCTTTTAATGATTGTTTTACATTAAAAAAAAACTTTTTTTTATAAAAATTGTGCTAAAAAAGTGAAAAATTCTTAAATAAAAAGTACATGTTTAATATGTGACTGATTGAAAATAATTATGACTTATAGGATTTATTAGAGTACGTGTTTGTGTGTGCATGAGTATTTTAGAAATTACTAAAAAAAAACAAGTGTTTTTGTAAAATTGTTTCCTTTCAATGATTATTTTATATTTCAAAAACATTTTTATAAAAATTGTGTTAAAAAAGTGCGAATTTCTTAAATAAAAATTACATACTTACTCTGTGACTGATTGATAGAATACGTGTTTATTATTTAAGATTTAACATAATATAAACAAAATGATTACTCTCTTCTGCCGGCGTTATCTCACATATTATATGTGGGTGATCTGCTAATATATGCCAACAAGACATCGGTCGCTTCGCGAAGCGAACAATCTATCAGTGGGTGTATAAATTTATATATTTTTATAATATGTTTATACCTTTCATATACTTAAAAATTGGAAGAAGTTTTGCTTAAAAAAATTGTAACTGTGGTATTTATAATTTTAAAGAAAATTTTCTTTAGATTTAAAATTAATAAAAAAAATTACCCGCTAAAGCTTGGGTATCTAAAAATTACATTAAAAATAAATTAAAAATTTGTTTTAAATATTTTTTATGCACTTAAAAATATGATTCTAAAAAATTTTAAAATCTCGCGTGACTTGTTTCTAACTTGATGAATTTGAAATTTTTTCAAAATTGCATCATTTTCGACCAATGTATGGTGCAACTCTCAATCAAATAAAAATACCTTTATTAAACCATCCATGAAATCTTGCTCTTTGAAATATGTGAAAAAAAATATTTTTTTTATTAATCAAGACCACTTTTTGTAAAAAAATAACAATTTTTCGATCTCATTTTAAAATCTTAACTTAGACAATTTTTCACAGCTAGAAGCGTTGAGATAATTCAGAAAATTTCAGCACATTGTTTTATAATGTATTGGGAATCTGGGAATATTTAAAAAAATTGTTACTCCTATATTATTTAAATTATTTTAGAAAAACCAAAAAAATTAAGGCAAAAAAGCGAAATTTCCAAATTTAAACGCTAATATTTTTTTAATCAAAAGAGATATCATAGCTTGTTTTTTCTTTATCTCAAAAAGTTCTTTACAAAAGTTTTAAAATCTTTGTACTCGAGGTGGTCAATTCTGACACTCTGTAGCTTATCTCTTATTATTACAGGATGTCTACAAGATGATTTTTAAGAAAGCTTAAATATGTCCTCCTTTACAACTTTTACATATGTTTCATTTCGATCCATCCAGTAGTTTCGGAGATACAGATTTATTATCAAAATTTTTGATCATAGGGGCTCGTGATTCATTAGATACCAAGCCTAACAACCGTCTAAATGTATATTTGAACGCATTGGGGATACTTTTTTGGAATAGGAACTGAATCTAAATATACAAAATTGTACATTATTTGTGCCCTGCTAGATGGTTGGCGGGAGTGCAGATTGGAATCTCAGATCATATGAAATACATTGGTGTATTATTGTCATATTGATGATTTATTCGAAAGCATGAAAGATATATACTCCGATTATAAATGTATATTATGTATTTGCTGTATAGTCAGTTGATTCGACTTCACATCGCTTTTACATTTCCAGAAGGGACAACTAGGACATGACAAAGTGATATGTAGGCCATATTGTTGGTTAATTTATAAAAAAAATGTATTAAAACAATTATGAAAAGGTTTGCGCGATTGCCGATTTTTACATTCTAAAGGATACAAAAATTAGATTTTTTTTATTGTAAATTCCTAAAATTTGGAACTTTTTTAAAGTCGTACTCTTTTTCCAAAAAAAATTTATTTATTTATATAAATTGGATGTTTTAATTTTAAAATTCTTTTTTTTTTTTTTTGGTACTATTGCTATTTTTTTTTTTTTTTTTTTTTTTTTTGGAAATTGGTACATCTATAAAAAAAATTGGTACCTTTTATTATTATCATATTATTATTATTATTATTATTATTATTATTATTATTTTAATTCGTTCTTATTTTTTCAAAAATTTATTATTTATATAAATTTGATTTTTTTTAATAGATATTTCATTTTATTCTGGAAGTTTTTTTAAAAAAGTCCAAATTTTTTAAATGGTACTTTTTATTTTTTCGAAATTAGAACTATTTTAAGAATGGTTATTTATTGAAAATGAAAACTATTGTATTTTTCAAAGCTAATACTTATTTTCTTTTTCGAAAATTGTCGATTTTATGGAAATTAATACATTTTTAAAATCAATACTATTTAAGAAATTTTTACTTTATTCAAAATTTACACTTTTTTTGAAGATTAACTCCCCGTCCCATGATGTAGAATGAAAAAAGTAATAGTTTATTTTTTAAACGATTTCTTCGCTCGACATCGTGGGACAGGCAGTTTTTTATTTTTATTTGGTACTAAAAAATTATAAAACAATCAATAACGTTGAAAAGATTTATGCTTTTTAAAAAATATGGATTTTTGTTGATACTTTTTGAAAATTAAAAAAAAATCAAAATCGGTACCCCTTTAATAAACTTTTATAACTTTTAAAAATTTATGGAACAATTTTTTCTTACATTCTTTCTCGCTGCTAACAAATATAAAATTGTATATGATAAATGATTTTGATCACATATTCCAACACTTTCTATAGAATATTGTTAAATAAAATATTTAAGAAAGAAAAAAAATTACTATTTACTAAAAATTTCCACTTATTAATGATAAACCTGAACTAAAACTAAATGCACCTGTAAAATCATTGTCTATGGTTAACAATATCTGATAATTCTCATTTCTTTGTGACATACACATAAACATAATTAAACACATATATTTATAGGAATTATCAGCTTAATAAAAAGTATGCTTTGCCCTTTTTTAATGATAAGAAAATTAAGACTAATTTAAAAAATCCCCTAAATTAATAGGTTTTAAATCCAAATTTGTATAAATGCTCTGGTATCCCAATGTGGATTAAAACAGTCTTATACTAATTGAAAAAGTAACTAAATCAAATTTACTAAATTTAAAAATCATCAACAAAAATTCATTACGCAAAAATGAAATTACTGGGAATTTTTTTTGCGTGCTTTGCTTTCCTAATGCAGGCTGGTGTTAAATCTTCCAAAGCTCAAGAAAATTTTCAACAATTGAATGCTACCTCTCAAGGTTTATAATATAATATAATATAATATAATATAATATAATATAATATAATATAATATAATATAATATTATATAATATAACAAACTTTGAGATATAATGGTATTACCGAAAACTTGGTACTAAGTAGACAGAAACGTGGTACATGCTCTATTCATGTAAACCTCTGTGTAGCCATTGTCGAATTTTAGGTTTTAGAAGAGGTTTTTGTTTAAATGGAATATGCAATTGCCGCAATAAGTTTTAAGTTTCTTTTTTATATTTTTAAAAGGAAGCAAAAATATTTATCAAAAAATTTTTATTAAAAAATTTGATTTAATATTTTATAAAAACAAATTTTATATTTTTAAGAAATACATGAGACTAAGAAATTTAGTTATATAAGAAACAAATATATTATATTTTTTATTTTAAATCCACTGAAATTGTTATTGTTTTATAATTATTTAAATAAATATAAAAAGCTAATTTATCGAAAAATTATTTACAGAAAGCACATTCAACGAAAAATTTTTTATTAAAAGAAGAATTACTTTTCTAAATTTTCTATTAAAAGAAGATTTAACGAAAATGTTCTATTAAAAGAAGATTTAACGAAAATGTTTTATTAAAAGAAGATTTAACGAAAATTTTCTATAAAAAGAAAATTTATCGAAAATCTTCTATAAAAAGAAAATTGATCAAAAATTTTCTATAAAAAGAAAATTAATCGAAAGTTTTATATAAGAAGAAAATTTATCGAATATTTTCTAAAAAATCTTTTTCTTTTTCGAAATTTTTCTATAAAAAGCAAGTTTTGTCTTATATTTTCTACAAAAAACTAATTTTGTCGAACATTTTCTATAAAAAGAAACTTCATTGAAAATTTTCTATAAAAAGCTAAAATTAGCTTCTTGTAGAGTGTTCGACACTCTATAAAAAGCTAATTTTGTCGAACATTTTCTATAAAAGCAAATTTTGTCCAAAATTTCTTATAAAAAGAAATTTTCTATTGAAAGAAAATTGATCGCAGATGTTTTATATAAATAAAATTTTGTCGAACATTTCCTATAAAAAGAAAATTTATCTAAAATTATTTATACAAAATTTATCGAAAATTTTTTATAAAAAAATTTATCAAAACTTTTCTATAAAAGAGAAATTTATAGAAACTTTTCTATAGAAAGAAAATTGACCGAACATTTACTAAAAAAGGAAAATTTATTGAAAATTTTGTGTAATTTTATGTATCAAAAATTCTCTGTTAAAAGATAATTTATCGAAAATTGTTTATAAAAAGGACTTTCGAATAATTTGTATAAAATGGTAATAGAAAACATTTTTTTTAAATTTAATTTAAAAATTTGTATTTTTCATTTCTTACATAAATCTAAAAGTCTCAAACATTTTTAAACAACCAAAAGTTTTTAATTATATAATAAATAACATAACTACTTTTTAAAAATATATTTCAACCACGACATGTGCAAATTCCTTTACTTGTACAATAACCTCTTTTGTAACCTCGAACTCGGCAATGAGCTACACAGAAAGACTCATGAAAAGAGCACGTACCACGTTTATGTCTATTTAATAGCAAGACCTCTTTGGCTCTATAACTTTTATCCCCTAAATCTTGGTAGACATTATCCAGTTGTTGTTGTTCTTGAGCTTCCGAGGATTTAATACCAGCCAGCATAATGAAAGCAAAGCACACAACAAAAATTCCCACTAATTTCATTTTTGCGTAAAAAAATGTGTATTAATTACTTTTAAGCTTAAGACAAGACTGTGTTGATGTGCATTGGAGTACAAGATTATTTATAAAAATTTTAATTTGTTTATTATCTATTGAAAAAAGAAGGGGGATTTTTCGATTTTTTAGTTTTAATTTTGTTATCATTAAATAAGAGGTTTGCTTTTTGTTGTAATACATTCGTTATAATTCCTCTCAAAAACCTATAGCTTATATTGTCATATCTTATTAATTATCTTTGCAAAGGTATCTTCTAGAAAAGTATAACATATTAAAATAATAATAAAAATATTGTTTATTTAGAGGCTCTAAAATTGCCTTAATATGCCTATAAAATTATAAAAAATGCCCTTAAAATTTTAATTTTCAAGTTGAAGTTTAAATTATCTACTTTTCCATGTCAAGAATGACTTGATTCTCTTAAATATAAAATATGCAAAATTATGTTTTTAATATGACATTTAAATTGTTAAAATAAGGTAAACTCAAAATATGCTGTAACAAATCGATGACAAAATTGTTAAAATTATCTATAATGGATAAATAACTAAAAGTTCGACTAATTTGAAGCACAGAAAATGAATATGATATTGAATATTTTTGTAATGACTCATCAAAAAATACTGCTTACCTAGAATCAATTTTATAAGGGACACTTAATAATGTAAGCATTACTGAAGCACTTTTATAATTCATGATTTTTGTTCCAGATGAGCCGGTTAGAAGCATATAAATTGATTTTAATGTTTCTCCGAATCACTACAGTAAGAAAACTTATCTTATTACAGGTAATACCTTACATTTCACATTGGGCTACGATCCATGAATTTTGGCCATAATTAGAAAATTTGGTTTATGCAGAAAATAAATATCACAAATAAGGTTTTTGGGGATGCTAATTACGATTCTGAAATACAAAATTCTAAATCAAAAAAGGCGAATCCAATATTGCGGCCCATATTTTTTTCTTATTATTTGATCAAATTTTATATAATCACATTCGACAGATTTGCGGTGTCTGAATACGAACATAGTTTTTAATTTTCCGAATTCGGAAAAGCGGTAGTACAATGGCGGATAAAAGTGGTATATGATTCCTGAGTTTTGGCCACAATTAGAATACATGGTATACGTAAAAAATATGTGTCACGTACAAGGATTTTGGAGATGCTGATGCGATTATGCAACAAACAATTCAAAATGGCAGTTCCAATATGGCGACGAAAAATTGGTTCTATTATTTGTCGAAACTTTATTTTTGGATTTTCCGAATTATGAGAGGCGGAAGCAATATGGCGAATCAAATTGGTCCACGATCACTGAATTTTGGCTATAAGTAGAATTCATTGCATACATAAAAATATATATTCAAATATAGTGTTTTTGGGGGCGTTGATTACGATCATGAAATTAAAAATAAAAAATTCAAAAGGGAATTTTTATCCCTATAGGACAATAATGTATTTAAATGCCAAAAAATATATGTATATATGGTTTATATATTTGTGAAGTTGTTAATAATGAATTTAAGCTAAATTTGAAAAGTTTATATTCGACACGAATAAGTTTTATATAAGTAGAAATCACATTGACAAATTTTATGTGGATCGCTCCATAATTTACCATAGCTCCCATATAAGCCCCTTTTCGGGAGTCGCCCTAAAGTTCATGAATTCATCTAAATGTTCGTATTAACGTAATATTCTGTATTCGTCTGGTATGATGTGGAGTATCATATGGACGGGCTTGACCGAATATACCTTTCTTATTTGTTTGACTATGACCTCTTGCTATTAATAAACGGTAAGCCGCACTAATATAAGCACTTAATGACATAAAATCTAAAGTCTCTACCTGAATTGAACTTTTTGCCAAGAAATGGAACTTGTAACCCAGAGTGCATTTCTGAAAACTTTATTCAATTAAGTAAGCATTCTACTGCTTCCAACATTTTTTATTATCAATTAATTTGTTACTTTGGGTTTTCCCAAGACCCTGTGTATTTTCTCTCAGCACTGATAACAAAAACATAAGTATTTGACTAAAAATAAATACATGAAACGTTTTTAAAAATACTCGTAAACAAATATTATAAATAAATATAAAATATAAAACGATACATTTACGACATTTTTTTTTTTTTTCTTAGAAAAGTAAAACTTATTGTCTACTAAAAAAAGGGGATTTCTATTCTCCTTAAAACACAAAAAAATCACCTTAAAATTACATTATTAAAGCTATATATAAGGGTGTTTTTCAGTATTAAATAAAGTATTTAACACTAAACAATCATGAAGTTCATTTTGATTTTTATTGGCTGCGTATTTGTTATGACCTTAGCTTTAGCTGAAACTTTGGAAAATCTAGATGCGGACTTTAATGGCGCAATTGAAAAGGAGTTTAAAGGATTTGAACTGAGCAGACAAAAACGGTTTACTTGCAACAGTTTCGCTTGTAAAGCTAACTGTATTGTCCGAAATTATAAAGGTGGATCATGCACTCGGAATATGTGCAAATGTCAAAAATAAATAAGAAAATATTTGTTTTACATAATAAATAATAAATAGCTGTATTTTGTGTTTTTAATTTTAAGTTTTAGTATAATGTTATAAATATACATATATCGTGTATATACAGCTCAAAAATCTTTAGTGTTTGATTTTTTTTAACAAAATTTAAAAAAAACGTCTCATGAACTATAAATATTTCAGTGAAATTGCTGACTTCAAGGATCAATAACTGGACTACTGAGGGAGTGTGTAAGAAATTCCAATAAGTTCATGTCAAATTTATTGAACATTAGAAATGATATGTCATAAGGATCAATGCTTTAGGAGATTTTAATAAATTAAATTAAAAGAAATCTTGGGAAAAATACGAAAACTAATGAAAAGAACAATTTTATTCTTTTGGTGAACAAATTATTTTTCTGTGGATTTCTGGGTATTTTGGTGAAAAAACAATTTTTAGTAAAATAACGTTTCTGTATTGGAAAGAAAAAAATAATTTGTTAAGTGTAAATTAGATTTTTCAAAATCTATTCGAGTTTTTGTTAAGCAAAATGTTTTGTGGTAAGAACTAAATTAATTGTTTAAACTGTTTTCTTTTTAACGATTTTTCAGAATTTGTCATTATTATATTTTGGGACGAAACCCCGATGTGTTTTGGATAAATACGTTTTCCACGAAGAATTCTTTTTTTAATTGGTGAAAAAATCAAATATTTTATAAAAACACACTTTAATTATTGATAAAATTACAGTTTTTAAACAGTTTTTGTGTCATTTAGATTAAGAACTGATTTATGTGGAAATATATTTTTTTTTTGCAAAAAAAAAAATTATTTAAATATATATATATATATATATATATATATATAATTGGAATACAAAAATAAAGTAAAATATAATTCATTCAATAAAAATAGAAAAAGATGCTTTGAGGTTATATAGTTATTCCAGATTGGGATCTGTAATCAATTATCTGGATAATCGAGTTTATATTGTACCTACATTCATATCTATGCTCACACATCATCCTTTTTTAGACTTTCTGTTTTAAACCAGACTCTTTTTTTGCTTAAATTTCGTGTAGGCGTTCTATCGCTAACTATCTCGCGAACACAAATACATACTTTTTTAAGACAATTTTCATAATTCGCCTATAAAGTTAAATTATAAATAACAATTTTTTTAAGTTTGTGATCTGAATTTTTCCTACTCTGATGAAAATTCTACGGTTTTTGTTTTACGTTAAATATGGATAAAATTTCTAATAAATAAATCTAAGAAGGAGGACATTTTTGGGGATAAAAATAAATTTCTTCTAAAATGTTGCCTGTTGTTGCTCATGAATTATTTGAGAACAAAAAGGTTTTGCAAAATTAAATTTAACCGATTAATTCGATTATTTAAAATCTCCTTTACTATAAGGTGCTATAAAAAATATATTTTTCAACAATATTCACCTGGGATTCCAAATGAATATTGTAGAAAATACCGAAATTTCTATAAAATATTTTTTTTTGCAACAATTTTCCCATTTGTCTATAAAAAATATCTAGCGGATTTAATTTTTAACCAATAATTTCTCTCAGTGTTTCTGCCGTTTCTCTTTTGTTTACTATATGATTGCTAGCTGTGTTCAGTATACACAATTTCGAATCAAGTGTCAAATCAGCATCAAAACAACAACAACCATTTGTTATTTTTCGAAATAAACAAACTCTTCTTCATTTCGAACATCAATTGCGAAAAGACATATAAAAAGTTGACAGCAACAATTCACTCTCTCACTAGTCAGTCGTTTACAATATGGCGGTCCGAAAGGTTGTGTGCGGTGATTTATAAAATAAAAGGAGTGGAAAAGAAATCTATAAAAATTTTATATACAAATATAAGAAATGAATAATACAAAAAGTACAAGTGCGTAACAATCTTTACACAATAAATATTTAATCTATTTATAATTTAATAAAATTAAAACAGCAAATAATAATAATTATATTTTTAGGCCGAAACTGCAAGTAAATCGGAAAAAAACCAAATTTGCGTGCGATTAAATTTGTCTGGTTTTGACCACCATATTTGTGTATTGAAATATAAAAAAACGAAAATAAAAAAGAACTAAAAAATCATAAAATAAGTTGCCCTCTAAGTTTATCGCATCAGTAGTGAAGTAAAGCCTTTTTTTCTATTTGAGAATTTAAGAATTTTCAAGGTGAAGTGTTTTATTTTCTTCTTCTGTGTTCCATTCTATTTGTGTTTGTATTGTTGTGGTCTGGTTTTGTCGCAATCCAAAACGTGTTTAATTTTTAGTCTATTTTAAAAGTATCTTCTCTTGAATGTGTATCTTCTGACTGCTGCAGTATTTTCAACATTTTTGTATTTTTAATTTAGATTTTTGTTTTGTTGGGGAGAATCAATACTTGGTTTGATTTTCTTTCTTGTATTGACAAAAAATGCTTTTGACAAAATGTTTTTATGACACCACAGACATTCTTCAATTGAAATCATCTTCAGCTACAAATAATACAAGATTTTCTGGCCCACTACATTTAAGAACATCTACACCAGAAGCAGTAACAACAACTACAACAAAAAGTCTGGGTATTATTTGTTGTTGCTTATTAAAAAATGCCGGCACAAAATTTCGCAACACATTGAAAAAAAGACTACGAATGAAATATAATTTATTTATATTTCTTTTAATAAATTTACTGCTCAAGACATGTGGCGGTCAACTACTTATAAATGTACAAAATCAGGTAAGTTTTTTTTCCATAACAGAATAGATTTTATTTTCCAATAGGGATTTTTGGATCACTGTTTTCTATCTTTTTTTTCTATTTTGTTATTGTTTTTTTTGTTATCAAATACTTATTTACGAAAGATCATGTTAAGAGTTGCCAGATGATTTATGTGTAATATTTGGATTCAAGTGAAGTTCTTAGGAATTTTTTAAACAACGTCTGAACATTAGATTGCTCATTAATCTGTGCTTAGGTGAGAGGCACTTCGAACTACATTTTCAAAAAAATTACCAATTTTTTTTAAACAAAAAAAAAAAAAAATATTTTGATTACATGTATTTTGTTGTTGCATGAATTAGGTTTTTAACAATTGAATCAGGTTTTTTTCTCTCACATAAATATATACTTATTAATCTTATAATTACTCTACAACAGGAATCGAACATGGCTTATTTTATATTGTACCAACCATACAAATAAAATGTATTTTTTCAACCATAGTGGTGCCAATTTTGCTAATATGTATATTTCAATTACAGACATTTACATAGAAATTTAATAGATTGCTAACGTATTTTTATTAAAAAATTCCAGTAAAAATATTACCTGCGATTTTAAAATTGAATTCAACTCGACACAGTATAGAAATAATTTACAATTCTTATGATATAATAATATACTAGTACTCTCCATCCGGGGGCGAAACTTGAGGTGATACTGGCGTCTGAGTTGCCCCTGCGTTCAATAGTGACGGCATGATTTCCTCCACCCATTCCTGAGGTTGAAACCATTCTGACAGTATTGAAAATCGGAATGAAGGTCTTGTTATGGAAGATTGTGAACTCCATGACCTGTAAGGAGAACTAAGGCAGAGACTTTAGATTCTCTGTGGATCAGGAGTCTCTGAAGAAGCTGGAGGCACTGGGGGAGTTGTCAATTTTGATTTTGGGGTTATTAGATTTAAATATGCTAGATATGAGTAAGCCCAAAGAGGCTGTCAGTGGTGCAAATTAATTTGCATCACTGCCTAAACCTAATGTCATATAGATAGAATTCTTAAAATAGTCCTCGATATATTTGGGAACAAAATTGGACCATTTTTCATCAAAGGTATTTTGATCCGAAATATTATATTTTTGAGTCTATACCTCCACGATCTCTAGTGCAATATATTAAATCAATATTTATTTTCTTATTTATGAAAATTTTTTTATTAAAGGAGAGCAAGCAATTGATTAAGCTTTTTTCAAAATTATATTTTCCGGAAATATTTTGTATCCAAGGACACCTACCATTTTAAAATATTTCAAAACTGTACAATTTTATTATTCCCGTCAATTAACAGTTAATATTATTAGTTGAAAAATAAATAGAAGTATTTTACATACCACAAAAATGTCATTAATCTAAATATTTTTTTAATACATCACATTTATTACAGCATTATTGTTCTTGAAGTGAAGGTAAAATGGAAAGGTTTATTGTGATAGAAATATTTTCATGGATTTTACACCCGATGCATTCCAAATTAACAGCTTTTATTACTTTATTACCTATTAATAAAAATTACTTATAAAAACGTGTTTTAAGTGTTTTAAAGGCGTGTTTTAAGTGTTCTTAAATATTTTGGAGTCAGCTATATCATAAAAAAGTTGTTGCTATTTAAATAAAAAATACGATTTCAAATTGTACCAAATCAGTCGTGGTAGTCCCACGTTATCAACAGATATAAAAACATACAAAAAAGTACAATTATGCCATGTTTGCTATCCGTTCTCTACAACACAGATATCGAGGTAATTTTTTATTATTTTTACTTATTGTGGTATTTTCTATAAAACAGCGTAATTTTATCCTAATATTTTTTAAATTTGTTTAACATTTTTTTTTTTTTTGAAATTTAAATTTTAAAACAGCCATAATAAAAATCAATTTTTTTTTTAATAAAGTATAGATTATCCTGGAGGAGTCAAAGATTAGTTTTTAGTAATTATGGTTTAAATTTGGCTGAAAATAACATTTTCGGGTATGTGATGCAAATCGATTACGAATATTAAACTAATTGAAATGGAAAAAAATGTGATATATTTATTTTTCTTTTTCTTTATTGATGAAAATTACAGTAAACTCACTTTTTATCAGATTTTATTATAAAATTTTAAGTGCTGTATCTTTCTAAGGAAAAATAAAGCATAGTTTCAAATATTATTCTTAAAATCGAATTTTTCCATCCTACCTGTTTATTTCAACACATATTAATTTATTTCACCATATCTAAAAAAACAGAAGTAATAAAAATTTGTTTGTACGCTGCTAGTGGTCGAAAACAAGTTAATGGTCGGAAGAATTTCTAAAACTTGTATCTTATTTGATAGATAATTATGTCTAGATTATGATTTCTTTATATTAAATTGCAAAAAAAAGTTGAAAATAGCTCATTTTTTGAAAAACTACTAAATTTTAGTGATTAGTGCAAATTATCTTTTATGGTGTAAATGCAAAATGTCGTTGCTATTTATTGCAATCCAACAACAAAATACTTTCGGCACTAAATGCCGAATGCCATTATTGTGAAAAAGCCAAACTTTTTTATATAAATTCCCCCTACAAAGTTAGTGTCGTTGCGGAATGTATTAGCGACATCCGATCACTCTAATATTTTGCACACTATGTTAAATTTAAATATCTTTCATTGGTCACAATATCTTCTAGAAACCTGTCCGCATGCAGATGGCAGTCAAGGAAAAATGTACAAATAAAATTAGATTTTTTTTTTAAATTTTTTTTTGAACTTATTAGAAAATGTTGATTGAGTAAATTTTGACAAAAGTATTATATTTCAGGGTTATAAAAAAGCTTAACAAGGAACTTAAGAATGACATGAAACTTGGTTCAGAAAAAGAAAAAGTTACAAGAATGAATTCCAAGCCAAAAAAATTAAGAAGCTTCTAAGAGCTATGACAAATATGTTTGTCTGCCTAATTGCACGTTGTGTTCATTTCCTCAAAATGAAATATGAGCCATGTTAAAGCTATGCCTAAGTTTTAGCCAATCAAAGCTAAAAAAAACTTTAAATAACAAAGCTGAGAAGAACTATGAGGCAAATAATGATCAAAGCTCCTCAATAATAAAAAAATAAAAATATTGTCAATATTTTGTATTAGCCTGGAAAACATACGTTACTGCTGATTTTTCTCATGTTCCAAGGTACAAGTTTTGTTACCGAATAAACGAGAAAATAGTCCTGAATAGTATAGAACTAAAAAATAATAAAAATTTATAAAACAGTTATTCGTATGTTTCGCTTCCTTAGCCTGAATAAACTTGAATAATCATAACAAAGAGTGTCATAAAAAAAAATTGATGACATTCGTGACATGCCTATGACGTCTACAAGATCTGCGTCCCGAACGTCACTTAGCCCGCCGAGGAATTGGCTACCCAGCCATTTCATCCTACGATGCTGTAATCGTGGACAATGGCACACAATGTGCTCAATAGACTCGGTCTCGTCGACGTCTCCACACATTCTACAAAAATCGGAATTGCTAGCGTCCCATCTAGACCTCATCTTCCCTATCAAACAGTGACCCGTTATGGTCCCTATCATGATTCTGAAGCTCTTCCTATTCAAGCTCAGGAGAGTGCTAGTGCCTGTATTGTTTAGTAACGGCCATATCGCCCTCGACACTCTACAGTCCTCTCTACTCTCCCAAGCCGAATTGGTTCTGACCAAGATCCAATCATTGATCTTCCCATAGAAGAAACTTGGTGGTGGTTTCACATAGGTTTCCCTCTACGAGTCGTTACAGTAGAAGCACTTAAAAATGCGAATGTTATTTTAATTCCACAGAGTATTATTTATTTAAAGTAGTCAGAATTTTGTCAATTGTAAAAGCATAGGATCCAAGTTAAAGTGAATTTAAGAAGGCCCCAGCAGTGTTCAATTGTGATTATTAATTTTAAATTCTTATAGAGAGATATCACAAAAAAATTTCGTAAAAGTACTCAAATTTTTTTAAAGTCATACCTAAAAAGATTAAAAATTAGTTTTTATATAAAAATGTTATATGTATTTTATTAAGTTTTGATCCTAACTTATTCCGTTCATCTTTTATTATTTAAAAAATTGTATGTTTTATTTGAACGCACACCTTATATTTTTAAAATAAAACGTGCCTTTTATAATCTTGGAAACATTTATTTATAACAAATATTGACCACATTCACCCACGTGAAAATTAAATTTTTTTTTTTGCTTTTTGAAGTCAGACATAACATTTTCTTTATCTTCAAAAATTTCTCTAATTTTCCTCTGAGTATTGTGCTAGTCTATCGATGGGAGGCTGTAGATTCAAATCCAGCTAGATAATTATTATTAAATAATTATAATCATTAAATTTTAGTATGCATACAATTATAATTTAAGTACAATGTTTAAGTTTTCAAATTTTTAACCTGGCTGGTAATACTACTTAAAACAAAAGGGTTAAAGATATGAACTAACAAGACTTGAAGCTAATAGAGTGCAAAATTTTAGCAACATAGGTTTCATTTTATAATCATGATTGTTGCTCAAAGTTCAAAAACTTAGTGTCCAAACTAGTTGGACACTTAAATTATAATTTTGAATTATAATTTTTATATTAATTATGGTATCAAGTAATATAAGACATTAACTTTTTTTAAGTGTAATTTTTATAAATTGGCAGCACTTTTGTACCCTCTGTAAAAGAAAATGTTATTGATTAAAATAGGATTTCGTTAAAAAACCGAAACTTATTGGAATCCATTACTTAATAACTACTATTGCTGTGAAGAGAAACAAAAAGAGGTCACTTGCTAACCATCCTTCAAGAAGGTCGCATCATCTAAAATACCGCTAAATCTATAATTACCTTAACTTAAACCTTGTTCTTAACCTAAAACTTATACTTAAGTTAACTTACATAGAAGTTATACTTACTGCAACCTGAAGATTGAAATAAAACCCAAACTTGAATTGAAATCAACCGAATCCTAAACTTCATTTCATAAAGGTAACCAAACAAAGGTGAGTTTTTTTATGCAGCAACAGCCAGCTACCCTATGGATTTAACACTAATCTTATTACCAATCTATATTTTCTTATAGATTGGCCCTTTTATTAATTACATCCCCCGGTCTCTGCCATCATCTATAAGAAAACCTTACACAAGATCCCTAAGCTTATTCTCTTAGAAAAAGCTAAAAATTACTTAACTATTTCCCAATCTTCTACACTTTTTGATCGGATTTTGGGAATAAATTCTACACTTTATAATGCAGACATTCAACAGTTACATATAGGGTAATCAAATTTTAATTACAAAAATTTTTGTTTTGTTTTTTGGGCGGGGTCTGTGTGCTCCTCAATAGAATACAAATTTTGAAATAGGAATTAATACTTGTTATAATTATGTGTATTTTGCGCTATAACTCTTTGATATGCCCCAAATAGTCAACGCAGTAGATAGTCGCAAGGTTTGGAAAATAAGAGCGAGCATTTTTAAAAAACCAGTTTTTCGCTAACCATATTCACAGAAAAGCTTGGATTACGGCGTGAACTTAGTTTTTTTTTGTTATTTTACACAATAAATTCGAAGGAACATTAAAAATAAATTTAATAAAAAAAAATTTATCGACTTTTTGAAAATTACGCAAAAAATGCCGTTTTTGTTTTTGTATTTTTATATAGCAAATAGCAATTTATGCAAATCTTGTATACGTATATATAAGAACGGTGATAAATATAATTGATTGGGACCATAAATTTAAATTAAATGTCGTTGCTAGTTGAAAATGGAACACTTTTGCCAAAATAGATTTTGTTAAGGCACATCCCATGGACAAAACGAAATTTACTATAATTAGCATAATATAATTAGCATTAAAAGAGGATCACAATATTAAATAGCATTTCTTTGTAATAAACTCTAATAAAATATATTTTTGTATAATATATAGAGACATAGATGCGAACCCCATTTTTCGCAAAATTTTTAAAAAATCTCGATTTTTAGTATAAAGAAAATTTTTAAAATTTTACTATTAAACCCTAAAATATGCTTCGCTAATACCATCAAATTATGGAGATATCATAAATTGTATTTCAATTAGTTTTAAAAAAATTTAACTTATTTTTTGAGGCCTAAAATCAAAAAATTTTTGATAATTATCAAAATACTATTTTTTATAATTTAAAATTTAAACGATTTGTACATGATACACAAAAATACCAGTATAAAAATTACAATTTTAGTACACAAATAAATAAAATTTCTATTATTTTTTTTTAATCGCGTACATAATTGTCATTCTACTTGCCTATTTTAGAAATTATTGCAACTATTAATATTAAAATTATTTCTTTCTTTTTCAATTTAAAACCATTACGGGATGCTGTTTTAAATATTCGCAAGCAATTTCAAATACCATCATCATTTATTTATGTCTGCAATGCACAAAATTTTCCCGCATTAAGGGTAAATAAACAACAAGACTAAAATTGAAATGTTTATTAAAAATTAGCATGACTCTTAAAAATAGAACGCAACGCACTGCATGAATTCATAAACACATGTAAACACACACATATATACAATGTAATAAAAAACACACACACCTGAATAGCAAAGCTTGTCTAAGTATGTGTTCGTGTATGTGTTAGTCTGGTAAATGTTTAAACATAAAAATGGCTAAAGGTGAAATATGTGAACAAATATGAGTTTTTCTTTTACTTTCTGCTTCTGTTTTGTTTAAACTGTGCGAGAAAATGAAAATTTATAATAAACATTACAAGTACGAGCATAAAAGCAAAACTTGCTTAAACAACGAGCGTGCAAATGAGCTGCCAACCCCAAAAGTGGGAGCGGAAAAAAAGCAAACTAGAAAATTTTTTATGTGGTTGTAGTGGTGGTATTAAACAGTGGTAAAAAGAAGGGGTAAAGGGCCCTTCTAGAAGTCCTTTTTTATAGCCGGAAGAGCTTCTCCCTGCATTCCATGCTTATATATTTTTTTACACTCGATATAATTGAGAGCAAGGCCTTACACATTCGCGACCCTTCTAAAGGATTTCTTGAAAAAAACTGCCAAAAGGCCTTCTGAGAAGTGCTGCCAACAGACCTAAAGAAAAGCTGTCAGCCGGTCTTTTAATAAAATATTTTTCTATTTATATAAAATAACAATATTTTATTTTAAATTATTGTAAAATGTTTAAAACTTTAAAGAAATCAGTATTAAAAAACATATCTCAACTTTTCACAAAACATCTTAAGTCGAGATAAGACAATTTGTCCAAAAATTTACATTCTCATAAAGCGTGATACATTTCGAGGTTCCCTACTTTTTTAAAGAAAAAAAATACAGAAAATTTAAATTTAATGGGGAATGTTTATTATCATTTGAAAGAACATTCTTTGGCATTTATTTTTTAAAGATTATGTCTATCAAATGTTGGCCCTTGCTACGTCGCAGATGGTCCATCCGTTGAGTCCAATTTTCGATGACTCGTTCAAGCATTTCGACTGGTAACTGGCGAATGACACGCCTGATGTTTTCCTCCAAAGCTTGAATCGAAGCGGGTTTGTCCGCATAAACTTTAGACTTTACATATTCCCACAGGAAAAAGTCTAACGGTGTGATATCACACGATCTTGTTGGCCAATCGACCGGCCCAAAACGTGAAATTATGTGTTCACCGAAGTGTTCTCTCAATAAATCCATTGATTGATGCCATGTGTGGGAAGTGGCGTCGTCTTGCTGAAACCAAATGTCGCCGAGATCACGAGCTTCAATTTCAGGCATCAAATAGTCGGTTATCATGGCACGATAACGGTCGCCATTGACGGTTACGTTCGCACCGGCATCATTAAAGAAATATGGACCGATGATTCCACCGGCCCACAAACCACACCAAATCGTTGTTTTTTCTGGATCTTCGTCCCAAATGCGGCAATTTTTTTGTTTACATACCAATTGAGCCAGAAATGGGCCTCATCGCTGAACAAAATTTGTCTCGAAAACGTTGGATCTTCTTGGAACTTTTCAAGAGCCCATAGAGCGAAGTGATGTCGCTTGGGAAGGTCGAGCGGCTTCAGTTGTTGCACAAGCTGTATTTTGTACGCTTTCAATTTAAGATCTTGACGTAAAATGCGCCAAGTCGTTCCATAAGTCAGTCCGAGTTGCTGCGAACGGCGCCGAATCGACTCTCCACGGTCTTCGTGTACACTCTCAGCTACAGCCGCTATATTTTCTTCACAGCGTGCTGGACGTGGTCTATTCGGTCGAATATTATCCAATAATGAATGCTGGGTCTCAAAATGGGTGATGGTGTTGCGAATAGTACGCTCAGTAGACCGATTATGTTGACCATAAGTTGAGCGAAGTGCACGAAACGCATTCCTCACAGAACGTGAATTTTCGTAATAAAGTTGTAAACGTTGTTCAGGCGTAAGTCTTTCCATTATGAAATGCTATACAAAAATAACATGACAGCATGACACGACTCACACGTGATCTGTCAAAAAAGGCTTTTAAAAAAATTATCTCTACTTGAATCACCCTTGAAAAACCCTGAATAGTTTTGTTTTTTCTTAAAGCTAAAAAATATTGTAATTTTTCTTCCCTCCTAAGAGAAGAGAAATATATAAAAAATACAGCTTCTTACTCTTCTTCCAAGAGAAGGGAAGTCGGAAATCCTATCGGATATTTTAAAAGACAAGGAAGGCTGGATAGCATGAGCAACTGCATTTTAAAGAAGGTATAATAAACCTTCTAGAAGGCCTGCACGATGGAGGCCTTTACATTTTCACCGCTGGATAGTATCTAAATATATAAATGTATGTATTTGTAAGTATATCTTACCATATGAAAATAGGGAATTAACATTTTTTGATATGGGTTATGTTTATTTTTTCTCTGTTCTGTTCTTGTTGTATTTGTTGTTGACTTTAGTATATATTTTTTTGTTGTATTATACACGTACTAGGTGGTCTTATTTGTAAGTGTATTTGTTAGTTCTTTTAATGCGGAAGGGGATGAGAACAAAGAGTTTGAAGTACAAGTTCAAGGACGATTGTGCGTTATTTGTTGTAGAGGTTTCTGTGTTTTGAGGTGCGTGGAAATGTATTTTTAGATTTTATTATTCTTTTTTTTTTAAATTTAATAAAATATTAAAATTTTGGAGAATTTAATGTTTTTTTTATATCAATGTCTTTTCTGCATGCAATAGATAGATAAATATTTTACAGAAATTTCATTTTAAATTATGAATTTTTAATATTTTAATTCAAGTTATTTCAACAAGATTAAATATTCGATAAAGATTATTAGGGTAAAATATAAAAAATAAAATTTATAACACTGAAATTCAAATATTAGACATATATTTTATCTTTGTACTAAAATAATGCTAAAATTAGAACTAAAATTTAAATTTTGTAATAAAACCAAAATTTTGCACTAAAATTCAGAATTTGTCCCAAATTTGAAACTTTGTACTTTGAATTTTTGTACTAAAATTATAATTTTATGCTAAAATTAAAATCTTGAACTAAAATTTCCATTTTGTATTAAAAAGTTAATTTATAACAAATTTTTTTTATTTGCTGCAAAATTTAACTTTTATTAAAATTTGAATTTAAAATTAAAATTTTGAACTAAATTCAAAATTTTGTATTAAAATTATAATTCTATACTAAAATTAAAATCTTAAACTGAAATTTGTTTGTTAAACCAGGATTAAACTTTTATTAAAATTTTAATTTTGTACTTAAATTATAATTTTGTACTTAAATTGCAACCAACGTTCTTAAAATTTAATTTCTTACTAAAATTTTAATTTTGCACTAAAATTTTTATTCTGTTCAAAATTTTTCATTTTCTAATAAAATTTTAGTTCCTACTAAAATTACAATTTTGTACTAAAACTATATTTTATAACTTTATACTAAAATTATACTTTTGTACTAAAGTTATAATATTGTACTAAATTTATAATTTTGTACTAAAACTATAATTTTGTAGTATAATTGTAACTGACGTTCTTAAAATTTAATTTCTTACTAAAATTTAAATTCCTACTAAAATTATAAAATTTGGAACAAAATTAAAAATTTTTGTTAAAAAATTTATCTTTTATTTACTTAAGTTATAATTCTGTACTTAAATTGAATATTGTACTAAAATTTTAATTATAATTTGGTAACAATTATAATTTAAATACAATATTATAATGTTAGTACAAACTTTAATTTTGTCCTAAAACTATAATTTTGTACTAAAATTAAAATTTCGTATTATTATTTTATATTCGTACTGAAATTTAAATGTTTTCTAAAATTTTAATTTTTTATTATTATTATTTTGTATTAAAATTGTTATTTTATACTGAAGTTATTTATAATAAAATTATTATTTTATAATAAAATTAATTTATAATAAGATTATACTTTTATAGTAAAATTAATAAAATTATAATTTTATACAAAAATTGTAATTTTATAATAGAATTTTAATTTTATAATAAAATTTTAATTATATACTTAAATTATAGTTTTGTACTAAAATTAAAATTTGGACTAAAAATATTATTTCGTCATAAAACTTAAATTGTGTACTATAATTATGTGTAATTTTGTACTAAAATTATAATTTTACACTTAAGTTAATGTTTTGTTCTAAAATTAAAATTTTGTTTAAAAGTATTAAAATTAAAATTTTGTATTAAAACTACAATTTTGCATTAAAAATGTTATTTATAATAAAATTATAATTTAATACTAAAATTGTAGTTTCATACTTAAATTATAATTTTGTACTAAAATTATAATATTTTATTAATTTTCAACCAAAACCATTATTAATATTTTATTAATTATAACTTTGTACTTTAGTTAATATTTTGTTCTAAAATTAAAATTTTTGTTAATATAAATTGCAATATTGAACTAAAATGAACTAAAGATATAATTATACCAAAATTTAAATTTTGTAGTAAAATCAAAATTTTGTACTACAATAAAAATTTTGTTCTTAAAATAGAATTTTAGTACAAATTTAATATTTTGCACAAAAACTAATTTTTATTTTTAAATTATGATTTTGTACAAAAACTGCAATTATAACTTTATACTTAATTTAAAATTTTATAGTAAAATTGAATACTAAAATTACAATTTGGTACTAAATTTGAAATTTTCTACTAAAATTAAATATTTAAAAATAATATTTAGTACAAATATTTAAAATTTAATTTTATACTGAAACTATAATTTTGCATTAAAATTTAATTTTGTCCTAAAATTAAATTTTGTCCTAAATTAAATTTTTTCTTTTTTTATTTTACTTTCGTAATAAAAAAGTTTTAATTTTGTACTAAAATTGTAATTTTATACTGAAATTTTAATTTTATATTAATATTATAATTATAGATTTATTAAAGAGTCAAACGCCATAATGTTGTTTACTTTCTTGTTGTTATTGTTTTTGTTGTTTATTTTTTAAAACACGCATTCATTCAGTCACTCACTCAAACTTTCATAAGTTTTATTTCTTATACCCTTACTCACTCATTTATTCATGCATTTATTCATTAAAGAAAAGTTTTGAGGGTTTTTTTTTCTCTACAAGGTGATGTTTTTGTTTTAATTTTTTTTTCTTAGAAAAATATTATTAAATGCAATGTTAGTTTTAGTATTTTCTAGTTGTAGTTTTTTATTATTTCTTTTGTTTGAATTATATTCTATGGGGCGTTTTTTTTCTATCTCCTCTTGTTTTTGAACTGTAAAACCCTTTATATGATGAATGCTTTTTTAGTTTTTTTTTTTAAACTTTTTTATTTTTGTTGATGAACTTGTATTTGTCCTCCTTTTTCATTCTTTTTTTTTATAATTTTTTTCACTGGCCTTTGTGTCAGCTTGTTTTTATCATTCACTTTTATTTACTTTTTTTTGTTGGGCAAAGAAATCTTTATGAATATGAGTTGATATGTAGAATGTAAGTGTTATTCTTTAAAGTTATGTAAAGTAGAAAGAAAAACGAATTTATAAAATTTTTAGCTGCTGGGTTTGGTAAAAGGAACATTTTTAAAATTTGAATTTATTATTCGGAAGCTACTAGATTTTTTAAGTTGAAAATTATAAATTCAATGATTTAATGACATAAGGAAAAAAATATATTGCTGAATATCCTTAGTAACCTTGAGAATAAAATAAATATAAACTCTTGTGTTGCAGCTTTTAAAATTATAAATGATTCAAATAGAAGCAAGATTTCATATAGTTCAATTTAAATACAAAAACTTTTTGAATTTATTTTCGTAAAAATTTTATTTGATCGATAAACAAATGCTAATTGATATTAAAAACAATTTTTTTGTATTTAACTTTTTAATAAAATAAGAAATTTTATACTAAAAGATCTTTTATTTTAATCTTAAATAAAATTACAAATTTATACTAAAACTATTTTTTTTTGGTTACATTGCAATTTTAGCATAAAAAATTATAGTCTTGTACTAAAATTAAAATTTTCTACTAAAATTAAAATTTTCTACTAAAATTAAAATTGTATACTAAATTTGTAACTTTCGTACTTCGAACAAAATTTGATTTTTGTTCTCAAATTATAGTTTTGTATACAAATTATATTAAAATTATGTATATTATTGTACTAAAATTGTAATTTTGTACTAAAATTAAATATTGTAAAAAAATTTGACTGTATTAAAATTATAATTTTTGTTAAAATTTAATTTTGTAGAAGAATTATAATTTTGTAGTAAAACTATAATATTCTACCAAAAATTATAATTTTGTACTAAAATTATATTATTGTACTAAAATTTTAGTTTTGTACTAAAATTTTATTTTGTATTAAAAATTTCATTTTGTATTAAAATTTTAATTTTGTAAAAAAAAATTGTTTTTGTACTAAATGTAATTTTATAATAAAATTTTAATTTTGTATTAAAATGTAATTTCATGCTGAAATTATTATTTTGTACTAAAATTGTAATTTAATTTTGTGTTAAATTTTTTTTACACTTAAATTTAATTGTATTTATTTTTGTATTATAATTTTGTTTTAAATTTTGTAATTATAGAACTAATATTGTAATTTTCTATTAAAATTATAATTTTGTACTAAAATTTTAATTTTGTACTAAAATGTAATTTCATGCTGAAATTATTATTTTGTACTAAAATTATAATTTTATATTGAAATTTTTATTTCTGATTTGTACTGTAATTTTGTACTAAATTTCTTATTTTGTACTAAAATAATAATATAGAACTTAAATTATAATTTTGTACTAAATTTTAATATTGTATTAAAATTGTGCTAAACCTACAATTTTGTACTAAAATTGTAACTTTGTGCTAAAATGATTTTATACTAAAATTTTAATTTTATACCTAAATTTTGTAAAATTTTAATTTGTACTAAAATTGTAATTTTTTTCTAAAATTATAATTTTTCACTGAAATTGTAATTTTGAATTTAAATTTTAATTGTGCACTTAAATTTTAATTTTGTATTAAAAATTTAAATTTGCTTTAAATGATAATTTTAATTTAAAACTTAAAAATAAGCAAAATTCTTTCGTATATAAACTACAAAACTTTCTTATATCTTAACAAAACTCTGGCTGTTTGTTTATTTTGGATTGTGGCCACAAACTGCAAATAAATAAATATTTATATATTGCACGTTCTAAATAAAATTTTTATTGATGTCGCTGCTGTTTGTGTTTCTTTAGTTTTGGTTTTTTTCTTAACAATTTCCACTTTCTTCTTAAAAGAAAATTTACAAAAAAAAAAAAAAAAAAATGTTTTCATGTTTTTCGTTGTTGTAATATATTTTTTTGCTTCATGTAGATGCTGCCACAGCTGGTTTTGCAATTGCTGCTGCCAAAGTTGTTTTCTGTTGTATTATTTTTTATTCGTTTTCTTTTTTTGTTGTTTTGCAATTTAGTTCATGGACATTTACTTTGTTTTTATTGCTGTTATTGTTCTACTTGTTTATTATTTTCCATTTGTAATTCTCTATTGTTTTTAATGACCTTTTTTTCTCTCTCTTTTTCGCCCTCTATTCTAGCTTTTATTTTAATTTTCTGTTTTATTTTTTGCTTGTATTTTTATTTAATTTTTATGTGTGTTTTTTTATGCTGTAAACTTTCCATTTCATGGTTATTGAGATTAAGTTTGGCCAAATGTGTTTGCAACACCTTGAAAAATGAAATAATTTCCTAGGGGAGTTACTAAAATGTAGTGAATTTTACTTCTTTGTTTCTTTTTATCTTTAATGTCTTTGATTTTGAAATTGCCTTGAAGTGTTTGAATGCATTGGTGAAACTCCCTAAAGTATGCTTCTTGTATTGTTTTAAATACATAAAGGCTTTTTGTAAGACAAAAGAAAGTTATACGTAAGATTTGTTAAGGTTTTTTTTCATAGCCAGAGAGGCACGTCTATACTAATTTTCTTGCCTTATTGAACAAGAGTAAACAAAGACCGTTTTGTTTTTAATATAAGAATTTAATATGTTAGTCTTTTAAATTTGTTTCAAAAAACATAGACTGTATCTGAATTACATCGAAACGTATTTGATAATTTGTTTAACCACCCATCTCAATTCATGGATCTGCCTATCAAATACTTTCGCCTTTACTACCATGTTCTTATTTTTCTTTCTTTATAAATCCCCTCTACGGTAAACATAAATGTCACGAATCAGCTGACATGTTTTGCTTGTCGGAGTTATGTGTGTACGGGTATTGACCTATTGAAATTAAGTCGTTTTACGTATTTACATTTACGGTAGGATGACGGAGCCTTAAACTTGGTTTATCTGATATTTACTTCTTATTGATTCTTTTTTTAGCCTAGTGGCCATTATTCTGTATCAATGGTACCAATCTTTATCTTTCAGTTTAGAGGTAAAACTTGAATCCGTTGCAAAGATTTCTTTATGTTACCTTTGCTGTTTCCACAGACTCCACGCAAAGATCACATTTTTGAGTGGCAGGCTTCTACTGGTTTATCTTTTAGCTATATTTTGAATGTTTAGTCTTTTAGCAAATATCTTAATTTTACGACCTCGTAAAAGTTTTAATACGCCGAGGCCAGCTGGACTTTTAGCAGGTTCAGGTAGTTTTATTAGGACTATTCATAAAATATTCAAAGGAGAAAATGTTTTGTTATTGGGAAATAAAGAGCAACGTTCAAAGATACTCCTTCGGATTAGATAAAAACTGGTATTATTGAAATTCATTAAGCTTTCTACTCTAGATTTGTCATGCTACGATTTCTGTACAGGTGTAATGGACCTAATGTTATTGTAAATCTCGCATAGACTGTCAATGAATAACTCATGCAATGCTGATTATTCGATATAGAGTCGAATTATTAATTTCTCTGATTTATATTCACTTGTCGAAACCAGTTGTTAGCAGATCGATAGCAGAATCATTTATCTCTTCGGACGGTATTTAGCAGCTATTGTAGATCCCTCAAACCTATTAGTTAATCGACCAAATGAAATAGCTTATCTTGTCCAATAGTATTTAATTTTCAAAATTACTAAGCTACGATTTTGTTGTATTTTAGCTTTTTTCTGTTTTGAGATTTTTCCCTCGAGGATATTTTTTTATTTTGACTTTTTTTCGTTTTGGCGATTTTATTTCGTTTAAGATTTTTTTAACGATTTTTTTTTTGGTTCGGAGTTTTATACGCTTAACTGATTTTTTATTTTAACCAGTTTTTTGACGATTTTTTTCGTTTTGTTATATTTGTTTTACCACATAATCAATAAAAATCCCAAAATAACTTAGAAAAAAAAAAATAAAATAAAATGAAAATAAAATAAAAATCATAAAATAACTGTTGTTTTTGCTCAAAAAATATGCACATCTATTAAAAATACCTTTTCACAGTATATTTTGTATTAAAATCGGATATAAACTGTGAGCGTGAAAGGGATTAAGGAAAAGTGTTTGCCTATTAGTTATATAGTTACATATATTATGTAACCAATCTAGTTGTTATTGTAAATAAATAACTATTAGCAGGGAAACCAAAAATATGCGAAATCATATTTTTCCCCTGAGGTTCAAATAAACCAAACTGTAATTAACAATATATCCGTTTCAGACAATTTTAAGAACTTTGACATCGATTTGCTAAAGCATATTTTTGCATATTTTGGTTATAAAAGCATACTTTGTCATTTTTTTTGCAGAAAATCCTTATTTTAGTGCAAATTTTTGTACTTCAAATCGCATATTTTTGTGTATAATGATAATTATTGTCTATGTGGTTCCTGAAATTTATTTTGTTGTTTAAGATAGTAAGTGTTAATAAATTTAGCTGCTATTGCTGTACCAAATATCAGGAAGTTATTATAGAATTGATGTCTGATATTGCTGAGGGCAGCAAAAAATTATATTGAACTCCTTCGGAATTAAATTTGAAATTAAAATTCTTGATGGGTAGTTTAATGTATTTAATAAATACTTTCTTTTTCTTTAATGGCATATAATTTCAACCCTTTTATATTAACCTATTGGAAATAAAAGCTTTTAAAACTAGCGAGTAAGAAAGCAGGTTACGGTTTTGTAAACATTGGTACGAGTAGATAAAACACCCACTTTCATTTAAAGTTTCTCTCGTCGTCCTTTTATCATAAATATTGTTTGTTCATTTTTTCTTTATCATTAAACAAACGACAATAAGTTTTTTTTTAACACAGGGATTTTTCCTCCATTTTTCTCCTTTTAAGGATTTATTTTTAAATACTATTGCTTAACAGACAAAAGGATAGAAGTCCATGTTTATTGTTTGTTTTCAAATGGAAATTCGTGTGCTTTTGCTATAAAATGAATTTGTAATTTCCCTCATAGTGGTTCTGAAACGTTTTTTTTAAATAATTCTGTATCTTGTTAACTGTTGGAAATATCTTAATATTTCACCTGGCCAGAGACAAGGTGTTTCCTAGCGGATAAGGGGGATGTGGATAGACTTCCAAAACTGGTCATCTCGGGTATGCAAAAAAATCGCCAAAATTCACTATTAACAAAAAAAAGTACATAT
The DNA here is from genome assembly GCA_932274085.1 of Protocalliphora azurea. Taxonomy (NCBI): domain Eukaryota; kingdom Metazoa; phylum Arthropoda; class Insecta; order Diptera; family Calliphoridae; genus Protocalliphora; species Protocalliphora azurea. Next base: position 144,384,319 of record OW026520.1, on the reverse strand, counting down.
AGATAGTCCTCCATATATTGAGTAAACGCACAAGAATTATTTTATGACGGACGCTTCTTAAAAAAATAAGCTTTCAATTTAAAGTTTTTCAGGTTATGGTCCAAAAAAAAAAAAAAAAAAAAAAATTAATATATTTTCATTAATTTCGATTTTCCATGTTCTAACTATCCCTATAATACCAAATACTATCATAAAATATTTATTTTTTTGCTTGAAAACTAACAAAAACTTTGTCTTCTTAGGTAATTTTTAGCAGTTTTTCTATGTATTTTATGAAAAATGTAAAAACTTACAAGGTTTATTGTTATTTTTTTGTTCAGGTGTAAGCTTTATAGATAAGTATTTGGTATCTCTGAACTCGTAAGATTGTGGAGAATAATATCTAATAGAAATCAAGCAGAGATATGATATTTTGACACAATTTAGATATACTTACAATATAGATATACTTGCCTTAAAATCAGGGAATTAAAAACAGATTGAATATTTTGTACCAGGAAAAAAGTATGTTTCAAAAATTGACTTTTCCATTCAAATGTCCTTATAACAGGCGCCCATCAGAAAATAATTTACAAATGTCAAATCATAAATGAATTTGTTAAAATGAATTTTAACAAATTCATTTATGATTTGAGATGACTCGAAATGACTAACTATGATGGTCTATCCCCTGACCCGGTAGGAATCAACTCGAAAACACCTTACCTGTGGCCAAGTGAAATTTTATTGAGATATTTTACAGAATTATTTAAAAAAAAACATTTTGGAGCCACTGTGCATCATTTATTTAAGTTTAGAAGTAGAAAGAAAATAAGGAGAAAATCTAAATTACGTTCAAAATTTTATTAATTGTAGAGTTACACCTTTGTAACATTATCAAAAGAAGCTGTTTGCCATGGACATTATTTAATCTTCTTAATGGCCAACAAAAAAATAAATTTTTGTTTTATTTGTTAAATATTTTATACAACTCATACTGAATGACTTTTACATATTTTTTTTTAATTTACTAATCATACTAAAAATATTACTATGAAAAAAGTAAACACTTGCTTATTATTTATTTAAATATTTAAAGGGAATGCAAAGAAAATTTTCCTTTTTCATAGTAAATATTTTGTGAAAGTGTTTTTTAGTAAAATGTAAATTTTCTTTTTATATTATAGTTAACTATTTGCAAGTTATAAAAGTGTTAAAAGTTTACTTTATTTCCTTTAATTGGAGGTCAATCGAACTTCCTTCTTTTTCTCCATTTTTTGGATTTAACAAACAAACCTGCAAAAAATATTATAAAAACTGCTAAATAAAATAAAGTAAAAAATTAACTATTAAAAAAATTTGCAACTTTAATGTTCGAAAACACTTTTTCTCTTCCTCCTCTTGTTACTTTCTTTGCTGTTATTTTCAGATTTAATTCTATTGGGTTGGTGTTCTGCAAACGAATGCCATTTTACTGCCAACGTCCTCATCATCATCATCATCATCATCGTTATATTGTGTGTAATGTCACAAAAAATGTCCAGTAGTTGTAGATACTGTAGTTGTGTGTCTTAAATATAACTACCAGCCAGAGTTTGGTTTAAAACGAATTTTAAATAGCCTACAGTTTTGTGGGACAAATTTAGATTATTTTACTCTTCTTTAAATTTCTAAGACACAAGTTAAAGGGAAATTGTTATATCATCGATTGCAGGTATTGCAGAGAGTAGGAAGTTGCATACAAGGTCAGACATGTAGTAAGGTAATGAAATTAATCTTTAGTTTAAAATTTGTTTAATAATTTAGTTATGAAAAGATTGTTCTACAGTATCGATTCCAGGGAGTGAGGAGTTTGATACGAGGTAAGACATGTAGTAAGGTATGGAAATTAATATTTAGTTTCAAACAGTATATAGAAAATAAAATAAAAGAAAATAAATAAAATATAAAGAGTTTTAAACGTTATAAAAAAACTATTCGAATTAGTCTCTAAATTACTTTTCTTGACAATAATCTGACACCTTATTCACTTTGTAGGGTACCTTCGCTTAATAACTACAGACAACACAAACTACTTTGTTGTTAGATTACGGAAGTGTTGCCACAATTTGCCACGTGCAAATATTTTTATGTAAACAATGCGGTAAAAAAAATATTTTCATTCTCTCTCTCGCATTCCTAGCGTTTTGCTATCTCCTCTTCTTTATTTAATTTTAATGCATATATAACATTTATATTTTAAACAAATTTTATTTCTTTCTCTCGTTTAACGTTTTTTTTTTTTTTGTGTTATCTGATATTATTGTACACGAAATATTTATTTAAAATTCTACAACTGATTGCGATAAAAATCCTTACATAATTGAAAAAATTAGCATTTTTATTTTTACTTTTATTTGGAGAGGGAGGAAAAAAAGGATAATAAAAATGTTAAATTATTGTTACACAATTGTTAAATTTAGTTTGTGGAAAAGTTTAAACAAACTGGGGGAGGAAATATAATTTTCACGAAGTCAATTTTTGATAGAAGGAAAATAAAAATGTTTTAAAATATGATTGGTATACAAAAATGAAAAATATTTCTTATTTAAAATTTATTCCCGCCATCTTTTGAAGAATAAATAAATGTTAATTTTAAAGCAAAATGTATTTAAAATGTATTTTATTGAAAGTAGTGTCCATTGGAAGCTACGAATTTTCTCATCTTTCTGACAATTTATGGATTTAATCTGAAAAGTACTTCTCCTCTTTTGAGACCAGAATGAATGCAATTTTTGATACATTGTTCTGGAGTAAAGCGTATTTCAGCTAGAAAGTTTTGGATAAAACGAAACAAATAATAGAGGTATTGTCTAGTTTCTATGCCAGGTAGTGCAAAACTTCCCATCTACTATTTGCAAAAAGTTTCTAAGTCAGGCAACATAAGGCCGAGTATTGTCACAATGAAAAATTGTGAACTCTTGTCTGACCGCATATTCAGGAGTTTTTCGTTCAATAACTGTTCAATTTGGTTTGGTATATGATCACTGCTGCCAGATTTGTCGATTTATCTGCATTTTGACGTTCTTTTATTGTAAAAATTCCAAAGTGCGATTTGACGATTTTTGTTAAAAAAATGACTATTTCACGATAGATAGAGAGAGAGAGAGTTAAAAAAGGACTATAAGAAGTTTAAACTTTTACTTCGAAATTCGTTTGCAATTTAACCAGTATTGGTGGAACAAAATTTTTGTGTGAAAAGAAAAGTGGTATTTTATATACATATGTAAGTGAAGTAGTTTTGATCATAGATAAAAAATTTAAGAATGTGTTAAGTACTAAAAAGTTTAATTGAAAGTAAATCTAATACATATGATTTTTTGAGTAATTTTTTCAATTGAATTAATTTTGCCGTAAATTAGGATCACCAGCCCATTTGATTTTTAAACAATTTCTATAATGATTCAGTAGTACTTCTAATTGTGATTAAAGAAAAGTCAAAAGCGAGCGGTCACTCTTAGTTTACGAGTTATGGATCTCTAAAGTTTTGATATATTTTTCTGAATATCTTTATTAATACTATTTAAAAGTTCAAATACCTTTTGAATGATATATAATATGATCATGTATTAAATCACATATGGTCATATATATATTAAATCCTTGAGAGAATTTATACAATTTAATTTTTTTATTGATATACCGGAACTTACAAAATTTTATTATATCTAAAAAAAGTTTATATAGGGAAGAGTCCCAGAGACTTTGTATAATATAAAACAATGCTGGAACTTTGTTTAATAAACAAATAGTCTCAAAACTTAATATTATGTTTTTAATATGAACATAAATAGCCCAAAAGATATGCATTTCAATTTTTCTGATTTTTTGACGATTTCAAAAATATTATGCCGATCTTGATTATTTTTTCGTCGAATTTTGTCGATTTTATGCTACAATTATCTGGCAACAGTGCCTATGATTGTTTCACCTAGTTTTTAAAGGTTTATAATAGATGACTCCCTTCTAGTGTTGCCAGATGCGATTTGTAACCTAACTTAACACTTCTGAAAAACGAGCTTGATTTTAAAAAAAAACTTGACACCTTATATGAAACCTTTTATCATAGGGGCACATCTGTCATTGCTAATTTAATTATCATCAAAACGAAGTATTAAATTTTCTGGCAATAATTGATTTTCTTTTTCTTTATCTCAGATCTATTCACCAAATTTTGGTACTTTCAATTTGCATTTGATTGGAGTTAGCTGTGATTAATTTTTTTTTTCAATACTTTCCTAAATATTTCGCTGTAAGCATTTTCTCTGACAACTTTTTTAGTTGTTGTAATTTAATAAAGATTTTGTTCTGTGTCATAAACTTGATGGCAATAAACAAGAATTGATGACAAGTGTTTTAATAAATTTATTTAAAGTGTGAAAAAAATTGTCTTTGGTACATAAGACTCTTCCTGTGGAGCATTCACCAGACTGATGATAGGTCGACCCAACTGATCCTACAGGAATGTAGAATGAGCTGATAAACATCATATATAAGCTAGCAATTCTCCTCCCATTACTTGGCGAATTTACCCTAAGGGTTGGGGTAGTTTCGCCGTTTTTTATACATAAAAAAGTATTCCACCAGCAAAAACTTTTTGGTTTTCGGTAATAGCAACTACTTATTAAAGTAGTTCATTGATAATGAGTTATCATTATTATTTGCCTTCTCTGTATTACATAAATAAGTACTCAATAGTATAATAGCGCAGTAATATTGCAATCACGTGGATCAGTTGGCTAGAGCGATAGATTAACAACCAGAAGGTTGTTGGTTCAACCCCACTGTTAGTTTTTTTTTGTACAAAATGTCTAAAAAGATATTTTATGGTCAAAAAGTTTTTGTCAGTTAGAAAATTAAGTGCGAGATGTTGTACTGAGTAAGACGTTAGTCATTAAAAACGACTGGTTAATTTGTTCCCAAGTTCAAATATCACTGACGGAAAACTTTTTAGTTTTTTATTTTTGAGTACTCCTAGAGTCTAAACATAATTACATGAATTTGTGGACAACTCGAACAAAAATAACTAGTTATTCAGGCAAAAAATAAATAGTTTATTTTTGTTTCCAATTATACCTGAAAGCAAAGTTTTTGCTGGGCTATTACTAAATTTATAAAATTATGTATTTTTCTTTTTCCTATCACAAAATTAGTTAAATTTAAATTTAAATTCGTAAAAGTTTTATTGAAAATAATTTTTCTTCTTATTAAAATATTTTTACAATTTACAAATTTGAATGTTTGAAAACTCTTACAAATTTCAATATTTTTTTTTTTTTAACAAAACAATGAAACTAATATCTGAATTTGAATTTTTTTTCAAACAATATTTATTTTTGAATTAATAAAATATTTAATAAAAATTATTTTGAAAAGCAATAAAAATAACACTATCTGTGTGTTATTATATTGATACAAAATAATTATATGTTTATATATACAAACAGAAAAATGAAGAACTAAGAACATTTTTATTCTGTGAAATTTGGTATAAATACTAATACTTATAAAGTTATTTATGCCAAATATAATTAGAACAGTGCACTATTTAAGGCATATATGAGCGATAGACAACCATTCCGTAAAGTCATTTGTATGGGGGCTAAGTGAATTAATCGATACATCATTACCAATTTCATTAGGCTTGACATCCTTGTAGCAAAATAATTACTTTACTAAATTTGATCAAGTTGTCTTTAAAATTACGACCTGGGGTTTATTCACTGTCAGCGAGCCTACAAAACGGACGGATATTATTAAATCGACTTAGAAAGTGATTCTTTCGAATAGTATACTTTAAGGTGTGGTATATGGTATAAAAAGGTTTCATAAATTTTGTTGATTCATGTAACTGATGAGTGTTAAAGGCCTATTTTGGCAAAACAGTATTAAAATAGTCACAGATTCTATAGTTCATTAAATTATTTTTAGGATCTGCGAACTATATCTTAGGAAGTCACAAAACACAATATTACTTACATGCTTTATAAATGTTTTATTAGGTACTTACATACCATCCATAGTTTTTCCATATGTCTAAAAGAAAAAAAATATTAATCATTGTATTAATCATAGAAGTCTTCAAATGCTAGGCTCCATATTTTTTAGTTTAAACAATTTTATAAAATTTATTTTTTAATATTTTTTAGAAACTGTCAAAATATGAAATTGTTTTTCATCTTAGCTCGGTTCCAGTACTTTTCAGAATTTTCAAGAAAGCGTTACCGAACTTAATTTATATGTACTTTGTTGTTTTTCTGACAATTTCTAACTAAAACCTGTAAATTTGACAAGTACTGGAACAGAGCTATTGTTTTTTAAATTATTTGTAACTAATAGGGGAATTAATACGTTCCTCAAATACATTTTTTAATAAAATTTAATTTAAATTCAAAAATGATATTTATATAAAAAAATCTTGCAATAATTTTTTTCAGTGTAGTCGGGATCAAGAGAATTTAAGTTAAAGTTAACATATCTAAGTCTAACATATATTTCTAAAGGACTTAAATTACAGCTAGCATATCTAAGTCTTTAGTACTAAAGAAAGCTTTCAAATATCGTTTACAGTTATGAGAATAGAGCACTTTAAACAAAATAAGTGGCGAATGCTCCCCCTTCTACCTTACACATATAAATATGTTGGATCAATAGCGATATAGCTTTTAAAATTTTTGCGAAAGTAAAAGCTTACATAGCATACTGTTTAGGCCATGTGTACAAGTATAATCAACCCCTTACATATATACACCCTTCTGATCCTTCCAAATAGAGAGCAGTACCTTGGCGTCCGATTATTTAAGCTATTCTTGCTTTTGTCAAGAGCAAAATTATTCATTTTCAAACTTTTCGGCTGGCCGGGACTTGCACATCGAAATTGTATCTAAATCACTCACGTCAATGTACTACAGATAAACTATGATCGCCACAAACTTTTACCAAAAAATAATAATTAAGTAAAACCTCCAGCAAGAGAAAATCGAATGTCGATACTTTCACATTACATTGTTGGAAAATACTATTAACACAATCTGCTGTAAAACAATGGAAATTAATGGATAATCTCAATATCTTCTAAGTTATGTCGCCAAATGGAGTAATAAAACACCTCAAGCTGATTTTTGTGTTTTTGTACCAAGAGTCGCACTGATCGCCTCATTATATTAAAACTTTTAATACAACAGATCTACAAGATTAGGATCTCATTAATTTTTGTAGTGAAAGTTTCAATAGATTCTTTATGAGACCAAGCCATCCCTCCAATAGTTCGTATGAATAAAGTTCACCATCGAAAGTTCAAAGCTCTTACCAGTATGTTTCCAGATGTGCTCCAATTTTTAATGATCTTATTGGTATGTTATATTCCAACAAATAGATGAAATATTTTTTTTTTGCAAATAAAACGTATTAGAACTTTTCGAATCTAATTTATATGCATCCTCAATAATATCATGAAAATTATATATTGTGATTCTGCTAATCAATCTGCCTTTGCATACAGAATTTCTGAATTAAAATCTCCACAATCACTCCCCTTCGATCATTAATTTCTACGATAAATTCCAAATCAATATTTTCTGTAACTCATTGACTAATGGTAATCTATTATCTCCCTGCTCTGGAATATATTGCAATTTTAAAAATAATTTTGTTTAGCCGTCTTATTGTGAAGTTTCAGGAATTTCTTTATGAAAATTGAAGACATCATTTCTCTCACCCAATGAATTCTTTTTTTCCATCAACTTGGGTGTCATGACAATGCAGACGAACTTTAAATCAGTCTATTATGCTATCGTACATATTTTTTTATTAAATAAAATTAACGGTTTTATAACACTTCTCAACTGAATTAAATTTGCCTTCAACGATGTCATAGAATAGCCTTGAGCAGTCTCTTATAAATGATGAATACTAAGCATCATCTCTTCAAACCCTTTTAAATCTGCCGTAATGCCCATCAGACAAGCACGAATTTTATTGTCCCCTAAATTAGTCTGAGATCTAATATTCCAAATAGAAATATCGCAGATTCTATGGAAAATAAAGGCTAAAATTCTCATCCATCCGAATTTGAGCTCCAAAAACAAATGTATTAGTTAAATCATTCTCGCTAAAACTGTATTGGAAGATCTCTCTTAAATTTTATATAAAAGGGTGGTTCGAAGTGCTTTTTGTCATTTTCAAAATGTAATAACTCAGGAATTAATAAATATTTTTTTTAATTCTTTCAAAACATAACTGATATAAGTCCAGATAATATGTGTGTAAAATATTATACTGGCCGGAATCGTATTTACTAAGTTATTACAAAAATAGGAGGAAACGAGAGAATAAATTATGGCGTAATTTAAAATGGAGCTAATTATAATTCTTACATGTACATTTGAGAGAAAGAGTTACATATTTTAAATTTGTAATAAATTTCAATATTAAATGGAAAAAAGTAGTTACTTCTAACTAATTGTGTGTTTGACCAATTGATTATAGAAGTTTATAGAATTTATGTAGAATTTCTTATATTTTTTAACCGATATTGTTAGAAAATTAAGTATTGATAACTATTTTTGCACAAAACTTAACTAAAACATAATCATGAAATCACTATAGTAAAAATAAGTGTAAATTATCTTCAAAACTGTATACATTTGTATAATAATAAATGATCATCTAAATATTGAACATACTCGTAATTGAACAATATAATATAAAGTATTGTAAAACCTGGTGCACAGAAGTTATTCTGAGCATGATAGCCCAAGTTTTTGTGTTTTTTAGAGCAACCGCCTGAAAATGCTGCAACTATCCGACAATCTAAACTACCGTTTGATATCCGTTCCCAAAAAGTAAATCCCTCCCCTGTGCCTTCCATCTTCGAGTCGTCTGTAAAGACAGTACAACCTCAATGAAGCTTCACCGCTCCAGTCAAGAGGTTCCTGCTAGGGTTTTCTAACACATTCCCCGCCCCTGTGCCATCCTCCATCTTCGAGTCGTTCGCAAAGACAGTACAACCTCCATGAAGCTTTTCCACTCCAGCCCAGTGGTCCCTGCTAGGGATTTCAATAACGGGAAAGGAAATCAATTTTAGTCCAGGCTCAATCCGTAGGGGCGCCCATGGATAAAGTCTGATAATTAAATTAAACTTCGTTAAGTATGCTAGCGTGCCCCATTCTGAAGTTTCCTATTAACCCCAAATTCTTCTCACGAATTGGAGGAAGGTGGAAAGTGATGTCCAGTGATACCTGAGGTATGCTTCTCATGGTACCTGTGATACCAGTAGAAGCACATCTCTGAGGATAGGTCTAGCACATAGATGAGTGTGACCAAATTAAAAAGTGAGGTTATGAGACAAAATCGGAAATTACTCCAAAGTGGTTAAATATTCAACATTAATTTTTATTTTGGGTTAAACGTATAGATAATCACTTTTAATTAGGTATCATTAGTTTTTCCATAGTGCAAAAACTAGTAATTTTATAGCATTTCAAAAATAACAAAAAGCACTTAGTACCACCCTTTATTTAAATTATTTTATTAATTTTAAACTTTTCAATTTGACTTATTCACACTTTGTAAATTAAGTTACTGCAAAAAAACTCTTAAACTAAAATAGTTTTTTTTTTCAAATATGTATGTGTAAAAATGTCAGTGATTTAAGGTTTGCGGGATTTTTCAAATACCTACCTTTTTCACATTTTTTTTTCATATATATTTTGTATTGTATTTTTTTCCGGGTTTAAACTAAAAGCTTAAAATACTCATTTTCATCTCTTACTCTTTTCATTCTGTTTCTCCTACTCTTATATGGCTTAGCACTTTTTACCATTTTGTTGTTCCACTTTAGAAAGTTGTTGAAAAGTTTACATGTTGTATTCTACTTGTATTTGGTTGTTTTGTTTTTGGTTAAAATGTGCACGCATTTATTTATTTTTTTTCTTTGCGGTTTTTTTTATGCAATGGATTAATACATGCAAAAACCTTTAACAACTTATTTGTGTAGCTGTACAATTTTTTCAACATGTTTGGCTTATTCTCTTTTGTACACCTACCTGTCTGTTGGTGTATGTGTATATAAAGCACCTTAACAAACTTGACTTATAATGCTGCGTCACTATTAATCCCTGGACAGTGGTTCCAAAACGATTTTTTTTAATAATTCTCTAACTTGCGAAACCTTGGAGATATCTAAATAAAATTTCACAAGCTCATAGTTGAGGTGTTTTCCAGTTGATTTGGGGACGCACAGCTCCCTAGCGGTTCACGGGGATAGAATGTATACCTCCAAAATTGGTTACCTAGGGTATGCAATTTTTTAAAAAATTCGCCAAAACTCCTTTTATGACTTTAATGTAAAAAAAATTACATATAGGTAGTCCTTGTAAGTCTTTACAAAATAATATTTCTACAAGAATCATATAAATATATGTATCCAATAAAAAATTATATTAATCTGAAATTGAAACTTTAAAAAAATTTCATATTTTAGGGTTAATTTCAAAAAGGGAAGGTAATATTCCTTCACTTCTAAAATATTTTTTTTTTTTATTCCGGACTACAGAATTTTTGTCATAGTTCCAAAAAAAAAAAACTTATGTAAATGCGTATAAATTAAAATCGGTGACGCTTTGGACAACGGTTTCCCCCCAAGCCCTATCCAAACTTTGTCAATTTTGAAAAAGTTTTTTTTTTTAGAATTTTTGGCAAAATTCTCAAATGTCAAAGCTGTGTGTTTGTTAAACACACAAAAAGTATTTTATGAGCCACGCCTTTTACAAAAACGTTTATTTGTAATAATTTTAAGGAAAAAAGTAAATTTTTGAAGCAAGTTTTCCCCGGACTGGGATTTTGGATATTTTGGCACGAAAAAGTGGGAGTTTTTTTAATTCCCTGATTTTAAAACAAGTTTATCTATATTGTGCCAAAATTTCATTGGAATATTTAGACTTTGTGAAAAAAGAAAATCGTTTTGGGACCACTGTGCCCTGCCAACATGAGAAAAAAGTTTTTAAGTTGTTTAAAAATGAAGAGAAATGTTGTTAAAAATAGTAAAATTATTTAAAGGCGCCATAGGAAAAGTAGACAAAATGTTTGTAAAAATCTAGACTTTTTATAACTTTTTGTTTTGTTGAAACCTGCATCAGCGAACTTTTATATGGTTTTAGTTCCATCAGACAATACAAAAATTCTCCATTTTCTTAGACGAGAAAGATTCCGATCTTTAGAAACTCAGGCGAAAGCGCTTTATGTCATAAAAAGATTGACAATCAGTTAAAATATAATATTCCTATTGGGCTTTATTCCCTAACTAAGTAAAGCATAACAATAACATTCCGGCGAAACATTTAGTAACAATCATGGTTTGGTATTGTTGCTGTTGTTGTTTTTTTAAGATTTAAGTATTTTTTTGCTCATTTAATGTAGAATATTGAAAAGGCAGACAGATAAAGAAGCATTCGTAGGTTTGACTCTTTTTCGTTTTGCATTTTTTTTGCTGCATGTTTTACCGCAATTAAGCGGATGAGACTTAAATTACCAATAATTTGTATAGATTAAAAGAATGAAGTCGATTTAAGTTCCAATTTAATTTTGCCTTAAGATAAATAAAAGAAAATTAAAATATTTCGGGAATTGTGAAAAAGAAATATATGAGGTAGACTGATTTGCATTTTAAATAAAAAACTGTATAAGAAATAATTTCTATAATATATTATGCAAAAATTAAAGCACATTTTACATCAAAATTTCGCCCACTTCAAATACTACATTTGCGATTTTAATATTTGATTTCAATCAACAAACAAACTGTGCTTGTACGACATTCAGCTTGATCCAAAAATACTAATATGAGAGAAATCGTTTTAATTACAGAGCGTATTTTGTGTTACAAGTTAGTCGAATTTGGTATAATTCGCTTCATTAGTTATGTGAAGAATAACTGTTTTAAAGAAATTAGTTCTTTAAGCAATTCAATAGACTTCGTTATTATCCAGTTATGAATTTAATGCCGGTAGAATGAGTATTTCGACCACTGTACTTTGTTCCTATTATGAGTAAAATAATGAAAAATTCTTTTCTAATAGTTATGGTCCATCTCAAAATAGTTTTAACATTTTTTTAACAAAAGTGCATTAAAAATTTTTCTCGAAGACCAAACCCATATGGGGAAAGTTTTAAAATATATTTTTAAGAATTTTTTGCCTAAATACGTGAGAATTGCAATTTTTCTATCGCTGGAAGGGAGCTGAAGACCAATTTTATTTTTTATTTTTGTGCCAAATTTTATGATGATCGGTCCATAACTCTCATAAAACTCCCCTTCCAAAAATCACTTTAACGTGCATAAATCTCATAGAAATGTTAGTATCAAATTTATATTTGATACAAATAACATTTATATAAATGGAAACCATAGCTGCCATAGAAGTTCCACGTCCCACAGTAGTCACAAAACGTTTAATTTTTTTAAATAACTCTGGGGGTGGACTTTCAAAGTCGGTCACCTTGGTTATCTAATATTTTAAAAAGTCGCCAAAATTTCATTTATGATGAATTGTAAACAAATTTTACCCACAGATTAGACTGATCGGCTTTGTTTTCCAACCGGCTTTAAAACCGATTTTTTCGGTTTAAGTATTGTCCGTTTTTTCAAAATGCTCATTTTTTGAATGTCGAATAAACCGTTTTTTTTAACAGAAAAAAAAACCCGGTTTTAAAAATGTTATTTTATATGGGAAACATATGGGGAATTCTTTTTTTAAGTTTACCTTTAGGAAACTGACCTTAAATCTCAAATATATTTTAAATTCTAATTTTTCAAAACAACTTTTGATTCAAAATTCAAAACCTGAAATGGTTCCATGTGGTAACAGTAAGCATTTAAATTAAAAAAAATAAAAAAAAAGAAAAAAAAATGCTTGAAAATAAGAAAATAAGAAGTTTTTTCTTTCTTTTGATTGCTGTTAGAGCGAATTTTAGAAAATGTAGAAATAGCCAAAGTGTAATTAATCGGCCTGTCGTTGACCAGTGTTGAATTATATTGTGGGCAACTTATCAACCAAAATTTTCAAAAGTTTAATTTTTTGAAGTTTTTTGATTAAACAATTTTTGCTGTTTCGAGCATTTCAAAATAAAGAATGAAAGTTTATTGCTCTTGTAATTATGATTCTCTTGAGATACATCTCGTTAATGTGCCCTCAATGGAAACGCTATAGGATGTGGCCAAACTCACCCCCTAGAATGAAAGAATAGTTAATGAGGTTTCCAAAAATGTAAAACTTATTTCTTGCCACGCCCCCAAATAGCGCCCTTTTTGTTTTTTGTGTATAGCGTCACTATTTTAAGTCAGATTGTAGAATGTGGTATGTCGTTGTTAATGTTTTGACAACCACTTAAATTTTCTTCTTGGTGATTTTTGAATCCGACATCAAATGCTTGATGTCACTTCTGGTATCTCAGATACATCCCCCCTAATGTCCAGTTATGATAATAACTATATCTATTCTGTGTTAGTTAAGCGAAAAATGAGTTAAAAAAAAATATTGCATAAAAAGTATTCATAGCCAGAGATCGCGGTGTTTTTAATATTTCATAAATCGTCGAAGCATACCCAAGGCGCTAATTGAAATAGGTTAAAATGTATACCAATCTGTAACTATTATAGCTTATGTCGGAGTTTAACATTTTCGAGTGTGTATTTTTGTTATTGAAAAATTTATTTTATAGTTGTATATTTGATATTAACAACTTTTTATTTTGATAACATCATTTGAAGAGCTTCTTTGTGGTTATATGTGAAAAATACTTTAGCGAATTGAATGCAATTAAAAAAAATCTATGTGCACTTTGCCCTTTATTCGATATTCTAAAGAGAGGTTAAATTAAAATTAATATCCCAATTTTGTTCACTAATATAAAACGTATCGATCCTCTTTTAATTTGTATTTGGTATACGTTTGTGTAGGTGACATACAGTGGCGGACATAACTAAAGCATGGAATAGCAATTCTTACAATATAGGCGAATACAAATTCTTATGCGGGACAAAACTAAAGTAAATTTTCCATTTATGAAATGTAACTTCATTAATATTTTGTATTTAAGATATATATATGCATATTTTTTTTAACTTTAGTCTTATAATCACACGCGTATTATTTGGCGATCTACAATTTCACATATGATTCCAAATAAAAAAATTCGAGCTTTTTGTTCACATTTTCATGCTCAGGTACATTGAGAAAATTATTAAAAATTATCAAAAGTATATGTATATATCCGATCTTTGACAAATTTTCTTACTTTTAGTAGTGCTTTTTGTTCTAAGGCTCCCAGCAAAACTTTACTTACTTGCTAAGCCAATATATTACTTCCAAAAAGCGGTAACTAACCACTTATAATTCGGGTGAAAAACTCATTACATTTATATGGAGATGTCCACGAATTCATGAGTCCCCATTACTAAAGTACTTATTTTAAACAATCAAATAAGTAGTTAATCAAATGCTACAAAACTACAAATACTACTAAACTACAAAATTGAAAAAAAAATAACAAAAAGTTGGCTCAACTGAGATTTGAACTTAGGCAAAAACACGTTAAATTTGTGTGCGTTATTAATAGTTTTGACACGCCAATAGAAATTCATATAATTTCCTAAAAAAAATTGGATTTAGTTTGGTGTTGAACCGACAACCTTCTGAGTGCTACGCAGTTGCTAGAGCCATTACAGAACTAAATAAACTTGTTATTTACTGGTAACTAGTTATTCCACTACTCAAATAAATGAGAAAAACAATGACTATTCATTACCTGGTAATGAGTCCAATAAGTAGTAGTCATTACCAAAGACAAAAAATTTTTGCTGGGATATATACATTTTAGCTAAGCAACTTTTAATTTAAGAGATATCAAGATGCAGTCTCGTCATATAAACATTTTTATATAAACATTTATATATCTTATACAATTATGAATTATCAAATTAAGCCAAACTATCATGAATATTTGATCTCTTTTTCATAGAGAATTTTTGTAAGATTTCAAACTAATAAAAAAAAAATAACGAGAAAGTTATAGTTGGTCAAGACCGACTATATGATACCCCATATGATTGTGTACGAGCATAAAAATTCGGGAAGGCGACTTATATTACAAAATAAAAAAGCAGAATAAAGCGTTGATACTAACATTTAGATGATGTTATGCACGTTAGGGCGATTCCTGGAAGTGTGTTTATATGAGAGCTATAGTATGAGAGCTATGGTAAAAATGGAAATGTATTTATATGAGAGCTATGGTAAATTATGGACCGATTCTCATTAAATTTGGCAATGTTGTATCTACTTACATAAAACTTATTTGTGTCGAATATTAACTTGATGTTAACATTCGTATTTGATTTATGCACGTTAAAGTGATTTTCGGAAGAGGGGTTTATATGGGAGCTATAGTCAATTGTGGAACGATTATCCTAAAATTTGGTACAAAGATTGATACTTGTACAGAACTTCTTTGCATCGAATTTCATTAAAATGTTCTTATTTTTAGGGCATTTTTGAGTGTTTAAACTCTACTCCGGGGGACATTTGTATGGGGGCTAGGTAAAATAATGGATTCATCACAACCAATTTCAATAGGCTTCGTCCTTGTATCATAAAAGTCCCACGTGACAAATGTCATTAAATTGTCTTTAAAAATTTGTGCAGAAGGTTTACAGCAACCAGACGGACGGACGGACGTCGTTAGATCGATTCTAAGTCGATTGGTATACTTTAAGGTGGTCGTTAGATAACTTTTTCTATGCGTTACAAACATCAGCACAAACACATAATACCCCAACTACCTATGGTGATGTAGGTTATAATAATAATTCCAAAAATATCAATCTATGGAAAATTTTCTAAGAATAGTTAAGAAAAATAGTAAAATTTAATAGAAAGTGGAATTATTTGTTCATATTTATATTATCTGTAGATTTCATGTATTTTAGTTTATATGAAAGAATAGCAAAACAATATTATAGTTTCTAAACTTTTCCAATAACGATTTTTAGCAAAATTCAAAAAAAAAAAAAAAAAATCATGTTGATCATGTTTAGAGTTGCACTTTTTTTGCTCGCTCAAATTTACAACCGCTTTTACTAAACGTTTAATAATTTTCCTTACGTACAAAAATACTCTTATTCGAAAAAATTTTATACAGCAAGATTCTATGACCATAAATATTAAAATCACAACTGGATTGTACATCGGGTTACGCTATGTCACATATCGTTGCATTTTTATGCTCTATACTGTAAATTACATTAAATTAGTTTTGTGGCAACGGTTTTTACTTATTTATCAAAGAACAAATATCAAATAATTGGCTTAAAAGTAAAAAAAAAAAACTTTGTGAGAACGAAGTGAAACTACCTCCTTATATTTGTATCATGGTACAAAGCATAGAATACAACTAGAAGTTTATGTGAGAGGCACTTCAAATTAAATTTTCAAAATAATTACTAATTTTTTTCAAAACACAAAAACAAAATATATGTGACTACATGTATTTTTTTTTTGTTGTTGTTGTTGAATTAGGTTTCTGCCAATTGAATCAGGGTTTATTCCCTCACATAAATATCTAGTTATTATTAAAAATATGCTCAAATAAATATTCTGGTAATAACTTATATAAAAAATACTTTTATGTGTTACTGCTTTTAAAACTAAATTTTAAAAGAATATGCTTTTATAAGAAATTATACAAAAATATTCTGCTAAGCTTAATATATGCAAAAATATACTCTTGCAAAACGAAGCCAAAATTTAAAAATTTTTGAAGTACAACAATTTTACATGCAGAATAGCTAACAGTATAATATTCATTGCCTTAAAACCATAACCAAAAAAATATTTATTTAAAACAAAATACAGAATCAATTCTTTAAAAATCCTTGTTTTTTTGTTTGCACATGTTTGTAGCTGGCAGTTTGTTAACATTAAATTTGTAGGAAGTTTGAAACCATGTTTATAAAGTTGCTAACAATTCATTGTCGTCGTCATTTGCCAGAACCAGTAAAACATCATCCTACTCCTCATCAGCAACTAAATACAACACCACAGTTCATTTTACAGTTGAAAGTTGTATAAACATGATTGTCTGTCTGTATGTCTTTTATGACTCTCTGGCTGTCTGCAGCAAAATGTCTATTATTACTTTTTTTTTTCAACATATGCATGTTAATTCAAAACCATTTCAAACTAATGTGAACTGTGAATGAATGAGGAATAAACTGGCAGACAGACAAACAGACCAACATACTCTTAAATACTACATACAAATTATAGTAAATTGTAAAAATTTGGTGATTTAGTTTTGTTTCGGGCAGGAGGAGGAGCAGAAAAGTAGTATTTTTAACTAAATGTTTAGTATTTGAAATGAAAAGTTTTTTCAGTTCTGCACACACGAATATTAAAATGCAATTTAACTATTAGTATGTACAAATCTATGTAGGTGTGCTATATTCAATTTACTGTTGCAATTGCAGTTTTAGTTGCGAGAAAAAAAAAAAATCAAATTGCTATTACACACTTTTGATTTTCCACTAAAATGCATTTTGCACGGCTGAAATAGTTTTTTTTTCTCTACTTTATCCATCCACTCTTCCTTCACTTTTAATTCTAAATTAGTACTTGTACTTTTCAATTATGATTTTTGGCCTTTTTTTCCTTTAATGCCACGACTTTTGGTGTTGTTGTTTTTATAGGTTAAAGTTTAGTTCATAATTAGAGGCACTTATCAAGTTTTTTTCTCTCCCTCTTTCGATATTTTGGTTAATTGAAATTGTTTGAAGGTTATATTATGGTACTTATTGATGATTATTTGATGTTATAGAATTGAAACTTTTATTTTTAGTAAAAACTTTGTAATTAATATTTTATGTGTATGTGTTTTGTTTCCATTTGCAGGGTGGCGAAGTTATACAGGAGAGCATTACCTCAAATGTTAGTGAAGACTTAATAACATTGGAATTTCAAAAAACTGATGGTACTTTAATAACACAGATTATTGATTTTCGAAATGTAAGTATGAAAACATTATGTATTGTAATATAAGTTAAATATTTGTAATATAAATTAAATGTTATAAAATTAAATTCGTATTCTATAATGGCTAGATTCGTAACATCCTTGAAAGTATCAGTTGACTCCAATCTGACTCTATAAAATAATAAAATACGTTGTTAACAGGCTAGTTTCATATTGAAACAAGAAACTTTTTGTGTGTGCAGAATAGAAAAGTAAATGGAAAGAAATAAAGAAACAGAGCCAAAGATAGCAAATATCACTTCAGTCATTTCTGTTGGACTGAGTGAACCGATGTTAATTTTCACCTAAGTCACTTGTCCCTCCCAACCTTGCTCATGACTACTAGTTTATTTCAGCCCATACAAAAAATATACTTCAATACGCTACAATCTACATTTTATCAACCAAACAGAAAATTTAGCAAATTATTTTTTTGCTTCATAAATTCATTAGATGAAATATTAAATAACTTTTATTTTTCTTTTTAAATAATTCATAAAAGTAATTCATAGCATTATAATAAAAAATACACATTTTAACACCTATGTATTACAATGTTCATAAAGGGGGTTATTTCCCTTATAATAAAAAATTAAGATATAAGATCCCCAAAATATTGTTGATCTCAATGATCACTGACTTTACTTTTAAGTAAACACAAAACAGAATGAAAAAAAAAAAAAAAACAATTACAATTTTAGTATAACAAAATATGTATATTTTTTATTTCTTCAGGAAACTAAAGCCAACACTGAAATTTGGTTGCGCAAAAAAATTATTTTTTTCTGTGCTTTAGTTTAGGAGATTTACTTAATTAAGTTAAAAAAATGTGATTCCTTATTCAAGTGGAAGGCAGTGTATTTGATTGCGTTGTATATAATAGGTCATATAATAAGAATCCTCGGTTTTGGAAAATTTTTGAACTAAAATTTTCTTTATTGAAAATCAATCTTAATTAAATTTTAATCTGTGGTTTATTGGCGAAAAACTTGGCCAAATGATTTTCGAAGGGTTTTCCTTTGGTTAAGTTTTTACCATCAAGAGAGTTTTGCTGAGACCGAAACAAATGGTAGTCAAACGATGTAAAGTCCGGGCTATACGGTGGGTGCATCAAAACTTCCCAGTCAAGTGCAGTAAATTTTTGGCGAGTTATTAAATATGTATGTAGCATAGCATTGTTATGATGGAACACAACACCTTTTCTGTTAGCCAATTCTGGTCTCTCTTTCTTGATTGCTTCGTTCAAACTGTGGAGTTGTGAACAGTAGAGTTCAGAATTGATCAGTTCGACAGTTCATAATGGGGAATTCCCTTCCAATTAAACCAAACACTCAACATAACCACGCTTTAAAAACGTTTGTGGAGGGTCGCCGGCCCTTGGCCATGATTTTTTTAGTTTCATATTTTAGTAATGAACCCATTTTTCATCTCCCGTACTGAACCTTTTCAAAAACGGTTCGATTTCTTTGCGTTTCGGTAACGTTTCACTGATGGTAATTCGGTCAATTTCTTTTCTATAATTCGTGTGACCCCCAAACCATCGAGTTTTCTTAAGCAGCTAGCCTTTTTTAAATGATTGCAAACAATTATGTCGTTGACGGTTAATGCCTCCGCGATATCCTAACAGCTTGCGTGCCAGTCTTGCTCCACAAGTTGCAAAATTTCATCCATTTTTTCAATGACTGGCCGGTTAGAGCGATGTACATCTTTGACATCGAAATTTCCGGAACGGAATCAAGCGAAACCACTCCCACGTCTGGCGTTCACTCACAGCATTTTAACCGTACATTTTACAAATTTTTTAGCATTTTTTTGCAGCTTTTTTTTTATCACATAGCGCATTTCTTCAGATTTTTGAAATGTCACCTTTCAAACACGTGTTCGTTTGATACAATCGATATATGGACATCAACACTATCTAGTGACAAAAAAACCGCGGATACTTTATATCATCCAATATTTTACATTGGGTGATATAAAAATAACAAAAACTAGTTAAAAGGGGCAAAAAAATCTCAAAAATTTCGTATACAATCGAAGAAAGTCGATAATAGTCGAAAAGTTGACTATTCCAAAATTGAAAAAAAGTCGACTTTTTCTTTCAACTATAAACCCTATCTAGTAGTATTTTTATACAAATACAAATTATTTATATTGTTATTATAGATAACTGAATGCTCATTTTATTTCTTTTCCTTCCAGGAAGTACGAATTCTTAAAGCCCTGGTTTTGGGCGAAGAAGAACGGGGGCAAAATCTCTATCAAGTTATGTGTTTTGTAACAAAATTC
This sequence comes from Protocalliphora azurea, assembly GCA_932274085.1. Taxonomy (NCBI): domain Eukaryota; kingdom Metazoa; phylum Arthropoda; class Insecta; order Diptera; family Calliphoridae; genus Protocalliphora; species Protocalliphora azurea. The sequence goes on along the minus strand of OW026520.1, from coordinate 144,363,947 downwards.
CAAAAAGGTGATTTTATATCATCAGATGCCATGGCCAAATTGCGACAAAAGAATCCTAGTACGATACGTACGCCCGAAGAGGATAAAGGTAAAGAAACATTTACAATGACTTCGTGGGTCCACCTTAATCGATCACAGCCCATAACAAGACATCTAATAAGCGTATGTGGTGAAGCAATAGATGCCACTTATGTTAGAGATGTTGATTTGAAAGCATGGTCCGAGTTGCCAGGTAAGCAGAGACATTTTATTAGTTTTAAGATATAAAAATTTCAATTAGTTCAGTACTACAAGTTTTAAAAGAAAATCTTTATTTAAAAAATAACGTGTGCAGAATGAAATTGCAACGAAATTAAAGTTGTTAAAATTTATCAAAAAATTAACTTAAATCTTATATTTTTCTGTTAAACGATAACTTATTATGGTGTTGTTGTAAGCCAAATATTTGTATGCCTTTTGTACACTTCTGAAGAAGTTGTGAAGGACTTTTTTATCATGATTTTAAAAACTTCGAAATTGTTATTCGGTTATTATATTCTAAGTTGCCTTGCCAATATGTCGAAAGGATTCTACAAACTCTTCTCTATTTAACTTGTTCCAAAATTTATTAATAGATTTTAATTAAAATTATATGGGGTTTTTTTAATTTTTACATTTTTATTTAATTAAGAGACTTTTTCTACCCCTCTAAATCATCCTGTCGTTATATAGTTTAGAAAATATATCGTTATTGGATAATATACCTCCATATTTCTTTTTATTAAATTCATATCCTCTGCATTAATAAATTAATAAAAAAAAAAAAAAAATGCAGTAAGTCAGAATTTTGAAAAGTTGATAATTCGCCACAAATTGACTTTGATCCATAAAAATTTCTTCTTCAAAAACTTTTGGCACTAACTTTTATACTTTTTCTATTAATATGGAAAAAATAATATTCTTTGACTCTCATTGCCATCTGAGTTAAAATATAAATCATTTTATATGAGGTAAATATAACCTCGAGGTAAATGTAACCTCATATGAGGTAAATATAACTTCATTGTTAATATTTTGAACTGGAACTCCGATTTTCATGCGAATTTGCGCATTATAATGAGAAAATATGTGGCCATCCACAGATAATGAAAAAACGTCTTCTTCATAAGTACACGGTTTTTAAAAAGTTAAATTAAAAATAGATTTTAGAATTGGTCCAAAAAATTTTCGCCACAAATTGATTTTGATCTATTCTCATTTTTTTTCCTCGAAAAACTTTTGACCATAATTTTTACATTATTTTTATAAATGGGTTTATACTTACCAAAAAAAAATTTTTTTTGACTCTCATTGCCATCTGAGTCAACATTTTGAAGAAACCGGAAGTCAGATTTTTATAAAATTTTCACAGTATTAAGAGAAAACATGTGGTCATCAAAAAAAAAAAAAAAAAAAAAAAAAAAAAAGAGATCAAATATCTTTACGCTATTTTTAACCAGCGCCGAAAGTTTTGTTGGAATTTTCTCTACATACGTTAGTCAATGAAACAAAAAAATAAAAATATTATAAGATTAAAAAAAAAATTATTTTTCATTTTCTTTTAAGGCTCCTCCATTTCGAGTCTTGAGGCAGCCACTGAAAAATTTCCCGATACGTTATCATCGCGTTGCAATGAAGTTAGCAGCCTGTGGGCACCCTGCATTTGTACCTTAGAAACCTGTATCGGTTGGTATCCCTGTGGCCTCAAATACTGTAAAGGTAAGACGACTGGTGATTCATCCGCGGCTGCTGCGGCACAAACAAATTATCGTTGTGGCATTAAGACTTGTCGAAAATGTTCACAATTTTCATATTATGTACGACAAAAACAGCAATGTTTATGGGATGAATGACGAGAACTGAAACAAATAACCCCAATGTATACAATAATATCCACAACAACAATAGAAAGAATAATACAAACAACAACTAATAATAATACGATTCATACAATTCATACTCTAAATTATTATTATACACCAATTAATATTATTATAACGATTATTATCTTATGCTCATTGTACAAAATTCAAAAGACAATAAAAATGAAGATGACGACAACGTCAACAATGTTTCTGCTGATGACGATAATGATGTTTATGATAAATAAGAATAACAACATCATCATGTGGGATTTTCCTAATAATCTCCTTCGCTTAAGTAGTTTTCCAATAAAAATACTTAATATAAAGATTAATCGACATTTTATTCATGTCCCAATAACAACATTGCTGTTGATGCTAACTATGTCGAGGAAATAACATTTATATGACAGCACAAGGGAGAAAGAGAAATCAATACCACAACCATCGATACTACCACCATCTTTACCTTTGGCTATGAACAGTAAAATAAATTTATTATTTTAAAAAGAAATTTCGTTAGAAAAACAAAATTAAAAGGTAAAACGTGGCACCTACTACTTTATATACATAAATATCCAACGATGTGTTTTTGAAAATCCATTGTAAATGGTAATTTTCTAAAGTGCTTATAACTTGTAATACTTGTGCGTGTATATGTGTATTTGTATTGTAAATAATGTAAATTGTTTTTTTTATGTAAGTACATATTACATAATTATATTTTTTTATATAATATATTGAATCTAATAAATATTTTTTTCTTTACTCTTAAAAATATATTTGTCCTAAAATGTGTATTTTGCTTTTAATTTTACGAATTTAACAACAAGACATGCAAGATGTTTTTTATTGTTATTATTTCATTGTCTTTTTGAGTTGCTTTTAAAAAAAATTGTTTTCTTTTATCTTTATTTATTTTCCAAAGGTTTCAGATTGCACAGTAGTGCAGAATCGAAATTATTTGGAAATAAATCTGTATCTGCTGGTTGGATTTACAAAAAATTTCACATAGGCATAGCAGAGGAGTGTATTGTGGTTGAAAATATAGGAACTCTGGCATAGAAAATTTTTAACCGTTTGTTAACATTTTGTTTCTTATCCGATATAAGGTCTATGAAAAACATGCTTGTATGTGCTAAATATTGGTCCCGTTTTTTCAATATACAGCCCAATATTTTTATCCGATTTTCTGACATTTTTACCCAATTAGTTAATGAACAAAATTATCTATCGATTAAAAGTCCAAAAATAACTGATTTTGAAATTGAAAATTTAAAAATTAATGTTTTTTTTTTGCCGAAAAAGTGTCTGCAATCTTTTTTTCTCTAAAATAAAATTTTATTTAAGAACATATACTAATTTTTTACTTTTCTGAAAAGTGTTTTCACAGAGATGATTAAAAAATTAAAAATAAAGTCCAAATAAAACTGATTTTGAAATTGAAAATTTAAAAATTAATGTTTTTTTTTTTTTTTTTGCCAAAAAAGTGTGCATTATTTTTTTCTCTAAAATAAAATTTCATTTAAGAACATATACTAATTTTTTACTTTTCTGAAAAGTGTTTTCACAGAGATGATTCCAAAATTAAAAATAAACTCAAAGACTTAACTGGACTAAGTACAGATCCTCCGGAATTTGATTTTTAATTTAGATTATATGTTATAAATTCCCAAAGGTTAGTTTTGCAAACCGAATGCAGTTTCGAAAACTATTATGTGTTCCAAAGAGTTTGCATTTGCTGCAGGCTTTTTTCAAACCTGCAGCAAATGCGGATTAAAAAAATCCCATTTTTTTTTTTTGAATTTTGGCCGCTTTTTTAGGAATTGTGGGATTTTTGTTACAAATATCTGATTTTTTTTAAACTTTACCATTTTAATTGACAGTCAAAAATCACTGAAAATTTCGTTAGGATATCTCAACTAACAAAGATTTTATTAGAAATAAAATATTTATAGTTTCTCCAAAAACCAATTTTTTACAAAAAATTTACCTTAATTCCATAAATCATAAAAATTATGAACTCCAGTTTTTTTTTTTTTTTTCAAATAAACTCTCTTGTCTAGCTGGCGTAATACTTAATTATACAAAAAAAAAAAAAAATAAATAAATCAGTAGCTCCGCTCTTGAGGGGTATGTAGAGCCTCCCTTCTATACTTAAAATTGTATACTTTTCTGCAAGCCTATGTCAAATTTATGTAAATCCAACCAGCAGATTAGAAGTTACAGATTTATTTCCAAAAAAAATTGATTCTGCCCCAATGTGGAATGTGGAGGAGGAAGGCTTTGTTTTGTTTGAATTTAAAAAATAACCTTAAACTGATTCCCATTCTCCTGTTGTTATAAGAGGTTTTTTTTTTAAGTATGAAGGATAAACATTTTGTTTTCTTTCTGTTTCATTTTTTTTATTACTTTTTTAAAAGTATTCATTGAATATAGCGTTTAATCCTTGGAAGAGTTTTTAATAAAGATTCTGCTTGTAAGAAAATTGTTTTAACATTAATGTAAGGATCCTTTTTTATGTATCAACGATATTTATAATTTTTACTTTTTTTTGAGGAGTTTCTTTGCCCTTTAAGAAATGAAAGATATTAATAATTTGTTCTTATAAAATGTAAGTAAAATAAATTAATAAATAAATAAGTAAAATTTGAAAGTATTTAATTAATTTATTTTTCTCCGAGAAACACAGTGAATTAAGCCCATAGAAGTCATGAAAATGTGTACTCATATGTAAATTTCAAATTTAAAATCAGATTTTTAAAATTATTAAAATTTATTCCGATATAGGGAAAATAAATTTCCTAAATATCCACATAAGTGAAGTAATTAACATGTTCTAAAATAAAAAAAAAAAAAAAAAATATTATTACTATTTTTTTCAAATTTTGTTCAATATTTATTATTTTCTTCAAATAAGTTTCAGCCTAAGGCGTAGATGATGAAAAATTCTTACTTTTGACATCCAAGAATTTTCTGTGTTTTTATACTTATTTTTTTTTTTTTTTCTAAATTCTAAATTACGGAAGTCGTATTAACAATTTTGTTTCTAAAGCCTAAATTTGAGTAAAATTTATATATAAAAAAGTAGTAATTTTTTTACAAATTAAAAAAATACTAAAATGGATACTTTTAAAAATGTAGAATTTGTCATGAAAAATTAAGTTTGTTTTCCCCTGGATAAGTAAGCTGCAGCAAACGCTCGATTTCCAAAGCAAAATCTTGTAGTGTCTCATTGGGCTTCTGCACTCTACCATGCAATTCCATTCCGTACAATTCCTTTTTATGTTCACCATCGCACTTACGTTATAGCGCCTCCATTATGTCATCATAACTATTTCTGTTATACGCTGACACGGTTTCAAGAACTACTGCTGCATTTCCTTTTAAGGCCAATATCAACACTATAGCTTTTTCTTCGTCGTTCCACATGTTTCTAATGGCAACTGTATCGACTGGAACTTGAACACATTAAATGGTGTGGTGCCATCAAAACTAGTGGCTTTTATTCTAATAGAGGATTCTGGAATAATTTGCCCCTGTCGATATTGGCATTAAATATTATTTATCTTTATTTCTAGATCATGTAGTTTTTTATCAACACCTTTGGCTTTTTCATTCTCTAAATCGGACAGCCAAAGTCGTTGATAAAAAGACTTTGGCTTGTATATCTAGGCAGCTCTCTAAGTAGGACACCTTTGTCTCAATGTCATCCATTCTGCTGTTTATAACTTCCGAATTTTGCTGAAGTTTCTCGTCTGTCGCTGTAGAAGTTTCTTGAAATTTCATTTCCATTATTTTATTTTCTTCTTTAACTTCAGCAAGAAGTTTCTCGTTATTTACTTTAGAAGTTTCGTTAGTTTCTTTAAATTGTTCCATCATAGCAGCAACATTGTGGATAAATCCATGCTGCTTACTGTTGCACAAGTAGAAACTTTCAATTCTTCTTTATATTCCGATGTCAATATCACTCCGCTTGAATTCATCTATCAGCCTCTTTTGTAATTCTGTTTAATTACCAGCTGTAGGTATCTCAAACTTATTCAATTCTCTCTTGAGTTGCTCCACTTTTAGTTCTTGAAACTTTATGACTGCATATTATTTTGCAATCCCACTTCTGGCACCAATTGTTACATTTTTACCTTTTAAAAACTGTGGTTTATTTCCTTTTAAATAAACCGGATACTTTTGGTTGCAAATAAAAGCAGTTTAGTAGTCTAAAATTTATTTAAAATCTTTATTTTATTTAAAATGCACAACAATAACAGTTTAAATAGTTACTATGTGTTCTAATACATACACACACTTTAATAACGTACAAGAATATACAGCCAACTTTTAAGCAGTTAATTTGTCTTTACTTAACGATGGTTCAAATTAGACTGACTCAATGGTGTTCTCACGGCCAATTTATATACACTGCATTACCATCTATATGCTTTTCGAAAGCTTCATTTCTAGAATGATCTTAACGAACAAACTAGTATATTCGAATTCAAGAGCTTTCGATGCTAATGTTAGCAGCTTAAACATATAGTGTTGCCATTCTTACAAACAATGGTGAAAGCTTTTCATTCCATGTAGTATGTTTACAGCTATGTTAATAATTTCTATAGATATGTTAACGTAAATAGAAAGGTTGAGAAACATTGAGAAAGGTTGAGAAGCAAGCATTATTTAACTTTAAACCACCCGTTAAAACCGTTATATACGAATTAAAGTACAATTTCATACAAAAAGGAAAATAAGTTAACAGCAGACAAAGTTATAAACAAAAATATGTGTTACATTTTATCCGAACGCACACTTTAGACATTTAGCCAACATTAAAATATTGTAAATATTATAGTTATCGTTAGATGGTACCCTACCTAACCTATCCTAAAAAATGTAGATATAATAAATAAATTTAAAAAAATAGCTCTGATTAAGAAATAAATTAAATTAGTTTGTACACGCAGAGAAAAAATATAGTTGTAGTGACCATAATCTAAGAGCAACATATTATGATTGGAATATATGATCACAACTAAAAATAGATATGATTATAAGTAAGAATTGTTCTGATTACATTTTATCATATTGTGTGCGATTTTATGGTTAGCTTTTTCATGTTATGATTCAAGTTTTTCATATTGTACCATCTTACTACATTTTATCATATTATTATCCCATCTTATCATATATTAAAATAAAACTCATAAATTAAAAATTATTATTTTTATAAATTATTTATTGAGTCATATAATGTACCAAGATACTACAAGATATTTTTTATTAACTCAGCCATTTAATAGTAGTTATAATGCTGGAACCACACCAAATATTACTTATATTAATTCATGTATAAATTAAATGAGAATTAAAACGAAGGTGGAAAACAAACGTTAACAAACAAATATATTCAAAAACAAACAAATTATGAATTTTCCAACCATATTTGTAAAAACCATATTTATTTCTAACATTTTATTTTTATAGGAATAATAATATTTAATGGTTGCAGAAATAATGATATTTTTTAATATAATTTTTTTTCTGGGAAAAAATATTAAAAACAATAAAATTTTTTTAATCAACTATATTAAAATTTTGATTGAATGTAAACATTGAATGATAAAACTGAAACAAAAACATTGTTATCATAAGCACAGTATTATTAAAATAAATGAATATTAATAATGAGAACATAATATTGTTATAGTGAAAATGCCGTAACAATGTTTTTTCTCTGCGTGTATAAAATGGAATATAAATTTCAAAGGCATACTAGATGAAAATTTATTCAAAACTTTGGTATTAAATTTTAATGGATAATATTTATAATGGATCAAAGTGGTTTGCAGTATATATAAAATTGTTAGAGAATCCACATATTCAGATATTTTTAGGAAATCTTCACAATATTAATTGTCTAATATTGTAAAAGACGATTTAGAGTTGTCTTGTAACAAAAGCAACCAGAGTTATTTTCCAACATTTTTTTTTTTAATTTCTTTGTCATCAAAACCTTTTTTATTATTATTTTTTTTAACTTAAATCTTGTATGTCTAATCTTTACACGTTTTCTTTTTTCCTCAAAACACTCTAATTTTTCAAATAATATTTCCACTTAAAACAAACTTTAATTTTTCTCTAAAAATGTGGCCTTAGTATCTAAAAAAAAAAAAAATTGTAAAAAAAATCTCTAAAAAATATTAAAACAAAAAGTGTTCAAAAGCAAGTAATTAAAAAACTCTCTAAATTCTAACCTTATATTCCAAAGCAAAAAAATCTAAAAATAAGAAAACCAAAACAACTTTAGAATGCAACCCTGTATTTGTTCAAAAATTTCAGAAATTATTTAAATAAAAAACTAACATTCCCTTAATAAATTTAACTAACAAAAATTAATTTAAAAAGAAAAGAGAAAAAATATACCACAAAAACAAAAAACAATAAATGAACAATAATATTTATAAAACAAAAACTTCTACTATAATTAAATTACTACTATAACTACAAACTCTAAACAACTTAAACTATATACAATAATTAATATAATAAAAGTAAATTAAAAAAATAAGACAAAATTATTACCAGCGTAAATTTATGGGAAAAAATATAATGAATACAAAAGGCTTGGCTTAAGAATTATTAACAGAAAAATCCTTTGAAATAAACTAAAAATATATATTTCTATTATTAGAAAAACAATTTCTTAACCTTTTCTTATTTACTAATAGATTCCTTATCATAAAATCAACTTAATAATTTTGCCGTTTTTTTTTTTCAATTATTTTCTTATATCAAAAATAGTTAGAACTGTTAAATTCTTTAATAAACCCACAATACAAAATTTTTTATAAACTTTTATTAATCCTAGCGCCAATTTGTATATAATAAAAAAATAATTAATTCAAATAATGTAAATCATTGGTAAATTTAAAAATAAAATATTTAATTAATTACTTATAAAATATATTTGTTTATGATAATATAAACCCCCGCGTACTGTTAAATTTTAAGATTTAGCAAATTAAGTAAACTTAATTACAAAACTAAATATAAAACATAAAAGAAATTTAATTTAAACTCAACTTAATTAAGTTAAAAGATTATTTAAATTAAGAATAAATCTATAAAATGAAAAAAAAAAAAAATAAATAAATAAATAAAAAATAAATAAAAGATTTTATAAAAAAAACAATTAACAAATATATATGCGAAATTAACTGGTATTTTCTTTTGAATTAAAAATTAAAAAAAAAAAAATAATAAATGTTTGAATTCACTTTTAAAGTGCAAAAGCCATAGAATACAACTAGAAGTTTATATGAGAGGCACTTTGATCTAAATTAAAAAAAAAAAAAAAAAACAAATTATAATTTTTTTTCAGACACAAAAACAAAATATATGTGGCTACATGTGTTTTGTTGTTGCATGAATTAGGTTTTTGACAATTGAATCAGGTTTTTTTCTCTCACATAAACATCTAGTTATTAATCTATGGCAAAAGCAGAATATTTATGGAATTATGAAAAGGAAAGAGAGAGAGAGAGAGTTAGAGTTATATAGGTGAGTTACACACATACCTCATACCTGTAAAAGTATAACTGTGATCATGTGTTAAAGGTAGGTTAATTAAAACGAAAATTGCATTTCAAAATTCATAATTCATATTTAAAGATATCTTATACTCTTACTAAAAATGTTTTGTTTTCATTACTAATAATTTTTTTAATTTCAGTATTTTATATAATATTTAAAATTTTTAATGTTCTCAATAAATATGATAAGAGTTATCTTATTAAAACATTTTTCGTAATAAAAAAATATTTTTTAATTAAATAAAGAAAAAAAAACAATAATAATAATAACAATAATAATAATAATAATAATAATAATAATAATAATAATAATAATAATAATAAATACATACATACATATTTTTTATTACTATTACTTTTATTACTATTATTTTTTATTTAATTTGTTATTTTTTTTAAATATTTTTTGTAATAAAAAAATATTTTTTAATTAAATAAAATATATATTTTGTTATTAAAATTGTTATTAAATATTATCAAATTAAGTTCTAAGCAAGTTTTTTAACTATTTACATTTTGAAAAGGGAATAATTTTTGAAAACAAAAGTTTTAAAATTGACACGCATTACTTTTTCCAAAAAAAGAACCAATTAAAAATTCAATATGCTATAATTTCTATAAAAAGTATTAATTAAAAAAAACTAATTTAAAAATATTACTACCAAAAATTACAAATTTTTATACGTCAAAAAAAAAAAAAAGAAAATAAATAAATTTAAATATAAAAAAATGGCAATTTGATAAAAAAAAGGACTAATTTTCTCTTAAATTACGGCTTTCAAAAACAAGTACTTATTTTCAAAAACGTACTAATTTGCAAAAAATCAAAACTAGCTCCAATTTTTAAGAAAGTTTTCGATAACAGTACAAATTAAAAGAAACATGAAGTCTTAGCTATTAAAAAAAGAAAAAATTTTCAAAAAAGTATAAATTATCAACAAAAGGTTATTATTTTTCCAAAAAGTACGACTCTGACAAACATGTACCAATTAAAAAAAAGGACTAATTTATAAATAAAAATAATTATCAACAAAATATCAATTTCCAGAAAAGTTCAATTTATGGAAACAAGTATTATTTGTGAAAAAGTTACAATTTTTTTGTTTTAAAGCAATTTTCAGGAGAGTATAAATTGTAAGTAAAAGTGCCAGTTTATAAAAAAAAGTGTTGTACTTAAATTCTCAAAAAAGTACTATTTTACATAAAAAGTTAGAGTGCTATATTCGGCTGTGCCGAATCAACCCGTGTTGAGATGTGTTATATGAAAATGTAATACATTATATTGGATGTAATTACAAATATATTTACCTATACCATATATATGTAAACATTAAAAACTAAATAATTTGCATTTTCATACAAAGTTCAAATAGATTCAAGATTGTATAAATCCTTATATCCTTATATATATATTACAAAAATGAGGTGTAAGTTTGTTTAATCGTTTGTTTTTTATTTTTTTGTATCAATCACGTCTAAACGGAAAAACCGGCACACAGATAGTAGTAGTGCCAGAGGTGGTTATAGGTTTTGTTAGATCTCAGTTGCATATCACACCCATATTTTATGTCTACTTTAAAAAAATCGTTTTTTTTATTTTTTTACGTTATTAATGAAGCTATTTATATGAAATTTGACGCCACGCCCATATTTAAGCACAATTTTTAAAACTCTCAAAGGAATGAACTGATTAGCTTAAATTAGATCGGAGTAGGGGATGTAGTACCCCCTATATAAAGGAAATATTCATTATGGCATATCTAATGAACTATTGCAGTGAGAGCCCTTAAATTTCATGGGAACCTTTATCCTATCATATCGCATTAATGAAATGAAAATAGGACGGATAGGTCCAGGGGGAGAGGTTGTATGGAGGCAAATATTAATTTTCTCATCTAAAGGACTATTACAGTGAAAGTCTTAAAAAAATTTTAAAGTATTTTTCACATCAAATTTCGAATAGGGTGAATAGGTCCAGGAGGAGTAGTAGCTCCCATATAAAGTAAATATTAGTTATCGCATCAAATAGGATAGCGAAGCGTACCGGTAAAAGCTAGTAAATAATAAATTTAAATAAATTTTACAAAATTTCGCACATATTTAAGTAAGGTATAATCACTTCGGTGTAGAACAAATATGAAGAATGAGGCCCATAGCTTATATAGGAGCTACAAAAAACCTAATAACGCGTTTTGGCCTATAACTCGGTTAATACTGGATCTACTTAGTTTATTTCCTAAGAAAATGTCCGGCTTTTCTGTGAAAGAACGAAGTCTCCAGCTTACATAGGTGCTTCAAAAAGTTGAAAAAAGAAATATGACTTAGTTTATTGTTGTTGTTTTTCAGTACCCATGAAAACAACATCTATAAAAAAAACAGATTTTGCAATAACTTGGTTGTTTATTCGACAAAGCGAAATTGAAGAAAAATATTTGTAATCTATATACAATCTATATACAAAAGCGAAGTCTCTAGCTTATGTAGGGGCTTAAGAAATTCGCCATTTAAACCATTTTCGAAACCTAAAAAACCGGTTTTTGACACATATCTCCGCCATTTATGAACCGATCTTGTTGAATTTCAATACTAAATTTATCGAAAGGATTTGCTATATATGTATATATATATATATATATATATATATATATATATATTGTATTAATTGTACAAATAACATACGAATACAAAATATTACGTTCGTACTAAAATTTATATGAATTTGTGCACTTCAGGGTGATTCCCGAGAGTGGGCCTTATATGGGAGCTATGGTAAATTATGGACTGATAAAATTTGGAACTGTCATTTCTGCTTATATAAAACTTATTTATGTCGAATATTAAGTTGATGGTAACATTTGCATGGGATTTGTACACGTTAAAGTTATTTTCGCAAGAGGGGTTTGTATAGGAGCTACGAAATTTGGCACAAAGGTTTATACTTATACAAAACTTATTTTCATTGAAATCCATTAAAATGTTGCTATATTTAAGGCATTTATGATCGTTAAACCCCTATTTCGGGAGGACAATTGTACTTTGTTCACAAAGTTTATACGGTCAGCCAGCCGACAGGACGGAGCATTAGAAGAACGAAAAAGTACCACAAAGTACCCACTTTTGGATTCTCACAAACATATGACCATATATTTTTATTTTCATGTTTCTAGGTTAATTTTTACAAAAAAATTAAAAAGTTCCCTTAGAAGAAAAAAGTGCCAGAAAAGTGCATTGTCTCTCACTTTCGATCATATATCTTTAAGTTCATATTTCAAGCTGCAATATTATAATAAATTCAAAAATTACCGTTCAAAGAACAAAAAAGTACCATAAAGTGCCAGATTATGGATTTTCACCTACATAGGACCGTATATCTATAATTTCATGTATCTAGGTTTAATATAAAAGAAATTTCAGTGTCATTAGAAGAACGAAAAAGTAGTACAAATTACCCTTTGTGAATTCTTAACCACATAGGACTATGTGTCTTTAATTTTATGCTTCTGTATTCAATATTATAGAAAATTCGAAAAGTGCCATTAGAAGAACGAAAAAATACCGCAATGTTCCCTCATATTTGTTTTTTTTTTCCACTCAGGGCCGTGTAAGTACCAGTAAGTCACGCTTTTGTGGATTTAAACTTAAAAATATATAAAAAAAAGTTCCATCAGACTTCTTTGGCACCATTAGAGGGAAAAATTATTCACTAAGCACCACTTTCTTTGATTCCTAATTCACCCAGAACCATATCAGCTAACTTTTATCCCGATATGTTTATTTAACGAAAACATTAGAAAAGTAAAATTGTAAACAAAAAAGTACCAAGTTCTATTTTTCGGCCTAGAACAGATCCGTTAAAATTGAATTTTAGAAATGATACTATGTTTAAAATTGCATGTCGCAGATATGACTCAAACGATACAAAATCTATCTAAAATTATTTAGGACAAATTATGTTTTAACGTCTTGGTACTCAAGTTCCAAATAACGTCTCATTAGCTTGTTTTGTGTTACTAAGTGAATCAGAAAATCTTTAAAATTTTATAAAAATTTGATAAATTTTTAAAATTTTTCGTTTTTACCCATTTTTGGTACTTTCCCCCCATAGATGCAACAAAAATTTAATTACAATGAATTTCAAAATTTTAGTGGGATCCCATAATAGAATATGTTAATAAATAGAAGAAATAAGAAGTAATAAAAATAGGTACGAATTTAAACGAATTTCCATAAAGTACCAAATTTCAAATCCACTACGTAAATTATCAATGTGAGCTCAAATTATCAATTTAAATTATCGGCTTTTTCATACCGTTTGTTTACAAATTTTAAATACACAAAGTAGGAAACATAATGTAATATCTTTTCGAACAATAAATTAATGGGATAAATAAGTTAATAGGGTAAAAGGGGAAACATACACACAACTCAACAATAAGTTAGAAAAAAAAATTGTATATATGACACATAATTTTGATGGTAATTGGAATGAGTATTTGTAGGTACATATTATACAGCAGGATATTTTCGCTATCTGCATTATTCTTAAAACGAAGTAATCATTTTTGTGGCACTAGTAATTTATTTATTCTTTTATCGATGATCACTCATGCGTCAAACATTGACATTTTTAGTTTAAATATGGTAAGGCACAGACATGATTAATTGTATTTTCTGACACAAATTTCTTATTTTTTATACCCTTCGCCACAGGTGTAAAGGATATATATAAGTTTGTCATCCCGTTTGTAATTTTCACAATTTTCGTCAGAGAGCAAAAAACTTTATATTTTCTGGATATTTGGAAGAAATAATGTCGTTAGGACGCCGACCGTCCATTTGTCAGTTGAAATAGCGTTTAAGACGCCCAGCTATAACTGCCATATATAATATATATGGCAAATCATCGGAAATTCTTTCGATAATTTTGCTACTGAGATACAATAAAATCGGCTCATAAATGGCGGAGATATGTAAAAAAACGTTTTGTTAACCAGTTTTTAAGAAAAGGACTTTGTTTTTTCAAAGAAGATTTGGAAATTTTTTTATAAAATTTTATGCTGAAGAAATGAACTAAATCGGTCCAACTAACTGAGATATCGGACAAAACGCATTTTTAACATTTTGAAAACCTTGTTTAAGCTACGGACTTGTTTTTTGTATAGATCGAACATAAATATTTTTCTTGAATTTCGTTTTTTTTTTTTAATCAACCAAATTGGTTCATAAACAACCGAGTTATATGCCAAAAACTTAAAATATCTTTTAATAATAAACACACACAATCATTTATATTAAGCATTATAATGACTGTTGTTTATTGTTGTTGTTTTTTTGTATAAGCAAGCAGATTAGTTGACAATAGCAGTTTATAATTATTATTAGTGTGTTGTTGTTTTTTGTATATACCCAAAAAATACATATGCATTCTAATACGATGTATTTTTGTTTTTTTTTTTTTTTTTTTTTTTTTTTTTTTTGTTTAAGCAAGCGTTGCTTGTGGAACAAAAGTATGTATTATTTTTTTAAGTATAAATATGAAAATTTTAACGCATACTATTTCTTTTTATTTGTAGGTAAAGATGTGAAGGGTATAAAAGATCGGCACAGCCGAATGTAGCGCCCTAACTTATTTAGTTTCTGTGATATAAATCTGATAATTGTAAAAAGAATTGGCAACAATCGCCTAAATACTACTACTGGGGATCATTCGCCAGACTTAAAACTGAATTAAAACGAATTTAAATCGGTATTATTTTATAAAATTTATATTTGCTATACATAAACTTGTATTAAATTATTTTTTATTTGTTTTGTCATTCATTTATCGCATGGTTTATTGAAAAGTGGCAAATGGTCCTCCTCCTATTCTCGTCTATTAACTTTCTATTATAAACACTTCAATTATAAAGAAACGAAAAAAAAACAAGAACGCGTTATAACATTAGTTGATTTTGTTTTGGTTTAGGGAGATTTTCATTCTATCTCTTACTCCCTGGGTTCGGTTTTCTGTAAAATCTTGAGAAACCTATAGCAAAAATTTTCCAAGTGTAAAAATCGATGTAATATAAAATTTAAAAATAATATATGAGGAATTTCAAAAATTTTCGAAACTCTTTGATACCGACTTTATGTGTTTTGCATTTTTTAAGAGCCCAAACACAAGCAAGCTATGGAGCTTGTTATTTTTTAGTTATCAGAGAAAAGTCCAAATTAAATGAAGGCGGAGACGAAGACTGTTTTTACATACATTTTGTTTTTGTTTATGCAACAACAAAATTACATGTATAAACAATTATTTTCTTCCTCTCTTAAACTTCATACACAAAAAATATAAAGCAAGACTTTCTTTCTCATTCCATTTTATATAAATCTAATGTACACATATGTGATTTATTTTGCAACAACGGCAACACCGACAGAGAAGGAGATTAAAAAATGAAAACTTTTGATAAACCGTTGTGAAAATAAAATTAATTTTAATTTTGAGCGGAATCGCTGTTCAGGGCTGTCAGATGTGGCGATTTTTCGCCAAACGTGGCGACATTTAATTGCTTTTGGCGACTGAATTTTCCGTTTGGTGGCATGGAAATTTTTTTGGCGATATATAACATGGTGGCAATTTATTTGACTAATTTGTAAAATTTGATTAAATAGACAATTGTGGAGAAAAGCTATTCAATTTTCTTACCAAAAATCGACTATTTTTAATATTTGCCTATCTATCAAAATGAAGAGCCTTAGCTTGTAATTAGCTTCAACTTAGTTTACTAAATTTTATCCCAAAAAAATATATTTTACAATACTTATGTATTAAATGTTTGATAATTTGTTTTCCAACATCTTTCAAATATATTAAGGATATTAATGATTTCGGTCACAATGAAATAAACGTTCATGAATAAATAATTTCTTTGAAATAATGTATAAGTTTAATAGGTCCAATGTTATTATATAATGTTAGAATTATTTTTTTAAAAAATATAATAAGGTACAATAAATTTTAAAAGTTGATGACCTAAAAAGGGGCTATATATCAGAAAAATGTAGTTTAAGTTCTATTTTTTTTTATATTCTATTACACTGTGTTCGAAAATGAGGGCACTCTTTGGGTTAAACTAAATCGACTACGCTGAATTTAGTGGTGTTAACCATTTTTAAAAGCGCTCGTGTTTGAGATATTTCATTATGAAAGGCTAAAAAAGAGTTTAGGAAAATTAAGTTTTTTAGCTTAAATTTAATAATTTACCCACGTATTCGCAAACAACTTTTAAATTTTAAAATACATATTAAATCAAATTTTTTATAAAAATTTTGTCTCTAAAATATATTTTAAATTTAAAATTGGTTTGTCAATACGGGGGTAAATTATTAAATTTAAGCTAAAAAAATTAATTTTCCTAAAAACTTTTTTAGCCTTTCATAATGAAATATCTCAAAAACGATTAAGATTCCATTGAAGTGTATAATAATGAATTCTTATTATCAAATATATTTTAATAAACAAAACTTTAAACTGGCAAAATATATTGCTATAATTCCGTAAGCAGGCTAACTAGTGTTGCCAATGAACAACTTTTCAAACAAAAATATAAAAACATTTAAAATCGTGCTAAAACTGATTTAATTTATGATTGGAGTATATATTCAATTGATTTATTGTTTAATGTACATTAATAATGTTTCTTTTATTTCTAATTTTCCATTAATTCGCTTTTTCCATAATTAAGTTTAAACCCAAATATCTCGAATACGAGCGTTAACTTCGAAAAACGGCTGTCACCATTGAATTCGGCGTACTCGAATTAACTTTAGCAGTAGGATGCCCAGTTTGTTAAAATTGTAAACTAGCATAGTGTTATTATTAGCTATTGCAATTATCGTTGGCTATGTTAAATTTTAAGTACTAAAAATTGTACGACACAACATTTTAGTAAACTTTAAGTATTTTTTTAAATAATAATAAAATTTAAATTTGGCGATTTTTGGCGGTTTTTGGCGATTTCGGATTAACAATTTGACGACAGAGGCTCAAAACAATCTGACAACCCGATGACAACAACAAAATTACATGTGTAAAAAATTATTTTCTCGCTCTCATAAATTCCATATATAAAAAATATAAAGCAAAGCTTTCTTTCTTTTTCCGTCTTATACAAATTTAATGTAAACATATGTGATTTATTTTGCAACAACGGCAATACCGACAGAGTGGGAGAGTACAAAAATTAGAGCTTTTGATAAACCGTTGCGAAAATAAAATAAATTTTAATTTTGAGCGGAATCGCTGTTCTGTTTTAGTTGTCAAATCTTTATAAAAAAATTATCCTCTAGCTTGTGTTTCAGCACGTTTAAAAAACTGGAAAACTGTTGATGCATTTTGGTAGACCTAAAAAAATAACTAAGAATTCCATAATTTTATATCATTCACCTAAAATTTCAAGGAAATACAGATATTTTAACTTAAAAAATATAGAAAATTTAGTGGAAACTTTCGAAGAATTTTTGGTTTATTTCAGTTTTGCACTGACAATTTACATCTTTTAGATTCAAACTATTAATCAGTCGAGAGACAACACTTAGGAAATTCATATGTTGTGTAACAAGTCACTGTTTTACTATCTGGTGAAAAGATATGAGGTGATAAAAAATGAAACCAAAAATTTACATTTTTGTAAATTTTGCTGTTTTTTTTTTAACAGAAAATTTGCGCCCATAAGTGATATTAAATTTTGAGAACAGAATTTTAAAGGTGAAGGGATTCTATAATGTTTGAGGTATATCTCGTTGATGTAAGTAAACCAGATATGGGATACCATCATCTCAAACTTACATATAATTGGCGTAAATGTTTATAAAATGTATGTTTTTCGCAACTGGCAAATACCGTTTTTACAGAAATATCCCAAAATATCGCATAAACAAAATTTTCTAATAAACGACATTTTTAAAATTTTCTCCAAATTTTAAATTTTGTTCTGAATTTTTTAAGACCGGATATGACTGTAGATCATGGAAACGTATCTGTAAAGTATTATCTTAGTGGTTAAAATTGATAATTTGAAGAAAAATTTTAGAAACATCATTTATACCGATTACAGCGGCATTCTTCTCCAAAGACACTTCGCTTGCTGGCAACTAATGCTAAGTAGAAATTACGTTAATATTGATATCAAATGAAAACATTTTATTTGCTTAGTACTAAAATTCAGGGGACGTCAAAATATTTTAAGGACTTATAATTGTACGGACCAAAATGCATGTACTTAACCTCAATAATCATCCCCTTATATTTCGTATTATAGTTCGAATTTTATAAGAATAAAAACTATTTAGACGTAAAACTTATCACCAGGGCAAAATCATGTTTTTTTACTCGGCTTCCAAAAAACCAAACAGAATTGTTTATCCGTTTCATGTAATTTTAAGAATTTTGTGATCGATTTGTTATTGCATATTTTCACATATTTTGGTCATAACAGCAAATTTTTTCATATTTTGGGCTTACAAGCATATTTTGTAATATTTTAAAAGATAATCTTTATTGTAGAGCATATTTTTGCAATTTAAAGGACATATTTTGTTTTTAAGAGAATAATTTTACATATATTACACAAAAAAGCATAATTTTGCATATTTTACACCTAAGAGAAAACTGCACATTTTGCTATCTATGGAATTTTTTACATAATTAGCTATTAGTGATATTTTCTTTTTAATGTTTTTTAATTCGCTAATGTTATAAATTGATAGAAATTTTGTTATTTCATGATACAATGTAATAGCTTTGAATATTTTTAAGCATAAAAAGTTAATATATTCTAGCAATTGCCAATACAAATCAAGTTATTTTTAGCATGGATAGTAGATAATTTAAAATACAACCAGAAAATATAATATTTACAGTGGCTCAAAGTCATATTGGGACACTTACTATAGTCATCAGTTTGTCGAATTTTTCGTCAAATCTATAAGCCTAAAAATAAAATGTTTACTATAGCATATTTAATATTCTAATAGTTTATTTAAAACAAAACCAAAAAATTCAATAGGTATTATATTAAGAAATTGCTAGCGAAAAACTTAAATAGCTCATAAACTTCACACCAAATTAAAATGGGATAACATAAGATAAAGTAAAAACTTAAGTGTTATAAATTATACTTAATATTTAGTTGGGAGACCCTTTTGCTGTGTTACCGCCCTTAATCTATTTGGCATTGATTCCACTAGCTTCCGACAATATTCAGGTGATATATTTGACCATTCTTCCTTCAGAGCCACAACCAGTTCTTTTTTGTTTGAAATTTGTCTACTTTTCAATTGACTCCACACGTGCTCTATCGGATTAAGATCCGGTGACTGCATTGGCGTTTCAAGCACGTGTGGGCAATTGTAAAGCAACCAGCTCCGAACATTGTAAGCTTTATGATTTGGGTCATTGTCTTGGTAGAAGTAGTAATCGTTTCCAAGACCCAGTTTTTCTGCAGTTGTAGAAAGATTTGACTTCAACACATTAATGTAGTATCTGTGATCCATAATCCCTTCAATTATATGAAGATTACCTGGTCCAGCAGCTGAAATTGCACCCCATACCATAACTGACCCTAAACCATGTTTCACTGTCGGTCTTAAATTTTGCTTTAAGAGCTCAGTGTTCGGTTTTCTCCAAATGTATGAGAGTCCATCCGAGCGAAATATATTATGTTTACTCTCATCAGTAAATATAACTTTTCTCCAGAATGAAAAATCTTTGTTTCTGTACTCCCTTGCGAAGTTAACACGTTTTTGCTTATTAACTTTATTGAAAGGTTTTCTCCTAGCCACTCGGCCATGCAAATCATGCTTTCTTAACACATTTCTGATAGTTTCAGGATTTGCTGTTTTCCCTAAGCGTATTTCGGCCTCGGAAGCAAGTTTTGGAGCACTTAAATTCGGATTTTTTTTTTATTTGACGTACTAGCCATCGCTCATCCGTGTCTGAAAAAATTTTACGTTTGCTTGGTTTTGGGAGGTTTCTTTTTCTTCTTTTCTGAATTTGCATAGCGTTTTACAATATTAAATACCGTAGATTTGGGTTTTTTTACTATTTCTGCGATATTTCTTATTGTTTCCCCTTTTTTGAAATGTTCCATTATAAGCTTTTTTATTTCTGAAGATGTCTGCGAACCACGAGGCGCCATATCCAATAAATGAACTTTTTAAAACTTTTTTAATAAACTCAAGCTACTTCTAATTAATTTTTTTTTTTGCAAAATACACCGTTATAATAAACTAAGAAAAGGAAGGTTGCCATATGTCCCATTATAACTTTGACGTGAAATTTGCATATTGTTAGACTTTTTTGTTATTGTTTTGTTTTTACAACAATAACACAAAATTTTTTGTATGATTTTAATGAACAGTTGCATTATTAGTAAAACTACAATACAAATTTTATTTTTCCATTTATGGGATAAATAAAATTCCTTAAGTATACAAATTACACCTCTTGTCCCAATATGACTTTGAGCCACTGTAGTAATTCCATTTTAAGTTTAAAAAATTTTGAGTTAATGATTTGGATGAAATTTGGTGCATGTGTAGAGTATACACAAGCATGTAAAATGAATTTTATTCGCTACTATTTCGAAAACTGTGGCAACTCTATGGTTTTGAAAGTGATGAATATATTTTTTTAATGGCCATAACATTTGTTGTATAAAAAATATTCTTTTTGCGGTAGATTTGTCAAAGTTTGTATATTAAGATGTCATATACAAATTAAAGAGAAACATTTTTCGACATATATATTTTTTTTTTTTAATTATCTTTTGAACAGTATAAACTCCATCTTAAATATTCTTTTATATTTTTTTGCTAGGATGTCTTAGTTAGTATACCAACTACAGAGAAAATTTCATAGTGTTTTTTTTTAATTCAAAATGGAATTACTTTATTTTAAGATAATATTTCTTAATTTCAAGGGTATATATTCCAATTTTAAGAGCATTTTTATGCGCATAAAATACTTTCTTTATCATGAGTCGTAATGCTTAAATGACTATATTTTACAAATTAGTATATCCACTGTATATTATTACTGATAATTTTTAGAAATTTTTAATCAATAAATATTTTCTGGCATTTACGAAATTGTGCAAAAAATAAAATTCAAAATGTTTCTTTTCTGTGAATTTCTATCAAATCGACTTATTTTGGTTTTGATAAAGCAAAACCTCTATTTTTAAGATTTTTTTGAAACTCAACTTTAAACCTCTACAACTTTTGCGTACATTGATAAAAATGATTAACGCGAACTGACTTTATATGCATAAATATTCGTTAATAAAACCATAAGTCGACGTTAGTGTCAGAAGAAAAAAATATTTTGAAAATATTTTGCTCAAAATTTTAAAAATTTTTGAAATTCCTCATATATCAAGTAGTATTAATATTTTCTACCATACCCTACTTAACTACAATAATTATTAGATTTTATTATCTTGTTTAACATTTTTGTTTATGTTTACAGTCATAAATATAATAAATCTAAAATACGATTTTTATTATATTTGTGTTTATACGGTTTAAGTGCAATTGCCCTTTTTAGTAAATGACACTAATTCAAAAATAATTGTTATAAATTCAAATGCTACACAAAATAACAATAAACCAACATAGGCACACACAATTCACTCGCGTGTTGTGAAATATTATAAAAAACAAAAGCATATTAATAGGATTTTATTAGGCATAAAAGTGCTGCATAATATTAGGCTGTTCATTTAATAATAAATAAAAGTTAACTATTAAACCCAAAGCTTAATTTTTTTTTTAAAGTTAAAAGTTAAGAATTAAATTACAATTTTTAAAAATATAAAAAATAATAAAATTTATTCATAAATAAATATTAAACAAAATCTTCTATTAAAAAAAAGAAACAAGTCCTTTATTATCAAGAACATTTTGATTATTCATTCGCATGAATACTTTTACTTTTGTTATAAAAAAATATATATATTTAATTAATAAAGGCTCTATAATATTGTATCATTTTTAAGCATTTTTTTAAAGCATTAAACATTGCGATGTTTTATAAAATAAAAAGAAAACATTAGGCAAATAGGCCCTGGGATCTGGGGGAGATTAATTCGTTAGTATATATATATGAGTCATAGATATCAAGAAGAAATCAATATGCTTTTAAGTAAATCACTGAAAAAGAGGAGGGAGAAGGAGAAGAAGGAGTTAGGTCTCCTAAAAAAATAATGAATATTAACGCACAAGTAAACTGGAAGCCAAGCAAGCAGCCAGGCAGGCATTCATTCGCTCGTTTAGAAACATTCTTTCTTTCGTTCATTTATTTAAATTGTTTAAAGAAGTGTAAAGAAACATGTGTTTTCCCCATTTTAATCTAATGACATACATACATGCACATTAAAAGGATTTTAAGCAATTGAATTCTTCGGAAGGGGAAAAAAGAAAAAAAACAATGAAATAAAGAAAATTAAAATCTACACGAGAAAAAAAGGATTAAAGAAAAAAATTAAATTTGAAAGGTGTTTTTCTTAAATTTAAAGATGTTTGAAACTTAACTTTATATTACATTTGTCAAATCTCATTTAAATGGGATTTCGATTTTATGAAAATCCATACCGTTTACACATACAGATATTTTATCAATGTACATTGACAATTTAAAATATTATTTATGGAACTACTTCAAAAATATTATATTTACAATTTTATATTTACAATTATATTTTATATTTACAATTTTTTCGAAAAATGAAGCACCGACATGTAATGAACGTGTTGTTCCAAAAATGTATATTCAGTTATTGAAAATAAGATTAGAATGGGTTTATGTATGTGCGCAAATTATTTAGTTTTCTAATTTATTAAATTGTTTGCACATAGAATCGTCATGGTTCTTTCTGGGAAAAGGATGTTCCCTTAATGTCGAATAAAGACTATATTGAGAACTTTCGACATTCCCCTTGAGAATCGAGTGGCTATTGCCATATAAAGTCTCCGTTCTTCTGCAGAATATTTTTCGATAAGTCACATTTTTGGAGTGTCAAGAGCAATTTTTACATTTTACATGAATTTTGTAGAGATACGGAAAGCGCTTTTTCCAGATTATCTGCCTCCAAATTTTATAAACGAAAGAAAGATAACAGAGTGCATTAGTGGATTTATAAAGTTTGTATTTTCCCAGTGCTTTAATGCAGTAGGTAGTTTTACCTAATTTTTTTTGAGCAAAAAAAAAAAAAAAAGAAAAA
Organism: Protocalliphora azurea; assembly: GCA_932274085.1. Lineage (NCBI taxonomy): Eukaryota > Metazoa > Arthropoda > Insecta > Diptera > Calliphoridae > Protocalliphora > Protocalliphora azurea. The sequence goes on along the minus strand of OW026520.1, from coordinate 144,340,214 downwards.
AATCTTTAAAAAAAAAATTATACTACAAGTAATGTACACATTAGATTTAAGCTCCAAAGTTTTGTCATTTTTTGAGGGATTTAAAACAATATTTAGTATTTGGGGTTATAATAATCCCCAAAAGGGTTTATCATTTGCAGTTCTTTCACTTGACATATTTAATATATAATTTGATAATAAAATTCTTGTATTGCGTGAATACAGGTATCACACTGAAGCATGGAGGTCTATAAATACATTCCAAAATTCCAAGAATTTTTCCATATAGTAACAGAAATGCATATGTATATAAAAACAATTTTTTGACAGGTAGATTATAGGGTATGTGAAGTTTTTGTTGCTGTACTTTCGTAATTACAATCACAATGAATTCTTTTTTGGTTAAACCTGTTAAAGAAATATACATAAAACAAAGTGTAAAAAAAACTACAATGTTATAAAACATTTGCGAATTTTGTAATAATCAATTGAAATAATAATTTTTTGTTTATTGTAAAAACAATTTCTTGACATTCTGTACTTGTAGCAATAATATATCAGAAAACTGGAAAAGTATTTTTTGGTATATTTTTTTTTATTTACTATTAAAGTTTTAGTTTGTTTAAACATCCCGATTTTAAATTGGAATAGTCTCTTTGCTAACGGTACTTCACATATGAATAATATTTTTAAACATCGACAGTGTTGTAATTTTAATTATACCTTCCCAGAAAAAACTTTTTAGTTTTCGGTAATGGAAACTACTTATTAAAGTAGTTTCTTGGTAATGAGACGTCATTATTATTTGCCTAGTTTGCATTACATAAATAAGTACTGAATAGTATAACAGTACAGTAATATTACAATCACATGAATGAGTTGGTAGAGCGCTAGATTAACAACCAGAAAATTATTGGTTCAATATTCTGATCAATATTCTGATGCTGTTAGTTTTTTATAATAAAATACCTAAAATCATATATTTATATTAAAAAACTTTTTGTCACTTAGAAAATTAAGTGCGAGATGGTGTACTGAGTAAGGTGTTAGTCATTAAAAACGAATGGTTAATTTGTGTCTAAGTTCAAATCTCACTTACGGCCAATTTTTTTTGTTTTTTATTTTTATTTTCGTTTAGGTACATATTTTTGAGTACCCCTAGATTCTGAAAATAACTACATGAGCTTGTGGACTACTCGAACAAAAATAACTAGTTGTTCAGACAAAAAATAAGTTGTTTATTTAGGTATCCAATTATACCTGCTAGCTTACCAGGAAAGCAAAGTTTTTGCTGGATTACCTTGCGGATGTTTTATATATTAAAAGCAAAAGCACAATTTCAATGATTTTCTTTGAATTTCTCATGTTACATGTAATCTTCAACTTTGACCCATAATAACTCAGAAATTAGCTAAGATTTTAAAGTAATATTTTAAATATCGAGGGCCTATATTCAAAAGCCTCTATCTCAAAAAACACAACCTTTCAGGAGACCAAAAAAAAAAACTTTTACAATATTTATTTAAACCCACGATTAACAGCCGTGTGCAAGATAATGTTTTAACTTTGCTTTCAAGTACACATTATTTATCCAACACTTTAAGCCTAACAAACCTTTGTTAAGAAACCGAATGCATAAACACTGTTTTAACATACAAAGTTTTTTAATTTTGATAACTACAACACTTGCATTTTATTTCTCTCAATATATTTAAAGCTGTACACTACCGAATATTAATTCATTCGGTTATTCAAATTTATAAAAAAAATTTTTATTGTTTAAGCATAAAATGAATTCTTTTTAAAATTTTATTACTTAGTAAAAATACAAAAATAAAAGAAATAATAGACACTAAAAACAATAAACACGATTAATTTTCGTTAACGGAGAAAATAATTATTCGAGTAATAATTTTTGTTTATTATTATTATTTTTTTTTTGGATTGAATGTACATCACTAAAACATTTGTTATATTTTTTTTATTTTATTTGTACTTTTTTGTATATTTTTTTTTAGTTTTTTTCTCCAGATATTGGTCTGGGATAAAACAAAATATATATTTAATGAATAAAAATATTGATCATGGGAATCAAGCAAGTATTCTTTGGAAGACATGAACAAAAAATGGAAATTAATCACACTTTAGTCACTTAAAGTAGGTTTAACATAGTTTCGTACCTACTCTAAAGTATTTAAATGAACTTTGTTAAATTTAAGTTAATAATCGTTTTTGCATACAACTTTAAGGAATTTTGCTTAACAATGATTAGTAAAACTGTATTTATTTATTTATTTTTTGCAGACGGCTGTAAATCTTACATATAATTTGTTTTTAATATTTTACTTTTAAAGAGAAATAGACACCCTTATCGTGAACAACAAGTGAAATTTTCGTTCCCATGAAACTTTTATTTCCCTCGAAGGCAAAAATGCTATTGTGAATCTTCCGTGAAAAAAATTTTCCTCTATCAGTTCTTAGTGAATGTAAAAAAGAAGAAAATTAAAAACAAAATTAAAAATCATGGAAATTTTTGTTTAAAAATATACACGTACATACATATATAATATTTTAAAGAAAAATTAAAAAACAAAGCAAAATATTTAGTATTGGAATGATAGTTTGATTGCAACATTAGTTTATTGTAAAACAATTCGGCTACTTTTTGGAAACCCAACAAAACAAAAGAATTACAACACATTAAAGTGTACAAAATGTTTAGAATTGAAACAATTATTTTATTGTATGATGAGGAAAGCAAGCACCAGAAAATTGCTCGTCGAGGTTTGCGAGATGCATGTGACCCCTTGGAGTTACCCGATACATTTCGATAACACAAAAAAAGTTTTAAATTAATTCTCTGTATTAGACTTATCCACGTCTTCCGAAAGCTTCACAAATCCGCAGGCAATCGACCTGTTAATTTGCATTTTGTTGAGCAATATATCAGTGCCCTTAAAATAAATTTAATATTCGAATTATAAGAAGATCTAGTTACATGTTCTGTTCTATTCTCCATCAAAACACGAAGTTTAAACGACTTAAAAAATTTAGGCCAAAAATGAGGGTAAAATTTGCTTCGACCTAAATATCTCTTAAACTAAGATCATATAAGCATGTTTTTTGTAGAGACTTACAAGGACTACCTATATGTAAATTTTTTTTTTAGATTCAAGTCACAAATACAGTTTGGAGAATTTTAGGTGACTAAATTTGGTAGTCTACCCTCTACCACCATGACCCGCCAGGAGTCTGTGCTAAGTCAACTTAAAACTCCACGGCTATGACTAGTACATTTTCCCATAACTCGAGAACGATCAGAAATTAATATCGGAAAAAAAGTTTTTCATGTAAAATAGAAGAACTTTTTTCCTGAAAATTTCTTTTAAGAAATGAAATTGATAAATATGTGCAGCTTTTAATCCATTATCATAAAGTTGGCATTACTATGAATAAAATAACTTGCCAAAATCTCAAGACTTTCACTGTAAAAGTTCCATAGATATATGATAATTAAAAATTATCTTATATGGGGGCTAACACTTCCCCTAGAGCTGCCCGCCTTATTTTTATATTAGTTATGATTCTGGATAAGGAAATTATTACCACACAATTTTAAAGGTTTTGCTATAATAGTTTTTAATTTAAACAATAAATAATTTTTATTCCAATAACAATTACACTGGTCTGCCCGCCAGGAGCCTGTGCTAAGTCAACTTAGAAACTCCACGGCTTTGACCATGTGAAATTTTATTTAAATATCTCCAACGAATCACAAGTTACAGAATTATTAAAAAAAACCCCTGTGCATTGGCCAATGGAAACGAAACACAACTCATGCCAACATTCAAATTTAGATGGATCTAAACGACAGAGTCTGAAGATTATAAATTCGAATTTTCTTGAAATTCTCGGATAGACTTTCTTGTTATTGCCTGTCTAAATTTCTCAGTGAGATAATAAATGGAATAAATACGATATAGTACATATAAACCCACAAATTTTATTTAATTCGTTTTATTAATATCTTCAATTCCCTTAACATTTATTTATTTTTCTCCAAATTTCACTGAAATTAAATTACAATTTTATGATCTGACATATTTTTCTACATCTTTTTCCGCTACTGATATTTCTATTTAATACATTTTTATTTGTTACATCTTTGCCTTGTCAATTGATGTTCTTAAGTTTCTCTAAAATTTATTATAAAATTTTTGTTCATTCCTCTAAAAAAGTCTTCCACTAAGTCAGAGCTCTTCTGTAATACCTTGAGGCCAATATAATAAATATATATGTAAGTATAGCAGGAGAATAATGAACATGAGCTATAAAATTCTTGCGTTTCGTATTTTTTCAACATTTAATATTTTTTGGCTTTATGTTGTCAATTGTTGCTGTCATGGTTTCCTGCAATGCAGTCAATTTTTATAGCAACGCGTTAAGGTCAAATACATTAATGTTTGTCCGTCTGTCTGTCCTACCGTCTATCTATTTATTTTGCGCTCAGCGAACCAAAAGAAAAATATCATTATTATTTTTATATTTTGAAAATGAACGCAAAAAAATTAAATAAAATAAAAAAAAAATTGAAGCGAACAAATGAACGAACATGTTCACATTTGACAGTTTGCTAAATTATAGACATTTACAACAATATTATGTGGAATAACAACAATGACAAAAACAACTATAATGTAATAAAAATATTTTTACTTCCTTTTATTTTACTCCGTTGCTGCTGATGTTATATCAATACAAATAAGTAGAAGGAATTGTTACTCATGATGTTTTAGTAAATAGAAAGTGGGTGGGAGAAAAGAATGCGACTGACCCTTATTAGTTGAGAATTTCTTCTTACATTTCAAGTATATTAAAAGGTTAAGTTGAAAGGAGGGTTGAGTGAAAGATGGTTAGGGAAAAACACTTAAATTATGTTTTAATAAGCGTTTGAAAAACTAGATTCAAAGTAGTCGTAGCAGCAAAAAAATTTCAGCAGTATTTTTAGTAGTAGTAAAAGCTACAGTTTTGAAAGTAGTGTAGTTTTTATAATTTTATTACTACTGCTACCTTCACATATGAGTAATAATAGTTTATAAAAGAAAGCTGCTACCTTCTTTGCTTAGTTTTAAAGATAGTAAATAGAGCAGTAATAGAAAGCAGAGAGAGCAGCAGAGGTAGCAGTTGAAGTAGTTTAATAAAAAATTAAGTAATTAATGTGTATATGGAGTAATTTCATTTTAAGTTTAAAAAATGTTAACCCTTGGTTACCGATTTAGATAAAATTTAGTGCATGTGTAGATGAGGATACAGAGGCATGTAAAATAAATTTTTCTCATTTTTATTTTGAGAACTGTGGCAAATGTATAGCTTTGAAGGTGATTAATATATTTATTTAAATGGCCATAACTTTTTTCATATAAAAGATATCAAAATAATCTTTTTTGCAGTGGATTTGAAAAAGCTTGTATTTTAAGATGCCATATAAATTTTTTTTTTAATTTTATTTTTATTAACATATTTTTTGAAAAAATTTTCTTAGTGACGTGCATCTAAAAAAGTCCAATCTTTAATTTTTTTTTATATTTTTTTTTAGTAGAAGCTTTTTCGGTATACTTGCTACAGAGAAAATTTCAGAGAGGCCAAAATTTTTAAATCAAAAATGAAATTACTCTATGTGGCCAAAACTATTGGCCCTTCTTTTATATAAATTTTTAAATTAAGCTAATAGGGCCTATAGGTTCAATATAAATAAAAAAACGAACTTTTTATTACAATTTTTCCAATGTTTCGTCGATTTCTTGTCGGATTCTTTAGGGGATTCGTTTATTTTAAAATACAAAAACATAACATATAATGTAGCATTATTACACCAAAAATATGTAACTTACAATTTGAACATTAATTATGACATTGTATTATTGAATTTAACATGAAACATAAAAAATAAAAAAAACAAAAATATTTTGTTATGGCAACTATGTGGATGTTGTTTATGTTGTTAGTGTCTTCTTTCAAATTCATCATATTCTAATGTTTTGTTGTATTCATAGACTTTATATATCTCTTCTTCTCAGCTTTCTCCTTGTCTAAAATTCGCTGTATGACCTGTTTCCAATATGTGTTTTGCAAGTGCAGTTGATTGTTTACCTTTAATTATGTCTGTTTTGTGTTCTCTCATTCTTGTGCTTAGTGTTCTCTTTGTTGTGCCTATGTAAATGAGATCACAGTTATTTTTCTCGCTCTCATTACATTTGATTTCATAAACAACGGTGCTTTGTTGTTGCTTGTCGATTTTGGTTTTTACATTTCTGAATATTGTATTTGTTGTTTTATTTGGTCTATAAGCGATTTTTTTTTTGGGATTTAAAATTTAAATGGCGTAGCTTCTGCTAACATCCAAAAGAAGCTTCCTTCGCAAATCATCTATCTACTCGATCTACATCTTCGTAGATTACGGTGACGCGAGAGTTGTTCCCCAACCCAGAGCTACTTTGCGACTCAAGCAAATTGTTTGTTGTTGTCCTTTATTTTCTTTCCTATTAGTCTGTTTTCAGTTAAGCCAGAGATGTATGGTACACTGTAAAAATGTTTTGTTTGTCTATCTTTGGTGTTGTCAATATCTTTCGCTGGGTGATAATTTCCCGCTATCGACATTTAAACATGTTTTTATTGTCCTAATGAGGGAGTCAATTGGATGTTTAAGGAAACTATTTTGTATTAGAGTTGTTGTTATATTCTTAATGTTATGTGTGTTAAATTGGTTGTCACTAACTTTCAGGATACTTTCAATAAAATTAGTTGCAGTGTTGATCACCTAGTTTTTCGGTTGGGTTGAGTGAAAGTATACGAATATCACAAAATATTAAAAAGACGATGAATTTGAAAGAAAAGACTGACAACAAAAACAACATCTACATAGTTGCCATAACAAAATCTCTGATACAGTAGTTAGATATGTTTCTATTTTTGTTCGTTTTACTTTTTATGTTTCATGTAAAATTCAATGTTTCAAGTTTTATTATTAAAAATTTTTAATTAAAATATTTACAAGATTATAAAACAATTAAGGATATGACAACGATATGCACTTACAAAATATAAAGTTTAAAATATTTATTTTATTTTTTCTCTGTGTTCGAGTAAAGATTTGGACATTATCCTCCATTTTACAGATATATTAAAGTTGCCATTTGGGTTGCTAAAATTTCGTAAAACGAAATTATATTGTACAAATCAGAAATAAAATAAATCCGGGTTCCTGTTCTTTACTTCCAAAATGTAGAGTTCAAAAAGTGATGTTCACATAATTTTCTTTTTATAAAAATATTATTTTTACTTTTGGTGAAAGTGAATCAAATACAGTTAAATTGATAATTTTTTATGTATAATTAAATTTTCTTAATGTATGGATTTTTTAGAAGTAAGAAAATAGTAAATATGCGCTTAATGCTACTTTGGAAGTGGTGAAAATGCCTATATCTAAAAGGAACTTAGTCATATTTTTATTGCGTTATTTTCATAATATTGAGGAGACCTTTTTTTAGCATTTTGCTTATTTTATACAAATTGAATATTTTAAACCAGAGATCGGATTTAAAAAAAACAAATTTTTAATTTTATTTCAATCGAAAAACAATTTTTAGTGTTTAAAAACTAATAAAAGTTCATCATAGCGTGTTTTTTATTTTCATCAATAGTTTAGTTTTTTTTTTTCATTTCGATCGAAACAAAAAATATGATATTTATATTTTATATGTGATATTTATTACAAAATATGAAAATTATTTTTTTATCGGATGAAAAGAAAAATTTTAAATAAAAACAATTTCATTGAAAAAAATATATTTAAAATGTATTCACACAATACACACAAACACATACAAAATTCAAATAAATAAAATAGTAAGATATATATTTTGTAACAAAAAAAAGTATGAATAAAAAACTGGTAATGGCATGAATATACGGATGTAGTTATTTTTCAATGACAACAAAATACCGTCTGCATTACATAGGGTTGAAAATAGGTAACTACTTATTTATAACCCGGTGTGTAATTAACTATTTATGATCAGATTTTTGAAAATGCTACTTTTTATTGATATTTTATTTGATTTTACTAATTCATATATTCAAAGAAGGGATAAATATATAAAAAGGCATAACCCAGCAAAAAATTCGTCTACTAAATATTGTGTTTTGTAAGTAAAAACAATATGAAAAACAGCTACCCCTTTTGGTGCTATAACTGATAAATTTTGTTCGCGATGCCCAAAATTTCACCAGTTTTTATATGCCGATATTATTTTTTACGCACAAGAAAAATATTTAATTCGGTTCAGATTTGAATCCGTGTCACTACACTGTTTACCTCAGGTCTTTACATGAGATTAACGCTGATATAATATGTGAGATAACGGTGGCTGAAGATAGTAACTATTTTGTTTATATTATGTTAAATCTTAAATAATAAACACGTATTCTAATAAATTTTATAAGATACAATTATTTTCAATCGGTCACAGATTAAACATATCCTTTTTATTTAAGAAATTCGCACATTTTTAACACAATTTTTATACAAATGTTTTTGAAATATAAAATAATCATTGAAAGGAAACAATTTTACAAAAACACTTACTTTTTTTTAGTAATTTCCAAAATACTCATAGACACACAAACAAACTTTCGTACATGTG